>OY294057.1:54534530-59534530 GCA_958510865.1 Myrrha octodecimguttata
CTTGAAACTTTCAGGGTAGGTCGCGCATTGGAATGCCGCGGTTAAGTTCGTTAATGGGCCAAATCGATCAAATAGTTTCGGAGTTATAGGCATTTGAAGTTTTGAAGTTATTTATTTTTTATTTCAGAAACTACCTGAGCGATTGGATTCAAACTTGGCGGTTAGGTGATTGCCATGGTGATTTGGCATTACTAACTGAATAAAAAAATATAGGTTAGAAAGACGACGTTTAAACAACATGGCCGCCACAGGCTGCCAACATCGACCCGTCCCTATTGAAAGACCCTTTACAACAAGCACGTAAAATAATGGTAATTATATGTTTTCAGATGAATCACTCTTCATCATTATCGAATATTACAAAATGTACGTGACCAAGACAAAAGCAGATTTTCCTAGGAATTCGTCCTCAGGAAACGTCTTGAGGCTAATAATATTCATGGACGCTAATAAAGGAAAAATTCGCGAGAGCTTATGGAAAAAATTTGGAGCGTCTGTCATGTATCTGATGAAATTGCATTATCAAATTCAGAGACGAAGTACGGAAATATGAACCATAGAAATTGAGGCACAATTCCTGTAGAATTTGCAATCAACTCTAAAACATTTCCCTAAAAATTGGATTTTCCCGACCAAAACTAGATCACCCTAAACACTTCTGATTACGAGATATAATCTGCAATGATAACGATAAATCATAAATTGAACATGAGATAACTTGATGTCAAGCACCTCAAATTTTTGGATTATCGTCGATACTCTAATCTTTTAATTGAAGGAATATCTAGAGGTAATTCTGATTTTTTTTACAACCTGAGTTTAGGATTTCACTGCATCTTACCAGCCATTATATTCTACTCCATAACAAGTTAACAAACACATACGTTTTCTTTCGATATAAAAAATTCACGAATGTCCGGGAAGTTTTCTGAAAACTCAACGTCAACAGTTCACACCGATCAAGAAGGTTGAACTAATCAATTAGAATCGATACCATACTAGTTCCCGAACAATTTTTCTGGCGCCTTGATCTTGTAAACTGACAGGATAACACCACGGCATCAATCATACAATAGGTGCACTGAGTTCCACCTTCCACATAACCACCTTTTATACATTTAGATTATGTGAATTGAAATCACGCTAACAAACCGAGTAAAAGTACGTACAAATGTTGAAGTAATGATGAAGAAGCGCTCCGACAACGTGATCAGTTGTGACTGTTAAAGACCACGCTTTTGATTTTCGTAAGAGGAAAAACTGATCTTGACCAACTGGACTCAACAACTGCTTACAAAGAAAATCCTGGAAATTAATAGGGGACTTCTTGAGAACACGAATATATTCGAGGAAGTACAAGTTGCTGTTGGAAAATAAACTGTTTTTACAGCTAATTTCGACCATTTTATATTACCATTTCGAAATAAATTCAGATCAGTGTTCCAAAATTATTGAAATTTTCTACCCCAGATTACGTTCCTGGGATATTTATTGTGAAACCTTGAGTTTTCATTTATCTATTGAGATAGATTTGAAGAAAATGTTTGGAGCAACGAAGGACGCATCCATGAATGACTAATATTTACATAAAATCTCAGGGATTATTAGAAACATTATTTTCATATAAGAGTTAAATTCCATCGAGCTAAAATCTAGCCGTCAAACGGTATACGACTGCTTCAAGATTAATGAAAATTTTTTTGAAATCACATGCGTGAGATAAAGGAAATATTTTCATCTTGAAATCGAGCAAGGGTGTACAGCGCCACTATCTGAATATATTAGCTACAAAAATGTGTGAAACCTGTGTAACACATGTTTATTGTTGAGTGACAATTCTTTCAGAACGGATAAATTTCCTAATTGGAGACCTTGAATTTAAAATAGAAACTCTTTTCACCACTTCAGATATTTCATGTCCAAAATCGTAAGAAAAATCAAATAAACATTCGCAACGTTGCTGAGCCATACACTACCTTAGAGTCAATTAGCCTTGATCATTTACAATGCCTTTGAAATTGTGGTTAATGTGATTGACTGCAAACTGCCAATTAATAACAGCAATCGGTATAAGGTAAACCTTACCTAAGGTAGTAGCAAGCAGGTTCTTCTTTCTGATCGGACCTCTCCTATCTACATTGGCAGACATGGCCGAAATTTTTCTCGTAGCCATCGTATCTTGGAGCTCTTCATCTGAAAAATGAATGGATTTTCTGAGTCGAGTAGTTACCTGGGTTGAGATTTTCAATTCCCATTGAATTCTAAATCTGTTTGTGATTTAGTTATCGATCACAACCTATTAAAATGAGACACTGCTGAATAAAAGTGTTTTTGGCACATACCTAGAGTATTTTCTCTAATGAAGTGATACATTTTTCATATTGAATTGAACTTAGCAAACTTAATAATGATGATATTTGTTTATCCTGTTACAAAAGATTAATAAATGGTCATAACCCTTATAATTGTTATACAAGTTGATTTTCAAATTATAAATTCAGCCTTTGGAATTCACTGGATGGTTAAAAAGTGCCGTCAACCGATCAAACAAATAATACAAACTGTATATCAAAGAAGACTTCTTTCGAATAGACGACTTCGGCCCAAGTTGCCAACCCACAATTTTCTTCACAAATTTACGATCACTGGGGAACGAGAATTTCAGGGCAAATTCTACATGATAAGGTTCGCGTTATTTATAAATATCCGTAAAAGATGCCTCGGCCCCTAGAACAAGATAATTCCTTCCAAATGTAGGTTTTTGTTACGCAGAAATTCAAGTTGGGATTCCTGATTTCATGTTAATAGTGTCAAGTTTATAAAGGATATAATCCGCAAATCAACTTGGTTATTTCGGTTGCCGGTTTTCTGTTCTGTAAATATGAAATATTCGGTTGGTTCCTGAAAAAAAAAGTTTCTTACGGAATTTTGTAGATGAAAAAGCAATCTTTCTGTCACCAGAACATAGACATATTGAGTCTATGCACCAGAACGACAATCAATGTTTTATGGTAACATATCCATAGCATAGAACGATCTTTATTTACCTTATGAGCCATAGACCATACCCAGTAATTTTTCCCTTGTTGATTGTTGTCTCTTCTATGTTGTATAGATCATAAAGGAAATAAAGATTGTTCTTTACTATGTATATGTTACCATAGAACATTGACTGTCGTTCTGGTTACAGAAAGAACGTTTTTTCATCAATCAAATTTCATAATTGACCTTTTTTTCAGGAACCAACCGAACATTTCATATTCACGGAATGGAAAACCGACAACCAAAATAACCAAGTTGGTTTGCGGAACAATCCTATATAAATTTGACACTACTAACATGAAATCAGGGATCCCAACTTTAATTTCAGCCAATCAGAACCTCATGATGTTGAATTTGTCCTGAAATTCCCGTTCCCCAGTGATAGTAAATTTGTGAAGAAAATTGTGGGTTGGCAACTTGGGCCGAAGTCGTCTATTGAAATATATACTTCAACACTCTAAAGCTACTTTTTGTGCTAAGGAGATTCGGGTATTTGGGTAATCGGATATTCTTTCCTATTGGCCGACGACGATCACGTGACCGTCGTCAACCAATAGGGTGAATCTCTCGACCAAAAGGGGGAATCTCATTTCCCCAAATACCCGAATCTCCCTAGCACAAAAGGCCCCTTAAGGGGGCCTTGAGTAATTGGGTAATCAAGGATTCACCCTATTGATCGAGAGATTCACCCTATTGGCTGACGACAATCACGTGATCGTCGTCGGCCAATAGGAAAGAATCTCCGATTACCCAAATACCCGAATCTCCCTAGCACAAAAGGTAGCTTAAATAAATAATCCAACCATCGAACAATGTTTGGGGTACATTTTTTTGAATCGACTTCAGTACTAGCTTTGAATTATCCTTTATGTCTTTTATGGACTCAAAATGGGTGCTCTGAAGTGGATGTGAGAATACTGGAAACTTTGGATACAACCGAAACCAAGGCAAGGGGAAACGATTGTGCTTCCATAAGTTTGTTGAGTTTTCGGCATGTACGAGATTGGGAGAAAAAGTGGTATATGTGCAAACATATACCAAACATGATTCACGAATTTGGCTGCCATAGTTGATTTCTTTACCTCAAACCTAACCGCTGATTGTAAACACATAAGGTACCGGAAGAATCTGCTTAGAGACTCAATAATTGAGATCAGGTTTGTGAACTTGACATTTCCGATATTTTATCAGCTCTTCAGTATAAAATAACCAATTATGAATGTATGGGAGATGATTCCCCATTAAAAGGGACCTGAAGCACTCTTGGTACACCTGAGGATCTGAAAATCATCGCTTGTCAGACTGACAATTGGTCATCGATTATGCAAAGGCGGCCATTTGAGTGGAATTTACAAGGAATAGCACTGACAGTTTCCGCAAGGTAAAAATTTCAGAATACTTTCTTGTTTAGGTACGATCTTCACAAAATGCTGCATAAGTCTCTATATTCATACTTTCCATCTGGAAATCAAGTTTCAATTCGATCGAATTAAGTTTTTTTTAGATATTGGAAAATCAAAATTTCAGATGACTATAACACTGAAACTATTGGTCGTATTTAGCCCATCAACGAATGTAGCCGGGATTTTCAGGATCCAAACCTACCCTGGAAATTTCAAGGCTCTACGAGATATCCTTCGAAAGTTAGGTCACACAGGTTTGGCCGGATGGCCGGCCGGACGGACAGAATTAAATTTGACCACGAATTTTTTGTCAGTGAACCCAGTCTTGTCGTTTTAGACCAGTTTTGGCTCGAGATTTGAAAATAACAGACATTGTGACGAAACGATCACGTGCTGTCCCCAAGAACACGCGTACAATTTCCAGCAGTTTGTAAATTCAAGTATCAGAAAGCCACAAAATATTGATAATCAGTCATGACTTTGTTTTTATTTGTGCTATGTTATGTTATGTGTTATTCCTCAATAATTTGTTGTAATTTTTGTCGTTGAATCTGATTTTAATCCAAAGTGCTGGTAACTGTATACTTTCTGCGCGTTATCTCTTGACGATGTGGGACAGATCGAATTTCACATTTTTGTGCGCATGTTCTGGGAAACAGCGTGCTATGATTTTGTCCAAATGTCTCTAATTTTCCAATTCCTTCCCGAAAATGATCTGGCCGTAGTCGCTATTACACACCTACGAAAAATCATATCGTCTTGAAACTTTCATGGTATGTTAGTTTGAAATGCGACGGTTAACTTTATTATGAACGCAAATCGGCCGAACGATTACGGAGTTATAGCCATTAGAAATTTTGAGGTTTGTATTTCAAAAACTACCGAAGCGAAACTTGTCAATTAGTTGAAGTATGGCGACGCGCCATTCTTTGCAGAATATCGTTGAGGTCGAATTGTTAGTAAATTAACAATTATAACATTTTTTTAGACTTTTTTTTCAGAACTATTCACATCTGATAACAAAATCTGCCTTGATCTGGAGCTTCATATTTCACAGCAGTTTACTAAGTTTCAGTTTGATACGATTTGAATTTTTGGAGTTATAGGGAAAATATGACAAATTTCGTGTTTTTTCGTTGGTATCTTTGTTTTTTCCACAATGACTCAGAACACACTGATTCAACCAGGATGAAACTGAGCAACTATATTTAAAAGACCGATGAATAATTTTTGAGGAAATAAGTGATGATTGTGTACATTAAAACATTTAAAAAAAAAATAATTTTTTTTCGAATTATCAATATTTTGTTATCATCTGATAATATTTCTCTCACGATATTAAGTTGGAATCTGCCAGCTATTATTTATGAATCAAGTACCGAATTTCAATTCGATTTAATCTGTTTTTTTTTGGAAAAAAAGGTAAAATAAAATTTTGGATGGGTATATCTACGGAATCTTTGGAATGATTCCAATCATTCACAAATCCTTTGTAATTATGGTCCCAACCCACTGTAAAAATATCGGGTTTATCAGTTGTTAACTATCGGTTGCTGGGAAAGAAAGAAATAACAGATAATATATCCAATATCGTTCTTTCATCTAACCTCATTGAACTAGGATGAATCGACAATAGGTCATTTTAAATAGATTGTGAACATTTACTAAATGAAAGAGATTTTAACAATCATATAAGCCACGCATAATATTGTCGTCTAATACACGTTCCAAAAAGAATATTTCGTCATCAAAGACATATCGCAACTGTAACGAAATATCCCTTGGGAAATAATGTTTTCGAAACGTGCATCAGACGGCAAAATATTCGTGAATTAAAGACAAGTTACCCATAGTTTGATATCAGTACTCTATCTGTAAGGAACTGACATATTTTCTGAAGAATAACTCCAGATCAATCCCAAATTTCGAAATTCATGAGGATACGATTTTAAGAGCGCTCAGTGCTTCTGTAATTTTCGACGAGCATTATTTACCTTCTGATTGAGTTATAGTTATCCTTGGTTGTTTAATCTTAAAAAAAAATTCGTTCATTTTAGTCACTAGTCACTTTTTCAATTCACCTTATGAGCTCGAGTCTATAATAAATTTAAGACATGTTTCTTCAACATACGTCAATAACATAACTGCCTGGCTCGGTTATCCAGTGCGGTCACAATTATTATTAAAATACCATTCATAATATGATTATATTGTCGGAAGTTCATCTTATTACGGGACAATTTGCAATGTGATCCACAAGGAATGTTTCGAGATCTTTGGAGATGATATATGGGTAAATAGGCTGATAGAGTCTAGTTTTCTGGCTCACCCACTTAAATACGGTAAGTATATTTGAATTGAGATATTCGGAGACTTCTCTAGTAGACAAGCGCTCAAGAATTAGAGGCAGAATTGATGTTAGTTTGGAACAATTGAAAATATAATTATAGATTCGCATCCGCATTTTATAGCATGTGGCGCTTTATATCCATCCAATTATTCAAGAGAGGCAGATATCGATACCGAATTTAGAACTTTTATTCTTATAATTATTCATTTGTGAAGAAGATCAACAAACTTTGAGTAACAAATATTCACAATTTCATTATAATGTTTCCGAAATCAGAAATGAATTGAAAATGAATATGTATTATAACGTCACTCAACAGACTAACTGAAAAGTAAAAAGTTCTTCACGTTGAGGTGTTAATGAAGATTTTTTCTGAAGAAGTTTGTCATCCAGAGGTTTTTTATCAGGTTATCAATCTACTTTTGATCAATTTGCTACCACTGTTTTTCAGAGCAATTTACCTGATGATCTCACATCTGAAACTCTCCGCAAGATTCAAAACACTCTTCTGTCACATATCCCATACGTTGGATTTAGGTCAGGAAATTACCTTGGCCACGGCTGAGCTTCAGTTCCCTGTGTACGTAAGGAACTAGTTACAGTGTGCGCTATATGAGTACCGGCATTATCGAACATTAGAAGAAAGTTTTCAACCAAATCTGCAGCATATGGCTGAGTAACAAGTTACAGAATGTGGTTTTGGTATCACCTAGCTGTCATGAGACCTTCTACAGAGACGAGAGTAGTTTGGGGCCTATTACAATATCACCTCAAACCACATTTGGTACAGTTTCTGAATGAACGACATCACCAGGGCATCTCCAAACTCTTCTTCTTCTAGAAACTGGTCCCAAATCAAATCTGGATTCATATGTGAAGAAGACTGTCTTGTCGCCACATGCAGTTAGAGTGTTTCAGCCTCATGTTTACGATTCCTTACAGTATGATCGCAAAAATTATATGTAATGAACATCATACAGTCTACTTTGTAATTCATTAGGGGTCGAATTCAGGCTTCTCCGTTCTTGTTCCTATACAGGGTGTTCCGAGTAGTGACGTCAATAATTTCTTTTAGATTCCTCACATCTGGGGATACCCTAAATACCCCATGTTACGCGATTTTTTATAGTTTTCGAGTTATACATTTTTCTGTGTTTTTCCAATTAATTATGCCAGCGAGGTTTCAACAATTCATAGCATTTTATTTACTGGGTATTTGGCTGATTTTTTCGTGACGTGATCGCTCTGAATGTTGTTTCAATCACAAAAATAACTCAGCTTCCTGAAATTACACAAAGTTACTCAAAAAAAGGCTTGAAAATTAGAACTCCGGTTTTCATTAGGACATTCGCTTTAATTCAAAAATATAAAAAGAGTTTTCATAGCTTCTGACCGAGTTTAAAAGTTCGCACGGTCCCATAGTACCAAAATCATAAGAAAAAGATAGTACTTCATCACCCCTTTTTTGTTGTAATCGGCGGATGGGCTAGAAATCATTAACACGATTGAAGTTATTTGTCTACTTCTCATCACACTTATTGCAAATTAAACTCGAACATTTAATTTCAAAGTAATTTCAATTGAAAAATCTTCAAAAATGTGAGCCTATTTTAAAATTGGTTGTTGTGAGACTACTTGCTTTTAGATAAGGAAAAAAGATCACACATAAATCTTCAAAATCCATTCCTCCAACTTTAATGTGAAAAAAACACGAGCTACAATCATTTTACAGAAATTTCAATTGAAAGCGCTCTTGAATCACATTTTAATGGTTAATTCACCATAAGAATGATAAAAAGTAGAAAAATAACTATAATCGTGTTTCAATGGTTTTAAGCATATCTGCCTTCGAAGGCTGATTACAGCATAAAAGGGCTAATAAAGTACTATTGTTTTTAGTGATTTTGGTAGTTTAGGACCGTGCAAAGTTTTTAAACTCAGTCAGAAGCTATGAAAATTCCTTTTTGTATTTTTAAAGAAGTTGAATGTATATGGGTGAATCCTACTGAAAACTGAAGTTCTCACTCTCAAGCCTTTTTTGAGTAATATTGGGTAATTTCAGGGAGCTGAGGTATTTCTGTTAAATTATTCGGGGAGATCATATTACAGAAAGAAATCTGCAAAATACCTATTACATAAAAAGATATGAATCTTCGAAACCTCGTTGGCATAATAAATTGAAAAAAACTACGAAGAATCGCGTTAGATATATGGGGTATTTTTGGATACCCCCAGGCGTGAGGAATGTAATCATTTATTGACGTCACTACTCGGACCATTCTGTATAAATCTTTCTTGAATCCGCTGGATGGCATTATTTTCTCAAATATCTGCTGTTTCCTGAAACGTTGCCACACAGAGCTTATTCGTACACAATTGCTCTTGAAGTAAGAACTTACCGAAATCTTTTTATCCTTATAAACACAAGAAACATAAAAATCACCGGATTTCTTCACGAAGATATTGAGAGCCCAGAACAACTGTGCCACATTCCTATCCTCGGACACATTTTCTCTATCAAATAACCACGTGAACTCCAAACCAATTTGATGTCTGCAAAATTTAGATATTATCTATTTCGCTATTTATCAGTATTGGCTCCAAAACCGTGAAATAGTAAAATAGTTGAGAAATGTCCTTATGACGCTTGTGAACGTTTCAATTCCAATTACTATCAAACAATTAATTTCTCAATAGATGGTTTAGATCCGGCTGGGAAAATTACGGCAATTCAGATTCAACAAATTAACACTACGTCATACTATTATTCCTCCATTAGTATTGACCATATCGATCACTGAACACCATGGAAGTTGAAACCAGGTCGACTTTATTCGAATGTATCGGGAATGGAAGAGAAAATACACTGATCACCAAAAAAATGAAATGGCCACTAAAAACTGTCACCAACTTCAAAGTAGGCTTTCTCGTGGACCGCCAATTTGATTTAGATGTTTTCACGCGCTTGTTCTAGGGAACAGCGCGTTATCGTTTCGTCAGTATGTCTGTAATTTTCAAGTTTTGAACCGAAAATGGTCTTAAAAGATTGAGTTGAACATCCTGAAGAAGAATCCGTGGTCGAATTCAATTCTGTATGCCCGCCTGTCCATATGTGCTCTAACTATCGAAGGTAAGGTCCTAACGACTCTAAATTGTCAGATTAGGTTCATTGATGGGGGAAATCGATCGAATAGTTTAATTACGAATGCCGAATTCTTGAAATCCATCCTGTGATTCCGCAGATATACACATACCCTTTCAACGTATGATAGGTATTTCTTTAGTTATTTCGGAAATAATTACCTATGATATTGATAAAATCACCACGAAATTGGATATATTTTCCTCCGATATCTACCGTTATTGTTAAATAGTAACCTCAAGGTCTGTACCAAACTTCATGGCAAGGTCATGAATAGTTTTCGGAAAAAATTATTATCAGAAATATCACTTATGCATTGGAATTACTATCAAAGAAGTTCAATTTTGACAACCTCACTTTTTTTTCGAGGGAATGAGGAAATCATTCCAAAATTGGATATAGCCAAGAAACTTTACATTTTCATTTCCAATATCTCTGCGAATAAATAATAATAACAATAAAAAATCTTTCAGAAAAAAAACACAGAGGTGAATTATATTACAATCCGTTTGTGACTTTAAACTAAAAATAATTCTTGAAACTGTTCCATGAGGACGAACGTTGAAGGAAAATAAAAAAATATTCAAATTATCCACAAGAAAAGCCCATGACCCATGACGATCAAAAGAGTGGTAAAATGTTCGGGTATTGTTTTTTCATCATCCAGGCCTTTAAACGTGCCTTAAATGTTTTAATTTTTGATTTATTAATATTTGATATATGAAAAAATTTTAAAAAAGTTTGAAGGCTTGGCTGGACAGTGGAAATAGACAAATGATACACAGACTAATGAATAATGATTGAACTATAAAATTTAAATTGAAATTTGAAGCACTATTGTTTTTATTTCGACTTCGGTTATTCTTGATTGAGGCCACCATACGAGCGAAATCCGTCACAGAAATACTTCAGAATAAACCAAACGAAAAACTGAATATAAGTTTCGAGGAAGGTTTGATTCCAATTCATAAAAATATCGTCCGTTGAGGCAGCCGTGGCAATATAGACTCCTGAAATTACCGATTGTTAGTGGAAAACATGAATGGATTAAATCTGCCCAATAGTTTCTGACATTCTCAGATTTATTTTCTTATAGTTTTTCCATAACAACAGATTGATTATACATAATTGAAATTTTGAACTTGATTGTGAAAAAATGGTTTAAAAATTTGTGCGAAATTTCGATTCAATCAAACCTCAGAATAATAAACAGTTGACCTAAAAATTTCGTTATATTTTCCCTTTCTTCACTCCTTTTTATCCAGACATCGAAATATTATTTATTATCTGAAGGAGTACCAAACAATACGTTATGATTCATATTTTCACCCACATTCATTGTCATTTGTCAAGAGAATTATGAAAAAATATTTATTTCCAAAAGGGTGAAATTTATCCACTTGCCTAAGATATAATGTACTCTGAAGCAATGAAGCACCGGCCGAGGCCAATATCTGGATCAGAGACCGCTCCGTGGAGAAAACTCTACTTGTGAAACGAATAACTCAGAGAGTTAAGATCATCTGGGTAAACTTGAAGAAGCTCAACCAGTGCTTATAAACTTAAGACTTGACTTCGTTGGATTTACTGCACTTTTCATTATTTTCAATTCTAAAAAATCTCTACTAACCCATTCGAAGTAAGCAGTTGTTTTGACTTCATGCATTGATTATTTTACCGCCTAAAATACTTAATTCTACGGATCGCAACAATTTCCGATAAATATTTAATCGGAATTTGAGTAAAAGTGATTCTTCATTTTCATAGCTTCAAAGCTGGTAATAACCAGTTAGAACAAGTTGTTTCTGTTACCTTACTGAACTCCGGCATTGCGTACTTTGTTTACCCTCTAGCTTGGTATATATTTCAATTTTATTTGTTCTCTTGAATGTGTTACGGTGTTAAATCTCATTTGTTAGCACTGAGGTGAAAATTGACTTCTCAATTGGTATATTAGCACATTTTCACAATTTTCTATAATGCTACCGTCACATGGGATACAACAATGGGATTTAGCAGATGGATAATTATTGAATAATCCCACGTGATTCATCACGAGTAAATCGTTATTTCATATTCAGTTGAACAAATAGATTGTACATCTGTATTATTTTGAAGATATTGTTTTTTCGCGCATGTTCTGGGGAACAACGGGGTTCTGGGGAACAACGTGCCATTGTTTTGTCCAAATGTCTTTGATTTCGATTTTTTCCCGAAAATGTACTCAAGCTACTAGGTTGGACTAGCTGATGACGAATCCGGGGTGAAAATCGATTCTATCTGGACCAGCACACGATCGCTGTCGAACAGAGCAAGCTACCAACTTCAAACTTTCAGGGTAGATCGCACGTAATAATGCCACGGTTGAGTTAGTTACTGGGCCAAATCGGCCAAACGGTTTCGGAGTTACAGCGATTTAAAATGTTGAGGTTATTTTTATGATATTTCTGGAACTACTGATTCGATTACAAACTACAGATTTTCATTACAAAGTTCTACTACCAATAATTATTAGATGTTACCCAATATGTAAGGTTTAAATTTTGTGCCTAGTTCGAACTTTCGTTCATCTTCAGACAACTAACCTCTGAGCTCAAGGTACTGAGTATTTATGCAGATTCAGGTGAAACGATGTGAAAATATTAAGTGATAGTCCTGGACAAACGTTATAAGAAATAATAGTTCTCAAATTATTTATTGTTTATGCTAAAATCTGTTGTAAACAAAACACTGCATAACTTCTCGTTTTCGCGCGCATGTTCTAGGGAAACAGCATGCTTTCGTTTCGTCCAAATATCTGTAATTTTCGATGATTGAGCCGAAAATGATCTTAAACGACTAGGTTAGACTCACTGATGACGAATCCGGTGTCAAAATCGAAAATTTCAGGAAGGGTGTCATTTGAAAATACGAAGGTTAAGTTCGTTAATGGGCCAAATCGGCCAAATAGTTTCGGGGCTATAGCCATTTGAAATTTCGAAGGTAATTTCCTCATAATTCAGAAACTACAGAAACGATTAGATTGAAACTTGGCAGTTGGTTGGAGCATAACGACGCGAAACCTCGTTGAAATCGTATGATCACTCAATTCAAAAAAACTTTTTTTTCAAAATTTCTTTCGAAAATAAATTTTTTTTTTCGAAACAATTGTTCATATTCAAGGAAAATTTCAGTTGTACCTGGAATTTCAAACTTCATAGCAGTGTTCAATTCGATGTTTCAATTCGATAAGGCTATTAGTTTTGGGAATATTGGGAAAAAATATGTAGAATTTCGCGGTTTTCTTCTCGATATCGTTGTTTTTTTCGGTATAACTCAAGAAATACAGATTAAATCATGATGAAACTTCGCAGCTAGTTCGAAGATGTTGAGAGACAAAATTGTGAAAAATTTCGTGAGGATAATATCATTGAAACAATTTGAAAAAAATTTCAAATTTTTTTTTTCAAATATTTAATATTCTGGGATCTTCTCATCATATTATCCTCATTAAATTCTGTATGAACCTTCAAACTGTCATTTCGAGTACTAAATTTCAATTAGATACAATCTGTATTCTTGAAAATATTGGGAAAATAAAATTTCGAGTTTTGATCTGCGGAATCATTGGGTGGATTTTTTCCATTCACGAATTCGGCCTTCGTTATTAAGGTCCAAACCTACTCTATAAATAATAGCAAGTTCCTTTAGTTATTTCTTTGGAAACTAATGAGTTAACGGCCGACCGTAAACACAATAACTTCTGGAAGTCGTGACTTAGAAACTCGATATTTGTAGAGTAGGTTTGGAGCTTAATTCCAAACGTCGAATTCGTGAATGGGTAAAATCCTCCCAATGATTCCGTAGATTTACCCATTCAAATTTTATTTTTCCAAGTTTTCCAAAAATACAGATTAAATCGAATTGCAATCCAATACTCTATCGAAAAAAACCTACAAAAGCACTGACGTGAAATCAGCAGATTTTGCGCGCATGTTCGAAGGATGTGCCTGCAAAAGCTACCGACTTCACCTTAGTGCTTTTCTGGGTTTTCTTCTAGGTTTTCACCCCCATTATCTGAAGGAAAAACTATTAAAAGAAAATTATTAATGATAAGAATAACTCTTGTAGATTGCGGGTTTTCACCTATTTGTCAAGGGCAATTTCTGAAAAATTGTTATAATGCGTTCTCTATAAATAATAATTTTATTTAATTTTTAATTTATATATCTCTGGCAGATATTGGGAGTGACAACAAGGAAAAATCTGAATAATAATAACACCAGTTTCGGAATTCAACGAAAAACTTTTATATACAGATAGTAAACTAATCCCGCTACAAAGAATACAGCATCTGATGAGATTTTGCCGTGAGCATTAAATTGCCATACAAAATATACAGGTACTTGAGTACATCATCTACAAAGAAAATTTACTTACCCACTAAAAATATATGATTTCAATTTTAAATCATTATAGTTGCACATGCACGAAAAAGTTCAGGTACCAACTTTTTTTCTATACTGAGGGTATCACAAAAAACAGTCTTCCTCACATATTTCACACCTTTATGAACTAGTGAACTCCAAACAAGATTAATAAAAAGAGTCTCATAGCTTGTAAAGAAATTATAAAACCAATATCGATTGTTCGATAGATAAGGTCGATTAACCTGTCTGCTTATTTTCGAATATACAAGCATATTATCTAAATCCAAACATGGTCAGGATTTGTGATGGAATAATTTTCAAGTGGCACATATTAGGTCAGAGTTTATTCTATTAAGCGATTTAATACTTCTGGTGTTTTTTAAACTTATGAACCCCGTAGAAGCTAGCAGAACGGATGTTCCTGTTCTTATGACAGAGTTTTTCGTGAGTTTTTGCCTGGGATATCTATCTATATCGGCTTATTTCTCATATATGTTAATAAACCATTATGTTGAAGAATTTTCACATGGACGCAAATTGAAAATTCCATACTAAAAGTAGTCTAAAATAGCCACCCTAGGAGGGCATGCTCTTTATCATTATTGTATTTAGAATCTCTAAAAAAATGAGATATTCGATAGGGATCAAATATATTCATTCATATTTTTTTTTTCAAACTCTTGGAACTTAAAATATTTCTAGATAAAATAGTTTCAACTTGATAAATTGCACCATTACCGAGTTTTTCGAGTTGCTCAAAGTGAACATAAATTTTGAGTTGTTTCCTGACTTTTGTATTGTAGAAGAGTTTTAAGATTCAAAATCGGTTCGGAAATAGGAAATCTACTGAATGACCAGAAAGACTTGTTCAGATCACACTTGATGAGTTTATTCACCTAGAAGACCAGTGGTTTTTCCACAGAAATATGAACTGTTCTATGCCGATTTTTATCGATTGTAGAACGTCACGAATTCACCAGACACAAGTACCTCGTCTACTTTCTTGAGTTCAACCCAGATTGAAACCAATTTTTGAACCAGTTATCTTATCATCTGAAGAAGCTCTAGTCGAATGAGTTGTTCAGATTCAAAAGAGAAGGAAATCAACAAATATTTGTTTCATTTAACTAGTGTTTAGTTTTAAGGTATTAAGTTTTATTAATGATCGCTTACTTTTTTTTGAAATTTCTTATGTGCAATGAAAATTGCTCCTTCTCAAAGTATTATTCTGCCGAATGAAATACTGATTCCTAATACCAATTTTGAATATTTCTTTGTCGAAGCAGAGGATTTTAACTCGAATGTCTACATCTAGAGTGAGACCTTTTCCATATTAAATTTATACATATAACATTATTATAAATCATATTGAATCAGAATTCTGGATGAATATTTAAATCTCTTCATTTGAAGAGAACGCTTGAATTGATAGCATTCAACTGCGTGATCAGATAGAGACCCAATTGTTATGGTATGCTCTTAAGGATTCAATTTATATAGGTACGAAGGGTTATCAGAAAAGATTGTGTAATGAACAAGAATGTAAAAATGCCTACCTTAATGAACTGAAATTGAGTCAAATATATGGAACTGTGAGTACGCGGTTCGTATGAAATGATCTGAAGGTAACGTAGTGGAAAAATGTAATCGGAAAAATGAAGAAAATACCATTCATGTGTAAGGTAGCTTGGGGACACAGTATCGAAGTCTACACAGAACAACACTGATTTGCCAAACTCGGAAAGTTTTGTTAGTAGCTTTGAGGGATATCTAGGCTTAAGAGTTTCAGTATAATGATATATAAAATAAAGATATTCTTTGATTTAAGTACAGGGAATGCAGATTCACACATGATCACATGATTGGTGTCAAGTGGATATTTTTCCTTCTTTCCTTGCGAATAAACAATAAACGACAGATTTCCTTATCTTACCTCATGACAAATGATTCATGATACACTCAGGAATCTCAAGTGGAGGCATAACGGTAATTCATACTGAAGTGGAATCACGGGATAAGCTTGCTATTCATACATGCATTTGGATACTCTTAAGGAAACATAATGATAATTCTGAAAACAATTGTTTCACACGTCCATTAATTTATAGATGAAAGATTAAATGAATAATGACGAAATGAATTAGCATTTCTTCACATGTTTTTAGACCTGAAAAGAAGCGTCATAGGAGAATAGATGGAGCTCTTCGATTCATTTGACTTATTTCCAGATCCATGACCAAACAAAATGTTATTGCTTTTCCACGTGCTTGTTCTGGAGATCAAGAGCGTTATCAGTTTGCACAATTGTAGGCTATCTGCGAATTTTTTCCCGAAATTGGTCTCGAATGATTAAATTAAAATTCTGTCCGCCCATCTTTCCGAAAGTGCTGTGAATTTCGGAGAAAAGACCTAGAGTTTTAAACCCCTTTGAATTGTTGAGTTTATCTCCTCAAAACCCGCACGATACTGATTTGGTCTCACTGAATCTTGGTTATTAGTAGTCGAGCAGTAATTAGTTGTCAAGTTGTGAAGTCAGCAGATTTTGTGCGCTTGTTCAAAGGAGATCACCAATAGTGGGTTTGGTGAGAGAATACGTGAAAAGATGACCACTAAACGCAATTTTGGTGATCTATATTGAACATGCGTGCGAAAGCTAGGTTTGTTTCAATTCGATTTTATCTTTTTTTTTGGAGATATTGGCAGAATAAAATTGTGAAGGGGTGAACCTACGGAATCATTTGGCGAATTTCACCCGTTCACGAATTCGACCATCGTAATTAAGACTCAAACCCACTCTACAGGGTGAGTCTTTGACCTTGCAGAATATTTTAACAGAATATTCTTGAAGTTGAAAGAAACACATTTGTCCTCTACCATTTTTTCCGATTCGGCCTAGATAAAAAGATATAGGCATTATAAATTTTCATATTAGGCTAGCCGCCCCTGGAAACCTGAACACTGAAGTTTTTCCAAGCCTAAGATATACCATTCAAATCTTCGAAATAAGCAACTCTGTTATGAAAACAAGAGTAAACTTACTTTTTACATTCCAGTTGGTGAAAAAAGTTGTATTTCTAGTACAATAAACAAGTTAGGTATTCCAAATTTCGTGGGCGATAAAAGTTGAATATTCTTCCCTTGGTTTCATTTTCGATAATGAGGAATTCATCTAGCTATCACTCATATCAGCTTTGAGATTCATCTTCAATTTGTAATTATTAATTTTCTTTGTTTATTTCATTTTCTCCAAGAATTATCAGATTCAGACATAACCCATTCAAACTTTCATTTTCATAAATAAATAAAATAGATGTACCGAATTTATCTATGAACGTACAAACGTTGCCAAATTGACGAACCGAAAGAAAGAACTCTTCGAAATCAAACAACACACAATATGCTAATTCTATGTATACACTTGTATAGTCTATGATTCTGAACCGAACTATAAATCTGTGGCTCCGTGGTTTTAAGGTTATGTCATGGCGGTTTTCTGCCACCATGGGTTGCTATGTTATGAAAGCGCATTGCGCATTTGAAGAATACCTCAAAATAAATACTATCAAAGTTCTGTACATAATTTCAAGAAATTTGGGTCAGCAGAAAGATTGCATTCAAACCAGTAAGAATCCCAATTATCATGGAAAAGTGAGAAGTTAATCAATTATACTACACAAATTCGCTCGAAATTGAAAACGAAGCTTCATGAATAGATTCAGGACCGAATCACGACTGCATAACACAGATATAGTTTTGGGATGGAAGCCTATTTTGGAGAAACTTCTTATTTCGTCTTGGTGATAATAATCGTAGTATGGAAAACCTGATGAATACACCACTGGAATTGTATGGATACAAAATAAACAACTTCAAGATGTGCTAGGATTCCATTCTCCACTTTTAGACGTGGCAACGCGGAAAAATTGAATTCTGTGAATTGTTGCATTCAGCCAACATACCCAATTCTCGGAACTTCACAGATATTTTTTATTTTTGAATTTCAGATTACTCGAAAACGGCGCATCATACGAAAAAAAATAAAGAATATTTTTACTTTCCAAAATGATCAAAAATTCGTTGAATAGCATTCAAATTATTTTAAAGGTTGGATTCTTTGAATTTCTGGTATTTTTATTAAATGTTATGGTCATATCAAGGAAACTGGAGGATATGAATTTTGTAGTTTCCTCTTTGATTTTTACGCACGAGTTGCGGGATTCTTACGGTTACGTCCATTGTGAATTGGCCAAAGTCGGCTACTCTGCTTACAAATCATTCCAAATGAAAAATGCTAGGATTCCATTCTCAACTTTTAGACGTGGCAACGCGGAAAAATTGAATTCTGTGAATTTTTTGAACGGAGTTGCATTCAGCCGAAGTACCCAATTCTCGGAATTTCACAGATATGTTTTATTTTTGAATTTCAGATTACTCGAAAACGGCGCATCATACGAAAAAAAATAAAGAATATTTTTACTTTCCAAAATGATCAAAAATTCGTTGAATAGCATTCAAATTATTTTAAAGGTTGGATTCTTTGAATTTCTGGTATTTTTATTAAATGTTATGGTCATATCAAAGAAACTGGAGGATATGGATGAAATTTTGTAATCCAGGAACATTCATCGTATCAATAAAAAACTATATTCCAAAAATCATCTCATTCGATGAGGTCGTTCGCGAGATATAATCGAAAATTAAATTTTTTTATGGATTTTCAACAGTCTGTATCTTACGAACCAAGCCGAATCGGAAAAAATGGTAAGGGAAAAAAGTGTTTCTTTTGGCTTCAGGAATCTTCTGTTAAAATATTCTGCAAGGTCAAAGACTCACCCTGTATAAATATCGAGTTTTTGATTCACAATTACTTCCGAAGGGAACAACTTATAGATTTTGAGAAATAGGAAAATTTTTTTATTATATGAGAACAAGTATTTGGAGACCAAAATGTTGTCGAAAAAAATTTTGAAAACGACCCAACGGCCGACCGTTAACACAATAACTTCCGAAAGAAACAACTTACGAACTAAATATTTGTAGTGTAGGATCGGACCTTAATTACAAAGGCCGAATTCATAACTGGGTAAAATGCACAAAGTTATTCCGTAGATATACCCATTCAAAATTTCATTTTTCCAATATTTCCAAGAATACAGATTAGATCGAATTGAAATCCACTATTTTATCAGAAAATGACAATTCGAAGGTTCAAACACAATATCATGAGAATAATATGATCAGAAGATCACAGAATATTGAATATTCGGAAAAAAAAAATTCGAATTTTTTTTCAAATTGTTCTAATGACACGATCATCACGAACTTTTGCACGAATAAGTTGCCCATCGGCATTCCTGAACGTCTGCCAAGTTTATTTTGATTGAATTAGTATTTTTTCAGTTATTCCGGAAAAATCAACGATATCGAGAAAAAAACCATGAAATTTTATTTATTTTTTCCCAATATCTCCAGAAATTATGGTCGTATCAGTAGGAATTTTGGTACACTGTAAAATATGATATTCAAGGTATAAACAGGAGGTTTTTCCGGATCCAATTAAAAGTTTCCGAAAAACATTTTTTTGGAAACAAATTTGCAAAAACATTTTATCAAGATTTACTGACAGTGTGATCCCAACGAAATTTTATGAAAAGTTGTGCGTTTTTATGCTTCAAATAACTGTCAATTCACTGTAATTCAATCGAATGAGATGATCGTAACTCCCAAACCATTTGATCGATTTGTCCCATTCACAAACTCAACCACCTCATTCCAATGTGCCATCTAATCTGAAAGTTTTAAGTCACTGGCTTGCTTCTTTCGACAGTTTTCGTGTCTGCGGCCAGCCAGACGGCCGAACAGAATCGATTATGACACCGAATTCGTCATCAGTGAGTCCAACCTAGTCGTTTGAGACCATTTGTAGCTTAAAATTCGAAAATTACAGATATTTGGACAAAACGATAGCGAGCTGTTTCCCAGAACATGCACGCAAATAGCGATACCACCTCCTAGATTACAATGAAATAATGAAATTCGAGAATTCCAATGAAATATCAGAGTCTATAAAGATAAAGTATATTTAGTTATTTGATTACAAATCCATGAAACCAAAAATAAATCGGATTTGATTATCCACCATACGTTTTGCTGCATAGGTAGGTAGGCCTATGTTGAAAATATTCCCACCCCAAATAACTTATTAAATGCACCAATACAACAAGAATAATCAACTAGATATAAGTAAAACGAATCTGTTTGATAAGGCTCGTAATAAATTCCATCATTTCAAACTGTAGTTACAACAGATAAATAGTAGATATAATATACCTTTGACAGTACGGTATAATGAATTTATGTTCACAATTATTCGAGAAAATCTCTGTTGTTACAATTAACAGCTATAAACATTTAAAAAAAGATAATAGATTGTCCAATTGAAAAAGAACAATAAACTGAATAACAAGATTATTTAGTCGTTTTGATCTGGTCTTTGATTTTTTTATCAATTGTTAGTTCACATGGCGTTGAAGGGTGAAATCTTACATTTAAAATTCGTATTCTATACATTTGATTTATGCGTTGTTTTAAATAACCCAAGTAATTTTTATTCTTGAATCAATTCCTTCATTTTCTGAAAATGCAATGTAATAAAAAAACAATTCCTGCATTTTAGGAGGGTTGAAATAACATTTGGGGATTCATTTGAAAGTGAGCGATGTCATTATTATACTTTTTCTTCGAATAATTCCTTGAAACCCTACATCCAAAAATATTCCATGTTGTCATCCAACTCTGCAATCCTACAAATATTCACTTTCAGGAGTCTCAAGATACGGAAGACGTTTAAAACTGATGTGTGTGTAAATTATTAACGAAACGGATCTAAGTTATCTTTTTGAGGTTCAATTATATGCAATTAATGGGACCATTGAGCTTCCACAGAGTATCAAATATAAGGAAAATCTGTAACAGTTTAACCGCATTCATATATTTATAAAGGGTGTTCGAAATATGGTGTCTGCGTCGCTTCAGAAGGCACTGCAGAATCTTCCAATAATACTCAGTTTTTTCAGTAAAATGATTTCTATTTTTAGAGAGTTGAGAAAAAAATGATGGGTCGAAAATACTGGCAACCCCGAAAAATGCATTTTTATATGAATATGTTTTGGGAGATGCACACTGCATGAGTTCGTTTTTATATTTGACTTAAATGGAGTGCGCTAGTAATACTATTCGTACGGGGTAGTTTCAAGCATAAGTTTCTCCAGGTTGAATTTTCTCGTCGAAATATTGCATGAGCTTGAGCTTTAGTTTATTTTAAACGAAAAAGGTACGGTTTTCGGAGTATTTTGATTGGAAAAGAATGAAAGTACATCTGACGTTGGCAAGTCAACGTGATAACAAAACGATAAACTATTCATTGGAATTCAGAATCAATAACATTATTCCAATGCTATAGTTATTACTGCCATGAAAAATCACCAGAAAAAAATGAAACTGTTTTGGACCGAAATAAAGAAACATAACCGGGTACATAATCGGGTTTCACTAATGTTACATCTCTGGAGTAGAGTAAGCTTAATTAATTAATGTTCAACATCACATAAAATTTGGACTAGAATACTTAACCTCAGAAAAGTTATACTAAAAGTACGCGGTATGAACCATGTATCTAGCGCCCTCTATAAAAAGTCATACGAATCCAGATCGCAATGCTGTCAGTAGTTTCGACATAATCGTGAAAATGTGTACTTTCGAGCTCGCTGTATCTTAAAAGTTTTCTTCAGTGAGCAAACACAACTTATTCTGCAGTCTTCCACCTATCCTATTCAACTACAAAAAAACAATATTTCACTCTCGTGAAATGAAACACAAACAACCTGGGATTTGCAGCGATATTTGCTTTACTTATCCAACGAAACGACAAGCAAACCCGCGCATTCGCCATTTTTCACGCGCCCGTGTCTTGGGCATTTAATAGTAAATCATTTTTGGGTACCTTGGTACTTTTTTCAAACTGATATATAGAGCATGTAGAGAAATTCAGATTGGGTTCAACGTTCATTCACACACAATATCTTATTGAGTTACTGAAAAATAAATAAATGGCTTTATTATGTTCGTTGATAAGCTAAGCTATCGGCATTCATTAAAATGAATAGTGCCTGAAGGAATTCAGGAGGGTTTCTGTGATTTTTTAGTAATTAATCATTGAAGAGGAAGATCAGAATTTTATGATAATCGATTGAGAAAATATTAATTCTTAACATCTTTCTTCAACATTCAATAAATGAAAATTTGAATATGGGTTGTTTGCATTCAACAAATCAATTGCACCAATTGAAATCATACGAATTGCAGAATGAACATTGTATCATTCAGTAGCTAATGAGATTATTGTATGAACGAACGTGTTCTACGCTTGTTGTGAATATCTGATTTTCTATTCTAGGTATTCAAAATGACTTGTTTGGTCTATAAGCTATAAGTCTTAATTTTTTTCACCGGAAAAAACACTAGAGGTGTTGCATTTCTCGAAGAGATATTTGAAAAAAATTTTCGAAATTGAAAAGTTTCTGAAGCATGTGATCATTCCCTATTTGCCAGAATCCATTTTCCATTAGTGAATGTGTGAAATTCTCATTATTTTAAATTCACTGAAAATTCTAAATATATTCCGAATCTTATTCTTGGTAGTTGATCGCTTATGTAAAAACGTATTTCCCCTGATAATAATGCCTTCAAATACCTCATATCTTACATCTCGGTGAAAAATTAAATATAATATGCTACTTTTCATTCTCGAGAATGCATAGAATAGCAGTCCGCATTATACCTATTGCACAGAGCTCATCTTCAAACGAATCTTGAAAATATCAGTACTATCATTGAGTATTCAACTAATTGAATACTCAACGGTACTAGTTATCCCCAGAAAGTATTCAGGATTATAAAAATATCAATAAAAATTGCTCAACTCTCATTATTTATGTGGCGAAACTGAAACACAGCCAGATATGATACCAAATCTGCCAGTTTCGATAAACCCCAATTTAACTATATTTTACATCCACTTCAAGTTATAATTAAACGAAACCATCAAACAGAAATTTCCTGTATTTGCACGCGCTTCTTCATCGTTCCCGGAGTCGTAGGCGCACCATGAGGTCTTAGTATACCGGTCTGATTACACACTGTAACAGTTTTAGCTGGCGGAATTTGTACATCGTCCGAGTTAACTGGCTCGTCAGAATCTGTGGTTTGTGATGCGACGCATGTATTTGACACCGTCGTTATGTCCGGTGGTTGACACGATGTGGACTGCGTCGAGGTCACGACCTCTGGCGGACGTTTGATCGGTGATGAGTTGAACTGCTGTAGAGGTAGTTCGGTCATCTGTACATCCGCGAAGATTTTCTTATCGCAGCCGTAGTCGTCGATGTAGTTGTGTAGAGATTTGCAGCTGTTGCCTCTGTTGAGGTAGGGGCTTTTCGAACACTCGTAGGGTGACATGTGACGTGAGTCGTAGCTTTTGCCATACATATCTGCTGATGAACTGCAGCTGCCTGAAATATAGGAGTAAATGATTTTAGTTCTGTTTTCGATAAGATCACTTGGGCATTACTCTTTTGCTTTAATTTTTTCCATACAGATACTGATGGGTCGAAATGCATTGACCCAAGTTCAGCTCTCTTTTCCTTTATTTATGATTTTGCATGGAAACCTGAATATTCTGGTTATTTTTCAGTTTCAGTTTAAGTGTAAAAGGGTAGTAAAAATTCAGTTAAAGTTCGAAATAAAAGACTCTGTATCTCGGAATAGAAATCCATTTCACTGAGGAAGTTCAGGAAAAATATTCATATTTTTTGATTCTAGTTAGTTCTAGTTTCTAGAGTTAAGTATCTCTAATTTGTTGGGATATGCCCTGTATTTACTGAATATTACCAAGGTGGGGGAAACTTGATGAAGAATCGCCTTAAATTTGCACCATAGGACCATTGTTGGCCTGAAGGCCGATCAAAAAGAAATAACTACAAAAAGAAACGTTTTGAAGCATTTATATTTTACGAGTGAGTTTGGACTTTGATCACATTGGCCCAAGAAATTGAAGTTAAGATAAAGAACGACGGGTTCTTCCTCAAAATGTCATCAGTCTGCAGGTTAGAATTTGATAAAGGACGCAGTTTTTCCCCAAAATCCCAGCATTCCAAAACACCCTTTTCAAATTCGTTTATGAAGATCTCGTTTCAGTTTTTGCGATTCAATAAATCGACGGCATCGAAATTGGTACACATGAATATGGTCGAACAATAACGGTGTGTCACCAGATGATATGTCTGTCAACATGATACGTTCAATTCATAGGAGTGCAACAAGTGTTTACACGTCAGGTTAATAAAGAGTCAGATCGTTTACATCAGACTAATTCAATTTCACTGGAAGCCGTCCGATGAGTTGACTCGGTCATCTGCAAGCGACGTGTGACAAAAGCATCGAGCAGCCGATTGTAGAGAATTAGATGGATTTCCAGGAACTCGATTCATGTGAATCTAGCAGGCTTGGCCCAGTATCGCACGAACAGACAATTAACAATTCAGTTAGCGAAGAATTTTCATCTCACTCAATCTAATGGTGGATTTATAAACTCAACTAAGACAAGAGTCAAATCACTGAATAACAATAAAGAAAGACGGGAAGATCTCTTAGGAAGTTAAAAACAGAAATCTGTCATCCAAATTAAAAACTAAGAACTATAAGAAGATGGCCAGCTCCAATTTTCTCGACTAAACAATCACAATTATGAATTCCGAATTCTTTCGAGATTTCAGAATGAAATTCAAACATAAAAATATCATTTGACCGCAGAATATATACCATATCTCCATATGCTATGACGATGAAATTCTAACCTCAAGCACGAACTGTTCTTAATTGTTTATTGTTAATTAATTGCTCATTATTCATTTTTAAGTTTGAATGTCTAGTACTTGGTGGAGAAACATTTTGTGTGGATAATGTTACTAAAAGATAGAATAATTATCTCACTATGAAGTGAAACTCTTTTCGTGGCGCTACACATGGATGTAACCGCTCTGGCTTATTCAAATTCAAGAACAAAGGACTTGAAGCTCCTGACTTCCAGTCATCGTTTTCCGAAGTATTCGAAATTGTTTTCCCTGATCAACATTCACCTTTTATGTACCAGGGTGGGCAAAATTGCTCTCGTTTGAAGGGGGAGCCCCTTTTCAGTACAATAGATAGACTTAAACTGATGTCGGTGTTTGAGGTCCAATTTTCATGAAAAACTCATTGGCGAAAACCACAACTCCATAGTCACCACCGTTACATAGTTAACGGGTATATTTCGAAATGTTCATTTTTGAAATATTACTCTATCATTTCTTCTGTTGGAAATTTTTATTTATGTGGAAACATTATCGTGGCAACTTCTCACGTAGATTTAAATGGCATTTATTAAATATTCTGCAAACTGGTATTTCATGAAATATCGCTAAAAAAATATTTTTTGAAGGGACACCCCGAATATTTTCACATATTTCGATAGAGTTTGAAATTACTATTTCAAAAATAAAGCATACAGATGTAGGACTTCACCTTCAAAGTTGTCAAATTTGGCCCACCTGTACTTCTGTTCTTCAAATGATTTTTACGAAGGAAATGTTATCTTGATGAAAAATTTTCCACTTTTAATTACTCAAAGCTCAGACATGTAGTTGAACACAAAAAACGCTGTTTCATTTTAGTGATCAGTTGATGGCGCCCTCAGAATTCCTGGGATTTTACGGTACCTATACTGAAACTCGGATTGAGCATCCGATAGGGATGAAAACACCTGTCTACAAATGAGAACAACAACGTGCAGAAAGTTTCGTCAGTCTCATTACTATTCTCACATAATTTTGTGAAATATGCCGATCATTTATGTACCGATATTCATTTTCAAGGTACTACAATTAAAAAAAATTAATAAAAACTTACTATTCCTCCAAATCGTGACCTCACCTGCTTCAGCCTGTTCTTCCTTCTTCTTCTGTTCCTTCTTGCCCCGATCTCTTTGATGATAAATGCCGGCAAAAATCAAAATGTTCAACAATAACAAAAAACATCCTACAGCAATGGTAACTGTGAGTGCTGTAGTGTACGACTGATATTGATTCGATGCAAGCTTTCGTAACAAGTTGTTGTGGTTGTTCTTCATGATACTGGGCACTACCAGAGTTGCATTCGGAGGACACTCTGTTGTTGTTGCCTGCACAGCGGTATCAGATTTTGGAGGAGCTGGTGTTGAAGATGTGGGGTTGGCTGTCGTACGACTGGTCACTGCTGGTTCTGCTACGAAGTGAATGAATGATGGTTTCTGGTTGGTTTGGACTCGGACGGATCCTGCAAAATTCATTCAAATAACACTTTATTGACTTTTTTAACGATGATATGACGTTGTGAGGTGACATGGTGACGCCTCCGTGGAGGCCAATTTTGCATATATATAAAAAATATTTGGCAACAAAATCCTGAACAGGTTTATATGCATCTTTGGAGAATTTTTGTTGCACCTTGTGCCATCCCCATCAACCCTCTAAATTATTTGAAGAGGGAAAGTAGGTCATGTGATACTTTTTTGGCAGGGTCTTTGTATCTTCTTTACAGGCGTGCAGAAATTTTTAAGAAAAATTTTTTTTTTTTTTTAAAATTAGTTACTTCAGAGAGGTTTTCAGTATGTGCACTTTGTCATGGCTCATTTATTTTGAGACGATGGTACCTGATGAAATTTGTCGCCGAATGAAAGTCTACCATTACAGTTTTGTTCATGCACAACTTTCAACCCCTTCACGTGAAAAAATTTTTTTTCTTCATTAAAGGGGTTCGTAGGGGTTGAAAGTTGTGCCTGAACAAAACTGTAATGGTCGACTTTCATTCGGTGACGAATTTCATCAGGTACCATCGTCTCAAAGTAAATGAGTCATGACAAAGTGCACATACTGAAAACCTCTTTGAACTAACTAATTTTTCAAAAAAAAATGTTTTTTCTTGAAAATTTCTGCACGCCTGTAAAAAAGATACAAAGTCCTTGCCAAAAAATACCACATGACCCACTTTCCCAATTCAAAAAATTTCTAGGATTGATGGGGTTGCCAAATATTTTTCTTCTGAGAAAATGAATTTTTTCCATTATTTTGACGCGCACTGTATACATTTGATGAACATGAATATTGCACTCGACATGAAAATAAGCTCACTATACTTCCCCTTAAATTGTTTTTTTTTACATTATAGACTGAGGGGTTTTGAAACATAGGTGATTTGAAACACGATACACAAAATAGTAAAACAAAAACAATGTTAGGAAACAAAAGGACAGAAATCTACAGTGAAGATGAAGATGAATGTTTTTGTATCTGTTGTTCTGAGCCCTATTCATAAATTAAAGCTAGGGAAGAATGGGTTCCGTGTCTAGAATGCAAAAGTTATGCTCGAAGCTTGTACTGGCGGTGAGCTTCAATTCGTATGTATATGTCAGAACTGTGTTTCGGACTTACAGGTACATTCGCATGCCTTTTGAGATGTTTCTCCTCAGGCTATTTTTGATAATAATATTAAAAACTTAATGAAAAATTTCAACCCTGATTCAGAGTTCATGATCGACTGAAATTCCATATATTATGTGGAAATATTCTTTCTGTTCGGACTCAGAGTTCATGATCGACTGAAATTCCATATATTATGTGGAAATATTCTTTCTGTTCCCTACTAGCGTTTTGTTCATTTGTGTTGAATCTGTTGTTATGATTTAATATTATATTATATAATCTTCATTATGGTTTCAATTAGCTTAAGGTGAATATTTTCTTATGTTTCATATGTTATAATCAATATAAAATATTATCTGAAATGTTGTATCTGTAATGAAATGAATTTTCACGTTCAAGTCGATTTTTCTATCGTTAACTCCACATTTACATTTTTGTTCCTTTAGGCATCTACAGGTCAATGAAATGAACTATCGATACGTTTCAATCTCATCCTGTTTGTGTTTATAGTATTCGCACTATCTAGCAAAATGTCGAAATTGTTTGAATTTTTCTACCCCGTATTCATGGGAGAGCTTATGTATGAAAGATTTCCAAAATGTGAAGTCGCTAACATTCAGGAAAGGTTAAGTGTTAGGGAATTTTAGTTATAGGGATTTAAACTGATATTTAATAGATATCGATTATTGCTTTCCTTTTTGGTTGTATCATTTGATCCATTTCTGCCACTTCTTTCTCGTTTTCTGGTACATTGACTTGTCCTATATTGTATGTAACAATCCGTGAATCAATAAATTTACTTTACTTTACTTTTACAAGTAGTATTTAGGATATTTTTCGAAGAAGATAGAAAAGTCTTTCCTGAACTAACTCACATAAGCGCAAGAACGAATACTTTTTGGTGAATACAAAAACATTCCACCTCGATCTGAGCTAACCATACAATAAACCAAAGCCCCAACGCCGAAGGAACACTCCAAGGATTTCGTTTACTGCAGTATTAGGGTTCAACCGATCATCAGAAAAGCTCGTCTAGCTCATATGCAGGAGGAATTGTAGATACTTAAAACCTGTTAGATGCATGTCTGCAGAATGAAATTTCAGTTGAGTAACCTCAGGAGCACCATTGGAATCCCTTCCTTCCAGTTCAAATAGATTTCTGCGATGATCATGATGTTTATGCAGTTCAGGCAGCTGTATTTGCGATCATCCAGTTGGTACAGCACCTATTCATTCGGTTTTCCCTCAAGATGGCCATGTCTTACCTCAAACAAAGAGGAAGGTTCACTGAGATAGAAAATATACAGTTTAATGACAAAATAATTCAAAGCCAAGAACAAATACTTGTCTCTGAATCAACAAGATTCGACTTTTTACCGACAAGTATTCGTCTTGTTGTTTGATGTTAGATGCTGCAGTCTTGTGATAGGACCACATGAACCGGGGTGTTTCCTCGTTGTGACGGTACTGCATAATCGCAGATACATCTGCTTGAAACAAATGGATGATCGTCATGCACTTCACTCATAGTTTTCTGCACAAGAAGGTTTGGATTTATGAGGTGGTCCTAGAATGGCACTAATGAAATATTATTCTCGGGACTGCCATCAAACAAGTTTCAAGTATCTGGAACTCCTTCTGCATTTCGACAAGGAAACTTGTTCTGATGATCGATAAACTGTGAAACTATAGTGAACGAATTCCTTTGAAAATGCTTCTTCGGTGTGGAAGCTTTGGCTAATTGGATGAGTAGTTCAGGTCAAGGTGAAAGATTTGTTGATTTATTATTATTAACATATTCGTGGCATGATTATTCACTTATAGATTTTCGTAATGATGTTTTTTTCCATCTGTTGCAGAAACTGAAAGAGACGTCAATACTTTGGTCATCATGACAGCGAAAATGGCGAGCAATTCAAATCAAGCAGTTATATTGAAACACTTTTGAACAATGATTAGTGCTGGAGTAAAGTGAACTGTCTGTTGCATTCCGGAAATTTCTTTCAGACATGCGAAACTGTCTCCACTGCAGAATTTTCCGATAAATTTGTATCAGACATACGACTCCATATATTTCCATAAAATACTGTCGTATGCACACCTGAATGGATTTATTTCTCTTTGCATTGAGTTACTAAACTTGTTCCATATTTCAATTTCAATATTAATCGTATGAAAAATGAATAAATCGCAGACTTGCGGCCTTACCATCATAATATTGATCTCCTTCCTCCAGAAAGTGATGATGCCTCATTGAAATGTCGTCTCCAGGTTCACCAGGTCGGTGTAACTGCGGTATGAGGTTCAGCCAAAGCGACATTTTGTGCCCCCTGTAATGATTTCTCATTTCCGCTCGATTTCCTGGAATTCACATACAGAAGTTATTGATAAGGATGTACCCAACGGTGTGGAATAGTGGGGGACGAGTTGAGTATATCTCTGGTTCGAAGGAATCGATTTATGGGATTTATTGCTGAGTAAAATACAGTGTGTTATACAAGCAGCGACTGTGAGTCTCGTAAGAAAATAATTAATTTATGTGAAAGGTATGGAGCGCAAGTACCATTATACAGAGTGATATTTTGAGTTGTTTATTAATTTTAATCATAGATGCCTTCGTTCACTAAACAATATTTCAGTCACCAAATTTCCTGATTTGACTCGGATAAAAAATAAGCTTTTTCCTTGTAGCATTGACATGGTTATTTCCAATGCGATGATTTTCCGTGGAAAGTTTCCTATAACTATGGCCGGGCTGAAGAATTTAGAATCAAGGTCACACACTTTCATCCATACCACAGAATAGACAGAGAAATTTTCCTACTTTCTGACCAGACACAGATTACGAAGTACCTACTCAGTTCGTCTTCGGAAGGCCAGACTGTCGAGAAAGTTCTTAGAGTTTGATTAATTTGTTCACACTAATTGAGTGCTTTCATCTCATTCATATTCATAAATTTCATGAATACCAGAATAATTCTGGCATTTTCAATATGAAAATTTTAAAAGTCGGAGAGTCTTCTCTGAACAAGCACATCTCATCAGCGAACCTACCTAGTAATGTAATGATTAAAAAAGTAAGCATCGAAAAGTAATTCAACTCAATGCTATGGAAAGAATGGAAGAATGGAAAGAGGAATAAACTACCCAAAATTTCAATTTCAAAGTAAATACCGGTCAATGGTAAACAGATGGTCCTAAAATCACGATGGGGGCAAACTTCTGAATGAAAAACAGGATTTCCCCGGTTTTTTCATCTTGTCAGTTTACTAATCCTCCTTTACTCGTGTAACGCCATCTCTCTTTCTTTTCACAAAATCTTAATATGTTAATTTAGTTTTGTTGTGAACGTTACAGAAAACTATTTTGCATTTTGTTAATAAATGATTTCTGCTCGTCTGTTCTTCTTCCCCTCTGTGTCTTTTTTGACTGTCATGTATTTAAGGTTTCACATCCAATCACTTGTTTTACCAGCTTATTCACCCCAGTTTTTGTTGAGAGTTAAATTTAAAAATTTCTTTTCACTTCCAAACATTGACCATGTATTCAACTTCTAGTTTGCTAAAATCAACCTAAACTACCTGCATTTTCAGATTGCCTGAAGATGACTCCAATTTTGTGGAGGTGGTCAAAAAACGTATGAAGTTGCTATTTACAATATATTTTGGAGTGAACATAAAGGTGTGTGAAGACCTTACACTAAAACGTATTGAACTGTTCAAGTACGCTAAAGAGAAATTCCATAAAAATGTTTGGACTGTTTATGGCGTTATTAAGGTTAGAACTGGCAAGGGAATAGTTTCAACTAGAGAAAGACATGATGTAGATATAGTTTGATTGTTCGGGATTTGAGTATGCATTTATGATTGATAAGTATTTGTGTTGTGTTTATAATTGTATAACTTATCGGCGGTATTGATAATTGGTGGGATTACCTACTACATATCTTTCACTTTCATATAATTAGGATAATAATTTGTTGAATCTTTTTTTGTTTTCAATTCTTGATGTATTCTTTTTTTTTTTGAACTATTTAAATTGCAGAATGGAGTGCCTCGAATCGGAAATAGATGAGAGTACGGATCAATATTTTGATGTTGTTAGTGCTAAACAACAATTTGAACTTGATAGACTACTGAATATTGTTCATTTCAATATACGGAGTATATGTAGAAATTATGATGAACTATGATTCGATATCATTGTGAAAGATTGTTATTCCGTAGGAGAGTGTTCATCATCAGTGTTGCGGAATGTGACAGTATACAAGTTTACTTAGACTGCATGTTCTGCAACTCAATGTGTTTATTTTTGAACAAATGTGTAATTTTTTTTATGATGAATAAATTGAAATTGAAATTGAAATTGAAATTGAAATTCATTAATTCGATTGGAAAGCTCCAATGAATATGATGAATGAATGCTTTTCTTCTTGAATTGATGTAGTTGATAGATATTCCGATAGGTATGCTGATGAAATAATCCCGACCAAATTTTTCATCTACTAGATATGCGAGCAAAAATGTTATTTAAAGGAAATAAGACATCCAAGTAGCAATTATTTATATGTGACAAATAGTTGCCTCATCTTATAGCTGATAAGAATTACAAATTATTAAGCGTCTGTATCTCTCCCGGAATTCTTGAGTCTACATGAAGCGCTAGTTCGAAGATATATTTTCCAACCGGAGTTCCCAAGCAAAACCTACACTGATTAATGTTGGACACTTAGTTCGGATGAAAACAATTTTTACCATTGTTTCGAATGAATGGAATCCAATTTCGTTGCACTCTTCCAAATCCTTCAGGAGGAAGATAACCTGTTCCTAGAAAGGCCGGATGGGATGAAACAAATCCTGACATCAATTTTCATCACAAGGCGAACGTAATATCTAGTTTTTCGTTTTCTCGAGCAGAATTCAACATTCTGATTATGATATAAGCAGCAGAAACATTTCTCATTTGTAGATAAAATAAAATCATTTAGACTACCCTAAGCACTACGCAAATTTCTAGAGATTGCAATTGGAGCCATGGCCAGAGAACGACATCTGAGGGTGAGTTTTAATTGAATTTTCATCCCAGTGAACCGTCGCCCTGCTATTAATCATCATCATGGGCAAGGGAGAGATTAAAAATACGGTTTTCGACCCTTCCTCCATACTAGGATGAATTGTGATTGCGAAAAATTCATTCCGTGGCGGAAGCCGAGTTTTTAATAACGCAAAAATTGTCTAATTGGCTATGCATCAAAAACTCGAAGAATCTTGAACCGAATATTACTTTTGATTTTCTGTTTCAGTTATGAATTACTATTGAATTGAGAACACTTTCAAGAAGGAGAAAGTGTAAGAATGATAATAATAAGCACTCAGTAAGATGAGTCAAAGTCCTCCGAAACGGTTACCTCCACTGTCTATCATGAAGTATTTATTATATTTTGGGTGTCTATAGGTTAAGCAAGAAATTTTCTTAGCAAATAAAAAATATTTTTAATTGCCATTTTCCAGATTTGGCTCAAGTGAAAATAACCTATGCTTTGCTATGAATCTAATAAATTCGATAGAGAAAACTCAATTACTCAATTGTTATGATTTGCAGCTTACTGCACTGTTATTCTAAAGAAATATTTCACTTCACTTTTCTATTGAACAACTAATTATTGTTTATGCCATATCCAAATGTTTTTACAGAAGATGATACACACTTTCAGTTCACATACACATATTCCAAATATCATATATCATGAATGCTCCGGATAGTCTGTCCACAAAATGGAGAACATTCAATGTTGAATATCACGGAAACGGCTCCAGGAAAAATCATGAATACATACCTGTGTGATAAAAACCGATTCAAATTTATTTTATAATATTAATAATTTTGATGGTATAAAATCACTGGAGCTGTAGGGAAAGCTATATATGGATTAAAAGAATAGTTGGAATTTTTCTTGATTTTAGCAAAAGATAGGTTTCTAGATTCCTAGAAATATCCTCCCTTCCTTTCATATTCTCTGGAATGTTCCATACTCTTCTTATATCCAATCAGACACATAAGTTATTTCAACCCTCGACTATCATTCGATATAACGGAAATTTATTGAAACTAATTTGGCCAACTAATCTTGTGCGGCATGATTTAGATGTCGTCATAAAATTTCTGGAACATTTCCGCTATTCATATTTTCCAGAAAACGTAAATCATGCTAATTAAAAGCGATCTTGTATTAGGTGACGTCCCTGCCGTCGTGGGCTTTGTAGATTAATGAATTTGTAAAATTATTCCCGAAGAATGTTGGAGGAAAATCATTTTTCAGGCGACTATTCGATAGCTCTATGGCAGCGTTCCCGGTTGGTCTTTTATTTATGAAGGCATACGGGTGATATGTGAACGGAATGGGCTCGAAAATTAATTACCCTTTTGGAAATTGGGTTAGTTACACCCTCTATATCGCGACGGGAGTTTTATGTTACCCAGATAAGCTTTGGAGGTTTGGCGCTTACGTGAGATACGGAGGCCCTAGTTTGCATCTTACAAGTAGTTGGATGGGCGAAGTTTATGGGAAATGATTCACGGAATAATCATTGTGGATAGGAATTATCGACCTCGGTAAAGCTATCAGAACCACCTTCGGTTTTTCGGAAAATTTTTCGACAATTATTCGGAACTAATTTAACACTAATTTAGTACCTTGGTTCTAACTTTCACACCCTTCTGTGAACCGAGAAAAAACTTGTTTCTGCTAGTTTGACGTCAAGCTAGAACACATCAAGTAATAGATATGTTATTGAAGAAATGTATATGTCATAATAAAGCACTAATTAAACACTAATGAACACCCCTATTTTGAATTTCACCCTTCTGTAGACCGAGAAAAGCAGGGTTGTGCCAGCTTGTCGCTGCAGAAAAGTGCAAAATTAAAAATAGTTAACTAAATTTTTGTTTAATTAGTTCCAAATTCGAAAAGCGGACGGACAGAATTGAATTTGACTACGGATTCTTTTTCAGGGTGTTCAGACATTGTGACGAAACAGCAGAAATGAACGAAGAAATATTCATTCAAATCGTTAAATAACAAAGTGAAGAGATGGAAAAACCATGGGCCATTCAAAAGCTATTTATGCAAAATGCCCCTATTCAATGCAGAACGAGAGCATCATTGATGGGTTGCAGGATTTTCCTCAATTTCAGGTACGAGGAATGCCGACCAAACGATCAAATATACCCCTGGCAACTATTACGTTATAATATAAATTGTATAACAATTGATTAAAACCTTCACAGATTGATTAAAGCAAACCGTATCTAAATGATGAATTGAAAAAATAATTTTGAGCGATAAAAAACATCGAATATTAAGGAAAAGCATATCAACTGAGGGTAAACCGTTCGAGCTTCTGCAGATGGATGTCACATGACTATGATAATGATGATGTGTATTGCGGAGACGTTAACTCTAAAAGTCAAATTTGGTCTGGATACAATATTGAAATTTAACAGAGATAGCAGGTACATTGAATTTACTTGATCATTAACTAACTTGAAGGCAAAGATTGCACCTGAAATTTCTCTCCTCTTACCCAAGCTTACGGAGTTGAACTCAACCAGTAAAGAAATATAGTTATAATGGCGAATAGAGTAGATGTTTTGTTTTTTGTAGTATGAAATTTCAAAAATATTTTTTCGACAGATTGCAATGCTAAATTGTATTTTTCGTGAATGGGATCTCATACTAAAGCACAATATTCAAGTTTGGTATGTATTAAACTAAAATAAAGAGACTGTATAGCTACTATATTCGAGAATTCCTTGCAATTCCGCAAAACGAAACCCAAAGATCTATTGGCTTCACCGATAATCCTAGCAATGTGGAGATCGAATGAAAGCTTGTTATCGAATAAAACACCCAAATCCTGTCAATTGTTCACCCTCTCCAAGGCTTTGTTTTCAACAATATATTTGAATTCTTCTGTAGTAAGTTTTCTTGAAAAACTTATACAGTGTGTCAATTCGGAAAAGTTTCACACTTCTCGGCTCACATGTAAAATCAGAGCATAGGCAAAAACAGATAAACTTTGTTTCCTAGGGAGACACTTAATATGGTTGGTTCCAATAAACTTCCATCAAAGCTTTGAGTGTGATGACAGCAATCCCTGAAATTTCAAATGCAAAGGGGATTGAATGACCTCTTTTCGAAGAAAATCCGATGTCATTTTCAAATATGCCTTACACTCAACATTTTTTGCCCTTCTTCAATTCAATATTCTGAAGAAATGAAGAGAATAACTGAAGAATGCAAAAACAAATCCAGTTATATTGTGGAAAGTTGTTCATCATATCATCTGGAGTTTGTTTTTCTTCCACAGGGTTGTCTAGGAAATGCCGTTTTCGGACCTATCAGTGGAAATGTTTCATCACTTTTGTTAATTATTTGATAAAATCAAATGTTAACTTTCCATCCAGACTGATAAACTAATTTTCAACAAATTTTCGAGTGTTTATGTTTGTGAAAAACCAATAAGTTTTATTCAAGATATCAATGGTTTATATTTCATTGCAACCCTTGTTATTGTTACTATTCCACTTTTCTCACTTAACCCCTCATTTGAGAGTTTGGGGGTTGCTATCATCAAGCTCACAGAGTTGACACAAGTTGATTGGAAGCCGACTAATTGCAGTTAACGTCTATTTGTAATACTGATGGTGGTACCTTTTCAAATTGACTATATATACTTTATATATTCATAAATATACTCACTCAATTGGGAATTCGAGCGAGTACGTACGAGCTCTCTATATTTCCCATGAGAGGCCATGAAAACATGACAGATAAAATTCTTGAAATTATTGAAACACTCGGAAGACTCAAACATCAGGAGTCGTGTCTGTACATTCATTGGAATGTTCCACATCACATGTTTCACTTGTTGCCTTCGTTTCCAACAATTCAACAACTCGCTGATTTCCCCAAACTTTTCACCCCTCCTGCGTGATATTGAATGAGCAGTTTCATTGCCTTGTTGAAACGAAAGGAAACAATTAGCTTTTCAATCAGCCATCTGGCTGTGATATACGCTCCGAAGAATTTTTCGGTGGACCAATACGCGTGTTTGGAATTGTGGTCCGAATTGAATCGATGTTTGCCTGATAACTTTTTTTTTGCATTCAAAAAAGGGTGGATGACGAGATTATCAGGGTAGAAGAGAAAGATATAAAATGATCAGGCTTGAGATTAGTGGGGTGATCTGATATTTCGCAAATATATCGAGAATTTTTCATTGATGCGAGGATGCGATAGAGCAACCTTGTTCAATATCTGCCTTACAGACATGATTATCCATTTGATAACTCAACTTGAAAGTACTGGAATTTATTTTAATAAGATTTAGCTGTCCAGCAACAGTCAAACTGGTAAAACTTTGGAAAGACAACGATATAACTGAAAACACAAAACTTCTGGCAGGTGCATATGCCTGTGAAGCATGTACCATCAAGAAAGCTGACGTAAAGAGGATTAGCGCCTTCGAAATGTGGGTCTATGAATTTTATGAATCCTGTGGACAACACGACGCACAAATTAGTCTGTGCTTCAAGAATTGAATATTAATGCAAATCTCGTTACAAAGATTAACAGAAATATACTGAAGTATTTGGTCATATCGCCAGGAAAAAAGAAGGAATGGAGGGACTGATTACAGAAGGGAAGCCGGGGGCCGACGATCAAGAGGCAGATCCCCTTCACGGTGGTCTGATCAAATCAAAACGTTAACGGGACTTTCCCATCCGGAGGCTTCTCACAGAGCTCAAATTAAAGACGAATGGTCAAGAACATCCTCGCCTTTGAACTTTCCTATGATTACAGTAGCTTATATCAATTTTGTTAAACTTTTTTAACAAAAAGTCTTTTTCCGTTACATAATTTTGGGATTAAGGTTGCGTAGCATGATAATTACCGAGCCAACCTTCAGCTGAAAATTGTGTGGAGGTAATCCTGGCAAATCCAACGAATTTAAGAATTCAGTTGGATAATTGACAACCTAATTCGAATTATCGAATGTATTTGTCTATCAATTTTGCTTTGAATCAACATCCTAATTTTTTGGTGCTTAAATGGCTCGATCACTTAGCCAAGCACGGTTTCTTAATTCATTCGAATAATAATACATTAGAAGTGTCAACAGAAATTTTCCCATTACCAATGTCCAAAAATTTTTTTGAAAACAATTCCGCCGATATGTCATTTCAAGCGAGCATTTATCTCATCAGTAGCCATTTATTTGGGAATTACTAGAAAAGTTTGTCGAAAATCTCTCTGCCGATAGAATCATCGCACCACCGAAGAAGTTCTGATTGTCGCGCAAATTCTTTCGGGTTCTTTCTTGTGCTTCCCACGCCGGTTATTGGGCCACTTTGCATTAATCCCAAACAGGCAACAGGAAGTCTATGTTTGTGAATCTAAGGATGAATAATATATAACCGCATTTGTTTTGGCTTCCGTGATCACTTGGTTGTCACCGTTATACTTTAGAATTGGAAATATAAAATATCAAGCAAATGGAAAAAGCTCAAAATATCCTAAATTTATAAAATAATACCTCCGAGTTAATCTGCTGGTGTTAAGTTGTCCTACAATATCTTGTTACAACGCTGAGGGCTGGTATTATAAAACCTATACACCTTAACTCATAGTAATTTGTCAAAAAAGTTTTATAATATATGTAGGTGACAAAATTTTTCCAAACATTCAATTTACACGCTTGGGGTCTATTCCCATACTGTCACACTTTATGTTACATACGAGATTTTGTCGAACGGAAAAGCAATTTTCTATTCTTGAATGTCGCATTCGAAAATTTTCGATTAACAAATGGCCGAGGGGCCTAGGGCAGCCCAGCTTCGTTTTGAATGCGTGATGAAGTATTTGACAGATTTTTTCAATCAGTTTGATGGCTTTTGAAAAGCAGCTTTCTGATACCATCCTAAAACCTAGGGAAACACAGTTGACTCAATCCATTTATGGAAGAGAGAGAAATCAGGCTTTCTAAATTCCTTTCGAAGAAATGTTGTTTCATAACGAAATGTCTGTCATAAAGAATTGAAATTTATTTTTATTTGAAAGCTGCCAATCGGATTGTTGTTGAAGAAAAACTGCGAACCCAAACTTCGAATTCTAATAATGAAACGCCTACATTGTGAGTCGCGAAAAAGATGTTGCTTTCTCAAGTTTTTCGAAAATCAAGTAGATTCTATTATCGTATTGCTGAAAACCTTGCTATTTGAATCACATTGCAATATTTCTAATTTATAGCAATATGGCGATGATATTACGTATTCTGTTCCGATTGAATTATCATGAATTTAGTCATAGCAATATTGCAATCATGGACTTCCAAAATCAGTGATTTTAGAAATGACAACACTATATTTTGTGACTTTAGAGCTACAAGGAAGAAGCACATAACCCTACTTACGGTTTTCGTTTCTCATGTTAACATAGACTCATTCAAAAAATATCACGAAACAGAAAACATATCGAAGTCAAACTGACCAATAACCAATTTCCTGGATACCAATAGAATATTGGTTACCAAAAATCAAATGCAGCAATTTTTTTCAGGCGATTACAGTTCGAAATTCGATTAGCTTCTCTGTTGGCAACTCAGAAGGATTGCTGTTGTTGAGAAGATCAGAATGATCATCTTCTTAGCTGTTGTCTTCTATGCCGGTATTTTAGTCTACGAATTTTTCTTAAAACTAAATATTCTGGAGAACCTTGAACGCATTTCCATTAGCACATACTTCCCTCATTCCAATATTTACGAATTCTTGGGAGAAATAATGATGAATTCCGGCGATATTCCCCTTCTAACTTATTTTGTTATCAAGCATAGCAAGTACTATTTTGAGGTTGCTAAGATAGGAATATTGATAGAATCGATGATTAGAATACCAATATTTTTGATCTTGTTATGAAAGCAATAGCTTTTTTTCTGGCAATATTGCTATTCGCAACCAAAATAGGACTGAATATCTTATGTGACTTTCAAGACGAAACTCATCGAAAATACCACCATTTAAAGTTGAGAGACAATTTATTACTTTCGACTAAGGTCTATCTCCACGGATTCCGCACGACCTTCGAAAATATGTGATCAAGGTAAAGGTCTAAACCGAGGTCTGAACTATTGGAATCGCAGACATCCTTCATGTGCTCAACGAAAAAATAAGTGTAGAACAAAGATTTTACCCACCTAGTTCTAGATAGAGTTGATTGATGGTGTCGTAGGTGTCCCAGTAATAGGGCGCACCACCCTCGTCGACATCTTTCGCTTTTTGTTGTGCATTCTTGGCTTCGGAGGCTGATGCATTTGGAACGGCGCCATTCGGGTCCCTGCAGAATATAATGTGAGTAATAAAAGTTTAATGGACAACCCTGGTTTTCCGCATATCAGAAAAATCATCGTGAATTCGAAACTTTGTTTCGGGTTCACTATCTTCGATACGAAAGATTCATTTCGAATTCAGATGCCCTAATAACCTTGATTTCTTCCTGATGCATCCGTGAATTCAGAATTGAAAATTCGATAAAACCTAAAAGCGGATGGATGTCTGAATTCTAAAGTCGAATGATGTTCAAGGAGAAAGCGATTAATTGGTTTTTGTTCATTGTCGTGTGTACATTTTGGGCTACAATGGAGTATATTGGACAAACAGAATGCATGGTAAATTTAATTGTTCCCATAGAACGTGTGAAAAAATTTATCGAGTTCAATACTGTCAAAAATTCCACCAAATTTGTTTACCGTGATAGTCTATTTGAAGTTTATGGAAAACTGAAAATAATTTTGTGTTGTTAATTTTCCTTGTGGGTTTTGGACAACGAAATTCCTCGCTAAAATTTTTCCAAGTCTCTGCACCATCCGTTTATTTTAGAAAAAGTCCACAAACTATACCTTTTCATTTCGAGTGGCACTCCTAGTATTCTAATTATTCTTATAAAAAAAGATAGTGTCGATGGAAACTCACACTTTTCGAATATTTCAATCTTTTGAAAACCTTCATTCTCAGTTTGAATTGCGCCAATACGTAGTTGTATACAATGTTTGCTGCTTGGGATGAAAATGTAAAAGGTGTTCTCGAAAGGATCATCAAATTGGACGAATCATAAAACCTCAAGATTTGTGAATTATCTTACCTAAAAAATATTGAGCTCTGATGAATTAATTTTGTCCAAGTTGATGATTCTCTCATGAATAACCTATACATTTTTAGTTCAAATATAAAATATTTTTAATATCTCATATTGGCAAAATTGAAAATAAAAAAGAATTTTTCGAAGAACATCTCTATTGCATAAATATCGAAAAGAGTGTTAGTCCTCGACGAAAAAATTTGCGCGCATATTCAGGCCAACAGCGAGCTATCGTTTTGTCCAAAAGTCTGTAAATATCGAATTTTTTCCCCAAAATGGTCTCCAACTACTAGGTTGGACTCACTGATGATGAATTCAGTGTCAAAATCGATTTTGTCCGGCCGGCCGTTCGGCCAGCCGACGACACAATAACTGTCGAAGGAAGCAAGCCAGCGACTTAAAACTTTCAGATTTGGTCAAGCATTGGAATGCGGCGGTTGAATTCGATAATGGGACAAATGAGACGATTGGTTTTGAAGTTATGGTCATCTGGAATTTTGAGATAAATTTCTTGATATTTCGGGAACTACTCATGTTGAATTAAATTGAAACTTGACAGTTTGTTTAAGCATAACAACGCACAACCTTTCACAGAATTCCGTTTGAGATCATGTCAGTAAGTTTGGAAAAAATTTCTTTTGTAATTATTTTTTTCGGAAATTGTCTCCTACCTCAAACATCATATTTACAGTAGTGTACTAAATTTCATTCTGATGCAGCAAAAGTTTCTGGAGATATTGGGAAAAATATATGAAATTTCGTGGTTTTTCCTCGATAGCGTTGTTTTTTTGTGGGGTAACCCAAAAAATATTAATTCAATCGGAATAAAACTTGGCACCTACTTTGGAAAAGCTGAAAGACAACTTCGTACGAAGCTTGGTGATGATCGTGCCATCAGAATAATTTGAAAAAAAAACATTTTTTTTTTGAATTTTCGATATCCTATGATCCTTTGATGATATTTGTTGCGTTCCGATATTACTAATCAGTACTGGTCAGTATCAGTCATTTCGAAACGCTTCGTACTGATACGAAGAATTACCAAAGCAGTGCCAGTAAAATCGACTGTCAAAATTTACTGACAAGTACTGGCCAGGAATTTCGGAACTCAACTTATTATCTTCATGATATTCTCTATGAAATACTGGATTTTAATAGATTACTTCGGCCCAAGTTGCCAACCCACAATTTTCTTCACAAATTTACTATCACTGGGGAACGGAAGTTTCCGGACAAATTCGACATGATTATGTTCGTGTTGTTTGTAAACATCCGTAAAAGATGCCACAGCTCCTCAAACAAGATAATTACTTCCAAATATAGGGTTTTGGTAAGATCATCTCTGATTGGCTGAAATTTAAGTTGGGATTCCTGATTTCATGTTAATAGTGTCAAATTTATATAGGATATGTTCCGCAAATCAACTTGGTTATTTCGCTTGCCGGTTTTCCATTCCATGAATATGAAATATTCGGTTGGTTCCTGAAAAAACGGTTAATTACTCAATTTGATTGATGAAAAAACGTTCTTTCTGTCACCAGAATGACAGTCAATGTTCCATGGTAACATATCCATAGCATAAAACAATCTTTCTTTACTTTATGATCCATAGAACATAGAAGAGACAACAATCAACAATGGAAAAATACAAGGTATGTCTGCGTGTACGCAGCTTTTGAATTTTGTGCGTTAGATGCACTAAATAGTGAAACGATTAGAATGCACTGAATAGTGAAGAAACCTATGCGAAATTCATTTCTGCGCTCGGAATCATAGCAATTATACATTCATTTGATTTTTTAAGTCTCTTTCCAAATTATTGTATTTTACTTTCATTTTATATCTCCTCGTACAATTAATAGCACAACACAAATTAACCATTATTCACCAGCGAACCCGGTTGAGAATGAGGGAAATCAAATTCTATTCAAAAAGCTCACGAAAACACAAAAAAGGGATTTATATCTTCTATACAGTCTTTATATTCTAATTCAGAATGGAATAACACAAAAGCTGCTTTGAAATACTTCGACTTGCAAAACTTTTGAAGAAAAATGTATTTCAAACATAAACTTATAATGACAGTCTATGGCTTCAAACTAATCTGTCTTATTTTTGCCGTATTCTTTGGGTTGGCCCGCCCAAGTTCCATTTTTGTCGGCCTGCTTCCTCTCTCTCTAAGCCATGTCCATATAGTTTTATAGGTACATGATATAATAATAATAATAATAAAGAGTTTATTGAAACAATACATACATATGTTACCATAAAACATTGATTGTCGTTCTTGTGCATAGACTTAATATGTCTATGTTCTGGTAACAGAAAGATTGCTTCTTTATCAATCAAATTCCGTAAAGCTGCCTCTTGTGCGAGGAAGATTCGGGTATTTGGGTAATAAAAAATTCTTCCCTATTGGCCGATGACGATCACGTGACCGTCGTGGACCAATAGGGTGAATCTTTCGACCAATAGGGTGAATCTCTGATTCATCAAATACCCGAATCTCCCTCGCACAAAAGGCCCCTTAATTAACCTTTTTCTGTAGGAACCAACCGAATATTTCATATTTACAGAACGGAAAACCGTCAACCGGAATAACCAAGTTGATTTGCGGAACATAAGGACCTATCGTCAAGTTTATAAAGGATATGAATTAACATGAAATCAGGAATCCCAATTCAAATTTCAGCCTAACAAAATCTATATTTGGAAGGAATACCCATGTCGAAGAAATCAATAAGAAATTGAAATCGGTTATTTATGCTTTAGGGGTTCTTAGAGATCAGGTGGATATTGATGTATTAAAAACGATTTACTATGCTATGTTCCAGTCACAAGTAAGTTATGGCATTATTTTTTGGGGAAGCAGTTCTGGATCGCATAGAATTATGAAAACACAAAAGTTGGCCTTGAGAGTAATATTTCGTTTGGGTTTCAGAGAATCATGTCGTAATAAATTCAAGCAAAATAACATTTTGACTATCTATGGACTGTACATATATAAAATCTTGATGTTCATGCATAAACATCAGCATTATTTTCGTAGTCATTTAAATGTAAATAATACTAAAAGAATGCACCCATTTGTTTTTCCGGTGCATTCTTTGTCTTTAACTGAAAAGGGACCATTGTACATGGGAATTAAACTATTTAACAGTTTACCAGTAGAAATTCAAAGATTATATGGTCATGTGTCTTTCGGGAAGTCTCTGTATCGTTTTCTTTTAATGCTTGAGCCATACAATATCGAAGAATTTTATTGTAGGGATATTGTAGCGAATATTTGAAAATTTTTGTTTTTGTATGACCTGTTTTCCTTTCTACATATTTTGTATATATGGGAAATCAATAAATTATTGTTATTGTTATTGTTATTGTTAATTATCTTGTTTGAGGATTCTAGGCATCCTTTACGGATATTTATAAATAACGCGAACCTTATCATGTCGAATGTGTCCTGAAACTCCCCTTCCCCAGTTATAGTGAATTTGTGAAGAAAATTGTGGGTTGGCAACTTGGGACGAAGTCGTCTATTCGATTCAATCTGTATTTTTGGAAATATTGAAAAATCAAATTTCGAATGTGTATATCTTCGGAATCATTGGGAGGATTTAACCCATTCATGAATTCGACCTTCGTAATTGAGCCCCAAATCTACTTTACAAATATCGAGTTTGTATGACGTATCGTCCGAAAGTTATTGTGTTTACGGTCAGCCTAATGGCCGGGTAAAAACCGCCTAATGATTCCGTAGATACACCTATTCAAAATTTTGGTTTTCCAATATTTTCAATAATAAAGATTAGATCGAATTGGAATCCAGAACCCAGTTTATCCAAGAAAACCTAGAAAAGCACTGACGTGAAGTCAGCAGCTTTTGCGCACATATTCAAAGGATATCATCAAAAGTGAACATGCGCGCAAAAGCTGCTGACTTCACGTCAGTGTTTTTCTAGTTTTTTCTCATAACAATTCAAATAACTCAGAAAGCATTCAGTTCTCACGCAAGGTATACATGGTGAGTCTTTGACCTTACAGAATATTTTGACAGAAGATTATTAAAGCTGAAAGAAACACATTTGTCCTCTACCATTTTTTTCCGATTCGGCCTAGATAAAAAGATATAGGCATTATAAATTTTCATAATAGGCTAGCCGGCCCTGGAAACCTGAACACTGAAGTTTTTCCGAGCCTAAGATATACCATTCAAATCTTCGAAATAAGCAACTCTGTTATGAAAACAAGCGTCAACTTACTTTTTACATTCCAGTTGGTGAAAAAAGTTGTATTTCTAGTACAATAAACAAGTTAGGTATTCCAAATTTCGTGGGCGATAAAAGTTGAATATTCTTCCCTTGGTTTCATTTTCGATAATGAGGAATTCATCTAGCTATCACTCATATCAGCTTTGAGATTCATCTTCAATTTGTAATTATTAATTTTCTTTGCTTATTTCATTTTCTCCAAGAATTATCAGATTCAGACATAACCCATTCAAACTTTCATTTTCATAAATAAATAAAATAGATGTACCGAATTTATCTATGAACGTACAAACGTTGCCAAATTGACGAACCGAAAGAAAGAACTCTTCGAAATCAAACAACACACAATATGCTAATTCTATGTATACACTTGTATAGTCTATGATTCTGAACTGTGGCCTGGTGGTTTTAAGGTTATGTCAATATGTCATGGTGGTTTTGTTCCACAATGGGTTGTTATGTTATGAAAGCGCATTTGAAGAATACCTCAAAATAAATGCTATCAAAGTTCTGTACATAATTTCAGAAATTTTGGTCAGCAGAAAGATTGCATTCAAACCAGTAAGAATCCCCATTATCATGGAAAAGTGAGAAGTTAATCAATTATACAATAAAAATTAGCTCGAAATTGAAAAGGAAGCTTCATGAATGGCTTCAGGACCAAGTCACCACTGTATAACACAGATATAGTTTTGGGATGGAAGCCTATTTTGGAGAAACTTCTTATTTCGTCTTGGTGATAATAATTGTAGTATGGAAAACCTGATGAATACATCACTGGAATTGTATGGATACAAAACAAATAACTTCAAGATGTGATAGTTCATTCAGATTGAAGAGATTTCTGTATAAAATGAAGAGCGTTTTGATCGTGACAACTATCCCATTGTCAACGAGATAGGCAAAGGAAAGACAGAAAATTAACTCAACCAAACATGTTCCGATGTGGATCGACTACCCAAGGATAGAACTTGTTCTACATTTTGTTGTTTGTAATTTATTTCGAATTGACCTTATAGTCAATTGAAGATTATGAAAGCTGCATGTTGCATCTGTTTAATAAAAACACATTTTATATGGATTGTGAAGCATTTTGTGAGCATGAATCGAAATCGGTGTTCATTTGAAGATCGGCTACCACAAGGATTAAATTTCATTTGTATCATATATTCAGTGTAATGAATATGTAACTGAAGATTATGATAGCACTGACATATCAACTGCCGACTAATATTGCAGTAATTTGCAAGATATAATGATATTTGAAATAGTACTGAAAAGTTCTCTGTTTTTTCCATTCCATGCATTTGTTGAAATTCATTCTGCTGTTTGTTTTCAGGAATAAATGAGCCAAACTTATAATAAGTGCTATCTCTGATGTTGATACTCTAGGCTTTAGAAGACAAGAATAAATGTCAAATACTGCAATTTTTAGATACATCGTATTGAATGAATATCATCTGAGATTGAATATCAGTTGATCAGTTCCATTATCACGAAATTTCACTCGTAAAATCACTAAAAACTCCAAATAATCGCTGTTCGCCAATGTAAGCAATAGAAAGTATTCCTTCGTCTCTCGGTGTATTTATGTTGCATTTCACAATAACTTGGCATAGTGCTTCAACAATTCTATTAGTATAAATCATTTCAACATGTGAATTCGTGCTAAAAATGTTGAAAATGCTGTATTTCATAACATGAACAAACCGGGAAAGTGAACGGAACCAATTTAAACTGAATTTGAGGTTAGACGCACCGAAGTATGCAAGAGTAGGGAACGGAGTAAAAAAATCCAGGGAGTGCAACCACAGACCAGTTAGTCTGTGGTGCAACTACTGGGTAGTTTCTATACTGTGCTAAGAAATACGTTCAGTCACAGAATATTGACGTTCAAAATTTTATATCTTCGTCAATATTTCGGTTAATGATTTGTTATCCTAAACTCTACATTTCAGATGATACTTATTATTATGTTTAATATTATAATGCATAATAAAATGAAAATCGTACAAATAATTATAAATTTGAAGTTTGTAACAACTGATTGTTCGCGAGTCTTCTATGTTGGTCGGTCATGAGCATAGAATGATTTGAAAATTAGACAACAATTGACATTCGAAATTCATATTTCATGGTAACATGATTTTCAATTGAATGGTTTATTTATTTATTTCGAGCACTTACTATAAGTGGTTGAATGTGGGAAAGTAGTGCTCCTGGCGAACAACCCTCTAGGACGAAAAAAATGTAACGCGCCTAAAGCAATACTTCGATAGTGGTGTGGAAATTTGCTTGAACATTAGGAGTATTTAAATTGTAGAAGTTGAGATGAGCTTATTAATATTACTCCACTTTCGAACTAATAGCCAATTAACAATGGACATAACTTATCCGTAAATTTACTTTTTTACATAAAATGTAAGAATTAAACAACAGAAGTCATAAGGAATAAGAATGGAACTGCATTCGACTTATGGATGTCGAAAGCAAAGTTGAACCTATTGTAAGATTTTGGTAATTATGAATTTTGTAGTTTCCTCTGTGATTTTTACGCACGAGTTGCGGGATTCTTACTGTTACGTCCATTGTGAATTGGGCAAAGTCGGCTACTCCGCTTATAAATCATTCCAAATAAAAAATGCTAGGATTCCATTCTCAACTTTTAGACGTGGCAACGCGGAAAAATTGAATTCTGTGAATTTTTTGAACAGAGTTGCATTCAGCCAGAGTACCCAATTCTCGGAATTTCACAGATATTTTTTATTTTTGAATTTCAGATTACTCGAAAACGGCGCATCATACGAAAAAAATAAGGAATACTTTTACTTTCCAAAATGGTCATAGTTCGCTTTGTTTATCGTTTGTATTGTTCCTGTATTGTTCATTAGGCAATCTATTTTCTAAAAAACTGCCCTTATAGTTATAGTTGGTAAGGGGTTACGTTCCACTGCGACCTTAAGGTCTATTGTGCCCTGACTGCCCTTGACGAATAGTTTAATTCTGCAATCCGCAAGGGCGTTTTCCATGAAATAACAATTTCATTTCATTTTTAATAGTTCTGTTTCGGATGTTGGGAGTGAAAACCTATAGAATAGATCTTATGATGCAACAGAATACTGATTGTGGCATTTGCCGGTAATATTTTCGGGAGATTTTATTGCCCCAAAACCCCTACATGCAAATTTTCACTACAGAATTTGGAACTATTCTTTTAAAATTTTCTGACATTGAGGGAGAATTACAGTCGGAGTTTCAAGAAATTCATAGCAGTATTTTCTGAGCTATTGATGAAAAATTTCAGATGATTTCAACTACAAAACTGACTGACATCAACGAACCTAACATATACCGAGTGTAACAGCCAAATGGAATAAATTCGATTACGAATAAATGAGGGTGTGTTAGGAAAAACGCTCGGACACGTCGATTTGTAATTTCAAATGCGCATAGTTTTTAAGAAAATAAAATTATATAGGGTGTTCCATGCGACCGTGGCCAATACCAACTTTCTTATTTCAAATGTAACCCCCTGTATATTATTTATTTTTTGGATTCTTCAGAAAATTCTAGACATAATTCATGTACAATGTCCTATACCTATCTTCAACTTTTTCGGAAATATAAAGTGTTTTCAGAAATGTTGAGTAACGTTAGAAGACAATTCTACACCAGATTAGCATGTTGCCAAGACGTTCGTGACGAGCATTTTGAACATTTCCCACATTGACATTATTGTTTTTTTTTGTTTTTTTTTAATTATTAAGAAATAATCAGTATTACTTATTAGGTTTTAAGTGTAATGTACCGAATTTGTGAAATAAATTTAAATTTAAATTTTTATTTAAAACGTTGATTTTTACACTAAATCTGAAAACACTTAATATTTCCGAAATAGTTCAAGATAGGTATAGGACATTGTGCATGAATTGTGTCTAGAATTCTCTGAAGAATCCAAAAAATAAATAATATACAGGGGGTTGCATTTGAAATAAGAAATTTGGTATTGGCCACGGTCACATGGAACACCCTATATAATATTATTTTCTTGAAAATATGCGCATTTAAAATTACAAATCGACGTATCCGAGCGTTTTTCCCAACACGCCCTCATTTATTCGTTACCGAATTTATTCCATTTGACTGTTACACTCTGTATATTGAGAGTCAAAACCTACCATGAAAATATCAAGGCTTAAGAGGTTATCCTCCGAAAATTGCATATGGCAGAATTAGTTTCGACCGCAGATTCTTCATCAGAAATTCGAACCAAATTGAACTTAACCACCATTTTCATTTCATAATCCGAAAAGTGCAGACGTTCGGTCCAAATCATAACGCGTTAAGGAAGAAATTGTTTCTGCTTTCATGTTAACCATTATCGCGTAGTGTATGCATCAGCAATCGCGAATAGGAAATAAGGCTTGTTGAAAAATAGCCATTTCCATTTCCATCGACGTAATATCACAAATTCCAGTAGACAGATATCACACTGGCAAACAACAAATTCATCATGAAAAAATTCATCCCAGGAACAAAAATTCAAATCCTGCCCGTAAATCAATACGCCCTTCATTCCTCAAATCGCAGTGTTTACAGGTGAACCGGCAGATAAAAGCAATAAATCATGATAAAGAACGTAGACAGGATATGAAAGCTTCGCGAGAAATAATTCAGTCACATAATTCCGCAATTTTCCGGCGAAAAACCTTTCGACACCTATAAAAACAGAGAACAAAATACGGTTACGTGACCGCAAACATTTCCTGATTCAAGAGATGTCGACGTAACTGAAGGCCATCGATCGGAAAAATATAATAGAAGATAGCTCTCTGGTTTTCTTTTTGCTTCGGAAGTGTACGAAAGTTGCTCGTAACTCGATTGGTTTCGCATTTCAGTCCTCAATTTTCATGATGTTAACAGTAATTGAAGGTACAAAAGAGAACTGAATGAGTTTTTGTCTTTCTGATGCCGATAACTTCATATATTTTGCCTCTAAAAGCGTATGTTCTATGTCACTAATGGTGTTTGTTTTATTCCTGATGAAACATGATACGCGTTCTGCGTTCTATTAAAGTTACAAATTCTTTCAAGAATGTGAAACTCTGGAACTGAATTGTTGGGCGAATATGAAAAAAAATTACTCACCCTTTCTTGGCGAAATTACTGAGGTAGTGGATCAGTGCTTTTGACACTGCAATATCGGTTCGGCTATAATTGTGAATGAAGAATCCGCCTTGAATTAAAGGCAACCCAAGGACATAAGGCAAGTCTTCTCCTTTCACACTACCAGTCCTCTGAAAAAATGAAATATGAATGGTTTCATATTTCTATAACTCACAAAGTCATACAGGGGGTAATAAAAACTACATATAAAACTCCTTGAGGTAATATTTTGGGAGATTTCAGAGAGAAATATTTCCAAAATTTTTTGAGATGCACTACGGTCAAAATAGTATTTCTCTTTAGTTTTATAGGTTTACTTCAATATTTCATTCGAAAGTCGATCCAAATTAGGCATTCACAATCCATTTCATAGAGCGCAATTCAAAGATTGTTAGTGTTCCTTTCTCATAATTTCAAATATATACCAACTGTCCACACCGTATGCGGTACATCGTTCCTAGATGAGTGTTGCATAGCTTGTCTTAAACAGGGAAATGTGGTTCTCATTTCCGAATAAAATGAACTACCTCTACATTATTCTCCATAACGGTTAGAGTTTGATCGAAGATTGCTTCAACAGCTTACATAAAATGAAAATTCCCATAAGAACATACAATATCTTTATACGCCCGGGTTAATAAAAATGTATTATTTCAATCAGCAGTGCCAGAATGATTCGAATGATACAATTTAAAAAACTAACATGAAATTATTTTTTTTCAACAAGTTAAAATTTCTAAACGTTAAATGAGCGAATCAATGTTCATGGATAAAAAGACTCGGAACATCTTGTATGCAAAGGGTGTTTTTTTTAGAAGTATAAAACTTTAAATTGGCAACACTGTTCAAACTAAGGGCCATTTTGTCAGCTTTCAAGTGATTTGTGTTCAGTTTGACCTGGCATTTCAACATGAATAGACTGACGCCTGAGCAACGCTTCCAAATTGTGCAAATTTATCTTGAAAATAATAGCTCTGTTCGAAATACGTATCGCGCTCTACGTACATTTTACGGTCAACATAATAGTCCATCAGTTCAATTAATTCGACCAACTATGGACCGTTTTGCACCACGTTTACTCTAACTGATAATACGCATCCACATAGACGTCGTACAGTGAAAACAGAAGTTGCCATTGCTACTGTAGAGCGTAGCGTAGAGGAAGACCAGTATCAGAACGGTACAGTCAATGGTGACCCCTACAGAGCCATGATTACTGATTTTTTCGTTCCTCAATTGAAAAACCATGATGTTCAGTAGCTGTGGTTTCAACAAGACGGCGCAACATGTCACTCAGCTCGTGCCACAATTGATTTACTGAAGGAAACGTCTGATAACCGCATAATTTCACGTTACGCGGCCGTGAATTGGCCTCCAAGATCGTCTACGCCGATAAACCTGAATGGATCGACTACTTGGAGGACAACATTCACCGCGTTATTGCCGATATACGGTCACAAATGCTAGAAAAAGTGATTGAAAAGTGGACCTTCAGATTAGATTATGTCCGAGCCAGCCGTGTCGGTCATATGCCAGAAATTATATTTGAATGTTAACGCCAAAAGATAATCTTTCGAAGAGAGTCAATTTCACATCAATTTTAAAAATTCATCCTTATCTTATTCCATTTCAGAGTTCTATACCTATAAACGATGAAATCCAAAATTATAAGCGGAAATAAGACATTTTATTGCTACTAAGCACTCACAATCCAATCTACAAAAAGATGTATAATGACATCAAGAAAGAATATGACAACCTTATCATCAAGAGAAAATCAGAAATGTTTGTAAGCCGTATAGAAAACTCTAACAAGAGTAAAACAATGTGGAAAATATGTAAGGAAATAACAGGTACACAGATGCATCACGAGGAATGTTACATTGAAGGAAAACCCGAGGAAATTGCAGAAAAATTCAACGAGCATTTTAACAATCAACCAACTGAGACATTAGAAGAAGAAACCAATTATAGAAGAAGAAATCTAAACAAATCAATGTATTTAATACCAACCACCCCGGATGAAATAATAGAACTTGGAAAACAACTGAAAAACAAGTGCACAAGTGGAGTAGATGATATACCAATAAACATTGTCAAAATGTCAATACCATACATAAACAACCAGTTGTCATACCTCATCAATTTGTCTTTCAAACCAGGTGTGTTTCTAGAGCAGCTAAAGATTGCAGTCATTAAGCCAGTATTGAAAAGGGGAGATCCAAATGAAGTAGGAAATTACAGACCTATCAGTATACTACCAAGTTTTTCAGAGATATTTGAGCTTGCAATGAGTACAAGAGTCGTCACCTTCCTAATGAGTGCAATTTCTTTCAAAAAACACAACATGGCTATTTGAGAGGTAGATCTGTTCAAACAGCTATATTCGATTTGACAAAGGCAATAATGGACTTAATTGAAGAAAATAAGTTAGCGTTTCAATATTTTTGGACCTTTCTAAAGCATACGACTCGATAAATCAAGAGCAATTATTGAAGAAACTACAAGATCATGGGATAAGAGGTCAAGCTCTTTATTGGATAGGATCTTACTCGAGTGATAGGAAACATAAAGTAAAAATAATCAAGGGTGATAGAACTATAGTATCATCACTTTTAACAAACAAAGTAGGAATTGTACAAGGATTCGTGTTGGGACCTCTGTTATGTTTGGTGCTTCTAAACGATTTGAAAGATATTGTGGAGGATGAAAATGAATGGCTGGTCAACTTTGTAGATGACACTAACTTATTCATAGGAGCAGAGGAATAAAAGGGTTTAATTAAGGCAGGTTCTGATTTGTTTATTAGGGCTAAAAGCTGGTTTGATTCGAATCAGTTGCTTCTAATTACTGAAAAAACAAAACTTATCATATTTAGTACAGCCAGATGTAATAAAATGAAACCTGGAGAAATAAAAGTAAATGACCACACCTTTTGTATCACAGAAAGTACAAAATTTTTAGGGGTATTTCTTGATTCTTTTTTAAATTTCAGAAAGCCCATCGAATATCTTAGTCAGAAATTAAATAAAGTAAGCTTTGCTATCAGAGTCACAAAAAAATACTTGAACATGAAATCAGTCAAGATATTATACCATGCAAATTTCGAAGCATCACTAAGATTTGGAATAATTTTCTGGGGCACCCCACAAAATTTGGATAAAATGTTCCCAATTCAGAAAAGAATATGCAGGGTTATTTTCAACTTGAAATATAGTGAATCATGTAGAAATATATTCAGGCAAAACAATGTGTTTACAGTATGTGGTCTTTACCTATTTGAGTGTTTAATGTTCCTTCATACAAACCAAGAGAAGCTTATGAAAAAATAACACTACAACACAAGAACTTTGAATATAAATTATCCTATTCACAGACTGACTTTAAGTGAGAAACACCCAGCTTACAACTGTATTAGAGTTTCTAATCATTTACCTAAAAATATTAAGATCATAGTTAATTTCAGGCAATTTAAGGCTAAGGTAAAAAAGTTGTTCATAAAAATGAAACCATATAATCTGGATGAATTTTTTAGATGTAGATTGTGAATACATGGTTGACGTTATTTCATTTAATGACTGTATCGCTGCTGCTGTTTCTGATATTATTGGAAATAAAGATTATTATTATTATTAAAAAAACACCGTTCAGATGTTGTAAGCAAGCTTCTCCTCATATGTACATCATAATGTAAATGGTATAACGTAGACGTCGGAAGAGGTAAGTTTATGAAATGAAAAATTCGGACGACATTCCGAATTATTATAAGTTGAAGTGTAAATATATAAATGATGAAAAGACTGAAGAATGCCATTTTTAACGTCCTCAAGAATCAATTTCCCTCGAAAATCGAGCCGCTACCGATCTGCCACGCTACCGACTGAATAGGGGTTTTTCCTGAATTTGGGTTATTACTGCAAATGCAAATTTGGACATTATTATTATGGGTTTGATAACCTTCAGAAAGTATTCAAAATCAGATTTCAAAATTGGGGTTTGGGATTTGCCAGGTATGAACGAAGTGACAACGGTGTTTAGTAGAATAGCTTTTTCCTCTATAGAATAATGAAATATTTATTCCTATTCTGTGGTACACACGTGTTCTTTGTCAATATAACCAAACAGTTTCCATTTGCGATTTGTCAGTATGACAGTCTGTGCTCTTGTTTTTCTATTCCTTGGTCGTTGTCTTCTACTCCAACCAGATCGAAGTATAGCTATCTCTGTTTTCCTAAGCAAAAGTAACACATTGGACGTCCATTTCTTTCCAAGAAAGCTGAATTCGACGTTGCCATATCGTGCACTCAAGAAAAATCCCTTTAAATGCAAATCCCCATTTTTATTTTTCAGTTTTAGGTAATCAAACTTTTTTTAAAAATATAATATTGAAATTATATGTTTGAAATGTGATATTTTAAAGGTTTTTCATGAAAATTACTGCATTTTCGTTCAAAGGATAAACCCCCATTGGTCTATCGAATGATCAACACTAGAAATAACCTTCTATTCAATTGTGAAATTTATGATGATTTCCAATGAAATCCACGTTCCAAGTGAATTTGAAATGTTCATCATCATTTGGCTATACGACTCATAATTACCCACGAAGAGTGCCAGATGAAAATATAAAGCATTTTCTCCCTTAATTCTAATGAAACAAACATTCAAATCCTCGAATAATCCCGTCGCCAGATGTGCTGCAACAAAATAATAATCGCCTTTAAATTAGTCGTCACATTACGGCCGAAGATTCACGAGAATATAAATCAAGTTGGATTTGTGCTTCATTTCTCCGTCTACATCAGCTTTAATTTCGTTGTACAAAATGTTAACTCTTATTAAATAACTATAACGAAGCCGTAACAGCACGTTTTAATATTTCTTTGAATGGTAGCGGATGTTATAGCGACGGAACCGGTGCTAAAATATCTGTAAATTCAACCGAGCTTGCGTTCAAATTCATTTAATTCCGAGCTAAATGTTTCTCTGCACCCGGTCGAAAATAAGAAGATTCGGCCATGAAACTAGCATTAAGGGGACATCCACAACCAAATTGCACTCTTCTGCTGTCTATTTCGTAGTTTTCGTTTATTATTCAGCACGTTGTTGTCTATAAGCGGGAGGTAAATATATTTTGTTGGCTTTGGTTGGACGTCGAGGCGTGAGTTCTATACATGCAGATCACAGGAGGGCTGTCCCGAATATGAAATAGAGGAAGTTGAGTAGAGTGTCGTTTTCTTATTTTGACACGGACTTTGAGGAAAACCATATGTTAACCATAATTGACAAGCAGCATTTCACACTACTGCTTATACATGGCTTCCGAATGAAGAGGAGCCACTCACGTTCAATAATGTTTCTAGGGAGACACATGTTACTGTACAGCAAGTGCTTGAAAAACATTCTTCAGGATAAACTTATCAACAAATATTCCACCTTAGTCAGAGCTGAGCTAATCATCCAATCTACCAAAACATCTACACCGATAGTTTCCAGCGTGACCATCTGTGGTATAACCCTACTTTTGTAGTAGATTTCAGGTCACCTGTGGTAGGTAAATTTTTTTCAGTAGATTTTGGTAGGTTCCTGTCTTATGCGTCATTGGGTATTAGACATTCGCAATATGAACCACTGGCACAGACTAACTAGATGAACCACTCGCGTCATTTACTTAGGAAATCTATGTCAACGCAGATATGACCCTGAATCGAGTTAATCAGAATTTTAGCAGGCGTTTGGGGTGCTTTGGTGCTGATGAGATAAATGCTTGCTTGAAAACTTCGAATTTATGGAAATATGTTAAGAATCTCAACTTAACAATCAATATGAGAGTGGCTTTACAAGGTGACATATCGGCGGAATTGTTTTCAAAAACATTATTGGATATTGGCAATGGCAAAATTCCTGTTGACACTTCTAATGGTCTCATTTCTTTTCCACCAAACTTTTGTCAGTTCACAACGTCAAAGGACGAATTGATCTCAAAAGTCTTCCCAGATATTCAAATGAAATATAGAAACCATGCTGGACTAACCGAACGAGCCATTTTAGCGCCAAAAAATAAGGATGTTGATGAATTGAATTCAAAAATTCAAAATAAAAGTGATGGACCAATACATTCTTTTAAGTCGATCGATTCCATTATCGATCCAAATTAGGTCGTCAATTATCCAACCGAATTCTTGAATTCATTGGATTTGGCAGGATTACCTCCACATAATTTGCAGCTGAAAGTTTGCTCAGTAATTATCATGCTACGCAACCTTAATCAGCCAAAATTGTGTAACGGAACTAGACTTTCTGTTAAAAGAGTTTTTACAAACTTGATAGAAGGTACTATTATCATAGGAAAGTTCAAAGGTGAGGATGTCCTTATTCCAACGATTCCACTAATGCCATCTGATTTTTTTTTCGCATTGGCAGTTGTATGTCGCCTGCTCGAGAGTTCGTAATCCATCTGCTCTATTTGTTTTCTGTCAAGAAGGAAAAACCACAAATATTGCACATTATAGGGCATTGCAATAAAGTATAATTTAGACATTTGGGTGTTTTTTTTACTACATAATATATTTTGTCTTAGTGTTTTTCTTTAGTTACACCACCCGTGCGAAGCCGGGCTGGGCAGCTAGTATTAAATATTCTGTGATCTGCTGATCATATAATCCTCATTAATATCTGTAAGAACCTGTAATTTTTAGATAAGTTACTGGGTATCAATTCTATTTCATCTGTATTTTTGGAAATATTCAAAAAACAAAATTTTGAATATATCTACCATTGGGTGGATTTTACCCATTCACGGATTCAGCCTTCATACGGTCCAAACCTACTAAAAAAATATCAAGTTTCTAATTTCCTTCTTTCGGAAGTTATTGTACTTACGGTCGGCCTAACGGTCATGTGACTCAGACACTCGATATTTGTAAAGTAGGTTTGGGGCTTAATAACGAATGTCGAATTCGTGAATGGGTATAATCCACCCAACGATTCCGTAGATATACCCATTCAAAATTTTATTCATTTCAATATTTCCAATATTAGATCAAATTGAAATTCAGTAGTTTATCGAAAAAACCTAGAAAAGCACTGCCGTGAAGGTAGAGCTTTTGCGCTTATGTTCAAATTCGTTGCCAAAGCGGTCATCTCCATTGAACATGCGCGTAAAAGCTGCTTCCTTCACGGCAGTGCTCTTCTAGTTTTTTCTGCTTGAATGATGATAACATTTTCCGAGAATGTAATCGATTCATTCTTGATTTAAGACAACCACAATGCCAAAGAATGGAGTTCATGATGTTATTATTCCTTGGTGTATCACCTCCAATGTCACTGAGTATATATTCTGTAGACTTTGGTGTCACGTTAGGCGTGTGAGTTCTATGCATGCTGATCTCGAAAGGGCTGCCTCGAATATGGAATAGCGGAAGTTGTATGAGTTGAGTGTCGTTTTCTTATTTCAACACAAACTCCGAGGAAAACAATATGTTAGCCGTACCTGACATTTCACACTACTGCATATATGTTTTCGTATGTATGTATGAACGGAATAATTCCAAAGTTGATACCACCGTTCTCCACTCTCGTTAAACTTTATGTCTTAAGAGTGATTCTCACTATACAATCCGTAACCTTCCAGTATCCTTCCCGTAAAATATTATAAGGTGTAAATGAATTGATGTATGCACACTATACGTTTCGTTTACGTTCCGTCAACATGACATTTTTGCCTACTAAATTTTGACTTAAATCCTACGGAAGGGATACAGATATAATCCATTCACTTTTATAAAGTAGCCCAGTTGGCCATAATTTAGGTCTATCATGTTTTTGTAACTAAAACCAAGGCAGGTTGGCGCTCCTGAAATATCGACAATGTCAAAATAATTCGACACGATAATCAATTTCTAGCGATGGACCAAAATGTTTTTGGTTATTCGCGGTTAACCGTACTGGTTATGTGTCAAATGATATAACGACGTCACAACCAATAACCACTGTCATTATCGCTAGAATGCGTTGGTTTAAACCACAAAATGCAAATCCTTTTTGCGGTGTGAAAACTATTTTGACTTTTGATCAAAAGTTTTGACAGTGTTCTCTTAAATTTTTGTATTCTTGATAATGGATATTCGTGGTAAAAAATTTGCATTACTGCTATTGGGAACTTCTGCGAAGATGCCACCGCCCTAACAGTGAAATTTGGAACCTGTCCAACCTAGTAGTTTTATGTAAACAAACAGTAGAAATGTGGTGGAGAACGAATATTTATTGAGCAGAGCTACAATATTTGAAGAAATTATTATAATTTTGTGTTGGATTTCTTGAGAAGGGACTTTTCGTTTGGATCACGATATACAATCGTGCTTTAAATGGTTCCTAGAGGATAATTTCGATGTTATTTTCGTGTCTGTTGCTTGGTGGATCAAAATGAACCAATGTAGTTTACTCGATTTTCGAAATAAAAGGAAACAGATAGACCTATAAATGATTTTATTTTTATATCACAGCAGTTCAAGATACAAGTTAAATGAAAAATGTGACAGCTGGTTCAACCTACCTTCATATGAATAAAAAATATTAATGTAATTATATGAATAACTTTAGCTAACTTTAACAGTTTTTATCTAGTTTTTGTCAGGTTTTGAATCAGGTCTCTCCCTTTGAATATCACTTTGTGTAGTAAGTGAAGTAGGTATCTGCATAAGTGCTCGGTAGTTTCTCTGAAGGAACAGCATTCTTCATCAAAATTCTTTCATTTGCATTTATACCTAAAACATATAGACATGAAGTTGTTCTGAAATGAATACATTGTATTTTACCTTTATGAAATTCAGGCCTTTCTTCTATCAACGATTTCCATGCCAGATGCAGTTTCCGAATTATCTTTGCTTTCATTTGGCTTTGGAAAAAATGAAAACTTAAGGCAGTTGATGATCCTTTCTTCTTTGACCATAGTTTACATTGAGTCGAGGAACACAACAATAGTCATCTCGGGAGGATGCCAATTCGAATTAATACCATCGAAAATTTTAATCGGAAAGAAAGAAATCGATTGATGAATGTTACAAACACTTTCGGTATACCTACCTAAAGTTCAACTCGGAGAACAACACAAAAAAAAGTTTTACTCACCATTTAAAAGTAAATTGGTTGTTTCAATATCCTCCACCTGAACATTTTATTCGCAGCTTGATAATTCAGGGAAATCAAATAAATGTTTTGACTGTTGACGTTTGCGGCCATTTCAAATATTCCGTAATTCCAACTAATTTGATGGACCGCTCGTGAGAAACAAGTCCAGAGCTGGGTTAAAACCGCAAAATTTTGGTAATAGTTGTGATCCTTTCACAACTGATCCATGACGTCATGGAACCTTAACCAATAGAGTAACCGATTTCGCTTGAATGAAATGGTTTAGACCAAAAAGGATTGGTTTTAACCAATCTGTTTTGGTTACTCGCTTGAAATTGATTGATGTTGCCAATTTCTACTCTCTTTCAATAACAAATAACAATTCAGCTCCAGCCATAATAAACTAATAAATTAACATTTCGCTTTGATTCGAAATTGAAAGTACATAAAGTGATCTGAAGAAGCAAGGACAGAGTATCAGGAAGTGCTATATAGAATTGCGCTCATTCCGATAGTAACTGATATTTTGAAAACGATTATTCATCAGAAGCTATCTTACATCGAGATGTATGTGAGTAAAAATCAAAATATCATATATTATAAGAAATAATATTTCTTTTTTAGCTACACGTCACCACGATCAGAAAGATTTATAAAGAAAAGGAAGCCAAACAGTTTCTGATATTACAGTATTCTCCTATTGGTGCACCAAAAAAGAAACTCACTGAAGATTTTATTTTGGAAAACTGATCTGCAACGTACCGTTTGGAATTATAATTTGAAAAATTACCATTTTTCGATTGACACACTGCCAAGCACCCTACTCTTTTTTGTGAAGGAACATTTGATATATAATCAAGGAAGCACAAACACAAAATCAATCGGTTGCTAATACAAAATGGGTAAAACACAAAATTTTATGTGAACAAAAACATGTTATTGCAAAGATTCTTCATTATTCAGGGCATGTAGGATTCTCGGTATACAGTGAGGATCTGAAAAATCATTGCTTGGCGAGCCAGATCTGGTCGAAAGACCTTCCAAGTCAGGTCACAAATGTAGGTAAAACTATTTTCAATTTTCTGCTAATTATCTATCTTCTGTTCTGTTGCAGATATGTTTTCAAGATATTTTGTCAGTTTTAATCCCATAAGAAAGAAGAAATTCTGTCTTGGAAATCAAGGCCTTATGAATATGTCAGCCTATTTCTCTACACTTATGCAAGGGGACACTATATTTTTTTAGGTTTATATATTTATGCTCTTATATCATAGTTAGCAACGTATGGTGCCCTATTTATTCTCTCTTGCTTATACCGTGAGGCTATATTGTTGAATGTATCAAAGAACCTGCTCTTTTTCAATAAAAATGTAAATACCTAATGATATTAGAAAGTTATATCTCCTACTTGCATATTATTGATATTTTATGTATCGAAAACGAGTTTTTTCTATTGTCTTAATGGTTTCTCAAGTTGTTGAATTCAATCATTATTTGTCAGTTGATATAATAATTAAATTAGTAATTCAAGACTTGATAGGTACTTTGAATTTAATGAAAGTATATCGTAATATGTCAATCTCAACAGATATAATGAGAAGGAATCACAGAAAAATCTATTTATTATTCAAAGATTCTATTGAGAAGTAAGTAGGTAGTCATGTTTGAATTGAATAAACGAATAATTTCAAAAGTTATATATTTCGTGGAGTTGTTTCAATAGGAAGTAGTACATTGAAAATGAACTTGGTATATCATATGTTGGCAGAGCATTGAATTTTTATGCACGAAAATAACATGAATTATACAATATCTCATTCAGTTCTATTTTTTCTAATATTTTAGGAATTGTTTTTTTCTGGAAATTGAATATTTGAGTTGACTTCAAAGTATGTCCATAAAACATAATTCCATATCTTGCTTTCGACTCGAATACTGAATGATGGTAGTTTACATGGAGAATTTATCCAGATGTCATGTCCTTAAAGCTACACCAGCATTTATGGCACACTTCAAAAAAACATTGCTCAGAATTTTGTACACATTTATTACAAATTTGAGTCCCAAAGCAAAAATTTATTACAGCTCCCGTTTTCCAGAAAAATGGCGTGGGCCAGCTTTAGATTAAAGCTGCACCACGCAGTCTGTATTTTCCAAAACATGCAATATTTAGTCATCGAATTGGCACCAGAATTTCTTACACATTTATTACAGATAAATGACAAGCAAAAAATTCGAAATTATGAACCCCAGGGGATAGACACCCCTAAATATTGAATATTCAAGTTGAATATGCATCCAAAAGGTGGACAGTATGAAATTATTCATCATTCTTTCTTAAACAAACTGTAAACGACATCATATTGTCCGATGATGGGGATGAAGCATCCCCAAACATATTGAACTTCTTATTACGTAATTATATGAACAACGACATAAACTGCGAACGCTATTTCCCATCGGACGGTACATATACTCGTATCTGTCGGGATATTTCAAATCTCTTGGATATCGCCGATTTTTCTTCGGTTCAAAAATTTATTACAGTAGCCCACACTTCTCTAACACATGCTTAAGGATTCAAGTGAATTATTGAATCAAGAAAAATATGGAATTAGTATCGTAGTATGTGAAAAAAAATAATTCGAAAAATAATGATGGAGAATTTCGATATTCATCGATTTTTCTCTTTGTCAAAAATTTATTACAGTACCCCACACTTCATTAACACATGCTTAAGGATTCTAGTGAACTATTCCATCAAGCAAAATATGGAATTAGTATCGTGGTATGTGAAAAAAATAATTCAAAAAATAATGATGGAGAATTTCGATATTCATCGATTTTTCTCTTTGTCAAAAATTTATTACAGTAGCTCACACTTCTCTAACACATGCTTAAGGATTCTTGTGAACTATTCAATCAAGAAAAATATGGAATAAGTGTCGAAGTATGTGAAAAATAGAATTCCAAAAATAATGATGGAGAATTTCGATATTCATCAATTTTTCTCGTTGTCAAAAATTTATTACAGTAGCCCACACTTCTTTAACACATGCTTAAGGATTCGAGTGAGTTATTCCATCAAGAAAAATATGGAATTAGTATCGTTGTATGTGAAAAAAAATAATTCGATATATAATGATGGAGAATTTCGATATTCATCGATTTATCTCGTTGTCTAAAATTTATTACAGTGGCCCACACTTCTTAAACACATGCTTAAGGATTCAAGTGAACTATTCCATCAAGAAAAAAAAGAAATTAGTATGTGAAAAAAAATAATTCGAAAAATAATGATGGAGAATTTCGATATTCATCGATTTTTCCCTTTGTCAAAAATTTATTACAGTAGCCCACACTTCTTTAACACAAGCTTAAGGATCCTAGTGAACTATTCCATCAAGGAAAATATGGAATTAGTATCGTAGTACGTGAAAAATAAATTCGAAATATAATGATGGAGAATTTCGATATTCATCGATTTTTCTCTTTGTCAAAAATTTATTACAGTAGCCCACACTTCTCTATCACATGCTTAAGGATTCTTGTGAACTATGCAATCAAGAAAAATATGGAATTAGTGTCGTATTATGTGAAAAAAAATAATTCGAAAAATAATGATGTAGAATTTCGATATTCATCAATTTTACTCTTTGTCAAAAATTTATTACAGTAGCCCACACTTCTCTAACACATGCTTAAGGTTTCTAGTGAGTTATTTCATCAAGAAAAAAATGGAATTAGTATCGTAGTATGTTAAAAAAAATAATTCGAAAAATAATGATGGGGAATTTCGATATTCATCGATTTTTCTCTTTGTCCAAAATTTATTACAGTAGCCCACACTTCTTTAACACATGCTTAAGGATTCTAGTGAGTTATTTCATCAAGAAAAATATGGAATTAGTATCGTAGTATGTGAAAAAAAATAATTCGAAAAATAATGATGGAGAATTTCGATATTCATCGAGTTTTCTCTTTGTCAAAAATTTATTACAGTAGCCCACACTTCTCTAACACATGCTTAAGGATTCTAGTGAACTATTCCATCAAGAAAAATAGGGAATAAGTATCGTGGTATGTGAAAAAAAATAATTCAAAAAGTAATGATGGAGAATATCGATATTCATCGATTTTTCTCTTTGTCAAAAATTTATTACAGTAGCCCACACTTCTCTAACACATGCTTAAGGATTCTTGTGAACTATTCAATCAAGAAAAATATGGAATTAGTATCGTGGTATGTGAGAAAAAATAATTCGAAAAATAATGATGGAGAATTTCGATATTCATCGATTTTTCTCGTTGTCAAAAATTTATTACAGTAGCCCACATTTCTCTAACACATTCTTAAGGATAGTGTGGGCTACTGTAATGAATTTTTGACAAAGGGAAAAATCGATGAATATCGAAATTCTCCATCATTATTTTTCGAATTAATTTTTTTCACATACCACGATACTAATTTCTTTTTTTTCTTGATGAAATAGTTCACTTGAATCCTTAAGCATGTGTTTAAGAAGTGTGGGCTACTGTAATAAATTTTAGAAACGAGAAAAATCGATGAATATAGAAATTCTCCATCATTATTTATTGAATTATTTCTTTTCACATACTACGATACTAATTCCATATTTTTCTTGATGGAATAGTTCACTAGAATCCTTAAGCGTGTGTTAAAGAAGTGTGGGCTACTGTCATAAATTTTTGACAAAGAGAAAAATCGATGAATATTTAAATTCTCCATCATTATTTTTCGAATTATTTTTTTTCACATACTACGATACTAATTCCATATTTTTCTTGATGAAATAACTCACTAGAATCTTTAAGCTTGTGTTTAAGAAGTGTGGGCTACTGTAATAAATTTTTGACAAAGAGAAAAATCGATGAATATCGAAATTCTCCATCATTATTTTTCGAATTTTTTTTTACATACCACGATACTAATTCCATATTTTTCTTGATTCAATAGTTCACTAGAATCCTTAAGCATGTGTTAAAGAAGTGTGGGCTACTGTAATAAATTTTTGACAAAGAGAAAAATCGGCGATATCCTAGAGATTTGAAATATCCCGACAGATACGAGTATATGTACCGTCCGCGGGAAATTGCGTTACGCAGTTTATGTCGTTGTTCATATAATTACGTAATAGGAATTTCGATATGTTTGGGGATGCTTCATCTCCATCATCGGACAATATGATGTCGTTTAAAGTTTGTTTAAGAAAGAATGATGAATAATTTCATACCGTCCACCTTTTGGATGCATATTCAACTTGAATATTTAATATTTAGGGGTGTCTATCCCCTTGGGATTCATAATTTCGAATTATTTGCTTGTCATTTATCTGTAATAAATGTGTAAGAAATTCTGGTGCCAATTCGATGACCAAATATTGCATTTTTTGGAAAATACAGACTGCGTAGTGCAGCTTCAATCTAAAGCTGGCCCACGTCATTTTTCTGGAAAACGGGAGCTGTAATAAATTTTTGCTTTGGGACGCAAATTTTTAAGAAATGTGTACAAAATCCTGAGTAATGTTTTTTTGAAGTGTGCCATGAATGCTGGTGTAGCTTTAAAGACATCCAGATGTCATTACAACCAATGATAATAGACTGAAGCTAAGCTGTATGTATCCCAGTTTAGAAATATGTTGATCCAATCCAGTGTATGTATCATTCCCAAGATTTGTTAGTCAGTTCTTTTGAGGTTAATTGTGACAGGCTTCGGTGTACTACTACATTTTCTTACTGGAATATTTCAAGTTGTGCAACAAGGTATTTAAATGACTTCTGTAGGCTTATTTCTTGAGAATTCAGAAAAGTAGGGAATTCCATAGGTCCGTCCATTCGTTTAGAAGTTTTAGCCGGGTTATTCGAGTACTTTTATTTTTTTCGAATGAACTATCGCAAAGTAACGGACTGCTCTATCCATCATTCTTCAGTAAAATTCCAAAACACTCGATTCTTGATTTCCGTACAAGAAAAAAGCATAATTGAATCTTCCAACCATGTTTATATACGTGAAGTATTAACAGAAAAAAATGTTTCTTCAACATTCGCCCGGTCTTTGGAATGATTGAATTCACATAATATTTTCTCGAATTCATTACTTTCCCAATGTAGATTCACATTTTTTAAAATAAGTAATTACTACGACGTCTTCGTAGAGAGGACAACGTTGTGTAGTTATCTGACTAAATGACTATAACCTAACATTTTCAAAATATACACGGTGAAATCTGTCAGGATGTCATGGCCAACTGGGCTACTTTATAAAAGTGAATGGAGTATAGGTTACGAAACGTATAGTGAGAATCAACGTTTAAGGTTGATTCTCACTATATGTTCCGTAAACTTCCAGTATCCTTCCCGTATGATTTACGTCAAAATTTAGTAGGCAAAAATGTCATTTAGACGGAACGTATAGTGTGCATACATCAATTCATTTACGCACCTTATAATATTTTACGGGAAGGATACTGGAAGGTTACGGAACGAAGAGTGAGAATCAACCTTTATATTTCCAGTTTATCGAAATTTTCGGAATGAGAGGGAGGCTCTGATGTATCAATCATGAAAATTTGATAACAGCTATAATTTTCAAGCGAATAAATTAGGTGTGACTGAGTTCTGAAAAAATGCGAATATTTCATTGCTCTGTTTGTATTAATACTCAAAAATACAGTATCACTAGAAATGAAATTTCCTAACCATTGTAATAAATGAAAATTCTGTGAATTGATAAGATTATTTACAGCGATAAAGATATTCAATCAGTCAATTGAAATACTTAAATGCGATACCTACAAGAAAACTGAATAGGATCTAAGAGTATTGGAAAAACTAGTAACCCAAATTTTCATATTATCATTCCGTAAAAAGGCTTCCTTCTGTATTGGGTTGGGCATCATATCAATATTGGGAAACAGGTGTGAGCATAATGCTTTATCTGTTGAAAACTTACAAAATATTTTAATATTGCATCCATGATTTCTAACTGACTTTTCAGCAAACATTGTAATGGGGAATTCAATCATAATTCCATGATGTATTTCATTGTTTCAAGGGTTTTCGAAATCTCATTCAGATTTCGAAAATGAATTTCAGATAATTTCCGAAAATACTTCAAGATGAAATTTTTCGATGTGTCTACTAAGAGATTCAATCAACTTAATATGTGAATAAACCAAACAAGAATGTAGTTTGTGGGACTAGGACAGGAAAGAAACCAATGATTTCTAAGCTATATTTTCAGCGACGTTTCGAAAGACTTTCGTCTGCTTCTTCAGGCCTCTATAAAATTTAGAAATCCTAAGGTATAAACATGGATTCAACATCAAACAACCCTCAAAATCTCAAACATCAGAGTCTGCAGAGTACGCGCAATTACGTATGTTCATACCTTAGGATTTCTTAATTTCATAGAGGCCTGAAGAAGCAGACGAAAGTCTTGCGAAACGTCGCTGAATATATAGCTTAGAAATCATTGGTTTCTTTTCTGTCCTAGTCCCGCAAACTTCATCATTGTTCAGTTAATTCGTGGAGGACACTAATGTGATTTATCTTATGTGAATAAACCTATTGAATGTATCAACTAAAACCTGAAATATGACAATTGTCAGATTAAATGTATCAATTTGTAGAAAAATTTTCAACTCATAGATAAAAAGGTCAATTGTCAGATAAAAGGTTTCCATTTTCAGATTGCATGTTTCAATTGACAAACTAAAAGTGTCAATTGGCAAATTAAATCTGCTTATTCACTCATGAGTGTATAAATCTACATATTATCAACAGGTTTCACAAAGCCTCAATTGCGATAATTACAAGTAAAAGATGATTATATGTCAAATTTTAGTTCATTTTTATCGATAACACCGAATATTAACATGTTCATCGAAAGAAAAAGCTTTGGAAACCCACTGTGAATGTAACAATATTGAAAATGAACTGTCATCAAGAACATAATTCACTGTTAATGATAATGAAACCGTTGATCAGGCATTCAAAGGTTTGTGAAAACGGGTGTGAATGTGACAATTGGCTGATTCAATTTCTTAGTGGCACTTTGATGCTTACGTTCATTGAAACTATATTTCATTTACCTTTGAAATTATTAAGTTATTTAAAGAATCTTTCTGATGATTGTGATGATTCAGGACAATGTAAAGAGAATTATATATTTCTCTCTACTCAAATGCTCGAATCATTCTTTTGCATTACGAATAAACCACAAACTGTGAAAACTAAATTCACCAAAAACTACAAATATATTAGATCACACAAAACGACTTCTGGAAACCCTTTTTGCGAGTATGTTCTAGAGGAACAGCGTGCTATCGTTTTGTCCAAATGTCTGTTGTTTTCGAATTTTTAGCCGGAAGTGGTCTCAAAGGACTAGGTTGATGACTAATGACGGATCCGGTGTCAAAATCCATTCTGTCCGACGGGCAAGCGAGCAACTCGAAACTTTCAGGTTAGTTCACGCACCAAAATGCCGCGGTTAAGTTCGTTAAAAGGCCAAATCGGCCAAAAGTTTCGGAGTTATAGACAGAAACGATTGGATTAAAACTTGGCAGGTTGAGCATAACCACGTGCAACCTTGAGCAAAATATTTTTCAGAATAAATTTTTTTTCCAGGTACTATCAATTATATTCGAGAAAAATTCTCCCTATACTTCGAGCTTTTTATTCCACAGCAGTGTACCAAATTTCAATTCGATACGGCTATTGGTTTTGGAGATATTACGGAAAAATATGTAAAACTTCGTGATTTTCTTCTCGATATCGTTATTTTTTTCGTTATAACTCAAGAAATACTGATTAAATCATGACGGCACCTCACAGCTACTTTGAAGATACAAGAGGACAACTTTGTGCTGAATTTTGTGATGATCGTAAGATTAGAACAATTCGAAAAAGAAATTTCGCATATTTTCTTTCAAATAATCCATATTCTGTGATCTTCTTATCATATTTTCCTCATTAAATTCTGTATGAACCTTCGAACTGTGATTTTTCAATGAACAACTGGATTTCAATTCGATATTATCTGTATTTTTGGAAATTTTGGGAATATAAAATTTCGAATGGTTATAACTGCGAAATCATTTGATGGATTTTACCCATTCACGAATTCAGCCTTGGTAATTTCGGAAGTTATTGTGTTTACGAAGGTCGAATTCGTGAAAGGGTAAAATCCGCCCAATGATTATGTGGATATACCTATTCAAAATATTATTTTTCCAATATTTCCAGAAAAACAGATTTGATCGAATTGAAATTCAGTACTCTGAAAAAACCTAGAAAAGCACTGCCGTGAAGGCAGCAGCTTTTGGGTGTATATTCATATTCGTTGCCAAAGCGGTCATCTTCATTGAACATGCACGTAAAAGCTGATGCCTTCACGGCAGTGCTTTTCTAGGTTTTTCATTGCACAATTGTATACAAAACCTTGTAGCCGCTTCATCTATAATACTAAACGCGTTACAGGCAACACCGCCGAAACCACTGCAGGAGATCAAGAAAAACTTTTGCTAAGAAAGGGTTATGTTCGTGAGAGTTTTTCTGATATTTCCGGGGAGTCTTGGTGTGATATCTGAACGTGATTAGAAAGAGGAAATTTCGAACTTTCCCGTACTTTTGATCTTTCATCGCGGAAAAATCGAGAGATACTTTTAAAAAATTCCCGAAAAATAACGAAAATATCGATATTTCCCAAAGGTGCAAAACCACAGGAAAGCATTTGGTCGCTGGGTTCAAGCTAGGTAGAGTTTTTTGGTACGAACAGAAAAACGAAAGACGAAATTGTGGCGTAGCGGGCCTCTTTTTTTGATTCCCACTTTCGTATTCTTGCAGGAATGATGGAAAAAAGTGACATTTCTAAGAAAATCCGGTAAAAATTGTCCATTTCATATTCTTCTGTGGACTCGGCCGAGATCGGCTATCTCCGCCGCCTTCGGGCTCGCTTTCGAGGTAGAATTTCTTGCGACAGTGAATATATGGCAACGTCGAACCTCGAATTTCTGTCGATTTCGCCGAAAACTTAAGCATCGTAGGCTTTGACCGTCGGCAAAGATCGGGTACTTCCGTCAATATTTTCCAGCCGAACCAGCGTTATGTTTATGTCAATTGTCATTAACATCAATTCTAATTTGCCGTCAAAATAGCATCCTATGTGGAAGCTACATTGAAATTGACGAAAATAAAGTTAGTAACGAATGGAAATGCATTTAGAAGTATCAATCATGGTCAATTATGTTATTTTCCTTAAGCAAATGCATCAAGTATGATATTTTTGCAGTTTTGAGATATGTGAGGTCATGTTGTTGAAGTGTTATGCCATCCAAGTATTAAGCATATACAAAGGAAGAAAGCCTTTAAAGGACTGTAGAATGTTTTATGAATCTCTCAAAAATCTCACTATGCTCCCCCTGAGAATTCATGTATGTTGAACCATTTAAGTTTTATGGTGAGTGGTGATATGGATCATATCTAATGTTCTGATAAATTGGAAACTTGATCATGGCAAATTTATGTATCACATTCCTAGGTTTAATCAAGCATACTTTGTAGAAGATGGACTATCATCATTATGAAAAAAAAAGGGAACTCAATAGATTTTGAGAAGTGGAAATTGCAGAAATACTATGTAATCTATAGATGGTTTCAATAATATACAGCTGGTGTAGGACAAGACTGTATGATACTGTACCCCTGGTATATTTATTCATAATTGTGAATGAAACAGGAATATTCAATAGATTCTTACTATTCGCAAGAGGTTGATCTTCAAAAATCACGAGTCGATGTAACATTTGATGTCAATTGATAATAGAAATGATAGTGAGTAAGAAGATCACATTATCAAGAAACGTATGAAATTTTATATACACAATAGGCAGGTAAGGTTGAGCCTCAGTATATGTTCCGTAACACTCATGTATCCCTTCCATATTGCTACATCAAAATTTGGTTGGCAAAAATGGCATGGGGATGGAACATAACCGGGAAGGATACATCAATTAATTTACACCTTATAATATTTTTCCTAGATAAAATGGGAAGGTTACAGAATGTATAGTGAGAATCAAGCTTTTTTAAGTTGAAATTCATACCACCTTCAAGTAACTACTAATTTTTCTGTATATGGGTATAATTTCTAATGTATGCGTTATATGAGATGAGATGAAATATTCTGAAGTGAAATGTATCTATTCTGCAAGGTAATCTTGATAATTTCGTGTAGTTCACAGGATATCTGCCATTTTCTGAAACTATTTTGAGAAAAATTACAAATGAAGTTGCACCAACAACATCAAGATAGAAGATGGTATATAGAGGCTTATGCAGATATTGTTTGAAAACAATGTGAAACTTCTTGAATCGTAATATGCAACATATCTGATGAAGTCTATCAACTGATGAATTCTTCACATAAACCTCTGACACACTTCTCTAATGAACAAGTTTACTTGAACTCATTCATTCAATTATCTTTTTTTTGGAATTTTTGTGTATCACCCAATGTATTCTATTGAACTATACTTTATTATCATTGTCAATAATCGATAAATAAAAAATTACTTCAATATGCAGTTTTGCATTTGTCCTGTTTGGAAAACATGATATCTTGGTTACTCAATCATATTTTAATATGTCAATTATGAATTGGTCATCTCCATTAATGAAACAGAAAATTTAAATGTTCATAATACCGTAATTCCTTTAAAAAATGAATATTACTTCATGCTTTGGTGATTCTCGGTCGAAGAGTGATGTACTAGAAATATTGAAATTCAGTAAATTTGAGACATTGGAAATTCCTGTAAAATGCACATGCATATGTTTAGTGAATATTGAATTGGAATAGTGAACATTTTCGGATTTTATCCAAGAATTTTTTTTTAACGTTGTTCAATGTTGAAATATGAATTTTTCATGCGATGATATATCTATTTAGTATTATTGGTGTCGTTTTGAGAAATTGAATTTTCATTTTATAGTCAATTTTATGTTTGCATGTGGAGCCACGGTTAGGGTCTATCCTCAAACTGAATTTTGACTAAATCGTGTCTGTATTTTTGTGAATATTGAGATGATGGAATTTCAAATGCGTTCGTCTACTGAACCGTTTGGCAGATTTTGTTCATTCCGAACTTAACCTTCGAATTCAAGCTTTAAACCTGCCCTGAAAATTTCGAGTGTCTAAGTTATTCCTTTGCAAAGTTATCGTGTTTACAGACGGCCGAAGGCCGGCTGTAAACGCGATAACTTTGCGAAGGAATGACTTAGACAGTCGAAATTTTCCGGGTAGGTTTAAAGTTTGAATTCGAAGGTTAAGTTCGGAATGAACAAAATCCGCCAAACGGTTCAGTAGATGAACGCATTTGAAATTTCATCATTTCAATATTCACAAAAATACATACACGATTTGGTCGAAATTCAGTTCGAGGATAGACGATAACTGTGATCGAATTTTACATTAGCTACTGATTTTTTGTAAATTTATAAACAGTGTGCTTCGTTTTTAATAATTCAGTCAACTATTCAATTAATCTACTCAAAAACGCAAATCTACCCGCTAGGTAAATCTGGGCGCTTCCTACGTAGGTATCGTTTAAGTAGATCTACAGTAAAGATTGATCTATCGCTAGGTAGATCTGGGCGCGTACTAGTTTATTTTAAATATATAATACAGGTTCAGTTGATTGCTGTCTAAATTTGAAGGATATCAAAGATAGGAAAATAATATTTTTCTTGGCACCCCCTCATAAATCATTTCAAGAGCACTTCGTCGAAGATAACCAAAATATTAGCGTATCTGTCTCATGTTTTCATGTAAAACATTATCTGTATCAAATTACTCTCTCCTTACTCAATGAACGTGAAGATTAGAAAATCCTCTCTGAATAATTTTTGTGATCATAAAATACATAATCGAGATACTAAGCCCCGATCAATTCGATAATGGCTGGATTATTGTTGATGGATTATTACTCAATAAGCAACAAGGCAGGGATTCTGAAGAGAAAGCCGGTTAGTGGCATATTGGGGTAGGAGGTAATATAGAGCTTTTGTTTTCGGGCAATTTACTCCATCAATCATCTACAGGACAACCAAGAGCTTTGATAGCTAATCCTGAAGGATTTTTTCTTGTAATACACAAATTTCGGGATTTATGGAAGATTTCCATTGATACTGAGCCTAAATTACCTTCAAAGAGGAATATAATCTCAGTGACATTGAAAGCATTGCATCCAGAACTTGCGAACTTCTTTTTTGTCAACGAATAATAACCATATTTGAACCATTTATGATGACGATATCGACATTTCAGTTTGCATAAACAAAGATTTTCTGTTATTCTGGTTTATGAGCAATAATCGAACATTAATTGAACATAATATCTTGAAAAAGATTCCTCTCAGTGACTTCATACTTGTTCAGTTACGAAGGTGAAACCTTCTCAATGTCAAATTTGAAATTGTAGCTCTCCCAATATTTCTGAGAATATCCCTTCGAATTGAAATGGGTTACTTACTCACTTACCTCATACCAATATTACATTTTCGAACAACTTTTTCATTTTATTCTTCCGATAGTTCGATCCCCGGGCAAACCTATTCTACAATAAAATACCAAGTTCAACCCGATATGATTAGCATTGTTATTGAAAATTTAAGGTTTTATGATCAGAATCAATCAGAATATTTTGCCTTCTAACGAAATAAACTGATGTCCTTTTTTGAGGAAGTGTAAACTGTCGGCCGGTAGGGCAGAAATGATTTTGACCACGAGTTTTCCAGTGATAAATCAAACCCATATCATTTCAGAGGCAAATTCGATAATGACAGACATTTGAGCAAAATGAGAACGCCTTCGTTATCTAAAAAAATCCCCTCGAAAAGGGTTTGTTAACGAAAAAGAAATGATTAGCGTCGCCTGAAATTTTTAACGTAAACCCAGTATTTCTTTTCTAATTTCTGAGTTGTAAATAAAACAGAGAACAGAGAAATATCTGGGTACCTACTAGTTTCACATATGTGACGTTTTACCACCTGTTTGTAAACTATTTTAGAAAATACAAGAATATTTGCAGGAAACATGTTCACTTTGTTATCTTTGTTTGATCAATTCATGAAATAGAGTATGGCTGAATTAATTATCCATTTCTCCATTGAAATTTTAACATTTTGTATGGAATTCTTCATATGAAATACGAAAAAAAATCTTCTGCTCGCTGCTTCAATTTCAGTAGCAGGAATTATGGAATAAAAATAACCAATATCCATGATTTCCTAGAGCTTCGCATCGATGCAATCGGAGAGATTGGAATTGAAACCAAAGAATTTGATATCTGATTGATTCAGTCTTTACTTGATGAAAACTCATTCTTAGATGTAAGATCTCATTTTAATGGAAAACGATGAAGACAAACTGACAAAGAAAATTAATTTGGAGTCGACCTGTTGTAATTTCCCAATGATGCATAGTGGCCAAACTGGATCTTTCCTGAAGAGATTACGGAAACGCCAGATAATTTATCAAATGGACATCTCACACTACGTTACAAACTAAAAATTCTACTAACCGAAAATAGAAATCCTAAGCGAACGCAATTGCAATCCTCATTTTTCATACAGAACCGAAAATGTATTTCCATAAAATATCATGTTTTGTTCATTTGGAACTAGTCAAAATGTAAACCTGAAGAAGCCACAGTGTGGTGAAAAAATCATTCCGATAGGTACCTACATTCAATTATATGAGGATATTAAAGTTAATTATTTTGTTACAAGTTCTCGAGATCTTCATTTTTGCGCGCATGTTCTTGGGAGCAGCGTTCTATCGTTTTGTCCAAATTTCTGTAATTCGCGAATTTTGTGCAGAAAATGGTCTCAAACGACTAGATTGAAGTCACTGATGACGAATTCGATGTCAAACTCTATTACGGGCGTATCTATCGACTTAAATCGGCCAAATGGTTTCGGAGTTATTTCTATTTGAAATTTTAAGTTGTTTCCCTGATATTTCAGGAACTACTGAAGCGCCTGAATTGAGATTTGGAACATGTCGACGCGCCATCTCTCGCAAAATTTTGTCGGAATGAAACTGTCAGTTGATTCGAAAAATTTACTTTTACGTGCTTGTTCTTGGAAATAGTTATCGTTTCATACAATGTCACTCAATTTCGAATTCAGACCTAAAGTTGGTCCCAAACGACTAGGTTGGACTTACTGAATCCGTGGTCAAATTTGATTATGTCCGGCCGGCCGTCCACCCGTCCGTGTGTGCTCTGACTTTCGAAATGAAGGACCTAGAGTCTTGAAATTTTCAGGTTAGGTTTCGATCCTGAATATCTCGGTTATGTTCGTTAATGGGTCAAATCAAAATTCTCTGATCTTCGATAATGGGTCCCTAAACTCTTGATTTCGGTAATGAAAAGTGTTTTCTTCTTTCCACGGTTTATTTACGTATGTGTATGTGGATAAAAATATCGATATTTCAAAAACTGTTGTAAATATGAGATACTGAAAATCATCTTAATATTATTAGTTAATATTATTAAGTTTTCACGCTGTAAGATTCGATAAAAATTCGAAAAAATTTTTAATTGCATCAGAATTTCAATTTTCTGAGAGCCACTTTGAAATCTCAACCCGTAAACAGGTGTTTTTCTCGATAATTCCGACAATTTAAAAAAAATCCAAATAACACATACATTTTTGTGAGCAAAATGGCGAAGGCGCGCCATTTTGCACACAAAAACGAGACGCAATCGGTCTCATTGAACTGTTTTATTTGGCTTTCGCTGAAAAAGATGTAGCGTATACTACTCTGAACAATGTAATTCTAAAATTCCGCCAGCACTGCTTCCCGAAAAAGATACGGAAACAAATAGAGAAAAAATGGTAGCTGAAAATATCAGTCGGTAGATTCCCGTGAAAATTAAGCTTGCCTGTAATAATATCCCACAACGTTGAGTGTTGTTAAAATTTCAAAAACATTGAAATTTCAGTATGTGTCTTTTCGTATGTAGATGCATGATATTAGGAGATACTTGATAGGTTATCGCATGCAGCAATTTTCAGCTCAATGTTACTAGTCAGACTTTTTTTCAGTATAATCATTTGAACAAATCACTCTGCCTAAAGCATTCACATTTCAGAACTACCGCTTTTCTTAATAAAAACCTGTAAATAGATTTTTTCCGAAAGTACTCCGTGAAATTCGAGGGTTTTCGAATGATTTGTGAAATGCATCGAACTTTGTATGCACTATGATTATGAATAATAATTTTCTGAGTGATAACCTTTTGATGATTTGTTAGTACATTTCTCATTCCTCTTACACTTTATTTCATACTAGACAATGCTCATATTGTTCTTATAATATTCACCCTATCAGTCTTTGAACTTTAGAAGAAAAAATGGCATCTACTGAAGTGGAAAAGATTCTTTCATCATCAGTCAGTAACAGCTTTTCTTCTATTCGGCTTTTAACACTCGACCAAAAAATATTATCAGTAACTTCGATACAAGCCTCCTTTTCTTCCCATTTGGTATTTTTCAACGTTATTACAAAACAGAAAATTTCTTACCATTGGAAAATCCCTCTCTCCATTCTGATGATTGAAATGTAGAAAAAACGTCTTGCCCCCCCTCAAGGCATGAAGATATCCTATCCTAATTAGCGGCGCTGCCGTATGTCCATCACTCAACACGTCCAACGCTGCGTCACGCACACTCAGCGGATTCTGCGTTGGCCTCTCCCAGTCCGTATACTCATTTTTTAACGTAGAAAATATTTCATTCAAATGATAGTAATACGAGTTTCTCACAAACGTCCTCAAAATTCGATCCCGTCTACTTTCGTTAAAACCGAACTCAAGGTCCTGCGCACTGAGGTCCAGGTAGGATTCCGTGCTGGTGAGCGCGAAAATCAGGTCTCTTTCGGGGAAGTCTGCCAACTCGAATCCTGCAGAGGTTGCGACGGTGCTAGAGGAACCTCCACCGGTAGTCAATGGCACATTGGTAGAAGGGTTGAGGAGAATGGTCCCGTCCACGAATGGTGCGAAACCTGACACACAAAAATATGAAATGAGCATAATTCGCAAAATAGTTTTGAAGTTATTCATGATATTCCGGAAGCGATGAAACCAAATACAATAAATAATGAATCAATAAGTCTGAAGGTTTGAAAAATTCATAGATCAGAAATTCATTCATTGATTGAAACAGAATCTTCTGTAACCACTCTATAATTACCTTTCCATATGTACAGTGCGCGTCAAAATTATGGAACAAATTCATTTTCTCAGAAGAAAAATATTTGGCAACAAAATCCTGAAACAGGTCAATTTTTGTTTCACTTTCACCAAATTTTTATGTAGTTTTGAAGGATTTTTGTTGCACCCTATGCTATCCCCATCAACGCCCCAAATTTTTCGAATCAGGAAAGTGGGTAATGTGGTACTTTTTTGGCTAGGTCTTTGTATGTTCTTCACAGGCGTGCAGAGATTTTGAAGAAAAATTTTTTTTTTTGAAAAATTAGCCAGTTTAAAGAGGTTTCCAATATAAGCACTTTGTCATGGCTCATCTACTTTGAGACAATCGTAGCTGGTGAAATTTGTCACCGAATGAAAGTCAACCATTACAGTTTTGTTCATGCAAAACTTTCAACCCCTACGAACCCTTTAATGGAGAAAAAAAATTTTTCTTGAAAATTTCTGCACGCCTGTGAAGAAGATACGAAGATCTTGCCAAAAAAATACCACATGACCAACTTTCCTCATTCAAAAAATCTAGAGGGTTGATGGGGTTGGCACAGGGTGCAACAAAAATCCTTCAAAAATGCCTAAATTTGGTAAAAGTGAAATAAAAATTGGCCTGTTTCACGATTTTGTTGCCAAATATTTTTCTTCTGAGAAAATTAATTTGTTCCATAATTTTGACGCGTACTGTATTGACATCTTACGATATACTTCACTGTCCCGCAAAGTACTTTGTCTCGAATGACAAAATTGATATTTATAACCTGTAGTATACAGTATGTTTCGTTGGTAAATGAACATACGACAACCTGAGGTAGAGCATTGCTGGACAAGTCCTACATGTGGTAGATCTAATCAATTCTATAACTAAGATACAGAGTGTTTCTTGTATCCATAAATATTTTCAATTTTTTATAACTTTTGAATCACCCAGTACAATCTATTGATATGTAGAATGAATGATTCACTTATACAGGTCAATCGATATATATTCGATTTCAGGTTTGTACAAGAAAAATTTGGGATTTATGTCAAGCTCAGATTCAACACCTTGTGTATTGAAATTTTAGGAATGGAAAGATTCGAAAGGAATAGGAAATTTTTGATTTGAATCAGTATTCGAAAATCCAGTTCAGATTTCCAATGAACATATGGTGTCCATTTCATGAAATTCAATTTACTGGGCCACATATCCTATCAATACGGCTAACGGATGTAATTTACTTAGATTTCCTTCGAATGCTTCTTCTTGTATTAATCGAAGAACCGGACATTGCAGAAATGTGTTTAAGGTAGTGGTCCACGTCATTTGAGAGTTATAGTCTATCTATTATTTGTCTATCTGAACTTTCCAAATATGAGGATAGGCGGAGTTGGACCGCATACCTGGACCGCTAGATAGCCAGATTTAAATCCTGCGGATTATTTAATTAGGGAATTTTTAGAATGTTTGGCGTATTTGTTTTTTGAGGAAAGCAAGGAGATGGGTAGGAAAAATATCGAAGTCGCCTATGAGGAAACTCATATTAATCCAGACATTATCAGAAAAACTGTCAGTAATATTTTGAGACGGGCGAGAATTGAAATTTAACGAGACGGTGTTACTTGAAATCCCCTTTTTTGGTTCATAATTGAGACTCGTATTTCTTGATTTATTTAATTATTCATTGTTTTTAATTTCCGATAAATATATACAAATAAAGTTTTTCTGAAATTTCTTTGAAATAGTCCTTGAAAATTGAGAAATTGAGAGATACTTATTTTTACTTATTAGGATAAGGTTTTCGCTTCCATCACGAAGTGCAATTCTTCCAGAAATAATTCTACTAATTAATCTTTCCGTGGAATGTTCGATGAGCAATTCAAAGCGCGGGTTGAAAAAAAGGATGATTCCAATTGAAAATTCTCTGCTCCATCAAAATATCTCAATAAAATCAAAGAAATCCGCTAGCGCCATCTCAGGGGCACCTTACGAACTCCAACTCTCTCAGATGCAGAAAGCTTTCACCGATGAGCATGAGAATAATGCGGTTAAACAGATTCCTTCAGTCCCATCAAGAGTCGGAAACGCCGGGTTCAAATGTGATTTTCTCTAGACGATGACATTGATATCAAAGAAAAAACTCGAGTAAACAGAGTTACAATCGAGTAAATCGATATGAACAGAAGGACGAATATCAATCAATAAATAAACAGATTTTCCGTCTTCATATGAGCAATAATTTCTGAAAATATATCGATTGAAGCTTATTTTGGGAGAATTTCGTATTATTTTTTAAGTTTTTTATGGGTTTTCAGTCCCAATATCTGAAACAGAACTATCAAAATTGAATGAGAATTGTTTTTTCTTGAAAGACACCCTTGCGGTTTACAGGATTAAACTATTTGTCAATGGCAGTTTCTTGGAAAACAGATTGCCTAATGAACTAAACAGGAATAATATAAACGATAAACAAAGTGAATCGTGACATAGTACAAATCTGACTCTTTCATCAGACTAAGGAGAAAATTTTAAGAATTTTGAGATTTGTACTATGAAACGTCATAGTTCGCTTGGTTTATCGTTTATATTGTTCCTGTATTATTTATAAGCCAATCTGTTTTCCAAAAAATTGCCATTGACAAAGAGCATTTTTCATGAAAAAACAATTTTATCGAATATTCAATAGTTCTGTTTCAGATATTTCAGATATTTATATTTCAGATTATGACAGAACGAATCCATAGAGTTACCCCAATACCGAATGAAATAATTCAATATATTTTAATTTTACAACTGATTTTCTCACCTGGTAAAAATCTAGGAGATTCAATATTCACACTAAGTAGTTGATCTAATGTTTTCAGTCTCAAACAAGGCGCCAAGTCATCTTCTAAAAGGTCTCCATGACAGCCGGTGTGTTCCGCCACGGTTCTTTTCACCATTAAAGGATCTCTTTGAATCGCCCACGGGCTCAGTCCTGACCCACTAAGCAGAATAACTCGATGGAGAAGTTCTGTGAAAAAGACAAAAAATGAGCGTTTGAAAGGGGATGATATCCATCGATAATATTACATTCCTTTTTCGGATTCGAATCGTGAAATAGTCGACTATCCATGAGTTCCATAGATCTCATGAATAACATTGTGCATTCTCACAAAAGAAATAAAAGTACATCCCCAAAAAAGTTCTGAAAAAATAAACACTCAAGCCTACAGGACGACACATCGTCGAAATTTCATTGTTTTTCTCGCTGCTATTGGCATGCGGATCGTGAGCGGGTGCTTGACCTTGAGATATAAATGAGGTTTTTTGAAATTTGAACGTGTCTGCGTTGCCGAAATTCACGAAGCCATAATTCACCACCGCGTAACTGATTGCTCTTCAGTCACTTGAAGAATGTTCAATCATTTAGAATACTTAATCAGTCCTTATATTATTTCCCCCAGACGCTCCATTTCAGAGATATTCGTAAGTAATGTCATAAGGGCATCTAATTTTTCCGAAAAAAATCGAAACAACACGTTGCTAAGTAATATTTTAACAAGGAGCATGAGTGCTGGTGGCAACAAAAATCCGAGTTGAAGACGAGGATTTTTGCACCTGCACGAAGGCTTTTAGTAAACAATTATTACTTTGCAATGTGTTTTTTAGATTTTTTCACAGGAAATATTCGATGCCCGAATAGTATTTCACAAGACCATTTCATTAGTAACAGATTATTCTGCATGTATGTACAGGCATTAATTTGAAAACTGAAAAACAGGTACTTAATTAACTACGTTTGATTTCAAAGGTATTGTTATTTTTGGTGACAACTGTCAAGTTTTGCCGCGGGTAAACTCGACTAAACTGCTGACAGCTCCTGCGAAACAGTTTTTCCACCTAGAAACCATTTGTAATTCAAAATTGCGAGTTTCTGATTGGTGGAAATTAGGACGAGGGAAATAGTCGACGTAAAACGTTGTCAAATCTAATAAAAATTCTAGAAATTCCCGTTTTTTGTAGATCCATCCCTGACCTAGTAATTGCTTAGTAAAGAGCATAAAAATTGATACTAGGTCTTCATATTTATAAACCAGACTCTCCATAGAGTTCATTGTTAATGTATTCGTAGGTAAGTTCTTTGATATCATATAATTAATTTGGTTTATTCAGTTTGATGAAAAAACAGATTTATATGTAATTTTCAATATGAGAATAGGTGAGGATGAAATTGTGTATAATTTTATGGTCGAAACAATTGATTATTTCATGAATATCATGTGTAAGATCAGTCTTTCAATGGTAAAGTGTAGTGAAATGTTTTCGATGAAATATATGTCAAAAACATCACTGTGACTGGCCGACCGTAAATACAATAACTTTCGAAACAAACAACTTTGAAAGTCGATAGTTGTATAGTAAGTTCGGACCTTAATTACGGAGGCCAAATTCGTAAATAGGTAAAATCCACCTAATGATTCCGCAGATATACCCATTAAAAATTTTATTTTCTGAATAGTTCCAATAGTAGAGATGAGATCGAATTGAAATTCAGTACTTTATCGAGTAATGACGATTTGAAGGTTCATACAGAATTTAATGAGGATAATATGATAAGAATATCACAGGATCCTGAATATCAAAGGAAAAACGATTTGAATTTTTTTTTCGAATTGTTCAGAAGGCACGATCATCACGAAATTTTGCACTTAGCATCTTCAAACTAGCTGCCAAGTTTCATCGTGATCAAAACAGTATTTTTTGAGTTATACCGTAAAAAACAACGATATCGAGGAAAAAATCACAAAATTTTACATATTTTTTCCCATAATTTCCGAAAATATTATTTGTATCGAATTGAAATGTAGTACGTTGCTCTCAAATATAGAACTCAATGCATGAGCCGAATTTTTTTCGAATATGATCAATATTTTTCAAAAAAATTTTTCCCAAATTTATTATTTCTAATTAAGGAACCATACGATTCCAACGAAATTTCGCCTAAACTTGCACGTCGTTATGCTCTAACTTACTGCCAAGTTTCAATCCAACCGCTCCAGTAATTCCTGAATGTCAGGCAAAAATCTCAACATTTCAAACGGCTATAACGGCGAAACCTTTTGGTCGATTCGGCCCATTAATGAACTCAGCCGCGGCATTCCGATGCGTGAACTACTCTGCAAGTTTCAAGTTTTTAGCTTGCTCCGTTCAACAGTTATCGTGTCCACGCCTGGCCGGACGGACGGACCGAATCGATTTTGAAATTGAATTCGTCATCAGTGAGTCCAACCTAGTCGTTTGAGACCATTTTCGGCTCAAAATTCTAAAATTATAGATATTTCGACAAAACGATAGCCCGCTGTTCCCCTAGAACATGCGCGCAAAAAGTTAATGAGGGAAATCTATAGTTGAAATCAATGTACAAGTTGAAGATTCACCATATAAAAGACGTAATTCCCGAGGTCTAAATAATATGAAAAAGCTACACAACCCAAATGAACAAAGAGTCCCTCAACTATGACCCCTAGAATACGATAATTATGTTGTGGAAAGAACTGAAATTCGCCATTCCATTTGTACATTAAAAAGTTTGAATATTTCAAATTTATATCCAATAAGATTTTAAATTAATATCCAAAATTTCGAAAAGTTTCATTTAAATTTTGCCGACATCTTGCAAGGACCTCAAGATGAATATGCAATAACAGTTAACAAAACTTCTGCTTGATCGAACTGACAAAATGGAGTACTTTTAACACTGCAGATGGCACTCCGCGTCACAGTTATGTCAACTTCGCGATAAAAACAATAGGTCTCTTGCATGTAACACGAATTATCATATTTTCATGTTTTTCTCATTCTATATCGACACAAAATGTTCATGTATGCTATCACACACTTCAACAATTCGCAAATTTTGAATAATTCGGTATTAAAAACGGGCAAATCGTTACTCAGGGTCAAAGAGGGAGAAACGCGTTTGATCGCCTTCTACGTCACTTGTTACTCCAAGATGCCCCGATCGACACAGCCGACGCTGTCTATTGCTTGTTAGAGAGAGAAGTTCAGGAGAAGAGAGAAAGAATGGATATATCCCGGTACGTCACAGAAGCCGCGAAGATTCGTCCGTTTGAACAGCCGACCTGCGGAGCCGAATTTAAATGATTATCTTATCGTTGAAAATTGAAATTGTTGACGGCGGTTACAGTTTTTCAGTAGTCTTACGGAGAGAATATTTGATTTCAATGTTGAAAAAATTCCTATTTCGACAGTCTCTATCAATAGGCTGTAGGTTTGCTCTTCACTCTCGAATAGTTCCACGTTGAAGAAAATTGTAAAGGAAGCGAGAAATTATGAAAAACCATTTCGGATTATCGTCAAGAAAAAAATAGTATTTTCGCAAATCTGAATGCTAAAAAATCCTTCATGAGATTAAGTCTTTCCAATTCTATCCTTAAACCCATCGTTAGTCTCATATTTTCGATAAATCATAGTACTTCGCACTAGTGGATGCTCGAAAATCTCATATATCAGTAACAATCTTGATGACAAACAGCATTCGGTCGTTTGGCCATTGAGCAAGGTAAGGAGAAATCTCTGAGCCACTTTGCCAGGAAAACGCGGTACAGAAGCTTGGAAACAATCGAGACAACAAATTGTTATTTATAAGCAGGACCCTGGAGAATTGGGGTCGTATAATCTCTCAAGAAGGGATCCCTTAGGCCACAAGTGAACGGTTACTTTATTGCGAGGGGCGGAGGAGCATTGCGAGAATTGTTTGAGGATGGGAAATATTGAGCAACAAACATTCAGCTAAATTGAATAGAAGCGTTTCATCGCCGCAATCTAGGAAAGGAAATATCGAAATACCCAATCGGAATTATTTGAAGAGATGTTCTCGATCGATGTTTATTAAGTTGATAGGACCTCTCCTGCTTTTCGAAGTCAGAATGGCGGTTACTTCTGTTGCAGTTATTCAGACGTGGAAAATCGATTGGAGTTCCAGTTTAGTACGCTCCACACAGGAATGATGCGTATTACCTTATAAGCAAACTATACCACGTGCTGGTGAATTACGGCTTCGCAACACAGTTTCAATTGAACCTCGTTAATATCTCAAGGTCAAGCACCTGCCCACGGTCTGCATGCTTTAACGATGCCCATAGCCGCGAGAAATATTAGAATTTGGAGACATTTCGACGTAAATATGAGAAAACGGGGTGTCATTATGAAGGCTTCAGTGGTTTTTTTTGAGATGTACCTCATTTTTTTTTGAAAATGCGCAATGTCATTTATTTTTCCATTTTCCACCCCATTTCCATTTTAATTTTACCGAAAATTTTCGAAAATGAAAAGTGTCAACATTGCGCATTCTTACGATTTTTTTCAATCATTTTTTTAAAAAAAACGAACTCTGGCTTCCCAAAGTCACCCTTTTATATTCGAGGTATTCTTCGCTCTTAAATACAAGTAAGGTTACATGTACTCCATTCACTTTCATAAACTATCCTGGTCGGCCATGACTTTTTGACACTTTCACCGTGTATATTTTGAAAATGTTAGGTTATAGTCATTTTCCTGTCAGATGACGTTGATCTCTCTACATAGAGGTCGTAGTAATTACGTATTTTTCAAAATACGTGAATTTAATTTGGGAACATAATGAGTTTGAACAAATATTATGTGAATTCAATAATTCCAAAGACCCGGCAACTTTTTTTCTCTGTTAACACTGGAAATATTTCATATATATAAACATGGTTGGAAAATTTAGTTATGCTATTTTCCTGTACGGAAATCAAGAATCGAGTGTTGAAATTTTACTGAAACATAATGAATAAAGTAGTCCGTTACTTTGTGGTAGTTCATTCGGAAAAAAAGTACTCAAATAACCCTGCCGTAGAACTTTTTAACGAACAGACAAACCTATGGAATTCCCTACTCTTTGAAATTCTCAAGAAACAAGTTTACAGAAGACATTTAATTACCTGGTTGTACAACTTGAAATACGCCAGTATGAAAATGTAGTAGTACTACAAAACCTGTGTCACCTTAAAAGAACTAACTGAATTTTCAAAGTTCTTGGGAATCTATGTATGTGAACGATACAGTGGGTTTTCAACATACGTCGAAAATGTTGGATAGCTTGTGATGAATTATTGATTCCAAATTATCAGGATTGCTATCAGAAAGAGCAAATTTCAATTCTTCATATCACTGATATTTTGTCTCTATTTCTTCAAAACTATCTCCGGCATTTACAGTTTACAAGCGTTATGATTATGTTGAGATTGAGAGTAGAAATTGGCATTGACATTTGGCAACGTCGCTGAGAATTATTCGACATTGCCGATATTTCACGAATGGCCTCAGTTTTAAGTAGAAAACTTGATAGACCTAATTTATGGCCAACCGGAATATTTTATAAAAGTGAATGGAGTATACCTACATTTTCCATCGCTTATTCAGGGGAAAATAAAGTGAACTATTGACCTTTATTTTCACTGCTAAATGAATATACTAATTTTCAAATCTGCTCTGGAAGTTGATATTTCAATTCTATGGTCATTGAAGATTGCCTGATATCAGTTGAGAAAAACATTGAATTATCTGTCAAGAACCAAGAGTACCGAAGAAAACTTTTTCGCTGATGATGATACTTCTAGATTTTGTCGCTGACATTATCGAGTGCATGGAAAATAATTTTATTCATACATACGCTCAATCAATTCGGATCAGAGTTGCAGAGTCGTTCAGATTTTTGACTGATAAAGGATAAAGAGTCTGAGAAGGGAATTTTTTGGAGGGAAAAAAAAACAAGAAACTCAAATCTTCGGGAAATTGTAAGAATATATTTTGACCTGCAATGAAAAATTGATGATTTTGCGCGCATTTCTGTGGAACAGCTTGCTATTGTTTTGTACAAATGTCTGTTATTCTCTAATTTTTCCCGAAAATGATCTCAAACGACTAGGTTGGACTCACTGATGATGAATTCGGTGTCAAAATCGACACTGTCCGGCCGGCCGTCTGTGAGCACGATCACAGGCGTATACGGAGAACCCTATTGAATTCAAACTTTCAGGATAGGTTACATTTCAAAGTGCGACGGTGAAGTTGATGATGGGCGCCATCGGCCAAAAGGCTTCGGAGTTCCGAAAGAAACGACTTAGATACTCGCCATTTGTAGAGTAGGTTTGGGACTTCATCACGAAAGTCGAATTCGTGAATGGAAAAAATCCGCTCAATGAATCCGTGGATATATTCATTCCAAACATTATTTTCCAAATATTTCCAAAAAAAACAGATAAGATCGACTTGAACGCCAGAGCTCACTTGTTTGAAAAATGGCCGCCTGAAAGTTTCATGCACAATTGCGTGAGGATTATATGATTAGGAAATCAACAAATCTGTTCATCAGGAGATAGAGCGATTGGTGGGGTCAATACTTGAAAATATCACCGCAACGAATTTGGACATGCACGTGAATGCTGCTGACACCACTTCAGTGCTTTTCGAGAATTTTTCGGCATGAAACTTGAGCAGGATTGGATCTTTTTGCTAATCTATCATCAAATGACGAAAGTTCAAGTATCACCATATTTTCTCGAAACTCAGGAACTGATGATAACATAATATTAAATATTGATTAAAGCTTTTTTGGGAACATTTCGCATCATTTTGTACTTTTTTTTTCTAGGTTTTCACTCCCAATATTTGAAACAGAACTATTTGAAATTAAATGAAATTGTTTTTTCCTGACAAACGCCCTCGTGGTTTGCAGGATTAAACTATTTGTTAAGTGTTGCCTTTTGAACAATACCGGAACAATACGAACGACAAACAGAGTTGAGACTTTTAGCAAATTGATTCCGACATCAGTATGATGTTTGCAAGGGCGTTTTCCATGAATAAGAAATTTTATTTAATTTCTAATAGTTCTGCTTCAAATATTGGCGGTGGAAACCCAGAAAAAACCGAAACATGATAACAGAATATTGTTATGAAAGTATTGGAATCTGATAGCTCCAAAATGATGATTATTCTGCATCGAGCTCAACAACTCCTATCTTTTGCTTCGAGATTTATGTTTTGAGATAAAACGAAGTATCACATTCTTTTCATCAAGAGAAATGTTTCTACATCGAACTGAAATATTACAATGGAAATAGTTTAGGGAGAAAAATAAGGAATATACTTCGGATATATCTGATCTGATTCGAAGCAAATCTTCCCGAGAAACGAATTCCGCTCCCATGTTGCAAGTAATTAAAATGTTCGTTCAATTTAGTTTTGTGGGTTATGCCCCCACGGCAATCTCCGAAGATTTCAATCGAGCAGGAACAACGGTAGAGATATATTCTTTTTAGAGCCTAGGAAACCATAACACTGATTTCTCCAATATTTAACAAATGATTTTTCTGATATCTTCAACCTTCAATGGCTGTACTTGACTAGAAATATTCTCGGTTATTAACTGACAATAATTAAAGTTGAGGAGGGGAGGGACAACACCACACCGTCCAGAGATTATGTACATCAAAGGCTCACAAAAATATTCATTCTGCCTCTCTGTTGTCGATGGAAAATATCTCATCAACTTTGAAAATCGTGATTCTCGAATGTTGAAGTCCCCGCCAACAACAATTCTTTTCTTGAGAGCAAACAATACCTATAATATATACCGGGTGACTTTTGGAGGCCAGAGTTCGTTTTTTTTCACCAATTTGTTCGGTGAAAATGGTTTAAAATAATTGTAAAAATGCGCAATGTTGCCACTTTCTATATCCAAGAATTTTCGGGATAATAACAATAGGAATGAAAACTTGAAAAATAACTAACATTGGGAATTCCTACAAGAGAATCAAGTACATCCCAAAAAAAGCCTGCTGAACGACATCCCATTTTCTGCTATTATACACGTAGTGTATGATAGCAGTAGAGTGTTCGTGTGGTATGAGATGGACTGCAGTGGCGTACTTATCCCTATAACCGGATGAGCCGCGTGGATTGGAATATTCTGTAATGAGGAGTAAATACGCACTAGAAATTTGTGTTTCGACTTTTACATTTTCACCATCCAGCTAAGAGTACCAACCACCGGAAAAGATATTTGGATAGTTTTACGAAATATTCATAACCTGCTCAATGACTTGGTTGTTTATCGAAAGCGAAAGCTAATTTTGCACTCAACAGCAGATAATTTCAACCCAACCATCGAATTCAGACTGAAATCAACGAGTTGATCGGCCGTTGAAAGTTTTGTAAACTTGACCTACAGTGTTCCTAAACTTGGACTTTCTGCAAGGAATTCGGCATCCAGGACATAGCAGTCCGAATGAAGGATAGACGAGAACCCCTCGTTAATATCCATTTGTTCATCTTTTTATTATACAAAGGAAGTGCATAAATAGGTTGAGAAAAATTTTGATCCAAGTTACAACATTCTTCATCAGATTCGTGGCCATCATGGATTATGGCCTTAGGAATGAATGATCAGGATAATAGAACAAGTGATTTTAACAATAGCTATTCTGAAAATTTGAACCAATCAAACCACCCTGATCAAGTAATAAAAATAAAAATAATATATCACAATAATGATAGATTCATTCATCTATTGAAGATCCAGTATAGACTTCGAGAGGAACTACTCTAACCTACGAAAAACTTCATGCTCCGACTATCAAAAAATCCAAGTGAAGGCTGAATTGCATAATAAGAGGATTAGGATGTAAGGCCTGCTATTTGTCGAGTACTGCCCGCTCCTAGAACGTTGAGTTGGACCGTCTGTCCCAACCAGCAAAGTTGTCGTATAATTCTGATGATTCTTGACTTTTTCATTTTATAAGTATTATATTGAACTCTCTAGAATGTCAATTCATTATATTGATGCTAAATAAATTTCAATCTGTTGAGGACATCTCAAGTATTTTATAAATTTATCACGAAAACGTTTATATGGCCGAATTATAAAATATCTTATAAAACTGTTTCCATACTATTTCTTAAGGGATCTATAACCTACTTACAAAACATAAATATTTGTACAATTCAATTGTTTTTCAGTGGGTTTATAACATTTTCCTATGATACTCCTGCCTTCAGTATAAATTCATTAAAAAAATGTTTCAAATTTACTTTGTATGAAGTTACATTATAGTTTTATAAAATAACTTTCACAAACAGTATGCTTTTATAAGAAAATTTATTTTTTCGTGATCGCAAACTTTATAGTACTGTATTCCATGACGATAATTGAATATGAAATGCATTTTGATTTAATATTCGATATCTTTGAAATCTATAAATAAATTTGAAAACTATTTCTGATTTCGTTGGACATGTCCACTTACTTAATGGAGAAAAAAACACTCTAACCCCACTTTTCCTGTAACAGCTGCGTTTGTTATTATTATTTTATTGTTGAGAAAAAAATATGAGGGGTGGTACTTCTAATCAATCTAACCACACTTTTCCAACAGTTGGGTTCGTCATCATTAATTTATATTAATGCCGTGACGATAATAAAATATTATCTGTATCGAATTTTGAGTGAGGTTACGACGAAAGAATCAACATGTTTGAAGTTTTCGTGAAAATCTATTAAGGGAATTGGAACTCAATCTTGATTTTGTAAGACATATCCATTCGCTGGAGTTTGGGAAATATATGAAAATGAGAAGTCAGAGCGTGCTTCTGATTGTAATCACACTTTTTCTATATCAAATCAGCTGCGTTTTTCGCCAAAGTGAAATTGAGAAATATGTCACAGAGGTTATAGCTGCGATTTGGGGATCCTGTGTATGTTTCCATTAGTCACCAAGGCGATAGTGTTTAATATGTTTCATAGCAGTTGTATAGTAGCTAAATTATTACAGAAAGCTTTATAAAGATACAAAACTATTTTATAAGATGACGCCATTAAAGGTGGCAGTATTTATGATGATGAAAAATGACGAATTCTGAAAGTACTGAAATTTGCATCCGTGTTGATATTTGAATCACCTAAGAAAAAAATTGGCTTGAAAATGATGTTTCGCAAACATTGGTCAATATTTCGATGAAAAAAAAATATAAGACCCACGAAGCATTTTAATGTTTTGTTCATTTATTTATGGAAAACGTTCGAAAATAGGAAGCGCGTTTATGATATACTAATATTATGCTTTATTTCACAATGAAATTCAATTCGCATCAATATTTTCGTTCCCCATTTCGGGAACTATGACACTTAGTGCATTAACGTATAAATAAAATGGTTTCTGCTAAAGAGTAAAGATAGGCGACGTTCAATATTTTCCCATCGACTGTCATATTCCGAATTGTTTCTTTCAACTGAAAGGAATAATTAAAAAGTATTTCGATTTTTTAAATAACATTCCAGAGTACTCTTTTATTTCAGAACAGGTATGTGAAAAACCTTATGAAATTCCTATAAAACAGTTTTGAAGCTGCTTTATATTTTTCTTGTAACTTTCACAAGAGGCTTTATTAAATCTCGAGGGTCGCAAAATTGTTTCATGAATTGTGCCAATTTTGTAATTATAGTTATTGTTTAAACGCATTAGAAACATTTCCGAGAAGACAAATATTATATAAGCATTTGGCTGAAAACGTTTCTGCAACAGTTATAAAATATGAAATTGCTAGTTGGGTGTATTAAGAATACAGAAGAACAAATGCAAAAAGATGAGTCTTGTTTTTTTTTCGAAATTCAAGGCTCACCCTGCCTTCCATTTTTATACTTACTCGATTCCTTCTTGTTTCATCCCATTTTTAATGCAATAGTTGATAATTTCATTCGGAAAGCTGAATGACATGAAGAAACTTCGATTCGTATTACAACAAAGTTCATACCTATTACTCTCTGATGGGGAAAACTCAGATCCGGAAAGGAAAGAGGATTATCCTACGAACAATAGCACAATCTATGAAAAGCGATGAGATTCAGTCAAAATCCGGATCAACAGTTATGAGCATCTCGCTGAATAAACATGGATGTTTCCATTATACCAGTAGCTGAGCATAATCGGTCTGTATCCTCACAAATTCATGTTCAATCTTAATTCAAACCATTGGTGTCCCCACTGAGAAGCAAAAGGGAGCAGCCCTCCCTTGAATTGTCCAGGGAGGGCTGCTATTGAGAAGGGAGCTAAAAGCCTGAGAAATATAGAACATTCTTTCATATTTCTCTCTACCTAAAAAGTAATTGTTTCTGATTATCCGCAGTTCTAACAACGATTCTTAAGCAATATCTTCAACAAGAAACTAGTTGGAGTTGGAGTTCAATAAAACTTATTGAAGTTATTGTCTGATTAATACGTTGATATTCTGTGGTGTCATTAAAAATTAACCGAAATGGACGGTTGCCGGTTTTTCGTTCTGTAAATATGAAATATTCGGTTAGCTCCTGAAAAAAGGTTAATTACGGGGTTTCATTGATGAAAAAGCAATATTTCTGTCACCAGAACAAAGACGGTTTAAATCTATGCACCAGAACGACAATCAATGTTTTATGGTGACATATCCATAGCATAGAACAATCTTTATTTATCTTATGGTCCATAGACCATACCTAGTAATTTTTCCATTGTTGATTGTTGTCTCTTCTATGTTCTATGGATCATAAAGTAGACAAAGATTGTTCTATGCTATGGATATGTTACCATAGAATATTGACTGTGGTTCTGGTGACAGAAAGAACGTTTTTTCATCAACCAAATTCCGTAATTAACCCTTTCTTCAGGAACAAACCGAATATTTCATATTTACGGAATGGAAAACCGGCAACCGAAACAACCAAGTTGAGTTGCGGAACATATCCTATATAAATTTGACACTATTAACATGAAATCAGGAATCCCAACTTGAATTTCAGCCAATCAGAGATGATCTTAAGAAAACCCTATATTTGGATGGAATTATCTTGTATGAGGAGCCGAGGCATCTTTTACGGATATTTATAAATAACGCGATCCTTATCATATCGAATTTGTACTGAAATTCCCGTTCCCCAGTAATAGTAAATTTGTGAAGAAAATTGTGGGTTGGCAACTTGGGCCGAAGTCGTCTATTGAATACGAATGCGTAATCTAGTTTCACGATTTTACTCATCATCAGCGTGCTCAGTACCATATTGAGGATTTTTAGGTAATATGCTTTGTTGAATACTTCTTTCTGTTAAAATTCTTCCTAGCGTCCTCTCGGGAGAATCTCACGTCTAACTCTTCGAGATGAAAAATTAGATAATAGTACCTAGAACGCTTTATGTGGAGACCGTGAAACTGCAGGTCATAAATTCTTCGGGCCATAGTTGATATTGATATTGTTGCCGATTCTCCTACGTTCCGCCTATGGAACCTGTCAAAAGCTAATGCTTGTGTGAGTTAGGAGACTAGGTGTGTTCTGTGTAGACTTTGTTACTGGGCTTCTTTTTCATCAACAACATTTCTTCTTTCCTTTCGATGCAGGTTGATAAATCGAAATCACACCTGAACATAAAAATAAGACGAAAAAACCAATAGGAACTATTAAATAATTTATCACTCATTAAATTAATTTTGAGTACCTACACGATCCACCTCAAGAAAGAATCAGACACTGAATGAATTGCTTCGAAACCATCGTCAAATTTATATGTTTGACAACTATTAACTAAGTGTTCTAGTGCTTCCTTTTCTTGTCCGCATTCGCACCTTGGACTTTCGACGGAATTCCATTTGAAGAGGATATCATTACAGCGACCATGACCTTTTATAATTCAATTCAAAATGCACCAAATTTTTCTGGACAGATTGAAACCACGAACTTTTTCTGAAGGATTGCTTATCAAACCTTTGTTGGAAACATTACACAAATTCCATTCCGAACGTCAAATTTCTTTGTCACTTTTATTGGAATGAGGAAAATCGGCGATCCATAGAGGTTTACGAGATTTCAATCTAACAATTTTAGAATCCGGAATATAAGACATGATTGGGAATAAATACCAAAAGGAAAATTCAGAATTAATACGGTGCTACTGGGATGGTAAAAAATAAAGCCTGTTTTCTGTGTGAAATTGTTCATTATCCAACAAAATAGCAGGCTGCAACGTACTTTGAGAGGTATACAGAGGGAATCTTTGAGTTGTATACTAATTTCAACCACATATTACTCTTCTCAAATACAACACTTTTTTCCTGTGCAAGTTTTGCAGATTTGGCTACTGTAAAAAAGATACAAGATGGTAAAACTTCAAAAAAAAAAATCAGACTTTCTTTTGTCGCATTGACACATTTACTCCGAATAGAATGAATTATGATGCGCAGTTTTTTATAACCATGACACAGAGTGCTTAGGCATCACTCATGTATAAAACTATAGGATATAAGTATGAAGAATGCAGATGAAGTCATTTGAGAATACTCAAATATACATTTTAAACCGTCCTGAAACACAGTGTTTTCAAGATATTCAACGTTGAATGGTATGAAAAATTCGAGAAATTTCACCAGCTTTGTGGTTTCGGCCCTGATCTAGTAAATGCAGCTCTTTAGTCCGGAGCACAGAATATGCAGAAATATTTGTCTTTGTCATGGCCAGACTACAGATATATATTTCTATTCTGTGGACTAGACTCTTCAACATGATGTAAGTAAAACATGGTGTGCTCATCTACTAATCTGTGATCGTTTTACCAATGATGACGTCACATTTTTCATTCAAATTGAAAGCATAGAATATATATTGCCTTGTATTTCAACCTTGTTGGCTTCACTTTGTTTTCAGATCAGCACACCATGACTCTTCGAAGAGTTTAGAGTTCAAGCTAATTAGGTGATGTCATCTAATTCCTTTATAGATTCGAAGAAAATTAGGATGATTATGGAATTTTCAATATGAAAATGATCAAGTTCTGTACGATCTTATGTTAGAAACAATTGAATGAATATCAACTGACATATCAGTGTTTAGTGGTTGAGTGTAGTGACATATTCATTTATACAACAATACCGTAAAGAGTACCGAATCAAAAACCAATCCAGTAAATGAGTTTTGTCAATCATGTTCATTTCGATTCAAAGCAATGGATTGGTAATTCCATAATATATATCACCATACGGGACTTGCGATGAACTTGCAAACAAAGACCAGGAGTGTATCAGCACACTGGGAAATATTTGAATGCTTTTAACTTTTCAACTGAGCCGAACCTGTGAAAATGGGAAGAACTTGTTTTATTTGATTAGAGGAATATATGGTTTAAATTAATTAAACTTGAAGACTCATCTTGTATATTCATGATAAACCTTGTGAACTAAACATGAATAAACAGTATGACGTAATCTCAACTCACTTTGAGGAATGCAATATTGGTTTACCCCATCTAAAAATGAATTGTCGCCCATGATTCGAACCTTCAAAACTCCAATTCCGTACAGAACAAATTTTCTCCTGATGGAAAACTAATAATGGTTATTCCGATTGCGCTTGTAGCTTAGAGGCAGGCTGAGCGAGCAATTTCATCGGCAGCGTACCAATTTCGTCTCTGAAGGATAATCCAGAATTAACCTCTAGGTGATCACATGTATTTGCTTTGGCATAACCCTAATTGCCTGCATCCGAGTAGTGTACAGCCCTATGGTATTCCCTGAAACGTTTGTCGTTTGTCATCCAGAAATAGGGATTTCATAGTGTGCGAAAGAACATACTCGCTCCCTCAGTGACGTGTTCACGAAATAACGAACAAGCATGTAAACGTGAATAACTCTTGTTGGAAATATCAAAATTAACGCTATGATAATGTTTGCAGTTGAATTTCATCATGGATTATGTTTTAACAGCCCACAACAAGCTCGACCTAAATACCGTAAATACAATATAACTTCCGAAAGAAACATCTTAGGAACACGATATTTGTAGAGTTGGTTTGGACGTTAATACCGAAGGCCGAATCCGTGAATGGGTGGAATCCATTCAATGATATACCACTCCAAAATTTTGTTTTCCCAATATTTCCAAAAATACGAATTCAATCGAATTGAAAACTTTATCGAAAAATGACTAACGGCCGACTGCGAAAACACAATAACTTCCGAAAGAAACAACTTAGAAACTTGATATTTGTAGAGAAGGTTTTGGACCTTAACTTCGAAGGCCGAATTTGTGAATTCAAAATTTTCTTTTCCCAATATTTTCAAAAATACAAATTGAATTGAAATCCAGTACTTCATCGAAAAATTACAGTTCGAAGGTTCATACAGAATTAAATGAGGATGATATGATGAGAAAATCACAAAATTTTTTTTTTCAAATTGTTCTAATTACACGATCATCACAAAACTGTGCATAAAGTTGTCTTTCAGCATCTTAAATCTAGCTGCGCAGTTTTATCAGGTTTAAATCAGTATTTTTCGAGTTATTCCGAAAAAAGTAACGATATCGAGAAAAAAACCTCGAAATTTGACATATTTTTTCCCGATATTTCCAAAACTTATGAATTGAAATTTGGTACACTGCTGTGAAATATAAAGCTCAATTTCCGAGTGGATTTTTTTTCTGGATATGATAAACGGTTTCCGAAAAAAAAATAATTTTTTTAAAATTTACTGACGGTATGATCCTGACAAAATTTGGCTCAAAGTTCCGCGTCGTTATACTCCACCTGATTGCCAAGTTTGAATTTAATCGCTAGAGTAGTTTCTGAAGTAAAAAAATAAATAAATTTACAGTAGCTATAACTCCGAAACTATTCGACCGATTTGGCCCATTAACAAACTTGACCGCGAAATTCCAATGCGCGACCTATCCTGAAAGTTTCAAGTTGCTAGCTCACTCTCTTCGACAGTTATCGTGTCCACGGCCGGCCGGACAGAATCGATTTTTACACCGGATTCGTCATCAGTGAGTCCAATCTAGTCTAGACACCATTTTCGGCTCAATCATCGAAAATTACAGACATTTGGACGAAACGATAGCACCCATAGAACATGCGCGCAAAAACAATTAATGAATTAGTTAACATGTGTGAAAACTATAATTATGGATGAACGTACAAAATCCTGATATTACATCAGTGCTCTCCTCGAAGAATTTTGTAAGTGCTACTTTATTTCTTGTTCAATATGAACGATATTTTTTGTTGAATTATGTTCATATTACAAATAATTTTCTATATATTAAATGCAAATCTTTGTACGGAAATATATTTCTAATATGACATTTCTACTGCTTCACTTTCAATGATCTATTCAGTTCTACAACAACGAATTCAACTGATATTTCCTCAGGCCCCCCAGATAATCCAAGCAGTATAAGGATATTTTCCTAAACTTCTTTCCAGCGATTTTACTTTCGACGACTTTTCAGGATAATATTACAAGAGATCAAAGATATTCGAGCGGTGCGCCGAACTTCGAAGCACCAATATTATATCCAAACGGCAAGTTCACTCGCTCCAAATCAGTTCGGGACAATATTTGAATTGAATAAACGTTCCACTCATACCTCTCTAATAGTACAAACACAAATATGTCATGAACCAGGATAAATGTTATTACACAGCACCGAAAATTTCATCAGAAATAGACTCGTTTACAGGCATCAATAGACGATTTCGATCCAAGTTACCAACCCACAATTTTCTTCACAAATTTACTATCACTAGGGAACTAGAATTTCAGGACAGATTCGACATGATAAGGTTCGCGTAACTCATAAATATCCGTAAAAGATGCCTCAGCTCCTCAAACAAGATTTTTCCTTCCAAATATAGGTTTTTGTTAAGATCATCTCTGATTGGCTGTAATTTAAGTTGGGATTCCTGATTTCATATTAACAGTGTCGAATTTATATAGGATATGTTCCGCAAATCAACTTGGTTATTTCAGTTACCGGTTTTCCATTCCGTAAATATGAAATATTCGGTTGGTTCCTGAAACAAAAAAGGTTCATTACGAAATTTTGTTGATGAAAACACCTCCTTTCTGTCACCAGAACGACATATCTATAGCATAGAACAATCTTTATTTACTTTATGATCCAAAGAACATAGAACAACAATCAACACTGGAAAAATTACTAGGTATGGTCTATGGATCATAAGGTATATAAAGACTGTTCTATGCTATGGATATGTTACCATAAAACATTGATTGTCGTTCTGGTACAAAGACTTAATATGTTTATGTTCTGGTGACAGAAAGATTGCTTGTTCATCAATCAAATTCCGTAATTAACCTTTTTTTTCAGGAACCAACGGAATAATTCATATTTACAGAGCGGAAAACCGGCGGCCCAAATAACCAAGTTGATTTGCGGAACATATCCTTTATAAACTTGACACTGTTAACATGAAATCAGGAATCCCAACTGAAATTTCAGCGAAATAAAAACCTATATTTGAGGGGAATTATCTTGTTTGAGGAGCCGAGGCATCTTTTACGGACATTTGTAAATAACGCGAACCTTATCATGTCGAATTTGTCCTGAAATTCCCGTTCCCCAGTAAATTTGTGAAGAAAATTGTGGGTTGGCAACTTGGGCCGAAGTCGTCTATTAAGATTAAATACTTCTCTTTTCTATGTTCAAACTATCCAGCAGATTAACGGCCGGTTTCACAGAACTTTGATTGCTAGATCAAGGGCTTGATTGTCAGTCAACAGTAAATTCTGTTCTCGATTTCAGTCCATTTTCAACCGAACCATCGAATGCAAACCTTAATCAACGAATTGATCAAAAGTGTTGTGAAACCGACGGTCAGAGAGTTCAATCATTAATGGGTTCACTGTGATCGAGTTACTTCATCTGAGTCATTTCATCAACTCGAAGAAAATTAGTGTTTTTATAGACTTTTCAATATAAGAATGAGCGATGATAAATTTGTGTACAATCTTATACACAAATTAGAAAAATTGGATATTGAATATGCATTATGAGAAAATTCAGTGTTCTGAATGTCAAAAACAGTGAATTATTTCTTATAGAAATGCTGCAATTAGCACCAAGTAACACCAAGTAACATGAGCGAAATATGAAGGATATTTTTTTAATCGCTTGAGTAATTTGAATAATAATTCAAGACATACATTTTTTTGGAATTCATTTTTGCGCGCATGTTCTGGGGAACAGAGTGATATCTATTTGTCCAAGTGTCTGTAATTCTCGAATTTTTTCATGAAAATGGTCTCAAACGATTAGGTTGGTCTCACTGATGACGAGTGCGGTGTCGAAATCGATTCTGTCTGGCCGGCTGACGACACGATAACTTTCGAACGAAGCAAGCTACCGACTTGAAACTTTCAGATTAGGTCGCGCATTGAAAAAAGTCGGTTAATTTTGATAATGGGACAAATCGGTTGAATGGTTTCGGAGGAATAGTCATTTGAAATTCTGATACTACTTTCCTGATATTTCAGGAACTACTTAGGCGATTGAATTGAAACTTGAAAGTTAGGTGGAGCATAAGAACGCACAACTTTCCACAGAATTTCGTTGAGATTAAACAGTCAGTTAATTATGAAGAAATTTTGTTTCGAAATTTTTCCCGAAGAATTTTTTTTTTCGGAAACTGTTCGATGAATCCGGAAACAACTTCTGCTTATATCTTAGACATCATATTTCACAGCAGTGTAACAACTTTGATACTGAAACGACCATAATTTCTGGAGAAAATATGTAAAATTTCGTGATATTTTCCCGATATCATTTTTTTCCAGGGTAACTCAAAAAACACTGATTCAATCATGATGAAACTTTGCAGATAGTTCAAAAATGCTTACAGGCAACCCTATGCAAAATTCCGTGATGATCGTTTCATTAAAACAGTTTGAAAAAAATGTCAATTTTTTTTCAAATATACAATATTCTGCGATCTCCTAATAAAATTATTCTCATGAAATTCTGTATGAACCTTCGAAATACCATTGTTCAATGAAGTAGAGGATTTCAATTCAATAAACACCATAACTCCCGGAAGAAAGACTTAGAAACTCGATATTTGTAGAGTAGGTTTGGCCTCAATTACGAAGGTCGAATTCGTGAATGGGTAAAATCCGCCCAATAATTCCTCAGATAAACAGTGAAAATTTCATTTTTCCAATGTTTCCAAAATACAGATAAAATCGAATTGAAATCCAGTACTGTATAGAAAAAAACCTAGAAAATCTCTGAAAGCTCAGCAGCTTTTGCGCGCATGTTCAAAGGATATCACTTAAAGTGAACATGCGCACGTCAGTGCTTTTTTAGGGTTTTCAATATTATAATTTGAGATAAATTCATGACATTTTTCTTTTTGAATATGAGTTCCGGCATGTGTCCGCCGCGGCTACTAGTTTCACAGTCCATTCGATCAGTTCAACTTTTCATCAAGATTCCCAATGAATCTGCCCCTGTGGTGTACCCCGGTTGGGGTTGGTTCGTCCAGTTAGTTTGTACGGAAGAGGGTTGAAAATAACACTCGAAGAACTCGTTAGAGGGTTTAATTACTATGGGCAATGTCTACGGCATGACACATCAATGAACGTTCCGCTTGTTCTCTCTCACTGTTTTCATAATACAATAACAAAATATTATATATGTTTTGTCAAGGTGTTTACAAGCATATTATGATAACAGACGTGGGAATTCAATATCAGTAGGTAATCCATCTGAGCACGTTTTATGGATCATGCAAGGTTCTCTGGGCCTTGCTAGTCTTCACGTAATAATTATACAGAGTGTTTAGTCTGACATAAGTAACACCCCCATGGCGTCCATGGTGGCTCGATATTGGCTCACAATCGATAATTTGATCGAAATTCAGAAAAAGTGTTCAAAATAAGACAGCCCGTATAATGTAGAAGCTTTTATTGAAGAAAATCAATCTTAATTCATAATCCACAGAGAAGTAATAATGGTTCTTCCAAAATTATACTCTTCCGAAGCCCAATCTCTTCAGTTTTTATTTCATATAATCTGCTCACATAAATCAAAGGATGAAGGTTGAAGCCTGTAGTGTAGTTTCGACTTCCATGATCTATGCCAGAGCCACCATATTTTCTTGTTATGTTGTTAACACAGAGAATGTGCTCCGATTGTGAACAAACAGATCTGATATCTTTCGGGCCCATAAATGAACTCGGACGACGTCATATATTTTGCGGATATTGATCTAATGAATTGGCAGTATCGCCTTTTATAGCTCCGAGAGGGCAGGCTAACAATGACGCTGTTGGAACATATTTTAGCAGCTTCGGGACGTTTTATCTCCCAATTTTCGATACATGCTGTATTTTGTTAACCCTTCTACGGAGCACGATGTTTTTCATTTTTTCACATTTCTGACTTGAATTCATATATTCATAAGTTTGTTTGAGTTAGAAATTCATTTTTTTATGTAATTATATAATTAAAATCTAGAAAAGCACTGACGTGAAGTAGCTTTTGAGTGCATGTTCAAATCGATTGCCACAACGGCCAACTTTTCACATATTGACCCCGCCAAACGCAGCGTTAAGTTTTGCACGCATGTTCTAGGGGAACAGCGATCTATCGTTTTGTCCAAATGTCTGTAATCTTCAATGATTGAGCAGAACATGGTCTTAAACGACTAGGTTGGACTAACTGATGACAAATCCTGTGTCAAAAGCGATTCTGTCCGGCTGGCCGTCCGATCGGCCGTCACCACGATAACGGGCGTACGGAGGATTCTATCAACTTGAAAATTCCAGGAAGGGTTGCATTTCAAAATACGAAGGTTAAGTTCGTTAATGGGCCGAATCGGCCCGATAGTTTCGGAGTTATAGCCATTTGAAATTTCGATGTTAATTTCCTCATATTTCAGAATCTACAGAAGCGATTGGATTGAAGCTTGGCGGTTAGTTGGAACATAACGACGCGCAACTTTTAGCGAAATTTCGTTGAAATCGTATGGTTACTCAAATTCAAAAAAATTTTTAAAAATTTTTTTCGAACAAAATTTTTTTTCTGTAACAATTATTCATATTCGAGAAAAATTTCAGTCATACCTTGAACTTCATATTTCACCGCAGTGTATCAAATTCAATTCGATACGGCAATTGGTTTTGGAGATATTGGGAAGAAATAGATAGAATTTCGTGGTTTTCTTCTCAATATCGTTGTTTTTTTCGGTATAACTCAAAATATACTGACTCAATCGTGATGAAACTCCGCAGCGAGTTTGAAGATCTTGATGGACAACAGTGTGCAAAATTTCTTGATGATCGTGTCATTATAACAATTTGAATAAAAAATTTCAAATTTTTTTTTTTTAATATTTAAAATTCTGTGATCTTCTCATCATATTATCCTCATCAAATTGTGTATGGACCTTCAAACTGTCATTTTCCGATAAAGTACTGGATTTCAATTCGATCTAATCTGTATTCTTGGAAATATTGGGAAAATAAAATGGGTATATCTGCGGAATCATTGGGTGGATTTTAGTCATTCACGAGTTCGGCCTTCGAAATCAAGGTCCAAACCTACTCTACGAATATCGACTTGCTAAGTTGTTTCTTTCGGAAGTTAGTGTATTTACGGTCCGGCCGTTAGGTAATAAAACAAGGATTCAATTTTTGAAAGATTCAATTTTTCCAGCCAGGTAGGAATTGAAATAAGAAATGAAATCGAACAATTTAAGAGATTGCTCGCCAATATCGCAATTTTCTAAATGAATATTCCGAAATGCAAGAGGCTTGAAACGGCTGCTCGCATTTCAGAATTTCCTTCAGAAAAACTTTGAATTCCGCTATAATATTTACTAGCCGATATTGGTGGACAATCTCAAAAATTGTTTCATTCCACTGTCAAACTTCTCGCTTGTGGTACTTTGCGACGATGAAAGTGTGATAAATAGCGCTGAATAATTTGCACATTAAGCTTGGAAAGTAATAAAATTTTGTGTGAAATTTGCAGCGTTTTCATGTTACGTGCAAGAGACCGTTTCGATGGATTTATTGTCATCTAACACCTAATAGTAAAGTTGAGACTTTCACAGCAAAGCTCTCCCAAAATCCCGAACGAGTATTTCCAACGGACAATAGTCAAAGGGGAAATAAAATGTTAATAATCTTTTTCTCTATCACCCTCTACCCAGAATAAATCCGTTCCTGTATATGCCCGTGAACCTTTCGATCTATCCGAGTTATGTATTCCCTCTTGTGTGATGATGCTACAGGAGAGAATGAACTGCTGACAGCGATGCGATTGAGAGCCTTGTCACCGAGCTTTTCTTCCACAATCCGCTGAAAACACAATAAAAATTACCCTACCACGGAGACGTAGAAGTGTTACTAGATGATGTAGTGTATGACTGAAGAGTCCACTGGCAATCTTGAATTGAATGGGGGAGAAATAATTGAGAATGAATCATGACAGATTTTTTTCCTGAGCATCATTTTAATATGCAAAGTTGGAGTTCCAAGTGAGCTCTTGGTACACAAATATTTCATCTGATAACTAGCAAAAATCTGAAAACTAGCGAGAATTTCGTCGGAAGAATTGTTATGGGGTTTTTCTGCCAATATCAGAACAGAAGTTATTGTTTCAAGAAATTTCCGCTGCGTTATGGGATATAATTTTTAAGCAGAAAGTTTTCAAACAATGTTGCGTTTTGAATGATATTGAAACTATATGAATGAATTAGAACAAAATATTTCAGGACTTAAGGCAACCAAAGTCAGCAGATAATTATCCGACATCATATGAAAGTTGTAAGGTCCTACCTATCTTTTTAACGGATTGAGCCAAACTTGCCTATTCTTGTTAATTTCTGAATATCTCAGGAGGTATTTACGCGATCTGAGTGAAAGTTAATAATTGGTTGAAAAATAAAGAAGCCGAACTTTCTTCGACATATTGATCGTATTGTAAATGAAAAGAATTTCGAAAATTATCCCAAGTCTTGTTTTTCATTCCGGAAACTATTCATTAGATTTCAATAGAATCGTGCACAGAAAAAACCGATAACTGAAAAAAACTTGGTGATAATCTTGTAATCAGAACAATAAGAAATCCAAATTTTGTTTTCATGAGGAAGTGACCTTGGTTCGACTGAATCGAAATTCCTAGCATTTTTGGATGATTATAAAATTTAACCAAGAGAAATTACACGAATATAGATTCGTGATCTTCGCCGCCGAATAAATAAATGATAAAACCATAAAAATCTTCCCAGATTTTTTTCATATTCTCGAGAATTCAGAAAAGAATGCCAAAATATTTCCGAATCTGCTTGTACGATAACCAATAAGTTATATAATTTCGTCCTCGTTATTGATCAACAACAGGTATTCTGAGCTTGAGGACCAGTGAAAAAGCAAAAAAAAAACATTTGTTGAAATTGCCAACGTTTCGTTTATTGATTCTTCATCAATGCTCTCATTGGGTTTCGTAGATTTTCTCACTTATCTTAGACCAATTCTGATCACAAATCAATCTGCAATTACTCAGAAGATATTTTCTGTTGTTTTTAACCTGTAATGGAATATATGTTGTTGAGGAAACGAGTTTATTCATGAGACCTCTGAATGATTGCAAACTTATTTGCGATCTGAATTGTTCCAAGTTCAGTTGAAAAAAACTATGAAACTCAATAAGGAGCCCTGCGGATGGAAAATCAATGTAAATATAAAACGTTGGCAATTTTCGCAGAGGTTTTTCTTGATGTTTCACTGGTCCTCATGCTGAGATAAACTGTTGTTGAGGATGACAAATTCTGGATTACCGAAAATTGGACCACCTCAGAAAATGCTACACTGCAGGAGAAATAGCTTATTCGGGACACATAGCATGTAGTTTGATTGTTTCGAAAAATTCGAAATATTATGCAAAATCTCGTTAGGATTCTTCTATTACTAGAAAATAAAAGAATTATCTTCACATTCCACATTCAGCTGAAATTTCGCACGATCATCAACCAAACAGTTTTCAACTCGGTAGGACCGAAGTACTTTTTCCGATCACCCAGTAAACCAAAGTTCATATGCCTGTTAGGGTTTCTAGGCGATCGGCCGTAAGGCCGTTGATGACTATACTCCATTTACTTTTATAAACTATCCCGGTTGGCTATGATTTAGTGCTATCAAGGTTCTTTACTTAAAACTGACGCAAGTTGGCAATCGTGCAATATCGGCAAGGTCAAAATAATTCGTTACCAAATGCCAATGCAAATTTCTACTCTCAATCTCAACATAATCATCACGCTTGAAAACTAAAAATGCCGAATGTAGTTTTGAGGAAGCTGAGACGAAGGATGAGGAAGTGCTATGTAGAATTGAAATCTACTCTTTCTGACCCTGATAATTTGCAATCAATAGTTTATCACAAGCTTTCCAACATTGTCGACGTGTGTATCGTTTACTTAGATTCCCAAGAACTTTGTAGATTGAGGTTCTTTTGAGGTGATACATGTTTTGTAGTACTACCAAATTTTCATTCTGGAGTATTTCAAGTTGTGCAACAAGGTATTTGAATGTCTTCTGTAAACTCATTTCTTGAGAATTTCGAAAAGTAGGAATTTCCATAGGTTTCCCTGTTCGTTCAGAAATTTCCGTACAAGAAAATAGCATCACTGAATCCTACAACCATGTGTATATATGTGAAATATTTCCAAAAATACAACCATTCGAAGTTTTATTTTTCCAACTGGATTTGAAAAGGGACATTGCATCGATTTAAGCAAAAAGTCGATATTCGTTATTCGATGGCGATACCACGATACCTGTATGGGTGATCGCTCTAGATTAGAATTCGAAAACGCGCTAGAATGCTCCAAACTCTAAAAATCTTCTCGGAACTATTCAATTCAGTTCTTCATTCATTTTCATTCGAATACAAGTTACAAATTTCTCCTCCGTTGTTATAGATCGATGTTTTCGATGAATGAAAACACAGAGTTATATATTCAGCTGAGCAAAATGTCCGCAATATTTCAAATCCATTAATTTATTTCTCGTTCTTTACTTCAATCCCAGCTCCCAAGAAGTTATGTCCATTCTGCCTGTATTTCGGAAGCAAACAAGATCCAGAAACTTTGGCACGATTAAGTTCAGTAATCCCGGTAAAGAATATTCTCCTACCTTCAAATCCAGTTCTTTGTCTCTCTCAACCCACAGCAGTATTCATGTGGAAATTGGAACAGGAATAACCACCTCAAATAGAAGATTTATCTCACTACTTCTAATCCTCTAGAAGGGTATTATAATTTCAACATAACAACAACCGACAAGAAGTTTATTAGAAACACTGCTGCTCGTTTTTGCGAGTTTGATGCTATGCTTTTATTGCTTTGAAGTTTCCTAAGAATATTAGTCGTTAAGGTTCTTACTCGACAAAAGCCTTTTAACCTTTTAACCGGGATTGTTTTGCCTCTGAATTGAGTGAAATTAATTGGTACAAGAACGCTTTACGTGCGCTATTCCTTCAATTTCTACCGAGTAGGAGGGTGAATTAATCACTGTTAATGATCAAAGAGAAACAGAATTATCCAACTTTGTACATTCGAAGAATGGACTGTTGAAAATTCAGTTTTCGAAATTATTCTTAGACAAAAATTTGGTTAATACATGTATACGGGGTGATTTCAAATAAGACGTGAACCTTGAGGGACATATTAGTATGTCTCATTTGTTGTCGTCAACAGTTAACGAGATATTTGAGTTCTTGTGACTTTCAAAAGTTGTCTCCCACTTTAGAATTTCATGATTTATATATATATGCCGAAATAATTTTGAAATCTTGCCATCTTCTTTCGCCTTTTCCCTGGAAAACTTTCGGTAGAATGCATTCACTCTTTTCGTTTCAGCAGATTTTTTTTTATTAAAAACCATTCAAATGTTCGACATAAGAAATAATGCTTGTTACGCGCTTGTTCTGGGGAACAGCGCGTTATCATTTCGTCACGATGTCTGTAATTTTGTAATCAGAAGGGATCGAGTTACTTGTGTTCCCAAACTGAGTCTTTTTCAATATCTAATACAGCATAGTTCTTCTTTTTCATACATGTATTATCCTTGTGTGAAAAAATTCTCCCCTTCAAGAATCTAATTGTTTATTATGTCACTTTTAAAAGGCACCTCCTTAATATATCGGTTCCCATGCAACATCAGAAAGAATGCATCCTGGAAAAGACTTAGGTTCGTAGGATGACATTTTATTCTGGTAATTTCAATTAATTTGTGTCAACTCTGAGAGCGTGATGACAGCAATCCCGGTTATCCTGAACGGAAGGGGGGTTGAATTAAATCTTGCTTTTGAGTTAATTCTATGGCTTTTTCAAAAATGCCGTACACTTGACCTTTATTGTTTGTACTCTTCAGTTTATCATTCTGAAAAAGTGAAGACAATAACTGAAAAAACTACAACAACAAATTTGATTATATTGTGGAGCAAAATTTATCGTGGCATCTGGAGGTCCTTTTTTTTACCCGTGGGATTTGCTGGTATTCTAGGAAGTATAGATATTGGACCTATTAGTAGAATTGTTTTTACATTTTCATCTTTCATTGTTACTCTTGCTTACATAACTCATCTACTCTTCATTATACTTTTCGGAAATGAACTAACAAAAGAGGTCAAGTATATGGCAGTTTGGAACAGGACCTTTCTATTTAAGATTCTCATTGATTTGATACGAATTGACTGGAACCAACCATATGATATGTCTTTCTACGAACCAAGGTTTAACTCTTTATACTTTTTTGGGGCGAGTGTATTCCTTCTTTGCGATCTTAGCCTCATATTGTTCACGGCGGTAGCGATAAAGAAACATCAAAAATTGTAAAAGAGTACTGAAGTGAAGTCAGCAGCTTTTGAGAGCATGTTTCACGAATTGACTGTGCCAAACGTGGCTTTACTTCTAAATGAAAAAATTCTGTTATTATGGTCCTTATGAAATTCTGCATGAACAATAATAAGATTTCAATATGGTCCAATCTATATTTCTGGATATTCTGGTATATATACAAATTTTTCATGTGGGTTTTACCTTTTCACATTAACCAACCTCCTCTACAAATATTATAGGTTTCTGAAACGCTTCTTTCTGCCTAACTGCCGATTGTGAACCAAGTTTCATTATTGTAGTATATTTGATATGGTGGGGACTTGCGCGTCCCCCCTCCCTCAATATTTGTAGAACTATAGTTAAGGTATAGTCAGTCGATGTCGAAAAATATATGGTACTAGTCAAAAAACGTATACATTTTCTACTTCTGTGAAATCCCGCATCTTAAAATCCAAAAGACACTTCAGTGGCGACGAGGAAAACGGATATTTCTGTTAGAATTGCGGAGTTAAATCTTCGTATTCACAAGAATTCATCGAATTCAGAATTTTATTTCATTTAATGTGAAGTGATTTTTATCTACACGTGTTCAGCATGCAGGGCGATCAAGCAGGGGCCACATCTTTCATCGGTCAGCTACGAGAATTCCAGCTAAATATCACCGATTGGAACATTTACAAGGCAAGATTGAAAAATTATTTCAGTGCTAATAATTTAACAGACGCTGATAAGAAACGAGCAATTTTTCTCAACATGCTGGACGAAGAATCTTATAAAATTATCTTCAGCATATGTAGTCCGGAATTGCCTGAGGCAAAAACTTTTGATGCCCTGATACAATTATTCGATAAACATTTTCAACCGAAGAAATCAGTGCTGGCTGAACGTTTCAAATTTTTCGCTTCAAGAAAAGAGCCAGAAGAAACAATTAGAGTGTGGGCTTCACGCGTACGGAGTTTGGCAGTCTCTTGTGAGTTTGGGGCTGAATTGGACATTTGTTTGCGAGATCGTTTTGTCTGTGGTATGGGAAAAGGAATGATTCTTGACAGACTCCTGGAAGAAGACAAAAATATAACATTTGAGAAAGCGATCACCATCGCAGAAAACAAAATGGCGGCATCCCAAAGTTATCAAATTTCGCAATCGATCAAGACTGAACCAATCAACCTCATACGCAACCGCAGAAACGACAGGCCACGTCACAGGGCAGATAAACCAGCCAAACAAGGAGGTGAAAGTTCCGGAGGCACTGGTGGCAGTAGCGCAGGTCAGCAGAGACACGCCGCCGCAGAAATTTCATCAGGGAAATTCAAACAACATGGATGCTCCTGTTGTGGAAAAAGAGGACACACAAAAGATAATTGTTTTTTCAAGAATAATTATTGTAATTTCCTTATGCTCTACAAGAAGCTGTTGAAAATGAAATTGATCGTCTTCTCTCTCTAGGCATCATCACCCCTGTGGATTTTTGTAGATGGGGCACTCCAGTAGTACCGGTATTGAAGAAAAATGGGTCTGTGAGGCTATGTGGCGACTACAAGGTTACCATTAACCCATGCATCGAAGTCGACCAATACCCTCTTCCGCGAATTGAAGATTTGTTTAGACGTCTACAAGGAGGGTCTCAGTTTTCGAAGATGGACCTCTCTGATGCTTATCAACAAATCTGCCTAGATGAAGAGTCGAAGGAACTTACCACTATTGTAACACATAAGGGTTCGTTCAAATATAATAGACTAACTTACGGAATTTCCTCAGCACCTTCCAAATTTCAGAAATTGATGGAATCATTATTAAGTGGTTTGGAGGGAGTAGTAGTTTTTCTAGATGACATTTTAGTCACCGGTAAAGATGAGATTGAACATTTAAATAGATTACGAGAAGTTTTAAAAATATTGAGAAATTCTGGTCTTAAATTAAGCTCCTCGAAATGTAAATTTTTCCAAAATAGTGTTGAGTACTTGGGTTACATAATAGATAAAGATGGTTTACATACAAGTAATGATAAAACCTTGGCAATAGAAAATTTCGTTGAACCTAAGAATGTAAGTGAGCTGAAGTCTTTTTTAGGCATGGTTAATTACTATGGTAAATTTATTAAAAACCTATCCACTGTTCTTTATCCCTTGCATCAGTTACTTCAAAAAGATGCAAGGTGGGATTGGACGGAAAGTTGCAAAAAATCTTTTAAAAAAATTAAATATCTGTTGAGATCAACAGAAGTCTTGGTTCATTTTAATCCAACTTTAGAAATTAAATTAACTGTAGATGCTAGTCCTCATGGAATTGGGGCAATATTGAGCCATACTTATCCTTCAGGAGATGAGAGACCTATTGCTTATGCGTCTAAGTCGTTAACCAGGGCTGAAAAAAATTATTCACAAATAGAACGTGAGGGCCTTGCTATAATTTTTGGAGTAATAAAATTTCATCAGTATTTATATGCGAAAAAGTTTACCTTGGTAACAGATAATAAGCCCTTGATGGCAATTTTCGGAAATAAAAACTCCATTCCTCAATTTTCAGCGAACAGACTCAGACGTTGGGCAGTTATTCTTTCGAACTACGATTATGAAATTGAGTACGTCAAATCTTCAGAAAATAATGCAGATGCCCTGTCTAGAATGTTGGCTGAAAATTCAACACAAGACACATTTCAGAATGACAATGATTTACCTTATTGTAATTTCTTAGCAAAAAGTGAAGTTTTTCCTATAAATTTTGAAGAAGTTCAGAAAGAAACACTCAAAGATGTGGAATTGGTGAAGGTTAAGAATTTTATGATCAACGGGTGGCCAAAGTATTTAGATGATCTAAATATCCGACCTTATTTTTCAAGACGATCGGAATTTGCAATATCTGATAAATGTTTGTTTTGGAACCATAGGATTATAGTTCCCTCTAAATTACGTCAAAAATTCCTTGAAAATTTGCATTTGAGTCATTTGGGTATTGTAAAGATGAAAAGTATTGCGAGATCTCATTTTTGGTGGCCTAACCTAGATAGGGATGTTGAAAGTATAGTGAAGAAGTGTATTGGCTGTTCAAGAAATTCTTGTAATCCTCCCAAAGTTCCTTTAGCAGGATGGGAATGGCCTAAAGAAGCGTGGCAAAGATTACATATTGATTTTTTGGGACCTATCAAAAATAAGTATTACCTGGTTGTTTTAGATGCTCACTCTAAGTGGCTTGAAGTTTTTGAATCTACATCTACGAGCACCCAAATGACAGTTAAATTCTTAAGGCAATCGTTTGCTAGGTTTGGTTTGCCTGAAGTGATCGTTTCCGATAACGCTTCTTGTTTCACCTCAACAGATTTCCAAGATTTTCTAAAGAATAATAATATTTCTCATGTTACTAGTCCGCCTTTTCACCCTCAATCGAATGGTGCTGCGGAAAATTCTGTTAAGACTATTAAAAATTGCCTCAAGAGGTCGTTTTCAGGGGACACTCCTTTGGATACTAATACAATTCTTTCAAGGTTTCTATTAGATTACCGTACTACTAAGCACTCTACTACTGGAGTGAGCCCAGCTCAACTAATGTTTGGCAGAAATCTGAGAACCAGATTCGATGCTTTATTATATAAATCACCCTGTAAATCTGTAGAAAATAGAGTTAAGTATAATCAGCAATTACAAAAGAGAAATTTCAGAGGTAAAAATAAGGTGAATTTTGAAGTGTATGATATTGTTATGGTTAAAGATTATAGAGATTCAAATTCAGTAAATTGGATAAAAGGTCAAATAATTAAAAAAATTGGTAGAGTAACATTTTTGGTTAAGATTTTTAGTTTAGGTAGGACATGGAAAAGACATTCAAATCAAATTCTGAAAACATTTAATGATATAAGTTATCCTGTAGATAATGTAATTAATAATGAATCGATTTCGATTCAAAGTTCAAGTGAAGATATAAATAGGAATAATGTAGGGGCAGGTCCATCTAATGTAAATTCTGATAGACCAAAAAGAGTGGTCAAACCTCCAACACGTTTTGTACCATCTTAGCTGCAATGTCAATATGTGAATTAGTAATATTAAGTACCTAATTATAAAATTTTATATGATTGAAATGTATATATGTATGTGTTGACTTACCTGATATAAAATTAATTTCACTCAAATTGAAAAGGGGGAAGAATGTAGTATATTTGATATGGTGGGGACTTGCGCGTCCCCCCTCCCTCAATATTTGTAGAACTATAGTTAAGGTATAGTCAGTCGATGTCGAAAAATATATGGTACTAGTCAAAAAACGTATACATTTTCTACTTCTGTGAAATCCCGCATCTTAAAATCCAAAAGACACTTCAATTATGATTGGAAGAAAACCTTGTAGTCATTCCGGAAATAACGATATCGAGAAAAAAACAGAAATTTGACTGGGTCATTCTCAATAGTGTAGTTCCTGAGATATTTAGGAAAAAACCTAGAAATGCACTGCAGTGAAGGCAGCAGCTTTTGCGCGCATGTTCAATGGAAATGACCGCTTTGGCAACGAATTTAAACATGCGTTCAAATGCTGCTGCCTTAAAGCAGTGCTTTTCTAGGATTTTTTGAGTTTTTCTGAAAAAAACTCCGACGACAGGGAAAAACCACAAAATTTGACATATTTTTTTACAGGATCTCCAAAACTTATAATCGTATCAAACTGAAATTTGGTACACTGCAGTTAAATATGAAGCTCAAAGAATGACCGGAATTCGTTCCAAATATAATGAATGGTTTTATGAAAAAAATTGTGAAAGAAATTATTATTAAATTGGCAGCACGTTCAGACCTAATCCTTATGCAGTAACTAGTTTCCAAGTTCTAAATCTCTAAATATCAGAGAAATAACCTCAAAACTTCAAATGGCTATAACTCCGAAACCGTTGAACCGATTTCGCTCATTAACAAACTTAACCTTTGCACTTTGAAATTCAACCAACCCTGAAATTTTCAAGCGGATTGAGTCCTCCGTACGCCCGTAATCGTGAGTACGGCTGGCGAATTTGACAACGAAATCGCCATCAGTGGATCCAACCTAGTCGTTTGCGGCCATTTTCAGCCCGAAATTCGAAAATTCCAGAGATTTGGACAAAACGATAGCACGCCGTTCCCCTAGAACATGCGCGCAAAAACATAAATAATTCAAATGACTATAACTCCGAATTGGCCGATTTGGCTTTTTATCGAACTCAACCCTCGCATTCTTATACGCAATCTACCCTGAAAGTTTCATTGATTTCGACATCGGGGTCGTCATCAGTCCAACCTACTAGTTCGAGACCATTTTCGGGAAAAAATTCATAAACTGCGTATATTCAGATAAAACGATAGAACGCTCTTCCCCAGAACATGCAGAAAAATCTAAATATATAAATTACCTAATTGCAATCGAATGAGTTCCTGCTAAGTATGCGTGTATGGAAGATACAAAAATTCTGCTTCGATACTGAACACAACAGAGCATAAACAGAAAAATGTTTATCTGCGAATGAATATTTCCCCGCGTTATACATGGTTTTCGCATATCTACTGGATACCGGCTGTTATCAGCCAAATATATTTCATTTTTCCAAGTTCCATCTACAATAATAACCCCTTGTTTTTTCAATTATATGATACTGCAAGCATCTGTGATACATGATAATTCCCCACTCGTACAAAATAACTACGTCGAAAATTAGCTGTATTCAGAGATGTAGCAAAGTTTGTTGGTGAAGAGCCAAGACGAAATTGTTGGAGTGCTACTAACATTGGAATGAACTCTCCAAACATACAAGTCTGCCCAAAGCGAAGTGCAGTTTTTATATCGTAGGCTATAAAACACTGGGATAGATCGCCCGAAAGTGAATAAATTGAAGAATAACGAATGATTTTACGAGAGTGCATACTTGATACGACCAAAGTTCTATCCGAATGTGAAAGAGTGGATATCAGAATCTTCAGTCTCCATTACCTTGAGGAACTTCACAATAGAAATCATAGTCGTCAATATAGTAGTTTTCAACTTCTACTCTTTCAGTGCCTAAAGTTTGTGACTGTATTGTATTTTTACACGCATGTTCTATGCATCAGCGCGTTATCGTTTCGCCACAGTTTTTTGATATTCGAATTTTTAGCCCAAAATGATCTTAACAGATTGGGATGAACACCTTGAAGAAGAACCCCTGGTCAAATTCAATCCTGTCCGTCCGTCCGTATTAGCTTTGAAGTTCGAAGAAAAGGACCTAGAGACTCGAAATTTTCAGATTAGGTTTTGAATCCAAATATCTCGGTGGTGTTCATTAATGGGTGATATCGGTCGTACTGGATTGATCAAATTAAAAAAAGTTTGTTTTCTACGAAACTATTGATTAGAATAGATTCCAACGAAATTTGGCAAAAACCTCTGAGTCAGTATTTTACAACAATGTTACAATTTCGTTTCTATCTGCTATTCACTTTCGGAGATATTAGAAAAAAAATCCAATTTTCGATTTCATTTGAAATTTCAACGTCATTTCTACATTATTCAAGAAGTACAAAGGCACTCAGATTGAAACTTCGTAACTACGTGAAGATTACCAACGCCCAACTAAGTGCAAAATTTTGTGTTGATCTGATGGTTGGAATTTGAACTTAAAGGATTAGGTTCAGTCAAAATGCTTGTCAGTCGTAGGTACACTGTTTCCTACAATCACTCACTTAAATTTTGAGTCCAAAACTGCATGGCAAGTTTGGTACTGATTTGTCATCTTGGTTTCAACTCAACACTGGCAATTTGCGGGGTCATTGCTACAAATTATATAGGGAAAAGTTCAGGACCACCCCTCGTCAGTTTTTTCTGACTAATCGGGTGTTCGACGCCTGGAACCGTCTGCCTCCAGAGATCGTTGGTGCTTCTTCAGTGAAAGCTTTCAAGAACAAGTATGACAGTTTCGTTCGGGGAACCTGAGTGCCGGAGGATGTGTGATGTGTGTGATAGTTTCTTTGTCGGGTGCACTGTCAACTTCAATTGACATAATTTTATATACTTAAAGCTGCTTATAGGCCTAGCCTTGGCTCCAACTTGTTTGTAATAATAATAATAATAATAAAAAACGCGGAGCTTGAATTGTCAAATATTCTATTTCTCTCTATAAACGTTAATAGCGCTATGGTCACTTTGTCAATCGCAATAATCAATTCCGCTAAAAAAATGAATTGAGTTATAATCTGATTCATCTGAAAAACAAAATTTCGTCAAAAATAAATTAGATATGCACGTATTTGAAATTATGGCTCTGTCTAGTTGCTACGCCTAGAAATGGGTAGAACATCATATTAGTGATTAAGAATGTGAATACTTCATGGGAAGAATAAAGAGCAAACAATACCTCGAGCATAACGGGGTGACATTTGGAGATCAGCCCTCGTTTTTTTCAAAAAAGTTTTGGGCGTAAATGGTTGAAAACAATTGTGAAAATGCGCAATGTTGCCACTTCTTTATATTGAAGAATTTTCGGGAGAATAGAACTGAAATGGATCGAAAAATGGAAAAATAACTAACATTGCGCATTGTCACAAAAAAATTGAGGACATCGCAAAAAAAAAGTTCAAAAATAAAACACAAGCCTGCAGAAGGTCACCTCCTTTTCTTCTATTAACGTCGAATTCTCTCCGGATACTAATATTTCTCGCCGCTATTGGGAAGGTTACAGCATGCAGACCGTGGGCAGGAGCCTGTCCTTGAGATATTAACGAGGTTCAATGAAACTTGAATGTGGCTGTGTTGACGGAATGTGCGAAGCCTTGATTTGCCAGCACGTGGTAGTGTTTGCTCTCAATATAAGATTTATTGATAGAAGACTTACATGATTACAAGAAGTAATTTCGAAGTCAGAATACCGGTGATTATGAAAAGGTAAAATAAAATAACTCATAAATTTTATTGGAATTTCCTCAAATTCTCATGAAAATTTAGTTCATGAAATATGTTTGTATTAATGAAAATTGAATTCTAAATTCAAAGGTTAAAAATTTTTACATTCTCATTAAAATATTCCAAAGAAATATGTATGTTTGTTGTAATTGAAAAATGTAGTATTCGTTTCTGTTGATATAATGTCAGAAGAATATCAAACCTGACAGATAATTAATTGTATATAATGCTCCAAATATTTTCTATAGATGTTCTAGAATACGAAAATCTGAGAGACTTATTTTCATGAACTGAATCATGATAATAAATACCGTCTGTAATAAATATTTGGAAATAGCAAGAGTCAAATTTTATGTTTGTGGAGATGGAGGGTGCCTAGATAAATATATATTTCAGGCATTTCGACTGAATGAAATGAATCATCATGTCTTTAATTTATCGAAATGATATCATATCCGGGAATTATTTGAAATTTGTGTATAGTACAACTTTGATGATTGAAAAAAGGCCCGATTTTATATGGCAGGTTTCCTGATGCCGGCATCTATTGGCGAAAACTGAAGTAGAACAATAACACTGTATTGCGACAATATTTAAAGCGCTGTTCAGACTTGAAATAATTCAGATAGTATTCGCACGATATATTCTATTCATCTATGGTTAGGAGTTAAAAAGAAGAGTTTGTGGTAAAATAAAATTCCGTCGGGCTGACCATTCGTGTGTGGTCTTACTTTCAAACAAAAGGATTCTTAAGTGGTGAATATTCAAGGGTAGTTTTGGATCCTGTATATAACGGTCAATTTGGTTTATGTCTCGAAAAATACTAATGCGATCAGATCGAAACTTGGTAATACCAAGTAGAATATTGATGAGCACACCTTTGTTATATTTCGTGGGGATTGTATAGTTTAGCATGGATCTCCGATTAAATAGTCATCAAGTGGGCTGGTGTGCAATCCAAATGTCAGTTTCATTCGGGATGTACTTCGGAAAATATCAGAACATTTGCAACGTAGGGCGAAATTTTGGGTATACTTTACCCATTCATGAAGATGAACTTCAATACCTAGGTACCTAACGTCTCTTTTAATTTTGAGTTTATAAATGGATTCTCTTGGAACTTACTGTGTTCATAATCAGCCGCTAAGTGGAAAGTTATCACAATAAAATCTGGGAGGAATACATAGAATATCGAAATTGTTGAAGTATATTCATCTTCTTCATGATTCTTATTATTCTCACGATTCTTCCATGAACTTTCATACTATCATCTTCTACTTCATACTTGACTAATATTCGTTCGAATTTGTGTTTTCGGAAAGTTATCGAAAAAAACAACATTTAGAATAGATAAACCTGTGGAATGATTCAGCCCATTCAGGAATTCGGCAGCCTCCAATCTTGCTTGAAAAAAAATAGTTTCTTACTTGACCTCTTCAGAAGTTTAAGTGTAAGTATAAGACAGTTACGTCATATTTGTACATGGGTGAAATATGCCTCATGATTCCGCAAATATACCAAATATTCAACAACTCAAATATCATCAGTGTTTCATTCCGGAGTCAGGTTTAATTTTCTCCATGATCTCAATCGAAATCCCCTTGATTAATTGAATCATCCCCACATCTACTAGAGACACATCCTTAGTTCTGAATTGATGGTATTTCAGAGCACCTTTATCAGTCCTTTTTGCCGAATCGTGATAACCTTCAGTCCCGAAAACGACAAGGATGTGTTTGGCACGTCCCTCTGTAAGCCGTTTGAACATCGTCCAAGTAATTCGAGCAAAACAAGTAGCACGACGCAGCGTTCGGATCCACCACCCGATTTTCCTCTTATGGTTACAAATTTGCGTATAGATTGTATCCGCAATCCATCGAACACGTAGTCGACAGAAATTAAAGGATAATTTAATTCGTTTTGATCCAGTCTAGACATGAATCTCCCTACAAAAATAATATGCAAATTGTTGATTTAACCTTTGGAATACGAAGTTGAAGTATGTCATTTTGATTCTTAGGTAATTTGGGGGCAACATTCTCTGGAAACTTATTAGGATTTTTTTTCCCAATATCGAAACAGAAAGAATCATCATTAGAGAATTACGATTTTTTCTCATGATTATGGTGAATATTAAAGTTTTGGGTTCCCCGCTGATATTGAGTTGCAATTTGGTTTTTCTTACGAAATTTAGTCCCCTGAACACGAATCTACAGTCAAACCTTGGCAGTCTACCTTTTTGCCGGAGATATGGGCTCCCAAAGTTCCAAGCATGTCCATTTTCAGATCAATTTTCCACTATAAAAACAACCACACACCACTGTTTGTTAGTCCATATATCATTCATAAACCTTTGTCTAACTAATCACTACGATTTTTCCCGAGAATATTCATCATTTTTTGAATGAATACAAAATTAGCAAACTACCATTTAACCTCAAAATCTGCTTACTTTCGCTCATACAACAACTGAAGTTTGGCAAAGGCGCTAATAAGAGCTATAAAACCCAAGATAATGGAGAAACACGCTGGATTAATTAAATTTGGAATGCTATACAGCCGATTATTGCCAAAGAGTCCAACTTCAGATAGGCAACTATACACCTAAAGAACTTCTGGATGTGAGTTTAATGTAAGAAAAAAGACAACATTCATTTACCTTTCAATCTGATCCATCTAAAATTCACCAACAATAAACAACGAGCTTCAACAAATATTCCGTTCACAAAGCATACATTCCACTTGCCGACGGATAGCTCCTCTTTTCGAGCGTATAGACGCGGCAGATCCAAACTGATCGGGATACGATTGCGCCGCTCGAATTCTCTCGAAATCGCCCGTATGAACTCGCTGCCAGTCGACGAGGGTACCTAGAATTCCATTCATTTGGATCTGTCGCGCAAATTCGTTCGTTTACTTTCCTATCGCGCCTCTCGAAATCGCGTGTAGTGGACGACCAGCCTTAAGTAAACAAACCCGAACCATGACACTTAAATGCGTCAAACGTCAGTTGATATTCGCGCGTTTGCCAAACTTCAATGGTTGTAGGATTGAATGAAAGCTGGTTTTGAGGTTGAATGGCAGGTCGCTAATTTCGTATTTATTCAATAAATAATGAATCTTCTCGGTGAAAATCGTAGTGAATAGTTATGCAAAGGTTCATAGATGATATATGGACTAACAAACAGTGGTTTTTAATTGTTTTCATAGTGGAAAAATTTATCTAAAAATGGACATGTTTGGAGGGCCCATATCTTCGAAAATAAGGTAGACCGCCATGGTTTGACTGCAGACTCGTGTTCAGGAGAATAAATTTAGTAGTAGAAACCAAATTTCAACTTAATATTAGCGGGGACCCGAAACTTAAATATTTACCAAAATGGTAGATTTATCATTTGGTGTATAAAGTTGAAGTATGTCATTTAGATCTTTGGGTATTTTGAGGACAACTTGGTTATTTTAGAAATTATCATGGTTTTTCTCATTCAATATCGAAACAGAAATTATGAATATTGGATAATTTCGATTTTCCCTCATGATCACCAATTTGCTATTAGCTTGTATCCGCAACCCATCGAACTCGTGATTGACAGAAATCAATCCACGTGAAACCCCGCTCTCGACTAATATTCGTCTAGTAAATATTGGAATATTTGCTATGCAAATTGGTGGTTTTTCCTTTAATACAAGTTTGAAATATGTAATATCGATTCAGGGGTATTTAGAAGGAACCTGCATGTTATGGAAACTTGATTCGATTCTTTTTCACCAATTCCTAAAACAAAAATAATAAATATTCCTTCAGTATATGGATGAATAATTGCTAATCGAATTGGATATTACAGAAAGAGCTTATATTTTTTGAACTTCATAATGGCTTTTTCTTTTCGAATATCTTACCATAAGTTAACTCATTCTGATCTATTCTAAAAGTTCGTCTAGTAAATGGAGGAATATGTAATGTCGATTAGAAAGTAGAAAAGTTCAACATTTTGAAGGGTCGTGGTCTAGTCTACGACGAGTTTCAAAATTGTTTAAGGTTCACTAGACTCCAGATAAGCTATTTGTCAGGAGCAAATTCTCGCTACCGTATAAGAAAATTGCCATAATGAAAATGGCCAGTGAGTGCCATCGATTAATCCTACTGGGATCACTGTTTTGGACAGATCGATTCAGATGACATTGCAAAAAACCAAGATAGATGTCAGCACCCGACGCATTTGCTATGGTTGCAAAATGGTGCTGGATCCGGGATCGGTCGTTCATGATGTCGATTCTGAGATTTTTTAAAAATTCTCGAAATTATCCAAAGTTCAGGTTTATTGGTTTATATGTTTCGTTTTTCAAATTTTGCAAAGAGTCAAAATGTTTCTATTTCATGTTTGAGCTCATTCTCCTTGACGCTTTATTTATTCATTTAGTTAGTATTAGAACTAGTGTGGTCGTTCCAATTTTGTTATAGGTAGAATCTCCTTGTTCAACAGATCAATTAAGTCGGCAAATAACTAGTGATTGAAATTTCTAGTGTTGCAAATTGAGGAATGGGCTTCCGTTGCAATTATTATAGTGAAGGTTAAGACAATTAATGGTTAACAAATAAGAATGTTTTGTTCTGAAACCTAAATAAGCCTTAAAAGGAAATCAGACGGAAATCTTAAAATCAGTTTCTGAGGAAACTTTTGCACTCAAAAATGTAGTAGACTTGACATATTCGAGCACAAATACACTGGGACAGGAAATTTCTGAAATTCAATGGTCCATTTGCCGCTTGGAATTGAAAATTTTACATATTTTGCAAATTGAATAGGTAGGCAGTAGAATTTGAAGAGATATCGAATGCTGCATTTACATTCAACTACTCAATTCATTCACTTCCGAAATGTTTGTCAAAACACCTCATCAGTTGGAACTGTACAGAGTTTTATTTCCATTCAAAACAAACACGTTCGATACATCCATTGAATTAAAACGAGTTTTTCAGTCGAATAAGTTACATTTTCCATATCAATAACATGTTTTATGAAATTCACGCCCGAAAAAATCTCACGGAAACTTTTCTCGCTCTCGCGTGGAGTTTGATGGGAAAATTCCACTCTGAATGAAATTAAATGAGACAAAATCGTATGCATAATGGATGGTTCCTGTACACTCGAAAGGTGAATCGGAAGCTGGGTGGTATAGGTTATTCGCTGCATTCATTTTCTCTGAGCGTGCTCTGGAATAAATTACTTCGGAAACTTCGAGGTCCATGTACCTATTTATATTTAGATATCTGCTAGAGATAGGGCATGAGGAATGAATTTCAAGATCCAAAGACCAGCAATCCGGAATACGTTATCTGATGTTATTTTTTCTTGCTCTCTTTCAATGAGCTTTTCAAAATATGAAAAATGGAGATTGTAACGATAATATGGTTATTTCTCTACTAGGGTAAACGCAACTATTCCGTAGGATCCAATAGTTTAACGCACACGGGTAACGAATTTCATTCATATTGTCTATAATTCAGAGCAAGCACTTATACTCCATTCACTTTTACAAACTATCTTGGTTGGCTATGATTCAGGTCTATCTATCTATATATAAGTTTTTACTTTAAACTGACGCAGGTTGGCACTCGTAAAATATTGGCAATGTCAAAATAATTATCAGGGACGTGGCCATATGACAATAAACATAATTAAGTATCTTGCTTTTGACTCGAATTCTGCATGATAGATAGTTTTCATGCAGAATTTATCCAGATATCTTCTCATTACACCCAGAGACTGCAGCTAAGCTACATCCCAGTTTAGAAATATTATGTTTCTCCCATTTCAGTGTATCGTTCACATAGATTCCCAAGAACTTTGTGAATTGAGTTGGTTCTTTTAAGGTTTTGTAGTACTACTACATTTTCATACTGAAGTATTCCAAGTTGTGCAAAGAGGTATTTTAATGTCTTCTGTAGAACTATCTCTTGAGAATTTCAAGAAGTAGGGAATTCCATAGGTTTGTCTGTTTGTTTAGAAGTTTTACTGCAGGTTTATTCGAGTACTTCTATTTTTTTCGAATGAACTATCACAAAGTAATGGACTACTCTATCCATTATTTTTCAGTAAAATTTCAACCCTCGATTCTTGATTTCCGTACAAGAAAATTGTATAGCAGAATCTTCATACCATGTTTATATAAGTGAAATATTTTAAGTATTAAAAGAGAAAAAAGTTCTTTCAACACTCGCCAGGTCTTTGGAAATATTGAATTCATATAATCAATTCAATACTTTTTCCAAAAAATCTTGCCATGTGGTGTCAATGGTGGCTTGAATATTGGCTTCTAATGCTTCGAGAGTTGCTGGTTTGTTTGTATAAGTCAATGATGCAACATAAAAGTAATCGAGTGGCAATAAATCGCACTAACGGGGGGGACATTCAACAGGACCACAGGAAATAAAGTTAATGTCACTAAAGTAATTCTGCTATGAACTGATACAAAGCTGAGTTCGTTTCAAGGATATAAGCTCAGATCCTTTCGTAAAATGGCCACCGAATTGAGATGAAAGGCCAACTAGTTCAGAAAGGTGACGTACCTATCGTAATTTTGGCGTTTTCCGCAGCACGTCGCGCTACAGCGGCAATATTATTTTCGGTATGCACGTTTTTTGTCTTGTTGGTGATTTTAGATCGGGAAGAGTGAAACCGGCGCAAAAACTATCCATAACATCATGAAATGTTTGCTCACTCCGATAATGTTAACCGTGAAATGAACGAAGTGCACTATGAATTTCAGGAACAGATTTATTTTTCCCAGCGAATGTCCACAATTTCTAAGCGTTAAACAATGCATGACGAATTTCTGAATCTTACTGAACAGAAAATAACAACAGTTTGACATTCTTAAGAGCAAACAATACTTCGAATACAACAGGGTAACTTTTGAAGGCCAAAATCCGCTTTTTTCGAGAAGTTTTTTGGATGCAAATGGTTGGAAAATGTTGCAAGAATGCGCAATGATGAAACTTTTTATTTTAGAGAGTTTTCGAGAGAATAAAACTGAAATGAAGTCAAAATGAAAAAATAAGTAACGTTGCGCATTCTCACAAAAAAATTAAGTAGGTCACAAAGAGAAAATTAGAAAAGCACTGACGTGAGGTCGGGAGCTTTTACGCGCTTGTTCAAATTTTAACTGTTAGATCAACACGAAATTGTGCACCTCGTTGCGTGTTTGTAATCTTCACCTGATTGCGAAGTTTCAATCTGATTGCATTTGTACTTCTTGATATATTGCGGAAATAACGTTAAAATTCCAAAAAACAACAACCTTATATATATATCTCCGAAAGTGGATCTCGGATCGAATTGAAATTTGAAACATTGTTGTTAAATACTGAATCTGAGGTTTGTGCCAAATTTCATTGAAATTTAATCAATATTTTCAAAGAAAAAAATTTTTCTTTAAAAATTTCAAACATGTTCGAATAAAATTTTTTTGAAACAACAACAAACAACTAGATCCGCATGAAATTTTTCTCTGAGTTGCGTGTTGGTATTTCGAAACTGTCCACGAAGTTTCAATTCCATCGAGTCAATCCTTCATGAGATATCGAGGAATTAACCACAAAATTTCAAATGAGCCGAAACTATCCAACCGATTCTACCCATTAACGAACTCAACTGACATATTTATACGCCAAATTTAATCTGACAATTCGAAGTCGCTAGGTTTTTCCTTAGTTAGAGCACAGTTAAGACCATTTTCGGCTCAAAATTCGAAAATTGCAGACATCGTGACGAAATGATTTTCTCTATCAACGTCGGAGTTTCTCCGAATTCTTATATTGTTCGCGGCTATTGGCAACGTTGAAACGTGCAGACCGGGGGCAGATGCCTGACCTTGAAATATTAACGAGGTTTGATGAAACTTGAATATGGCTGTGTTGCCAAATTGTGCGAAGCCGTAATTTACCAGCACGTGGTGGTGTTTAACTGTGTATTTGTATCAATATTATATAATTATTATTATAGGAGCTCTAGGGATAACATATGCACTGCAACACTTCTTATCCAGAAAACCGAAAATAATCTCCACAGAACGGAAACAGGATCTATAAGTGCATAAGATTGAGAAGATATGCCTTCAAAAATCTATTCCACTTTCTTTGTCATGATACAACACTATCAAAGTCCTCCACATGGGTGTAAGTCCAGTCGATCCGAAACTACTTCTACATAATATCTTCTACGTAATGTTCTTCGAATAAAATGGTCTCAAAAATAAGATGCTTGCTAAAATACTATATGAGTCTTCAAAAACATCGAACATACCATCTGAAAAATACAAAAAATATCCTAAATTTGACCCCACTAATGAATCTATTCAAGTTTAATTGTCATTTGGCAACCATACGCAGTCTTATCGACATATAAGGGTCCGAACAGAATGCAGAATATGGTGAACGACGGTAAACCCGCAAATTTTATCGTTGCGTGAATCTCGGTGAGATTTTTGTATCGAAGTATGCAGTATGCTCTCTTAAACACAAAATCTGCAGACGAAAATATACGGGTTCTCTCATAGTTCAGAAGATATGGACCCCTGAAGTTCTAAATAAATGCATTTTCAGGTCACGTTTTCCACCATGAATATACATGTATACATATAATCTGTGAATCTTCACTCAACGATTAGAGGCACTTTCAATAGACGACTTCGGCCCAAGTTGAGCTATGTGAACCTGGCAATTGACCTTGAAATTTTCTCGTGAAAATTTTGCGATCGATTGTACCCGGTAGGTACCCGATTGTACCACAAAAATTTTCGTTTGTACCCCTAACGTTTTCTCTACACAGCCATTATAACTTTTGCACCCAACGGCACCCAAAAAAAAAAATTCGAAATTTCCTCATGAAAACTTGGTGAAGGATTGTACCAGGTAGGTACCCGATTGTACCACTTTTATTTTTGCTGAAATCCCCATGGTTTTTTTATACATCAATTCGAAATTTTTTTTTCTCTTCAACTCGTGATTGGCCGATAATTGATGGAATTTTTGTATGAAAATTCTGTGGTCGATTGTACCCGGTAGGTACTCGATTGTACCACAAAAATTTTCGTTTGTACCCCTAGCGTTTTTTTTATACAGCCATTATAACTTTTGAACCCACCGGCACCCCAAAAAAAAAAATCAAAATTTCTTCATGAAAACTTGGTGAAGGATTGTACCAGGTAGGTACCCGATTGTACCACATTTATTTTTGCTGAAATCCCTATGGTTTTTTCTACACATCAATTCGAAATTTTTTTTTCTCTTCATTTCGTGATTGGCCGATAATTGATGGAATTTTTGTATGAAAATTCTGTGGTCGATTGTACCTGGTAGGTACTCGATTGTACCACAAAAATTTTCGTTTGTACCCCTAGCGTTTTTTAATACAGCCATTATAACTTTTGAACCCACCAGCACCCCCAAAAAAAAAAATCAAAATTTCTTCATGAAAACTTGGTGAAGGATTGTACCAGGTAGGTACCCGATTGTACCACATTTATTTTTGCTGAAGTCCCCATGGTTTTTTCTACACATCAATTCAAAATTTTTTTTCCTCTTCAACTCGTGATTGGCCGATAATTGATGGAATTTTTGTATGAAAATTCTGTGGTCGATTGTACCTGGTGGGTACTCGATTGTACCACAAAAATTTTCGTTTGTACCCCTAGGGTTTTTTTTATACAGCCATTATATCTTTTGAACCCACCGGCACCCCAAAAAAAAAAATCGAAATTTCTTTATGAAAACTTGGTGAGGATTGTACCAGGTAGGTACCCGATTGTACCACATTTATTTTTGCTGAAATCCCCATGGTTTTTTTACACATCAATTCGAATTTTTTTTTCTCTTCAACTCGTGATTGGCCGATAATTGATGGAATTTTTGTATGAAAATTCCGTGGTCGATAGTATCCGGTAGGTACTCGATTGTACCACAAAAATTTTCGTTTATACCCCTAACGTTTTCTCTATACAACCATTATAACTTTTGAACCCACCGGCACCCAAAAAAAAAAATTCGAAATTTTCGCATGAAAACTTGGTGAAGGATTGTACCAGGTAGGTACCTGGTTGTACCGCATTTATTTTCGCTGAAATCCCCATGGTTTTTTTTGTACATCAATTCGAATTTTTTTTTTTTCATCTCGTGATTGGCCGATAATCGATGGAATTTTTGTGTGAAAATTCTGTGGTCGATTGTACCCGGTAGGTACCCGATTGTACCTCAAAAATATTTTGTTCGTACCCCTAACGTTTTCTTTATACTGCCATTATAACTTTTGAACCCACCGACACCCAAAAAAATTTTTTTTGATTATTTCATGAAAACTTGGTGAAGTATTGAGCCATGTAGGTACCTGAGTGTATCATCTCCATTTTTGCTGAAATTCTCAATGTTTTTCGTACACATCAACTTGAAAATTGTTTTCTCTTCAACCCGTGATTGGCAGATAATCGATGGAATTTTTGTGTGAAAATTCTGTGGTCGATTGTACCCGGTAGGTACCCGATTGTACCTCAAAAATATTTTGTTCGTACCCCTAACGTTTTCTTTATACTGCCATTATAACTTTTGAACCCACCGACACCCAAAAAAATTTTTTTTGATTATTTCATGAAAACTTGGTGAAGTATTGAGCCATGTAGGTACCTGAGTGTATCATCTCCATTTTTGCTGAAATTCTCAATGTTTTTCGTACACATCAATTCGAAAATTGTTTTCTCTTCAACCCGTGATTGGCAGATAATCGATGGAATTTAGGTGTGAACATTCTGTGGTCGATTTCACCTGGTAGGTACCCGATTATACCACAAAAATTTTCGTTCGTTCCCTGTACGTTTTCTTTATACAGCCATTATAACTTTTGAACCCACCGACAGTCAAAAATAAATTGCAATTTAAATGAAAATGTTTGCTTCCAAATTTTGTGATCGGACATAAATTTAAATTTTTCATATTGTTTGTTCTATACAGTAATTATGAATTCTGTACTTGTCGGCAGCTGAAAAAAATCGGAATTTCTCCGTCAGAACTTGGTTTAGATTTGTACAGAGTAGGTACCTATGTAGGCGAATATCCACCTCATTTCAGTTCAAACTTCCATATTTGTGCCACACAGCGATTCGATTTTTTTGTTCCAGTCTCATAGGAGCTTGCAAAAATGGAAAGAGTATTCCATATCTTATAAAAAAAAACATCATACAATCAAGCATCCATAAGGTAATTATAATCCATCATACGATTCTCGAGGAAGAACACGAACTTATGATTCCTATGAGCGACAAATAAATTTCCCATTGGGCTGGATGTAATCTTGATATCATCCATTGAATGATATTTTTTTTTAAAAGATATTGAATATTCTTTCCATTTTTGCAAGCTCCTATGAGAATGGAACAAAAAATCGAATCGCTGTGTAGCACGAATCTGAAAGTTTGAAATGAAATGAGGTGGATATTCGCCTACCTGGGTACCTACTCGGTACAAATCTAAACCAAATTTTGACGGAGAAATTCCGATTTTTTCAGCTGCCGACAAGTACAGAATTCATAATTACTGTATAGAACAAACAAAATGAAAAATTTAAATTTATGTCCGATCACAAAATCTGGAAGCAAACATTTTCATTTAAATTGCAATTTATTTTTGAGTGTCGGTGGGTTCAAAAGTTATAATGGCTGTATAAAGAAAACGTACGGGGAACGAACGAAAATTTTTGTGGTATAATCGGGTACCTACCAGGTGAAATCGACCACAGAATGTTCACACCTAAATTCCATCGATTATCTGCCAATCACGGGTTGAAGAGAAAACAATTTTCGAATTGATATGTACGAAAAACCATGAGAATTTCAGCAAAAATGGAGATGATACACTCGGGTACCTACATGGCTCAATACTTCTCCAAGTTTTCATGAAATAATCAAAAAAAAATTTTTTGGGTATCGGTGGGTTCAAAAGTTATAATGGCAGTATAAAGAAAACGTTAGGGGTACGAACAAAATATTTTTGAGGTACAATCGGGTACCTACCGGGTACAATCGACCACAGAATTTTCACACAAAAATTCCATCAATTATCGGCCAATCACGAGTTGAAGAGAAAAAAAAATTTCGAATTGATGTATAAAAAAAAACAGGGGGATTTCAGCAAAAATAAAAGTGGTACAATCAGGTACCTACCTGGTACAATCCTTCACCAAGTTTTCATGAGGAAATTTCGAATTTTTTTTTTTTTTTTGGTGCCGGTGGGTTCAAAAGTTATAATGGTTGTATAGAGAAAACGTAAGGGGTACAAACGAAAATTTTTGTGGTACAATCGAGTACCTACCGAATACTATCGACCACAGAATTTTCATACAAAAATTCCATCAATTATCGGTCAATCACGAGTTGAAGAGAAAAAAAAATTTCGAATTGATGTGTAACAAAAATTATGGGGATTTCAGCAAAAATAAAAGTGGTGCAATCGGGTACCTACCTGGTACAATCCTTCACCAAGTTTTCCTGAAGAAATTTCGATTTATTTTTTTTGGGTGCCGGCGGGTTCAAAAGTTATAATGGCTGTATAATAAAAACGCTAGGGGTACAAACGAAAATTTTTGTGGTACAATCGAGTACCTACCGGGTACAATCGACCATAGAATTTTCATACAAAAATTCCATCAATTATCGGCCAATCACGAGTTGAAGAGAAAAAAAAAATTCGAATTGATGTGTAGAAAAAACCATGGGGATTTCAGCAAAAATAAATGTGGTACAATCGGGTACCTACCTGGTACAATCCTTCACCAAGTTTTCATGAAGAAATTTCGATTTTTATTTTTGGGGTGCCGGTGGGTTCAAAAGTTATAATGGCTGTATAAAAAAAACGCTAGGGGTACAAACAAAAATTTTTGTGGTACAATCAAGTACCTACCAGGTACAATCGACCACAGAATTTTCATACAAAAATTCCATCAATAATCGGCCAATCACGAGTTGAAGAGAAAAAAAAATTTCGAATTGATGTGTAGAAAAAACCATGGGGATTTAAGCAAAAACAAATGTGGTACAATCGGGTACCTACCTGGTACAATCCTTCACCAAGTTTTCATGAAGAAATTTCGATTTTTTTTTTTGGGGTTCCGGTGGGTTCAAAAGTTATAATGGCTGTATAAAAAAAACGCTAGGGGTACAAACGAAAATTTTTGTGGTACAATCGAGTACCTACCGGGTACAATCGACCACAGAATTTTCATACAAAAATTACATCAATTATCGGCCAATCACGAGTTGAAGAGAAAAAAAAATTTCGAATTGATGTATAAAAAAAACCATGGGGATTTCAGCAAAAATAAAAGTGGTACAATCGGGTACCTACCTGGTACAATCCTTCACCAAGTTTTCATGAGGAAATTTCGATTTTTTTTTTGGGTGCCGTTGGGTGCAAAAGTTATAATGGCTGTGTAGAGAAAACGTTAGGGGTACAAACGAAAATTTTTGTGGTACAATCGGGTACCTACCGGGTACAATCGATCACAAAATTTTCACGAGAATATTTCAAGGTCAATTGCCAGGTTCACATAGCTCCCAAGTTGCCAACCCACAATTTTCTTCACAAATTTACTATCTCTGGGGAACGGGAATTTCAGGACAAATTCGACATGATAAGGTTCGCGTTATTTATAAATATCCGTAAAAGATGCCTCGGCTCCTCAAACAAGATAATTCCTTTCAAATATATGTTTTTGTTAGGCTGAAATTTGAGTTGGAATTCCTGATTTCATGCTAATAGTGTCAAGTTCATAAAGGGTATGTTTCGCGAATCAACTTTGTTCTTTCGGTTGCTGGTTTTCTGTTCTGAAAGTATGAAATATTCGGTTGGTTCCTGAAAAAAGGTAAATTACGGAATTTTATTGATAGAAAAGCAATCTCTCTATCACCAGAACATAGACATATTGAGTCTATGCACCAGAACGACAATCAATGATCTATGGTAACATATCCATAGCATAGAATCCTTATTCACCTTATAATCCATTGACCATACCTAGAAATTTTTCCATTGTTGATTGTTGTCTCTTCTATGTTCTATGGATCATAAAGTAAATAAAGATTGCTCTATGCTATGGATATTTTACCATAGAACATCGACTTTCGTTCTGGTGACAAAAAGAACGTTTTTTCATCAATCAAATACCGTAATTAACCTTCTTTTCAGGAACCAACCGAATATTTCATATTTACGGAATGGAATACCGGCAATCGAAATAACCAAATTGATTCGCGGAACTTATCCTACATAAATTTGACACCATTAACAGGAAATCAGGAATTCCAACTTGAATTTCAGCCAATCAGAGATGATCTTTACAAAACCCTATATTTGGAAGGAATTATCTTGTTTGAGGAGCCGAGGCATCTTTTACGGATATTGAGATAAAGCGAACCTTATCATGTTGAAGTTGTCCTGAAATTTCCGTTCCCCAGTGATAGTAAATTTGTGAAGAAAATTGTGGGTTGGCAACTTGGGCCGAAGTCGTCTATTGAAAATATCAGATGACCAAGAAACCTCAATTTATACGGATTTCTATGACTTCGAAATTGAAGTTTGGCATTTGCGCGATTAGCGGGTCAGAATTCGCTGTATTTGACGATGATGACAGATGAATATTTGTTAGCAGGAAAAATCAATCAGTCCTGTAGGTTCGCTACCAATGATGGAGCATTGTTGACAAACTTCTGTCCAAGTTTAACTAAAAATCTGAAAATAAAGGTTAAATGGTTGTCCGGTATCTCACAAAATGTGAGAGTGAAACATTTGCATAATGAACGCCAAAGGTCACTTATCGGCAATGGCCCGGACCACGGCGAAACGGAAACTTCTTTCCCCACTAATTTGCCGTGTTCCGTAGCGGTCAAGTGCAGCGCGTCCCATTCAGTTATAAAGAATAAAATTCCGGTGTGCTGTGGGCTGGGCTGTTGCCGATAAGTGAGCTTTGCTTCAAGTGGTATTGTCCTAACTTTCGACCGTGAGTGATCCCAAATGAACTTCATAGAAACAACGGTGCTATGTGTGAGACAACTCCTTCCTGACCACTTCAATGCTTTCATACATAGACATTAATTTTCATTTCATTAGAATTCATCTGAAAAGTCACAATTCTTCAGAAACAGTTGATCCTGTTAAAGATTTGCTAACTTCTCGTGAGTAGAAAGGGCTCACAGCATATCCGCTAATGAGCTCGATTTGCCTCGCGCGAAAGAAACTTGAGAGGTATCCTGCCTTCCTTCCTAAATTAAATTACATCAATGAAAAAGTTCTCTCGTGTATATTACAAAACTTTCAATTAGGACAGGAATGCAAACGGATTCAATTAAAGCAATGTTTAATTAAATAACGAATACTGGAGCGGGAAGTAAACAGAAAATCAACAAGGAACAAATCCCTGATGGGATTCAAATATACGGGTCACACGTTTCATTTAAAGAATCGACCGACGTGCCAACATTGATTCGAAAAATACATTTTAGTTCTGTGTTCGGAATTGTCGATGACAAATGTTGAGATTATAAATTCAGCGTACCTACGTGTTTTGGGGCTAAAACATGATAACACAACAATTCTGTGTATTTCACCCCTAGAATTTCATATTTGTAATTTTCACTGCATGTTTGTTATATGTATTTGTTTGTTCGTAGTCTAACAACTCGGATTCATTAATGTTGAACTCAAATATTAACTGCGTATGTATATGTGTTGAGCATTATAGAAATTGGTACAGGAAATCCTTGTTGATCATCTGATATTAACGTCATAGCCCTGTCATTTTCAATAGATATTATCTAGAAGTAGGTGTTACTTAATATCATAAAGAATGCATTTAAAATCTGGAATTTTGTACTCTGATATCATTTAATTGGGATGATTTCAGAAATTTTCCTGGAGGATATTCATATATTCCTAATAATCAAAATCTGAATGACAATTTTTTAATGTCTTGGGTTTGCAATTTTGAAACAATATTTCTGAATAAATGGAGGGGAAAAAATTGAGATTGAATTATTCTATTCTTCCCCTCTCGATATGCACCGTCATATATTGGGAGCGAATCGTCTTTGAGTTGTAGTTCGTTATATGTTTCCACATTTTCCACCAAAGCCCACATTTTTTCGATAAAACCACAAATCTAAGATATAAGGCACCACTTGACATTCTCCAATTGTCCATATCTACCGCTATCCTTTAATTCTGTCTGAAATAACCAAACTAAACTCTCGGACCTACCGCAATCTACCGAATTTTTGCTTGATATCCTTCTGTAGTTTTGACAATCATCATCGAATCAGCAAAACTTAATTTTTTTTTGAATAAAATCTTTATACATATTTTCCCACAATATCTCCAAAAATTATTGTCGAATCGAACTGAAATTTACTCTGCTGCGAAAAGTAAAGCCCAAGGTATGACCAAATTTTTTTTGTAACGTAATGAATGAATGAAGAAAAAAAATTTTCCGAATAAGATTTTGATTTTGCTGACAGCATGATCTCAACGAAATTCTGCAGAAAATTGTAAGTTCTTATGCTCGAACTAACCGCAAAGTTTCAGTAGGTCTCGAAATATCAGGAAAATAACCTCAAAACTTCAAATAGTTTCAACACCGAAACCGTTCGAGCGACTTTGCCCATTAAAAAATTTCATCTTTTTATTTTGAAATGCAACCAATTCTGGAATTTTTAAGTCGATAGGATCCTCCGTACGCCCGTAATCGTGCCTACGGCAGGACGGATTGTGTCTACGGCCGGACGGCCGGCCAGCTTGATAGAATTATTAACAGTTTTCAGAAATATTCTTCTCTCCCTCTTCTATTTATATTTTTTGATCCATTGGCGAATGAAGATAAGCACTACTTCCTCTGCGGTGGCAATCAGAGTAACCCGAGATACAGACGTTATTATTGACAAGTTAAAAGAAATGTCAAGAAAATTAACAAGTTTATGCATTTTTCTTGGAGTTTGTTTGATTTTACAATTGTTTCTACGGGGAAAAAGCAAACTCAAATGTCCCTTCCATAGATTTCCAGTCAGGTGAAAAATTTCAAGCTGGGCTGTAACAAGTCGGGCCTGAAATTGTTGAAGAATTGATAAAAACCTTGGCAACTTGTAACTCAAAATTGGTAAACCAGCAAACAAGATTTATGACAGTCTGTTACCTGCATTTTATCGATGATGATCATTTTTATAGAGGTAAGCATGAATTGCTCATGAAATATTAGATCACATTCATGAAGACAATTTTTTTTCCAGGCCCCTAATCCAAGTAGAGACAGTTACTTAAGAGAATGCTATACCTTCCAGAAATCTTCTTGTTGAACTGATCATTAAGGATCAACTTAAATGTTTTAGTGATACAACTGACGGATTGGAATAAGAGTTTCGACAAGAAAAAATCTGGTGTTGAATACTCTTCACTCAAAGTGCTTCTGCCCATGAAATCAAAGTTGTACAAGGCTTATTTATTACAGCTTTTTCAAGACCAATCATCCAAGGTTTGAAAGAATTTATTTGTCAATCCATAATGAATAAGGCTTACGGTACAAGACGCATTTGTTTTATGTGAATGTATTCATTTTATTTACATTATATCGTGTAAATTCAGAACTTCCCTATATACACAGTAAAGTTATGAGCATTTGTCCATTATTCCAAAGAGTATGTTTTACAATACTATCTGTGTTCCAATTTTTCGAGCGGAAGATCTGAGGAGACATTTGATCAATAATCAAGTTGGGTAGGTAAAAAGGTATAAACTTTATTATTTATTCAAAAAACATGCAACATAGTATCACATGCATATTCCTGGACACTTCTAGCTTCTGTGCCTTCAAGATACTCCAAATAATTTGAAATTAATCTTACCATTTAGAGTTGAAATAAGTTGATACTAAAATACTTCTAACAGTTATTGTAGCATTGCTCCTCAGATTTAGAATAGATGATCCATAACTCTTTCATGAAAATGAAATATCAGAATCATTTCTGTTAACTGAAGAAATCTTTGAACAAATTGTAAAATCACTTGAAACCTTAGCTCTTATCCACCTACCTAAGGTTCTTAAACTGGCTTCCGTAGCGCTGCAATATTAAATTCGCACGCCAATAGAATCCCATTTTTCGGGAATCATCCATATTGAATGTTGGCCTGCCTGTTCAATCGGCATTGTCTGGAGGTATTTGCGTTTTTTAAATTAAAATTTGTGTAACCGCAGTGTTGAAGCACAGATCGGAATGGAACGTGGAGAATGCAAAGATCCTTCCTTCTTTGTAAAAGTTAATATTTCATTCAGCTCTTCGCGTCGTTCCTATTGAATGAAAAATACTCGGAAAAATACTCTCGAGAAAAACGTTCAGAAATTCTTCAGATCACTTTCACGATGTCTGTATGAACCGAATTTCGATTGAGGATGGCGAAAAATGAAAATCAATTGATGGTTAGATTTCTGTGGATGATAGAAGGGAATTACAGTCGTAATACTTATAAATTCATGATCGCATTGAGTGGTTTTTGATACAACCGTTCAATAGTTCCTTCATTGGTATGGAAAAGCTGAAGTTGATTAAAGACGAGACTCGGGAATGTTATAAACTCACTTGCAAGAATATAAAGGGGAAATAGTAAATACATACCAAGAAGGCGCTTGTTCAAACTCGTAGCTGAAGCTGTCCTCTACTGACGTATTGACCCCGCCAAGCGCTGCTTTACTTCCTGATTGAAATATTTGGCGGTCTTTTTTCATGGTCTTCATGAAATTCTACATTCTACAACCTCAAGCTATAATTTTTCAAGTGATTACTAAGTTTCAATTCTATCCGATCTGTATTTTTGGTAATATTAGAGAAATGGAATTTGTAATCGGTACCTTTATCTACGGAACTAATGGGTGAATTTTATCCATTCATGAATTCAACCTAGAGAAATCTACCTAGAGACTTTTATTATTGTAGCATTGTGTTGGAGTTTATTATGAAGGCCGAGCTTGGGTCTTATTGAAATCCATTTCAAGATTCTGTACCCATTCGAAGTTTTATTTTGCCAATTTTTCTGAAAATGCTGATGAGATCGAATTGGAATTCAGTGTTTTTTTGTGAAAAACGTTAGCTCGACTGTTCATGCACAATTTCGTGAGGACCTTATGATGAGTAGATTGCCAAATATGGAATATTTGGCGAATCAGCAGCAAGCTATTAACATTCATCATGATCGGATCAGTATTCTTTGAGGTTTTCCGGAAAGGAAAACGATATGCAGGAATTATCGAAGAAATTGGTTATATTTTTTCCAATTTCTCTGAAGATCAATATACAATCGAACTAGAATTCAGAACCCTGTTGCTAGATAGTGATTTCCGAATAATTTTAAGTTTTCGAGAACTATTTTTTTTTTAATTTTCGGCATGTTCCTGAATTTTGCATAGAATTGCGCTTTGGAATTTCGCAACTGACTAAGAAGTTTCAATCTGATCACGTTAGTTCTTCTGGAGGTGTTGAGGAAAACCTTCACATTTGAAATAGCCACGAAAAAAGACTAATTTTTTGCTGATTGTTCATGAAATGAATATCTGATCAAATTGAAATTTGGAGCAATTTTGTTAAATATTGTCCCAAAGATTTATGCGAAGTTTCATTCGAAAGTGATGAACAATTTCATTCAAAATTCACGAAAAATCTTTTTTGTATATATTTTTTCCCCTTCCAACTTATGACGAAGTTTCATTCTGATGGAGTTCTTCTTGAGACGTTGGGGAAATGAGATCGAAATTCAAAATAACAACGAAATTCGACATATTGTTTTCTCTATATCTCCAGATACTAAAATCAGATCGAATTTTCAATTTGGTATACTGTGGCTTAATATTGACTCCTCAAAGTATACATCAAATTTAGACGGAATTAAATCATTAGGTTCTGAGAAAATCAAAAATTTCTGAAAAATTCTTACCATTACTTTCTTCAATTCTCTGTCAATTAGATGCGCACGTAATTCTGCACGAACGCGTGTTGGCGTTTTGCAACCTATTGCCACATTCCTTTCTGATCACCTTTAGGCCGCTTTGAATCCTTAACGAAATAAACCGAGATATTTGGTTTCAAACCAAACCTGAAAATTTCACGACTGTAGGTATGCACACATGGTCGTCCGCACAAAATCGAATTTGACCATGAATTTTATCAGTGAATCATCCAAGCTGGTCTCAAGCTTCTAGTACATTTCCGATTTAAAAAAAAATGCCAAGAAACTCTAGCATGGTGAAATCAAGAGAGTGGAAAGGGTTTCTAGCTGATCGAGATTCCGTCGTTGAAGTTGATTTTGTTCCTGTACATACGAGTACGTAAACTATACCTTTTCAATTTCAAATTAAGACTAAACACATTAAAATTAGGAATAATCAATTTCATATTGGTACAACATTCGTCCTTGTGTGAATTGGAGTTTTGTAAGCTTCTTCAGTTTGAATTATATAGTCATTTCCAATCACCGTTTTCTTCATGGACTGCAGATCTTGACTTTTGGTTTATTATTTGATGAAATCAAATAATGAACCTTAGTGATCGACCAACAAAAAAAATTTTTTAACCCCCCCAGAAAATTTCACAGTTAACGTTTTGGAGTATATAGATTTGAATAAACTAATGAAAAAAATTTCTTCATGAAGCTCATTCATATCTTGAAGAAAACTTTTATTTTATTCATAAATCATTGGTTTTTCAGAACACAAAAACCAATTCCATGAAAAAATTCATTTGAAATATTGAAATCTCAATAAATACTCTTTCATCACTGAAGAACACTTTTACATGCAGAACGCGAATTAAGTAGCGTAATTTAAAATAATGCAGATTTCCCAAAAATTCGGTTGATCGGAGGTTTCCATCAATTTCGGTTTGCGTAGTACGATTATCGTCAACATGTGGATATCCGTTACTGGTTTCAATCGAAATCCAAAATCTTTCGTACTGACAGTTTGAAATAAGCGTGAATATAAAAAATAATGAGCATTTATATGATAAATCAAATTGGAGGACATAATATATAAAAAAATCAATAACAAACCGCAAATCTCATCAATTGTCGATTGTCGAGAATCTAATACTGAGGGTTGGAGCCTTTGACTAAAGTTAGGAGCCGATGATCTATCTACCTGTTTTGAATGGGGTCTGTGCCGGGTCGTGACCTAAGACAAGGGATATAGCGTAGACAAAAATATTCCGCATGTATCATCATCTGGTTGTCGGCAAACTACTTGTTTGAATTTTACGTCTTTACATCAAACAGACTTTCGGATTTGACACCCTCTTGGTTGAGTGTATCTGACAACGATAACAACGAACGAAATTTAAAATGTTGAATTATTCTTTCGAATTCAACCTGATGAGGTTCACGATATATTCAATTGTTACAGAAATGTTATTGAAAAAAACTTCAGTTTTTCAGTTTGTGTGGTGGATACTTTGTGAATCAAGTGAATCGGATATCTGCACTGTGGAAAAAAAAATTTTTCAGATCAATTGCACAGGAAGGTTGAGTTTTTTTCATTTCATTAATATTTTTCACAACAAAGTTGAATCCTAGTAGAAATCACATCTACACATTTGATATTAGCGGAATGTGTCGAATTTTGTTTTACGTATTGGTGTTAGTTTGAAAGATTGAGTTTATTTCCTCAGTATCAAGAAATACGAACGCGTTCGGATTGAAATATCATGACTAATTGTGAAATATAGACACTCGATTTAATGCGAAATTTCGTGAGAATTGTATTGGAAAAAATCGAATTTTTTCTTTAATCATTTTTCTTTTCGGATACATATTCATCAAAGTTCAATGAAATTTGGTACAGGTTTCAGAGTCAACATTTAGAAACAGTGTTTAAAATTTTAGTTTGACCGATATTTATTCGTGCAGATATCAGCAAAAAATTTCGTGACCAATTTGAATATTGAGGTTATTTCCCTAATATCTCAAAAAGGGCAAACCCTATCTGATTTGAAGTTCATTTTCAGTTGTAGAATACCGACACGAATTTTAATAATTGTGGAAAATAGTAAGATTTTCAAAGAGGTGAAACGACTGTGAAACGTCTCTTCTCATTCAAAATATTATTTTAAATTTTGCTACTCAGTTAGCGTTCTGCATGTGGAAATGTTATTCAATTATACAAGTGTATTTATTGAGATTTCAATGCTCACATGAATTATTTCATGGAATTGGTTTCTGTGCTGTGAGAAAACAGTGGGTTATGCATAATATATAAGTTTTTTGAGATATCAATGGCATATTGGGTTATTTAACTGAGATAATAAACCCTTGTGTAAAATTTGCAGCGTTTTTTATTGATTCCGAATCTCCTTTATAATATTTTATACATGTATTTCAAATTGGGGGTACAACATTCGTTGCTCCCTAAAATGAATTTTTTGATTACTTTATAAAGTTAACACTTAATGCAGAAAAATAGTATTTAATGAGTGCAAACCAGCTTTTAATTCAAACTTATATCCCTCATTGAAAAGAAACAGTCGAAATCAATTGAAAATCAGAAAATTGCAGCCCATGAAGAAAAAGGCGATTGGAAAGGACTTGAGAATTTTTGAGTATCAAGAAATCAACCGCCCAAAGGTGGCAGAAAAATAAGAGGCAAATGCCAAAGAGATAGCAGGAACATAGTTCGAACTGAAAAAGCTCATCAAACTCCAATTCACACAGGAACGAATGTTGTACCGATTTGAAATTGATTATTCCCAATTTGAATGTGTTTAGTCTAAATTTGATTTTGTTTAGTACCAATTTGAATATGTTTATCCCCAATTTGATTTTGTGAGGTCTCAATTTGAAGTAGAAAAGGTATATATATGCACTAAAATGATAAATCGCGTCGATATCTCCGACAATGGTAACTCTATACTCTTCATGAAATGAAATTAATTGAGCTGGTTGGATTTCCATGCAAGTTGATGGAACTGAAACTACCTTTAATTCGAAAACCCTCGACTGTCACAGACCCGTTCATTTGATTAGTGGTAATGCAGTCCATTGAACTGTATTGAATGAACGAAACCATTTCGGTTTGAAATTCATTATAATTGTTTCGAAGCTAATACTTCATGTTTTATGCGCGCTTCATATTTCAATATGAATTCCAGATTCCATGAGGTGCGGTTGTGGGGTTTCATTTCATTTGGCATATATGTAATCTTCCTTTCAATTCCCTATGTGCCTATAAGCTTTGTTCGTTGTTTCTGCATGAAAATATTATTGTACGATGAAGTCCACTGCTTTCCAATTTTCAGTATACAAGAGTGTAGTTCAATTTGTTGTAATTCTGCGCACATAATGAGGGTGTTTTTTTAGAGGTATAGAACTTTGAAATGGAATTAAACAAGGATGAATTTTTAAAGATGACATAAAGTTGACTTTGTTCGAAAGCTAATCTTTTGGCATTTTAATTTGAATATAATTTCTGGCATATGACCGCCATGGCTGGCTCGGACGAAATCTAATCTGGAAGTCCAATTTTCAATCACTGTTTTCAACATTTGTGGCCGTACATCGGCAATAACGCGGTGAATGTTGTTCTCCAAGTGGTCGATCGTTTCGGGCTTATCGGCGTAGACTAGCGACTTCACACATCCCCACAGAAAATAGTCTAGCAACGTTAAATCGCAGGATCTTGGAGGCCTATTCACGGGCCCGGAACGTGAAATTATTAGGTTATCAAACGTTTTCTTCAGTCAATCAATCGTGACACGAGCTGAATGATGAGTTGCGCCGTCTTGTTCAAGCCATAGCTGCTGAACAAGTCAGTAACCATTCATCTAGAGTTGTGCAAAATGGCGAATGCTCTACATCAGCAATGGCTTTTTCTGTTTTCACTGTACGACGTCTCTATAGATGCGTATTATCAGTTAGAGTAAACGTAGTGGAAAAACGGTCCAAAGTTAGTTGAATTAATTTTATAGCACATTTCATAGTTGCAGTGTAAATTCTAGAAAGGCTTTTTTTCAATCTGCAGCACATGTGCATTTCCGCTTCCAACTCGAATTTCACGAACACATTTGATTTACTGTTAAATAGAAATCGATATAATGAATTTTACAGCGTTCATATTTCAATAGAAATACGCCTGGTTGTAACCTATTGTACTGTCCGTGTTTCTAGCTCTTCAGGACGCAAATTTCCCACTGAGTTAAATTTCGTTTGTCGTTTTATTGCAAACAGAACCAAAAATGAAAATTTATTTTTAAAATTTCTTGCCAACAATTCTTCATGAAAGTTGAACCAAATAATGGAGATTATAGAGTAAAATGGAATATTAATATGAGAAATCCATGGTGCTAATATGTAGTTGTTGTTTTGGTTGAAAATATTATAATAAAACGATGAATAAGAGGAAGGAGTACAGTTATAATATTTTATATACCCTACAGTTTATCGTTTGGCTCGAAAATATAGATTATCTGTAATGAATATTTGTTTTCAATTCATATTATCTTTCATCTATGGTAGCAGAAAAAATGTTGACTGAATACATCGGGTTACATGGGCTTTTCTCGTCAAGTTGTAAAAATCGGCCATGTTCCGTCAAAGTTCAAAATTATATTGGTGTATTAGATATAATATTTGCTAGGTGGCCTATAACATATTTATGACCCATTGATGCTGTACTGACTGGTCTTCAGCTGACCAACTTGAATCGTATATGGACATATATGCTCCCTCTTCATTTTCTATAAGTACAATATCTGAGCTATGAATTATGAGCATTGTATGAAAAAAATTGTAGAGCAATATTTCATAACATTATTTCCATTATTTCCGATCCGAACTGAAATTAACATTTCACCAAAGTGTTCCGAAATACATTGAACCCCTTATACGTTCGGAATTACTCCACTCTTGCATGCATCACCAGAATAGATTGTCCATTATCATTAAACTCGTGACAATTCCGTTTTGTTGCTGAAATCTGAACAGTGAACGTGCTATTTGGCGCTAAACTCGCCGTTGGATTCCGCTACCAAGCGTTCTAATAACGAGAAATGGCTGTGAAACTGTTAAACCCAATGTCAGCCATGGTGTGTTGGTTACACACAATATTCGTGTTCAGATGGCATTTCTCGATTGTCGTCTGATTCGTCGGGAAAAAAAACTTCGGTTTATATAGCGGGTTCTGGCATATATTCGACAAACGGAAACTATAAATTGAAGAGGTCATGTAGGTAGACTAGGGAAGGGTGGCGAAGTACCTCCAAGTGCTTTATCGGTTTCTTTATAGCATCATATACTTTCAAATTCCATGTATATATTTCATGCTCACACTCTCAACATAAGTATTTGGTGGAATATATTGGTGATCAACATAATATTCGAGTCTAGCTCAACCTTAACACATATATACATTATATATAGAATCCATTGTTCTTAACAAACATATAATGAGGAAATTTAAAGTCAGAGAGTCTAGTCCTCCCTGAACAACTACATCTCATCAGCGAACCTACCAGTGCAATAATGATTCAAAAGTACGCATTGAGTAGAAATTAAACTCAATTCTATGTAGAAAAAAGAACGGGGAAAGGAATGCACTACCCATAATTTCAAAGTAAATACCGTTAAGTGGTTCTAAAACGACGGTGGGAGCCGGAGTTGGAGTATATGGCACAAGAACCAAGTTTACACTATCGTTAGGCTCACACTCGAGTGTTTCTCAGGCAGATATACGTGCAATCGAGAGATGTATTGACTGGAAAGAAACTATAGAAGATGTGACATAGTGATCCATTCTTATAGTCAAGCTATCACAGCAGTGAGCTCCTATGTCAGCGTCTCGAACCGGATATGGGAGTGCCGAAGGAAATTCAATGAAGTAGTCAAGAACAACAAGTTCTTTTTGTCTGGATTCCTGGTCACTCAGGAATCAAAAGAAACGGAAAGATAAACACACTAGCCAGAAAGGGAGCACAAACGCCATTTACTAGTCCAGAACCTTCCTGTGGTATGGACAATTGCACCGATAAGAAGGGTTTTCGGAGAAAAAGGAAACTGAAATAGAGGAACTCTGGGGAAATTTTTTAGGAATGGATCATTCAAAAAGTTCCTTCGAAACTTTATGAGTGCAAGGTCCAAAACGTATTTAGATCCTAGTAAGAATAAGTTAGGCCTCCTCCCTGATGGCTTCCTCACAGGACACTGTCGCCTAAGGAAGCATTTGAAGAGAATGGGCTCATTAGAAACTGATCATTGTAGATTCTGTGGGGAAGGTGGAGTAACTCCTGTTCACCTGCTTACAGAATGCCTCGCCATTGTGAGCCTGCGTAAAGAATGTCTTAGGCAGGAGAATTATAGGAGGAATGAGAACTGAACCTCCTTGTAGCCCTCCTATATACTGGAATTCCTAGAACTGGAGGGTGAGCTGTAGGTAGCACAGTTATGAAAACAGCTCTGATGAAGGCCACAACAGATTTCGAGGCCGCAGTGAAATGTAGTTCCCTGCCAAACCTTTAAAGCATTAGGGAGTTTAAGTTTCAACGGTCGATGAATGAAGTATGTTTTTACTCGAAATTTCATTCCCATAATATTTATTAGAACATGTATCGGATTGTGGTGAAAACAGGTTTTATTTCCCAGGAGATCATATGATTAAGAGATCGTGAAATATTTTTCATCTGGAAGTTGAGCATCTACACCAGAATCTGAGTTGGTGACCGCTGTATCTATCAAAAGCTCCAGATTTTGGACTAATCTTCTTTACCGAGTTGTTCGGATTCATATTTCAAATCCATGGCATCTTATACCACAAAATATCATTTTTGAACTGTTTATATATAGTTGCGTCAATGAACATAAATTATAATTGTTGAGGGTTTGCAGGTTAATTCTTTCGAAAATATTTCATCATTATATCCATCAGAACGTTACAATATTAATGGAACCATAGAACTGCTATCCGAAAAAAACAATTTAATATGCTTCATAAAGATCGGCGAGACGAAAACCAATTCATTCGTTCACATGCAAATAATAATACCTGATGAATTAATATATACACCGAAAGGCAAACTTTCACCAATTGGTTGATCGATTTCCATTCAGTTCTGTTCGAACGTCTCTGTTCAGCAAAACGTTTTTCTATCTGATGAACACTTCATCAAATTTATATCCAGTTAGCTAGGCTGAATCTACCCTATCCAATGATTGAATAATTACTGAACAAGAACGTTCAGTGGAAATTGTATAATAGGTTATCCAAGTCATAACTACGAAAGCGGTTTTCGTGGTAGGCAAACATAGGATCAGCCTACGGAATTCCATTGTCGTTCTCATTTTTGGTAACAACATGTTACCATGAGCTTTGACAGGTGAATGTAGGCTATTCAACAAAATATCTGACATCAAGAAGGATACAAGCTGTACTTATACGAAGATCCAAAGTTATACAACTAACTTACTAAATATTTACGGATTGGTTTGATGCCACAACAATTGTTTTGTTGTAGTTCCATGAGTTCCGGGTAAGTACCTATAGGAACTAACCACAAATCCGATACTGCGTATTCCTCAATAAGATTGATTCTCACTATATGTTCCGTAACCTTCCAGTATCCTTCCCGTAAAATACTGTAAGATGTAAATGAATGTATGTATGCACACTATACGTCTCGTTTGCGTTCCGCCAACTGGACATTTTTGTCTACTAAATTTTGTCTTGAATCATACGCAAGGGATACTGGGTTACAAAACGTATAGGGGAAATCAACCTTTACTTGGAATCACAAAAATATATTGAAAAAATATAGAAAAGCGCTCGATCAAATTAAAATTCTCACTATTAGATCAACACGAAATTTTGCACCAAGTTGCGTGTAGGTTATTTCCACCCGATTAAAAAGTTTCAATCGGCTTGCATTTTACTTCCCAAGATATTGCGGAAATAACGTTAAAATTCCAAATAATAACGAAATTTGGCATATTTTTTTCCTCATATCTCCGAAAGTTAATATCGGATCGAATTGAAATTCAGAAAATCGTTGTTAAAAACTGATTCCAAGGTTTTCAGCAAATTACATCGAAATCTAATAAATATTTTCGAAGAAAAAAATTTTTTCATGAAAAATTTCAAGATTTTCCGAATGTTTTTTTTAATTAATATTCTAGCAACTGAATTCACACGAAATTTGCAGGTTGGTATTCCAAATTTGTCCAAGAAGTTTCAATTTTATCGAGTCACGACTTTATTAGATATCGAGGAAGTAACCGGAACATTTTAAATGGGCCTAACTCCAAAACTATCCAACCGATTCCACCCATTAACGAACTCATTCGAGATATTTAGACTCATAACTTAATCTGAAGTTCATCTAGAAGTTGAGTACCTGCGCCAGTATCTGCGTTGGTGAACGCTTCGTCTCTGAATTTTAACGAGCGTGCAAAATCTCAACATTTCAGAGAAATCTTTTCTCGAGTTGTAAGGATTCACATTCCAGGTTCCTGACATCTTACAACACTCAATATGATATTCGAATTTGTGATATAGTTGCATCAATGATCATAAATCATAATGGTCGACTTGTGGGTTCTTTCTTTCGGAGGAATATCATCATAATAGCCATCAGAACGTTAGGTCTAATTTACATGAAACTATTGAAATCATTCACGAAAAACTAGTTCAGAAACCATTTTATGTGCTTCCTTAAGATCAGCTAGGCAAAAATCAAGCCATTTGTCACATGCAAATCAAAATAATCGATTAATCAATATATCCAGCGAATATCAATCTGTCGCCAATTGGTTAGTCGATATCTATTGAGCTTTGTTTTAACGTTAATGTTCAGCAGAACCTTATCCTATCTGATCAACGCTCCAATGAATTTTTATTTAGTTAGCGGACCTGAACATAATACAACCAATGTCTGCATAATTACTCAACTCGAATGTTCAGCGGAAACTGTATAATAGGTTATACAGGTCATGTTAATGAAAGCGGTTTTTGTGGTAGGCAAATATATGATTAGCCGACGGCATTCAGTAGATAGATGCTCAAAATTAATTTATAATTCCAATGTCGCTCTGATTTTTGGTAACAATAAAATATGCTCCTATGAGTTTTCACTACATAGTGATGAAACCTAATTTCTGCTGATTCATTTAGTTTCACAACAATTGTTTATTCATAATATCATATCATCATAACTTCAGGTAAGTATGGCAACTGACTTTATATTCGATATTCGGTTCCTTCAATACTTGAAATGTACAGAAATGTGGAGTGTGTTCCGAGAGTGTACTTCGAGAGTTCCGGAAATTAATTCAGGAAAAAGAGTGAGTGAGTGAAATTGTATACATAGGTTCGCCTGGCCATCAAGGAGAATTTATTTTTATACTCTCGTTCTGGGTATAACATCAGGTTATCCTTTTTCACAAATTTCACCAAGTTGAGCATCTGAGTAGATATGTCTATGAATTGAACAAGAGTGCAATATCTCAACATTTCAGAGGATTTTTTTTCGAATTATTCGGATTCACATTTCAAATCCCTGACATGTCATAATACTCAATAAAAAATTCGAATTTGTGATGAAGTTGCATCAATGATCATAAATTATAATGGTTACATTTTAGGTTCATTTTTCCGGAAAAAATATCATGATAGTATCCGTCAGAACTTTACTATGGGACTATCGAAATTTTATTCATGAAAAACTAATTCAAAAACCATTTTATGTGCCTCATAAAGATCGGCGATGCAAAAACCGATGAATAAATATATCCAGCGAATATCAAATTGTCAACAATTGGGCCATTTGGTAGCTGATATCCATTCATTTGAACGTCGTTGTTCACGAAAATGTATTCATATCTGATTTAGAACTTCATTAAATTTTTATTCAGTGAGCGAAGCTGAATTGAGTGTATCCGATGACTGAATGATTACTGAACTAGAACGTTCAGCGGAAACTATATAAGTTATCCAGGTCATGTTCACGAAAGCGGTTTTCGCGGTAGGCAAATATATGATCAGCCGATGACATTCAGTAGATTTATGCTCGAAATTTATTTATAATTTCACTGTTTCTCTAGTTTTTTGGTTACAATAAAGTATCCTTCCATGAAATGTCATTGGATCCTCACTACATAGTAGAAAACTAGCTTAGACAGGTGATTACAAGTTTCTCAAATGAATATCTGTCATCAAATAAGAAAAAATCATCTGTATGATGATTATAAGTGATACAACTAATTTTTGGCTCAATTTCACGAGTTCAGAAAATTCATTCAAAAATAGAGATGACTGTAGAAATTTCTTAGGTACAGGCCGTCTGGCCAATCAGGAGTGTCTGCCTTTACGTTCCTGTTCTGCATAACAGTGAGTTATCGTTTTGCCCAAATATCCCTAATGTTTTAATTTTGAGCCCAAAATGATCTGGAACGTCTAGGTTGGACTCACTGATGTAGAATCTATATGGTCAAATTAGATTCTGTTTGCTCTTTATTTCGATGAATAGATCCTATGGTCTTGAAATTTTGCAAATACATGCAAAATTCTGTTCGAGTTAAAATGAATTGAAAATTCAAAAAATTATTATTCCAACATTTCAGTTCTCGGAGATTAATGATCACATTTCAATGGAATTTTTCCTGGGCCTTGAACCATATTTTACAAAAGTTCTCCTGATTTCAATCGGATATGATATTTATTCTCGGAGATATACGAACAAAAATATGTCAAACTTAGTTATTATTTTTGAAATTTTGAGGTTATTTCTTCTCTATCTCAAAAAGTACTGAAGCAAAAGAGTAACTAAAGAGTTATAGAAAATTTCAATAGTTTTTTTCGAAAATAATTATTTTTTTCAGAAAATGTCAATCAGATTACAGTGGAATTCGAAGAAATTATGAGTCGATATTCAACAAGAGTTTCTCGAATTCCAGTTGGTTCTAATTCATTCTAGAAGATATTGGAAGAGAAATATGTCTCACATCTCGGCTATTTAAAATTTTCAGGTTATTTTTTATTTATTCAAGAAGAACTAACGCTATCCGACTTGAACTTTATAGTTAGTTTCTAACTTTGTGCTGTTTTTCGTGACGACCGTACATGTGGAAAAATTAAAATTATTTCTTGTCGAAAATTTTTCAATTCTAGTTGAAAAAAAAAATTTCGGAAATATTTATCATTTTTCAATGAAATTTAGCACCTTCAAATTACCATTAGCTATACTGTTCTTATTTCCGGTGATCTTTTCAATAGATCTCTTGCATGAATTTTTTATTATTGAAATCGATAACTATATCCACAAGAATATTGAAAAAATTCAATCACCGGCAAAAATTTCAGATTTCAATGTGGAAACGATATTCTATTATTGGTTTCACATATTGGCTGTTCAAACGGTATTTTGCAGCGTTCCATGACGTAACCTGATATGTCCCATCTCCTTCTCTCTCTGTCCTTCCCTGTCTCCCGCTCTTCTTGTGTACCCACCACGTTTCACCCTATTTGGCCTCCTCTATTTCCGTCCCGATTTTAAATTTCAATACCGAATCATTCAGAATTCAACCATTGTGCAAGTATTTCAAAGCTAACATTTAATATAAAATTTCGTGCCATGACAAGACCAACAAGGGATTAGAACAGAGTATAGACCTATAACTTTCGTCACCATTCTTCTGGTGGGTGGTTTTTGGAAAAATGATTTCTTTTGAATGCTTCTCCTTGTTCGAAAAAATTCACCCTCTGAAATATCCTAAATACAATAAATTGGAGATCAAATAACGACAAATTCTTCGAGATAACAGGACATTACCAACTGGACTAAAAAGCAATTCAAATCCTAGCCCGCATCGTCCATTCAACGTTTTTAGGAGAATCATTTTCGATTTTAATCTCAAATATCCATGGAACCTCTGCTTTTCCTGGGGCTCTTTGCCGTTTATACTTCCCCTATATATCCGACATTCCTGCTCTGTCTATAAAAATATCGTGCTTAACCAATAATACAGAGAATCTCTTCAGAGCAAACAATGCGTGGAAAGTTTTTCATCCTTCCTTATCGAATTCGCCCGGATAGCGATTGGATTGAAACATCGATCAGGATTTATGTTGGTTTCCTTCAAAAGATTAAGTAGAGCTTTATTCGGATTGCTGAGTTTGACAGAATAAGGAAATATATGCAAGATTCCTTGATATTCATTCTCATTTGAATTGATAAATAGATTTTCAATAACCCTATAAACACTGAGCAAATTCAGCGAAAAAGGATCTCTGTATAAAAATAGGAATTGGTTCGTGAAGAAATGAAAAGCGTCAGTTTAGCATAAACAAACATGACACAAGTACGAATATCGGTCGATCAAACAACAAAGATTCCATTTTGATCCAATCAACCAAAACCCCTACACGAAGAAGCTTTATACAGGGAATTCAATAACTGCAATTCCACTGATTTACCAATCATCAGACGTGGCTTATGAAATCTGATAAGAATTCACAAAATTTCCCTTTTTTGGTGGATACGCCTCTGATGTAGTATTGGCCCCAAATCAAACTCCAAACCACCTGCATTAATGAGAAATAGAATAAATAAGATTATTCCACACATATAAACTTTTTTGTGTAGTAATAGCATCCCCATAAAAACCGAGCAAATTTAATACTTAAATTTTCAGATTCAACAAAACAGTGTTTGATGAAGCGTTTATAACTTGGGAGATGACACAAACTTTTTCAATTTGAAGTATCAACCGTAGGTAAAGTTTAGTTGGATATTGCGCTGTTAAGTAGCAACAATATGTAGCTCGTAATTGACAAATTAAAAAATTCCTTTCAGTGCTTATGAAGAACTCATAGATAGAGTTCTTCAAGTAGATATTCCCCAGATTGTTTAAATTTTTTTCTTATTTCCTGGTATTTAAGCTAAGTGTGCAGTTTCATGATGCAGTATTTAGCTCTCCTTCGCCGGTCAGAAGTAATGCAGAATTCAGAAAATCAATAATTTAAGTCGGCAAATTTGGCAAGCTTATTCATATTTGATGTCAAGGCGGTAACTTTCTGATGGGAAGCTTTGGTATCTTCCATCATACGGTACAAAATTCTTCACGTACCTTTAATATTTTTCAATCGAGCGATCTGCACCAAACCCTAGTCAGGACCGTTTAAATTCCCAGAATATATTGGAGGTTTATAGAAAACCGATTCTCGTGAAACGTCAATGTCTGCTGAAAGATCTTGCTTCCGCAATTTTGTGCGCTGTCTCTGGGTTATTTGATATTTTCGGAACGGAATACTAGCAACCCTATAACTAGCAAATATCCAATAACGTTGAACTATATGAAATATAAATTGACAAACAAGACAACTTCCAGCCAATCACCATGATCTATTAAAATATCGATATTTAGATCCAATAACCTTGTTTGAAGAGCCAATTGAATTTACATCTACATAACGAATTCGTGTAGAAATGTTATTTCTCAGATACAAAATTGCAAAAATTTGTGAGATAGCATCTTGAATGAATTTCTTCTTTTGGCGAAAGTAAGCTTAAACATACTTCCATTTAAAAAATTCAAATGTCTTCAAGGAACTTCAAAACTCTCTGCTTCGTATGCACTTATGAAATCTAAATTCATCATCTGAAATGAATCTTATTAAGATCACACTTCTGTTATCGAAGAAACAAATTAGCTCGGTCCTTTGGGGCCGCCAAATCTTCCGAATTTCGAAATGGATACGAGATTAAATTGAAGTCGTTCCACTAATTGATAACATAGATATCCTATCCAACGTTTCTCGGGATAGCGCAAATAATTCTTGGAAGGTGGACGAAAAAAGTGAACAAACCATTCTTCATTAACTTAATTGAAACCAAGCTGAGATCCAAGTTTTAATTCAAATGAATCGTTTTGGCACAGCACCTGCCACATAAAAACCTTGAAGGACCGGCGCTCTCAATGTAGGTACGGGGTGAGATCCAACACTACTGTCGGATAGAAGAATTCGAATTCTGCTTTCACAAGAACATTTTGATTGGTTGACTTCAGGGTGTGGCGAAAGAGACAGTGCAGGTTTGAAGGGCTATTAAAAAATTACAGAAATTAGATTCATATGATATTTTTCAGTACTTCATGCCATTTTATGTATGATGTTATAAAAATAAAAACAGGAAGATGATGGCTGCCAGCAGCGATACATTGATGAAGGTGATTCCTTCAAGGTATGAGGCTGATGTTCAACAACCTTTTCCTTCAGGTAGTCCCACAAGAAAATCTCACAAATGCCAATTCCGGCAAGCACGTTGACCAGCATCACCCCTCAAAGCAACGAGGTGCGTGGGGAAGTTCTGTCGCAGTGTCGTAATTGGAACCCGAGCAGTATATGCCCTAGAATTTGAAATGCAAAACCCTCCTCATAAGTAGTCGGCAATGCCTAGTACAGTTGAATGCTTCCAAACTGAATGCGTTTTTGGCTCACAACAGCTTCTCTCAATATCGTAAAATTTTCGAATTTTCTTGCCGTTTTGAGGCTTCCTGAACCACTAGGTTTTAGTATAGAACTAGGTTCTCAAATTTACGCACTCTTATCTCTATTACATTATGGTTAGATAGGGTATCATGACACGCAAGGTTAAGGTGCATCCGAAAAACTCATTGACTTGCAACGAAAGAACGACCATTTTCGAAAAACGTACGGTTGGCAGAGCCCTATTTTTCTCGAGACCAAACTATGATTATGGCTGATAACGGCAAAACTTGGCAGACGAGATGCATCACAAACATACTATATATATATTCTTTTGAGATGAGCAGTACATTTTTTTTTATATCAAACATTCAAACATACTATCCCCCCACACGGAAAGTACCAACCTTTTAAAACTGCCCTCTGTGTTTTGCTACACGCTTTATAATATCAACTCGGACAACTACTTATGAAGTCTATGAAGGCCTGACAACGGTTTTCTTAGATGAATGATGGAATTTCGAAACAGTTATCCGATAAACTACTTAAACTTGAAATTATCATCCGAGTGAGGCTCACTGTTTATGTTTATGTTTGTGCAAATCCTATATCTAGAGAAGGGAAACCAAAAAATTAGTGTTTCAATGGACAATATCTGAAATATGCGATGACGTTTCAGTTGATGTCGCGATCGATCATGTAAAGACTTTACCGAATGGTAACTGATCTGCCAAAGGCTATCATTCGCACTATGTACTTCAATTATGCCCTCAAATAATAATATAAGGCTTCAATCCATCAGCTATGAATGAGCCACAAAATTTCTGGAATGGAAGACGATGGGTCGCCTCAAAATGCCATCCAATTAATAGAATAATAATGGAAAACCACAGACAGAATACAAACTATCAAGATCATTTCCTAATCTGATATGATATAATCACCAAAGGAATCTTTAAAGAAGGAGGTGTCATCCTAGACACCGCTACACACTAATTAAATGGTTTTTACCAATCATCAGAGCAACTCATTCTTGAATGACCCGAAGTAGAGTATAAGAAATCTGAGTCCTATTGCAGCGGTGCTTTGGAATGGTAATCTAGTCAGGGTCACCTAGGATATGTACAACAACTCAGCCCTATAAGATTCAGAAACTTTGGACGATGTACAAAACGTTCATCCAGTTGTCGTTTCACATACCACTGCGATATTACAGATTCATAGTTTCCTCACGACTCCAAGAACCCTCGGCTTATGTGGTTTTACTACAAGACGAGAAGCCTAGTATTATTTTGTGAAGAAACAGGGATCATAGAGATGACACAACCTCCTAATGTGGGGGCCATGTCATCGCCTAGAGCAATTACAAGAAAATATAATCCATACTATCTCGGTCCCAATTCAAAATCAGAAAAAAGAGCTAAACTTCCTTGTTTCGTGGGTTGGCTTTTTATCTGGTTGTTTCCAATCATTTTGTTTCTTGTTTGCGAGCATGGTAACAAGAAGCCCTGAAAACTCAAATGGGAGGGGATGTTCAATAATACCTTGTTTCGAAGTTAATTCGATGGCATTCTCAATAAGGCCGTATACTTGAGGTTTATTGGTAGTACTTCTTCAAATCATTATTCTGAAGTGAAGAGAATCTAAAGAATGCAATTACCGATTCAGTATTATTGTGGAAAAAATAATTATCGTGGCATCTGGAGTTTCTTCTTTCCACAAGTGGTAGTCACTGATATTCTAGGAAATGCTGTGATTGGACCTAGTGGTTGAGAAATTTTCATCACTTTCATGTTTCGTTGCAATTCTTAGTATCGTGACTATTGTACGCTTTCTATTTTTCGGCAGTACCAACAAAAATGTCAAATGTAGGGCACTTTTGAGAGCAACCGAATTCCTTTGAATCAATGTGCACTCAACCCTCCTTCCCTTTCAACATTTTAAAGGTTGCTGGCATCATGCTCACATTATTGATACAAGTTGATTGGATCCAATCGAGGTATTAAATGTTGTACCTTTTGAAAATGAAACGCTGCTTAGGCTCGGACAAGAGGCGGTTTGATAAGAGCTAAATCTGGAAGTAGATAATACTAGGGCGGGCCAACCCAAAGAATACGGCGAAAATAAGACAGATCAGTATGAAGCCATAGACTGTAATTATAAGTTTATGTTTGGAATAAATTTTTATCGAAAATTTTGCAAGTCGAAGTATTTGAAAGCAGATTTTGTGTTATTCCATTCTGAATTAGAATATAAAGATTAGAAACAATTTGACTTTTTAGGAGAAATAAAATCAAACTGACCAAAATCCTTTTATCAAGTTTCTGAGTATTTTCGAAAATATCCCCATTTCAACCCAGAAAAAATCGATATTAAAACCTTCGCCAATCTACAACACCAGAAAACAATGGGACTGCCAGTCTGATAGATCTACTGAATCGAAATGGAAAATTCGTACGACATTTCCACTCCTTTGGGATGAAGTTGCGAAATAGAGTTACCAAGTCAACTGAAGAACTTGATATTTCAACGATTATGAGTATTGATTAAATCTTATTTAGGGAGCATTTCGCATCATTTTTTAGGTTTTTTTATGGGTTTTCACTCCCAATATCTGAAACGGAACTATTAAAAATCAAATAAAATTGTTTTTTTCATGAAGAACGCCCTTGCGGATTGCAGTATCAAACTTTTTCTCAAGGGCAGTTTCTTGCAGAAAAGATTGCCTAAAGAGCAACACAGGAACAATACAAACGATAAAAAAACGAACTGTTACGTTTCAGAGTACAAATCTGACTTTTTCATCAGACAAATTAGAAAATTTCAAGAATTATTTTCATTAAATTTTTTGATTCGATTTGAGACTTATGTCAAATTGACAGTTTTGAGGAAACACAGCAACACAGATTTATTTGGTTTGAACGTTTTTTAATTCTACTTCTTTTTAAAGTAAATTCAGCTAAATAGGGTCTATTTCTACCGAACAATGAGCAAAATTACTATCTCCATTTAACAAAATGCAAGAGGACTCTTCGATTTTTCTTTCCAAATTATCTGATTCCAACATCAGTATTTTTGTAATGTCCCATCTATTCTGTGATTCCCAATGGTCGACCATACATGGTTCCTTATGTGGGATTTTTGTATGTCTCTATTCTTCAGGTTGTTTGTGTGTTGTGTTGTGTGTTTGTGTTTTCTGATATCTAATGGTCTTGACGTTTCCCCTGTATATGTCTTCCCACAAATACAGGGAATACTATAAACATAATTTTTTGTTTCTCGTTATTTGGTTTGGTTTTAGTTAGTATGGATCTCAAATCATTTCTTGATTTGAAAACCATTCTTGTATTGAATTCAGTACCAATTCTTCTAATCTTTTCTGAAAGTCCATGTACATTAGGAATCACATTCAATAAACCGGGTTGTTCATGATGGTTGTGCTGTTGATTTGGTTGATAATTATAAGAAGATTTTTGTCTTAATTTGAAAAGATTTCATTTCTCAATTCTCTTGGATATCCATTAACTTCAAGAAACGATTTGATGTTATTAAATTCACGTTGACGAATTTCATGAGTTGAGGAGATTACATTTGCTCTATCATAAAGGGTTTTAATGATACCTGAGATTCGTCAACGTGAATTGAATTACATGAAATCGTTTCTTGAAGTTAATGAATATCCGAGAGAATTTATAAATAAAACCTTTTCGAATCCAGACAAAAAATCCTCTTATAATTATCAACCAAATCAACAGCACAACCATCATGAACAACCCAATTTATTGAATGTGATTCCTAATGTACAGTGCATCCCATTTTCGGTGAGACAGCCAGGTTTCTCGCTTGTTATTTAAGATAGAGCCTTGCAGTTTTCACGTTCCTGTTCTACTTTTTTGTGAAGCTCAAGTTGGCCTAATCAGATTTCGCATAATTGTTTCCGTTCATCAGATACAGGGGATTTTGGAAATTGATACTTTTCGGACCCCTCCTTTATCTCCAAAGTTATAAGTAATAATGCTCAGCTAAAAACTACGTCTGATACAGAATTCTGCGTAGAATCCAGTGGTGTACTCAATTTTTTTTTCCGGGGTTTGGTTTTGAAGATACAACACAAACCTATATTTTTTTCAACGGAACACCATATATCTCATTACTTCGTTGAATCTGTAATTTTTTCCGTTTTAGAATGATGTGTAATACTATATAGGTAAGATGATCAAAAATGCTGAAAAACACTAAAACATCACATAATGATGATTTTTTGTTAGTGGGTCATGGATTTCCCAAATAAAAGAAGAATCAATTGGATAATTTTCATTTGTGATTTTGATTTATAGGAGATGAATAAGCAAACAAAGATAATACAGTCATCACTAACACGAAGAACAAAACGTAGATACCTACCTAATAACAACAAATAAATAATACAAAAATTCATAATACAAATTGAATACAGAAGAGATACACAATGAAAAAACCATACCCCGGAAAAACAAATTGAGTACACCACTGGATTCTACGCAGAATTCTGTATCAGACGTAGTTTTCGGCTGAGCATTATTTCTAATAACTTTGGAGATAAAGGAGGGGTCCGAAAAGTATCAATTTTCAAAATCACCCTGTATCTCATAAACGGAAACAGTTATGCGGAATCTGATTAGGCCAACTTGAGTTTCACAAAAAAGTAGGACAGGAACGTGAAAACCAAAAGGCTCTATCGCAAATAACAAGCGAGAAATCTGGCTGTCTCACCGAAAATGGGATGCACTGTACATGGACTTTCGGGAAAGATCAGAATAATTGGTGCTAAATTCGATATAAGAACAGTTTTCAAACCAAAAAATGATTTGAGATTATGAGTATTATCGAAAATTCTCAAAATCGACATAGTAATTGGGCGACCCCGGCCCCTACGCCATTTTGATATATTTTGCACTAAATGTTGAAAACTTTTCTAGGTTTTGTCCTCAATTGCTATCAATAGGATTGATTGATGGCCTTCGATAGTAATATCCTAAAAAATTTCTGATGACTGGTCATCGCAGCTATTTGTCATGTCTCTCGTTTGAAAACTTCACTCCATCGCAAAACTTTTCAGGTGTTCTGAATCAATAAACCTCAATCCGAAACAATTATCTCAGTCAGAAACTACCGCAAGGAAGGTCCCGTGAGAATCATATAAGGGTCGATGAAACAATTTCCTCGGAGTGGTTCCAATCGGTTTTTATTTGGAGACATGTGGAGTGGAAACCATAATTCGATAACAAGATAAACCGAATCGTGAAATCGAATATTGCGGAGGAACCTCAGAAATTATAGTCAACAAGTTGGAGCATGAAAGATCGTCAATATCCCTAGGCTTTCTTGGGGATAATGGGATCCATCAAATTGCTACGAAATGATTAGAATTCACGGATGGAGCTTGGGGTTTATTGTATTTTATTAACAAGCTTCGGAGTAATATACATTTTGGTTACATATAATCTTCATTGAACGGTGTATGCAGACTAACCATCTATTTAAAGCTTACATGTTTAATTAACTCGTTCAGTGAAATGTTGTATACCTTTGTTTGGTTTTCACACCGTTTCTCTGTATAAGGCGCTATTTGAGACAAGAGTGTTTTCGCAAATATATTCAGTTCCAGACAATATATTTCTCGATTGTGAAAATAAAGGGTGTTTCAAATTGCACGTTTTTTTTAAATGAATAAATAAAACACATAATTTGCATTCATTTTCAAAGAATTTTTATTGGTAATTGAAGTATCAGTTATGAAATTTTTACACCAAAAATAATATCTGTCAAATGGCCTTCCCTTGCAGCTCAACAGATGTTCACTTTTTTTTTGATCTTCAATGACATTTTGACATAATTGAGGCTCTATCTCACTAATGACATGAATAATTTCATCCTTTAGTTCAGGAATCGATTGTGGATTTTTCTTATAGACCTGGCTTTCCACATAACCCCAAAGAAAGTAGTCCATCGGTATCAAATCACATGATCTTGGTGGCCAATTGACATCACCGTTTCTGGAGATTATTCGTCCAGGAAATTTTTGTCTCAATAAATCAATTGTGTCATTTGCAAAGTGAGGTGTAGCGCCATCCTGTTGAAACCAAATGTCCTCTAGATCAATATTCATTAATTCAGGCGACACAAATTCGATTATCATCCGAAGATATCGATCACCATTGACCGTTACAGCTTCACCAGCAGCATTTTCGAAGAAGTAAGGTCCAATGACACCACATGACCAAAATGCACACCAAATATTGACTCGTTTAAGATGCATAGGTTTCTCATGAATAATTCGTGAATTTCCATCACCCCAGATACGACAATTTTGTTCATTAACAGAGCCACTAAGTTGAAAATGTGCCTCATCGGAAAACATAATTTTTTCAGAAAAACCAGCTGGTTGTTCATTGATGAGATTGACAAATGAACGACGTTTTAAATGATTTTATGGCTTCCGCTCCTGTGTTATTTGAACCTTATATGCCTTCAGAACTGAATCCTTGTGTGCAATACGCCATGTTGTTGACCCACTAAGTACAACTCGTTGTGAACTTCGTTTAATGGACATTCCAGGGTTTTCAGCAACACTTTCACATACCAACTCAATATTTTCCTGTGAACGACCGCTACGACTGCATTTTTCACTTTTTCGATCTTCCATAAAATAATTCAACAATTTGAACGCTTGGTTGTGTCTTGTACGAAGCCATTTTCATAAATGTCGACGAATTTAGTGCGCCATCTATATTTTATTTATTCTTAAAAAAATCGGGCAATTTGAAACACCCTTTACATTCATTTTGCGCTACAGTATATTAATTCTCCTTTTCGATAGATTTATATTCTACCAAGCAGAATATAATTGAAGAGTTGAAGAGTTTCAAAAATATGAAAATTTCAGATCCGAAATATTCATTGATTATAGTCCGCAAGCATACAATTTTCACCTTAGAACTTCCAACAGCTTTGATTATAATAGAATTCAAGACGATAATCACTATTAATGTTGAAGGAATATCAATAAATATTTATGATTTCAAAGAAGAAATCAACTTTTATCAAGTTTTTATGGTTCCTGAAAACTTGGATATTCAAACGGCTGAAAACGCAAAAATGCTTTGGACATATCTTGACGATTTTAGATAAATCACATCAATTAGTATATTGATAATGATAGAAATAATTTTTTTTTATATATTTAGACCTTTCAAGTGGAAATTATATAATGTTTTGTGGAGAATAAATATCTCGAAACGAAAAATAAATATATTGTAACAGAAAATCAATTCATTTCTATAAATGGTAAATATTTCAGACGAAAATTAATTTATTATATTTTATATAGTTTCATCCCAAACTGAAAACTAACTTTACAAATTTCGAGTACCTTAGTAGATAGAGTTATTGTGTTCACGGCCAGTCTCTACTCAGTAGCTTGATTATTGTAGAGTGAATTTGGAGTTAAATTACGAAGGCCGACTCATACAATTTGTGAAAACAACCCAATATTCTGATATTACCAGGAATATACATAGAATCGAATTAAAATCCAGTACTTGAACGAAAACAAAACAGCTTGAAGGACCGTGTGGAATTTTGTGAGGAAAATATAATTATTAGATCGCCAAATATCACATATACTTGAAAACAAAAGTTTGAATTTTCTATTAATATCTTATCGAACACAAATACATTTCCCAACTAGTTATCGAATTTCATCATATCCGGATTAGTATTTTTTGAGATAGGTATTTCTGAAATGAAAAGAAATGAAAGGTTACAAGAACAAGAACAAAGTCAAACAGATTAATAAAGAAAATAAACATCACGTCAGAATAGAAATGTAGTTTATACCTGCCTTCTCCTTTTCGCTTTGTTCATCGTTTGTATTGTTCTGCCCTTCCCCCTGCCCTTGAAAAATGGATCCTGCAATCCGTAAGAACGTTTTCCATAAAAGAACAATTTTGATTCAATATTTAATAGTTTTTTTTTCGATATTGGGGATGGAAACTCCGAAAAAACCTACAAAAGAGTCAAATGAGTCAACGAAGAAAATAGACAAACTTCAAAATAGATACGCCATTTGCCATACACTGCAAATCATAATTATTCAGCCAGTGCATATATCAAACGATGAAATTTCATACACGAAACTTTCACATTTTTTGTACCAGTTTATATAAATGAGGCGTTAAGAATGAAATTTCTTTCATTCCAACTAACACAATATGCGTTCTAGTACATAACGCCACGAAATTAATGTTTGGGAAATTCCTTAAAAATGATATTGGATACTCTTTTCATGCTGAGTGAATTATCTAATTGATATTCTAATAGATATATTCCACTACTATTCAAAAACTCAAAGTCGAGTACTTTTGAGTATCGAATGCTTGATGAATTGAAAAAACCAAAACGAATAAATAGAGAAAATAGACATACGTAAAAAAAGATACTCAATTCTTTCATTTAGAACACTGCAAATACTAATTATTCAGCCAGTAAATATAACAAACGATGAAATTCCATACACAAAACCATGACATTTCTTGTACCAGTCTACATGAATGAGGCGTTCAGAATGAAATTTATTTCATTCCGACCAACACAATATGCGTTCTCGTGCATAAGCTCTAATTACGGTAGTTGTAGGGAACAAACGAAATTAGGACCGATCTGCGGTTGTTTCCAGGGCAACCTTTTATACGAAGTGAATTTGAAATGCATTCCGAATTGCCAAACTCCATCTAACTTACTCGGAATTAAATATATTTACATTTTAAAGCCTACTTGAATTTCATTGTGCTTTCAGGGGGGCTTACGGTGTTTGATAGCGGCGATTTTTCCTCTATTAAAATGAGTGGGTACTGAGTTAAACACAGACTAATTATCAAGGGTTCTTATCGCGGTTCAGTGAAAACAGTTCGTAACTCCAACCGAGGGGAATTTTGCATACCACAGCTGGTTATAAGCAGATAATTTTCTTAGCACGTTGATTTCTTTTATAAGCGCCATGTAAATCTGCTTTACCACGAGGTGAAGGATTGAGACTTGGATTATTACAAGTTTATTTCTGTTGGAGATTTGAGGGAAAATAAGTGTTTTTGATCCGAGGAAGGATCACGTCCTTCATCAACTGACATTAACAATGAATAATGGGAATAGGGCTGCCTTTCAGGAATTGCAACTTCTTCATTATACGACGTTTCGTCTATATATTAATAACAATAAACTATCGCAAAATTTTCAGCATTTGGCAGAAACTTACCCTTAATTAATTGTTGTAGGCAAAAGATGGAATACAAGTCATCGAACACACAGTGTACCTATAGATAAAATTGATCGAATATTTACATTTAAAATAATAGATAATAAAGAACCTCACAATCGAATTACAAACAGGTACAAAAGAAAACATTATTGTTTCACGACTATCCTCAAATGACAATCAACGTATCTCAATATGAAACGACGATGCATATGTTTATGTTATTCTTTCTTTCGGTCGGTCCCTATTAATCTTATACATATTCAGAAGATTACTATAAACTGTGCTCAGATTTTGTGTATCAGTTCTGTCATTCACTGTAGAATTGGTGGTTATATGAATCATTTCGCTGATACATCTTTTATAGTAAACGGCCTCATAATCTAAAACCTCGACATTTTCAAAATCAAATGTATGCTGTTCACTGCAATGATGTTTGGCTACAGCAGTTTTGTCTATCTTAATGCGGTGTTTATCTTGACAGTCGCACTTGTGTTGTCTTATTCTATTCTGCAGATATTGTTTGGTCTGTCCTATGTAACTCTTGTCGCAATTCATACAGGGTATCCGATAAACAATATTAGACCGCTGGAGTAAAGATGATTTATCTTTTAATCCCGGAAACAATGCACCAACCTTTTTTATAGTATAGAGCGCCAACTTGATCGGAATTTGGTTTCTTCTAAACATTAAATCGATTTTTAATGAAAGTAACGGAACATACGGGAATCTGCAATACTTGACTGCCTCGCTACCCTCACCTGCACGCTGTGTATTTTCGAGTGCACAATCAACCCTCCTAGCTTGTGCAATTATCCTATTGATCAAGCTGATGGGATAATTATTAAGTTTGAGCAGTTCTTTTATTTTGTTTTCGTTATAGATTTCAAATTCAGGACTGCTCAAGTTTGTCACTCTATGAATCAATCCCTTTATAATGGCTACCCTATGCTTGAAGTCGTGATGGAAAAAATAGTTCAGCAATTTCCCTGAAGTAGAGGTCTTCTTGTACCAGCTTGTTAACATCCTTCCATCATTACGTCGATGTATCATAACGTCAAGAGAAGGGATTGTTTGATTTAATTTTTTCTCGACTGTAAACTGTATTCTAGGACGGAACGAGTTGAAAACTTCTAGAATTTCATCTATTTTATCTTCTGGGACAGAATCAAAAGTGCATTATCGACATGAATTTTCATCAGAGGAACATCGAATAGTAATACATGCCGATACATTCTTCAATCACACCATCCACAACAAAATCAGCAATTACCGAAGATGCAGGATTTCCCATTGCAGTGCCATCCTTTTCTTGACGTTATGATACATCGACGTAATGATGGAAGGATGTTAACAAGCTGGTAACAGAAGACCTCTAGTTCGGGGAGATTGCTGAACTATTTTTCCCATCATGACTTCAAGCATAGGGTAGCCATCATAAAGGGATTGATTTGTAGAGTGATAAACTTGAGCAGTCCTGAATTTGAAATCGGTAACGAAAATAAAATAAAAGAACTGCTCAAACTTAATAATTATCCCATCAGCTTGATCAATAGGATAATTGCACAAGCTAGGAGGGTTGATTGTGCACTCGAAAATACACAGCGTGCAGGTGAGGGTAGCGAGGCAGTCAATTATTGCAGATTCCCATATGTGCCGTCACTTTCATTAAAAATCGATTTAATGTTCAAAAGAAACCAAATTCCGATGAAGTTGGCGCTCTATACTACATTGGTGCATTGTTTCCGGGATTAAAAGATAAATCATCTTTACTCCAGCGGTCTAATATTGTTTATCGGATACCCTGTATGAATTTTGCGACAAGAGTTACATAGGACAGACCAAACAATATCTGCAGAATAGAATAAGACAACACAAGTGCGACTGTCAAGATAAACACCGCATTGAGATAGACAAAACTGCTTTAGCCAAACATCATTTCAGTGAACAGCACACATTTGATTTTGAAAATGTCGAGGTTTTAGATTATGAGGCCATTTACTATAAAAGATGTATCAGCGAAATGATTCATATAAACACCAATTCTACAGTGAACGACAGAACTGATACACAAAATCTGAGCACAGTTTATAGTAATCTTCTGAATATGTATAAGATTAATAGGGACCGACTGAAAGAAAGAATAACATAAACATATTCATCGTCGTTTCATATTGAGATACGTTGATTGTCATTTGAGGATAGTCGTGAAACAATAATGTTTTTTTTTGTACCTGTTTGTAATTCGATTGTGGTGTTCTTTATTATTGATTATTTTAACTGTAAATATTTGACCAATTTTATCTATACACTGTGTGTTCGATGACTTGTATTCCATCTTTTGCCTACAACAATTAATTAAGGGTAAGTTTCTGCCAAATGCTGAAAATTCTGTGATAGTTCAATGTGTAATTTAAGCTGTGAAGAATTCTAAATATATAGACGAAACGTCGTATAATTAAGAAGTTGCAATTCTTGAAAAGCTGTCCTATTCCCATTATCCATTGTTAATGTCAAAATAAATAAACTCAGATTCTGTTCCTTTCTCCGAATTAACGTTGCGCTAGATATTTGTATATTTTTCAGTGATTCTACTCATTGTGACTCAAAATTGAACATGAACTGAATCAGACTTAGATGAGAGTGTAATTTCAATGAGTTCAATTTTTGACTATGACAAAATGGCGAATGAGCCGACATTTATTATTCATTGGTTAAATTTAAGGAATGTTTTAAGAATATAAGGAGGTGTCAGGCGTTGTACAACCTGATCAATTCAATTCAGTTTAAGCGAGGCCACAGAAGATCAATGCCATGGTCGGAAGATCAAGTTTTGAGGATTACAGTTTTTGGAAGTTTCTGAAAACACTCGGAAACGTTGATTATGGGATCTCAGAAGTCAAAATATGGGCCGACCAATTTGAAAGAAGATGTTCGGATCAAATTTTGAATGATTGGTTTATCAGGTAGATATAACTGGTTTATATTTGTTCATATTTTTTAGGGGGAAAATAAACGTGAATCAGATTCGATTAATTTCTTTCAGAAGCATTCTCAAAATGGTCGGAAATGTTGGAAAAATACGTGCTACTAGAAATAAACCTTATTCAATAAATATATGTTTAAGTTTTTCGTTTAGAAAATATTCATTATATTCGGGAAAATTTCAGCACAATCCTTGAGCTCTATTTTCTACAGTAATTTGCCAAATGTCAGATTGATACGGTTTCAATTTTGGAGATATTAGGGAAGAATTTGTCCAACACCGAGGTTTTTTCTTCGGTATCGTTATTTTTACCGGAATAACTCGAAAAATACTGATCAGGATGATACCTTAAAACAAATCTCGTCGAATTTATTCTTTCGAATATACAATATTCTGGGATCTCCTGATCATATTATCCTCACAAATACTGTCTCATCCCCCAAGGTTTCATTTCTCAATCAAGTACTGTATTTCAGTTTGATTTTACCTGTATTTTTGGAAATATTGGGAAAATAAAATTTTGAATGGGTAAATGTGCGGAACCATTGGGTGGATTTCACCCATTCAATTTGGTCTTCGTAATTCAGGTCCAAACCTATTCTGCAAATATCAAGTTTTCTAATTGTTAATTTCAGAAGTTCGACTATAAGTCCGACCGTAAACACAATAACTTCCGGAAAAAACGTGTTAAAAAGCGATATTTGTAAAATAGCTGTGGGACTCAATTACAAAGGTGGAATTCTCGAATGGGTGAAAGCCAGCCCATGATTTCATGAATATACCCAATAAATTTTATTTTCGCAATGTTTCGAAAAATATATATAGGATCAAATTAAAATACAGTGTTTGATTGAAAAATAATAGGTTGAAGGTCCATACATGATTGGAATATCAGCAAATTTTTCCATCAGGAAGTAGAGCTGCGTATGGCGTAACGTGAAATAATGTCCGCTCCGGAAACGAATCTGAGCATGCGCGCGATTTCAGGTCAATGCTTTCTAAGAATTGTTTACTGCTTAAGTTCATGGCTATGTTTCTTTGAACTGTCAAGAGTGTTTATTTCTTTCTTTATGATTTATTGTGAGCTCCTGTGAGTGGATGAATTTATTTTTGGTTTCCTTTTTGAATGAAGAAATTGATAAAACAACTCGTATAATATGCTACGAAAAACATAGATCTTTTTTCGAAATTTTTCTCGCCCAACTATGAAATTATGACTTGAAAAGATATATCAGAATTAAATTAAATGGATATTTATATCACATACCCTTAGCCGCTGGCGACACGGCAATGAAATTGACCAGTGCTGCTCCTGTACCGTGGCCCATCAACGTGACCCTCAGGGGGTCTCCTCCGAAGGCTGGTAAATTCTCTTTGAGCCAGTGCAACCCCGCCACTAGATCCATTAGACCGAAGTTGCCTTGTGCGCTTCCCTTGGTGCCAGTCTTCAGGAATCCTGTAAAAAAAAGCTTTTAGATGGAATCACGATGAAATGTAACACTTAATGGGCAACCGTTGGAGGGTGCGAGATTCTGGAGTGAAAACCTGGCGAATACTCCACACGAACTCAGTGTTATAATATATTCATTCGTATGTCCAAATTTAATCATAAGTATACATTCACTTCAAGAAGAAAATTCAGTAGGCTATACATTTTTTTCACGTTTCACACTGAAAAATAAAGAAATTTATTTATTTATTTATTTATTTAACTACAAGGAACACAAACAGGTGACACAGTCACCCACAAAAAGCATTCACATATTAATTATTATGGCTAGAAAAAATTGCAATACAATAACAGAATCATCTATCATCATAAAAACTTTCCCTCTCCTATTTACTCTTATTTCCTATTTACTATTATGTTTTTTGTTTTTTAAACCAACTCTCTGAAGATACATCTCAACTTGAATTTAATGACATTTTTGCTCTGGTGGAAGATATCAACATCATCGACATACGCGTTGCAGAGCTGAAGCATTCTGCATATAGGTGAATCTCTAAAAGCTCTATTTGTGCTGTTGAAAGGTATGTGGAAGGTATATTGACGTCTGAGAGATCTCATAGGTATATGAAAAAATATTCTACTAAGAATTTCGGCCGAGTCAACTCTATTGTCAAATACTCTATGTAGGAACAATATATCATTTATTTTTCTCCTATTTTCCAGACTGAGCAAACCAAAATGTCTCAATCGTATAGAATAGTTATCCGGGTCTCCCGGGATTAAGCGGAAATTAATTCTATAGCACATAAACCTCAGATACCTATTTTGCACTTTTTCCAATCGCGATATATAAGTACTGTAAACGGGACTCCATATGATATATAATTTGCTTGATATGTATGAATGATATAAGGTAATAAGGGTATTTATATCTTTGAATTGACGACATTCTCTGGTAAAGAAACCAGTTAATCTATTACAGGACCCCACAAGATAATTTATATGTGCATCAAATATGTGAATGTGAATGTGAAATATGAATGTGAGGGAATAGTGACTATCCCAACAGAAAACTACGCGGCGTTGTCCGTTCTACACCAAAATCGTAATAATTACGTATGTAACTGAATCAAACCATATAGTAGGTACTTAATGAACATAAGTAAAATTGACAATAGCTCACCGTAATATTTTGAACCGGGCAACATTTCACAAGTAAAAACTTGATAAACCCATTTCAAGGCCTACCAACTCACCTTATGAAAGTTAATTGAGTTGAGTTACACATTGGGTGCATAAAATGTATGTTGCAGACATTCCTCGATATATCTCGCGTCCAAAATTTGTCAATGATGAGGTAAGCGTTATTTATAAATATTCGTAAACTATGCATCGGCTCCTCAAACCAGACAATTAGTTCCAAATGAAGGTATTTGTTGGGATCATCTCTGATTCACTGAAATTCGAGTTGGGGTTCCTGATTAAAAGTCAATAGTTTCAGGTTTATATAAGACATGTTCCGTAGATCAACTTGGTTATTTCGCTTGCTGGTTTTCCATTCCGTGCATATGGAATGTTCGGTTGGTCCATGAAAGGAGGTTAATTACGGAATTTGGTTGATGAAAAAGCGATCTTTCTGTCATCAGAACGACAGTTTATTTTCTATGGTAACATATCCATAGCACAGAATAATCCATATTCACTTTAGGATTAACATGCATATAAATAAGATAAATTCAAAGATGTGCTCTTGTCTCGCCAATGCAGGGGAAATTGGTAGAATTCGTTTTTCCATTTGAGGTGGCGCTGTTTGAGAATTACGACCTATTGTCAAGGCAACTGTCTGTCAGGTGAGAATTGACATCAGACAAGAGTTTTGTTCGTTGTTCCTACATGAACTGCACTAACTACACGAACTCCAGTGATACTGTTTGGAGTGTTTCCTTGTAAACTTGCACTCTGTTCGTTGCGGAAATAGTGGGAGTGAGTGTTGTCACAGATTATGTGTCCAGTGCATAGAGTGAGGTTATCTTCTGTGATGATGATGGTTAGATAAAAAATGTGAAATTATTTCACAGAATTAATTGATAACTGATACATCGTTATCACTGGATAGCTTGTTTTAACATATGCATATTTTTTTGATTTTGTTGATACAGACTAGCAACATATTTCCTTCAAGTCAGACTGAGAGGTGTCAAGAATTGAAGTTTCACAAAATAACAACTCATTGAATAGGCGATATCATCAATATCTATTGGAGTTCTTTCTCATTTCAATTCAAAAGATTTCCAGAAGAAAACAGGTAATTTCTTCAACGATTAATTTTTTTCATCAGATTTGAGGTTTTCCAGTAGCACTTGAGAGAAGCATATTAGCATATATCATTAAATTTCAATTTCAAGTAAATGAAAATTGTTGAACAGTTCAATTGTATTCAATGAAGAACCAAAAATATATACCAGATTATACAATTCATATCTGGGTAAACCTAATGACGAGTGACAACCGATTGCATCTGTTAGCAAGCCTCAACTGAGAGAATAACGATCAAAAACCTACATCCAATTTCCCTGGCAATAAACGAACGCCGAGCGAATTCGTTGAAGGAAATATGGATCTCATTTAAAGAACGTTTACCTCTCTGTCAGAGAGGTAACCCTACTAATAGAGGTAAATACCGAATGCAGTGAATGCTGTGAGATACAGGAAATACTGTGTATTCGCTTGATCAGAAGCTCTATTAGATATTAAAGGGGACCTATCTAAAAAATTTGACCTTCATATTTATTTCAACCATAATCAATGAGATAATTTTGTTCATAATGATCATTGTCCTGCATGATTCAGAATAATAACTTCCTTTTTTGCTAATGTGTAAAAATTAAAGAACTATAAAAGCACCGACGTGAAGTCATTACATTTTCAACCAAAACCGTTCAGGATGCAAAATTTGTTATCTTGTTTTCCTAATATTACCGCAATGATAATCTGATGTTGGTACATAGTTGTTGAATATAAGTTATTTGTCAAACTTCACAGGAGTCTGGATGGTTTCAAAAAAGTGTTTAATGTTTAATGATATCATCCCCACATAATTCTGCATGAAATTGAGCGCTAATATTCTCCAACCAAGTAGATTTCCTGAATTCTTCCCAGTAAATAGTGGAAATAATTGCAAAATGTAACATGGTTAGAACTACAGAACTGTTCAGCTATCCTTTTGCATCAACGGACATAAGCATAGCATTTCGATACGCAATCTACCTTGAAAATTTCAAGTTGCTAGCTCATTCCGTTCAAAGGATATCATTATAACGTACGGACTGTCAGCTGGACTTTGATATCTTCAGTGGATCCAAAATGGGTATTAAAGCCCATTTTCGGAAAGAAATTCGAGAATAACAGACGTTTTGGCATAATAATTACGCACTGCTGTTCTTAACGGAACAAGTGCACAATAGTATATTTTTCAATGTGAGTGCTATCATTTACGAGGGTGAAATTAGGGACACGAACCGCAGGCAAGTGTCGCAAATCACCCAAAAGAACAATAGCAATTTATATGCTAGTTAAATACTACACATTGTCCACAATTAATTGGTGAAATTGGAATAGTTCTGCATTTTCAAAAACATACAAAAGAGTTGTCAGAATGGTCAATTTCATTCTCTGTGATTGCTGGAAATTGTCAAGCCTACGAGAAACGTCAAAACTTTCACTCAATCTCTGCATGGAGTATATCATGATGTGAGTAAAACTTAGGATTATATTCTTGAATGTGATGGAATGAACGTTCTCTATCGTTCCATCAAAAATGTACCTCGTTTCCTTAACAACAGCGTCGACACGCCTATTTTTTTCCCTTTCCCGATTCAAGAATAGGGACTATGGTGTGTTCATCTGCTCATCTGTGATCGTAAGTACAAATGATGACGTATATACTACATGCAAATTCAAAGCACAGAATATATATATATATATATATATTTCTTTGCATTTCAATCTTTCCGACGTTACTTTTGCAGATGAGCACACCTGGTTTTTTACATCATGGAGTGTATAATATTCAACTGTAGTTGTGAACTCTTTCATTAGTGCGATCATTATTATTTGTGGGGAAAGGAAACACACTGAATAATAATTATAATAATCTATTGGCTATTGATTTCGGCTACAAGTGCCACCATCAGGCCGGCTGAAATACCAACAAACAAACATTTAGAAAGATATTCATACAAGAAAAAACATGTAGTTGACCTAATAAATTCTTTTCGTCAACTTGGGCGCATTTACAAAAACAAAACTAACCGTTTAAGTATGAAATAACATCAACTATGTAGATATATATTCTAGATGTCGACAATAACTATCATAATCTCAGGTAATAAAATAATATAATATTCATTATACACAAACTTTTGATCAATATCTCTCATTGTCCTTCAACAAGAGCTATCTTAATATATACAGGGTGAATCTGAATAACACAGAAAAAATTTGAGGGGTGATTCTGTGATGAAAAGTAAGATGAGTATTTGGTATGAAATTTTTCGAAAAACCTCCCCGAAAAGTTGCATCCCTCCGAAGATAAACAACAAAAAATGTTCCTCTTTTTTAATTTCCCTGTATACTATGCTTAATACACGAAACTCAGTGAATATTATTTGTTAATAAAACTAAATATTTATGAATTTTTTCAACCTTGAAGTATGCTTTGAAGGGGTTGAGATAGTCAACCCCTAAGAATTTTCTACTTACAACTTTATTTTGGATACACATTTTTCTTTTAAGATCACATGCCTGAAAAGCCCAGTTGATTCAATAACTTTTTCATCTCTGAATGTTTTTTCGTGAACAAGATGTTTCTATCTAAATACAAAAGTACATGATACATTAGCAATGACACTGTCCATCCTTTGTCAAAGAAATATAGGTAACAAAACATCATATTTTCAAATATCACACCGAAATGTTGTTTTGCTGCAAAAGCCGTTGATGAAAAATTCAACGTTTAGCTGAAGAACATTAATGTCGTAATGTTCGTCGATTAACGGAGTCACTCAAGTATAACTTAGCTTCATCATCCATTCGTCTTCTTTATTCTGCTTTGTGTAAAATTCTGAAATCTATGAGAAGATTTCATGTTATACAATGGGTCAACATTTGAGTTCATCAATTCTAATTTCGCTCAAGCTCATGTCTAAAAAAACACTCATTGTTAACTAGAACTGATGAACTGAAAATATATTCCAAAAAACAACCACGATATAACTAAGTACCTAAACGACCTTTGCCATATAAAAGAACTACCAATTGCTTATGTTCTTTTCCCAGAAATAGGGGATACTCTAACTGCCAATGAGCAGAAAGAGCAAACTGAGTCACTTTACCGGAAGGATAGAATACAACTCCCGTCCGCTTATGAGGGTTCGACAAGAGCTCACGAGAGAACTTCTCGCTTACGGAAAATTCGTTTTGATTATCTAGGCAACGTCAATGCTGGAGATGATCCTGGTATGGGTAGAAAAGAGCCATGTGCTGTTTTTAATGGAGATATCCCAGAAAAACATCATTCGATGCTAACATATCATACTGCATTTTCGCGGCACTATTGAAGTACCCTGAGGTCTGATTCCTATATCGAGTACCTATTGTATATTCTGAGGATATGTAGCACTCCCTGTACAAACAAAATCTAAGAAAAGTCTCAATACTCAAATCTCATTCTAGTAGTAACGTTAACATGATCGTGACATAATAAATGAAAATATTCAACATGGCTGTATCTTATAACGATATCTAGTGCAGGATATACCTAAAAAGGAAAAAGTTCCACCACCCCTCATAAGAATATATTAGAACATGAAGGTAACATGTGTATACACCCGCCGTTGTAATCTGCAATCTCGTTCAGTTGTTAGGAGACATGAAATTGCAGATTCCTCCAAGATATGGATTCCATGTTTCCGAGCGTAGCAAGAAGATGGAAAAATCCAAGAAGCGGCATAACTCGGAAGTTTTACTGAAAGCAATTGCGCTCCGAACCTGAAAACACATTGTGAATGAGATTTGAGAATTTTCCGAAATGATTCAATTCGTTCTGGGACGAGAGCGTCGTTCGGGACAAGACGATGGAAACAGTGATGGCTCTATCCATGGAAGAAATTCCTTCCTCTAGAGTAGTATAGCAGAGTGAGCGTACGATAGAACAGAATCATTTATGGGGTAGGTGTATTGTATAGCTCTCAGTTTCTACGTGAATTATTTTGAAGCTGTGAAGGCTGATTTTACTGTGATAGATATTGGAAACACAACAGGGGAGTCGAAGGTGAAACTACTCGACATTGTAACGAAGTGATTTTCGTTACTTACTGACAGTAACGATATGTCTCTGGACGAAGGAAACGGGGTTTCCGAAACGTGCGTTAGACACAGAAAGTTTAAATGTAGCAATTTGCACCTTTTGTCTGAAAAAGATTATATTCTTAGATAACGTTTTACTTCCTCAACTGGGCTGCACCGTTCCTAATCGAGTTTTCTAACGTTTTTTAAACTAAACGCAGAAATTTGGCCGTTTAGAGCTCGATCAACCTCAAATACGTGCGTCGTTTGACATTTGTCTTAAACAACTTCACTTTACCGCTTTGTTTATGTTATGAAGTAAAGCATTCTTAACAATTTCAGGATAAATTCAGTAGTTGAAATGATTTATATTAAGATAATTGGAGAAGCACTAGAATACCATGTGAACTATTCTACAGAAGGCAAACTTCCTAGATTCATTCCATGAATTGAGAAAACTGTCCTGACAAATTAACAAAATATTGAGTTTATTCGATACATTTTCACACTGGTCAAGGAATTATGTTAGACTATCTATTCAGTTCGTACTGTATAATAAGTTTAATCATAATTACATACTTAACTATGATAACATTAATTTGCACAGTACAGAATTATATCTTCTCGACACTATGATAGCTAGAGTGAAGAAAGACTAAACTCATCCTGATTGGATACCACTAACATCTCTCTATATGATTTATACAGGCAATTCATTATGTGATAGGTTTCAGAAAATATTGCAGGTGTTCCATAGAAATGAACCCTAGAACTTCCTCTGTTCTCATCCGAACATGTTCTGATGTGGACTGGCAACACAAGGATGGAACTTCTACATGGTGTTGTTTGTAATATATTTTAAATTGATCTTATAGTTAATTGAACATCATAAAAGTTCTAATGTTGCATCTACATATTAAAAAAACATTTTATATGACTATTTAAGTATTTTGTGAAGATGAATGGATTTCGGTGTTCATTTGAAAATCCGCTAGCATAAGGAAGGAATTTCATAGGAATTATTCTATTTGTAATATATATTTAGTATAAAAATACTTAATTGAAGATAATGATAGCAGAGGCATAGCACCTTCAGACTAATATGGTAGTGATTTGATAATTTGCAACATATAACACTATTTGATAGAGTACTGAGAAGTTTTCTGAAACCTAGTCTTTTTCCATTCTATATATTTGCTGTATTTCATTCAGCTTAATATCTAAATTTACCTCAAAAAAATTTTAATGATGTGCTTCGTATATGTGTATTCTGTGATTAGAACCTCAATTTTTGTTATTTAATGTCGAATTCGTCATGCAGTAAGCGGTGATGCCAAACCTACTGACGATTAAACTAAACAATGATTATGATTCTACGGTGCAACCGACAGCTCCCTAAATAATGTTTAAATATTCAACATCAGTTAGTTTAACCATGATTAGGAGCGAAACGGTGCAAACGGCCATAACTGGATTAGAGAGTCGTTACACACTGTTTTGTTATCAGTATTATTCTATCAACAGTGAACTCAAATAGTTATTTAAGATTAAATTAAATTGAAATCTTGGTCTAAAATGACGTCTTGGAGGTTCATGCAAAATGAAGTGAAAAAATGTCTCCGAATTTGAAAAAGAATGAAAGAACTCCTGATGTCCATGCTTTTCTAGGGTGTTTTCGAATAATTTTTCAAAGTGAACTCGAACTTCAATACTGAATACAACCATCCATTATTTTCATCACAATTAGTGCTGTCATAAGATTCTTTCACCTTTCCTTCTCTTTTTCGTCAATCAATATCAAAGGTTCATTAGAGTGCAACGACGAAGATGGAGTGTTTCACGGGATAGCTCGGAATTGTTTGAATACAAAACTTCTGCCTGATTCTTTGTACGGAAACACCCCTCAAAAATACCTCATTTTCCGAGATGAAACAAACCTCCCTTTCATATCTATTTATATCGGTCTTTTTAATTAGCCTCGGTTGGCGGTGGCATAGAGTATTCATTCGGACTGCCATGTTCATTGTTTGTGTTCTAACCAGGCGCTTCTGACGAAATGGGGTTACCTCTCACCGAATTTATTAAACTAAATAAAAGGGAATTTTTCACGGTAAAACATACTTCTGCGGCAATGTTGTTGGTGAAAGTGTTTTATATTTCATAAATGAGAGCCTTAGTGGAGTTTTATCCAAATTCCTCGTCTACAAAGGTGAAAACAAAAACAGGTTATTCAAAAGAATTACCGCTTTTGACCGGTGGATTTTGAAGATAAAGCTCCAAATAAATGCAATTCTATAATTTTTCGAGTTTTTGATTCGAAAGACTTTATGGACTGAGATTGTCTGAGTCAGAATTATTTTTCTCGAACTTGAATACCAACGACGTGAGAGATATCAAACCGGAGATTTCTCGTTCACACCTAGGCCTGCATTGGACATTCTGATTATAAAGATATTCTGTATATGGGTCTCACAAAATCGTTGAAAAGACATGCGGATAACAATATAAAACATTGTCAGTTTCAACTGGCTATTATGGATTATTATCGATCCGTACTGGCAATTATCAAAAACTGTCAGATCAAAGTGGCAATTATAGATAATAATTCTAAATTTCAAATGGCTATTAGATCAGATTAGATAACAGTCAGTTACTGAAAATTAAGGATTCTCTGGAAATTGGCCATAATAAGCTATAGTTGCCATTCGAAACTGGCAATTAGCCATACATAGTTGTCAATTTAAACTCACATGTATGTCAGTTTTGTCAGTTCATACTGAAAATTTCCAGTAATTGTCTTTTCAAACTGACAATTATCGATATGGATAATTTTCAATTGGCAATTACTGGCCACTTTCAAAAATCAATTACGCTAGTTCCAAATGGCAATTATGATTCATAGCTAGTTCGAACTGGCAATCTATAACTGACCATGATCTTCAGTTGACAGTTTGAACTGGAAATTGTGTCAAATTGTCAGTCTGAGCTGGCAATTATGGCTGATTTTCAGTTTATCTATATTTGCCAGTCTAAAGTAACAACTATAAATGCGATAACTAGTTCATTTAGAAATCTCACGTTTCTTTATATTCTCCATGTAGAATATTTAAACGAAATTGTTTCAATTTTTTTTCATTCATTTTCATGGCACGATCATGACGAAATTTTGCACGAAGTTGTCCATAAGTATTTTCAAACTACTCGCCTAGTTTCATCATGATTGGACCAGTGTTTTTTTTTCCGAAATAACAATGAGATCAGAAAAATCCAGGAAATTTCCCCTGAAACTAAAATTAGATTAGTCTCAAGTTTTAATTTATCTTAAATTCGATCGCTTGAGTATTCCCTGATTTTTTCAGGATATATTCTCAATTATTCAAATGACTTCAACTCTGAAACCGTTCGAACGAGTTTTTTCATTAACAACTTTAATCAACGCATTTTGAAATACAACCTACCCTGAAATTTTCAAGTCGGTTCGTTTTCGACACCGGATTCGTCAACAGGAAGTCCAACCTAGTCGTTTGGCACCATTTTGGGAGAAAAATAAAAGCATTAGAGACATCTTGCCAAAATTATAACACGCTTTTTCCTGAAACATGCGCCCAGTAAACATAATTTGTTTCCAATTTCAATTCAGAAGAGCGTCAGTGAATGTTTCCGAGCTAAGAGAAAATAATACCACGTGGTGGTAAATTACGGCTTGGAAATACTGCTACATTCATTAAACCTCGTTGATATCTCAAGGTCAGGCACTTGCATGTGGAAATTCATGCTTCAACGTTGCCAATAGTCGCATGAAATATTAGAATTCGGATAGATTCCGACATTTATAGGAGAAGGAGAACGCGCAATGTTCGTTATTTTTCCATTCTTCACTTAATTTCAGTTTTTCTCCCAGAAAATTCTTGAAAATGAGTGTAAAAGTGTATTGTTTGCTCCTAAATAACTCGGGTGTGGTGCCAGTATGAATGACATTCTTTCGGCTTCCAGTGTAGCAATCTCCCGGAACAAAGGGCTCGTTGGCGTAGCAGATATCAAACAGATTCGAAAATGACACGATTCAAAGCTAACATGAATTGAATTGAAGGGAATAATGCTCACTGCGAAATTGTCAACCTTTATGCCTTCGGAGCCGATCGGTGATCCCATAAAGAACGAATTCCTGAACGAGTTTGACTGACGAATCGGAACCGAATAGCAGATATTTCCGAGGGGAAAATCCATTATGCTGAATGTACTCTCTATTTTATTTATCCATCGATTCATATCGATATCTCTGAAATATAAAACTAGGAAGACTTTGTAGATGATGTTTCTTTTTTACTTCGTTGAATTCACCCAATTCAGGCAAGGTAAACCTGTCTTCGGTTTACTCGAATTTACAGACTATTCAGCAATAATTCTAATATGAAAAATTCGAAAAAGTATCTGATAGGGTGATTTATGGAGAACCATTTATGAATTGGCACACCTGTGAGACCTGAGGATGTTTATGAAATAAACGATACGTCTGCGAATATACATATAAATGATTCTCCATAAATCAAAGCTATAATATATCCTTCATAATATCCAAGGTGGTCAAAGCAACTTTCAAATACAGAAGAAACCTATTCGACCTTATAGTGGACACTGATATTAGTAATTTGTGTTAGATCTGCTTTGGAAATAAATCGTTCGTGTGTGTATATTTGGATATTCATGATCTGGAAGAATTAAAGTAATGTACACAGTATTCAGTGCCACCTGATACTGTGTTCAGTACCTTTACACATATACAGTGCGTGTCAAAATTATGGAACAAATTCATTTTCTCAGAAGAAAAATATTTGGCAACAAAATACTGAAACAGGTCAATTTTGTCTCACTTTTACAAAATTTATGCATTTTTGAAGAATTTTTGTTGCACCTTGTGCCATCCCCATCAACCTTCTAAATTTTTGAATAGGAAAAGTGGGTCATGTGGTACTTTTTTGGCAAGGTCTTTGTATCTTCTTTACAGGCGTGCAGAAATTTCCAAGAAAAAATTTTTTTCTGAAAAATTAGTTACTTCAAAGAGGTTTTAAGTATGTGCACTTTGTCATGGCTCATTTACTTTGAGACGATGGTACCCGATAAAATTTGTCACCGAATGAGAGTCGACCATTACAGTTTTGTTCATGCACAACTTAAAAACCCCTACGAACCCTTAAATGGATAAAAAAAAATGGAGCCATGACAAAGTGCACATACTGAAAACCTCTTTGAACTGACTGATTTTTCAAAAAAAAAATTTTTCTTGAAAATGTCTGCACCACTGTAAAGAAGATACAAACACCTCGCCAAAAAAGTACCACATGACCTAGTTTCCCTATTCAAAAAATTTAGAGGGTTGATGGGGATGGCACAGGGTGCAACAAAAATGCTTCAAAAATGCATAAATTTGGTAAAAGTGAAAAAAATTGACCTGTTCCAGGATTTTGTTGCCAAATATTTTTCTTCTGGGAAAATGAATTTCTTCCATAATTTTGACCCGGACTGTATAACACCATTGTATATGGTTTATATGGCTTGACGCACTGGGGCTTCACGCCCAAGCTATTTCGAGAACGAGACGATAAACAAACCGGCAAATTATGAGAAGTTTGGCGTTTCACAGCTGTGAGTGCGTGAAGCCCCTCAAATTCGGACGGTGCATCAGGGGAAAGGGGTAGGAAGCGCGAGGGTCTGACGCTCCCGTGTACTGGAACACGACTTGTCTATGCTGGCGTGACACCGAGGCGCATCGGAGGCGCCCCAGACGGTAGCATAGACCTAAAATAACATGTTATATTAGGTCTATGGACGGTAGCTGGAAAGGGGTTATTGAGTGTGAACAGAAGACTGTAATACATCGATTGACGATCTACCAATCACACTGTCATGTATAAAGTCACTGTAGGCTCCAGTCTATGCTTCGACTTTCACCGGTAGATGTCGTAAAAGGTTGATGCGAATGAAGTCTGGATATTTACGTTTCTTTACGATAATTTGAAGAATACGTATCTGATTGGACCGTGATTGAGTCTCTGGTTTCGGTTAGAGTAAAATTTCAATGAAATCGGAGATATGGTTTCTGAAATATATGAATTTTTAAAATAAATTTTCTAAATTTTTTTATTAATTTGTTCCTGACGAAAATCAGGAAATCTGATGGGGCTGAAATAAAGTACTCGCTTATGAAATGGCGATTTGAAGATTTCAATGAAATATAAATAAAATATTCGAAATTTTTCGATAATTCTTCTTATAAATACTGTTCGTCTATCAACCAAATTTCATTTGGATCAGATAAATATTTTTCGAGTCATTGGAAAATCAAATTTTCAATTAGCCGCAAAACATAAACCATTAGGGAGATTTGACCCATTAACGAACGGAACCGAGATATTCAGGATCTTAACCTAACGTGAGAATTTCAAGACTCTAGGTCCTTTCTTTCGAAAATTATAGCACACACGGATGGAAGGCCGGAAAGAATCAAATTTGACCATGGATTCTTCATCAGTGAGTCCAACCTAGTCGTTTGAGTCCAATTTCAGTTCAAAATTCGAAAATTACAGACATTGTGACGAAACGATAACGCGCTGTTTCCTAGAACAAGCACGTTAAAACAACGTTACGTTATAGGGTTAATGTCTCTTGTTCCTCAACGCCAAAACCAAAATCCAATTAAGACTTAGCGTTTCTACGACAAAAAGTAATTATTCCGTATGCCGCCTTAGCTTTATTCTCCAGTTATTCCATAATATATTCACTCTGAAGTTCGCTGACGCTGTTTGAACTCCTTTAATATTGGTGGTATGCTCCTGGACCGTAATTATTACATCAAAGATGGCCTTCTTTTACATTAAAAAACTTTTGACGAGATGATCATCAGGACACTCGTGAATTTGTAGTTCTCTGGTACCTACGGTGCTTTATCAGCATTCAAAACAGAAACCATGGTATAAAATGAAATCAGGAAAAAAAATTTTTCGCGAATCGCTAGGAAATATTGACATTTCAGACAGAATTTTTTTAAGATAAATTCAAGATTTCTCAACGTTTATATGCATTTTCTTACTTCTCTCGATTTCTTTGGCAATAATTACAATGTATTCACTGCTACAAACAACTCTGGAGGAGTTCCTGAAATTGAAAACTCATCATCGCTCATCATTTTGCACTGTTTTGTTTTCGAAAACACCAGCAATGGGGTTTTTTCCTTTAAACGAAAATGCAGTTATTTTCATGAAAAACCTTTAGAACATCACATTTCAAACATATAATTTCAATATTATATTTTTAAAAAAATGTTTGATCACCTAAAACTGAAAAATAAAAATAGGGATTTGCATTTAAAGGGATTTGTCATGAGTGCACGATAAGGCAACGTCGAATACAGCTTTCTCGGAAAGAAAAGGACGTCAAATGTGTTACTTTGCTTAGGAAAACATTGATAGCTATACTTTGATCTGGTTAGGGTAGCAGACAACAACCAAGGAATAGAAAAAGAAGAGCACAGACTGTCATACTGTCATATTACTGACAAATCGCAAACGATAATTGTTTGGTTACAAAAAACTCGTGTGTACCATAGAATAGGAATAAATATTTCGTTATTCTATAGCAGAAAAAGCAATTTTACTAAACAACGTTGTCGCTTCGTGCATGCATGACAAATCCCAAACCCCAATTTTGAAATCTGATTTTGAATACTTTCTGAAGGTAATTTGGGAAAATGATGAATCAAACCCATAATAGTTATGTTCAAATTTGCATTTGCAGTAAAAACCCAAATTCAGGAAAAAACCCCAACTTATATGCGTCAAGTTTGACAAAAGACGATTTCTGTCCAAGTTGCCAACTCACAAATTTCTTCCAAATTTACACTGGGGAAGGGGAGTTTCAGAAGAAATTCGACATGATAAAGTTCGCGTTATTTATAAATTTCCGTAAAAGATGCCTCGGCTCCTCGAACAAGATAGTTAGATCTTCTCTGATTGGCTGAAATTTAAGTTGGCATTCCTGAGTTCATGTTAATAGTGTCAAGTTTATATAGGATATGTTCTGCAAATCAACTTGGTTATTTCGGTTGCCGGTTTTCCGTTCCGTAATCATGAAATATTCGGTTGGTTCCTGAAAAAAAGGTTAGTTACGGAATTTGATTGATAAAAAAAAGCAATCTTTCTGTCTCCGAATCTACAGTCAACGTTCTATGGTAATATATTCATGGCATAGAACAATCCATGATGTTTTACTCACATCATGGAATAATCTATATTTAAGCCATGATGTAAAAAACATGGTGTGCTCATCTGAAAAACAAGTGACGTCAGCAAGATTAAAATACAAGGAAATATATATTCTGTGCTTTGAATTCGAATGAAAAAAGTGACGTCATCATTGGTAAATCGATCACAGATGAGCAAATGAGCACACCGTGTTTTACTTTCATCATAATTTAAGCTACCTTTTGTGCGAGGGAGATTCGGGTATTTGGGTAATCGGAGGTTCTTCCCTATTGGCCGACGACGATCATGTGATCGTCGTCAGTAAATAGGGTGAATCTCTCGGCCAATAGGGTGAACCTCCGATTACCCAAATACCCGAATCTCCCTCACACAAAAGGCCCCTTTACCTTTTATGATCCATAGACTATACTTAGTAATTTTTTTATTGTTGATTGTCTCGTCTATGTTCTATGGATCGTAAAGTTAATAAAGATTATTCTATGCTATGGACCTATTACCATAGAACATTGACTGTCATTCTGGTTACAGAAAGAACGATTTTTCATCAATCAAATTCCGTAATTAACTTTTTTTTCGGGAACCAACCGAATATTTTATAATCAAGTTAATTTGAGGAACATATCCTGTATAAACATGACACTAAATTGTAGAAACGCACTGACGTGTCAGCAGCATCAATCTAGTTATTCACGTATTGACCCTGCCGAGCGCAGCACACTCAATTCCAAAAAGCTGTGGAAAAGTTACTTCAAGGTCTATTGCAAACTTCTTGTGATATTGAGGAACTAATCTCAAAATTCAAATTAGCAGAATTCGCAAACCACTCGTCTGATTTTGTACATTAACGAACTCAAATTCAGTGGATGATTTCCTCTGGAAGTAAGAGTACAAACGAACGCCAGCCAGAAAATTGTCCACGTATTCGTCTTCAGGGAGTGCGAACTAATCCTTGAAAACCATTTTCTTCTCAAAATCAAAAAGTATACAGATTTGGACTAAACAATAATGCTCAGTTCCTTAGAACGAGAGTTCAAAAATGACCAAATTAAACAATTTGCAATTTTGACATAGATTAGGTTTGTTCTTTGTACTTTCAACTACACTAACTACGCTAAATCCACTGATACTGTTCGGTGTATTTTGTTGCACTTGCACTCTGTTCGTTGCGGAAATATTGGGACAAGTGTAGTTACAAATTATATGTGCGTTGCATAGAGTGGTGTTATCTTCTGTGATGGTTATGCTAAATAAAATTAATAACCATCGACTTGTATTGATATCTCTGGTTCTTGGTTGGACGTATTTTATTCTGTATGTGTGGTTATTTTTGGACGTAATTAATTTTCATCATATTCAACCTATAAAGCAGAGTTTGATTTTCCGATAAAAAATGTTATATAAACCTTCAAGCGATCATATTTCAACCGTACTATATTTAAATCCGATTGTACCTCTATTTATGTGAATATTGTCAATACAAAATAGTGAATGGGTTTGCGGAATCATAAGGCAGATTTCACCCATTCAAGTATTCGATATTGATAAAAATTCCCAAATGAGTCTCTCAATTCTTTTTCTCGGGTGTCACTTTGTGAGAAGCAATAATAATGCAGCGAATAAATAATATCAAGTATCCGTTTTGAAATTCCGAAATATACAACTCAGAGACTCGACAATTGTGGATTAAGGATTGGGACTGAGATCGAAGGACGAATTAATGAAATTCGCTTAATTATTCCGTTGAAAAATCCATTGGAATATCCCTTGAAATGTTGGGACCCAATTCGGAGGAAATATGTCCAGACCTCCCATCCTGGACTCACAGTCCAAAACAACGTCATGGAAACAGGTTTGTTTTGAACCTCATAAGGATAAAATGCATCATTCATCAGCTACAAAATATTTTTCAAGTCAGGCAAGCCTAATTTATTATTCATGAAAAAAAAATTGACTTCCTTTCATGAATACTATCTCTGTTGAAATCAGAAACAAGCCTCAAGTACACTAGGCAATATGCATGTGAGGATGTCATCCAATTTTTTCCACAATATCCTGGCGAAACTTTTGAAGCATCCTATTATAGTCATACACCGTATCTATAGAAAAAGTCTGGTCACACTTTCTTTTATGTCTTTCGAGAGGCAGAACACTATCAGCTCATCAAAGAACACTGGGTTACGCTTCAATGTATTCCGGTTAATCACTGGAATTGAATATGAGGCCGATGAAAGGCTGCATTGGAACGTATTCTGAAGGGACCTATTTACGAGATGAAAAGAATCCCCGATCTTTCTATTCGGGAAAATAATTCTAGCTGCTCTCCCTGAGGGATTGTTGATTCTTGTTTCACACTCAGCAGGATCGAGATGAATGCAGAACGGCTTCCTGCTGAATGACGGTAAATGATCCATTATATATTAATAGCGTAGTTTGTGTTCTTTCGGGAAGTCTGACGGATTTTACTTGTTGGTCGGTAGACCTTTGAATGAATGAACTAGGTACCTTTGTGAGATTCACTAAAAACTTGCAGGAGTACTATTCCAACCACTGACTTCGACATTCCTACCAAAAGTTTTTTCGACATACCTACACCATATTCTGAGGCACGCATTTTCATTGAAGGCAAGATGATTGAAACATAAGGATCGGAAACAAATATAAGAGAAAGAGTAACTACAAAAACGTATCACAAATAATATGACAACGTACGAATGATTGGATGTTTACGTGCTTGTCTTGTGACACGAAAGCTTTACCATTCTGCCCAAATGTTGAATGATGAGCCGAAAATCCTCCAAAATGGTTGGTTTCTTTGTGTCTGTGGTCAAATTGTATTATGTCCTGCAATGCGGTAGTCCCTATGTAATGTAACTTTCGAATGAAATGACTGGGAGTATCAGAGGATTATCAGTTTGAGTGTGAGGCTTAAATATTTCGGCTGATACCTATAGTTTCGGAGCGAAATCAATCGAACATTGGTTGAGCTGAATTTCGAAGGTTTTCTCCCAATTTTTCAACAAAAACTGCAGAGAGATGATGACATGAGATTGAAACTTTGTAATGAGTTGAAGAATAAATGCATGCAACATTAGTGGAATTTCTTGAGGATTCTGGGCTTAGATGAATTTGAAAAAAACCTGATTTCAAAAACTTTAAATCAGATTTCGAAAATAATTAGCACAGATCTTAAAGTCAGTATTCAACAACATTGTACTAAATTTCATCTCGATGTGATAATGAACGAATTCGATCAACGCTCCTGTCCTCACATATTTTTCTAGAATTCTTCAATATCATCCTGAACTTACCTCGCACGAAATAAACATCAGAATGGATACGACCTGCAGGAATGGAAAATTCTACCATGAGAAGACAGTAGATGTACCTGACCACACGAATAGACACAATTATTCTTCTCTCAAAAACTGAATGACAATCAACAGCAGACTCAATAACTTCTTAAACTTCAAAAAACCATTCGACAGTTTGTTTTAGTTTTCTTGGAAAATTGCTGTTGTTACTATTGCACTTTGACAATATCAAAACAAGTTAATTACTATGTTTGTGGAAACAATGTTGTTGACAAATTTTTTTATATCGAAAGATATATTTGTGAAAGTATCACAGAAATAATGTTTTCTCTGATTCTAGTGGTTGGACATTTTAATTCTGTTGATATCATCAGCTTTTGACTATTTAGGCCAAGAATGATTCGATATTCGAATATTTTCAAAATTAGTGGAGGTGAATTTGTTTCCCATTCAGTTGAATGAAAGAATGCTTTCGTTCTGATGTATACTTCTCAACAAGACAAGTTGCAATGGTTATAATTAAGGTATATTCCACTAAAGACTTTTGAAATATTGAGAAACGAAACATACGTATGCTGTTATATTTTTGATTTCGATGATTAGGTGTTAAAGAAATATACTATTTCTCGAATCAATTCCTTATTTTCAACTGCTCATGGTATAGGCTGTTCAATCGATTTTTCATCATTTAATGATGAGTTCGGTTTCTCAATTTTTTTGTCTTGGGAATGAGGTAATCATCCTTTTCGAATGTCTGTAACTTCAAAATTTTGGGTCAAAAATGGCCTTGAACGATTATAATTTGGACTGACCATAACTTCCAGAAGGAAACAACTTGTAGCTTCATTTTTTTTTGAAGAAGTTTCAAGGTTCAGACGAGCCGATTGAGTAAGTTCTCAGTCAAAATTCGCCTGATGAATTCAAAGTCACAGACGTCAATAGTTGAAGAAATGTATGTCATTGAATTCAGACTCAGAAAGAATTTGAACAATTATACTTATCGTTTCGTTTTATCCAAGTTGAATGAGTTTCCTCGCAAAACTACAACAGCCAATGATGATTCAATACATAATAAGATCAAACTCAAAATAATGGAAATTTTGAAAATTCAAGGAACTGGATATAAATTTTCTGCAGAAATGTTCGAATATTATAATAAATTTTCTGATGATATTGTCAACTAAGCAAGGTAAATAGGAAAATTATATTTATTCCAAGAACTTCTTCGTGAGTTCTTATATACCAATCATCAGTTTGGTTCAGCCTTGAAGTTTTCTGAATAATTTTATATACATGGCAACAGAAATTATTTTCCAGGAATTTTTAAGATTCTTACCGTTTTCAAAACAATTTTATTCCATACAAGGAATTTCTGACATATATTAGAGTAGCAGGATCAGAACATTGATTACTGGACACCCTGTACTACGAATATCGCTTGATATTCAGTTCAAGAATCGTTTTTCACCTTGTCCATCTAAACAATCCCAACTAATAGAATAATCTGAAAATGAAAAAAAAATAAATTCTATTCATCTAAACGAAATTCAAGAAATCTAATTTACAACATTAATCTAACCCCAAGGGGCACTCAAAATTCGCGAAATTCCCATCTTTACTCACTCAAGAGGTACTTACATAACAAGAACCAACTAAGAAATTAGAAGGAGGAAAATAATGATCGAATTTTATACTTGTCTAGACAATGAAACCCACCCCGGGATTCCTTTGAAGAGGCGAAATCGCTGTTGTGAATTTCCAGCGCACACTACCTACCTTGAGAGCCTCATAAATTAACCCTCGCGAACTGTTTTCGGTAGTATAATTAAAATAATAAGTATCACGCTGCGGGTTTATTGTTTTATGTCTCGCAGATATTATTATATGGTATCGCATTTCTCTTTCTCTTTATTCCTTCTCGCGAGACAGTAACTCGGTTATCCTTAATGATCAGTAAAATTACACCCCCGCACCAAAGGATGCTAGCAATAAGGATATTAAATTCGCTTTTGCGAGAACTTAGCTAAGAATGCGTGGAAACTCACCTAAAGGTTCCTTTTCGTTTGAGAATTCTGTATGCTTTGAGGATTCCATAAAAACAGTGAAATGTGAAATGATTAAAATACATATAATACGATATTGAGATTTCATGTAACTAGAATTCTGAAAAAAAAGGCTGCAAATTTTACATAAATGGTAATCAATCTTTTCATCTACTTTTGGAGATATATTTCTGGATGAAAGTTAACCAAGTTATTATTCCACTGAATTCCAATCTTAAAACCGAATGCGATAATTCATTTTCGGGATTATTGGAAATTTGCAGCATTTGTCATTTGATTTTAGCAAATAATAAACCAGAATCAAAAACTAGAAAAGCACTGGTGTGAAGTCAGCAGCGTGCATGTTCAGGGAATATGACTGCTCTGGTAACTAATTTGAACATGCTCACAAAAGCTGCTGACTTCACGTCATTAAAGGACTGAATTTTGAGTCCGTACGATCTGTATTTTAAAAAATATTGGGGAATTTAACTTTTGCAAGGGTAAATCTGCGGAATCATTGAATGGATTTTATCAATTCGTGAATTCGGCATTCGTAATAACAATCAAACCTACGATGCAACAAACGCACACAAATTATCCTCATGAAATTCTGTATCAACCTTCGAGCTGTCATTTTTCTACAAAAGTACTAGATTTCAATTCGATATAATCTGTATTTTGGAAAATTGGGAAAATAAAATTTTGAATGGGTATATCTACGGAATCATCTGTCGGATTTCACCCATTCACGAAATCGACCTTCGTAATTCAGGTGCAAACCTACTCTACAAATATCGAGTTTCTAAGTTTTCTTCGCCAGTTATTGTGTTTACGATCGCTCGTTAGGTTAGCTCGAAGGTTTATACAGAATAATATGATCAGAAGATCGCAGAATAATGCATATTTGAAAAAAAATGTTGAACCTTTTTTTCGAATTGTTCTAATAACCCGATCATCACGAAATTCGGCACCAAGTTGTCAATCAGCATTTTCAAATTAGATTTTAAGTTCAATTTTAATTGAATTGGTGTGTTTCGAGTTATTTAAGAAAAAACAACAATATCGAGGAAACAACCACGAAATTTTAAATTTTTTCCCAATATCTCCGTGAATAATAACTGTATCGAATTGAAATTACTTCTGTGAAATATAAAGCTCAAGGTGTGAGCAAATGTTTTCTCGAATATGGTAAAAAAGTTCGACAAAAAAAATTTCCAAAAAAATTTTCTGAACTGTATTTTTTAGAATTTACAGACAGCCCGATCTCCGCAACATTTTGCCAGAGGTTGAACGTCGTTATGCAGTTTTTCCTGAAATATCAGGATATAACCTCGAAATTTCATTAATGAACTCAATCAGACAGAAGAAATTTCAAGGAACCAAAAGCCCACCAACTCTTTTGGAAAAGTAGATACTTTGACGTGAGACTTAAAAATCGGTTTGCTTTTTCGATATTCAGTCAGAATAAGACGAATAAAATGAATGAAAGAATGAATTTTATGTGAAAAAAGTGTGAGTAAAAAGTTGTAGATCTCTTTATTGCCAACAATTTTGTCGTTTAACTTTCTCCATAGGACTTGTATAGTTTTGCAGGAAATCGAGATAAACCATGTTTTACCCCTAAACACGCACCCCCCTGCTTTTTCCCGACATCAGATCACCTCTTAATTATTTTTTTTTTCATTTTGGATATATTCTCTTCCTTTCCCAATGAATTTCATCCTACTATTATTTCTGTTCACTTTTCACCATTTTCGAAGACTTCAGCTCTAAGACCAAACAAAATTTATATATTCGTTGAAAGGAAATGACCTAAATGTTCAAAGTCGTAAAATATATTTAGATAAGAGTAACAGAAAGGATATGATCGATTGCTTCCTTTGGAGATCCAACATATCTCAAATAATATTCCATCTATATATCCATCGTAGAAAATCCCGGAATTTTATCTGTGCCAATCACACTTCGGACCGATATACAATAAAGGAATGTTCACCTGCTCCCGAAATTCTGATCGAAATTGGCTTTCCGTCTTCCTGTTTCCGATTTACCACTTTCTCGAACTGCGGAAATCCAACAAGACAAAAAATTAATTCCGTCAACATTTTCAATCAAGCTCCTCCTGGAAATGCTATCCGAAATCGTGGATTTGAGACGGATATTTCAACAGGATGGAAATAAATAGGGTTCGACCAGGGACGAACTCACTTGTTCATTTGTTATATCCGACAAAATTGTGGATCCAGTCATCAGATAGTTACGAAATGAAATCGGAAGAAATCTAGAAAACCACTCACAGAGGTCATGAGCATTTCCGCTCCCGTTCCAAATCGTTGACAAAGCCGTATTCCTTGAGTTATCGAGAAAATAGCAACTATACTGAGAACAACGAAATATGAAATATTTTTCTCCAGTATTTCCGGAAATAAATATCTAATTGAACTCGTGTTGACGTTCCTGTTCGCAGTTGACGTTCCCTTTAAATTTGAAATGCACTGAATACGCAGGGGCATTCATAAAATCCGCAGATGCGTCAGTCGACAGGTGTGCAGGTGTGCCACTCTCCTGTTTTTTCCGCTGACGTTCAAGATGACCATAAGTGATTTCGGTTGATGGACCAAAATCTCCGGTTATAGTTACGGTTATCCAAATTGACAGATTATCCTTTGCCTATAATCGATTTCAAGCGATGGACCAAAAACTCCGATTATAGTTGCGGTTATCCAAACTGACATATAGGCAAAGGATTATCTGTCAATGTGGATAACCGTAACTTTAACTAGAGATTTTGGTCCATCGCTTGAAATCGATTTATATGTCAGTTTGTATAACCTTAACTATGACCGAAGCTTTTGGTCCATCGCTTGACATCGATGCATGTTTCATCCTTTGACGTTCGGATTTCAACCAAAATATAGAGGTTAAGATGCTCATGATTTTGAGTATAGTTTGTTTATTGATAAGTTAAATGTGGTATAGTTAGACCGTTTTAAAATTAACAAAGGAAACCCAAACTCACGGTATAGTTGACCCCTATAAAAACTCATAAACGTGAGCTTGCCGAACGGCTAACGTCAAGTTTATAAATAGAGCATAGTTCGATTTGAACTGCAAGTGGCCAACGGGCACGTCAGCAGAAACATCAACTGGGAATGAGAATGGTATTGTTGAGCTTACAAATCCAGCTGAATATTTACAAATTTTTGAAAATAAGTATTAAAAAAAAGATTCTAACGGAATTTCCACGTTGGTATTCTACACTTGAAATTGATGTTATGATTTTGTACATAAATTCGAAATCATTTCAAAATATGATTCAATCGAATATGTTCCATGCAAAGAAATCTTTGTACACAAGTTCATAAAATTTGTGAACACCGTTGAACTTTATTGACAATTTGTTTCCAAGTTTGACACCACGTTTTATGTTAGATTTATAAGCGCGGATGTTCTAGGAAATAGAAAATAAAAAAAAGGATTTAATTTTCGAAAATGGTTTTGAAGGAATGAATTGAACTAACTTCGACTTCACTATAACTATCGAACGGAACATAGTTGAAAAACCGAGTCTAAACTTACAAAGTAGATCTCGCATCAGATCAGAATGCGGCGGTTGAGTTCGTTGATGGACCAAATTCACATAACTATTTCCATGTACGGATTTGAATTTTTGATGTTAGGTTCTCAGTATTTCAGCAGCGACTGATAGGATTGCATCTGAACTTGGTGCTTAATGCAAAATTATGTTACGATTGTACTGTTAAAAATTAACGGAAAATTTTTTCTGAGGTTTTTAAGATAAGTGAGGTCAAATCACCATATCCTTGTCCAAATCAATTACATCTGAAATTTATCATTACACACTGAGTAGTAGGTACAATGAATGGAATTCTGCCCGTTTCATTTCACTTTGGAAGTAGCATGCATATTTTATTCTCGGTACGCGAGTGTGGAAAATTACCAGAGGTTTTTAATGTCCATTATTCAAGTATTCGCAGGAGAAATGGGGTGAATTTCCAACAACTCTATGCTATATATATGATATACTTCATGAAGCTACAACAAGAGATATTTTTCTTGTGGAATTCATTTTCCACGCTTCCGTTCAGGTACATTATGAATATACATTTGCAAATTGTCAATCGTTTAATAAAGTGTTGGTCCGTTTTAATAGTCATCCGGCATGCATTCAGAATCAAATCTGAAGTGATGTTGTTTAAAAAAAAATCATATTGAGTGAAGTATTTGAAAATATAATAATCAATAGAATGGAATGCTCTTTCCTAGGACTTGATTACATTGAACATTTCATTGTGTGTTTACGAACTTATATATCTGCTGTTTTCACGATTGTACGGATACATTTCTTCATTCTCATAGAGTTTCATATAAGCTTCTTAAATTGTTGACTCTTCTTCAGCGACTTTTTTTATGCATTATGTATTCATTGTTTATGAAAAATTATCGCGTTTGAGATTATCAAAATAAAATGATTCCATTTTCCATATTTAGTTTGGAAAAAGCTGGAATATAACTTTATATTCTTCAGTAGCGGACCGTACTTGTCGAGTTACTGCGGTTATTCTACAAGCATTTTAGCAACGGAAAGTTTATTGAAGAATAAATTATATGAAAGAATATCCGAAATTACAGTTCTTCTTCTGGAATAAACATTCAATCAGCTGAAAATAGAACGAAATTTTCCCTTCAGCTAATTTTTTCTCAGCATTTTATTTGAATTTTATTTTATTATTTATCATAAAAAAACATATCTTCATGTGTATCAAGATGTTGACCATAAATTGAATATTCATGATTTTTATGCTTATTGCTCGAAATTGAAGATGAATCATTATTAGTCGTTTAGAATTACTCAACCATGATAAATTGAGCGATGATCGGAAATCACTTCAGTTTAGGAAATATAAAAACTATCTTAATTCCTGATTGAATCGACGTATGAATATCGTCCGGAAATTCATTCTTGCTATCAAATTACTAGCACAAAATATATAAAAGTCCATCATTCTTCTGTGATATAAACAGAAATTCACGGATTTTTACTGTAACTTCTTGAGTTCCGAGAAAAATGAAGCATATTTTCGTCGTTGTTTTTGTGGTTTATACCTTGGTGAGTTCCAATTTAAATGAGAGAATATTGTGTATACCGATTTCAATTGAATCGCTATTGATAAACTATGCTTGCTATATTATTTGTCCCTGAAGGCTCTTCTAATTAATTCAATCCCTGATATTGTGAAGAACCAATAAAAATCGTAATTCCTCCAATGCGATTCGTTAATTTAGGGCACGAGGATAATAAATAGTTATATCAAGAATTAGAAATCATTAACTTTCGCTTCCTACATTTTCAGTGGATACTTGAAAAGTCTTTTATAAATACATATGGAAAAATTGGAGAAGAAATGATTCCGAGAGCACTGTCGTGAGAGCAGGAGCTTTCGGCCGTGATTTTCAATTCCTTGCACCCCTTAAAATTCAAAATCAGTGAAGAACATCTTGGAACACCGTTGAATTGTCGAAACTCCAGTACCTCCTTCGAGTTTAACTGGTTATCGAACTCAAATAAAGAATTCGAATGCATTGACCATGAAAATTTCAAATCTCTCGTGACAACGACTAGTTTGATTAGGAAAAGGAGATCACACGATGTTTTCCAAAAATTGCGCTAAAAAATATTTTTGTGTGGAATATTATGATGATATCCGTTATTTATATTGGTGAACTTCCATCGCTTGTTGAAAAATTACGTACAGTTCTGTGATGATTTTTGTATAAACAACCAAATTTGAAAAAACTCATTTAAAAATAAAAGTATACCAGTATTTTAGTCATAATTTACTGAGAACCTCAATACTGTCTAACTGAAAAAAAAAATCCAATGAGGACCGTTCAATTTCTGAAATAAAAATTTCTCGCTACGCTGTACAGGGTGGGCAAAATTCGTTGTCTACTGAAGGGATCTCGAGAACTATAGCAGCTAGAAGAAAACTGATAACACTTTTTCGAGCTCTTTTTTCCTGGCTAATCCGAATCTGAAAACAGATCCAGCTTATCGCGCATAGAACTCGAGTTATGAGCGAAAATTGAGAAATTGCCATTTTCGATAATGCTGAATAACTCACTTGTTTGAAGCCGTATTCGAAATCTGTTGATACATTCTATAGGCTTTTATTTAGGAGTAATTCAAATACAATATGATTGAATTTTCAAATCCAGCCATTTTCGAGAAATGAGAAGAATTTTGAATTTTTCAAATGTAAACTATAGTCGAAAGTTCTCTTATCTTGCTAGAAAATTTTTGCTGATTTCAAAAATGTATCATATGTCGATATTCACATGAATATAACATGAGAAAAAATTCAATACTTTTTTCCTGCTTTTCTATTTACTGTTGAATTATGAGTAGAGCGACGATTGAATATGCATCTTTCTGTTAACTGGCGCCTCCATGATTGGAATCAGGGATTGCTGAATAAATATTTCTATGGTTAATTTGTCATAGTTCTTAAGATTAGCAATAGCAAATCTCTTCATTATCCCTAATGGCCCGGAATATTCCAAATTACGAAAATTTCGATATGTTGGTATGCTATATTCAAGCGAATGGAAATAGCCGAGTTGCAAGGGAAGTCTATTTCGAGAAATATCCAGAACGACAGCAACCGAGTGAAAAATATTGCCAGCGGTTAGTTCACAATCTGAAAAATCAGGGAAGTTTCACCAAATCACGTTCAAAAAAATATAATAAAGAAAATGAAGAAGAGAATACTCTCAATATAATTGGAGCTGTGACAATTAATCCAAATATTTCATCTAGAAAACTGGGAGACGAAGTAGGCATCAAACGGCGAAATGCGTTGAACATATTGAAACGTAATAAATTTCACCCTTACAAATATGGTAAAATTCATCATTTACGAGATGGGGACTCTGAAAGAAGGATTCAATTCTGCAATTGGTATTTGAATAAAGTAGAAGAAGATCTTTTTTTTCATGAAAAAATTATTTGGACTGATGAAGCTCGCATCGAAAATTGTGGAATCATCAACAGACACAATATGCACTATTGGTCAGACCAAATTCAACACTTGGTTATAGAAGGAGGCTTTCGACAAGGACGATTCGGGTTCAATATATGGGTTGCTTTATATAAAAACAAAATTCTGGCATATCACATCTACAATGAAACACTTAATGCAGATGCATATCTCAACCTCATGCAGCAAAATATGGAACCTGAACTCGAAAATCTACCATTGATATCCTGGAGGGAAATATATTTTCAACAAGATGGAGCGCCTGCACATAAAGCCAGAGTCTCAACAAATTGGTTGAACTCAAATTTTGGTGAACGTTGGATCGGTACCATTGGCCCTGTGAGATGGCCCGCGCGTTCTCCAGATCTTACACCACTAGATTGTTTTCTATGGGGATATTTGAAAAATAAAATATACGGAGCAAGATCACTGAACTACGAACAATTAAGGAGCAGAACGGAAAACGCCCTGAGGGAAGTCACCAGAGTTCACATCGGCAACGCCCTACGTAGTGTTAGATCGAGATGTATGGCGTGCTTATTGGTTTACAATTCAAACACTACCGTTGATATATTTTTTTCATCATCTTTCTTTTGTGAGAATGATAATTATAGTAAACTATAAATTGAGATAATTGAATAAACTTTTTACTATCTACGATGATGTATGATGTTTTTAAAGGATCCATACATAAAAGAAATTATTATTCGATGATCGGTGGTTCCTATCACAGAAGGTTGAGTTCACATAGAATTATGAGGATTTCACAAACTATAAGCATATTCAATGGTCGCTATGGTAACGCCAGCCTACTCAACAGTGAATATAAAAGCGGGAAAAAAGTAATGAATTTTCCCATGTTATATTCAGGTAAATATCGACATATGATACATTTTTGAAATCAGCAAGAATTTTGTATCAAGATAAGAGAACTTTCGACTATAGTTTATATTTGAAAAATCCAAAATCCTTCTCATTTCTCGAAAATGGCTGGATTTAAAAATTCAGTCATATTGTATTTGAATTACTCCTAAAAAAGTGCCTTTAGAATGTATCAACAGATTTCGAATACGGCTTCAAACAAGCGAGTTATTCAGCATTATCGAAAATGGCAATTTCTCAATTTTCGTTAATAACTCAAGTTCTATGCGCGATGAGCTGGATCTGTTTTCAGATTCGGATTAGTCAGGAAAAAAGAGGTCGAGAAAGTGTTATCAGTTTTATTCTAGCTGCTATAGTTCTCGAGATCCCTTCAGTAGACAACGACTTTTCCCACCCTGTATACTATTTTCCAACTTGGAAACAAATTTCCTCATGAAATCTCCCCAGGGGTAACGTTTATCAGTCCAAATACGGTAGTTCTTCAGATCTGAAGAGATTGACTCTAGAACTAACTATTTGGTCATAATGCAAAGTTAAGACGAATCGAATTTGTAATTCGAATATTCGCCAGTTCATCTAGTCCAACTTAAGTCACGTGCTGGACTCCTCCACATTTAAACCACGCCTCTCGTGTATAGCTCGGTCTAAAGAATCATAACGAGAACACAAATTTCGTGCTAATTATTTCGAATTATTTTCAGGGCCTCATTCTGGAAGGTTCAGCGGAAAATCCAGCGAATTCTGACGGCAATACTGCATCATGCTCAGGAGGAGGTTCGTCTGGGGGAGATTCTTCAAGTCCTGCTCCAGGTAGTGCAGATCAACCATCTGAGACACCAGCAAATGACAATCAAACAGCTGCACCTTGAAATTCCTACAAATTTTCGGCATTGAATTACTCAGATATGCAATAAAATTTTTGAAAATAAATAGGTAGTCAATTTCTGATGTATGGGAAAATTAAAATAAAGAATTTAATGAATGGCAATTTCAAGACGACCTGAAACTTTGTCATACGAAATAATAAGGGTATATTTACTGAAAACAATGGATCTCGTAATGGGCCAATTGATTATATCATGAACGCAACATCCGGTAAAAGCTGAAGTAAAGATATAATGTCGAGTAAAAATTGAAAAATTCTCAAAAAAAAATTTTTTTCGAAATGTTGTGATGATTTAATCCTTACGGAGTTTCGCAAAAGGTTGCGCGTGAGTATTTTCCAGCTAATAACGAAGCTTTATTCGGATCTCATGGGTACTTTTTGATATATTGATGAACTTTTCTCAAAATTCGAAATATATATAACTTCGAAACCTTTCGTACAATTTTTCCAATAAACGGACCCAACCAAGGTATGCAGGCTCCAAAACTCACCAATGAATTTCAAAACTCTAGGTTTTTCTTTCGAATATAGGAGAACATACAGCGGCTGGGCAGAATTCAGTTGCATATTTAATGAAGCATGAGTCGATTTAAAGCGATGGACAAAAAGCTCCGGTTATAGTTATGGTTATTCACAATGACAGATTTTCCTTGGCCTATATGTCAGTTTGGATAACCGTAACTATAACCGGAGGTTTCAGTCCATCGCTTGAAAATGGTGTGCGTAAGGTTTTGGTCATTTTGAATTCGTTCCATTTATTTCAATCATATGCATAACGAAATTATACCTAAATACTATAATGGAGGGCAACCAAACCTAGAGATTTTTACGGAACTCTTGTACAAGGTTTCAGATGAGAGGTAATAGCGTCGATTTTACTGATCACTGAATAGTGCATTTTGGATCTCTGGCAGCTTTGAAATTACACGAGAAAAAAATGTTGTAACTGCCCGTTTCAACTGGCCATTATAGATAATTATCAGTTCGACGTTGCAATTATGGATAATTGTCAGTTCGATTCATGGATAATTGCCAGTGTGAACTGACAATTATCCAAAATTTTCAGTTCAAACTAACAATAAGCCATAATGACAGTGATCATATTTGCCAATTCGAACTGACAATTATCAATCATTCGAAATTTTTAATTATCCATAATTGCCAACTCGACCAATTAGCCAGTTTGAACTGATAGTTATGGATGATTGTCAATTCGAAATGGCAATTATGCATTAGTGCTACTTCAAACTGACAATTATCCATAATTGCCAGTAAGAACTGACAGCGAGCCATAATTGTCAGTTTAAACTGGATCCATAATTGTCAGTTCAAAATGGCGATTATGTCTAATTTTCAGTTCATCCATACTTGCCAGTTCAAACTGATAATCATCCATGATTTCTAGTTTTAATCTGTGATTGAATTTTCATTCGCATGTCCGCTCAGTGCTTTCGAATAAAATCACAAAATGGAAATGTAGTAAACAATCGGAAAACAAAATTCACGTATTCATGTCATGTTGTTGAATGAAAAATCGAAAATTCAAAGCGTTCTCATGGTTACGCGAGTGTGGAAAATTACCAGAGGTTTTTAATGTCCATTATTCAAGTATTCGCAGGAGAAATGGGGTGAATTTCCAACAACTCTATGCTATATATATGATATACTTCATGAAGCTACAACAAGAGATATTTTTCTTGTGGAATTCATTTTCCACGCTTCCGTTCAGGTACATTATGAATATACATTTGCAAATTGTCAATCGTTTAATAAAGTCTTGGTCCGTTTTAATAGTCATCCGGCATGCATTCAGAATCAAATCCGAAGTGATGTTGTTTAAAAAAAAATCATATTGAGTGAAGTATTTGAAAATATAATAATCAATAGAATGGAATGCTCTTTCCTAGGACTTGATTACATTGAACATTTCATTGTGTGTTTACGAACTTATATATCTGCTGTTTTCACGATTGTACGGATACATTTCTTCATTCTCATAGAGTTTCATATAAGCTTCTTAAATTGTTGACTCTTCTTCAGCGACTTTTTTTATGCATTATGTATTCATTGTTCATGAAAAATTATCGCGTTTGAGATTATCAAAATAAAATGATTCCATTTTCCATATTTAGTTTGGAAAAAGCTGGAATATAACTTTATATTCTTCAGTAGCGGACTGTACTTGTCGAGTTACTGCGGTTATTCTACAAGCATTTTAGCAACGGAAAGTTTATTGAAGAATAAATTATATGAAAGAATATCCGAAATTACAGTTCTTCTTCTGGAATAAACATTCAATCAGCTGAAAATAGAACGAAATTTTCCCTTCAGCTAATTTTTTCTCAGCATTTTATTTGAATTTTATTTTATTATTTATCATAAAAAAACATATCTTCATGTGTATCAAGATGTTGACCATAAATTGAATATTCATGATTTTTATGCTTATTGCTCGAAATTGAAGATGAATCATTATTAGTCGTTTAGAATTACTCAACCATGATAAATTGAGCGATGATCGGAAATCACTTCAGTTTAGGAAATATAAAAACTATCTTAATTCCTGATTGAATCGACGTATGAATATCGTCCGGAAATTCATTCTTGCTATCAAATTACTAGCACAAAATATATAAAAGTCCATCATTCTTCTGTGATATAAACAGAAATTCACGGATTTTTACTGTAACTTCTTGAGTTCCGAGAAAAATGAAGCATATTTTCGTCGTTGTTTTTGTGGTTTATACCTTGGTGAGTTCCAATTTAAATGAGAGAATATTGTGTATACCGATTTCAATTGAATCGCTATTGATAAACTATGCTTGCTATATTATTTGTCCCTGAAGGCTCTTCTAATTAATTCAATCCCTGATATTGTGAAGAACCAATAAAAATCGTAATTCCTCCAATGCGATTCGTTAATTTAGGGCACGAGGATAATAAATAGTTATATCAAGAATTAGAAATCATTAACTTTCGCTTCCTACATTTTCAGTGGATACTTGAAAAGTCTTTTATAAATACATATGGAAAAATTGGAGAAGAAATGATTCCGAGAGCACTGTCGTGAGAGCAGGAGCTTTCGGCCGTGATTTTCAATTCCTTGCACCCCTTAAAATTCAAAATCAGTGAAGAACATCTTGGAACACCGTTGAATTGTCGAAACTCCAGTACCTCCTTCGAGTTTAACTGGTTATCGAACTCAAATAAAGAATTCGAATGCATTGACCATGAAAATTTCAAATCTCTCGTGACAACGACTAGTTTGATTAGGAAAAGGAGATCACACGATGTTTTCCAAAAATTGCGCTAAAAAATATTTTTGTGTGGAATATTATGATGATATCCGTTATTTATATTGGTGAACTTCCATCGCTTGTTGAAAAATTACGTACAGTTCTGTGATGATTTTTGTATAAACAACCAAATTTGAAAAAACTCATTTAAAAATAAAAGTATACCAGTATTTTAGTCATAATTTACCGAGAACCTCAATACTGTCTAACTGAAAAAAAAAATCCAATGAGGACCGTTCAATTTCTGAAATAAAAATTTCTCGCTACGCTGTACAGGGTGGGCAAAATTCGTTGTCTACTGAAGGGATCTCGAGAACTATAGCAGCTAGAAGAAAACTGATAACACTTTTTCGAGCTCTTTTTTCCTGGCTAATCCGAATCTGAAAACAGATCCAGCTTATCGCGCATAGAACTCGAGTTATGAGCGAAAATTGAGAAATTGCCATTTTCGATAATGCTGAATAACTCACTTGTTTGAAGCCGTATTCGAAATCTGTTGATACATTCTATAGGCTTTTATTTAGGAGTAATTCAAATACAATATGATTGAATTTTCAAATCCAGCCATTTTCGAGAAATGAGAAGAATTTTGAATTTTTCAAATGTAAACTATAGTCGAAAGTTCTCTTATCTTGCTAGAAAATTTTTGCTGATTTCAAAAATGTATCATATGTCGATATTCACATGAATATAACATGAGAAAAAATTCAATACTTTTTTCCTGCTTTTCTATTTACTGTTGAATTATGAGTAGAGCGACGATTGAATATGCATCTTTCTGTTAACTGGCGCCTCCATGATTGGAATCAGGGATTGCTGAATAAATATTTCTATGGTTAATTTGTCATAGTTCTTAAGATTAGCAATAGCAAATCTCTTCATTATCCCTAATGGCCCGGAATATTCCAAATTACGAAAATTTCGATATGTTGGTATGCTATATTCAAGCGAATGGAAATAGCCGAGTTGCAAGGGAAGTCTATTTCGAGAAATATCCAGAACGACAGCAACCGAGTGAAAAATATTGCCAGCGGTTAGTTCACAATCTGAAAAATCAGGGAAGTTTCACCAAATCACGTTCAAAAAAATATAATAAAGAAAATGAAGAAGAGAATACTCTCAATATAATTGGAGCTGTGACAATTAATCCAAATATTTCATCTAGAAAACTGGGAGACGAAGTAGGCATCAAACGGCGAAATGCGTTGAACATATTGAAACGTAATAAATTTCACCCTTACAAATATGGTAAAATTCATCATTTACGAGATGGGGACTCTGAAAGAAGGATTCAATTCTGCAATTGGTATTTGAATAAAGTAGAAGAAGATCTTTTTTTTCATGAAAAAATTATTTGGACTGATGAAGCTCGCATCGAAAATTGTGGAATCATCAACAGACACAATATGCACTATTGGTCAGACCAAAATCAACACTTGGTTATAGAAGGAGGCTTTCGACAAGGACGATTCGGGTTCAATATATGGGTTGCTTTATATAAAAACAAAATTCTGGCATATCACATCTACAATGAAACACTTAATGCAGATGCATATCTCAACCTCATGCAGCAAAATATGGAACCTGAACTCGAAAATCTACCATTGATATCCTGGAGGGAAATATATTTTCAACAAGATGGAGCGCCTGCACATAAAGCCAGAGTCTCAACAAATTGGTTGAACTCAAATTTTGGTGAACGTTGGATCGGTACCATTGGCCCTGTGAGATGGCCCGCGCGTTCTCCAGATCTTACACCACTAGATTGTTTTCTATGGGGATATTTGAAAAATAAAATATACGGAGCAAGATCACTGAACTACGAACAATTAAGGAGCAGAACGGAAAACGCCCTGAGGGAAGTCACCAGAGTTCACATCGGCAACGCCCTACGTAGTGTTAGATCGAGATGTATGGCGTGCTTATTGGTTTACAATTCAAACACTACCGTTGATATATTTTTTTCATCATCTTTCTTTTGTGAGAATGATAATTATAGTAAACTATAAATTGAGATAATTGAATAAACTTTTTACTATCTACGATGATGTATGATGTTTTTAAAGGATCCATACATAAAAGAAATTATTATTCGATGATCGGTGGTTCCTATCACAGAAGGTTGAGTTCACATAGAATTATGAGGATTTCACAAACTATAAGCATATTCAATGGTCGCTATGGTAACGCCAGCCTACTCAACAGTGAATATAAAAGCGGGAAAAAAGTAATGAATTTTCCCATGTTATATTCAGGTAAATATCGACATATGATACATTTTTGAAATCAGCAAGAATTTTGTATCAAGATAAGAGAACTTTCGACTATAGTTTATATTTGAAAAATCCAAAATCCTTCTCATTTCTCGAAAATGGCTGGATTTAAAAATTCAGTCATATTGTATTTGAATTACTCCTAAAAAAGTGCCTTTAGAATGTATCAACAGATTTCGAATACGGCTTCAAACAAGCGAGTTATTCAGCATTATCGAAAATGGCAATTTCTCAATTTTCGTTAATAACTCAAGTTCTATGCGCGATGAGCTGGATCTGTTTTCAGATTCGGATTAGTCAGGAAAAAAGAGGTCGAGAAAGTGTTATCAGTTTTATTCTAGCTGCTATAGTTCTCGAGATCCCTTCAGTAGACAACGACTTTTCCCACCCTGTATACTATTTTCCAACTTGGAAACAAATTTCCTCATGAAATCTCCCCAGGGGTAACGTTTATCAGTCCAAATACGGTAGTTCTTCAGATCTGAAGAGATTGACTCTAGAACTAACTATTTGGTCATAATGCAAAGTTAAGACGAATCGAATTTGTAATTCGAATATTCGCCAGTTCATCTAGTCCAACTTAAGTCACGTGCTGGACTCCTCCACATTTAAACCACGCCTCTCGTGTATAGCTCGGTCTAAAGAATCATAACGAGAACACAAATTTCGTGCTAATTATTTCGAATTATTTTCAGGGCCTCATTCTGGAAGGTTCAGCGGAAAATCCAGCGAATTCTGACGGCAATACTGCATCATGCTCAGGAGGAGGTTCGTCTGGGGGAGATTCTTCAAGTCCTGCTCCAGGTAGTGCAGATCAACCATCTGAGACACCAGCAAATGACAATCAAACAGCTGCACCTTGAAATTCCTACAAATTTTCGGCATTGAATTACTCAGATATGCAATAAAATTTTTGAAAATAAATAGGTAGTCAATTTCTGATGTATGGGAAAATTAAAATAAAGAATTTAATGAATGGCAATTTCAAGACGACCTGAAACTTTGTCATACGAAATAATAAGGGTATATTTACTGAAAACAATGGATCTCGTAATGGGCCAATTGATTATATCATGAACGCAACATCCGGTAAAAGCTGAAGTAAAGATATAATGTCGAGTAAAAATTGAAAAATTCTCAAAAAAAAATTTTTTTCGAAATGTTGTGATGATTTAATCCTTACGGAGTTTCGCAAAAGGTTGCGCGTGAGTATTTTCCAGCTAATAACGAAGCTTTATTCGGATCTCATGGGTACTTTTTGATATATTGATGAACTTTTCTCAAAATTCGAAATATATATAACTTCGAAACCTTTCGTACAATTTTTCCAATAAACGGACCCAACCAAGGTATGCAGGCTCCAAAACTCACCAATGAATTTCAAAACTCTAGGTTTTTCTTTCGAATATAGGAGAACATACAGCGGCTGGGCAGAATTCAGTTGCATATTTAATGAAGCATGAGTCGATTTAAAGCGATGGACAAAAAGCTCCGGTTATAGTTATGGTTATTCACAATGACAGATTTTCCTTGGCCTATATGTCAGTTTGGATAACCGTAACTATAACCGGAGGTTTCAGTCCATCGCTTGAAAATGGTGTGCGTAAGGTTTTGGTCATTTTGAATTCGTTCCATTTATTTCAATCATATGCATAACGAAATTATACCTAAATACTATAATGGAGGGCAACCAAACCTAGAGATTTTTACGGAACTCTTGTACAAGGTTTCAGATGAGAGGTAATAGCGTCGATTTTACTGATCACTGAATAGTGCATTTTGGATCTCTGGCAGCTTTGAAATTACACGAGAAAAAAATGTTGTAACTGCCCGTTTCAACTGGCCATTATAGATAATTATCAGTTCGACGTTGCAATTATGGATAATTGTCAGTTCGATTCATGGATAATTGCCAGTGTGAACTGACAATTATCCAAAATTTTCAGTTCAAACTAACAATAAGCCATAATGACAGTGATCATATTTGCCAATTCGAACTGACAATTATCAATCATTCGAAATTTTTAATTATCCATAATTGCCAACTCGACCAATTAGCCAGTTTGAACTGATAGTTATGGATGATTGTCAATTCGAAATGGCAATTATGCATTAGTGCTACTTCAAACTGACAATTATCCATAATTGCCAGTAAGAACTGACAGCGAGCCATAATTGTCAGTTTAAACTGGATCCATAATTGTCAGTTCAAAATGGCGATTATGTCTAATTTTCAGTTCATCCATACTTGCCAGTTCAAACTGATAATCATCCATGATTTCTAGTTTTAATCTGTGATTGAATTTTCATTCGCATGTCCGCTCAGTGCTTTCGAATAAAATCACAAAATGGAAATGTAGTAAACAATCGGAAAACAAAATTCACGTATTCATGTCATGTTGTTGAATGAAAAATCGAAAATTCAAAGCGTTCTCATGGTTGTTGAACTCATCTAAACGTAATAACATGAATTTCCGAGTACCACTCCCGGGATACACATTGTTTCTATTCCGTTACATACCTTCTATCCTCAGCAATCCAGTTTTAAGGCAACAGTGAGTCCTATATATCCATTTTTCCTTCTGACTGGGTTTGATATATGACATTGTTCACGGTAAACGGCTAATTCATTCCATGAACACGATAACATACCTAGAACAAGTTGAGCATACATAATTGGAAAAACCATAAAGGAACAAACATACCCCATAGCTTCACATCGATAGGAGCACATGACGTGGAAAACGCGATAGCTTTATGTACGCTTTTTTATCAATTTGAATTATGGACCCTCTTCTGGTGTGCTCAGATTTACATAGAAAATGTAATGGTTCCTTTTCCCTTGAAGCACGGAGCAATTTTAGCAGATTTCGACTGAACGATATGATGAGTTTTACCCAAGCATAGATCAATTTTGATTGATTTCTTATTATTTGATTCGTTTATTTTATGAGCATCCTCAAATATAGGGATTTTTTGTATTACTTCCCTCAATATTGAAAAAAATCAAGAAAAACGGTGCAACAGTGTATTTCATCTTTTTTCTATCCCCATATGGTTGGCCTCTTATTCGTTATCATAAATAAATACTGGGGACGAGAAACCACTTTATAAAAGTTGAGTCAACTAATATAATCACAAGGACGAATATCTGTCGATAAATCAACAAATATTCCACCTTGATCAGAGCTAATCATCCAATCAACTAAAACATCTACACCGAAGTAGCGGATCCAAAGAGAATAACTACTCCTGTTTCACAGTTATTACTGATAGTCAGGCCATCTTCCCTTGGACAAAACCGCTGAGGGGGAATATAGATACTAGTCACCTTTCAGATGGAGTACTGCAGTATAACTACGTACAGCGCCATCTGTCAGGATCATCTTGCGAATCCCACCTTCGAGTTCAGAATACTCTGATCTATGTGCATGGCGTTTATCCTCTTGTCACATCAAGTCGCTGTATCTGCGATACTGCAGATTACAACCACCGACACGGCTTTGGAAACACTCGGTTCATGTGGATTTCCACAAGACGATAACGTCCAACATCTAACAAAGATAATTTGGCTAATGGAGTAGAAAGAGCTCCAGTAATAATAAACTAACAGATTTGTCGTTTTGATTATGTTAGTTTATTTTTACTGGAATTCTTCTCCGTTAGCCATTTCCTATCTTTGTTAAGTCAACTGTGCAATTGTACTGGTATGAAACACTAGGCTGGTACTTTTTCACTTATCTCAACCTTCTCAATTCGCGATGAATGGCCCAGCGTGGCACCACCGGAAGGCCGAGAGGTTCCGTATCAAATGTATTATGTACGCGATTAATTTTTTGAGGGCTTGTCGCACCCTTCAATATTATTTTTATCATATCGCATTAAGTTTGAGTTCAATTCACTTGAGTTGTGTGCAATGAATGGAGCTGTGTTATCGAAGTTCCAGTATTTCAGTCTTGTGAAGTTCATCAACGTACCCTTCATGCATATCGTATCAAATCGCGCAAATCGTCAAAAGTCTTTGGGAAACAAGTATATGTCAGAGTATTATAGAAACCTGGAAATGAAGAAGTAAAAATTGTGGGTCACAATGCTACTGCAAAAACCATTCAAATTGGAAAGTTAAGAAACAAAAGCACTCTTCTTCAGATCGATGATTTTTTATTGCGATGAAAAAGGTTGTATCATGATTCAAATCGTAATTGGTTGAAATTTTCGATCCATGTACTGATATAGATGACTTTTTATACTGACACATATCGTTATGTCTCTCGATAAAGAAAAAAAATTTTCATGTGGCGCCTCGAGTACACATATGTTGCGAAATAGATACACACTGCTTTGTTGAACGCATTATAAAATCTAAACTCCAATGAGGATTCGAATTTTCGAGGAAGTTCCACATGATTCAAAATCAACTGAGACCCAAAAGTACTTCTTCAACATAACGCAAATTGAAGATAAAAATATGCAGTGTCAGTGGATACTTATCATATTTATAAACAGAAAATATCACACCACCCAAAGATACAACGATTAAAATGATTTATCCATATATGCAGTTCTTTGGTGCGTTCCTGATTGATAAATTGAGGGACTCTAGAACTGATGCCCTTAACTCTTATGAATTTTGTCAGCCAAGCAAATTATGAGCACCCTCTCGAAAGATACCATATAAGCCTCTCTAATGCAGGAAACTGCAACGTCATTCATAACATTGATGCGTTCGTCTATACTTTACTTTCTGAATATTTTAACATTCTTACCAATGAATAAAAATATCTCAATGAAAAATTTCAATACTGAGAATACCAGAATCAAAGATTTGAGTGCACTTTCATCTTATGTTTATACAGGGTGAGTCTTTGACCTTGCAGAATATTTTAACAGAAGATTCCTGAAGCCAGAAGAAACACTTTTTTCCCTTACCATTTTTTCCGATTCGGCTTGGTTCAATACAGACTGTTGAAACTCCATAAAAAAATTTAATTTTCGATTATATCTCGCGAACGATCTCATCGAATGAGATGATTTTTGGAATATAGTTTTTATTGATTACAAAATTTCATCCACATCCTCCAGTTCCTTTAATATGACCATAACATTTCATAAAAATACCAGAAATTCAAAGAATCCAACTTTTAAAAATAATTTGAATGCTGTTCAACGAATTTTTGATCATTTTGGAAAGTAAAAGTGTTCCTTATTTTTTTTTCGTATGATGCGCCGTTTTCGAGTAATCTGAAATTCAAAAATAAAAAATATCTATGAAATTCAGAGAATTGGGTACTTTGGCTGAATACGACTCTGTTCAAAAAATTTACAGAATTCAATTTTTCCGCGTTGCCACGTCTAAAAGTTGAGAATGGAATCATAGCATTTTTTATTTGGAATGATTTGTTAGCGGAGTAGCCGACTTTGGCCAATTCACAGTGGACGTAACCGTAAGAATCCCGCAACTCGTGCGTAAAAATCAAAGAGGAAACTACAAAATTCATAAGTACCAAAATCTTCACAATAGGTTCAACTTTGCTTTTGACTTCCATAAGTCGAATGCAGTTCTATTCTGATTCCTTATGATTTCTGTTTTTTAATTCTTACATTTTATGTATAAGTAAATTTACGGTTAAGTTATGTCCATTTTAAATTGACTACTAGTTCGAAAGTGGAGTAATATGAATAAGCTCCCTCAACTTCTACAATTTAAATACTCCTAATGTTCATGCAAATTTCTCACTTTTCCATGATAATGGGGATTATTACTGGTTTGAATGCAATCTTTCTGCTGACCCTAGTTTCTTGAAATTATGTACAGAACTTTGATAGTATTTATTTTGAGGTATTCTTCAAATGCGCTTTCATAACATATCAACCCAGGGTGGAGGAAAACCACCATAACATAACCTTAAAGCCACGGAGCCACAGATTTATAGTTCAGTTCAGAATCATAGACTATACAAGTGTATACATAGTATTAGCATATTGTGTGTTGTTTGATTTCGAAGAGTTCTTTCTTTCGGTTCGTCAATTTGGCAACGTTATGTCTGAATCTGATAATTCTTGGAGAAAATTAAATAAACAAAGAAAATTAATAATTACAAATTGAAGATGAATCTCAAAGCTAATATAAGAGATAGCTAGATGAATGCCTCATTATCGAAAATGAAACCAAGAGAAGAATATTCAACTATTATTGCCCACGAAATTTGGAATACCTAACTTGTTTATTGTACTATAAATACAACTTTTATCTGGAATGTGAAAAGTAAGTTGTAGCTTGTTTTCATAACAGAGTTGCTTACTTCGAAGATTTGAATGGTATATCTTTGGCTTGGGAAAACTTCAGTGTTCAGGTTTCCAGAGGCGGCTAGCCTATTATGAAAATTTATAATGCCTATATCTTTTTATCTAGGCTGAATAGGAAAAAATAGTAGAGGACAAATGTGTTTCTTCTGTTAAAATATTCTGCAAGGTCAAAGACTCACCCTGTATAGTCAATTCTGTATTGGGAGAGATATACCTAAAGATGTAAAAAGGAAAATGGGAGTTTTACCGAATTCCGTTCAGACTGAAAAACCGATGAAGAGATTGATTGATTCTGAACTAACTTGCTGGAATTCCTACAAGCTTTCGGAACAACTAAAGTAAATTTTCGAAAGCAACTCGATTCCACTCCCTACGTTCTCACCCTCTAATTGAAAGTACAAAACATACAGCGACAGTGTATAGAGTCATTCCTCCAACACTCAACTTCCAGAAAGTTGCCGCTCTCTGCTCAGTTGAATTAGTCATAAAACTCGTTCCGAAGATTCCACTGGAAATCTTCAAATGTTTACTCGAAGGAAGCAGATGAGGCGATGTCGAAACAGAAGTTTCTATAGCAATGACCTGGAATGGATTGAATATAAATATGTTGTTTTTGTTGATTATCGGAGCACAGTGGCGAAACTAGGGAGGAATAAACACGAAGAAATTTCAGGGAATTTCTCCCGCGAGTTTGCGTTGCGGCAGAATTTATTTTGATGGCAACAAATAACAATTCCGGGAGAGTCTCAATGGATCCGACAATTTATGAACTATCGCAAGAATGAGCTTTGTTGTCCTGAAAAGGATCAGCCTTGTACAATAAAGTTACAAATTTTCTGGAAAGAGATCAATCGGAAAATATGAAAAGAAGCTGGATATTTATGTGGCGAAACTTTAAAATTGATATTGAATCAGTCAACATCAATGTGTTTTTTTTTATATAGGAAGGTCATCTTTTCCACTCTAGTTAACACAAACATTATACGAAGGTGTTGCGCATGATTCCTCACAAAGATGAGAGTGCTATCATTTTGCCAAATATCTATATTTCCTAATTTTATACCCAAAAGGTATAATTGAATCCCACGATAAATATTTTGTGATCAAATGCTATACTTTCAGACTGATCAGCCAATATATAATACTGTGCCTCCATAACGAAAAGACCTTGTTATCAGAAAATTTATGTCAGATCGAAACCGCTCAGTTAGGAAATATACAAAATTAAATGTTGAAATGAATTAATGAAGGCATACATATAAGTGAATAGAGACTCCATGGGCAATTGTATTCGTCCTTTTCATTGAAGAGATATTTTGAACACCTCTTTTGACATACAGACCAAAACTTGGGCATGCCAGAAACGTCTTTGAAACTTGAACTCGAAGTCAAGGAGGTAAGAACAAATTGTTGTGTGGAACATTTAGTTGTACAAAGAGGAAGAACGCTTGGCAGAGTAAGACCATGTGGGACTACATGGTAGTTTTCTAGGAAAACTTCCTACGAACTGTTGAATCCTAGGTAGTTACATACAGCTGAACCGCTTTAGTAATTCTCAAAAAAAAATCATGACGATCCTTGTGAAATCCTGAATTGAGACTGTATAACAATGGTCTTGAGATCCCATGATTGAACGAATAAGATCTAGGAACGATGAAGGATGAAAGATATGGCATCCGATGACAAATTTTAATGGTTCTTCAACAAAACTAATCAATTGAATCAAGCGATACCTACTGGAAGTCTCAGTTCAATATTTTGTTTTTATACATGTTAACCTTCGTCGCTTTTAACGAAGGACCTTCGAAGAAACTCAAAATAGTTAGGAATAAACATTTCATATTGGACCTCAGATTTGTCGACTGAATCAACTTGCAAAATAGACCGATTTAATGCTAGAAGAGGTATAGCATATCTACTCAGGTAATATGGTTTATAGGGGTAGTCGGTGGATTTTTTGGGGGGCAAATTAATGAAAATCATTTCAAGAGTGACTGCCAAGACATGTTGAAACATACCACCACTATTGGGAAGGCCGTAGCTTGAATCTTGCAAGCAATATCTCCCTCGATCCATTCTCTAGCAGCTCTTAATTTTCCTGAAAGTAACGTAATACCCATAGATGCATATTCATAATAATTAAGAGGGCAACTTCAGGTGTTCCAATTCCTTGCGTGCTCCCTACTTCAACCTCCTTCAATTGTACCTTCATTGCATCCTCAACACGTTTTTCCAAGATAATGAAAGTCGCTTAATATGACGAAAACTGTTATCTCATAGTTCAGACGTGCTCATGATGGGAGAAAAGGGAGCAGGAACGGCAGTGAGGTAGCGAGATATGACGGCGATAAATTACCGCCCGAGACAATCAACGTTACGTGAGCAGACAGCGGCGCTGCATGAGTGGTTTGACTATGTAGAGGTCGTTATTGTTAAATTTATATTCGAATGATGTGAATATGATATTGCGAAGTACGAGCGCTAAGTATGATTTAAACGTTTCCGCCGTTATCCGAGAATTCATCTGGTAAAAAGTCGGTTTATAATGTGTCCTACGAGGGGTTAGCTATTTTTATGTGTACGAAATAATGAATGAAGAATTTTAGGGAAGCGCCGACGCTTTTGCTCATTTGTTCGGTTGGCTTGAATCTACTCTGATGGCTTCAAGTCTTTGAGGGGATCCACTAGAATCATTTTCCTGATGAGAAACTGAATATTCATAACGAGTAGTTCACCTATTCAGATACTGACCCGGTTGAATTATGCTGGGTGGATGCACGGAATCAAATCGACAATGGCCAAAACAGCTTTTCGTTGCAGCTCTTTGAGCATTCTTGAGCCAACAAGATATGTCATATATATCGAAATTGATCACAATATCTCGCCAATTTACTTGCATTTTTACTGTAAATATTCAGGCTTTTCAGTTTCATGCCATCAAAATTTGTATGAATTCAAGGTACGAAGGGAAACGGAATTTTGAACCATTTACTACCAATATTATTTTTGATTTCCTTTATTTGAACTAAACTACAATATGACACTCACAATTGATATTATAATTAATTGGTGCCAACATGAAAAAGTTGCCACCCATATAAGTATAGCATATTGACCCAGCAATTCATCTGGAGTAGCTTATGGGAATGAAAAAAATGACAAAATTTTAAAGTTTTGCACGTTTCTTTGATATTATTCCATAATTTTCACTGCTAAGAAGGACATTTTTTATGAATCTTTTTTATCCCATGTAAGATTGATAATACAAGGATGTATAGGATACACATGAAAATGTCAATGGTGTTTGTGACAGATCAGTCTGAGTAGTTGAGTTATTGACTATAGAAGCCTCACTAAACACCGGAGCAAAACACTATCTTTTCGAACAAAAGTCTGGAAAATAACATAACATACGGCTCATTTAAATTATGGAATATTGCCTAGAAATGTGGAGAATGAATATAATCGATTACAAAATCAGTGCCATAGAAATTTGTAATTGATAAAGTTCATTGTATTACAGATGATTGCCTAGATGCGGAAAATTCCGAAGAAAAATGTAGATGTTAGTTATATTTTTTTTTGACAAAATCTAGACCTGTACGGAGTTTTGAATATATGAAATCTATATACCTAACTTTCTATAGATAACGTTAATTTCTATCTGTGTTTTTGGAACCAAATGGACGGATTTTAATCTTTCACCAATATGATCACCCTACTTGAGCTTGAAATGTTCCCTTTGATATCAAAACACTAGTATCGAAATACGGTTCAGAATAACTATGTTAAACTACACAAATTGAGGAGTATCACGTTTCAGTAATAATAATCTTCCCAAAAAAACTTTTTCCTGAAGAAAAGAGGTAGACGAGTTACAAAAACAGGAAAGTGGTCATCGAAATATAGAATGAGAGGAACAATCAATGTACCAAATAAAACACAAAATTCAACATCGTCCTCTTCTTTTGAACTAAATGAGAGACGAATGCACCCTCAAGAACTTTAATAATCTCAACAACCACAGGAAAGTTTATAGTTATGTTCTTGAAAAATGGCTCGATGCCACACTCGCACTTTCAAGTATTAAACAGTTGCGCCTTTACTTTTTTCGCGCCGTTTTTAAAAAATTTCAAATCCAACATTACGTTTACGGACTCTGTAGTTTTCACGTCCACGTTCAACAACTGAATCAATCACAACTTAAGTATTGTTTACGATTATATCATTTCCAAAATGAACATTCCTAACGGATAGCTACTCCGGATTTATTTACATGTTAGTTTAGTGATTGTGACCGGATTGATATTCCATCTGTACATTATGTTCCTACTCTATATTTGCTGGTCGCGATATAATGAGTAGACCATAAATGAAAATATGTGTAATCGCAATGAAATAGAGCAGTCTCGATCTTTTGAGTTCTGTGCTACATCCGGCGTTCCTCAGGGTTCTAACTTGGGACCTTTGCTCTTTCTCCCGTTCATAAATGATATTCTCGATGATGTGGACATCTTTATTTTGATGTTCGCTAATGATTTAAAGCGCTTCCTTAGGATACGCTCAATTGCTGATTGTCTTCGATTGCAGTGGGCGCTTGATGCACTTTCAAGATGGTGTGAAGTGAATAGGCTGTCGCTGAATATTTCTAAGTGCTATGCAATGTCATATACTAAAAAAGCTAACAAGATTCTTCATAATTACCAAATCGATAATCATGTATTATCCCGTGTAACTGAGTATAGAGATTTGGGAGTGTTGTGTGACAGCCAGTGTTCTTTTGTGCCTCACTTGAATCAGCTCATTTCTTCTGTGAGTAAAACTTATGGATTCATCATTCGTAATGGCAGGCGATTTCACAATTTGTACACCTTAATTTGTTCAATAGTTTTATTCGCAGCAAATTCGAATATTGTAGTATTATTTGGAGACCCATTTATGACTGTCATAGAAAGCGAATTGCCTCGGTACAGAGAAGGTTCTACAAATATCTGGTTTGGAGAGAAGACGGCATTTATCCAGTTGTAGGTTCTAACAATATTGTGCTTCTTAGTAGATTTGGAGCAGAACCCATAGAGCATAGAGTCAGTGTGAAGGCACTATTATTTGTTCAAAAGATTTTGAATGGCTCTATAGATTGTGTTGAATTACTTGAACATCTGTCATTTTTGGTGCCCCGATACGGTTCGAGGAGTAATGATGTTTTCTACTATAGGGCGGGTAGAACGAACGCCAGTTTTAGATCACCCATTAATTTCATGTGCAGATTATTCAATTCCATAGCAAGCAGATGTGACATTCAAAATGATTCTCCTTGCCCTATAGTGGCTGCATTTTTGAAGGAAACTGGTAATATTCAACCATTTCTAGAATAAGTACTTTTCTCATTTTGTTTTTGTTAATTTTTTGTTCTTTATACTAAGGTGTTTTTTATATTTGAAATAGTTTTTCCTGTAATTGGGTTATTTCACCTGTTGGAAAATAAAGGCTTATTATTATTATTATCCGATGTCATCTTGTTTATTATTGTTATTCCGTCGACTGTCACTCATCTGAGCTGATATATTTACTCTCTCTAACCATTTTAATTTTGTGTGTTTTATTGATTTTATGATGAGGTAATAATGTTAAATATAATATGTTTTGTCTATAATTAATAAAAACAATTTTCTAGCCTTGAGAAAGGAACAAGCCGTTCCGAAACGTTGGCAAAATCAAAGTGAATTGTCTGCATTTTATTTCCAAATTCCTACGATATATTGTTTATTACGATTACGGCTTTCGCGCCATTCTGCAAATAATAAAAATAGCCTCAGCGTCGATGTCACTCGCTAGGTTTAGTGCACAAACATCTCGAATGTTCTGTCGAAAAAGATCAAGATCAAGGTCAGGTTTGAGCCGTTCAAGATCAATCAACTCTCTTAGTTGATTCATAAAAGAATTACCAGTATAGGATAGTCATGAGATGAAGCTTATGAAAAAAGGTTTTGTAGAACATGGAGTTCCATGAGAAACTCACCAAGAACACCGAGTCTGAAGTTGATTGTAACCACAATCACTTTACCCATGGATGCTAATGCTGTACCATCATAAGGATTTCCAGAATTCCACTCGTAACTTTCTCCGTGGACGTAAACAATGCAAGGCAATGCTTCAGATTCAGGATCTCCGTTGGCTGAAATGAATAAAAGGAATTAAAATTTTCGAACGACTTGTGGTCGATAAGTCAGTTATTGTTGATAATAAATGAATCAATAATTTCTCGATTACGGCTCTGTCGATCAATTAGTTATTATATTATGTTTAAGAATTTCTTAAAAAATATCTTTTTTCAATCAACTAATGGTATGACATCAGCGCTACAGCCGCAACTGCATCAGAGGTGAGAAATACAACTTTATTGTAGAAAAGAGTCTTTTAGAATTTATAGAAGGAAAAACATACACATATGCATACATATATGAAGCTCTGAAGGAACAAGTAAAAATGTAGTAAGTAAGTGAGTTATAAAGGATAGACAATTGAAAAGGTAGAATCTAATACTGGAAAACCTGAAGATAATTTCCTGCTCGAATATGCAAATATTGGATCTTCTGTAGTTTACCTCGTTTCATGTAGAGTTATAGAAAAAACTAGAACAGCACTGATGTGAAGTCAGGAGCCTTTACGGGCTTGTTCCGTTGCCAAAACGGTCATCTTTACAAGTATTGTCCCTGCCAAACGCAGATTTTTTCATATGGTCCTCACTCAATTCTGCATAAACCTCAAGCTATAGTTTTCAATCAAGTACTAGATTGCAATTCGATCCGAAATTTTTAATGGGTATAACTATCTGAAGAATAATTGGCGGATTCAACCCATTCAAGCATTCGACCTTCTTAATTAAAATGAAAACCTACTCTACAAATATATTCCCTATGTCGATTCTTCCTAAAGTCAATGTGTTCACGGCCGGCCTAACCACCTATAGTGAACAAAATTCCGAAAGAATCTACTCAGTAGCTTCATAATTGTAGAGAAAGTTTGGAGTTTAATTACGAATGCCGAATTAGTAGAAACTATCGAATGATTTCGCAGATATACTCTCTCAAAATTTCAGTTTTTCGATATTTCCAAAAACATGGATCAAATTGCCCTCCAATGAAAAATGCCGCCTTTGAGTTTCACCCGAAAGGGGCCTACAGAACAATGAGCAAAAAAACCTCCCATTCAATGAAATGCAGAAGGATTCTTTAATTTTTTTTTTGTTCATTGTTCTATAGACCCTATTCGGCTGAAGGTGGTATTTTTCATTGAAGGACGATTCGATCTATGTTTTTTGAATTTTTGGAGTTGTTTCAAAGTAATGTCAGGTATGTTAGGACATAAAAATATAATAAAATTTCCTCGAACAATCCACTCCTACAAAACTTTTTCTTCTGAATTCAACATAATAGAAATATAAAACATTCTGATACAGCCTCAATATCTGACTCAACTCGAAAGTTTAAAATTTCTCAAAAACTTCCACTTCTTTCAAAAATACATCATTATTCTCCACAAGCTGCCTTCCATTTGAAAGTGTGTATAAGTGAATTATTTCTATAACACGGATGAAAGGCAATGCCAAAATTGGTAATTATCTCCTCACGATACTAATACATGACGTGTATTCAATAATAAATTCAAATGCCCCAAAATGTCCATATTTCGAAGGACAACTCCGGATCATCAGAATATTCAGTCTGAAGAGAATTCTTTTCTCAACTATTGTCTGCAACATACTGTTCACTCTGATTCGGGTTTTTCTGTTTCCTCCCTTGAAATGCCAACCGTAGGCATTCGAAACTTTCTATGCAAACAATCTGCGGACAATTTGAATTGGAAATTTTCTTTTTCAACATTGACAAAAAGTTTTATTATTTACATACTTCAGTGGCGACTAGGATTCACAAAAATTTTCGATTGTCTGTGGACTTTAAACCACATTTCTGCTCAATTAAGTTAATCATGAAATTTATAGAGTTTTCACGAGTTACTTAATGAAAAGTTCTGTTTTCAACAACAAAATATTGTACATATTTTCCCTGTATTTTACCGAATATCAACAAATAGAAGAGTTCGATTTTATGGAGCAAACATTTTTTTTCGCACTTCCAACTTGAATTTTCTACATTATCCGGGGTAAACAGAATCTAGTTGTAAGGGTTTGTATGAAAAGTATCGGAAAGTCAAATATGTGAATCAATTTCTTCGAAAAATTATCTCGATAAACTTCGAGTAAAATACTGACCAATAGTTCATGAAAAATCGGAAAATGATTCATTTCAGTATTTTCAGTCAAATCGGGTTACCGCAGTGTCACGAGACCGCAATGTCTGCTCCCAGTGTTTCAACTTTTCCATTCGGAAGGATTTTTCACGATTTTAGCGAATTTGAGTGAAACTGAATCAAATTACGGACAAAAGATTATAGATACGTACAAAAAAAAGTTTAAAGAACGAGAGTATAGTTCTTCAGAAGAAAATTCGACGTTTAATCGATTATCGAGGTTATTGTTCCACTTTGGAGGTTAAAATTTATATGAAATCGATATAGATCAAAATGGATAAAAATCTATCCGTTTTATCTTATAAATATGTTTCACAACAGATCGTGAAGTTTGTTTGCCGGAATGCCGACAACTCATTTATATCTTGATATTGCTATTTCCGGTTGAGGTAAAAATGGAATATTGCAGTAAAATTTTCTTAATATTTTTGAGGAGGATTACACTAAAATATTTCGGAGAGATTTATGCAATATTGGCGGAGAAGACTTTCGAAACCATAGTCCGAATATTTTCTGATATTACATGAATATAACATGAAATATGCCTTCCGAATATATCATATATATTTCATGAAATATTCAACGACATGGAAAATTTCTGCAATATTGGAGGCTAGAAAATTTTCTGGGGTGACGGATAAATATGGAAAAAAATATAAAATAAATATTTCAAATATGTCTCTGAGAAATATTGAGTTAATAATTAAAGTGAAGGTGGGAATAATTCATGAAAAATGCATGCAATATTCTTCAAAATGTTATCGAGAGATTTTGGCACGAACGCAGGTTAGGTGGTTTTAATTGGAATAAGCATCAAAAAAAGTCATAATTTTTTAGGAAATAGTAAGCTGAACTATACTATAGATATTCATTGTTCATGTGAACTTCTGGTCATATAGGGATTGCAGGTTAATCTGGGCTATTGATTCAAATAACTCAAATTTTCTCAACACCTTGGATAATCGGCAATAATACAAATACAACACAATTGACCCAAAAAGTAAGGAAGTGAACTTAAATCAAAAAACATTATAAAGAAGAAGATGAACTTTGATAACTCTGTAAGTTTAAAACCAATTGGTAAGGGGAAATATATGTCCTTACAATTTCATTATCCTGAAATATTCGAAAGAATGTCAACGTTAGTGATTAATATACTGTATAGGTTAACAGAAATTTGAAAAACTAAACAATTTTTAATTACCGCTTTTTTTTTCATGTTCGCAACAGCTGTTTCGTTATACCACGATTTTTTCAAGTGATTATCTTCAACCTTCACCTTCTTTTACAGTTTCAAAAATGTTTTTTAATATTAAGGTTTGAAGCAGAGCCGGATCTAGGGCGTGTCATGGGCGCAAGCTAACTTGGGGCGTGAAATTATGATTTTTTTTTTAATGATAGCTTTTTCACTTCAGGCTCAATGAACATTTCACACTGGTGCTGTGGTACATAAACCTGTTGTAAAATGCGAAGCAACAAGTAGTTACCAAACCAAATCCCAGATAATAATTTTTACACGTGTTGGTCACCTCACGATTCTTGATTCACTATCTGGGATCCGCTCAAATATCATGAATTACGAATACGTTCAATTTCGAGGCCGTGGGGCTGGATGGACCCACTCTCGTCCGCATACATCTCTTCTCACGTATCTGGATGATTATACGCAGCGAGAAGTGCATCACAGTTTATAATATCGCAACAATTCGAAAAATAGGAACTTTTTACACATTATGTGCAATACGGTAATCGTCATCTGAGTGAGCCTAGAAGTTATTCGAGGAAAGGAGTTTTCCAATTCAAATCACGTATATTTAACTTATCGAATCATTTATGGGCGAGTTTACCAGCCAATTTTCTGCGACTTGTCATAATATTCATGAGAATTTTTACGCACTGGACGTTATCCAGGGCGCAATAATATCACTCAGACTCAGAACAAATGACTGTAATTTCAAGATTTCAGTTTAAGTAAGTATTCGTGGTCGAATTACATTCTGCCCAGCTATTCATCCGCCGGAAACTAGCTAGAAGGAGAATTTGAGACATCAAATTCATAGAGTAGTTTCGGGTCTGCATATATCTGCAGAATCAGTCCTATGGGCTCGCAGATGTCGTTAAATTGTTTTCCCTACATTTGTATGCTATTTTAATATGTTATCCATTACCTTAAAAAATATGGGAGATTATTGATATTGAAGAAGTTCTTCGAATTATAATGAATACTTTGAATAATAATAATGTAGTAGTTATCGAAATATGAATTTCCGTAAAGGTGCATTTTGACAATTTTCCACAGGCGCTGGAACCCCAGATACAGCTCTGGGGCTGGGTAAAAAGGCATTTCTTCAATATTTAGAAAATTCTTTGATATCATCCAATCAAATGTTCGAACTTAAGTTGATTCAATTTATGAAACTTGAGCCAATTACTTTTTTTTTCGTTCCATTAGATATCGAAAATATTTATTTATTTGCCATGTGCTGTAATATTTTACATCTTTATCTTAAAGCATAGATCTGCCAAATTACATTCGACCAGCTTTTGAGGATTCTCGAAAAATCACCCTGATATCTGAATCACCAGAAATTTGGTGCTTTTCATACTTAACTTCAATGAGAAACATATTTGATGGTTCTGATGATAACATAACATATAACATTTTATTGGTGGTTTTATAAGCCTCCTGGAAAATTGGTCTGATGTGATCTGGCAGGTTAATAATTCAGACCGAACATATAAAACATTATTCACCTCCACTATTATATACCTTACATAAAACTTACTATTGAATACAAACTAATATTGCTAAGAACTACCTGCAATATTACCTTTTGCAATGTTAATCCAGCTAATATTAATAAAAATGTTTGTAGCGGCAAACTATATGCAATATTAATTCTGAAGAAAAATTGTAATACACCTTCATAGCAAATTTATTCTGGAATGTTTCCGCAGTATTACCTTTGCAACCTTTGCACATTTGTCAATATTAGTGAGCTGCAGAAATGTGCATTACAGTAACATATATACAACCTTACTGAATGGAAATAACCAACATTACACATTACAAATTAAAATTACAGTGATAGTACCAACACTTTACATTGCTTAGTGGGTTATTTTTTTGATATTTGTTCAATATTCCTCACATCGTTCGTTATTAATCAATCTTGAGAATCGAACACGTAATATCTCAACAATTCATCTTCAGAAGTTGAGCCTCTGCATAAATTTATTTGGGCGAAATCTAGAGAATTTCGAAGGATAAATGTGGAACGTTGAATTCTCCTCTTCCAGATGCTGTACATCGGTACACAGGTACGCTCAGGAAATATTCAAGGCCCGCTGTAAATCTCCCATTGGTTTATACATCCTTCTTCCGCTGTAGGCCGTTCTGCCCGACCACTTGGAGGGCCATTATAGTAAAAGGTGGGAGGAAATAAACGCGCAATAAAACAGGGTAATTCACCGTAAAAGTGTACAACAAGCTCTGATGTTTAGTGAAGATAAAATAACCCTAATTTATGACTGTATAAATTGAATGAAAAAACTACATGGAGAAAGTTCCGGAATGAAAGGAAAAATGTGCTTCTCGAAATAAAAGGACGTTTATGTGTCCCTGAATTTTTCCCGACGTTCGCATTAGGCAAGAAAACTGAAATAACTGAGCGAAATTGAATTATTCTAAAAGCGTTTGGGGCGAGAAAGTGGGAATATAAGAATGATTCCATAAAATATCATTTCAAGGACCTGTCTTTTACAGCACACCTAAACGGATCGGAGTATTTCCAGGATTTTAGTTTTCGTGGAATCGTGCGCCTCTTTAAATATAGTGATAAATTTGAATTCGGCCTGGTTGGATATGAAATATGTGCAAATTTCTGTTGGCCACCAAAAAACGAAAGAAATGTTTATCTTCTTCATTTTGCAGTGCCTGCCTATATTGTAGTCAGCTGAATGGAATTATTACAAGCACTCAAAATTTTATTTTTATCTGAACAAAATGTGGATTGCCGCAATTGTTTCAAAATTGAGAATGGGCTGAATAATTTCACAATTCCTTCGGGTGGCCGCGAAATAATGAATTTTTTTCAGCATAACATTTTATCACTATGACCAGTTCTCACATACATTACCACTGCTAATGACGTGAGCGCACTTAGCTGTCGGTAGAATGAATTTTCGTCGATAAGATTGACCTCGATGGGAAATTTTCACATGTCACTGAATTCAGGTTCGGAAATCTCCGATATTTTCATGCATGGTTTTGAGAAATTTATTCGATTCAAGAAAATCAACCTATACTCAAGAGTTTATTGCTTGAAAAGCTTTCGCGTTATTATGTATCGAATGACATATTTGATCAATAATAACCCGGAAAGTGTTTGTGCTCCTAGTAGTGTAGATTTTTATTCAAGAGGATCAACTAACACTCAACAGCATTTTTCAACAAGATTGGTGCGTTTTTCAGAATGGCAGATACGAAAACCCAAAAGGTTTGTCTGCTCATTTGAAATTAACCTACTAATTCAGCAAATCGAAAGCTTTTGGGAGTCTTCAAACGAATAACAAATTTCACTTTATTTCGAAACTGACAAGAGCTATGGATTTTCATGTTTTTGCTTTTTCCAGCGCCAATTCTGAACTACTCCACTGCCGGAAAAACATTCCCTGTACGTTGTACTATATACTAGTTTCAAATTAGCTTATAAGTCCTAACAAGCATAATGACATTTCCAGGGTATCATTCATCTTTATTGGCGTTAATTATGAAATCAGATTCTTCATTTTAGCCATAGGTAAATAAATATAAAATTTAGAAATCCCGAAATATCAACATCATAACAAGAGTTCAAATGAGAGTGCTCACTTCTCTGCTTTATTACTTTCAGAATATTTTCTTCGAATATAATGCAGGTTCAAGACAAGACAAGACAAGAAGCATGAGGAAGCCAGATATAACTCGTCGTCGGTCGGCCTTACGGCATATCGTAAACACAATGACTTGCGCAAGAAAAAACTTGGAAACTCAATATTGGAAGAGTTGGTTTAAACAATAACATCCCAACGAAGTTTAGCTATCAGTAGCGCGTCAGTACGCTACGTTTTATCTTCAAGAAAAAATCAACCGAGTTGGTGATTTTTTTAAAAGTCAAGATAAATATAATTAGAAGGATGGAACGATTTTGAAACGTCAGATTATTATCACCGAGAGATAAAACCTAAAATAAACTGAAGAAGATTACTTCGAAATATTGTTTATCTTTGTGAATTCCATACGCCCTTGGGAGGAGAGCGTCCACTTCAAGATTACACTTCGACTTTTTATTTTGGATGTTTTTCCAATCGCACAATTTTTTTTTTTTTGAATACTCTGAAGATAACAGTTTTGTGAAAGAAATTTGCTAGGAAAGAGCAACCTGAACCGAATATATCCCTTGGAGTATATCTGAAGAAAATAAAGTTGATTCATTTGTGTGGGCAAGGTTATTATTTCTGGATCAGTTTGGTGGAGAGAAAGCCTCATTTATTATTTGAGTTTCATGAAAATTTGGACGTTTCCTTGTTCGACTGACTGTAAATTCGAGAAAAGCACTGACTTGAATAATGAGCATTCGATCATATTTATGTAAATAATGGTTGCTCTTCCATGTATTCACCCCGACAAACACTGCTTGGCTTCCAAAAAAAATAGTCTTCTGAACATAAGATTATCAACAAATTTTTCATTAATGATATTTTCTCAACAAAATAGGACCTTCAGTCATCTGTGACCTGTATTTTTCGAATTTTCCAGAAAAAGTTCAAACCTCCGTAACTATTGGGTGGGCACATTTAAATCTCCTCATAGACTACAAGAATTGTTTCCTCGAAATGATCATGTATATGTTCCTCTAGCTGAAAAACTCATTGTTTTGTCAACTCGAACATATGAAAAAAACAACACAGTCAAGTACATCTGTACAAAAACACCATATGAGCACTTCCTTCAGTATTTCTCAGTCATTCTAATTCGCAGAGGATAAAAATATCCTATAAATTAAAATAAATTTTAAAAATGTTGTATACAGGGTAGACGTGAACCTTGAGGAGATGTTAGTATGACTCATTTATGTCTGTCGTTCGAGCCATATTTATCGGTAACCGAAAATCCACAGTTTCCCAGCTATTTGAGTTCTTGTGATTTTCAACAGTTCTTTACCTCAGTACAATCTTGGTACAATTTTCCTATGTTGAGCAAATTTGATTATGGTTATGGGTTATTTTCTTCAGACAAGGATATTATATGTAAGAAAAAAGTTTTAGGTGTCAATAAAGAATAATTGTGATTTCTCTTGGGATCTCGATCCATTTAGTTTACACTACATTATTTATTATGCCGAACATTGCTTATAAATACGCTGCTGAAACGAAACTAGTGAACGCGTTCTGAAGAGAATTTTTTTAGGAAATTAAGAAAGAAGATGGCAAGTTTTCGAAATAATTTTGGCATACATTAATAGTGGAAATCAAAATTTGCATGAAAGTGTTGAAAATTCCAAGAATTCAAATATCTCGGAAACTGTTGATTACCGGTTACAAATAAATACAGCTCAAACGACAGCAAATGAGTTACACTCACATCTTCTTCAAGGTTCAAGTCAAATTTTGAATCACCCTGTATATTGTCAAACTCATATCTATCATGTTGCATAACGTGAAAGCATCAAATGTAACCCCTCGTTCATCCAATATTTTGTGTTCTCAAACAACCATCTCGAACGGACTTCGGTCCAAGTTGCCAACCCAAAAATATCGGATTTTCCAACTACTGGTGTATGGGCATAACGTAAGTAAAACATGGTGTGCTCATCTGCTGATCTGTGATCGTATTTACCGATGATGACGTCACTTTTTTTATTCTTAAATTTTAATCGAAAAATTGACGTCATCATTTGTAAATGCGATCACAGATGAGCAGATGCCCTGTTTCACTTACATCATGGGTATGGGAATTTCAAAACGAATCCAATATAATGAAGTTCACGTTATTTATACAAATATTATTATATATGTTCGTGAACTTCGCCTCGGCTCTTCAAACCAGATAATTGGATCCAAATATCCATATTTGTAAATATCATGTCGTTTTGGCGCGTCACATGATGTAAGTAAAACATGGTGTGCTCATCTGTGATCGTACGTACAAATGATTACGAAAGAATCTACCTGCGAGTTAAAAGCACAGAATATATATTTCCTTTTATTTCCAACTTGCTGGCGTCACTTTTTTGCAGATGAGCACACCATGTTTTTTACATCATGGCTTGGCCTGATTCCACATCAATAATGTGAATATAGTTCGCGGAGGATATGTTCCGTAAATCATCTTGGTTATTCGAATGCTGGTTTTCCGTTCCGAGATATGAAAGATTCGGTTGGTTCCTGTAAAGAAGGTATTTGATGAAAAAGCGATAGATTTTCTGTCACAAGAAGGATAATCAATTTTTTATGGAAACATATCCATAGATTTCTGATTCAGTCTGTCCTTGATGTAAGTAAAACATGGTGTCCTACTCATGATGTAAAAACATGGTGTGCTCATCTGAAAAATGAGTGACGTCAGCAAGATTGAAATACAAAAAGTTGTATATTCTGTGCTTTGAATTTGCATGTTGATAGACTACTTCGGCCCAAGTTGCCAACCCACAATTTTCTTCACAAATTTACTATCACTGGAGAACGTGAATTTCAGGACAAATTCGACTTGACAAGGTTCGCATTATTTATAAATATCCGTAAAAGATGCCTCTGCTCCTCAAACAAGATAATTCCTTCCAAATAAAGGGTTTTGTTAAGATCATCTCTGATTGGCTGAAACTTAAGTTGGGATTCCTGATTTCCTGTTAATAGTGTCAACTTATATAGGATGTATTCCGCGAATCAACTTGGTTATTCCGGTTGCCGGTTTTCCATTCCGTTAATATGAAACATTGGGTTGGTTCCTGAAAAAATGGTTAATTACGGAATTTGATTGATGAAAAAACTTTCTTTCTGTCACCAGAACGACAGTCAATATACTATGGTAACACATCCATAGCATAGAACAATCTTTTTCACTTTATGATCCACAGAACATAGATGAGACAACAATCAATAATGGAAACATTACTAGGTATGATCTATGGATCATAAGGTTAATAAAGATTGTTCTATGCTATGGATATGTTACCATAAAACATAGATTGTCGTTCTGGTGCATAGACTTAATTTGTCTATGTTCTGGTGACAGAAAGATTGCTTCTTCATCAATCAAATTCCGTAATAAAATTTTTTTCCAGGAACCAACCGAATATTGAATATTTACGGAATGGAAAATTGGCAACCGAAATAACCAAGTTGATTTGCGGAACATATCCTTCATAAACTTCAACCTATTAACATGAAATCAAGAATCCCAACTTAAATTTCAGCCTAAGTAAAACCTATATTTGGGAGGAATTATCTTGTTTGAGGAGCCGAGGCATCTTTTACGGATATTTATAAATAACGCGAACCTTATCATATCGAATTTGTCCTGAAATTCCCGTTCCCCAGTAATAGTAAATTTTTAAAGAAAATTGAGGGTTGACAACTTGGGCCGAAGTCGTCTGTTCAAATACAAAGAGTTGTATATTCTGTGCTTCGAATTTGCATGTTAATTCCAAGCACAGAATATACAACTCTTTGAATTTTAATGTTGCTGACGTCACTCCTTTTTCAGATGAGCACACCATGTTTTTTACATCAAGGTCCTATTCATTTGATCATCTGTGATTGCACGAAAAATGATGACGTACTAAAACTATATGAAAATTCAGAGCACAGAATATATATTTCCTTGAATATGCAACTTGCTGACATCACTTTTTTTTCAGTTGAGCATACCATGTTTTCACATCATGAGACGAAAGACGACATTGACAACTACATACCGTGGTCACACCCGTCTTCTTAAGACATATGTGCTATGGTCAATAAAAATTTTACCGAATAGAAAATCGACGATCTAAAATCTATGGTATTTTCAGCCTCAAATCCGTGAAAAACCATTTTTCAGGAAATCACCTGATATTTCATAATTACGGAATGGGAAACCAGCAACCGAAATATGTAAGTTGGATTAAAGAACATGCAAACTACGTTGACAATGGACGTTAACAATTCATCGATACGTTGTCAGTATTGACGTGAAGTCAAGAGCACCAATACAAATTTCAAGCAGTGAGAATATTTGGATGCAATTATCCGGTTTGAAGAGCAGTTAACGGATATTTATTAATAGCGTGAACCTTATTATGTCTCATTCGTTCTGGAATTTCCCTTTCCCAGTGGTGAAATATTTTCGGAATTTTTGGATTGGTAACATGAAAGTCTACTACCTATTGAAAGAAAGATACGAAATTCTGGAAGATTTCGATGCTTGATGCCAACCCCAACATTCTTCAAAATTTCCTACAGCTGGGAAAGGGAAACTTCAGAACGAATTCTTCATGTTGAGGTTCGCGGTGTTCATAAATATCCGTAACATTCACCCCGGCTTTTCTCAGCAAATAATTTAAGATATTTCCAGGAGAATCCCATCTTGAATACAATAATAATTTTTTAGGAGGAAAACCTACGACATAAAAGGTCGCTCCACTTAAAATACATTGCTAATGTATATTTACTTCAAAGCTACATAAATCAACGTGCATAGGTATTCGTATTCGAAGGGCCAAATAACGCAAAAAATAAAATTATCTGTTGAAAGATATTAATTTTTCACTCCTTGTATGCGTAGGTACTATAATACGTTTTTTATTTTCTCCCATTTTATTACTGAAAATTGTATTTCATCAGTTCGATCAGAGTAATACGTGGAAAGGTAAGGAAAACATTCGTGGTTTATTACTTGAACTAGCTCAAATATGAATAGTAAACATAGCCATAAACCTATCGTCATTTCGTCACCAATAATTCAAGATATTTCGGTGGAACATTCCGGAATCCGCTTCTGCTTTTCCATCAATCGTTAAGCTTAGACAGGGATGAATAATTGGCATCATTTCGACCAACATCTTGTATCACAAAAAATCTTGAAATAATCACCGATTTTCACGAATCTGACAAAGCATACTTTCAGCTCGAAGCAAATCATTCGTAATGGTACGGCACACATAGCAATCAACAATTCTGAATTCTCCGATTCCAGACTTTATCCCTGTCACATAAAATTCGATTTATCATTCGGAATAATGTGGAATCTGCCTGCTGATGGATGTACCGCATCCAAACTTGATTTTCCTCGCCAGGTTAAGCAGAAAGAAGGGCGAATTGATGGGTGATTAATGTAGCATGTAACAATCTCCAATTGATTTATTGATATTTTCGTACGATTTGACATGAAGAATATCATTTTGAGGTTGTACTGTGGAATATTAAGTGTTCTTCTATATACAGTGTATTTTGAAAGGTGAGTCCTGGATTGTCACTGAGAATTTGAAGGAATTGAATAATTAGGTAATCTTTTGGTCTTTCAGTGTAAATCGGTATATACTCTCCCAACTGTAAATTTCATGTCCATAAAGTTAGCAGAGTCACTTGCACGGAAGTCAATGAAAACCATCTCATTAATTGTCGTATATTTGTCGAGAATTTGTCGTGAAAGAAAAAAATTTGTCGCGCTTCTAGTTTTTTTTTTTTTGGGTGGTTCTGCTAACTTGATATTAAGTTAGCAGAGCCATTCTTAAAAATGCATCGAATTCGATCAGAAATACTATGAATGATTGTCGAGTATTTGTCGTAGACCATCTAACCTGAAAAAAACAGAAAAAATCTTTTCTTTATAGCTTTTTTTATAGGTTTTAATGAAATGTTCTTGTTTCTCAGGAAATTTGTCAGATTCGGCAACACTGCATTGGTAAATTGATTTCAGGTATGTTTTTCGTATCATTATTGACTGATATTGGGTTGTATATGTTAAATCTACTATTTCCCGAGATGAACAATTTTCGTTTCAATGCTGAATAATGGAAATATTCCATTGTCACGGATATACATCGACGTAACTTTGTGATACGAGAAAGTTAATTAGATGACCGTTTTTTCTTCCGGAAATGAGCTGAACGATTGAGAGACGACCAAAACAAATTTGTCGTGAAAGAAAAAAATTTGTCACGCTCTTTGTTTTTTTTGAAAGGGGTGGCTCTGCTAACTTAATATAAAGTTAGCAGAGCCATTCTGAAATATGCATCGAATTCGGTCAAAAATGTTATGAGTAATTGTCGAGTATTTGTCGTGAGCCCTCCAGCCTGAAAAAACCAGAAAAAATAATTTTTTTATAGCTTTTTTATAAGTTTTAATGAAATGTTCTGGTTTCTCAGGAAATTTGTCATATTCGGCAACACTGCATTGGTAAATTTATATTTCAGGTATGTTTTCCGTAACATTATTGACTGATATTGGGTTGTAATGTTAAATCCCTATTTCCCGAGATGAACAATTTTCGTTTCAATGCTGTTAGCAGAGCCACCCCTAAAAAAAACTAGGAACGCGCAAATTTTTTTCTTTCACGACAAATATACGACAAATAATGAGATAGATTTCATTGACTTTCGTGCAAGTGGCTCTGCTAACTTTATGGTTATGTAAATTTCCCTTGACCTGCTTTTTAATCTCTGACGATTCACATATATCTTTTTTATGGTACTTCAGCTCTATAGTTACTCCCTGGTCTTTATTCCTTAGTGATGTGACATTTCAGGTGGCTATTTGTAGTCGTCCTCGTTTTCAAAATCGTCTTTCCATAATATGGAGGAACTAACATATGAGTATTGATGCAAAAAGCAAATCTACATCACGTAAGACCTATTTATGACCTACGCAACGGAAACAAGAATAGAAACAGCCACAACTAAACAACGGCTATGAACAACCGAAATGAAGACTCTCAGATCAGTTACGGACGAAGCTCTTAGATACAGAGTGGGAAGCAGTGATTTCAGGGCCCAATGTGATGTTCAAGACATTTCGAGATGATCCAGAGTGAGAAGACGAGCATCGAGATACCACTACAATAGAATGGCTAATAATCGAGTACCTACACAAAATTGGGAAAGAGGAGGAACGAACCAACAGTAGACCTCCAGGAAGACCCCCCAAACGATGGCTCGAAATCTGGACATCGGGATCACAACTTAGGCTACAGATTTCAAACAAGACATTGACTAAAAATTAGAGGAAGAAGAATAATTAAATGAAACTGGAGCATCCGCCAATTTGAATCTCTGATTTATAATCAGAAGATATCTGGCAGAGGAGTTCATTTATGAGTTGGATCTTCCTATTCATTCCACAGTTATCCTCTCAATAATTCAGAAAGTACTGATCAAAATACTAAATAGATAAAATTTTGAATGGGTTTATCCAATGTTTCGTGTTCTCGATGAATCTGAAAATACCGATTTGAACGAATCGAAACAACTTGATTTCCGGACGAACACAAAATTTCTTAGGTAATGGATTAAATTTGTAGGCGGCTTAGATTAACTGAGTCACCTGATGATGGCGCCACTGACCGACGCACGCTAGCTACTTCGAAATTCCGAACAAACCTTTGAATCAGTATTTGACAACAGTGCATCGAAATTATGGTAGATAGAATTTAAATATCCGGAGATTTTGAGGAAAGAAATATATCAATTTCCATTTTTTTCCTCTGTATTGTTGATATTTCTGGAAAGACTTGAAAACTACCCAGGCGATCATGATGAAACTTTCCAACTGATCGACAATTGCTCATGCACAATTCTGAACGAAATTCCTTGATGATCCTGATATAAGAACAATTGAAGATATAAATTTTTTTTTTGAGTTAAAGTTCAAAATTTTCCTTTATATAGAATTCTAAAATATTCCATTTCACAGCAGTCGCTGAATTCCGACCTGAGCCTATCTGTTCTTTCTAAAATATCTCATATTCGGTAGGATTAATTCTCATAATTTCACGAAATACATTCGTTTAAGTATACTCCATTCACTTTCATGAAGTCAGTCGCATGGTCCTGGAAAACATCTATCATGTGTTCGTCACTAGAACTGAGACAGTCGGCACTTCTGAATTATCTTCAAAGTCATAATAATTGGATATTCTTTGTTATACACATCAATGACTTTTTGGTTTGGATCAGTTATATACGTTAATTCAATGACCTTTGAGTGGAACAGACAATACCGCGTATAGTTATCTGACAAGAAAATGAACCTACCCTCACATTTTTCGAATATACAAGGTGGAATATGTCAAACTTTTATTAAAGTGATTGGAGTAAAGTCATATTTTCAAGACTTACTAAAATCTATTTCAAGCGATGGACTAAAAGCTTCGGTTATAGTTATGGTTATCCAAACTGACGTATATACAAAGGAAAATCTGTCAATGTGATTAATCGTAACTATAACCGGAGCTTTCGGTCCATCGCTTGAAATCGCTTCATGTGTCTTCACATGAGTCAAGGGTTTGATGTTTCAATGAGAGTTTATCGCCGTCGTGTGCCGACGTGCTGAATTTCGACCCGATCGTGTTTATATTTTTGTGAATATTGGAATGGCGGTGTATCGAAAGCGTTCATCAACTAAGCCTTAAGGCTGTAGGCTGTTTTGTTGCACTCTAAACTTGACGTTCCCACCAAATCTTCAGATATGAAAATAAAATGTTTAGCCTCAAAGTTATTCCTCGCAAAATAATCGTGCCCAAAGTCGACCAGAGGCGATTATAACCCATGTCTCCTATGAAAACATGAAGTATTTCGTAGAAACATCTCTAAGTCGAATCTAAACTCCAATGTAATGTATCAAATCTACTAATAGATTCATAATACTTGATAGATTTAGAATCACTAAACGCCCTGGCGCCAATTGGAAAATCTGCACGAAAGCTGATTACTTCACGTCAGTGCTTTTCTAGAATTTCTAGTTATACTCAAATAATCTTTCCGTGTAAACAAACTAATATTATTTCGAAATAATAAACCGAAAGTAGGGTTCATTATATTCATCGAACAATATGCTCAGTTTTCACTTTTCTCTCCAATATTTCAAAAGAGGTTATCACTCCTAGTTCACGTCAAACAACTATGGAGAGAGAGCAAATGTACCGAATCAATCTGAGGGATTATCGAGGGTGGAAAGCGTCGACTCTTGTCGCTACGAGGAAAATGCATAACACGCCAGAATGGGGTGAAAAATCCAATGGAATAGTCATCAGCGATCTCGCTGGCACTCCGAATTGAACTTCCATCCTCCTGAAGTTGTTGGAAAATTGATTTTCGAGATTCCGAGACGTTCGAAGATATATCGGCAATTTAGTGACTCTGGAAGCCCCTCTTCGACGATCGCCCTCGAAGCTGGAGTATTAGAGTAGATTTGTCGATTTTTTGAGCAGCACCAATATTTTCCGTTTCAATCGAGAAAAATTGCCTCATATATCGAATCACTTCGTTGAAAAGTAGTTTGCTCCTACACAAAAAGCTACTTTCGGTTACCTTCTCTTCAAATTGTGTTCAAATGGATGCATCCTATTTGTGAATATAAGTTGAACAGTAGACCTTGGCCATTTCACATTAGAATCTCCATAAGGACATCTAAGGTTGATTCTAAAGAAAATGGTTCCTTTCCGTAAATGCGTATGAGGACTTTTTAAGGTCATTGGTAGAGCGCATGTGTGAAGAAGTGGGAATTTGAAAGCTGGTGACGTAAAAGTTGTATGTTGTGTGATGGTGGAGGGCAAGGGAAAGGTGGAAGGAAGTGAAAAGGGGAGAAGCGGAAGGCGATCTGACAATGAACGCGTCTTCTTTTAATTCTCTCGGGATTCGAACTCGAGGTCTCTTATTACCAACCAATGTCTTTGCCAACTGAGCTACGGATTGCTATAAATTTTGATACAACGCTACCGGTAATTCAACCTTTGGACCGCCGGGACCGTCTTCGTTGATTGTCTTTATCAGGTGACCCCATCCGACTTTCAAATAAGAGGTGACAGCAGCTTGAATAGGTGTTCGACGGAACACTTGCGCGCTTCCATTAATCGTTATAAGCCTATAGAGATTTCGACAATCTATACTTAGGGAAAACGTTATTACGAGTGGAATAATGAAAATAGGCATATGAAAATCGTGCTTGTATAGGGAATCTTCATAATAACAGATGTCATATTCAAGTTCTATTTATAAAGGTGTACCATTTTCTAAGGAGTTGTTGTCTTTTAAACTAAGGGTGAGTGGATTATCGCTTATCCATAACCACATAATATCATAATATAATTATTCAATTCATGTTTTTGCATCATGTCTACGGTAAGATACCATTTTCTCCGGAATCGACCTTAGATTTCCTTTACATATTTACATGTGAAAATGACAAGGTTACATATCATCTCTGAACCGTTCGATGCTATTTCTTCAATAGACGACTTCGGCCCAAGTTGCCAACCCACAATTTTCTTCACAAATTTACTATCACTGGGGAACGGGAATTTCAGGACAAATTCGACATAATTAGGTTCGCGTTAGTTATAAATATCCGTAAAAGATGCCTCGGCTCCTCAAACAAGATAATTCCTTCCAAATAGAGGTTTTTGTTAAGATCATCTCTAATTGGCTGAAATTCAAGTTGGGATTCCTGATTTCATGTTTTTTAGTGTCAAATTTTTATAGAACATGTTCCGCAAATCAACTTGGTTATTTCGGTTGCCGGTTTTCCATTGCGTGAATATAAAAAATTCGGTTGGTTCCTGAAGAAAAGGTTATAATTACGGAATTTGATTGATGAAAAAACGTTCTTTCTGTCACCAGAATTGGTCAATGTTCTGTGGTAATATATCCATAGCATAAAATAATCTTTATTCACTTTATGATCCATAGAACGTAGAAGAGACAACAATCAACAATGGAAAAATTACTAGGTATGGTCTATGGATCATAAGGTAAATAAAAATTGTTCTATGCTATGGATATGTTACCATAAAATATCGATTGTCGTTCTGGTGCATAGACTTAATATGTCTGGTGACAGGAAGATTGCTTCTTCATCAATCAGATTCCGTAATTAACCTTTTTTTTATCAGGAACCAACCGTATATTTTAAATTTACAGAACGGAAAACCGGCAACCGAAATGACAATGTTGATTTGCTGAACAAATCCTTTATAAACTTGACACCATTAACATGGAATCAGGAATCCCAACTTAAATTTCAGCCTAACAAAAACCTCTATTTGAAAGAAATTATCTTGTTTGAGGAGCCGAGGCATCTTTAACGGATATTTATAAATAACGCGAACCTCATCATGTCGAATTGGTCCTGAAATTCCCGTTCCCCAGTGATAGTAAATTTGTGAAGAAAATTGTTGGTTGGCAACTTGGGCCGAAGTCGTCTATTGAGATTAATGAAATCAAATGCCAAAAACGAATTCATTTACATGATCAATGCAATGATTCTCTCTATATCCTCAAACATTTTTATATTTTTATGTTCACAATTCATGAATATTAAGAGAAATACGGTCTTAAATTATTACGTAGAATAATTATGATAATTCCAGTTTCATTTTGATTATACACCGAAAGGAAAAGACTAGGGATCGAAAATATGTGATTCATGTCACAAATCGGTAAATTCTTCTGTTGATTCGAAAGCTATAGGCATCTAGTAGTGTTAAAATAATAACATTAAACATTTAAGCAAATCCTCTTCAGGTTGATATGATGAGAAGATTGAATATTTTCCAGAATAAAAACTACATTCAATTGAAAAGAGCACTGATGCCATTATACAGTGCGCGTAAAAATTATGGAACGAATTCATTTTTCTTCTGAGAAAATTAATTTGTTACATAATTCTGACGCGTATAACTTCTTTCGAATATTTGCGGTGGCAAAATTTCTTTTTTGCGCATGAATCAGGCTTGATAGGTCTCTTGCATATATTTTCATTATTTGAATCGATTATATTATCCATAAGAATACTGATTGAAATCAACCGACTTCAATTCCCAACGAGAAAACGATCGTTCAAAATCGGAACCTAGATTGTCCGTTCAGTCATGTTGAACACGTCCGCTATCTTCTCACACTACCAAGCAGATGGACAGCATCACCAGTTACTCTATCATGCTATAACGCATCAAGCGATCTACCAATCACAACCTTCTCACCTAATTTGAATTTACGTCTGGACTTTACGATTTTAATACCGTATTATTCAAAATTCACGAATTTTCATATGTAATAGCATATGGTGATCAGGTATTAACATAGATTTGGAATAGCATAATTCGTTTCATGTTACATGGAAAAGCCCTATTTGAGTGCCGACATAGGTTGTTTTCACCCAGAGGGCCGATGTGATTTGTGGTTTGTTTGCATGGATCTGCGACTCGGATAACCTCACAAAAATAAGTCAAACGGGTTCAAATCATAATATTCTGGTGGTCACATCATCTTCACGTAAGATGATCATCCCCTCAAATAACCTGTCAGAATGTCTAGTGTGGCATGAGCTGTGTGGCAGATAGCGCCGTTCTCTTGAAACCAAACGACGAAATTTTGCACCTAGTTGCGCGTTGGTAATCATTACTTGATTACGAAGTTTCAATCTGAATGCATTTGTACTTTTTGAGATATTGGGGCAATAACGTTAAATTTCCAAATAACAACGAAACTCGACACATTTTTTTCTATAACTCCGTTGTTGATATCGGATCGAATCGAAATTTGGAACATTGTTGTTGAATACTGAATCCAACATTATCGCTGAATTCCATCGGAATCTGCCATAATTTCAGAGGAGAAAAAAATTTTTATCATAAATTTTAAACATTCTCGAGTAAAAATTTCTTTTGAGTTTCTAACAAATGAATTCAAACGAAATTCTGCTTAAAGTTGCGCGTAAGTATTCCAAAACTGTCCACGAAGTTTCAATTCCATCGAGTAAAGACCGCATGAGATATCGAACAATAAGCCTAAAAATTTGTAATGGGCCTCACTCCGAAACTATTCAACCGATTCCATCCATTAACGAACTAAGCCGGGATATTCAGGACCGAAACATAACCCAAATATTTCAAAACTCTAGGTCCTTTCTTTCGAAAGTTAGAGGACATACGGATCGACGGCCGGACGGACGGACAGAATTGAATTTGAACACCGATTCTTCTTCAGTGAGTTTAACCCAATCGTTTGAGACCATTTTTGGCTCGAAATTCGAAAATTACAGACATCGTGACAAAATGATAACGCGCTGTTCCCTGGAATACGCGCATAAAAATGAAATGAAGGTCATTTAGAGCATGGGGGATGAACGCTATGTAGTAGGTATCCAATAGGACCAGTCAATATTAGGCAATATCGCTAGGTGAAGTTTTCATTAGTGCCAAATTCCAAAATATCCTTTATGCCTAGATTATAAAATTATTTCCGACCAACTTTAACTCATTCAAACCTCAAACAAATCTGAAGAGTATAACACTCATTCGATATTGTATCCAGTAATTCACAAGTTGACATACTTCATCAATATTGTAATTATAAAAACGGAATAGAATACACATCTGAACTCGAGATTTCATGACACGAATACATGTTTATAATACATACATGTATTATCAAATACCGAATCTCTGTACGAACAAAGCAACAACAGCATCATAAAAAGCTGTCTGCCTGCATCCACGACATTTTTCACATTTTTTTTGTAAACTCCTAACGGAAACATGAAACACAATTCAAATTTGTCATGCAGAAATTCCGGTTTCCATCCTGAATACATAACGGTTCCGGAAGTTGAAAATTCGCATTCAGAGTGGAGGCCCTTCCTGCTGCCCACACTTCCAGGGCGGAAGTATAGCTCACAGGAGAACAGGTATATTTCCGAAATTATTTCAGGAACGACGACGGGTGTCACTTGAATTGGAATAAGTTTGAAGAGGAGCATACCTTCTGCGTATTTCGAAATTTTCAATGAATGTTGTATGAGATGAGATGTATTTGAAATCCTCAAGGATTTTCCTATGTCGGTTAAGTTACGAAAGTTTGAATAGACCAATGAAAATGACTTCTTATATACTCCATTCACTTTTATAAAGTATCCCGGTTGGCCATGATTTAGGTCTATCATGTTTTTGTAACTAAAACCAAGGCAGGTTGGCGCTCCTGAAATATCGACAATGTCAAAATAATTCGACGCGAGGTTGCCAATTTCTACTCTCTTTCAATAACAAATAACAATTCAGCTTCAGCCGTAATAAACTAATAAATTAACATTTCGCTTTGATTGTATTATATTGAGCCTTAAGTAGGTTGTCATGTTTGAATTGAACAAATTCCTTAACGAATAATTTCAAAAGTTATATATTTCGTGGAATTGTTTCTATAAGAAGTAGTACATTGAAAATGAACTTGGTATATCCTATGATGGCAGAACATTGAATTTTTATGCACGAAAATAACATTATACAATATCTCATTCAATGCTATTTTTTCTAATATTTTAGGAATTGCTTTTTTCTGGGAATTGAATATTTGAGTTGACTTCAAAGTATGTCCATAAAACAGAATTCCATATCTTGCTTTTGACTCGAGTACTGCATGATAGGTAGTTTTCATGGAGAATTTATCCAGATATCTTGTCATTACACCCGAAGATAACAGACTGAAGCTGAGCTGCATCCCAGTTTAGAAATATGTTGTTCCCAATCCAGTGTATGTATCGTTCACGTAGATTCCCAAGAACTTTGTAAATGGAGTTAGTTCTTTTGAGGTTAACTGTGACACAAGTTTCGAAGTACTACTACATTTTCATACTGGCATATTTCAAGTTGTGCAACAAGGTATTTGAATGACTTCTGTAGGCTTATTTCTTGAGAATTTAGAAAAGTAGGAAATTCGAAGTAACGGACTACTCTATCCATCATTTTTCAGTAAAACTCCAAAACACTGGATTCTTGATTTCCGTACGAAAAAAAAGCATTACTGAATGTTCCAACCATGTTTATATCACGTGAAATATTTCCAATATTAACAAAAAAAAAGTTTCTTCAACATTCGCCAGGTCTTTGGAATTATTGAATTCACATAATATTTTCTCAAATTCATTACTTTCCAAATACAGATTGATATTTTGAAAAATAAGTAATTATTACGACCTCTTTGTAGAGAGGACAACGTTGTGTAGTTATCTGACAGGAAAATGACTATAATCTAACATTTTCAAAATATACACGGTGAAATCTGTCAGGATGTCATGGCAAACCGGGATACTTTATCAAAGTGAATGGAGTATACGTGCAGGCATAACAGTTGTGTTGAATCAGAGGTGGAGTCGGGCAGGATGTAGCGGGTCCAGTAAATTCCTTTTGATTACTTATATTTTCATAAAATAAACCAAAGAGAGTTCAAAGCTCTCAAACCTCTGATAAATTACATTTAGAATTTTTCAAGTTTAATGAACGCATTGGATAAATCTGAGATTGAACTGATGAAGATGACAACGAAAAGCCTCGATATTCAAAGGAGGATCTCAGACCTTCTTAGATATACCAATCGAAATTTTCATTTCACAATTTTTTTCTGGAGTGCAGACTTAATTCGAACGCAATCTGATACTCTCGTGTAAGATGTTCAAGAATGTTGGTTTATCATCATCGATTTACATAAAAAAAAACTCAGACCTTGCTAGATATACTATTCGAAAATTCTATCCCATAGTATTTTCATGAGGGCTGACTCAATCTGACTGAAATCTGGTGTTATCTTGTGAAATCTTCCAATTAGATTTGACGAATCAAACAACTAGGCTCGAGTCGGCGTTTTGATTGCTCACTTTAAGGGACCCTTTCCTTGAATATGATGGTATGAATGATCTCTATCGTTCCATCGATAATGTTTTCCTGACAAAAGTGTCGACATGCCTTGTTTTAGAACAATTTTTTCGTACAATCAGTAGACAAACACTCGTTCAAATTGACCCTAATGAGACGCCAAAATGGGCCAATTTATGTGACCATGAGAAACATCTGTTTGTTGTCAATTGTCTACAGGGTAGTGTCCGTGTGAAATATTTTCAAACGCCGGTTCATTGGTCGGATCTTTTTTTATGTGCTCTAATTGGCTGTAATACTTTAGTGTTAATGGAAAGTCCCTAATTGCTGATAAAGAAATCTGCAATTTAATATAAAACTCTTCAATTAGGTGATTAGGTTGACTACCGTAGTCCAGTCGATGTATCGGTATTTCGATTAAGTCAGAATAAATATTGTAATGAGTAGTGTTTGGTATTCACCCAGGAAACCCTCTGAATATAGGAATCCTATCTCACGATAATACTTTTTAAGCAGTGTTCCGAAGAGGTAAAACAACAGAGCTCAAATATGTTTGAGGAACAATAAGATTCAATCAAATACTAACATAATCACAAGGACGAATATCCGTCGATAAATCAACTAATATTCCACCTTGATCAGAGCTATTCATCCAATCAACCAAAACATCACACCGAAGAAGCGGATCCAAGGAGAATGTCTACAGCTGTTTCACAATTATTTCTGATCGTCAGGTCAACTTAGCTTGGATAAAACCGCAGAAGGAATCTCGATACTTGTCATCTTTCAGATGGATCGCTGCAAGAAGAAGAAGAAGTTGAGGAAGACCTAATTCCATATTGAAATTCATTAAAACATAACGTGGAATATGCCTACTAGAGGAATCACGTTAAAAAAAGACCGCATAAGAAGCATGGAAATGTGTGCATATTATGGAGAGTACAACATCACCATGGCTTCTTCTCAGAAAAAAAAGTGAATCCCAGAAAAAAAAGGTAGGAATGATTCATATAGAGAATTGTATGGTTTCAGTAAAAGACTAAAAAACGCGTTTTTCCAACAAGCATAAAATTTTTGGACCCATTGGATCGACAGGACATGCACAATTCTATCATAATCATCTGCATAACTTTCATCGTTCATGCAGATTTTTAGCTTGTTGGAAATTCATGAAGGGGTACCTCTATGTCTTGTACAAACTTGGCTGGACTTAACAGGTGCATTTCCGAAATTATTTCAAGAAAGACGACGTGTATCAGCCGAATCTGAATAAGTTTGAAGGAGTTTATGCGTATGTTGAGATGTTCATGTGCTATGAATGTTGTATGAGATGAGACGTTGGCATCCTCGCAGGATTTGCCTATGCGGATTAATTCACAGAAGTTTGAATAGGCCAATGAAAATAACTTCTTATACGTTAGGGCATTAAAAGTTGTGTTGAATTAGGGGCGGAGTCTGACAAGATGGTAACTTGTTCAGTGGATTCCTTTTGGTAAGATATATTTTCATAGAGAAATCCCTAGTCATCAAGCCAAGAAAGTTTGACGCCCTTGAAGCTCCGACAAATTACATTTCGAAGTTTCCAAATTCCTCGAACGAAAGGCAAAAACGGAGAGACTTGATACCTTATTGCCTGTATAGATTAAATAGACCTGAACTTCTGAGATACGCCTGAGAGGGAATTTGATTGTCACATCATTTTTAAAAATGCACCACCAATCTTATTGCAATATTGTGCTCTCTTGTGAAGTTTTCAGTTAATCCGGAAATGAAGGTTCTCGTTTGCGTATTTATTTTAACGGAAGGCTGTTCACATGCATGAAATGTAGAACATGCAGAAATGTTTGTAAGAAATGCCGAGTGTGCTTATGAAAGAAGACAAATAATCTCAGAATGGCCAACAGAGAATACGATTAAGCTTGTAGAACAAAACTAAGAAATCTATCCTTGAACAAGATAATCTACATTAACGTTATTACAAGGCATCTATTGAAGAAACATTTCAACACTGTGTCCCAAAATGTTTGAACCTAGTCACAGCACGATTAGAGTTAGAGAAGAAGGCTCACCCCTCGAATGGGACTAAAAAAAATACGTGCAATTTCTAGTGGATATTAATTTCAATATTAGGAATAATGGCAAAATTCATAAAACAAGCAATTCAAAGGAACCGAAATTTTCAGTTCAATTTTGATGTGGTCGATATTCTACTCAAAATTCAAGACAAATAACATAATCACAAGGACGGTTATCCGTCGATGAATCAATTAATATTCCCTCTTGATCAGAGCTTATCATCCAATCAATCAAAACACCTACACCGAAGAAGCGGATTCAAGGAGAATGACTACAGCTGTTTCACAATTGTTATTGATCGTTAGGTCAACTTACCTTGGATAAACCGCAGAGGGATCTCTCGATACTTGTTACCTTTCAGATGGACCGCTGCAGTATAACAACGTACAGTGCGCCATCTGCCTGGAGCATCTTGCGAGTCCCCCCTTCGAGTACAGAAAACTTTGAGCGATGTGCATGACGTTCATCTTTTTGTCGCATAAGGTCGCTGTAACTGCGATATTGCAGCTTTACAAAAATCCATCACGACATTGAAAACCCTCGGTTCATGTGGATTCCCATAAGACGAAAACGTCCAACATCTAACAAATATAGGAATTGGTTTCACGGAGAAAAAAGAGCTCCAGTAATAATAAATAACATAATCACAAAGACAAATATCCGTCAATAAATCAATAAATATTCCCCCTTGATCAGAGCTCATCATCCAATCAACCAAAACACCTACGCGGTCCATCTGAAAGGTGACAAGTATCGAGAGATCCCTCTGCAGTTTATCCAAGGTAAGTTGACCTAACGATCAATAACATATGTGAAACAGCTGTAGTCATTCTCCTTGGATCCGCTTCTTCGGTGTAGGTGTTTTGGTTGATTGGATGATTAGCTCTGATCAAGGGGGAATATTTGTTGATTTATCGACAGATATTCGTCCTTGTGATTATGTTATTTATTATTTCTGGAGCTCTTTCTTCTGCGTGAAACCAATTCCTATTCAAGACCAAATTCGAATATTCAAAGATATACATCAGTTCATATGTTAAAATCGAAAGTTACATCCACTTCTGGTTGAACTGGAAGTCATAGATACACATCACTTGCTTCAGACGATTGAAAATATTTCTTAGTGACAATTTCGAAAATTGCAATTCTATATCTTGAAAATGTAGATTGTTTTGGCTGAGAACCAGATTCCTGTGACAACCGGTATAGTGTCGTCACCTTACTCACATCTTCATAATACTATCAAATACGATTCGAAGGTTGAATTGAAAACAAAACCATATGCATGGGAATTATAATAATGAAAAGTCATAAATTTCATAAACTGATATTTCGGTAAAATCAAATATCGCGAAGAAAGATACATCAAACCGAATTGAAGTTGAGGATTTCATCGATTAAACATGTAGTTTCGATTCCATTGAATAAATCCTTTTTAAATTATCTGAAATTTGGTTACCTCATGAGTGTTCCCAATTTATTTTATTATTGCACTAAATAATATATGGCACATATTTCTGTAAAGGCTGGGTGGTATTTACATTTTAAATGCTCAAGTTTTATTCGAAATTCTTGGTTGAGGACTGATGAAGTGCTCTCTATTACTGTGAATATAGATTCGGTTGTCATCTTGAGCATTTATGCTCATGCTCATTCGATTGCGCAATATCATGATATCATTCTCCGCGATTTTCCGTAGAAAAATAATTCTATAATGCATTCTCCTAAATATGAAGTTTCATTCATGAGAAATGAAAAATTAATGATCTGCATATTTCGTCAACATGCTCTTACCAGCTATTTTTATCGTCCAAATAATCCTTGAAAAACTTCGTTGAAGAATTTCATGGTGGTTACCACTGAGACAGCGGAACACCTGCTATGCAAATGTGAAGCTGTCCTCGGGAGAAGGCTACGGCATCTTGGCTCCTGTTTCTTAAAACCGGAATAAGTAATGGGTGTAGCGTCCAGGAAGGTAGTAAAGTTTATCGAGGTCTTGCTACCTGACTGGTAAAAAGTGCGGGGTTGCACAATGGCTCTTAGCATAGCATAGCCTTATCGCCCCTCCTATAATCTAATCTTATATAATCTACCTCTGAGTTGATAGATGATAGTTGTGATGAAACTAGATTAACCTGACTGAACAGCTACTGTTCATTTTGTTCACTAACAACCCCTTTTTCTCAAACCTGTTACTTGATGCATATCGAAATTCGGTTGAGCAACAGCATCCATATTGGTTTCAGCCTCAAAAGTGATATTTTCTCATCAAAATATTCGACAACATTGACTCCGCCAGTATCTTTTCCGATATCATCGGAATCATTCGTGGACAGTGTGAAACGTATTAGTCCTAGCATAGTACCTTGCGGTATTCCGAGCATAACAGTTTTTCATACCCATGGACATATTTAGTTAGGGTGACCATTTGACTTCTATTTGTTGAGTAGGATTGTAACCAATCCAATCAATGTCCTTATTTCCACATAAAGGAAGGGCAGATCTGTGAGCTCTATGGTCCTCTGTCTTCCTCTACCTACGTGAGGAAATTTAGCCTCTTCTGCCTCATATCTCTCTCAATTTCCATCAAAAGATTCAAAGCCACAGTCCATGTCTATGTGTCTAGAGTCCATACGAAGAAAATCTTCGAGAAGAAATTCTTGAAGGGGTTCTAATCTTTAATTCCCATCCTTGCATAAATCTGAAACTTAGTCGAATCATATAGCTCCTCAATCAAGACATGCCTTCATAAGAATGCTTTCTGACTGACCTATCCGATTGGAGAAGATTCGTCGATTCACTGGCGCCAGATATTTTCCTTCAAATGACTTGTCACCCTGAATAATTTCCTAGCTATCCTCATGAGACTGCGATCGTTATTCAGGCGAAGAATGAGAGATGATCCATAATGGAACCCTTAACCTATTAATATGTAAGGACTGAAACATAGTAAACAAACTGCCTGGGACATTTGGGAAATAAGAAATTCAACAGAATATGAAGGTTTTATGAGGGAAGTTAGTGTTTCCTGTCTCGGTTTATAGCATTTATAGCTGAAAGTCATTACAAAGAATGATCTTGTATATATGAGGGATGCTTCTTGCAAGATATCATAGCAGGTTAATGAAGTTATATATAAAGTTAACAACAAAGACATTGAGAAAAATCATTGCTTTTTGTGCATTTGTTCAAATCCACAAGGAGTACAGTAACCCATTCAATTACTGACCTAGTCTGTTGCTTGGCTCCCAAACAAAATAATTTTTTTTTATTTTATGCTCATTACTTCATCAGATTTTCAATAAACATTGAAACCTTGCTCTTTTCAAACCGAGAACTAGATTTCAACTTCATACATAGATTTGGATCGACTGAGGATGCTATAGGAGTTCTCGGATTCAGCGGAATTGGATATACAGAGCGAGGCTTTGAGTTGTACATTCATTTAAACCATTAATTCCCCTCATCAAATAAAGCACTGTTTTCATTAATCATTTCTCAAGATTTGGATCACAGATGCAGGCTGTTCAAGTATCCAAGAAAAATAGGTTTTTTTAACAAGACATGGCGGTTATTCAAAATGAATTGAATTTTGATGCGAAGTTTTCAATGGATATGGGCACTTGTTCTTTAGTTATCACTTTTATCCTATTTCAAACGGTTTCCTAGATATAAACTCGTCGATTCACGAAACTATAAGAAATTAGCATCAATATTGCAGATAAATCATATATCTTAAATCATTATGAAAATATTGAATCATTGCAGAATACTTGAATATTCTTCATAATTTCTCCTGAAATGCACAGTTCTAGAGATATTCAGCGCTCAATATTGCAGAAATTCCATTTTTTTCATGGATTCGCCCCTGAGCCTATAAAGGCCTTGAATTAAGTTCCAACCACGATCATTAGGTTCACAGAATATAACGAGTTGTTTTTGTTGTGATGGGACCATAGACATGAAAACAAAGTCTTGATGGACCAGGATTGTCTGGATTCATAAAATTCAATTAATGTGTTCAGTCTCATTTATTGGTTTTATATTATTCATTCATAAGTTTGATAAAAATTATGATATTTATGGAATTTTTATTTGAGAATAGGCGATAATGAAATTGTGTACAATATTACAGTGTTAATGAATGAATATCGTAGGAATATCCATTGGAAGATTATTGTTACCTACAATAGTCAAGAGTAGTGAAATATTTTCGTTAGAATAATGCTGCAATGAGCAACAAAACATAGTAATGAAATGAGTGAATGAGTTTTTTTTAATCAAATTCAATTAAATTTCAACCAAGTTATTGGATAATTTACAATAAAGATAACAGGAGGAGGAGTGTATTAGCACATTGAGAAATACTTAAAAGCTTTTATCTTTTTATCTGAGCTGAATCTGGAAAGATATAGGAAATGAGAAAGGCTTTTTCTTTGATACGTGGAATCTATGGTTAAAATTGATGTACAACTCAGGGACTCACCCTGTATATTTAGGAACTTCATTAGTTCTCATCTCGAAACAACAGGTTTCGAAAAAATATCGTTCTCTCATCCAAATTTTTCATGTTCACATCAATAAATTCCTGGAAATCATTATTATTTAATACCATTCGAATTGTTCGAACTGCGTTCAGAAAAATTGTATAAAGTATATAGTCTCATTTTCCTTTCTCATCAACTCTATCTATAAAATAGAAAGATAAAGATACGCTTCCGAAGTGTCATCAATGAAACGTCAGTTTTATGCGAAAATTATGGTTTGAAACTGCTCCGAACATTTATTCTTTGAACCAGTTACTTTTTATAGCTCAAAGGACACGATGATATTGTCACACATAATAAACACAGATCGAGTGTATTTTATGATGTGGGAGCACTTATTAAGTTTCATAGCTTCACGCTTTATGCGTGAGGACTTTATTACCTTCTCGTATTTTCAAAAACAGAGACGTATCGAAGATTTCTCAGTGGCGACACTCTCGTGTCGCTTCGACTAGCCTTTAAGTACCGACGTGTGGTCTGACAGACACTCTGAGACTTCCAAAAGTCAATAACGTATACTCCATTCACTTTCATAAACTATCCCGGTTAGCCATACATGGCATTCTGACACATTTCACCGTGTATATTTTGAAAATGTTAGGTTATAGTCATTTTCCTGTCAGATAAATACACAACGTTGTCCTCTCTACATAGAGGTCGCAGTAATTACGTATTCTACAAAATGTGAATTTACTTTCGGAAATTAATGAATTTGAGAAAATATTATGTGAATTCAATAATTCTAAAGACCTGGCGAATATTGAAGAAATTTTTTTCTCTGTTAACACTGGAAATATTTCACGGAAAAACCCTCTCTGCAGTATATCTTCTGAACGAACAGACAAACCTATGGAATTCCCTACTTCTCGAAATACCACATTATGAAAATGTAGTAGTACCACAAAACCTGTGTCACCTTAAAAGAACCAAAATTTTGGATAGCTTGTGATAAATTATTGATTCCAAATTATCAGGGTTACTAGCAGAAAAAGCAGATTTCAATTCTACATATAGCACTTCCTGATACTTTGTCTCTGCTCCTACCTTCAGCATTTTCAGTTTTCAGGCGTGATGATTATGTTGAGATTGAGAGTAGAAATTGGCATTGGCATTTGGCAACGTCGCTGAGAATTATTTGGACATTGCCGATATTTCAAGAGTGCCAACCTGCGTCAGTTTTAAGTGAAAAACCTGATAGACCTTAATCTAAATGGCCAACCGGAATAGTTTATAAAAGTGAATGGAATATTTCATAGCGAAGTTGTATACTTCCGTGATTCTTCGTACCCCTCGAAAAGTCTCTCGGCAGCGTTCATGGAGAGTTGCAGTGTGAGCGAGTACGATTTTGTTGAGTTATAATCTTTATAAGATTACGCGTGGTCTGTCAGACCACTCGTCTGTACTTATGTTACCTTTTTGTGTGTGACTACCCTGAAATAATATCACTTATTTTTCACTGTTTTTTGGTCAGATAGAAAATGGATCAGCTGGGAACTTCAAGCGTGAAGCAGACAGCAAAATGCGAATGAAGGTCTTTTTGTTTTGTTGTTTTGTTTTAGATCAAACGCACCAAAAGACGTGATAAGAGGAAATTAAGTTCGAAACATCGAATGAAAAAACTTTTTCATATCTGTCCTTCCAAAATTAGAGTATATTACTGCCTACAAATGTGCCACTTATGAGAAATATGTTTGCCAACAATGCAGCAAACCTGTTTGGAGTGAATGCTCATGGGAATATCGATATTTTGATGCCTGTGATTTCCAAAAAAAGGTCAATTTCATATTATATTTTTCATTTTCCTGTTCCTTCAGTTATTTATCTTCGAAGAAAAAAAATGTGGAGTTAGCAAGATTTACTCGCTTGTTCAAATTGTTTTGTTCACACGATCATCACATTATGCAGAAAATTTTGGATCCTCATTTTCCTACCATTTACATGTGTTTAATCATGATCGGATCAGTTGTTTCTGGGATATTCCGAAAATATGAACGATGCAAAAACATAGAAGAAATTTGATTTATGTTTTTCCATTATCTCTGAGAATTGAAGTCGACCAAACTGAAAGTTGGTGCAGTTTTCTGGAATATTAATTTCAAGTTCTATGCAGAATTCCATTGAAATGTGATGAAATGTTTGGAAAGAAAAACTTTTCTGTACTCATTAGTAATTCTACAAGCTCATGAGGGATTGTAAAATTTTGGAAATAATTGCTTAAACAAAAATTTCCAAAATGTTCTCAAAAAATGTTCCTCGAATTTACTGATTATACGCTCCAAAAAAATTCTGCAAGCAACTACAACTAAGCACTAAGGCTCAAACCAATCGCATAAGTTGCAGTTTTTGAATTATTTCGGAAATAACTACGATGCTCACTGAACTTGAAATATATTTTCCCGGAATCTCCAAAAGTTGAAATTGGACGAAAATAAAATTTGATACACTCTTGTGAAAAACAGAGTTCCGGATTTGTGCAATTTTTTTTAGCTTCAACTCGTTGATTGTTTCCGAAAAACTACTATCCGATCACTTCAATATCGGGACAGAAATACAAAACTCCGGTCGATTTGGCCTACTCACGTATTAATTTTGAAATGCGACCTCCCCTAAAAGTTTCGACTCGATGGGATTCTCCGTACTCACTTCTGGTCGGACAGAATCGATTTTGACTCCTGATTCATCAACAATAAGTCCAACCTATTCATTTGAGACTATTTTATGGAAAAATTCGAAAATATCAGACATTTGAGCAAAACCACAGCACGCTCTTTCCCAGAACATGAGCGCGATAATCTAAACAAATCATCATGACTCCAAGAGTTCTCCTTGATGCCTTTCAGTGGCTAAGTGGATTATCCGATCAGAAAAACTCGATATTTCACATGTAAGAGGACTGCGTTGCGAACACAAATTATCCATCAGTGTAGTGGTACAGGGTCCTGCAGAGGACTCGGACGTTTTTGAAGCAGCTCGTACTCTCCCCCTATTGGGTCGATAGATGCGGGGAAGGGGCAGTTGGATTTGGTAGGTCTTTTTACAAGTTGAAATCATAGACCTGTGGACGGTAGAGCACCGTGTTTTTGCCTACGACAGTTACGTCACGTCGTTTCAGCGTTTAGTTTCGTCACCATTTCAATATCCACCAAAATCGAGCTGTTCCCTCTCGAAACACCATTTTTCGTTGGGTTGAAGCACTTCGCACACGAGGTAAAGTGATGAGGAAAAGACCACCAGGAGCTCAACGAACAATTCGAACACCTGAGAACGTTGAAACAGTGCGACAAGCAATTCTTCGCAGTCCGAGTCGATCTGCCAGCATGCTGTGGAACTTCGCCTCAGTGATCTTTCGGTAAGGCGTATTTTGAGTTTAGAACTGCGGTTTCACCACTTCAAATTGGCCGTTGTGCAACAGTTACAGACAGAAGATTATGCACAACGAATGCACTTCGCCTGTGAGATGGAAGCTATTGTTGAACAAAATGAGAACCCCATTTTGTTTATGAGCGATGAGGCTCACTTTCACCTCAGTGGCCACGTTAATACGCAAAATCGCCGTTATTTTTCTATGGGGACATCTCTAAGCACGAGTGTACCAACATAAGCCCCGAATATTGGAGGAACTAAAGGAAGCAATTCGCATGGAAGTCGCCACGGTTGAGAGAGCAAAGTTCGAGACAGTTTCCGGAAAGTTTCAAGAAAGACTGCAGGAGTGTATCGCGAAACAAGACCTGACTGATGTGATTTCTCCCACATGAAATTCCAAAATGCTTTAAAATTCTGATTCCAAATTGTTCAATAACATTTTTTTCGAGTAGCAAATATCCAGGTTATGATTTTTTCAAAAACGTCCGGGTCCTCTGCCGGACTCTGTACAAGTCATCGTTTGAGACTTTTTTGGATTTGTTCACTCATTCGCACTCGTCTCCTACAAAAAGTTTTACATGCGAACTCCCATCCCCTTCGTTTTGAATTCATTAACTTCTTTCATTCATTATCCCAACCCTGTATACGTACTAGCGAAATGAAGATATCTTGCCGGTACAGCACAATTTCCTGGTTAGCCCTCATATAGAAGACAATAATTTAATTTCCAATATAGGGTGAGTAACATAAAAGCATAATAAATAAAGTAGGAGCTACGGATGCTGAATAAAAACGATGTCGTAAAAGAAGGTTTCCACACATATGGAATTTTATGTCATTTTCCTCTATTTGAATACATTGTTACTGGTAGAATGGAAAACGTGAAGTCACATACATAGAGCATGTATGATAAAAGAATTTCTGGCAAATCCTGAAAAGTTTTCTGTTGTGTAGTATTATTGGAGCTTCCTGCAGGATCGAATTTCAATAAGGTGGATTTTTTGAGTAATTGAATTTTTCAGCTTTCAAACCCGTTCCGTAAAAAATGGAGTTCGAAATAAACATGAGTTTCGATACTATTCGAAGGTAATGTGGCAGACATTTGTCACTATGCGGAATTTATTTTGAATGACATGTAGAAATATGGGAACTTAATAATTGCGCAGTCACTTCGGCTTCTTAAGTTTAAAAATTTGAATTGTTTGGAATGGAATTCATCTTCGAGTGTTATCCTTTTATATAATAGTATATCTTGTCTGAACAACAAAGTTTTCAGTCTTCAAATGTAGTGTTCGTAATTCTGAAACTTTAAGAAGACCTAGAATGAAGCTTAAGATATAAACTATGTATGATAATTTAAATATGTGTGTCTGTATACAGGGTGATTCCGGAGGAGACCGTCAGATTCTGGGATAAGTTTACACTAGTCTAGACAGTCTCGAACCACTGTTTGGTTTATGGTTGGGGGTCTCTATTGAGAATAAACAGGGTGGTTTGTGCGATTCGATCGATTTTACTTTTATCGATAACTTTTGTATGGCTTATTCGATTTTAATGAAATTTTCAGCGAAGTACAATATTGATGAGCACATTCACTAATTCCAAAACTTTTTCCAAAATGAACTGTTGCTATTGTGATAATTCCAGATCAATTGTGCAGTTTGAAAAAACACCCTGTACTTCGCGTTTCCTAAACTACGCTATCTGTTTACGATTCTTCCATAATAAGTTATTATTTGAGAATTTTATTTTTTTTGGCACACTTCCAGTTTTTCGAGAAATTTTTTTCAAAAAAAGACAATGTCGAAATTTCGCTCCAATCGATTCAACAATAGTATGTCACTATTCAGAGGTTTTTCATTTCTCTGGCACATCTCTGGTTTGCCGAGAAAACATTTTTGAAAAAGAGCATAATCGAAATTTGACTCACAAGCAGTGCGAGTATTCCGCACCAGGTAGGAAAGCTGTTTTGTCCAAGGATGCAAAGTTGTTCGTCACTTCTGAAGTATTCTTTTCAAATTCGAAATATATTCTAAATTGAATGATTTCATACAGAATATGAGCAACTAAATATGAATTTGGAATTTGAAAAGAATATTTTAGAACTAAAGAACTGCTTTTCATCCTTGGAATATACAGCTTTCCTACCTAGTGCAGAATGTCTCACTGCTTTTGCGCCAAATTTCGATTATGCTCTTCTTCAAACATGTTTTCTCGGAAAACCGGTGGTGTGCCAAAGAAATTAAAAACCTTTGAATAATGACATAATATTGTAGAATCTGAAACGAATAAGAAAGTTTTGGAAAAGCAATGTACAGGGTGTTTTTTTTCAACTGCACAATTAATCTGAAATTCTGAAATTATCACAATTACAACACTGTATTTTGAGGGATTGTTGCAATTATTGAATGTACTCATTCAGATTGTTCTACACTGCAAGTTTCATCAAAACTAGATGAGCCATACCAAAGTTATTAATAAAAGTAGAATCGAGTGGTGCGAAATTTCCAACAACCTCTCAAAATACAGGGTTGTATTTGTGATAATTTCAGAATTTCAGTTCAATTTTGCAGTTGGAAAAAAACACCCTGTACATTGCTTTTCCCAATTTTTTCATTCGTTTCAGATTCTACCATAATATATGTCATTGAGAGGTTTTCAATTTCTTCGAGAGATTATTAGAATTATTGAATGTACTCATTCAGATCGTTCTACACTGCAAGTTCCATCCAAATTGGATGAGCCATACCAAAGTTGTCAATAAAAGTAGAATCGATTGGAGCGAAATTTCGACATTGTCTTTTTTTGACAAAAATTTCTCGGAAAACTAGAAGTGTGCCAAGAAAATTAGAAACTCTCGAATAATGACTTATTATAGTAGAATCGCAAACAGAAAGCGACGTTTTGGAAACGCGATGTACAGGGTGTTTCTTCAACCTGCACAATCAATCTGGAATTATCAAAATATCAATAGCTCATTTTGGAAAACATTTTGGAAAAAATTAATTTTCTCATCAATATTGTACATTAAAATCGAATGAGGCATACCAAAGTTATCACTAAAAGTAAAATTGGTCGAATCGGACAAATCATCCTGTATATTCTCAATGGAGACCTCCAACCAAACATTGTTTCGAGACTGTCTTGACCAGTGTGAACTTATCCTTAAATCTGACGGTCTCCTCCTGAATCACCCTCTATATTACTTTATCTCAAAGTGAAAAAGTTAAGACAAAAATCTGGCTTTCCTGACTCAAAGAGGAAATATGAGCGGATCAATATTCTGAGGAATGATTTTTCGGACATTCCGAACATTCGTCAAAGCATCATAAAATTATTCGAGGAAAAAATAGATCCCGGTCCATCCACCACTTTGCAACGCCGACGTTCAAAAGCATAGTACAATAATAAGTAGATAATATGAGCGGATCAATATTCTGAGGAATGATTTTTCGGACATTCCGAACATTCGTCAAAGCATCATAAAATGATTCGAGGAAAAAATAGATCCCGGTCCATCCACCACTTTGCAACGCCGACGTTCAAAACCATAGTACAAAAATAAGTAGATTTTATGGGTACGCACCAATATTCCTCCTACTGAGATTCTTAACAAAACGACTTCAGAAGAACAATCTCTCAAATAGACTTGATATGACTCCACGAATAAAAAACCGCAATTAAAACACTGGTTAGAACGGTATTCCGAACTTCCATGTATAAAGTACAACCAACCCGCATGCTCTCTTCTGATGGGGCTTTCAAAGAAAATTTGTTGAATTAAGACACTCCATTGTTATTGAATGACGTCCCTTTTCTTCAACTCCACAAGACGCTATTGTTTCTTTTTTAGTGGTTCTGAAAAATGAGACATCATAAAGTGACTGGCAAACCGTCGCTGTAGCTGTTCTCTTCCACCAGATGTATTGTTCTCAGCTGAGATTAAAATGTAAATGTGAAAATGTACGCTGCAGAGGCGAGAGGAGAGAGCTAGCATCGTTCCAGTTAGAGTGTTTGTTGCAATTATTTTAGACTTCTATTCAAGTGATAGTTATCTCATTTAAATAGTCTATCCTCATTCATGTTAAATTCTACGTTGTAGTTTTGTTCTACAATCCTCAAGTGATAAAAATTCGGTACCTGATCTCGTGTAACAAGGAAAGTTTTCTCAGCGTCCTTGACAAAAATATAATGCGTGGGGTCCTCTGGAATAGGAAAGTTTAGAAAGTATAACACGGGTTTGCCAGATTTACCTTTTATATATCACGTTCATTAGACCAATATATCTGTGCATTTGGGGAGAGTACACACAACTTGCTGGCAGTTTTAGAAGTCTTAAATATACCTGATTCGTTATACAGATTCAGGTCTATTCGAAGAGCATACCCCTTATCGCAACTGAGTCCTTTCTGGATGTCTGAATAAGATTTTGTAAGCTTCTGTTTAATTTCTGATTTTTTCAACCAGTGTGAGCCTTCAAATCTACAAAAACCCTGTTTATTTTTTGCGACTTGCAAAATGGCGGAGGACCCAGGGTAGAGCTCTTATCTGGTCGATTTAAAAGCAAACAATACCTCGAATATAACATGGTAACTTTTGGAGGCCAGAGTTCAATTTTTCAAAAAAATTTTCATGTGCAAATGGTTAAAAAAAATCTTGAGAATTCGCAATGTTGCCACTTTTTATATTCACTAACGCCCATCCGAATGGCAACATCATGGTGACTGTAACTTCCTCAAGCAGAGTGATCAAAGGAGCAACCTCCGGTTTTGATATATGCTGTCTAATCCTTATCGACAATCAAACTGAGTTTTTGGTTTTTGCAAACTTATTAATTTTTTTGTAATGCAAAAGGTGTAGTTGAAAACACCTTTCTCGTAGCATTTTGAGAGTTCAGAAAATTAACGACAAGAAATTTCTGAAAACCGTGTAGATCGATCTCGAAATTCAGTTGGGTGTATCAACTTTATTTTGAATTGAATTGAAATTTCAATTCAGCTTAAGCTTGAAATTCCGGGAAATCATGAAATGCACTAACAGAATCGCGTTGAAAATGACAAATATTGTGATTTTTGAGCCATTTGTCACTGAATCCAGATTATGGGGTGACAATACAACATATAAGTATGTATCTGTTTCCAAATCTTCCTATACCAGATCTTGACAGTTCGTATCCATTTTTTGGAAGGTCAGTATCATATACAATGAATATAATGTGACCTAAAATAGTGCCTTGTGGTATGCCAGCAACAACGTTTATTTTAGATGATTAAATATTTTCTTCTTCATCTTTAGCATCACCATTTATTTCTTATTTTCAAGGTAACTCTCAGCCAGCTTGAGCGGACTACTCTTAATTCCATTATCTCAAAGTTTCAGCAGCAGAATCCTGTGATTAACACAGTCGAATGCTTTCGAAAGATCAATAAACAATCCTGCTGGTATATTATCATCTTCAAGTGACGAGAAAATATTTTGAATGAACTCAAACACTGCTGGTTCAGTACTTTTACCTGTAGTGAACCCGTGCTGATAGTATCATATTAAGAGCAAACAATACTACGTGGCGCTAAATTACGGCTAGGCAACACAGCCACATTCAATATTCATTAAACCTCGTAAATATCTCAAGGTCAGGCACCTGGACGCGTTCTACATGCTTCAACGTTGCCAATAGCCGCGTGGAAGGTTGACAGAAGCAATCCATCTGAGTTTTGTTTAAAAGCTATTTTCAAAATCAGAATATTATGCTCTTGTCTGTGAAACCTGTAATTATTCGATTCATTCGGAGCATTGCCATCTCGTAGAAAACAACCGACTGGGGACATTGTCATAATTCCCAGATAATGAGTTATATGTTCTCAATTTTATGAATTATCCGATGACGGAATTTCTGCATAATATCTCACTTAAGACCTACGGGATAATCCATAGGATCCTGAAACATTTGCCCAGATTTCTTGCTCCAACAGAGCACTAAATCCTATTTTTGGTGCAATTTCTCGAGGCAGCAAGAAAGAGGAGGTCTAAAGTGGTGCGGTTTGTTTTAGTTCATGCAAGGAGCGAACTCTCAATAAACAGTTATTCCTGTTCGTTTTAGAACAAAACCCAGTAATCGCAGACAGTAAACTTTATAACAAAGAACTTCGTGTTGAAGTCACTTCTGTCTTATACGCCAGGTTTTCCAATGAAAAGCTAAAGACAGTATTGCCGATACCTTTTCCAACAGAAAAGAGAACGGAGTTTTGCTCTTATTTCGAGCATTCGTTTACTAGAGCCTTTATCGAGTTCCAAACGAAAGAATAGATTGAGTCTTTATGTAGCCTGAAACATATTGATTTTACCCTATTGTTAGTAGCAAACAATCAAATTCTACTCGAAGTATCGTTCTCTGTTCGATATTACTTATTCATCGAATGTTTCCATCGGGGTTCATAGATAGTTGGAGATTTTATACGGGGGCGGTTGGTAGGGAGAATACGTTGGCAAACCTGTTTAGGATTTTTTGTGTTTTCTATTATTTCCTATTATACAAGTCGTGGAATTCGCGACAGGGCGCCACAACTTTACAAGCAAAACCTAACGAAATTTACAGTTAGCTTTCATGATATTTTGAAAAGGTCGAATAGTTATTTTTCCGGCAAATTTTCTTCATTGAGGTTTACCAATTAAGTACTAGATATACTTTTCAACATTACATATCCTGTTCACTCCCACAAAAATCTACTCTTTTCGAGATATCGAATTAATTAATTAAATGAAATTGTAATTTATAGAAAAAGCTCTTGCGGATTGCATTCATTTGTCGAAGACTTGTTCCAGAAAAAATTGTAGAATAATCAAAAAAAAATTCTGCAAATTTCTCGTTTGGCTGATGAAGGATTTAGAATCTGAAACGTTACAATTGACTTTGTTGGTCGTTTGCATTGTTCCAATATATTATTCATCAAGCTCATTTTTCCCTATGAACGGCTCTTTGACAAATAGTTTCAATCCTGCCATCTACCGCAAGGGCCTTTTCTTTGAATAACAATTTTATTGTTAACAGTTCTTTTACAGATAAAGGGAGTGGAAAACTTAAAACCACCTGAAGAGTATTGCAAAATAATCCCAAAAATCCTTTAAGCGATATATAGAAAGTTTTCGTTCAGTTTTATTGAAATTTGAAGAACAGTTGTTGCATGGTGTAAAAGAGAAACTAATGGAAAGATTCCGCCCAATTAATAAACTTAACCGTTGTATTTGGATATGAAACCTATATACCCTGAAAGTTTCAAATCGCTAGCTTGTTCCGGTCTTAAGTTATCATGCCAATCGACAAATAGACAGGCGACCGGACAGAATTGAATTTTCATTCCGATCAGTAAGACCAAGTTGTTTAAGACCATTTTGGCAAAAAAATGTGAGATTCAGAATTCTGGTCAAAACCGATTCTGCCCATTAACGAGCTTAGCTGGCGCATTTTGCTGTACAAAAAAAAACCTTGTTCCAAGTCGCTAGCTCTCGTCGTTCTCAAGTTATCGTGGCAACGGCATCGGACAGAATCGATTTGGACATGGGATTCTTCAGCATTGCTAACCTTAAATCGTTCGAAACAATGTTCGAGAAGAAAATTAAAAAATTACAGATATTTGAACAAAACTATTTCACTATTTGTTCGAAACTGTCATTCAGGTTAGTATGCTGAACATGAGTCCTGAAGCGAAAATATTGAATATACTAACGGATAAAGAAACTGCAACACCCAGAAGAAGCTGTTAAAATTTAAAATTTTTTTGGTAAAACATAGATAATAGAGCAAGGAAGAAATGATTCAAATTCGGAGAAAAAAAACGAAGAGTTTACAATTTTTTTCATACAATTTGTTAATAATGTGTATGTCCACCGCGGTTATCTATACACCCCACAACGCGTCTTGGCATTGATGCAAAAAGATGGTCTGTTTCTTCTTGAGGGATACTATCCCAAGCTACCTGTACTTCATGACTCAGAGCCGCCAAAGTCCATGGGGGCTATTGCAAATTTCTAAGCCCATGATGTCCAAACATGCTCTATGGGAGCAAGATCAGGGAATCTGGGCGACCATGGCAAGAGAATCACATGGGTCGCTTCAAAAAAGTTTAAAGTAACTCTGGTAACATGAGATAGTAGAGCATTATCTTTCTTAAATAATGTATTCTCGAGCCGATTGAGGTAAGGGAGAACATATGGCTCCACTACTTCTTGAAGGCAACGCAGCGCTGTCATGTTACTTCGAATGAAGACTAAAGGTTACCTACTTACATATGCAATAGCACGCCATACCATAACGCCTACTGTCCGGTGTACATGACGCTCAACATCAAAATGAGTGACACGTCTTTCGCCCCGACGTCGTCTATCCCTTCTTCGGCCATCATGTGCACCCAAGGAGAATCGAGATTCATCAGAAAAGACGACCTGATGCCATTCTACATTCCAATGTTGTCGTTCTCTGCACCACTGTAATCGTTGCCGACGATGCTCAACCGCAAGAGGTAACACAAGATGGTGTCGATAATGCTGCAGTCCAAAAGACCTTATACGGCGGTAAACCGTTCGAACAGTTACAGGATGGCCTTGTTCTCGAGTTGTCGCAAATAAGTCTCTAATGGCCATAAGTCTTAGACGTCGATCTTGAACTTCATTTGTGCCCCTTCGACGTCCGGTGCCTACTCTTCTTCGATTTTGGGCATTATCAAACCACGCGGGAGAACATTTCATAACAGTAGTTGGATTTCTGTTTGTACGGTTAGCGATTTCTCGAAATGACAATCCCGCCTCTCGAAGACCAATAATTCGAGCCCATTCAAATTCAATTAGCCGGCGATAAATTCCGCGTAAACGTGCTCTAGGCATTTCAACAAGAACTAAACATCGACTTTGGAGTTCATCCAACAGCTGGTTTGTTTTAAAATTTAAAAAATTTGCAAAAAACTACTTCAATATTTAAGTAACAAAAAATTGTTCACATGAAAAAACGTTCCCGATTTTTTTATCCACATTTTAATTATTTCCTATTTCCTCCTTGTCATACTATCTATGTTTTACAAAAAAAGAATTAAAATTTAAACAGCTCCTTCTGGGTATTGTAGTTGCTTTGTCAGTTAGTATATATCCACTCAACCAAAGTGAATTTGATTCCGAAGAAAAAGTGGATCTTTTGTTGTCTGAATAATGTACCTGACAGATTGCTTAGGGAGCATTTCAATTCATTTTACGATTCAGAGGCTCTTCCTGGGAAAATGGAAATTCTGGAATTAAATGCACTTAACCACTTTTTGAGGAACCCCAACCGAGATTGTCCTTTTATCGACGTAAATAAATGGCATGATAATTCACTGGATAGGTCAATTGTTCCAGAATTGCTTTCAGATGAAACTGAATTCAAATATCGTTATATAACTGTCCTATTTTCTGCACAAGTGAACATAATTGGTCCTTGTAGGTTCAAATCAGAACTCTTTAAAGGAGATAAAATATGATTTTCACAATGCGCTTCGTTTTAGGGAGCAGGGACCATCTTGTAATTTTACCCAAATATCTGTTATTTTCGGATCTCGAGCCAACAAGGACTCGCATATATCTGCTCTAACTTTCGATGGAAAGTTTATAATGACATTGAAGGGAAGTGAGAAACACGTCATACTAACCGGATGTCATATAAAGCATAATCTTTGAAAAATTGAAGGATTTCAAATGTTTGGTATGGATTGAGTTTGATAAACAGAAAAACCACTAATCTAACATAATTATTCACAAAAAAGTAAGTAAAAACACCAAGTCACACTAAACAAAAGAATAACTTACGAAGATTCACCGGCAATTTTACCTGATACAATGTTAAGTCTTTAAAACCACTTGACCAGCTCGCAGAACAATTCGGATTGCTCATGATGTAAATATCAGCCATCTATAATCTCATCATCTCATAATATATCTTGTCTATGATGGTGTGCTCATGTATATTCAAAAGTGACGTCAGGGTACTGAAACTATGAAAATTCAAAGCACAGAATATGTATTTCCTAGAATCTTCAAGTTGGGTACGTAGGTTCGCGAAAACTATGTCCGTTTATAGTGGCCGCTCACTATTATTTCTTCAAATTGGTTCATTATAAACGACATATCAATACAAGCGAAGTCATCTTATCCGAACCACAGAATAGATAAGTATTACTTCTCTATTCTGTGTCCGAACGTCGTTATATAAAGCTTTATATGGACAGATGGACACCAAACTTCACACTGCAAACACGTCATATTAAGCGGTTGGTCAATATAGCAGGCGTCATAATAAACAGATTCTACTGTAAGTAGCTTATTTAGGAGGATTTTATGTTCACAATCGTCTGCTAGGTTTTCCGTGAACACTACATAATATGATTTCGATATTTATTATTTGTAGACTGAACTTGAAAGGGATGGATCACGAAGGTTGAATTCACGTATGAGTCGAATCTATCTGATTATTTCATTAGTATGATTATGACAAATTTTGCATGAACCTTCGCGTCATTTTCAACCAACCCCTCCAGCTATTAATTCGTTCGAAACTATATTTTTGTGAATATTGAGTAAATAAAAATTTGGAATGAAGATGCATATCTCCGGAGTTATTATTTGTGTATTTCTACTAGTCACGAATTAGGCATTCGTAATTGAGATTCAAAACAGCCAATCGCAAAAACGATAAGTAAGTAAAGAAAAATGTGTGACGTCAGCAAGATTAAAATACAAAGAGTTGTATATTCTGTGCTTTGAATTTGCAAGTTAATTCAAAGTACAGAATATACAACTCTTTGTATTTTCGGTTAGCTGACGTCACTCATTTTTCAGATGAGCACACCATGATTGATGGTTTGGTCATCTATCATAACCTTTGAATAAAGAACAATTAAGAATGTTCTTTATTCAGAGATCATAACCTAATGGAAAACAAATGGCTTCCTAACATTTAACATTTCAAAGTTGAAATTTTTCAACGACCAATACCATATGAAGGTGGGAAAAGTCTTTTATCTCCAGGAAAAATACAGATAAATATTGAAGTCTCACTACAGAGAAAACGTTCATCTTCCCATGAACCTATATTTGTCATAAGGTGCATCGAAATAACATTATTGAAATAATTCTGATTTATTTTCATTATTATTATTATAATTATTCTAATGATCTCAGTGTAAAAAAGATGAATAGAATAATTTTCCAATCATCTCTCTGTTTTGCAGAATGAGTAGAAAAAATCAAGTTAGTTACCAGAGTCGTAGTTCAGAAGTACCCATTATATAACCTCAAATTTGGTTTGAAAATTTGGCGGTAAAATATCTGTTTCTGTTTATGTTGGAACAATTATTTCATCGCGAATGAATAAATAAGATTGAATCACTAGAACGAATTGAAATAATTGAGAATGGCTTTCAATGAAGATCATCTGCCTGATTTATTACCTCTGTACTATAAACGTTTATTTCCACACCAATTATTTTACCAATGGCTGAGTTATGGTATGTGAATTCTCATTTGAAATATTCCTCTAATTCAATCTTACGTTTTTTCAGGGGATGATCAGCTTTTTTCCAAAAGAGAAGTATCTTTCACGTTATTTGGTGATGTATATATAAGATTTCAATCCTTCGATACATATGAACAATTTGTTCAGGAAATACATAAAAAGCTCCCTGTAAAAATTGATATTGGTGCCATTTATCTACAACGCCCTAAAGATAAACTCACCTGCAGAACCCTCATACCAGTTCAGAAGGAATTGGTGTTTGATATTGATATGACTGATTATGATGATGTTCGTATATGTTGCTCGGGTGCCGAAGTGTGTAATAAATGCTGGAAATTTATGGTTATCGCTTGCAAAATCATAGATGCAACACTAAGGGAGGATTTTGGTTTCAAAAATATTCTTTGGGTTTTTTCTGGAAGAAGAGGTATACATTGTTGGGTTGCTGACGTTAATGTAAGACACTTAGGAGACGATGTCAGGAGCTCCGTTGCTGAAAATATTCAAGTCCTTAAAGGTGGTCAAACTACTAAGAAAGTTCAGTTACCAGGAGAAAAAATTCATCATTCAATTGTGTAAGACAGATTTGTATCTTTTTTCTACTATTCTGATAGTGCAGACTGACAATGAAAACATTCATTTGACTTTGTCATCTGGCAAAATATCTTTATGCATATGAATCAGGAATGCAAACCTCGCTTTACTATTGATCAATGGATGATGGCCTCAGGTATCTGAAGTATTGATTGTTGATAGCAAACATCCATGAAGATATTTAGCTACCAATCTGGTGTATCTTTTAATATAGGTCTAGAAATTTTGTACAAAGTTGGAGCTTAATGAAATCATAAATATGCACGTCATTGAACATACTGTGGTATCAAAGTATAATTAATATTGTGGTGACATGGCTTGGTCATATCTGTCAAGAAGCGAAAAAGAAATAATTCGTTAACCATAATTTCTTAACTTAGGAAATTCTAGTTGTTCATCTCTTAGTACCCAATGTCAAATTTATCATATTTTCATGAATATTCTGGGTTATACTCAAAACCTTACTGAGTGAATGTAGAGTTTGCTCGGAGGAGGTTTCTGAACACCACAAATGCCTATTGATCAAAGAGAGATTATTATTAATATTTCTTTGGCGAAGTTTGTGAATGCCACTTTGAGAATCATTAAATGAGTGGCAAACTTCATCTGTTTCTTACCATATTTTCAGGTATTTGAATTTTAAATTGACCAAATAAGATAAAAATTGTATTCCAAAAAAATCTATACAACCACAGGTATTGGCTGAATTGAATGCTGAATAGATTCATCAATATTATATCTGAAGAATCATAAAACACTCGAACAAACCAAACAGTTTTGAGTAGTTTTGTGTAAATGAATTGTTTTCTAGTGTTGTTTAGATCTATGCTTGAGCCAAATAATTTAAATGCAAGTCTGATTCAAAGTAAAACAGGTTTTGCTGAAGATGTTTTGTTATAATGATATGGTCACATGATTGCGGAAATATAAAAAGTTCTCTTTCAATACTTAAACATAATCAGTAAAATATTACCAATGTGAATGTTACTACTATCATACTGCGAGCTCAAATTGAAAGGAAAACTTGTAAAAGTGTGTTATAATCTTCTTCAATTGATCTATTTATAGGCGATCTCTGGCTATTGTTGATCAATATTTCCATGAATCATTGGTCATTCACCAAGATATATTGGGAAAAGAAAGACTCGACAAATTCCTGAATATCATAGATCAAGACTTGAGAGGACATTTCAAAGATTCTGTAGAAAAATTTGATACATCAGAAAAACGTTGGAAAGCGTTCGAAAATACTTTCACAGAATTACTGCAGAAGGTATGTAATAGGTATCATTTATCATGCAGATGTATCGCATTGATTCAAATCTAAAATATATTCTTGCATTATTTACTTTCTAGTGATATTTTTTCTCTGAAATATTCCAAACCCAATTGCAATGTGAAATTATAGTTTTTTTTCTATAGGGCCAAATACCCAGAAACTTGAAAAATTTGAGAGAAGAAATTAAATTACAGTATTGTTATCCACGGTTAGATATAAATGTATCAAAAGCCATGAATCATTTACTTAAAGCACCTTTTTGCGTGCATCCAAAAAGTGGCAAAATATCTGTACCCTTCAATCCTCGCTTTGTTGACAATTTCGATCCTGATAAAGTACCAACCATTACGTAAGTATTTCAGAAGTATCAGGAAATCCCGCTTGAACTGATTATTGAACCTTTCAGACTGCTTGATCAGGAAATTAATGAATATGATGCTAAAACCAAAACCATGACTGAAGGTGTTGAAGAAGGACCAATGAAAATCAAGGATTATAAAAAAACGAGTTTATTGAAGTCTGTTGTTATTTTTGAGCAATTTATTAGATCCCTAGAGAGAGACATGAGAAACAAAGATCAAGGTGAAATATTTTAGATGATAATTAGCCTTCTTTGAATTGCTGTTTTTATGAAACTCAGCTTTTTCTTATTTTTTTGAATGAAGCAAAAACTTCTTTTACAAGCTGTTTTTGGATTACCAGCCAGTGATAAGTGAAACTTTATATTCTATTTGTTATTAAAAAATTATGTAATTTCATATGGAGGTTTATTATTGGACCATCAAAATGCACCAACATTTTCACATTCTTCCTCCCCTTGAACGTACATGTTTTATGAAACTAAACATCATCTTCAAAATGGCTTAAATGTCTGTAATTACCTAATTGGCAAATGATTCAAAGACTAGTTTGGAAACAATAATGAAAAATCTGTGGTCAAATCTAATAGTGTCCCTCCTGCCATGAACATATATTGTAACTTCCGAAGGAAAAGATAGAGAAGAAGATTTTTGAACAGTGAGATTTTCAATCACGTTCTAGATTAGAATGGGAAACTGCTTTTGTGGAATTCCCAAGAAAGGCACGTGCATTGATTGTTCTATTTTTTTCATTATACATTGGATGTATGTAGAAGTGAATCATTGTGTTAAGGTACGATGATGATTCGTGAATTTAGAGTAGTTATTAATAGTTTTGTAGTTGACTGAATCGGAAATTTTAGGGCCCATATCTTCGTAAATAATGAGGACCTGAATTTTACTTGATTCAAATGCAGAAGATCAAAATGTGTTTTGAAACTTAGGAACACAACTGAAGTGAGGTCAGGAGATTTTAAACGCTCGTTCGAATTTGATGCCAGGGCGAAATTTGACTTATTTTTTTCCAAATATTTCCGAAAATCAATATCGGATGGAGCTGATTTCTGTATACTTTTGTTGAATTCGAACTACTGAAAAACCAAATCAAATTCAATAGGATCTGTTTAATAGTTTTCTAACAAAGATGTTTCAACAAATGTATGGAAATTCTTTCAACATTTCGAAAAATAATATGATCACGAATATATATCAGTACCTGAGATAATGAGGATAGAATCCAAAAATTACAAATGTATAGAATTACGAAACCGATTCTTGAATTTCTCCAATTAAGGAATTTAACCGTCACATTTTGTTAGAACCTATAAGTACTCAGGAAGTTTAAAGTCATGAGAATTAGATCGTTCTATTCCAAAGCTATCACAGCAATGACCAGCAGGACAGTATAGTATTGAATTTTTGGTTAGGACAATTCTATAAAAATTACCCAACCTTTCGGACATCAGAAGAAGCTAGTAAAAACAACCATCTAGTCAACATGTGCAAGACCCAAAATTGTAACTGTTACTTCGGTGAAAAGGAGTGTATTCGAAAATAAAATTAAATCTATGAAAATGTAAAGCGGAATCTCAACTTGAAATTTATCGAAACTAAAGAAAATGGAATGAATCGAACGAGTCACTGAAAAGACAGTACCACCTACCTTTTCACGTGAATTCACTAGGTTAGAAACTCTCGTCCAGAAGAAAATTGCAGACTTTCGGGGAAAATTGCACAGTTTCAAATCAAAGACACTTGCTCATCGAGACAGACCACATAGGAAAGTACATACCTTTTTCAGCTGACATGTGTCGCGAAATTATACTCCGCGTTGAATGACATGAGTGTTTCAGCATATACAGGTAGTACCGTAACAGTAACTGTTACCAATCTTACATCTTATCGAATTGTGTCAGTGTTTTATTAGCTATATTTTAAGCGAAATGAACTGAATCAACAATCATTCTCTGGGCATATTCATTTGAAAGACCTCAAAAATGGACGTTAGCACAGTGTGTACACATAAAGTTAAACGGCCTAGAAACTTCTACAAATAATAGAAATATATATGTAAACCCTTGCAGCCATTGCCATGGCTATTCATTTCCTCTGGAATCGCAAATAGCCTCCTATTTTCTGCTTTAAATTCATATCTGACTTTCCCAAGTGTACCTAGGTCGGTGCAACAAAAAATTTATCAGCGTATCCACTGCACGATACTTACGATTCCGCACTTCCGTGTAAATATTTATTTATTTGTTCTACGCGCATATTGGCTGAACAATAAGTTATACGACGTCAGAAACACAAGCACAGTCCAATTTCCTAGCGAAACCTCGCTTGCATAAAAGTTTCGTATATTCGCATACCGTCCGCTAAATTTGTAATTTTGAAAGAGCCACTAAATGAGTAGATATTCATACAATATTGTGATGTGCATGCGAAAATGCCTTCCAGGATCAAAAAATCTGATAACTTCGCGTTTTATTAACGTAAAATTGTTTTGGCACAAGAATTTTCATTTGTGGATGGTGTTTACCTCAGATAATCATGAATTTCCCGGCATTTTTCATCTGGGTAAAACGCGTTCACTCTGATAAACGAGCTTATGTGGAACAAAGGGATGTGAACGTTAGCTATTGTATATTTAATACAGGGTCAAAACGTAACAGAACCCAAATCAGCCAATTTGAAAAAAAAATGGGATCAGCTTTTGCTTGACGTGAGATATCTATTTCGCTAAAATTTCCTATGGTTTAGCACCACTCAAAGTTGAGATTTCTTTTCTTGAATGAGAAAGGTGGTTTATTCACACAGTGATCTGCAACGAACGGGAATTCCAAAATCCGTAAATAAAGGGTGTTCAGTGGGAATTTTTCAACTTTGGATAGCCATTATCGAAATACTGGCGGGTGAGATAGGTGAGCGGGGTATCCTTCGAAGCGCGAGATTTGCGTATTTGTGAGTCGCCATGAGTCACTGGTCGAGGACACACCGTGCGTTCGCCGTCGAGCATTATTTGAAGTGTGGTGAATCCATAGACCTATTTTGCTCGTTCTATGGGTGAATCCTTGGGTCGGTCGCGACGCGCTTTTTGCAAACATTTTGATATTCGACGACTGAGTGATGGTCCGAGCATGCAACTTATCTGATCGTGAGAGTATAGATTCAGACAAAAAGGGATAATGGTCAACACAGAGCTCCTCCGGGAGCAAAAACGCCAGAACATGTGTCTCAAGTCGGAATGAAATTATTCGAAATCAAATTGTTCAGGGTCTCAACGAAAGTGAATATCCTTTGCGAGAAACCTTCGCAAGAAATACTGGATAGTTTTCGGATGGCACACACGCTTGGAAACATTTTTTCAGTGAAAAAGCACATTTCCATATCGATGGATATGTTAATAAGCAAAATATGCTGTACTGGTCCCCCACCAAACCAAACCTAGGGAACAGCATCAAAAACGTTTACATTGCTTGAACACCACAGTTTGGTGTGCCATTTATCCCAGCAGAGTAATTGGTCCTTATTTTTTAAACCAAGGAGATACAGTATTTGCTGCAGTATATTGCCGTATAATAGGAGAGTTCTTGTTATCGTAATTACAGCTGAATCAAGGTTACAACAACCGAATACTGTTTCATCAAGATGGTGCGACCCCTCACACAGCTAGGGTGTCGATGAAAAAGTAAGGGTCCACATTTTCAATTTTCTTTTTATTTTATTGCGAATAATTTCTTCATTCTCAATAATCTCCCATATTTTCATATAGTTATGAATAAAATCGACAGACGTATATTGCAATAGTATAATAAAAGTGAAAAAAGACTCCAAACGATGAAATCCACATATGTCCGCCTGGCGGATTCTGTTCATTAACGAACTCAGCCGACATATTCACACCCGAACCAACCCTACAAATTGGAAGATTCTTAGTTATATCTTTCAAAAATTATCGACAAGTCGGAAGGATTATAATTTGACCAAGAATTCTTAATCAGTAAGTTCAAAAGAGTCGTTCAAGGCCATTATCAACTGAAATTTTAAAATTACAGAAATTTGTTCTAGGCAGTCTGAATGATATGATTGCGCCTTGAATGAGACTAGGGGCCGTATTTATAGTTGTTCCTTGAGGCTTCCTTGAACTGAAGGCCGCCTTGAATTTGCGTTTCTATGGAAACAAATACAAGTTTGTTTGTATAGAAACATAGAAAAGCAAATTCAAGGCGGCCTTCAGTTCAAGGAAGTCTCAAGGAACAACTATAAATACGGCCCTAAGGCACACATAAATTGTCATGAATATTATGACTAGGCGTTGAAAATTTGCTGGTATAGTTGAGCACAGATTCATTAAATGAATTAAATATAGATACCAGATTGGAATTTGGAATGTTCTTTTTCAGCATGAATAATTTCCAGGTCCGCTTGGACGATAACCGTATTGCACATTATACCGGGTGTCCCACGAATACCGTTCGTTAAAATATTTTTGGGAAGGAATTGAAATTCTCATTTACAATTTCGGACTGAAGCTTTGATTAGAGGGATGACTCTCTGTAAATTTTTTGGGATTCGTGAGACTTCCGGTTTTACCGGAAGTGACTCAAACTTTTGTTTGTCAAATGAAAAGCCTCAAATTATATATAATAATTAAAATAAATTCCTTATAAAATTCTGACTCGTTTTACTGTCAAATTTTCGAATTTCCGGCAGAAATTTCTTTTTTAACGCGAAATTGCAAAAAAAATTGAAAATGGCGCTCTGCTGACACATGGATATCTTCAAGGTTTTTCATGGAAAAAGTTGGCAATTTCGAAAAATGAAAACTTATGGTTTTCAAATGAGAACCTCATTTTTATATGGGCATAATGGAATCTACGTTGAAAAATAATGTAGGTGTGGAAATTACACCAATGGCCTAATATTTATATTTTCTGAGATATGAAATCGCGATTAAATTTTTAATATCAATATTCTCAAATATACAAACAAACTGTAAATTAAGTATTTTTATGGGTACAATCTGAAATAAATATTCAATATGTCCTCCACTCTCTTCGAGAAAGTATTTTTTTTCTGAGAAGAATAACATTCGAAATGTGATCGCGTAGGTTGTTTTTTACAAATATCTCAGAAGATATGAATTTGGGGGGGGGCACTTTATTATTTCTCAAAGATTCCATTATGGCTTTAAAAAAATGAGGTTCTATTTTGAAAAAATTGAGTTTTCACGTTTTCGGAATTGCCGTATTTAACAACGCTTTTGTGACCTTCTGTATCATGATTTTTAATTCTGACCATCGCGACAGAAGCATTTTTGTTACTTCTCGCGGAATCCTGAAAACGACATTTTTTCAATGAAAAACCCCGAAGATATCTATGTGTCAGCAGAGCAACATTTTAAATTTTTTCCGCAATTTCACGTTGAAAAAGACTTTTCTGACGAAAATTCGAAAATTTGACATTAAAACAAGTCAGAATTTTTTAGAGAATCTATTTTCATTACAAAATATGGGGCTTCCTATTCGAAAAACGAAGGTTGGTGTCACTTCCGGTGAAACCGAAAGTCCAACGAATCTCAAAAAATTTACATTCAGTCATCTCTCTATTAAAAGCCTAAGTCCGAAATTGCAAAACTGAATTCCGATTCCTTCCCAAAACTATTCTAACGAACGGTATTCCCCACGAATACCGGGTGTCCCACACACCCGGTATATGAGTTCCTACTTTTTTAATTTCTGCGATACAAACTGTGATACACTTCTCGCTGCATATGCGAGAAATGAGAAGAATTCAGACAAGGGTGGGCTCATATAGCCCCTCGGTTGTTATCGTCTTCGTAATTAATGATATTTGAGCGGCTTCCAGATTGTGGATCGGGAATCGTAGGGCGGTCGAAGTGTGAAAATTATTTTCAGGGTTATTGTTCGGTAACTATACATGTTGCTCTACATCGTACAACAGGCCCATGAACCACAGCACCGCTCTGAAATATGCTTGAAGCTTGAATTAAAAAGTATTAATTTTTAGAAGAAACCAATGATTATGCGTCCGTAGTTAGCTTGCGCCCGTGGCGAATGCTTCCATCGCCGGCCCCTAGATCCGGCTCTGGTGCGACGAATTTCTGTCACAACGACCGAATCCATTAATCGTCCTGAACTAGAATCGTCCCCTTCAGTCAAAGCCTTTCAGGCCGTACTTAGCGGCAATGAGCCAAATTACTCCAACAGTAAGCGCCTTAGTTTCTTGACAATTATAAAGCACAATTTTCTGTGAATTATGAAACGAACCACTTTAATGATCTCGTAAACCATATTCTCATCCCCAAATGTCCATCACTTCATCCGGCTTTCACCGGAAACGCATCCAGAAGAGAGGGTGTAGAGTGCCTCGGGCTTAGATTCGCGCAATTCGGCGCCCTCTTGCCCCCTTAATGGGCGACGTCCGGCGTCGGAAAGATACGTCAGTTACAGGGGCGTTTGAATGGGTTTTCACCGTCTGGGTCAGCTACATTTTTTGGCGGTCTTTATACTAGGTGTCCCCAGAATACCGTTTGTTAGAATATTTCTGGGAAGGAATTCACGTTTGCAATTTCGGACTTAAGATTTGACTAAAGAGATGACTCCCTGTAAATTTTTGTGCTTCGTCGGACTCCCAGTTTCACCGGAAGTGACACCAACTTTCGTTTCATCATATGGAAAGCTCCAAATTTCATAATAAAATAGATTCCTTATAAAATTCTGAGTTGATGTCAAACTTTCGAATTTCCGTCAGAAATGTTTTTCTATCGCGAAATTGCAACAAAATTGAACTGCAGAAATATACAGTGCGCGTCAAAATCATGGAACAAATTCATTTTCTCAGAAGAAGAATATTTAACAACAAAATCCTGAAACAGGTCAATTTTTGTTTCACTTTACCAAACTTGTATGCATTTTTGAAGGATTTTGTTGCACCCTGTGCCATCCCCATCAACCCTCTGAATTTTTTGAATAGGGAAGTGGGTCATGTGGTACTTTTTTGCCAGGGTCTTTGTATCTTCTTTACAGGCGTGCAGAAAATTTCAAGGAAAATTTTTTTTTTGAAAAATTCAAAGAGGTTTTCAGTATGTGCACTTTGTCATGGCTCATTTACTTTGATACGATCGTACCTGATGAAATTTGTCACCGAATGAAAGTCAACCATTACAGTTTTGTTCATGTACAACTTTCAACCCCTACGAACCCTTTGATGGAGAAAAAAAATTTTTTGCGAGAGGGGGATTGAAGGGGTTGAAAGTTGTGCATAAATAAAACTGTAATGGTCGACTTTCATTCGGTGACAAATTTCATCAGGTACGATTGTTTCAAAGTGAATGAGCCATGACAAAGTGCACATACTGAAAACCACTTTGAACTAACTAATTTTTCAAACAAAAAAATTTTTTTCTTGAAAATTTCTACACGCCTGTAAAGAAGATACAAAGACCTTGCCAAAAAGTACCACATGACCTACTTTCCGTATTCGAAAAATTTAGAGGGTTGATGGGGATGGCACAGGGTGCAACAAAAATCCTTCAAAAATGCATATAAATTTGGTAAAAGTGAAACACAAACTGACCTGTTTCAGCTAAATATTTTTCTTCTGAGAAAATGAATTTGTTCCATAATTTTGACGCGCACTGTAGAAGTAAGAAAAATTTCTCTGTCACAATAGCCAGAAGGTCACAAAGGCGTTGTCAAAGTTGGCAATTTCGAAAACGTGAGAACTCAATTTTTTCAAATTAGGACTTCATTTTTTTACAGCCATGAACGAAACTGAGTTGAAAAGTAATTTATTTGTGGAAATAACAGCAATGTCCTTAAATTTATAATGTCTGAGATATTCGTAGAAAACAATAATGTACTCGATCACATTTCGAATTTTATACTTCTTAGAAAAATTTATTGTCTCGAAGAAAATGGAGGACAAACTGAACATTTATTACAGATTGTACTCAACGAAAAACTTAATTCCCAGTCTTGCATATCTCAAAAAATATTTATTTGAGGACATTGGTGTGATTTCCACACATACATTACAAGCTCTACTGAAATATGTGAAAATATACTGAAGGTCCCATTCAGAAAAAAATATTTTCATGGTATTGCTCAAAAAATATTAGTTAGCAACAAGTTCAATTAACGTCATTGAATTCTACGTGAGGAGTTGCTAGAAGAATGTTTTCACAGAAATACAAAATTTTCAACAGAAGAAGATTTACAGCATTATTTCTGAAATGATTATTTCCGAAAAACACCCGGTAACTATGCAATGGTGATAGCTACGGACTTGTGGTTATCACTAATGAGTTTCTCATGAAAATTGCCCCCCTATAGACAACGACATCAGTTTTCGTCTATCTAGTACAGAAATAGGACGTTCAAAAATGTTCAGTTTGGCCCAACCTGTACAGTGTATAGTCACCTACTCCAAGATTTGATTTTGAATTATAATGTGAAATATATTCAATTTGTTATGTAGGCAATGTATCAACATAATTTTTCAGTTTTCTATTATTGGTCAAGGACAGCTTCCAAAATAAACGTTGCCTGATGGACAATATCGGGATAATATACACACGAGCAATGAAGTATACTTTAAGGTTTCAGTCTTTTTCTGATTCTTTCATCAGAAAATAAAGAAGATTCGTTAATAAGGCCCCTGACAAATAGTTTGAAGCCCGCAATCCACAAGGAAGTATTCTATTTATAATAATTTTACTTCATTTTCAGTAGTTTCAGATATTGAAAGGAAAAGCCTGAAAAATAATGCAAAATTATTACTAGACATGCACCTATCTTCAGAAAAAAAAATTGTATGTAAACACCTAGAGAAGTGGTGCGTATATATGCTCATATCAGATTTATTGAAATTTAAGAAATTCCATTGCTGCCGTGGACTAAATAAAAATTGTGATTTCACTAGCAAGTTTTTGGTATTATATTCGGTTTTGAAAGTGTTTATTGAAAAATTTAAGAAGAGTAGTGATGTTAAGTCAGCAGATATTGAGCGAATGTTGAGTTTCGAAGAATTTAAATTCTTATTTTGCTTCATTGACACGAACTTCACGAAATTTTACACAAAACTGGGTACCAGTATTTTCCAACAAGTTACCGAATTTATTTTTGATCGGATCAGTATTCCGTAAGATATATATTCCGGAAATGAAAACGGTACCTAAGGGAAAAAACTTCGAAGTTCGTCATATTCCCCCCAACACATCCAAAAATTGAAATAGGATATGAAAAGGAACTGAAATGTAGTACATTTATGTGTTATGTTGACCGAATTCAAGGCTTTCGGAAAATTTCATTGAAATATATTTAATAGTTTCCCAAAACAGAAATTTCCGGAAATTTACTAAAATTCCAACAAAATTCTAGTTGCGCATCGGTATTCTACAATTAATTATCAATTTTCAATCCGATCGCATTAGTTGTTCCTGAGATATTGAGGAAATGAAAATTTCATGTGGCTCTAGCTCTTTATTATTGTGGCCAGCCGACCGGATAGAACGATAGCGTTCTCTTTCCTAGAACGTGCGCGCAAAAAAATATCACAAGAAATCATAGGTATAAACACGAAAAAACTTCAAGGCGACATTTTACAACCGTGTAAAGGTGTTACATATTTCAGCCGGATCAAATTTTTATTATTGGAAATATAAAGAAAATTATATTTCGAATGGATATACAGGCTGCCCCAGAACTAGTGGTCAAAATTCACAATCGAATTCGACTATCGAAAATATTGGGGGATATACTTAATCGAAAAGTGTTTTTCGATAGTGCAACATCTCGTTTTAGTTAGGTACTACCCTTGAGATGCTTCAAAAATTCTTTACATAGAAATATGTGAAATTAGCAGAAATTTTTAGAAAATTGAAAAGAAGAAACCGGGTGATTTTTTGTACTTTTATCCAGTCCAAATCACCCTCGATATTACTTCGAAAATCCCAATAAGTTAATCCTTCAAACATTTGGGGGCTTTTTCAAGAATTTCCATCTGATGTAAAATTGTAATGCTTCATACAAAGTCAAACAGTAAATGCAAATTCTATAGTTGCATTCCGATATTCCCATTCAATACTGGCCAGTATCAGTAATTTCGAAACGCTTCGTACTGATAGGAAGAATTGCCAAAGCGTTGCCAGTAAAATCGACTGTCAAAATTTATTGACAAGTATTGGCCAGGAATATAGGAACTCAACCTAAGTCTGAGAAAGCAATCGAGCGTGAATGACAAGTTTGACTGTTCAAACTGTTCGCGGAAACACAAATTCGCACATTGTTTGATCGGTTGCAAATTTGAAATAATGCTAGTATGAACTTTTCAAACTAATTTTAAAAAGAGAGTTTTCTAATATATCCTATACTTTCATTTCAGAAAAACCTCTAAATATCTATAAATTACCTACATATACGTTCTGAAAAAACATGATGATTTCTATTGTTCTCTCGGTGTTATGGTCAATGTAATGGGTGCATGTACATCTGCAAATGTTGGTGTATTGAATTATTTCATATCAGTTTATTTTTATCAAATTTGAACGAAAGTCAGCTGATTGAATAATTTGTATGCAAAATATGTCCTTATTCTTTGGATGTGGGTGGATTTGCCAGAACGAACGCTAATCACAATTTCAATCCTTTTTTTTGTATTCATCATCTAGGCATATAAAAAAAGCTAGAAAAGCACTTTTTTAACGCGCTTGTTCACATTGCGAAATGGTGAAATTTTAATGCAATATTGAAATATTCAAAAAAAAAAAAAATTTTTTTCTTTCAAATTTTTCCATGGATAATTATTCTCATTGACATTGTTCGTCTTCCAACCAAGTTTCATTTCGATCAGATAAATATTTTTCGAGTTATTGAAAAATCAAAATTTCCAATGGCTGTAGCACAAAAACCATTCGGCAGATGTGGCCCATTAACGAACTTAACCGAGATATTCAGGATCTCAGCCTAACCTGAAAATTTCAGGACTCTAGGTCCTTCCTTTCGAAAGTTACAGCGCACACGGGCGGACGGACAGAATCAATTTTGACCACGGATTCTTCATCAGTGAGTCGAACCTAGTCGTTTGAGACCAATTCCGGCTCAAAATTCGAAAATTACAGACATCGTGACGAAATAATAACGCGCTGTTCCCCAGAACAAGCGCGTAAAAACACTAATACCCATATCCTTTCATGAACTTTGAGAGGAGTAAGGGAGTTTCATTTGAAATTGAATATATGTGAAATCCATATAACTACGCGAAGCCAAAAAGTGCTGATCAATTCTATATTCAAAAAATCTTTCTTCACTTCTAATCTTTCGAAATCCCATTGAGGCACCGAGGCTGTGATGAATATAAAGTATAATATAGGAAACTATTGTATAGAAAAAGTTTCAGAGTTTTCATTTGGTATGAATAATGGGCTCTCCATGCCTGAGTTCAAACCCTAATAATATAGAGTAGGGAGTAAAAGTATGATTAATGAGAAGTTCGTAGTTCCAGAAAGATCGGACTAAGCCGCAATACCCACGTTTCTGTTGAAGTAAAGTTTCGTTCTCATCATCATCTTGGCCTAGATAACTACGAGTTATGGAGAAAAATGCCGTGAATTACACTGAAACTTCCATTGTTTTCTATTCAAACTGTAACGGTATCTTGATACCTTAGTAAAAATAGTCAAAAAATGTAAGTATGAAATAATGGATTTTTCGCAGCTTCTTCTTGAAAAATTTCGATGCGAAAGTTGTACTCGAAACAGTACTGTTAATGATAATAAATAACAGAAGTGGAGGTTGGAAACCGATAATAAATATTTATTGCTCAAATCCATAGGGTTATTATTCATTTAGTATACCTACCAACGTGCAAAGTTTTATTCAGTTTCATATGAAAGCTCGAAAGTAGAATTCTGAATACGACAACAAAGAATTGTTGATTGACTGTTTTATGTATTTCATTGAAAATATCCTAATTTCGTCTTTAGTATACATTGGAGCTCTATACCTGACTCAATACCATACTTTTTGAATTAGGTGTGATTCGTGACGGGCTTAAACTCAAAAGAGAAAAATTCGAACGAAATTTCAACTTCTTTGGTGGAAAGTTAAGAGAAACAGCTAACAAGTCAACTATAGAACGTGAACTCTCGAATATTCCGGACATTTAAAAAAAATATCCACGTCCACAAAATAAGGGATCGATTTCGGCTCCCGCATCATTTTGCAACATTTGAAAATTACTCTTATGCCGATGCTTTTACTAGGTTATTCCGACTTGCAACTCAATTGATCGGCATAAAATGATTATCTATTGCTAGGATGATAAATGAATGACTTAAACTAGTTCTATACCATACTAATTGAATAAGGAGTGCATTCGCCATTTTGCAACACAGACAATCTAACCGCTAGGTGTTATACAATGCTGTGTCTGACATTTAGAAATAGGTTATTCAGACTTGCATCTCAATGGATCGGCATAAAGGTTGATTCTCACTATACGTTCCATAAACTTCCAGCTTCCCTTCCGTAAGATTTACGTGAAAATTTTGTAGGCAAAAATGCCATGTTGACGGAACGTAAACTGAACGTATAGTGTGCATACATCAATCCATTTACACGTTATAATAATTTACGGGAAGGATACTGCAAGGTTACGGAACGTATGGGGGGAATCAACCTTTAAACGATTATCTATTGCTAGGATGATTAATGAATGACTTACACTAGTTCTATACTATACTTCGTATGATTCGTGTCGACCTTGAACTAGAGGTAGAAAAATTTGGACAACATTTTGACTTCTCTGGTGGATAGTTGCGAGATAGAGCTAACAAGTGAACTAAAGAAGATGATCTTTAACGATTCTGGGTATTTTAAAAAAAAACTCAATGGGATGGATACCGACTCCTGCACCACTTTTCAACACTATAAAATTACCCTGGTGCTGATGTCTATAACTAGTTTATCTTGCATTTACATCTCGATTGATGAACCAAGAAGTGTTATCTATTCCTAGGATGATCAGTTTATGGCTTCAACTAGTATACTTTACACTTGATTTCCATAGAAATTATTCTGGCTTCAGGCGACCATTTGCTATTGAATGAACAATTGAGAGCACTCTTTTCGAAGTGGCCAAAGGAAATAGAGGGTACACCAGATACCGCACACCTCAAGGAAACCCTTCAGAAGCTTCAAGCTTGTGCGAGCTAGGATATCAGGTGTGTTCTGCTTTGTTACAGTGACCGGTACATATCTAGAAAATTTCTTTCCTAGTCAGGGATAGAATACCAGCGAATCTCACTAGAAGAAAGAAAGAGAACTTCCAGATGCCTCAATAAACATTTTTTCCACCATATAAGTAAATTTGGTGGTGCATTATTCAGTTGTCCTCTTCTCTTCTTCGGAATTATAAATTAAAGAACTATTTACAGAAATGTTTAAGTGTACGACGTTTTAAAAAAGCCGAAAATTCCTCTCAAATCGAGGTGTCACTTAGCCACCTTTCCCGTTTAAGATTTTAGGGGTTGCTGTTATCATGCTCACAGGGTTATATGAATTGATTGGAATCAATCGTATGAAATGCCATCCTATCCAAGGTACTTCATTTTATATTTTTTCTGATTTTGCATGGAAAAAGAGATATTAAGAGTGGTACCATTTCAAATTAACACACTGTTGGTATATTTATCCGTACTACTGGGTTTTCAGGATACCTATGAGGATTTGAATCTTTATTATGTGCTCAGGCTTTTTTTGGGTTTTCACTCCCAATATCCGAAAGAGAACTATTAAAACTTAAACAAAGTTTTCTTTATGGAAAACGCCCTTGCGGATTGCAGGATTGAACTATTTGTCGAGGGTTATTTCTTGGAAAACCGGTTCACTAATGAACAATACCGGAACGGAACAATACAAACTATAAACAGAAAGAATTATTCTCTTCCGATTTATTTTTGACAAGAGTCACAAAAGGAAAAATCCAAAGAGAATACCTCTGTGAATTTTCTCTTTTGTCTGACGATAGAGGCAGATTTGTAATCTGAAACGTCATAGTTTGCTTTGTTATTGTTTGTATGGTTCCAGCATTTTTCATTAGAAAACCTGTTTTCCAAGAAATTGCCCGTGAAAACTGATTTAATCTGCAAGGGCTCTTTCCATAAAAAATAATTTTATTTAATTTTAAATAGTTCTACTTCAGAAATTTTGAGTGAAAACTCAGATGAATACCTGCAAAATTAGGTGAAATCCTCCCAAAATAAGCTTCAATCGATAAGTGGAATTATATGTTTGTATATACAGGGTGTTTCATCATAAACTGGTCAAACATATAAAGCCGTATAGATGACATTGGAAAAGTCATTTTTTTTCGAAGCATAAGCGAGATACAGGGTGTTTAATGTCAACTTTGAGCAATATTCTGATAACTGTGGTCACATCTTAGTATTTTTTAGTGCTCAATTCAATTGTTTTGTAGAATTCGGGAAAAAATATTTCAAAATGGCGGAAAACCTACAAAGTTGGAATTTTTTATACTCGATTACCAAATTGTATAATATTATTTCAATGTACTCAATTTTCTAAGACTTTCCGTGAAAAAATTTTTCCAAAATTCAAACTCAACTTTTTTTTTATAGGTCTACAGTGACCAAAAAATTTCACCCAAAATTGTTGAAATCTTTCGGGGTTGAACTTGCCTTCATTCTGAACACTGGTGTGAAAACAGAATGGAAAAATATCCATTGGTTTTCATTTTATAGCTTTCCAAACATTCCGCTCGGAGTACTTGAATAATTTCTATTCGAGAAACTGGTGGCCTTACGGAGGCCAAAATTGTGCTAATGGGTCCCCAGACTGACCCAGATAGAATTGTGAATTTATCAAAAAAAAATTTTTTTTTCAAAAAAACTTTGATGGGATTCGAACTCGCTTCACTTACGGACAATAGGGCCGCGTATAAGTTGGATTTATTCTGATTATAATGACGTCCGTTACCAAGCAACGGTAGTTAATCGAATTTGACCCTATTTTCCGAATTCGGAAAGAGTTCGATTCCTACCAAAGTTTTTTTGAGAAAATTGTTTTTGATAGATTCATATTTCTATCCGGGTCATTCTGGGGGCCCATTGGCACAATTTTGGCCTCCGTAGGGCCACCAGTTTATCGAATAAAAATTATTCAAGTACTCCAAGCGGAATATTTGGAAGGCTATAAAATGAAAACCGATGGATATTTTCTAATTCTGTTTTCATACCAGTGTTCAGAATGAAGGTCAGTTCAACCTCGATAGATTTCACCAATTTTCGTTGAAATTTGTTTTCACTGTAGACATGTAAAAAAAAGTTGAATTTGAATTTTGTAAACATTTTTTCACGTAAAATCTTAGAAAATTGAATACATTGAAATAATGCTATCCAAATTGGCAATTGAAAACAAAACATTCCAACTTTGTAGGTTTTCCGCCATTTTGAAATATGTTTTCCCGATTTCTACAATACAATTGAATTGAGCACTAAAAAATACTGAGATGTGACCAAAAATCGTTATTTCAAGGGTCACGCATAACTCACCACAGTTATCAGAATATTGCTCAAAGTTGACATTAAACACCCTGTATCTCGCTAATGCTTAGAAAACGAGGTATTTGTCATAAGGCAAAATGACTATGTTTGACCAGTTTGTGATGAAACACCCTGTATAAGGGGACCTACTAATTTCCTTCAACAGTTTTAATGCGAGTTAGAATCAAAGAATTTCTATCATCAATTTGCCTTATATTAGTTCCATTTCTTATGCCGATGGATTCGTTTATAACCAAACAGTCTGAGAACTCAGAATGACGAGAATCGTTGGTTTCAAAGCCGGTAGGTAAGTTGATTTAGTTTCATATTAGAACAACCCCTAGCCAATTTATGCCTTTGAGCTACTGAAAAGCATATTCTCAGCTATGTTTGTCGAGAAATCATCCTGATACAAACTTCCAGGTTGAGTACTTACACTGAATATTTTCGAGGAAGCTCCATCGACCCGTTTTCATTTCTCGTTGGAATGCAGGTAAACATCATCGAACACGTTCCTGTGGCAATATTTATATTCATGTCATGGATTGAAATCCTGGCTGACTTGAAAGTGGCATAACAGTTTTATATTTTATTCTCGTGAATTTATGAAGCTAATTCGTCTGTTGAAAGGAAAAATTTGCCAAAACTAAATGAAGTGAATTGGAAATCGGGCATTTTTTTCTGCGATTTTTCGTCGGAATATCAACCCAACCAAATCAACTTATGACTTTCTGATGGAGACTCCATCAAATTTACAGGTTAATTTGTGTCGACAGTCCACGTATTTGAGTGCAGAATGAATTCCGGTTGTGGAAATGAGGAAAATTTTTAAGGGCAAAGTCACCCACAATGGCTCAGCGAACCAAAACACCGATCTAATTAGAATGTACGAAATAGTGGCTCGAATCATAATGAAGAAGATTTATTTTAACATAATCACAAGGACAAATATCTGTCGATAAATCAACAAATATTCCCCCTTGATCAGAGCTAATCATGTTTGTAAACCTGCAATATCGCAGATACAGCGACCTGATACGACTAAAGGATGAACGACATGCACATCGATCAAGGTATTCTGCACTCGAGGGTGGGATTCGCAAGATGCTCCCAAAATATGGTGCGCTGTACGTTGTTTAACTGCAGCTGTCCATCTGAAGGGTGACAAGTATCGAGATCCCCTCTGCGGTTTACCCAAGGTAAGTTGACCTGACGATCAGTAACAACTGTGAAACAGCTGAAGTCATTCTCCTTGACCAATTCCAATATTGATATTCTTCAAGTTGTTTCTGAGTTTTCGTTTCCTACTATTTAAGAATTCAATATCGTCCTCAGATACCCCTTAATTGATATATATTAATTTTTGGTCCAGAGTCTATTCTATGAATATTCCCATTCTATAAATATACCTTCCAAGTTGGGGCAAAGAAAATGGGAAAATCATGCAAATATTTCTCAATGTGCTAATACACTCCGCAAATCTGTATTGCAGAATAGCCAATCCATTGCATCAAATTCGAAGAAAATTGCTTGGGAAAACTCATTTACTCTCTTGTGATTGGGTGGATTGTGCAGTAGTATTGTAGAGCGAATATTTTACTACTGTTGACCATTGAAAAACTGTTCTTTTGCTCGATGTACGTGCAATATCCAATCGCTCCCACCATAAGATAATAAACAATTTCCTTCTCGCCCATGCATATATTGGAAATTTCATAGTTATCCTAATTTCCATCAAATTTATAAATGAATTGTGTGAAATCGCTCAATCGGTGCTAAAAATGTATTGAAATCTATTAATTTTTTCCATATACTGATCCTCATAATACAATATTAGTCATCTTTAATCTTTGGTCTGGTCACAAAATAAATGAGTGACTCTGTTCGTTCTGTGGTCTGGATGAAAGTGTAGCTCTATTCAAGGCCTTAACTATTTCAAGGGCGGATCCACAAAAATGGTGATATTTCTCGGATTTTATCAGATTTCATAACATACAATGGTGCATTTCAGGAGAAATTATGAGACATAGTTGAGTATTTCAAACTTAATGAGGACTATTATTATCGCTAAAAATATAACTGCATTCTTCTTAGTTATTTTTTATGATCATTAAGAATCAGTCAGTCTATAACTTGGTGACCGATTGAATTGGTTATTGAAAAATATGTGCCAAAGTTATAGAAAACTTGACACAGAAATTCATCTTATACTGAATAATCAATACTAAAGGCAAACAATACTAGATGGTGCTAAATTACGGCTAGGCAACTCAGCAACACAGTTTCATTAAACCTCGTCAATATCTCAAGGTCAGGCACCTGTACCTGGTCTACATGCTCCAGCGTTGCCAAAAGCCGCGTGAAATGTGAGGATTCGGAGAGATGCCGACGTCATTGGAGAAAACGGAGTTCAGTGAGTATTTTTTGAAATTTTTTTTTTGGAATGTACTAGGTACTTAATTCTTTTGTGAGAATCCACAATGTTAGTTATTTTTCCATTTTTCACTGCATTTCAGTTTTTTTAAAAAAGTGGCAACATTGCGCTTTATTACAATTTTTTTTCAACCATTTGCACCGAAAAACTTTTTGAAATAAACCAACTCTGGCCTCCAGAAGTCCCCTCTTCATATGTTTTGTTTGTTCTCAAAAGGAATAACTGATTGTTTTTTCGAAATTTCAACAGCCTGTTTCTTGTTATCCGAGTCGAATCTGAAATAATGGCACATAAAAAGTGATTTATTTGATGAGGGAAATCTATAATTGAAATAAAGGTACACCCTGTATATTCTAGGAGTTAGAATTAGCGCAAAAAAACTGTACATATTTTCTCCACAACTTCTTACCACGAGTCTGACTCACCCTGTTTCACTCCCATTCTACAACACTGTCCATTCACTTGCGGCGGATCGAAGGATGCCAGTAGGTCCCGAACCCTCATTTCCGCACTGCTTGCAGCCGCCAGAAACAAACACTGCAATGCACTACGGAATTGAGAAGTCAGGCCCGAAGTTTCATTTGTCCAGTTCCACTGTTAGCTGAATGAATGAAATTGCTGTGAACTCTTCACTGGGGATTGTCCGGAGTTTCTTTCATCACTGGAATTCGTACAATAATAATGAAACGGAATCGTGATTCAACACTTCTCACTATAATCCCAACTGTAATTTGTCGGAATTGTGGCGATTTCAGCATTGAAAAAATTAAACGGAATTCTCAAGGGCGAATGAATCCCAGCCGGATTTCCGTAAATTGGTATTGTATCTAGGATTATCTCAGGTTTATGCAATTGAGTATCTTTCAAATTGTCGCCGATTTTATTTAGGATAATGAACATGTCTCCAAATTTGAACCCTTCCAAGCTAGTAGTTTTCGGACGTGCCCGTTATTCTAACGCATTTTGCTCACTTTAAAGTTCATTTTCGAGCTTTTGTGTTGTTCTCTGAGTTGAAATTTTGGTATACCGAATTGTTTGTTATATTAATTATTCGATTTGTTTCTTTTCGATTTAAATTTTCGATTGTATTAATTCGGAATAGCACACTCCCGAAATAACTATTTTGTGTGCGTCAACTCGATGTTATTCATGGTCAAAGACGTTTAAATTTAATATTTTCGAAACCCAAACGGAAGTGAACTGAATTTGGAAACAACATTTGGCAAGGCATTCGTTGGTAAGAGAGAGGTCGGTAGTCTGAAATTGAAGATTGGAAAACAGGTCATGAAATACATGCAGGTATCTTCACTGCATTTCCGTGAAAATGATTATTTTCATAATGGTGAATTATAAGGTAATAATTTCCGAACAACTTCATGTCCATATACTTTCAATTATAAATGAAAATAAGACAATTTTGATGAAGAACGCTGTTCCTTCAGAGAAACTACCGAGCACTTCTGCAGCTACCTACTTCACAAAATCACATTCAAGGAGAGTAATCTGATTGAAAAACTGACAAAAACTAGATATACTGTTAAAGTTGATAATAGTTATTCATATAAATTACAACATTATAATTTTCCATTTCTAAATGGCAGTTCGAACCTGCTTCGACATTTTTCATTTTGCTTGTATCTTGAACTGCTGTGATATGAAAATAAATTTACTTATATGTCTATCTGTTTCCTTTTCTTCTTCAAAAGAACTAAAGCAGAAAAGATGTTTTTTCATTTCATTGGTTCCCTCGTTTGTTAACAAAGAGAACATAGTTATGTCATCATTCGTTTTATTCTAGATTTGCCACATAATATGGCCTGCATTCAGCACTTCTTCACATTAATAATAGTCCTTAAATTACTTATTGGGGCGCCGATTTTTCCAGAAATTCAAGTAAACTTAGATGTTGGTATATTTTCATCCACGAAGCAGCAGACACTGGAATAACATCGAAATTATCCTCCAGGAACGATCTTAAGAATGATTTTATATCGTGATCCAACCAAAAAATTCCTACTCAAGAGATCTGACACAAAATTAAAATGATTCCTTCAAACTTTGAAGCTCCGCTTGATAAATATTCGTGTTCCACCATATTTTTACGGTTTGCTTATAGAAAACTACTACCTTGGACGAGTTCGAAATTCAACCGCTAGGGCGCTGGCATCTTCGCAGAAGTTCCCAATAACTACGACCTTTGTGTAGAACAGACAACGATGTGTAGTTATCTGAGGGGAGATCTACTACTCTTTTACCTATTATTTCCAAAAATACAGAGCTGAATGTGGCAAACTTTCATAGCCTACCGACTGACCTTATAAAAGTGAACCGAGTATTGGTATATTTTCGTCATGGTCCAATTTGTTGGAGGAATTGATTCTTATCATGGATTATATCTATATGATGATATAATACAATAGATCTTCCACACGTTACCTTGATTACCGATATTTATATCAGTTCTTCTATCTTTGGACTATTAAGTTATTCATCATGACTTCCGATAAAGAAACGCTACAATGCACTACGGAACTGAGTTTTTTTGTCCAGTTCCAGTGTTATCTGGATGAATGAAATTGCTGCGAAGTCTTCACTGGGGATTGTCCAGAGTTTTTTCCATTACTGGTATTCGTACAATAATAATGAAACTGAATCGAGATTCAACACTTCTCCCAACTGTTATTTGTCGGAATTGTAGTGGAATGGAACTTCATTTTAAGTTGTAAATAGTTTCGACGTGAAAAAAAATTGAACGAAATTCTCAAGGGTGAATGGATGCCGAAGAGGGGAATTTCTGAAGAAACTTATTACCACACGTACGTGAACATTTACTACAAGAATATGCGCACTTCGTCCACTTCTCAGAATTGTATGAAACATGCTCTGATTATTTCTGGAAGGGGTGATATTTCCATTGCAAGAGAATGGAAAGATATTCTGGTCTGTCCTCAACTTTCACAATTTAAAGCAAAATAGCCTTATGTTGCGAATTTTTCGGAATAAAATGATGAAATAATGATTAATAATAATGAATTCATTACATGAGGGTTTTCGGAACAATGAAAAAAACAATTTCAAATCTTCTTCTAATTAAAATCTGTTCGAACCAAAGTCTCAAGCAATACATTTTATAAACAAGTTATAGAAAAAAAATTATTTGATTGTTTCCTTTGTGTTCTGATGCCAAGATGACATACTTTCAAGAAGGACTTTCTTGAACATGCTTTGCCACCACACCAATGATACTCTTAGTGTTCGTATGGATACACCAACTCAATTATTGTTCAACGTCAGTTTTATTTAAATGAACCGTTATACTATCAAAAAGCCCAAGTGAAATAAATCACATAATTCAAGATTGGTTTAGAGTCTCGAATCCATTATAATATTGAGTACATTAGACCCAAATATTATCGAACTTGTGGTTCAATACTTCTGATTTTGTAATAGGAACTGAACTATCTTCAAGGAAGGTAGGCAGAGGATTACTGGCCTCTGAGTTCGACAATGTTTGGGTTTAATGTACCTTGAACATTCGAAGGGACATCCTAAAGGAACCCTAGTGCCCCCAGATCAATGAACTAAAATCTTTTGACAAACCTCACTTGGGCTTGATGATAGATCAAGTTTGAGCAATATCTGCAACTGACATGAGACAACTGGGACGTTGAATCAACATGCTATCACAAAATCGTTGGAAAGGGGACAAAACAACATTTAAAAGGTCATTTTCAAAAAATAATCATATATATATATGCGTCAGAAAGGATAGGGAACAATTCAATTCAGTGAAATTTATGGCTTAAAATTATGATTCGAAAAGGTTTTAATTAGAAGATTTTAAATTGTTTTTTTTTCTAAAAACTCTCAAGTAATGCAATTATTATTATTTATCATTATTTCATCATTTATTTCGAAAAATTGAGGATAGACACGAATATTTGCCCATTCTCTTTCTACGGAAATATCACTCATTCTAGAAATAATCAGAGCATGTTACATATAATTTTGGACGAAGTGCGCATATTTTGTAGTAAGTGTTCATATTCACAAGGTAATTAGTTTTTCCAGAAAATTGGGTCAAATTTACGAGAATTCAGGAAGAGGTATAAGTCAAATATGTCATTTCATCCCCATTTTTTGGCAGAATTATGCCTAAGTAATCACAACCTGTCAAATGTTCGATCACATCTATAAGCGATTTGAAGCGATGGACCAAAAGCTACGGTTATAGTTACGGTCATCCAAATTGACAGATTATCCCTTGCCTGTATGTCAGTTTGAATAACCGTAACTATTACCAGAGCTTTTGGTCTATCGCTTGAAATTGATTTTTGAATAAAAGACCAGAAAAAGTTCCAGTGAAATAAAAGTGACTCGGAAAAATTTTCGATCACACAACATTATTTTGGTTGAAACATTTATGCAAATAGGTCGGTAAACAACCAAATAAAAATCTTTTTAATGAACTACAAATGAAACACTTTCAATTGAGATTTCCCAGTAGAGCTAATAGACTGAAAACCATATATCTAATGACCGTGTTCCATCCCTGTATGAAGAGCAATAAAAAGTTGTCATAAAGGGTCATTCGAGTGTTTAAACACGTCAGCATTCGAGCATCAAATATTTGAAGTTCAGAACAGTTAGGTACGTGTCAGTAGATACGTGGTATAATGAGTCTAATGTGATATTTTTCGTTTTAGTAAGCTCTGAAAATATTTAGTTAACAAACATATAGGCTGATAGATGATCAAAAAACTGTCACGTGAAAAGCATCCGAGAATTCTTATCTGTCCTTCAAAATACACATCCAAACAAACATAATTTCTTAGTGTGCCACCCTGCATTTCCTCCTTCAAGATACGAGTATACATCACCCTCCATTTTCATAACGAAGTTTAACGCTTTTCAATTCAGGAAACCTTTTTTTCTTGAGAGCTCCATAAATAATGGCACCCTCATCCTCCTTTTACACATTCTACATCTTTTCTGAATTTCATACACCAATTCGACTTATTGGTAGGCCTCTGGTGCCTATTTTAATTTCTTTTTTTCCCAGCCAACAGAAATTGAATTTCACCATTCGGGCTCCGTCAGATCTTCCGGAATTTTTTTCCAAACTAGAGTATCTTCGATGTTGAAAATTGAATTTTCGCCAGAATTGTAATTTTCTATATTGGGTTTTGGGTTGGAAAGCGGGAAGATATTTATGGTTAACCATTTGGCTTACGACGCCCGTTATTTTACATTCCTTGAAATTCAATTACTGCCCTTTTCTGGCAATTCTGGATTAAACAGGTCAGATTCGCAGAAATTTTGTACAAGATATATTAAATAGTCAGAAAAGTACGTTCAAATTCAAAATACACTACTTAAATATTCAAGTTCGGCTCAAATATCAGTAGTTTCTGAATTTTGAGTGGAATATGATCTCAAACAATATCATTAGACTCAACCAGTAAGAAGAATTCGTGTTCAAATTGAATTCTGTCCGACTTTTTTTTTAATGTGACAAAAATCAAACTCAAAATGTCGATGAAACTGAAAACCAATTTCAAATGTGAGTTGATATGGAATAGGATTTATATCAAAATTTTTCAAGAGGAAAAAAATTGAGGAACTATATAACATATAATCGAAATCCAGAATTTCTCAGTCAAAATATTACACGGTTGACATGTTTCTGACTCCAGACAGAAGAACTAGATTCCAATTCAATTGAATCTGCATTCTTTGAAATATCGGTAGAATAAAATTATGAATGGATATGCGCAATCATTGGGTGCATTTTACAAATTCACGAATTTGGTTCTCGTTATTTGAGCTCCAAATATGATCTTCAAATTCCTTTTTGCGCGCATGTTCTAGGGGAACAGCGTGCTATCGTTTTGATCAAATGTCTGTAATTTTGGATGATTGAGCCGAAAATGGTCTCAATCGACTAGGTTGGACTCACTGATGACGAATCCGGTGTCAAAATCGATTCTGTCCGGCCGGCAGTCGGCCGTTAGGCTGACCGTAAACACAATAACTTCCGGAAGAAACGACTTAGAAACTCGATATTTGTAGAGTAGGTTTGGGGCTTAATTACGAAGGTCGAATTCGTGAATGGGTAAAATCCGCCCAATGATTCCGTAGATATACCCATTCAAAATTTTATTTTTACAATATTTCCAAAAATAGAGATCAGATCGAATTGAAATCCAGTACTTCATCGAAAATAACAGTTCGAAGTTTCATACAGAATTTAATGAGGATGATATGATGAGAAAATCATATAAATTTTTTTTTTCAAATTGTTCTAATAACACGATTATCACGAAATTTTGCATAAAGTTGTCTTTCAGCATCTTAAAACTAGCTGTGAAGTTTAATCAGGACTGAATCAGTATTTCTCGAGTAATACCGAAAAAATCAACGATATCGAGAAGAAAACATCGAAATTTGACATATTTTTTCCCGATATCTCCAGAACTTATGATCGTATCGAACTGAAATTTGGTACGCGCGCACGTTCAAATTCGTTGCTGAAGCGGTCATCTACATTGAACATGCGCGCAAAAGTTGCTGCCTTCACGGCAGTGCTTTTTGAAATTTTTGGAAGTTCTTCTGTTCACGGATTGTAGTGCACGTTTGGGAATTAATAACAAAGAACGAATTTGTGAATGAGTGAAATCCAATCTATGCTTCTCTAGATGAATTCTTTCGGAATATTATTTTTCCAGCATTTATGAAATATTAGATCAGATCGAATTGAAATGCAGAACTTGTAGATCTCTTGTACCTGGTTTGAAATAAAAATCGAATCGAACTGAAATAGTACACTGTTGTGAAATTTTGCGTTCGAGGTCTGTGCACGAAATGGCATCGAAATCTGATGAGTAGTTTTTGAAATAAAATTTTTTTGCAACATTTTTTGAAATTTACTTAACTATGATCTCAACAATTTGCATGAATTTTGCAAGCGGTTGAACATTGATTTGATGTAACTAACTAACTAACTGCTGTAATTAGATCGGTAGAATTGATTTCTGATACTGCTGCTGAGATCGGACTCAGGGCTTCATATCACTGTAGGTCTCAGAAAATTCCATTGTTCAAAACCACGAGTTATAAATCACCCATTTCCAAATATATCGTACGAATCCACTATAGATTCAGAAAGAGTGATCATAGAGACTTCACAAACTTTTATGGTAAATATATCGAGTATCCCTATGTTAACACATTCTTAATTTCTTGAGGATAGTATCACGAGTGAACTAGAAAAAAAGTATTATAGTTTTTGTATATCCTTGATGCTGTTCGTAAAATATCACTAAAATTTTTCGAACTGACACTATTCAAGCAAGTACCAGATTTATTCCGAACGGATCTGATTCTTTTGAAATATTGAAGAAAATTTCGTAATGTATCGATCGGCAATCAAGTGACATATTATGGAAGATTTGTATTGAAGAATGATATGCTATATTCAATATTTCTCGAATTATCATCACTCAGCTTCCAAATAGCAGAATGGAAATGTTCATTACAAGGTCATAGCTCTGAAGGTTTGGATTATCAACATAGATGAGACTGTTTAAAGTTCAAATTTGTTGAATATATCATCACAAAGTAAACTCCGTCTGCATCAGATTCGAAACACTAACTATAATATTTAAGGAATGCAAACTCGGCATGATTCAAGGTGCAGGTCTACGCTTGTTCATTCAATTAATCTTGAAAATTCCCGGGTCCCTTTTCCTCCGAGAACGACACATTAAGGAGAAAGTGTTACTGTTAGTTCCACTAACTATAAGACTCAGTTTGGGATTCGATGGAGGGTTGGCTTACTGATAAGTTTCGTTTGTAGTCCTTTATGCCCCAACTTACTCAATGTTCCACTTTATCCTGTCGACACCGTCAATTTACGATATCCCTTCATATATCTTCTCGTTGGATATTTTTGATGAAATTGGAAGTTCTGTAAAAGTAGATTGTAAGATTCTAATCTCAATCCAGGTTGGTTCTTTTACAAACTTGTTGATATTGATTTTATGGTCAGTCAACCAGGTTCAGGACCAGACAAATCTGCTTGATTGAAAGATGAAAAATTTAGAAAAGCACTGCCGTGAAGGCAGCAGCTTTTGCATGTTCAATGTAGATGACCGCCTCGACAACGATTTGGAACATACAGCCTCCTTCACGGCAGTGCTTTTTTAGATTTTTTTTTCGATAAATTATCCTCATTAAATTCTGTATGAACCTTCGAACTGTTATTTTTCGATAAAGTAATAGATTTCAATTCGATCTAATCTGTATTTTTGGAAATATTGGGAAAATAAAATTTTGAATGAATATATCCACGGAATCATTGGGCGGATTTTACCCATTCACGAATTCGTGTAAAAAAATTCGGGTAAAATCCGCCCAATGATTCCGCAGATATACCCATTCAAAATTTTATTTTCCCATAATTTCCAAAAATACAGATTAGATAGAATTGAAATCCAGTACTTCATCGAAAAATAACAGTTCGAAGGTTGTACAGAATTTAATGAGTATAATTTGACAAGATCACAGAATATTGAATATGTATTTGAAAGAAAAAATTTGATTTTTTTTTCAAATTATTCTAATGACACGATCATTACGAAATTATGTACAAACTTGTGTTTCAGCATCTTCAAACTAGGTGCAAAGTTTCATCGTAATTGAATCAGTATTTCTTGATTTCTTGAGTTATACCGAAAAAAACAACGATTTCGGGAAGAAAACTACGAAATTTCACATATTTTTCCCCAATATCTTCAAAACCGATAACCGTATCGGATTTAAATTTGACACACTGCTGTAGAATATGGAGCTTAGAGTTCGTGCTGATTTTTTTTGAAATGTGATGAACAGTTCGCGAAAAAAATTTGTTTCCAAAAAAATTTCCAAAATTTACGGATAGTATGATCTCAACAAAATTTCGCGAGAAGTTGCGCGTTGCTATACTCCAACTAACTGCTAAAGTTTCGATCCAATCGTTCTAGTAGTTTTCGAATTATCGCCAAAATAAAGTCAAAACTGCAAAGGGTTTTAACTCCGAAACCGTAAGGCTGATTTTGCCCATTAACGAACTTAACCGTCGCATTTCGAAATGCAACCTATCCTGAAAGTTTCAGGTCGATAGGATTCTTCGTCGACCGTAATCTTGTCTACGGACGGCCGGACAGAATCGATTTTGACACCGGATTCGTCATCAGTGTGTTCATCGAAAATTATAGACATTTGGACTAAACGATAGCACGCTGTTCCCCAAAACATGCGCGCAAAAATTACATCATCTACATACCAAAGTGTTGTTATTTTACATAGATTCATCCAAACAGATTCAATCTGAACAGGTAAACATTTGCCGAATTATTAATGAACATGGCATAAGTACTAATAATATATGTCGATAATCAACAAATATTTCTCCTTGATCCGAGCTAATACATTCAATCAACCAAAGCCACTAGATAGATAGATAGAAAAATTCGGTTACTGCAGTTTCACGGTATCAACGATCATCAGACCGACTAGCCAAGAAAACCCAGAGAACATTCTAGATACTTATTACCTGTTTTACGACGTGCTTTGAGCACTAAGATTACAGGACGCCATCTCAGTAACATCTTTCGGGCCCTTACGTTAGAGCGCAGAAAACTTTGATCGATGTGTATGACGTTCATTCAATTGCCATTTCATGTGGTAATCCCTTAAGGCGTTAACTTCCTACATCGAACAAAATTGGGAATGGTTTATGCAGAGAAAACAGCTCCAGCTTCACAACATAAACTAAAATGACAGAAGATCTTTTTGCTCCATGAACTTCTTCACTTCTTCACTTTGTTTGATGTAGGACGTTACCGTCTTGTGGGATAACCACATGAACCAGTGCCAGATTTATATTTTTTAAGAGTGTATGCCACTTTGTTTCCGCCACTGCATGTTCTTGTCTGAAATTATAATTTTCCATCTATGTAGGAAAGAGCTAACGAAATCTGCTGCCCCTAGAACGTTGCCGGTCATATGCCACGACCTGAACGGGCTAAGGACGAATCCAGAACTGACTTGAACCGAATGTTTCCTCGTCGTGATGATGTTTTATACTGCATAATCGCAGATGCAGCGACCTGAAACGACAATTGGATGAATGTAATGCACAACGTTTGCAGTTTTCTGCACTCGGGCTTTTCGAAAGTCATCCAACAAGTATATTGAATCCTCTTTGCGTTTTCAAGGTAAGTCAGTCTGATGATCGATCAAATCGTGCGTTATTGCGTGCGTATTATGTGTTGTCAATAAAGCAAAATCTTAGAAGGCTTCAGTTCCAAAACGGTTGAGAAAATTCCACTCTAAGTTCAATTGCGCATTTGTATACCTTGAACCCACCATGATCATTTCATTCTTCTAGATTCTTTCTTCCTATCGTATCAGTGTTTCCTGCTGAACTGAACAGTCAAAAAGGCATTTGTCAAGAAACTCTGAATCAGTGAGCTCAAACATCGTGGCTCAGAATTTCGAAATTACAAACAGTCGACAAAAATTATAGCGGAATGTTCCCAATGAATGCAAGAGAATTTCTGTGAAAACATTAGCGTAGACAACTGAAACACAAACAACTTTACAAAATTGTAATTGAAAGTTCCTTGAGCTATCATTTTCACATCAGAAATAAATGAAAAATTTCGAAAACTGCACTTAGATCAGTATGACAAACATAGAAAATCGATTTTCACTTGTAATAAGTGAGTTAAATCGAATGGTTTGTGTCTAGTGATTGTCATCAAATAATCCTAGCGATGGATAACGATTTTTGGATCGACCGATTGAGATGTTAGTGCAAAAAAACCTAGGAAGACAAAGGTATCGGAGCCATTTTCTAGAGTTCCAAAATGGCGCAGGATTCGGTAGCAATCGCCTACTGCGTCGCTTTTTATAGTTCTTTAAGAATACTCGAAATCGTTGAAAGAACGCATCGTTTATTTTTCTTGTTAGCTCTTTCTAGCAGCATCCTGCTCAAGAAATCTAAATGATCTCACCACTGTTCACACCGTATTCACTTAGCATAGCGTAGTATTATATTTGACCAGAAAATTGCAGACGTTTGGGTGAAATAATAAAACCCTTGTTTCATATAGAGCAGGCGTACGAAAAATATGTCATGGAGTTGAAAGCGGAAAAGAGAGAGAGATAGAGTCCTCCATTTCAATTAAAGGGAAAAACCCGAGCTTCTCATAGTTCAGTTGAAAAGAAGAAGTGGGTAAAAAACTCAGTTTTAATCGGAGCACCAGCTGAACCAACTCTTTATTATCCTCGCTGGGCTATTTCTCAATCAATTCACCCTTATAGTTGAACTTTTAATTGCAAGAAGGGAAAGTTCGAGATATTAGAAGAATTTGAGCGATCATTAAAATGGTTTATCTGTGCTTCAACAACTCTTGAAACGCTACACTACCAACTATAATGAAATGCGAGTTTTAATTCGTATTTCTTCTTACAGAGGGAATTGGTGTTGATCATTTCTCACAACAGTAACCGACAATTGAAAATACGATATTGTTGATCTAGTCTAAATACCAAATATCGATTTTTTGAATGTTTGCGACAAGCGCAAAAATCAACAAGAATATTCCAGGAAGTCACTGACGTGAACTCAGGAACTTTTCGGCAAATGACTACATTGTTAATGTTCGGTGTTATGGCTTTTAGTGGTCTTGATACATGAAAATTTGAATTTCGATTTGAGGTAGTGATATTTTTGCGCGCATGTTCTAGGGGAACAGCGTGCTTTCGTTTTGTCCAAATGTCTGTAATTTTCTATGATTGTGCCGAAAATGGTCTCAAATTACTAGATTGGACTCACTGATGACGAATCCGGTGTCAAAATCGATTCTGTCCGGCCGATCGGCCGTGGACACGATAACTGTCGAGCGGAGTGAGATAGCAACTTGAAACTTTCAGGGTAGGTCGCGCATTAGAATGCCGCGGTTAAGTTCGTTAATGGGCCAAATCGGTCGAATAGTTTCGGAGTTATAGCCACTTGAAATTTTGAAGTTATTTAATTTTTATTTCAGAAACTACTGGAGCGATTGGATTCAAATTTGGCAATTAGGTGGAGTATAACGACTCGCAACTTTGAGCCAAATTTTGTCAGGATCATACTGACAGTAATTTAAAAAAGAAATAAATTGTTTTTCAATTTTTTTTTTAAAACCGTTCATTATATAGTAAAAAATTCCACTAGGACTTTGAGCTTTATATTTCACAGCCGTGTACCAAATTTCAGTTCGATACGATGATAAGTTTTGGAGATATCGGGAAAAAATATGTCAAATTTCGAGGTTTTTTTCTCGATATCGTTGATTTTTTCGGTATAACTCGAGAAATACTGATTCAATCCTGATAAAGCTTCGCAGCTAGTTTGAGGATGCTGAAAGATAACTTCATGCAAAATTTCGTGGTTATCGTGTCATTAGAACAATTTGAAAAAAAATTCTGTGATTTTCTTATCATATCATCCTCATTAAATTCTGTATGAACCTTCCAACTGTAATATTTCGATGAATTACTAGATTTCAATTCGATCTGATCTGTCATTCTGGAAATATTGGGAAAATAAAATTTTGAATGGGTATATCTGCGGAATCATTGGGTGGATTTCCCCCTTTCACGAATTTGGCCTTCGTTATTAAGGTCCAAACCTTCTCTACAAATATCGAGTTTTTAAGTTGTTTCTAACTTCCGGATTTTTCAATCTGGTTGCTTAAGACCTATGACGAAACGATAGCATGCTTTTTGCTGGAATATGTGCACAAGAAGCCGTAGTTTGATAAGGGTCCTAAAGAGCTCAAGCTTCTCACCACTCCTTTTTCACATTTTTCTTTGAAGATTTGAGGATTGAGTGATTCCGGATATTTTTTGCTTGAAAAATATCCTTCTGTCTCAAAGTTCCCAATTGAACCATTTCCCAGAAAATTTCTGTTGAGTAAATCAGTGTATGGTCGTTATGAATTTACGTGCCACCTTTTTTTCAAATCGTTTTTGAATGAATCATATTATTTCCTTCTGTATAACGCAAGAACTTCGAGAATATGTTTTTCACGCCGGAAATGCTACCCGAAAAAGTGTGAAGAGAATGAATGAAAAAAAATTACGAGGAATACCCACTATCTGCTACGCCCCTTAAGAACATTATGTACGCACCATATTGGAACTGCTTCATTTCCCCAAGAAAGAATTTTCGGACTTATGCGGGTGAAAACTGTCCTCATAATTCAAGCCACTGAAGCGTGTATAGCCAGGGCCCTTGTTCCAAACATACTCTGAATAATTCCCTCAGAGTTCGTCTCAGTTATTAATTCATTTATATATTTGCATTCTGGAGCACATACCATTAATTCAGTACTCAGAAGAATGTGTTCAAATAGCAACAAAAAAAAATTTCAACAGATGCGTATAACTGAAAAGTTTCTACTTTCTAACTACAAGTCATCCAAGTTCAACACACCATCATAAAACAATGAGAATCAGTAATAAATAATATGGGTATTGTATCAACCCATATTTTTTATTACTGATTCATGATGAATTTAAGGGTAGCCAAAACAAATAGTGAACATAAATCAATTTACAACGATAAATACGATTCAAAATGAACCGTGTTCGAATAGTATAACGCCCAAAAACACAATCATAGCGTGGTGAGAAACTCATTTTTCAACATTTACTACAAGGGTTTTGAGCAGTAAATAAATAATATATCTATTTCATTATTGATATCTTTTCAATGTGGAATCATACCATAAATGGGGTATGCCTAGTTGGTAAATGAAAAGTTCCTTACTGGCTAAATGTTCACACGGGAGCATAGCACTGCAATAATAGATGATATCGACGCATTCTAGTTATAGTTTAACTGAATGATTTATGAATATCATATTACAAATAGTTGTCCTGTCTCTGAGACTACTTATTCCAAAAAACATTAGTCTCAAATTAGAATGGTATATCCGAGTTTAATTTCATAAGAACAATTGAAGGTCAAACCCCCAAGGACATACGCTGAATTTTCTCTTAGCGCTGAAAGTTGGAAAGTATGGACTCCACAAATCTGAAACATAATTCAAACTACTGAAGACATGTAAAGTATAATGAGAGCAACGTACGATAATTTTAAAAATGATGACATTGTCTCAACGCGAAACCGAGCATTACATTGCATGAGTTTACCAGACTATCCACATGTGCATTAGATTTCAGAGTAAAACATAACTCCCAGATCCCTAACACGCTCAGATTTTTTCAACTCAGCCTTTCAGATTTTGTATGAAAATAGAGGACATTCTTGTTCCTGGTGAAGAAAACATGACACTCATCAAGTTTCAGGTAGAAAGCAGTAGTCGAGCATTCTATACAGCTCTTGTTAAAGACTAATTTTAACACTAGACTTTGTGAAAAATCTTCAAATCGTGGGCAAAAAAAGTCAAATATTTCTGAAAATTTCACTACATCATTCATAAATATTGTAAAAAGCGAGGGCGCCAAGTAGAACCTTGAGGGACACCAGGGTGAACCACATATTCCAATCCTGTATACTTTGAGTATTAGGTATCGGCACTGCAACTAGTTCAACGTGAAAATTTTTTCTGAGAGACGAAACTTCTCTATGAAAAAGATACTATATCACCCATGTTCATATCAGGGTTGCACAATAAGTGAGCCAGGACCAGGACTGTCCTGATGGAAGGTGGAAAATAACGTTGGTGAGCCAGTTAAGAACCTTTCATAAAAATATGAACTTAGGATTCCTGTAATTTTTGATATCCTAACCTGATTGAGATAATAACTGAAGCAAAGGATGAGGGATTTTCATGTTATACAATCTTTGGAATTTGCGGAAGAGTACCAAGACTTAAGAAGCTGAAATCTTTGCTGATGAGAATTTTGAAGGATTATTTGTTCGGCAAATTTAGGTTTGCCAATTCAACTATTGGTGGATTAGATTGAACGCTAATCGAATAGATATACATTTGAACCTGAAATATCATTTCGTACTCTGAAGCCGTCGGATATGTAATGGATTAAAAAATATTAAGGTATTATAAGCGTCAGGGATGTTCACATAATTTATTGTTTAAATACCAGCAGTGGAAATAATTTCGAATATTTCAATTGATCAAAATATGATTTCGACGAAATGTTCATGTTTATTATTATTGATATATGAGTTATACATATTGCCGTTTATAATACCATTCCAATTTGTTAGAAGAATTTCAAACCCGACAAATTAAACGATTCTATCGTTCTAAATGGGTATTTTTGAATACGCAATACTGAAAGACTTATTTCTTATTAACTGAATTGAACTAGTTGAAGTGATGACCTCTTGTAATAAATATATCAAGTTCAAATACATCAAGTTTCAGATATGAGTAGTCAGAGACATACATATTTTCGCCATTCTGACTGAAATGAATGAAAAATCAAAACTCATATCTTTCAAAATGAATTTATTCTCAGGAATTCTTGAAAATAATGTATGGTCGAACTCGAAAAATCAAAATCCAACACCACGTGGTATTTTTTGCTCTTAACACTGACAACAAGACCACAAGAATTTGGATATTTGGAATTGGAACTTTCTTCCTCAGATGAATTCTACGGACAACAACAATTAATTCTCTGAAAATATAACTACCCTTAACCTTAGCATTCATTTATTTAATTTTTCATTAAAGGTTGGTAATTTCTTAAAAACTTTGAACATATGTTGCTCATAGTATGTATATTCAGACATCAAATAAAAAACGACGATTTCATTCAAAATTACGGAAAGACGATTATTAATTCAGACTGGATATTGAAGTTATGAATGTGTTTGTTTACGCATATCGTGACGTCACGAGCTCTGATTCGCGTTCAATATCACATGATAAGTGGATGTATTTTACAATGTTATTTCTTGAGTACATATATCTAAAAATATAGAATGAATCGTTCAATTTGGCTTATAATTTTATGCGATTAGCTAGCGAAAAAAAATTTGATCTGCCAATATTTTTTTTTTATATATTAACCCTCTTATAGTTCACCCCATGAATATATCATAAAATGACTTGACATTCACTCTATGAGACGAGGAAATCTCAATCATTTGATTCAATCACCATATAAAATGAGTACTTGCGGATCAGACAAGTGAGGAGTCAAATGACCCTTGTGTGGAATTTGTGGGTTCTTTAACTTCCCTGTATTCAGCTATAAACGTGAACGTGAGGAACAAATCATTGCGCAACACGCCTCACTAACTCCATTTAAACAGTCGTCAAATCCTTTCTAAATTATAAACTTTCTCAACTTTCCCGAGTACAAAGAGAAGGGAATGTACTCGGAAAACCTAAAATACCTACCTGTTTTATAACGTAGCCAGAAATTGTGCTTCAATTTCCTTGTCACGTTAGTTTCACGACTGTGAAGTGGATGGGAAATTCCGTACCCAGTTATCGACCACCAATATTCTGTTAATGGACCAAGTTTTGGAATTTTCGGCAGTATAAAAACGGTTCACGTTTTATTAAACTACCCGAATTAGTTGCAGATAGCAGAGTTAGCTATAGTTTTCTTCTCACCTTACTCCTCCGCATCGTGGTAGTTTGTTCGCGAACAATTTCGAGATAAGATGGTTTCCACTTTTGTTTGATAACTGGAGTTAGAGAACGATGGAATTCAGTCGAATTTCTTTGGAGAACTCATTGACTTTGAGTACATAAATATACTCGGTAAACTTAAGCTTTACGGGCTTGTTCTGGGGAAAAGCGCGTTACTGTTAGGCACAAATTTCTAATTTCCAATTTTTCTCGAAAATGGCGACTGGGTTGCACTCACTGATGACCTACTATGTGAATGTCGATTCCTTTCGACTTGAAACTTCTAGGATAGGTTGTGCTTCCGAATGCGACGGTGGAGTTTTGGTTTATTATTTGATAGAACCGAATAATGAATCTAAGTAATCGACCAAAAAAAAATTTTTCTTATTGATCAACAGCCAACCAAATTACAATTCTACTAGGCTAAGATTTTCACAACTGAAAAAAAAAACGAACAATGAACAAAAAGCTTTCAAATATTGACAATACAATCATAATAAATGATGAAAATATACGTCTTCAGCTTCAATGAAAGCATTCACTCTTCTTCTCATTGAAATGCGTATGCGATGAAATATGCCTGCTGAATTTCTTATCGTTTCACACCATACTATAATACGATTTCGCAGATTATCGTTTTTTTTTGTTAGATGCTTAAGTTTTCGAAAAAACTCGTAGAAATAAAAAAGTTATTGAATGAATTGGACTTTTCAGGCATGTGATTTCAAAAGGAAAATGTGTATCCAAAAACAAATTTTAACGGAACATATCTCAGGAGTTGACTATTTCAACCTTTTCTAAGCATACTTTAGGGTTGAAAAAATTCTAGAATGAGTAGTTTTATTGACAAATAATATTTACCAAGTTTTATGTTTTTAGCTTAGTATACAGGGAAAATAAAAAAGAAAAACAATTTTCTTGTTTACCTCCAGATGGGTGTAACTCTACTGGGGGGGGAGGTTTTTCAGAAAATTCTATACCAAATGCTTGCTTTTATTTTGATCACAGAATCACTCCTTAAATTTTTTCGGTGTTATCCAGATATACCCTGTATCCAAATCGCATAAAAATTATGGAAGAAAAATATTTGGCAACAAAATCCTGAAACAGATCAATTTTTGTTTCACTTTCACCCAATTTATATGCATTCTTGAAGGATTTTTGTTGCACCCTGTGCCATCCCCACCAACCCTCTTAATTTTTTGAATAGGGAAAGTAGGTCATGTGGTACTTTTTGGCAAGCTCTTTGTATCTTCTTTACAGGCGTGCAGAAATTTTCAAAAAAAAAAAATTTATTTTTGAAAAATTAGTTAGTTCAAAGAGGTTTTCAGTATGTGCACTTTGTCGTGGCTCATTTACTTTGAGACGATGGTACCTGATGAAAATTGTCACCGAATGAAAGTCGACCATTACAGTTTTGTTCATGAACAACTTTCAACCCCTTTCAACCCCCTCACGTGAAATTTTTTTTTTCTTCATTAAAGGATTCGTAAGGGTTGAAAGTTGTGCATGAACAAAACTGTAATGGTCGACTTTCATTCGGTGACAGATTTCATCAGGTACCATCGTCTCAAAGTAAATGAGCCATGACAAAGTGCACATACTGAAAACCTCTTTGAAGTCATTAATTTTTCAAAAAAAACATTTTTTCTTGAAAATTTTCGCACGCCTGTGAAGAAGATACAAAGATCTTGCCAAAAGAGTACCACATGACCCACTTTCCCTATTCAAAAAATTCAGAGGGTTGATGAGGATGGCACAGGGTGCAACAAAAATCCTTAAAAAATGCATAAAAATTTGTCAGAAGTGAAACAAAATTTGACCTGGTTCAGGATTTTGTTGCTAAATATTTTTGGTCTGAGAAAATGAATTTGTTCCATAATTTTGACGCGCACTGTATAGTCGAAAAATATTAATCCTGGTCTTGGTGGCATTTCGATTCTGAGAGATAAATATCGAGATTACTCGATACTGGCACCATTCAGATGAAAATGAAGGCTCAGAGGTCCCATTAACGAGAGGGGGCTTAATACTCCAAAGAATAGAAAGAGAAAAATCCGAACCTTTATATGCAAAACTGGTTTCTACAGAAGCACGTCAGCGTAATCCTATTGATCCGCTCTTTCTCGGATGTCCGCAAGGAGACAAATTCTTACGAAGGAGATAAAAGGAATGTGGAATTGGATTATTCCGAATATATTTGGAATGAGGAAGTGGTGGTGACTCAACAAATTCAAATACAAACAACTTTTCCTAGGGCCCAAATTGAAGGAAAACGGAAGGCTCCATGGAAATTATTCGATAGCCGACCAGGATTTTTATTTAAATTTATTACTTTTCAGATTCTTCGGATGAGATTTAAACGTTAAGATTTCGCACAAATGTCAGTAATTTCCAAATTCTAACCTGAAATGATTTCGAACGATTATATTGGACTAAATGATGAAGAATTTGTGGCTGAATTCAATACTGTCCGCCAGGCAGTAATCACTGTTACTTACGGAGGGAAAGACCCATACTTTTGTGTTTTTCAGAGTGGAACCTTTATTTCTCGAGGAACTTTGTTAATGGACGAAATCGGTCGAACAATTTCAAAGATATATTAATCAAGAATTTGGAAGATATCTTCTCGATGACAGCTAAAATTGAATTGAATCATTATGAATCGAAATTATCGCAAAGCATTGACGTGAAATCATCGGCTTTTGCGCGCATGTCGTGGACGAAGAAAATTTCGTACAATTTTTAAAATTTTTGGGATTATCTCCATGAAACTTTGCACATAATTCTGAATATACTTGTGCCAATAAGTAATTTTCCAATAATTCTAAAGACAATAACGATACCAATAACAAATCACGAAATTCGACAAAGTCTTTGCTAATCTAACAGGAAATTAAAACCGCATCGAACTTAAATTTAATATACTGTTGCACTCTGAGGTCTGTGAAAAACTGAATTGAAATCTGATGCATATTTTTCGGAAGAAAAATTCAATAAAAATTTAGACAATTTTGGAATTTTTTCGTTATCCACTAACAACATGATCTCAAGAAAATTTTTCAGGTATTCTCCAACTGATTCAGAACAGTTAAGTCATGAATCCTTCGAGCACTCAATTACATACGTGGTTTTTTTTAGTAACAGCCCCTTGGCAATCCTACAGTTTTTGTAATAAGCACGGTTATGAAATATTCACTTCAAGGTATATCCCAAGTTTTAATCTGATCGTGTCAATCAAATTGAAATTTGAAAAACTGTTGTGGCATACTAACTTCAGGGTCTATGCCAAATTTTATCGAAATTTATTCAATAAATCAGGAAAAACTATTTTTTTTTTCGATAAATTAGTGGAAAATTTTCGGAAATCAATTTTTTCCTTGATGCGCGTCAATAATTTTCAAATAAATGCAGAGTTTCGATGTGATCACATCTGAACTTCTTGCGTTATCGCGGAAATAAAATCAAAATTTGAAACAACCACCAAATTTTTTTCCATATATCTCTGAAAGTGAATATTATATTGAATTGAAATTTGAAACATTGTTGTTAAATACTGATTCTAAGGTCTCTACCGAATTTCGTTGAAATCTGTTCAATATTATCCGAGAAAAAATTTTTTCCAGAACAGTTTCAAACATATTATTGAAATTTTTTAACTACTGGATCCACATGGAATTTGGCAGTAATTTTTGCGTTCGCATTTTCCTGATAATAACCGAGATCCGATTCCATCGCATCAGTACTTTTTGAGATATTGAAGAAACAACGTCAAAATTTCAAACAATAACGGAAAAGTAAATATCGTAACGAATTGAAATTTGAGACGTCGTTATTAAATATTAATTGTCAGGTCTGTGCCAAATTAAGTTGGAATTTGATCCAGACTTCCCGAGAAAATAAGATTTCTAACAGAAATTTAAAAATTTTTTGAATAATCATATTTTTAAAATTTTCCAACAACTGGATCTATACAAAATTCTGCAATTCGTTGAGCGTTGGTATTCAGAAACTGATTCAGAAGTTTCAATCCGATCGAATCAGTACTTCATGAGATATCAAAGAATTAAGCTCAAAATTTCATATGAGATATGAACATTTTCCGTTGAAAATTCAAGAATTACAGACATTATGAAGAAACGATGTCTTGGTGTTTCCCAGAATGAGCGCGTATAAAGAAAGGTGTTTAAGTTATTCCAAAAAAGTCATATTCCCGTGATCAACTCTTCACCCAGTGGGTGTACTGATGAACATTTTCTTTCACAAGATTCCTTTAAAAATGTATTATTGTCAGTTAATGTTCAATTTTCAAATTTTTTTCAATTCTTCTCAAATCGAATTTGTTCAATGTCATAAAATTTGCGAAAAAGATGTAGCAAATAAATTTTCTTCACTCCTTCCAGAACACTTAGTTTATATCAAACTTTCAATAAGGTTCCGAAAGATACGCATTATTTATTAAATCTGCCGGGAAGACATATCTGCCGGATCCAACACCCCGATAATTAATAACTTCTGGGAGGGCTACACGAAAGTGATATTTTATCAAGGAGTCACCCCTTGAGAGCGCGGTTGATTTGAAATTATTCAGACGCAGTTGGCCCAACTGTTACACTTGAGTTTACGGTTTCCTTCTGGCTCGAACACAGTTTTAGGGCCCCATAAGGCTTTGAAGCATTCGCTGTAAATAATCAATCAATGGATATATTAAATATATCAAATGGGTACCTGAACCGGCTTTGCGGTTTCATTCTCCTCCATATCGGAAATGGATTATATGTACATCATAAAACGAATAGAACTATAAAATTCTATGGTTCGGTGCGTATGTACGTCAAACCGAAACTGAATTACGATTCGAAGGCGAATTGATGCAAACTGTAAAATTGGAGGAATACGACCTGACATTTATTCTGTTCAGAAACCTTTAGAGGAGGCAAACGAGAATATAATGGCATATATTGCCGTATTTGAAGAACGAATTGAAGGGCTGCAAAGCAGGTTATAGGCTTACCTAGTTTGATGATGATGGGTTTCATCATAAGAAACTGCAACAGTTTCACAAACGTGCGATCTCTTATGTCACTTTATTATGCGTTCATTGATAGCCAGCTCTGTTACGCCTCCGTCGTGTGGAATCCGATTTATTCTAAATAAAGGGTCCGCCAAATAACTTTTTTTTTTGAGAATGCAATAAAAAAACTACTTAATATTTTCTCAAATTTCTTTTTTATTTGAAAGTACAATCCTTCCGGTTAATAATGAAAAATAATTTCATTCAAATGGCTGCCTCGGCTGGCCATGCAGTAGCCTACACGATCGGTCCAATTTTTAAGCACATTATCGATTGTGTGCAGCTGTATTTCACCAATGGCTTCACGAATATTGTCATTTAAAGCGTCAATTGTCTCTGGCTTGTCGGCGTAACACTTATCTTTGAAGTCACCCCACAAATAATAGTCCAACGGTGTCAAATCGCAGCTCCGAGGTGGCCAAACGACCTAACTCTGCGGCTGATAATGCGATCTTCAAAAACAGGGCGCAAAACATCGAGTGTAGCTTCGGCTGTGTGGCACGTAGCGCCGTCCTGTTGAAACCAAATGTTGCCAATATCCTCCTCTTCAATTTTTGTGAACAAAAATTAGTTCAACTTGGCCCGATAACGATCGCCATTGACTGTAATGGCCACTACTCGCTCATTTTCAAAGAAAAATGGCCCAATTATGCCTCTGGACCAAAATCCGCACCAAACAGTGACTAGTTTTGGGTGAATCGGCTTATCAATGTATGCGTGCGGGTTTTCTGTGCCCCAAATGCGACAATTTTGCTTGTTTACATACCCGCCAAGATCAAAATGAGCTTCATCTGAAAAGATGATTTTTTTGGCAAAATCGGCATCCTCTGTAAGTCGATCGCAGGCCCATTTAGCGAAGCGAAAACGCATTGGATGGTCAGTTGGCTTCAACTCCTAAACCAATTGGACTTTGTATGGCGTCATACCAAGGTCTTTATGCAAAATTCGTCTCAATGATGTCTCCGAAATGTACAATTCTTGAGAGCGACGGTGAGTTGATGTTGATGGCGCTTCACGCACACTTTCTGCCACAGCAGCAATATTCTCGGGTGTACGCACTGTTTTTGGCGTTTCACGCTTTGGTTTATCGATGAGGATGCCTGTTTCTTCCACTTTTTTACAAGATAACGAACATACGGAGCGGACGGTGCTTCTCTTATTCCGAAATCCGTACGCAATTTTCGCACACATTCTGCAACATTACCATGATTTTCAAAGTAATGTCGCAATATTTCCCAGCGTTGTTCAAGCGTATACACAACCTCATTCGTTTAGTGGAAGGATAAAACTAATTATCTGTCAAATCAGACATGAGCTAAGTGTTACCATTCACGAAGTAAGCACTAGTTGAAAAAAAAACGTTAGATGACGGACCCGTTACATAACTAAGCGGCAGAGAGTACAGAATAAATTTTGAGAAACTTAAATCGTAAAACTAATAAAATTATAACCAATAGTGAACATTCCGAAATACAAAAGGAATATAATATTAATAGTCTAATTAGTCGTAGGAACAAATAATGATATATTATGTCTTTTCAAAATAATGAGTGCACATATCGACCCATCAGAATTGTTGGCATTGTCAGATTTCAATATATCTAATCGTAGAACTAGACGGCATGATATGTTTAATTCCCCTTTCAGGAGAACAAATATTGGCATAAATTCACCATTAGTGAAATGTCAAAAAATATGTAATTCACAAAGTAAATTCTTTAACTTTTATGGATCCTCCTTGAAAAAATTTAAAAAACAACTCAAGAGTGTTATTGTGTGAATATTAAAATGCGTTACTGGACTATTTCTCCTTCTTTCTTGTTTGTTTTTGCGTATACATTGAACTGTGTTTTGATGTCTATTTGAGTTCTCATTTGATCTGTTATTTGAAATAATCTCTTTTTATTTTTACAATGTGGATACTGTATTGGATTTGGTTCTGTACAGTATCCCTGTATTTTCCAAATAAATAAATAAATGATGGAGTGGAAGACGAGTTTTTGATGTCTTTCAGAAACTTTCGAGGTGTTTGTTTGCTCTGTGAGTGTAGCTGTTCATACAAATCGCTACCACAATCGGTAGATAAAAAATGCTGCAAATTTTACACAAGGGTTTATTATTTTCTCAGTTTAATAACCCAATACCATTGATATCTCAAATAAATCGTATATATTATTTATAACTCATTGGGTTTCCAACAAACGAAAATCAATTCCATGAAGAAATTCATGTGAAATATTTAAATTCAATAGTAACTACACGTCGAAACCAAAAGTACCTACATAACTCCTAGAGTCGTTAGAAATCAATAGGTACAACACCCGCAAAATCCTATTGAATGAACAAACAGATGTGAATAGCTCTCCACTACTGAATATTTTTCTGTAACCTAAAAACTCTGTGGCAAACCCCAATTTATACCTACTCTCACTTTTACGCTTTGGTATAATTATTTAGGTACGTTCCGGACCATATTTAAACCTTGTTGTACTACATACCATCAGTCAGTAAAATGTAGATACCTGAAGAAGCTATATTAAAGCGAAAGATTTTTAGCAACTTTCTTCGTGTTTTTTTGTGATTCCGTGGTATTACTATGAGATGGAGTTTTTATGTCCGACTGATCATCAGAATTATCAGTCCTGTCACCGATATAATCAATTACCGTATCCATGTTGTCTGTCTCATCTAAATATATTCCCGAAATATGGTAGATAAACCTATTCACTAAGGGCCACTCGCACCTTATTACAAAACCATAGATTAAGACCATAACCAAGGTTTAGGTAAAAAATGATCTTGCACCGTCACGTAATCCACGTTCAATGGCCTTAACTGACTATTAAATTTAAACCCTGGAATTTGGGGGCTTAAAAGAAGGATTAATGGTAAGCTTCGGAATCTAACCCTACTTTCGAGCGATTTCGTACAAGTTTGACATTTTTCTGGACGTAACCTCCAGTTTGTTTACGTTTTTTTTGTTTACATTGGACATTGATGGAGAACTCCTACGAGTTGATAATGAAATTTTGATAAAAAGTGGTTGAATTTCAGATGATATTTATGAAAAATGATATAGGGAGAAACTGGCATCAGTAGGCACTGATTAGTATGTTTTAAAGCATGAAGAATTAACACCAGTATTCCCATCGAGTTCGTAAACTTAATGGTATTTCTATAAGCCTTCAACTATTTGGAATGAAGAAGTTACAATGATATGCTCATTTATTTCCAAGAGCGAATAGCAGAATGAAATCGAAGACATATTTGGAATGAAAAAACATTGTTTCATTAAGATTCTTCAGTACTATTTCATTCAGTGATGCATTACGTGGAAAGCTATCATATACTACTTCATTATTGTGCAGGGGCTGTCTCTGTGCTATCATTATCCTCTATTATATATTATATATTAACTGGACTCAAAATATAACTACAAACGAATTAATGTGAAAGAAATTGCATCCTCGTGTTAGACAATCTTCAAAAGTAGACCTTTGTCAATCCATCCATGACACTTCAATATTTAAATAGAATACTTTTTATTCTGCGGATCCAAATCAGAGTTTTCATTATATTCGACCAAAAATTAACTCAATTCATAATATACTTATTACAAATAAAATAATTTAATAGAAAGTCTATTCTTAGGTGACCCGTTCCTTATCGGAAAGTTGTTTCAGATAAATCAATACTATTTATTTATTCATCTTACAAACGCCAGGATTGTTATTCCATGCAGAAGCTTAAATCTTAAGATATTACAAAATATAAGTTTACTTGAGTATATGACTGAATTTGAATAATGTTTAAAGCCTGATGCAGAAGTAAGAGCTCAGGTCTGTGGTAAGAGATCCCTAGTCTTAATGATAATAAACAAGTCAGGAACATTACATGCAATATTTTTATGGAAGCTATAAAGTCTGTCATATATATTTTTTCGTTGGGGTTTTCAATAGTAGCATCTTGATTTTTCATAACTTATGGAAATATGGTAGTAGTAACCCATAATAATGGGTTTCATCTTTTGAATTAAAATCAAACAACATGAAGCTAGTCGTAAGTACCAATTCATGAGAAAGTAACCAGATTTGTAAATTAATTTTAATCTAGTTACATTCAGCCTCGGTGCAAGCCGAATATTTAAAGCAGAGTTTAATAAGTTCATCGTTGCTTAACCAACTGTAGCTTAAGACGTAAACGGTGCAATCGGCCCTAAGGTATCAACATATAACGAAAATTTTGCTGGAAATAATTGAAAGAATCACTTTATAATTGAGCCTAGAGGACGTTATTCATAAAAATCTTAAATATTTTTTATTCCAAATCACATTTCCTATGAAATATTGCAGTTGAAAAATGAGAAAACTATCTTGGTGTTGAGTTTCTTAAAAAACTACGTTACAAAGATCAAGTCACTATGTTGTTTCTTTCGTTAAAGTTAAGTTAAATTTCCAAAAAATATTTTTTACTAATATTTTGCCAGTACAATCTTCACGATATTACTTATTAAATTGCGTGTCGGTATTACACAAATAGAAATGAAATTCAAATCAGAAAGCCTTTGCGCCTTTTGACATATAAGGGAAATAACCTCAAAATTTAAAATGGCTGCAAAATTTTCCGCCAATATCTCTGCAAATAAATATGGTTTCAAAATGTTGACTAAGACCTGCACAAAATTATATTGAACTTTAATGAATAGCTTCCGAAAAAAATGTACACAAAAAATTCAATTTTTTTCCAATACAATTCTCACGAAATCATGCATCAAATTGAGCGTCGATATTTCACAACTAGTTATGATGTTTCAATTTGATCGCGTTAGTATTTCTTGAGAAACTTTCGGGAAAATTAACTTAAACTCTCAAATTAACAACAAATACGTAAAACAAAATTCAAGATTTTCCGCTAATATAAAATGTGTGGATGTGATTCCTACTAGGATTCAACTTTGTTCTGAAAAATATCAATGAAATGAAAAAAAAAAGTCACCCGTCCTGTGCAACTTATCTGAAAAAAATTTTCCACAGTGCATGTATCCGATAAGAGTTCACTTGATTCACAAAATATCCAATACACAAACTGAAGACCTAAAGTTATTTTCAATAACTTTTCTGTAAAAATCAAATACATCGTGAACCTCTCAAGGTTGAATTCGACTGAATAATTCTAAAAGAGAAATTTCGTTCCTTATAGTTGTCAGATACACTCAACTAAGAGGGTGTCAAATCCCAACGTCTGTTTAATGTAAAAACGTTCAATTCAAACAAGTAGTTTGCGGACCACCAGATGTTGAAACATGCGGAATATTCTTGTCTTCGGTCCCCGGTACAGACTCTTCTGAACAGGTCAATTATCGGCTCCTGCCTTAGTCTAAGGCTCGTACCCTTAGTATTAGATTCTCGACAATTGATGAGATTTCCGGTTTGTTAATTGATTTGTTTGCATACATCCTCCAATTTGTTTATCATATACATGCTCATTATCTTTTATATTCACCCCTATTTCAAAGTCTCAGTACGAAAAATATTGGATTTCGATTGAAACCAGTAGCGGATATCTACATGTTGACGATAATTGTACTACGCAATCCAAACTTGATGGAAACCTCCGATCGACCGAATATTTTGGAAATATTCATTATTTTGAATAACGCTTCTTAATTCCCGTTCTGCATGTGAAAGGGTTATTCAGTTACACAAGAGTATTTATTGAGATTTCAATGTTTTAAATGAATTTTTTTATGGAATTAGTTTTTGAGTTGTGAAAAACCAATGATTTATGAATAATATATAAGTTTTATTTAAGATATAATTGAGATCCATGAAGAAATTTAATGTTTCATCCCGTAATTCGCAGGGTGATATCTATAAATAATAATTGTTATCCGAGTTTTTGTACTTATGTTTCAGATATTAGGAGAGAAACCCCAAAAATATTTAATTTGAACTACTAACGATTATGAAATTGTCGAGAACATCGATGGGGCATTTGCACATTGTGTTTATTAAATAATTAACGAATCCGTTCGAAATTTCTCAATATATGTTAAAAATTTGGTAACAATGTTTTCATCTACTTTCAGATATATGATTCTGGATGAAAAGTCAACCGATTTTTTCACTGAATTCCAATCTTAGAACCGAATGCGATGATTCATTCTCGGGATTATTGGAAATTTGCAGCATTTTTCTTTATAACTCAGGGACTACTGGTCGGATATCATCCGGGTAAAAATTTTTAGATTGAGTTATGCAACAGTAATCAACGTTGAGAATTTCACAAAAATCCGGTGGTAAGTTTCCGAGAAATAATTTTTTTTTCCCTTCAACCCCCAATTTTAAGCCCTTAGGGTACACCAATCCTGCTGAAAAGTTTGGAGGATCAATCCCGAGCGACACATGATTTTTCTACCAAGTTTCACGGATTTTGGTTCAGTACTTTCCGAGAAAAGTTCCGGATAACGGACGGCGGACGGATTTTTTTTTATTCGTTCATTCAAATCTACATACTCCAAAACGTAAACTGTGAAATTTTCAGGGGGGGTTAAAATTTTTTTTTTTTGGTCGATCTCTAAGGTTTATTATTTGATTTCATCAAATAATAAACCAAAATGAGTCAATACTCATCTAATTTCAAAAAAGCGATACGGAAATTCCTTGCGTTCAAATTTGGATTTTTATTACAATCATTGAAATTATGGACAAAGGAATTTGCTAATTAAGAAGAAAGAGCACCTGTTATAATGAACATACATCAACACATGGACGAGGATCTATCGATAAGTTAACAAATATTTCACCATTGTCTTGAGCTAACCATCCAATCAACCGAAGAAGCGATGTAAAAGAGATACGGTTACTGCAGTTTCACGGTTATGACCGATCATCAGACCAACTCACCTTGAGCTCCTGATACTTATGACTAGCCGATGATATCTTGCAGTATTCACAATATACAGCGCCATCTATCAGGATCATCTAACGAATCCTAACCTTCGAATCCTATTATCGTTACAGGGAGCTGTATCTTCGATTTTGCACTCGTACGGGTACCAGCACGTGTAGATGCTTTGGTTGATTGGATGATTACCTTCGATCAAGGTTGAATATTTGTCTTATCTTGCTGCCGTCAGTTTAGTTTCAGACTTAACCTAGATTAATATGTCTATGCTATCTAGCTGAAAGATTTCACCATGTATATAAGAGAAAGTCGAATAAATAATTTCCTGAAGCAATAAACATTTCATAACCATCATTAACATTTTATAAGATTGTGAAATCTTCGGAAAATAATAAGAGAATGTTCTTCTCCCAGCAGATGAGCGAGTGAGAGATGCTATAAATGGATTTATGAGAGGAAATGATCGCTAGTCCGAATATAATTGGTAATAATTTTTTTGGGTTCATTCACACATTTATGTGATTTGATTTTTGGGCAGCAATACATAAAGACCTTATCAATGATTCATTAAAATATACATTGTGAGTGTCGGTACGAATAGCTCTTAGGTCTATTTTCATACTATTTCGGTATGCTGTTCTCACTTCCTCGAAAAGTTGAAAGACGTCGTCTATTTGAAAGAAAATCCTTCAAATAAGTTCTTCAAGCAATGGAAATTTTTTATCAATCATTAACATTTCTATACTTTTGTGAAACATTCGAAAAATAATTAGAGATATTCTTTTCCAAGACAAGGGGATTACTACATTACAGGAAATGAACGCTGATTCGAAAATTATAGAACTTTTGCATTCGATAAGAATTATCATATTTTATGTTTTTTCATTCATTCTTTCATTTTTTCGATACAAACCATAATGTATGCTATCACACCCTTCACCAATTCGGGAATTTTGAATATTTCGGTTTCGAAAATGGTCAAATCGGAACGTTAGTTTACATTGGGTGAAACGCGCTAGATCGCCCCCTATATCACTTGCTATTGCACGATTCTCCGATCGATGCAGCCGACGCGTGATAGAAATAGGGTGAATATAACCCGGTACGTCATTGAAGAAGCGAAGTTTCGACTGTTTAAACAGCCAATATGTGGAGTCGAAGAGATCGTTTTCTCGTTGGAAATAAAAATTTTTGACGGCTTTCGAATTTGTTCTCACAGATTTAAGATAATGATGGAAAACAATACATGGAAGAGACCTATTGGTAATAAATTTTTTAGGTTCATTCACACATTTATGTGTTGTAATTGTTGGGCAGGAATGTCGAAGGAGCTCATCTATGATCATTCTTTTTATTGTTATAAAATATACATTGTCTTAGTGAGAATTACACGCTGTAAAATGCAATCAATTGATCTAATAATTATCTCCATATCAGCAATGAATTCTATGTATACCATAAAACAAATAGAAACTTGAAAATTCTGCGGTTCGGTGCTTATGCATATCAAAATGAAACTGAACTATGTTTCAAAGGTGAATTGATGCGAATATTAAAATTGGAGCAATACAACCTGACAGATTTTTCTATTCGGAAACCTTTTAGGTAGGCAAACGAAAATATAGTGCATATCTGGCCGTGTTTGAGGAAGAATTATCTCCTGATGAAGAGCTGCAAAGCAGCTTATAGCCATAACTGGTTCATGTTGGAGTAAAACGAGTTTTCTATACCTTTGCAGTTGTTATTGTTCGTTTGCTCTGAACTCGTGGCTGCTCAAACGATTTGCTACCACAATCGGAAGATAAAAGGGTGATTCAATACTGATCCAATTTGAATAGAAGCGATTCTATTGAGTTTCCAAATATTTGAAAACGATACGGAGATTTGTTCGGATCATACCTGGCTGAAATGATCTGTGAGAATTTTTTCATCATAAGTAGTGAAACTATTTTGGACTTGTTTATGCCTACTAGTCAGGGCGGACCTGAGGTCTTTTCTAGTTGTTAAAATTGAAGTATCGTCTTCTGCTACCCTCAGTCTAGTTCATAGAGCTAACTTAGGTCAATCTATCTATGGTCTAGTCTCGTCTCTAGTTTCTTAGGAGAGTCACAATCTCTTGTTGTTGCATTGTCCTATTTCGGTATGTAATTCTCTTCTGCTTGAAAATTTGGAAGACTTCATCATATATCTGAAAGAAAATCCTGTAAATAATGTCATGTTCATCCACACATTCATCTGTTGTGAATATTTGGGTATAATATAGAAAAACCTCATTAATTATTACTCTTTTTATCGTGATAAAATATCAGAGCGGGATCTAGGGCTTTAGGGCCTATGGCGAAATATCGGAATGCGCTCTGGACGAAATTTATTTTTCAATGACTGCATCAGTTTAATAATTGAAGGTATTCATTCCATTTCCACTAATTTCTTCATTCCAAATGATCTCCAAAATTTAAAAGAGGTTATGAACAGAACTAACGTATAAATAATAAGTGTGGGAAGAAAAATCGAACTTTGATATAATCCTGCCCATAGTCGTTATTTGGACACCCCAAATATACCATATAAATTTGACATCTTTGAGATACATCCAAAAATTCTCGACTATAGTGTTCACAGACGGATGACTAGCGCAATAAAATATAATCGGACTAAAAATTTTTGATCAGTAAGTTCAAACAGTCGTTTAAGTTCATTATCAGCTGGAAATTCAAAATTACAGACATTTGTTCCAAGTCTAAGTGATATGACAGCGCCCTGAGACGCTTTTTTTGACTGCGATGGTATAGAACGTTCTCTATCGTTCCATACGGGTGCATCTTTGCTAACAATGTGGACACACCCTATTTTACTAGTTTTATCTCTTCCCAGGATTTCAAGAATAGCGCTCCAGGATGAGCGTCGAGAGCACAAACATTATCATGAATATCATGACTAGGTGAAGAAATTTGGCAGGTATAGCCGCTTAGAAATTTTTTCAATGAGTTGAATAAACCTGAGTAAATTTGAAATTCTCTTCCAGCACCAATAATTTCCAGGCCTATCAGGACGATTAACGTATTGTACAAAATATAATAATTACCCCAGATGAGAAAGTAGAGGAGTATTAAGCCTGGCAAGAGTTCATCTAGCCCCTCAGCCTTGATAGTGAACGTTTTGATAACTTATGATCTTTGAGTGAATCCCAGATAGTGGATCGAGAATCGTAGGGCGGTCAATAAGTGAAAAAATTATTATCTGTGATTTTAATTCGTATGACTTATTCATCATCTCAACACTGCTCGGAAATATGTATTAAGCTTCAAGAAAAAATTCATAATTTGGCGCCCCTAGTGAGCTTACGTCTGTGACAAATGCCTCCCTCACCACGCCCTAGATCCGGCTCTGTAAAATATACATTCTAAGTCATAGTTCGAAATACCCTTTGCAAAAATGCAATCAATGCATAGTCAAAGGATTCTATGTAAATAATAGTACGAATATAACTGTGAAATTCTATGGTCCGGTGCTTACTGACCTACGTTTCGTAGGCGAATTGATGCTAATAGTAAAAATTTGTGGAATACGACTTGTTATTCATTCTATTCAGAAATTTAGAGGATGCATACAAGAACATAATTATATATTGCCGTGTTTTACGAACGAATTGTCTGCTTATAAAGAGCTTCAAAGCAAGTTGAAAGCGTTCCTAGAATCATTGAGTTTGAAATTCATTACATTTGAAAACTCAATGCTAAAATGATGTTGAAATGATGTCCTTGTAGAAACTTTCAACGCGTTCTTGTTTGTTTGCTTTGAAAGCATGGTAATTCAAAAATTCACCACCACAATGGATGTCTCAAAGAGTCTCCTGAGCCGACTTAGCGGATTTATTAACCTCCATATCGGTAATGGATTCAATGTACATCATAAAACGGATAGAACTATAAAATTCTATGGTTCGGTGCGTACGTACATCAAACCGAAACTGAATTTCGATTCGAAGACGAATTGATGCGAACACTAAAAATGGAGGAATACTCCCTAACATCTATTCAATTCAGAAACCTTCAGAGGATGTAAACGAGAATATAGTCCATATATTGCCGTGTTTGAAGAACGAATTATCTCTTCTTGAAGGGCTACGGAGCAGGTTTCCTAGTTTTATGTTGAAGTAAAACGAGCTTTTAATACCTTTGTGGAAACTTCCAAGGTGTTCGTGTTTGCCCTGAAGTCGAGTGTTCTCAAACAATCTGCTACAGCGAATGATAAATAAAAAGATAGATAATAAAATATTCAACCCATGTGAACATGAGCGAGATTCGTTGGGATCGAAGTTGTCAAACTTGGGTGAAGTCAAATATCCACGACAATCCTTCGTTCTATTTCAACGAAATTATATTGCATGATTCGTGACGCACCTAGGGTCTCGTTTCCCCTCGTTGTTGAAATTGTACGAGTATGTCTCACAATCCAGTCCAGGGCGCCTATTCTTGAAACCGAGGAAGAGAACGATTGATCGAAAGGGGGCGTGTCTACGAGTATTTCAGGGAAACGGTATTCTTGAAATGAATGAGTGCTTCAAGGAGAGCAGGCGATGTATCTCTAACGATTTGTGATGGAACGATACATAGAGGACGCTAATTATGTTTCGGGTATTTGACAGTTTCGATCTGTTTGGTCTTAACAATCTCAATTAACTTCCACTACAAAATTTCTGTTTTCACTCGGAAATGGACATGGCGAGTGCAATTATGTGGGAAGTACTGAATGAAGATGTGGAAGATGCAGAACAACAATACCAAATAGGTGTCCATGTGCTTTCTAAATGGAACCCGTTTGATCTATCTGATACAAAATTTATCGAAATATTTAGGTTAACTAAAGCTCAACTCTGAACACTGTGATTTACTTCCAGTTTTTTTTCATATGCTCCCTTGTATAATCTGAATTTAATCGACCTATGTACATTTCAGGTCTTCGTGTAATGTAGTCGGAGAGCAGCTCCTTCTGTTTAAAGTTGATTGGAAGTGATTTTTTTTTTTCAAAATGATTCATTTTACAATTCTCCGAAATATGTTCCCAACTCTTATGACAACTGTATGATTTCAAATTTGAATTATGACAATACATCACAGAAATATAGTCTATGTCGATGTATTATACATAAAGTTGCCTACATGAATGAAGTTAACTTCATGTCTGTCGAAAATACTTGTTTTTGATTGGTTAGAACATTTGGCATAATTGTTCGTCTATGACCGCTCATTCGGACTGCTCCCCATCTTGACTGCGATGTTATAAACGTTCTCTATCGTTCCATCATAAATGCTTGCGTTTCCTTGCCAACGGCGTCGAAACGTCCATTTTTCCACGTTTGTTCTCTTCACAGAATTCATGAATAGCGCTTCTTGATGTTCAAGAATACGGAATTGACGTTTTGACAAATGGGAAGAAGGTCGAACGGGAGATTGTGCCATAGAGAACGTTCTATACCATCGTATTTCAAGAATAAGGCCCCAGGCTGGTGTCGAGTCTCGTATGAATGGCAAGCTAGTGCCACTACGTTATTTCATTTCAGTAGGTTGTTGAATTATGAATGTGCGATCAAGTTTGATCCTCTGTTCCCCAAAAGTAAAAAAGATCGTCCCTGTGGAAAATGTGTAAAAATGGAATGAGTGCAATAGTAATATCTCAGAAAATATCAATTAAATTCCACTGGAATTTCGTGGAAACTCGTCGTGATTTTCTAATGAATAACGTGATTACAATTCGATCAAATCCGTATTTAGAAAATATTATGAAAATGAAATTTCGAATGTATAGATCTTCAGAAATATTGGATGGATTTCTGAATTCAACCCTCGTGATAATCCCTCAAGATAAAAACTTGTTTTACGAATATCAATTTCTTGAGTTATTTCTTTCGGAAGAAATTGTAAGTCATTATGATTGGGCGTTAGATCAATGAATTGTTATGTTGATAGTATTGTTTTATGCCAACTACTGGTCTATAAGATATCATAATGACCAAAATTAATCAATGATACCTTGAACAACAAAATCATAATAAATGGTGAAGAATTAAGACATAAAAACTAGTGAAAGCCATCAATAATTTTTAACGATAGGTTTTTTTCCTTTTTGGTCAAATCAATTGATATGGTAATGCAGAAACCCTAGTAACACACATTGGCACCAGAGCTATTCTCAAAAGTTGCAAAATGGCGCAGGATATCGAATCGGACGCTTACTGTGATGATTTTAAGAATTTTTCAAAAATACTCAGAACAGTCGACAGAATATAACTTTAGTTTATTTGTTAGTTCTGACTCTCAACTCTTACACAGAGAAGTTAAAATGATGTCCGAATATTTCTATTCCGACTTGACGTTTACTCCGAATAATAGCTCGAAACTGAGCGGTCAGGCCAAGTCAAGTCGAAAAGGAAGCAGTGAAAAAGATGAATTCCACAAAACACGAAACGAAATATTTCCAATGATTACTTCTTATGAATGTATATTTCAATTATGATATGATCAGGGTTCAGAAGATGCGAAGAAGAATTTCCATATTTTTTTTGTTATTTAACATTTATCTTTTTCCATGCGTGCTTTGTCTCATCCTTACTTAATGAAATCGTTCGTGGACCAGACTGAAATATATACGATTCCCTAGAAGTGTTCATAAAAATGTTTATATACTCTGCGTTGAAATATATAGGTTCATACAAGCAGACATATATCTCATGATCCTGACGAGTAGGCCATAAAATATTTCAACGAATAGCGGCACTGAATGTGTGAATCGAATCCACAAATAAAGGGAGTCAAAGGCCCGGTATAATCCAGAAATACATCGCGAACGTGCGTGTACAAGTGGAAAAAATGTAGAAAATGCAATTTCGGTTGATTCCGCCGTTCCAACGTTTGGGAAATGTGCCGATTTAGGGCTTTTCCGCTTCATGGATTCCGCGAGTTGCATTGTCGTAGTGGATTTTTATTAGCGCCCTTTTCATTTTATGCAAATTTTCTGAACCTGGTTATGTCAAACGCAGGCAGAAGCTGATTTAATAAGAGGTGAACGGAGCAGTGCTTGTGTAATTGACAACAATTTTTCGTTGCAATACGTTATCCGTAACGGATTATGAATTCGCTATTCCCCAGAGTGAAATATGTAGCAACATGTGTGCTGTTATTGAACTAGATGAAATTGCGAATTTTTCCGGAATTTACGATGGCGAATACAGCAGAGACAAACTGTTGACCAATGATGAACGAGCAAAATGAATGGACAAATTCAATGCGATATTGATGGAAATTACTGATGATGAATATGATAATCAACGGAAAAAAAACGGTGACCTGGAGCTTTTACAAGCTGAAGTGTGTTTGAGTTGGTCAATACATGAAATGATGACAACTTTCGCAATAAATTTGAACATGCGCGCAAAAACAGCTGACTTTACGTCGGTGTTTTTCTAGGAAAATTATGATCGTATCTCTCAGAAATTTGGTAAACTGCTGTGCAATATGAAGTTGTTGGTTTGAGTGAAATTCCTTCCGAATATACTCCATAGTTCGAAGAAAAAATTTTTTGAAAAAAAATTTTGAAAACATTTTTTTTGCGCGCATGCTCAAGGGGTACAGTGTGCTATCGTTATATAGAAATGTCTATAATTTTCGAATTTCGAGCCGAAAATGGTCCCAAACGATTAGGTTGGACTCACTCATGACGAATCCGGTGTGAAAATCTATTATGTCCAGCCGATGACACGATAACTGTCGAACGGAGTCAGCTGGCGACTTGAAACTTTCAGATTAGGTCGTGCATTAAAATGCGCCGGTTGAGTTCGTTAATGGGATAAATCGGCGGATGGTTTCGGAGTTGTAGCCATTCGAAGTTTTGAGGTTATTTCCAATGATATTTCAGGAACTACTGCAGCGCATGGAATGAAACTTGGCAGTTAGTTGGAATATTGCGATGCGCAACCCTGAAAGGAATTTTGTAGGGATCATATGGTTTCCTAATTGAAAAAAAAATTTTCAGAATTTTTTTACAAAGATTTTTTTTTCTCAGAAAAATTTGTTCGTATTCGGTAACTATCTAGCTTATGTCTTGAGCTCTTTATTCCACAGCAGCGTACCAAATTTAAATTTAATACGGCTATCAGTTTCGGAGATATTGGGAAAAAATATGTAAAATTTCGTAGTTTTCCTCTCGTTAACTATTTTTTTCGGTATAACTCCAGAAATACTGATTCGATCATGATCTAAACTTCGCAGCTAGTTCGAAGATACCAAAGGGCAACTCTGTACAGAATTTTGTGACAATCGTGAAATCATAACAATTTGATAAATAAATTTCGAATTTTTGTTTTCAAATATTCAATATTCTGTGATCTTCTATCATATTATCAAATGAATTCTGTATGAAACATCGAAATATCATTTTCCAATGAAGTACCGGATTTCAATTCGATCTTATATTTATTTCTTGAGATATTGGGAAAATAAAATTTTGAATGAGTATATCTATGGAATCATTGGGTGAATATGACGCATTCACGAATTCGACCTTCGTAATTAAGGTCCAAACCTACTCACGAATATCGAGTTTTTAAGTTGTTTCTTTCGGAAGATATTGTGTTTACGGTCACCAGTTTTAGATTGGATCGATTGGAAATCCAGTACTAAAAAATTACAGCTTGAAGGTTCATGCAGAATTTGTTAAGGATAATATGCTTAGAAGATCACCAAATCTTTTCATCAGGATGATGGCTCCTTTGGCAACTAACTTCACGCACGTGATTTTCTGGAGTTTATTCGGAAAAACTATAAATACGGGTGCAATCGAAAAAAAATGCGGTTCAATTTTGAAACTGCTCATGAAAATATCTGTGCTAAATTTCTTCATGAAAGTAATCAGAAAAAAAATCATTTTTTCTCGAATATTCAATATTTTGCGATTTCCTGATTATATTATCCTCAGGAAATTCTGAATAAACCTTTAAGCTGTCATTTTTAAAACCAGTATTAGATTTCAATCCGATCAAATCTGCGACATCACTGGATGGATTTCACCCATTCACGAATGTATCGTAGCTGAGATCCAAAACTACTCTACAAATAAAGAGTTTTAAACTTGTTATCTCAGGAGTTATTGTTTTCACGATCAGCCGTGAAGTTTATACGATTAGAGAATCACCAAAAGTTCCCATCATACACTAAAGGTGAGTTTGGCAAGGTAAACTGGTGAAAAGATGATCGCTTTTGCGAAGAATTCTGGAATTTTTTTATTCATGGTCGAATATCAGAATATTTTCTAGTCGCATATTTATGATCTTCTTCAAAACATTTCTGTATTTTAGTACCATGGTAGTGAGGAGAAAATCATTATACGCCGGCTATCCTTAAATTGTTTGAGATACTTTTATGAAGAATATTAATAATGAAAGAACTTTTAACAAATTTCCTGCAAGATCTTTTCATTTATTTATTCATTCAAATGTGGAAATACTTACAGGAGAAATCCCAAAAAACAACGTCCAAAAATTACTCACAAATAATAAAATTCGAATCATTTACAGGGTACATACCAGCAACAAAAAAATCAATACAGTACAAAAAATACTATTCAGAATATTCCACTGACTTTTCTTTTGAATCAGGATGAAGACATTGAAAAATAGATATTCATACAAATGAGTCCTCACAAAACCGAAAAACCAATATAAATATTCTAGGAATTCAGTAACCATAGGAATAAGTATGGGTTGTTTTATCAGTTAAATCAGAACTCACTGTAGATCTCAACATGTAAAAACATACCGGGTATCATATCTTAAGCATATTCTACAGGGGTCACGTTTTTAAAAGCTTCATTCAAATCTGCTAGATATGATAGATAATTCCTTATCTTTCATGCAAGAAGATGAATCTGATCTGTTTCAATTTATTATGTCTGATATTGTTTGATGAGATGCTCCTAATTATAGTATAGATGAAGAGCTACCAGTTTTTCCAAACAAAAATCATAAGAAGTGAGAAAACTTGAAGTTTAGATTTTGCCGCTGAATCACATTTGAATGGATAATGTGAAACAAGAATTCTCACATTTTCACCACCCCTGGAAAATGATAAATTTAGTTGCTCACACTCAAAACAAGAACTGTTAGAAAAACTTCGGCGATCCTTTGTGAAAGTTGAAGGATCAATTGAACAGATTCAGTATAGTTTGTTCCGATAGTTTCGGGTATTTTGTGAAATTTACAAAATGGATGAAATACTGAATCCACCAGCTCCTTCGCCATTCAGCAACATACACGGTATCAATCAATTGAGGCGGCTTCAACACAAATGGAAACATGGCCTACACTTCAACTTAATTTGCGTTCAAGATATGCCATCCGAATACCCTCAAAATCATATTAAGTTTTTACATCCTAAAACTATCAATGTCGCAACCTTGAACTTGTCATGATCCTCAAACTGTCCGAAATCAAAACTAAGTAACTAAGTGAAGCGTAATATTCTGAAATGTCCCCTGGGCTGTACAGCAGGATGGCAAGGGATCGACGCCTCGTCAGCATCGATTCTGGATCTTACCGCTCATTTAACGGGAGATAAACTGATTACCTTGATCGGCTAATTGAATCCACGGGGTTAATTCTCCGAGTTCATTAAATGTATTAAACTATGCAGTGCAGATCGGCTGGATGGGCAGAATCGAATGTATTATGGTGATGATACGGATTATATCGTAGAGTATCGAAGACTGGTTCGTGAGGAGAATGGTTCAGCCTAGAATGTAATATACTAACCTGATCTTGGTTTTGGAGTTGGGGTTGCAATGCATCTGAAAGGCTTATTTCTATTATGAAGTAATATTAATTTCTGTATCTAAATAGAAATTAATATTCGAACTTAAAATGTAGGTGAAAATTTTGCATTAACTGGGTCAAAACGGAAAAATCAACCCTATAATTAGATAACAGGACAACGACGTTTTTCAAGATCGAAAAATATTTCCCAAATCGATTCATAGAAGGAATGGATCGATCGAAACCACTTTCCATGTGAAATAACGAAGAAGTCGCATTTCCATTTCATCGTTGCCCAAATAATTTTCACGTTGCGAATAGGAAAGACATATTTAGTTTACTGAACGTCTAGTGAGAATAAACCTTTATTGGGTCGATTTTGGAGGTTTTCCAATAATGCTGCGAAATGCTTGTGAGAGATCTGATCGTTAGTGATATTTGACTTCCACATATAAAAACGTAGGAATTGCGTGCGTAGTTCTCGTTTTCAATATAAAGCTTTGTGCAACTGACATCCTATTCGATGAGTATATATCGAAAAGTGTAGGTCATTGAACACTCAGCGATTTTGGAAAGTTGAAAAATGGTGCACGAGTCAAAATATCGTCTGGAAAGTACTGGCCCGGATTAACTCCTCATTAAAATATTATACTTCATAAAATAAAGTCATTGAGAAACAGGTTTACTCTATATACAGGGTGATTCCAAATTAGTCGTGAACCTTGGAGTAGGTGTTAGTAGGACTAGTTTGATATTTTAATGGCCACCAAAAATCAAGTTTCCCAGATATTTGAGTTCTTGATATTTTCAAATTGTTCCTCCCCTAAGTTCATTTTCCATCAATGTTTTCTATGTGGATTCAATCCATTTATGATTTTGGGTTATTTTTATCAGACAAGGATATAATAAAAGCAAAACTATGATGTTTCAGGTGTTTCAGGAGTACGTTAACAATTGGAAAATTCATTCATTTGATAACACATGCATTATTTCATATGCCGCAACTCAAAAGGTTTTTTTTGAAAAATCTGATGAAACGAAACTAGGGAATGAAAAAAGAAGATATCAAGATCTTAAAATGACTTCGGCATACATAAATAGTGAAATTTGAAATCACAATAATTCAAATATATTTTTCCGGTTACCAATAAATATGCCTGGAACGACAGCAACTGAGTCATACCTCCTATACTCTAGAAATACCTTCTATACTCTAAAAATACCTCCTATACTCTAAAAGGTTCACGTCAAATTTGGAATCATCTTGTATATTTGCTTTTATCGAACATTTGTAAATAGGTTCAGTAATCAACTATTCAAGTGCCATTTTACAGCCATAGAAAACTGAGCTACCCAAAATTTGAAATGAAATGCGGACGTCCGTCTGTGAAAGGAGCTAGAACTAACTCATAGGCCATAGAACATATTTTTACAGGTTTTCGAGAATTTTCAATATTGATACCTTTCAATCATTTTTGCTTAAACTCACACTATTCATATTGTCTCAGTCGATAAGAATTGTACTTGCGTGAATAATTTCTAGAAACAATTACAGTAGTATGCATAAGTTTTAAATCGTAGTAAAACGTAGATATTTGACAGCACGAAAGAACTCAGACTAGTCAATCTCCATTTCAGTATAATCAGTTAACATATTTAACTACACTGCACTACACTTTACTAACCCCATCTACACTGACAACTGCAAGTCAGTGGAGTGTGGTATAGAATAATTTTTTATGCAAGTACAACGAATAAACCTAAACCTAATATATACACGAAAGCAACATGACTATCTATTGACATTATATAGTCGAGAATTTAACCTCTCATGCATTTAACTAAAAGCTACCATTAGTTTACTTGAGGTTCAGCCTGTCAAGTTTTCATACGTACATAAATAATCCATCGGGGATATTCTAACAAATTTTGGTGACATATTTTGAGAAATGGACCCAAAATTTAAGGGATCGTCATGGCAAACTCCTTGTGGTGTATGGAAAATACACACTTGAATAACTTATGTTATAAAAATCATTCAAATACAGATTCTTCTGAAAATACCTTTAAATAATATCTTTCGATATTGATATCTTATGATATACTTCTATTGCTTTCGACGTACCACGTTTTGAATGACCAATTCAATTATTATATCAACTGGCATACAATATTGCAGTCAAAAACTTAGTAAAACGGTAACATAAAAAAATACAATACAAAAAGAAATGATGAAGGTATTACCAAAAAGTCTGTATTTTCAAAGATTGTATTAATAGCAAAGCATATTGTATTAAAAACCTTTATCAAGAATATCAACTCGTTTGAATTTAATACTTATGTTATAGAACCGGAAAAATATCAAAGGCCACTTCCGTTCTTCTGAAAACTAATTTTCATTCAGGAAACTCAATACATGTTGAGTTTACAGAAGTACTTATTCAAACAATTCGAGATTTTGATTCAAATGATATGAATAGTTTTTTACTCTGAAGAGAAAAAATCGAATCTTTTCATTCGAACTTGCTTCAAAACAACATTATTTTTCGAGAAGAAGGTCAACACCACACACACACAGCGATCAAGTGAGAGTCAACCGATATATTCCGCGACCTTTCCTCATACATCTGAGGTCATCTGATAATTTTATCGCAGGACGATCACTATAAAAAACTTCCGAAGAGTAAAAGCTTTCAGGGAAACTTTGTTTTTATCAGTGAAAGCCAATAATTTTCTGGCACGTCACACTCTCCATGTTCCGGCACCATTCGGAAGTGAAAATAATCATTGGCATCCCGCTCCGACCACCTACGACTGGTCTGGCTGACGCCCTTCGGAAATTGAGGTGAAGACTCATCAATTCTGCGGCATCAGCATATCATTCTCATCGGCATCCATTATCGGACGCTCTGCGTTCGCTCCGTTGGTTTGCACTGAAATTTAATTAGCAGTCATCGATTATATCCTGCCCTGCTACCTCCGAATACATACTTGTCAACTAGAGTCTTGGGGATACACGATCTATTAATAAGTCTCCTTTATCGAGATATAAGACGAGACATTCCGAACGGTAATCGACAATTCTATGGGATGCTGGTTGATCACGCTTCGATTTTATGGTCCATCTGTGATGCAGACCTAGGGCTCCCGACGACAGTGACTATCATTTTGTAATCAAGGAAACTTGCGAATTGTTCCACACCCTATAGTAGATTAGATTCCGATATGCGTGTATATTTGAGGTCAATTTACATAGAACACGCTGCTAATTGAATTTTCGACGATATTCCAGTGACACTAAAAGCGCAATTTCCACAAGAAATGACTTTGCAAACTTTATTTTGTCAACGAAATGAGTGTATTCAAAGAATGCTTTGATATCAAAGTTTCAGTTCGCATAATTGAAGTTTTTTTGGTTATTCTGTTTCTGAAGCCAGTGGTCCGTGAAACCTAAACAGGACAATGATCTCTTGTTATTTCCGGTAGTAAACTTGTGTTGAGCTATATTAAAACGGAACAGAATGCCTCGATTTAGCATCACCATGCGTTGTAATCGCAGTTTCCAACAAGCTTCCGATCTTTGTTTGATCGATCAGTCCCCTTACAGTATCCTCGAGCCGTCCCTGAATTCAGTACTTTTTCCTATCCTAGACCAACGTAGGTAAGCCTATTCCCTAATTCTAAGAATTCCTTCCCGATGTGCCTGTAACAAACACCATTACGTCGGAGACCTAAGTACCTACTCGAGACATCCGAGTTCCTATACCTTTTTCTTCGATAACTTCAAGGTGAGTAAGTCGTATTCCGTTTCCCTCTTCTGCAAGTTAAAGAGCTGACTCCATTCCGAATATTATTCACGACGCTTGAAATAATTTCAGCGTTCATTTTTACAAAGCGCATTGTGTGTTTGGAACCGATAAGTAAGTGAATTCATACAAGGTTGATAAGCAATTCGCCAACCCTAGTTTCCTCCGTTTTTTGTGCAACGATACTGTATATAGTCTCCGTTTTGGACTACATAATAACCCTGTTAACGAAGAAGTTCAGCGTTGATTCAATCTTATCCCAGCGACCAATATTATTTCCCGTCCACTATACCGAAGTGAGTGGATTTCCCCGTGTGCGGACTAGCTGTGATACCACCGGTCCCAACATCATGGTAGATATTCCGAGAGGAGTAGGATTGTTGCCCATCGAGATGTTAGTTTGTTTTTCACGGTTCGAAATTTCTAATATTCATCGCTTTACCTTAACTATTTCTGTGACCACTCATGATATCTGTCGAAGGTTAGGGCTCGTTTTTTAATTCACCAAACTGGTGTGGTTGTGGTGGAGTATGGTGGACATAGAACATAAATGGTGGGTGTTGGACTAGATAATTTGACATTCACGTCATTCAACCAACAATAAAAAAACGAATTGGTGGATCCATCACTTTTCCACCGCACCAATTTGGTGAATTAAAAAACTCGGCCTTATATTTCGATAGTGGTCGAAGAACGCTGTCAATTTGTCAGTTCAGTTTTGAGGCGAAATCCTAGAGTGGATCAATTTCGAGTTGATAAAGGGGGAATATATTGAAGAATACTTTTCCATATCGCTTAATGCGTATTGAATATCAGCGATAATCTCCAGAAACGTGAGTTCATTATCTTGTGACTATTGTAAATTACATCTTTTCGTACCTTTCAGCCTTCTTTACTTGGTATTCTGGTTTATTGGTGACCTATCGGATATTTTTGGAACATTCTTTTAGTTCTGGAGACCTTACATAGCCTTCGAGCACTGATCGTATTGAATATCGTACGATATTGAAGGTTGGCCCCCTGGTCACCTCCTTACTACCACAGCCTTTTGGTGTCCTGTTCGTTTGAAAGTTCTCATTGTCTGGAGGACTGGAAGGGTGTTACAACTAAGTTGAGAGTATACAGGCCTAGAACTAAGTGTACACTATCGCTAGGCTCCTACTCGAGTGTTTTTCAGGCAGAAATACTTGCAATCGAAAGATGCATAGAGATAAACCTGGAAAGAAACTATCAAAGGTGTGACATAGTGATCCATTCTGATAGTCAGGCTGCTATTAAAGCACTGAACTCCTATGTCATCGACTCAAAGCTGATATGGTAGTGCCGAAGGAAACTCAATGAAGTAGGCAAGAACAACAAGGCCTCTTTAGTCTGGGTTCCTGGGCACTCGGGAATCAAAGGGAATGAAGAGGCCAACACTCTAGCCAGAAAGGGAGCACAAACGCTACCTACTGACCCAGAACCTTTCTGTGGTATAAGCAAATGTACCTATAAGCAAGAGTTTTTGGAGAAAGAAGAAAATGAAAGAGGGGCAAGCTGGAGGAATTCTTCAGGAATGAAACATTCAAAAAAGTCCCTTTGGAACTTTGAAACTGCTAGATCCAAAAATCATTTGCATCTCAGTAAAAATAAGTTACGCCTCCTCACTGGTTTCCTCACAGGACACTGTCGTCAGAGGAAGCACATAATGAGAATGGGCTTATCAGAAACTGACGAGTGCAGATTCTGTTGGGAAGAGGAGGAAACTCCTGTTCACCTGATCACAGAATGCCTCGCCATTGTGAGCCTATCCAAGAAATATCTTGGACAGAAGCATTATAGGAGGAATGAGAACTTAGCCTCCTTGAAGCCCTCTCAGATATTAGAATTCATCAGAGCTCTAGAGCTGAAGTGCGAGCTGTAGGTTGCGAAAACAGCTCCGACAAGGGGGCACAATAGACCTTAAGGTCGCAGTGGAATATAACCCCTTACCAACTATAACTATAACTATAAGATGGTTCAGCCGTTGCATTGTAAGATTCTGATGAAGAACTATCAGAGGCTTCGACACCGGATAACTACACAAGATCCACGGTAAACTAACTAAACTCAACACTTGAAAATCGACAGTTGCAGCCCACTATATTATACATTAATATAAGTGCCTTTACCGACTTTCATAATTTTATACTCTGTACATGTAATCTTATTAAATTCGATTTGAATAATTTTGAAAGACCCCTAGGTCACTCAAATTACTAAGTTCGGTTATCTTTAAGTGTTAAGGACAGTGGCGAAGACATTTCGATACTCATAGGTTATATATCCTGTAGCATTGAACTATCAGTTTTATGGCGAGTGATTTCTTGTGGGTGGTTATTATAGTTCAGATCGGTTGGAGTGAGTGTGTTTGATTCTTTACCCTTTTTATGCCCCGTCATTTGGAAGCTTACGTTTCAGAAACTCTAGGTGTTGCTCCCAGTCGAACACACCTGCGTCCGTTTAAGCCAGCTGGGAGATATTTTTTACCAGATCAAGTGGCGCCCCTATTTCAACCTCATAGAGCTAGCCGGCTATTTTATTTGGAATTGTGAGAGTAAGCTGAAGGACGTGACAAATAATGCTATGCAATGGAATGGCAGTTTTGCGTACGTGTTGTATATGGACCAAAGAAGGTATCGGAACACGAAGAATACCCACTGGTCAACCGAGGGATACCACTGAAGTTCAAGAAAGGTAGGTATTTCAAGCAACTGGCTCTACTGGACCATTTCGTTACTTTGCATCAAATCGCTAATTAAAGGTTGAGAGACGATAGTAGACCTTCCATATACCTGCGTAATTTCGCCGTATTTAATTAGAATCCGATGTTTCATTTCCTACTAAGTTCATCATTAAATTAGATTTTCACAGGATGAAGGAAAGTGGTTTTTTGAAAAAACTCAAATCAACTGATGCCGACGGTTCGCGGATATATTTCCACTTCTTCAGTTTCTTCGTTTTAAATATTTCGGACTCTTCATATACCGTTCGCGATTGGTAGTGCGTACCAATGTCGTCAACGATTTGAACTGGTGCAGACAATAGCAGTTTTTGGAAGCAGAATGACACGATGTCGTATTTAGCGATGACCATAGAAGGGGGAAATGCCACCATGGTATTCTGCTCCGACCACCTACGATTCGTCTGGTTGAGGTTGCATCCGGTGGTGCTCCTTCCGAATACATACTTGTCAACTAGAGCCTTGGGGATACACGATGTAGTAAGTCTCCTTTATCGAGAGATAAAGCGGGGCATTCTGAGGGGTAATCGACCATTTAATGTGATGCTTGTTGATCATATGACTATAATTTAGTAATCAGAGGAACTTATGAATAGTTCCGTACTCTGTCGTTGATTAGATTCCAAATATAGGTGAATATTGAGGTCGATATACATTGAGGACCCTAATTGAATTTTCGAAGATATCACGATATAATAACGTATTTCAGTGTGGCTGGAGTTGAGATATACTCCTTGATATCAAAAGTTTTACATCCGGGAAAAAGCACTCAGTGAGCTTAATTCTTTGTCATTATCCGCACAACACAAAATTTCAGGATATTTCATTAACGTTCGAGCCGAAAAATCGATTATGTGTTCGAGAACAATGTAGCTGAATAAATTCTTGTACTTGCCTAGGCCTCGGCGAAATAAGAAAGACGATGTTTGCTTATGATAACTAGAACCAAGAATTTCGAATCTGGTTAATGAATCCTGCAAAAAAATATTTTTCGATGAAGATGTAGATAATCTTTGAAAAACAATTTTTTCGAAGTGTTTTAAAAATTGGATTCACACGAAACTTTTTAGTCAGTTTCACGTGAATATTTTTCAAATAGCTACAAAGTTTCGATTTTATCGCATCTGTTCTTCTTGAGTAAATAACCTCAAAATTTAGAACAAATACGAAATTTGACATATTTTTTTCCATATATCAAACGTTGTTGTTGAATACTGATTTTGAGGTCTGTTCCAAATTCCATCGAAAATTGATCAACACTTTCAACCAAAATTCCAGAAATTTCTGAATACATATTTTTTTGGAATTTTCTTACCACTAGATCCATACAAAATATTGCTTTAGGTTACGCGTCAGTATTCCAGAACTAATTGAAAAGTTAAAATCCGATCCAATAAGTACTTCATGAGGTATGGAGGAATTGTTCTCAAAATTTCATATAGATATAACTCCGTAACTGTTCGGTGATATCGCCCACTAACTAACTCAACCGAGATATTAAGGCTCCAAATCTAACACGAAAATTTCTAGACGAGGTATTTTCCTTTGAAAGTAAGAGCGCACACGGCCGGACGGTCGGACAGATAGAACCAAATTTGACCACGGATTCTTCATCCGTGAGTCCGACCTAGACATTTTCGGCTCAAAATTCGAAAATTACAGACATCGTGACGGAATGATAAAGCGCCGTTCCTCAATACAAGTGCGTGAAGATATGAATGAAGCTAACCTCTCATACTCCTTCAAGATAAAAATGGCATTGATTCATGTGCTATTTTTCCTCATTGAAAAACGATTATCTTTCCTAATATAGTTTCAGAGAGGCAGAAGAATATCGGTTTTATGTAAATACTCATATCTGAATTGTTCACGCTAATTTGACCTCACTATGAGCATAATCCTTGTACACGAATGTGCTCTCAGCCCGCGAAAAACTCTAATCTAGATTGAAATCTGGTTGTCCTAACGGGAAATGAATAATTATCTACTCATGCTTGCTGAATCCATCCACCATTCTGTACCATCTACTCGGAACGTAATCAGTATTCAACTTGTTTTCATTCCGTTTCTTTTACCTTGTTACCTCGCCAGCTGGAGCAAATTGGAAACGCCAAATTACCTGGGGCTGATTGTTTGATACTCTTCGTCAAATGAACAATCTGAATTGACAAACTCCCTCGACTGCTGATCCCAACGGGCCAGTTAATTGGGTTTCGAATCTCGAATGGTTACATCATTATTTCGATAGATGATCCTATCGAAGATTCAAATGTGAGAGAACGAATTTATACCGATGAGTGGGTGGAATCATGATTCAATATCATAATTTATTTAGTTCACATAGGTTTTATAACTATACGAAGTGCAGAACCAATTAATTATTATCCACTTCATAAGGTGTAGTTTTAGAATTGCAAATGATAATACAAGACAAAATATTATTAGATTTTATTTTTGATTGTTATAATTCGGTAGATAATTTCATGGCATTCATTTTACCATTACCATATTTGACTTCTTTATTGTCTTATTATGCTGATAAATAGTTGGTTATTGGCTGCAGGACTGGGCAAATAAACTGATCAATTCCAGACAGTTGACGTTTCGATCCTGATCTGGATCTTTCTCGAGACTGAAAGGATTTTAATCGTGATAACATATATTGATTGAATAGAAAAATACACATAATACAGGGGACTAAATAACAAAACTACAATAGTAAAGATGAATCCTCTAAAAACTATATGATAGATCTAAAATTATATACGTGACATCGAAGTGAGTCAACTTTTTGAAAAGGTATAATTCCACCGGAAATATTTGTAGGTCCACTCTTACAAATTTTGTCTTGTTCACACCAACTTAGGTTGATCATCAAAAAAACTGCGTATTTTCACTGAAATTTTGGTCAGTAATTTCTCTATCAAATATTGATATCGAACTTTTTTATTGTTGGTTGTTAATTCAACACTAGAAAAAGACACGGAAAAATGAAGAAACCAAAATATCAACGTGAATTATCAAATAATCTCCACCGCAGTGGATATTGCTGAACATCTGTTAACGCAATATTGCGAAGACACCAACGTGCTTGTATCGGTCAACACAGTCGAGAATACCATGAAAATAGGAAGCTGGCAGTTCAACGGGATTGAAAAATGGTTACCTCAAATCAGCTTATTCTGAACAAGGAAAAGACAACAATAATAATCTTCAGGACCAAACAAGCTAGAGCCAAAATACCAGAGGAAATCCGTCTGAGAAATACTATCCAACCATCAGAAGCATCAGAGAAATTTCTGGGAGTATCTCGATGAGTTTCTTGACTGGAAACAATACATTGAAAATGTAACCAAAAAGGTAAAATCTACTCCATACGCCGAAGAAATTCTATTATGCCTGCTTTGAAGACATGGCAAGATATAGAATCTTGTTCTAGGGTTCCTTTTCGGGTATTGAAAATGTTTTTGTTGCTCAGAAACGAGCCACAAGAAGTATCCCAAGAAGGAATACAAGAGGAATTCTCACAATTTATGCGCTGTAAATTCATGAATGCTTGAAATTCTTGTCTCGTAACCCCAACTATTTCCAAACTGAAAGACACCACAGTTATCAAATAAGATCTAATGAAATTATAAATATATCCAATACATAGACTTGCATTCTCGGAGAAAGGAGCTCTCTACAGATGCATCAAATTTTCCCAACAGATTGCAAAACCTGAGAGCATCAAGAATCTTCAGAAGAGAAGTCAGAAAACATCTGATCGACATAAAACCCTACACCATAAAGAATTTTCGATAACGAATGAGCTATGATTTTTCTAGAACGCTATGTCTTTTAGTTTTTATTCTCATAGTTAAGATAGTAACTCATTCAGAAATATAGGAGTGCTATTACTATCATTGAATATTCTAGAATGATTCATTTCCACGAATTCAATATTTGTTGGATAAATCATCATTAAGAACACCTCGTACATTAGATCCAATTTCGAATTCTAGACTCGATCGAATAGGAATTGCTCGCACCAACCACCCACATTGTTGTCGAAACAACGAAATCTTCGGAACAACTACTGATAACCCAAGCTGTGCTCAAACTGAAACCTATAAATTCTCCTTATGAATGTTTAACATGAAATAATCCCCTTAAATTATACGTGTTAATCGATTTCCCCAGAAACCACGTCGCTACAGTGGCCGTATTCCGTAATGGTTCCGCAAATCCTTCCGTCCGGGTTTCGACCCCTGCTTTCAGGCCAAAAGCAAATTCGTATCTGCGAAGCACCGAACATAATTCTCTCTGGCTTAAACAGATTACAAAACTGAAACTCAACGAAAAATTCGAATGCGAAAGGGCGAACGCAAAATAATTACACGTATCCTCATCAAAATTAAAACGTCATTAAATGGCCTGTATAGGAAGGAAAGTGTTGAACTTGTCGTGGCTTTCAAGTATCGACATTTTTTTGAAACTCATCAGGCTGATGTTGTGCGTGGTCTTGTGGTAGATTGGCTCCGTCTAGGGAACTGTTGGTATGAGCAGATTCAACACAAGTTCAACTATGGAGATGCAATCTTTTTGCTCTGCCTTCTAGGGGCGTAGCTAGGGTACGGCAAGGAAGGGTAGTGCCCTGCCTTGGAGCACTATTGTCCTACCTCGAAAAGCTAAACCTAAGTATCTTGAAAATCCATCAGATCAATGAAAAGTTTTATTGGCCTACCTCTAAAAAACCCGGTAGGCAGGGACCGTGTAGTGTAATAACGAACTGGCAGCCAGGATCCTGATCTAGGGCGATCGAGTGGACCCGATCTGACTAGCTTCCTACTGCCTGGCATTTAGGGCAGTATCATAGCAACTCCGAGAGCGTTCATTCAAGAATAGAATAGAAGCGGCCAGCATCTAGGGTGGTGTAATAAACGACTCTCGACTCGGCAGATTGGGCACCCGATATGCCAGGATCTTGAAATTGGGTAGTGTAATAGACCTTTAGGTCAACTGCAGCTACGGGCTTGCTGCCTTCATATCAGCAAATGGTTCGCCATTATTAATTGAATAAGGAATGATTCGAGGCGAGCTCGAACACTAAATAGAACTCAAACGACATTTTGGCTTTTCTGGGTTGAAGTTGAGAAAAGAGCTAACAAATAAACTGAAGAATGTGGTGTTAAGATGATTCGAGAATTGTCAAAAAATTATCAAGCTGAATGTAATATAGTTACGACCGATCCTTGCGCTTGCGCCATTTTGCAATGCCAAGAAACTGTTCTGGTGCCTGTGCCTTTAACCAGGATTTTGGCGATCTAAAGCTGGAATTTGTTGTTTGTTGGCCTGTTTCCAATGACAATGGCCACTTCGTTTTCTACTTCATTATTTTCTGTATTTTTGCTCCACTTCCCCACATACAATTCGAGATTACATAGGAAAGTAGTATTCTATAATGACGCTATATAGGTTAAGAATTATCTTTCGAATTCCACCTGTTCATGATTCATTGCATGGGAAGGGGAAAATTTTCTGAAACGTAAACTTCAACTCTTTGACGCCAAGTGATGAAGGAAAATGAACGACACATGTATGTTTTTTCGAGAAAAGCATGAAGTAGTCAACTGTATTCTTATCCTCATTTGTTGTTATTCTATTTTTCTTTCAGCTTTTGTTTCGTACGGGATACAATTATCAAATCACACAATGAATTTGTTTTTTCATTTCAAATCTTACAATGATGACAAGCAGCGCTTTTTGTTGATTTCATATCTTGTCTCCTCACTCTCTCCTCCACCCTAACTTCCCTATATCCGGATATATCTATGCCGAGGTACTTATATCTCATTTTCTGTTGAACGATCTAATTTTTTCTTTCTACTTTCTCGCGCGCAGCGGAGTAATAATCTAGATAATATCATAAAAAGCAATAAACAAACACTAATAACCATTTTCGGAGTTGGTGTGAATTCCAACTACTATTCAGATATATTGTACATTTTGTGCTACATAGCTAATTATTTATTGTGAGGTTATTGATAAGAAGCAATAAATACCTGATGATATTCAATGCGCATATCTATGTATGGTCATATGTATAATGTATTTTTTAAGTTAGTAAAACTGTACAGTTTAATTAACAGATATATTTCGATCTGTAGCTTCAATTTGCGTTTGTTGCTACATTTTGCCAATTTTATATAGATATATTTTTATACGAGTTGTAGATTCTCCTTTTCTGTCTGTTTTGAAATAGCTCGAATATGATTGTTTTGAGAACTCCATCTTGTTATTGTTAGCGGCTGTCATTTTATCGAAGAAAATTAATACACAAGTGTTGGTGTATTTCGTATTATTTCTAATTGTGGTTTATTATTCGACGAAATCAAAAATTAAACCTTGGTGATCGACCAATAAATTAAAAATTTCCTGTCCGTCCGCCATCCGTTGTCCGGGGCTTTCCTCTGAAAGTACTGAACCGAAATCCGTGAAACTTAGTAGCAAAATAGTGTGTCGCTCGAGATTGATCCTCCAAGGTTCTCAGCAGGATCGGTGTACCCTACAGGCTCAAAACACTGGGGCTAGAAGGGAAAAAAATATTTTTCGAAAACTTGCCACCGAATTTTCATGAAACTCTCAACGATGATCATTGTTGCATAACAAACTAAGAATTTTCACCCGGATGATTTCCGATTAGTGGTTTCTGAGTCATGAAGAAAAACGCTGCGAATTGTGTTGTAAAAAACCAATGGGTTATGAATAATATATAAGTTTTATTCAATATATCGATGGTATTGGGTTATTTTATTGAGAAAATAATGAACCCTTGTGAAAAATTTGCAGCGGTTTTTCAGAAACAGAAATGCTAATTATGTCGTTGTGGGGTGATACTTATTTTCTGTTGGTTATTTTCAGTTTTGTGGTATATTTTTATTATCTGTCGGTTTATTCCACAAAAAAATTTCAATTTCACCACACTTATACGGGGAAACAGAGGTTCTGCTGAATTACTCAACAAGGTCGATGTAATAAAGTCTTTCGTACAATTAAAATGGCCCTTGTATCGACCCGAAGAAAAACATTTCGAACAATTCCATTCCAAGTAGCCAAGAAATCATATTCCCCGAAAAAAATCTCAATAGATGTCAGAAAGCCTGATGGAAATATACAAGAAAAGAAACCCTCTATTGATACCACTGAAATATGAAATCAACTGTAACGTTGAATTTTAAATTGACTCCATTTCGCCTGGAGCTTTGCTTGTGAAATAATTATTGGAGCCATTCACTTTACATTCGCAAGAACGGAAGTTGATGCCCGCCGGGAAAATTTCTGTAATTTTTCATCGAGGAGACTTATTGATGACGCAGTTATTCATCAGACTAATTGAATTTCTTCAGAATTTCACTCGAGATATCTTCGCATTCGTTGTTCTGGAATCTCCCGGTGGAAATTTGGATTACTTTTTCGACGAAATTCATTAGAACATCTCGTGGGAAATGAAAGAATGTGCAAGATGACCATGAAATTGGTTTGTTTATTTCGGTAGGCAAAATGAGAAAACTCCAGAAAGCACCGACTTGAGGTCAGGGGCTTCTACGCGCTTGTTCAAATTTCAACTATTAGATCAACCTAGTTGCGTGTTGGTAATCTCCATCTGATAACGAAGTTTCAATCCAATTATATTTGTAATTTTTAAGATAAATTCCAAATTACAACGAAATTTGGCACATTTTTTTCCTTATATCTCCGAAAGTAAATATCGGATCGAATTGAAATTTGAAACATTGTTGTTGAATACTGACTCTAAGTTCTGCGCTAATTTCTATCGAAATCTAATGAATATATTCAGAGAAATAAAAATTTATTCCAAAACTGTCCACGAAGTTTCAATTTGAGCGGGTCTATAATTCATGGGACTTCGAGGAATTAACCTCAAATTTCAAATGGGCCTAACTCCGAAACTATCCAACCGATTTTACTCATTAATGAAATCAACTGAGATATTTGGACTTCAAACCTAATTACAGACATCTCGACGAAAGGATAACTCGCTTTTCCCTTAAATAAGCGCGTAAAAAGGTTATTATGACAATGGAGTCGGTGGGGGGGATCCATCGATACTTAGCCACCCTGAAGATAATTTCCATTGTTGGTTTTTTACGCACATGTTCAGGGGATCAGAGAGCCTTCGTTTTGTCCAAATGTCAGAAATGTTCAAATTTTTTCCCGAAAGGGTCTCCCACGACTAGGTTGGACTCACTGATGACGTATCAGGTGTCAAAATCGATTGTATCCGGTCGGCCGTCCGTATGCACGATTATGGGCGTACGGAGAATCCTATCGGGTTGAAACTTTCAGGGTAGGTTGCATTTCGTAATGCGACTGTTGAATTCGTTAATGACTGAATCAGCCAAACATGTTCTCGAATGTGAATCATTTCTCTCACAAGTCTTCTGTTGTAATGATATTCTCTGTTTGATATGGAAATATTTTGGAATTCCAACCTATGGGTCAGTGCATGGCAGAAACTGTCCTTTGTATTTTTCTCATTCTTCTTTTCGTCGTTTCCGTGTTGTCTTCTTCTGTCTTGGAGCAACTGCTTGGTTTCGCCAACAGCATTTTTACAGTCTCCACAGGGACTTCTGTATATCACCTCCGATTATTCAAGGTTGAGGGTATTATCATTTAGTTTTCTATGATCGTTCACTGCTGGATGAAAGGATGAGCATCTAAAGATGTGGAAAGCGAAAAAATAGAACAAAATAGGTGTTGATAGACATCTTGATCGGAACCTTCTTCATGTCTCATCAAAACTTTTTCAATTAACGGAAGGAAATCATTTATTTTGTTCAAACCCTATGTTATCCGTATCATTCAAAAGTTTTTTTTCTAATTGTTCTCCTAGTATGATCTGCTGTCAATAAATCAACCCATTTACACATCATTGTTCGCGGAGTATATCCGGCGGTGAATAGCTCCTTTCCTCCTGTGTCTAAATGTTTTTGGGAAAATATCTCCTCTTCAGTAGATAATCCATTTTTGAGTGGAAGCCATACAAACGCGTTCACTATAACGATGGCGTTAGCGATGGCGATCAGATAATGACATTATATATATATATATATATATATATATATAAATATATATTCTTTTGAGAATGAGCATTACATTCTAAGATATATCACAGTGTTAGCAGAGGAAATGTAAACGGGGTACCATACATTGAACTAGTGGAACAGCTCACACACTTATCGCGGCTGTTCTGCGACTTGGCAGCGTCCAGACGCGATATTGAGCGATCGCATGACGTTAGAGAAAAATATGGCCGTTGCTATGGAAATTTTATTAAAGGTTCTACAAACCAACGCGGCCGCGATGGCAATGAGGAAGCGGCAGCGATCTCGATCAACTCAAACGAATGAATTTGCATGAAAATGCATGTGTTTGGGTTGATTGAGATCGCTACCGCTGCCTGATCGCCACCGTGATCGCGTTAGTTTGTAGAATCCTTTAGGGCTAACTTAAACGTACCACGAGTCGTCGATAACAACCACAAAACTTTCGCAGATACTAACCACAGGAAAGTGACTGCAAAAGCCCTATAGTTCGTTCCTTGTCGCACACATAGCATTTTGATTACAAGGTATTATGTCCGTAAGGGACGATAATACCATTGTTTAAACTTAAACAATCAAAATACCATTGTTTAAGGTTCCTTAAACAATGATAATACTGTCTCCGCATGTTATTTCTTATGGAGGTACATGAAAATAAACTCTATCACAAATAAGCTTGGTTTACCGAATGATTTGATTTTCCAAATACCACTGATTCAATTATCACTATAACTTCACAATAAGTTTCAAATTAATAACAGTGCTGCAAAATGAATGATGATTCAAAAGCCGAATAATCGTATGATTTACTGAATTGCTGAAAGAGTTATATGACTCTATGAAGAATAACATAGAGAGTCAGTATTATTGTCCTCAATATAAGAGAATAGGTAACTTCCATTGTGTTTTAGTTCGATTGTTGTTCCGTCAAGTCGTCAAAACTGGGGTATTCAGTAGGAAACCTTGTGAGCGAACTGTTTGATAGAAATATTCTAGAAAAGCAGTCACGTGAAGTCAGCAGCTTTCACGCGCATATTCAAACCCGTTGCAAATGCGGTCATCTTTTTATGTATTGACCTCGCCCAATACACCTTTGCTTTCTGATGGAAAAAGTTGGTGATATTCTTATCATATTATCCTCATAAAATCCTGCAGGAACCTTTGAGCAGTCATTTTACAATCAAGTACTGGATTTTAATTCAATCAAATCTGTTTTTTTCTTTGGGAAAATAAAATTTTGGATGAGTATATCTATGGAATCGAATTGAAATTCAGTACTTGATTGAAAAATTACAGGTTGAAGGTTGATACAGAATTTCCTGAGGATAGTATGATCAGAAGATCGCAGAATATAGAATATTTTAATAAAAATTCTTAGTTTTTTTAAATTGTTCTAATGACATGATCATCACGAAATTTTGCAAAAAGTTGTTCATCAGTATTTTTAAACTAGTTACTAAGTTCCATCATGATTAAAGTAGTATTTTTGAACTCAATTAAAAGACACAAGTGTGGTTGATTTCTACTTTATTATAAACACATGACGCGTTTCACTACATTGTAGTTTTATCAGATGCTGAGTTGCAACTGTCTCAAAAAGTGTGTTACAGTTTTACATAAACCAATACAGGTACAGAGATATTTCCAACGGGTCAATCATAGAAAAACCAGACCGGGCCCCTAGCTGAATAGGTTTAGCAATGGTGAATTTGACAGTTCCGTCTGGTCGTTTAATAAATTCCCAGAATTTCTTAAACGGTTTATCTCTAGAGCCTCCAATAAATTTAACTTCCGCCCTTTGTTCTCTATGTGTAGAATCTTCAAATTTTCGTCGAAGTCGTGTTTTTCTATTATTTAATGTTCGGAGTACGTGGAGTTAAATTTATTCTTCAAAAAAGAACTTCTGTGTTCTTTCATTCTGGTGTTGAATGATCTTCCCGTTTGACCTATGTAAGTTTTAGGACATGAGCCACAGGAAAGTTGATAAACTCCTGATAGGTTGAATTTCAGAATTTTAGGTTTATAGTTTTTGAAGATTCTACCCAAAGAGTTTGTGGTTTTGAAAGCTATGTTGATGTCAGATTTTCTCAGAAATTTCTTAGTTTTTAGTGATGGGTTTCCGAAAAAGGTTAAAGATTTGAATGTTGCTTTTATTTTCGACTTTGGGTATGCTTCCGTGATAGCATTTATATATTGTTTCTTATTGATTATGTTACCGATCATTGAAGGTGTATAAAAGTTATTGGATGCTATTTGTTTAATTAGATTCAATTCGTAATCGAACTTCTTCGGAGATAGAGGAATTGATAATAATCTGTGTGTCATACTATGATATGTGGATAATTTGTGTTGAATTGGATGGAAAGAATTTTTTGGGATAGTTATATCTGTATGAGATGGTTTATGAAAAATGGAACTTGTTGTTGATTCTTGTTATTGTAAGGTCTAAGAAGTTTAATTGGTCTTTGGTTTCTAGTTCCATTGTTAATTTGATGTTCTTTTGTAGTGTGTTAATGAACTTGAAAAGACTATTGAGTTGTCTGAGTGTTCCCATAAAGCAAACGAAGACGTCATCAACATATCGATACCAGAATAGTATCGTTGAAATTATTTTATTTTTATGGATGAGTTTTTCTAAGTAATTCAGAAATATTTCTGCTAGGATTGAGCTTAAGGGGTTACCCATAATTAAGCCTTCTTTACTTTCATAAAATTTTCCAACGAAGCTAAAATAATTTTGATCTAAACAAGTTTTCAATAAGTAGAGGATGTCTGATTTTATTATGGGGTTTAATTTTTTTTGGTTAGCATTTCATCTATGAGGTCTATCACTTCGTCAGGGGGTACGCTCGGAAATAAATTTACAACGTCGAAAGATACTAGCTTTGATTTGGGGGGGGGGGGGTGGCTTCGACATCTTTTATTTCATTTATTAATTCTAAAGAATTTTGAATCGTGAATTCGGGTTTGAAGTTACAGAAGGTTTTTATGGTGTTTATGAGAAATTTTGAAAGATTGTATGCTTTTTTATGTAATTTTATCAGGGAATAAAGTTCTGGTGCTTGGGGATTCATTGAAATAAATTTATTGATGTTTCTTATCGTGATAATACTGCCAGAATCTTCTAACGCGTATTTAATTTTTTTCTTAAAGGTTTCGGTTGGGTCTTTTTTAAGTTGGGTGAAATTTCTTTTTTTTTGATAAATTCTATTGTTTTTTCAATGTAGTCGGGCTTATTTAGTGCTACTTGTCAAGTCGCGAACCTTCCCTTTATTCACCCAACGTGAACGTTGGGCTGCCTAACTCGGGTTGTGTTGGGCGTGAAACGCATTCTTGCTGGAATCGTCTGTCAAGCGTCATTCATTCTTCTAAAATCGCCAGAGTTAGTACTTACGTGTTTAAGAGATAACCTCAAAAATTCATCCGAATTGGAATCGATAATTTATCGTCGCATTTTTTCGCCGCATTGTTCGTCTGATCTAGATACAATTTCATCTATTTGCCTACACGGGTAAAACCCACTGCAAGTTATATTGACAGTTTGGAGTGGAGTGTCTTGTGAATTTGTTTTCATCAGGTGAAGGCCGAGGACGCTGAGCAGAAGGAAAGGTACATCCCTGAGTCCCTCCCCTTTACCTGTACCTTTTGTTACCAGACCAGTGGCAATTCGCCTAGTTTTTCACCTTCAACCCATTAAGGTAAGACATCGCATTTCACTTCCTAATTGTGCAATATCAACTTGTATTATTGTCATCAGAAATTGACCGAGACAACAATTCTCGATCATTTATTGGTGCCGAAACCAGGGACCTTTAGATCAAAAAATAATTCAGTCTATTCATTCCATTCATCTGATTATTTCATCGTGAATTCATAATTCAATATTCGTTCAAACAAACTACTTGAAACGCTAATCTTCATCGAAGTCTTATCTACGGCATCTGTTTGTTATCACCGTCTGTTTCATTCACATTCAATTTCCGTGAATAATTAAATTCCGTATACCAGGGTTGTTCAAAATATAAAATGCCGTCGGTGGAGAAATTGAAGGCATCTATCAGCGAGTTTGTAGTAAAGCGTGAGAATGCATTCTCCGCAGCGTCTACACTGCTCAAGCTGATCAAAGGGTTGACCACGGAGGTGGATACAGCCAACATGTGCCTGTCGGAGTTGATCAAGGTAGAAAAGAATTTCAGGGAAGCCGATGAATCAATCATCAGACTGAACTCTCAGTTGGAGGAACCGGCACAGGATGGATCACCATCAAAATTCGCGGCGTTCTTTGAGATTTGCCTGAGTGTACGTGAGGCCCACAGTCGTCTGACATGCCCTTCTTCTGGTACGGCGCTCGCATCCTCATCGGTTGATTTACCCATTCCTCGAGTTGAGCTGCCCGGCTTCTATGGCAAAATCGAGGAATGGCCCGGATTCATCGCTCTCTTCGATGCCCTAGTGCATCAAAACAAATCTCTGGCGCCTGTTCAGAAATTTCACCTCCTAACGTCTGCTCTATCCGGTGAGGCAGCGTCGGTCATCTCCGGGTTTGAATTGGATTCGGTTAATTACCCTCTGGCTTACCAAGCCCTTCACTCCCGGTACCAAAATCCTCGTCGGTTGGCGGATCTTTATGTAAGCCAGATATTGGACTCCCGGCCAGCATCTGTGTCCTCTTTGTCGCAGCTGAAGCATTTCATAACCACGCATCAGAATGCTATAAATGCCATCAAGGCGCTGCCCATATCTAATCCAGCCGACTACCTCCTGTTTTCGCTGGCTTTGCGCAACCTTGATGTACCATCTCGCCAGTTGTTCGAGGGGCAGTTATCCTCTGATGAATTTCCCACTCTCGCGCAACTTCTCGAGTTTACTAACCGACAGTTGCGAGTGTTGGAGAGCACTTCGGTCACCTCGTCTCGTGCGTCTGTGCAGAGGAAATCGTCAAGGCCTCAATCCCCGGCAGGCTCAGCGTCTGTCCCTTCCTCGTCCGTGCTTTCATCCCCCGGTCCGTCCTCTCGCCGTCCTGCTTACGCTGGCACACGCCCCTCTACATCGTCTGGTTCGTCTTCCGCGTGTGTGTTCTGTTCGGCGAATCTCTCCATTCGCCAATGTCGTGAGTTCAAGGCCATGGACATTCATCAGCGACGAGCTTTCGTGGATGAGAGGCGACTATGCAGAAATTGCATGTCGTCTTTCCATGTCACTGCCAAGTGCGGTTCGGATCAATGCTGTCACACATGCCGGAGACGACACCATACGATTCTCCACCTAGCATCTGCTACGACTACGTCCCCTTCCGTTTCCCACATTGAGGAGATATCCCGTTCGACGGACCAACGTCCTTCTTTGCCCTCTGTCTCATCCGAGCCTCCAATCCGTGCTCTCACCTCTCGGGGCAGCTCAGTAAGGGGTAAATTGGCGGGGCTCCGGCTGCTGCCGTGCAAGACCCCTAGGGCGGTAGGCTCAACATCCTCTCGAGCTTCGCCTGCTCCGTCGCCCCCTCATTCTTGTCCCTCTTCTGGAAGTGGTTCCGAGTGACTGCGAGTGTGGTCATCTTGCGGTCGTCTAACCCCGCCGAATAAACATCTGTTTGCATCTTCTCGTCTGTTCTCTTCTTTTCATCTGTCTCCAGCTCCGCGGTCTTCTCTGCGTCAGACCCATAAGCCTGACTACCTCATGCCTACCGCTTGGATCCGTCTAGATAACCGGCGGAATGTCTTGTTCGGCCGTGCTCTTCTAGATTCAGGCTGCCAACATACCCTCATCACCCGAGAGTGGGCCTCCAAGCTTCGTCTGTGCATTCACCCTGATCCTATTCAGCTTCGCACCTTGAGTAATGCGGATCAGTTTCGCATCCAGGGGTACGCATACGTCACCCTCTGTCACCAAGGAGATCCTCCCCAGTTTATCATCAAAGCATACGTGATTGACAGTCCAGTGGATCCCCTTCCGGTCCAAGCGTTCAATGGCCGATGGCCTGAGTTTCAGCAACTCAGCCTAGCTGATCCACTTTTCTATCTTCCTCGTACCATAGGCATGTTGATCGGCTCGGATGTGCTCCCTCATCTTATTCTTCCCGGCACGTTGTCCCCATCGTCTGAGCTTCCAGGTGCATTATCTACCACCCTAGGTTGGGTACTCTATGGACCGTATGCGCGCCATCGCAAGAAGACCAAACACGTTTCCTTCTCACCGGACACTGTGAATGGTCCCGCTCGACGTCTTCGGGTTGCTCTTCGGGCCTCACGTCGAAACACTCTTCCATCATCGTCTGCAGGATCATCATCTGCTGTCTCTCCTCCATTAACTCAGCTTGATCCCCCTCTGTCAGTGGCCACCTGCCATTTTTCTTCTGACAAGACTGAGTCTTCTGGTTCAATACCCCTAATCTTACCATCTGATATGATAAGTCATCCTGCCGTCTCCGATCTTCAAACTATTCCTCTGAGCTCCTCTCAACACTCAGACCAGGAACTTGTCAATATCGTTCGGCGCTTCTGGGAACTCGATAAGGTACCTGACGTGCTCCCCTTGACCCCCGCCGAGAAAGAGTGTGAGGTTATGTATTGCGCTGATGTCACCCGTAACTCCACTGGTAGGTACACTGTTGGGTTGCCCTTGTCATCTTATCGTCTGGGCCCCTCCGTCAATGTGGCGACTAGGCAGTTCATAAGGTTAGAACATCGCCTCGAGAATAATCCTGATCTTCGCGTCGCCTATCATGATTTCATGCGAGATTATATCGAGAGTGGCCACATGGAATTGGTACCTGAGACATCTGACTGTCCTCGATATGAGCCCTATTATATTCCTCATCATCCTGTACATCGTCCGGATGATCCTCCTACTAAAATTCGAGTAGTCTTCAACGCCTCTTGCGCATCCGCTAATGGCAGATCCCTCAACGATCTTCTGCTCACCGGTCCGAAGCTGCAAGCGGACATTTCCACCCTTCTGCTTCGTTTTCGTCTACACAGATTTGTCTTTACTGCCGATATCCGACAGATGTATCGACAAATTCTGATACGCCCTGAGCAGAGGGATTATCAACGCATAGTCTGGCGTTTCACCAAACAGGAACCCCTCCAATATTATCGCCTGAACACCGTCACCTATGGAGTTTCTTCTGCTCCCTACTTAGCACTTAGGACCCTTCACCAACTGGCTTTGGATGACGGACCCAAATTTCCTGCTGCAAGGCACGTCTTGCTGCATGAGATTTATATCGATGACATTCTGACAGGCTGTTCATCCGAGTCTGAGGCTCTTGAATTGCGACAGCAGGTTCAGGATCTGCTCATGGCGGGCGGTTTTGAGTTGCGCAAATGGGCTACAAATCATCTTCCTTTGTTAGACGGCATTCCATCTGATCATCGTAGAGAATCCTCTTCTATTGACCCCCTTCTTCTTGATCGTGAACCAAGTCTCAAGATCCTGGGACTTGGATGGAATCCGTCCTCTGACCACTTCTTCTATTCTGTCCGCTTGACATCAGCGGCAGTCACCAAACGGACTGTGCTGAGTCAACTGGCCAGAATCTTCGATCCCTTGGGATGGCTAACTCCTGTCACCTTCTATGCCAAAGTCTTCTTCCGTCAGCTCTGCCTACTTCACTTGGAATGGGACCAACCTCTCTCGACTGAGGTCCAACCCCCGTGGTTGCAGTTCCAATCCCAGCTTCCCTCCTTGGCAGAGCTTCACATACCAAGGTTCATCCCTGCCGTTTCATCTTCTGCTCATCAGTTCATCGGCTTCTGTGATGCCTCTGAATCGGGATACGCTGCAGTCGTCTATCTTCGCACTTCTTCATCATCTGGTCAATGCCATGTGTCTCTCCTAGCTGCAAAATCCAAGATCGCTCCTTGTAAGGCTGTGACCCTGCCTCGTCTAGAACTGTGCGGTGCCCATCTTCTCGCAAAACTCATGCATCATCTGTCCACCCACGTTTTGCAGCATCTCGGTGCTGAATGTATTGCCTTTTGCGATTCTTCTGTTGCCTTGTCGTGGATCCGTGGTGAAAGTCACAGATGGAAGACATTTGTCGGCAATCGAGTCGCCGCAATACAGGATCTGATTCCTTCGGCTTGTTGGAGGCATGTGGTGTCTGAGGACAATCCAGCTGATTGTGCCTCTCGAGGATTGATGCCCGCAGACATTCATCATCACCCATTGTGGTGGCGTGGTCCTCGTTGGTTGTCTCTCGACTCGTCTTCGTGGCCTCTTTCCTCTGTTGATTCATCTCCAACTGAGCAAGTGGATGACGAAGCCAAGCCGATCTCCGCTTTAATGCTAGCAGCCATCTCTGATGAACCCACCATGATTGAATGTTTCTCCTCGTATCTTCGACTCAAGCGCGTGACTGCCTTTTGTCGACGTTTCATACTGAATTCTCGTAGTCCATCTTTCCCTCACTCAGGTTTTCTCTCCTCTGTTGAGCTTCAGGAAGCAGAAACCTGTTTGATACGTCTAGTTCAATCTGTTCATTTCGCGGAGGAGCTAGCTGAGCTTCAGAAACCTTCTTCTCGTCATCGGCTCATCATGAAACTACACCTTTTTCGTGACGAGCATGGCCTTATCCGTGTTGGAGGTCGGCTTTCCGCCTCATTATTACCATATAGACACAAACATCCTGTTCTTCTGCCTAAAAATGATCATCTCACTCATCTGCTCATCGACGATGCCCATCATCGTCTTCTGCACGCCGGCGCTCTGGCGACTCATTCGTTCATTCGTCGACGATTCTGGATTTTGGACGGACGTAATGTAGTACGTAATCGTCTACGCAAATGCAACCGATGCTTCTCTTGCAAACCCCGTCCTCTGATACAACCAATGGGCAATCTTCCACCTGAGCGGCTATCCTCTGCTATGGCTTTTCTTACCACTGGCGTTGACTACGCCGGTCCACTTTATGTGACGAGTGCACGCCTACGCGGAGCCGTTAGCACCAAGGCATATCTAGTTGTCTTCATCTGTTTCACTACCAAAGCAGTTCACCTGGAGTTGGCATCTGAGTTGTCCACCCCAGCCTTCATTGCTGCTTATCGTCGCTTCGCTGCACGCCGAGGTAATCCTTCCGTTATCTTTTCGGATAACGGGACCAACTTCGTGGGTGCACACAACTACCTTCGTGACCTTGGCCGCTTATTGTCTGCTCCACAACATCAGCAAAGTCTTTGTGATGCAGCTTCGTCTTCCGGAACCGACTGGCGATTCATTCCTCCTTCTAGTCCTCACTTTGGCGGCCTTTGGGAGGCCGCTGTCAAGTCCGCTAAGCATCATCTCACTCGCGTTATCGGCGAGCAAAAACTCACTTACGAGGAGTTTCTCACCGTCTGCACTCAGGTTGAGGCAATCCTCAACTCTCGTCCTCTGTATCTCCCATCGTCCGACCCTTCTGATTTTGAGGCCCTCACCCCCGGGCATTTTCTGGTTTTCCGCTCCCTCACCGCTCCTCCTGATAACGATGTCAGTTCCGTGTCTCTAAACCGCCTGTCTCGTTGGCAGCTCGTCCAAAGATTTCAGCAGGACTTCTGGAGGCGTTGGCGTCAGGAGTACTTGCATACTCTGCAGCAGCGTCACAAGTGGCTGCATCCAGCGACTCCTATCCTTCCAGGTACCGTTGTCATCATTCGAGATGATAATCTTCCTCCTCTGAGGTGGTCTATTGGCCGTATATCATCTGTTTTCCCGGGAGCTGATTCCACAACTCGTGTAGCTGATGTTGCTACTGCTTCTGGAATCATTCGACGACCAGTCGTCAAATTGTGTCCTCTTCCAACCCAGTAGATTGCGTCTGGCTTCCTTCGTTTGTTCACGCCTTTCAGTTCATCTTATTGAAGGGACTCTTCAGGGCGGGCGGCATGTCAAGTCGCGAACCTTCCCTTTATTCACCCAACGTGAACGTTGGGCTGCCTAACTCGGGTTGTGTTGGGCGTGAAACGCATTCTTGCTGGAATCGTCTGTCAAGCGTCATTCATTCTTCTAAAATCGCCAGAGTTAGTACTTACGTGTTTAAGAGATAACCTCAAAAATTCATCCGAATTGGAATCGATAATTTATCGTCGCATTTTTTCGCCGCATTGTTCGTCTGATCTAGATACAATTTCATCTATTTGCCTACACGGGTAAAACCCACTGCAAGTTATATTGACAGTTTGGAGTGGAGTGTCTTGTGAATTTGTTTTCATCAGGTGAAGGCCGAGGACGCTGAGCAGAAGGAAAGGTACATCCCTGAGTCCCTCCCCTTTACCTGTACCTTTTGTTACCAGACCAGTGGCAATTCGCCTAGTTTTTCACCTTCAACCCATTAAGGTAAGACATCGCATTTCACTTCCTAATTGTGCAATATCAACTTGTATTATTGTCATCAGAAATTGACCGAGACAACAATTCTCGATCATTTACTACTATTGTATTACTTTTATCTGCTCTTGTGTTTTTTTGAGTTATTCCGGAAAACACAACGAAAATAGCCATATTTTTTCTGAATATCTCCAGAAATTATGATCGTATGAAACCGAAATTTGATTCACTGCTGTGATATAGGATGAACCCAGTATAATCTGTTTCGACCCTTCCGCCTTCTCCGTTGGAGCAGAATCAACAGCAGTGCCACCTCTTCGACATCCTTCGTGAAACTGTTAAACTGTTTCGTGGCATGTGTACTCACCCGTACACGTAGTGGTAGATACATGCGACAAACCGACGGCCGTTTTGTGGTTGCGATGTGGTACGTGTGAGTGAAGCCTTTAGACACCGACAAAAGTGATCTGATCGCGTACACTCTATTCACTTTTATAAACTATCCCGGTTGGCCATGACATTCTGACACCTTTCACCGTGTATATTTTGAAAATGTTAGGTTATAGTCATTTTTCTGTCAGATAAGTACGCGACGTTGTCCCCTCTACATAGAGGTCGTAGTAATTACGTATTCATCAAAATGTTTATTTACACAAATCTGAGATCAGCCAACATTTTAACCTGTAAAAATTTGCGCAAGAAAGTAATTTTTATTGCAACAACATATTTTGTTCACATACAATTTTGCATTAATTTACCCTTTTGTATTTGTGACCCATTGATTTTATAATTTTAAAAAGAGATGTCTGTCCTCTGTTATATTCCAAATGTTTCTTTGCAATAGTAAAAGTAGAGTATCAATCGAAGAGTGTTCTCTTTTCAAATTATAATTCCAAAATTGTCGTTAGTAAAGTAAAGTTAGTGTTTTTTTTTGGGTGCACCAATAGAAGGAAATTCTTTGTCGCCCCTTCCACTTAAAATCTTTGATATTGTGGTGTTGTGCAGCTCAAAAACAAATATCTATTAATATAGAATATAATTCCTCGGTTATCACTAACCTACGTCGAAAATGTTGGATAGCTTGTGATGAATTATTATTGATTCCAAGTTATCAGGGTTACTACCAGAAAATGCATATTTCAATTCTACATAGCACTGATACTTCATCTTTGCTTCTTCAAAACTACATGTGGCACTTTTAGTTTCCAGGCGACATGATTCTGTTGAGATTGAGAATAGAAATCGGCATTGGCATTTGGCAACTTCCCTGAGAATTATTTTGACATTGCCGATATTTCAAGGGTGCCAACCTGCGTCAGTTCCAAGTAAAAAAGTTTGATATACCTATATCATGGCCCACCGAAATAGTTTATGAAATTGAATGGAGTATATACGGGCGCCCGCACACATTTCGAGCGATAGTCACCGCGTTTGTAGCAGCTACGACATACTGACGTCAGATTCGATAAAACTCTGTCCCCTTGGCAGGATGCTCAAGATTTTCGATATGCTGTTTCAGAACTGTTGGAAAATACATGCGGAAAAGTCGTCTTTCAGGATAAAGATTGTACTAGAAATCGTCCAGTAGTTGCTTTTTCGCATAAAAACTTTACATAATGTGATTTTGATATGAGCTCTCAGGTTTCACAATTAGAGAAGACTTGGGATTACTTGTTTTCAATTAACTACCTTCCTCGCAATTACAACGAATTAGCGAAGAGAATAGCAAACGAAATTGATTCCATTCCACATGCAATATCCAGCACGTTATTACAAATTTTAGAAGCAGCAGGACGAGAGGAGTCAAATGAAACTTAAATTGAATTTCTTCATGAATGGTAGATAATTAGTTTTGGCTTTTGTAATAGAATAATTGAATTTGATTTCAACATTCTATCTCAATACGATAGCTTTCAAAATGGAGGTGGAGTTGGACATCATTGTGTGGTTAATGTAGCATATTCCCTAAGTATCGATTGAAACTCATTTTGGGGGGAATTTGCATCATTTTTAGGATTTTTTGGGTTTTCACTCCCAATATTTGAAACAGAGCTATCAAAAATTGAACAAAATTGTCTTTTTCATGGAAAAAGCCCTTGAGGATTGCAGGCTTGAACTATTTGTCAGGAGCAGTTTTTCGATAACAGATTGCGTAATGAACAATACCGGAACAATACAAACAATGTACAAAGCGAACTTTGACATTTCAAAGCACAAATCTGTCTCTTTAATCAGACAAACGATAAAATTTCCAGAATTATTTTTTTTAATTTTTCGATTTTGAGACTTTTGTCAATTGACACTTTTGAGAAATCACAGAAACACAGATTCACTTGGTTCGAAAGTTTTTCAATTCTCCTTCTCTTTTGAGTAAATTCAGGCAAATAGAGCCAATTTCTATAGAATAAGCTAAATTACTCTCTCCATTCATCAAAATGCAAAAAGAGTATTCAATCTCTTTTTGAATTATCTGTTTCCGACATCACTATTTTTGTCCCAATCTTTCCTGTGTTTTTTAAATGGCCCAACCAACATGGTTCGCTATTTGGGATTTGTGTAGGTATCTATTCCTTTAGTTGTTTTTGTGCTCTCGTTAATTTTGTTTCTCGTTAATTGGTAAGGATTTCAAACCAAAAAATTATTTGAAAACCATTCTTATATTGAATTTAGTACCAATTCCTCTGATATTTTCATGAAGGTTGTTCTGTTGATTTAGTTGAAAATTAGAAGAAGATTTTTCGTCTTAATTTGAAACAGTTTTATTTATAAATTCTCTAGGCTATCCATTCACCCAAAAAAACGATTTAATGTAATTCAATCACGTTGATGAATCTCATGGGTTGATGAGATGGATTACATTAGCTCTATCATAAAGGGTTTTAATAATAGTTCATTTCACACTGAGTTGATGATTGTAATGAAAATTTAGATATTTATTTGTATGTGTATCTTTTTTATAGACACTTGTTTTGAAATGAATCTGATATTTTCCAATTGATACATCTGAAAATGAAAGTTTATTATTATTTTCTGATTCGGTTGTGAATTTTATTGTGGGTTCTTTTCGATTCATGTATTCGAAAAATGTGTCTAGCTCTTTTCTTCCATGTTGACAGATAAGGAAAACATCATCAACATATCGCCATCAAGCCACGTTTCAATTGAAAAATATCAGGATTATTTCGAAACAAGTGTCTCCAGAAAAGATACACATAGAAATATATATCTAAATTTAATTTAAATCATCAATTCAGTATAGATAGAGGAATCATTAAAACCATTCATGATAGAGCTTATGTGATCTCATCAACCCATGAGATTCGTTAACGTAAATTGAATTCCATCAGATCGTTACTTGAAGTAAATATACAAATATTTTTTCGGAGATAGATTTTGTATTTTTTTTCCACCATCTCTGCCGAAGTTCTCAGATTTATAATTTCTGATCTCCGAAGAGGGACCATTCTCTTCACCTCCAACATATTTCATATCAAGAACTTTCCAGGTATTAATTTCCTAGAATTTTCCAAGATATATAAACACAAAGGTCCCGGAATCTTTCCTGGTCAAATATTGGATATTCGGTTTCCAGAGGGTCGGGTCGTTGGAAGTCAGGAAATATTCGTTGTCCAAATATTTTAACCTTTATGATAAATGGGTCCAGTAAATGTATTTTAGCTGTATTCCGTGTCCAGAAGATGATGGATATGGCATAGAAAAAGCACCCCAAATTCACTGAGGCTAAAACGAATCACGAAATGATGTCAAGAGGGCAGTAGGCTTGGTCAGTTCCATCTGGTGATTTGAAACTTTCCGGAATTCACAAGAGAAAGTTAATCATCAAAATGAAAATTATATAGAAATGGTGAATTATTGCGATGAAGTTTCGATATGTACAGGAATATTCACCCCTTATCCCCGTGGTATATTATGCAATCCTAACATAATATATATGTCGTGAGATTTTTTAATTATTCCCGAAATTTTATTAGTTTTCAGTGGAAAATAACCACTTATGAATCTATTATACTTTTCCAATATAAGTGGCCTGAAGCGTTCTTTGTACAGGGTGGGCGAAATTCGTTGTCTACTGAAGGGATCTCGAGAACTATAGCAGCTAGAAGAAAACTGATAACGCATTCTTGAGCTCTTTTTTCCTGACTAATCTGAATCTGAAAACAGATCCAGCTTATAGTTCATAGAACTTGAGTTATGAGCGAAAATTGAGAAATTGTCATTTTCAATAATACTGAATAACTCGCTTGTTTGAACTCGTATTCGAAATCTGTTGATACATTCTGCAGGCAATTTTTTAGGAGTAATTCAAATATAATATGACTGAATTTTTCAATCCAGCCATTTTCGAGAAATGAGAAGGATTTTGGATTTTTTAATGTAAACTATAGTCAAAAGATCTTTTATCTTGCTACAAAATTTTTGCTGATTTAAAAAATGTATCATATGTCGCTATTCACATGAATATTACATGAGAAAATGTTCATTACTTTTTTCCTTCCCTTCTATTCACTGTTGAATTATGAGTAGGCTGACGTTACCATAGCGACGATTCAATATGCATTAACTTTGTTTGAAGTTGCGCCTCTATGATTGGAATCAGCGATTGCTGAATAAATATTTCTATGGTTAATTTGTCATAGTTCTTAAGATCAGCAATATTTCGGGTCATTAGGGATGATAAACAGATTTTCTATTGCTAATCTTAAGAACTAACACAAATTAACCATAGAAATATTTATTCAGCTGATTCCAATCATAGAGGCGCAAGTTCACACAAAGATAATGCATATTCAATCGTCGCTATGGCAACGTCAGCCTACTCATAATTCAACAGTGAAAAAAAAGCAGGAAAAAAGTATTGACAATTTTCTCATGTAATATTCATGTAAATAGCGACATATGATACATTTTTGAAATCAGCAAAAATTTTGTAGCAACCTAAGAGATCTTTCGACTATAGTTTACATTTGAAAAATCCAAAATGTTTCTCATTTCTGAAAATGGCTGGATTAAAAAACTCAGTCATATTATATTTAAATTACTTCTAAAAAAGTTCCTGTAGAATGTATCAACAGATTTCTCAAAAAGAGTGTTACAGTTGTACATAAACCAATACAGGTACAGAGATATTTCCAACGGGTCAATCATGGAAAAACCAAACCGGGCTCCTAGCTGAATAGGTTCAACAATGGTGGTCAATTGGTGAATGATAGTTCCGTCTGGTCGTTTAATAAATTCCCAGAATTTTTTAAACGGTTTATCTCTAGAGCCTCCAATAAATTTAACTTCCGCCCTTTGTTCTCTATATGTAGAATCTTGAAATTTTTGTCGAATTCGTGTTTTTCTATTATTAAGTATTCGGCGTACGCGGAGTTTAATTTATTTTTCGAAAGAGAACTCCTGTGTTCTTTCATTCTGATGTTGAATGATCTACCCGTTTGACTTATGTAAGTTTTAGGACATGAGCCACAGGAAAGTTGATAAACTCCTGATAGGTTGAATTTCAGAATTTTAGGTTTATAGTTTTTGAAGATTCTTCCCAAAGAGTTTGTGGTTTTGAAAGCTATGTTGATGTCAGCAGGAATTTCTAAATTTTTAGTGATGGGTTTCGGAAAAAGGTTAAAGATTTGAATGTTGTTTTTATTTTCGACTTTGGGTATGCTTCCGAGATAGCATTTATATATTGTTTCTTATTGATTATGTTATCGACCATTGAAGGTGAATAACCGTTATTGGCTGCTATTTCTTTAATTAGATTCAATTCGTAATCGAACTTCTTTGGAGATAGAGGAATTGATAATGATCGGTGAGTCATACTATGATATGCGGATAATTTGTGTTGAATTGGATGGAGAGATTCTTTTGGGATAGTTATATCTGTATGAGATGGTTTATGAAAGATGGAAAACTGAAACTTGTTGTTGATTCTTGTTATTGTAAGGTCTAAGAAGTTTAATTGGTCTTCGGTTTCTAGTTCCATTGTGAATTTGATGTTCTTATGTAGTGTGTAAATGAACCTGAAAAGACTATTGAGTTGTCTGAGTGTTCCCATGAAACAAACGAAGACGTCATCAACATATCGATACCAGTATAGTACTGTTGAAATTATTTGATTTTTATGGATGAGTTTTTCTGAGTGATTCATGAATATTTCAGTTAGGATTGTGCTTAGGGGGTTACCCATAATTAATCCTTCTTTACTATTATAAAATTTTCCATCGAAGCTAAAATAATTTTGATCTCATCATCCAATAAGTAGAGAATGTCTGATTTTATTATGGGAGTTTACTTTTTTTTTAATTATCTGAGTCTATTCGTTCAAAAGTTAAAATATAACACGTTCCTTGAATCATGTTAATAGCACGAATTGGTTGAATATTGAATTACTAACGAATTAGTTATCAAGAGCACATCTGATTTGAAAATTCACTGAAAATACTTCTATTTTCATGGCATAATTTATTAGCTTCAATATAGGAAAATGACGTCTTGAATCTACAGAGATTTCTTTTTGGAAGTTGAATGCTTATTACAGAGATCCATCTATCCAGTCCCTTCAAATTTATATTTCACAACATTATAATCGAGCCTTCAACCGTCTAATAAATTTGAGATCCATCTAGTCTGTAGTTTTGACACTGCTTCAGCTGAAAAGGTAATGCTCTAGGCACCTCAGACTTTTGGGCAAATCCTTTTATATTTGCGCTAGACAATGTTAGATAAGTCGATAATTGGCTCAGACCGAGTTATCCCGATGATTCCGAAAGCTTTAGACGGGAAAGTTAACTCGAAAATCCAAGGAAAAGTTTCAGTATTCATCATGACCCATCATGAGTGAAAAATAATAATGAATTTATATTAGCAAAGGTACACACAGGTTGGTCAAAGTATTGACGTCAACATTTTTTTTGAAATTCTTTACATCTTGGGGTATTCAAAATACCTCATGTATGTTAGGCGATTTTTGTAATTTTCGAGTTAATTTTATTTTGTTTTTTCAATTAATTATGCCAGCGAGGTTTCAAAAATTCATATCTTCAAAGGCCGATACTAGCGAAACGAGGTACATCAAGTACAATTTTTTTCATGATTTTGTAGATTAGGACCGCGCAAAGTTTTATAATCAGCCATAGGCAATAGAAACTTGGTTTTGTTTTTTTGAATCGATGTTGACTCTTTGAGTGAATCCTATTGAAACTTGAATTCTACCTATCAAGCGTTTTTTGGGTAACTTTGAGTAATTTCAGGAAGCTGAGTTATTTTGTTATTAGTACAACATTCAGGGAAATCATGTAACAGAAATAAATGGCAAAATACCTACTGCATAAAAAGATAAGAACTCAATTTCAATTCAATCGCATGAGTTGTTTTTAGAATATCAGGGAATTAACGTCACATTCTAATGCGCGACCTAATCTAAAAGTTTCAAGTCGGGTGCTCGCTTCTTTCGACAGTTATCGTGTTGTCGGCCGGCCAGAGGGCCAGCTGAACAGAACCGATTTTGACCCCGGATTCGTTATCAGTGAGTCCAACCTAGTCATTTGAGACCATTTTCGGGAAAAAATTCGAAAATACAGACATTTGGAAAAAACGAAAGCACGCTGGTCCCCAGAACATGCGCACCGAAATCCAATGTCAATTATAATCCACAAACATTTGAAACAAAGAAATGATACTTCTCAAAACCTCGAAAAGACAAAGAAAAATTTTAACTCGAAAAGTACAAAAAATTGCATAACATGTAGAGGTATTTTCGGATACCCGCGGTTGTGCTGAATGTAAAAAAAAAGTGGCTGGCCCCGTGTTTGCGGGTGAAATTCTGAGATGGTCATGAAAAAATACAAAAAAGCACTGACTTGAAGTCAGCAGCTCTTGCGTGTATCGATCCTTCTGAATGCAGCTTTACTCTCTGATGAAAGCATTTGGTTTTTTTTTAATTAAACAAGCCTCAAAAAATTATGTCTGAACCCTTCAAGCGGTCATTTCCACATCATGAAGTTCTATTTTCGTTCGCACCGATTTGTATTTTTGGGAGAACTGAGCAAATGAAATTATAAATGGGTTGATCTATGAAAGCATTCCTAAACACAATAGATTCAGAATGAGAATATTGATTTCATTGACTATGCAGAATATCATCGAAATATGATTTCCGAAAAAAAATTCTAGTCCCCAGAACATGCGAGCAAAAAAGAACAAATCACATAATACTACGCAGAATATATCTTATTGTGAATTATTGTTCGTGGGAGTTCATGTTTGTAACAGGTTTTTCTAGAGAGCTGCTATGTTCACAAACAGCTGACTGCAAGTGAAGTCAACCAAGAAATTCCTAACTTATATGCAAAAGAACCCGAAGCAAAATATCCCAGAAGTCTACGAATAAGGAAAAACTAATTATGGACCTATATACTTCAAACTAAACCCATATTTCAGTAAACTTATTACTAAGCTGTTAACTTGAAAATTTCCACTAGCACAATTTAACGAAGGAGTGAAATTGGCATGTGATACAAGTGGCTGGGATCGTTATTTATTTTGGATTTTGTCTGGGCACGACACGCAAGCTTATGAATTCCGTTTTTTTCCTATTCCTTCGCGTAATCAAAATGGGTTGTTGAGAATAATTGAGACAGATTTATTTTCGAAAAATCTTAGGAAAAATACAATAATTTTGAGACGTTATTACTAATGGTTCTAATGATACGATCTCCTTGAAATTTTGCACAAAATTATTCATCAACATTTACCAACTAATTACGATTTCTCTTTATGATCGAAATAGAAATTTTCAATACTTTTTTCATACCAAACAACGACTACGAGGCAAAAACACGAATTTGCATATTTTCCCGCAATATTATCGAAATGTACAATTGGATCAAATTGAAATTTTCTACATTCTTTTAAAATATAGACCAATAGTCTCAACTACATTCATTTTCCCCGGATCATATTGAACGCTTCAGTCTACTACTGCAGTACCAACTTCAAACAAATAACTTTTTTCCGATTTTTACACAATGTTTTAGTTCAAGGTTTGAAAGAATAAAAGACCAATGGCGATCCATAAATATCAGGTGAAAACGTTCCTATCTATAAAATGGGCATAGGAGATTGGAACTTAGCAGGGGTATCGAAAATTGATAGGCGCAGATAAATTTTAAACTGACGTTGCATACATTTGGCGCATACAAATCAAAAATTGATTGATAAATAGGAAAACGCCGGTATAAAATCAATTGTTCCGATTGTTGGGGTGAAAAACGGATGCAATATATTAGTTTTTACGATGAATAAATTCAACTCATAGATTTTGAACAGGTTCCTCTCATAAATTAGTTAACTCGACATCTCGGCATGTTGGGTGCTTCAGTACTCAGGTAGATATTTCTATTCAATAAATAATTGATTCGATGATAAAAATAAACAACATATTTCATTTGCTCATCAAGGAGAGCATAGACTTGAATCCACATTACATCGGCCGGCGTCATTTATTTGATTATATTTATTAACTATTTACTGAATTGGAAATGACCATTCTACAGTAAATTTCTCGAAATGATTTCGATAAGTGGGAACTTCAGGTTTTTCGTAAATTAGTATTAATTACTACCAGATCACTCATATTAACTCCAGAATACCTTTCGTGTGGAACCAGCTGTTGTTTTGATGAAAAATTCTTTTTTCTCTGAAAGTATTGATTAGATTTCGATGGAATTCGGCACAAACCTTAGAGTCAATATTTAACAACAATGTTTCAAATCTCAATTCCATACGATATTTATTCTCGGAGATTTAAGGAAGAAAAGTGACACATTTCGTTGTTATTTGGAATTTTAACGTTATTTCCGCAATATCTCAAGAAGTACAATTGCAATGAGATTGAAACTTTGTAATTAGGTGGAGATTACTAACACGCAACTAGGTGCAAAATTTTATGTTGATATAATGGTTGGAATTTGAACAAGCGCGTAAAAACACCCGACCTCACGTCAGTGCTTATCCAGATTTTTCAAGAACTAGCTAGTTATTCATGGGGTGTGGACTTTTCGTGAGGCAGCTTCGGCTTTGGTTTTTTCTGCTGCTGAATATTGTTGTTCAGTTTGATTCAACAGCGCTCATGTTAGTAAAATTGATGCACAGTTTAATGTTGTCATGAGAATTATTAGTGAGATTATAAGATGTACACCTCACATTGGTTATGTAGCAATATAACCAATGAATTCTATATTATATACCCGGAAGGGACCCGTTTTGAGCGACAAGTGAAGCCAATTCGTTGCTTATGCAACCCGCGAAGTGGACGGGTATCTATCTTTTTCTTCTTCATTGCAGTAAAGGGAACTCTGTCACATTTATTCTAAATCTTTTTAATTTTTCATTCCAAATTAGGAGAACCTGAATTTTTTTCTGACTAATTCGTGAGGAAGGCAGGATTGTAGAAGATCGCACATGTTCAAGTGAAATTTCAACTTAGTGAGCGGTTCTTCTGGGGAACAGCGCGTTATCATCCTTCGTAAATTTGCGTTTTTTGCCGAAAATGGTTCCAAGCGACCGGGTTGGACTCACTGATGAGTTCAATGTCAAATTGAATTATATTTAGCCGCCAGTTGACACCATAACTTACTACCGAGAAAAGCTATAGCGACTTAAAAAATTCAAAATAAGTTCGTTAATGGGCAAAATTTACCTAACAATTTCGAAGTTATATCCATTTCAAATATTTTATCTAATTTCCTCTATATATCAAAAAGTACTGATGCGATCAGTTTGAAACTTGCTAACTGATTGCATGAAGAATATTTTTTTCGGAAACTATCAATGATATTTCAATGAAACTTGGCGCAAACCTTGAAGTCGAATCGGAACAGCAATGTTCGAAATTTCAGCTCGATTCGACACACATTCCCAAAAATATCGGAAAAAAGTATGTCAAATTTCGCATTGGCAATGAGTTTTAACCAGCGCTTAAATATTCCTGACTTCAAGTCATTGCTTTTCGAGAAGTATTTTCCTATGTTCCTTTTATTTAAATTTATTGTAATAATGATGAAACTATCGTCAATCGTCAATGCACAACTCACACCAACATAATTCTTCACTTTTTGAACTACACGCGGTGAAGGCAGAGAAAGTAATGGCATATCAGAGAAAAATAGATATTCATTTTCAAAAATATTGCACATTCTGAACGATGTAATACCCAAACTACCTGAGTTTCCAAGTAAAACCAAATTTGAGCCGTTAAACACCATTTACTTCAATGGGTGTGACAGGGAGAGGATACCGTAATTAGCGCTATCTTTGTTTAGTTGCCCCTTGTTACTCTTTAAGCTTAGTTGAAGAAGGGTCGGGTCCTTTCCAGGTAGTAATATATAGTTCTATGGATATAACTTACCCGTTAAACACAAAAGTTATCAGTTTTTTCAAATATACCACCACATAATGTCGAAGAGCGCATTACACATGTTTTTTGATTCAAGTTGAGATTTAACATGTCAACATTTTTCTTGAAAACACTCCAATTTAACTACACTTATACGGGGAGACAGAGTTTATTATGAGGTTTTCATCTGTGCTTTTGGATAATACGCAAAAATATATGGTAGCTCGTTTACATTTCCGCTGCTTATTCTGTAATTTGTTCACATACATGCTATATTGTTTCGGTATTCCTTATGAAGAGAAATCCCAAAAAAAGATAAATATATAAATGATAGAATTTTTAATTGGTTTATCTCGTCATTTTTGAGATTATCCCTTCAGAAAAGTTGAGTCCTTAAATGGAATATCATTAACATGAACGACGTCATTTAACATAATTCCTATACCGAAAATCCTTGTGGATTGTGAATGGAGGAATTGAAAATGATAATAATTATAATAATAAGTATTAACTAAAATGATTTTATGTAAACATAATCATCAATAGATTCATTGAGTCTATTTTGAATCAAAAGAAATCGTAACAAGTTATCTTAATAAAGTGAGGTGAGAAAGTGTCGAATGAATTTTAATTTCCTACATCCCGTAGGCAATTGGGGTCTACGTTCAATAAAAGTTTAAAAACTTTTCTCATGAATAATTGTGGATCTTTTTTCCTCTGGATCTCTGCAGGTAGACTTGAAGCATCTGGTTGGATTTTATTCTTTAATTAGGTGTGAATCTGAATTGAGGAAGATTGTGAGATGGGATTATCAATGAACAGTTATTCTTATGGAAAAATATGAGGTTTTCTGCAGTGAACTGATAAAATGTCAGAGCAGGTTTCTCTGTAAGAAAAACCTTAACATTATCTCCTGAAATTTCAGCGACCTAATATTCTGATAGCTTTTTACTGTGATGAATACGAAATATTTCTTGGTCCAAAAAAAGTTATTCCGAATCTCATTCGTGACTCAAAATGTTCCATAGTATCGGTGTTCACTGTTTTCAGTATTGTGGCCCATGCGAGGGGTGAGCCTTCTACTCTAACTATAATGATACTGAATCTAGGTTCATGAAATTTTTAAGGCATATTCTCTGATCATACAGTATGAAGTTAGAGAAATAATTTAATTTGTTCTCATCCATAACGCAAGAATTCAGAGGAGATTTTTTCACATTTTGATGGAGAATTCGTTTTCTCAACTCTTTTCACAAATATAGAATTCGAAAAAGACTGAAATTATTTCTCAAACCACTAGTCACTTGTACTAGTCTTCATCTACTGCCATTGGAGACTCTAAGCGCAAAATTTCATTAACATTATGCAGTGTAATTAAAGTTAGAGTAGAAGGCTAACCCCTCGCAAGGGACTAAAACAAAATACATTTTACTTCTTTCTAAATAATGAATTTTGAGTAGAAAAATGTTTCAATGATTTGTAGAATTGGTGGAATTGATATATCCAGAATTCAAAATGATTTCTTTGGGGTTAGCCGATTCCTGTGACACCCAGTGTATGGTCCTCATAAAATCTTACATGAACCCTAATGCTAACATTTTTTCTCCAAATGTATTGGATTTCCATTCGATCTGATCTGTTTCTTTGGAAATTTTTGAAGAATGAAATTTCGAATGGTTGTATCTGCGGATCTAAATTCACCACAAAAATATTGTGCATACAGGTTTTTTCTCTCTGCTAAGTTGAACTTTGAATCAGGAATTTTCTGATAGACAGTCCTGATATTTTCGCCTCTATAAGTCTGAGAGTTCCTAAATATGCAACAAGACCAGGAAATTTGTTCGAGATTTCGTTAGGTAGAACGGAATACATGTGTCTCCAATGTTCAAGATGTTGAAATTGGTGAACTGTAATGACGAGCTTGATTTTTCTAATCCCCGTACCTCAAATTTCAAAAAATGTTTGTCTCAAGTTATGTAAAGTTGGTTAGGAGATCATTTTGTTATGGAACTATTCTGTACCGCTTATGTATAAATAAATAAATAAATAATTTGCGTATCTCAGCTATTGAAACATGTTGCAATCGATCATAGTTATAGTTATAGTTAGTAAGGGGTTACATTCCACTGCGACCTGAAGGTCTATTGTGCCCCCTTGTCGGATCTGTTTCCGCAACTTACAGCTCACCCTCAAGCTCTAGAGCTCTGATGAATTCTGATATCTGTGAGGGCTTCAAGGAGGCTAAGTTACCATTCCTCCCATAATGCTCCTGTCCAAGATATCTTTTGCGCAGGCTCAGAATGGCGAGGCATTCTGTGATCAGGTGAACAGGAGTTTCCTCCTCTTCCCCACAAAATCTGCAATTGTCAGTTTCTGATGAGCCCATTCTCATCATGTGCTTCCTTAGGCGACAGTGTCCTGTGAGGAAACCAGTGAGGAGGCGTAACTTATTCTCACTGAGATCCAAATGATTTTTGGATCTAGCAAATTCAAAGTTCCGAAGGAACTTTTTAGAGTGTTCCATTCCTGGAGAATTCCTCCAGAGTGCCCCTCTTTCATTTTCTTCTTTCTCCAAAAACTCTTTCTTATATGTACATTTGCCTATACCGCAGAAAGTTTCTGAGCCAGTAGGTAGCGTTTGTGCTCCCTTTCTGGCTAGAGTGTTGGCCTCTTCATTTCCTTTGATTCCTGAGTGCCCAGGAACACAGACTAAGGAGACCTTGTTATTCTTGCCTACTTCATTGAGTTTCCTTCGGCACCCCCATATCAGCTTTGAGTCGATGACATAGGAGTTCAGTGCTTTAATAGCAGCCTGACTATCAGAATGGATCACTATGTCACACCCTTGATAGTTTCTTTCCAGGTTTATGTCTATGCATCTTTCGATAGCAAGTATTTCTGCCTGAAAAACACTCGATTAGGAGCTTAGCGATAGTGTACACTTAGTTCAAGGCCCGTATACTCCAGCGCCGGCCCCCGTAGTGGTTTTAGAACCATCTGTATACCATTTAACGGTATTTGTTTTGAAGTTTTGGGTTGTGTATTCCTTTTCCCATTTTTCCCTTTTACATAGCATTGAGTCAAAGTTCTTCTCGATGCTTACTTTTTTAATCATAACATCACTAGGTAGGTTCGCTAATGAGATGTACTTGTTCAGAGAGGACCAGGCTCTCTGACTTTTAATTCTCTCATTACCTGTACCTTCCTTGCAATCGATCATACTCATTATCGAAAAAAACTGACACATACCAGGTAACTGATCAGAATTGTATAGTTGCATGTCTTCAAAAGATCGAGCTCGAATAACTAATCGTTATTCCGTTCATTTTCATTTTCATTGGCCATCAAAGGGTAAACTTTTTCCTTTCCTGTTCATTCCAAAGATTCGAAATCGAAACCCAAATATTATTTTCGGCTCTTCTTTTGAATCCTCTAGTTATGGATTTGAGGATCAACTTTCAGGTGAAGTGTTTGCAACAGTTTTGAACCGCAAACTCTATACTCTTCTCCTTTCAGCAAATATCCGTCACATAAATTCAGGTATGATATACCTTCTGATAAAATAAAAAAGCATTTTCATCGGATTCAAGCGCCAACTTTCCGAAATGGCACTTTCATTACAAGACATTCATATATCAAAGAATTATTAATAATCTTGTTAGCCCTTTACGCCTTCGAACTCGAAAGAGTGATATAACTACGGACTCTTCACATAAAAACTTTTCATAACCTGACGGAAACATTAGGAAACGGCATTATTATTTTTCAGAACTTCATTCTGGCAGACTGCCAGATGCAGGTCTGAAGACTGATTTTTCTCGGAGCTAGTTTCGTGAAAACTCCTAAAATGTTTTCCGTTAACCGTAAGTCGCCCTCATTCATTACGAAGTGTCAGGAGTAACGACAAATGTGAACAGACCATGTCTAGGGTTGGAAAAAACAGCATCCACCTTTTTAGTACATTCCAACTCTTCCGGCTTCCAGAATTATTGTTTCCAGATGTCTGCCTTTCATAAAAATGATACCGAACAACTCAACGATTGGGGAAACTTACAGGGAGTGAGAGCTAGTCTTCGATTGTTCTGGACGTTTTTCATCTGTGTATGGATTTGACTTATTTGTTTTACTCTGGAAAAATTGAACGGTATTGGAAAAATTCAAATATTTTCGCAATTGAAGGTTGAATGTTAGTGGCATCAACCTGATCTCAACTGAAATTCAATTAATGAATCAATTTCAAAGTGTATGCGAAGCCTTTTCATTTTCCTGTGAGCATTATTGTGTTGAAAATTATGAGGAAGGATTGACGCACAATCTGGAGCTTTTGCTAGCTCGCTAATATTGGTAGTGGTTATCCGTAGAAATATTGGTAATAGTAGTTTTTACGTTGAATGAACTCAACATACAGGGTGACCCATTTTAACTTAGGCAGCCAAATAACTCGAAAAATAAGCACACTACGAAAAAATGTTTAGAATCAAAATTTCGTTATTTCGAGGGGGACGTACAATGACGTTAAAATGAGCCCCCCCACCCCTCCCCCTAGGCGGTGAGGGGGGGCAAGTTTGAAATCTTAAATAGGAACCCCTATTTTTTATTGCATATTCGGAATCTTTGGCTAAAAACACATACAATTTGTCTGAAATATTTTTCTCGATTCATGATAGATGGCGCTGTAATCGACGAAATTCAATTTCTTCGATTTCTCTTACTGGAACCCATGCTCACGATTCTGCAATGAATTAACAATAAAAATACCACGTTTTCATTGTTACAAGTGTTTATGTATTTTTTTAACATTTGTACTCTGATAAAATTAAAAAAAAAAAAAAAATTAATGAGTAATAAAAAATAATGAGAAGTTTGTTTTGAGACTAATTTCGAGTATTAACAATGAAAACGTGGTATTTTTATTGTTAATTTATTGCAGAATCGTAAGCATGGGTTCTCAGTAAGAGAAATCGAAGAAATTGAATTTCGTCGATTACAGCGCCATCTATCATGAATCGAGAAAAATGTTTCAGACAAATTGTATGTGTTTTTAGCCAAAGATTCCGAATATGCAATAAAAAATAGGGGTTCCTATTTAAGATTTCAAACTTGCCCCCCCTCACCGCCTAGGGGGAGGGGTGGGGGGGCTCATTTTAACGTCATTGTACGTCCCCCTCGAAATAACGAAATTTTGATTCTAAAAATTTTTTCGTAGTGTGCTTATTTTTCGAGTTATTTGGCTGCCTAAGTTAAAATGGGTCACCCTGTATAGTCTATGTTTCATTTTTTAGGTTGTTGTCAAAGGCAGATCCTTGGAAAACAGATTGACTAATGAACAATACAGGAACACTACAAACTATAAACAAAGCATACTTTGACGTTTCAGAGTACAAATCTGACTCTTTCCCATTTGTCTGATGAAAGAGTCAAACTTTTAGTCTCAAACGTCTCAGTTTACTTTGTTGATCGTTTGTATTATTCCTGTGTTGTTCATCAGGCAATCTGTTTTCCAAGAAACTTCCCTTGACAAATAGTTTAATCCTGCAATCCACAAGGGTGTTTTTCATGAAAAAAACAATTTAATTTCATTCGTAATTGTTCTGTTCCATATATTGGGAGTGAAGTGAAGTGTCAGGAGTAAACACAAATATGAAAAGACCACCAAAAATTAGCATCCACGTTCTAAGTACATTCCAACTCAAAGATTGAAACAACTCACAGGGAGTGAGATTTTGAGAATATAGTGGTACTGCGAAACACTGGCTACTGTATTTAATAGAACATAGGGTTAGACAACAAAGTAATTTGTTTCAGTCTATATCCATGGAGTATTGAGCGTATAAACGATGGTTGAATTCCTGATTTTAATTGAATGATTCTTTTCTGAATTGGTTATGAAGTTGCAACAGCATTGTCAAAGTACATAGGATTTTTTTTGGTTTGAGAATTCGAAATTTGAATAAATATATCAGCGGGTCAATTGTATCCATTCACAAACTTTATCTTCGGTTTTAAGGCTCAAACGTGCTAATCATGTATCAGGTCTCTGAATCGGGGAGATACTCGATATTTGAATGAATTCCACAGTCAGTGTGATCGTTGAACCATTTTTTGCGCCCTCATTAAGTCCTTACTCAACTCATGCGCGCAATACTTCATGCCTTGAGTCTTGAGTACCCTACGATACCTACCTGCAACGCCTGTCCACATCGGTCAAAGAGCAAGGGCGCATGCGCCTACGCTGTACCCAATAGATCCTGTAAAGATACTTTTATGTTTTTATGGTGGTCATCTAATCTGCTTTTTCAGGATCACCGAAGACCATTCTTTGTTTTCTGTTATATATTTTGAAGTATACATTATTTCTTTGACTGCGAAACGTTACTTCTGCAATTGATGAGAAGTCCATAAGTGCAAGAACTAGACTTTGTATGGGTCGACTGGCCTATTATTTATATGCATTAGACATTCGAGTACTCATGTGTTGGAGCAGCAATCTCACTTCGAGCATTATTTCAATCCGAGATTGAACGTTTCTGAGGAATCTTTCGAAAATTCTTAGGTGAGTAATCTTTCTAAAAGTCTGAATATACAGTATGTACTCTTTACTGTATATTGTCTGGTGCAGTAGTAACAATATGGCCTACTGATTCAAAAAAATGATGATTACGTTTTTGGTTCAACTTATTTCAGGAAAAAATGTTCTTAACGTTCACTCATTCCAAAAGATTCCAACTTATGATGGTTGCTTTTTCTCAATCAATGTTTTTCTGGAACTGCCGAGTTAAGCTTAGATATCTCATTGTATGTGACTGAAAATGCATGAATTCTGTAGGCTCTGACCAAAACGCAGTACATCTGATGTAATGATGTTTGGTTCCATTGAATGGTCTAGATACCTACGCGATGTATACTTGAAAAAATTATTTCATTAAAAATGATTTTTTGTTTAACTGAACGTTCTAAATAAATCTGGACATTCATGAAACAGAAGAGTAACCTAGTGGAAGCACATACATAAACATTCATACGAAATCACAGAAAAATTGTGATATTTCGATTCAAACCGACAATTAGCAATAATTGCCAATTCGAACTGACAGTTAGCCATAATTGCCAGTTCAAACTAGCAATTGAAGGTAGTGGTCAGTTCAAACTGAGAAATATGGCTGATTGTTCAAACAATTATCCAAATTTGCAATTTCAACTGGCTGCTATGGATAATTGTTGGTTCGAATTGGCAGTTATGGATAATTGTAAATTCAATCTTACAACTAGCCATAATCGGCAGTTCAAGCTGACGATTAGCCATAATTGGCAGTTAAAACTAGAAGGTGGAGGTCAGTTTGAACTGGCAATTATGGCTAATTGTCAGTTTGAATTCACAATTATCCATAATTGACAATTCGAACAGCCAGTTGAAACTGGCAATTATGGATAATAGTTCGAACTTGCAATTATGGATAATTGTGAGTTCAAATTGATGTTATTTCATGATTGCCAGTTTGAACTGGCAATTATTCTGTCCGCATGCCCGTTCATTGCTTTCGGATTGTAGTCATTGCATCAGTTTCCTCCGACCCTCTGATTCATCGTTATAAATTCAGAAGAACGGGAGAGAAATTATGATAATCATAGAAAAGGTATGAAGCAAAAGTGGAAACTTACCAGCCCTAGGCACATAAATATTAAGGAACAGGCAGTCTTCACTCTGGTTAGCAAGAAGTGGAAGTAGTTTTTCCAAGTATAATAACCGGCCCCTTGGAAATTCTAAGAGAGCTTCTGTTCGATTACCGATATCCGGAGGTCTTTGCGGACACACTGCACCGAATCTATCCGCTAAACGCGTATTTTGCCACTGAGAAGGTGTAACTGGAGGCATGTATCTGTAACAAAAATAAATTGTTTGTCAATCATTCATTCATAAATTAATTTATAGAATTTCCACAAAAGTAGAATATTTGTTATTCGGTATAGTGAAACTGATTTTCTATCTGAGTATTATTTCAAGGGATTTTTACAGCAGTAAACGATATATTTAATTAATGATTTCCATAATGGAAGTGATGTATGATGGAAGCAATCCAGATCATCAATCTCTGGATTATTATGCCTTATGACTCAAATATGAACACTTGCTTGATAATGTACATGATGTAAGTTAGTGCTTTGGCATTTCAAAAAAATTGGAACTAAACTTCTAGCGGATAATAATTTTAGAATTATTATGAAATTTTCCAGGTGCCCATAATTAATAAATCACTTTGGACGAATCCTGACCAGTTCCAAACCTAAGGGCGCGTTCAAATCCTACATTTCATATACCTACCTTGACAATGTCAAGTGTCTAGGTTATTGCTACAGAAATGAATTTATTATGGCCAGCTATATAGACGTATAGAATTGTATTTGAACAAAAACAATTTATCTTATAAGATTTAATTCATTCATAGTGATATCGCTGAGAATAACAATCTATATTCTGAGGTCTGTTTTTCCTACAAAGTGGAGCTCCACCTCATTTTATCGCTGCTGTAAGACAATTTTTCTCCAACCAGTGGATAGGTCGGAGGAGTCCTATAGACTGTACAGCCAGATCTCCAGATCTTTTTCCATGGGGCTATACATAAAATCTTAAATTCATGCCACAGAATGCGATCCTCTGAAAGAATTACGCTAGTGCATTGTCGACAAATGAAGCCTTTATAACATCTAAAACGTTCAAAAATGTGGGGCGGAAGTTTGGGCAAAATTTTTACCATTATCTTCTTGAAATTCGTAATCATCTTATACTCCAAGTGAATTGGGTGATATTTTACGAATCCAAGTATTATTTGGACAAATTTCAAAAAAAAAGTAACTGTCATATCCAAAGGAAAAAGACTTATTCAACGATCCATCTTTCCCTTTTCAATTCGAACAGTTGGGGCTGCCGAGAAGACGGATTTAATGATACGAGTATGATGATGGATTTTATGTGAGAAAATTTCTTCAACAAGAACAAAATTTAGTGGTCCAAGTGCTTTCCCAAAGATCTTGATTTTTACGCGCTTGTTCTGGGGAACAGCGCGTTATCATTTCGTCACGATGTCTGTAATTTTCGAATTTTGAGCCGAAATTGATCTCAAACGACTAGGTTGGACTCATTGATGAAGAATCCGTGGTCAAAATTGATTCTGTCTGCCCGGCCGTGTGCGTTGTAACTTTCGAAAGGAAGGAATTAGAGTCTTGAAATTTTCAGGTTAAGTTAAGATTTCGAATATCTCGGTTGAGTTCGTTAATGGGCCAAATCTGCCGAATTTATTTTTATATTTCATTGAAATTTCACTTAAATTTCCAAGTCACCATTTCACAATGTGAACAAGCGCGTAAAAGGTGCTGACTTCATGTCAGTGCTTTTCTAGATTTTTCAACAAGAAATGACCTGTTGTCTTTGCAATGTGCACACCCTGTGTTTTCAAAATATTGCTGGACAGACAGCAATATCAGATATAATGAGAATGTACTGAGAAAGGGTTCAACACCTAGCAGTGCTCATCACTGTACCTATCATACATTCGAAAACGGCAAATATTTCAAATTCGATATTCCACAACACAGTATCTAATGAACGGCCCCCTTTGTGTTCGGGAACATGACAGAATTTGCAATGATTCAACTGTAACATAATAGATGACTCACTTTACCAGTGGCGAGGAATTTCCATTACGGAATTCATGATCAAAATCATGTTTAACTGTGAGTGATATTGGTCAACAGGAGCGGATTCTGCTTTGTGCTGCAGAACCCCTAATTATTATTTAGGAGGGAGTTAAAAATTTAACTGCTCCGATATCGTTGAAATATTCTCGGAATCGCCAGTGAATCTCTTCTCATGTGGACAAATTTACCCGAATACATATACTAACTGACAAAGACACTACAACATCCTAAAGGAGCTTTTTACATTTTATTTTTTTCCGTGAAACATAGATAATATAGCAAGGAGTAAATGATTAAAATTTAGAGAAAAAATCGTGGAGGTTTTTTATGTAAACATTTTTTGTTACAACAAAACACGTGTTCGAAGAGATCCAAACTCCATATTTAGTTTTTGTTAAAATGCCTAGAGCACGTGCACGCGGAATTTATCGCCAGCTAAGTGAATTTGAATGAGGTTGAATTATTGGTCTACGGGAGGCGGGGTTGTCATTTCGAGAAATCGCTAACCGTACGAATAGAAATCCAACTACTGTTGTTTGATTATGCCTAAAATCGTAGAAGGGTAGACACCGAACGTCGAAGGAGCACAAATGAAGTTGAAGATAGACGTCTAAGACTAATGGCTATTATTTTTGACTTGTCCTATACATAAATGTTATGTCTCAAAGGATTAATAAATATCTATCTATCTATCTATTAGAGAACGATCTGCGACAACTCTATCTTTGGCTGATGAGTGGTTGGGAGAACAAGGCCATCCTGTCTCTGTCCTTACGCCGTATAAGGTCTTTTGGACTGCAGCATTATCGACCCCATCTTATATACCTCTTATGGTTAAGCATCGCCGGCAACGATTACAGTGTTGCAAAGAACGACAACATTGTAATGTGGAATGGCATCAGGTCGTCTTTTCTGATGAATGTCGATTCTCCTTGGATGCATGTGATGGCCGAAGAAGGGTTAGACTACATCGGGGAGAAAGATGTGACACTCATTTTGATGTTGAGCATCATGTACACCGGACAGTTGGCGTATGGGGTGCTATTGCACATGCAAGTAGGTTACTTTTAGTCTTGATTCGAGGTAACATGACAGCGCAGCGTTATCTTCAAGAAATAGGGAGAGGGGGGCATATGGCCTCCCTTACCTTAACCGGCTCGAGAATCCAATATTTAAGCAAGATAATGATCTATCTCATGTTGCCAGAGTTAGTTTGAACTTTTTTGAAGCGACCCAAATGAATCTTTTGCCATGACCGCCAAAATCATCCGATCTTTCGCCAATAAAGCATGTAGAGCGCTTGGAAATTGACCCCAGCCCCCACGGACTTTGGCAGCTCTCTGAGACATGAAGTACAGGTAGCTTGAAATAGTATCCCTCAAGAAGAAATAGACCATCTTCTTGAATCAATGCCAAAACATGTTGGGGGTGTATAGATGACCGCGGTGGACGAACACATTAACAAATTCAATAAAAAAAATTGTGAACCCTGCATTTTTTTCTCAAAATTTTAATCATTTACTCCTTGCAATACTATCTATCTTTCACCAAAACAAATAAAAATAAAATGCAAATAGCTCCTTCACGGTGTTGCAGTTTCTTGTTAGTTAGTATATTTCATAAATAACAAACATCGCTTAAAGTGGAGAGACAATGAAAGCAGGTCCAGAAAACCGATCCGTTACTCAATTGAACGGTACGCTTAGACGTCGCCAACTCGTTTGAGAGTCCACATGGTACTAGCTACCAAGAAATACCAGAGACTGTGGAAACAAATCTTCCATCCCATCCTCATCCTTTGCCTCAAAGCTAAATAAGGAGGGTTTGCCTTCAGAAGCTCAAGCCTCATTTGAGTTTTGTCAATAGCAGGACTAGATCATGTGCATGGTCAGAACATTTTCTGTTTTTATGCGCTTGCAGCGAGTTATCATTTCGTCCCGATGTCTGTGATTTTCGAATTTTGAGCCGAAATTAGTCTCAAACGACTAGGTTGGACTCACTGATGAAGAATCCGTGGTCAAAATTAATTCTGTCCGTCCGGCGTGTGCGCTGTCATCTGATCGGAATGAAACTTGGTTGATAGATGTACAAGTAGCAATTTGAAGAATTCTCCATAGAAAAATAAAAAAAAAAATTTTTATTTTCAAAATTTTCATATTTCATTTAAATTTCACTGAAATCTCCAAACCGCCACATCATGACCGATTACTATATTTCAGCTGAATCAGATTTCCTGATCTTTTTGAGGAACAAAAAATCAAGAGAAAAATTCAGAGAATTTATTTCAGAACAATAGAAAATCTCACAGACCTGAAGTCAGTGTTTAAAAACGGTGTTTTACTTCAATTTGATCCGATATTTATCTTCGTAGATATTGGGAAAAAATATGTCAAATTCTTTGGTTCTTTTCTCGTTATCGCTCCTATTTATGGACGAACTCAAAAAATAGGTATCCGACCATAATGAAACTGAGTAACCAGTTAGAACCTGCTGATTTGCAAATATAAGCGAAATTTCGTGATGATCGTTTCATAAGTAACATTAAGGAAGAAAAATATTTCCAATTAATTTATATTTTGCTAATCGAATGGTCCGCACGAAATTCTTCATGAGCCTTCGAATTCTTTTTTTCAGTCAATTATCAATATCAATGCGATCCGATCTTCATTTTTGGAATACGTATATCTGAGGAATCATTGGGTAGATTTTAGCAATTCGCGAATTCAGCTATAGACATGAAACTCAACGTGCTCAACAATTATCTATCGGCATATTCTTTCAGTTATTGTTTTGATTATTCATGGTTAGACCGGAAGCAAAAAAATTAACTTCTGAGTGAAACGACTAAGGGACTCGATATTTGTAGAGAAGGTGTAGGGCCTTATTATGAAGGTTGAATTTCGTAGATATACCCATTCACAATTTTATTTCTCCAATATTCCAAAAAGTACAGATTAGATCCGATTTAAATCTAGTACTTGATGGAAAAACAGTAGTTTTGAGGTTCATTGATTTGTTACTCAAATACGATAGCCGCGTTCGTGAATGGGTAGAATTCGTCAAATGAGTCATAGATATACACATTTAAATATTTCAAAATACGGATCGGATCGAATTTAAATCTATCACTCGATTGAGAAATGATAGCTTGGAGGTTCATGTAGAAGTTAGTAGGACTATATGAAAAGTGATCCCAAATCAGTCTATTACAAATTAAAACTGCGATTGGAGGGATCAATAAGCAGGTGACTCCTTCGGGAAGGAACTTAAACAAGCGCGTTAAAGCTCCTGACCTCACGTCAGTGCTGTCCTAGATTTTTAAATATTGGTTTCTGATAGATGAATTATTACCTCATTAATGTTCAGAGTTTCACGAGTATTCGTTAAGTGAGGGAGTTATTTATAAGTTTGCATCAAAAAAATCCCGAAGAATCGAACTAATTTATGAAGAATAGTTATGGATGATGTTCATTTCAAATCCGAAATAGCAAATGAATTAATCGTTGAGTTAACATTTGTCCCTATTAATTCAAAACAATCATAAAAATACTAGAAAACCTTCATGAAAGGATAAGGATTGTGAGAAAACACTGTCTGTCATTATTTTAAAAAGGATCTAATTACTCAATGCTCAAAATCGCTTGCCCAGGAAACTTTATCTTTTATACTGACCTGGTACCTCCTGATATACAGACAGCACGCCACCTTCTTGTACCTACGAGTCGCGACGGTTGGTTTGGAATGTTTGGATACACTATACACCATTATTAAACAGCGGAGTCTAGTACAGCCGAATTCAAATTTCAGAACCCTTGCCTCTTAACGAGATTATATCATGAGGAGAAGAATGTGGTGGAAACGAAAAAAATTGGATAGCCCGCAGAAGACATTTTAGTGGTGAGGAAGTGATGACGGATAATATCATTCGTCATGAAATCAACTCACCGAAGTGGAAAATTAGTTCTATTTTTCCGGTGAAGCAGAAATTTCATATATTATCGATCAGCCCTCCTGGCAGATGATCCAGATCATATAGCCTACAAAGAAACACAACCACTGACAATTCCTTCAGTTTTAACTTCGACAGATGAAATATGACAAGACATTTCAGCTGAGCGAAATATCGAAATAGAAGATAAAAATGAGATTCCAAAGTAGGGAAGTTACATAGATATACTCCATTTTTGTCTGAGTCTGTGATGGGTCGTGGAAATTTGACATATTCCACTCAGTATAGAGAGATAAAACTATAAAAGCACTGACGTGACTTCAGGAGCTTTCACGCGCTTGATGCATTATTAAAAAGTCACTGTTTTAGCTCGAATAGAAGCAAGTGTTTATTTTTCTTGACAGTGATAAGAATAACTACGTCTATTCGAGTTACTTCTTTCTGATGACTCGACCGTAACAGAGTGGCATTAAATCGTGATATGATGGAGGTCAATTACTGCAAAATCAAAGATGAATCTTTATGCAGAATATTATCATGAATACAATAAAAGGCACATCGATAAACACGAATTATCTCCAACTCGCGGAAGGCTTTTCAGATAAAAATCTAGAAAAGAACTGCAGTGAGGGCAGCAGCTTTTGCGCGCATGTTCAATGGAGATGACCGCTTTGGCAACGAATTTGAACATGCGGCCGACCGTAAACACAATAACTTCCGAAAGAAACAATTTGAAACTCGATATTCGAAGAGGAGATTTGGACCTTGATTACGAAGTCCGAATTCTTGAATGGGTGAAATCCACCCTATGATTTCGCAGATATACCTATTCAAAATTTTATTTTCCCAATATTTCCAAAAATACAGATTGAATCGAATTGAAATCCAGTACTTTATCGAAAAATGGCAGTTTGAACTTTCATACAGAATTTAATATGATGAGGAAATCACAGAATATTTAATATTTGGAAAAAAAATTTCAATATTTTTTTCAAATTGTTCTAATGACACGATCATCACGAAATTTTGCACAATGTTGCCCATCATCATCTTCGAAATAGCTGCGAAGTTTCATCACGATCGAAACAGTATTTCTTGAGGTATACCGAAAAAAACAACGATATCGAGAAGAAAACCACGAAATTCTACATATTTTTTTCCAATATCTCCAAAACTGATTGCCGTATCAAATTTAAATTTGGTACACTGCTGTAAAACATGAAGTTCAAAGTATAGCTGAGATTGTTCTTGAATATGAAAAATACTTTGGAAAAAAATTTTTTCGAAAATAATTCTGAAAAAAATTTTGTTTGAATTGAGTGATCGTACGAAGTCAACGGAATTCTGCTCGAAGTTGCGCGTCGTTATGCTCCAACTAACTGCCCAGTTTCAATCCAATCGCTCCATTGATTTCTGAAATATGAGGGAAATAACCTCAAAATTTCAAATGACTATAACTCCAAAACTATTTGGCCGATTTGGGCGATTAACGAACTTATTAAAAAAACTACCCTGTTTCGAGTTCATCCGACAGTTATCGTGTCCACGGCCGGACAGAATCGATTTTGACACCGGATTCGTCATCAGTGAGTCCAACCTGTTCCCTAGAATATGCGCGCAAAAATTGGGCCTAGAAAAAAATCATTACCCGAAAGAAAGAAAGAAATGGCAACACTGCCTTTGACTCCAGACAGATTCTCCGTTCCGTGATTTAAAAGATAGGTAATCGATAAATTGCCAATTATTATGAATATATTCTATATTAATTCATTATTGGTGCATTTCATTTCGAGTTCTTTCTTCTGAAGTTGTTTTCTCCTGTTCATTCGCTTGTACATTGGGATGTAATTGTGTAATACTATCGGAGATATGGGTTGAATGATCCAATAACAAGTTCAACTTCATGAAATTCAGTTTATTACAGAGCGAATTGGATATGTTCAATGAAATGAAAATAAAGGTATATTTTCTTTCGCTTCGTGAATTAGATATTATTTAATTTAACGGAGTAAATCATTTCGTTACAAGTTAGCAAACAACTGATCACGGATTTTATTTTTCACATCAGTATTCCTTCTACTTTATAGAACCTGTAATGTGGAAATGTCAAAGGGAGTTCGCTCACAAAGGTTCATTATTATTCTCTCAACAATTTTGATGTGATTGAGAAATTTCACCCTGATATAAAAGCGTTTCACTTCCTCACTGCCCTCATGCCTTTATCGTAGAAATTAATTCAGAAAAAATGATATTCATCGCACAAAAAATGTCTTTGAGATTTCTGGGATAATAAATGGAGATTTTATTTATGCGGAAATATGCTACCGAGACTTCAGGAAAAAGTTTGGAATTCACACACTTTTCTGCTAGACGAATTACTCTGATCAAAAAGTTTTATAATTGGGGGAGCTCGGGAACAGCGATGATTTTCCCTCTAAATATAATGGTTGAATAAAGTGTCATATCAAGATCAATAAAAGCGAACTGTGGGGAAGTTTGGAAAGTTATTTGAATGAAAATGTTCATTTCATAAAACATCACATATAAATGAGGCGCCGTTTCGGATTAAACTGTGCTTGCAAATATATTTATTTTCGGGTATATAAATTTATTTCGTATTAATATATATTTATTTTTCTTTCTGATATAGGGTAGTATCCAGCATATGAAAATGTGAGAACCCCTTATATTTATCAATTCTATCTATCTAATCCACTTGGAACCCAAGTTTGAAAGAGCCTGAAATATTGATAATAAGCAGTTATGATTTCGATTCGCTTAGGAGTTTTCCTTAAATATTTGTTGTGGTTATTATAAACCCTGATTTTAATTCAAACTGCTGGAAACTGTATGCTTCCAGTGTGCCATATCTTTTGACGATGTAGGATAGTTCGAATTTACAAAAATATTGCATCTAACATTTTAATATATTTAAAACTGTCAACTCGTGAATAATAATGTTCAGTGAAAAATGAATATCTCGAAATGAAAAATGAATATATCGACATACGAAGTATTTTCTGTAACGAATTAATATACATTGATTTATAAATTGGTGCATGAGGGATTCTGCGCGTTTGGTCGTATTTCATGGATGAAATCGGCCAATGGTTTTGAAGTAATACTTATTTGAATTTCCTCAATATCTCAGGGACTAATTATGTAATCGGTTTGAAACTTGGTAAATACTTGAAAAATACATAGTGAAATTTTGCGATGTTGGTGAATATCGAAAAACGATCTTCGAAATTTTTCCAAATTTTCAATATATTTTTCTCAAGAACGATTCATCAGATATCAAAAAAATCTTACAATGCGCTCGATATTCCACTTCAGTGTACAAAATTTCAGTTTTACCCGATTTTGATTTTTGGCAATACTGGGAATAATATGTCAATTTTTTTTTCAATATTGTTGATATTTGCGGAATATCTTGAAAAATACTAATCCGATCATGATGATAGTACGTATTTCACAACAGTACCTAAACCAAACTTTAGTTTGGTCCGACTATAATTTTCTAAGATTTTGGGGAAAAAAAAGCTCTTGGTGTTTCTGAAATAACTCGAAAAATATAGTATATGATGAAACTTGGCAAGTAGATGTTGAATATAGAGGCACAATTTTGTGCAGAACTATGTGAAAATCATTCGAACAATTTTGAAGATATTAAAAAAAAAATTTCGCCAACAAATTTGAACAGGTCCGCAGAAGTTGATGAATTTGAGTTATACCTTTTCAAATTTTTTCGTTTAGACGGTACAGAATGTGAGATATTTTAACCGTATAGGCGTGATTCCTGCAAACGATGAAGTGATTTGTGATCAAATTTTATATGACTGACAGAACAAGCAAGCCATCATATTAAGGACAGAATAAAAGACATTTCTTCATATATTGGCATCAAGTTATATTTGAAGAATATCCAGAACCACGTTTCAATATTTTCGACCGATCGCGATATCCACCTTTTCACGATAAATGAAAAGTTTTTGAAAAATAGATGTTACTTTTTCTCCCGATATCCTGGCTAGAAATCGGATTCTTCTTTTGCCTCTATCCATTTCCAAATTAGAATTTTCTCCATCCTATTGAAACTAATCGAATCACATATATGTTCGGGCCAAACGAAAACGCTCCTGTTTCATAGAAAAAAAGCGTATAAACCCGGATTTTTTTTAGGTTTCCTCCTAGTAGGTGAAAGATTAAATACCCTCTGAATCTTCTGTCCCGTATTTCACCTTAAGCTCACTGATTGCCCCTCGTCGCTTTATATCACTAGCTTAACCGGTAACCCAATTCAGAAAGCTGGAGAGATTGAAACGGTTGCTTCTACCTAATTGAAGCTCCGAAAGTCCTAACTGCCTTCACATCACCTGAAATGTCAGTCCAGTTCATTAAGGAGCCCAAATTCCGGTCTGTGCAATAGGGAAAAGAAGATATAGAGCTTAGCGGGTTCATTCGGTCTTGTTCGTCACAGGAATTTAGTTTATAGGTGTGAAATATACTCAGTGACAGGAACGTTACTTCCAGACATAGACCTGTTATCCATTTGATACGTCTATGCTTCCAGAGATAACTTTGCTAACTTCATTTTTAGGAGCTTATATACTGAGAAACGGCGCATGCTTGTGATCTATACCTTTCGTTTATTATATGATAAAATCGAATTATAAACCTTAGTGATCGATCGAAAAAAATTTGAAAATTACCACCCCTGAAATTTTCACAGTTCACATTTTGAAGTATGTAGATTTAAATGAGCTAATGAAAAAATCCGTCCGTCCACCGTCCTTACTCCGGAGCTTTTCTATGAAAGTAATAAACCGAAATCCGTGAAACTTGGTGAAAAAAATCGGGTGTCGCTCGATTTTGATCCTCCAAGCTTCTCAGCAGGAACGGTGCAACCTAAAGGCTCAAATCTGGGGGTAGGAAAGAAAAAATCATTTCTCGGAACCTCACCACCGAGTTTTCATGGAACTCTCAACGTTGATTGCTGTTGTACAACTAAACGAAAATTGTCACCCGGAAGATTTTCGGTCGAAAATATTCCGTGATCCTTGAGTTATGAAGAAAACGCTGCAAATTTCCAAAAATCCCGAAAATGAATCATCGCATTCGGTTCTGAGATTGGAATTCATTGAAATGAACGGTTCATTTTTCAACCAGAATCATACATTTAAAAGTAGATGGAATGTTCACCAAATTTTCAACACGTATCGAGAAATTTTTAACGGATTCGTATATTATTTTATGAACACAATTTCCAAATGGCGCATCGAAATTCTTAATACTTTCATAATAGTAAGTAGTTCAAATCGAATATTTTTGGGTTTTCTCTCCCAATATCTGAAACATAACTACTAAAAATCGGATAAAATTAATATTTTCACCCAGTGGATTTCAACAACACAACATTGAAATCTCAATAAATACTCTTGTATAAGTGAATACCACTTTCACATGCAGAACGCGAATTGAGTAGCGTAGTTTAAAATAATGATTTCTAAAAAATTCGGTGGATCGGATGTTTCCATCAATTTTGGTTTGCGTAGTACAATTATCGTCAACATGTGGATATCCATTACTGGTTTCAATCGAAATCCAATATTTTTTCGTACTGAGAAATAAGGGTGAATATAAAAGATAATAAACGACATAATCATAAGGACGAATATCCGTCGATAAATCAACAAATATTCCCCCTTGATCAGAGTTAATCATCCAATCAACCAAAACACCTACACTGAAAAAGCGGATTCAAGGAGAATGACTACAGCTGTTTCACAATTGTCATTGATCGTCAGGTCAACTTAACTTGGATAAACCGCAGAGAGTTCTCTCGATGCTTGTTACCTTTCAGAAGGACCGCTGCAGTATAACAACGTACTGCGCGCCATCTGCCAGGAGCATCTTGCGAGTCTCACTTTCGAGTGCAGAATAATTTGATCGATGTGTATGACGTTCATCCTTTTGTCGCATCAGGTCGCTGTAACTGCGATATTGCAGCATCACAAAAAACCGTCACGACATTGGAAACACTCGGTTCATGTGGATTCCCACAAGACGAAAACGTCCAACATCTAACCAGCATGACCAATTATTTTTTTCAGAATCTACCAAACCTTCTGTAGAAATCTACTTTTTTCTACCTAAGTCAATTACAGAAATCTACTGAAAATCTACAGCTACCTAACAGCAGTCTTTAGACCTTTTTGTTGGAAAGAAAGTAGAAAACTTAAATGTTTCGTGTAATTTAAAAAAATATCGCAGTAATTAACATTCGGTAAGCAAAAAACTATGAGAAGCACTGCCTTTGAATAAAGAACTTTTTCTTTATTCAGAGAGCACTGCCGTGAAACGACTTAGGAACTCGATATTTGTAGAGAAGATTTAGGGATTAATTACGAAGGTCGAATTCGTAAATGGGTAAAATCCGCCCGATGATTCCGTAGATATACCTATTAAAAATTTTATTTTCTCAATATTTTCAAATATACAGATTAGATCGAATTAAAATCCAGTACTTTATCGTAAAAAACCTAGCTTTTGCGCGCATGTTCAAATTCGTTGCCGAAGCGGTCATCTCTATTGAACATGCGCAAAAGCTGCTGCCTTAATTCACGGCAGTGCTTTTCTAGGTTTTTTTCTATAAAGTACTGGATTTCAATTCGAACTGATCTGTATATTTGAAACTTAGAAATTCGATATTTGTAGAGAAGATTTGGACCTTAATTACGAAGGCCGAATTCGTGAATGGGTAAAATCCACCCATTGATTCCGCAGATATTCTTATATATTCACCTAAATGAAAGGCTCTTCCTTTTTGGATGGAAACTATGAAAATGCGGGAAAATGTAGCACACACACGCACCTATGATGGGATACTGAGACCTACTTATTGAGTTTGAAAGGATTAAAGAAATACCCCAATGTCAGTCAGAGCCATCTATACGAGTTGTGCTATTTTTTCACATAATTCATGCGATTATAGTTATGTTAGGTTAGGTTGTGCCACTTCTCAACTCAGACAAAAGCGTACTACTGCTTCAACAGTTGAAAGTAGAATTCTACTAAGATAGTTCGAAATACTACCAAAATCTACTGCCCAATTTCTGTCTACTAACAATGATGAAATTATAACGAAAATCTACCAAAAAAGTAGATTTCTACCAAAATTGGTCACGCTGCATCTAACAAAGATATGAATTGGTTTCACGGAGAAGAAAGAGCTCCAGTAATAATAAATAACATAATCACAAGGACGAATATCCGTCGATAAATCAACAAATTATTCCCCCTTGATCAGAGCTAATCATCCAATCCACCAAAACACCTACACCGAAGAAGCGGATCCAAGTAAAATGACTACAGCTGATCCACAATTGTTAATGATCGTCAGGTCATCTTAACTACTCAACTTGGATAATCCGCAGAGAGTTCTCTCGATACTTGTTACCTTTCAGGAGGACCGCTGCAGTATAACAACGTACAGCGCGCCGTCTGCCAGGAGCATCCTGCGAGTCTCACCTTCCAGTGCAGAATACTTTGATCGATGTGTATGACGTTCATCTTTTTGTCGCATCAGGTCGCTGTAACTCCGATATTGCAGCTTTACAAAAAACCGTGAATGTCGTGACGGTTTTTTTGATGATACGCATATGGTAACGATATCAACGTTTTAGTTTGCATGAACCCAGTTTTTTTGTCGCTTTCTTTAGGGAGAAAGCGATTTATGATATTGATACATTCATTAAAAATACAGATATTTCTGTATTACCTTTACATAATATCTTTCGATATTGATATCTTACGATATATATATATTTATCGTCTTCAACGTACCACGTTTTGAAAGACAATTTAAATCATTTTATTGAATGGCATTGATTGTAGTCCAGAACTTAGAAAAACGGTAACATAATAAAATATAATAAGAAAACTAATACTTGACTAGATGAAACACCGTATCGGAGTTTTATTTTTCATTGTATTTTATTATGTTGCCGTTTTTCGACTTGGGGATGTGGGTAGACGGAGAAGGCAGAGACGGACTGAATGGAACCAGCATGTGGACAGAATGAGGCCTGACAGAATGGCAAAGATCAACAGAGACAACACCCCACGCAAGAAGACCCTTCGGAAGTCCACCAAAGCGATGGCGAGAAATTTGGTAATACAAGTCACAGGAAACATAGACCGGAGGAAACAGGCCTTCCTAAGAAGAAGAAGAAGAAGAGTTTCTGCTTGCCAGGATTTACAATTTTTTCAATTGGTATAGTATCGAACAAGTCCACTAGGAATTAGTGGTCTCTGCACCAGCATAGTTCTGGCATCATTAATTGAATTTTGGAGCAAAATAATGTATTCTCGAATTGACTCCAATTTCATACTCTTCAGAAATGCAGCCTAAAAGCGGCCTTGATAATTTCCGAGTTTTATTCGGTTTTCTGATTCTGAGTTTCTCGATATCATCTAACTTCGATGTCGAATAATTTCCAAATCTAAATTCAATAGCATTCATCAAGGAGAAAAGTTCCTGGTTATGAATGGCGTTTCTGGTATAAATGAGACCAACGTTCTCGAAATTTTTCTTCAGGAGATGAGAAGCGGATCGGAGGTACAAAATGATCCTTTCAATTATCCCGTCACAACACTTCTTTCGCATTTCGATGTAATTAATTCCCTTTCCTTATCCCTTTTAATTTTTCCCAACCATCGTTCCGGATCGAGGAACCTTTTATTTATCCATTAGGGAGTCGAGGAAAATTGAATCTTCGGTTCAAATTCTCCAATATCGGAGGTGCTACTTCTTTATCTGGAAGTTCATTATTCACTTCTAGAGTATGAAATGTTTCTTTTCGGGAAGGGAGGTGAAATTTGAAATTTCATGCGATGAATTTTCATTTAATCAGTGGATGAATCTCCCCTAACCGAAGTTAGGGGGTAACGAAATGAATTTGAAAACTGGATATCTGACATGAGAATCCGTGGAGTCAAAATATATTCAAAATCGACTCTGAACTTCAACCCTTTCGAAATTAAACTCTGATACCAACGTATAATCCATAAATCTATGATTTTCGTACCGCATTTCTTTCTTGAGCCAACTGCAAATGATAGCTAGAATTGGTTCGTAATTTGAGATTAAGAAGGACAAAATAGTATGATGCAGCCATACCAGAGGGATTTCAGGCCAGTCTAATAGATATGTCGAGGTTCTGACGGGAAGTCAATTCACAGTTATAGCCTCGTGCAAGGGAAGAACTGCACTGAGGTTCAAACCAAAAAATTTGTTTGAAATGGTATGAATTATTTACTGAAATAGTACTCAAGAGACAAATCTCCGATATCATTTCCCTTATACTTCAGCGATTTTCAGGGATTTAACCCATTCACGAATTGGACCTTCGTAATTGAGCCCCAAATCTTCTCTACAAATATCGAGTTTCTAAGTCGTTTCTTCCGGAAGTTATTGTGTTGACGGTCGGCCGTCAGGAGAATATTTGCACCTTAATTACGAAGGCCGAATTCGTCAATGGGTAAAATCCACCTAATGATTCCGCAGATATACCCATTCAAAATTTTATTTTCCGAATTTTTCCGAAAATACAGATAAGATGGAATTGAATTTCAGTTCTTTATCGAAAAATAACAGTTTGAAGATTCAACGAGAATTTAATACGGAAAATGTGATGAGGAGATCACAGAATATTAAATATTTGAAAAAACAAATTTGAAATATTTTTTCAAATTGCTCTAACGACACGATCATCACGAAATTTTGAACAATGTTGTTTATCAACACCTTCGAACTACCTGCGAAGTTTCATCACGATTGAATCAGTATTCCTTAAGTTATACCGAAAAAAACAACGATATCGAGAAGAAAACCACGAAATTATACATAGTTTTTCCCGATATCTCCGAAACCGATAGCCGTATCAATTTGGAATTTGGTACACTGCTGTGAAATATGAAGTTCAGGGTATGACTGGAATTGTTCCGGAATATGAACGATAGTTTCAGAAAAAAAATTTTTTTTTAAATTTAGTGATCGTACGAATTCAACGCAATTCTGCCCAAAGTTGCGCGTCGTTATGCTCCAACTATCTGCCAAGTTTCAATCCAATCGCTCCTTTAGTTTCTGAAATATAAAGGGAAATAACCTCAAAATTTCAAATGGCTATAACTCCAAAACCATTTGGCCGATTTCGCCTATTAACGAACATTCCGATCCGTGAACTACCCTGCTGGTTGTGGCAGTGAATACTGCTTCATTAGAATTATTGCCAAAAAATCTGGAGAAAAGTACGAATATGCATATAAACATTTTATGGACAATCGCTAGAGTAAAAGAATAGAAAAACACTTCCGTGAAGGCAGCAGCTTTTGCGCACATGTTCAATGGAGATGACCGCTTTGGTAACGAATTGTTATAAGCGCGCAAAGGCTGCTGCCTTCACGGCAGTGCTTTTCTAGGTTTTCATCGATAAAGTACTGGATTTCAATTCGATCTGATCTGTATTTTTGGAAATATTGGGGAAATAAAATTTTGAATTCCTACAAATAATGATCGCACTAATGGAGTTCACAATTACATAACTCAAGGAGTTCCTTGATGGAAGGGATATCAATCACCCGATTTTTTCAAGCATATTCTATCTAACAAGGTGCCCAACTCTCTGTAATTACCTGAGAACTAAGGGATCAAGAAACTTCGAAATTTCAAAGGCATCATGCGCATAAAATACGCCAAGTAAGTTCGTAAATATAGGGCAAACAGTTTTGGAGTTTTAAACTATTGAATTTGGTTTTTTTCCTTGATATCTCAGATTTCTATGAGAATCTGCGCAGACCTTCAAGACAGTATTTTACAATAGAGTGCCGATTCTCAGTTTGATCCGATTTTAAAGTCTGGATTTGAAAAATATTGTTCCGATCATGATGAATCCTGGTTATTAGTTGGAAAAAACTGATACACAATGTTGTGCCAAATTTCATAATTATCATGTCATTAGGAACAATTCAATGTTAACTTTCGCATGTTCCATTAAAAAAAAATTATTTAACTTTTAACGATAATTTTCGATGTTATCTCGAAAATACCTAAAATTTGGAGAATTCTCGAGATTTTGTGAGATTGGAAATACATAATTTGGATTTTCGATTTTGGTAGTGTTATTTTTAAGAAATACCTACGCTGGGTTTCACAAAGATATGGTGATCGTACGATCAACAGATTGCGCCGTCAAATTTGATCGGCCGATCAACGAATTTGGGTTTCACAAAACTTCATCACTCCGTCAAATACGTCAATAAGTTGATCGAGAAATACAGTCTGACAACTTTGCATTTCTGAGGCTCCGATTAACGAAACCACAGAAATGGGATGAAAATTGGGTTATGTTTTTACATTTCCGTGCGTTAACATAAAAATAGCTTTGTTTTTGTTGACGGTGAATTCAAAGTGATGTGATTGTTAAATGAATTTGATGATAGAAAAAAGATAAGAAATTGGAATATATTCATTAGCACACAATAAAATGTAACGTGGAATTGCTGAAAACATTTCAAAGGCAGTATTGGATAGAAGTTTGAAGAACTTTCACGACTTGTTTCGATATGGAATTTAGAAGTAACGAAGATGTTTAATTATAAGATAATCAGAATGAAAGTATTGAAGAAATAAAAATTGTTATTTATATGAAATTTATTTTTATTTCATGTCCTCTTCTCCTTATTGAAATGCGTATGCGATGAAGTATGCCTGCTGAATTTCTTAACGTTTCGCAACCTGCTTCAATGAGATTTCGCAGGATCATCTATATTTTTTCTCGTGAATGCTTAAGTTTTCGGAAAAGAGAAAGATGGAGAAACTAGTAAATGAATTGGGCTTTTCAGGCATGTGGTGTTAAAAAGAAAATTTGTATCCAAAAAAAAGTTGTTAGAAAAAAATCTTAGGCGTTGACTATTTCAACCCCTTATAAGCATACTTCAGAGTTGAATAAATTCCAAAATGTATAGTTTTAATGACAAATAAAATTTATCAAGTATCGTTTCTTAAGCTTAATATACAAGGAAAATAAAAAAGAAAAACTCATACCAAATACCTACCTTAATTCTCCTACAGAATCCCCCCTCAAATGTTTTCGGTATTATTCAGATACAAACTGTATACCAACATGTAAAACTTCAACTCGTTCTAACACGAATCCTCTTTTTCGTCCATACATGTAAGTGGAGAAATATCACCAAATCAAATATAAAAAGAAATATTTCCTTCGGAAGGCGATTCCCCCTTTCCAAGCAAATTTCTGTGGTCTTATTGACGTAGGAGTTAAAATATGGATCGAATTTTCTCTTCATCATTCCAGAAGTTTTTTTTTCGAAGGGCGAATGGGAAACATAACACTTTTCGAGGTATGATGAATGATGTTCACGGTTAAGTACAATTCCAAACCCTTCTCAAGTGTGCTGTAGTTGAAAAAATATCCGGAAAAACCTACATCCATTCATCATGTCTTCCATTAACGCCTCAGATGTGTGAATCTCTTACGGAATTAGTCATAAAAAGAACTGCGGAAAAAAAATTCCGTTTCATTCTCATGCTTGTCATGATTCGTGTGAGAATGTTAAGCAATTTAAATCCGCATTGTGGTATGCGGACCGAGATTGGGATGTTTCTGACATAGTTTCGACCGGGAAAAATAATGAAAATACCAATGAAAACCATTTTTTCAGCTAGGCAATAAATATAAGAGATAAGAGATTATTAGCTACTTTCAGTGTACTTTGTGATTCCGGAAGACATACGCAGGAGGAAAATCACGACCATTAGATGTCAGAACACTGGAACACAAAAATAACCTCAAGAAAAGAGATATGCAAGGATCTCAAATCGAAACGTGTATGTTAAACCATAAGAAATCAAATGAGAGATTGACGTAATACAAATAAACTGATGACGAAAACGGAAAATCTGATAAGAACGATTGAAGAGTCCTCCTTTGTTTTGCCGAATGGAAAAAATTGTTCCGCATATTATTCTATTTTCCAAAATCTTCGGAAGAATTGGGTTGGAGAGAATGATGAAGCTCCTCGAAATTTTTTTCATGTCTAAGATAAGTGTAATCATTTTTGGGGAGAAAGTTTCCACTGCTTTGCACCCCTCCAGAATGATATGCTTATATTTGACATGAAAAAAAAGCGTTCAGACCATTTGCTGTGTTTCTTTGATATGAGCAAATATTTAAAATTTCAACCCTTGAAGGTTTCAACCTTGTCACGATTGTTTGAAGATATTTACCCACGTTGATGTGAACATCTATTTTCGTTATAGGTCCGATACACAAAATGGTATAGTTCAATAAAATTAATTATTTCAATAATAATTCATTGATATTTGGAATGGATTGTGTTACCGATTCATGAGTGTGAGGTGATATTCTGATTCAACATTGTATTGCCAATGAAGTATTTTGTTTCGAATTCACTCAAATGGAATTATCATTGATGATAACATGATACAGAATGGATTGCTCAGGAGTATTCAGTTGAATTCTGAAATACCGCGCAAAGACATTTCAAATCTTCTTCTTATAACATATTCGAACTGAAAAGTTTCAATGAATACCTTGCACTCATGAGAATGAAGAAACGAATTTGAATTTTTGATTAATTTCATCCATTCGGATGCAGAGATTGGCCAGAGTTCAAGTACTATCGTCATAAAGCATAAAATTGTTTTTTCAATACTGAAAATTTCATTGAAGGCGACTTCCATGCAACTTATCTTGAAGGACTGAATCGAGTACATATTGCAGAATATTATCCTGATTTTGAAAGGTTCCAAAATTTATCGCATAGGCGGTCAGAAATATTCAAGATCAGAATGTATTCCCCGTAACGGAAAGAGGCTTATCGCATTGTGAGTTGAAATTGGCAGAGAAATCAGAAGCAATAGAACAGAAGATACTCAACGAAATGGACCACATCTTTTGTAAAAATTGAACCCGACAAGAAAACTTGCAGATCACGAACCATTCCATCCACGTAAATTTCAGGATAGTTACATACATAACATATTTGAAAATTGTGAAGAAACTGACAATTAGTAGACTCTAGTATCACTTAAAACTCTCCTGAAAAAAACGCGTAGTATGTACGCTGCTGTATCCGAAAAGAAATGAATATCTAGTGTTCAAGTACCACGTAACTGTGATTTTTGTAATAATGTGATCAGTAGCCAAAAGAAGATGTCATCTCGTTTCAGTATTACATTTATTTTCTTGGTTATATCGCATTCTTCCTATTTGTATTGTACTCACGAAATTAATAAGTCAGATATAGGACACGGAGAATAATAATAATAATAATAATAATAAGAGAGTTTATTCAGAAAAAAATCTACAAAATAAACTCTATGATACTGTAGAGTTAATTATATTAACTGTGCACAGTACTGAACATAACATTTTTCTTTAAACACGCCGCAAAATGAATAATTTTCTTGTTTTGTACACTCCCAAAAACCTCTGTCGCAGATATGAGCATGCAGATATTGTATACCATGTCAGTCTACAAAAAACGTCTCAATCCATCCTTCTTCACTGTCACGTCCGGGTAACCGTCAAATTCATTTTCTAAAAGTCATGTCAAAAATCGGGAATTCATTATTGAGTATGATTTATTGTTCTATGTATTTCCGTTCTATCAAAATTCATTATCCATTTTTTCAATTTTTTTTTGAAAGATCGTTTATTTTTTAGTTCAGTTAAATCTTCGGGCACTAGGAGAAACAGCCTTGGAGCTATATAGGTGCAGCATCTTTGGCCAATTTTTTTTATAGTTCTTGGGCGTTCAAAGTTTCTTTTGGCAGCTCTGGTATGATATTGGTGGTCCTTCTTTTTTATGTGAATTTTTCCCTCAAAGATGTTCATAACAATCTTCAGAGCAAACAACTGCCTTACATCGGGTACCCTGGCCAGTTCATAAAGTTGTTTACTAGGGAAAGTTATTATTTTACCATGTATTATTTTGAGAAAATACTTTTGAAGCACATCCAGTCTTCTTTTGTGGCTGTCTAGTACTCCGCCCCAACCGATTACACCATATAATAACTGGGGTTGCACGAGGGCATTGTATAAGATATTTAAGTGTTTAGTACTACTTATGCTATTTTTTATATATTTAAATTTGTACAAAATACCACGCAGTTTTCTTGTTAAATATATCATGTGCTTATCCCATTTCAAGTGTTGGTCAATTTCAATTCCCAAATACTTAACGGAGTCTGCTTTGGGAATAACCAACTCTTCGTTAATATGTATGTCCTCAAGATTTTCAGTTACAGCTTTGCTCGATGTAAATGGTAAGTATTTTGTTTTGCCTAGATTTAAGGTGAGTTTATTTAGCTGTAACCATTTATTTATTTTGTCGAAATCTCTCCTAACCGTATTCCTCAGATCCGACCATGATTCCTCTTCGTACAAAACCACAGTATCATCAGCAAAACCTATGAGTTGCCCCTCACTGCTCATCAACAACAGACCATTTATGTAGATGAGGAAGAGAAGCGGTCCAAGAACCGTGCCCTGAGGGATTCCGTAACTAATCCTTTCTTTTTCACTGAGTTTCTCATTCACCATTACAACTTGTTTTCTGTTTGTAAGATAGCTCTCGATCAAGTCATATATTGGTCCACGAAATCCATAGTCATATATTTTTCCCAATAGTATTTCATGACTCACCGTGTCGAATGCCTTCGCAAGATCAATAAATATAGCGAGAGTTGGTTTATTCGTATCCATATTTTCATAAAGTTTTGTTGTTAAAGCTTTTATTGCATCTTCCGTTGAAAGTCCCTGTCGAAAACCATATTGTTTGTTTGATAATATTTTATTTTTTTCCAAAAATCTCATCATCCGCACTTTGATTAATTTCTCAATAATTTTGGCCACATTTGAAATCAAAGTAATTGGTCTATAGTTAATCATTTGCGATTTATCCCCACTTTTATGTACTGGTCTTACAATTCCTAACTTCAAACTATCAGGAAAACAACCCTTCCGAAAACAAGTGTTCACCAGATAGGATAATGGTTCAGCTATTTCCTCTTTTATTTCTTGCAGCGTTTCAGCTCTTATTCCATCAAGACCGGTCGATTTCTTAGTTTTCAAATCCGATATAACCTGAATGACCTCCAGCGGTTCCACCGGAGCTAGATAAAATGAGCTATCAACTTTAAGACTATTCTCAGTGAAGTTATCGGGACTTTTTATTTTACTAGCATATTTTTCGCCTAATTTGCTGAATGAATTAGGTACTCCAGTTTGACAAATAAATTAACATGGCTCAAAGACAAATATTCAACAAGTATAACCTTTTGATCTGAGCTGATCATCCAGTCAACCAGAACTGTACTGAAGGAGCACTGTACAAGGAATTTGTTAACTGCAGTTTCAGTACTTTACCAATCATTATAATGAGTCACCTTAGAAACGCAGAGAGGATTCTAGAATACTTATTGGATGACTTGCCTTGAGTATAAATCTATAGCACCTCATTCACTCTAACCTTTTAGTGCAAAAAATTTGAACGATGAGCATACATTCGTCCACCTGTCATTTCAGTTTTCTATATCTGCGATTCTGCAGTTTTTACAGCACAACCACAATAAGGAAGTACTACTCTGTTCACGTGGTAATCCCACAGGTTAACGCGAGACACTCACAACTGAAAAATTCTGCCAACAAATTTCTTTCGTGAGTATGGAAATATACTTACTGACGAACAAACTGCAACATCCAGGAGCTGTTTAAATTAAAAAATTTTTTTCGGTAAAACACAGATAGTATAACAATAAGTAAATGATTAAAATTTGAAGAAAAAAAAAACGAAGGGCTTACAATTTTTTTTTATTAAATCTGTTAATAATGTGTTTGTCGACCGCGGTTATCTTAACACTCCCCAACACGCCTTGACATTGATACAAGAAGATGGTCTATTTCTTCTTGAGGGATAAAATCCCAAGCTACCTGTACTTCATATCTCAGAGCCTCCAAAGTCCGTGGGGGCTGAGGTAAATTCCCAAGCTTTCTAGCCATGATGTCCCAAACATGCTCTATGGGCGCAAGATAGGGGAATCTGGGAGGCCACGGCAAAAGATTCACATGTGTCGCTTCAAAAAAGTTTGAACGAATTCTGGCAACATGAGGTCGAGCATTATCTTTCTAAAATATTGGATTCTCGAACCGGTTATGGCAAAGGACAACATATGGCTCCACTATTTCTTGAAGGTTATGCAGTGCTGTCATGTTACCTCGAATAAAGACTAAAGGTGACTTACTTGCATGTGCAATAGCACCCCATACCATATAGCCTACTGTCCGGTGTACATGACGCTCAACATCAAAAGGAGTGTCTTTCTCCCCGACGTCGTTATAGGATGGCCTTGTTCTCCTGACCATTCCCCAGCCAAACATCGAGTTGTCACAAATCGGTTTCTAATAGCCATTAGTCTTAGACGTCGATCTTGAATTTCATTTGTGCCCCTTCGACATCTGGTGCCTACTCTTCTTCAATTTTGGGCATTATCAAACCACGCTTGACAACATCTCCTAACAGTAATTGGATTTCTGTGTTCGTTAGGTTAGCGATTTGTCGAAATGACAACCCCGTCTCCCGTAGACCAATAATTCGACTTCTTTCAAATTCACTTAGCTGGCGATGAATTCCGCGTACACGTGCTCCAGGAATTTTAACAACAACTAAATATCTACTCTGGATCTCTTAGAATAGCTGATTTGTTGTAAAATTTAAACAATTTGCAAAAAACGAGTACAATATTTAAGTAACATAAAATGTTTACATGAAAAAACTTTCATGATTTCTTCTCCAAATATTAATAATTTATTCCTTGCTATACTTTCTATGTTTGAAATTTAAACAGCTCCTTCTGGATGTTGCTTTGTCAGTTGGTATATAAATATTCTTGATGCAGCATGTTGGTATCGTTGAGGCATTTTTTTGTCGGTAAAAAATATGTTCAATGGAAATGGTCACGATTTATAAATTGATTTTGACCAGGTCTTTTGGAATAAAAACTCACCTTAAGCTCCCAACAGGCGGTGTGGCATACGGAACTCCCAGAAAAGCCTCCACCGGTGGATGTATGTGTATCATGACACCTCTCAGTGGTCCGTACTTGGTTTCTACCACCCGCGTGCTATATTTGTGTACCAGCAGAGAAGGATTTACTTTCTCAACAAATACTACAGCAAATATGACGAGAATACGGAACGAAGACGAAAAGGAACAACTCGACTGTCTCGACTGTATTGTCGTTTCCGGTACACGCATGACGTCACCACCAACCGCGGCGTTTTTTCATCATCGACCACCTAATTTCACGGACCTCCTCCTGAAACATAAAAGAACAAATTTAGGGATCAACATCGTATACGCTGCGGATGAACGGAAAGCTCTGATTTAGTGTTTTTAAAGGGAAATGTATGGCGAATTCGGAATAAGTTCGCAATATCTTTCGCATCTGTGTGTTCAATATGGATCAGGGTTGAAATTAAGAACGAATATATGGCTACCTAATGTATTTGATAGTTAACTATCATCAATATAAACACAGGGTGTTCCATAATCAAGTTTGAAATATATTTTGCATCTGTTGGAATGAGACACACATATATGGCTACCTGATGCATTTGATTGATATATGTATATATATAATCTGATTTTTTGTATATATATATATATATATATCATCAATATCCACTAGGTAATAAAGCTTATTTAATGAGCAATAGAGATTGGTTCACATGATGGTTGTAACTTTTATAAAAATTGATTCTATTTGAAAGTTTTATAAAGAGTCTTTGAAATCGTATAATAACAGGGGAAAATCAAAGACTGCCTTGTTTCAAATATCTTGCTCATTGATATGTTTTGTTGACTGACACATGACTGAACAATGAAATATATGATGTCCAAAAAAGAAACTCAGTATTAAGTTATAAAAAAAATTGAAGAAGCACAGACGTGTTCGAATTTGTTGTCAAACCGTTGAGTGATATCTATTGTTAGCAGTTTAGTTGTTCTGATACTTGAAATTAGAATTGCGGTGTCAGGTAGTAGTATTATTACGAAGTAGTCAGTGTTTCATTCGAGTCATGAATTTGATGTTTGACTGAAAGCTCAACACCATCTTTCATTCAAGTGATGAATACTACCTCAAAGTGTCTGTGAATATTGAGACGACGGAATGTAAAATGCATTTATGTTATAAACGGGCTTTTTTATGCATTTTGAACTGGAGCTTAGAATTCAAGCTTCAAACCTACCCTGAAAATTTAAAGTGTCTATAAATCATTCCTCCGCAAATATACCATCAGCACGTGAACATTCAATGGCGATCAATGGTTCTTATGAAAACAGTAAGTAATTTTTAATAATATCTTCAGGAAAAGTTTCGATTACTTGAATTTTTTTCAATGATCGCGAGAGAGCGCATATTTGTGCATCAGCAATCGCCAATTGGTAACCAAATTTCCTCAGATTTGGGTCAGTATTTTCTGTTATTCCACAAAAAAACAACGATACCAAAAACAAAATCTAATAAATTTGTTGCCAAGACTGCACGAATCTTCAAACTGTCATTTTCAAATCAACTGCAATACATTTTTATTGGGTCTTATCTTTTTTTCGAAAATATTGGAGAAATGAAATTAAGAATGGTTATATCTATATACAGAATCATTGGGCGGATTTCAACCATCTACCCAAACCTTACCTACAAATATAAAGTTTCTAAGTTGTTCCTTGGAAAAAATATTCTGTTCACAATCAGACAGCTCTGGTAATAAATTTATACGTCAGCGTGAAAGCTGCTGGCTTCACCTCAGTGCTTTTCGAATTTTTTTTTCCAATGTCTCTGAAAATGAGATCCGTCTCAAATTTAAATCTGGTGCACTTTCTTCGAATTTTATGGTCAAGGTGTGGGCAAAATTTTTTTTTAATTTGATGAGTAGTTTCCAAAAACAATAATTTTTTCCAAAAGAATTTTGAAAGATAATTTTTTCAAAATTGACTGATTCACGATCTCACCGGAATTTCACAAGAGATTGTTTTCGTTATGCTCCAACTTACTAACTGCCAAGTATCAATTCAGTCGCATTAGTAGTTTCTGAAATATCGAAGAAATAACCCCAAAATTTCAAACAACTAAAACTTCAAAACCATTCAGCAGATTTCGCCCATGAACGAATCCAACCGTCGCATTTTGGAATGCAATCTATACTGAAAGTTTCAAGTCGATAGGAAGCTCCGTAAGCTCGTAATCGAGCATATGACCGGGCGGACAGAACCGATTCTGGAACTGGAATGGTCAACAGTGAGTCCAAGCTAGACTTTTGAGACCATTTTTGGGAAAAAACCAAAAATTACAAACATTTGGACAAAGGATAGAACGCTGATCCCGAGAACTTGCAAGCAAAATCAAAAAATTTGAAATACTTTTGGCAATATCCGCTAACATCAATATCAGATAAACTTTAATTTGGTACTCTGTTGTAAAATAATGATTTTCAGTTGAAAGCAAAATTAATTTGAAATCTGATGAAAATACCCCGAAAAAAATTTTTCAATAAAAATTATCGAAAACAGTATTCTGAATGTACTACTAATACAATTCCGTCAACATTCGAGGAATTGCGCGTTGGTAATCTACGATTAATGACCAAGTTTTAATGCAATCGCACAGGTAGAAAGACACTGAGATATTGAGAAAATATCCTCGAAATATCAAATGAATAGGTACAACTCCGAAACTACTTTGCCTATTTATCCCATAAACGAATTCATTCTTCGCATTTTTTTGATTGAATTCACTGACTCTTTCCGTTCTCAAGTTATCGTTGCGACGGCCTTCTGGACATAATCGATTCAAAAATCGGATTCGGCATTAGTGAGTCCAACCAACTCAAACTTTGAATAGCATACGCACAAGAACCTCCTGTCTGATTGATTTGAATTGTGCCACGAAGGGTAAATATTAATGGGAGTGGTAAAATTTTATGAAGGCCGAAGTATCAAGTCATCAAAGTAAAGATCTCTTGGAATTAAGTTCAAGTGTCCCTGAACAATTGGATCTCACAGATATGATAATAATTAATAAGAATTAATTATTCTACATCATCATAATTCTGATGATCAGCTATTCGTTCTCCAAAACTGTTTATTTCAATGATATGACTGCGGTTCCGTTTTAAATTCCGAAAACCACACTGAAATACAATCAGTTAAAATGAACATCATTTTAATGATGCAATAAATTAAATGTTGAATAGGGGTACACTCCAGCAATCGTTATCGCAAATATATCCCAATCAATACCAAACGAACAAACCATTTGTAGCAGACGCCACAGTTGAGGAAGGTCCACAAATCATTAGTCCGGATTCAACGCTAGGAGATATGATGATTCAAGATGAACATGGGTCCGACCCCTATTAAGGGGATGAAAATATACGGGCTAGAAGGATATGCTACGCCATTGAATTGAATTAGGTGAACCTTACAAATACTTCAATATGTTCTCGGAAGGTTTGACCCTCATTTCTTACAAATCACAGGCGACGAACCCCAAAAATGTATGTCAGGGGAAATCAATGAAATTCCTATAGAAGCCTTCTGGTTTGTAGCTAATGAGGATTCGAAATCAGATAGACATAGAAATATATGAGTATAACTCATCAAATATGGATATTTTCTCCGAAAGGTCCTTAAGGAGTACATTAATTTTGAACACTGATTTCCATTATAAAATGAAACACTTTTCACGCGCTTATTCTTGATTTTACGTCATAATGTCTATAATTTTCCGTTTTTGAAGTTAACAACAATATATATCTAAATGAATTACCAATTGAAAATCTCAAAAATTACTAACAGAAGAGGTTTAAAAGTAACACAGTTTCTTCAAAATCACATTCCTGCCCGTTTCAGAATATTACTCATAGTTTTTTCGATTATGTCTGGATAATTACTTGCTTTATCGAAGGCGTCTTCGATATCCTCTCTATGAATGGGAAAAAACTGTTTAACTGTGAAACTCTGTGATTCATTTTTGAGATTTTCAATTGTCAATCTACTTTATTATTCATTGTAAATTTCAGATTTTTCACGATTGATGTTCCTCTGGAAATTGTTTGTAATGATCCGAAAAAACAGGAAATCTATATTCCCAATAGGAAAGGCAAGGAATTTTTTCAATTCCAAGTAGGAAGTAGTATTTTTCTGAAAATTTAGTGAAATTTCTATATTGAATCGAGTTTTCAGTCAGATTTTTGATAAGCAATTTCACGTGCGGAATAGAAAAAACAACTCGTTCCAGTTAAAAATTAGGGACTCTCTTCCTCATGCTACCTAAGTTCCTTTACCAATGAAATAACCTTTGTGAGTCGTTTTTCAGTTTCAAGTCCGTTTCACGTTCCCATATTGGTGGTGGAACCATGAACTTCATTCAAAAAGCTGATAGTAGCGCCATTGAACATGTGTGGAATATAATGAGGAGGAGAGTTTCCAATTTGCACCTCACTCAACAGATTCTGGTATAGTTAATTGACAGAATTCTACTTGCTTCGGAACGAGTTGTCACAAGCAGACATCGACCATCTTATTCCGTATTTGCATAGATGTGTGTATATTCGGCTACTGGGACGTCAAACATTTTGAAATTGTTAATAACATTTTATAAAAATCTTATCGTTTCATTTTTGATATAAGACTACCACATTGCCAAGAAAATGTAGTTCACGATGTAATTGTTTCTGGCTCTAATACTCCTGATGTCACTGGGTATATTATACATTTTTTTACATCGGAAAGTGTGTCCAATACTCGTTTCTGTCTGACCTTCAGTGAACGAAATGTTTATTTACAGAGGCATCTTATAAAACCTCTTGAATTTCATCGACCAATTTCAAGTTTTCCTCGAATATCTCTTTCCATATATGGATTCCCCAGCACAAACTCTCATCAAGAATATTTACCGAATATGAAAGGAGGAACATTTCAGGAATACCCTCATTATAAAAGAATCATGTTTCGACTGTGTTTTCCATCTCGTTTCTACAAACTTCAATCCCCAGAGACAGAACTGAAATGAATAACTAATTTGTGGTTGTATTACACCCGTAGGAATGATTTTCCTCCACCTACAACGCATTTTTTTATGAGTTTTCTCGTAGACGGAACAAGGTTTCTGCACCGTGGAATGCGGCATAATTTTGCGCATCCGATGAATTCTGTATTAGTTTTGCTGTAATAATTATTTTTGAAAATTGTAGAAACGAATAATATTTCCATGATAAAATGACCACAAATTATTTAGCAGGTTTAATATATTGATAAAATTTGGTACATTATGATTGCTCCGTTGGTTGAAAATGTGTATCAATTACGCAAATTTATTATAATGAGTTTTTTTTTCAAGCTACGTTTCTAAAATTCTGAAATCATTAAAATTAAACGAGCCAAATTTCTCCAAAATGTTCAGGGACTGAAATCCAGACTTCATTGAAATTTTTCATTAACTTTCATATCATCATTGTTCAACCGACTACCGAGTAGAAGATTCAAATCCGATCGAATTCAGAGTAGATATTTTATGTAATTTTTGGGCAAATATTGCCCATGCATGAATTCGTCCTCAGTAATTGTTGAAATCCGCTCCATGCGATTCCTTAGATCCATTCGAAATTTGATAATTCTAATATTTCAAGAAATAAGGATCCGATCGATTTTAAACCTACTATGTGGATAAATAATAACATCTCGAAGGATTATTAAAATTTTCAGTAAAATCTCACTGATGTTTCTCCAAATGTAGTGGAACTATTTTGGTATTTTCATGAGATTCTGCATGAAACATCATTCTCAAAAAAAAGTTGCAGACCTTGAGTCGATCAGATCTCTTTCTTGAAATTATTCGGAAAATAGAATTTCGAATGAGTCTACGTAATCATTGGACGGTTTTTATAAAAACACGAATTCAGCCTCGAAATCGACCATACCAATATCGAATTTTTTCTTTTAGTAGACATTGAATTTGAGATGAACCAAGCATCTTCATCTAAGTAAATATTCAGTGGTAGCGTTTAAGGCGTATGTGGTCTAAGAGCATGGTTTACTTTAATTTGTCTTGTGCAATCAGATTTTCAGTGTTCCATTTTTATTGAGATCATTGATAGAATTGTTTTCTTGCACAAATGTTCTGAAAAATTGAGAGCTATCGGTTCGACCAAAATTTCTGTTCTTTTCCAGTTATGAGCCTGAAGCGGTCTAAAACGACTGGGTTGGAATCACAGATGTTGAATCCGAAGAACAGGGAAACCTATCGACTTGGAACTTAGAAGGTAAGTTACATTTCAAAATGCGACGGTTGAGCTGGTGAATGGGCCAAATCAGCAAAACAGTTTCCAATTCATCGTAATTTTAAATTATTAGGATCTTTCCCCAATGATATTTCAGGAACCTCATAGTTGAAGCAAAGCGATAAGCAACTCTTTTCGAAATTTTTTTGCGGTCGTTTGAGTTCAATCTTAGTATAGTATTCAAATTTCAGGTAACGTTTATATTTTCGGAATTACTTAAAAATACTTATCCGAACCTAACAGGAAAGCTTCTGAAAGGAACAAGTGAGAAACTCGATATTTGTTTGGGGCTTATAAAGAGTTTTTCAACAAGAACTTTGTTTTTTAAAACAAAATAAAACAAAGAATTTAGTGGAAAATGAATAAAATTTTTATTGTATTACAAAGAGAAAAGTTCGGCAATTATGAATGAAAAATGATATCTGACAAATGTCCACCACGACCACGCTGACAGACGTTGATTCTTTCATCAACATTTTTAATCACTTTTTGGCAAGATGGAGGGTCTATTTCGTTAATGACATCACGGATTTTGAGTTTTAAGGCTGCAATCGATTCGATTGGCTCCGTATAAACTCTGTCCTCAACATAGCTCCACAAAAAATAATCCAGTGGTGTTAAATCACAAGATCTGGCCGGCCACTTAACAGCTGAATTTCGCGAAATTATGAGATCGGGAAATTTGGTTTGCAATAAATTGATCGTTTCATTGGCTGTGTGACATGTGGCACCGTCTTGTTGAAACCACATTTCAGTGACATCCATGTCATCAATAATAGGCCAAAATTCAGTTGTTAACATCTCGCGATAGCGTGATCCATTGACTGTTACCGCATTTCCAACCTCATCTTCGAAAAAGAACGGCCCAATCACACCTCCAGACCACATAGCACACCACACAGTGACACGTTGAGCATGCAAAGACTTCTCAATAAATGCTTTAGGATTTTCAGAAGCCCAAATGCGGCAATTTTTCTTGATAGCGGTCTCAGAAGGACGTTTATGTTGTCCGAAAATATCACGAATTTTACGAAATGTAACTTTATCAGAACGACCATTTTCATAGTGGATTTGAATTATTTTAATGCGATTTTCGAGCGAAATTGAATTCATTGTAACAATTGCCAAAGCATATACTGCGAATACGTCAAAAAACTAAATGTCAAAACTGTCATGTGGTGCCGGTGTTACCACATTGAAAAACAAAGTTCTTGTTGAAAAACCCTTTATAATTACAATGCTCGAACTCGTGAATGGGTTAATCCTTCCAACGATTCTTTGGATATACTCATTCCAAATTTTATTTTACTAATATCTACAAAAATACAGATTGGATCAAATTGAAATCCAGTACTAGATTGAAAATTGAAAGCTTAAAGGTTCATGCAGAATTTCGATAGGATAAGAGAACGCCAAATCTTTTCATCAGGATGTAAAGCTGCGTTTGGCAGAGCCAATGCTTGACAATATGACCGTTTTGGTAACGAACTCGAGCATGCGCGCAAAAGCTGCTGACTTCACGTCGAAGGATTCATAGATTTTTTTTGTGCATTCAGATATCTACTTCAAAGTCCGAGAAATTGAACAAGATTTGAGTTTTCTCAAACAGCCATTCAAATTGATGTGATCCATTCATTGCGAATGGGGAAGATCAGTGCAAGAATATATACCCAGAAAACGTTCTGCTAGACCAGAAAAACCTCAGGAAGAAAATGTACTCAAACATTTTGGAAACGATTGAGTACTAACTCCTTTGTCCTGGAACATGTTCCAGTATTCTATTGCTAATAGTGCCCGAAGAAATGAAAGAATCATCTCAAAAGCAGTGTGTACTGATTATAAACAGTTACGTCCCTAACCTGTGGCAGTGGTTGAGCTCTTAAAAGGTTGAGATTATTTGGTCCTTGTTTTATATTAGACTACGAAAAATAGTCCTACCACCGAAACACCATACTTCTTATGACTTAATAGTTTTTCCTGAGGAACCGATTAATTATACAAAAGAATACTCACCTGATTGAAAACTCCAGAACACACTGACCTCATTTGGAAAGCTCATTAAGTTCCCCGATTCCTTGTTACTTCCAACCATATTTCTTTCTATTCAGTTACGTCTCAATCCTCAATTCATTCTTTTTGCTCTGTCTATATTACTCCCCTTCAAACGAAGAAATCCACTCTCCTTTTTAGACCAATGTCAGAATTACCCGAATCAGCTGACGACCGTTGTTCATTCCCAACTGTTACTGTGATATATCCTTTCCAGCAATAGAAAAGTTCTGCAGTTCGATAGCTGCCAACACTACCAACTTTATCGAGGGGTTATATTTCCATCTGTTTCTCGACACGTTCCGGTATCAGAATCAAAAGATTCTGATTTATCTCCGGGTTATTTGAAATGGTCCGCAAATGTGAACGCTGGGATCTTTGGCTGTTTATGGTTATCATCCTAGGCTTGTGTCATGAGTGATGTCTTTTTCACGCTGCTTCTCTGGGTCTGGTCATGCTGAAAAAAATAATGTCATTACATATCAGGAATTTCCGTGATGTTTGAAATTGGAAATAACTCCATGACAGTTTTGAAATTTTGGATTGTGGATTATATTTTTCTGCTCTTGGTCAAATTTGAAGTCACAACTAAATCGGGAAAAGGTGTACAAGATGATCCAAGTAAGGGATAATGCTTGGTTTGAGCCTTATTCATTTAATGTAGATGTTAAAGCGCCTAATGATGGTTGAATCATTTCCTGATATGATACTCGAAATACTTGATTTTTCATCACTATAATCAACAAGTTTCAAAATACTTCAAAAAGATCATCTTGTACACCCCGGTGTCCAAGATAATCCTTGAGATAATGTTGTCCATATTTTATGAATATTTAGGTTCTAACAGGATTCGATAAGAAATAATTTTTGATATTTTATGATGTCTTTATATCATCAGGATATATGGAGAGGAGACTCTCCAATTCGTTCCAACCTCCACAGCTCTAGTGAGTTCACTCAGTACAAGTTACTCACAAAAACTATTGAACAAATTTAACGAGTTCTTTGTCAATATTCAATCAGTCCTCGATGTAGGAAATCAATCGAATGAGTATTATTCTGATTCTATACCTCATCCTTTTACTTGTTTGATATCACCAAAGAAGAGATAATTGCTACCGTAAAAAAGATGGAAGGGGCTAAGTCTTCAGGCGTGATGGAGTTCCTTTGGATGTGGTAAACAATGTATTTATGTTATTGCCCACATTATGAACAGATCATACTTCGATGGTGTTTTTCCTGAAGCGCTTAAAACTGCTGTTATAAAACCAATCTCTGAGAATGACGATCCTGAAGATCCAAGTAGCTTTCATCCAATTAGTATTCTATCCACATTCGCAAAGATATTTGAAAAGGATTTGGCCACAAAACTTAAAAGATTCTCCAAGAAATTCAAAATATTTTCACAAAGTCAGCATGGTTATATTCAGGGGAGAGGCACAGAGACAGCAATAGTTGAATTGTACAATTCTATAACAGCATTAGAAAAAAAGAAAATACCAGTTGGGTTATTTTTTGATTTGTCAAAGGCATTCGACTGAGTGGATACAGAAATATTATTGAGAAAATTAGAAAAGTACGGAATAAGAGATAAATAACTAAAATTCATCGAGAACTATTTAAAGAACAGACCACAGACTGTAAGGATGGTAATAAATAACATAGAATACCAGTCCTCACAGAAAGTAAGTAACGCTGGGGTACAACAAGGAAGTATCCTCGGACCATTACTATTTATAATTTACATAAATGATCTTCCTTCACCCCTGCGAGATTATATTTTTGAGAGACTTCATGTAGAGCTTGTATTTTTTACTGATGATGCCAATGTTATCTCGAGATCCCCCTCTTTCGGATCTACTCTGGAGATGGTTCAGACAACTCTGGATGATATAAAACACTGGTGTCGCAAAAATCGTCTTATGTTGAACACTGCCAAAACAGAGTGCATGGTTTTTAGCACCGATAGATCTACAGTCACAGTACCACATCAAATAGGCGAACAATTTTCAATCTCGTTTAGGGTATGGAATGATTTTCTGGGGAGGAGGCTCCTCTTCTGAACCTGTATTTTTGAGACAGAAATCTATGTTAAGAACGTTGCTAGGTTTAAGATATAGGGACCCATGTAGGTTTCACTTCAAAGAACATAACTTACCGACACTATATGGTTTATTTATATAAGAATTTCTTGTTTTCATGTATCTTCATCCTCACTTTTTTGAGGACTATAGAAATGTTAATTCAATGACTAGAAGAAAAGAACATTTCGTTTACCCCTACCATAATTTGACAATTACAGAAAAATCTCCTCTTGGGATAAAATTGATGAATGCTCTCCCTAACATAATAAAAGTAATGAAATATGTTAAAATTTTCAAGGAAACCCTATATGAATTTATTATAAGGTTAGAACCATATTCGTTGTCTGAATTTTTTTCTTTCTGTGAATGAACAATGTTTTGACGATTTCAATTTGTTTGTATTCTACAATAACTCTTGAATTGAATGAATATCTATCTATCTATTAGTCTGTCTATCAACACAAAATTTTTCTACAACAATTAAATACAAATCTGTATTTAATTGTTGTATCAATAGCCTTTAACAAGTAGACTTTTTTGAATTTAACAAAATTTTTCTATTGACTTGAATGTAAATAAGATTTTCGGAAAAGTTTATTGTTTTATTCTTGAAGTAAGATTAGTTATTCTTTCTGGCTGTAAAACTTCCGATGTCTTCTGTGAGTGCATTATATGCTCAAAAAGATAAATTTGGGCTAGCAAGAATGTTTCTTGATGCGAAATTAAATCCTTCTACACGTACCCTCCAGTAATTATGGGAATTTTATAATATTATGCCGAAACTGCAATGCCACGAGTAACTATGCATAACTGATATATTATTTTCCTTGAAATTGTCAATTAAATATATCATAGATTTCATATTCCGCAGTATGAAAGCAAATGTGGTCTCATTAGTTGATCATCATTGTGAAAATTATCTACAAAATGGCGAAGGCGACAAATGGCGACAATAACTAGGGGAAATCTTTTAAAAGATGATTTGATGGAATGTTGTATTACCCCTGGAATTTATTTTGATCATCTGCTTTCGTTAACTTTTTCATGGCTGATGAGTTTCACTAAAAGGATATATATGTTTTACTCCTTTTACTCACGACAGCCGAAATTGTTGAGGATAATGTGAGAAAATGGTATGATTCTACAGTTTGAAGTTCTTAATATGATGCTTCCATTTATTTTATTTCATCTAGTAAAATGTAAGGTATTCCCAGGGACCAAACCATCAAAATCATTTCCAAGCTTTCATGAGAGAAAGAAGGAGACAAAAAATAAAATTTTCATGGCTCTGAAATTTCTGCATCCAATGAAGAACGTATAATGATGAAAATTCTGAGAATAATAGGAAATATGAACATCAAGGATGGATATATTCCAATCGGACTTTTAATTTCCTCGTGATAGTTCTCCAAAAATGGATCACTATACTGATTCTGCATATCGATTGAATGTATGGAATTTATTGTAATGATTCAGCTTTTCATAATACAGAATAAAGGTTGATTCTCACTATACGTTCCGTAACCTTTGCATATCCCTTTCGTATGAGCTACGTTGAAATTGAGTACGCAAAAATATCACGTAAACAGAAATACATCAATTCATTTCCACCTTATAATATTTCACGGAAAGGATACTGAAAGGTTACGGAACGTATAGTGATATCTCACATTGTTCCTACTACCTCTCATCCAATGAAATGTACAGCCTGTGTTTAAAACATACATAATTATATTATGGATCTCAATTCAAAGTTTGACCTACTTGAAAAGTTTATTCGACCAGCCTAACTGAAATTTAATTTTTCCATGAATTTGATGGAAAATCTCACCTTTATTCTAAAAATATTCTTTCAAACTGTCCAAAAAATTTCTCGTGACCATGAAAGTTTGTCCCTGAACCAAACTTATCGTGTTTTTTGTTACAACAGACATAAAAAGTAGCTCTAAACAATCCGAAGACGATGTTTCAAAAAGTTCCGAACAAGTTTTATACCTACAAATACAAGAATTCTCGGTAATTTAATTAAACAAGGATGATCAGGAAGGAGAGAATAGTGTTCCACGAACTTCCTTGGAGCTTCTGCGTAAGAGAGTTGTTTATTTTTACGCCCCTCACTTCGAGATCTGGGGAGAGAGAGGGAAGAGGGAACAGAAAGAAGAAACCCTCGTCTGGAATAATTAGTTTCCCAGAGTGGACATCATGACTTTTCCAGTTCAATCGGCGATTTGGCTCGAGGCCGGTTTGGAGCGTCAGTTGTTTTCCAGGACAATATGACTTCGTTTGCCAGTTTCCAAGTTGAAGGAAATAGCCTGGAATTACACAGATGAAATTTAACGTACTTCATGTCCTACGGCGAGAATACTACAGCTTCCTAAGCTCGTTTATCAATCTCATTTCGGACTCAGAATATGAGTTTCTGTTCATCATACTGAAGATTTTGAAGGTTTGCGAGGTAGCTTCAACCTCTTTGGGGAAGTGTCACGTTTCGTCCCGGCTTAGTTTGGGGGAACTCGTCAGGGCATGCACCAAACTAAGCCATTTACATGCCTACGTGAGTGGACACCCCTTGTAAGGAACACAAGGGAGTGTACCAGACCGTTGGGGATGAGCGTACTTCCGAGATCTTGAGAGGATCTACCAGGGACAGCATGCGCGCCAGCGCCCCCTGTACGTTGACCGATGATGTGGCCAAGCGTTACAAGCAGGTAACGTAGGGTACTCAAGGAAGAGCTGAGAGAGGGCGCTCGCTACAATACTGTTTAATTTCCTAGTTAAAGCGCTTTCAATCGGACTGGCGCATTCGCCCGTTTGCAACTTCAATTAATTATGCTATTTGATTGACAGGAATGATCAATTTGTATATAGCTTCACTGCAGGAGCTGTTCAGTCCTATCAATTGGCATCCTTGAGTAATGCTAATGGAACAAAAAGTGTTCGAACACATAAAGACTTGTAACTGATGTCTGAGGCAATGCAATCAAACGTTCAATCGAATTACAAGCAGAATTCTCGCTACTTTCGTAGACCAATCGAATCTACTCATTCATGTCTGTTTTCACGGGTTGAGAAATGGCGAATACGCAAGGTTGAGCATCTAGGCGGTGCAATTAGGGATAATCAAAATAAAATGGTCAAAAATATCGAATGAAGTCGTTCAATAGCCTATCAACTAGCACTCTGTTTTATTCATATCTTATTCATTCAGTTAACACTGTTCCAATGCGAAAGGTCACCACGTTCAATACCATAACCCCGATGCAAAATCGAAAAATATGCAAAAATAGCTGAACTTTGTTTTATAGGAGGACATGCGGTTGGTTCGAATCAATTTGTATCACCCTATGAGCTTGATGACAGCCATCCCTAAAAACTTAAACGGTCGAGGGCGTTGAGGAGAGCATTGTTTCGAAGTTTTTCGATTGCCCTCTCAAAAATAACATATAGTTTTACTTTTTTGTTTGCTCTTGCGAAATTTAAAAAAAAAAGATTAGTTACGATAGCAAGGGTAGCAGTGGCACATGAAAATGATGAAACATGTTTTACTAATACATACAATAGCAGCATTTTCTAGAATACCAGCGAATTTCACGTGTGGAAAAATCAGAAGTTGCAGATGACATGATGAACCTTTTTCTTACAATATGACGGAATTTGTTTTTGCCTATTCAAATTGAAAAGGTATAGTATATACTAGCGAAGCCGACACTCAACCTATGCGATGAATAGGTTTGTCTTTTCAAGAGAATAATTGTACCGTTACATCAAATGAAACGGTAATTCATGAGAGAACTATGAACAGGTAGAAGATAGTTGGTAAATAGTAAAATTTTCAGGAATGAGAGAATTAGTTTTTAAGTGATCACCAAGATCTTTAAGTGTAACTATTATCTGATAGAATCATATGAAATTTCGAATGAAATCTTGATTGCATTAGACATTGTTGTCGTAAATTTTTATAAGTATACGTAATTATAAGGCAGTGTATGCGTATCAACTAACATGGCACAATGAATCGAAAAATACTCCACCTTCATCTCAGCAATTCACCCAATCTACCAAAACCGCGGCAATTGAAGAAAAAGAAAGTGCTGTTTCATCAAGATGATACACCCTACTACAAGTCAATAAAATTCCATGAATTAGGCCCTGTATTCTCCGGATCTGGCCTCCAACGACTTTTTACTGTTCTCAGACCTCAAGAGTATTCTCGCTAGACTGTAATTTCGCTCCAATGAAGAGGTAATTGCCGAAACTGAAGCCTATTTTGAGACTAAAGACATATCGTACAATAAAAATGCACGACTATGTAATCATTATAATCGTTGTATTGCCCTCGAACGCAATGATTGAATTTTTCGATGCTAACTTACGAAATTTTCACTCTAACTGTTATTGGTTGATTCATCGAAAAATATTCGTCTCAGTGTCAGGTTATAATAATAATAATAAAGTTCATTTGGGTTAATAAACAAGTTACATCATTGAGGTATACAACAGAATTATAACCAGTACATGATATTAATTTAATAAATTATCTGAAATGATTCTGTGAATGAAAATGAGAAAAAAAACTGTAATTCAACTGAAACATGAGAATATGAGAGCCGTGAAATAAAAATCAGTTAATTTTGTCGCATTTCTCTTTTGTATGAAGAAATCTCAAAATCGGGTATAACGTCTAGTCCGGTAAGTATTTCTAGATATTTCGATAATACTCTCCTCTAAGTAACTATTTATGAGATTGTTATCGATGGTCTTGTTCCACTGTTCGTCTTTTGAACGTTTTCATATTCTTAATATACTTCAGGCCTTCTGGAGTAAGGTTAAAAATTTTCGAGATAAATGTAGTTTCGATGTCCTATAGTCTTGTTACATCTGTGTGGTAGGTAAGAATTATCTCTTTTCACGGTTGAATGATCATGTCTCAATGGTTTGACAGATATTTTGTTGGAAACGATGTTGGAGAGAATTTTAATAGCGTATAACTGCCTAATATCATGTACTCGTGTTGTCTTGAATAATTTGTGGCTCGAAAAGTGAAAGGCTTCTTATAAATTATTTTCAAGATCAATTTTTGTATAATTTCCAATGGTCTTAGGGTGTTTTGGTGAGCACCGCCCCAACCAATTATTCCATAGCTAATTTGTGATTCTGCTAACGCTTTAAAGAATGTCTTCAAATATTTCATGTTAATCAGATGTTCATGAAGATACTTAAAATCGAATAGAAGACCTCTAATTTCATTTACAGGATTATTATACGTTTATACTATTCTAATTTCTGGTCAAATTCAATTCCCAAATAATAAATTTTTTTTTTCCATTTTCGAAGTCTCACTGTGAACCTAAATGTTCCCAAATTTGCTTGACCAGTTGGACCTATAGGAACTGAAGGCAATGTATTTAGTTTCATCAGAGTTCATTATTCTTAAGTCATTCGTTTATTACATGAAGCTTTACTTCTCTTACATTTCCTCCCTCGAGGAGTTAGTTGATGATATCAAACTGAAGCTCTTTATTCTACATTAACCATCCTTCATCCAATAAATGTCAACAGTTTTAAATGAAGCTTCCGAAGTCACAATATTTTCCGCCAAAATTGCGGAATAATCTCGTCATTCTGTATACTCACAAAAAAAAACAACGATTGGCACGAAACCACAATAAAACTCCTATCTCTATTCTGAGTTCGAAGGCTAATATTCGCTCTATTTTTTGGATGAAGTATTCGTCTCAAAGACAAATGGAGAATGTGAATACCAAAAATTCTATGATGGTGGACCCAGATTCATAACTTCCAAGTCATGGTGAGAGCCGGAAGCGTTTATGGAAAAAACGTGTGGCAGTCACGTACTTCAAACCTCCTAGAATTGCTATTGTCATGGGAATGGCTCCGTTATTCTGCCCAGTGAAATTCCTTTTTATGGAAATGGAAGTCACCGGACATTTTCGATTCTAACCTACGATCGACGCAAGAATATTTCAATAAATTTTCTGCCTTTGTGTCCTGAATCCTGATCGTGTCTCTAACGAAAAGGGAGTATTTATTGGGTTTTCTTGCCCCTTTGCTCCCTGGTTGGTATAATATCGGACTAATGGTTGGGATCATCCTTTTATAAAGCTTCATTTTTCATATCTCGACGTGGTAGAATATACAGAAAGTGATAATTATTAGCTAGTTGTATTTTTCGCTTTATTTATTGGGGAGGCTCGTTGGGAGAATTTTTGTTTTACCTGTTGATAGTAAAAAAAAGAGAGTTGAATTCTGGAAATGAAAAAATCGAAACAGCAAACTCTGGAAAAAATCATCAGATTCAGATGATAATGATAATGATTCTTTTATATTTTTCAATACATTTTTGTTTCAGAACATCGTAGTCTCATTTACCCACTATTTTGATTTGTCTGATTTGTTCCACAAAAGATGTAACCGACTAGATTTTTCGGGCTATTTTTTGTTTATGTCCATGGGAGCAGATTATGAACAAGGTGGAGTTTCCTTTCTGAAGACTTTCAAAGATATTTAATTCTCCACGATGGGAGAATAATGCTTGTTCAAACAATTCACTCCAAAATTCATGATCTTCACCATGAACAAACCGATTGACGACTATCATATTATCAACAGAGTTTAGAGTTGATCGAATTGGCGAACGAATCAGCTCAGGATAAAAGTCAACTCGGTGACGCGTATTATATGAAGCGGAAGCATAAGCAAAGAGTCCAGTCAACTCTAGTGTCAAATCGAGTTATGCGTCCTATAAACTCGAGCAAATACAGTTGAGAAAGGAATGACTCGGCCCATCTCTAGGACGATGTGCTGTGACCAACAATCATACACTATCGCCTCTCCTGCCGGATTTCACATTTTTGCATGGCATTTAATTCTACAGAGAAAAAATGAATGAGAATTTAATCCAAATTAGTTGAGAGAATTTTCGCGCTAAGCGCAAGCGCTTCTAGTGAAAATGACGTCAAACTCACCACGCCCGTTTCAGCGTATGGAATATTATAACACTGTTGAATCGTTCAAGAATCTTACGTATTATTTCGTTGCAAACCATCATCAGATGTTAAAAGCTTCTGCAATTTATTTACCTGCATTTTTTCTTGTTATTCATCAAATTGTCATTCGAATATTTGCGCACTACTTCGCACTTTGCGACTTTCAAGCTCATCTTTATTTTAGATATCTCAAAGAAACTCCGCAATTCGTTCGAGCGTCGTAGCATTTGGCTACGGCCTCGGCTGGACAACACTCAACACTTTTTGATGGAATCAACGCACTGCAGAGGTGGCATAGGTGCTGCCACCAACAGTTGGTGACGACCTGATTCTCCAATTGTATTTTCACATTCTTGTAGTTTTCAATTTAATATAAAGAATAAGTGAAAAAATCCACAGATAATGACTGGTTAATTAAATAGCATGACGAACCAAAATGTTCACTAGAATGGCTTCTTCTAACCACGCCAGTTCGAGCATACGTTATATTGATACACTATGGAGTCGTTCCTAATCTAACCTAACCTTACCCAACCTAACATAACTCTAACGGAGTGAATTATTTCGTTACAAATCATGATCAGATCTCAAGCACATCTCCAATCCTTCCACTTGTATTCTAACCTTCTTGTCTACACAATATGAATTCAAATAGCAAATCGATCTTAAAACTCCCTCGTAGTTTTCAACCATCCTGCACATATATATTAGTAAGTTATTCAATCTGTATTACAGTTATCCCAAAGACACTTTGCAACCCATTCAAGATCCGTGGTATTCCGCTACGGCATGAGCTGGACTACACTCGACACTCTTTAATGGGATCAATGGACGTAAGTAGGCAGCGGTATAGATGCTGACGTCATTTTTCCATCTTTTTATAGTCTACAAATTGATTAGAATATTAAAGCAGAATCCAGAAATCTTGAGATGTTGCTACAAAATGGTTTCAAAACCAGGTTCTCCCAACCACGCCAGTTTGAGCCTACATTATATTGATAAATTAATGAGTCTTGAAAGGATTTGGCGGAGTGAATTATTTCTTCACAAATCATTATCATATCCCAATTGCTTCTTCAATCTTTTCGCCTATATTTTCATCTTCTCCTCCACCCAATACTTATTCAAATATCAGATTCGGTTTCATCCCCCCTCGCAGATTATGACCATCCAACGCATATATTAGTAAGCTATTCAATCTGTATTTCGAGTATCTCAAAGACACTTCGCAATCCATTCAAGAGCAGTGTTATTCCACTATGGTCTCGACTGGAGAGCACTCAACACTCTTTAATGGCATCAATGGAACGTAGAGGTGGGCTACTGCACAGATGCTGCCGTCAAAAGTGCCAATAAACTCTAGAATCTCCTGCTCTATTTTCAAGTTTTCATAGTGTTCAATAGACGACTCCGGCCCAAGTTGCCAACCCACAATTTTCTTCACAAATTTATTATTACTGGGGAACGGGAATTTCAGGACAAATTCGACATGATGAGGTTCGCGTTATTTATAAATAGCCGTAAAAGACGCCTCGGCTCTTCAAACAAGATAATTCGTTTCAAATATAGGGTTTTGTTAAGATCATCTCTGATTGGCTGAAATTTGAGTTGGGATTCCTGATTTCATGTTAATAGTGTCAAATTTATATATTTATTTATTATATTTTTCATTCTGTAAATTCTAAATATTCGGTTGGTTCCTGAAAAAAAGGTTAATTACGGAATTTGATTGATGAAAAAACGTTTTTTCTGTCACCAGAACGACAGTCAATGTTCTATGCTAACATATCCATGGCACAGAACAATCTTTATTTACTTTATGACCCATAGAACATAGAAGAGACAACAATTAACAATGGAAAAATTACTAGGTATGGTCTATGGATCATAAGATAAATAAAGATTGTTCTATGCTATGGATATGTTATCATAACACATTGGCGGTTTCGGAAACTTGACCGGATTAACACGGGTTACTTACTCGGGTCGCCCAAACGACAGATCGAGCGTTCAACATCTGTCATTTGAGTGATCCGGGTAAGTTACCCGTGTTAATCCGATCAAGTTTCCGAAACCGCCTATTGATTGTCTTTCTGGTGCATAGACTTAATATGTCATGTTCGGGCGACAGAAAGATTGCTTTTTCATCAATCAAATTCCGTAATTAATCTTTTTTTCAGGAGCCAACCAAATATTTCATATTTACAAAACGGAAAACCGGCAACCGAAATAACCAAGTTGATTTCCGGAACATATACTTTTATAAACTTGACACTAGGTCCTTTCGTTTGCATAGACGGTGCAGCAATTTTCAACACTCGGTGTAGATATACTACAGAATATCTACACCGAGTGCAGGAAAGTGCTACACTTTCTATGCAAACGAAAGGACCAACTATTAACATGAAATCAGGAATCCCAACTTAAATTTCAGCCGAACAAAAACCTATATTTGGAAGGAATCATCTTATTTGAGGATCCGAGGCATCTTTTACGGATATTTAAGAATAACGCGGACCTTATCTTGTCGAATTTGTCCTGAAATTCCAATTCCCCAGTAATAGTAAATTTGTGAAGAAAATTGTGGGTTGGCAACTTGGGCCGAAGTCGTCTATTTGATATAAATAATAATCAAACCGAAATTCACAAACATCAGGAAGTTGATATGAAAACGTGACGAGCAAGATTGCCACCGACCTGACTTCTTCTAACCACGCCAGTTTTAATCTACGTTATAATATATATTATTGCGTCTTGAAAGGATTCAACAGAGTGAATCAGTCAATTACAGATCATTGTTATATTTCAATCGCTTCTTCACTTTTTTCACCTGTATTTTCATATTTTTATCCACACTATACTCATTCGAATATCAGATTCTGTTTCACACTCCTTTGCAGTTTACGATCATACAATGCATATATTAATAAGCTATTCAATATGTATTTCAGATATCTCAAAGACACTTCGCAATCCATTCAAGAGCCGTGTTATTCCGCTATGGCCTCGGCGGGAAAGCAGTCAACACTCTTTAATAGGATCAATGGAACGCAGGTGGGCTACGGCACAGATGCTGCCGTCAAAAGTGGCGATAAACTCTAGATTCTCCTGTTCTAATTCCAAGTTTTCATAGTGTTCAATTTGATATAAATAATAATCAAACCGAAATTCACAAATATCAGGAAGTTGATATGAAAACGTGACGAGCAAAATTGCCACCGACCTGACTTCTTCTAACCACGCCAGTTTTAACCTACGTAATAATAAATATCATCGGATCTTAGAAGAATTTGACAGAGTGAATCATTTTCAATTACAAATCATTATCATATCTCGATCGCTTTTTCACTTCTTTCACCTGTATTTTCATCTTCTCATCCACTCTATAATCATTCGAATAGCAGATTCTGTTTCACACTCCTTTGCAGTTTACGATCATTCAATGCATATATTATTAAGCTATTCAATATGTATTTCGGATATCTTGAATACACATCGTCATCCATTCAAGAGTCGTGATATTCCGATATGGTTTCAGCTGGAAGGCACTCAACACTGTTTAGTGGCATCAATGGAACGCAGGACTGCAGCATAGCTGCTGCCGCCAAAATGAGGACAAGACTTGCTGCGACTGACTATCATACACTCTTGATTCACCTGTTCTACTTTTATGTTATTATAGTTTTCAATTTATTGAAAAAAATAAATTAAAAATTCAAAACAAAATTAACATATATGAGGAGGTTGTTACAATACCTCGACATCCGAAATGGTCGTCAAATTGCCTTCTTATAAACACGCCAGTTTGAACTTCCTTATATTGATACATCAGTTTTTGGATCGAACGTAGTGAACTATTTCATGAAAATCATTATCATATCTCAATTGCTTCTTCATTTGCCACCTCTAATTCTTCTTCTCCCAATGCTCATTTTAATATCGAATTCTGTTTCACGCTCCTTCGCAGTTTACGACCATCCAACGCATATATTAGTAAGCTATTCAATCTGTATTTCAGATATCTCAAAGACACTTCGCAATCCATTCAAGAGCCGTGTTATTCCGCTATGGCCTCGGCTGGAAAGCACTCAACACTCTTTAATGGGATCAATGGAACGCAGGGCTGCGGCATAGCTGCTGCCGCCAAAAGTAGGGGACGACCTGCTGCGACAGACATTCATACACTCTAGACTCTCGATTCCTGTGTTCAGAAGGCGAAAAATTTATTCAGTACAATTGATTTAGGAGTCAGAACGTCGTTGAAGCAGGAGGCAGGATTCTGCGAGTATTTATTTCGGCGACAGTGCTCCGTGTATTGCTGAATAAGAAAGGAGGTACGTTTTTTTGGGCTTACCCCACCCTCACTTTTCTGGCGAGTTTCCCACCACTTTCTCGGGAAGCGCTCCCTATGCGTATTGGGAATCGATAGCCATTTCGAGATGTTATCTTCATTTCTACGCTTGTATTTTAGGGAACGAGAGGATCATCGTTTTGCCTGAATATCAATAATTTTACTGATTTGGATTTTAATGAAGAATCCGTGGTTGATTATGTCCCTGTTCGGTTGTGAAAGCTTTAACTTCCGGAGGAGAAAATCTGCTGTCTTTAGATTTTCAGGATCGGTGTGGAACCTGAGTATTTCAGTCTAGTTCGTTAATAAGGAAAATTCGCTAAACGATTTCGGAGTTGAATTCATCTGGAATCATATGTTTTCCTCAATCGTAATCGTTTGAAAACTATAAGCCTGAAGGAATTGGATCTTGTTCCTTACTCAAAAGACGCCAACGCTCAAGATTGTGCGGAATTTTTGGGGATTTTTTGGTACAATCGGACAATCAAAATAATATTTCTAGGAAAAATCCTTTACAGAGTGAGTCTCCAGGTTGTAGGTAAATGAATTCAAACCATATAGTCCTGTGATCAAATAGATCACTTTTCTTCATTTTTTTTTCCAGATTCGGCTTAGGTCAGATGTTAAAAGCACTTTCGAATTCAAAACAGTCAGTCATCTATTCAACTGTGATCTGTATTGCAGAAAAATCCATCTTCTGTTTGAATAATCTCATTTGAGTACTTTATTCCAGGATTTGGTGCTTTGTACAGTATTATTGATCTGAACTATTTCACTACACTTTACCAATGATAGTGTAAACTATTTTCTGGAGTTGGTTTATCTATTAGAAAAAGGAATCGGTCATGGGGGCATTGTCGGCCCAATATTGTTCCTTGTATTTGTGAACCACTCGGAAACTGTAGGGAAAGACTAAAAATGTAGCTAAGAGAACATTGCGGACGACTTCAATCTACAGATACGCGAGAAAAATCAGGAACTTCTTTCAAAGACACTTCAGATATGTAGCGATCGTTTTGTTAATTGATTTAAAAGTAATAATATCACCTTCAATACTACAAAAACTAATTCAATTATGTTTAAGACGAAAAAATTCAATATTAATTCACCCAATGAAGTCAGGTTTGCAAATTAAATATTAAAGACAATTAACTCAACTAGATTATTAGGCTAAACTATAGATGAAAATCTTCAGTGGAGCCTACATGTTGGGATACAGAGAAAAAGGTTGAACTTTGTACCCCAGACCAGACCAGAACACACTTAAAGCTGTATACTACTAGAGTTTTCAGTCTTTTGGCGTCTGAATTTAAGAATGCAGCGCCACGGTGGCCAGTTTTAGAACCCTACATACAGACATGGATTTTGTTTTGATAGTCGATTTTGTACTGTTCGTTAGTGTATGGTTTGATAATTTTTGATTTCACGATTTATTCAAAGACTTTTCAGAATTTTATAGTTGACGACAGTATTAGTGGGAGTACATTTTCCATTCTTATAAAGTAGGTATGTATCATCTTTCAATCGAATTGAGTGTAGCAACTGGGATATTTCCAAGGTTAGACAGTATTCTAATATTATTTATTTTCAGATCCAAATGGCAAGATTGACTTTGGTGGATTTCTTAGGCTGTCTTGAAAGTTCAAAAACAGATAGTAAACATACTTTTTGGAATAATAGACAAATACTCATAACTTTACTATTTTTATAGGGAAGGACTAAATTTACACAATATAATGTGAATGAAATGAATACATTCACATGAAACTAATGCTACTTGTACCGTAAGCCTTATTCATTATGGATTGACAAATAAATTTTCCAACACTCATATGATTGGTCTTGAAGAAGCTGTGATAAATAAGCCTTTTACAACTTTGCTTTCATTCGTAGAAGCGAAGAGTATTCATCACCAGATATTTCCTTGTTGTCCCCTCTTTTTTTTCAATAGTCATTTCTATCACTAGAACATTTAAGTTGTTCCTTAATGATCAGTTCAACAGGCAGATTTCTGGAAGGCATAGCATTCCTCTTGAGTAAATTTCTCTCCTTGGATTATGGACCTGGAAAAAAATTGTCTTCATGAATGTGATCTAATATTTCATGAACAATTCGTGCTTACCTCTATAAAAATGATCATCATCGATAAAATGCAGGTAACAGACTCACATAAATCTTGTTTGTTCGTTTTTATCGATTCTTCAACACTTTCAGGCTCGAATTGTTACAGGAAGTTTCTTTCATTCTAACTCCAAATTTTTTGCTGGGCTGTAGAAATCTATGGGAAGGGACATTTGAGTTTGCTTTTCTTCAGTAGAAGCACTTGTAAAATCATACAAACGCCAAGAAAAATGCATAAACTTTCTCATTTTCTTAGCATTTCTTTTAACTTGTCAATGATAATGTCTGTACCTCGGGTTACTTGGATGACCACCAGAGAGAGTAGCGCTTATCTTCATTCGCCAATAGTTAGATTTGGAATGATTTTCTGGGGAAATAGAGGGGATCCAGCGATCTATACATATTGCAAAAACGTATTCTGAGAACCATATTAAACTTGAAACATCTAGAATCATGTAGAAATCACTTCCGTGAAAACAACATCCTTACAGAAACAGTAGTATGAAATAATTGTATTTTTGTTCAAGAACAAGAGTTCTTACAGCGATATTAAAACACGAAGCGAAAGAAATTCGAATTATAACATCCCAAATCATCGATTAACAAAGTTTGAGAATGGATGCTTATATTCAGGAATATCAGCTTTCAACAAGTTGCCCCGAACAATAGAAGCGATAAATTATAACAAAAGGATATTCGAAAGACAGGTAAAACAATTAATACTGAATCTTGAACCATACTGATTATAAGAGTATTTCGAATGTAATATTCAAAATCAATAGAATATGGGTAAATGATCGTACACATAATCTAACATTCAATCATGTTTTTTACCACGTGTATTTTTCATTTTTGGTTTCTTGGTATGACAAGTTTCACAGTCATTGAATTGTAATACATGAAAAAACAAAGGATCCTCAAATTTCGAACTTATAACTTCGTAATCTGTGGTCTGGTCACAGTAACAGTAATTCTTTCTGCCTGCGGTTCAACTTAAAGTTGGTGGAGCTTGATTTAGGACCTTTTCTTGCCATCGCAGTCCACAAAATCATGGAATTTCTCGGATGGTTATCAGATTTTATAACTTAAACGTTGGGTATCTCGAAAACGGTGCATTTCGGGATAAATCATAAGGAAAAATTTATTATTCCAAAACGAATAAAGTTTCTTGTAGTGAAACTAATTTTCATCAACATTCTTCATGCTTCTTCTATATGTTTATGAAAGGGTGAGCCTATAAGTAGGAAACTGTTTGAATAAGTGATTATTAGTAAATATATGCCCTAGTTATACAAAACTTTCGACGAATATTCATCTTATTGAGAATGGACATTTCAAAGCCAGAAGGGGCTAACTGATTATTTTGGCATATTTCAACAGCCTCTTTCTGTAAACTCGAGGCGAATCTTTAACAATGGAAGATGAAATGACTCTCCTATTTGATGACGAAAATCTATGGTTGAAATCAATGTATAATTTAAAGACTCACCCTGCATATCAGAGTACTTTAAAAAACAATACACTGCTTCCGTTAGATACTGTAAATTGTTTGATACTGAGCAGATGAACCTCGGAAAGCCAGAAGACATCAAATAAATATGGACTAGGGCTATTCGTTTCTGAGATTCACGGTGGTCAATTGATTTGGACAGAACCTTTAGATGCCTATAAACCTTGAACCATTTTACGTATTCGGTCAAAATTTGGCAGGTATTGCTATCTAAGGTCATCAAACTCTGTATTTTAACCATACTGAAGTTGTATACAGACCAGGAGAAAAAAATTTCAATCTCTAGTTCCAGGTCTAATAAAACACTCTACCTATACATGAAACATTAGTTTATTGTAACTATCAGCTGATTCTGCATTTATTTTTATTCAAATACTATTTTTCACGTGAACGGAAATGTTTGTTTTTTTTAAATTAAAAATAACTAAACGTTCAAGATTTTTGGGGTTATGTAATTGACTATGCTGAAACTTTTGACTGGATATAACTTCTGAACCGTTCAAGTAATTTTATTCAAATTCGACGAGTATTTGTCATCTAGGACCATCTGATTACTCATATGAATCATACCGAAATAGTGAAAAGAAGGACTCGAAATTTCCCTTCTTACCTCCATCACATTCAATGAAGAGCCCTTAACAAGGTATATCAATTTTACGGATATATCATCTGATTTTTCATAGAAAAACAGTATCCGAAAGGAGAATCTATGCAAAATTAAATGATAGTTACTTCAAATCAATTGATGTTCCATGCACAGAGTGTTTTTGTTAGACCTGGTACAAGAAATCAAAATTTCCTAGTCTCCGTCTATACCATTAAGATATACCAAAATCAATAAATCACCCTGTATCTCAGAAACGAATAGTTGCTTTATTGCTTTTCAATGTACCATATTTTCACCGTCAAACGATGTACAGTTACTCGTGAACCACCCTGTTTACAAGGGTACCTATCGAAAGAAGAATAATATTTTATGAACAGAAATATTGTTTCAAGATTGTGAATTGTGATTCAGGAAAATTCGATATTCCGTATCTTTCTGTGATTTCGTATGATTACTTCCTGATATTGGCGAATGAAGATAAGCGCTACTCCCTCTGGTGGCTATCCGAGTAACCCGAGGTACAGACATTATCATTGACAAGTTAAAAGAAATGTTAAGAAAATGAGGAAGTTTATGCATTTTTCTTGGCGTTTGTGTGATTTTACCAGTGCTTCTACTGAGGAAAAGCAAACTCAAATCTCCCTTCCAATAAATTTCTACAGCCTGGTAAAAAATTTGGAGTTAGGGTGAAAGAAACTTCCCTTAACAAGTCAGGCCTGAAAGTGTTAAAGAATCGATAAAAACCAACAAACAAGATTTATGAGAGTCTGTTACCTGTATTTTACCGATGATGATAATTTTTATAGAGGTAAGCACGAATTGCTCATGAAATATTAGATTCTTTTCCAGCCCCCTAATCTAAGCAGAGAAATTTACTTAAGAGGAATGCTATGCCTTCCAGAAATCTGCCTGGTGAGCTGATCATTAAGGAACAACGTGAATGTTCTAGTGATAGAACAGACCATTGAAAAAAAGAGTCTCAACAAGGAAATATCTGGTGATGAATACTCTTCCCTCAAAATGCTTCTGCCGATGAAAGCAAAGTTGAACAAGGCTTATTTATTACAGCTTTTTCAAGACCAATCATATGAGTGTTGGAAAATTTATTTGTCAATCCATAATGAATAAGGCTTACGGTACAAGTAGCACTAGTTTCATGTGAATGTATTCATTTCGTTCACAATATATTGAGTATTTAGTCCTTCCCTATAAAAATAGTGTAGTTATGAGTATTTGTCTATTATTCCAAAAAGTATGTTTTACAATACTATCTGTTTTTCAACTTTCAACACAGCCTAAGAAATCCACCAAAGTCAATCTTGCCATTTGGATCTGAAAATAAATAATATTAAAATACTGTCTAACCTTGGAGATATCCCCGTAATTTTAGAGTTGCTACACTCAATGAGATTGAAGAATGATACATACCTACTTTATAAGAATGGAAAATGTACTCCCAGTAATACTCGTCAACTATAAAAGTCTAAAAAGTATTTGACTGAATCGTGAAATCAAAAATTATCAAACCAAGCATTAACAAACAGTACAAAATCGACTATCAAAACAAAATCTATGTCTGTACGTAAAGTTGTAAAACTGGCCACCGTGGCGCTGCAATCTTAAGTTCAGATGCCAATTGTTTGTCATTTTGAGTTAGAATACATATACTCCATTTACTTTTATAAACTATCCCGGTTGGCCATGATTTGGGTCTAACAAATTTTCACTTAAAACTGACGCAGGTTGGCACTCGTGAAATATCGGCAATGTCAAAATAATTCTCAGCGACATTGCCAAATGCCAAAGCCAAATTCTACTCTCAATCTCAACATAATCAGGACGCTTGAAAACTAAAAACGCCGAAGGTAGTTTTGAAGCAGCAGAGACGAAGTATCAGGAAGAACTATGTAGAATTGAAGTCTGCTTTCTCTGATAGTAACCCTGATAATTTGGACATCAATAATTTATCACAAGCTATCCAACATTTTGGACGTATTTGAGTGAAAACCCAATTCAGTGTATCGTTCACATAGATTTCCAAGAACTTTGAAATTGAGTAAGTTCTTTTAAGATGACACAGTTTCTGTAGTACTACAACATTTTCATACTGGAGTATTTCAAGAGGCAACCAGGTATTTAAATGTCTTCTGTAGACTTATTTCTTGAGAATTTCGAGAAGTAGGGAATTCCATAGGTTTGACTGTTCGTTAAGAAGTTTTACTACAGGGTTATTCGAGTACTTGTATTTTTTTTCGAATGAACTATCGCAAAGTAAGGGACTACTCTATCCATTATTTTTCAGTAAAATATCAGCACTCGATTCTTGATTTCCGTACAAGAAAATAGCATAACTGAATCTTTCAACCATGTTTATATACGTGAAATATTTCCAGTGTTAACACAGAAATAATATAATATCAAATTCATTATTTTCCCAAAGTGAATTCACATTTTGAAGAATACGTAATTACTACGACCTCTATGTAGACAGGACAACGTTGTGTAGTTATATCTGACGGAAAAATGACTATAACCTAACATTTTCAAAATATACACGGAGAAATATGTCAGGATGTCATGGCCATATTGGGAAAGTTTATAAAAGTGAATGGAGTTTACTTTTGGATACATTTAATCGCTCAGGGAAATCATAACTTTCAATTCAGTGAAAAGAAAAGAGATATTCCACCATTCTTTAATCCTCCAAATGAAAACTGTTTAGTTGATTTGATTGCTTAAATTTCAACAAACTTGGACGGGTCGGGAGAATATCATTTTCAATTTTGTTTTTCCAATATATCTAAAATTCAGATTCGATCGAGTGATTTCCTTGTATTGGCTGAAAAATGACGAGATACAAAATCTTCTGAGGATGTAGTTTCAAATTTGCATAAGCTCCTCATTTCAATATCAATTCTTTCCTAGAAATTTTAAGTGGACGTTTCTTAATAATACTTCAATTGTCTCCAAGCGAAAAATACCACAAAACGTAATTCATATCGAGTTTTCTAGTGAATTTGCATATACTCGTATTTTGTTATGATAAACATTCGGTCTCATGCTAAACATCACCAACATAATTTGAATTTAAAAACAATTATCGTTAGCATTGACCACAAATCAAATTTTGAGTTCCCACAAAGGAAAGGACAGTGAAATAGTAAACACATGAGGTGCTTAAATCAAATCCGTCACTCCGGAAATCTGAATACATATTTGTCAATTAATCCCAACGCTCCCAAATATAATTAGCAAATCGCATTATGTTTGTCATGCTTATATGTGATGACCTCTGCCATCGATTAGTCCTCTCTATCGATAATTGAACCAATTATTGAAATCTGTGTTAACTTGCATTAAACTGCTTCTAATGTTATCCTGGGTATAGACGGCAGACATAAATGAAATATGTACATCGCGGATTAAAGTGAATTCATTAGTGAAAAAGTTAAAACGAGATATGAAGTTTTTCAATTAACGGGTTGCTCTGAAAGTTCAATGAAATCAATTATTTAACCCAATTATATACCAGAAGCATGTGTTGCTGACAAACAGATCGATACCAAAACCCTATTAGAACGTGAAAATAAATAACTCACTGTGATATTACTGAAAAGAAAATTGAAAACTTTCTTAGATCTGTTGGCACTATCTTCTGTTGAAATCCGGGAGTACCAAACTGAAGCTAACAAACTCAGTAAGAGTTTTGAAGCTTAAAATTTTATATATGTTCAAATCTCCGAAAATGAGCACAACAGGAAATATTATTTTCAAATTTTTTTTGGATCATCCATGCCATAATTCTATATGCGTTTTCAATAATCACATGCGAAGAAGAATGAATGTGTTTTATGACTAGTATTGGGGACTCTTGTTGAAACATCGAATCGGTGAGCTTTCTGGACACAGGTTTTCCGCCTAGTTCCGGGTTCAAACTATACTGAAAAATTCTGAGTCATTCTCTAAAAGTAAAATTCATTCCATAACTGTCTGTTCTGGATGAAACAATCTGTAATTCTTATCTCTGAGGATTTGAGTCGAAAATTGCCTATTTACGGACTCAAACAAGCAAATTTGGATATAAAATCCCTGAAAATTTTAAGGCATTATGTGTCCTCCTTTGAAAGTTATTGTGTTCACGATAGCTGGACAGACAACGAATTTCTCATCCATCTGTATAACCCAATTGTCGCATCGATTTCCGACATGCGCGTAGAATCGTAGATGATTGTTTAACCGCTTTAACGCACATGGTCTGGGGAACAACGTGCTATCATTCCGCCCAAATGTCTGTAATTTTCAAATTTCGAGCCGATATGTTCTCAAACAACTAGATTGGACTCACTGATGGCGAATCCCGTGTCAAAATCAATCATGTCCGTCGAGCCGTCCGTATGCACGATTACGGGCGTACGGATAATTCTCTCGACTTCAAATTTTCAGGGTTACTAACATCTCAGAATGCAAAAGATGAGTTATTTAATGGGCAAAATCGGTTGAACGGATTTGGAGTTATAGCCATTTGAAGTTTTGAGGTTATTTCTCTGAAGTTTTGAGAACTACTCTGGCGATTGAATTGAAATTTAGGTTGGATTGAAGCAAAAGTACTTGCAACTTTCGTAGAATTTCGCTGAGATCGTGCGGTCAGTAAATTAAAAAAAAACTTTTCTAAAATTTTTTTCGAAAAAAATGTTTCACTCGAAAACTATTGATAACATTTGAAAAACATTTCAATTATACTATAAGCTTTATATTTCACTACAATGTAACAAATGTCAGTTTGATACGATCGGTATCGATGTTTTCTCATAATAACTCAAAAACTTTGAAAAGCACAGACATGAAGTCAGCAGCTTTCGCGGGCATATTAAAATTCGTTACCTACCTAAGCAGTCATCTTCCTATTCGAAGCGTAAACACGTGATGCTAATCTTTGTTTGAGATGAAGCGAATACCTAAAATATTGGGCTACTTACCTGTCAACATCTAATTGTTGAAAATAGGAAATAGACCTTGAACTATTGAATCATAACAAGAGAATTTTTGGCCAGCCTTATATACGAACAGAGATACTTGAAGCCCACTTTTCAATTCAATAATAGTTTCACCTGACATATCGGGTACCTAATCGAATTTACGCACAGGAAGACATTCAATGATCAGAATATTTGAGATGTTTTCCCAAGCTGTCAGTGTCAACAATATTTGTAAGTTGACCAGTAGATTATTAAAACCAGACTGAACGCTAGTTTTGAGTTAACACCAATCATTTAAGACCTGCTGCTCGAATTCAGAAAATATCGGACGAGATGAAAGACTATTTTCTATCAAAAACTGAGAGAAAAAATTGACTTATTCATAAAATACAAGGTGGTGATTTGCCTAATACATCACATTCCATATTTCCAGCATCAAAGGACAGATCTTGTTGACTTACTTGTTTACATAAGATCTGAATTCCACTTAACTACTCATAGTAGTTACTGGAAAGGGAGGCACACAGACATACACCGCGATTGGTGTGCTGAAAGCACATAAGGAATTGATATATAATTAACATGTCACCCAGAAACTATGGAACATGTTTCATTTGACCTTCGATTCGACGCATTTCATCGGTTATAATGTGAACATCCCCATTTCTCCCTACCGGAATATAACAACGCATCCTGCAGTATTACGAACATTGTTATCTTACTGTTATTCCCAGTAACTGGAATTATAAAGCTAGATTCTATAGTTTTAGCAGACATCGCTCTAGAGATCCTCATCAACTGCTGCAGTGTACAATCTGTAAATGAAGCAGTTCCGAAGCGTGTGAGCATGAGTTCATAATGTTCCTTGTTTAATTTCTGATTAATACGAAACTCAAAACTGACCTTCGAGGTAGATAATAGCCTCGAGCATCCGAAATAAGTGGGTGGTGTTAGCTGGCAATTCAACCGAAACATCACTCGAGCATTGATGGTTATATCCAAGTCTTCTTTATACCGATCAAGTCGAAGTGTTGGACGCTCCAACAGAAATTGAGAATAATGATTTGATTCCTGTTCGAGGCATGAAATACAGTGGAATCGTTCCAGCTCTTATTAGAATATGTGTGAATAGAACTTTCAATTTGAAACAAGACTCATGGAAGTCACAAATCACTCTTTGTATGAACGTCACCTCTGGAGAAGGTTGAGTTAAGGTATTGATAGCATCCAAAAATTCATTTCCCCATCTATTCAGCAATTTCTAAACATATGTATACAAAGCCAAACGGACAGGACTGAGTCTATCCCTACTTACTAAAAACGATTCTTTCTTTCGCAAAATAAGATCATACATTGCGTCTCGTTTCTCATCTTTATGCATTTGGCATACTTATAGGTTATAGCCTCTTCCCTTGAATATTTATTGAAATAGGGGGACTACTAAAACCTTTCAATATCTGTGTTGGATTGGATTGACTACTTATTAGAAGTTCTATTCGATACCACACTACTGAAAACGATTATTTGCAAGAAGATTCAGCTGTATTTTATAGCCAAGGGCTTAATAAAAGTACGAAGGGCGTACTCATACTTATACGTATGCCCTTAGCACTGAGTATTTCATCTATATGCCTTCGGCGTACTGATTTCATTTCCGAAAAAGATTTTCTGATTTCTGTTCAGCCTGTTCCTCAAAACTATATTTGAAAATGGAATTCCATAGAACTTCCTCCACTAGCTGCCAACGGTTAAGTACGGAAGAAATCCGTGACCACCTGGTTTGCCGAGTATATATGAATGTTGGTTTTGTTTACCATAGAGTATACCAACATTCAGATTTATATTTTAACTGTTGTTTCATGCTCATGATATGAAGCCAGTACCAGCACTTTGTGTTCGTTCTTGCACAAAATGAAACTCAACGTTCAATATTTTTGTGCAAAACAAAGGTTTACTGTAAATCCTTTCGATTTAACTTCACTTATCGATCCAGAACAGCTCGAAAAATTTTCAACTGCCCGTCCACAAGCTGATCTGATGTGTTTTTTTGTAATGACATCCTCCTACTGTTATAGGTGTCACTTTGTTCGACACCTCTGTTCAAATGTTTTTTGCTTTCAAAGATTTTGATTTTCTGTGAGCATGCCCAAACAATTCCTCGTCAGAAAGCACCCAACCTCAGTATGCTGAGTCTATTTCTTCCTTCTGGAATCGATTTTATACGAGTGGATTATGGCATGTTATCTGAGGCGTAATGAGAATATTATGGATTTGAAGACTACACAGTAGCTTTGAGTGTTTCATTAATCTTCCTTTGGCATACTAGTTGATGTCCAATCTGCCTCATCCTCAAAGGCATAGGTGTGTTAGGACAGCTGCAGAAGAGTTCAATAGCTACCGTTGGTGTGGTACTGAAAGCCCTCATGATTACCTGGCAGGCGTAAATATGAAGGAAAGTTGTTTTTTGTTGGCTATAGTGTACACCACATCATACAGTCATATTTTTCAGTGGTTTGATGATTATTTTATGGTGCCAGTTCAACCTGGATTGATGTTGTTGACCATAGTGTATACCACAGTCCAAAGTCATATTTTTCTGTGATCCGATGATCATGATATGCAGCTGCGTAGTCTTGGATTGATGATCTATGTCCATGCCTATTTCTTAATAGGCCGTATAGGCCAAGAACAACGTGCTTCAGCATCCTACGAGCAGCAGCGCTCTAGGGGTGGCACTTATATTTAGCTCCTCTCAATATAGATTAAAGATCATTATTTTTTAAAAGTGGCCTAAGTTCATAAAAATATTCACCTGGCACTGCTCTATGTTTTCAGTGAATGAAATGAAATTCAACGTTAAATAGTCAGGGTACCACAAAGTTCTACCGTTTATCTCTCCGAATTAACTATGATACCGCTATCCGCTGATCTTTCCAGAACAGATTAAAAATTTCAATTTTACTCCGGTTACTCGCACTCAATCTGATCTGATGTGTTTTTTTGTGTGCTATTATTATTACTATTATTATTATTATTATTATTATTTTTATAATTATTATAATTATTTATTATTAAAATCCTCCCACTCTTATATATGCCGCAAAGTTCGAGAATGCAGATTCGCGTGAGTATCTTATAACATTAAACTTCAGATTGAAGACGGAAATTATTCGATGTATAAACGTCACTTCTGGAGAAAATTTTTTTCAAAAGTTTGTTGCTTCCAGAGGTTTCTGCCCGGAGTTCCAGAACCATCTGTGAGGAAGCCCAAACCGATCTTTGAGAGAACCCACAGAACATCAGCATGCTAAGTCTATTTCTACCTTCTGAAAACGATTATATGGAAGTGGACTATGGCATGCTATCTAAGGCATAATTAGAGAACTATGTATTTGAAGACCATACAGCATCTCTGAATTTTTCATTCGTATACCCACGACATACTTGTTGTAGTCATATCAGCCTTCTCTTCAAAGTTATATTCATGAAAGCCAGCTCTAGACGTCTTGATAACCTGGCACGCCTGAGCATGTAGGAATCCTGATCTTTGTGCGCCAAAGTGTAAACGGTATTTCAGAGTCATATTTTTTCTGTTGTCTGATGATCATAATTTGCAGCGAGTGCCAGCGTAGTCTTGGATTGACGAAGTATGTTCTTGAGTGAATGAAATGCAATTTAACGTTGAAATAGTCTCAGTACTACAAAACTTTACCGTATATCCTCCCGAGTTAACTATAATTCCTTTATTCACTAATCGTTCCAGAACAGCTTAAAAGTTTTCAACTCTACTCCGATTACCCGTACTCAATCTGATGTGATGTGTTTTTTGTGTAGTAACCTCCTCCTACTCTAATATATGTCGCAAAGTTCGAGAACTCTGGCTCAAATGCAGATTCACGTGAGTATCTAACAAACATTCAGTTTCCTAAATATCTGATAACGATGGGTCGATAAGCTAGCACGCACAGCTGAATATCTAAACTTTCAAATTACTTTCCACTCGAAGTTACGGATTCCACAGCAGCCATTCGTACAACGAATTCCAGTATTCCTCTCGAGTAGAGCCTGGATAAAGCAGATTTAACAAAGTTCGATTTTATCAACGAAGCTATTCTGAATTTCCTCTGCAAACGAGCTTCTATGCTCCGGCGGCAGGTATTTATGAGCGTGAATGTAGAGATGGTGAAATAATTTTTTTCTTGCAAAATAATCACTTCCAGACATAAATTTCCTGGTTTATATTCTGTAATCTCGAAACCGTATACCTGTTTAAAGGCGAGGTAACTTTCTTATCCTATAGTTCAGAAAACGGGAAAGTTGAATAGCATTTTGTTGAAAACATGGGATGAGAGAGGCTAAAGTTCTGTTTATGGGACGAATTTTTTTTATTAAATATAAATAGGTTTCACAAGATGAGGTTTTTGATAACATCTGAGATATATGACGGTTCATGAAATATGAAAACTGAAAGATTTGCAATTCTGAAAAGAAAATGAAAGTTTATTTACATGATTTTTGTATCTAGCGGAGAGAAATTCCAGGCATATTCAGGTATATTTCAGAAAAAAAATAAGGTGAGTTTTTGTGATTCGTGAATGTGAAAAAATTGAATATGAGTAATTCCTAAGATACATTTTTCATGTCCATGTAGGATTTATAAACACACAATGTTGGAAAACCAACGATCATCAAAAGAATAACTTCCGAACGGAACAACTAGAGACCCGATTTAATATGTAGATCAGACTTGGAAATTGGGTAAAATTCAACTTATGATACGTTTTATTACCGAGAATACAGATCGAATTCCAATCTAGAATTTGTTTGAGAAATAACAGCTTGAAGGTTCGTGCAAAATTTCATGAGGAAGTTCATCAGAAAGTGAGGTGGCTATGGAAACTCGGTTAGAATACATACAATATCTCAGAAATGTTTCTATTCTTTCAGTGAAAAGATCGTCACTAATATTTGGGTGCGAATGATTTGAATAATTGTAAGAATGCGCCATGTTGCCAGTTTTTATATTCCAGAATATTTGAGAAAGTAGAAACTGGGATGAAGTGAAAAATGGAAAAATGAATAACATTGCGCATTCTAACAACATTTCACGTATTCTGATATTTCTCGCTAATATTGGCATGCGGGTTCCTGGCCTAGAGATGTTCACGAGGATTTATGAAACTTGAATGTGGCTGTGTTGCCGAATTTTTTTGCGCGTTGATAATTTCTAGCTTATTACCAAGTTTCTATTCTATGAGCTCATAATAGGAAATATAAAATATTTGAAAAAATAAAATTATTTTCCTCTGATACGATCCTCATAATATTTCACGCAGGTTGGCTCGTTGATATTTTTCAACTGGTAATTAAGTCTTAATTAGATCAGACATTTTCCAGTTATTGCAATGACGCAGTCATCACGAAATTAAGCACCCCGTTGCGTGCTATTGCGCAACAGGGTGGTAATTTTCGTGATATACAGATAACTGCTAAATTTCATCTGTATCAGATGAGTATTTTAGTACTATTCAGGAAATATCAACTCAATTTCACATGTCAATTGCTCATTATTCCGAATAAATATCTGAGCAAACTAAAATTTGAAACACTGATGCTAATCATCTACTCGGAGAACCATGCCTAATTCCATCAATGTTCTAAAGAAAAAATGTACCAAAACCTTTCGGGGAATTAATCTTTTCAATTTTCTGATGATACGATTATTTCATGGAAAAAATTGACAATCACAGACATTTGGCCAATGATATTTCGCTGGTCCCAGAGCAAGCGCGTGCAAACGTAAATAATTCAAATTTAGAAATGATTATGAGAAATAACAGGCCTATTCAAAAAAATTTTTCATCTGAAATCTTGACATGGAGTTATTGATACAAAGTTATCTGTTTCGAACATAACAAGCTCATTAATCTTCGAAGGTCTCCAACAAGTTGATGAAGCTTGTTTCAGAGTTAATCATGCAGTTGTCAGCTGACATTTCCTCTCAGAATTCCCCACAATTGGTGTAGATTAAATAATGAATTAAAATGAATACGAATAGCAACCAAATTCAACCAGAAAATTTGTCTTCTTCATCTAAGGAAGGGGAGAATCTTTGATGAAACGAACGGAATTCTGGTAGTTAATTGTTCCAGGAAAAATGGAAAATCAAAATATGAATGATCATCTTAGGGTCTGAACTTTCAGAATGCACAGAAGGTTGAAAACAAAACTTATTCTTATTCAGAACAGTTTGATTGAATTTCTACAGAATAGAAATGATTGCGTTAAACGAAATATAAAGCCGTGGCCACGCTATTGGTGCTGACGTTCTTCTAGATCCATCTAGAAAAACTTCTCGCAGTCATAGTATTCTTGTCGGAAAAAAGTATGATATGTGATTGAATTCACACGTGACAGATCTCAGGTTAGTGAGGAAATGGAGCATAATGATTTCGATTTCTAGAAAAGGGGCTCTGTTCAAATTATGAGAATATCTGAAAATATCATTATCTTAGAAAATTCATTGAAGGATTTATTCATATCTAATAGTAAGCTGAGACCGGTCGCACGGAAAAGTAAATATTGAGATAGACATGCAACAAATTAAAACTTATTTATAGGAGCCGAAAAGTCAAACTGGAACTACAAAAGAAAATTCAAAGAAAAAACAGTCGAAACGAACTGTGAGAATCAGAAGATGTATCGAGTCATAATCAAGTTTTCTGTATTTGAAAATGTTTGAATGTGAACAGATCCATGCTGATATGGTTGATAGCTTCGTGATCAATTTTATTCGTATGATATCATGGAAACTAGGGTTTTAAACTTCAGAAGAGGAACATTTTCTATTGCAGATGAGGACCCATTAAAAAGACCATTTTCTGTATTTAGAAAACATCACATGATTTGTGAAAATTTCATAATGATATTTATATAACCACCACCATCTTTTCAATCACATCTATGTGGATACTACAAACATTTCTTCAAGATGGCTGTCTAAATACCTGAATATTGACCACCAAAATCGTCACAGTAGGCCTGTATTCGATTTGAAAAATACAGACTCTTTAAGTCATGTATTCCTTGATCAATTATCAATTATTGTAAAAGTTTTCGAAGGCTGTATTATCATTATCCATTTATCTTGTAACAGAAGGTAGATTCGTCTTCAAGATCAACAATTTTCTATGCACGAACATGTTGCAACGTTGTCAAGTGATAGAAAACGAGGTGAGTAGGGAATTGTGCAAGTTTTTCCTACGTTGATGGCTTTATATTTGGTAACGAATTTCAGATTTTGATATTGTATTCGGCATTTCTGAATTGTGTTCTTGGACTAAGAATTATATCGAAAGATATCATGAAGATATTACACATAACTTTTCTATTCTATTTATTTGAAATACATTGTTTGGCAATAGGCTGAAATGAAATTCATATTTCTCCAGCCGATAACTAGGAATGAAAATTTTTAATGCTGATAATTGATTCCTGATTTCAAGTGTAATTATAATAGTATGGAATCTTGATATAACCTCAGGTTATTGAAATTATATGAAAACTCAGCACCTCAATCGGTTTTATTTATATATCCTTTCAATAATTACAAACTTAAAAATCAACGCTTACGTAAATTTCGTTTTATGAGCTGAAAATGATCTTCGATAAGATTGGACGCCCTGAAGAAGAATCCGTGGTCAGAATGAATTATGTCCCTATGCGCTCCAATTTTTGAAGGAAAAGACTTAGAATCTTGAAATTCTCAAGTTTGACCCGGAAATAGAATATCTTTGTGAATTGGTTACTCGGTATAATTGGCCAAAGGATTTCGCCACAATACACATTTTGAAATTTTGGGGCAATAGTTCCTAGATATCCCATGAAGTGCTGATTCGATCAGTTGGAAACTTCTTGCAGTTCAAGAATACCGAAGCGTCAGTCAATGAAAATTTTTCAAAGGTTCAGTTGTTCGAATATTCCAAAAAAATTATAGGTATCAAAAATAATCCAATTTTTGTTGAAAGACCACTAAATCTTTCCACCAGGAAGTAAAGCTGCATTTGGCAGGGTCAATACGTAAAAAGGCGATTGTTCTGGCAACGAATTTGAATAAGTAAGTCAAATCTCCTGATTTTACGTCTATACTTTTCGAGAATTCTTCATCTCCAACTTCCCACATGATATATGTTTATTTTTCAGTTTTCATGGAATTTATTCATTCATTTTTCTGATGATTAGGTACATAGTAAAAAAAAAGTATGGTCAAATTCCATATTTTATGAGTATTACAAATAATCTCATGTGGAATATTTTCATATTTGAAAATAGTTAAGTAGAGTTTCAATGCCAAAAAATTGAGGAAATTGCAAATTAATCAACTGATTCCAGGTTTTTTTTGCTTGGATTTCGAAAGAAATATAAATTCTTTTTCAGACTAATACTCAACCCTGTCTGTTTATAACCATTATAAAGCATTACTTTTTCAAATTCCAATTCTACGAGATAACTTGAATCATTTTTTAGGTTTTTTTATGGATTTTCACTCCCAATATCTGAAACAGAACTAGTAAAATTCAATAAAAATTGTTAATTCATATTATATATAATAATATTATATTTGTCAAGGGCAGTTCCTTGCAAAATAGATTGTTTAATGAACAATACAGGAACAATATAAACGATAAAGAAAGAGAACTATGACGTTTCAGAGTACAAATCTGACTATTTCATCAGACAGAGCAGTACATTTCAAGACTCATTTTCTTTCGATTTTCGTTTCGATTCTTCTTTTTGTCACATTCGCAGTTTTGAGAAAACACGTGTTTTCTCAAAACATTTGGGTGACCCGGGTAAGTTAGCCGTGTTAATCCGATCAAGTTTCCGAAACCGCCTAATGTGACAAAAGTCTCAAATCGAAAGAAAATAATTCTAGAAAGTTTCTGCTTTTTGTCTGATGAAATAGTCAGATTTGTACTCTGAAACGTAACAGTTCGTTTTCTTCATTATTTGTATTGTTCCTGTATTCTTAATTAAGCAATCATTTTTGCAAGGAACTGCCCTTGACAAATATTTTGATACCGCAATGCGCAAGGGCGTTTTTCATGAAAAAAACAATTTTATTTCATTTTTAATAGTTTTGTTTCAGATATTGCGTATGAAAACCCATAAAAACCCTAAAAAATGATCCTCCCAAAATAAGCTTTAATCGATAATCAACCTTGAACTTCGAAATTCCTATATCGACCTCATTCAAATCATTATATTAAAATCCCGTTTGTAACAATTAAATAGAAGCCCCCATAGAGCCGAGAGAGCCTCAAACGAATTTCCAGCATAGAAATTGCATGCGCCGTTTCTGGAATCCGATAAGCGTCAAACCTCAAGCAGCTTTGTCGATTTCCATGAATGAGCCCGATTCAAAATTAAATCGGCGCCACGGCGAGAAATGGTGGTTATGATAAGACCTCAGCGAATTTTCTGGTTGAATGATGCCGTCGCCGTTCTATTTCACTCATTCCTTAATCGCAACTGATAGGGAGAGATCCCCAACAGACAACTTTATGGTTTGATGTTTAACAAGTTTTATCGAAGCGCAGAGGGACAGCAGAAATGGAATATCTCGTTATATCAGCTTCGTTCGGGACTTGTGAGCATATATGATATATAACTCTCGTTAATTTTTCCACATAACGATTTTTATGAACATGTTTATATCTTTCAGAATTCGAAATATCAGAAGATGCTCATTCATTTTTATGAATTGAATTTATTCAGTTAAAAAAATTCACCAGATGTACCATGTATAGTAAAGAGATGGATGATGAATTTGTGCTTACATAATCACAGGGACGAATATCTGTCGATCAATCAACAAATATTCAACCTTAATCAGAGCTTATCATCCAATCAATCAATAAATACGGTCTGGTGTTTAAGAGCAAACACTACCACGTGTTGATAAATTACGGCTCGGCAACACAGCCACATGCAAGTTTCATTAAACCTTGTCAATATCTCAAGGTCAAAATACCTTCTCACTGTCTGCCTAACTCAACGTTGCCAATAACCACGAGAAATATTGGAAATGCGTGAAATTTCGGAAAAAACGGGACGTCGTTCTGCAGGTTTCAGTCATTATTATTCGAAAGTTTTTTTGGGATGTACTAACTTCTTCGATGAGAATGCGCAATGTTATTTATTTCTCCATTTTCCACTGAATTTCAGTTTCATTTTCCCGAAATATCTCGAATATAAAAAGTTGCAACATTGAGCATTTTTTCAATTTTTTTCAACCATTTGCAGCCAAAAAATTTTTTGAATAAAACGAACTCTAGCCTCCAAAAGTCACCCAGTTTATTGGAGGTATTTTTCGCTCTTGGTTAGATTTTTCGGAGCGCTGAGAGACAGCAGAAATGATATATCTTGATATCTCAGCTTCATCCGGAAGTTTCAAGCTTAGGATATAAAACTCTAGATAATTTTTCCATAAAAAGAATTTTCGGAAGATGTTCAAATCTATCACATTTCAAGATATTAGAAGATGCTCAATCACTTTTTGGTTTGGTATTCTCCCACTGACAACTTTATGGATATTTTTGCTGTTTCATCGAAGCTCTGGGGGACAGCAGAAAGAGAATATCTTGTTATGCCAGATTCGACCTGGAGTTATGAAAATAAGATAAACATATCTCTCCAATTTTCCCATATAAAATTGTTCATTCATTTATATATCTAACTGAATTTGGTTTATCAGAACACGCTCAATCACTTTGTCAAATTCAACCTGAATTCAAAGCTCCACAATATCTACAAATACTCATTCTAGTGTTGTAATTTAATGTTGTCCATTCTACTGAGCTGATCTGGTGAATGTCTCAGGAGCTTTATGTTCCCCCCTAGAAGAAGTTTCTGAATTATAAATTAAAACTTCTTCTGACGGGGAAGATGTAAAATAAATTCGATGTACTTCTTTATTTTCAGTTCATATTTGGCCGCGTTCAAACAACGCTTGCCAGCAACATCTGCCTTGGGAATTTGTATCGACCGATGTGAGATTATCTTGAAAACAGATGAAGATAATGATTGTTAAACTGACCACCATTAGAGTTTGAACAAAACAGGAATTAAATAGCTTTAATTGTCGTTTCAAAATATGTTTTATTATACCCAGTTTTATCGAAGGGAAATAAACTTCAATTGAGGTGCTCTGTAATGAGAGTTTTTATTGAATCTTATATTGAAATTATACACAGCATATACAGTTCTCACCTGTAATGAGAGAAACGACAATTAAAGCTATTTAATTTATCTTTTGCGTCAAATCAATGAGTTCAATGAAACACTAATGGTGGTCAGTTTAACAATAAAAATCTTCATCTGTTTTTAAGATAATCTCACATCGGTCGATACAAAATCCCAAGGAAGATGTTGCTGTAACTGAGCAAGCGTTGTATGAACACGGCAAATATGAATTGAAAATAAAGAAGTACATCGACTTTATTTTACATTCACATTTTCAATGATTTTCAATGATTGTATTATATATTCTTCCTTATTATAGCTTGCAAAGCGTTCTGAATAGTGAACTCGATGATTATGTTATTCAATATTGAATAATTTTGCCCTCTATTCTTTCATACACTTTTTTTTGCATATCATACCTCATAATTCATATTTTTTTTATTCACATATTTTACTCCTAGGCTTCGATGAAATTCCTCAAGAACTCAAACCTTATGTGTTTCATGATATCTATACTATATTCATATGCCAATTCAGAATCAGTGCTGTCAATTGTTCACCCAATATCAAATTTCAACAATCCAATTGAGAAATGTTCGGTCGGCGCATTCGCCATTTTGTGAGTAATTGTGGTGTATTATTTTATTTCATACATTATTATTATATATTGATAAGGATACTTAAGCTCCACCAGGCCTTAAGTTTAAGATTCCTCTTCGTATGAAATCGAGCATTACATTATTTGATATATCACAGTTTTAGCAGAGGAAATTTAAACGAAGTACAATACGTTTTTCCATATGATACAAGAGCACAGATGAAAACCTCAGCAAAAACTCTGTCTCCCTGTATGAGTGTAGTAATTTGTTTAAAGAACATGAATGGCATTTTCTTCATTGGAAACTTTCTCGCCATCTTGAATTTATTTTGACAAAACTCCTTTACATAGTATCTGAAACACAAAGAGGGACATAAAACCAGCAGGGGCGCTATTCTTGAAATCCGGGTAGTGAGAAAGTGGGCGTTTCGACGCGGTTGCCGTGGATACGCGGTGCATTTTTGATTGAACGATAGAGAACGTTCATACCATCGCAGTCAAAAATGAGGACCTATGAAGCTGTAAATAATATTACCTACAGTTGCTCTCTGACCGGGAGGGTCTTTCGACCAGGACCGTTACTCCATGCGATGATATTTCAGATCCTCAGATGAACGAAGAACGCTACCAGCCCCTTTGTTGAGGAATAATCTCCCATTTATCCATAATTGGTTATTTCACACTAGAAATTTAATAAAATATCGGCAATAAATCAAAAACTTGTGACATATATTATGTCAGGATGACATAATGAAAAAAAAATGTTATGAAAGACCGAATCAAGTGCAAACATTTTTCTGCATTCATGACATGAAAACATGAGTCTTTTAGCCTCGTGAATCTTTTTATATACTCACTACTCATCTTGGCTATGAACGTATATTGAAAATTAGTACAATGCATTGTACTGGAGTCACTCCTATTCAATACATAACTTCGTTTCTCAATAGGACTTACTTTTCACAGGTTTTTCTATAAGACAGGGATAGTTCCCTGAATCCCTGAAGCGTTCAATATCAGCTAAAGCTGGATACATTTTTATGTCTCCACCAATCACATGGAAAATGTGAAATTCAAAGGGTTCTTTAATGATTCATCAACTGTATACAGTTTTCGGGAACAGTTTCCAATTTATCCGGTATATTTCCAGCAGGAAAAGCTCTCCAATGAATGCAGCAATGATTCCAGATAATACTGGGATTCAGAGTTTTGACACGAGCTTGAAGTTCTAATCGTGTTTCTGTTATGGCACGTGTGCCGGCCGTGCTTCCGGCTGAATACTTATCCAGCTTCATATCAGAGCAGACATAACGTTATTGTAAGCTCCATACCTGCATTCCCTAATTTTACTGTCCCTCACTACATTTTGAAATGATATTTTAAACTGCCGCTTCAAAAACAGTGCTTTTGTTTGAAATATGATTTCGACGGTGTTTTAGGTGGACAATGTCAGTTTAAATATATAGAAGAAAATGTTATTCCAAAAAATCATCCAATTATTGATCTCGCCCGATGCTATTCCATTTTCTGATGCTGAAAATCGTTTAAGTGCGAAATATTGACAGTTCCGGATATATACAGGGTGATTCATTAAGGGTGGCCACCGGCCGTATCTCGGAAAACATTCATTCTATAACTTCCGGAAAAATTCTATTGACGAAATCGGCCCCCAGAAAATGATTAAAAATATTTTCAAGTTCGCAGTTCCCCACTAGAGGGCGCAATCTATCACTTGTAAAATATAATCTCATTTTTTACGAAATATTCTTCAGCTAACAGTGGTGAAAAATAATAAAATAAGAAAATGCTCTTCCTATTCAACAACTTTTGTTTCAGTAATTTTTCTATATTTCCTTTTTGTTGGTGATGGGATGGAAAAACTTTTCTTCACAAACAAGACACTCTTACTTCTGTATGCGTGAACCGATTTTCACGTAATTTGATTTCATTCGAAGGCCATTAAAAGCAGATCACAGAAAAATATGACAACAATATACCGGGTGATCCAATTAAAAACTACAGGCTGTTTTATCTCACTTCATCCTATTTGCGCGTTTTACTGGAGAATTTCAAATGCAATGCTATGATTGTAACCGACTGAGAATGAGCTAAGCATTATCACCTATTGACTTGTTAAAACCGCAGACAGATATCTCCGGTCATTCCGAAGATATTAACATTTTTGCAAATGTTGATGAGTGTTGGTCAACCCTGTGAGCTCGAAAAAACAAGGAAGTGACTTTATTCGTCATGACAACGCAGCAAAATACTAAACACACATGAAATATCAATAATACGATAAAATGAAACAAAAATTAGCAACAACGAAAATATTTGAACAAAAAACAACCCTTATACATAATCATTTCAAATATTCAAAATGTCTACCATTTTTTTCTATACATATATTTAGTCTTTCTTTAGTTGATACTGGTCACAATTTCAGTATGAGAAAAAGTTTCAGCTCTCTGTCGAAATCTATTTTTCATATCCTTACTTGTAGTTGGTGGTGTTCGGAAAACTAAGTCTTCATTCTCCCCCAAAAATAAAATCTAATACTATGAGGTCGAGTGATCTTGCTGGAAAAATACTCCCTCGTCCAATCCACCTCTTTGAGAAGACGGTATCTTAATATTCCCTAACATTAACAGCATAATGCGCCGGGCAACCATCTTGTTGATACCACATATCTAACCTGTCTTGAATAGCAATATCATCTAAAAGAATTCGAAAATTTTCCGTTAAAATTTCAAGCACCTTTGTCCCGTTAAGATACTATCAAAGAAAAATGGTCCGACAACTGTTCCATCAAAAATTCCGCAACACACGTAAACACTCCAGCGTTTCTGGTTATTGACGTATTTTTGCCAATATGGGTTGTTAGATGATCAGTAGTGGCTGTTGTGTAAATTTACTTTACCATTGCTATACAAAGTAGCCTCGTCAGTCCATAATATTCTATGAAGTAAGTTAGGTTCAGCGTTCAGCATTCGTTTCAATCAATTGCAAAAGTCCTCTCGTCTCTTTCAATTCTTGGTGCAAGACAACATGATACGGATGCAGTTTATGGTCCTTTAGTATCCTTTGAACTAGCGAATAATTCGATCCTAAATCACTTGCAATTTTTCGGATGCTTAAATGTGATTCAGCATAAACATAAGCCAAAACTTTCATGATATTATCCTCATTACGGCTTCTACGTTTTCTATTTTTTCTTCATATTCAACATATTGAACCTTCCAAGTTTGTCGCACTCTTCGTGTCAATCTTTTGAATACTTTTCTGGAATGACGACGTCTTTCAGGATACCGTATCGGGTATTCCCTTTCAGTTACTGCATTTTCTAAACATTCAGCATAAACATTAAGCATATCATATGCTTCTCCGTTTGAATAATGAGGCCTCATAAACTAGTAGTTTGCAATCGACCTAAATAAATTTTACAGCTATAGAAACCGAGAATAAACAGTAACGCCATAGCTTACTGGATCTAGATCAGCTTGTTTTGTGAGTGACATACATTTTTGTTAAGTTTTTTCTTTCATTTGATTGTTTAGATGATGAAATAACTCAATTCCTCCTGAATTTCACAGGGTTTTAACAAGTCAATAGGTCATAATGCTCAGCTTATTCTCAGTCGGTTAGAATCATAGCATTGCATTTGAAATTCTCCAGTAAAACGCGTAGATAGGGTGAAGTAACATAAAACAGCCTGTAGTTTTTAATTGGATCACCCGGTATGTTGATGTCATATTCTTCTGTGATCTGCTTTTAATGGCCTTCGAATAAAATCAAATTTCGTAGAAATCGGTTCACGCATACAGAAGTCAGAGTGTTTTTTTTGTGGGGAAAAGTTTTTCCATCCCATTACTAAAAAAAGGAAATATAGAAAAATTACTGAAACAAAAGTTGTTGAATAGGAAGAGTATTTTCTTATTTTATTATTCTTTACCACTGTTAGTTGGAGAATATTTCGTAAAAAAAGAGATTATATTTTACAAGTGATAGATTGCGCCCTCTAGTGGGGAACTACGAACTTGAAAATATTTTTAATCATTTTCTAGGGGCCGATTTTGTCATTAGAATTTTTTTCAGGAAGTTATAGGATGAACGGTTTCCGAGATACGGCCGGTCGCCACCCTTAATGAATCACCCTGTACAAGGTAAGTCTTTTAGTTGCACATTAATTCCAACCAAAAACTAATCTCATCAAATGGAAAAGACATTTTTTTCCCTCAACTTTTCTCCAGATTTGGCTCAGACTGTTGAAATCTCCAAAAAAAAATCAGAGTTTATTTCGTAGTATCGATATGGTTTTTCCGAATTGGATGAAATTTGTTGTGAAGTTTTCCTTAATCGCAACTCATATTCTTTAAATTTTTTAATCCAACTTAAAACGGTTTCTTAGTTATAGACTAGCCGATTAAGATGAAAGATCAGTGTTTCAGTAGTCGAGTATCATGAAATATTCTCGATAAAGTATTACTGCAATGTGCACCAATCATCAAAATAAACTGCGTAAATGAGTTTTCCCAAATCAAAATTGAATCTGTACCATTAAATGATTTCCTAATCAAGTTTAACTGACTTACAAGCAAAACATTGGATATTTTTCAATACAGATAACAGTAAGAGTTGTCAGTATTTAACTTGTTAATGAAATGCAGGAGTAAATTCAGCACATTGAGAACTTTTTACTTAAGAGCAAACAATACCACGTGGTATTGAATTAGGACTAGGCAACACAGCCACATTCAAGTTTCATTGAACCCCGTGAATGTCTCAAGGTCAGGCACCTGCATCGTAGTGTACATGCTTTATCATTGCCGATAGCCGCGTTAAATCTTAGAATATTTTTTGGAAATTTTTTGGAGATGTACCTATTTAATTCTTTTGTGAGAATGCGCGAATGCCGAATCTGGAGAAATAGCGAAGGAAAAATTTGTTTTTTTGATGGGAGGAATCATTGGTTTAAATGAATGTAGAACTAGAAGTGTTAAGCTGAATATTGTCTTCAAAAAATTCCGCTTGAAAAAAAAATTGAATTTCAATTCGATCCGATCTGCTTTTTTGGAAATGACGAAGTAATGATATTTTGTATGGTTATATCTACGGAACCATTGAATCTATTTTATCCACTCATGAACTAAGCCTTCAGAATCAAGGTTCAAACCTACTTTTAAAATATCAAATCTCTATGAGTATGTTCTTTTTGGGAATTTATTATATTAACAATCGGCCGGTAGGCCAACTTGAATAATGATCATTTGATATTTCTGAAGCTTGACTTTTTGATTACTGACATTTCAGAGTTCACATTAATTCATCTTATTGAGTCATGTTTTATTTGAAGAGAAAAAGATAATGTGTGTTTGTTGTACATACATGAACTACACTAATTACAATTACTCCACTGATTTTGTTCGGTGTGTTTTACTTTAAACTTGCACTCTGTTCGTTGCGGAACTTTTGGCAGTTAGTGTAGTCACAGATTACGTGTGCAGTGCATAGAGTGAGGTTATCTTCTGTGATGGTTATGCGTAAATATAATTCATAATCATAGACATCTGTGATTTTCTCTGGTTACTGGTAGGACGTGTTTTGTTCTCTATGTGTGGTTATTTTTGAACGAAATTAATTTTCATCATATCGTTATTTGAATAGAAATTATGTCCGTGATGACTTTAGAAAAACATAGCGACGAATCTACATCACCTCGAAGTGATAGCGAAAACAAAAGAAGCATAGAATTCTGTCATCATGGGTTTGCGTAGAATCATCCATCCTTTGAATAAAGAACAACAGGAAGTAGTATAACGCTGTTCTACTTCGTATATCTGTGGGACATAATCACCCATATTGAACCTCCAAGTATGACTCATGTTAGTTAGTCTCTTCAGATAAAGAAGTCTCGGAACAAGTTGTTCTCTCTTCAAAGTGAAAGGGAAGTCGGCCATATGCAACCTCCATCCCGGACCCACGATTTGAAGCCTTATGCTCCTTCTTTATGTTCTTTATTCAGAGCGTCCATCATATATTTGTATTCTGTGAGAATCATAGAACAGATTGAACTTCACTAAGGGCCGTATTCATAGTTGCTCCTTGAGGCTTCCTTACTGAAGGCGGCCTTGAATTCGCTTTTCTATGCAAACAAATTTGTATTTGTTTGCATATGGCGGCCTTCAGTAAGGAAGCCTCAAGGAGCAACTATAAATACGGCCTTAAGTCCACTCATTCAGTTATCTGTGACTATACTCAGCTTCACTGAGAATTGGAAGTCAGTGGAGTTGATGTAGTTAGTGTAGTTCATGCAGGTACAACGAAGAAACCTAATAGCAAATTTTTCAATTTGTTCGAACGACGTGTAGTTGCTGTTCAATGCTAGAATATTTTTGAATGGATGGCAAGTTAAGCTTTGATTGATTTGTACAGGTGAGTTTGTCTCTTCAATCCAGGGTTATTATTGAAGTTCCTTAAAGGATCCAGAGACGGTTCAAAAGTATAGCGATATTAACCTTATTTGAAGATCATACATTTTTGACTATAGACGGAATACCACATATTTATATTTTTGATCATCTTTGATCTTACAGATAACAGTATCTCAACTTTTTCATTCTTTATTTCCTCTTCTCCTACCTTAACTAGCTCCTGCAACCCATATTGGACGAGAAATACGAGATTCTCGTAAAAAAAGAGAGCCAACCTCTGAAAAGGTAACATTTTTATAATCCACCCTTTGAGATAGTTAAGGTTCCTCGCAGAACACACAGACACAGGTTGGGAGGCTATAATCTGAAATGCGACGACGATTTCTCGAACAGTGTCGGTCGGTTTAACGGCCGTTAAATTTAACTACATTCCGAAGGTAGGAATTGAAATCTGGTTTAAACTCTAACGAAATGTTCCTTGAAATCGTTGCAATCTTCATGACTCAACCGCTATCTGAAGGCGATATAGATCATTGCCCATCCAGTATGTGAACGAATATTAAGGATATTTTCATTGTTACGTCGTGAATGTTAGGCTGACTAATTCTGCGGCGTAAAAACGAAAACAAATATGTTCGACTGTCAACCATAACTAATAATATTCCATCGTTTGAATCGTCTTACGACCCAAAAACGATTGATATAAACCAAAGCAATCTTTTTCAATCTTTGCAGTTTTCGCGACAGTTCTATTTTGAATTATTGTGAAATTTAACCAGAATGATACTGAGCAACTCTGATTTGAGTGCCTTGTGTTTTTTCTTCAACTAGATGAAAGTCACGTAAAATGTACAAGAAGAAGGTTTATTTCTTGTTTCCCTTCCTTTGAAACCACTTACTGGGGTCAGACCAGTGGTGACTCACCTATTTTTTTTTCTACTGCCAATTGGGCTGAAAAATTGCATTGACGTACGATCAATTCTTCAATATTCACAATAATAATCATCTGAAACTGCTCGCTAATCCATTGCGATCATTTAATCACATTTATTATCATATTGTTGCCGATTCTCCTAGGTTTAGCTGAAATCTCTCAGAACCTAATGCTTCTCCAAGTTAGGAGATCAGGTGTGTTCTGGCTGTCTAGGTTTCAAGAACAGGCACTGTTAATTGATCACCCATCAACAGCAAATGGTTGGACGATTCTGTGAAAACCGGTAAATTTCTTTTATGGCCAAGGGCTTGAACCCCAGACGTCACGACCATGGTGCAGAATCCTCAACACTAGATTTTCGCCGATTATAGGGTATATTAAATTTCAGCAACAACAAGTACCTGTTTTTCACAGATGCGCTCCAACAGCTGATGCTTCTCCTTCCAGTGAAAGATTTTGAGCAGCTACCACAAGAAGTACCAAATAAATATAGAGTGTGTCAGTTCGAAAAGTACTACCCTTATATCTCGGCCCTCATGCAAAATCAGAAAAAATGCAAACACTGGTAAACTTCGATTCGTAGAGGAACATTTTATCCAAGTTATATCAATCCTGTAAGCTTGTTGAAAGAAACACGTGACATCTTAAATAGGAAAAGTGGTTGAGTGTTATTATTTTGAAGGTAATTCGATAGCCAATGAAAAAATGCCGTTCTTTTCAAATTTGTTATTTTGATGACATCTGTTCCGATTTTTACGCGCTTGTTCTGGGAAACAGCGCGTTATCATTTCGTCACGATGTCTGTAAATTTCGAATTTTGAGACGAAATTGATCTCAAACGACTAGGTTGGACTCACTGATGAAGAATCCGTAGTCGAAATTAATTCTGTCCGTCCGGCCGTGTGCGCTGTAACTTCCGAAAGGAAGTACCTAGAGTCTTGAAATTTTCAGGTTAGGTTAAAATCCTGAATATCTTGATTAAGTTCGGTAATGAGCCTAATCTGTCGAATGGTTTTTGTGCTACAGCCATTTGAAATTTTGATTTTCTTATAACTCGGAAAATATTCATCTGATCGAAATGAAACTTGGATGGAATATGGACAGTGTCAATAAAAAGAATAATCCATGGAAAAATTCGGAAAAAAATTTTTTTTTCAATTTTCTTTCGAAAATTTTTATATGTCATTGAAATTTCACTCAAATTTCCAAGTCACCATTTCGCAATGTGAACAAGCGCGTAAAAGCTGCTGACTCCACGTCAGTACTTTTCTAGATTTTTTCACACATCCTATTCTCTTGTATTTTAGAAAATGCCGTTGTTGGACGTTTCGTTCAAAATTTTTCATCATTTCCATGGCTCATCGGAAGCAAATCCTGCTTTATCGTAACTTTTCTTCTTTTATATTCATTTTTTGGAAGTACTTTAGTAAAAAATCAATTGTATGGCAACCGAACTTCAACATTCTTTGCAGTTTTTCTGATGTTGCATGGGGGCTGAGATGGGTGGTACCTTTGCAAATAGAAAAACTTTGTGTGAAAACCAAAATTCTATAATTCTCTTGGAATTAAAACCAAAAGGCACTCAAATAACCAAGCCTGACTGAATGTATTACTGTGAATAATATACCGTTGTCTTACTGTCGATAATTGAAAGGGACTCATTTCGACGCCAAAGCAAATTGAACAAATATTAGATTTCAACAACTCAACAACAAGTCATTGGCAGATCAACCAAGAAAAAAATATTTCTATTATTATATTCTTTCTACGTGAAAACGTTGAGTTCTCGTTAGCCAAAGGATAGGACTAACTGTATAGTACAAGTTAGATCACTTACGTACTGCCAAATCTTGCAATGGTTGAGAACTTCAAATGTAAGTACACCTGTACAGGGTGGGCAAAATTCGTTGTCTACTGAAGGGATCTCGAGAAGTATAGCAGCTAGAAGAAAACTGACAACACATTCTCGAACTCTTTTTTTCTGACTAATATACGGATCTGAAAACAGATCCAGCTCATCGCGCATAGAACTTGAGTTTTGAGCGAAAACTGAGAAATTGTCATTTTCAATAATGCTGAATAACTCGCTTGTTTGAACTCGTATTCGAAATCTGTTGATTCATTCTACAGGCACTTTTCTAAGAGTAATTCAAATATAATATGACTGAATTTTTTAATCCGTACGAAGTACGTTGGAAACAATGAATGTTTATCGTGAGATATCTATATTCAAAGATATTATGTGAAGTTATTACAGAAAAATCTGTATTTTCGCAATGATTATATTTTACTTTTTTTGCTAGTATAATAGAAACGATCTGAGTCCCATACGTAGGTCTGAAATATTTGCCAGAGTCCACAAAATCCGAATAAGTGTTTAAAGAATCCAAAACCAAAATAATCCAATGCTTCCTAACTACAACAAGTAAATATTTATGTTCAATCCTTGCGAAGCGATGGTTAGCATCCATAAATATCTTCCCTTTTTCAAATAGCTTCAGAATATTTCACAAAATTGTAATGAACAGCTGATTTTGAAGGAAAATAAAGCATGGAAGAGAACTTATAGATTGAACACTGATCGAGATGAAATAACAGAGTTCTCCAAAATACAAATTCTGTGGAAAAGATGCAACATTCAAATACAAAACGTAATACCTCACCTAAAAATGTTCGCAAACCAGAGACTGGAGAAACATCCATCAATGACCAGGAATAGAAACGCTGGCGCTGTAACGTCAAAAAAATTGATGATGTTGTAGGTAACGTTCATTCATACATTTCGAGTGTACGGTTCTTCGTCACAATATGCTGTCAGTGGTCAATATTCAAAGACAATCTTCGGCTATATCACTGTTAAAAACTGACTTCCTCCATAAACATATTTCATTGAAAACCAGAAACTTTTTGATACTTTCATCATCCATTAATATTTTAACAGGAATCAAACACATCCACCCTGTATTTTTGTAATCCAACCGATCAATCGTACTCTAAAGCATTACACCGATTTATTCATCAAACATTTGAAGTTTTAAGCTTATTTCCGATATTCTCCATGTATAGCACGGATTAAAGCTCATATTAAACTACTGTTTCATCCAGCTTTATCGTTTCTCCGACATTTGAACCAATAAGCTTTGACTCATGTGAAGCATAACCCATTAACAAACTAACTCAATACAAACGGAACACAGTTATAGAGACAGTTTTGCGGTTTGTCTAGTGTTATCTGTTCTAATAATATTTGCCTTCAGCCAAACAATACAAGCGAAATTAGTACATGAACTTGCATTCTATTCGTTAATGTAGAAAGCACTCCGCTTACAATAAATTTCGAACATTGTTCTGAGTAACCACTTTCACCCCTTATTAAATATATATTCTTTTGAGAATGAGCAGTACGATTCTTTTATATCATATAATATATGTTGTGTGACAACTACACTCAGCTGCACTGAGAATTGAAAGTCAATGGAGCTGGTGTAGGTGAGTGTGGGTGCAACGAACAATCCTTATATTCAATAATATTATTGAGATAACAACTAGAGTATAGTTGTATCGATATTAGTATATACTTCTGTATCCACTTGCGTATTCAGGATGAATCAAAGGTACGTTAATCATATTTCGAACATTCCAGAGGCAAAACAATCTTCGAGAACCAGTGAATTGATCGATACGGCCTAACAATTGCCTGAGAGTTCTCAGTTTTCACTGCTAATGTTCAATCACATCGCATCCAACAAAAATGTTCATCACTCGACGCTTCCTCTTTCAATATTGAAAAAAGTGAATCCTATCAATTTCATCATCGCGAAATCAAATATCCACCTCCATCACTCTCCTCGGCTAAGAAAATGATAAATGATATTTCTGGGTTATCACGTCGACAGAACAAAGGAGAGAGGAGGAATACATGAATCTTTCATTTCCGCTTGTATAGTTCAGACAAAACTAATCCAATCTTCTAGACGGGCTTTGTCGACGTAATTTGAAGTGATAAAGGTAAGTCTCCAGTTTCACTCCTGTGAAAATTGGATTCATCCATTTTTTCTGACGAATTCTCATCGAAATATAAACAAGATTTGGTGAGGTTTATGGAATGACATGCATAAGCCGAGTGTATCTTTTTTCAGATTAGACCACCGGTTTTCAATAGTCACTATCTACGTGTCTCAGATCAGGAACCTTTTGGTCTTCTATATGGACCAGAGCCTAATGTACTCAGAAAATGAACACAATTTTATTTTCCGAAGACGTAAGTCATCCAACCAATAATAAAATACATAAGGATAATTGATAGGAAGTGAGTATTTCAAAAATGAATCAATCGAGACGTTCTGGATGTATTGGTAACACGTCTTGAAATTTCCGAGAATAAATCAATGCACATTATCCTGACTAAGGGCCGACCCTAAACACCATAACTTCCGAAAGAAACAACTTATAACTCGATATTTGTAGAGAAGATTTGGACCTTAATTACGAAAGCCGATTTCGTGAATGGGTAAAATCCACCCAATGATTTCGCAGATATACCCATTCAAAATTTTATTTTCCCAATATTTCAAATTTTGAAAAATTTTTTTTTCGATTGAGTGACCATACGATTTCAACGAAATATTGCTGAAAGCTGCGCGTCGTTATGCTTCAACTAACTGCCAAGTTTCAATCCAATCGCTTCAGTAGTTTCTGGAATATGAGGGAAAAAACCTCAAAATTTCAAATTGCTATAACTCCGAAACTATTCGGCCGATTTGGCCCATTAACGAACTTAGCGGTGGCATTTGGATGAGCAAACTACCCTACAAGTTTCAAGTCGCTAGATGGCTTTGGTTGACAGTTATCGTGTCCACGGCCGGTCGGCCGAACAGAATCGATTTTGACACCGGATTCGTCATCAGTGAGTACAACCTAGTCGTTTGAGACCATTTTCAGCTCAATCATCAAAAATTACAGATATTTGGACAAAACTATAGCACGCTGTTCCCCTAGAACATGCGCGCAAAAAATTAAGTTTTCTGAAAAGATTCTTATACTGAGTTCAGATAAACCTTATCTGCATTATTCATGCTACTCTCTTATAGTTTTATGAATCAGAGAGTTTATAAACAGACAACCATTTGAAGTGGGACGAAAGTGATCCCTGAAGATTATCTGTAATCGTTATAGAAAACTTCATACCAACCAATGTCGAAGCTACAAAAAAAAGACTCTATTTTTTTGAAAATTGAACAGCCTGTATCTTTGTAACGGGGCTTAATCTAGAGAAATGGTAACTGTTAAAAGAATGAGAGGAATGTACAAATTAAAGACTGGCTCTGTATATTTGTAGAGCAGATAGTGTCTACTTATGATGCGCTATCAACCTCTGGTACGTTGTCAACTCTAGTTGTGTTTCCAGCTATTGGTTCCTTCACCCTATTTTACAACTTCAAATTCAGAAAGTAAATTGAAATGAAACACACTTAAAATTGAAATTTTGTTTGAACTTTTATTTCAAAATAAAGTTTGGTTTATGCTATTATGTGTGGAATACAACATCATTCAAATGACCACCTAGGGCTTCCTCGCAGACCTTGATTCGAAACAGGTCATATTCGATGACTTTTCGGCACATTTGTGGCGGTATCTCGGCCATAACTTGACGAATGTTGTCTTTCAAATGTTCAATAGTTTGCGGAGAGTCGGCATAGACACGGTTTTCCGCATAACCCCACAAAAAGAAGTCCAATGGGTTCAAATCGCATTACCTCGACGGCCAATTGGCATCACCAAAACGCAAAATTATGCGTCCTTCAAATTTTGATCGCTTATGGCCATGTTCGGTCGTGTTGTATGGCACGTGGCACCGTCCTGCTGGAACCACATGTCATCGTATCCATATCTTCAATTTTTTGCCAAAAACAATCGGTTAACAGCTAGCGCTCGCCATTCACGGTTACCGTCTTGCCGTCCTCGTGTTCAAAGAAATACGGCCCGATGACTCCTCCAGACCATAATGCACACCAAACAGTGACTTTTGACGGATGCAATGTCCACTCAACAATCACGTGTGGGTTTTCTGAGCCCCATATACGGAAACTTTGGGTGTTCACATACCCACCAAGCTCAAAATGTGCTTCATCGCTGAACAAAATTTGATGCAAAAATTCAGCATTTTGCTGCTGTTGTTCGTTCACCCAATCGACGTATGCCCGACGCACTCCATGGTCACAACGTTCTAATTTTTGCACCAGCTGGACTTTATATGGATGGAAGTGCAAATCCAAATGCAAAATTCGCCACAATGATGTGTTTGACAAACCCAATTGTTGAGCACGTCGTGGAATCGAAATATTCGGGTCTTCCTCCACACTGGCTGCAACAGCAGCAACATTTTCGGCCAAACGCACGTTACGATGGTGCACAGGTCTCACAATATCTGCTACGGACCCAGTTTCTTCGAATTTACGCAGATCATTGGCAATTGTATGCTCTGTAGGCCGTCCATGACGACCAAAATCTGCCCGTAATGCTCGAAAAACATTTACTGGTTTTTCACCGTTTTTGTAGTATAATTTCACAAAATTAACACGTTGTGTGATGCTGAAACGACCCATATTGTAAAATGGCAAACATTCAACTAATGATATGACGCTTTGGTTGACAGATATGTCAAACTGTTGTCAAGCGCAGGGTCTATACTTTCGGAAGCCCGAGCTGTTAGTTGTTATCGATGAGAAGTTCTTTCACCGTCGCTTGTACCATGATGTAAGCAAAACATGCTGTGCTCATCCGCTCATCTGTTATCGATTAACCAATGATGACGTCACTTTTTCCATTCAAATTCAAAGCCCAGAATATATTTTTCTATAATCGATTTCAAGCGATGGACCAAAAGCTCCGGTTATAGTTGCGGTTATCCAAACTGACATATAGGCAAAGGATTATCTGTCAATGTGGATAACCGTAACTATAACCGGAGATTTTGGTCCATCGCTTGAAATCGATTCTTGTATTTTCAACTAGCTGACGTCACTCTTTTTTAGATGAGCACGTCATGTTTTTTACAGCATGACTTGTACTATAACTAACATCGAACTATACTAACTCAATTTATAGGGGCTTTGACACAGACTAATTCTTAAAACGAAAATTTACCTATTACTCAGCTGAAGTTAACTTTCTGTTTGGCCTCAAATGGGCAAGGCCGTGGGTAGAGAGAAGTTGTAAATAATTCCTTCTCAAGAGGGATACTGCTTGTGAACGGCGTGAGCTTTAAGTAAATGAATTAATTTTCAAGACGAATAGAGACACTCGAGAAGATTAAATAGCTGCATATTCAAATATTCTCCTTCGGGTAGGCAATAAAAGATGGCAACAGCGTAATGGATACAACTCAACGGCTGAGAGCCCCCTATTTCAAGATATCATTGCACTTTATTTAACAGGAGATTCTGATGAGTGAAGTTGTTTACTTAATTCGACCGAAATTCTACAGTTAAACTTGAGAAAAGTGCTTCCTGATGAGTTTTAATTGAAAATCGGGAAAATTAAAATCTGAACTTGAAGCATGCTGTGTAAAGTCGTTTCTCATTCAACGCGTTGCTGTGTTAATCGTATAGCGTATGTCTCAACCCATCGGAGAATTGGATTCAATTTGAACGAATACAATGAACTTCTTTTTCATTTGACGGAACACTCAAATTTAATCACGCCCCTGATTGTTTCTGTTAGTGAAGCGTTCCTTCATATCAACTCTACGTGACACCCACTGGTATGAGTTTTGGAGACGCGCATGATCCTCACTTTACTCATAAGTTATTCCTCAGGTGGGTTCAGATTATTTCAGAGCAATTCTACTGACCTACATTATGTCCTGAAATTCTAGGATGGAAAATTAAAGAAAGATTTTACGTTCAAAAATAATGTGAAAAGTTCATATTGAAATAAACCCTTCAAAAATTTTGGTCCAGAATAGATTTTTACCTATATATCAAAAAACACTGCAAATTTTGCTCAAAGGTTTATTTTTTTCCCAGCTTAATGTGCAAATTCTTCAGCGACATTTATCACACTTTCATCGTCGCGAGTACCACAAGTCAGAACTTTGACAATGGACCAAAACGGTTTTTAAGATTGTCCGCAAATATCGACTAGTGAATGTTATAGCGGAATTCAAAGTTTTTCTGAAGAAAATTCTGGAATGCAAGCAGCGCTATGAAGCCCCTTGTTTTCGGAATATTCATTGAGAAAACTGCGATATTAGCAAGGAATCTCTCAAACTACTTAATTTTATTTATTATTTCAATTCCTACCTGGCTGGAAAAATTGGAGTTCTCCAAAATTAAATCATAGAGCTGAAACAGGTGGATCATCGGCTCCTACCTTAGTCTAAGGCTCCTACTCTTAGTATTAGATTCTCTACAATTGATGAGGTTTCAGGTGCTTTAGTGATTTTTTCTGCATATATTTGTTTTATCATATAGATACTCATCATCTTTTATATTCACCCTTATTTCAAATTATCAGTTCAAAAATATTGGATTTCAATTGAAACCAGTAACGGATATCCACATGTTGACGATAATTGTACTACGCAAACCGAAATTGATGGAAACCTCCGATCAACCGAATTTTTTGGAAATCTTCTTAATTCGCATTCTGCATGTAAAAGTGTTATTCAGTTATACAACAGAATTTTTTTGAGATTTCAATGTTTCGAATGAATTTTTTTTTGGAATTGGTTTTTTTGTTGTGAAAAATCAATGATTTATGAATAATATATAAGTTTTGTTAAAGATATGAATGAGCTTCATAATCCGCAAGGTGATTTCTATAAATAATAATTTGAGTCCGATTTTTAGTAGTTAACCCAAAAATATTTAATCTGAACTACTTTCAATTATGAAATTGTCAAGAATATCGATGGGGCATTTGCACATTGTGTTTATAAAAAATAAACGAAATCCGTTAAAAATTTCTCGATATCTATTGAAATCCCGGTAATATTTTTCATCTACTTAGATATATGATTCTGGATGAGGAGTTAACCGATTATTCCACTAAATTAGAATCTTAGAACCGAATGCTATGATTCATTTTCGAGATTTTTGGAAATTTGCAGCGTTTTTCTTCATATCTCGGGTACCCCTAGTCGGAAATCATTCAGGTGGGGTCTCCAACCCCTATTTTTGAGCCCTAAGGGTACACCGATCCTGCTGAGAAGCTTGGAGGATCAATCCCGAGCGACACACGATTTTTTTCTACTTAGTTTCATGGATTTCGATTCAGACCTTTCAGAGAAAACCCCTGGACAACGAACGGCGAACGACGGATTTTTTTATTAGGTCATTCAAATCTGCATACTTCAAAATGTAAACTGTGAAATTTTCAGGAGGGGAGGTTTATTATTTGATTTTGTCAAATAATAAACCAAAAGATTCAATATGAATGTATGCAAATTAACCGGTTGTCCAGTCTTTCTGAAGTATATCAGATGATTCTCCTGAGATTGTCGAAAAATATCAAAGCTGATATACCTAAAAATATTTTGCAAAACCAATGACTAGATATGTGGAGTTGTACGGTATGGTTCTAATTCGGAGCCATTTTTCCGCAGAGTTTTCTATGAATCTTCAAAGTTTAAATAAATATATCTAAGAAATCATTCATCAGACTATTCCCATTCACGAACCTGAACGTCGTTTTTGAGCCCCAAACCTGCTTCACAAATATTGAGTATTCATGTCACTTATATAGAGAATTATTTTGTTTATTGTCGACTTATTTTGAAATCGCTTTTGAATTACTTCTTTTATGGGCAGTGATGAATAAATTAATTTATAATCTTGATTATGTCAGTAAATACCACTGTATTCGTTGAGTAAAAATTTCTAGAAAACAAGAGCGTAAAAACAGATGGAACTATACTTGATTCCTTAAGTTTCAAGTGTTGAAATAGTCCCCTGCAACTCAATATCAACAAACACTCTCTATTATTCAGAAACGGCGCCTTCCGATTTGGAGCAGAACACACTTCTTTTCACAAGTCAGCCTACATGATATCGTTTATTATTTATGCTTTTCGCGAGGCGTCCAAAATTCTAACCAAAACTATCCAGCCAAATGAGAAATACTGAAAAATGTTCCACTCATAATTTAATAATTCAAATAACGAAGCGTAGCATGCATGCTAGAAACTGCACACTGCACATATGGTCCATACCATTCGGCCCCTGGAATTGATATTCATATTACGAGGTTCAGACTTGCACCTGTCTATGCTGTGTAATTATTATGCCACACGGAGGTAAATTTAAACAGCTGTGAAGGTGTTCTCTACGATAATTTGCGTGCATTTGATACTCCCTCTACACCATTTCGTAGGCGAATGTTACATCAATCAATGGGGTCTGAGAGTGTTCAAGGGTCATTATTATATTCTACGATGTTCTTGATGTTTGACATGAACATATATTGATCTAATTGAACAATAAGTTATGTTTATTCACACTCCTTCATCGAGTATCGTTACGTTCAACTAATAATAGCCTATATGCTTTTATATGACACTTTATGTCCATGAAGACTTGCCAAACATTTTTCATTATGCTCTTTTCATGATCCTGACAATTAACAAATTTATGAGATCGGAAAAGGTTCAATAATATGGAAAAATTCTCAAAATTGAAAAATTCTCAAAATTGAAAAATTCATGTCCTGATAACGAATGTTCTTTCATAGGTTCAATTCAATTTGTTTCACTGCGGTGGAAGTCGAATTCTCTCGTATGAATTGTTGTAAATAATCAATAGTAAATATCTTTTACAGTTCGCATATGATGGGATAAAAGAGAATCGAAATAGTGATGAAATCATATCCTTTTTCGCATTTTTTAGTACCTACTCGAAACATGTTATATTCAATGAAGAATTCCAAATCTAATGAATGAATATATTAGCCTATATCTAAATATTGCAAATAAAAATTAAGAAGTGCCGTTACGGACCAAAGTGTGTTTGCAAATATATTTAGTCTTAATATCACTATATTTACTAGTTGCACCAGTATATATATTTTGTGTGATATTTAGGAGCTGTGAGTTCCAAATATATAAAAACGTGATATCCAATATAATGACATCTGGTATCTCGACATTTAAGAAGTGTGATGTATGACATTTATAAAAATGGCTTCGTACGCGATACAACAAATCGTTCAAATTGTTGAATTATTTTAGGAAAATCAGCATTCTGTGAAAAACGTTTTTAGGAAATTACGTGAATTTTATGGTTGACATAATTGTCCATCTCAGAGCACTATTGGTCGAATTATTGAAGAATTTCGAGAGACCGGTTCGGCGGAGGATCAAAAAAGTGAAAAATACAGTCGCAGCGGTCGTTCACAAGAAAATATTGATTTGGTTCGTGAAAGTGTTGCTGAAGACCCTGCAATGTTCATTAGACGACGTTCACAACAAGTTGGACTTGATGGGTCTACAACATGGCGTATTTTATACAATGATTCAGCTCTGAAGGCACATAAGTTTCAAATAACACACTGAATCCATAAGATCATTTAAAACGTAGTTCATTTGTCAATTTCATCTATGAACAACCAGCTGTTTTTCCTCAAAAAATCATGTTTTCCGATGAGGCACATGTCCAACTTGGTTATTTTGTAAATAAACAAAATTGTCATATCTGGGTTAAGAAAAATCGACGAATTATTCTTGAGAAACCTATGCATCCTCAACGAGTCACTGTTTGGTGTGCATTATGGTAATGTGGTGTGATTGGACCTTACTTCTTCGGAAATGCTGCTGGTGAAGCTGTAAGTGTGTATGGTGATCGGATGGTAATTGAGTTTTTGTGGCCTGAATTAATGAACTTTGATCTAGAGGACATCTGGTTTCAATAGGATGGCGCTACACCTCACTTTGCAAATGACACAATTGATTTATTGAGACAACATTTCCTGGACGAATAATCTCCAGAAACGGTAATGTCAATTGGCCTCCAAGATCATGTGATTTGACACCGACGGACTATTTTTTTTTGGGATTATGTGAAAACCCAGGTCTATAAAATAATCCACAATCGATTCCTGAACTAAAGGATGAAATTATCCGTGTCATTAGTGAGAAATAGCCTCAATTTTGTCAAAATGTCATTGAAAATTCTAACAAAGGAGTGGACGTCTGTAGAACTGCAACAGGAGGCCATCTGACAGATATTATTTTTCGTATATAAATGTCATAACTGATACTTCAATTACCAATAAGAAGTTTTTGAGAATGAATGCAAATTGTGTGGGTTATTTATTCTTAAAGAAAAACGCGCAGTTTGAAACATCCTTTATTTATCCATTCGTTCTATCGACTTACTTCGAGAGATGGCGCGTGGAAAGCACACTTAAAGTTTTCAGCAGTCCATGTTTGAAATTTTGATATGATTTATGTAGATTTAGTCTTATTCCTCAAATATCTGAGCTGAAATTTTGTCGTAACTCTGATTTCAATCGAAGATGCTGGAAATTCATAATGGAAACTGTATGCTTCCAGCGCGCCATCTCTCGACGTTTTTCGATAGATTGAATTGATAATTATATTGGATCTAACACTTTCATATATTTGGAACTCCCACCTAGTAAAAATATTGTGTTTGGTAAGAAACAAATTTATCGGAACGAAAAATAAACATATCATCACACAAAATAAATGAGGAGCTCACATGCAAAAACCGATAAATCCAAATGTTGTCATTTTCGAGTTATACATGAAATCTGGTTATTTTGTTACTGCTCTATCGAATGGTGTACTCAAAACCGAACAAATTTCATTAAACTTACACCATTTGAAATTCAATGTTATTTCCGCAATATCAGGTGAATAATCCCAACGCGCAACTAGGTGCGAAATTTCTTGTTGATCGAATAGTTAGAATTCGAACGAGCGCGTAAAAGTTTTTTTTTTCAAGTCAGTGCATTTCTAGAATTTTTCCAAGAAAATAATTCAAGGGTATACGGGTCTGAGATATGCATTTTTATGTAACTCTATTCCTATCGAGTATTATGGCTCTGATAGTGGTTTCGGTGGTACATAATATCGAGACTTAGACTTTAGTAACACTTTTTTAACTGGCGGCCATTTTGTCAGCTGTCAAGTGATTTCTGTTTAGTTTGGTCTGGTACTCAGAGTAACAAACAACATAGAGGTAGCATACGTCATATTTAGAAAGCGATTGCTGTCCGCAACATGTGACATGATTTGACACTTTGGCCGCAATCAAAACAAACTTGCTAACAAAGCAGCTCAATTCACTTAATTCACGGGATTTTCTACGAACAGAACACTTCTGACGTCGCATAGTGAATTGAAATATTGTAATAATTCAAAAAATATTGAAGTAAACAGCTAGAAATATCCGAAAACTCGCTAGAAATTCACCAAAACAATTGATGTATGCTGGTAATGCGGCATCGATGCCAAAGCGGGGATTTCAGCAGGTAGATACTGAAAAGGGATAAGTATTCTTCTCACCACAATTTCGAAAATGAAGAAAAATATCGATCAAGAATTGTTTAAATTTCCATATTCAACCCAGAATTATTAAAATTAATATTTTTAATTTGACTTAATGAACAATATCAATAAGATAATATCATTGCGCATTTCCAAATATATCACAATCTGACTACGTCGACAAAAGCATGTTGCGGGCACCCAAAAACTGCGTAGAGTCCCTCTATGTTGTTTGTTACTCTGAGGTCTGGTATTACAACATGAATGGACTGATGTCTGAACATCGCTTCCAAATTTTGCAGATTCATTTTGAAAATAATAGTTCTGTTCGAAACACGTATCGCGCTCTAGGTCCATTTTACGGTCAACTTAATCGTCCATCAGAGCAATTAATTCGACTAACTATGACCGTTTTGGCACCACGTTTACCCCAACTGATAATACGCATCCACAGAGATGTCGTACAGTGAAAATAGAAGAAGCCATTGCTACTGTAGAGCGTAGCGTAGAGGACGACCCGAATCAGTCTATTCGCCAACGTGCACAGGAATTGGATATGTGTCCAACCACTTTATGGACGATTTTGCGGAAAGATCTTGGTTTTCGTGCTTAAAAAATCCAACTCGTGCAAGCATTGAAGCCACACGATCACCTAACAATTGATTTACTAAAGGAAACTCTTGATAACCGCATTAATTCACGTTTCGGGCCCGTGAATTGGCCTCCAAGATCGTGCGATTCAACGCCGCTAGACTTTTTTCTGTGAGAATATGTGGAGTCCGTAGTCTACGCTAATGAGCCCAAAAGAATCGAACACTTGGGGGTCAACATTCGCCGCGTTATTGCCTATATACTACCACAAGTGCTTGGAAAAAGTGCCGGAAAATTGGACCTTCAAATTAAGTCCAATTACGTCAGAGCCAGCCGTGGCGGTCATATATGCCAGAAACTAGATTTAACTTATAATGCCAAAAGATTATCTTTTAAATGAAATCGATTTCATGCCAATTTTAAAAATTCCATTCCATTTCAAAGTTCTAATAAAAACACATGACTGATGTAAACTTGGCAGAAAATCATCAGTTTTCACAACTTCAATATGGCAAAAAATACCAAAGTAAGCCCTAAATAATAGAGCATTGGATACCTTAAAAATCGCGTGATCCACTATGAAAAAAAAATAACGTAGATTGGTACGACATTCTTCTTCCGAAACTTTCACAAAGTATTCAATTAGACATAAGAATTTTTGATATTGGACATGTTGTTTTCAATGTAGCTCTTTCTTTTATTTCCTTTCTTATTTTATCATACTGCAACAAAACTATCAATTAGTCACCAAGAGCTATCAGTTAATCTTACCAATGACTCCGGTTTTCCCCCCATACGTGATCGATATCTCAAGTTCGGCTTTTATGTATCTCCGTTCATCTGAATTGCTCATGCAAGTTTGATTCCATATAAATCAGAATCATCTGCATTCCGCAATTATGCTTGTACTCAATTCACTTCACACTAATTATTCAATACAAAGTTGCCATTTGGAGTTCGCAGATTGTGTAAAGTAAATCCATGCAAAACAAGTTACGTAGTTTCACGGTACAGAGAGGCAACATGCTCAAATGTATAATTAAATTACCGTCAACTTGTGCCACATATTATATTCAGATACATATGGATAACTGTTTTATGCCCGAATTGCTCCTGAGAAATATAAGCTGGATCTTACTTCGCACTTACCGCGAAACAGGAAAGACGGAAGCGATAAGATAGAATACACCAGATTGCTTAACTAATATGGCAATGTATCTTAATTTTTCAAAAAGATAATTAATTCAAGATGGAGCTAATCAGGATGTATGTCTAAACACAGATGTGCCTCTTCCATTGTGAAAAAGTCTCGCATCAAAATAGGTGACGCTTCGATACTCCATCCACGTTAATAAAGTCAGTCGGGAGGTTTTGCAAGTTTCACACATTTCACTGTGTGTATTGAAACAATATAAGGTTAAGTTCATTTCTTGGCAGATAATTATGCAATATCGTTCTTTTCACATAAAGGTTGCATTGACTCCTTGCTGAAGATGCGTGTTGCGGAATGCCTCTTGAATTAAATGAGTTTTGAAAAATATTAACATAATCGTACACTAGATCTTCTAGTTCCTTCTTCAGCTTTCGAAGTGATTCGCTAATTATACTAATTTCCAAGTTTTATCCTGTAAGTATCTCAATCTTTTGAGATAGCAAATATTATTGTTAGTTTGCAGTTTGTGAAATCCGCAAAGACATTCAGTGTTAACAAAAACTCAAAAAAATCATCAGTGAAATTTTGCAATCAAAGAAGACCAGAAATTGGGTTGACAGGACCATCTGAGAGTACTCTCAGGAAATTCCGTCTAAGAAGATTTATGGTGAGTTCTCCAGTGCGCGACAATCATATTCCATCTGAAACTACCTCGGTTTTTATTCCACTGGATTCAAATCAACATACAGTCTACTATCTCTCAACTTGCGAGTTACCGGAACAATAATATGTATGCGGGAATTGACATCTCGCCGAATCATTTTTACCTTGACTACATTAGACGAGTGCCAACCTAACTCAGTTCTAGTTACAAAAACTTAATGAATTTATTCCTACCTACTGACTTTATGAAAGTAAATTGAGTATATGTTAACTCATTTACTCGAAGCATGCAATGCATTCAGAGTGTAGAGCCTAAAGCATCCTCGCTGCGACATTGAAAGAGAACAGTCGTTTATTGCATATGGCACCGCACTGAGGTTTTGATTCTTTTACTGGTCCACGGCTCCTAGCTCCTATTATATCACGTCCATTGAATCCTGACCCTCGTCTAAAATGACGTTGAATTTCATATTTTTCCGATATTTTTTGTAAACTTTTATTATATTTGATTACTTGATTAGCAGAGATCAAAGTATTTTATGTAGCACCCACATTGGTCTAAATGGTGATCAAATAAGTTTGAAACTTCTGAGATTAAATATCTCAATACAAGGTGCCCGGTAAAACTGGTAATCCGTTCGAAATGAAAATTATTATCTTCAAAATTTGAGATAATGAGCATATGAGAAATTTCCATGAAATCGGTACCTACCTTTCATACTTTCCATAACATGTCTTTATATTGGTACTGGTTCAAAAATCTTTTACTCTAAGCATTGCTGGTATGTTTTAAACGTAAAAGGCAGTTTCCAAATATTCAAGCAAGTATTTGATGAATGGGGATAAATAACAATTCCACCCATTTGCATCCTCGAATTTTTTTTCTCGATTTTATAAAAAAAATATAAATGTAGATATGGTCGTTCACAACAAAAATGTTCACACTTTTATCAGTTGAAATAAAAAAATTGTTTCGGTATGCCATATCCAGTGATTATTTTGAAGTTACCATGAAAATCATAATTATTTTGTAGAGGATATATGAACCACTCAACACGAAATGAGTCTCAGATATTCAAATGCCTGAAATTATTATAATTTTTAAATTTCCCCCGAACAGTTCTGCATATAGTTTGAAGGTACTCTGGTGTTTATTAATTGCCTCCATTCTTGAACCTGTTTAACATACAGTGTGATTTTAGAGTTGATACGTTTCATCAATCAAAAGTTATTCTTTATTAGGTAGGTGATACCTATTTCTTGTTGAGTAGTTTATATTTATTTACATAATGAGTTCTTGTGCTTATAATTTTTGAACAAAAGCACTTTGAAGTTTTGATAACTGAAGAATATGGCAATCGAGAAGCATTTGTTGGTTGGCTTCAATAGCCTGAATCCTGAAAATTGTCATCTATTTTTCATACGAACTCTATGACGGTGAAGTAAAAGGATCCAAGCGTGTAAAGGATCTGGGATCAATATTTGACTGAACTGAAATAAACTACACATGAAGATAGTCTCATAAGCTCATGCAATAAGCAATGCTCGGTTCTCATGTTACATTTACCGCCTTGAGAAAATTAAACGTAAATTCTTGAGGTTTTTTGTCCTCAAATGTAATTATATAATAATCCAAGGAGAATTACTAGTCTCGAGACAGGAGAACTATTGGTGATATATTATTCATCAATCATTATTTTTTGGGTTTTTATGGATTTTCACTACCAATATCTGAAACAGAACTATTAAAAATTGAATAAAAATTGTTTTTTTTTCATGAAGGACGCCCTTGCGGATTGCAGTATCAAAGTATTTGTCAAGGGCAGTTTCATGCAGAAAAGATTTCTTAATGAAAAATACAGGAACAATACAAACGATAAATAAAACGAACTGTGACGTTTCAGAGTTTAAATCTGACTCAATCAGACAAACCAGAAAATTTTAAGAATTATTTTCTTTCGATTTGAGACTATTGTTACATTGATAGTTTTGAGAAAACATAGCAATACAGATTTATTTGGTTTGAAAATTTTTTAATTCCACCTCTTTTTTGAGTAAATTCAGCCAAATAGGGTCAATTTCTACCGAACAATGAGAAAAATTACTCTCTCCATTCAACAAAATGCAATAGGACTCTTTGATTTTTTTTTCCAAATTATCTGATTCCTACATCAGTATTTTTGTATTGTCCCAATCTATCATGTTATTCCCATTGGTCGAACATACATGGTTCGCTATTTGGGATTTTTGTATGTCTCTATTTCTTAGGTTGTTTTTGTGCTCTCGTTTTCTGATATCTAACGGTCCTAACGTGTCCCCTGTATATGTCTTTCCACAAATACAGGGAATACTTTACACACAATTTTTTGATTTTGTTTCTCGTTTATTGGTTTGCTTTCAGTTAGAATGGATCTTTAATCATTTTTTGATTCGATAACCGTTCTTATGTTGAATTTAGCACCAATTCTTCTGATCAAAAATCAAAAAATTGTGTTTATAGTATTCCCTGTATTTGTGGGAAGACATATACAGGGGACACGTCAAGACCGTTAGATATCAGAAAACGAGAGCACAAAAACAAACTAAGGAATAGAGACATACAAAAATCCCAAATGGCGAACCATGTATGTTCGACCAATGGGAGTCACATGATAGATTGGGACAATACAAACATACTGATGTTGGAATCAGATAATTTGAAATGAAAAATCATCCTCTTGCATTTTGTTAAATGGAGAGAATAATTTTGCTCTTGTTCTGTAGAAATTGACCCTATTTGGCTGAATTTACTCAAAAAAGGTGTAAAATTAAAAAATTTTCAAACCAAATAAATCAGTGTTGCTCTATGTTTTCTCAAAATTATCAATGTGGCAAAAGTCTCAAATCGAAACAAAAATCGAAAGAAAATAATTCTTGAAATTTGCTGGTTTGTCTGATTGAGTCAGATTTGAACTCGGAAACGTCACAGTTCGTTTTATTTATCGTCTGTATTGTTCCTGTATTGTTCGTTAGGAAATCTTTTCTGCAAGAAACTGCCCTTGACCAATAGTTTGATACTGCAATTCGCAAGGGCGTTTTTCATGAAAAAAACAATTTTTATTTAATTTTTAATAGTTCTGTTTCAGGTACTGGGAGTGAAAATTAATCAATATCACCTCAGTAGCGAGCAATTCATTATGTGTGGCGACCGGTCCTATTTTATGACAAATCGCCCCCCAAAAAATTATTAGAATTAATTTCAAGATCGCTGTTTTCTACTAGAGTACGCAATCTATTATTTGTGAAATCTGATTGCCTTTTTACGAGAGATTTTTCAAATAGCAATGATAAAGAACAATAAAATAAGAAACTAGTCTTTCTATTCAAAACTTTTTTTTAAGTATTGTTTCTATTATTCGGTAGTGAGATGGATGAACTTTTCTTGGCAAAAAAACACTCCCACTCCTGTACGAGTGAACCGATCTTCTTGTACTTTGATTAGGCCATTGAAAGCAGATTTCTGAAACATGTGACAACAATATACTGGTTGTTCCTATTCAAAACTACAGGTTGTTGTATGTCACTTCACCCTGTTTATGCTTTTTGCTGGAGAACCGACATACGGCCGGTCGCCACCCTTACTGAATCACCCGGTACAATTCTCACGTGAGAAAACTCATATTATCTTGTTATTCTGTATGATGAATATTTGTTTTGAATCGCATCTACCCGAACCATAGTAAACTGATTGGATTTCTTTATTTGTTTCGATTCTTCCTCACATTTATTGTACTACCTATGTTTTCATTACTCTTTTTGATTCTTTTATAATAGTGTGCTGAACATCTGTTTAACATTTTCTTTTGTTGCTCTGAAAGCAGGGTATTGAATAACCCTTAGGGGTACATGAGGGAAATAAATAAATATACCTAAAATGTTTGAAGGATATTTCATATAGTGCTAATTCTTTCTTCATAGATATAAAACTGAATAGCTCAAATTTCACCCTAATCCTTCCATATTTCAAGGTATCCTCAGACATTTCCAGCTCCGAATACAAACGTTGCCATTATTCGTTCTTGAGTGTGCGAAAATCACATGTAGACGTGAAAAACAACCCACGGACCGTTTCGCGCGTATACACGATAAATAAAGTACCTAGATGTGAAATACGATGCGACATGAAACGAGCCGAATTTGGGAATTGCATTACTCAGTTACAACGTTCCGGCTTCTGGACCGAATCCAGGAAAAATGGTTCTCGATTTATGCTCAATGTAAGTCTCTAGGGAAATATCGCCTATTTCCAAACTGAAGTCGATCCACGGTAGTTTTTAAGAGAAGGCGAGTAATGAAAGTAGTTGGGAACGATCTTGCAATTCCAATGGAATCACGTAAGGATTTGGTATTCCGTTCTTCGTAATATTGGAACTCTAAATTCTCACTCGATCCGATCTATTTTCAATCTCCGTTTGGTGGAGAGTATGAGTAATATGGAAAACATGGTGAGAAATGGAGCCAGGAGAATCATGATGTGTATGAAACACCACAATCGTGTATGATTTCATCTGAAACTTTTCATCATGTTCTGGGCGAGATTTATAGAAAACCAGGTATCTACCGGGGTTGATAAGGGGGTTGCATTTGGACCAGAGGGTACCTGAGGTAAAGGAACGTTGGCAAGCCCCTATAGTAGTTCTAGATATTTTATTTTGTTTCATTTGTTACAACCCCATATCTATCATATTTTATATAAGATATGTATTGAAAATAAAAGTTCCTTGTATAAGCAATTTTTCTTTTAATTTTTCTGTAAGTTAGCCAAAAAAATTATGTTTTTTTTACTTGTGATATTCTTACCTGATTTCGTTATAATGATGGATGAAAATATATATGGGATGCATCTTAGACAAGTTGTGGTGGAATTTGGAAAAAGGCACCAAGAATTCATAAGCAGAAACTTTTTCCAATGAAATTTATAGGTGATTTTTGTTATTCGTTGAAAATTTCAAGAAATTATTTGTCCGAAAGATGTTACTATTTGTTCTGTTTCAATCCACTGATTTGAAATATGAGATTGTTTTTTAAGAAGATGCAATATAGGATTTATTAGAAGATGACCTCAATGAGTACAAGAAGTCATAGTTACAGTATTTACGAAATGGGCAATCCATATTATCCCTAAATTTATTAGGTAGGTAGTTGAGATATCCTCTACTAATTCTCACAAAAATTTTTTTGTATCTATTGATGATTTTTGAACAGAAAACTTTCGAATAACTTTTGAAGTTATTATAAGATTTTGTTCAAGGAAAGAGGAATATCATATTCAGCTTTCTTGTCATTTCAATTTCATCGTTATTTAAATAAGTGATTCCTAATAAAGCTTAATTTTCCGATAGAACGATTTCGCTGTCTTCAAAATCTTAAAAATACTAATGAATTTTGAATGGAATTTCAAGCAGTCATTGTCCAACACAAAACTGAATTCAAATTCGATCCGCACTTTCGGGAATATTGAGAGAATTGTATTTCAAATGTATTGTAACGTATAAACACTCTGTATAATTAATACGTAAGACAAGTAAGGTCCAGACAACCACGCATCATACAAAAGACGTGATCAGAAGAGTACCTACTGTTATTGAAATCCCACGTCTGTTATCATAATATGATTGTAAACACCTTGACAAAACATATATAATATTTATGTTTATGTAATATGAGGAGAGACATAATGAATCGATAGACCGCATTCATTGTTATGTCGTAGATAGTTACCGAAGTAATTGAACCCTTTATCGAGATTGAGTAGTATTCCCATACCCTTTCATGTGCCATCAACTGGACGAACCTATACCCTAATAGGGGTACATCACAGTATTCATCTTTGGAATCATGAGCATACTCGCCCATTCTCATATTAAAAATTCCACAATTATCCTGATTTATATCAAATTTATAAATGAATTATATAAACTCAAACAATCAGCGTGAACACATTGATTGAAATTTATCTATTCTCTGGAAACTCTGGTCCATAGACATGAAAACATAGTTTCCATAATCTCATTTACTCGAAATTAATCCAATATACAAATATTTTCGTAAGTAATATGATAAGGGCATCTAATTTTTCCGAAACAAAACGAAAAAACACGTTGCTCAGTAATATTAAAACAAGAACCATGAGTGCTGGTGGTAGCGAAAACCGAGTCGAAGACGAGGATTTTTGCACCTGCACGAATGCTTTTTGTTAAAAAATATTACTTGGCAATGTGTTTTTTCGATTTTTTTCACAGGAAAAATTAGATGCCCGAATAGTATTTGACAAGACTATTTCATGAGTAACAGATTATTCGGCATGCATTATGTATAGGTAATAATTTGAAAACGGAAAAACAGGAACCTAATTTATTTCATCAAAAATAATACAATACAAAATTATTTATGACACAATTAAAATATAAATTACAATTTTGGTACACAGTAGGGGTATTGTAATTTTTGGTGACAAAAACTGCCAAGTTTTGCCGCGGGTTAACTCGAATAAACTGCTTACAGCTCCTGCCAAACAGTTTTTCTGCCTAGAAACCATTTGTATTTCAAAATTGCGCGTTTCTAATTGGTGGAAATTACGACGAGGAAAATAGTCAGTAGTAGTACCGCTAGGGCCTTGATAACACCGAGATAATTTTGTCATAGAGAATGCTGAAAGCGTGTTGCTTGATAATAGCCCTCGGCCTACGACCTCAGGCTATTATCTTTAATCCACACGCTTAAAGTATTCTCTGTGACAAAATTTTGAGGATTTATCAAGTCCCGAGGGGTATTCGATGAGATAATTTCTACTTTGTAGATTTCAATAAATTGATTGTCAATCTGACGTTTAATTCAAACTTGATGACCTTCTTTGTCGAAAACACCAAACTGAAAACACCACATGTAGGGTATTATCGCTGTAATCCATAGGTGATTGGATGAAATTTGACACATGATTCAAAATTAAGTAATTTTTTAGGTTACTATAGTTAGTAAAAAATTATCACCATAAGATTATAACAGCCTAGTCTATTTTCATATTGAAAACTCGATAATTATCCTGATTTTCATCAAATTTGTAAATGAATTACATGGAATCACTCAATCAGCGTGAACACATCAATTTTCTATGAATTACATGAAGAGTTTGGTCTGAAGATATGGGATACATAGTCCTTGGTCTATGCTCTAGTTCCAGGATGGACGAAGGAAGGATTGAGGAGCTTAATACAAGGCCTAAACTAGCTAAAGAGCTGATCCACAAAAATATGGAAACTTCTCATATTTTATCAGATTTTATAACATTCGATCTCAAATATCTCAAATACAGTGAATTCACAGGACTAGTTAAAAGAAATGAGTAAGTATTTTGAAATTATTGAAGATTTTTCAATGGAAAATATCTGCTAATGCTATATAAAATTTCACAGCAAAATTCATTTTTATTCAAAATGCATTTATCAGAGTCACAAAAAGACTGATTTTCCTGTAAATTACAATAGCCCTTGATTTTTACCGAAGCCGTATATGCTAATAATGGTAAATAAGAACTCTATGTACAACCAGAAGAGTCCTTCTGTATAGCGCACCCATTTTAGTTGAGCAAATATTCAACATCAGATCTACCATGAGTGTCAACCATCCATCAAATTTCGACATATTTTCAAATTGAAGTGATTTGTGACACAAAACGGAAGAAACTCATAATTCATTCAAGATCCCGGGTATAAATCAGGAAAGTTTTTCGTGATAGCAACCACGCTATAGAAAAATACTGCAGTTTTAAATTCTGTTTCTCCTTTGAAATCTCCAAATGAATCTCCTCATCAGCACGGTCATAGTGGGTTGAATTGCTCAATTTGTCACTCACATTTGCGCCTTTAGATCGACCACATTGCATTACATATTCAACTCAAACACACCAACAGCGCTTCTACCAAATTCCACAGAAACCCTGTTGAATCAACTTATATAGCACACCCATGTTAACCGAAGAAATTATGAACATCAGTATGCTGGTGAATTCTGAACTTTCAACTAATTAAACTCAAACATGTAATGTTATGAATAAACGATAGTAGTTCATGTTGGAGAAACACCATTTCCCTTCAAATCCTCTCAGACTAAATGAGAACAAGCTTTTCGACCTTTAAAATCTCGGAAAACCATCATGCAATCGAGTATGATCGTGTTCTGCCACATAGTTCATCTCTGGACTTAGGGCTCAGAATTGCTTTCTTGCTGTTGTATAGTTAAGCTTTCAATCTCGTGTTAGGGTTATCAGAATCAGGGATGTATATTTAACTTGCAATATGAGGATATGAGGTGAATCAATGGTTAAAGGGCAGGACTTCCGAAAACAAACATGTATTTAATAATCTTCTGCCAGTACAGCAGTTTGGATCATAATTACGAAGGCCGATGTCGTGACTTAGTAGAATTAACCTAAAGATCCCGGAGATGAACTTTTCAAAATTTTATACCACCAAGTTTTTCAATACTACAATCCGATCGAATTGAAATATGATTTTAGGTGAAAAAAAAATGTCGGCATATTCTAAGAAATTGATTCGGCGATATAAAATTTGAGAGGTAGTTCTCTGAGACTCAAGGAATTTACACATGCCTCCGTGTCAAGACCAGAACTGTGTCGAGCACTAATGAGAAGTGCTTCGAGCACCAAGCACCAATATTGAAAACTTCTTCGGAATCTCGTTCGCCAAGCCCTTTTATTCATGGAATTCTCGCCCATACTGATCACCTTTAGAAAGTAATTCGTATTGGCAAGCACTAAGCACATTTCGGTTAGATATCTGATTTACAAAACCGATGAAAGCCGGGTAAGATTCCATTCGATAGTTTAACGAATAAACGAACTTCGTAATCCATTAACATTGTGGAATTTTGAAGTTTTATTGTTTCTTATAAGACGTCTATTCAAAAGGCGTCTTTGTACCGGGGCTACCGCTCACTGCATCATCTTTGTACCGGGGCTGTCGCCCACTGGACCGTCTTTTCACCGAGCTATCGACTGCTGGATTATCTTTTTACTGGGACTAATGCCCATTTGAATATCCTACTACCGGACCCAAGGTTTAACTGGATCATCTTAGTACTAGAGGCAATCATTACTGAATTATCTTAATACTGGAGCTGATTATGACTGGAATACCTTTATTCTGAAGCTAATTATTACTGGAATATCTTAATTCTGGACTTTATTCTGGATGGAATCTCTTGAAACTGGACTACCTGCATAAAACCTGCATTTTGAAGGATCATACCACCGGATCCTTACTTTTAAGATAAGTGCTTCTTCGAATCCCGGATCTCAGATTCACTGTACCTAAATTTGTGTTTGTAAATAGCTATTTTATTTGTAAAGTTGAAATAAATAGATAGGGAGTACTGTTTTTTTTTAAATAGTAATAGATGGATTGTCATATATCAAATGAAAGTACATTCCATTGCATATTTAATGGCGTTACTGAAAAAGAATTTGTTAGGCAATTTTTTCAATAGAAAATTAATTATTTGTGATTGGTCAGATTCTTATTCTTAAAATAATAAATATTGAAAAATATCCTCCTACCCGCCGATTTCTATTTTCGAAGTTTGAAAAATGTATGTAGTTTTAGAGTTGGGGGTTTATAACCTTAAACGTCAACAGTTTTTTTTCGGAAAAATATTGCATGTGATATATCGCATAAAAAGACATTCGATGACCAATTCAGTTATGTGAACGAAAATGAAAGTTAATTATTAATTCAATATAAATTACAAATCCATGGGTTCGATAATTTTCCTTATAGTAATAAGGTAAGTGTTTCTGAGGCAAAAATTCAATTTAGAATTATACTGAAGTTAGGTTTTAGAGAATCTTGTAGAGGGCCTTCTAAAGAGAACAAATTTTTAACATCATGTGGTCTATACGTATATAGGTACTCGTTTTCATGAAGGTACTTCCAACAAAATTTAAACTGCAACAACACTAGGCGCACAGATACACATACTTGTACCCACGTAACTCTTTAACCTTAATAGAAAAGTCGCGCTTTTACATGAGCCTAAGGCTATTCAATGCTATACCCCAAGGGTTTAGGAGGATATCCAACCTGAAAGTTTTCAAAACACTTTGTATAATGCAATTGTTGACTATAAACCATATCCTCAGAGTAAATTTTTTAATTTTTGCAAAAGTGAATTGTTTTGAGTTATGGGGCGTGTTTTTTAATTCACCAAACTGGTGTGGTTGTGGTGGAGTGTGGTGGACATAGAACATAAATGGTGGATGTTGGACTAGATAAATTGACATTTACGTCATTCAAACAACAATAAAAAAACGATTTGGTGGATCCATCACTCTTCCACCACACCAAATTGGTGAATTAAAAAACTCGGCCATGTATTCTGTTTTCACGAAACCAACCTTATTGTATTTCAATAAGCCTCTGATTGAATAAATATATTATTATCATCATTATTGTCATTATTAATTAATAAAAGAATGATGGTCTGATTACAGTATCCTCCTAACTGAAATTTCTAAATTATTTCCTAATTTTTCAATGAAAAACGGCACAAGCAATTCTACTTCAAGCTACATCGCTGAAAATGTAATCAAATTACCTTTCATTTGAGGTATCACAATCCATATATTTCCAGATGAAAAAATAAAGTAGTGAACTGGAAAATATCGAATTCAAAAAAGCACAGGATAAATTGGTTTTGAAATCAAAAATCGCCGGGTGCGAGGATATTCCTTAATAGTTCTTCGTACACTCATTATTGACGAGTAATTTTACTTTTTTGGCACGCTGTATAAGTTTTATTTGAGATATCAATGTATTACTTAACTGAGAAAATAATAAACCCTTGTGTAAAATTTGCTGCGTTTTTTGATTACGTTATCACTTCATCTGTTATTTTCTGATTTTGAGCCGACAATGCTCTCACTGGATAAGATTAGAGAAGTTTTTGTAACTATAATTCAATTATGTCTGGCTGAGGGCCTGCTGTTCTTAAGCACACTAACTTTCGAAAGGAAAGAGCTAGATTCTTGGAGTTTCAAAGGTAGTTTGCGGTTTCAAATAGTCCGCTAAAACTCGTCAATATGGTCATATTTTTTTAGAGTAATAGCTATCTAAAATTTTAATTTCCATATCTTGAAAACAAATTATCTAATGCATATGAAACTTTGTAATGTCACTGCAAGAAACTTCAGTACGTTATTTTTCAACCATGTATGAGATTTTATTTCGATTGTGTCTGTGCTTCAGGAAATATTGGATAAGTATTCTCTTCTGGAAGTCTAGCAGTCTTGGGCAACTTCATTAGGTACCAGAATGGATGACCACTGTACATATGATTCCACGTCAGTATTCCTCTTGATTTTAACGCGTTTTTTTCAGAGATATAAGCGTGACCATGGCATTCAGTTGTCTGTAATTTTGAAATTTCAAGCAGAAAGTGGTCTTATAGAAATGGGTTGAACTAAGTTATCTCTAATTGATTGACGAATTCAATGCTATATCTGTCCGTTCGTTGACACCTTCCCAAAAAAAAAGGGCCTGGAACTTGTCAGGGTAGATTTGGAGCCAAATATGTCCATTAAGTTTGTTGCTGGCCACAATCTTTTCAGGAGTGTCGAAGTAATAACTAGAAATATTCGATCACATTGACAGGAAAGTTTGTATCCTTGTTCACTTTGTGATGGTCGAAAGTACATTTTCAGATTGATGAGCACTAAGCTTCAACAAAAATTCTGCGGAGCACTTGGAACTCATCAGCTTTGGCTCAACATAGTGCGCGACAGCACAGTGCTTTGGAGCACAAAAGTGCTCAGATTACTTCAAAAAGCATAGGGCTTTGGGACAACTCTAGTCAGAACTTTTCGAAACTAATCCCTGAATGAACCGCTTAAATAATTTTCAAAGAGGATATAATTTCAACGGATTCAAGATGACAATGCTGTTGGCATATTGATAAGGTGAATATTTCATTCATCTCCGACGAAAAAAAAAACATTTTTTCAATCGAATCTAATCGGAAAATATTTTCCATTCGAAATCAGAAATGATAATGATTATTCATCTTATTTAATGGAGCCATTTACGCTACCAAAAATAGAGAATACTTTGTACCATTCTGGAGCCTAGACGAATTACGCATGAATAATGAATTTCATTTTCAGGTGTTCATGTTTTTTGTGTGAAATTAGCACTAGTCTTGTACGTCTTATGTCAAAACTCATTAATAATGTTCAATATAGAAGGTTTGGGATTATTTCCATAGTAGATACCATATCTATCTTGAAAAATTGTGTCGAATGGCTATTATCAAAATCTTTCCAGAATTCCACCCTATCTTGTAAGCAGATTCTGCAGTTCCAGGGTTTTGCTGATCACCAGCACGACTCACCCTATTGATGCGGAAATAAATCTGGGTACTTTTAAGCCTTGTCGTATGAAAGCTTAGTAAACAAAACTTCACGAGCATCACCTCAGGAAAACTTTACAAACTCTATCCCTCTGAAACGTCATTCTGGAAACTTACTCAGCGATTCTGCACTTGCATATGCGTCATCACGACTCTGTTCAATGGATTTCACTTTAGAGGTCACCGACTTACTTCGAAATAACGAACGAACGGCTAACGGGTCATTTCAATAAATCAATAAAAACACAGTGATGTTTTCCATAATGGTAGTTATTAATATGTTTCATTCATGGTATTGTTGCCCCTAATTGTGAGCTGACGAAGCTCTCCCAATGTTGAAATGAACCCCCTATAAAAATCTCCATCAAAGTATCGGAAATGCCAACCCTCGTTAACCCTCTAGCTTTCGCATATTATTATTAGATGAGTATAATTGATGTCATAACCGCTAATGAAGACGCATACAATATTCAAGCCTAGCTATCAAGCTTATTTGGAGCGGGCACTTAGACAAAGCTCCCTGCCATTATCAACTATTATCTCTGGCGATATTTGCTGCTCATTGGTTATTCGACCCGAGACTAACGTTATGTTAATAATTCGGTGGTAGTTAGAAAGGCCTGCGAATCAGACAAAAAGTGTCTATGACCAATAGATGTGGTGTCATTGAACATAGTGTCACATTTGTGCTTGAAACTTCAAACCCAGAATTTTCTAATATAATCTTGCGCGATATTATTAATTATTGCTCCAGGAATCGACACTGATTGACTTTAATTACTGGTTATTGAAGATTCATTCAATATGTAATGGTAGTTCACACTACTTCGTCATCAGGGATATTTTTTAACAACTGAATTACACGAAGATTTCAGTTCCAGTACATGTTCGATTGTTGGAAAATCAGAAGTCATTGATGAATAATTATGAAGTTTTTGATGAAAAATATTCAATAACTATTCATGAAAGCGTGGGACGCACAAAAGTTATTCAAGTGAATTGGTTTTCGTCGAGTAATTGAATGCTGGGCATTGGTAACTAAATTATTTCAAACCAATTAGAGCTGTGAGCATCTTAGTTAATTTTCGAAATGGTCATGATTGACAAGATCAATTGAGTCCATATGAAACCAATAAATATGAACTAACATACCACGAGAACAAATATATGCCGATAAATTAACTAATATTCCAACTTGACCTGAGATTTTCATCCAATCAGCAGTTTCACGGTTTCACCGATCATCAGACTGACTCACATCAGAAACGCTTAAGAGAATTCTAGATACTTATTACCGGTTGAATGACTTGTATGTAATATAAATATGATATAGAGTCATATCAGGAGCATGCTTCAGACCCTCACCATTGAATTCAGAAAACTTTGAACGATGTGCATAAGCGTATCTTCAACGTGGGGGTTTTTAATGATTGCTCCGGTGAAGTATTTGTTGGTTTAGCGACAGACTGTTTCTTCCATGCCATTAAACTGGAGCTCTTATTTTCCGTTAACCATTACTCATTTTGATCGATGTTGTAGGTTAATGTTTCGTGGAAAAACCACATGTACCGAGTCTTTCCTCATCGGAAGGATTCTGAACAAACTGCAGACTCGCAGATACAGTAACCTGAAACGACAATTGGATAAACGTCATCCCCATCACTCAAAGGTTTCTGCCTTCTAATGTTCGAGTTCAGAAGATGCCCCTAGATGGCATTGTATTATTTTGGTACTACAGACAACTAATCCAACAGGTTATATGTACCTTGAATCCTATCTAGCTTTACTGAGCGTGTCAGTCTGATGATCTGTAAAACCGTGAAAATCCAGTAACTGAATTTCTAAGACAGCGCTTCTTCTGTGTAGGAGCATTGGACGATTAGCCCAGATTTAGGAGGAATATTGCTTGATTCATCGACAGATATTCGATATTTCGACAACTCAGAAGCTTCTGAATTCTCTTTATTTCCTCATTTATAAACCCAAGCATTTCGATTTATATTCAAGTTCTGAATTGAAGGCCTTCTGCAAATCATTGTACCTTTGACCAAAAAACTTTCATCATCGTTTAATTCATTCACTTTCTCCAGTGCGGCCGGAACCATATCTAATCGTAATTTGAAATGAATCCATAGAGATTGTGAACGTAAATTTGAAATAAAAATACAGAACTATTCCTTCAAACCTTCACATTATATCTATCGACATCAGTATCTTATATCGTAATATACCAGATCGAAAGAAATAATGTGAACACTGAACAGATTAATTTTTTTTATTCCGAATATCCAGTCTGCTGAATATTGAAAACATCTTGGTATAATGTTTGATAAACTGACATGACACAAGGACGATGAGTCAACACCTTGATCTGAGCCAATCAACGATTCAACCAAAACAACCTTACATAAGACGATAGATACTTATGACTTGTTCGATGGAATACTGTAGTATTAACAACAAACAACGCCATCTGCCAGGAGCATCTTACGAACCCTAACCTTCGAGTGCAGAATACTTCGATCGATGTGAGTGATTTTCATTCCATTTTCGTTCAGGTCGCTGTATCTGCGTACTGCAGTTAATACAACAACGTGGATACACTCGGTTCATGTGGTTTCCCCACAAAACTCTACTCCAATCAGACTAATGGTTCACAGAAAAAAAATCTCCAGCTTAGAAACAACTAACAAGACACAAGGACGACTACTGTCGATAAGTCAACAAATTTCCCATCTGATCTGAGCTAATCACCCAATCAAGCAAGGTGGGATATTTGTTGACTTATCTTGACTTATGAATGATTTTCAGGGATATTTGTTGAAATTGAAGTTTATACCTGTGTTGAACTCTCCGACCACCAGATCCTTGAAGTTCGTCAATTTTCCTTCAAAGCAAACCAAGTATTTGTCGGTTCTATATAGTTATTTTCAAAGACAGTTAGCTCTCCGGATTTCCATGAACTCGTCGCACGAGCTTTAGCCTCGCTCATTAGTGAATATTTGCGATTGAACACGTTTTTGATAGTCCGATCCCTAGAAAGGTGCTCCAAAATCCCATTTCCAACTTTCCGTTCGGCAAGCTTCATTCGGATGTGGATAACCAGCAACTGGCAAAATGAACCAATTTCAACTCCAATCGTTAGAACGGCAGACATGTTTCGGCCATTTCGGCGACTTCAAAGAAACAGTTTTCATCCGAAAAACCGCCTGAGTCAGAACATCATGAACACCGACTGATGGAAAATTGAAATGAAAAATTAGGAGAGAGCATGATGGACTTTGTCGATTGCTGGGGGGATATCAAACATTCGGAAGTCATTGGTGTTGAAATCGAATGAAATAATTGGAGGAATCTGAAAAAAAATTTCCCACTTTTAGCTTCGATCGTGGGTTTATTTTAATTAGGGATGTTTCATTCCATGAATTTCAATTCATGACAAGAAATGACAGTAAAAATATTTCGGAACTTGCAATAATTGAAATTTCGAAAAAACAGATTTCAAACAAATTTCAAAATTTAATTTGATCTGTATAAGTATGTATTTGTGAAAATTTGTTACAACGTCGGTTTCATTTTGAAATTTTCGAGTTTACGATCGACCGTCAGGCTGACTGTGATCAAAATATCTTCTGAAAAATGGCTTCAAGACGCGGTATTTGTTGAGCACGTTTGGTTTGAAGAATCATGCTGGATTTTCCCAGAATTAGAGAATTTTAAAATTATCATAAAGGGAAGTGAAGTTTTGTCAAACAAGGACAATACGAGTAAAATGTAATCGCTTTGGCAACGCATTTTGACAAGCGCGTAATTTTTTTTTATTTTCATTCTCCTGCATAAAAAATGATTTCCACTATTTTCTTGAGTGGGAGTAACCAGATATACCTAGTTCTTATAAATGTAAATAATGAACAATAATGACCCTTGTAGAGCCCCTTATTCATTCGGTTATGCTCTTGATGTAGTTCATTTCTTAATCTATATTTCGTTTTTCTGAGGAATCTCATTTTTTATGGGAAAATGGATATACAACAATTTCTAAACAACATATCATATCGCTCTATAAGATGCGAATAGACACCAATTTTAAGAAGAATCGAGAGATTTATCTAGTAGTCTTCGAATCTTTCATGATCTTCTTTGAATCTTACAACCAAATTTCTAATATAATATCATCAGTAGGTATTCATGTCACTAGAAATCATTTAACAACTGAATGCTGTGTTTCGATTTGTACCCATCACTATACTTTGGAATGAGGAAATAAATTGGGGTGAATCTCCAGAATCACTCATATATTTGATCTAGGTTTTTAGGCGGCGTAGTTTAACTGAGTTGCCAGAAAGTGGCGCCACTGACCGACGCACGCATACACAGCATAAGCGCGTCGGTCATGGTCTCTCACTACGCCGCTTCTTCGGTTGTCATAGGCAAGTACCAGAGGATTCAGCCTATCCGAGGAGTCCACCTCTGCCACTGGGACGAAACAACTTTCCCTAAGAGCGCGCCGTCCTTCAGATTGCGCGAACTCACGAGAACCGCCAAATGTTCCTATGCAACATTATGTCGGCAGGCATTGAATTTTTCGAAATGTGTACAGTCCAATAGCAACACCAATTTTTCCTCAACATGGTTATAGGAATGAAAATTACCAATATATTCATGCTAGTATCAAACACAAATATCCACCGCTTCACTGTGATGAGGACTCATGGAAAAGTTTGTTGCTAAAGTTTATTTTATAACTATCATTTCCAATTATACGATCCGTCAAAACAGGGTCATTGAAGGCATGCAATATTTATGAGAATATGATCAAATTAAGAAGTAAATATTCGATTCATCGTTGTCTTTTTCAACGTCATAATAAAAACTCCGTATTTATTTTACTGGAAATTTTTATTTTCTTTGCAATAAAACAGCAGATACTTCCTGAGCAACCTAGTTTCATTCGAGTCCTCCTGAACAGAATAAACCGTGAATTTTTTATTTTTCCAATAATCCTCAACTGCAGACGGCAATTTCTCAGGTCAGAATAACATTCATTAGGATGAGCCAACATTTCTCGATTCCAGACTCACTGAGCCGGCAACGAAATGTCGACACTAGAAAGAGTGTTATCCATCAATTAGATCTCGGATAAATTGCCATGAACGTGAAGGAAGTACGTAGTATTAAGTATTTCCGCAAGAGTTCCAATCTATCTACTTGTAAACACCGTTGCTAAGAATTCACAATAATATTTATTTCTATTTACAGCGCGTAGTGTGTTCCCTCCATCTGCTTCAGTTGAAATTGTGTGCTTGTTCTGGAGAACAGCGAGTTATCGTTTCGTCACAATGTCTATAATTTCAAATTTTGACTCACTGATGAAGAATCCGTGGTCAAAATGGATTATGTCCTTTCGTCTGGCCGGCCGTGTGCGCTCTATCTTTCGAAAGTAGGAACCTAGAGTCCTGAAATTGTCAGGTCAGATTTAGATGCTAAATATCTCGGTTAAGTTAGTTAATAGGCCAAATCTGCCGAAGAGTTTTTGTGTTATATCTATCTGAAATTTTGATTTGTAATAACTCGAAACATATTTATCTGATTGGAATGAATTTTGGTTGTAAATAGACAGTATCAATCAGAAGAAAACTCCATAGAAATCTCCAAGTCGCCATCTCAGTTCATGTTTTTTTTCCACGAAACGATAAGGTCCTTCATCAATCAGAATAGGAAAGGTTTTGAAATGTTGAATGATCAGCTCAGACCAAGGTTGGTTGTTTTATCGTTTCTTCGTCATCACTTCGAAAAATTGAATACAAGCTTATAAAATAAGGTTTTCCGAACTTAATATATATCCCCATTGTATGAATAATGAGAGGGTACTTTTTGATCTGAATTAGAGAAAAACTCAATTTGACTGAATGCCGACGTTTCGATATATTTTATATCTTCTTCAGGGCTACTGTCAGTTGGGCTCTCTTGTCACCTTATTAATAATATAAAATTCGGGTGAAACAATACCGATCATAATGAAGCGAAAACAGTGTAGTGGAATATGTCAACAACGGTATTGTTTCACACGAATTTTATATTATTAATAAGGTGACAAGAGAGACGAACTGACAGAAGCCCTGAAGAAGATATTAAATATATCGAAACGTCGGCATTCCGTCAAATTGAGTTTTTCTCTAATTCAGACCAAAAAGTACCCTCTCATTATTCATACAATTAATATAATATCATTCTTGAAAATACAGATATGGTATTATGTGAATGTGAATACCAAAAAGATCATGTGTAAGACATGTTTGAAAAGGCCAACGAATCCTTCAAAACTAAGTTTCACTCAACCCATATTTCCACACAAGATTTTAGGAGTCCAATTGATTGGAACCAACAGCATGAAGTATCAACCCCAAGACCAAGAATATACTTCACCAGTGAAGCTAGTTTGAAATGAAAGAAATCCAATTATATTCAAAAAGCTCACGAAAACAAAATTATATTTTCTATACAGTCTTCATATTCTAATTCAGAATGGAATAACACAAAATTTGCTCTGAAATACTTCCGAAAACACACATTTCACTTGCAAAACTTTTGAAAAAAGTTTATTTCAAACATAGACTTATAATTATAGTCTATGGTTTCAAACTGAGCTGTCTTATTTTTTCCGTATTCTATGGTTTTGTCCAAACTAATTCCATCATTGTCACCTTGCTTCCTCTCTCTCTAACCCATGTCCACGTAGTTTAATAAGTCTATGGCGCTGAATTATTGAAGGAGGTACCTTTTCAAATTGACCCACTGTTTGTGCTCGTTCTAAAGAGTTTTCCCAAATAACAAATGCCACCGATGAAAGAAACCACGAATAAAATCTAGTAACAAATGATAATTCCAGTTCATCATTGAATTTCTATTCAGGTTTTATGAAGAAATACTACGGAATTATACGATAAGAAATTCACTATTCACTTTGTTCTTACATACTTTTATTTTATCTCTACCAATATCCGATAATTCCCGAACCAACGATACTGAAGTGGAAATTTTGTTGTATGCGGGATAATATCAGAACCTGCTGAATAAAAAGTACATCAATCTTTTATATCCGCTCAGCTCTTGTTCTAGGAAACGACTATACTTGAAAAGAATGTATAAAATAGAATGGGGTGTTTTCGGAGAGCCTGATTGAGATTCAGGGCTCTTATTCGTTGGGTTTATTTAGAGCACTTTGAAAGCATGGGATTAAAATGATTAGAAAGTTATATGCTGCATTCACGTTCAGCCGTATAATATTCAGGAAAAAAATTCAAGCAGTGACGGTAAGTCAGCAGCTTCTGCGAGCATATTCCAATCAGTTGCCAAGTAATTCTATATCTAGTGTGTATTATGGCTTTGTTATAGGTGGTTCTGATACATGAAATAGAGTTTTGATTTCAGTTACGGATATTGGTCCAACATCTACAATCAAACTGAATTTCCAACTCTACCTTTTGATGGTGGAGAAAGAAAAAACAAGAATCTTATTATACATTGAGAAGAAGGCAGAGTTCCTGTCTAGTGGAAAATCAATATTTTTTGGGACATTTTTTACATAAAATCAATCATGAAGGTATTTCGTTCTTTTGTGTGGCAACTCCAACCCCTCAAATTTGAATAATGAAGATGGGTCGTGCGATTTATTGTTGAAAAGGTCTTTTCCTCCTGAACATGTCAGTGGAAACTCCATTTAGATTTGATAACTTGTTGAGAGGAAACAATAACACGTGGTAGTAAATTGCAGCTAGGCAACATAGCCACATTTGAATGTCATCAAACCTCGCTTATAGGTTTGTTTTGGTTCCGAGTTCAGAACGGTTCCGCATGAGCAATTGCGATTTTGTGTTTGGTTCATTGCAGAACCGGTTCAGAATTTGAGTAATCCTGTTTTGGTTATTTTCAGAATCTATTCCGAACTGTTCTAGGACTGAGAGAGGAGTTCGGACGTTAGAGTCCGATCTGCTTCAGAATTTCGTAGTTCGCACAAGTCTAGGGTGGCTGTTAACGATTTAAATGGTTTACCTGACTTTTTCGACGTCGTGTTGGTTTGGTTTTGATTGGATTGTTGTATTTGTTGAGGAAATGATTAAATGTTAAATATAAAATTTTTGTTATTGAGGAAAACTCCTTCGCTACGACCTCCCAGGATAATCTTATGGATTTTATTTCCATTGTTCACACTTGGGATGTCTATTTCTTAAATGAACCTATGAATGCAAGAGTCCTCTTCCTCTATTGAATAATAATAATGTTTCGAATGAATGTTTTTTTCAGAAAAGCACATAACTGAAATATACTTTCATCATTAAATTCATTACTATATCAAATATCAATCAATACTTTGTTGGTTATAATAATTTTGAAATATAATTGAAGTCATGAAGAAAGTTCAGAAAAACGATTTTCACAAAAAAAGATTCATTTCATTAAATTCATTATTATACCAATCAATTATTCGTTGGTTTATTTTGAAATATAATTCAAGTATTGAAGAAAGTTCAGAAAAATGATTTTTACAAAAAAAAAAATTAGGTGGACGGAAGTATCCCGAAAATATTCATATATTATCTACATATAGTGCGACAAGGACTTTCGCATATTTTTATGCAGGCAAGCAGGCAGGCAATATATAAGACCGATTAACATCCCTCTTTTCTGCCAACTCAAACGGATGTTTTTCATCCTCTACAACCCGAACTTAATTCGTGTTTTGGTTGCATCGCTTTCAGAACTGTTCTAAGATAGTTCAGAATCGGGCTTCAACAGCGCATCGATTCTACGCAGTTCTAGAACTGTTCTAGGACAGTTTTGAATTTCGCAACCAAAACAAACCTGAAAATTTTTTTTGGGATTTATTCAATCCTTCAGCTGGAATGCGCAATATCAGTTATTTTTCCATTTTTCACTTCATTTCAGTTTTCATTTTCCCGAAATTTTTTTAATATGAAAAAGTGGCAACATTGCGCATTCCTACGATTTTTTTCAACCATTTGAACCAAAAAAATTTCTTGAGAAAAACGAACTCTGGCATCCAGAAATCGCTCCATTATTTTCGAGGTTTTATTTGCTCTCAACGCGATATTCAATTTTGCTAATGAAAAATACTCCAATTTACCTGGAGCTTAAAATGACCACCAACTCAAAAGAGATGATGCAGTAGGAAGAAATTTATTTTCAAAAAAGGATTCCTTAATAGTTAGATCTAAAAGATGCTCGAATTCAGGCTGGCCGATTTCCATACAATGTTATAAATTTCCCCCAACATTCGCTTCACATTGTGGAGAAGTCAAAAGCGTCGTTGTTTGTCAATTGAACATTATCATGTATGTATTTCGTGAACTTCCACTGAAATTCCACAAATATTGAATGTTCATACTAACGTTTGGAAGTAGACGTGGCTCAATTCTAGCATTTGCCAAATTCAACTATCAAAGATATTCATCGCGTAGTTCTGAACAAACTTCTCACCTCCTGCATTGTCTCTTTTGAATTGGTAATCACCTAATGCTTTAGGTGGTTGGAGATATTTCATTTTCAAAGTCGATTACTATATGAACCAATTATCAAATTTCAAACAAACTGTAACTGTTATTTTCAGAAGGATAAAACTCATCTCTTCTATTCAGATTGAAGATGTTGGGTTGGCCGCGCAGAAGGATGAAATGATACAATGACAAATTTCATGTAAGAAAAGTCTCCTCAAGAATAACATTGACGGGTCTGATTCATTTTTCAAAATCTTCCAATAGAGAATGCATCTGTTTCCTTTTTAATGTGTCACTCTGTGTAAGACATCTAATAGAAGATATAATGGCTTCATGTCGACTATGGAGGACAGATATCCTCCTGAAGAATACCAAAACGACGAAATTTCCAGCCTCATACGATAGAACTTTCCGTCTAAGCTAACAGCAGGAATGTGTTTACAGGAAAATTTGCATCAAACAAGCACTTGCTTGAACGAAAATTTCACAATGACTTTGTCAAGGAAAGTTGTGAATACCAATATCTATAGGGTCGTCTCGTAGCAAGCTCATAGTCATGCAAATATTATTGCTCTAAGTTTAGATTATATTTGGGTATGTTTATAACCGCAAGCTGCCCCGATTTAAACTAATTATTAAACATCTTAAGCAGGTTCTTTGTATATTCAATATGTTGCACGTCCCTTATCACGCAAACTTGTCCAAAGGAGGATTATTAATGTTCCCAGATTGTCCCTCGTTTGATAGACGTGCTAAATATACATTCTGATATTCTGGGAAATTTCTCATGATCAAGCCTAGCTCACGTTTTGTTTGCAGGATGGATTCCTGCGTTTCCCTGTTAATATGATGCGCATAATTATGAATCTAGACACCTTCTGTAAACGAATTAAGGGATGAGGATAGCAATGTGACCGACGGAAAAATATGGAGGAGATGGCAGAGGAGGAATTGTCTAGCAAAATATCATCAGTAAGTGGTTCGAATGGAAGTCATGTACGGTTTTTGAAAGTGGGCGAAGATTCTTGATACAATTTTGATGTGAGACGAAAAGACAATTTTTGCACGCATTCTTCAGAACAATCTGCGATCATTTTACCTGAGGTCTATATTATTGAATTTTACCGAAAAATAGTCAGAAAACCTAGAAAAGCAGTGCCGTGAAGGCTGCAGCTTTTGAGCGCTCAATGGAGATGACCACTTTGGCAACGAATTTGAACATGCGCAAAAGCTACTGCTTTCACGGCAGTGCTTTTCTTTCCTATAAATTACTCGATTTCTATTCGATCTAATCTGTATTTTTTGAATTATTGGAAAATTAAAATTTTGACAGTTTGAAGGTTCATACAGAATTCCATGTGGACAATATGAGAGAAAAGCCACAGAATTTTGAATACTTGAATGGAAAACAATTTGAACTTCTTTTTTCAAATTTTTCTAATAACACGATCATCACGAAATTCTGCAGAAAGTTGTCCATTATCGTTTTCAAACTAGTCACCGAGTTTCATTATAATTAAATCAGTATTTTTTGAGTTATTCCGAAAAAAGCAACGATATTGAGAAAAAAATGAGGAAAAAAACTACTAAGGTTGTCATGTTTTTTTCGAATATCTCCGGAAATTATGCAGGTATCCAACTGAAATTTGGTGAGCTGCTGTGAAATATGAAGCTCAAAATATGCGCTGATTTTTTTTTCACATGGGATGAACGGTTTCCGAAAACAAAATTTTTTTCGGAAAAAAATTCGGAAATTTTTTTTTTCCAAATTTACTGACGGTATGATCTCAACAAAATTCCGCAAAAGTTGCGCGTTGCTATAGTTCAACTATCTGCCAAGTTTCAATCCAATCGTTGTTCACAGAATTATCAACAAAATAACGTCAAAACTTTAAAAGGTTTTAACTCCAAAAGCGTTTGGCCGATTTTGTCCATTAACGAACTTAACCGTCACTTCTTCAAATGAAACCTACCCTGGGAGTCGATAGGATTCTCCGTACGAACGTTATCGTGTCTACAGAGGGCCGCCGGCCGTCCGGCCGTAGAGAATCGGTTTTGACACCGGATTCGTCATCAGAGAGTTCGACTTAGTCGTTTGAGACCACTTTCGGCTCGAAATTACAGATATTTGGACAAAAGGACAGCACGATAGGAAAGATAACCGCGTTGTGAACGAATTTTAACATGCACGCAAAAGACCAGGCTAGACTGTCTTATGAAGGTGCCGATGATAAAATTGATTCTTCCTTAGGTGTTTCCTAGGTGTCCATTTACGATATCTAAAAAAGAGCTATCGGAAACTAAATACAGACTATTAGTTATAACAACTACTTGTCAAGGGCAGTTTCTAGGAAAAAAGTTGCTGAATAAAAAATTCTGGAATAGTGCGAAGGACCAAAAAGATGAACTGTAACGTTTAAGTCTAAGCCTGACTCCTTCATCAGACAAATTTTTACTTAGAATTTGCCTTCGACAAATACTTAAATTTCACAGTCCACAAGGAAGCAACTATGAAAAATAATCTTCATTTAATTTTTATCGCTATTTTTCAAATTTAAGGAGTAAAACTTCGAAAATACCTGAAGAATAACGTCAACCCCTGCAAAAATAATTCTGTCGGAAAAGCCAGCCACTCATCCGATAACTTGAGAACGGCAAGTGCTAGAGACTTCAAACTCTAAGTGTGGACTGAGTATCGTAAAAAACCGAGTGATTTATTCAATGGACCCTATCAGTCAGAGGTTTCGGAGTAGTTCTTTCTCAATATCTCAAGAACTTCCCAAACGATCAAATTGAAACTTGGTTATAAGTTATAGAACACCATTGCTCAACTTGGTGCAATATTTTGTTGGGATAGTGTCGTTTTCAAATGAAAAAAATACTAAAATTTTTCATATTTTATTGAAAAAATTGTCTTCAGGAAACAATCCAATAGATTTCATGGAATTTTCGGAGAGGCCCTGGAGTAAATTTTTCACAACTGTGTAAGAAATTTAAGTTTTATCCAATTCGAATTCACAGAGACAACGAAAAATTTCATGGTATTTTTCACGGGTCTCACACACTTTTGTGTTCCTCGGAAAAATTTCATATACAATATTGCCAATATGTAATATTTAGAATTATTGTATCGAAAATGTACGAAAACTATCATGAAAGGATCTTGGAAGAAATTCATCGAGACTCAAGTTTTTCGAATTAGAACCTATAATTTTCAATATTTCAGTCGATTCGAGTTTCCAGGTAACTCATTTATGATTTCAAATGAACTCATCAACAATTATTCATAATCATTCTTGAAATGTCATTATTATTCATCGGAACATCGGATTTGAGTTTTTTTTTTCGGTTTCTGGAAGACACAGACTACTCTCTCTGTTTGAAATCTCTCTTTTTCCCTATTTCAATTTTCCATTTTCGTTTGGAAATCTTGAAATTTAATGAATTAGATTATGATGTAAAAAAATGGTATGCTCATCTGAAAAAAAAGTGACGTCAGCAAGATTAAAATACAAGGAAATATATATTCTGTGCTTTGACTTTGAATGAGAAAATGACGTCGTCATTGGTAAATACGATCACAGATGAGCAGATGAGCACATCATGTTTTACTTATATCATGAATTAGATAGGCCCAACTCGATGATCCTCTCATGACAACTTTGTCCATTTTCGGTCCAAGCAATAAACACTGCTATAACTCTACATATTGACAACAAAAAAAATATATATTTTGAATAACTCAACTTCTGCAGAAATATTTGAAAAAGTGACAGTACTTGTCGACTCCATATTTTCCTTAGGAATTCAATTAACTCAAAAACCACTGAGTTTCCACCCAAGGTACGGCATATTGAAGTAGGCTGTTTTTGGCATAACAAAAGTTGCCAATACTGAAAATACTATAGGGATGAAATTCATTGTCGAAAATCTTTGCAAAATGATAGCACCATGATTGAGCACGCAAAAAAGCAGTATTCTTCCAGAATAAAGCGGAAGCACTAGGATATAACACAAAAATATTAACCTTTTGAAACATGCCAGAAATAATGTGTACTCCTTGCAAATTTCATTCTACTAACCAGAATGCGATGGGTACTAAAATAACTCAGAAACAGTTGAGTTCTTACACAAGGTATGGCATATTGTTGTGAGAATCATCCAACAGGCTATATAATGATGCGATTATGAACTGGGTATGCCATTCAACCTAAGAAACTAGGCTCTGTTCGGTATAACCGGAAGTTGCAGAGATCCTAAAATATTTTTGGGAGAAAGTTCATTGTCGAAAACCCCCTAATGCAAATTTTCAGCACAAAATTTCCATCAGTTTTCGATAGAGGTCCAATAGGCCATCAAGGTGAACCACCCTGTATGATGTCAAGCTAATAGTTCGTCTTCATTTTCAGTCATTGGAAGAAAAAGTCTGTGCAAAGTGATAGCACCATGATCGAGCAGGCAAAAAAGCAGTAATCTTCCAAACTAAATCGAAAGCACGAGTATATCGCAAAAAAATTTAAACCCCTTGAAACATGTCGAGAAATAATGTGTATCAAAAAGTTCGGTCTCCGGCCAATTTCATTCTGCTAACCGGGATGGGTTTATGTCATAAAAGGAGCCCTAGAACTGACGAGATCAAGCCATATCTGTTCAGGACAGGCAGCGCGCTACTTCCGCCACAAAAGAATGGAACTTTTCCTCAGCAGATTCATCTACTCTAATATTTTTTCACCAACATCAACATCTGGCAGTGGTGAACGTGATATTCATTTGGTTTATCTTTTGAGCAATTGGTTTGGACATTTCTACAGAAGAATTTTGTTAATAATAGTTTTTCATTGAACTCATTGAAAGAAGTAGAGGGAGTATTTGGTTTGAAGAGTGGATTGAAAAAATAAGAAACAGGTCAATGAAGAAAACAATTACCAGCACTTACCTTTTGATAAATCGAATTTTTCGTACTATTTCACCAGACGGGGTGGTTCTATTTCTTATTTGGAAACATCAGAGTATGATAGAGACACCAACAATAGTTTGAATTTGTTGTATAGCATTGAGCTATACAACAGCTATTAAATATCAAATAGACCTGCGGAAGCCGTAGGTCTATTTAAAAACCGAAAATTGATAGAATTTTTTCAGGATTATTTTGTGTCCAACAACAACACAGGAATACGTATCCGATCGAGAACAAATTTGGTACTTTAATTCCATTGAACGCTGGGCAAATCTGACTTTTCTGAGAAGATGCCAGCGACCGAACGCTCGAATTTGGGACTAGTCGAAGCTAGAAGTTTCATGAAAAGAAACCGTAGAAATGTGGTGGAGACCGGATATTCATTAAGCAGAACTTCCCCTGAATACGCATGGATTACCAACCCATCACTATAGGCGCTGTGGATAGATGAGGTACATCGTGGACTTCTCATAACTATTTGAGTTCACTGTGGATAGAATACTGATAACAAAACAGTGTGTAACTACTCTCTTATCCACTTACACTTTCTGCGTCTAACGCACGTTTCGGAAACCAAGTTTCCTTTGTCAAAGACATATCGTTACTAACTACATTACAAGCAAACCTGTGGCACTAGTGAGTGGATGGTATACAGGACCAATGGGAAAGGGTTGTTAAGGTCATTAGTGTAGTGCTGGGCTATCATGGGTGAGTCAGGTAAATATTTGGAATAATGGGTTACTAATGGGGGTGAGATCATTGTTTAGCAATCTGTCCTTTCTCCAGAACATATGTATACCTTAAAGAGTGTTTAGGTAAATTCTGCCCGAGCTTTTAAATAGCTTTACGGATTTTTCTGAAATGAAATGACCGGTTGTTTAAACGTGATTCGCCACCGCCGATTTGTCAGGATGGTTGTTACGGATATGGCTCATGTGTTTGAATCTCGTGTTGATATTCCTCGCTGTTTGTCCGATGTAAGATTTTTCGCAGTCTGGACATTTTATTTCGTATATGCCCGATTTTAGTTCATCTGGAATTTTATCAAGGGTATTTCCCAAAAGTTGTCTGGTTTTCGTGGTGGTTGTGAAAGCTAATTTAATATTTACTTTTTTGAAAATGTTCATAAGTTTCTTGTAGGTTTCAGGGTGATACGTGAATGCCCTGAAACCATTATCTTTTCCCGTTTCTTTCATCGAAGTTATGTCTTTGAAAAATTGTTTATTTTTATGTTTGGAAATGAATTTTCGTACTGTTCGTAAGTGTTTATTGTAACCGTTGTGTTCAGCAATTTGGAAAATTTTGTTTTGTTCTTTGTTGAAATTAATTTCACTGAGCGGTATCCTCAGTGAACGATCGATTAAAAAGTGTAGGCTGTCTGTTTTATGTGACCAGGGTGACACTGAGTCGACCGGAATATAACAGTCCGAGTTTGTGGGTTTTCTATAAATGTCGAAACTAATTGTTGTGGTGTTGTCTCTAGATAACTTCAAGTCTAAAAATGAAAGGGAACCGTTGTTCTCGAATTCGTACTTGAATTATCTTTGACAAAGGAAACTTGGTTTCCGAAACGTGCGTTAGACGCAGAAAGTTTAAGTGGATAAGAGAGTAGTTACACACTGTTTTGTGGACTTCTCATGCTAACTAATGGCGGCTGCGGGTTCTGTACCAGCAGTGAAGAGATTTTTTTATCTGATTGAACCTATCTCATGTTACGCGCTTGTTTTTATCTGAATTGAATTCTTCATACAATGATTCACGTGTTTATTCAAGCAAACCTTGCGAAAATTGAAAATTTCGCTTGTGTAGAAGATCTGCGCGGAACACCCAGGATCGGTTTCCAGTGGGTATTTTCAATTTTGATTTCCCAACATGATTTCGAAGAATACACTCGGATTGAATTTTGCGTTAGAAATTGAGTTTGAAGAACTGACCCGAAGACTAATGGAAAATTTCAGTCGGAATGTATAACTAGAAAAATTATGAAAATTCGAAAACTTTATATATGTGCTGCTTAAGAATGAGATGTGTATCCCTAGGGCATTTCAGAAAGAAAAGTTCAACTTAACCTATGTCATGAAAGTCTTAACTTTTTTGGTACAGGTAGTGAAGTATAGAGAAACGAATCATTCTTTTATCGTTACTTTAACATCTGATATTCCTATGAAATATGTCTCAAGGCAAACCCTTGTAGCAAATTTTGCTCAGAGGACCATCTGAAGCTATTGCTTGGTGTTCAAGGTGTTCTAATATTGAAACCAGTGCCGCCTGTGAAGGATGTGGACAATATATTTCTGAAAAAATAAAATGTACTCTTATGCGTATACTTGAGATAAAATGATTTTTCACTGGGCATAAGGCTAAATAATAGATAGAAATAACTGATTCAACTTTGTAAGGGATACATGTGTGTCGGACGAAAACAATTTTTTTCGATGTTGGTTTCCGAATACCTCAAGAAATACGATCAAATTGGAGGTAAATAATAATGCGATCAGACTGAAGTTCGTAACTAGTTTGAGAAAAGAACCAGCCACTTAGTGCAACATTTTGTTAGGATCCAATTAGTGGTGAATACAAACAAAATTGTTTTTCGAAAATTTTCCTGAAGTTTTGTCGGAACGAGTATTGATCAAATTTTGATGAAGGTAGGCACAGACCTTAGAAATATTAAATATTTAACGAGAGTGATATTGAAAAAAAAATATCAACTTCCAGTGGTATTTGAAATGTCGAGTTTATTTCCTAATACCGTACCGACGCGTACAGATTGAAACTTCTATTCACTATCAGCATCTAGACCGGTCGTTAACACAATAACTGCAAAAATAAACTTCTTAAGCACTAGATATTTCTAGAATAGGCTTTCAGTTTAATCTCGGAGGTAAAGTTTGTGAATTGATTAATTTCGCCCAATTATTCGGTAGATGAAGGTAACCATTCAAAATTCTATTTATCCAAGATTTCCAAGAATACAGATCGGATCGAATTGAAATCTAGTACTTGATACAAAAATGATGAGGTTCACGCAGAATGTCGTGAGGACCATATGGGAGTAGAGCTGAGTTTAGCGGGTTCAATACGTGAATAGGTAACAGCTTTAGCATATCAAGCAACGAATTTGAACAAGCGCGTAAAAGCTCCTGACCTCAAGTCAGTGCTTTTTAATTTTCTGAAGGACGAAAAATTTAAGTATATGGCATTTTCGAAAACTAATTTCTTTTATATCAAGGTGTCACCCAACCAGCCTTCTCATTTGAGATTTAAGGGATCGTTATCTTCACAATCACAGAGCTGATATAAATTCATTGGAACTTATCGTTCAAAATGTCCCCATACGATTCAAAGTTTTCACTTCTTGTTTCTTTTCTAATTTTGCATGGGAGCCTAAAAATAAACGGTGATACTAGCTTCAAATTCACAACCATAATCAAAGCTATTAGAACTGTTAACTCCCAGTATATATCTCAGACAACTTTGTCGTCCAGAGGCTGCACACCTGCTGAGTAAGTTTTCCCAACGTAGGAATTACCTCATTTTTACTCGCTTGTTCTAGGAAACAGCGCATTATCATTTCGTCACGATGTCTGTAATTTTTTAATTTTGAGCCGAAAATGGTCTTGAACGATTGTGTTGAACTCCCTGATGAAGAACCAGTGCTCAAATTCAATTCTGTCCGTCCGTGCTCTAACTTTCGAAAGAAAAGGCTTAGCGACTTGAAATGGTCAGATTAGGTTCGGAGTCCAAATATCTCGGCTATGTTCATTAATGGGTGGAATCGGTTGGATACTTTCGGAGTTATGGCCATTTGAAAACTTTTACGTAAATTCCTCACGAAGTATTGACTCGATAAAATTGGAACTTCGTGGACAGTTTTGGAATACCAAGGCACAACTTAAAGCAAGATTTCGTGTGGATCCAGTTGTTAGGAAATTCTTGAAATTTTATTCGAAAATTTGTGAAATTTTCGACGAAAAATTTTTTTTCCTCTGAAAACCTTGATTACTTTTCAATGGAATTTGGCACAAAACTTGGAGTCAGTATTTAACAGAATTGTTTTAAATTCAAATTCGATCCGATGTTAACTTTCGGAGATATAAGGAAAAAAATGTGCGAAATTTCGTTGTCATTTGGAATTTTAACGTTATTTCCGCAATATTTCAAGAAGTACAAATGCAATCAAATTGAATCTTTGTAATCAGGTAGAGATTGTCAACACGAAACTAGGTGAAAAATTTCGTGTTGGTCTAATAATAAGAATTTGAACAAGCGCGTAAAAGCTCCTGACCTCACGTCAGTGCTTTTCTAGATTTTATAGTGGTTGTTTGTCGAGCTGCTCAAATTCTATGTAAGAAAATACTTCCACATTTCAGTTCAAAATATATCTATCAACCCATTAATCATTGCAAACCTCCTTAATGAAGAAGTGCTTTAGATTGAGCTGATCACCCGTCAATAGGTTCACTGAGATCTAACAGCATTGCTGAGATGATTAATTTTCTTCCAGAATTTAATTCCTCTCATATTCTGAAGGGATACCGAACTTAAATGGAGCTGTGAAATTATGTAACATCGGTACGTGAATGTTCGGTCTTTATATACCTGAAGTTCAATATAAAGAAAGATGTTACTGATTATAGCAAAACTTGAATCGAGTATTTTTTCGTTTTATGCTTTGTTTGATGTTCTATGCCGTCTATAAATGAGGTACTGCAATGTTATAGTTCGTCATTGATTTTTTACTATAAATTATTTCTTGTTTTCCTTTCTGCAAGAGCAATTATTCATTTTCAAATGAAATGCGGCTGTGGAAGTTGTATTTTTTGTCATCTGATCGTTTCGATTGGATGTCCACATATTTATGAATCGTCTTATTCTATTATTTTTGATATCTATAGTTGTCAGAACACTGCAAATTGTTAACAAAAAAGCCAACTAAGAAGCTCTTTCAAGAGCTGAGAAATAAGTGCATTTACCAAACCAATTGGTACACCCGGAATTTGAGTCTGTAGCAGTTATCTTTTTAGCAATTTTGGCGAATGATAATATCTGCACCCCCATAAATCCGAAACTAAGTGCATCAATATTCAGAATTGCACAGATAAATGTTGTGGAACTCGGTAGAAAAGCACAGGAATCGGGTCAGCAACTGTTGCGCGCACTGGTAGGCGAAAGAAAAATTTCTTCAATCATTTCTGATTACACGATTCTGGAATTTTACTCATTTTTTTTTCTAATATCTCCAGAAATTATTATCAGATTAAAACGGAGATTTAGTGTAGTAAACTGTTGTATAATATTGACTTCAAGGTCTGTGTAGAATTTCATGAAAATTTAATGAATTGTTCACAGAAGAAAATTCGAAAAAATGTTTTTCAAATCTACCTTCTAACAAAACGATCTCAGAAGCTTTCTGTGAATAATTGAGAGCAGTTTTTCAACCTCTCATTAACGAGTTCCAGTCTATTTTCTAAACTTGGTCCTCAGATATTGAAACATTTTATGTCAGATGAAAGTGATAACTGAAGAACATGTGTCATAGTTATAGAGAACTTCACACCAAAGTTTATCTCATTCGGAGTAACCCTATCAAAGCTTCAAAAGGAAGACTGATTTTTATTTCTGATGAATTGTTTGAAATCGAAGGTCCGTAAGAAATGAGAATCATCATTTACTTAGAATAAAGATTTTGTTGTTGGTGGGTCTCGGTTGCTTCTATATGAATAAGGAGTAGTCACACAGGATGAATTGCAGCGGACTTCATGAAAGCAATGGGGGTTCTATTTCTTCTTCACTAATTTACTGTATTAAGGAAAGTCACCTGTTTTGAATGCTATTTTGCCGATTAGTACTGATCAACGGAAAATGCGAATATATTGCCTGACTACCTAGATTGGTAGGCTTACTAGTTCTCTACCATACTTGAATTGAATAAGAAGCGAATTGTACATACAGAGCTTGAGCTCGAAGTCTAAAGGAAGTGACGAAATTTTGAATTTTCTGGGGGAAAGAAAAGATCCAAGTCATTTAGTAAGCTATAACCAACTCAATTGCTCACCTCGGAAGTTTCTGAGTATTTTTAAAAATGTACAAAATTGTCCCGGTATGAAATCGTTTCCCGGAGCATTCGCCATTTTGCAATCCCCCCAAAAGCAGAACGATATATGTAGATTTTAGGACCTAAACTGGTTTACTCCTAGGTGGGATATCGACTATTCTGTAGGACACAGGTGAGAAACAGTCCTCCCAATTTGATCTTATAGGAGCTCCAAGAGAAAAAGTGAAATAATTTCACTTATTAAGACTTTCAGTAATTATACTCAGGATCAACTGACATGAAATCTCTATCGAAAATCAAACGCTTCCGCCTCTGTCATCCGATGATAATAACCAACAGCAAAATTAAAATGGACATTTTAGTAGTCTGCTAATTGTGGTGAAATTAAATTTTAAATTCGCCTCTGAACCATGAACTCATTCTGTCGGTTGTATAATTACACCCGTTTGAGATAATGCTTCATTAAAATGCATTCTGCGATATTGGAGTATTATACAATCTGTCATCGCCGTTATTGCGATAAATTAATTCATTTATCATTCTGTTATCTGAATATCAGCCAAAAATTGATTACTATGCAAATATTCACTGAAGCGTTTCATGGTGCTGGTAGTTGATGTATAGTGAGCAACTGATGTCAACGAATTTAATAAAAAAGTAAACCGATGCCAAGACAATTATAATTAATTAAGTGATTTTAGAAAAATTCTGTTGTTTCTGAAGGGACTGCGCAAATGGTATTTTGCGCAGTCCCTACTTCAGTTTTTTAGTTGCCATATTCTTATGGCCATATCATGGACAATGTGAAAATAGTGCTTCCGGATAAAAACTCATCAAAGATCAGAATAATTTAGGCGCTCGTTCAAACTCATTGCTAAACTGATCCCCGCCAAACGCAGTTTCACATTATGATGTGAAGATTTGTTAATTTTCTTTTCACACAGTCCTCACAAAACTCTGCATAGACCTTCAAGCTGACATTTGCACTCAAGTACTGAGGTTTAATTTGATCTGATCATTTTTTGGGATTGAACTAAGACGCTCAAAATTTGAAAGAAATCATATGGACCTAGATTACAGAAGCCGAAGTCTTGAATGGGTAAAGTCCGACCAATGATTCTGCAAATAGAGTCATCCAAAATTTCATTTTCCCACTGTGTCAAAAAAAATCTTTGATCGAATTAAGATTTGGTGCTTGTTCGAGAAAAATGATATCTTGAATGTTCAAGCATAACCTCGTGAAAATCATACAATAAGAAGGTAATAGACTAGAAGCTATTCGAAAACAACATGTTGAATATTTTTTTAATTCTCTTGATGGAAAAATCATTACGAAGTGATGCCCTCGTTTGCAAAACAGTATATGGGAACAAGATGCCAAGTTCCATTATGATCGCATTAGTATCTTCTGAGTGTTGTCAAAAAAACAATAATGCAAGAAGAATCACCGCGAAATTTCACCCCGTCATCTCCGAAAATGAATCTATATAAATAAAAAAGGATCTATGGTCTATCGATATTTTGAACAAGCACTACGTTCAAACGACTGCACCAAGTTGGATAATTTTTTTTTTGTTGTGCTCATTATTCTCAGGTCTAGGTTTGTATAACGGAATAATTCCGAAAAAAATGCACCGAAAAAGAACTAAGCCTTCCTTTTTCCTCCAACCATAGAACTCTATTAAACTTAAGTATGAAGTATTCGACAAAGCGAGCAATCATAGAGTACTTTGACACTTTGACGTTCGACACTTAGGTTGTTAGGTTACTGCATTTACAAAAACAAACCACCTGTGGTATTTGTTATTTACAGTAAAACGTGTTTCCTGAAAGTTTTTAATAGCATTGTGTTTGATATTAATCGTTGTGTTGTGTGTTTGTGTTACTCATTATCATTTATAAAAATGCCATCAATGAGGCGTCCAAATATTGGTCGGCGGACGCGTAACGCAAGACGACTTTCAAATCAGCGATTGGACAACAGAATGAGAGGCTCTCAAGCAAGATCTGTCTCAGCTTCGGATGAATCCATACTATCGATCTCAGGCGAGGTACAAGAAAATATAGTATCAAATGAAAACATCGACTTTGAACGTTTGGCATTTAGATATGATCCCACAGTCGATTATGCTGGCAATAATGTTTCATTTCGGAACCATGAGCATTATTTGTCAATACTGCAATACTCTGAGATACGAGACGAAATCCCAGGATTATGTTGTTTGAACGGAAAAATCAAATTGCTACAACTGACAACGCCACCAGAACCTGTGAATTCGTTACTTTCAGGACAAGAACCTCTATCAAAAAATTTTCTGCAGAATATTCAGCATTACAATAGTGTGTTCCAAATGACATCTTTTGGTTCAAACATAATTGAGGAACGAGGTTTCAACCCAACTTTTAAGGTATTTCATTTTCTATATCTAACAAACATATTACACATTGATTATAACATTATCTGCTAACATGAAAGTTCTGTTGAGACTCATTAACGAAACTTTTCTAATTTTTTTCAACAGATTCAAGGACGAATTCACCATTGTGCAGGAGCATTGTTACCACCAGTTGATGGTGATTACAAATTTCTCCAGATTTACTTCCTTGGAAATTCTGAGAATGAAGAAAATCAACGTTGTGCCATCAATCGTGCAGCAAGACGAGAAATCATCGTGCAATTGCAACAACTTTTGCATGAACATAATCAATTGGTACAATTGTTCAAAACAGCCTTAGAAATGATCTAACAAACATAAATTAGTAATTAGAGCAGATAAAAGGCCAGCAGGAGAACATGAGAGATGTTTCAATGCACCAACGTTAAATGAAGTTGCTATTGTAGTAGTTGGAGAAAATATGGAGTCTCGCGACATTGTAATTCAACGACGTGATGGTGGCAACCTCAGACGTATCAGTGAAACACATCGTATGTATGATGCTTTACAATATCCACTAATATTCTGCCTAGGAGAAGATGGAAAACCTAATTTTTATCAAGATGATTAACCCAGCGACTGGTGAGTATTGATAAGTCATATTATGAAAGAATATAGTAAGAATGCATTTCAATAAGACATCTTCAGAGAATAAGGTCCTTAGATTTGTGAAGCCTGTATTATTTTCTACTATATTTTCATAGTTTTTACCACCACTTCGTCAGAGAAATGTTGTTTCAAAAATTCTATGTTTCAATTCCTTATTAATGTTGATTATTCTCTTACAGGTCAGGAAACAAACAAGGTCAGCTCGATGAACTTTTATGCTTATCGTTTCATGATTCGACAGAACGAGGACAACCATAATTTGAAATGCCGCCGATTGTTCCACCAGTTCGCCGTTGATATGTATGTCAACATTGAAACGGAACGTCTAACATATATACGTTTGAATCAGAGAAAGTTGCGTTCAGAAGATTATAATCATTTGCGCGATGCCATGAATGCAGATGGAAATGGAAATGATGTCGGTCGACTTACTATTTTCCCACCAACATATGTGGGAAGCCCCAGACACATGCACGAATATGCGCAAGATGCTATGACTTAAGTGCTTTATTATGGTCGACCAGATTTGTTTATTACTTTCACGTGCAACCCAAAATGGTTCGAAGGGTTTGCCTCATGCTCACATTCTCCTGTGGATGGCTGAAAAAAGCAGACCCAATGTATTCGACTCAATCATCAGTGCAGAAATTCCTGATCCAGATGTAGATCCAGAATTGCATGAAATAGTGATAAAAAACATGATACATGGACCGTGTGGTGAACACAATCATGAATCACCATGTATGATCCACAACAAATGCTCCAAGCGTTATCCACGTGCTTTATTGGAAGAGACAATAACAGGTAATGATGGTAACCCCCTGTACCGTCGTCGCTCTCTTGAAGATGGCTGTAGAACAATAGCATTGAAAGTTGAGAATAAGGATGTTGTAGTCAACAACACCTGGGTTGTTCCATATTCCCCGCTGATGTCAAAAACATTCAAGGCACATTGCAATGTTGAGTACTTTAATTCAGTAAAATCTATTGAATATGTTGGCAAGTACGTCACGAAAGGCATGGCTGTTTTTGGTATTACAGCTCCAAATAGTAACGATGAGGTGTCACAATATCAGATGGGAAGATATGTTAGTAGTAATGAATCTATTTGGAGAATTTCTTCATTTGCCATACATGAACGTTATCCCACTGTAGTTCATTTAGCCGCCCATTTAGAGAATAGACAATGAGTTTATTTCACCAGCCACAACGTTGACAAGCTTTTTTGAGACATGCATAAGAGATTCATTTGCAAGAACATTGCTTTACTCAGAAATGCAAAAATACTTCACATGGAATGCATCATCCAAAAAATTACAACGGCGAAAACGAGGACAGTCTGTACTGGGATACGTGAATGTATATTCAACCAATGCATTGGGGCGCATTTACACAATTCACCCGAGCAATGAAGAATGTTTTTACTTGCGTTTATTATTGCTGAATGTTCGTGGACCAACTTCCTTCGAATATTTGCGAACCATCGATGGTGAAATATGCGCAACATATCGAGAAGCCTGTCAATGTTTACATTTATTAGAGGATCTTACACTCTCCGATGCTGTTATTTCTTCTACTTCATATCAAATACTGTCACTTTTTGCCATCATAATTTCAACATGCTATCCATCGAACCCTCATCATTTGTGGGCAAATACACAGGCCATATGGCTGAAGATATTTTGCATCGAGTACGATCAACAACAGCAATTCCAGAACTAGAAATTAGTGCTGAGATACATAATGAAGTATTGATATCTTTAGAGGAATTGTGTACACAATTTGCAGCTGAAAGTTGGCTCAGTAATTATCATGCTACGCAACCTTAATCAGCCAAAATTGTGTAACGGAACTAGACTTTCTGTTAAAAGAGTTTTTACAAACTTGATAGAAGGCACTATTATCATAGGAAAGTTCAAAGGTGAGGATGTCCTTATTCCGAGGATTCCACTAATGCCATCTGGTTTTCCTAATGACTTTAAGCGTGTTCAGTTTCCAGTGCGACTTCCATTTGCAATGACAATAAATAAATCACAAAGTTAATCGTTACAAGTTTGTGGAATAAACCTTGAATTTACCATTTTTTCGCATGGGCAGTTGTATATCCCTGCTCGAGAGTTGGTAATCCATCTGCTCTATTTGTTTTCTGTCAAGAAGGAAAAACCAAAAATATTGTACATTATAGGGCATTGCAATAAATTATAATTTAGACATTTGGGTGTTTTTTTTACTACATAATATATTTTATCTTATTGTTTTTCTTTAGTAACACCTCCCGTGCGAAGCCGGGCCGGGCAGCTAGTATTGGATAAAACTGAAATTTGAATCTCTGTAGTTAAATATCAACTTCAAGGTATGTATCGAATTTTACTGAAAACTCATGAACAGTTCACAAAATAATATTTTCTTCAACAGAATGTGTTCGAAAATAATCTATTTCATTTTCTTTCGAAAGGATCCTCACAAAAGTTTGCATGAATCCACACGTAATCTTATCGGTATTCTTCAAAAAACTACGAAGCTTGTATTTGATCTAGACAGTACTTATTGAGATATTGAAGAAAGTTTTAAAGAGCCACGAAATCAGATATATGTCTCCAAAAATAAATTATCTATCAAACTATAATATGGCTCACTATGGTTTAATTTGTCACCGAAACAGACCTCACGATATTTTGTGAAAAAGATTTCAATCTGATCGCTTCAGTACTTTCTCAGGTATTGTATTCCATAATGTCTCCTAGAAGAAATATCGGAGAAAACTGGGAATTGATACTGCTACTGCTGTCACGGTGTTCCAAATTTCATTTGAGCCTGGCGAAAACCTCATTAAGTTGCGCATTGGTATTTTACTACTAATTATTGAGTTCTTAGCTGATCCCCGAGTATTTCTCGAAATACTGATGAAAAATACCCCAAATTTCTTATAGGTATTACTCGAAAACGTTTATCAGATTTTGCTCATAAATGATCTCAACCAAGATATTAAGGCTTCAAATCTATTCATTTCACAGTTAGAGCACATTTTAGGCAGGATGGACGGGCAGAATTAAATCCCAACACTACTTTTTCCGGGCAATCCAACCTTATCATTCAAAACTATTCTCAGGAAAAATTGAAATTCTCAAACATTTGCCTGAATGAAATCGTCCAAAAATATGCAGGAAACTATAAGAAACTATCGAAATACTATTTCAAGTCAATCAATAACTGTCAAATGTCAGTATTAATTGTGTTGTTCATATTCAAATCCAGAAAGTATCTCAAAAGAATCGATGTTAAATTTAATTTACCAATCAACTGATTCAATTCATTGACAGCTATCTTTAGATATAGTATGATAAGGCACGGAAATGTTGATATTGTAAATACATGAATAAATTCTTTCACGCCTCCGCAAATATTGAGCCCCAAAAAATTGAGCTTGAAACTACCAGTTCGGAATAATTATTCAACAAGCGTAAGATTTCCTCAAATTGCGCAAGCGTAAACTACCTGACCCGTTCGAAATTGTACACGCGAACAAAGCAATTAACATCAAATAAACAGCCTGTAATCACAGATAATCGGTGATTATAATCTTGCTAACCAATGTTCAAAATGGATACATCCATTGTGAACAGGGGCAGGTCACTCACCCTCTTTAATTAGATTTGGCAAATCTAATGAGCAGACGATAATTTGTAGGGTAATTTCAATTTTTCACGAATTTAATATTCTGGACCATTCCTTTCAAACTTCTGAGCTTTTATTAAGATCGTAAATTAATGTGGTGATAATTTCAGCTTCTGGAAGAATATAAGCTCCAGAGGAGTCGAAATATCGTTGAAATATATTACCGTGGTTCGTGATTTCGGAAGTAATGAGAGGATTTTCCCAAAATACGATAACCTGAAATTTACAAACTTCGTATACGTAGTATGAATTATATTTTGTGGAAGTTGGTACTAGAGAGAATGAGTTCAGATTTGTGATATCAAATGATGGCTTGTGGATGGAGATGTTTTCCTGGAATATATTTTTGATGGAATACAGAATTCCAGAATGACGGTTAGCTGATAATCATTTCGACAGGCTTCAAAAAAAACCAGTGGGTAAGGGTTTTTGCTCATTTGTCTTATGGAAAGAAAAATATATCGAAATTTATTAATTTTAAATTTTGGATTCGCAATGATCTTGGAAGATCAGGTTATGAGTACTTTAACTTTCGGAGTAAATGACACCAGGTTAGTTTAGCAAGCTGAACGTTCCGTTAGTTTTCAGTATTTTTGTAATGGTTTTCGTTCTTAATATCTGAAAAAAATTTTGAAGAATATATCCTGATATTATTTATAGAAATAAATGCAGGATTCAAACAATTTGTCAAGAGAAGTTTCATGAAAAATGTTTGCCTTTTGTGGAGATCAACGAAGTGAACTGTGAAATCTTGATGTATTCTTTGAAATACGAAAGTATCCAGAGAAACTGATTTTAGAAGTTTTTTAACCATTGTATGCTGAAATAGTCAGATATAGGCTCTTAAACGTTTCAGTTCACGTTAATCGTTCATAGTATTCCGATGTTGCATCTAAGGTAGGTAATAGCTTTTGAGAAACGGCCCTTCACAAATAGTTTAAATCCCGCAATCGCAAATGGCGATTTCTAAAATTTTAATTTCGTTCAATTTTTTTAGTTCATTTCACATATTGGGAGCGAAAACCTGAAAAACACCGGAAAGTAAGGCAAACACCCATAAAATATCCTTAAGTCATTATCTGAAGTACCAGTTTTGAGTTTCAATCGTGAGTTCAGTAATGAAAAAATGTGTCGAAGGGCTTCCCTTTTTGTTTTCTGAGCAACTAGAGCACTTACTGATCCAATCGAATGAACTTGATTGCAAAACATCGAGAAAAAACCTTTCATGAGAACACAAGTAGTAAAGAAAAAAATTTGATGTCATATATCTCAAAAACTATCTGTGAGATTCTGCTGAGAATGTGTATAAACCTTCATTATTTTTGAACCAAGTAAAAGGTGTTTTTCTTAGAGGTATAAAACTTTGAAGTGGAATAAAATAAGGATAAATTTTTGAAATTGACATCCCATAACTTTATTCAAGAGATAATCTTTTTGCATTATAATTTGAATATAATTTCTGGCATATGACAGCCACGGCTGGCTCGGACGTAATCTAATCTGAAGGTACAATTTCCACTAACGCGGCGAATGTTGTCCTTCAAGTGGTCGATCGATTTGGACTTATCGGTGTTTACTAGCGACTTCACATATCCCTAAAGAAAATAGTCAAGAGGCGTTAAATCGAACGATCTTGAAGGCCAATTCACAGGCCTGGAACGTGAAATTATGCGGTTATCAACCGTTTTCTTCGGTAAATTGTGGCACGAGCTGTGTGACATGTTGCTCCGTGTTGTTGAAACCACAGCGGTTGCACATCATGGTTGTTCAATGGAGGAACGAAAAAGTCAGAAATCATGGCTCTAGAGCGGTCACCATTGACTGTAACGTTCTGACCAGGATCGTCTTTGAAGAAGTACGGACCAGTGTTTCCACCAGCTCATGAAGCACACCAAAAAGTCAGAGAGAACGTGGTGCAAAAATGCTCCATAGTTAGTAGAAATAATTGCTCTGACGGACGATTATGTTGACCGTAAAATGGATGTAGAGCCCGATATGTATTTCGAACAGAACTTTTTTTTCAAAATAAATCTGCACAAGTTGAAAGCGTTGTTCAGGCGTGAGTCTGTTCATGTTGAAATGCCAGACCAAACTAAACAAAAATCACTTGACAGCTGACAAATGGCCGCTAGCTATAACAGTATTGCCAACTTGAAGCTCTATACCTCTACAAAAAACCCTTTGTAAGGTGATTCAATACGATCAGGTCTGTATTGTCCATATATTGTAAACTTAATATTGAGTGGATTTCACTGTTTTTCTAAAATCCATGAATGTTCAATTTACAATATAAAAATGAATTAAGTTCCACTCATTACCCTTTCAGGTCAGTATTTTCGATCAGGCGGTCAAAACAGAATGTAACCGTTGAATTCCATCAAGTATTTTATTTCATTTTGATTTCCAATTATAGCTTGTAGCTTGTACACTAGTAAGGATATAGAGTATTTTTGTTGGTAGGTATTGGTTCTATTTCTCTAAGCCACTCTAGGCAAAGCATCGCCAATTTTCACCCAACAGTCAAAAATGGGTGGTTTATTTTGACTTAAAATTTCTTCCTAGTCGGAAATCGAATCACAGTTCTTTCGATTATAGGCCTGACACTCTACCCACTTAGCTAATGACACTCAAAGTATAGTAAAACTGATGTAATCGTTTGAGAATATTTTCAGATGAAAATTGGTTGAAACGCAGACATTTTGACTGAATTGTGTTGAAGAAGCAAACCGATATGAAATATATTAAATAGAACACTTGCAATAATTGGGGGCAGGAGAAAATAGATTTTATTCATAAAATATCCAGTATCCAAAATATCCCATATTCCAAATATCGTAACACATATCGATAATTTTTGACCCAATTCAACACAAATAATTTGTTGCACTTCGTTAATTTCATTAATTCATTCGTGAAATAGAGACAACGATATTTCCAATCAATCTGATATATTCATCAGAATTAATTCACGGTTCGTTGGATTGCATTCTATATTGGAATTCTATGTTCGGAAACTGTATCATGAATATAAAACTGTTATGATATTTTTCCATGAATTTCATTCATCCACAAAAAATTCGATGTTGTTGAGTTTGTATGAAAGCTGAGGATTTAAAACGGTGTTGGAGCTCATTGCACCTGTCAAAATATTTATTTTTTAAATTAAAACTATTCCAGGAATATTTATTCCAGACTAGGTGTATTTATTATATCGTGATATCTGTATCGTTCGATATCAATAGGAATAATATTTGTATGATTCCAAGTTAATTTGACAAAACGAAAATTAAGAGTTATGAGAGCTCCTTCGAACAATCCCTACAATTTATTTGTGAATGATTTCCGGTTCAGAACCAATTCCAAAAGTTCGAAGAATGAATTGTCACATTCTCAAGTAACGTATATTGAATAAAAGTTGGCATGTCCACGAAATTTTTCTCCATTTGTCTGACAAAATAAGACATCGGTTATTTTCAGTATATTTAGAGGGGTTTTTATCTCCACAACCATTAAATATTTACTGAAAACCGAAAAGGTACGCTCAGATTGATTTTCTTTGAAACTTGATATTATCTCGGAAGGACACTTCAAAGTAGAAGTCTCCAGTTACGCTAATCCCTTCCGCTCTTCATTCCTACTATCAAATTAAGAGAAAATTCGTTGTGAATGATTTCCTGAAGGAATATTCATCAAATAACTGCTTTATAATCCTTCTTAGGGTACAGAGCTTACAAGGAAAAGTCCTCGAAGAACTGAAAATCTTCAAGTTGAGCTTGGGCCCTAATTATGGGCTCTTAACATTTCTGATACAAGTTTAGTCCCACATTTGTTTAAGTCAATCTCTGCGTAGAATTAATTTTGATTGTTGTTTTTCTTAGTGTATTTATTTGTTTATATTTATGTCATTGCGATTTTGTCTTTTTTGTTTCTGTCTTATTGTTCCTTTCTTTACTGTTTTGTCCTCTGTGACTTCGTTCTTCTTCTCAGTCGTGCCTTCAGCCGGTGAAATAATTTTATCATTTTTGACTCAAATTGTATGATGCTAATTATTTATATTATATATTTTTTTGGACTGTATTATGATGATTCAGTTCATGCGAGATAGTTTATATTCAAATTTAACTTATATTTTATTTTTCAAACACGACGCCTCTTATATGTAAAAACAGAATTTTCTAGAGCTGAGGGAAGACAACACCTTCTGTTTTTTTACATTTTGCAAGTACACTTAATGAATTTTTGTCACGAGAATCTAGCAGTGTATTGCTTGTAGCAAAAGTTATTTTGCTTCTTTAGCAAGTATTTCGCTTAGTATCGTCTACTTTTATCTCGAAAACTGATCCAACCCTTCTTCAAACAGTTGTATACGCCTGTATTCTGAAGATGGCCGTCGAGTGCCAAAACATGTAAAGAAGGCTGTAAAATAAATAAAATGCGGAGCTCATTTCCAGTTGGAGTTTTTAGGCGGTCGAAGCCCTTTTTCTTGTTATATTCTTTAAAAACATCGTGATCATTTTTCTGATCTATATTCCCGAACCATTTCTTGTTTATTATAGGTTTCAGTCAAGAACTACTTCTTTTTTTCACAATTCAACTGATAAACCTGCAGAAGTACTATCGAGGTTTGACATCAAAGGCATGATGTCATATCTATGATATGAATCAGTAAAATTCCTATCAGTATTATTTTGTGTGATTCTTGAAAAATACAATCAAATACAGAAAAGTCCATAAACCATTTGGCAAGGGAACAAATTCAAATTTCCATATATTTTGCAAGGATAATCGATTCTTTCCAGAATATGAATTTGTGTTTGAAATAAACCTATAGATGTTGAAGTAAAAGATTTCAACTAAATTCAATCTGCATATTTCGAAATATTGGAAAAATGAATCTTTGATGAGTATTTATACCATATCTATCATCTATCATTTGGGCTATTTTACCATTCAAGTTAGCTCATTTTATCTGTTCGGTGTTCACGATGCGCCATCAACCAATCTCTAACAGAATACTTCACGGAAAAAACGTCTGGAAGAGTATTTGAAGATAGGGTTGAATCAAAGAGGACGAATTCATTGCTATTACATCTTCAATTTGTTATTCTGAAGAAGTGAAGAAAATAGCAGACAAATGCAACAACAAATTCTGTAATATTGTGGGAAAATATTTATGGCATCTCGAAGTTCTGATTTTATCCTCACATGAGATTCGTTAGTGTTCTAAGAAATGCTGTTGTTGAACCTATTAATGAAACTTTTTTCAACATTCTCATGTTTCATTGCAAGTCTTGCCATCATAATCATTCAATTTTCTTATTTTTCGGTAGTACTAACAGAAAAGGTTAAGTGCATGGCATTTTTGAAAATTACCTTTGAGAAAAGATGCCACTCAACCTATTTTCAGATTTCATACCCCCTATGAACCGAAGCCCAGTTTCATTTGAATTTCTTTTGATTCTGCATGGGCCCCGAGATATAGAGATTGTTTTTTCAGACTGACTCTGTACTATATGAATATAATTATTCACAATAAGGAGTTCTATGAAATACCTTTGAATAATATCTTTCGATATGGATATCTTACATTTGTCTTCGATGTACCACGTTTGGAATGACAAATTTAATTATTTTATCAACTGGCATATAATGATTGAAGTGAAGAACTTGAGAAAACGGTCAAATAATAAAATACAATACCAATATAATACTACATACAGTGTTCCATTTTATCATTCGATTTGAAATCATCAGTAGCATATATTCTATATTATATGCCAAAATATTACCACGTGTGACAATATTGTTCTATGCGCTACTCGCATTTGACAAGCTTGTCAGTGGTCCTACATCAGTCAGTATGTAATCAAGTGTGATGATACTGAATCAAAGGATAAAAGATGAAGCACAGTTGCTAGCAATATTTTTTTGTTGTATTCAATCATGTCACCGTTTTCTCAAGTTTCATAATGTTTGTTCGTTGTACCTGCATGAACTACACTAACTTCACCAAGTCCACAGACTTCCAATTCTCAGTGCAGCTCAGTGTAGTGACAGATAACTAAATGAGTGGACTTAGTGTAGTTCAATATGTTGTATGATTTTCACAGAAAACAAATATATGATAGATGATTTTACGCAAACCCAAGATGATAGAATTATATGCTTCTTATTTTTTCGCTACCACTTCGAGGTGATGTAGATTTGTCGTAAAGTTTTTCTAAAGTCATCACGGATAAAAATTCTCTTTCAAATAACGATATGATGAAAATTAATTTCGTCCAAAAATAACCACACATAGAGAACAAAACACGTCCAAGCAGGAATCAGAGACAACCACAGATGTCTATAATTATAAATTATATTTACGCATAACCATCACAGAAGATAACGACACTCTGTGCACTGCACACGTAATCTGTGACTACACTAACTTCCAATATTTCCTCAGCGAACAGAGTGCAAGTTTACAACAAAACACACCGAACAGAATCAGTGGAATGAGTGTAATTAGTGTAGTCCATGTAAGAACAACGAGAAACCTTTACTTCAATCATTATATATGCTAGTTGATATAATAATTCAATTTGACATTCGAAACGTGGTATGTTGAGGACAATAAACGTATATCATAAGATATCAATATCGAAAGCTTTTAGGTTAATTCATCATAGAAAAATCTCTATTGCGTATAATATAATTGTATTAATGGCCTGTATCAAGTAGACTAGATTATTGTCGCGTAGTTGCAAATTGGCGAAGGAGCAAGCAACTTTTCCTACTAAGATGAAGCAATCGCCGTCTGTATGAAAGATCGATTTCAGTTGAATTATACGGGAGATTCACAACCATGATAGATCTGGATCAATCTTGAAATTCTCTATAATATTCCCAATAATCTCAAACATTTCGGAATAAGGATACAGATCAAGTGAATGTCAAGTCAGTATATTTCTGTATTATTCCTCATGCCTGATTGATTGACAGATTTCGAACATAATTATTTTGATGAGGGTTCTCAGATTTGAAGTATTGAATAATGATCATAACAGAGGTTCGTTTTCAGATGGTCTCCGTTACAATGACGTTCGATAAATCACGAGAACATCATATAATCAACATCATTTCTGTATTCAAACGGGGCACGGTCCAGAACGGTACAATATTCGCACATAAATCATTTTAACAATAACGCAAACTTCCTAATTGATGCTGATGTGTGCTATGTTTCATCTATGATATAACTTAGTTAGGACAGAAACTTAGTCTGCCTTGTATTCGACTTCCAAGTTCATTATTCCTCAGATGAATAGCGGTCGACACAATTACACGAGTGTATGTTGCGTAGACAAGTTGCGTTCAGGGAATTATACACCTGACAGGTCCTTTACCTTTCTGTCAGTTCCGACAGGTCCAGTTTCAGAAAATATCTGACCTAGGGATAATATTCAGTAACAGTATAATGTGATTCATAACAAAAAAGAATGGCTGTTCGTGACCACCGTAACCGAAACCGAAAGAAATAAAGTAGATTCTAGGTCAGTTTAACGATAATTTGAGGCGTTTATGCAATATTTGAAAGAAATCAACTGAATTCTTATTTTCAGGTTAATCCTTTGTAGATTGCGGAATTTTCAAGATCAGTTTTTTTAAGGATGCTGCCTAATGAACAATGTTGGAACAATTCAAGAGATCAGCCAATTGAAATGTAACGTTTAAGCATCTTATCTAACTTCTTCGTCAGATGAAAATGAACAACACCGAACAGAATACTTCACCCGGATTTCAAACGTGAAATTTTTAATACCTAGAAAAGCACAGAGGTGAGGTCAGCATCTTCCATCTTTTCACGTATTGACCCTGCCAAAACGCACCTTTACTTCCTGATGGAGAGATTGGTGGTCTTCTTTTCCTATGGTCCTCACGAAATTCTGCATGAACCTTCAAGCTGACATTTTCCATTCAAGAACTGGATTTCAATTCGACCAAATCTGTATTTTCGGAAATATTGGGAAAATAAGTTTTTTTTCATCCATTCACGATTTCATTCTTCCTCATTAAGGTCTAAATCTATTGTACGAATATCGGGATCCTGAATCGTTTCTATCGGAAGTTATTGTATTCACGGTTGTCTTTACAACTGATCGTTAACACAATAATTTCCGAAAAACAACTTGGAAATTCGATATTTGTTGAGTATGTTTGGGACCTCGATTACAAAATTCGTGACTGGGTTGAATCACCATTTAAAATTTCAGTTTCTCAGTATTTGAAAAAATACAAATGAGATCGTAGTGAAATCTAGTACTTGACAGCTTGAATGTTTATACAGAATTTCGTGAGGATAATATAATCATAAGATCGCAGAATGTGGAATATTCGAAAAAACCAATTTCAATTTTGTTTTTAATTGTTCTAATGACACAATCATCACAAAATTTTGTACGAAGTTGTTCAGGCTTTGGGCAAAAAGATATCAAACTGTTCCCCATAACATGCGCGTAACCAATCATTTCTCTGATTCGAAACTTCCCGAATATATCATTTTGTAGGTTTTTTGGGATTTTTTTGGATTTTTTGATCGCAATATCTGAAACAGAACTATTAAAAATGAATGAAATTTTTTTTTATGGAAAACACCCTTGCAGATTGCGGGATTGAATTGTTTGTCAAGGGCAGTTTTTATGAGAATAGGTTGCCTAATGAACAATACCGAAACAAAACAAACGATAAACAGGGCGACATGTTTCAGAGTACAAATCTGACTCTTTCATCAGCCAAACAAGAAAATTTGCAGATTTATTTTCTTTCGATTTTTCGTTTTGTAGAACTTTCGTCAAATTGACATTCTTGAAGAACCAAAGCAACACAGATGCATTTAATATTGATTCATCTGAAAATTTTTCGATTCTACCTCCTTTTCAGGTGAATTCAGCCAAATTTGTTCCAATTCTACAGAACAATGAACAAAATTACTCTCTCCATCTAAAAAAATGCAGAAAGAATCCTCCATTCTTCTCTCCAAATTATCTGGTTCCAACAGTATTTCTGTATTATTCCAATTCCTCATGTGATTCCCAATGTTGGAACATACATGGTCGCTATTTGGGATATTTGTATGTCTCAACTCCTTAGGTTGTTTTCGCATTCTCATTTTCTGATAACTAAAGGCCGAGATGATTCATAAGGACACAATTCCCTTTTCAACAGTTCTTTCAGATATTGGGAGTGAAAAAATCCAAAAAAAACCTACACAATGATGCAGAATCCTCCCAAAATTGGCCTTAATCTATAATTATTTACAGAATATTATTTCATTAGCGTTCATTTGGTTCATAACGTTCCACAGTAATGGCAATATCCATCAATACACGAAATAAACTAAAGGAACAAGGAACATATTCTATTGGAAACACTCAGTTGGGCGCAAAGATATTAGACCTCCGCAGATAGGTATGATTTCAAATGCCAACAATACAATGCTGTTGCTTCAGCATAGCCGTTCAACACGAAAGAGACATGTGCTGCAATCATCACCACATGCTTTGCGCTATGACGCATGCGTCTAACCCTCCTAAATTTGAAGGAGTGAGGACACACTTCTACGAAGTTAACGATGAAGTAAATACAAAATAGGATAACGGTATATTTACTCATTAACCTTTTGCTTCTATAATATGGAACTGCAGTCGATTCGGTATCAGTAAGTCGATGGAAAACGAAGAGTACAATTCCAGTATATTCTGCGGGCTCAGCTTACGTATCCGTAATTACCTAGCGGCAGCCTTAGGTTCGAAATTCAAGTATATGTGAAACTTCGTGTTCCAAAGGAGTCAGGAGCACGTCGAAACCACAGCTACTCGAAATTCGAAGCGAAGACTCCAATAACTTCACGTCCATGGACTTCCAGAATTCTACACTCCAATCGAAGGATGCGTTCGCGTATTTGTAGACACTTTGGGATCAATAACGCGGTTCCTGAAGAAAATAACTGATCTACGGATCGATTCAATCCTCATCTTCAATTAAAGAAATATCGCAGCTTTGTTCCTGAGATGGGAGAAAGAGTTCCAGAACTGCCCAACATAGGAAGTGGACAGATATTCCCGCACAAAACTGCAAAAGGCACTTTCGGGCGGTTTCACAAAACTTTTGACGTCCTATTAACTCGTTTATTTCAGTTTGAAATCGATGTCTGGGTTAAAAATTTACTGCAATCGATCACAGAATATACTGTTGACTTACAATCAAGTCCTTGGTAGGATACTAAATTTTTGTGAAACTTACCTTAAGTACCTATATCAGATCGTTCTAGAACTGTTTAGGTTTATGTAGAACTCTTATAATAATAAGGTGGAGTGTGAACGTGTATTATGTAGTGACTTCTGTCACTATGAAATTTTAAGGTGACATTGATCCTTTTTGCTTGATTTACACCCTGAGCTACTTCCCTTCTTCATCGATTCCGCTATTCATCTCTTCTTCTGTATACAATATTTTTCCGCTCATTTTTGCTTTCATTATCAGTATTTTTTATCATCTGCATGAGATGAGACCTTTCGTGTCTATATTGCTCTTGGACCTCAGAATGGTCGCAGCTAATGTCGCCTTAATTTCTTTACACTTCAATGCTTTTTTGAAGCATAGTTAACTTGCAGAAATTAAAAATTACGCTTGGGTGTTCGCTTATTCTAGTCAGCAATAGTGGTATTGTTCTGTCAAGATATAAATCATAAATATTTCACCTCCGAAAAAACTAGAAGAATATTGAAATATTCTGTGTCGGTCTTTTTGCGTTTTAAGATTAGTGCACGCCTTCACGTTGTCATTTTTCCACCATGTACATGAATCCAATTCCTGAAGATCAGTGTATTGGGAAAACAAAATGAATTTCAATCAATATCTGAGAATAAACTGCGTAAAATCTACAGTAGGTATTTTATGTTTTGTTTTCATTCTGATCAATCGTGAACAGAGTTACTTCTGAAAAAAAGGCATGGAGATATATTCGTAAAGCAGGTTTGAAGCTTAATAAAGAAGATCGAAAGCGTGAAAAGGTAAAATAGGGGTTCAATCTGAATGGAATCAGTATCTTAATTGAATGAAAATGGTTTGAATGCGAAATAGGAAAAAAAGTCACAAAATTGATTTTGAATGTAGTGAAGTGGCGGTAGACGGAGTCAATAACTAGATATGTCACCATTCTGACTACAAATTCGAAATATCCATTTCACGATTGTTTTTCGATTATTTGTGTTGTTGTAACTCTTCAGTTCTTGTTTTTAGCCAGCTCCTCGAATCTGTATTCATACTTGAAGTATTTTTTCTGAGACACTCCAGTTGGACTTCAGAAATCAGTGGGTGGAGAATTATAAGTTTTGCGCTTTTCAGTACATTATGAATCTGAAATAATTCTGTAGTTGTACAGATTCAAATCTGAGAAATGTGTGGTGATATAGTTGTCATGCAGTAATTCCGCTACAGATTTGTTTGTCGTAGATGTTCAACGTAGGTAAAATTCATCAGAAATAGGGTTAAACAAAAGGGTCTCTCAAACTCTGACATTTAATAGCGGCCATATTGTTGTCGACTAAACTCTCATTTGATGAGTTGGTTGTGTCACATCAACACCGACATAGGAACTGTTCAACAGCACTTTCGAATGATGAAATTGTTCCATTAAAATGGGTGTTCTGTTCGGGCAAGGTTCCCACATTTTACGGTCAGTAGAATCTTCCAATTAAGAGCACTATTTGCAGTGTTGTGATTGAATATGATTTCACTAGTTCAGTGAATAATGAACCCGCATGAAGAGGAAGCTCAAGATTTATCGAAAACGTCACTGCATTACGTGGCAGTGTACAGAAGAATTCGAGACAGTGGGTTTCGTGTATCCCTTCAGAACTACTCGGCCTTCCGTACAGTAGATCTTGGTGAATTTAACGTAACGTAAATAACCATAGAAATCAACGCCTTTCAGCACCGACGCAGCAACCATTTGAAGGATGTATAATGGTATCGATAGGCCTATTAAAATAATGAAGCATTTCGATGCAATCTAGCGCACATATTTATTTGAATTTAAATAAAGGAAGCGCCTTAAAAATACTTTACCGCAAATTGCTAGGAAATTTTGACATTTCAGACGAAATTTCTCAGAGAATAAGTCAAGATTTCCCAATTGTTGAGAAATATTCATTTCCTTACATTTTTCAGTGTTCCTCAAAAATGATTGAAAACGCGTTGTTAATAAGTAATTAATTCATATTTTCCAAGGGTTGACTTCAACATTGAATAAGTCATCTTTAAACAAAGGTCTAGGAAGTATGATATTTCAACATTTTCCGAGAAAGAACGCTCTTGTTCTAGAGAACAGCGCGTTATCATTTCGTCACGATGGTCTTAAACCATAGGGTTGAACTCCCTGAAGAAGAATCCGTGTTCAAATTCAATGCTGTCTGTCCGTCCGTCCGTCAGGCCATCCGTATGTGCTCTAAATTTCGAAATGAAGGACCTAGAGTCTTGAAATTTTCACGGTAGGTTTTGATCCTGAATATCTCGGTTAGATTCTTTAATGGGCCAAATCTGCCGAATGGTTTTTGTATTACACCCATTCGAAATTTTCAGTTTCCAATAACTCGAATAATATTTATCTGATCGGGATGAAACTTGGTTGAAAGGTGAAGAGTGTCAATGAGAAGAATTAAACATGGAACATTTTTAAAAAAAAAGTATTTTTTCTCGAAAATCTTCATGTTTTATTTAAATTCCACTGAATTTTCCAACTCACCATTTCGCAATGTGAACAACCGCGTAAAAATTGCTGACGTCACGTCATTGCTTTTAAAGGTTTTTACTTTTGCGATAATCCATTAAATGATTTTATGCATATTCTAAACCTTTTTCCTTGATTTCTTTGATAATAATTCTGAGGAAGCAGTATTCACTGACTCAATTAACTCTGGAGAAGTCCCAGAAACGGAAAATTCATTACCACTTATCATTTTATACTGTTTCGTTTTCGAAAACACCTGCAATAAAATTTATATGCGTCAAGTGTGACAATTCAACATAAATACCTTTCTATGATGTAAAAAACATTGTGTGCTCATCTGAAAAAGAAGTGGCAAGATTGAAATACTAAGAAATGTATATTCTGTGCTTTAAGTTTGAATGAAAAAAATGACGTCATCATTGGTAAATACGATCACAGATGAGCATACCATGTTGTGCTTACATCATGATACCTTTCCATAGTGAGGCGATTGTTTAAAATTAATTGATATCTGTCGAATTTGAAACAATTTGCGGAAAAAATTTGTTTACCTCGTATAGTGAAAGTCACATTCCTGGACTATGTGTTGCTAAGTGTCGGCTTGCGCCTCGACTTCACAGCCTTCACAGTCTACCAGGAATGTTTCATCAACTCATTGTCTCATCATCTTTTTTGATTATTTTCAAATTTCAGTTCTTCCTCTCATCTGACTTTCATGCTATGAAGAATACTATTAAAAGGTCATTCAACTAGGAATGATTTCTCGTTTTATGTTATTTCATTCTGTGTCATATACGAACAACTCTTTATGGATTGAATCATAAAAACTTTCCATTTCGGGAAAGGTTCAGAAATCGCGGAATATATCTTTGATACTTCAATCTTCCCAGAATTTAGGAGCAAAACATCGATATCAGTGAATGTAGTGTTTTTCCGAGCTAACTCTGATACATGATACATTGCGACTTCCTCTTTCTGGCGCCTACACCCACCCTTTCTACTCTACATTTAGATATCTGGAACCGAACTGTTGTCCATTCTCGTGATAAATCTTCCGTTGAAGTCGTTAAACCCTTGGTTTGTTTTTCATTTATTTCATATGAATTTACTACCACGGTCAGCAATAAATATGAAAGTAGTTCAGTTTTCAGGGAAAACGTACGAGTTTCAGTATTTCGTAACTTCTTTGTTTGGATTCATGCGGTTGAAACAAAAATTACTCTGAACAGAATCAATTTTCTTTAAAAATTCATCTATAGGAATGCCGATGATTCTATGTGATCAAATTTGTAGAGCAGTTTCTCAACTGATTCTATGTTCTATGTTCTATATTCTATGTTGATCAAATTTGATTATAATTTTGGCATATTTTTATCAGACAACGATATGATGTGTATGATTACACTTGGATCTCAATCCTTTTTCATTACACCATGCATTATTCCTCATGCCAGACACTCAAAGGGTTGTTTATTAAAAAATCTGCTGGAACGAAACTAGTGATGAATTCGAAAGAAAACCTTTTTAGGCAATGAAGAAGTGAGATGGCTAGTTTTCAAAATAATTTTGGCATACATAAAAAGTAGAATTCGAAAGTTGCAGGAAAGTTTTTAAAATCACAAGAACTGAAATGTCCCAGAAAGTGTTGATTTTCGGTTACCACTAAATGTGGCTCAAACGATAGCAAATATAGTCATACTCATACCTCCTGCAAGTTTGACGTCTAATTCGAAATCACAAGAAAGGATGTACCTCGTTCAACTATTATCAAGATAACCCTTATGCAAGATCGAGGGCCGTATTTATAGTTGCTCCTTGAGGCTTCCTTACTGAAGGCCGCCTTGAATTGACTTTTCTATGCAAACAAATTCAAGTTTTTTGCATAGAAAAGCAAACTCAAGGCGGCCTTCAGTAAGGAAGCCTCAAGGAGCAACTATAAATACGGCCCTGAACTATCAGAAAAAATAAAAGATTCGGACTCTATGTCAACGCAAAAGCCAGAGAGTAAAGTAGTACCACACAATCAATTTGAAGTGGTAGAATATTATAAAAACTCTCTTGAGCTACATGTTCTTTAAAGCCGCGTACAGACACGGGAGCAGAGCTGCTCATGAGCAGCTCGCGAAAAAATAGACACAGCGAGGCAGCCTTGAGCGAGATGTGGGGCCAAGTCGAGCCGCCGTGGCTCGCGAGCCCCTTTCCAGTAGTCCGTACAGCAGCGTAGTAAAACAGACGTTTATTATTTTACGAGAGTTCATATGTATAAACGTGTACTGATATGACGAATGAGAATGATGCTAAATATAAAAATTATTTAATGGGCATGATTGGGGAATCGTTTCCATGGAATGTGGTTGGAGATACGGAAAATTGATAAATGATTAAATTATTCCATAGGAATATTGTACATTATAAGCTTATTCACAATGATTTGGCAACGAAATATATATTCACATTGTGAACCAGCCGGAAAAGTCAAGAACAGAATTCGTTCAACCCTTTGATTATTCAAAGTAACTGACGGGCTCCTCGAAGCTCATGCTGAATAGAAAATTTACACAGTAGTAAATTATTCAAAACGCTCTTATCCATACTCACTCACAACTGTTTCAATTTTCATAGTGGCCTGACGCTTTTTTCAAAGGCTAAAATAAAGTTAACTCTCTATAACATCAGAAAAATAAATTGCAACTACAGTAGCTTTTCCCTGTTTATTTCGTTAACTCTAAGTTTTTACGGCACAAATTTCGAATCATCTAGGATTAATATCAATATAGACTCAAAGTAGGTACTACCTTGATGAATACGCTTATAGCAAAATACTAGAGACAAATCTGCCGAAATATTTCATTACAGTTGCATTCCAAAAAAAAACAAGTACCATTATATACCTAAAGATATTTTTCATCTGATAAACAACCGCGAAGTAATTATTATTATTTTCAATATGTATAACTCTGAGAGAATCGTCCGTTTTTTGTCTCTGATTATAGATTATTGACAGAATGAAAAGTAACGAATTATGCATTATATCTATTCTTTCAGTGAGAATTATTCGGAAAAATATCCTATACGATTTAATTCACAAAATATATCTCACGGCTCGATCCGCATTTCTATTAAAATTCTATTTCATTAGAACTATTCCATACAAACGATACGCCTATGAATAACATCAAGACGGATAGCGTCACGAAATGCAGCTGTGTGCTCTCAACATCGTAAAAACATTCCAACGCTACTTGTTTACCGTCCAAACTGAGCCTGAGGAATCTTTTTGCCTCGCCGTAAAAACCGACATCGGATGGATCGAGTTTAGCGGCTCGCGCACCGCTCTGCTCCCGCTCAAAAAACTGTCTACACTTGCGGGGCAGCCCAATTAACTTGCCTCACAAGCCGCTCAGCTCGCGTGTCTGTACGCGGCTTTAGAGCAAACACTACCACGTTTTGGTAAATTAGGGCTCGGCAACACAGTCACATGCAAGTTTCAATAAAAGCTCGTTAGTATCCTAAGGTCAGGCACCTACTGGCTTTCTGCCTAATTTGACGTTGCCAATAACCGCGAGAAATATTGGAAATGCGTGAAATTTAGAAGAAAACGAGGTGTCGTTCTGCATTCTTTAATGAGAATGCGCAATGTTACTTATTTTTCCATTTTTGATTATATTTCAGTTTTTATCTTCCCGAATATTCTCGAATTATAAAAGTGGCAATATTGTGCATTCTTACAATTTTTTTCAACCATTTGCACCCAAAAAATCATCCCATTTCATTCGATGTAGTGTTCGCTCTTAATTATGAACTAATGTGCCTGGCTTACGATATCCTAACGGTATAAATAAAACTGGCAATCTTCGAATATAATGCATGAAGTTCTTGAGATAAGTTTCACATTTTCCTGACTGATGAAAATATCATAGGGTTGAGGGTTATACTTATGAGCTGTTAATAATATCAAAAAAATAATGGGAATTGCTACGTTCAAGAATAAAGAAATATTACATTTTGTGATCTTTTGCAGATATATCTCTCGATGAATTTAATTTTCCAAGAAAAAATAGAAATGGAAAATTTATATAACATAATAATTCGAATAAGAGAAATGCAGCAAATAGAACGCGAATATCTTTCTGTTAAATGCGATGTGTTAAGTGTTTCTCCAATTGGTTATGTCAATTATTATGTGCCAGTTAATATAAACTTTCTAAATTTTGTTTTTCATGGAATAGATTAACTAACACAAAATATTTCTCGCAGGAAATCTTTACGGATTGTTTAATTACTCGATCTAAGTACTTGAATACTTAATATTATTATTTATGAAAACATTCCACTGAAGGTAGAGTATCCCTCCGTATACAAAACCACTATTTCTGAGTGGTGAAAACTAGAATGAACTCGTACATATTTGCCTTACCTAATTTTGATCGTTTTAATGGTTCTCTGCAGTTCATCACGGCATCTGTAACAGATAAGACCTTTCAATTTCATAGGCATGGAAATTCCTACATGTGATCCATGATAAGAAATTATTTAAGGATTCTACAGCCCAACGCGGCCGCGGTGGCGATCAGGCAGCGGTAGCGATCTCAATCAACTCAAATATATGCATTTTCTTGCTAATTCATTCGTTTGAGTTGAGATCGCTACCGCTTCCTGATCGCAACCCAGGCCGCGTTGGTTCGTAGAATTCTTTATTGTATAACTCAGCCAGGACAAGAAAATTTGGAGGTGCGCTACAAAGATAAATTCATTATATTTCATCTATATATTTATACGGAATATCGGAAAGGTCTAGAATTCAGTTTGTGGTAACATTTACTGCTAAATCAGTTTGTGAAACCAAATCTCATTTCAAGCAGTGGCGTAGATAATAAGTAACTTGTGAAATGGCTCCCGATTCCTGAGATCGTGATCTGATCTAAGAAAATTGAAACACCTAAAACTAATGTGGAAATAATGAGTATACTCTCTAAAGAGCTCGAAAAAGAACAGAGACCATAGAGCGGTGTACTTGCGTGATACTTTGCCTTTAAATGGCAACAATCACAAAAATGGATTTCATTCTGAAAAAGGATATCACTGCTGTCCGTCGAGTTTCAAATCTCCCATCGGAAGATATGGCCGTATGTGTGAAAGCGCTGACTGCGTGAGGTGAGTCACATATCAATGAACATTTTGGGAGAAATAAGGCTCTATCGAATTTCAGAAAACTAAACTTCACTTCGAATGGGTCAAATCATGATATAAAAAAATGGTGTACTCATCTGAAAAAAAAAGTGACGTGAGCAAGATTAAAATAAAAGGAAATATATATTCTGTGCTTCGAATTTGAATGAAAACGTAACGTCATCATTGGTAAATACGATCACAGATGAGCAGATGAGCACATCATGTTTTACACTTACATCATGGGTCAAATGCATCATATGAATGTCATTATTACCATGAAGAATCAAAAAAATTAACTATTCGAAATGATATGCTTGAAGAATAAAGGTTGATTCTCACTTTAACTTACTCTCCAGTATCCCTTCCGTATTAGCTTCGTCAAAATTTAGTACGCAAAAATGTCATAAGGACGGAAAGTAAACAGGAAGTATAGTGTGCTTACATCAACTCATTAACACCTTATAATATTTTACTGGAAGGATATTGGAAGGTTATGGAATGTATATAGTGATAATCAACCTTGATAGTTTTAAGGTTTGTTCTTTGTACCTACATGAACTACACTAATTACTCCACTGATTCTGTTCGGTGTGTTTGTTGTAGCTTGCACTCTGTTCGTTGCGGAAATATTGGGAGTCAGTGTAGTCACAGATTACGTGTGCAATGCATAGATTGAGATTATCTTCTGTGGTGGTTATGTGTAAATATAATTCATAATCATAGACATCTGTGGTTATCTCTAGTTCCTGATTGGAAGTGTTTTGTTCTCCATGTGGGGTTATTTTTGGACGAAATTTATTTTCATCATATCGTTATTTGAAATGGAATTTTTGTCCGTGACGACAAACTTTACGACAAATCTACACCACCTCGAAGTGGTAGCGAAAACACAAGAAGCATAGAACTCTATCATCTTGGGATTGCGTAAAATCATCTATCATATATTTGTATTCTGCGAGAATCGTAGAACAGATTGAACTACACTAAGTCCACTCATTCAGTTATCTGTGACTACACTGAGCTGCAATGAGAATTGGAAGTCAGTGGAGTTGGTATAGTTAGTGTAGTTCATACAGGTACAAAGAACAATCCTTTTGTCACATATTACACATCAAAGATTTTTTTTTTGAGACTCCTGTCAAATTGACATTTTTAAAATACCAAAGAAACTCAAATCAACTTGCACTGAAAATTTTTAATTCTACCTCTTTTCAGCTGAAGCGCCTAAAAAGAGGTAGAATTGAAAAACTTTCAAACCAACTGAATCGGTGTTTTCTGCAGTTTCTTGAAAACTTTGATTCGACAATGGTCTCAAAAAAACTAAAAATCGAAAGAGAATAATTCTGCTATTTTTCAGTTTGCCTGATGAAAGAGTCAGATTTGTTATCTGAAATTTCACAGTTTGTTTTGTTTGTCGTTTGTATTTTTCCGGTATTTTTCATTATGCAAACTATTTTCCTAGAAACTGCTCTTGAGAAAAAGTTCAATCCGCAAGGCGTTTCCCGTAAAAAAAATAATTCTACTCAATTTTGGAGTGCATTGAATTTTATGTTTGAATGCAGGTTTCTTCATATCTGATGAAAGTGGCTGTTCAGTTTATATTATATAAGAATATATTTTTTGTTTCCATGTTTCAATATTGAATCTTTTTCTGTATTTTGTCTTTCATTTGTCACGAACAGAGGACAGCAGGTTAATCATCATATTTTTAAATATTCTCATTCAGCAAAATAGTATTCGAATCCGTTATAATTTGGCTAAACCCTCATTTTACAAGCAACGGCAAAGTAACACCAATTTGAAGGTTACTTCGTCACGATTTCGGCAAAATGAAAAGAATATAAGTACTCAAATTTTCGATTCGTATTCAAAAAGATTCGTGACACATACATTAAAGTTGAAGCTACAAAGAGAAGATAGCATAAGTCTTCAGAATTCAAAGTACAATTTTCAAAATTATTCAGAATCTGCGCCAAGTAACTTCGCTCTACAGTTTTTCATTTTAACATAACAAGACTTCATTGAAATAGCAGTTTAACATAATGTGACTTTTGTTCACTTTGTTATTAGTAAGGTACCTTCTGAATAAGAATGGTACAAATTAAATCCTAAAATACGAAAACTACTGAAATATTAGAATGATTTTCCAATAGTCAAATAAAGGAACAATGTCTCTCATGAAAATAGCAATAAAATTTAATTGACTTAAGTATGATAAGTAGGAAATAATATATCGTGTTAAATTCGAATTCAATTAGGTCTCTGAATACTCATGACATTTGTAAATTTCAGTATACAGTCCACAATATCCCATTAAGTTGAACTGAGAATAAATGAACATTTGAAATATATTGTACTGCACAAAGCTGTAAATTACTTCGCGTCACATATCGGATAATGGAAAACCAATTTGTTTGTCATTGTTATTTGTTCGCAGTGCATTCATTAATACACATTGAAGAGAAATATAATGCGTTCAGTCGAATTCTCTTTTTCTAATAGACACGATGAAACCATCTGAAAAACGGTGTCTACATTTCAACGAGCTCTTTATGGGGAAAAGCATAACATCTTTCATTGCATGTTCCTGTTTTTTGGTATTATTAGTTACGGCCACTATACTAATTTCAAGATTCTAGGTCTTTCCTTTCGGAAGAGAAAGCAAACACGATGGCTAAAGCTCGACGTTACTTGCATGAAAATACATATATATATATATATATATATATATATAGTTGGTAAGGGGTTACATTCCACTGCGACCCTAAGGTCTATTGTGCCCCCTTGTCAGAGTTGTTTTCGCAACCTACAGCTCGCCCTCCAGCTCTAGAGCTCTGATGAATTCTAATATCTGTGAGGGCTTCAAGGAGGCTGAGTTCTCATTCCTCCTATAATGCTCCTGTCCAAGGTATCTTTTGCGCAGGTATCTTTTTTCTGCCTTCCAGAAATCTGCCTGTTGAACTGATCATTGAGGAACAACGTAAATGTTTTAGTGATAAAACTGACTATCGAAAAAAAAAGAGTCTCAACAAGGAAATGTCTGGTGATGAATACTGTTCGCTCAAAGTGCTTCTGCCGATGAAAGCAAAGTTGCACAAGGCTTATTTATTACAGCTTTTTCAAGACAAATCATATGAGTGTTGGGAAATTTATTTGTCAATACATAATGAATAAAACTTACGCTACAAGTAGCATAAGTTTTATGTGAACGTATTCATTCTATTCACAATATATTGAGTATTTAGTCCATCGCTATAAAAATAGTAAAGTTATGAGTATTTGTCTATTATTCCAAAAAGTATGTTTTACAATACTATCTGTTTTTCAACTTTCAAGACAGCCTAAGAAATCCACCAAAGTCAATCTTGCCATTTGGATCTGAAAATAAATAATATTAAAATACTGTCTAACCTAATCCCCGTAATTTCGAGTTGCTACACTCAAGTTATACTCTCGTCAACTATAAAAGTGTGAAATGTCTTTGAATAAATCGTGAAATCAAAAATTATCAAAACAAACACGAACAAACAGTACAAAATCGACTATCAAAACAAAATCTATGGACCAAGAGCTCCGGTTATAGTTACGGATATCCAAACTGACATATACGCAACGAAAAATATGTCGATGTGACTAACCGTAACCATAACCGGAGCTTTTGGTCCATTGCTTGAAATCGATTTATGTCTGTATCTAAGGTTCTAAAACTGGCCACCGTGACGCTGCAATCTTAAATTCAGACGCCAATAGGTCTATTGTGCCCCCTTATCAGAGCTGTTTTCGCAACCTACAGCTCGCCCTCCAGTTCTAGAGCTCTGTTGAATTCTAATATCTGTGAGGGCTTCAAGGAGGCTGAGTTCTCATTCCTCCTATAATGCTCCTGTCCAAGGTATCTTTTGCGCAGGCTCACAATGGCGAGGCATTCTGTGATCAGGTGAAAAGGGGTTTCCTCCTCCTCCCGACAAAATCTGCACTCGTCAGTTTCTGATAATCCCATTCTCATCATGTGCTTCCTCAGGCGACATTGTCCTGTGAGGAAACCAGTGAGGAGGCGTAACTTATTCTTACTGAGATCCAAATGATTTTTGGATCTAGCAATTTCAAAGTTCCGAAGGAACTCTTTAGAGTGTTCCATTCCTGGAGAATTCCTCCAGAGTGCCCCTCTTTCATTTTCTTCTTTCTCCAAAAACTCTTTCTTATAGGTACATTTGCCTATACCACAGAAAGGTTCTGGGCCAGTAGGTAGCGTTTGTGCTCCCTTTCTGGCTAGAGTGTTGGCCTCTTCATTTCATGAAAATACATACTTGTTTTCCATAAATAAGCGGCCATCATACTAATCGAGATATTTCCCACAAAAAACTTAATTTTCTCCATTATGAGTAGAATGAAGAGAGAAATAGGCGGGCATTTTTTCACTCCTACTAAAAGGTCCTCCTCAAGATATATTATCATCAAACACTACCGCAGAATCACGTACATAAATTAACAGAGCCTTCACCTCCAGCATTTTGCCATTTGTCTTCCGGCGTCGCAGTCCTATCCTCAAATGTCTTTAGGGTTATTTTTCGCGCCATTCAATTGTTTGCTCTAAGTGGCGCAGTTGAATTGGCTTGAATACTAATGAGAATAATATGCGAGTATTTCTTGGAATCCTGAATCGTTTTTTCAACCATTTGCGGTCTAGCATATTGAATGAAATGGAGTGAATTAACTGAGATGTCAACAAACATATATCTGCCTCCAAAACTTTTCAGGAAGATGCTTGACAGATAATCGATATTTGATTACTATCTGGGACACCAAACGTCAGGAGTTTTGAAGTTTGATAAATGAATAATCCGAAAAGCAGCAGAAAATACTAGAGAGGTAATTCTGAAGAATTTTGTTTCTAATCAGTTGAAACTTTGTTTTATGAGTTAGTAAACTATGATTTGTGGTGTGCAACGATAAATTATGACCTAATTTTCATGAAAAATATTAAATACTCAAATATTTGAGGCGCACATCAGATGAATTTCTTTTTTTTTACCCTGAAAACTCATTCACAAGATTGTCTTTACTTCATAGTGAACTTGATTTTACGATCCTCTTCTGTACTTCGAAGACAGAATCTACCGTTGAACCATTTCCCCGAAAATAACTACAATAAGTTCTGAAAACCCTACCTAGAAATTAAAAATTTTGTTTTTGCGCGCATGTTCTAGGGAAACAACGTGTTATCGCTTTGTCCAATTGTCTGTTATTTTCGATAATTGAGCCGTAAATGGTCTCAAACGACTAGGTTGGACTCACTGATGACGAATTCGGTGTCAAAATCGATTCTGTCCGGCCACCTGGCCGGCCGTGGACACGATAACTGTCAAGCGGAGGCAGCTAGCAACTTGAAACTTGCAGAGTAGTTCGCGCGTCGGAATGCCGAAGTTAAGTTCGTTAATGCACCAAATCGGCCAAAATGTTTCGGAGGTATAGTCTTTTGAAATTTTGAGGTTATTTCCCTCATATTTCAGAAACTACTGGAGCGATTGGATTGAAACTTGGCAATTAGTTAGAATTTCGTTGAAATCGTGAGGTCACCCAATTTAAAAAAATTTGTTCAAAATTTTTTTTCGAAAAATTGTTTTTTTTTTGAAAATGTTGTTCATATTCAAGAACATACCTTGAACTTCATATTTTTCAGCAGTGTACCAAATTTCAGTTAGATACGATTATAATTTTTGGAGATATTGGAAAAAAATATGTAAAATTTCGTGGTTTTCTTCTCGATATCGTTTTTTGTTGTTCGGTATAACTCAAGAAATACTGATTCAATCGTGATAAAACTTCGCAACTTGTTTGAAGATGCTGGAAGACAACCTCGTGCAAAATTTCGTGATGATCGTGTCATCAGAACAATTCGAAAAAAAAATTTTTAGTGATTTTTCTGTTCAAATATTCAATATTCTGTGATCTTCTTATCATATTATCCTCACTGAATTCTGAATGAACCTTCGAACTGTCATTTTTGATAATGAACTGGATTTCAATTCGATCTGATCTGTATTTTTGGAAATATTGGGAAAATAAAATTTTGAATGGGTTAATCTGCTAAATCATTGGGTAGGTTTTACCCATTCACGAATTCCTTCGTTTTTAAGGTCCAAACTTTCTCGTTCGTGGAACGATAATGTTTTCTTTTCTACCTGTTTGTAATTAGATTGCGATGTTCTTTATTATTTATTATTTTAACTGTGAATATTCGACCAATTTCATCTATACACTGTGTGTTCGATGACTTATATTCCATATAGACGAAACGTCGCATAACTAAGAAGTTGCATTTCTTGGAAGGCATTATCCATTGTTAATTTCTCTACAAATATCGAGTTCCTAAGTTGTTTCTTTCGGAAGGTATTGTGTTTATGGTTGGCCGTTAGGGGGTAAAATCCGCCCAATGATTCCGTAGATATACCCATTCAAAATTTCATTTTCCCAACATTTCCAAAAATACAAATTAGATTGAATTGAAATCCAGTACTTTATCGAAAAAATATCTAGAAAAGCACTTTTTGCGCGCTTGGTCAAATTCCCCACCAAAGCAGGCCTCTCCATTGAACATGCGCGCCAAACCTGCTGCCCTCACGGCAGTGCTTTTCTAGATTTTTAATTATATGATATGTGATATTTGGCGATCTACTTATTATATTCCTCACGAGATTCAGGATGCAACTTTAAGTTGTTATTTTTCATTGGAAGGCTTGATTTTAATTCGATTCGATCTATGTTTTTGGAAATATCGGGAAACTGAAATTTTGATAGAATTATATATACCTGCAGAATCATTCGATAGTTTTCACTAATCCGCCAATTCGGCCTTCGTAATTAAACTTGAAACTCACTCTACAATGTTCAAGCTATTGAATAGATTCTTCAGAAAATTATTCTGTTCACTATAAGTGGTTATGCCGGCCGTTAACCCATTAACTTTAGGAAGAATCGACATAGGAAATATATGTGTACAGTAGGTTTTCAGTTTGATGAGGAAGGTCGAATGCTTGAATGGGTTGATTTCCTCAATTATTCCTCAGATTGTTATAACCATTCAAAATTTTGGATCGAATTGCAATCTAGAACTTGATCGAAAATTATAGCTTGAGGTTCATGAAGATTTTCGTGAGGACCATATATGAAGCAGACATGCATTTGGCGGGGTCAATACGTGTATATATGACCACTTCGGAAACGGAACAAGCGCCTAAACGCTCCTGACCTCAAGTCAGTTCTTTGCTAGGGGTATTTCTAGAACAAGCCTGCAATAAGTCAAAAGTACATATCTAGATAATTTCATCTGAGTTTAGTGAAATGCTCCGAGGGATATTGAAATATTTCTGAAATTAATTTTCACCTTTTTCTTTTATGGCATCGATATTGGAGTCCTTATTCTCCATCCAATATCAAGATTTCGAGTTGATCATAATTACATTTTGCCCCCTTGTTTTCTCTAATATTCAAGATTTTCGAATTTCTCAAGGAAAATGATTTCAAACCATAATAGCATAGTGAAAAGTATATTATGATAACAACGAATCACTGAGAAAAAATTCGTGATGAGTTTTGTAATAAACAGATCATCACAAAATTTTGCACAATATTGTACATCAGCATTTGCTAACTTGTTACTTAGTTTCATTATTATCAGTTCTTTATTTTTCTTCTCGAAAATTTCTTAGAACTGGGACCAGAGCGAACAACTGAAATTTGGTTCCGCGATGTGAAATATCATTTCAAAGTATGTGCAGAATTGGATCTCAATAATAATTATAATAATAATAATAATAATCATCTTTATTTCAAATCATCTCACTTGTAATACATTAGAGTTACATGATATGAAACAGTGTCAGGAATAAACAATTAGCTTCCTTCAATGTCCTGCATAGAATATGGTTCCATTTGTAAAAATTTCTGGTAGATGTGCCTGTTGAAAATGCTTGTAACTTTGATGTCTTTTATTTCCTGGGGTAGATTATTGAATAATTTTAAGCATCTGTACTCACCTTTTTTTTCGGTAGTCGATAGTTTGCATTTGGGATAATTATAATTATTATTTGTTGTTCCGTATGCATGATCGCTCTTGAATTGACCAAACATGCACTTATCCTTATGGAGAAATAGCAAGCATTCTTGAGCGTATATTGCATAAACTGTTAAGATGCAATGTTTCTTGAATATACCCTTACAGGATTGTCGATATTTCAGCCTTCAAGTATTTGTATTGCCCTTTTCTGTGAAGTAAATAATGGTGCCATATTTCCTGATCCATAGAAAATAATGCCGAATCTGATTTTCACTTCAATGGTTGCATGATAGACGGTTTTTGTTGTTTTGGTATTTAGTTGTTTTGATAATGTAGAATGAGCATTGATGGAGGACCCCAGTCTTTCACATAGACTTTCTATATTTGATGAATAGTTTCAGAAACACAAATTTTGCTTTAAGTTCTGAAAACAAAGTATTCGGAATTTAGTAACCACACGATCCCAACTAAATTCTGCAGTCAGTATTCCACAACTAATTGCCTAGTTAATCAGATACAACTACGTTCAGCCGATTTGGCCCATTACCAAACTTTACCTTCTCATTTCGATACGCAACATACTCTCGAAGTTTGCTAGATCTCTCTGATCTCAAAGCGTGCTCACGACAGAATCGATTCTGACATAATATTCGTCATCAATTAGTACAACCTAGTCTTTTGTCACTTCTTTGAAACTCCTGAATGCACATTAAATGGATAATAGTATTAAAGGTCTAAAAACACTCTCCTATTGTACAACCAGATTTATTAACTTAGGACGACATGTTTCTATACAATAATATAATCTTCAGGTCCAAAAAAGTGCTGGAAATGTTCAACATAGTAAGTACGGAGACTAAGTGGGTTGCCTGAATATTTTGTTAGAATGTTTTATGTTGTAACAAGATTTTTGAAAATATCGATTGGAGCTTATTTTGGGAGGATTTTGCATTATTTTCTAGGTTTTTATGGGTTTTCACTCCCAATATCTGAAACAGAACTATTAAAAATTAAATAAAATTGTTTTTTCCATGAAAAGCGGATTGCAGTATCAACTATTTGTCAAGGGCAATTTTCTGCAGAAAAGATTGCCTAGTGAACAACACAGGAACAATACAAACGATAAAGAAAACGAACTGTGACGTTTCAGAGTACAAATCTGACTCTTTAATCAGACAAAATAGAAAATTTTCTTTTGATTTGAGACTTTTGTCACATTGACAGTTTTGAGAAAACATAGCAACACAGAATCATTTGGTTTGAAAGTTCTTTGATTCTACCTCCTTTTTAAGTCAATTCAGCCAAATAAGGTCAATTTCTACCGAACAATGAGAAAAATTACTCTCTCAATTCAACATAATGCAAGAGGACTCTTCAATTTTTCTTTTCAAATTATCTGATTCCAACATGCTTTTCCAATGGTCGAACATACATAGTTCGCTATTTGGGATTTTTGTATGTCTCTTATTACTTAGGTTGTTTTGTGCTCTCGTTTTCTAATATCTAACGGTCTTGACGTTTGTCCTGTATATGTCTTTCCACAAATACAGGGAATTGGCGAATGAAGATAAGCGCTACTCCCTCTGGTGGCTATCCGAGTAACCCGAGGTACAGACATTATCATTAACAAGTTAAAAGAAATGTTAAGAAAATGAGCAAGTTTATGCATTTTTCTTGGCGTTGGTGTGATTTTACAAGTGCTTCTACTGAGGAAAAGCAAACTCAAATGTTCCTTCGCATAGATTTCTACAGCCCGGTAAAAAATTTGTAGTTGGGTTGAAAGAAACTTCCTTTAACAAGTCGGGTCTGAAAGTGTTGAAGAATCGATAAAAACCAACAAACAAGATTTATGAGAGTCTGTTACCTTCATTTCACCGATGATGATCATTTTTATAGAGGTAAGCACGAATTGCTCATGAAATATTAGATCACATTCATGAAGACCATTTTTTTCCAGGCCTCTAATCTAAGCAGAGAAATTTACTTAAGAGGAATGCTCTGCCTTCCAGAAATCTGCCTGTTGAACTGGTCATTAAAGAACAACGTAAATGTTTTAGTGATAAAACTGACTATCGAAAAAAAAAGAGTCTCAACAAGGAAATATCTGGTGATGAATACTGTTCGCTCAAAGTGCTTCTGCCGATGAAAGCAAAGTTGCACAAGGCTTATTTATTACAGCTTTTTCAAGACAAATCATATGAGTGTTGGGAAATTTATTTGTCAATCCATAATGAATAAAACTTACGATACAAGTAGCATAAGTTTTATGTGAACGTATTCATTCTATTCACAATATATTGAGTATTTAGTCCATCGCTATAAAAATAGTAAAGTTATGAGTATTCTCTTAGTATAATCTTGCCATTTGGATCTGAAAATAAAAAATATTTAAATACTGTCTAACCTAATCCCCGTAATTTCGAGTTGCTACACTCAAGTAACAATCTGGTCAACTATAAAAGTCTGAAAAGTCTTTGAATGAATCGTGAAATCAAAAATTATCAAAACAAACACGAACAAACAGTACAAAATCGACTATCAAAACAAAATCTATAATCGATTTCAAGCGATGGACCAAGAGCTCCGGTTATAGTTACGGTTATCCAAACTGACATATACGCAACGAAAAATATGTCGATGTGACTAACCGTAACCATAACCGGAGCTTTTGGTCCATCGCTTGAAATCGATTTATGTCTGTATCTAAGGTTCTAAAACTGGCCAACGTGGCGCTGCAATCTTAAATTCAGACGCCAATACTATAAACATAATTTTTTGATCTGTGTTGCTATGTTTTCCCAAAACTGTCAATGTGACAAAAGTCTCAAATCTGAAGAAAATAATTCTTGAAATTTTCTATTTTGTCTGTTGAAAGAGTCAGATTTGTACCCTGAAACGTCACAGTTCGTTTTTTTTTATCGTTCATTAGGCGATCTTTTCTGCAAGAAACTGCCCTTGACAAATAGTAGATACTGCAATCCGCAAGGGCGTTTTTCATGAAAAAAACAATTTTTATTCAATTTTTAATAGTTCTGTTTCAGATATTGGAAGTGAAAACCCATAAAAACCTAAAAAATAAGATTACTGAAAGTTGCATTATTATTGGAAAACATGCATCGTTTTATCTGAATGTCTCTAATTTTCGAATTTTGAGCCAAAATTGGTCTCAAACGACTAGGTTGGAATCACTGATGACGAATCCGGTGTCAAAATCGATTCCGTCTGGCCGCCCGGCCTAACGCACGGTTACGAACGTACGAAGGATTCTATCGACTTGGTTGCATTCAAAATGAGAAGGCTGAGTTCGTTTATGGGCAAAATCGGCCAAATGGTTTCGGAGTTATAGCCATTTGAAGTGTTGAGAATATTAACCTGATTTCGAGAACTACTAAAGCGATTGAATTGAAACATGACAACAAGTTGAAGCCTGAGGACTAGCAAATTGCTCTTCTCGCGACATCTTCAGGGGCTGTATCTAAGCAGGGGCTGCTCAAATCAATATTTTTTTCTGAAAACTCACCCCGTTTTTCGACAAGGAATCACTTACTAATTTTTTGCAATTTTTTTACACCCTTTATATTTCAATTGCAGCTTCATTTCATGAAATAGATAGATTACAACCTCGACCAATTCAATCATTATCTCTTAGGAACACCGATTTGAGTTTCACCAAGAGGAACTCGAAGTTTAGTTTGTACAATTTGTCGTTCTATTAATCTCTGAGCAATTATCTTTCTGAGGCGTAGGTTTAGGCCTCACGTTTCTGGAGGAACTGCCTACTCTGACATAGACAATAGACAATAGACAAGTTGAGAACTCCGATTAAATGTTGTTACAATTTGCTATATCAGTTTGCTTCGGATAAAATTATTCAATTTCAATTGTTGTACAACATTAAGACTAGGCATCAGTGGCGCATCTTACTGCTTTATCAGGATTTAGACCCTATTCAAATTTATAGTTAAATATTCAAGTAAACGTCCCCTTGCAAATACAAAGTTGTCAAACACATAATCAATTTTTTCTGCTTAAAAGTGAATACAACTCTATGAAAATTTTATCGTTTCATTCTTGATGTCAGATTACCACATTGCCATAAAATCAAGTTCACTGAGTTATTCTCTCTGGGTGTTTCTTTTGTAATGGCACTGATATTCATTATACAGGGTGAGTCTTTGACCTTGCAGAATATTTTAACAGAAGATTCCTGAAGCCAAAGAAACACTTTTCTCCCCTACCAATTTTTCCGATTCGGCTTGATTCGTAAGATACAGACTGTTAAAAATCCATAAAAAAATTTAATTTTCGATTATAACTCGCCAACGATCTCATCAGATGAGATGATTTTTGGAATATAGTTTTTTATTGATACGATGAATGTTCCTGGATTACAAAGTTTCATCCACATCCTCCAGTTTCTTTAATATGACCATAAAATTTCATAAAAATACAAGAAATTCAAAGAATCCAACGTTTAAAAATAATTTGAATGTTATTCAACGATTTCTTGACCATTTTTGAAAGAAAAAGTATTCTTTATTTTTTTTTTCGTATGATGCGCCGTTTTCGAGTTATCTGAAATTCAAAAATAAAAAATATCTGTGACATTCCGAAAATTGGGTAATTTGGCTGAATGCAACTCTGTTCAAACAATTCACAGAATTCAATTTTTCCGCGATGCTACGTCTGAAAGTTGAGAATGGAATCCTAGCATTTTTTATTTGGAATGATTTGTAAGCGTAGAATCCCGCAACTCGTGCGTAGAAATCAAAGAGGAAACTACAAAATTTATAAGTACCAGTGATGTATTCATCAGGTTTTCCACACTACGATTATTATCACCAAGACGAAATAAGAAGTTTCTCCAAAATAGGCTTCCATCCCAAAACTATATCTGTGTTATACAGTGGTGATTCGGTCCTGAATCCATTCATGAAGCTTCCCTTTCAATTTCGAGCTAATTTGTGTAGTATAATTGATTAATTTCTCACTTTTCCATGATAATGGAGATTCTTACTGGTTTGAATGCAATCTTTCTGCTGACCCAAATTTCTTAAAATTATGTACAGAACTTTGATAGTATTCATTTTGAGGTATTCTTCAAATGCGCTTTCATAACATGACAACCCATGGTGGAAGAAAACCACCATGACATAACCCTAAAATCACGAAGCCACAGATTTATAGTTCAGTTCAGAATCAGAGTATACAAGTGTATACATAGAATTAGCATATTGTGTGTTGTTTGATTTCGAAGAGTTCTTTCTTTCTGTTCGTCAATTTGGCAACGTTTGTACGTTCATAGATAAATTAGGTACATCTGTTTCATTTATATATGAAAATGAAGGTTTGAATGGATTATGTCTGAATTTGATAATTCTTGGAGAAAATTAAATGAACAAAGAAAATTAATAATAACAAATTGAAGATGAATCTCAAAGCTAATTTGAGTGAAGCTAGATGAATTCTTCATTATCGAAAATGAAACCAAGAGAAGAATATTCAACTTTTATCGCCCACGAAATTTGGAATACCTAACTTGTTTATTGTACTATAAATACAACTTTTTTCACCAACTGGAATGTAAAAAGTAAGTTGTCGCGTGTTTTCATTACAGAGTTGCTTATTTCGAAGATTTGAATGGTATATCTTAGGCTTCTGTTAAAATATTCTGCATGGTCAAAGACTCACCCTGTATTGAAATATTAAATTGCTATCATTTCACGTTTCTGTTGTAGTCCTAAGTTCATGGCCACTTCTCGAAATTACACTTCAGAGTTTCTTCTGGAAGAATATCTAAATGTATTATATAAAATTTGCATTTCAATTATACAACATTTCTGAGGGGCGTTCCAACAGGAAAAGCATCGCAGGTGCTGATTTTCAGATGAAAGCACATAATAAAGCCATTGAATAATAATTTTAGTGAAAGGTGAATGTAAGCAAGAGGTCAACCTGCCTAATTTAATTCAGGCGTTTCCAGAAGTGGAGTGTAATTACGAGTAGGTATATCGACTATAAAAGTGCATAACAGGCAGAAATGACTTCGTTAGAAGTACATATTCGTTGGATGAGTCGGCCTAGTTATTAAATTATCATCCCAACCGTATGCCCTCCTCTACAATCCAAGTATTCATGGAAATTTCACGGTAATCCAATTTCCTTTCCAGATATTGATACAGCATAGCCGAATGAATAGAGGCAGAACGAGTGCTGTTCTGGCCTTTAAGCGTATCGAAACTTGGATTTGAATGAGAACGAAAAACCATCATTTTGTATAATGGACGATTGTACTCCCTTGAGGTTATGAAAGTAAAGTGAGTCTGCAACACTTTAGATATTCCGATATTCATATTCACATTAATTCAGTTTTTCCGATATTGAATGAGATTTCTAGTGTAAAAATAAGCAATTATGGATCTATGGGAAATGATTCCCCAATATAAGGGGCCTGTAGCATTCTTCGGTCATCTGAGGTTACGAAATATCATCGCTTGGAGGACCGAACCTAGTCGAAAGAAGACCCTCCCGGTCAAAGAGCAAGTGCAGCTAATATTATTTACTATTTCCCGCTGGTTTTCTGCCCCTTCTTCTGTTTCAGCTATTATGTAGAAATAATATTATCGAAAATAATTCAAAAGAACGAAAACATTATTTTCCAATGGAAAATATGCTATGCATATATGAACTGGTCAAACATATATATTCGTATTAATGGCATTGGGAACGTCATTTTTGCCTTATGACATACATATACCCCGTTTTCGAAGCATAAGCGAGATACAGGATGTTCAATGTCAACTTTGAGCAATATTCTTATAACTGTGGTGAATTATGCGTAACCTTTGAAATAACGATTTTTGGTCACACCTTAGTATTTTTTGGTAGTCAATTCAAATGTGGTGTGAAATTATGGAAAAACTGAGATGTGACTGAAACCGTTATTACAAAGTTCACGCATAACTTACCACAGTTATCAGAATATTGCTCAAAGTTGACACTAAACACCATGTATCTCGCTTATGCTTCGAAAACGGTGTATATGCCATGAGGCAAAAATGACTTTACCAATATCATCTATACAGCTAAATATGTTTGACCAGTTTATAGTGAAACGCCCTGTATAATCATTGCAATAATACACCATGTCATCAGTGGCATTTGAAGTTCAACTTCAGGAACAGAATGACTATATTTCATGAATGCTATGACAATGATATCAACACAAAGTATTATTTTGTTGTTGAAGAAAGCGTTTCATAAAACTTGAAAATTACCGATATTTCAAGATATTGCGGGCGGTCGACTTAAGTTGAGCGAAAATAAATGCCTCGAATTCGAAGATGTCAGAATTATTACCATGTTAGCCACAGAAATGCATGGTAACAAAATGGCTGATCAGCTAGCAAGGGAGAGGGGATCAACCCCCTCCATTGGACCAGAGCCATTCTGCGGCTTCCCATCAAGCCACCAAGCAAGGGCGGTTGAAGAATGGGAACAAAAGAGGAAGGCCATATCCTGGCGAAGGATCAAAGGACAGAGACAGTCATTCCTCTCGTACTCAACGAGTTGGACTAAGAAAGCTCTCTCACTTAGCAAATTGGAACTGATGAAACTAACAGGCATACTCACGGGACACAGTCCTGTGAATTATCATCATCGGAACATGACGAAGGTTCCTGATGATACCTGTCGCTTCTGCCAACACGCTACTGAGACAGCGGCACACCTGCTATGCAAATGTGAAGCTGTCCTCTGGAGAAGGCTGCGGCATCTTGGCTCCTGTTTCTTAAAACCGGAACAAGTAATGGGTGTAGCACTCAGTAAGGTAGTAAAGTTTATCGAGGCCTTGCTACCTGACTGGTAAACAGCGCGGGGTTGCACAATAGATCTCTAGGTCAAGGTGTCAGCAAGGTTGAGCATAGCCTTATCACCCCTCCTCTATTCTAATCTAATCTAATCTAGCCACAGAAAATCATTCCATTCGAGAAATTTGTTTGTATCTCTGTTTCATTCTTAAACAGAGGGAATTAAAGTAATAATCCAGGGTTTCATTGATAACCTTTGCATCTCGATTGCATCACTTGGTGGAGACAGTTAGTGATGTTAACAAGCTATTGAATCCTCTTGGTGACACTCTGCTGATTTCATTTCTGTATGGTCCAGAGGATCAGCAGTTACATGTTACAAATATACAAAGAGTGGATTAGTTTCTCGAAATCGAAGTGAATAAAAAAAAATCAGTTAGCATAATCGGATCGTTTCAAGTTTCAAATCGATAGGGACGCTGCTCAACGCAATGGATATAATCAAGCTAGAGTTTTGAAACTTCAAAAAGTACTGCCAAATAAAAGAGTAAGTATCTACAAAAACCATATACGAATGATATTTCGTCTGAGAGTTACTCAGATGACCCTATGGTGCGAATAGATATATATCTAGGGTATCATTCAGTGGATTTGATTAATTCCGGAAGCCGATCATCATAATAAAGCTCCAAACCTGTTTTAAACTACCGATCGTAAAATGCTCTGTATTCGGTAAACTCAAGCTGTTTTATGCGGTGTCGATACATTTATGGGTGAACAGTCCGGCTACGAATTTGTACAAACTCTGCTGACTTCAACATAGTGCTTGTCTAAAATCCATGTGAACAAATATCAAGTTCGTGTATTTTACAGATCTTGATTCGTTATTTATCCGTATGTTGAATCTTCAAGATGGAAATTTCGTTATAAATAATGATATACAATGAAAACTACAAATAAAACCACATATCTGTGAAAAAACAAACAGCTAAACGAATACATTTTTCCCAAATCTGATCACACATACATTCTACTGAAAATATTCTTTATGGTAATAGCTTGTATGTTTTAAAAATTTTATCGTTCGAACGCAACTGTTATATTTAATTCAGGATACTCTGGGGATTTCCATAAACGCAGATAATATTCGTTTTCATTCGTAAACAGGGGTATACCTTCCAATCAACAGCACGAAACGGAAAGGTCCTAGGGGAAATCCAAGCGAAGCCAAACTAAACGAATTGATGTTTGTAACTGACCCAAAATTGTCCAATTCAAGAGAGCCTCATCTGGCTTTATGCTCTACTGAGACCAGCTGATTTCATTATCACTCCCTATGCCGTTTTCTAAAATTCTAGTTACGGGCTCTTGGGGTATTCTATTCGAATATCTGAGATAAGAGCTGAAATTATTTGATCATTCAATATTGTCGAGATGTAGAACTGAGTTGCAATGACTTTGGTTCGCAGAAAGACATATTTTCGAAGAGGAAATAATGTTTCCACAAAATAGGATTCGAAAAAATTTTTACAAAAGCACTAACTTGATATTATGGAGCTTTTATATACGCGCTTGTTCAAACTCGTTGCCAACTCGGTCACCGATTAACGAATTAGGTTTATTTACGTAGGTTGAATTCGCGAATTGGTTACATCCACTCTATGTTTTATCAATTATTCGAAAAAAAACACAGATTCGATCGAATCAAAATCTAGTACTTGACCGAAAAATACCAGTCTGAAGGTTAAGGCAGAATTTGGTTACAAGTGACTAGCAACGAAAATTAGTAGCTGGATGAATATCGGTAGTAATGTTCCAAACAGTTTTTTTAATAGAATTTTGAATTGGTTCATGGAAAAAACAGATCTAGTATCAATGAACTAACCTATCCAAGTACGAATATCTGTCGATTGATCAACGAACATTCCACCTAGATCAGAGCTAATCATCCAATAAATCAAAACATCTACACCGAATAAGCGGCATCCAAGAAGAATAGTTACAGATGGTTCGCAGTTTTTACTGATCATCAGACCAAATTACCTTGAATAAACCTTGGACGTGTTTTGTTCTGTATGTGTGGTTATTTCGGACGAAATTAATGTTCATCATATCTTTATTCAGGATTTAATTTTTTCCATGAAGACTTTAAAAAAACTTTACAACAAATCAACATAGCGAAATCAAAAAAAGCATAGAATTCTGGCATCTTGGATTCGCGTAAAATCATCTATCATATATTTGTATTCTGTGACAGTCATAGAACAGATTAAACAACACTGACTTCGCTCATTCTATTATCTGTGACTATAACCAACTATAATCAGCTGCACTGAGAACTTGAAGTCAGTGGAGTTAGTGTAGTTAGTGTATTTCATGCAGGTACCCTAGTAGATAGTGACGATAGTGTCATACAAATTCGTTGCCAACATAGTCATCTTTTCATCATTCTTTTATGGAATTTGGAGGCTGAATTACGACGGTCGAATTCCTGAATGGATAAAATCTACCGAATAATTTTGTAGATATACCCAGTCGCAACATAGGACTATCTGAGTGAATTGAAATCTAGAACTAGATTGAGAATGATAGATAGGTCGAATGTTCATACAGAATTTCATGTGGACCATAAAGAATCAGATTGCGAAATATTGCCATCAAGAGGTAGAGGTGCAATCAAAAATATGGCCGCTTTGGCCACTTGAACATGCGTGCAGAAGCTATCACTTTGTGATAGCTCACTGTGCACTTCTATGATTTTTAAATTGCTATGATCGCAAGGATGACAATTGTTATCTGTGAAAGCCATATCTTGTTTTTTCACAGAGAAACTATAATTGGCTGTAATTATCAGCAATATTTCATATTAATTTAGGATCCCAGAACTTTTCGAAATGATTATTCAATCCACAAATATTCTTAATTACTATAAAACCTCATGAAGTCAAAGGTTATTATTATTAACGTAACAATGAGGACCTTGCACTCTAGCCCTGGCTATTGAAATATCAACAATGAAAAATGTAAGAAAAACTTTCTAGTGATATTATGTATTATGGAATATATATAAGAGTAATAATAATATTTTTATTCCATTGAGATCATTTACACGATATTGGAAAGGTCAGTAGAAAACACAAAATACATAAATATGCTGTAACACAAGTAAACATATAAACAGGTAGGTACAAGGTATTAAAAGCTACATTCCATAAATTCATTTAGACTATTGAATGTGTATTACATCAGGAGATCTTTGAGAAATTCTTCAAATAAATTGAGATTTAGGGCTTCTCTTATAGCGATTCAAACAACTGTATACCTTTATACGATGCACTCTTTTCATAGAAAGTCGTCCGATGATCCTGTATTCGAAGAAGATTACCATGCCTTTTTTATAGTCATGTTTGTCAGCAGTTTAATGAAGTCCTTTGAATTATTTTTGACGAATAGGATATAGTTTTATAGATATAAATACAGGGCAGAGTAAGAATTTTGTTTTCCTGAAAGTAGCCTCTACAGGAAGTTCGCTTATGAATCGCAAAGATGAGACGTTTTTTTTTGTAAGATAAACAATTTTGTCCCATATTATAACATTATAAGATAAGTGCTGGGATGTCATCGCATAGTAGATATTCATTAGTTGTTGTTGGGAGAATATATTTTTGAGTTGTAAGATTGCATAGTAACTGCTACATATCTTCATAGAAATATAATTAGTATATGTCTGAAAAGAAAGTGATGGGTCGAGAAAAGTTCGAAGGAACTTTGTTGTCTCAGAAGAAACAATGTTAACATTTTCAGTATGTATTTCAAAAGAGATGTTGGGATCATTCGTTATATTGAATTTCATTAGAACCGTTTTCCCATGATTGAAAATTAAATGATTGTTCAAACACCATTCAGTAAATTCATTATAAAGAAAGTTGAAATTATCTGCCAGTTCTTCGGGAGAATTGCGACAGATTACAAACGTAACATCATCTGCATATATTATAACCTTACACTTCCTTTTCATATATTCTGGTAGATCATTGATAAACATTATAAACATGCGTGGACCCAGCACAGAACCCTGAGGAACACCCAGATTGACCATCACCTCATTTGACTGATTTTGATTTATTTTGACTGTTGTTTTCCTTTGTCTTAGGTATGACATCAACCAAGTCAACACGTTTCCACGGAATCCCAAATCATATAGTTTTTCTTGGACAAAATCCAAATTAATAACAAAAATATATAAGAAAATGAATATGTTTTAACTCCATATTAATTGCTGCATTTCTTCATATGAGAACATAATTTCACACACTAATATGTGACTTCATCTCATACCCAACAAAAACATAAATTCGATTCCACAGGATCAAGAATCCGACAGAGAGATTACTTGAATCGAAGAGCTCTTGGCACTACATCCGCAAATATGTGGGAGAGTTTCCAGTGACGTAACATTTTATTTATGGACCTCTCCCTTCTATTTTTTTTAGGCGTTTTCCAATTAAACTAGTGCACCAAGGGAGTTTTTCCCCAATCCAGAGTTGTCGTTCGATTTCAGGCTCCAGTAGGATGCTGAGTGTCTAGATATTTTTTTTCATTTGGATCGTTTTGATGCTACTAAGGGCCGGTATAATAAAACTTAACTGAAAGTTATCTTCAACTTTAACTGACAGTTTTGACATATAACTGTCAAAACTGTCAGTTGAAGTTAAAGATAAATTTCAGTTAAGTTTTATAATATCGGCCCTAAGTGGTTCAAACAAAAAGGGAAATAATCAGACAGATTTTGTGCAGCTGCTTGACATTTCAGTGATTGATTTACCATGAATAATTGAAGAACACCTCAAAGGGTGGTCTATTTAATTTTTCAACACCATGTTACAGTAGGATTAAGTTCCAAAACGCTGAAAAAGTAATGACCCGACGATTGTTGTATTAAGAGCTCAAGAACATATAGGATGAGCCCTGAAATTGTGAAGTTATCTCAAATATACAATTTCTTCATGGAGTAAAACATCTTCACTACAAATGGAACTAATTTTAGTGTCTAGAATTCTATAACACGGTTCCTCGACATGCAACTTTTTACGTTCTCATTTATTAGATTATCCAATTTCATATCACACCCAATGTATCCCTGAAATACTGATTTAGAAATACTCTCATCATTTCTGTAGTACATTTTGAGGTGGGCCACTGTTTGTACAAATGTCATGGTTATAATGGTAAAAACTAGGGATCATATCTTGAAATCCATTCTAGATATAGTACGATTTTTCAAATTGAATTCTCAAAGAGTTCTCAAGTATCCTGCCAATTTACGAATGACTCTTCAGGTGGTCCGAAAGATTCTAAGAAAATGACATTACAAAAATTCACGTAAGTCAATTTTTTTAAATGACAAGCCCTGATTTTTCATCTGCTGTATACCCCTGTAAACCGTGAACACAATTACTTCCGAGAGCAACAACTCAAAAACTCGATATTTGTAAAGAAGATTTGGACCTCAATTACGAAGGCCAAATCAGATCGAATTTAATTCCAGTTCTTCATCGAAAAATGGCAGTTCCAAGGATCATACAGAATTTTATGAGGATAGTACGAGTATAACCAGAATATCACAGAATATTGAATATTTGAAAAAAAATCTATTTTTTTTTTAATCGATCTAATGACACGAACATCACGAAATTTTGCACAATGCTGTCCATTAGCATTTTAGCTAGCTGCCAATTTCATCCTGATTGGATCAATATTCCCCGAGATATTCCGAATAAAAACAACGCTATCGAAAAAAAAACTTTTTCTGAATAGGATGTTTAGTTTCCGAGAAAAATTTTTTTGAAAAAATTTAAAAAAATGTTTTTCAGATTTACTGACAGAATGATCACAACGAAATTTCGCGAAAATTTGTCATACTCCAACTAACTGTCATGTTTCAATAGTTCTAATTTCAAAAGTCTTCAACTCCAAAACCGTTTGTCCGATTTTTCGCAATAACGAAATCAACTATTGCACTTCAGAATGCAACCTAACCTGAAAGTTTCAAGTTGATAAGATTTTCTGTACGCAAGTTATTGCCCGTAAGACCATTTTCAGAAAAAAATCGAAAATTACAGACATTTGGACAAAACGATAGCACACTGTTCCCAGAACTTGCGCGCAAAAATTGATTTCATAGCTCATTTTCTACTATATAGGCTTAGCTGAAACAACACATACACGAATTATTCACCAAGTCTTCATCGTAATTTTCCAACTACCCTGTATATTTAATATTCAACCCGACAAATTCCGTTCATCAGGGTACATGTTCATGCTCTTAACTAAGATAGACAAGATTGGTGGGATAAAATTCCTCTGCTCCCCTGACAAGAACGCCGACCTATCGTGGAAATTTATATCATTTAATATCCTTTTAACAACCGTACTGACGATACTTAGGTCGAAAATCTATTGCAAGGACTCCGGGGATTTCGAGACACTAGAAGGAGTTCGGTTAATTAGTAGAAATTCCGTGAAGGACTCAGAACCTCAAATGAAACAACCCCCTGATGATCTTCAGAGAGTCATTCATCATTGAAGCGCTAATTAAGTACTGTAATTTTCTCATGGAACGGGCTCTGTTCCTTTCATTCGAGAAGAATGTTCCTCCGAAGTGCGTAGTTGAAACTTACGAGTTCAATCTTCGCGAATACGTAAAAACCAATAATGATAGAGAAAGGAGGCCATGTTCTAGAGGAACAGCGTGATATATGAGTAGGTTAGGGGCTTGATTGCGAAGGTCGAATTCGTGAATGGCTTAAATCCGCCCAATGATTCCGTAGATATACCAATTCAAAATTTTATTATCCCAATATTTCCAAAAAATCGATTAGATGCAAGTACTGGATTTCAATTGGATCGGTTTATCGGAGATTTCCATCAATTTTGGTTTGCGTTGTCAATTATCGTCAACATGTGGATATCTGTTACTGGTTTCAATGGAAATCCAATATTTTTCGTACTAAGAGTTTGAAATAAGGGTGAATATAAAATATAAAGAGCATGTATATGATAAAACAGATTTAATGCAAAAAAATCAATAACAAAACGAAAAACTCATTAATTGTCGAGACTCTACTACTAAGGGTAGGAGCCTTAGACTGAGGTAGGAGCTGATGATCCACCTGTTTCAGGTCTATGATTTTGAAAAGCTTTAGTTCTTCATTCAGGTAAGAATTGAAATAAGATTATAAATTAAATTGTTTAAGAGATTGCTCGCAAATATTGCAGTTTTCAGAATCAATATTCCGAAATGCAAATGACTTGATACTGCTACTAGCATTTCAGAATTTTCTTCAGAAAAACTTATAATCCCTCTATAATCTTCAAAATTGTTTTATTCCACTGTCAAACTTCTCACTCGTGGTACTCGCGACGATGAAAGTGTGATAAATAACGAGGAAGAATTAGCACATTAAGCTGGAAAAATAATAAACCTTTGTGTAAAATTTGCAGCGTTTTTCTACAATAGCCTAAAAATTATTTATTACGATGAAATATATTGCAAGATTATTGAATATATTGTTTGGTCCCCTTGGATTCCCCCTCAGACAGATCTTTCAGTTTATGTTGAAGCAGCTGACAATAAAAACGATTTCATCGTAAGAAGAACATCGTCGAGTAACCGCCTCATGGGAACTGATGTGGCAAATTCACGTTTCTCACTGAACGACTAATGTATCTGCCAATTGCATGCTACAGTTGACGAATTTCTACGTCACGCCTTTGGAACCTGGTTAAATGGACATTGGCAAAATGTGAACTTTTAGAGAATGAGTTGGGTTATTCGGCAGAAAAGGTCGAACTGATTGGTTTATATTTTTTCGTGAAAATAGATCTTTTTATAATCTGGATGATGTTTTGCACAAGCAATCAGGTTCAGTCAAATGAAATATAAAGTTACTCCTATGGAGATGTTCTAGAACTATTACTCTGTCTCCTCAGTACTTTCAACACTAAGAGCAATTGCTCGCTGTTAAATTTGCATGTTCGATTAAAAACTTCTCCAAATCTATCCAAAACTTGTTAACTCACTCTGGAGCGACCCGTTAAAAGAATAAACTGGGTATCATATTGAAAACGATACAGAGGTTCTTTGAAAATGGAAAATATTGTTCTTGCGTTCGACATTTTCTAACATGAAATTTATGATCATATCATTGCATTCCTCTGATGGGCAGCAATCGAAACCCTTTCAATTTAACCAGGGAGTATTGGGTGTTGAAAAAAATTTTTTTTCAGATTTCGTTTACGTAATATTCGAATTTGAATATGCATTATTAACTGGTCAGCAGAATTGGTGCCTAATTCAATTCAAGATTGATTTTTGAATTGAAAAATGATTTGAGATCCATACTAACTATTAACTAAAACCAAACCAATTAACAGAAAACAAAATTCAAACAATTTGCGGAAATACATATACAGAAGGAATATCTCTGGCGTTGGATATCAGAAAACGAGAACACAAAAGCAACCTAAGGAAAGAAACAAACAAAAATCCCAAATAGCGAACCATGTATGTTCGGACATTGAGAATCGGATGATAGACTGGGACAATACAAAATACCGATGTCGACACCAGATAATTTGAAAAGAAAATTAGGGAGTCCTCCTACATTTTGTTGAATGCATAGAGTAATTTTGCTCATTGTTCTGTAGAAATGGACTTTGATTGGCTGAATTCACTTAAAAAAGAGATTCAAATTGACAAACTTTCACACCAGGTGAATCTGTGTTGCTTTGTTTTCTCAAAAATGTCAATTTGACATTGACATTTAGTTTTAAAAACGTTAAATCGAAAGAAAATAATTCTACAAAGTTTCTCGTTCGTCTGATAGACTCAACTTTGTACTGTGAAACATCACAGTTCGCTTTGTTTATCGTTTGTATATTTTCGGTATTGTTTATTAGGCAACGTGTTTTTCAAGAAACTGCTCTCGACAAATGGTGCAATCCTACAATCAGTAAGGCCATTTTCCCATGAAAAACTAATTTTATTCAATGTTTAAACTATTGCACAATAAATGAGATGTTTCAGGTATGCAAAATCCCATCAAATTCAGATAAAATCGATAAACGCCCAATTGACCTGTAACAAAAGAAGATTGCCAATTTCAACAAAACAATGCAGAAGGGTAGATTGTATTCAGAAAAACGAGATTAGTTTTCTGAATAGTTTCATCTAACATATGCTCAAATTGGATCCCTCCAAGATCAATACATTGGTATAAATTTTGCACACACCTCCCCCTCACATTTCGAGTATTTCGGGGTTAATTCGGCTACATTCTTTGAAGCTTCATGCATGCAATGAACTTTTGAATTATAATGACCCCACAAAAAGAAGTCTAAAGGAGGCAGAGCTGAAATTCTGGCTAGCCACTATATGGGAATCCTTCGACCAATTACTTGGTTGCGGCTTTCATGTCTAAAATGTTTCTGACAACATCATCATAATGATTTGGAGCTCAAACTGTTTGGAGACACAAATTTGACTCCTAAAAGTGATTATTATTTTCAACGAAGTCACTTGATGGCCGTAGGCGTGGTCCGATCTAGAACTCCTACTTGAGAAATTCTCCGTTGGGACAAGTTCAAGTATTCCCACATGCTTAGCAAGGGTTCTGGTTCTATCCCTTAAACACAACTTGAATTTTTAGAAAATCATCTCCATTCCCTGAGAGCAATCTGTTTATCGAACATTATTTGAACAGTTTCAGTAAAATTTTAATATCTTAGGACACCTTAGCTGAATTGAATCAGATGGTAGGTTCTCTGAAATGATCGCAAAAAAAATCACAGAAAACTAATAATCTTCGCTATTTTGTGATCATGTCATGCTCGAGCAAGCCTCAAGGTTACTTGACTTGAGCAAGCATGCCATCAAGCTTGGCTGTGAAGTAACCAATATGGGATGGATTCCTCGACTCAAGACGTTCTCAAGTTTGAAGTATCGACTATGCATACGGGCATAAATTAATTCTTGAAATAATAGAAGACAGCATTCGCTTGTTAAATTGACCTCTACGAACCCTTGTTCGTCCCACTATGAAATTTGTACATCGTTCCGTATCTTTTCACTCAAAAATTTACAGAATTTGAAAGCGGTGCGTGTTTACTTCCGGCTTTACCACCTATCACATTCACTTGAAGACTTGAGAATATAGAGCAGGTTTGGGATTCAATTAAGAAGGGCGAATTTTCAAAATGGTTCCGCAGATAAGCACATTCAAAACTTCAGTAGTCAAAAATTTCTAGAAATTCAGATCAGAAACAATTGAATTGAAGTACTCAATTGAAAAATGACATCATGAAGTTTGATGCAGAATTTCGGAACATATGATTAGAAGATAGCGAAATATAAAATTTTCGAAAAAATTTTTTGAATAATATTATCACGAGATGTTGAACAAGTTTGAGCATCAGCATTTGCGAATTATTCCCCACGTTTCATCATGATCTAATATTTATTTGTTGAGTTATTTCGGAAAAACAGCGATACCGGTCATTTTCAACAACATATCTCTTGTACCATATTTCCTATTCAATTTAAGGGATTGGGGTTGCCGCTCAGAGGGATGAAATCATTTGATTTCGAATCTCATGTCACAAAAAAATCAAGAAAAAAATTATTCATATTCTTTCAAGTTATTCCATTTCGAATTTCTCCACAAGAAAAGACTTCTGTCTTCTTTGCAATGTGACATCCTCTATGGAATTACTACAAGGATTAAAACGTTGAATAAAAACCACTCGGCGGAATCAACGTTATCAAGTGATAAACTAGAAATACAAAAATGAAGTAGATCCCGAGAATATCTGTTTCATAAAAATTCCCAAAAAAGGATGATCCCTTCTCTTGCAAAAACAATGCGAATCTGAACCATGAACATGTCATCTCTATATTCACTGTCTTCGTTTCATCAGAGTGACTGCATCAATTTCAACAACAAGAGTAAATCGGAGTTTCTCTAAGCGGAGACTCCGATTTTTCATTCCTCTGGAACAAGGTCTGGATCAATTTGAAATGAATTTCATTCCAGTTATTTTCTGGTTGACATACTTTCTTCGAATATTGTTTTCTCCGTCTCCATATTCCTCCGAATACAAATTATTCAGGAAGCGAAATTCATATTTCTGTCAAAAGAAATGGAACGGAGCTACTGTTTTCTTTCCCTTATCTGGCATTTCTTGAATGGAAACCTTGAACGGAGATATATAATGGGATGGAAGGACAAAAGAGTAATGAAGGTTTTTGTCCATCGAAATCAAAAATTAGATTTTCTGACAATGTACTCAGTTCACTCAAAGAATACTTATATATTGTAACGTAACTTCATTGAATTTTTCTGAACTCATACTGTTTTTATGAATTTGAATTCAACAAACACTAAACGATATACTGATACTGACTGGTAAATTGCTGCTGAGGATTTATGTAACACAACCCACTCAAGGTTCATAAAACCTTATAAACATCTCGAGGTCAGGCATGGATCTACGGTCTGTATGCCACAACGATGCCAATAGCTGCGAGTAATATTCGAATGCAAAAATTTTATAACAATAATAATTTATTGACCCTTTGTGACATATTCATACTCGTATAGAATAAGTCAGATAGAAAAAAAAAGAAGCAAAATTCAACTAAACGCTAATAGAGTCTTTGAGGTAATCGTTCACTATATAATAACATTTTTTCAACGGGATACCTTTCTTTCTATATCTTTCTTAAATTTTCCAAAATTCATAGATCTAACAGTATATGGCAGATTATTATGAATTTTGATGCATTGATACATCGGAGACATCTCAAACTTGGCAGTCTTATGTTCAGGAATAAATAGTTTTCCCTCACTCCTGGTATTATAATCATGAAAGCTCGATAACTTAATAATATCCTTCCCATTCTCTTTTACATTTATGAGACATTTGAAAATGAAAATTGAGGACAAAGTGAGGATACCATTTTCCAGAAATAGAGGTCTGCAGGATGCACGCGGCGGTATGTTGAATATCATAATATAATGGTCTATCGAAGGGATATGACATTTGCTGTTCATCTTTTAAGCGTCTGATTCGACTTCATTGCTTCTCTTCAGTTCACTTACTTTGCTGACTTCATACAAATATACAAAATAGGAGACAATTTTGCGTGCTTCCGTTTTGTCCAGATGTCTGTAATCATCGAATATTTCCCGATAATGGTCTGAATAAACGACTAGGTTAGAATCACAGATGACGAATCTAGTGTTGAAATCGATTCTGTCTTGCCGGGGGGCTCTCCAAATACACGATTACGGGCGTACAGAGGATTCTATCGACTTGAAATTTTCAGGATTGATTGCATTTCAAAATACGAAGGTTCTGTTCTTAAAAGTACTGGCCAGGAATATCGGAATTCAAGGAATGTCAAGCAGCTTCGAAAGCTTTCGGCAACAGTTGCTGTACATAAAAGTCGGTTTGAAAATGCCATATAATTCTAGATAGGCTTGGTGTAAACAACAAACTCTCCCCTGTATGGATGCCAGTCACTCAGACCATTGTATAAATATCATACAAATATTATAAAATGCTCAGGCTTCCCAGGATAGTATGAAGGCAAATCAGCTCGCACACAATGATTTGACCTGGATCCATTACTGAGCATCTTACATGGCATCGTGAACCAATGAATAAGGAAATAATTAGGACATTCTAGCTTAGCAAAGTTCATAGGCATTATATTGGCCTGGCTCATCATGAAAAATACAGACTAGAAGAATGCTGAAGATACATATAAACGTCTCAGAATTCTCGGCAGTGGAGAGAATCAAGTTCGTGATCTTCGGTATCATAATACTGGAAAAGACGAACTGAAGGAGCTATCGGAGTAGGATGATCGGCTTAGTTCCGAATCTTCTTGAGGAAGATTATAATACAATAAACTACAATAGGCCGACAAAACAAAGTCGAGTCACGACTGGATTCGGATGAATTGACTAATCATACACTTCGTGAAAATCTGATAGTTGAGTTCAGGGTATTGAGTGGATATTATAGGATAGATCTGTCGTTTCGAATTGAACTTGAAATGGGGCCTAATTCGATACTGGCACGTCAGGGGTCCTATTAGAGAAGTCGGTAACACTTCTTCGTGCGATAATGTTTTTTTCCATTGGACCGACTTCAATCTGATCTAATTCAATATCCAAAGGTACAGTATACAGTAAAATTGTACTATTCCATATAATATGTTGATTGCATTCTCGTCTTCATAATTTTTTTAATTTTGGTTATGATAATAATAAATTTCCAAGAATAGCTGCAGGAAAAAAACTTTATAAGCGACATAACGTCGATAAATAAAAAATTACTTCACCTCAACAGAATTCATGTGTTTCCTGGATGTGGCTGTGCTGTACAAACTGGAAAATCGCATATACGACTCACTTTAACAAAAAATTGATAAACGTATTGAGCATTGTTAAAAGTTTCCTGCAATCCAAGGTTAGGGTTCTTAAGGTACTCTTGAGATATTGAAAATCCGCAGCCTCTCCTCATACGATGGCCGGTTCAACACAGAAAGTCTGCTAAAGGTCCGAGCGTCGCAACCATCAAATGATTTCAGCATAAGATCTGTTTAGCTCTGTTAATGATTGCCGAAATGTGCCGAGACCAAGTTAAGTCATTCGCAACAATAACACCAAGGTCGCAATGATGAGAAACCGATGACAAAGTCTTGCCCATAATTGTATACTCATAGAAGGGTTGGATTCTTCGAGTAGATGCCTCCCGAAAATATTTCAAATTCCTGATGATCTTGTCATCAGAAAATGTCGAAAAAATAGGTTTGAATATATTTTTTTGAATATTTCATATTTTGCAGTCTTATAATAATATGTTCCTGCCGGAATTCGGCAATTTTTGAACTATAATTTCCGACCAAGTACTAGATTCAAATTCGGACCAATTTGTATTCTTTGAAATATTGTGAAAATCAAATTTTGAACGAGTAAATCTGAAGAACCTTCGGGTGAATTACACTTGTTCACGAATTTGGACTTCGTTATCAGAATTTTCTAGCTTGTTTTTTCCGGAACTTATTGTGTTTATGATCGACTGCTTTAGCAACAAAATCCAAGAAGCGCGTAAAAGCTCCTGTTTTCAGTCCTCGCTTTTCTAGAATTTTTCGTCAGAGAGCATATTCTCAATTAAAATTTTGCACAATAGTGTGAGTGTTCCATCAACTATTTCCATTAGTTCATTTGAGAAACCAAAATGACTTCTATCTATAGGATAATTTTCTACTCTCGAATATAGAACGGTTTGATTCAGGTTCAGGGAATTAATTTTCCTGAAATTGATTGTTTGAAAGTTGGGCATCATGATTTTATGGCTAAGTTAAACAGGGAATAGCTAATGAAAATTCATGTGCAGAATTTCTGGGTGCTGTAATTGAATTTCCTCGTTAATAAATGGGAAATCACATATATTTAGCGTTGGAACATTCGTCCCAAATTGTTAAAAGGATATGAATGCGATTAATTATAACAAGGCCTGAAAGAGAAAAGGGCTTGTTGTGGAATATAGATAGCAAAATCAATATTTGAATTGAAATGCTTCGACTGAGAATCGGTCGATTTAATTCAAAGTGATTTATTGGTTGACTGTGAATAACATCTTGTGAAAGTTCAGCAACTAGTAATACGTTTTCATTTTTGCGAGCATGTTCTAGGGGAACAGCGTGCTATCGTTTTGTCCAAATGTCTGTAGTTTTGGATGATTGAGACGAAAATGGTCTCAATCGACTAGGTTGGACTCACTGATGACGAATCCGGTGTCAAAATCGATTCTGTCTTGCCGTAGACACGATAACTATCGACAGAAGCAAGCTAGTAACTTGAAACTTTCAGGATAGGTTGTGCATCAAAATGCCGTGTTTAATTCGTAAATGAGCCGTTAATCGGTTGCATAGTTTCGGAGTTATAGGCACTTGAAGTTTTGAAGTTATTTATTTTTTATTTCAGAAATTACTTGAGCGATTGGATTCAAACTTGGCAGTTAGGTGGAGTATAACGACGCGCAGATTTGAGCCAAATTTCGTCAGAATCATTTTGTCAGTGAATTAAAAAAAAAATTTTTTCGAACTTTTTTCCAAAAATTTTTTTTTTCCGGAAACCATTCATCATATCCAAAAAAAAATCCGCTCACACTTTGAGCTTTATATTTCACAGCAGTGTACCAAATTTCAGTTCGATACGATCATTAGTTTCGGAGATATCGGGAAAAAATATGTCAAATTTCGAGGTTTTCTTCTAGATATCGTTGATTTTTTCGGTATTACTCGAGAAATACTGATTCAGTCCTGATAAAACTTCACAGCTAGTTTTGAGGTGCTGAACGACAACTTTTTGCGAAATTTTGTGATAATCGTGTCATTGGAACAATTTGAAAAAAAAAATTCTATGATTTTTTTATCATATCATCCTCATTCAATTCTGTAAGAAACTTCGAACTGTTATTTTTCGATGAAGTACTGGATTTCAATTCGATCTGATCTGTATTTTTGGAAATATTGGAAAAATAACATTTTGATTGGGTATATCTACGGAATCATTGGGTGGATTTTACCCATTCACGAATTCGGCCTTCGTAATTGAGGTCCAAACCTCTACAAATATCGAGTTTCTAAGTTGTTCCTTTCGGAAGTTATTGTGTTTACGCAGTCGGCCGTCAGGCTGGCTGAAAACACAATAACTTCCGGAAGAAACGACTTAGAAACTCGATATTTGTAGAGTAGGTTTGGGGCTTAATTACGAAGGTCGAATTCGTGAATGGGTAAAATCCGCCCAATGATTCCGTAAATATACCCATTCAAAATTTTATTTTTCCAATATTCCCAAAAATACAGATTTAATCGAATTGAAATCCAGTAATTTATCAGTGAAAAATTTCAAAAAGCACTGCCGTGAAGGCAGCAGCTTTTGCGTGCATGTTCAAATTCGTTGCTGGCGGTCATCTACATTGAACATGCGCGCAAAAGTTGCTGCCGACTGTCTGTCGACTAATCAATAAATATTACACCTTGATCAGAGCTAATCATCCAATCGTCCAAAACATCTAAAGCGAATTTGATGAATTGGATTATAAGCTATGATCAAGGTGTATGCTGTGCAACCATTTATGTGTTCATTAACCTTTATAATATTCTTTGAATAATCTTGACTGTTTCCCCTGCAACATCGTATCAGGTGGAATATTTGTTGATTAATAGACAAATATTCGTCTTTGTGGTTATGTTATTTTATTACCACTGGAGCTCTCCTATCTTTGTCAGATGTTGGACGTTATCGTCTTGTGGAAAACCCACATAAACCGAGTGCTTCCAAGTCGAGACGGACAGTGTTAACAGCAATATCACAGATGCAGTGACCTGATACGACAAACGGATGAACGTCCTACACATCGATCAAAGTATTCTGCACTCAAAGGTAGGATTCGCAAGATGCTCCTGGGAGATGGCGCGCTGTATGTAGTTATACTTCAGTATTCCATCTAACAGGTGATTATATCTAGATAACTAGTAGGCGGTTCATTCTAGGTAACTTGGTCTGACGATTAGTAAAACTGAGAAACAGCTGTAACCATTTTCCTTGGTCGGCGCTTCTTCAGTGTAGATGTTTTGGATAATTGGATGATTGGTTCTGATCAAGGTAGAACATTTGTTGATTAATGAATAGAGATTCGTCCTTGGGGTCTTGTTAGTTTATTACTACTGAAGCTCTCTTTTCTCCATGAACCAATTCCCATCTTCATTTTTAGAGTGCAGAAAGTTGAAAACTTCATTGAGTGTAGTGGTGTCATAAAAACTGATATTCATAATATTTCGTATATAAAAACACAGTTATGAACTTTCAATTTATTTTCTGTAATCTTTCAGTTATTTCAATATTACACACAACCTTGGCAGGGTAAAATCACTTTCGAATAATTGGAATCCATTTCGTGAATGATCTCAACAAGATGAAAAAAATCTAGAAAATCAATGACGTGAGATCAGGAGTTTTCATACGCTTGTTCGAATTCGTGGCCAAAGGGGTCACCTATACACGTATCGACTCCACCAAAAGCAATTCTACATAATCAAGTAGAATCGCGAAATACGAAATATTTGTAAAACAAATTTTGAACTATTTTTTGTGATTCTCCTAAAGAAACAATCATCACGAGATTTCCCACAAATTTGTGCATCAGCATTTTCTATCTAGTTATCAAGTCCCATCATTATCGGATATTCTGTAACCTATTTCTTTTTTCAATTCCTTTCAATATTAATATCGTATAAAATTGAAATTCGGAATCCTGTTGCTGAACAGCTACATGAATGTGTGACCTCAATTCTATTGAAATCTGATTTATAAATCGCGGAATAAAAATTTTTCTCAATATTTTATACCACTACAATTCCCACAACTGAATACAAGTATAAATCTGATATTATCAGTCCTTTCGAGATATTGAGGAAATACACACAAAATTTCCAATGGCCACATACTTTTTTTTCCAAATATCTCCAGAAATGATGATCTGATCGAAAACTGCAATTTTGAGCTCTATTGTGATGTCGAATTCACTCCAAGGTCTTTGCTCGATTTAATCGAAAACTGATGAATAGTTTTTGAGAAAAAAAAATTCCGGGTGTCACAAGAATCCTAAACACTCGATTTTCTCTTATGAACTGATATAGGTTTTGACATTTCCGAATTTGAACCAACATTTTTAGTTCTTGACTTGTAATTTTGAATATACCGAATTATCAATTTTTTCAAATCTGTTTAAATGTTTCCACTCAAAATCAATAACTTGTGCAACAATTACAGGTTCTTCGTTAGTGAATTTTGCAATGATACTCTCCAATCATACGGTAAATGAATAAATAAATAATTTTAGTGATTGTCTAATTTTGTTTTCTGAAAACAGTGTTGGAATTGACTGTCGATCAACATGTGAAAAAATCTATCCAGATACTGTATAATCAGTACTCAGCACTCCGCATATTTGTGAATGATGCCATTAAAATTTCATGGCCAACTTCGAGGTAAAATAATGAAAATTCATGTGCCTAATTTCTTCTGCGCTCGGGACATTAAATCGCCTCAGTCATAAATGGGGATTCATATATTTATCATTGGACCATTTGCACAAAATTGCTGAAGGGTTGTAAATGCAATTATGACAGAGGCTGGAAAAGGGAAGGGCCTGTTGCGGAATATAAACAGCAAATTCAATATTCAATTCAAGAGCTTCATTACGGCTTGCTCAGTTAATTCAATTCGAGCTGATTTGAATTTTCGAGTATAATAATGGGAATTGGTTCCACTTAGCTTAAACAAGACAACAATTCGAACTATGAAGGACCGTTTACTACTGCACTACCAATAAATACAATTAAATCTCTTATGCAGAAACATTATTTTGGAAGCAGATTTTCAGTACAGAAAAAGGATAGTTAGGTCAGGTACCAATGAAGATTGGATTAATTTTGGCCAACCGTTTGAAATATATCTTAAATTGACTTCTCTTTTTACGCACTTCTGCTAGAGGACAGCGCGTTATGTATCTATAGACTTTCCTAGATTTGAACTGCCAATATCTGAAAGAGACCTATTCAAAATTGGATAAAATGTGAACTTATTGAAAACGCCTTCTTGGATTGCCGGATCTAGACTATTTGTTAAAGGAATATTCTAGAAGAAATGTTGCCTAATGAACAATAATGAAGGAACAATTGAATAACGATCCGAGTCTATATCTGACTGCTTCATCAGACAATTGAGAGAATATATGCAAGCATCAACTGCTTTCAACAGTTTGGTTATTCGAGGCTTCTATTCATTCGGCAACATTTTTCTCAAAATTGCCCCTAATAAATAGTTCAAATCCTGCAATCCGCAAGGACGCCTACTATATAAAAATGTTCATTTAACTTTAAATAGTTTTTTTTTCAGATAATGATGATACAAAATCCATTCAAAATATCCTTTTTCATTCTGCCTTAATGTCTGCAATTTCAGAATTTCGAGGCAAAAATGGTCTAGGTTAGACTCTCGGAGACAGAATTCGAGATGGAATTCAATTCTGTCCGGCCGTATGTGCACTAACTTTCGAAGGAATACTCCCTGAGCTTCCAAATTTCAGGGTAAGTGTAGATCCTGAATATCTCGATTGAGTTTGTTAGTGCGGATAATCCGAGTGATAGTTTCAGTACCATCCGAATGTTTGTTATTTCCATTACTCGGCAAATTTCTATCTGATCGAATTGAATCTAGGTTAATAGATGTATATGTAGTATCAACAAGAAGACTTATACAATATTTCGTTGGAATCATATCAAAATCTCTTCGCGTATCTACTTTAGCGATAAGTTCCATTGAAATTTCAATAAACTTAGAAGACATCATTTTATTACAAAGAACCGTATTTCAGCCAGATAAGATTTTATTTTCCATAAAATAAATTCTTGAATGATCCAAATAAACGAAGATTTCTTCTTCGAAAGTTCACGCCATCTAGTGGACTCCAAAATAAATTATGGTAACATTAACGCAATTGGAAATATATAAATAATGTATACATATAAGTCATTTCTCTATTTTCCCCAACATCCGTATTTAACAGTTTTATCTTCCCATATAGCCACGTAATATAGTTGTAATGTATCATATAAATTGAATTCAGTTGACGTCAAATAGGTTTTTCACGTGTTTTTCTTGATTCATACACAACGGGTGAAGTTCGAATATACTGGTTGATTATACCTGCGCGGAAGACCCAGAGTCGACGAATAAAAGACTTCGTTATGATTGTATAACCAACAAGATTTAAAAAGATTCTGTAATGCAACCATTTAAAATTTTATTTCACCTTTTTTTCCAAAAATATAGAGCGGAATTGTGATATAGTTCTCGGTTTACTTGATTTTTTTCGCAGTTATTCATATCACATCTAGAAGTCTGCAAGCTGATGAATAAACTCTGGGAACATTGGATATCAAAAATATCCCAGAATTCAACTCGAAGATAATTCCAATAATAAACAACTAAGGACATAACATTTTGAAGTTTGTAATCACTCAGGGCGTTGCCAACTTGCGTATAGCGTTTTGTCACCCTGATTGAATATCTTAGTACAAGAAGAATTGTATTATATTCTCTTTAAAATGGAACTAGTATTGAGGTGGGCGCAATAGGCTATGTGAAAGTTGGTTGAATTTTTGTCAAGATTTCCAACTTAGCGAATAACCAAAGCCGATCTCATTCTCCATGCAAAAAATAACTATGAAGCATAGATAACGAAGTAATCAAGTTCGTAATCAGTGCTCCGAAGAGGCAAAATGTCACCAGGGTGACAAAGATTCACTCGGTAATGATCGGAGTCAAAAATTTGGTGTGGCATAACAGTGGCAGTGGATTGTCACCAAGATCACAAATTTCACCAGTGCGCGGACGCCCTAAAATGGACGAATTTCCGCTGATCAAAACAATATATAATATAATATATAAAAACTGATATTGAGAAAAACAATTTCACTTGACTTTTCTCCGAAACTTTCAGCGGAATTTTCCCATCAACAGACCTCAACGCTATATTCAGGTGCCAATCCTGTCTTGGAAATTTCAAGAATGTAGGTCTGTTCGTCCGAAAATTACAGACAGAATTGAATTGGACTACGAATTATTTTTCAGTCATACCAACCAAATAGCTTAATATTAATATTAATTATGCTCAACATTCCAAAACCCTGCATCTTATTGAATATTCACTCCGTTTGCTAATATCTAAAATGCAATAGAAGAGTAGATCTTTCCCTGGCCCCCTGTGTCTCACCGTTATTCCCATATTTCCAGATATTTCCGCAAATAACTACCTTATAATAAAATAAAATAAAAGTCAACAGTTTCCGAATGAGGGTTGTAAATTTTAAAATATTTATGTTAACAGATGTTTGAAAACTCGAAAACGATAAGAGACAGGGGTGACATATATGTTATGTTTTTGAAATCAAGGAATGAAGAAGATCCCAAAAGTTCAATACTATAAGGTGTATCCTATTTGAAAAAAAATCACTTGATTTCCGCACTACACTGCCATTTTGATAGCACATTATAGAATTGACTCATTGCCAAAACAACAACTTTCACCTAATAGTTATTCTGCAAAGATAAGTATTATAATGGGTTTGTAATCAGGTGAATAATCCAGTACAAAGGAACCACTTCAAGTCTTCAAACTGAGTTCTTGACGAGCTACGGATTTAATGCCATAATGAAGTGAAGCAGCGACGGGCCTCAGGAGGGGCATGGGGGGCGACGATCCCCCCCCAATGTTGAACTGAGTTGGCAAATTTTCAAAGCATTCGAAAAATTTTCAAGGCTGTTGGAAAAATTTCAAAGCAGTCGGAAAAATTTCGAAGCTGTCGGCAACATTTCGATAGATGGGGTTTCCAAGAGAATTGTGAAATATGAAGGAATTCGAATCTTTCAAAAATAAAGTTTGCAATCAGTGCTTAATAAAACCACAAACCGGATAAAAGCATGCAAAGAAGAGAGAGAGCGGGATAACATGAAATAACTCCAACTCTACAAAGTCGTGATTTTTGATGACATAAATTCAGGGTTTTCAGTCCGATATTTGTTAAAATTGCTATTTCCAAGAGCAAACACGAAAATGACAAACATTCCACAAACTGCTATTCTCAAGAATAAACAAGTTGAAATTAAAAATTTGTTCAAAAAGTGTTAATCCTTGTTGGAAATTCTGAAATTCCTCTGAATATATCTCAAGATCTAGTGGTTCTGTTCTTGACCTTTCAACATCAACTTGATTCCTTGGATGCTTGCTCCTAAAATTAATTCCTTGAAAGCTCTTCTACCACTGAAGACATTGATCTACATCTGGGAGGTTTTTAGTGCATGAAATATAAATTAAATAATATAAAATTGATACATCATGTGGATGCCAGATGGGAAAGTCCTCTCATACAAGTCCAATATTTCCATTAGAGCTCCAGGTTTGTTTTACCTGAGCTCAGCACTGATCAGCCGCCCTAGCTACGGCCCTGAACGTAATATTCGAACTTCATTTAAAAATGGCTCTTCCTACCTACCACTATTTTTTCCTTGAATCTGGAACCCCTAAAGTAACTTGATGCTTGTGTAAATTATTATTCATCACAAAGAGTTCCTCGAACTCTGAGATCAAGAGACGAAGAAAAATGTAGAAATGATTTGCTCTGTGACCACTCAGAAGAATGACTCACTCAACCAAGCAGTCAGTTCCATAAGCGTTATTATTTGAACGTGAAGTTCGAAGCTGGTTACGTTTGAAGTTTATTCGTTAATAATGGAGTGTCCAACAGATTTAGTGTTTTTGCTGAAAGTGTGTCATATGAAGCTATCGAAAGCATCAAAAGGTGAAACGCTGATTGAATATGTTCATATCATGGGTATCATCGAGAACATAGAAAAGGTCCTGAAAAAAAGATCTGAGGACTCAAACAATAACGTTTCAACAAATATCGATATTCTGATAGAAAACAATAATTTGCATCGTGAAATGCAGGCTTACCAAAAACTTCAAAGAAAATTGGATAAATCTTACGCCGTGAAGTATTTCATCGACAGGGCAGTCCGTGGGTTGGCCGATATTGAGGAAACACAGCAGATCGTAGCTAGGTACTCCAATAGTAGTATGAAAAGCTTCATCCCGTCAAGACATCGAAGTTTCATCCATGAAACACCAGCCCGAGCACTGTTCGAGGGAGATGGAAAAGGATTCAAACAGAAATCCTGAAGAGGTAACTGCTCGTGAGCTTTTAGGAATTAACATCCAATTCAATAAAGTTTTTTTCAGAAATTTGGACAGAAATTTATTCGAATCACTCATTACATCGCCAACGCTTCGAACCATTCGCGGTTCTTTTTCAAGGCTCGTATTTAATTTGATTCGGAGCCTTTAAAAAGAACCACGAAAGGTTCGAAACATTGGCGATGTAATCAGTGATTCGAATAAATTTCTGTCCAAATACCTGAAAAAAACTTTATTGAATTTATAAACATGGCCGTTAACCACCATGAAAATTGGACATCCAATGTTATTGTTTTTACACAAAGGTGTTATATGTTGTTGTAACATTTAAAAAATTGTATATTTTGTTATTAGATTAGTCGTTTTCTTCAGAACCCCTTTCCATGGAATGAATTTTCGAATAAATATTATATAACTATTCCGTTGAACCTACATATGATGTATTTCGATATTTGTATCTTACTTTATTTTATGGTCATCGAAGTCTCGTTTGTGAATGAAAATAAAAATTTATATTAACCATCATACAATGAATGATTCAAGAAAAAATTTCATGTCACGATCCCGGATACTCAGTAAAATCAATGTTATATTTTATGATTATTTATAACGCGTGCTCCCTATGCACCAACAAATAGAGGAAAATATTTTGATGATTTATAAACGCTCATAGTGCACCGTAGCAAAATGATACCTATATGAATAAAATACGATTGTAAAAATTATAGCATAATCATTGATGAGATCGAGAATGGCTTGTTTATAAAATAACCCACTACCAATTCTGAAAAGGTTTGCGTTAGTGCACCACAATTAAAGAATTAACTCCGCATTTGTTAAGTTATTACAACTAAAAACCTATAAGAGCACTGACGTGAAATCACGAGTGTTTGTGCGCATGTTCAAAGTAGATGACCGCTTTGGCAACAAATTTGAACATGCACGCAAAACCTGCTGACTTCACGGCAGTGCTTTTCTAAGTTGCTTCTTTCGGAAGTTATTGTGTCCACAATCGGCCGTTAGGCAATGGGTAAAATCTACCAAATGACTCCTTAGATGTACCCATTCAAAATTATGCTGCTTTTGTGCGCATGTTCAAAGGAGATTTGGCTACGAGTTTGAACATGCGCGCAAAAGCTGCTTTTCAATCAAGTACTGGATTTCAATTCGATCTCATTTGTATTTTAGGATATATTGGAAAAATAATATTTTGAATGGGTATATCTACGAAATCAATGGCAGATTTCACCCATTGCCTTAACACAGATCGTAAACACACTTACTTCCAGAAGAAACAACCCAGAAACTCGATATTTGTGGAGTAGGTTTGGACCTCAATTACAAAGGCCGAATTCGGGAATGGGTCAAATCCTCCCAATAATTCCGCAGATTCCATTCAAAATTTTATTTTTCAAATATTTCCAAAAATTCAGATAAGATCGAATTGAAATCGAGTGATTGAGAAATGACATCACGAAGATTCATTCAGAATTTCTTGAGGATTAAATGTTCGAAAAATCGCGGAATACCAATTATATTTTTTCGAAACACAATAAGACCAGCGAAACCTATTACATACCAGAACATAATAAATGTTCATCTTCATGAATATCTCAAATCCTGAACGAGGGTTGAACCCTTGCTACATGAATTACAAGTAAAATATAATTTGAGTAGATAAACCCCAGTTATGTGTATCAGTGTGACAAAGACTAGTTACCATAATTAAAGCAATCTTCGTTTCGTTGCCCCCGGACACAGTTCACGCTATGTCAGAGAAGGGTCTGGTCCTCACCAGGTAGTATAGGGTTCAATGTTTATGAGAAACGACCCGTAACACGAAAAACTATTCAAGAATTGACGGAACATGGTGGATTCTGACATATTTATGACCCTTCGACAGCAACCTGTGATGATGAAGTCACTCTTTAGTAAGAAAGGTCGTCTAGTATTTCAAGATCCCAGGGACGTCGACCACACACTTTTTTTTGAGTAACGAACTATATTGGAGGGAGTATTTATTGATGTAACCATACCTGCTAGCTAGAGCCGTTGTATTATGAAGTGAATGAGTCATAGGGCACCTAGCAGGAACCGAGTGCTAAAGGCAAATGGAAACTTGGCTCGCTTTCCTGAAATTTTAAATGCTGATTTTCATGTATTGATTAAAGAATGTCAAATTCTAATAACCAAAATTGGTAGACAGGGAGTTATTTCTGCCAGAACCAAGTAAATTTGCAAAAAAAGAATGTGATTTTAGTTTTTGTTCTGATTCTTACCCGCTTTTTCTGGAGAACAGCGCGATATAATCTATGATTTTCTAGTTCTGCAGTTAAACGATTAGGTTGGACTCACTGATAAAGTACCCGTAGGAATATTCAATTCTGTCCGACTATCTGTGTGTGATTTAATATTTGAAAGAAAGGATCAAGAAACTTGAAATTTTCTGGTTTGATCCGAATTCTGAATATATCGGTTGAGTTCTTTAATTGGCAAAACCGACCGAGCTCCTGCGGAGTTATACCAATTTCGAATTATAAGGTTAGTTCCTCAATATCTCAAGTAGTATCATCTGTCTACAACTCAGAAATAGGTTGCAAAATACCAACCCGCAACTCGATGCAGAGTTTCGAATTTTGGAGGTAATAACCGTTAAAAATAAATTTTTGTTGAAAATTTTCAATTTTTCAGAGACTAATCAGATTCCAAGTGAAGTTAGCACAATCCTAGAAGTCAACATTTAACAGTGGTATTTCATATTTCAATTTGATCACATATTTATTTTCGGAGTTATATGTTAAATTTCGTTTTTATTTGAAATTTCGAGTTTATTTTATCCGTAACTCAAGAAGTACTGATGCATTAAAACTACGTTACTACATGTAGAATACTGTAACTCTTTGCAAAATTACTTGCAACTTATTTTTACGAAAATTTACCAAATATTCCAGTTTGATCCAATATTTAGTTTCCGAGGTGTTGGCAAAGAAGAAATACCATTGTGTGTCAAATTTCGTGGCTAGTGGAAACTTTGAGGTTATTGTCTCAATATCCAGAGAAGATCGACACGATCAGATTTCAACTTCATATTCAGTTGTAGAATACCGACGCAAAACTTAATGCAAAATTTATTGTAGATCTAATGGTATAAAATTTTTAAAGAAATGTGTTGTACAATTTTCCACACCCTTGCTAGATTCTTTTTTAATATTATTACTATTATTATATCATCCAGGTTTTTTGAGATATTCCGCAAGAAACAAAGATATCGGGAGAAAAACCACAAAATTGTACATATGTTTTCCCAATAATATCTCCGGAAATTATGATAATTTAAAACTCAAATTTTCTGCATTGCTGTGAATTATAGAGTTCAAGAGCGAAGTGTAATTTTTCGAATCCAATGAACAGTTTCCGAGACAAAAATTTTTTCGAAAAATAATTTTTTTTTACTACCCCTACGATTCCGAAATAATGCGGAAATGTTGCGCGTCGTCATGCTTCATATAACTGCTTGGTTTTTATCCAATTGCATAGATAGTCCGTGAATTATCATGAAAAAAACTTAATAATTTCAACTGACTACAACTACGAAACCATTTCACCGATTTTGTTAATTAACGAAACTAGCCGTCACATTCCCTATCGCAACGTTATCTCAAAGATTCAAGTTGATTTAATTTTGATTCGCCTCTAATCGTGCCTAAGAATGGCCATACAGAATCGAGTTTGACACCGGAGTTGTTGTCAATGAGTCAAAGGGCCGATATTATAAAACTTAACTTTAACTTTAACTGATAGTTTTGACATTTGTGTTAGGACATAACTGTCAAAACTGCCAGTTGAAGTTAAAGTTAAGTTTTATAATACCGGCCCTAAACTAAGCGTTTGAGACCATTTTCAGTATAACATTCGGACAAAATGATAGCACGCTGTTCCCCTAGAATGAGCAAAAATTTCTGAATGTAGCAGTTTCAATGAGCTGTCATTCAGCATTCTAGAGTATTTCCGAAAAATTGGATAGTTTTCGTGAAAAAACCGAAACAAGGGAACTAAAATAGAAAATGGCGGCCAGTTACGCACCCCCCCCCCCCCTCATATGACGACTTTGGTTATATTCAGGAGAAAATGCTAAAAATATTATGAGTTATTTTCATGAAAATAAGTATTCATTTTATCTAGATTGATGGGTCTATGAGGATACTATCATTTATAAAGCCAACAAAATTATAAAATTGGACACAACGTCTCCTAACTCATAAAAATCCTTCAAGGAAGTTAAAGCCTGCCCATAAAGACTCAGCTCCTTCATACCCACAATTTATAGCAAGACATACCAGAAACGTATAGGAATATTTTTATGATATCCTACGATATTTTATTGTGGCATGCGGTGGTTAGCAGGGTCAGGTCAACTTCACAAATGGACCGTTCCGTAGTTTTTGCGCTCGTCCTCCTTCAAGTTTCAGGTTCTCGCGCGAAGAATTCAAATGAGGCCCCCGCAAGACTTTTTCGCATCGCAGAAAACGTGATGTAGGGGCAGAAAGATATTTCTTTCGAATCGATCTATCTCACACATACGAATTGGAAGATTTACGTGCATTTTCTGATCAGTCGTGGGGACCCCATTTTTCGGGGATATAGAATATGAATCTTTCCGATGAAATTGTCAATTTCCAGAGAATCCTCTAACATAACGCAGTTGAAGAGTGGAAATGTGAACTTTATTAATTGCAGATTCCGGATGAATCATACGACAAGAATCAACCTTGGTTTTTCATGGTTTCCGCTCTGAATATCTGGAAACAAACAATTAAAAATTCGATAAAAATTATTATTTTTGAACATCACCTTAACGTATTAAGGGATTGAAACCTGTTTAACAGGGGCAGCTCTTTAAAAAAGTATTGCTTTGTGAGCAATACGAAAGTATTGTAAAAAAATTATTCAGCACATTTTTGATCAGATTGTCCGATTAAGGAGCCAAAGGATTCTGTTACGTTACAGATTAGGGTTTGGATGGCGCTATGTTATTTTTCCACTAAATACAAGTCATCCAACAGTTAATAATATAATAATAATAATAATAATAATAATATTTATTTACTCAGTTATCTACAACTGATTAATAAAATGGGTGGTGAACAAATACATGATAACACAGAAGCTTTAGCAAGAAGCTATCGCTTGTACGTGATGCCATAATAATTTTAATCCTAAGTAACCTATAGTTGGTGAGTGAACAATATTCAACAAAATGACAAACTCAAGACACAGTAAAAAAGTTTAACATAAACTTCATCCTCCCCCCTCCATCCTCCATTCGTCCAATCCTGACACCTCATCTCTGGTTGACAAAGCCATGCAACTGTCTTCTTCCGTAAGAAAGAATCCACCCCTTCGATTTCTTTCTGAACAAACTGATGCTATTGATATCTTTTATATTGGGTGGAAGTTGACTGTACAGCTTAATGGCAAGAAATTCACAGTGTCGCTGCCCTATCGACTTCCCACAGAAAGGCACTCTCAAAGAGTTCGCTTTACTTGTGGTTTCATAGCAGTGTATGATGGGACGTGATGATATTCTCGATTTTTTTATATTAACGAGCATACTCAAACAGAAGAGTTGTCTTACATCGAGCGGTTCAGATTCATCGTACACTTTTCTCACTAGAGAAAGTAAGAGGCCTTCTATAAATTATTCTTAAGATCCATCTGTGTAGGACATTCAAGCTTTCAAGGTGAGTGTCACTTACACCACCCCAACCAATGATGCCGTATTGCAGTTGCGACTGAACCAACGCAAAATACACCAACCGAAGATGTCTCGAGTCAAGGTAGTCTCTCAAATACTTTATTCTATATAATATACCCCTTAACTTTCTGGTTATATTTTTTATTTGTAGGTCCCACCTACGGTGTCGATCAATCATTACACCTAGATATAATATAGACTCCACTTCCGGAATATACAGGTTGGGTCCCACAACCAACGGCCCCAAATGTGGTTAACTACTGGAGTACAAAAAAAAAGGCATATATTTGGTTTTCTTCAAATTAAGAGTCAACGTATTGTACCTGAGCCATTCTTCCAAACACTTGAAATCCACCTCGGCCTCCGATTTCTGAGATTCCCATGTATCTACTTCACAAAAAAGCACTGTATCATCCGCAAAACTGAGGATCATGCGCTTCAACTTGATATCCAGCAAACTGTTGACATATATGAATGTATAAATGTATGAATATATCAAATCCTCTGTAGCGCTTCTAAGATTCCTTGGACAACGTTTCTTCCGAAGATGGGATTTGGATGATTAGATAATTAGCTAAGGTCAAGGTAGAATATTTGTTGGAACATCGAGATATATATGTCCTTGCGTCATGTTGATTTATATTTAAAATGATATTTACTAGTAAATACCACTAGAGGTCAAAAAATTTCCGGATTTAATTTGACATCGTGTGGTATTCGGTAAGAAAATTCCACACCAAGTGTGTTTATTTCCAACAACATCAATTTTCGTCTTCATCAAGTACTTGCAAAACATAGAAAGTTTTGACGACTTGATTATTTAGTTACCATGGCAAATCAGTGAAACTCTAAGCTAGAAATTATTTCTGTTTTGAATTTGTCAATAACAGCACGACGTAGAAAAATGTCTCGCTTCGGTCAAGAAAGTAAAGAAAATATTCGCCGGAATATTAAGTAGTTAACACCTGCGAATACTAGGAAATCGAAGGCAAATGTATGGAAGCAGTTTATAAACTTTTGCCCAGAAAAAGCGTATGATTTCGACCGAACGGATATACCTGTGGACGAACTGGCGCTTATTCTTGAAGACTATGCCTTCAACATGCGGGAAAAGAACTTCGAAGACTGCAAGGAGAGTGTTATCAAAGTTCTGTGGAACTCTACAGCTAAGCAGTTGCAGGAATATTTTTTTGAAAGGTATAATCGCAAATTTAATCCATTCTCCGACATAGAATTTGTCAACGCAAGATCTGCAAAAAAAGCTAAGCGTGGGAAACTACAAATAGATCCAACCAAGAGAAAGGCAAGGTTATCCGCACTATCAGCAGACGAATTGAGAAAATATTCTGTCGTTATGAACGTCAAAAAAATTTTCAGTATAATTCGCTGTTGGGTACCCACGAGGAAAAAATGTCAACCAAAATTCATCCGTTGCGATGGGGATCTGTCAGAAATACACGTTCTGATTGGTTGAAAATCACATGTTTGGAATCATTGAAATCTCCTAGTTCGAATATTTCATATTGTCAAAGATTAATCGCACAGTAAAAAGCGAGAGCTATATCAAATTATGTGATAGCATCTAGCCCCACAGGACAAGCTTGGAGGACGAAAATTGTGCTCTGAACATTTTCAGATGAAAATAGCAAGAATACCACTGAAGTTTCGTGTTATCCAGTAATTCAATTTTGACCACTAATTACTCGAGCAGGAGCAATTCCGCATCGTCCATTAAGGGCACGAAACAAGAATGTGAAGTTTCGAATTGCGCTGATAAACCGAACCGATATTTCACTCTTATAAAACATCATTAAAGAAAGGTATCTCTCTCTCTCTCTCTGTTGCGATATTAAAGGAAACCTCTGGAACAGAAATTCTTTTCAGGGTAAAAGGGAAAAGCAACACGCCTTCTCGTTACCTGCTTTCTACTCCACAAACCGCAGACTCTTTGTAATGTCTTATCTGAGAATTTGACTCATGAACGACAAGGATAGAGCTGAAGAGAAAATTACTAGTCCGTAATATCCTTGCTTTAATCACAGGCGGCAAGTGGAGTAAACTCGAAAGTATCATGTAACAGTTGGGTTATAATTTAGTAAAAAACTATATCAGTAAACTGTAGCAGACTTCGGATGGCGCAACAACGAAGTCATTCATTCGGTTTTATTATATGTCCTTCAGAACATAAACACTCTAGAAAAGTACTGACGTGATTTCAGGAACTTTACGCGCTATCAAATTCGTTGCAGAAGCAGTCACCTTTCTAAGGATATACCTCGCAAAACGAAGCTTGGAGATCTTCTTTTCATATTGTCCTCACTTAAATTTGCATGAACCTTTGAACTATAATTTTTGCGCGCATGTTCAGGAGAATAGCGTGCTATTGTTTTCACCAAATGTCTGTAATTTTCAAATTTTGTGCCGAAAATGGCCTCAGACGACTAGGTTAGGCTTAGTGATGACGAATCCAGTGTCAAAATCTATAATGGGCGTACGAAGAATCCTATCGAGGCCGAATTGGATTCAAACTTGGCAGTTATTTGAAGTATAACGTTACGCAACATCTAGCAAAATTTTGTTGTGATAGTACTGTCAGTAGATTTAAAAAAAAAAATTTCTTGGAAAACTTTTTTTTTCGGAACTATTCATCATATTCAAATAACAGTTGACTCACACCTTAAGCTTCATATTTCACAGCAGTGTACCAAGTTTTAGTATGATCAGATTATAATTTTCGGATATATTGGGAAAAATGTAAAAAATTTCGTGTTTTTTCGTCCTTACAATACTTATTCAATCATAATAAACTTTACAGCTAGTTTGAAAATGCTGATTAGAACACTTTCAAAAAATACTCAAATTTTTTTTAAATATTCAATATTCTATGATCTTCCGATTAAATCTTCATGAAATTAACCCCTCGGACTGTCATTTTCCGATAAAGTACTGGATTTAAATTTGATTCAATCTGTTTTTTTGGAAATATTGGGAAAATAAAATTGTGAATGGGTTTATCTTCGGAATCATAAGGTAAATTTTACCCCTTCACTTCTTTTCAGTTGTTTCTTTCGGATATTATTGTTTTTTCGGTCGACCGTTTGTTACTCCTTGATATATTGAGAAAATAAACTCAAAATTGCAAATGGGCCAAACTTCTGAGCCGTTTCTTTCATAAACTATACTGTTCGAGATATTTAGGCTTCAAATCAAACATGGAAGTTTCAAATTGTTACTTTCCTCTGAAATTTAGAGCACAAAATATGAACGAAAAGCCGGACAAAGTTGAATTTGTCTAAGGATTCTACTCCGAATTCCAAAATCACAGACATTTGGGCAAAACAATAACGACCTGTTTCCTTAACAACGCGTTAACCATCTGAAGAAAACCTCTACCTAGACCCAAGAACAATTTGGGAAATTTATTGGTAGAGGTCCTGATGATGAGTTCCTGTTAAACTTTCACATTTTTTTCTAAGTATTGTCAGTTTTAAGGAAACGATAATTACTGTAGTAACACATATTTTATGTTCAAAAAACTTGAACGAGAAATTAAGAATATATTCTCAATAAGAAATTCAAAAAGGAGAAATGGGAGTTGAAATATACATTATGGCCTGATGACTTCGAAGTGATTATTCTCGAAGTAAACAACAAACCTAACTGTAACTCTTCGAACAATCAGCTGAAGGTTCTCAGCAGAATGCACTCACACCCTGTGAAGAGTTTGTATTATTGGAAACAAAGAACTCATAGAACTACCTACGGTTGATCGAAAAAACCATCGATAATGGATCCCAACTGCGAAATCACATCAACCTCGAAAGTATTGCATTGCATTGATGCGTTGGAATAACTTCGTGGACATAAACTTATATAGCTTATTTCAAAATAGTACATAAAACTATTAAGTATTTCCTGCATTGTATTACCTAAAAATTAAATCCGGTATCATTCATTAAAACTTTACGATGTCCGTACTTTTTTCCCAAACTTGCAAAGCAAATTGAGAGCAATTACTCTATTCTGAATTAAACTTGCTCTGCATCAAAAACTAATTCGACATAGTTATTGATGAGTTGGAATACAAATTGCTCATTTGCTCCGATGATGAACTTATTCAACAAGGAATTTAATTGCCCGTTAATATTTCCCACTTGAGGTTGATTCTCACTATATGTCCCGTAACCTTCCAATATCCCACCCGTATGATTTGAGTCAAAATTTAGTAGGCAAAAAGGTCATGTTGACAGAACGTAAACGGGACGTATATTGTACATACATCAATTCATTCACACCTTATAATATTTACGGGGACTTTACTCGATGGTTACGGAACGTATAGTGAGAATCAACCTTTAGTCGGATAAAACTGTTTATTCAGGCCTACTTCTGAGTATAGAACCCTATGTAAAAGGGCTTTGATTCTCGTGAAATTGTATTTTCACTATTTAAAAAACAGAAACAAAACACACACGGAATCACCTTACTGGCACAAGATTATCGCTTGAAATGTTTCATCGAAATATTCCAGAATTAGCAAATTACCTAAGAATACGAGTACTTCGATGCTAATAATTTAATAAGTAGTTCGTTATTCCGTGTTATTCCGTATGCACATATTACAGTAAGAGGTTTCTCACTCTGAAACAAAAGTAGGAAGCATCTATCTAAGAAATGGGAAGGTATTTTCAACCGTATTAAAAAACTCGACGGTATCTTAATTGCGAAATGGCGAATGCGCCAGTCTACAGTTTGCAACAAAATTACTTTTTCCGAAAAAAGCGATTCTGAGTTGAAATCTATAACTTGGTTAGGAATGCCGGTTCGAAGATCCGTCCAAGATTCTGTGAGATCTTACAGTTGAATCGCAAATTGTGTATCAGGAATTGGAACTGCGTTGCAAATGTCGATATGCTTAGTGGATTTACCATTTTGTATGAGAATTTGAACAAGATCGGAAACACTCGACTTCTTGTAAGTGCCTTTATGGAGATTCTGGGAAAGAAATGGTTAGGGAGAATATTATTTTTTGCTTTATAATATTCAATATTGAACTTTAGAAATCAAGCAAACTATTCACCAGGACCATTAATCGTATTTTGTGTTACTATATGTGTATCTGAATTAGGGTTGATTCTCACTATACGTTCCGTAACCTTCCAGTATCCTTCCCGTAAAATATTATAACGTGTAAATGAATTGATCTATGCACACTAAACTTACCGTTTACGTTCCTTCAACATGACATTTTTGCCTACTAAATTTTGACTTAAATCATACGGAAGGGATACTGGAAGGTTACGGATCGTATAATGAGGATCAATCTTTACACCGAAAAAATTTAAGGGGTCGTTCTGTTATGAAAATTGAGGTGGGTTTTTGGTATAAAATTTTTGAAAAACCTCCTCCCGGAAAAGTTGGACCTCTCCGAAGATTAACAAAATTTTTTTTTTTTGTTTTCCCTGTATATTAAGCTGAAAATAGGGAACTTGGTGAATATTATTTGTCAATAAAACTATACATTTTTGAGTTTCTTCCATCCTAGACTTTGCTTAGAAGGGGTGGAGATAGTCAACTCGTAAGATATTTTTTCTCACAACTTTATTTTGGATACACATTTTCCTTTTAAAACCACATGCCTAAAGAGACAAAGTCATTTACTATCTCATCTCTACAAATTTTTTCAAAAACTTAAGCACTTACGAGAAAAAATATCGATGATCTGCGAAACCGCATTGAACCAGGGTGTGAAACGATTAGAAATTCAGCAGGCATATTTCATTGCCTATACATTTCAATTAGGAGAAGAGTAAATGTATTGAAGCTGAAGGCGGTCATTTTCAACATCTATTGTATTGTATTCTATTGTATTGTATTGTATTCTTTCCGAATATCCGAGGCTTCAACGAAACCCCTCAGAAGCTTAAAGCTTGTGCGAGTTAGGATACCGGGTGTGTTCTGTGTAGGCTTTGTTACTAATTCCTTGCGCCACGTTAGGAACAGTACTGTTAATTGTTTACCCAACAGCGAATGGTTGGACGGTCCCCTAAAAACCGGAAAAGTTATTTTCCGGCCAAGGGCTTGAACCCCAGACCTTACGATCATGGGGCTTGCGCTCTAACCACTGAGCTACCGCCGCGTTATTATAATTGAATTGTCGATATTCGACTGGTTTTCGTTCATTTTTCGCTATCGTGTGAGTTGTGAAAATCTCAGCCTTTTAGAATCATAATTTGGTTGAATGTTGTTCAATAAAATGCTATCTAACATGAGTTATATTCTTCTCGTAAATGCTTATATTTTCGAAAAAAGTTTTGGAGCTAAAAAGTAAGTGAATAAATTGAACTTTTAAGCCATGGTTTTTTAAAGAGAAAATTTTAATTCAAAAAAAAGTTGTAAGAAAAATTATCTTAGGGATTGACTATTTCAACCCCTTTTAAGTATCCTTCAGGGTTGAAAAAATTCCAAACTGTGTAGTTTTATTGACAAATAATACTAACCAAGTTTCGCGCCTTAAACTTAATGTACAGGTAAAATAAAAAGAGCAACAATTTTTTTTGTTAATCTTCGGAGGGGTGTAACTTTTTGGGGGAAGGTTTTCCAAGAAATTTTTTACCGAATGCCTACCTTAATTTTCATCACAGAATTCCCCTTACATTTTTCCGGTGTTATTCAGATACGCGTACATCTAAAAAATTAAGGCTCATCATTTCGTTTCAGAAATAGGTTGATTGGAGACCAAGGTTCACTAATAGACTTCAATAGTTTTTATTTGAACTTATTCTCTCTACATAACTCACAAAGTAGCTTGAGAACATAAAACCCCAACTTCAGACTTCGGGATGTTTTATCTCGAGCAGAAAAAGTCCAGTATCAGAAATATAAACCTCCTTGAGAATTGAAACCAACCCAAAAACGAGTGTCGTCTGTATGAGTTTAATACTTTAAATATATCAATGCTGAAAACTTTACGCATTTATATACTTCCGAAACTAGGACGTTCCCGAACTATATTCTGAAATATTAAGCTTTATAGTATTGGTGCTAATTTTCACTAACAATTAATATTTTCATAAAACTGTTTGATGGAATATTTACAGTGTGGTGCGAATGAGTGTTATCCTATTCGTCACGTCATCCCTGTTAGCGTGATAAGGATTATCAGATTGAGAATCTACATGAGCGAAGGTTAAACCATCCACCACAAACCTGCGCGCTGAATTTCATGAGAATCGTACGGTAAGTGAATTTTAAACGAAGCATTTTCCGATGTATAGATATCAAAAATTGTTGTTTTTACCACGGTATCGTTGTTATCTTCAAAATATCTCGAAAATCAATTATCCAATCATTATTAAAATTGGCAATTAATTGGCAAATGCAGATGCAGAAGTTTCAGCAACTTTTCTTGATGATCGTGGGATCAGATCAGTTTTTATTTTCATTTCCGAAGGGGTCATCTTATCACTTTTTCACCTTGAAGAACATTCTGATAGAAAGATTTGGTTTTTCAATCAAGTACCACTGTTCAATTCCATCCATTCTGTATTTTTAAATTTGCAGGGAAAATTACATTGTGAATGGCTGTAGCTCAGGAATGACCCATTTACGAATTCGGCCTTCGTAATCAAGGTCCAAGCCTACTCTACTAATACCGAGTTTCTAGGTTGTATCTTTCGAGAGTTACTGGGTTTACGGTCGGGCGTTAGGCTGACGTAGTGAATTGGTAGTACGCCCAATATATGCCCGTTCAAATATTTATTTATCCAGTAGTTCCAAAGATACTGATAGGATCGAATTAAAATTTAGTAGTTGATTGAGATATTATAGCTTGAAGGTTCATGCAGAATTTTATGGGGACCGTGTGAAAAGAAGATCTTTCATCTTTCAATCAGGAAGTGAAGGTTCGTTTGGTGTGGTGGGGTCAGTATGTGAAGTGATGACCGCTTTGGTAACGAATTAGAACATACGCACACATGCTGCAGACTTCAAGTAAGTGCTTTTTCAGATTCTGAAACACATCTGTCTTCACTGACTTTATTTTGAATAATTTGATTTAAAACTATCCAACATATACATTGCACAGGAGTTTGGCGTGCATCACTAATATCAGAATTGAATGTTTTTCCGATTGAGGTGCAAAGTGGAGAATTTTATGCTATAAAACACAATTGATTTCTTTCCTGAGAATGTTCATACCTTACTGGATATATACGAACGACTTCGAAGTTTCGAAGAATGTGAATATTGCACTGTCTGAATAGAACGTGTCCACGCTTCCAGCAGGATCAATCTCATGAGAACCTATATTGAATTTTCATCTAATTCTTGTAGAAGTACGAATGTGAAAAACTGAAGATACTTCGCATTCGGGTATTTTTCCTATGAATTCGAATGCATTTATAAGACACGTTTTTTGACATGAACTCATAAGTCTCGTTCACGAGTTGAGAAATTTCCAATGTGCACTATTCGTACATAGTTTTCAGAGTGATATAATCTTATGAGTACTCAACTTTCATCCCAATATGGCAAATATTTTCTGGAAAATCGAAGGTTGCGAAAATAAATTTCTGTCGGCTCATATGAACTCGCCGAAATTTTACATAAACCCTGGTATGGCTACTTCACAACTGCATATCAAGTATCATCAGTTAGGTGGAAACTGAAGTTTTCAAGATATTAATAATTTCAGACTGCTAGTACTCTGGAGCTATTCGGTGGATTGTAAATCGAATCGCAAATTCATGAATGGTTCCGAGCTAATTGTTCTAGGCCATTTTTGTTTGAAAATTCGAATATTGACTGAATGCACACGTTTCGATATATTTAACATCTTCTTCAGGGCTCTAGAATGAAAGATATATAAATTAGGAAGTATTTATGGTGAAAAACAATATTACAAACAAACTATTGAAAAACTCGGAAATTCAACAAGTTAAACAGAAAATTGATCACAAAACTAGCACTAAAAAGGTCACAAATGACACGAACAAGGTATAAATAAAAATCAGCAATACATAATAATTTAAATAATTCGGAAACAATTGAACCAACTTTGAAACATCGATATCCATCAAACAAACAATAAATTGTTACTCAAACTATCAGTTAGTCTCTTATGTCACCTTTTTAATTATATTGGATTCAGATGGGACAATACCATCATTATGAAACAAATACAGTGTATTGAAATGTGTCAACAACAAAGACTGGTGGATGCTACATATAGAAAGAAAGGTTGATAATTATTTTATCTATCAGGCATCGGAAAAGAGAACTGAAAAATATTCATGTCGAGGAACTGAACTGTTAAGATTATTCAGATGTTACTTTTTTTATTCCTTGAACTAGGTCGAAAAAACTGTATTAAAGTTACCAGTATCACTCCTTTTATTGAGTGAGTTAGTAGTTAAACACAACCAACATAAAAAAAATTAACAGAAAGTTCAACTTACTGAATGTGGAGTTTCTCCTCATGCACATCTTCCACAAACCTTTTCGGAATGAAATTTTCCACATGAAATTGTTAACGACGAAAATGCAAAAAATGAAACATTCACCAATTCAAGTTGACGCGATATTTAATTTTTATTTCAGGTAATATTTCAACTGTCCGACCGATTATTAACAGAATATCTTCACGGAAAAATTACTTAGGGACTCGAAATTTTGTGGCGTATATTCGAATAAATACGGACATCAAGTTCGAAATGGTGAAAGTTTGGCTAATGGTTTAGAAAATTAACGCATTTCAAAATTTTGTCAGCCTAACATATTCTCAAAGATACAGACACGGTCGGGTAGAAATTCAGTACATGAATACACGATAACGATGAGCTCTAATTCGAATATCGAAGCAATCAATCGTATAGAGACACTAAGTACTCAGTAAAAATACTGCAGTTTCATGTATCAAGATCACTCACAAAGCTATATTACTCAATATATATGTAATCAGTAAACGCCGTGGCAACAAATCTGAATTTATAATCCCAAAAAACTGTCGACTTCATGTCAGTACTTTCTTAGACTTTTAGCTTTTTAGTTTCAGTTGAATTATGTAAATTTTTCAAAGCATTTGTATATTGTTCACCAGCGCGTTCGCCATTTTGTAACACTGAAAATGTACGTACATACATAAAATCGATTCACTTTTATAAACTATCCCGGTTGGCACTCGTGAAATATCGGCAATGTCAAGGCCAATTTCTACTCTCAATCTCAACGAAATCATCACTCTAAGAAAGTAAAAATGCCAAAGGTAGTTTTGAAGCAGAAGCAGAGATAAAGAATCGGTAAGTGCTATGTAGAATTGAAATCTTCTTTTTCTGATAGTAACCCTAATAATTTTGAACCAAATTATTCATCACAAGCTATCCAACATTTTCGACGTATGTGAGTGAAAACCCAGTGTATCGTTCACGTAAATTCACAAGAACTTTGTAAATTGAGTTAGTTCTTTTAAGGTGACACAGGTTTTGTAGTACTACTACATTTTCATACTGGAGTATTTCAATTTGTACAACAAGGTATTCAAATGTCTTCTGTAGTCTTAGAATTTAGAAAAGTGGGGGATTCTAGAAATTTGTCTGTTTGGTTAGAAGTTTACCTGCAGAGTTATTCGAGTACTCATTTTTTTCCGAATGAACTATCACAAAGTAACGGACTTCTACATTATTTTTCAGTGAAATTACAACACTCGATTCTTGATTTCCGTATAAGAAAATAGCATAATTGAATCATCCAACTATATTCATATACGTGAAATATTCCCATTGTTAACAGAGAAAAAAGTTTTTTCAACATTCGTAAGGTCTTTGGATTTATGGAATTCGCATAATATTTTCTCAAATTCATTATTTTCCCACAGTAAATTCAGATTTTGAAAAATACGTAATAACTACGACCTCTATGTAGAGAGAACAACGTTGTGTAGTTATCTCACAGGAAAATGACTATAACCTAACATTTTCAAAATATACACAGTGAAATGTGTCAGACTGTTATGTCCAACCGGGACATGAAAGTGAATGGAGTACACACATACGTTTAGGTTAAGCTCGAAAGGAATGGAATGATGATTACTGCCCTGTAAAAAACTGACATTCTTCAGGATGCTTTTTGCTGTGTTCACTGAACTGAAATCAAATCTTAAATGGAGTCTACAGAAAAGCTATTATTTTAGTTCTCCAAACAAACAGAAACCCTTAATATTTCAATATGTACACTTTTCAAATTAGGGTCAACTCGTGGTCAGAGTTCCATGGAACTAAAGTATGACAAACAGCTGCAAAAAGAAAATCATCGCAATCTATGTAGAAAACCTTCACAATGTTTGCCAATGGTCCTTCACAAACATTTGGCCGAGGTTATTTGCACAGAAGAAAGCATCATTGTGGGGCATATTTCGAGGCATTCATACATGCATATATTGTTTTCTGGAACGTTCCCGAAGAAGTTTGATATACTGTGGCTCGTATATTCAAGAAATGTACCCTTCTTTTGCGGTCATGTTATTCACTCAAGTAGAATGGACAGGATTTGTGGAATCCGTTCCAGACTGAACTCCGTTGTTAGATATTCTGCTGCAGAATGTCAGAAAAATCAGCCGTAAAAATTCTTGTGGATACCCGACCGAATGGAATGTCTTCTGAATATTATTGAAACTATTTATGGCTTTCTGAATTGCGTTCGGACTATAAATCTACATTACGAATCCATAGGCAAAATATGAGAGAAAAGGAGTAGCTGAGAAGAAGATATTATTGATTAATAATATTTCGGCAGGATATTGCCTTACTTTTCAGTATTTTACAATAATTTCTAACATTTGAAGAAGATCTATTGATAATCAAATAGATTATGATATATAGGACACTTTCTTGCGTATTACAGGATTCAAACTATTTGTCAATGGCAGTTGCCTTATGGAAAATATCGGAATAATGTGGGCGATCAACTTATTGAACTGTAATCTTTCAGAGTATATATCCAACTCATTCATCAGACAATAAATTCACTGAAAACCGGAGTAGATGTGCAGAATTTTTATTTAAAGTCTGCGTTGCTGTGATTTTCGAAAATGTCGATTTCACAAATATTTTAAATTTCTCCAATTTTCCCCGTATTATCTGATGAGGGTTTCAAATATTGACTCTGAAACTTTCTTTTCGATGATCGTTTACAATATTACGATATTGTTCATTAGAAAACATTTTTTTGAGAAACTGTCCATGACAAATAGTTTGAATTCCGCAATCCGCAAGTGAATTTTCTGAGGATAATATTTGAATTGTTTATATTTCTTTCTTATATATAAGGAGTGTAACCAAAAAAAAATGGCAAATAAAGAGTGAAGTTGGTTCCATAGTCAGCAGATTTTCTACTGAGTAACTCTCTGCATAATATACTACTGCGAATAGAAATTATATTATATCCTTAAATCCTTCCTATTGATCAAAGCAAGATGACTGTCGGATAACAGATCGTAAAACAACTTAGAGACTCCTTGTTCAAAGTATAGGTTAAGATATTACGAACAGATCCAATTGAACTGAAATCTAGTATTTGGTCGATAACTGAAGGCAGGTAGTTCATGAGAGATTTCTTGAGAATCATATCAACGGAATCAACAAGCAGATTCCATACATGTCTGAATTCAACAGTCGTTAACATTATCCCCTTCAAAATTTCAAAACAGTCGAGACACAATATTGAGAATTCGATTAAGTATCCGTAAAACTATACGAGGATCCGCCTAGAAAGGGCTGTATCCTGACAGCGTGGACATTTCGAAGAAAAGTCATATCGAATACCCCGACTAATTATTTTCTATGAATCAAGTGCAAAAGTCAAACGCATTTATTTACATACAAGCTGTATAATTAACAGGTTGTTTCTTAACAATATGCTTATATTTTCTGTATAAGTTTCGCATTGAATATTTTTGGAGAAAAATGGTACTCACTGCTTCAGATCAAACTAAAATTCAATTTTGGAAAGTGCATCTTAATGTAGGTGAGACGTGAACCAATTTCATAGAAATATCTACAACTGCATAACTGTGATTCTTAGCAAAGGTTTTTTCCGGGATCTTCAGCATCCTTTGTCTCAAAACATAGCACGTTTTTGACAAACGTTCAAGAGGAGTTGGAAATGGCTCCAAAAACCACCCCCTCAAATACAAGCATATCATCAAGGAACCTTCCCCATATTTGTAATATTTCGTTTTAGCAATGATGAACCTTCGGGTTAGAGTCCATCCTTCTTGTAACGTCGAAGACTATTCGAGCAGGTCATGATAAATGCAAAACCTAACAAATTGTTTATTCAAGTTCCTGCTAAATCCATATTTATTTTAGATGCGGTTCACCCCATTTCAAGCAAAACTGATCCAATAAATTCAGGAAATTCAACCCAACCACAATTTCCTGGAGGGTGGAGAAGTTCAGGGGCTCTGAATTTGGAATGTCAGGATTAAGAGAGAGCATTATATCTCTGCGGAAATTTGAATTCTCTATCACCTTCATGCTAAGCAACTTCAAGGTTAACTTTTTTTGTAATTTATGACTTTCAATATGCACAAAATTAACTAGAGTGTTTTGATGAGAAGTAATTGGTGAAATTTGAATCTAATAATTGTTTTATATTTTTTCGAGTTTCAATGCTTTCAGGAAAATATCGGCAATTGTCTATTCGGAAATTCTAAAAGAGCACAGTCATCATTCAGGCAGTTTTATTTCTTGATGGAAAGATTTGGCGATATTTCACATTATTCTCAGGAAATACTGCATTTTGTTGAAAAGGAGTAATTTTAATGAGCATTTTTTGGATATTCCTGAGGAGACTTCACGTTATGTCTAAACATGATCAGAAATAAAAAGTTGGGAATTTTGCTATTGTTTCGATCCCTCATTGCCTTAAAATTGAGAGATATTTTTGAAACCCTCTCGAAAATACTGCTGTCATTTTTACGCGCTTGTTCAATCAAGTACTGGATTTCATATAGATCCAATCTGAAGTTTTCGAAATATTGGAAATATCAAATTTTGCAGGTTTATAATTACGGAATTGTCAGGCGGATATCACCTTTTCACGAATCCGACCTTCGTCATGAATCCTCAATCCTAATCTAGGAATACAGAGTTTTCAAATCGTTTCTTTCGGAAATTATTGTACTTTTGATCGGCCGTGAGGACCACCGTCAACACAATGACTTTCAAAAGAAGCAACTGAGAAACTCGGTATTTGTAGAGTAGGTTTGGAGCTTAATTACCAAGGCTGAATTTGTGCGAATGAGTAAAATTCACACAAATATACCCATTCAAAATTTTACCTTTCCAATATTTCCAAAGTTACAGATTATATCGAATTGAATTCCACTTCTTGATTGAAACGACATGATGAAGGATTATGCAGAATTACGTGAGTATGATGTGATTTTATACGATAGCAAAATAGACACAATGGTCACGAAGTTTTGCACAAAGTTGTGAGTAGGCATTTTCTACATAATTAGTGAGTTTCATTATGGTTGAATCAGAATTTTTTGTGTTGTTCCAAAAGTAATGGTTTCGAGAAAAACCACGTAATTTCACGTATTTTTTCCCAATTTCTCCAAAAATTATAATCGGATGAAACCGAAATATGATACAGAGTTTTCAAATATAGAGTGCAAACTCTGTAGGGAATATGACAGATAGTTTCGAAGAAAAAAATGTTGCAAAAACTCAAAAAATATTGCAAAGAATTTGACTATTCTCCAACCAACCGCCAAGTATCAATCCAATCGCTCAAGTGGTTCCTGAAATATTAGAGAAATATCCTCAAAATTACAAATGTCTATCCCTGAAACCGTTAGGCCGATTTGGCATGGTCAACCCAACATAGTCCTTCGTGAAAATTTTCAGTCCAAATTTATGAAATTACAGACCTTTGGATGAAACGATGAGTTTCAAATGATCCGCTTAAAGCAGTCAGAATCCTTCCCAAGAAGAATTAATAAAAATATTGAAGGAATGTCAGATTTAGATACTTCGAAATATCAAAGGGAGTATGATAATATTGCACTGAGGTGATGGCAATTTTTTTTCAGTTCGGTGGATTTTGCACAAACGAGCTCAACCAAGTTATTTATACTCTGAAACTTTTTTGAAAATTTTGAGAAATTTGGTTCTTTCCTTCAGAAGCTAGAGCATAGTGAGTGTAATCTAGTCGATTGAGACCATTTTCCGTAGTTCAAAGTTCGAAAATTATAAACATTTGGCCAAAATGATAACAATTTTTCCCTGGATCAATAGCGTTAAATACAAATTTTGTGTGCATCGAACGATTCCTGGTAATTTTTCGACACTAAATTAATCGATTTAATTAGAATATAATTTCTACTCAATATTAGATTCAATTTTTCCTGGCCAACTCTGAAATTCTTGATCCAATTCAAATCACTCTAGTTTTGGCTTCAAATTCGAAGCTACAAATATTTAGGATAAATAATAGTGTCCTAAAATATGTCATCATTTTTGAAATAATGTTACGCGTAAATCTTTATGATGAGATATGGATGAACTTTTTGTTCCAGTGAGACAATTTTACTGCCACCATTTGGACGACAAACCATCGAAATTGGACAATATTTTCTTCTTTATAGCTTCGATTTCGTTTGCCCCTTCCAAACCTGCATCTATTCTTCAACACCATTTTTTAAATCAAATGGTCTTGAGTTCTCGATATTACTCCAGTGTAATTGAATATTTGAGATTTCATTCCTTTCCACTGGTCAAGAATTCTCAAATGTTATATTACCCTCATCAATCAACAGCTTGGTCAATATGAGATATAATATTATAATGTGCTCACTCTATCAGAACAAACCATTATGGAAATCAGTTCAACGTAAGCAATTACCTACTGAGCATTCAGATGGAATATATCAGATTTTCCTTTGAGCATTGTCTAAAGAGCATTTTCATGATGCGGACAATATTGATCACTCAAGTATAAAGAAGTCAAATTTCACACAAAGTTATACCTGAAAGCCAGTTCTGCTTTTCCCCTCTTCGAGAAGAGAACTTCAGGAAATGTATTTCATTCGATCTTCAGAATACTCTTTTGACATCAGAGTTCAAACAATTCCACAATTCAATAGGTTTGGATCTTTGGAAGTTTACTCGTTATTCTGTATTTCTCCCGAGAAGTCATTAAATTTCAGAGTCACGACCTTGCTTTTGCTTGAGAGCAAACAGTAAGGCGGGTATGTAAATTACGTCTTCGTGGATTTCGGCAACACAGCCACAGTCAAGTTGCATGAAACCTCGTAAATATCTCAAGGTCAGACACCAGCCCACGGTCTGTATGCCAATAGCGGCGAGAAATATCAGAATGCTTGAAATCTCGACGTTGATAAGGGTAAACAGGGTGTCGTTCTGCGGGCTTCAGTGAATATTTTTCTAATTTTTTTTGGAATGCTCTTAATTCTTTTGAGAGAATGCGAAATTTTATTCCTTTTTTCATTTTTCATGCTTGAGTATGGAAAGTGGCAACATTGCGCATTCTCACCATTTTTTCAACCTTTTGCACGCAGAAAATTTTTCGAGAAAAGCGAACCATGACCTAAAAAAGTCACTCCATTTTCTTAAGGTACTGTATTCTTTCAAATTAAATCATGAAAGTTCCATTTGGATCATTCGATTCTGAGAAATTAAGTTCAAAGATATATGCGAAGGATTTTTCAAACCTAAGAAGGTTATATCGGAGCTAAGGTAAGGCATCAAAAACAATATATCGAGCAATTTTTGCGAGTTTTTTCACAATATCTGGTATTTGCTAATTAAACTTAAGATTACCCGTCAACAAATAAACATCATTTTTTCACTATCTTATTGTGCTCATGTTTCTAGGGAACAAAATGATACCATTTTGCCAAATGTCTTCAATTTTCAACTTTTGAGCAGAAAATGAACTCAAACCACTAGGTTGGACTTAGAATCCGATGTCAAAAATCGATTATGTCCGACCGACTGATGCCACGATAGCTTGAGAATAGAATGAACTAGCGTGTCGGAACTTTCAGGATAAAGTGCGTATCAGAAGGTTGAGCTTCATAATGGGTCATTTCTCAATATCTCAAGAGCTATTTTCGTAATCGGATTGAAACTTAATAATTAGTTGTAGATCACTTTCAATCAATTTCGTTCAGATTGTGAAGTTTTTCGAAAATTATCAACATTTTTTTTTCAGAAAATATTCATCATATTTGAATGTGAATTTGTACAAACTTTTCTGTCAATATTCTACAATACTGTGCCAAATTTCAGTTCGATGCTATAATAATTTTCCGAGACATAGAGAAAAGTAAATCAAATTCCGTTGTTTTTGCCTCCCTCGTTGTTATTTCCGATATAACTCAAAAAATACATCCGATAATGATGAATCTTGGAAGATAGTTGACAGACGACGCATTTGAAAATGCTTATAAAAGCTTCTGACTTCGCGTCAGTCGCTTCTAGAATTTCTTCACCTTGAAGTTCTAATTCTCCAAATGAAAAGTCCTTCCGTAAGACTCTAAAATTCTATTCGCTCAATACTTCGAAAAAAAAATCTACTGCTGTTTAACTATAGACCCAGTACGTACTTCCACTCAACTGATTTGTATATCCCTAAAGAATTTAGATCTAGATTTTGTGAGATAATGAAACTTTCAGGGGAAGCACACCCACAGCTTCATAACCCAGCGAGTTCACCATTTTGCAAAATCGAAATCTTAGATTCTTCTCAAAAATTTCTTGAGTAGAAAGCACTACGAGAAATCATACATGTAAAAGATTTCAGTTTAAGAGCTATCCTATTAATTCATCATCTAGTAATTTGAGGTCATTCAAACCGCTCTGAATCGAGAGATATTTCACACAGCAAATCTTCTAATCGAGTTATATGGAGGCGTTGAAATAAATCATCAATTGTCTGATTATTGTCAGATATCGATGCAATTTCAATACTTAAGGTGAAATATGCTTATTTTTTGAATGATATGTAACAATTTTTGAATGCTTGTTATGAGAAACTATGTTCTACAAAAAAAATTTTGTTAATCAAGAGTAATTCAGAGTGAAAAATCTGCAAGAAATTATATTCTGGGCACTGGGTTGATAAAAATTGGATATATCCAATTATTTATGAAACAAAGATCATGCATTTCATTTTTGAATAAAAAAAATCATAATGATTTTCATCCTAAAGTGTAATAATTTGTCCAAATTGGGACATAAATGTTCACGGTGGTGCTTATGTGTCAGAAAAAAGGGGCTACTCCCTTAAACTATATTTATCTCCGATCTGGGGAAAGTCTACAATATCAACCGATTAAATTAAATGACTTCTTCGTTCACATATCAGTAAAAACAAATTCGCTTCGATTTGTTGAATGCGTTATTCGATACATTTTTGTAAGACATCTATTTTGGTCTGGTACACTCCTCTTACTCGCAGGTTAACTTATCAAATCAAAGCAAATTAGGTATCAAATATGAGTGAACGAATAGTCAATCACTCAGTCAGATGAACTGAAGTTTTAATTCTTTGTTAGTCGTCCTGTATATATATGATATAAAGGGTTTTCCAATAAGAGGTGTTATTTTGAATAGCCCACTATTTCGGTAGATGTCACTTTTGAAGCTTCATTTTTTGAAATTGGACAAGTAGAAACTACGCCATTATTAAAAATGGAACGATACACGCTTCAACAACGCATTGAAATTATTAAAATTCACTATAAAAATGGTGAAAATTTGGCAGAGACGCTTGGTAAAACTCTAACATTTTTGGGTCGTCGTGAAGCACCTTGTTGGACCGCAATAAAGAAATTGATGGAAAAATTCGAGCTGTTGGGACAAGCTAGTGATGTGAAGATAAAACCCGTGCACGTCGCTCAAAAACAGCCGAGAATATTGCTGTTGTAGCCGAAAGTGTTGAAAAAAACCCAGGTTTGTCCATTCCTCGTCGTCCTTTGCAATTAGGCATTCCACAAACGTCATTACAACGTATTTTGCATAAAGATTTGGGTCTTAACGCTTATAAAGTTCAGTTAACACAAGAACTCAGGCCGGCCGATCATCAACAACGTCGTGTCTTTGCTGATTGGGTCGTTGAAATGCAAGAAAATGATCCGGAATTCCATAGAAAAATCATCTTGAGTGATGACGCCCATTTTCACCTCGGTGGCTTCGTCAACAAGCAAAATTGTCACATCTGGGGTTCGGAAATCCCGAGAGTTATTGTTGAAAAGCCTCTCTATCTTCAACGTGTAACTGTTTGGTGCGGTTTATGGTCCGGCGGAGTCACTGGACCTTACTTTTTCGAAAATGAGGCTGGAGTAACAGTTACGGTGAATGGAATGCGCTATCGAGAGATGATTAATGATGCGTGCCACACAAGCAACGAAACCATTGATCTTTTGCGGAAAAAGTTTCCGGACCGTGTTATCTCTCGAAGAGGTGATCACAATTGGCCACCGAGATCTTGTGATTTAACACCTTGCGACTTCTTCCTTTGGGGCCACGTGAAAGAGAAGGTCTACGCCAATAGCCCAGCGTCGATTCAAGACTTCAAAGATGGAATTCGTGAGGCTATCGAGGATATAGGGCAGCCACTTTGCGATTTGGTTATGGAAAATTTCATGAAAAGGATATGATCCTGTAAGCGTGGTCGTGGTAGTCATTTGCCTGATGTTATTTTCCACTATTAACGGCATAGCTTCTTCTTTATAATGAAATAAACATCCGATCATTTATATCGAAAAATGGCATTTTTCTTTGAATACCAAAATAACACCTCTTATTGGAAAACCCTCTACATAAATAATTCAAAAATCTAGCTCCTTCCAGATGGTGGATAGATGTGAGATGAAAGTCATAGAAAACCAAGAAATCCAATGAATTAAGGATATGGTATCATACTGTCCTTTGATGCCAGTTGGTCGAAATGTTAAATGTTCCTTATTCCTTCAACATGAAGGTCGGTTGATTTCCGATTTCACGAAATTTATTCAGGATCAATGAAGTCAAGAATTCGCGAAAGCTGAAGGAAGTCTCAGTACATCGCAATATTGGTTAGTTAAAAGTTTTGGTCTGAAATTGTTTTCAAAAATAATAATAATGATGAATGATGAATAATTCACAGTAAAATTCAGTTTAAATATCCTCAAGAAAAGACTAGAACAGTATATAATATTCAGGTTATAGTCGAGAAATAAATGCTAATAGAATAGAGAATAGAATAGAAAGATGTTGGCAACATTTGAAATTCTTCACCCTCGAATCAATAAATAACAACATTATGAAACGGATTGAACATTTTCTTAATCTCAGGGCTGGGCAAAATACATGCTTAGCTTTGGCTTAGTTGAAATACAAATTACAAAATTCTTTCTCGCAGGTATTTGAATTACAAAATATTCTCAAGTAGGGTATCCCCGTCTCCATCGCTGCCGTCGTCCAGGACCGTGGAGGGAATTTTATCATCCTTTGTTAAATTCTTACTAATAAATTCGTCAAATATACAGAACTCAAACAAGTTTAATGAAAATAACCGTTTAAGAACAGACAACAAACCTTACGAGAAGTTCAAATGAAAAATATAGTTTAAGAGTTAACCTGTCCCTATTCCAAGTATTCCGGAAATGACGATTGCGCAGGACCTTTTCTTCCTTTCCATTTGCCGAAAATATGATTGCTAGCAGAGCAACTAGATTAAGCAGATAAACATCGCGCCACCTGAAGGAAGGTTCAAGGTTTATTTTCTGTAGAGCGCTAAATGTATTTGTTGGAACGTATTTCGAAGAAAAAAGTATTGATTCACAAAATACAACATACTTCAGTGTCAGGTGTTTGAAATACCAATTACAAAATACATCCTCAAGAAGTCATTGAAATACAAATACAAAATACGTATTTGTATTTCAAATACATGCTTGAACTCAATTACTCGTATATGTTCCACACGGAATAAATGAACTCAGAGCCACAAGTCACTTTTTCCATTCACTGAAACGTTTTCGATAAAATTTCGGATGAAAAACTTGGAGCAACGTCAGGAATGTAGTAATTCCTCAACTTAGGGAGTTTTATAAAATATTCCGAGTTTTCAAAGCAATTACACTCTGAATTCAAGTACTTCAATAGTTAGTTACGAGAAGCCGCTACAGGGATCAAGGAAGAGTCAGTGTAATTTAGAATATCCCTAGTTCCCCATTTCGAACGTTGTTTGTGGAAAAAACCAATTTGGATGAAAAAGCATTCATTACGGCCTGTGACAGATAGCACGTAATGAATAATATTCCTGGTTTAGAGCCGCAATTTAGCATTGTCTGAAAGAAACGACGGGAAAGAGTGTACCCGGATGAAAATTCTTCGCGCACAGTCAAAACCCATCGATAAAATTCAATGTTCAGTAGCTAGAAATTAATTTCATTCTCTTCAAATGACATGGATAAATAAGGATTCTCCAGGATTAAAAACGGTATATTTAATCAGAATATTCAAATTACTCATATTCTTCTTTCACTTCTACGGCACGGTTCTTCAACGAAAATGGCATAGTGTAAACTATGCCTTTTTCGTCCTCGTTCGTTTGCCTGACTGATGGTGGTTGGAATTTGAGAGAAACAGCTCTCGTATATCTGCAAGCGTTGGGGCCGATTCAGTTAATTGTTTCGGGCATAAAAAAATCGTTAAATATCTAGTTCTATTTTCACTCCGAATGGAAAGTATTTCAAAGATGTTTATGGAAATGTCAGGTCCTCGAACACTGAATTTTATCTATTCGACTTGAAGGAGAAGAAATAAATAGGACATTCTCACTCTGACACAAATACCCGAACAATAGTATCGTAAATTTCACAGATTTTCTAATGATCATAGTCAAAGAGTAGAAAATATGTATACAGAGTGAGTCTTCAAGATGTACCTTAATTTGAACCGTAGATTCCTCCCATCAAATAAAAGACTTTTTTATTTACATTTTTTCCAGATTCGTCTCCAGTGTAAAGATACAAGCTCTTGAAATTTCCAAAAAAAAATCAGTTTTTCTATTTTAGCTTTGATATGTTGACTCTGAATGATATGAATTTTGGTGGAAAGTTTTCTATGAATATGACACTAATTCTGCAATAATCACTTTGATCCTTCTTCAGACTTCAAACAGTTTCCGAGCTATAGACTCAACGATTCAAGAAACTATATGAAATTAGCATGTCATAATAAAAATCTTCAATCATTTAAGAATACTTAATTATTCCTTATAATTTCTCCTTAGAGTTTTGGAGATATTCAACGTCTAATGTTATAAAATCTGATAAAAATTAGAGAAATTACCCCATTTTTTGGATCCGTCCGTGAGATGCAATAGACTAACAATGAGCTAGTAAAGGCGGTATATTAAGTTCCGTCTACACTTATTCGAACCGTAGAATACACAGAAATATTTATCTATTTCGCTTGGAACTAATGTACTTCTATTAGGTCTATGCATGATGTAAGTAAAAGATGGTGTGCTCATCTGCTTTTCTGTGATCGTATTTACAAATGATGACGTCACTTTTTTCATTCAAATTCGAAGCACAGTATATATATATTTTCTTGAATTTGAATGAAAAAAGTGACATCATCATTGGTTAATACGACCACAGAAAAGCAGATGAGCCCATCATGTTTTATTTACATCATGGGTCTATCTATTTCGTGATCAGACTACAGATATGGAGGCGAAGTCTTTGTGTCTATGAACCTGACTTTCCATAGAGTTCAATTAATGTATTTAGGTTAGTGAATTGATTTCATATAATTCAGGTATAAGTTTGATGAAAATAAGAAAAACTATGTAGTTTTAAATATGAAAATGGGCGGGGATGAAATTGTGCATAATTTTATAGTGGAATGAAATCGAATTTCTCAAGAATATCAAGTGGAAAATCACTGTTTCAATAGTCCAGTGTAGTGAAATATTTTCCCTACGATAATATCTCAAAAAGCACCAAATCATAAGAATTAAGTGAGTAAATGAGTTTTTCAATCATCTTTTTTGAATTCCAAACATTGGATTGGTTATTTTGCCAAAGAGATCACAGTAAGAGATATCTGTGGAGAACTTGCAAAGAAAGTGCAGGAGTGTATTAGCACATTGAGAAATATTAGAATGCTTATAACTTTTTACCTGAGCCGAAAGTGGAAAAATGGCAAAGAAAAAAAAGTTTTTATTTGATTAGAGGAATCCATGGTTAAAATTTATGTATAACAAATTCGAGTTTAGTAAGAAAAAATGAGGTCAAAAATAGCAAATTCTACTCTGATAATGTTCTCAATAATGGTATGAGAAAATTAATCGTATATTCAAAATTACATAAAACAGAAAGTTTTAGGTATCCATGATTATGAAGATTTAGTCATAATTTATGTTATGAGTCACGTTCAATGCATCCATATATACAGTGTGTGTGCAGGAGATGTTCAACCAGTGGCGTCTATAAAATATGTAGATATTTTGGGATAATATCCCACGCCTCTGTGATTTTCCGAACACGCATTTATCGTGTAAACAAAGGTAAATACACTTTTTATGCATGGTTTTGATTGGTGATTATTTGCCTCAATCTCAATGCTTAAGTCACTCTGTTGAAATTTGAATGATAGTCACCATGCATAGCACATATTTTTTTGCATTCATATATCAATTTTCTTCTTTCAAAGTACAAAACGGCATAACGCTTATTATTTGAAAATATAAAATGGTACGCCACCAATTTCTTTTTAGATAAATTCCATTATCTCAGAGTCGATATTTATTTTCAGTGAAGAGTTCCCTTCCGGGTTTCTAAAACAAAAAGCAAGGTTGTGTTAAACTGATGTGATTACGGAAATTGAACTGATTCCGCAACATCAGTTGGAATTGATCCGAATCAGCTGAAAATCACAACCTTGTCAAGTAGAACGCAGATGACCTGATTTTTCATCAAAAGTGATAGAGCGTCGGATGGAAAGCGCCTGTTGACTAATTTCGGCGTGAAAAACTTTTATAGTTTTGCTACGAGTTTCATAGCGTGATCCATATATTTGGAGATACTTTCAAACTAATCTACGTAAATCGGAAAACGTGTTCTGCGAATGAATCCCAAGCAAATCAGACGTATTCAAATCAGAATTCAGGGAAATTAAGTTCATTCTACTTCTATATGTACATGCCACATATAAATTAAACTTTCGAAACCGAATAGTTAAGTTTGATAAACCTTAGAGATTCTACCGTGAAAACGAATAAATCTCAGTTTAGAAGCGAGAACTTTTGCCCGAAGTTTAAGCAGTAGGTGTGCGAAATCCAACTCCATTCGAGGACTCCAAAGATTATTCAAAGCAAGTTGAATGATAATTCTTGTGGAACACATCAATTTCCGGAAACAGCTCCAATACCAATAAAACTCGTTTCATTGAAAACAATTCAGTAAATTCGGCGAAAGTGGTTTGTTCTATATAATTAATATCATTTTACTTTTTATGAATAGAGGTTTAACAAAAACAAACTGGAACTGTGTCAAATCAAGAATTCCCTCAAAAGTTTGCGTGAATGAGGTAGCAGACGATTTAATTGGATTTGAGTGTTGCAGCTTCACGTCATAATATGCAACAAGCTAACGGTGAAGTTCATTCAAAACTCACTACAGCAGAGAAATATGCCTGTTACAGAATATCTCATTTACTAAACGGTTTTCTCAGCACTGAATCATTACAATTCCATTGAGAATAAATATCTCCAATTGAAAGTTTGAAGTATAAAGTTGATTTCTTCGGAGTAGAATGTACCGAGAGTAAAAGCCACCACTGGAAATAGGGATACATAGTGAATTTTCCCGTTCAATGTCCATAAAGGCCCATAAATATCTCATTTTGGTGAAAATCTTCAATTTATAAGAGAAATGATGAACTATTCTTCAGTTGTTGACAGGTCAAATTGGTATACAGGTGTTCCAGAAATAAATGATTAATTTTTAAAGTGTGAATCACGAAGGGATTTCTACGAAAAAATATCAGATTAATATGTCCCAAAGACCATCTATTTTGAGATACAAAGATAAACAATTTGGAGAAAAATCTTCAATTATTTTATAAAAAGTTAATTGCCTGAGAATGAAACGCTATTTTTGTTATAGAGAAGGACAAAGGAGTTTGCTTGGTAAAAATTTTCAATACAATCATAATAATATAGATTTTTCTTCCTTACATAATAGTTGAGTTCCGATATTCCTGGCCAGTACTTGTCAGTAAATTTTGACAGTCGATTTTACTGGCACTGCGTTGGTAATTCAACGTATCAGTACGAAGCGTTTCGAAATTACTGATACTGGCCAGTACTGATTAGGAATATCGGAACTTAACTATTATCTTTCGATATTGATAAATTGCGATATATTTTTATTGCTTTTGACGTACCACGTCTTGAATGACAAATTTAATTATTATATTAACTGGCATGTAATCATTGAAGTCAAAAACTCAGGAAAACGGTAACATAATAAAATACAATACAAAAATAATTCTAGACACGGTGTTTTTTTTCGATTTAGAATCATCAGTAGCATCTAATCTATATTATATCTAAAATTCTTGCTGAGTGTATTAGTTAACACTCGATCACAAACGAAATAAGGTTGCACATAATTACTGGCGAACTTGTTAAATGCATGCGCATAGAACAGTTTTGTCAACAACTTCTATACCATCTTCTCTCTGATAAATGGACTGCGGTAAAAAACACTTCCAAAAATATTTTTAACTAAAATTAGATGACAGTTGATACTAGCTCTATAAAACATTCGTTTTATCTCAAATATTAAAACGAGAATTTGTGTTTGAAGTAGAAAAAATGACTTCGTAAAACAATACGATGATTTTTTATCTATGTTGAAATTATATGTTAAAAGAGGTACCAACCTACCATTAAGCCTTATTCACATTGGGACAGCTGTAGCAAATTCATTGAGCAGAGACTTTGTTTTACGGATAAAGGTTGATTCTCACTATACGTTCCTTAACCTTCCAGTATCCTACCCGTAAAAAATTATAAGGTGTAAATGAATTGATGTATATGCACACTATACGTCCCGTTCACGTTCCGTCTAAATGACATTTTTGCCCACTAAATTTTGACGTAAATCATACGGAAGGGATACTAGAAGTTTACGGAACGTGTAGTGAGAATCAACCTCAAATGTTAATTTTCTACGTTTACCAGAGCTGTCTTCCTAAATTGCTGGAGCAGTCTCAATGAGAATAAGACAAGATAAAAGGTGGGTATGCAATTTTGAAATGAGTCCATAGAGATTCACACAAAAATTCGTTTCATTCGGAATAACCATGTCAATGTCAAACTGGTTTTTTTTGGAAATTTCCTTATCCCCTATCTGTTTACCTGTGCCGAGTCTGGGGACAAGGAAACCCAAAACTGTGTTTTATTTGACGAGGGGAATCTGTGGTTGAAATCAATGTTCAACTTAAAGATTCATTCTGATTAAATTTTGAGTTATTTTAATATCAAATGTTCCATGAAATAAAGGGTGGTTAATTGATTCGATCATCGCTTCGAACAACCCTTTATATCATCATGTGAAAAAACTCCATGGCTCATCCAGTGAGAAAGTATGCCAATGTTGCGAAGGACATTCTAGTATTATAGGTATAGTAGAACGATTGTTGCAATGAAAGGATCAATAGAAAGAATTTCCATCATAAGAATGAATATCTGTAACCAGGTCCGACAAAACATTTATTTAGAAGTCTGAGGAGAATGGAAGGAGAAAGCTAATTCTATTAAAGAATTAACCACCTGATAGCGTGACCTCTTATGTTCTTCCAGATGATGTTGAGGAGAATAGCCTCTAACCACGAACTATTTCTATATCAAAAATGTCCAAACATACTTTATTCGAAAAAAAAAATCTTAGGTTAATCGGAATATTCCATACTACACACGAGAAATAATTATCATTTTCAGATGATTATAATGCAAACCTTCATTTCAAACAGGTTGGAAAGACAAGATTTGTGGAACAAAATTCATTTGAATATACAAATTCGCAGAAAAAAATATCTTTTTTCAGGGCGAATGTACCTAAACGTTCATTTTTTCTCAATTACCGTAAAATGGGGTGACTTTACCTTGGGGGGTGACTTTGCCCATTCATTGTGGTGATCTTCCTGCACCTATAAGCTGCCGTCGTGGAAGAATTGTCTTTGGAGTTGACTTCAAGAACTATCAACTATAAATTAAATGCGACAGTACTTTGTTTCCCTTCTTTTTATTTTTTATAAACAGTATTTATGTATTTTGCAGTTCTTTTCGATAAATAAAATTTCTAACTTGCCTATGATTTTTATTTAAGCTATCCAAACAGGTTTTATTTGTGTTCAACACAACTAACTTTATTTTAAAAAACTTAAATATGCTTTTAAATGGGGTGACATTGATATATCAATGAAAATGAACAAGGTGGCAAAGTCACCCCATTTGAACAACTGACTTTACCCACCCGGTTATTTAATTTTTTTCCGAATTAATTTTTTTTTCATTGCGGAAAGGAAGTTACTAAAGCGTTGCCCTTACTGCCACTCGTTGCGTAGATCCTACGATTCATGGAGAATACGATACTATATAGAAGAAAAAAGGATTCAAAGTTCTAAATTGGGCAAATTCACCCCATTTCACGGTACATGTTTTTATACGTTTTTGGTAATTTCATATTGGAAAAACGAGATTGTTCGGAAATTCGAACAAATAAACAGCATTGAAGTTACTCATCTAATTAACCATTTCTGCAACATGAGTTCGAACTCTCATTACTATTCCATACAAAGCGATCATAATTTTCAGGAAGCTCTCGGGAGCATGAAAAACCAAAGCTGAAAATCTAATCCTTAATATACAACCTGTCATTTCTGATTCAAATGAGAATTGACCTAAGTGAGTGCCAAGAGTGCAACTTTTTTCTGTTAAATTAATTCTTTTTGCTTTAATACGCTGATTGGAGGAGAAATATTGAACAAATGTACCATAATAATATAATAGTGTGATCTGATTCTTGGCATATTTCGTTTCATTCAATTAATCCTTCATTCTTTTTTGAACGCTCTCGTTCGGTTCTAATTGTAATTTGAGCTATTTGATCTCAGTCAAATCTGATTCAGATCAACTGGCTGTAAGTGGAAACGATAACTCTTGTTTATTGCATCCTGCGATATGCTAATTTGGAATCTATTTGCTATACCTCAAAGTCAACGAATTCGACTTTATACACAATGTTTCCAAGTTAATATGACAGAGATCATAAAACAAAATATTCACATTCATTTTCAGTGCTTTCAGAATAAACGAAATAAGATATAAAACTTTTTTTTTTGGAAAATTCAACAGAAAAAATATAGTTAATTCGTGAAGAGAAAGCTTTACTTTAGAGCTATCAAAGCCACTAGTATCCTGACGAATTGCCAAAGATGAATTGCTACTCTTTCATCTATCCAGTGTTCTTGAGTCGTAGCATGCTTTGAGACTATTTTTGACCAAACAATAGCAAATAAGGACATTTGGATGATATAATAACGTAATCGCATTAAATTGGAATAATATTTTCCATTTGGAATTTTTTGGCTCGATAAGAACTACTGTTCATCTAGAAATAGAATGTTTTAATGATTGAACAAAATATCTGTCCGGAGTTCAAATATCTACAAGTCTAGCTCTATTCATCAAACTGTCTTGCTAAACGAATGAAAGCTATTATTTTGACGTTTAACCATGGCTTCTCTATATTTTGTGTTCGATAGAAATGTTTCCGATTTTCTTGAATTACATTCTGTTACATTCTGACTTCTATACAGGGCATCCTTTAAAAACTACTGAAGGAGGATGTAGATCGAGCGATAGTCCTTCTGCTGTGGCTGACTTTCTATCTGAAATGTCTTCCAAAGTTATCATGATATTCCTCATGGAAATATTAAATGTTTGCCCCTCTCAGTCAATTCCAGTCTGCGATTAACTACATTCCATTCCTTTTTTACCCATGTTATCATTGAAGCATTGTTGATCTATCATTCTTCTTAAAAGTTAGTAAATATACACTTGTATATCCAACTAATTCTTGACCTATATACTGAAATTTTAATATGTAATGCACAAATACAACTCTTGTGAGCCGAAAAAAATCGAAACAGATCATTCAGACTTCCACAGTGTAGAAAAATCAAAGTCTTAAAAGCTGAGCAATTATGACAGAAGTAGAAGGACCATTCAACAATTTTTTTCAGCTTTCTTATTTTTTTGTCTGAAATTTCTTTTCTACTCGTGAATTAAAGTTACGCACGCCATTTTACGAATCATTTCCCATGTTCCCAAGTTCCAAATCGAAGTACTTATTACTATTATTTCATTCAAACAAATATGGATCCACCTCATTCACTACTTAGTTCAAAATCGCGTTTATTCAATTACCGTGGAAATTGCTATCAGATTGAGTAAGTTCCGAATTTTTTCGAAAGCCTAGCTGTCTAATGCTTTTCGTTTGACCAAATAGCACACTCCTGATGAATTTTTGCCTCAATGCAATAGAGTTTTGTTTGTATAATCTTTAATTTTTTTTAGATATTTTATTCCTTTCTTTTTTCACAACTCACGAGTGTTACTGTTCATCCTGAATTTCATTTAAATGCGGAATATCTATTTCTATTATGTTCATTTTAAATTTCCATAGAATCTGGGAATATATAAAATTACATATTGTTAAGTACACCAACTTTCCTCAAGAGCGTTGTTGCTGGCGAAGTCTCAGAAAAGTAAAACTCAACAACCTTGGAATTGATGCTGAAACTAAATTCCTACCTTGAAAACCATCTGGAACAAATCCTGAGTACAAGCGAATCCTCAAACCCCACCAAATCAAAGAAAAAAATCTCGTCCTCCCGGTTCGAACCCGAGACGGCACTAACCGAGGTTCGCGTGTTTTCCACGGACGCGTTTAGTTCAGCGCGACGCTCGTTCCCCTGAAAGTAATCCTGTTACGGCGTAAGGACACCTTCGTCCTGACTGCCGCATAGCCCGGGCCGGAGACGGATGCTGAGGGCAGACTCAGAAACATGAAGCTGCGGCGCTCGCGCAGCAGCTGTGACATCTGACGTCAATCGATATTATCTGAGAGAGATGGGTAGCTGATGCTACACGTTCTGCTTGAGGTGACTGAATCTACGTGATGAGTTTGAAGGTACCGACAGCCGCGGGTTATTTGCGTGGGAGTAGACCATAATAGTGTGAGAGGGACGGATTTCTCATAAACTTCAACCGCGACTATTCTCGGCAGTGAGGGGTACATACATCTTCTGATCTCAGTGACGCAATTAACACGTATATCTGTGATTCAAATTGAGATCGTCCATGGGAAAAACTGCTCTGTGACAATAAAACGTAATCGATTCAACTTTTGATTGTTGGACATTTACAACTTTTCTAATACCTAAAAGAAATATTGTTCCATAGGGCAATTTTCTATTTTCGCTGTTGCTTCTGTAACGCCCACGGAATATGCAATTCGTTTGGAGGTTGACGTTGCGCCCACTTGATTCTGTTGGCGGAATTATTCTTGGAAATCTGATGTTTGATCTGGATGACTGGTAATGAATTTTGTGGATTGTAATAATTCATGTTTGAGTTTGGGAATTCCCGAGTCAACATTGTACTGAAAACAAGTTTCTATACTGGAAAATGGTTAAGTTTCCAATTATGTTGCAGAATGTTCGGACTCTAGGATGTTTCAAGTGATTCTGTTATGAGTTTTAAGGCATCGGCAGTCATGGGGTATTTGGGTGGGAGTAGACCATAATGGTGTGAGAGAGACGGATTTCTCATAAACTTCAACCGCGACTATTCTCGACAGTGAGGGGTACATACATCTTCTGATCTCAGTGACGCAATTAACACGTATATCAGTGATTAAAATTGAGATCGTCCATGGGAAAAACTCCTCTGTGACAGTAAAACGAAATCGATTCAATTTTTGATTATTTGACATTCACAACTTTTCTAATACCTAAAGGAAATATTGTTCCATGGGGCAATTTTCTGTTTTCGCTGTTGCTTCTGTACCGCCCACGGAATATGTAATTCATTTGGAGGTTAACGTTGCGACCACTTGATTCCGTTGGCGGAAATATTCTTGAAAATCTTATGTTTGATCTGGATGGTAACTGAATTTTGTGGACTATACCTAACAATTTATGTTTGAGTTTGGGAATTTATAAGTCAACATTGTACTGAAAACAAGTTTTTATACTGGAGAATGGTTAGGTATCTTATTATGGTGCAGAATATTTGGACTCTAGGATGTTTCAAGTGATTATGTTATGAGTTTGTAGGCATTGGTAGTCACGGGGTATTTGCGTGGGAGTAGACCATAATGGTGTGAGAGCGACGGATTTCTCATAAACTCCAACTGCAACTATTCTCGGCAGTGAGGGGTACACCTTCTGATTTCAGTGACGCAATTAACACGTATATCTGTGATTCAAATTGAGATCGTCCATGGGAAAACTCCTCTGTGACAGTAAAACGAAATCGAGTCAATTTTTGATTATTGGACAGTCACAACTTTTCTAATACCTAAAGGAAATATTGTTCCATGGGGTAATTTTCTGTTTTCGCTATTGCTTCTGTACCGCCCACGGAATATGTAATTCATTTGGAGGTTGACGTTGCGCCCACTTGATTCCGTTGGTGGAAATATTTTTGGAAATCTGATGTTTGATCTGGATGACTGGTAACTGAATTTTTTGGACTGTAACAATTCATGTTTGAGTTTGGGAGTTTCTGAGTCAAAATTGTGCTGAAAACAAGTTTCTGTACTAGAAAATGGTGAGGTATCTAATTATGTTGCAGAATGTTTGAACTCTAGTGATTATTTTATGAGTTTGAATGCATCGTCAGTCACGGGATATTTGCGTGGGAGTAGACCCTAACGGTGTGAGATGAACGCGTTTCTCATAAAGTCCAACCGCGACAAGAATTTTGTGGACTGTACTTAACAATTTATGTTTGAATTTGGAAATTTATGAGTCAACATTGTACTGAAAACAAGTTTCCATACTGGAGAATGGTTAAGTATCTTATTATGGTGCAGAATGTTTGGACTCTAGGATGTTTCAAGTGATTATGTTATGAGTTTGTAGGCATCAGTAGTCACGGGGTATTTGCGTGTGAGTAGACCATAATGGTGTGAGAGCGACGGTTTTCTCATAAACTCCAACCGCGACAATTCTCGGCAGTGTGGGGTGCACCTTCTGATTTCAGTGACGCAATTAACACGTATATCAGTGATTCCAATTGAGATCGTCCATGGGAAAAACTCCTCTGTGACAGTAAAACGAAATTGATTCAATTTTTGATTATTGGACATTCACAACTTTTCTAATACCTAAAGGAAATATTGTTCCATGGGGTAATTTTCTGTTTTCGCTGTTGCTTCTGTACCGCCCACGGAATATGTAATTCATTTGGAGGTTGACGTTGCGCCCACTTGATTCCGTTGGTGGAAATATTTTTGGAAATCTGATGTTTGATCTGGATGACTGGTAACTGAATTTTATGGACTGTAATAATTCATGTTTGAGTTTGGGAATTTCTGAGACACAATTGTACTGAAAACAAGTTTCTATACTGGAAAATGGTTAAGTTTCCAATTATGTTGCAGAATGTTTGGACTCTAGGATGTTTCAAGTGATTATGTTATGAGTTTGAAGGCACCGGCAGTCACGGAGTATTTGCGTGGGAGTAGACCATAATAGTGTGAGAGGGACGGATTTCTCATGAACTTCAACCGCGTCTATTCTCGGCAGTGAGGGGTACATACATCTTCTGATTTCAGTGACGCAATCAACACGTATATCAGTGATTCAAATTGAGATCGTCCATGGGAAAAACTTCTTTGAGACAGTAAAACGAAATCGATTCAACTTTTGATTATTTGACATTCTCAACTTTTCTAATACCTAAAGGAAATATTGTTCCATCGGGCAATTTTCTGTTTTCGCTGTTACTTCTGTACCGCCCACGGATTATGGAATTCATTCGGAGGTTTACGTTGCGCCCACTTAATTCCGTTGGCGGAATTATTCTTGGAAATCTGATATTTGATCTGGATGACTGGTAACTGAATTTTGGGGACTGTGACAATTCATATTGGAGTTTGCGAATTTATGAGTCAACATTGTACTGAAAACAAGTTTCTATACTAGAAAATGGTTAGGTATCTAATTATGTTGCAGAATGTTTGAACTCTAGGGTAAGTGATTATATTAAGAGTTTGAATGCATCGTCAGTCACGGAATATATGGGTGGGAGTAGACCATAATGGTGTGAGAGGGACAAGTTTCTCTTAAACTTCAACCGCGACTATTCTCGGCATTGAGGGGTACATCTTCTGATCTCAGTGACGCAATTAACACGTATATCTGTGATTCAAATTCAGATCGTCCATTGGAAAAACTCCCCTGGGCCAATGAATGTAATCAATGCGCCCACGGATTATGAAATTCATTTGGAGGTTGACGTTGCTCCCGCTCAATTCCGTTGGCGGAATCATTCTTGGAAATCTGATATTTGATTTGGATGACTGGTAACTGAATTTTGTGGACTGTAATAATTCATGATTGAGTTCAGGAATTGCTGATGCAAGCGTGTACTGACAACAAGATTTTATAATGATAAATAGTTTCCTCATTATGTAGAAGAATGTTTGAACCTTAGGATTTTTTAGGTCATGAGTTTCAAGGCACCGACAGCAACGGATTATTTGCTTGTAGGTCAGATTTTTCACAACCTTTAACTACGACCATACTCGGCAGTCAACGGTACATCTTCCGATCTCAGAGATGCAATTAACACGTATCTAGTACTCAAACTGAGATCGTCCATGAGAAAATCTCCTTCGTGACAATGAAAATCGAATAATTCAACTTATGATTCTTGAAAATTCAGAACTCTGCTAATAATGGAAATTTTGGTGCAGTCCGCAATTCTCAGCTTTTGCTGTTGCTTCTGTGACGCCCTCGGAATATTTAATTCAATTGGGTTTGACGTTGCGCCCACTTAATTCTGTTGATGAAATTATTGTTGGAAATATGATGTTTGATCTGGTTGACGTGTAACTGAATTTCTGGACTGTAATAATTCATTTTCATTTATTATTAGTCCTTTCTCGGATTTTAGCTTTGAAAACCTGGAAAACTCTGAAAAATAAGACAGAATCCTCTCACAATATTCTTCAGTCGAAGAATAGCAGAATGTTAGAACTCAAGGATGTTCTAGGTGATGAATTTGAAGAGATCGACATCTGCGAATTATTTGAGTGGGATTCGACCATAATATTGTGGTAGAAACGGATTTCTCATAAACTTTCACCGCAATCATTCAAAGCAGTGAGGAGTTTATCTTCTGCTCCCAGTGATGCAATATTCAAGTATCTGCTTGTGATTCAAATTGAGGTTGTCCATAGGAAATACACCCCTCTCACAATAAATCAATCAATTCAACTTTCAATTAATGAAAATTCATAACTCCAATAATAAAGGAAATATTGTACCATCGGGAAACTTTCTGTTCTTTCTGCTGCTTCTATTACGCCCACGCAGTTAATTACTCAATTGGGGGATTAACGTTGCGCCCACTTCAATCTGTTCGTGGAATAACTCTTTGCAAGCTGCTGTATGATATGGATAACTGTTAACTGAACTTTTGAGCTGTAATAAGTCATATTAGAGCTCAGAATTTTCTTAAGCATTGTGATACTGAATAATGGTTTCCTAAATAAACAGCTAAATGTTTGAACTCATAGATATTTGTATTTTCCGACTATCTTAGGCCTTAACGAAACCTCTCAGAAGCTTGAAGCTTGTGCTGGTTAGGATACCGTGTGTGTTCTGTGTAGGCTTTGTTACTATAATTCCTTGCGCCACGTTAGGAACAGCACTGTTAATTGTTAATCCAACAGCGAATGGTTGGACGGTCTCCTGAAAACCGGAAAAGTTATTTCCCGGTCAAGGGCTTGATCCCCAGACCTTACGATCATGAGGCATGAGCTCTAACCACTGAGCTATCGTGTTCGAGGTAATCACGTCTCAAGTTTTCAAAAGACGGATTTCACATAAATTTCTATCACGACCATTCTCAGTATTTCAAATTGAGATCATCTGTAAAAAAAGTTGCTACAATAAAAATATACCCAATTAAACTCTTGATCAATATAAAAATTCCTAACTTTGTAGAAAAAAGAAATATTTTTCCTTCTAGCAAATACTCTGTTTTTGCAACTTGTATTGAGTATTGACATTGCGCTCACTTGCTAACTTGCTATTGTTGGTTGAATTATTCTTAGACAACTGCTGTTTGATCTGGATTTCTCATTCTTCTCATTGAGGAATACATCTTCTGATCTCCGTGTGATTCAATCAAACACGTATTTGTGATTCAAATTCATATAGTCCATGGGAAAAACACCTGTGTTGCAGTAAAAATGTAATAAATCCAATTTTTTCAATATTGTTTCATCAGGCTATTTCCTGCTTTTGCTGATTACCTATGAATCGTCCAGTTTATTCTATTGGTATTACTTTCGGAAAGCTGTTGTGTGATTTGGATAGTTGTCAGCTGAATGTTCTTGATTGTCATTCATGAGGCAATTGCTGATGCAAGCTTCCTACTCATATCTCAAAAGCAGCTGTCAAATTTTGAACAGAAATGAACTCAAAGATTAGGTGAGACTTTCTCATGAAAGCAATGGAGGTCGAAGTATTATAACTTAAGTTGTACGTAATACCTACATGTTTTATTCTTCTCAGATTGATAGGAATTATATTATTTGTTTCTCCCTTACCCCTTGATATCCATCAAGTGTTGTACAGAAGCTCTATTTGAGTTTTTGTAAAATTGTGAGGCAAGTTTTGATTTGAGTTCTGTTGTCCATTTAAAGGTTTTGACATTATTTATTTTGTGTTGTTCGTTGACCACACCAGTCTAGTGAGGACGTTTACGATATCATATCCTTTTTGTCAACCCACTACTCAAATAGTCTCAATTATGCTGAACTCAAAATTGACCTGCAGCCTACTTCATAGTCGAATATGTATAATGGCTCATTTACAAAATCAGTGTTTTAATATTTGAGAAAAGGAGTCCATTATTTCTTAAAACACTGTTCTCTTCCATTCCAAATTCCTGCAATACTTATGTTTGTACTTAGAATGTTCACATCATTGTTGAGTAGCCCTCCTCAGTAGACCTTGAAACAAGACAATAGGATATGCTTCAATTCCGGTTTGACGCCATTTCTGAGTAGTTCCTTACCGTGTCGCTCTGTGAATTTGATTCAGCACCATGAGGGAAATTTATCTCTTGCCATTATCCGGTATCTGCTATTTGTAATTGTCGAAGTCCGAGTTTGAAGCTTTCGCTAATGGATATTTAATTTTATTGGGTAATGCTGATGACACATATGCTTAAATTGAGGAGATGCTGGTAGAAGTTGAAATATTTCGATAGAAATAATCGTTTGAATTCTTGGGAATCAAACTAAATGGACATAAAATGGGACATATTGTTATGTATTCTGTTCCGAGTATTATAGCAATGTTTGTTATGAATTTTGTCGTTGCAATATTGCTATCTTGGACTTCCATATTCGGTGACTTTAGAGCTGACAAAATACTGTATTTTGTGACTTTAGAGCTACAAGGAAGAAGAAATTAGCCCTATTTCTTGAGTTTTTTTATGATTTCGCATACATAACCTCTATCTACGACTTTCGTTCTTCATGTAAGTATCGATATAAAAATGTTAGGAAACAAAAAAGAGTCAAATTGACCAATAACCAATTTCCTGGAATATCGGTTATGATTACCAGAAATCAAATGCAGCAATGTTATTCAGGCATTGATAATTCGAAATTCGATAAACTTTTTCGTTGGAACCTTAAAGGGATTGCTGTTGTTGAGATGATAAGAATAATCATCTCAGCTATTGTCTACTATACCTGTACTTTGGCCTAAGAATTTTCCTTGAAATTAGATATTCTAGAGAACCTTGAACACATTTACATTAGCGTATACTTTTTTCTATTCATGTAAACATCGACTTATTCAAAAATGTTACGAAACAGAAAAACCAAGTCAAATTGATCCATTTCCTGAATACCAATAGAATATTGGGTGCCAGAAAGCAAATGCAGCAATTTTATGCAGGCGTAAATGATTCGAAATTCGATGAACTTTTCTGTTGGCAATTCAAAGGGATGGCTGTTGTTGAGATCATTAAAATATTCATCTCAGCTGTTGCTTACTATACCAGTATTTTAATCTAAGAATTTTCTTTAAAATTAAATATTCTAGAGAACCTTGAACAAATTTCTATCAGCACATACTTCTCTGTCTTCAATATTCTCGAATTCTTGGAAGAAATAATACTGAAACAAATGGATGTTTGATTCCCTTTCCAACCTATCTTGTTATCAATCATAGCAATAACTATTTTGAGGTTGCTAAGATAACAATATTGATGGCAAGATTCTTGTTAAAGTGACAGATCATATTGCTTAAAATCGTTGATCAGAATACCAATGATTCCAAACTTGTTATGATAGCAATATCTTTTTCCTAGCAATATTTCTATTTGCAAAAAGAATCGACCTGATTGTAACTTGTAGAATGCATTTTTTCATATGTCTGGCCTTTGTGACTCTATCTTTAAGTGCCTCTTGAGTCCACTACTGCAGTTCCGTTTCTGAATCTTTATGTTATACTTAACGGTAAACCAGACCGGCCACCATTTGTTTTGGATTTCGAACTGAATGGATATAATGAGAAAATTATTCGCTATGAGCTTCCTGCTATTATTTATAGGATAACTTTATTATCACAGAAAGATTCTATCCAAATTTTCAGATCAATTTATCAACAAAAGCAGATATATTAGGTATTTACTTGATTCGATCTTGCTTTACTATGGGGAAAGTCATTTAGATTCTTGATGAAAAATTAATAATTGGACAGTGTTAGTTTTCACAAAACGTATATTGATACGAAAGTTCTTCCACCACGATGTGGCTCCGTCGGGTATTCTACATTGTACAGAGAGTATCACATCGTGGGGAAAAAATTTTTGTACTGATAAAAATTTTCTGAAATTAACGCTGTCATTTTTTTTAATTTTTTGATATATTAAGTGTATGTGTGGACCACTGAGAGGTGGTTTTTTTGAACATAGTGTTTACATATGTAATGAATGGTTCATTCATGTATTCAACTCTAAAAAATTGGGAAGACTACAATCTTCTCTTTCGAATATCCAAAAATTCATGACGATAAAAAAATCAACTTGAATAATTACGTATTTATTGACATAGTATATTAGAATAGAACTGTAAATCTTATTTACAAATTATTTCTTTGGTTCATTTAAAATAGAAATATTTATACTTCGATTGCACAAAAATGCAATATAACTTTTGAAGAACATTTTCAATTCAATAAAGGACAATTTGTTGCACAATAGACACCCGAAATTATTCATGAACTTAAATAAAAATGGAACCATGAACTCAATAATTGCAGGACACATTTTTCTCTTTGATTGAAAACTGTGATGCAGCGAATTATGCTAAGAATATATACAATAACACGGGCACAAACTCATTATCTCGAAGAAAATATAAACAATAGAAATTCGATTATAACTTAGAGCTACCAGAAACTCTTAAAATAAAATTGAAAATTAGCAGTCATATACTAATCTTTGGTACAACAATAAACATCTATACAAAAACTAGACTTCACACATTATCTACAACTTGGACACTTTCGGTTGTTACAACAAAGGATGAATTATGTACAATTCTCAATTGTAATTAAATAATCAAAGTCTATATGTAAAAATAATTTTCGTAGTCAGCATAGGATGGACCATTTCTGTTCGTCAACTGATTACTGCTACCGAAAATCTTCAAATCCCTGTTTTGGGTTAAGTAATATTCTCGATGCTTTGGGGAGGAATTTGTTGATTTTGGCTTTTCTTCAGATTTTTTATCTGTTGCTGTCAATGCTAATTGAGATTTGGACAACTGTAGGAGATGAGGCGTTGATTGGACCATTTTGTTTGGCACCGGTGGATCTGTTATCCAAAATATCTGAAAAAAATGGGTGAATTAGCGATTTGAAAATGTTGAAATATATTCAATGTTAGAGCTTATTATGAATTTTGAAAAAGTGTACATTTTGTTTCCTGATATGCATTCCTCCATAAATAACATTTCAGAAAATTTGGGATGGTAAGTTACTCAATGAATTTGTGTTTTGAAAACCTCTTAGTAAAGCATGTTGTAGGTACATATCGATAAACTCACCTTTCTTCTAGATAGAGGTAAATAATCAGGATTTCTCCTCAACAAAAAATGACATTTTTGATGTGGTATCCACATCTGCTGTACTTGGAGTGGTCTATCATCTGGATGAAGTTTTCTCTGTTGCTCCTTATCTGTGTTAACTTCGTACAAAGAAAACTGTTCAACCCTGTCCTTGCTGTTGTAACAGTTGAGCAAAAGGGCAATCAGTTCATCTGAGGATGTTTTGGCACTCACCAATAAGCTCTTGTATTGGGAATTGCTGTTCAACACTGAATCATATATTTTCACCAAACCACCTCTTCTGGTTTGAAGAGAAAATCTGAAAGTGAAACAAAAATATTATCAATGTAAGAAAGAATCGAATGATCTTCGGAAACTGAAGTTATTCAGTACGAGAGATGTAGGCAAAAACGTTTTACTCAAGAAATATTCAATAAATGGCATCATATATATTTTATTCGTATGTGAAAAATCCTAAAATAAAAACACGAATCTGAAAACTGTGTGTTATTCTACTTCATATTGAATCTGTTCTATTGACTGCATTGCATACAGTATGTCAGGTTGAAAAGGTTTTACCTTGATATTTCAGCTCCCATAAAAAGAAACAGAAAAAAAAAGCAAAAAGAAGTTAACTTTGCTTTGTAAGAGGACATTTTATACGATTTGTTCCAATCAATTTGTACCATCCCTCTGACAGAAATCTCTATAATCTTAAATGGGAACTTTCTTCTTGTTAAAACTTCCGAAAAATACAGAAAAACAGTAGACTATAGTTGCGATAGTACGACTTTCCAATGAATCATGAATATAATGAAAAGTGTTTTACTAATGAATCTATAATCATCAGCATTCCACTGAATACGAGCGAATCCCAAGTATGGAAAAAACAGAACTTTCAGATGCCATCATAAAGATTTCAAGAGTATTATTAAATTTGTTGTTACATTCTTCAGTTATTTTCTTCACTTCTTAGAAACATAAATTAGAGAGTAGCTGACAAAAAAGTTTAAGTGTATGGCATTTTCGAGAAGGTAATCAAATGTTCGTTGGAAAAAGGTCGATATGAAATGATTAGAACCAACCTATATAATATGCCCTTACTAACGAAAGTGGATTGATACAATGAATTTTCTTGCTTTCCGAGTAGTATAATAAATTTTTCTGAATCATAAAACTATCACTTCAGAACATCTAGGCATAGTTCGGTTATACTCCATGATATCCTCCTGCAATGATGAAGAATAATTGAATAAATGAAAAATGCCGTTGGTTAGTTTGAATATTAACACAAAAATCTATCTCAATTTCAATAATACAAAATATTCAGAACTGAATAGTGAATTTTCCGTTGAGAAATACGGAAAATTTAAGCCGGTTGGATCTCAATGTATGCTGAATTTTTTGACGAATCAAAACCAAACAATTCAGAATCAATTCCACCATGAATTTATGTCCACTTACTTTGAGTCTCCTTTGGGATGGCAGAGCTGTAAAGCTGCTGGCCTGGCTTCATCATCGAGGGCCAAAATTGTCCTCACTCCAGCTTTCCTAACTGTCACCTCCATACTCAGATAGAATAACTTCGGATCCCTATGTTTCATTTTGTATTTTCCAAGTAACATACCGACAACCTCTTTGCATGTACTCTGGAATGTTATGGACAAGGTTTTGTACTCGATATCAGACCTCAGGCACCTGGCGTAAATTTTTATGGTAGTCTGTAAATAAAAAATGTCATTAGGATCCATGCGAAATGAGGAAAATTTTAAAAACAACACACATACTTGAACAAGAGATGGATTTCGACGGACCACGTGAAGATTTCCAAACATTTTCTCTGAACTGTCTAGTTCAATTAAGAAAATCGAATGGATGGATGAGGACTGAATCTCTTGAAAGGATATTCAGAGTTGTAAAGAGGAAACAGGAACGAATTAAGGATCTAGTATATCCAAGAAATTTCGTTCAACTGAAAACAGTACAAATACGAATTGTTTTTTTCGTGTGGATAAACGATGTCAAAATTCATTCAATTGACAAAAGATTCTTTCTGATATTGGTCATTGTCTCAGAACATTCCATTTCTAACATAATATTGACTGTTAACGTAAAACATCCAATGTATAAAATGCATTCACCAACTGCCTGAAAGTAATAGATGCACCACATAGGTACTTCAACCGACATTTCTGGAATTGCATAAATTGGCACGAAGGTTTAAGTACAAAAGATATCAATTACGGTCCTGACAAATACGTATATTTAAATTGTCACCTGAGACCATTGGGTGTAGCTCATATCTCTCGTACTTCCTGTTGTCTAATTTTATTAGAAAGAAAGAAAAGATAATTCCTGTATTCGGTCAGAAATAGCAAGCGTCAGATGTAAAGAAACTATCTTCATTCATAACTAGAAAATTGGAACAGATGTCTGAGGCACTCCAACTATTGGGGACAGTCTTGCAATAGTCACATCTCATTTCCATCTGGCTCGATTCGTTTCAGATTTTTTTTGTCATCTTAATGCAAGCTCGTTTCAGGGTTTTGAATTTACGTCAGAAATGGTCTTGTATGGTTAGATTAAATTTCATAATGAAACTGATTTTTTTCGTCAATAATTTTCAAACACAAGAGTAATTCAATAAAATCAATTCAAGTAAGAAATCTATTTTTTCGTGGATGACAGGGAATTTCAATGGCTCAATCCATAAAATCAATTGTTTTTTGACACACAAGATAAAAATGGAGTTATCAAATGAGCGAACCAATCCTTGAAATAATTTATTCATAATATATTTGGACAGAACACTGTCATTCGATCATCGAAAGCAGCATCATTATTGTTTAAGGACGAAAAAAATTGTTTTTATAAAACTTGAAAGCTACATAAGTTTCAATCATCCTCTTGTTTCACTTTTTATTCATCTAATTTCATCCGAAAAAAATATTTGATCTCACCTATATTTCAACAATATCGCCACTTTTAGTCTATAATTCCTGATGAAACCCAATAAAATAATAAATTAACCATCTCTGAATTCCTCAACTGTTTCGAAATATAATTTTTCCAACAAGTTCAAACCAATAGGTAGGTATTCGAAAAAAGATGAAACCTGACAGTAATAAGTGAAAAGCTCCTATTCTGTTCTTGTACTTTATAAATTTCAGAATAGGTATTCAAAGACAAAATCTTCAAACGTATAGTGAATCAATGAATATGTTGATTTGATTGGTGAAATTAAAAAATGACAGTTGTATCAAAGAACGAATTGAGATTTCATTCTCACGCTTATAACCAAAAATATATGTTTAGTGAAATGGTGGATGCGCTGATGACTGAATATTTTGACCTCTGCCAACGATATTGGTTTTTTTACCGTCCTTGAAACCCGATGGATCAGTGTTTTCTCAATCTTCAGGGGCTAAAACATCGAATAGACCCATCATTATTCTTATAGGAAATATGCGAACCTCACTAATATGATTCGGCAAAATTGTTAATTAGGTATGACGCATATCCCTTATGAATTATTCTCATAAAATCCAAATTACATATTATATATTCATTTATGTATGAGATCGGACTAGAATCATTTTTGTGGAACAATTTCAGGAATAATATCGAATTGATCCTTATAGAATCATGTGTCTCAGTTCTAATTGCTCTGCTGAATGTATTTTTTTATATGCACAAAATGGAAAATCATGGGTATATTTAGGGGGCAAGAATGGTGGATGCGCTCCGACAACGTCCATAATTCAAGTTATTCCTGAGCGGAAATCATCTGATAATTCGAAAAATCGGTTTGTGAAATCATAAGAAATCACTTACCTCCAACTTTTCAAGAATTCAGCGTGAAACAATTCCAATTGAAGACTGCTCAAGAACAGGTAGAAAAAAAAGATGAACATCTAATCCTGACCCATTTAACAACAAACTCAAGGATTCGCCACATGTGGTTTTCAATCCCAAAGGGACTATAAATTTGAACACGAGAACGGTAGCGACATGTCAATAAAACATTTTTAAACTAGACGTAAACTCTTCTTGGCACATGCCACGCAATGCCTTCTTCATCCTGTGTTCCTTGCACGTGAGAGGGTAACGAAAAACATATTTCACCCTTGTTTAGCAGCTGCCATATGCCAAATTGTAATGCAAACATACTTTCAGCGAATCTAATTTTAGATATTGAGATTTGTAGGGGAGGTGTTTGTTTCGGCTACCACTACTTATTTCAGATTTACTCAAAACGTATTTTTGGATGGGTATTTGCTCAAGAAAGGGAGAATACCTCCCCATTTACACATCAAGCTTGATCAACTGGTTTTATGGGTATTTAAACGAGATAAACAATTGAGTAAGAATGCATGCAGTTCAGGAAATTTCGAAAACTCCTGCTTTTTTCTAATAGCTGGTTTAATTCAAAATTTTTCCGTCGGAATATAAAAAGCATGACAATTGATTAAATAAAAAAGTCCGAAAATGATTTGACACAGAGATTCGTTGATTCTTTATGAATTAATACAAATTAAATTAGTTCCATGAATCTAACCTCTCCGCGAATTTTTAAAAGCAGAAATAAACATTGGCGTCAGAAACATTTCGCTAAGAGGTGAGTGAAGTTTATAATTATATTTGTTTGGTACTTTCATTGATTTCAGAAAAATCTGAAACGAATATCAAGAATCTCTCATAAATTACTGAAGAGTTTGCTTTTCTTTGAAAGTCATAGTAAAAATTTTGTTGTGGCTTAAAACCATTTGCATTGAGAAATACAAATATTATCAGGGTATTCAAAATGGCGAATGCACCGAAAGAATTTGGAGATAATCTCTACTTGATTACAAAGTTTCAATCTGATTGCATTTGTACTTCTTGAGATATTGCGGATATAACGTCAAATTTCCAAATACCAACAAAATTTGGTACATTTTTGTCCTTATCCTCCGAAAGTGAATAAAGGATCGAATAGAAATTTAAAACATTGTTGTTGAATACTGACTCTAAGGTTTGTGCCGAATTCCATTGATATCTAATCAATATTTCCAGAAAAAAAATATTCGTACCAAATTCCGTTGAAATCTAGTCAATATTTTTTACGGAAGAACGGACTGCCGGACGGACAGACAGAATTGAATTCGAATACGGATTCTTTTTCAGGGTGTTCAACCCAATCTTTTAAGGCTCTTTCCGGCTTGAAATTCAAAATTGCTGATATTGTGATAAAACGATAACATAAAAATGATAACAGATGGTCATTATATAACAATATACTGAATACCATCACGAAGCTCTCATTTAATTTATTAGTTTTGTGATGAACATCGGGAAAAAGAGTTAGATTTCGACAAAAATGTATAATTACCGTTCATGCCAAAACTTCGGTAGTCTGAATGTTCAATTATAAACCATAGGAAGGTATTATCCAATATTGATAACAACTTTTTACGAGTAGAATGTGAGTCAACTCCTCACCTTGCATTGATATAAATTGAACGTTTCCTTCCAAACGAAAATGTTATCTCAACCAGGAAATACCTATTTGTTATGGACGTTTTATCATGCAATTCAAATGAAAAATAACGTACGTCAAAAACCTTCGATCGACCTCTCCCACGTCTGATGGACACGAAATAGCTGGATTATCAGTTTTAATATCGTTATGATAGGAAAGATATAACATGGTAAATAGGTTAAAATGAAATAGCAACCAACTCTAGCTTATCAGAATATTGCATCGAAAAAATCTTGTATGTCTTTCAGTAGAAAGTTTCCTACAGTGAATGATTATAATCATACGAATTCTTAGAAATATCTTCCCATTACGATCAAAACCTGTCGTTTTTAGCTGTCAGAATTTCATTAATGCAGTTATACAGTTTTATCTCATGAATTAAAGTAATTTCCTGATCTCAATTAGTTTTTAGAAAATGAAGCAGAAATAGTAATACTGCTCCTTCTCTAAACAAAAGTTGCAAGATTAAAAAAAAAATTATACTTTTTTTGGAATAATGTATCTACTGTTTTATTGCTGGACAAAATTCGAAAGAAAACCACAATTCAAACAATTGATGTCACTTTTAGTCAAGCACGAAAAAGTCAGAAACTAAATTACAATATTATTTGTAATGTCAAGACAATTCGGAACAAACTAGATAACTTCCGTAAAAAATCCCTGACATAAGGTCAGGAGCTTTCACGCGCTTGTTTTAATTGCTAAGTCGAAATTTGAATATTCTCAGAAATAAATATGGGATCAAGTTAAAGTTTGGTATAATATTGTTAAACATTGACATCGAATTATGTCCAAATTTCATGGAGACCTGAGGGATAGTTTCCGACAAAAAATTTTGAACAAAAATTTCGAAAATTTTTGTTAATATCATTTTGAAATTTTCTAACGATGAAATCTCTACGAAATTTCACAAAGGTTGAAACGGTTTTATAGGCAACCTATCCTGAAAGTTTCAAGTCGAAAGCTCGTTCTGTTCGAAACTGGCAACGGACGGCCAGACAGAATTGACTTTGACATCGGATTCTCCATCAGTGAGTCCAAACCTTCAGGCCATTTCCGAAAAAAGTACGAGAATCTCAGATATTTGAGTAGGAGGAACAAGCTTGTAAAAAGTTTTTTGGTTATTTCAACTCTTGTTCACACAGAGTGTTACACAGGCATTTATATTGAATACGAAATATTAATATACAGGGAGTATCTGAATAATACCGAAAAATTTTTAGGGGTGAAAATTAAGGTTAAGATTAACGAAAAAAATTGTTTTCTTTTATTTTCCATGTATATTGAGCTGAAGACACGAAGATTAATAAATATTATTTGTCAATTAAAGTACATATTTTCGAATTTTTTCAACCCTGAAGTATGTTTAGAAGTGGTTGAGAAAGTCAACCCCTAAGATATTTTTTCTTACAACTAGAGTTTGGATACACATTTTCCTTCCAAAACAACATTCCTGAAAAGCCTAATTCATTTACTTTTCATCTCTAAGAGTTCTTTCGAAAACTTAAGCACTTACGAGAAAAAATATCGATGATCTGCGAAACCGCATTGTAGCAACGTGTGAAACGACAAGAATTTCAGCAGGCATACTTCATTTCAGAGTAAATGCTTGTATTGAAGCTGAAGGCGGTCATTTTCAGCATTTATTATAATTGTATTGTCGATATTCGACAGGTTTTTGTTCATTGTTCACTTTTGTTTTAGTGTAAAAGTCTTAGGCAAGTAGAATCATAATTTGGTTGACTGTTGGTAAATAAAATGCTCTTCAATATGAGTTATATTTTTCTATAATAGTAAATGTAAGAGTTCTCGAAAAAAGTTGTAGAGATAAAAAAGTTAGTGAATGAATTGGGCTTTTGAGCCATGTTTTTTTAAAAGGAAAATTATAAGCTGAAACATAGTTGTAACTAATAATATCTTAGGGTTGACCATTTCAACCCCTTCTAAGCATACTTCAGGGTTGAAAAAATTCCGAAATGTGTAGTTTCATTGACAAATAATATATAACAAGTTTCGTGTCTAGCCTAGTATGAAGGGAAAATAAAAGAGAAAAAAATTTTTTTTTGATCTTCGGATGGGTGTCATCTTTTTGAGAGAAAGTTTTTCAAAAAATTTTATACCAAATACCAACCTTAATTTTCATCACAGAATCACCTTTTACATTTTTTTTCGGTGTTATTCAGATACAGCATGTATGTAGATTCTAACTCATTGAATATACTTCTTGCAGATTCATCATAATTACGAACGATTACTCGAACATTAGCTCATTGATTACACCATGGTTACAACCCTCAAGTCATCGATGCCTATTATTTACCTCCCATGTGGCAGCCATACTTTTACATGAAGGTATCGCCAGCCTAAAGGGTTCGTGCTGCTTTTTTTGTCGCTTCCGAATTTTCCTTACATCCTCTTAAAACATCCTGTCGCTTGCTGAACCCGACCAGATGGCGTCTATGCAGTTTATGCTTTGCATATGTCGAAGTACCAAATGTTATTTTAACTTATTGAGTTTAAGAGCCAAATGTTCGATCTCAACAGATGAAAATTGTCAGACTATATGCTGCTCGAGAGAGAATTAGAGCTGGAGTGCATATTTTTATTGTCTTTTGATGAGTTGGAGCACTTAGGTTCTTTCAGTCGAGAATATATTTGAAGATGATATTAGTTTCGAAAGTTGAAAGGCTAAGTAGCTTGTTTACAATCAAAGGTGTTCTTATTTCCTTGGGACGAATGTGGATACAATATTTTCATGTGATTTCAGCCTTACGGCCGACAGTAAACACTGTAACTTTCGAAAGAAACGACTTAGAAACTCGATATTTGTAGAGAAGGTTTGGACCTTAATAACGAACACCAAACTCGTGAATGGGTAAAATCCGCCTAATGATTCCGTAGATATACCCATTCAAAATTTTGTTTTCCCAATGTTTCCAAAAATACAGATTAGATCAAATTGAAATCCAGTACTTAATCGAGGAAAAACCTAAAAAGCACTGCCGTGAATGCAGCAGCCTTTGCGCGAATGTTCGAATCCATTGCCAAGGCGGTTATCTCCATTGAACATGCGCGCAAAAGCAGCAGCCTTCACGGCAGTTCTTTTCAGTTTTTTTTTTTTTCTGGAATGTCGAAATTTCCCAACGATTTGCTGGAAAAACTTCAAGCCCTTCCAAACATCACAATTGAAATAATTCATCTCCTAGTTGAAAACACAATAACTACAGAAAAAAACTCGATATTTCTAGATTGAAGCTCAATCACAAAAGCCAAATCCGTGAATGGTAAAATTCACCGAATGATTCCACAAATGTATCCATTCGGAATTTTATTTTTCCAATATTTTAATCAGAACAGATGAAAAAAAATGTCCTTTTGAATATTCAAGCAAAATTGAGTTCATATGATAAGAGAGTCGTAAAACAATGACATCAGGAAGTGAAACTGCTGTAAAAGCTTCCTGGGGTACAATACATTCTAACTAAAAAAAATCTGCAGCAAGACGATCAAATAATCAAGAGTTTCATCTCAATTAATAAAGGATCGAAAAAAAGTTCTGTTATAAAAAAAGAGAATGAAGTTTTCCAACATGTTCAAGTAAAATATTTACTTAAGTAATCAGATAAAATTTTAACATCAAAATTCATCGATTGGTCGATCAGAAGTAAATATTTGACTGCATATCGAGCTGGAATAACTCCTGTGCTTTTAAGATCCTGATCTATGTCATACAAATAATATTCATACAACCGAAAAATTCTAGAAAAGCATTGATGTGAGGTCAAGAGCTTTCACGAGCTTGTTCAGATTCATTCCAACGCGGTCACCTATTCACGTATTGATCCTACACAGCTTTTCCTGACTGAAGATTTGGCGATATTATTTCCATATCAATATACTATATCAATACAAATGAAATACTAGATTTCAATAATTCAGTCCGATCTTTGAAAATATTGGGAAAACAAAATTTTGAATGGGTAAATCTACGAATAATTGGGCGTATTTGATCCATTCACGAATTCGGCCTTCTTCATTATACCCCAAACCTACTCTATAAATATCGAGTCTCAAAGTCATTTTTTTCGAAAGTTTTTGTGTTAACTGCTCGTATAAACTCCCACTATAATCACAACAACTAAACTACCGAATGATTTACTCAGAGACTTTATAATTGTAGAGCAGGTTTAGAGTTTAATTATAATCAAGGCTGAATTCGCGAATAGGTCAAACCCACTCAATGATTTCGCAGATATATCCATTCAAAATTTGATTTTCCCAATATCGAATTGCAATCCAATACTTTAGGGTTTGAAAATTCATGAAGAATTTCATGAGGACCATATGATCAGAAGATAGCTTGAAATGGAATAACAAAATTTTGAAATTTTTGTTTGAAAGAAAAAGAGAAATGTTGCACATACTTGCTGTTGTTAAGTGTTGACCTCATGGTCTGTGCCAAATTCCATCGAAAGCAGATGAATATAGTTCTAGATAAAACAAATTTTCAACAAAAATCTGAAAAATTTTCGAAAAACAATTCATTTTGAATTTTCTTCACGAAATTTCGCATGAAGTTATGCGACTACAACTTACAATGAAGTTTAATTTTGATAACGTCCGTTTTTTTAAAATATTGGAAAAATTATTCTGAAAATCCACATACGCTGAATAGTCTCCGAAAAAATATTTCTTTCCCACCAAAAATGAGGAAAATTTTCGATTTTTTTTTTAATTTCCTAACGAGTCAATCCTCACAAAAATCTGAAAGAAGTTGCGGGTTAGTATTCTCCTCCCAATTCCGAAGTTTCAAACTTGCAGAAATAACCTCAAAAGTTCAAACAGCTATAACTCCGAAACTGTTCGGCCAATTTTATTGACGAATTCAACCAGAAGGACGGACGGCCGGATAGTCAGACAGAATTTAAGCACGGACTCTTCTTCCGATGTTTAAGAACATTTTCGTCTCAAAATTCAAAATTACAGGTATTTGAATGGCACGATAACGCACTGTTTCCCAGAACAACCGATTAAAATAATGAAAAATTTGTCGACAGAAGGTTACCCAGTCCGAATATTGTTGACGGAACGTGTAGAAACATACCTACAGAAGCTGTTCTTCAGATGGACCACACTGTGGAAGTCATATAATACCGTTTAGATTTCGTGGCAGCAAACATAAGAGGGCGGATGTCGTATTTGATTCTTTCAAAGGAGGGTAAGTACTTTGTAAGCTGATACGAGTACCGGAAGCAGCCATTTGTAAGGGTATATAGCACGTGCTGTCCGCAGTATGTGCACACCTGATATAAGATTGTTCAGAAGGGATTCCGTCGCAGGAAGCACAATTAAGAACGGTTTTACCCTACATTTAGTATTGGTAATGTATACACACATCAGTAGAATATTCAAGACCGCAGAAATATATCGCTTTAAATATCGGGTGAAATTCGTGGTAAAACTATATGATATAACAAGATACCCAATAGGATCGAACCCAATACCATGTAATTCTTTAAGCGGAAATACCACGTGGTAGTAAATTACAGTTAGGCAACACAGCCACATTTAAATGTCCTCAAACCTCGCTTATATCTCAAGGTCAGGCCGCTGGACCCGGTGTGCATGCTTAAACGTTGCATATAGGCGCGTGAAATATTAGAATTCGGAGAAATTTCGACCTTTATAGGAGACAACGGGCTTGTTTTGTAGATTCAGTGACTATTTTTAGAAATTTTTTTTTTGGGATGTACTTATTAATTCTTTAGCGAGAATGCGCAATGTTAGTTATTTTTCCATTTTTCACGCCATTTCAGTTTTTATTGTTGTTTGCTCTTAAATTAATTCCTGTGCCATACTTCGCTGCGAGTTGAATAGTTCATTGGATTCTGATAAATAGTTTCCCGAAATAAATAAGTTTTCCAAAAAAAATTTTAAGAATCTCGGAAAAAAACTTTTTTCAATTTTTTTTTCAATACCATCTTTACGAAATTTTGCATAATGCATGTGTCTCGATATTCTACAAATTCTAACGAACTTTTAGTCTGATAACTTCAGTATTGTATGTATTGAGGAAATAATCTGAAAATTTCAAACTTATAACGTAACTTCACAAATTTTTTCACAATATCTGCGAAAATCCCAGAAACAGTTCAGCCGAATTTGATCATTAAGGAACTCAACTGGGATATTCAGACTTCAAACCTAATCTCAAAATTTCAAGCAGCTAAGGTCTTTCAGTTCGGAAGTTACAGCAAAGTTTTACGGGAATCGAACCTAATCTTTTGACACCAATTTCCGCACAAAATACTATTACTATTACTAACATTCGGGCAGAACAAGCGCGTAGAAAAGATAGTTCTAATCATTGGATATCAATGTATAAGGAAGTCTTTATGTATTAGGTTTAATCTTGAGTTTCTCTTTACGGCTCAGATGTTCAAACCACGCAGATACATCCACTATGTACAGAAATTTAAAATCTAAAATTTGTGAGAGCAACAATATTTCGAATTGGCACCTTCATAAATTCCAACTTAAAAATATCGAGTCTCGAAATTGTTTCTTTCTGAAACATCGATTTCACGCTTTTTTCAGAAACAAAATAATTCGATAGGTGATATTTGTAGTGAAGAAACTTCAATATTTTTTGTTCGTGAATACCCGATAATGAAGCCCTCTGGTTTTTATATTCAAGGAAATTTTATTCTGGGAATCACTGAAAATGCCCATTCAATGAAAAATATACTCTTCTACAAAGTATAATATTGAAAAGAAATACACGAACTATTTTTCGAAGTATTATTATGAGTTCTCATTGAGTTATAAGGTCAAGATTATTATATAGTAATTCGCATCCGATAGAACTTTCATGTTTGAACAATATTTTATCACAATAGGTCTCGAATTATTCAAATAACAACTTTAATAAGAAAATGATACCTTTCCGTGATCGGATCCTATTAATTTCTTTTAATTCAATCAACCAGATGAATTAGCTATTGTTTCCAGGAACAACAGCACTTTCTTCATTCATCTGCGAATTCGCATTGGATTAACAACAATTAGAAAGTCCTTGATCACATGTATAATTATTTGTCCTTTGTTTCATTGGGAATCATGAAAAGAAAATTTTTATGGGAATCTCAAGAAACCATTTCAATCTTTGATATGAACTGAGTTGGGAAAATATATCACAATATCCTATGGAAAAATTTATTTATGGGGTTTCTTCATGATAAATCATTACTTCAAAAAGGTTATACATATTTAAAATACAAAAGTTTTTCCTATGATTCACGTATTTCTGTTACTCTGTATTTTTTCACGGGTGCTGATAGTTAAGACCTAATAGTTCCATCGGAATTCTTAGTTAATCGGTATTTTCAAAAATACAGTCTCGATTTCATCCAAAACTTAATTAGGTTGAATATTCATGGCTTGGAGGTACAAGCAGAATTTCGTGGCAATTAGAAGATAGAAGATCTTAAACTGTTTTCATCTAGCAGGCAGTGCTGTAGTTGGTCAATATGTGAATAGGCGACCGCTCTATAAATGAACTGAATAATGCGAAAAAACGCCGTCAGTGTCAATATAATGTTCATAATTGGATTACTCTTCTTGTTCTTTCTTCTATTTCTTAGGTACCAATAGGTTTTTTGATGCCTGAAACCTTGACAAATAGTTCAATCCTGCAATCCGCAAGAGCGTTTTCCATAAAAAACAATTTTTATGTAATTTTTAATAGTTTATTTTCAGATGTTGGGAGTGAAAACCGAAAAAAACTAAATTTAATTGTTTGAAGTTTTCCGTCACATACCTGCAGAATAACCATCGATCTGCTAAATAGAAAATTATTTCTGAACCGTCGTTCGTATATTGCTTGTATGAACTAAATTAGCCATATCGGAAATACTTTCCGACAACTTTTTCAAAGCGTGAACGCTGAAATGAATTCAAATTAATTTTGGAAGTTATTTAATACACATACACCGGAAACGCGTGAGCCTAGAGCTAAACATCGGATTTTAAGGAAGATGATGAATGCACACAAATGCCGCCTGTTTCTTTTGATTACGTGCACCCCTCAATTAAAATTTTATGCCAAGCTTTCTTTAATTATTCCTTTGAGCACTATCAAAAGAAAATTAAAACGCACCTAGAACAAATGAGTATAGCTTCTAATTGGGTGAAAAGTCTTTAAATAGTCAACATAATGTGTAAAACATATGGATGAATACTGAATGTGATTATTTAGGTAGGAGATGTAAATTTCAGCTGATTATTTTCTTTTAACCGGAATCTTCACCGCTTGTTCCAGTGTTTGATGAAGTTTCCAAGAAATTAACAGCAGGGACTGAATTGGATCACGTGCGAATGGTAGAGAAAAAGTAGACTCATTTTTGTTGTTTATTTTTTTTTAATTAACCATATATTCTCGAACTAATCCAAAACATTACGGTGCTGAATTTCAGATTGTATTCGGAGTTCCACAAATTTATATGGGTTATCGACAAATTTTTCTTTAGAATTTACTACCATAAATGTTGAAATTTTTGGCTAAAAATTCCAAGGATTCTTCTCGTTTCATCAAAGTGCATTTCCGATAATATAAATCCAAAGTATTCGAAACCTAATAATTAGTCGAAATTTGATTGTGTGAATGTTCATGCAAAATTTCGAGATATTGCTACGAAGCGTCTCAGTAGAAATTTCAGTCTTTTACCTCTGTTTCAAATTTTGGGAGAGAAAAACCCCTGATATGTTTTCAGTAAAACACTGCAAATTTCTTTGGAATTAAGATCGAGTATTTATATGATTTACAATTGTCCAAATCAAGAAGGTAGAATAACCAAGTTCCAGAGAGCTTGTTCTAGGGAACAGCGCGTTAATATTTCGTCACGATGTCTGTAATTTTCGAATTTTGAACCGAAATGGTCTCTTAAATGATTGGGTTGAACTCCCTGAAGAAGAATCCGTGGTCAAATTCAATGCTGTCCGTCCGTCCGTATGTGCTGTAACTTTCGGAGGAAAAAACTTAGCTACTTGAAATTTCCAGATTAGGTTTGGAGTCTAAATATCTCGGATAACTTCGTTAATGGATGGAATCGGTTGGATAGTTTCGGAGTTAGGCCCATTTGAAATTTTCAGGTTAATTCCTCGAAATCTCATGAAGTAATAACTCGATGAAACTGAAACTTCATGAACAATTTTTAAATAAAAATTTTTTTATTATTATTTCATAAGTTAACTTCTAGTTACTCTTTATAGTTTATTTAGGGAGGTTTTGCATCATTTTTTGTGTTTTTTCTGGGTTTTCACTCCCAATATCTGAAACAGAACTATTGAAAATTAAATGAAAATTGTTTCTTTATGGAAAACGCCCTTACGGATTACAGAATTGAACTATTTGCCAAGGGCTTTTTCTTGGGAAACAGCTTGCCGAATGAACAATACAGAAACAGTATAAACGACAAACAAGACGAACTATGACTTTTCAGAGTACAAATCTGACTCTTTCATCAGACAAAATTTGCAGAAATATTTTCTTTCGATTTTTCGATCTATGGCACTTATTTTTAAAAAATGACAGCAACACGGATTCACTTGAGTTGAAAGTTTTTCAATTCTACCCCCTTCTTGAGTGAATTCAGTCAAATATGTTCCATTTCTACAGAACAATGAGCAAAATTACTCTCTCCATTTATCGAAATGCCTGAGAACTTCTTGATTTCTTCTTTCAAATGTTTCCCTTATATATAATATATATATCCACAAACACAGGTAGTGTTATAAAAACAATTTTTTGATTTTCGTTTCTCGTTAATTGGTTTGGTCTTAGTTTGTATGGTTTTATCTAATTTTTATTAGTTCTGTTTGAGAAATTGGGAGTGAAAACCCCCAAAAAACCTACAAAATTAACTCCAAGTTATCTTCCAAAATAGGTTTATAATACCGCTCCTAGGGAACATATGCTATATAGACAACATTTACATTATCGACGTGAAATTGGGACCGCCCACACAACTTTCAGACATCAGAAAATCAGACATGATCGTTACTTATATGGATAATTGGATCGAATTATTTGGTTTGAAAAATCAAGACGCATTTTACGGATATGTATGGGAAGAACATTTTCGAAATTTAGGTCCGAAGTCTTCCATTCACCAAATTTGATGCTGCTGTAGAAACCTCGGATCGAAATACTTCCCCAAATAGAGTAAACACAGTACTCAAGAATCTCACGATTACGGTTCCGCGTGAAAAAAATTCGCGACAAGCTTCTTGTCTCCTGGCGCGTCTAAATAGTGGCGATGTCTATCATAGCCGACCAGTGTAGCCGGTTGTCATAGCGGAAGGGCAAAGACCCATAAAAGTCAGTCAGGTAAGGGAATTAACCTACAACATGGGACAGGATGAGCCTTCAGAGTTATGCGGATATCGAATTTAGCTTCACGAACTCGGATAGCATCTCAATAGAAGGCTCACATCCGAGTAGATACTGAATTCATTAGATAATTAAAAGTTGCGGTTTAAACCGACGTACAATTGAATTGCAGAGAGCGTGATTATGAAAACGTTACGTTATTTGGGCGAGGCAATGGACTGAAAAAAAATCGATAGATCTATATTTCGGAGAGAGATAATGTAACTTCCGCTCTCTGAATCAGGAAGAAATTATGCAGGAATGGATTTTGATTCGGTTTTTTTAATCGACGTTCTATTTCGACTACATAATGAATTTGATTCTTCTAGATCAAAAACATTTTTCAAATGAATACGAACAGTTTGCGAGGTCATCTATTCAAGCTACTACCAAAGGAAGCATTCAAAGTCGTTTCTTCCCAATGGTTTCAACCCCTAAATGTAAGAAGCTCTATTCCAAGATGATTTGTACCATGCATGTACCCATGCGTGATTGTTTCTGTCAAAATTGTAATTTAATATTTTATGGGTTTATAGGTTACCTTCAACCCTTGTAGTCAGTATAAACAAATGAATTCAATATGTTAAATTTACGGGCTTGTTCTGGGTAATAAGAATATTATCGTTCTGTCTAAATATCAGTCATTTTTTAATTTTGAGCTGCGAATGGTCCTAAATGATTAGATTGAACTCTCTGAGGAAAAATCTATGGTAGACATTAACTTTGTCCGCGCATCTGAAAGGCCGGTATGTGCACCAGCTTTAAGTTGAAGATAAAGTATCTCGAATACATTGGTTAATGGGCAAAATCCGCAGAACAGTTATACGCTAATGAAATTTTGGAGGTGTAAGCTCAAGATCTCGATAAATACTGATGTAATCAGATTTGAGCTTCGTAATGACTTGAAGGAGTATTCTGTCGCCTAGACAACTCTACAACTTTTTATCGATGTTTGCACGTCCAATTGTTCATTGCGCTTTCTATTTTTGACCCTTTTTTTACTTCTGACGAAGAGTTCAGATAGAAACAAACAATTCATTTGACTTGTATCATGGCTTTGAAGAAGACTCTGAGTGGAAACATGTCAGCCAACAAATAAATTGTTCTCTTCATAAAAAGGATTTTCAGACTTTCAACCGTAATTCATTTTTTAACACGTATCACCTACATAATTGCTCATTTTTATGTTTTTTCATTGATGAAGCTCACAAAATTTAAATAATCCTGGTAAGTTTGAAATTTTCCTGATGACACGAACATCAGGAGTTTTCACAGTTGTGCAACGAAACCAATAGAAAAACACTTAATTTAAGATATTATATATCTCCGAAAATAACTCCTACTCAAAGTGGAATTTGGTATATTGTTGTGAAATAAAGGGTTGGTGTCGTTGAAATCTGATAGATAATTTTTTTAAATTGAATATGTTTTCAGGAAAATTTTTTAATTTTTTTGGTATACTAACCATACGATCCAAACATTATACCAACAAAAATGACAGATAATTGGAATAGAATACTGTTTCATAGAACATGGGGGCAAAAATGAGAGGACAATTCCAGTTTTGTCACACACTAGACAGCAAATTTCAACCTACTGTCAGTTGTTGAAGGTACAACTGCAACTCTATCTACTGATAACCTGGAATTATACCTTGGATATTTGAATTATCTCAATGTCAAAAACAATTTCACGTGCGGTTGAGCTCAACATTGAAGTTAATTCAAGTGAAAATTCTGAATTAAATGCTGTTTCTGTGGTTGTGATTTGGAAACAAAGACACGCCAAAACTATAAATAATTGATAATATACTTCACTAACGACGCATTTTGAAACGAAACAATAGTGACCTACATATTTATATCAACTGTATTTTGCATAATTCTGTCTCGTGTGAATAAAAAACAATGGTGAATCTGGAAAAGGAATGTAGACTTTTCTCACATATTAACGAATAATTTCGTTTTAAAGTTGGTTCGATGGTTCATTGAGAAATGAAGATAATTAAAGCTAGAAGGAACCTAAGAAATTCGCACAGAAGTTTTCGCTACCTCAGTATGAAGAGTGCCAATGTGAATATTGAAAGATATTCACATTCAACAACATTATTGGACTTTTATTATTATTAAATAATTTATTATTTAATAGTTACAAGAGTTGGGACAAAGACATTTTCACAGTGAAATTGCTGAGAAATTCATTGATATCATTTAAGATATAATTTTATAACTTGAATAATGTTTGATGTTGTTATATGATCTCTCTTATAAGAATGCAACTATGTTCCATTATTCGGGTTGTTTTGCACCAATGAGCTCCTTTCTTATTTTTCATGTTGGGTGTCCCTATCCGACCTAACACTTAGTTCAAACAAATTCCATTACATTTTACGAATTTCTTCACTGTTAATCAATACAACATGTTGCAGTATATTCCGCAGAATTCCCTGCTGACTTCTCGTTTTACTACAACCACAGCAATGAACTGTTTAAATGACTTCTACTTAGGAACATCAAATGTAGAAATATTTCCCCATTATGATGGTTGTTTTGAAACTACCATTTCATATCAATTCTAAATACTGAATAAGCAGGTATTGTTATTCAACATTTACCGACATGGTTCACATTCTGATAAAGGGTTTATCAGTTAGATACTTTCAATTTCCCACATATTTGAAAAAATGATAAGAGCACAATAACTTTTTTATTCCATGCAGAATCGAGAAGTGGTAACCATACAGTTCCAACTTACTCAGCAGAGAATCTTAACGACGAGCTATTTGAGAAGATTAAGATAAGAATAAAGAACAGTGGATACATTTATACCATAAGGGGTTCTCACAGAAGCAGCTTGTGGAAATTGAACAAATTAAAAATTTTTCTTTGAATATTCAATTCAGTGGTCATTACTTATCACTTTATCTCGGAAGGAAAGTTCATATTCAGAAGGAAAAAGCCTGGGGCTTGATGGATTTTTTATTGACACTTAGTTTGGGACTATTATCATTGTTTTAAGTTCATATTATGTGCTTTCAATATTTCATGTTTAAAATGTATAAAATCCATTCACAATTTGCAAACGGTGGAAAGAAGCTGTTAAATGTATACAGGGTGTTCTTCAATTGGAGGTACGAACGAAAAGGGGACATTCCTTGCTTAATTTCAAGGGAAAAGTTTTTCGCGCGCATGTTCTGGGGAACAACGTGCTATCGTTTCGTCCAAATGTCTATAATTTTTGCACTTTTCCCGAAAATAGTCTCAAACGACTATGTTGGATTCACTGAATGACGGATCCGGTGTCAAAATCGATTCTGTCCGGCCGGCCGACGAAACGATAACTGTCGAGAGAAGCAAGCTAGCAACTTGAAAGTTTCAGATTAGATCGCACATTGGAATGCGGCCGTTAAGTTCGTTAATGGGACAAATCGGTCGAATGGCGTCGTTTTTATGATCATTTAAATTTTTGAGATTAATTTCCTGATATTTCAGGAACTTCTCATGCGATTGAATTGAAATTTGACAGTTAGTTGGAGCATAATAACGCACAACGTTCCGCAAAATTTCGTTGAGATCACAATGTCAGTAAATTGTGAAAAAATTTTTTTTTGCAATTTTTTTCAACAAATTTTTTTTTCGGAAACTATTGATTGAATCCAGAAAAAACTACCGCCTATACCTTAAAAATCACATTCTACAGCAGTGTGCCAAATTTCATTCCGATACAACCATAATTTCTGGAGATATGGGGAAAAAATTCATAACACTTCGTCTTTTATTTCTCGATATTATTGTTTTTTCCGGATCAACTCAAAAAATGCTGACTTAATCGGAATGAAACTTGGAAGATTGTTCAGAAATACTGATCGGCAACTTTGTGCAAAATTTCGTGATCGTGTCATAAGTATCATTGATTTAAAAAAAAAAACTTTTGATCATATCATGTTCATGATTCTGTATGAACCTTCGAACTGTCATTTTTCGATAGAATACTGGATTTCAATTCCATCCAAACTGTATTTTTTTGAAATATTGGGAAAATAGAACTACGAATGGGTATATCTGCGGAATCATTGGGTGGATTTTAACCATTCACGAATACGGCATTCGTAATTAAGGTTCCAACCTGCTCCACGAATTTCGAGTTTCTAAGATGTTTCTTTTGGAAGTTATTGTGTGTTCTACCCATGAAAAATTCATATAAAATTGCGGAACTAAGATCACGTTGCAATGGTAGTTAATATCTGATAGCAACAGAAGGCTCGCACAGAGCAATCAATCAACGATTAAATGCGAACAATTTCTTCAGTAACAACGTCAAAAATCCCATGCAGACGCAATGAAAACAATGGAAGAAGAGCAGAGGACTCTGGGTACGGCCACCAGATGTTATCCCATAATGTTATGAGAACATCCGACGAAGAATGAAATTTCTTTACCTCAGTGTAAAGTTTTTCCAGAGTCGCCGAGATTCTGTCCTCTTCTGTCTCAAGAAGAGAGTTGCACGAGGAAAGAAGAAGAATAGACACGCTGTAATATAATGGTGAAGAACGTTGGAGCGTGAGATACTCCGATGACATGCTCTGGAACCACTGCGATCCTAATGAAGGGATAATCACAGTAAATGAAGGTTCGGAGAAAGTTTTCATTATTGGATTGAGTGAAATGAACCCTACAATTATATTATCATTTTGCTCCTTTCAACGATCCCTGAATCTGTGCCACTGATTGGGGCTATATCCCCAATATTTCCTGGAAAATAGTGAACTTATATTTCCATATATACTTTGAATTTATTTCAACAATTGTTTCACCGCATTGTGGCTTCTTCAGGATAACTGTTTGAAGCTCAAAACAATTTATGAAAAAATTAAAAGTACAAATTGGAATTGAAGTTCATCATTTTCTCGGAAATATTCGAGATAGAGCTTCAATCAGTGACACAAATTTAACGTAAAGGTTAAACATTGATTTTACGTGGAATTCTTCACAATGCGTCTTACGGAATAGGTATGGTCGTACAGAAAAATGTGAATATCTAGTGATATATGTATTAAATTATACATTTAACGCACTCTGTAAGAAACAGTAAAACCTCAAGATAAAAATATCATACAATAAACAAATAAACTTGAATTACATGAGGGAAAACATTTTTTAATAAGTTGAGCAAGGTTGAGAATTAAACCATCTCATATAAAACGAATATCACTTATGAATTTTAAATTCGTTAAGAAAGGTTCGGATTAAGGGTAGTGCAGGCAAATTAACTTCGTCCGAATGGACTATATAAGAACTTCGAATCCATTGGCGACCGAACAGCATTCATTATAAATAACAGAAATCTAGAAAAACACTGACGTGAGGTCAGGAGCTTTTACGCTCTTGTTCCAATTCTAACTATTAGAAATTTTGCAACTACTTGCGTGTTGGTAATCTCCACCTGGTTACGAATTTTCAATCTGATTGCAGTTGTACTTTTTGAGATATTACAGAAATAACGTTTAAATTCAAAATAACAAAGAAATTTGGCAATTTTTTTTTTCTTATATCTCCGAAAGTAAGTATCGGATCGAATTGAAATTCGAAACATTGTTGTTAAATACTGACCCTTAGGTTTGTGCGAAATTCCATTAGAATCTAATGAATATTTTCAGAGGAAAAAAATTTCTCATCAAATATTTTAAAAATTTTCGAATAATTTTTTTTTTTATTTTCCAACAACTGAATCTTGAAATTTTGCTTTAAATTGCGCGATAGTATTCTAAAACTGCCCACGAAGTTTCAATTTGATCGAATGAATACTTCATGAGATATCGAGGACTCAACCTCAAAATTTCAAATGGGTCTAACTTCGGAACTATCCAACCGATTCCACCCATTAACGAACTTGACCGACATATTTGGACTCCAAACGTAATCTGACAATTAAAAGTTGCTAAGTCTTTTCCTTCGTAAGTTAGAGGACATACGGGCGGACCTACAGAATTGAATTTGACCACTGATCCTTCTTCAGGGAGTTCAACCCAATCGTTCAAGACCATTTTCCGCTCAAAATTCGAAAATAACAGACGTCATGAGGAAATAAAAACGCGCCGTTTCCTATAACAAGCGCGTAAACAGGTAACATTCTCAACACTTTTCACATCCAGAATGTTTCACTGTTAATATCCCTTAATTTGTGTCCCACGTCCTAAGTGGCAAAAACTTCAAATTATCAACCATACCGTTCGACAGTTACTCAACACCGTCATTATCACAGAAAAAATTCGAAAGACGTGGGAAATCACGTTACAATTCCGTAGAGGGAATTGGGTTGCCGCCATGGTAAGGTCGATTGAAGGCCTCCTAAATACAATTGTAATACGATCTCACCCGTCGAAGAAAACACCAAAGTGTCTTTCCCACACAAACGTGAATGGTGTTGGAACTGGTTGCAAGTACGAAATTCCGAAGACTGGAGTTTCTCCCATCCGAAAGGTTTATTATTGTTTATCTTTTTCTTAGTCAATGAGTTTGTCAGGCGCCTGAATTATTGTCATTATGTTAATGTGCGGTCACTAATGGACATGATGGGAACGGAAGTCCATACAAGATTTGATCCCAATTTCGGACTTTTTTTGATTAGATCATTTTCGCAACGAAAAAGGTTAGCAGTAAAAGTCTCAAGAGATCTTTAATTAAAGACAACCACCTGCTTCCCCTGGAATTGACAAGGACACCAGCATGTTTTACCATATTTCAAACGAGAAGTGAGTAGTACGTAGAGCCATAGGCGTCGATAGGTTTTGTTGCTTCAGGAGCGAGGTGTAGAAATGAAAAATATTTTTGGATTGTTAGATATTTAAATTAAAATGAATACACCACTTGAGACATTAATATGTGAGTCAACGACAGAATGTAAAATGCTGCAAATTTTACACAAATGTATATACTATTCATAACTCATGGGTTTTTCACCACAAATTTTGCAGCGTTTTTCTTTATGACTCAGGTACCACTAGTCAGAAATAATCCGGGTGAAAATTGTTAGGAAGAGTTATGCAATATAAATTAACGTTGAGAGTTTTATGAAAATTCGGTGGTAAGTTCTCGAAAAATCCTTTTTTCCTTCCAACCCTCAATTTTGAGCCCTTAGGGTACACCGATCCTGCTGAAAGGCTTGGAGGATCAATCTCGAGCGACACACGGGTTTTCGTTCAGTTCTTTCAGGGAAAAGCCTCGGACAACGGACGGCGGTCGGACGGATTCATTTATTATTTCATTCAAATCTATTTCTCTGATGAGTTATCATCTCAAAATCGGTATTAAACTCATAAACAATCTTTATATTTTGTGACGCCGATTCATTCAAAGCAGAAATTTCACCGACAGCTTCAAGATATTATAAAAAAATCTAGAAAAGCACTGACCTGAAGTCAGCAGCTTTTGCGCGTATGTTAAGATTCGTTGCAAAACGCTGCTTCATTTTCTGATAGAAGGATTTACCGATTATCTCTCCATATGGTCCTTATAAAATTCTGCATGAACTTTCAAGCTTTCATTGTTTTCAATCATATACTGAAACTCAATTCGATTCGATCTGTATTTTTGGAAATATTGGGAAAATAATATTTTGCAGGGATATGTCTACGGAATCATTGGGCAGATTTTTGCCATTCACGTATTCGAGCTTCGTAATGGAACCCCAAACATACTTTACAAAATCGAATTTCTAACTCGATTCTTCAAAAAAAAATTTTTTAATTTTTAAATTGTTCTGATCATCACGTAATTTCGCATGATGTTGTGAATCAGCATTTGCCAACAGGACGTCGATTCTTAAATCTCGATCAAGAATTGAAGAGTATGACAATTGTCATATGATTATGTCGGTTTTTTAAGTTTTCTCGAGCGTCTGCGAAATTTGTGCCAGTTCTATTCGCCATTTCGAGATTTTCAAGCAAATATTTAAGAAATAAACTGAATGCAAGATATCGAACAATTCCAAATCGGAAAATACACATAACCTTATCACCGGTTCCTTCGACTTAGCTACGGGTGGAACGGAGTATTGGAACCAATTCAGAACTGTTCGGGACGGTTCGAATATGCGCGATTGCTATTTTTCAGACACAAAATCGCAATCGCGCATACTCGAACAGTCCCGGATAGTTCTGAACTCTCAACCAAAACAAACCCATAACATTCGATGGTCGAGTGACATTCGGTTCCATGCGCAGATCATGTCTACTTGTTGTTTATATTTAACTAAGAAAATCGACGAAAGCATATGGCAATTGTCATACTCTTCAATTCTTGATCGAGATTCAAGAATCGGCCCCCTGGTTGCCAATTTTCCTCATATCTGGATCAGTATTTTCTGAATTTTCCGGAAATGACAACCATCTCCGAAAATTAAAATGGTATAGAAATGAACATTTGAAATAACAAATGAACAAGCAAAAAGCACACATGTAACGCCTCATATCAGAAGAAAAATGAAACATACGAGAGATTCATTTTTTTCAATACACAACCAGCCAAGATAACAAACAAAATTATCTACGTCCATCACTCAAGTTGAAGATAATCTGTTAAAGTCTGGAGATACTAAACACCTATTTACACACAAAGCACATCTATATTGCTCTTCGAGAAACGCAGATAATAAACTACCATAATTTCTTTGTCTTATTTTCAATCTCGGCAGGTATCCATCAATCTCCAGTGTCAACACCTCGAAGGGTCAATCTCTCGGAGAATGTCCTTGTGGGTCTGAGCCTCCTCATTTGAATTCGATCTGTGAATGTGTACATAATCGCCTGGAGATGTTGAATGCATACAAAACGGCACCCATAAGTTACTCCAGGTGTTACAGGAGATGTTTTTATTCAGAAGAACCGGAGAAACCGTGTTTTGCTTCGGCGAGATCGAATAAAAATCCTGGAAAATCTACGAGGTGACATCAGCAGCATTTACGCGATCGTGAACACGATAACTTCCGGAAGAATTTCCTAAGGATCTCGATATTGCACAAATAGGTTTGAACCTCAATTACAAAGGCCGAATTCGTCAACCGGTAAAATCCACCCAATGATTCTGCAAATCTATGTACCCGTTCAAAATGTTATTTTCCCAATATATTCAAGAATACAAATTGGATCAAATTGTGAAATGACAGCTTGAAGGTTTATTCAGAATTTCGTGAGGATAATAGGATTGGGGTTTTTTCCTGAATTTGGGTTATTACTGCAAATGCAAATTTGAACATAATCATTATGGGTTTGATTCATCATTTTCCCAAATTACCTTCAGAAAGTATACAAAATCAGATTTCAAAATTGGGGTTTGGGATTTGCTAAGCATGAACGAAGTGACAACGGTGTTCAGTAGAATAGCTTTTTTTACTATAGAATAATGGAATATTTATTCCTATTCTGTGTTTTTTGTCAATATGACTGATACTGATATATATAATATATCAGTAATATGATAGTATGACAGTCTGTGCTCTTCTCTTTCTATTTCTTGGTCGTTGTCTTCTACTCTAACCAGATCGAAGTATAGCTATCTCTGTTTTCCTAAGCAAAGTAATACATTTGACGTCCTTTTCTTTCCGAGAAAGCTGAATTCGACGTTGCCATATCGTGCACTCAAGACAAATCCCTTTAAATGCAAATTTCCATATTAATTTTTCAGTTTTAGGTGATCAAACATTTTTTTGAAAATATATTTTTGAAATTATATGTTTGAAATGTGATGTTCTGAAGGTTCTTCATGAAAACTACTGCATTTTCGTTTAAAGGAAAAACCCTTTTTGAAGATTGTGTGATATGAACTATTAAGAATACGCTCAATTTTTTTATGGACATAATGACACGATCCTCGCGAAATTTTGCGATAGATTGTGTATCAGCATTCTCTGAATAGTAATCAAGTTTCATCATGATTGGATCAGTATTTTTCCAGTTACTACAGAAATAACAACGAGACGAAGGAAAAAGAACACGAATTTTCACATATTGTTTTCCCAATATCCCCTGAAATTCAAATCGGATCGAACTGAAATTTGGTACACAGTTGAGAAAGATTGTCCTCAAGGTATAAGCAAATTTCCATCGAAATTTGATGAATAGTTCTCTCGAAAAAAATTGCGGAGCATGCTTTTGAATAAACTTACTAACGGTATGATCCCAACAAAATTTTAGAAATATTCAACTCCAAGATTATACAGTTGATTCGGCCAATTAACCAACTTCTCAACCGAAAGGTTCCCTCGAAAGTACAAGTCACTTGTTCTTCTCTTTCTGAAGTTATCTTGGCAACACGAAATGAAACCATTTCTTGCTCAAATTTCGAAAATAACCGACATTCGGACGACACTATAGGAGGATATTCTTCAGAACATGCTCGCAAAATAGACTTCTATACTCAAATGCATCGAAAAATTTCGCCCGTCGAAATATTACTTTTCCAATATAACTGAATTTGATGCACTGTTGTTCAAAATTTGATCGAAATCTGATGAATAGTGGGTGGTAAAAAAATGTTGTAAAACAGTTTTTTAGATTCTTCTAACGATACCATCCTCACAAATTTTTGCATAGTATTGCGTATCTGCACCCTACAAGTAGTTGCTATGTTTGAAACTGATCGCATCAGTTTTTTTTGAGAGTGGGGAATTAACCAAAAACTTGAATTCCGACACTGCACGATTCCAACCTAACCTCAAAGTTTCAAGATCTCAGGAGATTTCAGATTTCTTTGGAAAGTTATAGCACATACGAACGTTGATCTGGCAGTACAGAACTGAATTTGACCACGTATTCTTCATCATTGAGTCCAACCTAGTCGGGCAAGACTAATTTCGGGTCAAACGAAAACGCTTCTGGTCTTTATAACAAGCGCCGCAAAATGTCATTTATACTGATGAAAATGGTTTTATCCAGATGAACCCGTTGTCCTTCGGCGAGATTAAATAAACAATGTTATTGCTGATGGAATCCTGAACTACAGAATAGATACATACAGCTGTTTCCTGAGGATGTGAGAATTGGATAAAAATACATATTTCTAGTTAGTTAGTACACTTTTACAGAGTTGATGATAGGGGGGCCCCCAGACTTGATAAAACACACAACACTCTTTTATAGCACCATAACAGGTTGGGCTGACGCCATCAATCAGGATGCCCCTATTCATTACATTTGATTGCATGTAAAGGATGACGGAATGTAATAATGCTAAAAGGTTAATTTACTAATCGATGAAGTTTAGGGTTCATAAACTCCTGGCTCATGAACCAATTATACTTTAACGTCTGCAATATGTTTCTCGCGTATAGCGAACGGGACTGGCGGTACTCGGAAATTCTCATTTAATTTTGATTCAAGAAGTGTAAGTAGTTTGCTTTGAAGTGGGTTGTAAACATCTGTTCTACAGCTTGATTCGTACTGAAAATGTTTTCCATTATTTTCTCGATCTTCCAAAAATGCTAACGAAATTTTTGACGAGCTTGTTCTGGGGAACTAACTGTGCGTTATCATCTCTCAAAAATTCATATAATTTTCAAATTTGGAGCAAAAAATAGACTCAAACGATTATGTTGAAAGCCCTGAAGAAGATTCTATGGTAAACTATGATTCTGTCGGGCCAGCCGGCCAGTCATTCCTTTGTGCTTTAGCTCTCGAAGGAAAGGACCAAGCGACTTTGAATTCTCAGGTTAGGTTTTAAGTCCCAATATTTCGTAAATGGGTGCAATCCGCCTCGTTTCGGAGTAATGCGAATTCGAAAAAAAACGTTTAATCAGATTACGATGAAATATACCAAAGAATTACTAGGTAACAGTGTTTCAAACTTAAGAGGAAACAATATCACGTGGTAGTAAATTACAGCTAGGCAACACAGCCACATTTAAATGTCATCGAACCTCGTTTATGTCTCAAGGTCATGCCACTGGACCCGGTCAAAATGCTTTAACGTTGCCTATAGGCACGTGAAATATTAGAATTCAGAGAAATTTCCACGTTTATAGGATAAAACGGGGTGTCGTTCTACAGGCTTCAATGAGTATTTTTTGGAATTTTTTTGGGATGTACTTAATCTTTTAGGGAGAATGCGCAATGTTGGTTGTTTTTCCATTGTTTTCTCCAGTTCAGTTTTTTTCCCGAAAATTCGTAAATATAATTATTTTTTTCAACCATTTGCACCAAAAACATTTTTTGAAAAAAAAAGAACTCTAGCCTCCAGAAGTCACCCCGTTTTATTCAAGGTATTGTTTGCTCTTTAAGTCGACCATACTTTTTTTTTCGGAGATATAGAGGGAAAAATGTGAAATTTTGTTGTCAATTTGGAGCTTTGAGATTATTACTCAATATCTCAAGAAATGAAGAAGCGATGGGATTGAGACTCCGTAGAATACTGACGTGGAGATATTGAAAAATTTCGGGGGCCTTCAGTAAAATATGTTCAGAAAAATTATGTCAAAAACTTTTCTAATTCATTATCCAATTAGTTTTTTTTTAGAAACTGTGCATCAGATTTCAAAGGAGTTCAACACAGACCCTGAAGTCAATATTTGGCTAAAGTGCTCTAAATTTCAGATATATATCAGATTGGCTGAGATAACAAAAAATTCAAGAATAGCTTATAGCTAAACTTTCACCTAATAAAGACGATTTATTATTATTATTATTTCCTCAATATCTCGAGAAGAACTGATATTTTCAAAATGAACTTTACTGTTAGTTGTAGAATACCGACTCATAACTTTGTGCAGAATTTAGTGAGGATAGTACCTACAGATAAAATTTAAAATATGTATTTCATACTTTCCGATATTTTTTCATAATATGCAAGAAGATCGCAAAGTTTAGAATACATATTTGAGGAAAAAGTTTATGAATGGTCTTAACCAATTTCTGCATGAACCTTGGAGCTGCCATTTCGAAAATATCGGAAAAATGAAATATTTAATGGGCACCCGCATCAGGAAATAAACGATAAATCGTTGGAAACCTTCTTGTGTGATTCTCAAAATATCCCGGCAGCGTTGATCTATTCCTCAATTAATCGTGCGTCTTTTCCTCTTCAAGAACTCACCCAAATATCGTAATAGCTCTCTCGAAAAATTATGATCGTTACATAATATTGAACAGAAGTCGTTAAAATATAATGATAGGTTCGGCTATACTTTGTGTTAGGTTATTAGATAAAGGTGAGTAACAAGTCAATTTCTGTAGTGATCTGAATAAATCATTTCCTTTAGTGATTCAGGTCCTCGGAGAAAACCCCAAATGTTAGATTAGGTCATTCGAAAAAGTTCTCACAGAAGTATGAAACGACAAATCGGTAATTTTTTAAAATCGTGTAATGAAAGCAACCAATGTTTGAATATGCTTCAAGAGGAATTGATGAATTTCTCATGAATAAAATCCAAAGATTGGTTGCTTTCATTACACTCTTCTTGAAAATTACCGATTGTTCGTTCCACACCATAAGAATAAATAAAACACATTATTTGCATTCATTTCCAAAAAAAATTTATTGGTAATCGAAGTATCAGTTATGACATTTACATACGAAAAATAATATCTGTCAAATGGCCTCCTCTTGCAGCTCTACAGACGTCCACTCTTTTGTTAAAATTTTCAATGACATTTTGACATAATTGAGGCTCTATCTCACTATAATGACACGAATAATTTCATCCTTTAGTTCTGGAATCGATTGTGAATTATTCTTATAGACCTGGCTTTTCACATAACCCCAAAGAAAATAGTCCATCGGTGTCAAATCACATGATCTTGGTGGCCGATTGACGTCAACGTTGACATCACGACGTTTTGAATTATCTAATTGCTTTAGTTCCTGTGTTATTTGAACCTTATATGCCTCCAGAGCTAAATCCTTGTGCAAAATACGCCATGTTGTGAACCCACTAAGTCCAACTTGTTTCGAACGTCGTCTTATGGAAATTCCAGGGTCTTCAGCAACACTTTCACGAACCAAATCAATATTTTCTTGTGAACGACCGCTACGACTGTATGTTTCACTTGTTAATAATTCTACCAATAGTACTTCGAGATAGACGATTATGTAAACCATAAAATTCACGTAATTTTCTAAAAGCACTCTACACAGAACGTTGATTTTCAAAAAATAATTCAACAATTTGAACGCGTTGTTGAATCGTGTACGAAGCCATTTTTATAGATGTCATACATCACACTTCTTAAATATCAAAACATCCAGAAGAATTCAGCGCGCCATCTATATTGTATTTATTGTTGAAAAAACCGCGCAATTTGAAACATCCTTTAGAATGGTGTTCAGATCGTCAAAATTGAAAAATATTTTATTTGCCACATCATTCACTTTGTTACTGTAAATATTATTTGATCATTATGCTATCTTTTTAAAAACGTCATTTCCAATGAAGCACGATTATGTCTCCATGAAGTTTCTCTATTTTAACATTATAAGTGTTCCAATTAAGTTCGAATATCGAATTCACACTTAAACACGTACACCACAACTGAAGTACATAACTTCAATCAATTACCAATAACCCGAAGTAAATCCTTAATGATCTAAGTAAACCTTTGTCAAAAACTGGAATAACTGTTCAAGCGGCTTTTCAACGATGTTAATCAAGCTTTGACCAATAATTAATATCCATTTCCTCTCATTAACAATATTGATTTCCAACCGACTGATGAAAGTTGTTCTCTCATTGAAATTCCCATAGAGAACTGTTCCATCCATCAGTGACAGGATGGAATCCCGGAAAATGCAAAACAGTTTATATCTTTAATATGAGTTTAGTATTCTTATGAGTCTTGAAGGTTGTACAAGATACTACTAAAATCATTTCTCGCGAAGGTAATAAATTCTTCATTAATTTATTCCGCCCATGCTTCAATATCAACAAACTCCAGAATGAAAGTGTCAGCTCTTGAATTTTAATTAACCTGCATAAGATTTAACATGATTTTCTTCACAACGAACATGTGTTTAAAATACACTTGAGGAGGAATTTTACGAGCATAATCGTTTATTGTTATTCAATATTTGTACGGGGATGGTCGCTAAGAGCGGTGACCATATAGTTTAAAAATATCCATGCATAATAAAATTGAAATGGTCTGAGGTGAACTTATGTTCATTTTTATTTTGCATTGGAGTACCACTCGACAATAAATTTGCTGAATATCTTTTTTTGCAGACATTTTCATTAAGTAAACTTCAGATTCATTACAAATTTCATTCACAGGTTGATAATTCTTGATCATCCCATTTCGATCAACTCCGTTTCTTATCTGTATTCCCAATTTGGACAGCAAAATATTGCATAAACCTAGATTCAGTAGGAAAAACTATAATAAATCATGCATAGTTTTATGAGAACTACGGATGAAAGTTCAAAGTCAAGCTGAAAATTTGGAAGAAGCAATTTATTCTTGTAACAAATTACCGCAGGAAAGATAAGAAAAAACACAACATTATTATGCAAAAACGATAAAGGAAGGGATAAAAATTTTTTTGCTACTGGTTGAGTTTTATGAAATTACAAAGAAAATTATTGATTATGATTGAAAAAATAATCAATTATTTTTCAGGCTTTTCTCTCCCTATATCTGAAATAAATATTGAAAATCGAATAAAATCATTTTCATTTCGGAAATAAAAAAATATTGCAAAAAAAATTATTCTGCAAATTTTCTCATAATTGTCAGATATAGAACGTTACAGTCCACTTCTTTGATCATTCACATCATTCGTATTTTGCAAGACATTTGCGACATTTCTGCGAGAAACTGCTCCTGACAAATAGTTCAAATCCTGCAATTCGCAATAATAATTAAATGTTATTTCTTATTCAATTTTCCATAGCTCTTTTTTATTCAGATATTGTGAGCACAATACTGGAAAAATAATAGTACAATCCCCATAATCTGAAGAAAAACAAAAATATATACAGAACATTGTTAGTCTTCTGTGGTGCAATCACAAATCAATTTGAACCAACTAAAGTGCCTTTGAATTGTCACACTTTCATTGTAATACATTTTCGTGGATATCCAAAAAGTATCTCGATTTCGAAAGCTGACCAAATCATTCGAATCATCTCAGTGATCTATTGGTTACCTACCGCAAAATTTTCGGAACCAATGACACAAATATTTTCGCTGGAATTAGACGAAACAATGCACATATCTAGTATAGTCATAAAGTCTGTTCTTTCACGTGTAATTGAATTAGACACAAGTGATATAAAACGATATAATCAACTTCCCACACGATTATTTAATAGAGCTCTCATTCAGTGAGCTTCTCTATAGAAAGTTTGCTGGGAATATTATCAGGACATTTATTTCAATTTTCCTATCGTATGAATATTCTCAAGATGTGATTATTGAGATTTGTTCGTTGTTCTTACATGAAATTGGCATTATACATTACACTCCACTGCCTTCCACCTGTCAGTGCAGATCAGTGTTGTTCGCAAATTCTGCGTAAATCAAAGATGACTATTCTATGCCTTTTTCGTCTCCACAAAAAAAAAACAATTCTCATTGGCTGAGAGACATTTCATATTTATATCCATATAAACGCACACAACCCCAGATTATACCCCAAATTCTGTGTAATCTCACAGAGTACGAAGTCACCCAACTTTATCTACATCACGGTAGCCTACTCGGCTAAAGAGTCGCTGGAGGTACAGGATTCGAATCCCAGCGAGGTCATAGATGTTTTGTAAGTTTGGGGTGAAGGTATATGTGTGTTTAATAATGAAGAATGTCTCTCGTAAGATAGGAATCTGAATAAATGAAAGTGTAAAATATGAATAACCACAGGTTGTATCCAATAAATAAGAATGAGAGATGAATGAATGAATGAACATTACAGCAACGAACAAACTGGAACCGTATGGAAAAAATTACCGGACGTTATCAGTGCTCCAAAATATACACTAGTGTACAATAGTGTAGTTCATAGAGACACAACGAACAAACCTATTATCTGTGCTACACAATCTACACTGGTGTACGATATTCTGGATATGAAGGCATAACGAACAAACCTTCGGACGCCGCATAGATTTCCAACAACGAAATAGGAATTAATGGAATTACAACTTTGTGATTTTGAGAAGTTTTCTTCATAGTTAAGAATTCAATATTCGTTGAGATAATGTAGGGACCATATCCTTACCTGTAGATTGTTCGTGGAGTCATTGAGTGATGAATAACTTGAAGACCGGCTTCCTAGTGGTTCTGGACTCAAACTTCCGTAGGAAGTTGTCGAACTGAGGGAAACTGTATCTGCTCTACTCCTGTATGGAGAAAGCTGCACGTGTTTCATCATCTGCAAATGCAAAAAAAAATTATTATTTATTTTACTCGAGAATAAATTTTGGAATTAATTCGACCCGTTAGACTTTCCTTCATGAGAACGTCATTATTTCGGGTGTCCATAATAAAATTGATGACTATAGAATACACATATCCGGAAATGATTATGGCACAAAAACCATTTGCCCCCGAGAAAATCTTCGATACCAAAAATTAGAGGTGTTTTCGAAACTTCAGACGAAATGCTACCTTGCCAAATAATTCAGTTGATCTACAATATCCATCAAATGATTTCTCTTGGCTGAGGACATTTCATAAGATCCTCTTTCTTGAGTTTTCTCATGGATAATAGGACTATTGTTTCTCCTTATTTGTTCATAGCATGTGAAAACTATCAACATGAAACAGGGACATTTATGGGAGATGAGCACTGCGAAGTTTCTCTAGATGGTGAATAGTCTATTTCGAGCTGATTTACTTATATACAAGGCGAAAAATGTTGATTGTGGTAAGGTTTTGTAACAATGATGCAAATGCTCTGAAAGATTTCCTGGTATGACTGAGAGTTGTTGAAAAATAAGTCGTCAGCGTGAGAATTCTTCATAAAGAATAGCTTCAATGAAATTTCCTTTTATTTTTGCATTTCAGAACTACAATTGAGTGTAAAAACTTTTAGAAATTCAACCTAAGATTTAAGTTATTTCTGGAACTGAAATTCGTACTTATCCACTAAGTATAAATATATCTGGACCACATTCTCACATAATTTAGTTCTGAAGAAAAAAAACATGACATGAGACGCAACATTTTTATCCTTCGAGAACTGATTTTGCTCTTTTTCTAATATCTGTGTTTGTCGAATTCTGAGTAGAGATTATTTTGAAAATACAAAAACTTTCGAAAGATGAAACTCAAATACTGTCGCATATAGAGATTATGGCAAGTGCAATTCATTCTTTCCAAATATTTTAAAATCATGCAATTACTAGTATAGTGAAATATAGCACGAGTTAGGTATGATGCACAATTTCAACATCATATGGTGACATGATTTCAATTCCTCTGCTTGATTGAAACATGGATAGGTGGCCGAAAAACAAATATGTGTAACTTGTGAAAATAATTACTTCAAGAATTAAAGATTTCAGAGTTAAGCTTTTAACTGACCGATGAACGAACACGCAAAAGTTCCGGACTTAATTTCAGTGCCCATCTCAAATTCTTGTATCGATCTGCGTTAGAGAATTATATATATACATTTGATATGAAATCTGATCCCATTTTGTTCTCATCTCCGAATCTAAAATCGTATTATATCGAAGTCCACCGGGATATATTTTCAATCTGAGTATTCAAACATTCTACAGAAAGAAAAAACGTTCATTTTCAAATATATATTATGTTTGTAGCATATATAGTTCTTCCGTGAGGTATTGCCAAAAATGTACGCACTGAATAATCAGGAAGAAAGAACTAAACAATCTTTTGAAAGGAACAGTTCATTCAGGTAAAAGCAGACAGAAAAAAAAGTTATAAATATATCGGTATCCACATATAGAAAAAAAAGGTAATTTTCAAATATTTTTCATACCATTGACAGTTTTTTCATGGAGTTTCGGAAAATTATTTTGAAACTAACAGCCTGAAAAAACATAATCACACTTCAGTTTTCAATAGAAACAATTTCGTCAGTGAAGAAAAATTGTAACAAATGTTAATTTTTCAAATTTTAAAAGTTCTAAAGCCATCTGAAAAGTTGAATGTTTTACAACCTTAGGTGGTAAATTTGACATAATTCGAACTTGATTTTTATGGAAGGCCTTTTTTCAACAAGGACCATTCGAAGGGCTATAAACGGTTTACATTTGTCGGTAGTCTCTAAACGCTCTTAAAGGTGGTGTTATACAAGCGATAATAAAATTGTCGGCACAGATAAGAAAAGGTGTGGCATAAATATATCACGTTCCCTGAAAAATCATTTACCACAGCCTAGTTATATGTTTTTATTTCTATTTATTTCAGTGCACCCTCCTAGTGACAAAGGCATCCTTTCATGGAGTCAACCTACACATCCGAGTGCCGATTATGACTTGTAGTTCAAATATATGTCTGGACCAAAAGAGATCATGAAAATGAGTAGGTATAAATTTCAAGCATTCCAGTGTTATCACCAGACAACGATGATATGAATTCCGCCCCGAGATAAAGCAATGTATGTTTCCGATGGAATGTGGCAGGCACCAGTAGCTAATCCAGATATGCCATTCTAAATGCTTCGCAATGAAAAAAAATGGATTGGCAAGAAACGGATCTATGGGAAAATTTCATTGATGAAATATGATACTTGTGTGTAAATTTTGATGTGAAATAAATACCATGAATTGAATTGAGTTGATAAATTTCGATAAGGAAACGATTGAATGCAGAGGCCTGTCTGGTTTTATTTCTACTCCAACTTCTATGAAATTTTTTCTTTTCGTTTGCTGGTGAAATATTACTTTCCTCTTCGCAGATACAAAATGATTTTTCTCCTCTCAGTTTGGAAATATCTTCTTATTCCTTCTTTTTATTTTCGATAAATTTAAATGAGAAATAAAGTTTGCTCTGAAAAAATTCGTTACCGAAGCGTTCATTTTTCTCAAGTAACGACTCCGCCAAAGGCATGAAATTTTGCATGAAACTCAAAGCTTTCATTTTTCAATCATGTACTATTTGTAATCCCCACCCCCCACGTTCTGAAATTAACACCGATTCGAAATTACATTTTTCTGATCCTTTTCTAGGATTTCGCTCCCATTTTCTGAAAAATGGCGATATAATCTCAATTGAATTATTATTTATAGAAATCCTCCCTATGGATTTCAGGATCCAAACATTTTTTAAAAAGCAGTTTCTTGAAAAAATGTTACCTAATGAAAAATCCCGGAATAACGCAAACGACAAACAATGTGAACTGCAACGTTTCGAAGTTATATTCTACTTCTTCATCAAAACATAGAATAAAAATTTGCAGATTCAATTCATTGCAATACTTCCGTAGTTCACGGACTCTTGTCAAATTGACATTTTATCAACTTCATCACAGCGATGGATTCTAAGACATCTTTTTGCAACTCGATTATCTGTCAGTAACTCAATGTTAACATCATCGTTTCCAAGATTCTTCTGATTCACTCTGACATTGTTTCAGAAGAAAATCGACATCGAATCTTGATTCACAGAGCATTATCACCTCAAACATCCGGCAATTCCTGATACTGAACCAGACATTCCTTAAAATCAAGTTTATGCGTCCCAGATTCATGAACCTTCCAGTCCACTGCGTGCTCAAGAAACCGCAGAAGTTTCAGTTTTCATAAAATTGTGGACCGACCATACTGGGAGTAAAGATATCGGTTTCAGACCATTGTTGAGCGATCATTATTATATTTATTAAGTCAAGTCTAGTTGGATAAAGGAATTTGATACTTGATTCCGAAACAGTAAAGAATGGAATATTGTATTTTAGCCACGAGGCATTGTTAATGAAGATAGTAGATGTTTACATAATTTGAATGATTATTATTGTTCTCTTCGTTATGTACTGAGATACTGAAAGTTTCATTAATTAAGTGATATTTCGACATTTCATACAATATCGGATTAGGTCAGTAGATGCATGTAGCCTGAAATACGATGTCTTTTATCTTCCTGCTGGACTTTTTTTGAATGCGAAGATATGTTTGCATCAAATTTTGTCTCAACATTTCAATGTTTCTTTATACAAATTGGTGACTGTTATCAAAGAAACTAATGGGGAGTTAAATAAAGCTGCACTAAATGCATGTTATCTAGAAAGCGAATACCCTATATAGCGCTAAGGTCGAAGGTAGTCGAAGAAATCGTACGATCTGTTCCGTCTAGAGTCGGTTTCTTGACGCTAGCCAAAGGAATCGGCTGCACCATCCACACTATTCGCGAAATCAATATTTATATCCGTTCTTAGCATTGCACGTTCAGATATTAGGCGAATTGAACAGAGAATGTTATTAATGATTCCGCGAATAGTGCATGCACGGCCTTCTGAATACCTTTGACAAGCTTCTAGAAACTAACTCCAGATGGATCAGATCGTCTTAAACATTTCAATTTTTTCAATTTTGACGCTAATTGATTTCCTATACAGATTTCTGGATATAAAAAAAATCATTCCATAATATTGACCCTCTTTATTATTTGTTCAGATGACAAATCATTTTTCTCGATTGAAAACAAAACATATGCGTGTCCTCTCCCATACAGTTTTTTTCTTACAAAGTCGAATAACTCAGTTTTTGCAAGATTGGCAATGTAGAGATTTCGTAAAGGTCGAAATGATCCGGCGCGACATTGCCATTTTCTGCATATATTCATCGAGAACTCATGGTTTTGTTTTAGCAACATACGTAATGACTATTAACTTCATGAATCTTACATTACTGCGTAGTAATCTTACAGCAAAATGATTTCAACGCTAGTTTCTTCTATTATACGAGTTAAATTGTACCAAATTCTCGTAACCTTTCGACTGGCTTAGTTTGAATTCCGCAATCCACAAGGGAGCTTATCATGAAAAAAATTATTGTTATTTGAGAGTTCTTTTCTCAGATATAGGAAGTGAAAACCTAGAAAACTAATGCAAAGTCCATCCGAAATATTCTTCAATCGATAGATTAGAGTTAAAATTTCTTCAAATAAGCTATGAAAATTATAACCTCATTCTGAGTTTCAATATTTAACATCCTAAAAACGTTAGGAGAGGTATTTTCCAAAAAAGGAAAAAAGTTATTTGAAATATCCAACGATATCATTACAAAAATGAGTTGAAGGATAAATTACAATTGTGTGAAATATCAGTAGATTTGTTTAAATCAACCAAAGACTAAATATTAGTTATTTTAAGCTGATAGTTAGTATATTTATCAACTAGACGACAAACGAAACATATGAATGAACAGACTATACAAATTTAAAACTGTTGGGTTGTAAATCTTCATTCAAGACTTTCAGTCTATTTCTTTCACTTCACATAATTCATTGAATGAAAGGGTTTGGCAATTTGCTGAATTAATTTCCCAACTTCTTATCTCACATCCGACAACAAGACGACGAAATAAAACCAAAACACTTCGTATGAATGCATTCTTTGAAAGCAGCATTTCGTAGAGTTCAAAAGTCAACGAAATGTCCGGATTCTTGAAACAGATCAGTCATTATATTCTGTGACTCGTGCCGTGAAACCACATCCTTCAGAGCGGCTTTCTTGTTTCACGTCTCTCGTATAAAAATATACTGCTAGAATCGCTGTGAAGATTTGTGTAGCGATAACCCGAAGAACTGTGACTTTCTTAGACTGTTTGAACTTGACAATTTTGACGCAGGTCCGTTTCAGTTTTCTATCATGTATATTATTCTGCATCAGGATGTAGAACTCCCGTATAATTAACAATGAAACTCGAAATTTGAAAAATAAGTGTGGAATGGCATTACGATTTTGGATAGACACAGATTTAAAATGAGTGAATGGGCGAGAATCATCTACCCGAGAATATTGAAAATTCTGAAACGAACATTTCCTCAAAATCTTCATAAAGTAATGCAAAAGTCTATGAAGCTGTTTTGAAGTCATAACAGATATGATCATTTCGTTAGTTTTCCTCAGTGATTGGAGCGTTTCATTAGGATATTTTGGTGGTCCGAATATTAACACTTGAACGAAATATCATAACTCTGTACTCAAAATAGAATACTTATAATGCGATCAAAGCTAGGTGCTTTGAATTAAAGACTGAATCAATCAAATACAAAAATATTCTGGAGATTCCACGCTTGCTGAATGAGAAAACTTATCCCCATCTAGGATTAAGAGATCATTATTTGTAAAGTACAAACATACCGGGTGTCCCACGAATACCGTTCGCTAGAATATTTTTGGGAAGGAATCTGAATTCACGGTTGTGTAAATTTTTTTGAGGTTCGTCGGACTTCCGGTTTCACCGAAAGTCATACCAACTTTCGTTTTTCGAATGAGAAGCCCCATATTTTTTAATGAAAATAGATTTCTTATAAGATTCTGACTTGTTTCAATGTCAAATTTTCGAATTTCCGTCAGAAATTTTTTTTTCGTGAAATTATGAGAAAAAAAATAGAAAATGGTGCTCTGCTGAAACATGGATATCTTCGAGGATTTTTATTGAGAAAATGTCGTTTTCAGGATTCCGCGAGAAGTAACAAGAATGCTTCTGTCACGATAGTCAGAACTAGAAATCATGATACAGGAGGTACCAAAGCGTTGTCAAAGTTGGCGATTTCGAAAATGTGAAAACTCAATTCTTTCAAATTAGAACCTCATTTTTTATAGCCATATTGGAATCTATGTTGAAAAATAATATAGGTGTGGAAACAACGCTAGTGCCCCAAAATTCATATTTTCTGAGATATTCGTAAAAAACAATCTACGCGATCACATTTCGAATTTTATTCTTTTCAGAAAAAAAAAACTGTACCGAAGAGAATGGAGAACATTTTGAATACTCATTTCAGATTGTACCCATAGAAATACTCAATTTCCAGTTAGTTTGTATATTTGAGAATATTGATATAAGAAATATCTCATAAAATATAAATTTTAGGGCATTAGTGTTATTTCCACACCTACATTATTTTCCAACGTAGATTCCATTATGGCCATGAAAAAATGAGGTTCTCATTTAAAAAACTTGAGTTTCCACGTTTTCGGAATTGCCAACTTAAACAACGGTTTTGTGACCTCCTGTACCATGATTTTTGATTCTGACTTTTGTGACAGAAGCATTATTGTTGATTCTCACGGGTTCTTAAGGACGACATTTTTTCAATGAAAAACTTTGAAGATATCCAGCAGAGTACAATTTTCATTTTTTTTTTTCGCAATTTTACGTTGAAAAAGAAATTTCTATAGGAAATTCGAAAATTTGACATTAAAACGAGTCAGAATTTTATAAGGAATCCATTTTTATTGAAAAATTTGGGGCTTCCCATTTGAAAAAGGAAAGTTGCTGTCACTTCCAGTGAAACCGGAAGTCTCACGAATCCCAAAAAATTTACAAGGAGTCTTCTCTCCAGTCAAAGCTTACGCCCGAAATTGCAAACACCCGGTATACTTTGTACTTCTGAAAGTGAATTTATTTTCGAAGAAAAGCTTTACTCCAAATCAATGACGAATTCTAATCAACTGAAATCAATCAATAGTCGATTTCACCCACCTTGAATCAAACTTAATGATCCGGTTGAACATATCTAATCGATTTTAAACCGATTTAATGATAGTGAAGGTAAAATATGTAAAATCATTTAACGCAGGATGTTTACTCAGAAAACGGCCTCATTATGTAAATTTAGACAGAAACATTTTGTGATGAGTTAATCGTACCACCCTGAACTACTCTATTAGCGACATCAGGGGAGTTGCATTCTTGATAAGAAAAAATGACATTCGCGAAGAAAAATCTACAGATTGACCCAAATAAAGAACCAGCGGAAGCTGTAAGGTCAGCCACATACCAAAAACGAACAACACCCATAAAGAAATTGAGAAACACATGAAACTTGTTCACATCCAGACTGAGAAATTCAGTTATTAATGAATATAGTTTTGATTAAAGAAATTTTTCAGTTTATGAGTGAATGCATTCCAATTTATGTTAATAAATAGTTGAGAAAAAGATTTCTTTCGGTGACTTCTGAATAATATATAATATATATAATTATAAAATTTTCTTCGAGCAGCCTCTGCTTAGATACAGCCTAGAATTCACTGTTTTTCAGATTATTCGCTATGTAATATGGAACCACAGAATTATGGGAAATATCGAATTCTTCTAACAAATGTATTTTTTTTGACATTTCCAACAATATTTCTGAAAAATAGAAAAAAGACGAGAGTTGAGAAAAGTATGATAGTATTCTGGTGTTAAGGAAAAAGTACATTTTTTCTTCAGACGCTATCTTTTTCTAAACACGAGGTATTCATCTTATTTTTGGCAACAAATCAAGTGTTGAATTTTTTCGAAACTTATCATTATCACACTGTATATTCGTTTTCATAGCTCCTTAGAAACGTATTGGAAAAAAGCTCATTTTGAATTTTCATTATAGACCAATTAACCGAAATTATCGAAGATAAAACGCAGGCAATATCAACCTGACAATGAAATACTCTAACTTTCGTTTTCTTTCTCATATCACAGACAGTGTTAACAAGTATAATTGGTGACTTCCCGGTTATTTTTTCTTTTTTAATCTAATCGTCCACTCTAAAAGCCTCTCACATCAATGGTTCAAGTTTATTTACACAAGTATTTCTTTCCTTTGTAATGACATCTGAAGGGTTAACGCAATCTTGAATTTACAAAACGAAACATGAGGAAGCTGGTATATTTCTATTAATAAAATGAGGAAAAGGAAGACAATTTGTTCGTTACTTCCAGTGCATTTAACATTCGATGTCCCAATTCAAATCATAATATAATTCAATATAGTTTCTACTTTGAAGTCGACAGAAATTTGTCGAAAATTCCGTTCTAAATTCTCAAAAAATATTCACTGTAAATATTATGAACTCAACGGTTTTTTCAAAAATAACTGATAAAATCGAAGGCAAAAATGTTAAGCCTGATTCATTACAAATTGTTGGTTGTAAATATGTTTTCCAACGGCCGTACTTAAATTTCCACATAATGTGTTTATACCCACATAATTGCTCAAACAATGAAATAATTGATTATTTACTAAATTCATACCTAGCGGTGCAACTGAAACTGCCTTTGATGATTACGATTAAATTAGTATTTCCTAAACTAATCAGGTCAGTTTGATTAGATATGAATGTACCAAGACTACAAAGAGAGCTTTGTTTTCAGAGCTTATCGTACTGAGTGCCTTTAGTGAATCAAAATGTTTTTAATCTCATTATGCAGTCAATGCATTATGCACAAGGAACAATAAAGATTGATAATTTCGAATTAAATTTATCCAACAATATTTCAAAAACATTACACGTAATACTGAAGTGTCAAAAAATGACCAGAAATTGGATTATATAACATAAGATATTGGTGAGGTTCAACCGAAATTATTGTATCGTACAGAGTAGTCTGAGAAATAATTTACAATCAATCAACAATAGCTGAAATAATTTCAAACCCATTTTCAGGAATCGACTTCAAAACTTGCAGCACATTCTATGTCATATCAAATGGACTCGATATGATCTATATTTTTGGAAATATTGATGAAAAATTCTCGAAATGGGTTTATCTACGGAACACTTGGCGGATTTTACACATTCACGAATTCAACATTTTTGCCAAATATGCCAACTGACAGACAGACGGTCTGACAGAATTGGATTTGACCTCAGATATTCCATCAGTGAGTCCCACCTAGCTTAAGACTACTTTCGGCAAAAAATTCGACAGACAATTGGCCAATATGACAACGGGCTTTTCCCCAAAACAAATGCATAAAATTGATTGAGACATTTCGGCATTATCTGAAAGAACAAATGAGTGTACTCCATTCACTTCTATAAAGTCAGTTGGTAGTCATTTGTATAATTAAAAAGTGTTAAGCTATAAAAATTTTCTTGTCAGATAAATACACTGCGTTGTCCATTCTACACGAAAGTTGTAGTATTTATGTATGTAACTAACCAAAAAAAAATTCTTCGATGAAAATACGTTGGAATTGACAACCAGAAATTCCATGAGTTCACCTTTTGAGTGAAAATAGGGAAAAAATACGAAAATAATTCTGTGAATTATCTGATAAAAGAGTAAGATTTAGACTCTGAAATGTCACAATTAACTTCGTTGATCGTTCACTTTGTTCCAGTCTTTCCTAGAAATTGCCCTTGACAAATATGTTCAATACTACATTCTGCAAGGGCTTTTCATTTGAATAATAATTTGATTCAATTTGCAATACTACCACTTCAGATATTGTGAGTGAAATCTAGAAATCATCTGAAAAATAATAAAATAATACTACCGAATAACACTTCAGTATTTTAAAGAAATGAACATTATTTTAATCGATATTCGTAGCTTTTAGGAAAAAATTTATGCTTTTATGAACAAGGAATTTCTTCATCATTTTTTAAATTTGCCATATGAAGAAATTTCCCTTTTAATGTCAAGTGAACTTCGATAATTGAAAAATGATTGATCACAAATGAACATCCCGACGAATGTAGCAATATTTAAAAAATAATCAACAGATGCTTTCATCACAATTCTCTCTCAATTATTATTCATTATATACACGATGAACGTTAATGCCCAATCATTCACGGTGCTCACAGGTTACTACATCCATTCTACAAAGCGGTCGTTCCCAGCATCCAGCAAGGCTGAATTCGGAAATTTCATCCCACAAAGTTCAATTCCAACCTTAACAGAAGTGAGGGGGTGTTAATCCACCATATGTCCGAAGATATAAACCATTGTTCGACTCAGCGGTAAGAACAGGCCCATTTCAAACCAGTTCCCAACAACAATAATAACATAAGATGCATATTCCAAAAAGAACGCTTAAAACGTGACACATGCATTATATGTAGGTGCCTTTAATCACAGATGTTCATAGTTGCATGCTAATAAAGTTGGTGAAAATGATCAGCCTACTACAGAATTTGAGTAAAAGTTTCAAGGATCGACAGGAAGTTCTATTATCACCTGTCTGGTGTAGCAACTAATCATCATTCAACTAGTCAAGATCAATATTCTTCGTGGGAGAGCAGGCTTATCAAGTGTTTCCATTTGGAACTCATTCACCAACCTACAGTGGTTTGGAATGACATAAAACACCTTAAAGTTCAGCATTTTACTGTTACAAATTAAATTTTCACCATAAATTGTGGATGATGTAATCCTTTTTACGACCCGATGTGGATCTTGAATGAGGATAGACTTAAAAGGATATCGATAAATGCGATATGGTTGGCATGCTTTGTAAAATGTTGTTTTTACATTTTGGTAACACCTACAGAACAAAATATTTAACTGGATTCTATTTAGTTCATTGAATGTTGCATATGTTGTACTTACAGCACACTTCACGTCTTGTGTAGTACGTGCTTTCTCATTTTTTCCAAGAATGGGTACAGCCGTGGAATTTGCTTCAAGAATATATTAAATTATTAATGCATAACTTGTCCACACAGATGTCCGCGAAATGAAATAATTACATTGAAATTGAAGAATCAAATTCACAATAATTCTAAAAAATGAAGTCGAGAGCTTTGCGAGCATATTTGAAATAGTTGCCAAAGCGGTCATCTTTTCACTTATTGATCTCGCCGAACACACCTTTAGTTCCTGATGAAAAAATTTAACGATCTTCTTTTCATATGGTCGTCATGAAATTCTGCATGAACATTCAAGCTATCATTTCCAACCAAGTTCTAGATTTCATTCTAATCCAATCTGTATTTTTGGAAGTAAAGGGAAAATTTTGAATTAAATCATTGGAAGGATTTTACCCATTCAACCTTCGTAACTAAGCCCCAAACCTAACCCACACATATCGAGTATATTTTGGAAGTTATTGCATTTACGGGTCCGTCGCATTTTATCCCAATACCAAAGAATAAAATCAGATCGAACTGAAATTTAGTAGAACAAATATTTTCCGAAGAAAAAAAATTTCCGACAAGAATAGGGAATTTTTTTTGATTGTTTAAATGACACGGTCATAACGCAATTTAGCAGAAAGTTTTGCATCGGTATTTTTCAACTATAGGTACTACTAGTTTTGTCATGATGAGATCAGTATTTTTTGAGTGATTCCGAAAATATCGATGATGCCGAGGAAAAATACCACAAAATTTGACATACTTTTGCGCTGTACTGGATTTCAATCCGATCTTATTAGCATTTTTGGAAATATTGGGAGAATTAATTTAGAATGGCTATATCTACGGAATCATTTGGTGCATTTTACCTATTCACCAATTCGACCTTCGAAATTAATCCCCAAACGTACTCTACAAATATCGAGTTTCTAAGTTGTTTCTTTCGGAAGTTATTGTGTTCACGGTCAGCCGTTAGGACACAATAACAGCAAGAATATGAGAGTCATTGCCATCAAATTAATATGAACGAACAAAAAAGTACCAACGAACACAACAATACAGGAAATCGTCATTTTTAAAAATGAATATATTGGCATAAAAGAGATGTTGCCTGTATTCAAAATGATTCGTCATCTGTGAATAAAAAACTAACGAGTAGGTTCCAGAGAATAGAAGAAATAAATACACATTGGGTGTTTAGTGTCACTGGTCCCGCCATAGATTAACGAGGATATTCAATGGAACGGATGTCCAATATATGGGATGTGGGCCCGGATACAGTCACTAAAACTCATTATCCCATAATCGATGACGAACAGAGAATGTTGCCAGAGCTCTCTTACTGCACGAATTGAAATGCACACATCGTGGTACTGGTCAGTAATGAAAGAACAGTGAAATTTATTATTGGGCTAAAATTATTCTTTCGAATTGTAAGTGGTATTTAGTTTTAGTAGAAAGATGTTTTAAGGTCAACGCGTTCTTATCGGCAACAGCCCAGCCCACGGCACAACGGAATTTTATTCTTTCTATATATTTGCATAAGACAGCAATCCACCTCTGACACGAAAAATTAGCATGGAAATAAGTTTCCATTTTGCCGAGGTCCGAGGTGTTGCCGAAGAGTGAGCGTTGGCATTGTCGTTCTCAAAATGTCGAAAATTTTTTCCTCTTTATGTAGAATAAGTCTAATCGATAGAAACACCAAACTTCGCGGCAGTATTTTACAAATTACAATCAATTCAATCAGATATATGTTTTCAAATTTGAAAAATTCTGAGCTCATTTAGTGAGTTATACATAAATAACCCAAGCAGTACAACGAGCCATAACATATCCTATTCAAATTTCAAAATTCAAAATGCTCCCTCGGTGAAGGTTGGTACTAAGTGTAATATTCTGTAGGATTTCAAAGATCTATTTATTGTTAGAAGTGATGATTCTAACGACTCCCCAAAAAAACATCCTTCTATTCAACTTCCTGTTTTTCTTCACCAAGAAAGCATTGACACATTGACGACACTTCTGTTTGGTCTGTTTAGAAAGATTTTCATACTTCCTGGAAAGAAATACAATATAAATCTCGAGGTGCTGAAACGACCAGTTCACATTATAGCGCATGATTCAGACTGAACTGGTTAGACCGTTTCAATAGTGAACTGTTTTAATTTTCAGTTTCCTGTATCCTGTATGGGATCACACAGTCCTCTCAACGCAAGATCTGATTCGTCAACACATACCATCACATGCTTTTGTAGTTTTTCTTCGTATGTAGGAATGAAAAAATTGATAATTTTCGACCCTAAAAAGTATACTGAATTTTAAATTTAGCAGAGCCACTTGCAATAAAAACTAAATCTATTCTGAAAAAAATTTGACGCGGTGGCTCTACTAAAGTTAGCAGTGTCACTCTAGAATATGCATCGTATTCATTCAGAATGCCAAAAATGATGGCCGAATAATTTTCGAAGTCCATCTGAAGTGAAAAACAGAAATTAATTCATTTGAAGCATTGGTACAGGTTTTAAGAGAATTTCTGGGTTTCTGAGTACATGTCAGATTCGTCAACACCGCATTTGTATATTGATATTTCAGGTTGATTTCATGTTAAAAATGTGAGGCTGTTTGTTGGGCCTTTAATTTTTCAGAATGAAGACAAATCTGATTTTTCATGTGAAAAATGGAAATATTTCATTTGCAGGGTTTAAGACAGATGTGAATTAATGATAACCCCTGGTAACGTAAATGACCGTTTTTTCGTCCAGTAATGAGCTGATCGATTAATTATGAGGTGACCGAAATATATTTGTCGTTAACTCAGAAAATTTTCAAGCCCTAATTTTTTCTAAGATGAAAATATTGAGTTAACAGAGCCACTTCCTCAAAATATGGGACGACATATTTAACGACAAATATATTTCGGTCGTCTCAGAATCGTTCAGCTCCTTTATGGACGAAAAATCGGTCAGGGTATTTACGTATTTCGTATCACAAAGAAACGTCGATGTATATTCTTGAGAATGGAATATTTCCATTATTCAGCATTGAAAAGTGAATTGCACTTTTCGGGAGATAGAAGTTTTAACAAACTACCCAATATCAGTCAATCACGATAGAAAAAATAACCCGAACAGATCGTTAACAGATGCTATGTTGCCAAAAAATGCGGGTTTTCCCCGAAATCTATAAACTTTTATAAGAAGGCATATATTTTTTGAAACGAAATATGATTTTTGTAATTTTTCTACATCGAGTGCATGACCTTCGACAATTATTCGTAACGATTGTGGTTGAATTCGATGCACTGCTAACTCAATATTGAGTTAGGATATGGGGACAGTTTTCATTGACTTTCGTGCAAGTGGCTCTGCTATCTTTGTGGACATACTAAATACAAATTTTCATCAGAAAGAATTTCATCGACATTCGATACGTTCTTGAATATATGTTCGGCTTCAATCTGAAGCTGCAGCACGATGGAATGTCACATGGTGTCAAGTGAACACTTTCAAAGAATTTTCTCATCTTAGGGATCACAATGGTACCTGCTTAGGGTGTTGAACTCTGGAGATGGTGCCTGTAAGGAATGAATAGGCACGTGTTGGACAGTCTATCAGCATTCTTGAGTATCTCAAGTGAGGGATGATAAATTAAATATGAAAATATTTCTATTTCACAGAAATTTTCATTACGTCTATATGCTTGTATTATGTTATACGTTCACCGTTCAGTGAAAACTGGCCCTGATTCTGATGTTTTTCTCTTCGAATTGTAGATAGATTCCTGAGTATGTATGTTATGTCAGGAATGTCATTCAAATTTGAAGTTACACTTATACAGAGTGCCACAATGATACGAAGATTATTTCCTGAAATGTGTAACATCCTGTGGAATGCAACAATTATAGTAGCTGTAGTCAGCTAAAATCACACTGAACCCTGATCATTTCTGAATACGTTGTTTTTCAAATCCCGACGTTGTCTCTGTTTACTGGGGATACACTGTTTTGCACAAATGCCTCGGACGAAGCTGAGAGTACCCATCAAGCAAGCATAAAACTGTTCGTTTAATTATAAAACAAAAAAAACATGAAAATCCAACAAAAAAAAATTATATCAAATTTCAGGGAGCTCATACCTAGTATATTCATTTCTTTACAAAAAAGTTTGCGAAAAATTCTTTTTTTATGGACACTTTTTGCTTTGAAAAAGTGTATTTACAGTAAAAACAGAGATAATACTGTCATGAAAAAAAAACAGGTCAAGACAAAACCAGGGTTCAATGTGATTTCAGTTCATAACAGCTACTAGAAGTGTTTTATTCTGCAGGGTGTTACAAATTCCGAGAAATGAACTTCATCACATTTTTGCACCCCGTATATGTTCAAATCCAAACCAGAATGAAAATTCTTGACGTAACATCTTTACTGAGGCACATTTCTAAAATTCAGGGAAAAAACATCAAAATCAAATGAACGGTCAGCGAGGAAGCAAACTTCGAAATTAGGGCTAATTTTTAGTAGTCTTTCAATGCCGGTGAGTGTAGACAATCACCATATATAGTCTTTCTGGTCTGCTTCGTTTGAATAGCCACCGAACCCTTGATCGGTCATAATAAAACTGAATTTTAAGATTCGATTGAAAATTAATGGTTTTCCAACCCTTCGAGCAAGTCCATTCCGTTGAAAGAACTTGAGGATAATATCATTATTTATTGATCACTTCTTGCATTTTATCTATATGGCCATAACTCTCGCCCATTGTGTCTTCTTCATCGAAGCCACAGAATTAAGCAAATTTGCGTGAACAAAAATTCAACACATTCTGGCGAAATTTTAGTACAGAAATAGTTATTTTGCACGCTATTTTTTTGCACGTTAACATCATTCCCAATGTTTGTAATTTGGAATGGCCTCACACCATCACTGACTAATAGTTCGTGAGAACAACATAATGTAAATGCATCTCGCATCCCACTCAACAAAATCAAACTTAAGATCCATCAGGAATGAAATAAAGAACACCTAGAAAAGCACTGACGTGAAGTCAGCAGCTTTTGCGCGCATGTTCACTTTTGGTGATACTCTTTGAACTGGTGACTTCACGTCAGTGCTTTTCAAGTTTTTTTCACGATAACTCCATGATACATGGTGTGCTCATCTGTGAAATGAGTGACATCATCTAGTTAAAAATACAAGGAGTATATATTCTGTGCTTTGAAGTAACATCCAAACAGTGTCGCAGCCAGAATTTTCGTTTGGGGGGGGCCCGATACAAATATTCAGGTAGAAAAAAACATATGGTATTTTAATCATCTATTTGAAACAAGCAAGAAGAAAATCTCGGGGGGGGCCCGGGCCCCTCGGGCCCCCCCTGGCTGCGCCCCTGCATCCAAATATAAAGCACAGAATATATAACTCCTTGTATTTTCAACTAGCTGATGTCACTCATTTTGCAGATGGATTGAATTGGATTGAAATCCCGTACTTCATCGAAAAATTACAGTTTGAATGTTCATACAGAATTTCATGAGGATAGTATGATCAGAAGATATCACAAAATATTGGATATTTGAAAAATAATTTTGAAATTTTTTTTTCAAATTGTTCTAATGACAAGATCATCACGAAATTCTGCACAGAGTAGTTCATCAACATTGTCAAACTAGCTGCCAAGTTTCGTCATGATTGAATCAGTATTTTTTGAGTTATTGTGGAAAAAACAACGATATAGAAAAAAAACCACGGAATTATGGTCGTATCAAAATGAAATTTGGTGCACTGATGTGAAATATAATGTTCAAGGTAAGAGCAAAAAATTTTTCTGATTTAATAAATTCTAAAACTAGCCTTTTTCGAAATTTACTGACCGTTTGATAACAACGGAATCTCTTGAAAGGTTGCGCGTTGTTAAGCTTCAACTTACTGTCAAGTTTCAATAGACGACTTCGGCCCAAGTTGCCAACGCACAATTTTCTTCACAAATTTACTATTACTGGGAAACGGGAATTTTAGGACAAATTCGTCATGATTAGGTTCGCGTTATTAATAGATATCCGTAAAAGATGCCTCGGCTCCTCAAACAAGATAATTCCTTCCAAATATAGGTTTTCGTTAGGATGAAATTTAAGTTGGGATTCCTGATTTCATGTTAATGGTGTCAAGTTTATAAATGTTCCGCAAATCAACTTGGTTATTTCGGCTGCCGGTTTTCCGTTCTGTAAATATGAAATATTCGGTTGGTTACTGAAAAAAAAGGTTGATTACGGAATTTAATTGATGAAAAAGCAATCTTTCTGTCACCAGAACATAGACATATTAAGTATATGCACCAAAACGACAATTAATGTTTTATGGTAACATATCCATAGCATAGAACAATCTTTATTTACCTTATGATCCATATCCATACCCAGAAATTTTTCCATTATTGATTGTTGTCTCTTCTATGTTCTTGGATCATGTTCTATGCTATGGATATGTTACCATAGAACATTGACTGTCGTTCTGGTGACAGGAAGAACGTTTTCTCATCAATCAAATTCCGTAATTAACCTTCTTTTCAGAAACCAACCGAATATTTCATATTTACGGAATGAAAAACCGGCAACCGAAATAAACAAGTTGATTTGCGGGACATATCCCATATAAATTTGACACTATTAACATGAAATCAGGAATACCAACTTAAATTTCAGCCAATCAGAGATGATCTTTACAAAAACCTATATTTGGAAGGAATTAGCTCGTTCGAAGAGCCGAGGCATCTTATACGGATATTTATAAACAAAGCGAACCTTATTATGTCGAATTTGTCCTGAAATTCTCGTTCCCCAGTGATAGTAATATTGTGAAGAAAATTGTGGGTTGGCAACTTGGGCCGAAGTCGTCTATTCGGAACAGAATCGATTTTGACTGCGGATTCGCCATCATAGAGTCCAACTTAGTCGTTCGAGACCATTTTCGGGAAAAAATTCGAAAATTACAGACAATTGGAAAGAGCGCTGTTCCCCAGGACATGCGCGTACAAAACTGAGGTAAAGCTTAACTGAATGAATTCTTAACAATTCAATCACCTAATTGATCAAATAGTATCATGCTATGCCGACATATCGGAAATTGTTTCTTCCCCATTTCTATTATCCAAAGTGGACTGTATACTGTCCATTAAAACTCCCTGTAGGACATTTATCGTGTGGTTTGGGGTTAATGTCCTGCGACAACACCTCCTCACCATAATACAACGATGCACTTGATGTCGTAACTATGTTCGGAAATGCCGCACCTAGAACTAAAACACAGAGGCATCCATTTGTAATACGCCCTTTTTTCCACCCATGTTATGATTGGGCATAACGACTATGGCTTAGGCACGCTCTCAGGCACGTGACTTGGATGACAATAACGATGAACCGAAAAATGGTATCATTAAATTTCAATTGCTTTTTTCCTAGCGAAGTCTCAAGGTTCAGTCATTACGGTCACGGAACTAATCGAATTAGCTATGGATTTCACAGAACATCAAAGGATTAATCTTGTTTACAATACACAGACGCAGTCGAAAATTGTAGAGATATTTTTTTACGCAATAACAGTTAGAGGAAACCAAAAAGATGCTGTTTTCAGAATGGAAAAATTCACCGTAGACTCTCGACTTCGGACCTGAGCGGTTCATTTGGCGATGCTAACAAAGTTCTGGTGACAGCTGCACCTAATTGGTAGAGTCATCTTTGTTTTTCATCAGTTAGATTTCAAGTTCTATATGTAAAGACAGTATGTCACGAAATGAGAAACATACAATTGGTGTGCCTCAAGGATTCATTCTTGGGCATATTTTGTTCCTGATCTATATGAATGATTGTATAGATATCCCTGAGAGTTAATTACAGACTCTCTTGGGATGCTCATAGCAGTCTTTGTGCTCAAACGTTGCTGATTTCAGCGGATTCAACTTACTGATGTACTGAAGACAGCATATTTCGCTTTATCCGAATAACATCTCTGGTATGATCCGAATCGAAATGAAAAAATAACAGCACTAACATTTCATTAACCTCCGCTTGCCCTACTATTCTGTCCTTCGGACGCCAGATTGCGCTATAAACATAGGTTTGTTCGTTGTACCTGCATGAACTACACTAACTCTCTACTTCCAATTCTCAGTGCAGCTGAGTGTAGTTGAGTCTAGTCACAGATAACAGAATGGGTGGAGTTAGTGTAGTTCAATCTGTTCTATGATTCTTAAAGACCACGAATAAATGATACATGATTTTACGCATGATGTAAAAGATATGGTGTGCTCATGTGCAAAAAAAAGTGACGTCAGCAAGTTGAAGATTCAAAGAAATATATTCTGCGGTTTGAATATTCATATAGTTTTAATACGTTATGATGTGTACGTTCGATCACAGATGAGCACACCATGTTTGACCTACATCATGATTTTACGGAAATCAAAGATGGCATATTTCTATGTTTCTTCTGTTTTCGCTACCATTTTGAGGTGACGTTGATTTATCGTGAAGTTTTTGTTAAGTCATCATGGAAAAAAATCCATTTTGAATAACAATTTTATGAACACACTAACTGCACACTGATCCCTACAACATGCGCGCAAAAAAGAGTACCCACCAAAATATTTTGCGAACGGTTGAATATACCTACTGCAGGAATACTTCGAGTATTCGAGTCCGGGAATGGATCTCGGAATGAAATTTGAGTTATGTTATCCAATTTTCCGCATCTGATGCCCATAGTCCGCAGTAAAAGATATAACAACAATAACCTGATATTAATAGTTCGAAGTATGCAAAATATGATCTTAGCCAAGAATACAACATTGTTTTCAAACTCTCATATTTCATCAAGAGGTCATGTCCTATGTAGAATGAAGGTTCAAGAAATCCTTGAGATCTGCTTATAATAGATTGAAAAAAATATCTTTTATAATCATAAAAATAAGGAATCAATTTTTGTTTGATAACTGAGTTAAAACTCAAATAGTTTTCCTATTTCATGAATTATACTGTAAACGAATACCCATCAAATAAGATCCAATGGTGGTGATAACTTTGGTAGCAAAACCGAAAATAAAAATTTGCAAACAATAATTCAAAATCAATCTCATAGAAAAATGTGACAACGACAACAAAAAGCCAAAATCAAAATCAGAATCGATTCTAAAAAGTAATGAAGAACTTTATTTTTGAATTATTTTCAAATTAATTTTGGGAAGATGTGAAAGACTTGATGATTATGCTTAATTCACATCAACTCAATTCTCATTAGGATATATTTCAACTATCGATATGTGTGCAATATTTCTTTTAAATGAATAGCCGGTATTATGAACCTTACCCAGATCCCAGAAGTTGAAAGTGTATGTAATTTTCGAAGAACTGGAAGGTATTAGCTTTCGGTATTCACTTCATAACCTTATTCATCAAATAAACCCATATCCGAATTAATATAACATTAAGAAATATGGGCATTGTCATTACATAATTACATAAAGCTGTCAATCCCACACAATAATTTAGTAATAATAATATTATATTTCACGTTGACATTAATATATTCAAAGTAGGTACAGCTTGTTAAGGGCCTAGTATTTTAAACCCTCAATGCAGAATTTCTAGATATTGATATATCAGGATAAATTTGCATAATTAAAATGTATTCTCCCTACTCTCAGGACATCTTCCAGGTAAAATTTGAAAAGGAAGATGTCAACATCAAATCAGATTCATTGATGTGGGCGTTCTTCCTCACACGATGAATAGATTTGTTTGGAAATACTTCCACCATCCATTTATTTACTGAATATACAATATTATTTATGATATTACGAACTTCGGCATTGAATAATCTGCATTTTAATGCAGGAAGTGAGCATATTGTGATGAAAATATAATCATAGTCAAAGAATAGATGATGCATAAAATTGCATCGGGGAAATTATTGAGAGCGAATTAATATTCTAATTCAGAAATAACTAATCGGAATTATTCAATCGAGAGATTGTTGTATCGAAAAAAGAATTAATAATGAAAGTATGAGATATACAAATTCAATAACGTGAGCGCTAGGACAATTTAACATAATATCATATAATAATGTGAATTTTCATTCACGGAACGTTTGTTCTTTATATTGAATAGAATTTGTCGATAAGTATTCCTAATTAATTTTCAATGCGGAATCGTTGGTAAAATTTTCACTTCCTTAGAAAATAATATATTTTCTTAAGCATAATTATGAAGTTCATTCAATAAAACTTAGAAAACCTTATGGAGAGAGGCATTATAAACATTTTAATTTTTTTCGAATTGTTCTAATGTTACGATCATTACGAAATTCGAGCATCAGCTTTTCGAACTAGTTACCAAGTTTTATCATGATTGAATGAGTAGTTTTTGGGTTATTCTGGAAAAAACAACGATAATGAGGAAAAAATCCACGAAATTCTGATTCATTTTTTGCGATATCTTCGAAAGTAATAAGGAACGGATCAAAATAAAATCTGGGATACTGCTGTGAAATATAAGTTCCAGGTATGTGGAATTTTTTTTTTACATCTTATGAATAGTCGACGAAAAAAAATTTTACAGTTTACATTTTGAATTATGTAGATTTGAACTATTAAAAAAACGCTGCAATTTTACACAAGGGTTTATTATTTTCTCAGTTAAATGACCGAATACCATTGATATCTCAAATAAAATTGATATACTATTTATAGCTCATTGGTTTTTCACCCCAAAATTTGCAGCGATCAGAGATCACTGGTCGGAAATCATCCGGGTGAATATTTTTAGGTTGAGTTATGCAACAGTAATCAACGTCGGGAGTTTTATGAAAATTCGGTGGTAAGTTTTCGAGAAATATTTTTTTTGTCCCTTCAACCCCCAGTTTTGTGCCCTTAGGGTACACCGATGCTGATGAAAAGTTTGGAGGATCAATCTCGAGTGACATCAGATTTTTCTACCAAGTTAAATGGATTTCGGATCAGTGCTTTGATAGAAAAGACCCAGACAACGGATCGCGGACGGAAGGATTTTTTTTATTGGTTCATTCAAATCTGCATACTTCAAAATGTAAACTGTAAATTTTTCAGGGGGATATTTTTTTCTATTTGTTGATCATCAAGGTTTATTATTTGATTTTATCAAATCAAAATCCGTCCGTCCGCCTACGGTTGTCCGGAGCTTATATAATTCTCGAAAATCTTGACATCGAATTTTCATGAAACTCTGAACATTGATTACTGTTGTATAACTCAACCTAAAAATTTTCAGCCGGGTGATTCCCGACCAGTGCATGGTCCCAGAGTTATAAAGAAAAAGGCTGCAAATTGAGTTGTGAAAAACCAATGAGTTATGAATAATATATAAGTTTCATTTAAGATATCAATGATATGGGGTTATTTAACTTAGAAATAATAAACCCTTGTGTAAAATTTGCAGTGTTTTCACTTATTTATTTGCATCAACGATGAATTCTGAAACTGAATATTCTCTTATGCACTACATATTCAGGTCGATTCTGTTTGCGTATTGCTATGAACCTTGCTATTCTAGTCATATTGCTATCTTTCTGATTTATAGCAATATGGCCATGGTGTTACGTATTCTGTTCCGAGTGTTATAGCAATGTTTGTTATGAATTTCGTCATAACAATATTGCTATCATGGACTTCCATAATTGGTGATTTAAGAGCTGACAACACTGTATTTTGAGACTTTAGAACTACAAGGAAGAAGAAAATAACCCTAATTCGTGAGTTTTTTTTATGGTTTCGCATACATAACCTTTATCTACGGTTTTCTTTATTCATGTAAACATCGACATAAAAAATGTTAGGAAACGAAACGAGCCAAATTGACCAACATTCAATTTCCTGGATGCCAATAAAATATTGGTCAACAGAAATCGAATGCAGCAATTTTATTCAGGCGTTAATAATTCTATAAACTTTTTCGTTGGCACCTCAAAGGGATTGCTCTTGTTGAGATGATTAGAATAATCATCTCAGCTTTTGCCTACTATGCCTGTATCTTAGTCTAAGAATTTTCCTTGAAAATAAATAATATTCTAGAGAACTTTGAATACATTTACATTAGCATATACTTTTTTCATTCATGTGAATATCGACTTATTCGAAAATGTTACGAAACAGAAAAACGAATTAAAGTCAAATTGACCAATTTCCTGGATACCGATAGAATTTTGGTTTCCAGAAATGAAATGCAGGCGATAATAATTCGAAATTCGATGAACTTTTCTGTTGGGAATTCAAAGGGATGGCTGTTGTTGAGATCATGAAAATAATCAAGGTCAGCTGTTGCTTACTATGCCGGTATTTTAGTCTAAGAATTTTCCTTAAAATTAAATATTCTAGAGAACCTTGAACAAATTTCTATTAGCACATCCTTCCCTTTCTTCAATATTTTCGAATTCTTGGAAGAAATAATACTGAAACAAATGGATCTTTGTGAGATTCCCTTTCTAACTTTTCTTGTTATGAAGCATAGCAAGTACTATTTTCAGGTTGCTAAGATAGCAATATTGATAGAAAGATTCTTGTTAAAGTGACAGATCATATTGCTCAAAATCGTTGATCAGAATACCAATAATTCCAATCTTGTTATGATAGCAATATCTTTTTCCTAGCAATATTGCTATTTGCAAACAGAATCGACCTGATTGTCTCTAAACTCCGCAATATGCAATCAAACAGCCTACATGAAATAATACTGAAGCTGCTAAATTACAGAAAAGTACTTCGCTACACGTCCAATCATAACTTGATCATATCCGTCGATGCTATAATTCGAGTTACACCGAATTGCCAGAGATACAGTCGGTCAGTTACTCTACTGTTTCAAACTACCAACTTCCTTAGCTCCAGGCAAGGTAACACTTGAACAGCTTCGTATGATCAACTCACTACGGCTACCTCAGAAGCAAAAAGACCGCATTCCATGGCATCTTTTTCTCGGTTTCTTTATCGCTTGGTCTTTCTTGTACGTTTGAAGGAAATTATGATGACGAAATGGAGTCGGATCTTATTCGTTTTTGCTAGTTGCAAGAGGTTTTCTCAGGGATCGATGTTGGAGAATTTAGATATGCAAGAATGGTTTTCTTATTCGAGTCGAGTTGTTTTGATTTGGATATTTCAATTCTGAATGGAATTATGCAAATTTGAAGTGATTGCGAGTGTATGTTCTCGTTGGGAAACTTTCCCATTTCAGCATCTATGGGGAAAATTTATTCCTTTAACTTTTACGCGCTTGTTCTAGGGAACAGCACGTTATCATTACGTCACGATATCTGTAATCTTCGAATTTTGAGTCGAAAATGGTCTTGAACGATTGGGTTGAACTCCCTGAAGAAGAATCTGTGGTCAATTTCAATTTTGTCCGTCCGTCCGTATGTGCACTAACTTTCGAAGGAAAAGACTAAGCGACTTGAAATTGTCAGATTAGGTTTGGAGTTCAAGTATCTCGGTTGAGTTTGTTAATGGTTAGAATCGCTTGGATAGTTTCGGTGTTAGGCCCATTTGAAATTTTGAGGTTAATTCCTCGATATCTCATGGAGTATTGACTCTATCAAATTGAAACTTCGTGAACACTTTTGGAATACCAACGCGCAACTTTAAGCATAGTTGGTGTAGATCCAGATGTAAGAAAGTTTTAAAAAATTTTATTCGAAAATTTTTAAAGTTTTTGAGGAAATTTTTTTTTCTCTGGAAATATTAAGTTTATTTCAATAGAATTCAGCTTAAACCTTAAAATCAGTATTAAACAACAATGTTTCGAATTTCAGTTCGATCCGATATTTACTTTCGGAGATATAAAGAAAGAAAATGTGCCAAATTTCGTTGTTATTTGAAATTTTAATGTTATTTCCGCAACATCTCAAGAAGAACGAATGCAATCAGATTGAAACTTCGTGATCAGGTGGAGATTACCAACAAGCAACTAGGTACGAAATTTCGTTTTGATTCAATAGTTATAATTCGAACAAGTTCGTAAAAGCTAATGACCTCACGTCAGTGCTTTTCTAGATTTGTTTCATATTATCCGAGTATGAAACATTAAATAGGATTCCTGGAACATGTTTGCAGGAATTCTTTTATATGAATCAGATCTTGGAGAAGATTTGGGTATATCCATTATCGCTAATATCATAACTGACTTGTATCAATTTCAACTCAAGTCCTGCAGCCTTAATTTGAGGACTTTTATGTGCAGAAAATTTGAAGTTGGAGGTACCGAATTTCTAAATTCATGAATAAATGAGATTACCGATACTCGATACTATCAATCAGCATTCTCTAATATTCTAAACAACCGGTGCATCACACAGATCAGAATACTAGTTTAATATTAAAACTTTTATTGGTACCAACAAAATTATCGAAAGCACTAACATGGACACAGAACCTTGTTCAAAATGATTGCGGCCCCCAATAAACACAGGTTAATTTCGTCATAAAACCATTTTGCGATCTTTTAGTCCCACAGTATGTCAATTTGAAGAGGCACCAAGTACCACCCTAAATATCTCAAAGAGAGACATTTTATACGAATGGTTCAAATCAATTTCAATCATACTTGTGAGTGTGATATTAGCAACCCCAAAATCTTAAATGGGAAGGAGGATTGGGAGCCACTTTGTGTTGAAGGTTATTTGATGGTCTTTTCAAATATGCCACAGACTTGACCTTTCTTGTCAGCACTGCCGAAAAAAGAAAATAGAATAGTTACGATAGCAAAAGTTGCAATGGAACATGACGAATAAATTTTTTTTTTACTAAAAGTTTTTCCAAAACCATTCTCACGTGTGAAAAATTCATTGAACTTCCAGATGCCATGGTAAACATTTTCTCCACAATATTAAGGCAAATCTGTTGTTCCTTTCATCATTTATTTTTTTCAATTCTTCAGAATGTCAGTTCAAGAAGGAACAACAAATGGAGTCAAGAGTACAGCATTTTCGAAATGACCATCGAATTAACTTCAAAACAATGTGTCCCTCAACCCCCCTTCCTATTCAAAATTGAAGGGGTTACTATCACCATGTCACGCTTACTTGGTTGATATAGATTATTGATTGGAACCAACTGTATAAATTGTTCCCCTACGAAACCAAGGTTAAACTATTTTTCGCATTTTTTTATTTTGCATGGGGACGTGATACTTTTTTCAAAGTGACACACTGTGATCTGCATTCTTTAAAATAATGGAAAAGTTAAAGAAACAATGAGTGTGAGTACATGCGGAATAATTCGGTGGATTTTATCAATTTCCTGATTGACCTTCGTAATTAAGCCCAAATCTACCCCACAGAAAACGATATACCGCAAACCAAATATAATCTTTGAAAGACACCAGTGATTCCTCAGATATGCCGATTCGAAATTTCAATATCCCAAAATTTTCAAAAATACGAATCCAATAGAATTGAAATCCGGTTCTTAGTTGAAACTAATCGTTCAAGACCATCTTCGGCTCCAAAAGTGAAAATTACATGCATTTTGATAAAATTATGATAAAATGCATAGAGCAAGTGCTCTAAAATATACGGAAACCGAAAAAATGTTTGAGGAACAAAACTGAAGTAATTGACATAGACAAATCACTTATTCTTCCGAAAAAGATCAGATTTAAAGCTATAATATGGCAGTTACTAACATTAGAAAATCAACTCTGACATTTTATCATTATTATCAGCCATTTCAGTGCTCATTTTCAATAAAAACTGAGCAACATCTCTTCGGAATCCATTTAATCCAATTATAAACATAAATAATATCACTTAAAGAAAAAAGCTATCGAATAAATCATTAACCAGCTACCTCACCAACAAATCGACAAAAAAGTTTACATTTAGAAAACTCGTTTTACTTGATGTGCAACTAATCATAGCAGCAAAGATGTCAACACCAAGATTCATCAACTTTCTCACTGCTTATCCAACAAAATCTTGACCAATATCGGTCATAATTCCGCGAAAACGGCAATTGAGAAATGCATCAGGTATTTCTGGGAAATAAAAGTAATTCTCTCAATTTCCCGACAAGAAGTCGATGCAATTCAATTTCGTAATGACAATAAAGTAGAGACAAGGTCAACGTACGTGTACGTAAACGGAATCGTTCTTACTTCTTTGTGCGAACAAGTTCGTCACGGAAGTTAGCTGGGTAGCAAACGAGGTAGCAAAGAAAGAATTGGATGATCTATCTAAGAAGAGATTGCCGAATTTTCGATAGTTCCAGTTTACAGTTGTTCTGTAACTGTATTAACTCTCTGCTATCCTATTCGTATTTGTTTTTTGTTGCGTAATTCAATAGGAGTGATTTGATTTTTTCATAAATGACCAACAACAACCATCACAAAAAGTGATCTAATCAGAGAAATTCGTGATGGTATGGTTTTTTCGAACAATTATTTTCGAACCACCGTAAGATTCACATTGGTTGTTATTTTTTGTTGCATAATTCAATATGAATTATTGGATTTTTTCATATATGACCAACAACAACCATCACAGAAAGTTATAATCACACAAAATCGTGATTATTCGTGATGGTAAAGTTTTTTCGGAAAATTATTTTCGAACCACCATAAGATTCACAATGTTCTCCATACACGAAATCACCTATACTGATTCCACCGATTGACCACTATCTTCTTGGCTCACATGTTCTACCGGACATTTGAATTTTCCTTAATATCTCATGCGATGGATTAGTTGAAATTTTTTTTGGGGTCGTATCATTAATCGTATCAAATTAAAAAAAATTAATGTTTTTTCGACTATTTGTTGGAATATTTCTTCTCAGACTCTATCATTAGATTTTGATGAGATTTCACACAAAATTCAAGTCTATACACTTCCACATTATAATAAATTTCAGTTCGATCCGATTTTTACTTAATTCTTATGATTTGGTACTTCACCGTATTATTATGAGGAAAATATTTCACTACACTTGACCATTGAAACACTCATCTTCCACTTGATTTTCATGCAACATTCAATTGTTTCCATCATACGATTATACGCAATTTCGTTCTTGCTCATTCTTATAATGACAATTCCATAATTAATTTTCATACACATAAATTGGAAATAATAATGAATGGAATTACTTAACTCACCTAAAAAATCAATTGAACTCTATGAATTCTATGTAAAGTCTGTTCCATTGACATGTATACAGTGTCTCCACGTCTGTGGTCTGGTCACGAAATAGCATAGACCTATGCGAAATTGATAAATTTTTCTGTGTATTCTGTGGTCCGGATAAACGTGAGAGGAGCCTTTACTAGTTCAGGGGCGAATCCACAAAAATAGGGAGATTTTAAAATATTCTGAATATCTCGAAAACGGTTCGATCAAAAAATTATGAAGAATAAGTAATTAAGTACTTTAAAATGATTGAAGATTCTTATAATGACTTGAGATAAACTTCATCTATATTCTTTATGCTAATTTCTTATAGTTTTATGAATCGGGAGTCTACAACTAGAAAACCTTTTGAAGTAGGACGAATGTTATTGCTCTAGAATATTTGTCATTGTTGTAGCAAATTTCAAACCAAAATTCATTTTATTGGGAGTAACCATGCCAAAGCTTCAAAATGAAGTCTGACTTTTTTTGGAAATTTCAACAGCAACAGGAATCTGGAAAAATGTTAAATGGAAAAAGTGTTATATTTGATGAGAGGTATCTATGGTTAAAATTAAAGGAGGTACATCCAAAAGACTAACCCCGTATTCTCGAGCCTGAGCATCAAATTAACGAACATCTTGCACCAGACACCTCTGCGAAAAAGCTCTTAAAACCAGTGGGTAACCACACTTTTACATTGTAAAATAAAACCTTCACATAAACGGAAAATTCATGCAAAAATATGGATCTATTGCAGAATACACATATATGGAAGATTATTCATTCAATGAACGATTAATTATTTCAACACAACGTCATCAACAGAGTAACATTTTAACCTTGTTCGTTCTTGATGACTAAAGAGCGTAACATTTACATATTTTACAACAGAAAATAAATCAATACTTAGTTTACATGCATAATTTAAGTCCAGGCTTCTGCGAAACTCGTATTTCCCGAAATAATTCGTGACACAATTGTTCCAAGAACCAGGTGTTGCTTTCAATTATAGAGAAATTAGCGAAGGAATTTTTGAAAATTGCTTCATGGTATTCCACTCACCTAGCGGGTCGCCAATGGAATAAATTTTATAGGTGGAATAAGCATTTTGTGAATCAATCTTTGAAAACCCAGACGATTCAATGACTAATGCTAGACTAATTTCTCCGGAAAACATTAATCTTTGTTTCTATTTCAAATCTATACAGAGTGTCCCACGTGAAACTTTCCAAATGAATATTTTCTTCAATGTGAAGGTTTTTAAAACATTCAAAGCCGATGTTAATACCAAGAAGTTAAATTCCAATGTTCTTTCCAGAAAACGAACCAAGATTTCAATGTTTTTCAAGGATTCAGTCGATATCAAGAAGAAACTACCAAGCGGTGAACTACACGCCCCAAAGTATCATTTTAAATTTAAAAGTTCACTTCTGGATTACCGAGGGGATGGCAATTTCAATCTTTCAAATTGACATAAGGCATAAGAAATATCTGTTGAAAATTGAACACATCAAGATAGTTGAGTAAAATATTCGCGAAATAACAAATCCATGTCACTATCAAAAGATGGTATACATACAATATAGACAATAATTTATAACATTAGTGCATTCTACAGAAAAAGTATGGAATGAACCTGAAATGTATTTTCGTCGTTAATAATTGAGAAATTATTTAACATAGCACTTGCTGATTGATCTTTTTATTGCTTTCAACACAAGTACAGTTATTTGAAATATAACGAGCTGGAAATAATTACGAGAGTATTCATAAACGTCCACTGTATTACATTAACGAAGTTCTGCTGAAAACAGGAAATGCTACGAATATATGAATTGAATTTCCGGCCTGTCGAAACAGTGTATTTTTCGAATATGATGCACACAACCAACCTGAAAATATTCAACCAACCTTATTAAAAAAAGTCGGATCAAGGTATGAAAGTTGGTAATTGAGAAAGTTAATCATGATGTAGGAAAATTGGCATTACTCAAAACTCCCAGTTTTTATCGTTTATAGTTGAATTACTTGAACTACTTGAAGACACTCGACAATTTTGAACATTGTAGTTGCGTGTAATAAGCTTCCGTGACAGATTTGATTTGTAGTTTAGATCTGAAATTTAAGTATTATATGTCATCATAATACATTGTTAAGGAACCTCTGATATGTAATTATTTGCTAATAGGAGAAGAAATATTTTGCATGTCAATGGCTGCGAGGAATTTCAAGTCGGTGAAGAAGGATGCTGCCTGAAATTTGGAACAAACTGTAAAAAATGTTTCTACAAAAAAAAGAACGCAATTTAAAATTCGAATGTACCTGTTCAAGCATTATCTCCAAACAAATTTTTTTTTAATAAAACACTAACGTGAAGTCAGGAGCTTTTCGCGCATGTTCAAATTCGTTGCGAACGCGGCCAACTCTACACGTATTGACCCAGCCCCAGAGATTTTTTTTCAGTATTTTGATTTGATGCAATTTTTTTAGTAGCGACTAACCGCCGATCGTCATCACAATAATTTCGAATTCGAATTCGTGAATGGGTGGAATCCTCTCAATCATTCCACAGATGAACCCATTCAACATTTCATTTTTTACATATTTCCAAGAATGCTGATCGGACCGAATTCAAATTCAGACTTTGATTGAAAAATTACTGCTTGAAGGTTCATGAAGAATTTGGCGAGGATAACATGCTCATGATGAGGATATCGCAGAATGTAGAATGGTGTTTGAAAAAAATATCAATTTTTTTTTCGAAATGTACTCATAACACGATCAATGCGAAATTCTGCACAAGGTTGTTCATCGCCGTTTTTCAAATAGTGAGGTACCAAATTTCATTATGTTAGGGTCAATATATTTCGAGTTATTCTAGAAATATCAACCTAGGAAAAAACAAGGTCTGGTCCAACTATCTTTAAAAATCTGATTATTGAATTCTGCAGGCAGTTGCACGTGGGTAGGCTAAAACTAACTTCCAAGGGTCAATCAGATCGCCCAGGTACCTGAAAGATTGAGGAAATAACCGCAAAAATTCAAATCACAATAACTCCGAAACCATTTGGCTGACAAAATATAAATTCGAAAGTTACAGACATTCGGACGAAACGATAGCACGCTGTTAGAATATGCGTGAAAAAAATTCCTCGACTGTAAACTATACTTCATAAATCTAGAAAAGCACTGACGTGGGGTCAGGAGCTTTTACGCGCTTGTTCGAATTCTATCTATTAGATCAACACGAAATGTTGTACCTATTTGCGTGTTGGTAATCTCCACCTGATTTAGAACTCTCATTCTGATTGCGTCTGTACTTCTTGAGATATTGCGGAAATAACGTTAAAATTCCAAATATCAACGAAATTTGGCACAATTTTTATCCTTATATCTCCGAAAGTAAATATCGGATCGAATTGAAATTTGGGACATTGTTGTTAAATACTGACTCTAAGGTTTGTGCCAAATTCCATTGAAATCTAATCAATATTTTCAGAGAAACAAAACTTTTCATATAAAATTCAAAAAATTTTCGAATAAATTTTTTTTTTTATTTTCCAACAACTGAATCCACTTGAAATTTTGTTTTAAATTGCGCGATGGTATTTCAAAACTGTCCACGAAGTTTCAATTTGATCGAATCAATACTTCATGAGATATCAAGAACCTAACCTCAAAATTTCAATTGGGCCTAACTCCGAACCTATCCAACGGATTCCACCCATTAACGAACTTAGCCGAGATATTTGAACTACGAACCTAATATGACAATTTCAAGTCGCTAAGTATTTTCCTTAGAAAGTTAGAGCACATACGGACGTTCGGACGGACAGAATTGAATTTGACCATGGATTCTTCTCCAGGGGGTTCATCCCAATCGTAAAATCATTTTCGGCTCAAAATTCAAAAACTACACACATCGCGACGAAATGATAACGCGCTGTTTCCTAGAACAGTCGCGTAAAGAGCGAGTTGGTTGAGTGCTTCAGGACAAATATAATAATATATTTACAGCACAATGAAATATTTCAATCTAAATGAACAAAAGGAATATTTCCGATATCCTACAGAATCTCAGTTGACACCTTGTTTCATTCGAATAAATACAGCTGAAGTCGATAATCCTCATCAGAAAGGATGGAAAAGGATGTTCTGTAGAGCGTTATATTAAAAAGTCGGTCGGAAGGCGCGACAATGCAACAAAAAAAATATATCGAATGAGCATATCTTTGGCCCGTGCTATCATTTGATGACATGATGCCGAAGGCAGTGATGGGTGACTCTTGACTTCCGTCCGATCGTCCATCAGAGCGGATGTTAATCATAATATGATTTAGAAATCATTCGGTTCCAAATAACTGTAATTTGACTGTCTGCTGATTGGCTTTACTATAGGTGAAAATTGGGTGTTCAAGAATCTGATCGCTAAATTATTCCAAACCAATTTTTTATGAGGAAGGCTATTAAAAATCATTTATGAAAAAAGTCTTTCTCTTAAATTTTTGCATGTAAATGCTTCTATTTTGCTAATTTCGTGCCGAAAATGGCGTTCATTTCATTACACTATACTTAACTATAAAAAATCGGCGGAACTTTCTAAAGAAATATCTTGAAGGCTCAAAATTTCCCGAATACTTTCCAGTAAAAACGAACGAAAAATCTTCCTTATTTTGAGGCCCAGCAGTAGTCGGAAATTCGGTACGTGAATGGGTCACATAGGTTTTTTTGCCTAAAATTTACGAATTTTGAGCCGAAAATTGTCTCAAACTACAAGGTTGGACTGATGACGAATCTGGTGTCAAAATCGATTTTGTCCGGCCGTCCGACTTGAAACTTTTATGGTAGGATGCATTTCGAAATGCAAAGGTCAAGTACGTTAACGAGCAAAATCGAGCTAAAGATTTGGGAAATATATCAATTTGAAACTTTGAGCTTATTTCCTGATATTTTAGGAACTACTCTAGCGATTATATTGAAATTCGACAGTTAGTTGGAGCATATCGACGTAAATTTTGTTGAGATCGTGCTGTCAGTAAATAAAAAAAATATTTTGCAAAATTTGAAAAAAATTTTTTTTAGAAACAATTTATCATATCGAAAAAAAAGGCTCACATCTTGAGATTTATATTTCACAGCGGTCTACAAAATTTCAATTTGATGCTGTTATAATTTTTCGGAGATATTGAGATAAAATACGTCATATTAAGAGTTTTTTTCTCGATACCGGAATGACTCAAAGATACCAATTCAGTCAAGATTAAACTTGGCAGCTAGTTTGAAAATGCTGATGGAGAACTTCGTGCATGATTTCGTGATGATCGTGTCATTAGAACAATTTGAAAAAAAAAATTCTAATTTTTATTCCAAATATTCAATATTCTGATCATACTAGCCTCAAGAAATTTTGATGAACCTTCGAGCTTTCATTTTTCGATGAAGTACTGGATTTCAATTCAATTCAATCTGTTTTTTTGGAAATATCGAGAAAATAAAATTTTGAATCTGCGGAATCATTGAGTGGATTTTACGTATTCACGATGTCAGCATTCGTGATTAAGATCCAAACCTACTGTTCAAATATCTAGGTTTTACGTTGTTTCTTTCGGAAGTTATTGACCTTACGGCTGATAGTGAACACAATAACTTCCGAAAGAAACAACTCAGAAAATCGATATTTGAAGAGTTGATTTGGGGCTGAATAAAGAATGCCAAATTCGTGAATGGGTGAAATCCGTCCAATGATTCAGTAGGTATACCCATTCAAAATTTTATTTTTCTAATATTTACAAAATACAGATTAGATCGAATTGAAATCCAGTACTTTATCGAAAAATGATTCTTGGAAGGTTCATACATAATTTCATGAGGAGAATATGGTTGGGAGATCACCGAACGTGCATTTGTTGCATTGTGGGTTGGAATTTAAATACGAAGGCCGAATTAGCGAATTGTAAAATCTATCCAATGATTCCGCTGATATGATTCAAAGGTTAATTTTTTCAAGATTTTCAAAAATACAGATGCCTATGATGAAAAAACTTAGAAAGCACTGGCGAGAAGTCAGCAACTTTTAAGCGAATGTTCAAATTCGTTGCCAGAGCAGCCATCCCCAATCTGCTGACTTCACGTCAGTGGTTTTTAGGTTTTTTTATTGGAGGAATGATTTCAATTCCATACGATCTGTATTTTCGAATATCCTGAAAAAATTAACCTTTGAAAAGGTTTATCTGCGAAATCATTGGATGGATTTTATCAATTCTGCATTTTTGAAAATCTTCAGCGAAACCTGAAATACTGCTAAATTCTTCCATAATATCCTCTAATCGATATCCAGAATCAGTCCATGATATATCAGACATAACAGAGAAACGGGGCCTTCTCTTGTTTTTACGAACAACACATTCAAGCCTCGAGGACATAACATGTTTATAATATGAACTATAATTTTTTTTTCATCTAGTGTTACATATCTGCTTCTATAAACTAACTAAACAAATTAACACTTTGAGGAGTTTACATTTACTGATACATCTCATCGTTGTTCGACTATTCGTGTGAAGTAAAAGGAGGATCCAGATGACAGATTTCCCAACCAACATTTAAAATAAGTAATGACGCAGGCTGAGAATTCCCCCAGTAAATTCTTCGGCTGGAGTCTTTCACGATGTGCGTAATTACGTTGTTTAGCACGTTTGACTATTACATCGATTAATCTATTCAAAGGCAAGGTTTTCCATCACGGATTTAACTTCGTGGTACATTTAATTGATTCTTTTGATCCCATTAACGAAAATTAATTCGTGGTTATGTTGTTTAATTGTTAACACCGACTTCAAAAGGTGAACAACGTTGTTTTACACAAGCCAATGAGCATATCCAAATGATTCACGTAATAATTTGCAGGTCGAGCATGAATATCCTGAAAGATATTCAATTGTAATTAGTGTTTGGATTAACACGTTATAAATTAGATCCGTAAGAATTCGATCTACATGTTCCTTCATCTAGAAAATTCTGCCAAATATAATGATATGTCATTTGAGAAAGAATTCAAGGTTAATGATATCTCATACAAATAATTGAGTACCTATTAAAATAAGATGTATTATATATTTTCTACGGATTCCCTATAACCGTCATTTTGTTTGAAAAAATGAGAAGTGTACTTGTATCTGAAATGAAACTAAAAAAATCTAGAAAAGCACTGACCTGAGGTCCTGACCTGAGTCAGCTTTTACGCGCTCGTTCAAATTCTAACTTTCAGATCAACACGAAATTTTGTACCTAGTTGGTAATCTCCACCTGATAAAGATGTTTCAATCTGATTTCATTCGTACTTCTTGAGATGTTGCGGAAATAACGTTAAAATTTCAAATGACAACCTAATTTGGCCTTTTTTTCCTTATATCTCCGAAAGTAAATATCGGATCGAACTGAAATATGGAACATTGTTGTTGAATACTGGGTCTAAGGTTTGTGCCAAATTTCATTGAAATCTAATTGATATATTCAGAGAAAAAAAAATTTCATGAAAAAATTCAAAAATTTTAAATTTCTAACAACTGGATCCACACGAAATTTTACTCTTTGTCGCGCGTTGGTATTCCGAAACTGTCCACGAAGTGTCAATTTGATCGAGTCAATAATACTTCATGAGATATCGAGGAATTAAACTCAAAATTTCTAATGGGCTCAGGACCGAAACTATCCAACCAATTCCACCCATTAACGAACTCAACCGAGATATTCAGACTCAAAACCTAATCTGACAATTTCGAGTCGCTGAGTCTTTTCCTTCGAATGTTAGACCACATACAGACGGACGGATAGGATTGAATTTGACCACGGATGCATCTTCAGCAATCGTTCGAGACCATTTTCGGCTCAAAATTCGGAGATGACAGACATCGTGACGAATTGATAATGCGCTGTTCCCTAAAATTTTCAGGGTGTATTGCATTTTTAACTGCGACGCTTCAGTTCGTTAATGGGTGAAATCGGCCAAAAGGTTTCGGAGCCATTCGAAGTGTTGAGATTATTCCTCGGTATCGTTGTTTTCTCCGATATAACTCAAAAAAAAATGTAGAAAAGCACTGACGTGAAGTCAGCAGCTTTTACGCGCTTGTTCACATTGCGAAATGGTGACTTGGAAATTACTGTGAAATTTCAATGAAATATAAAAATTTTCGAAGAAAAAAAATTATTTTTCGAATTTTTCGATGGATAATTCTTCTTATTGACACTGTTTATATTCTAACCAAGTTTCATTCCGATCAGATAAATAGTTTTCGAGTTATTGAAAAATCAAAATTTCAAATGGCTGTAGCCGAAAAAACCATTCGGCAAATTTGGCCCATTAACGAAAATAACCGAGATATTCAGGATCTTAACCTAACCTGAAAATTTCAAGACTCTAGGTCCTTCCTTTGACCACGGATTCTTCATCAGTGAGTCCAACCTAGTCAGTTGAGACCAATTTCGGCTCAAAATTCGAAAATTACAGACATCGTGAGGAAATGATAACGCGCTGTTCCCTAGAACGAGCGCATAAAAACTGGATCTACCATGCTGACAGGTTCGAGAATACTGATGAACAACTTTGTGCGGTCATAGTGTGTTAAACAATTCGGAAAACGTTTATTTAAATTTTCAGTTTTCGAATATTCAATATCATATAACCTCTCGAAATTCTGTATGAACCATCAAAGTGTAATTTTTGATCAAGTACTGTTTTTTGTTTGGAAATATTTGAAAAATAAAATTTTGAATCGGTATAACTGCGGTATCATTGGGTGGATTTTACCAATTCACGAAATCGGCCTTCGTAATCGAAGTTGAAACATATTCTGCAAATATCTGGTTTTTAAGTTGATTTTTTTGTTTGAGATCGGCCTTTCGGTCGACCGTAAACACAATAACTTCCGAAAAAACGAAGAAACTCGATGTTTGTAGAGTAGGTTTCTGGCTTAATTAAGAAGGTCGAATTCGTGAATGGGCAGACTCCGCCAAATAACTCTGTAGATGTACCTACATTTCTTTCTTTCCAATATTTCGGAAAATACAGGTTGGATCGCATTGAAATCTAGTATTCGATAGAAAATGATAGCTTGAAGTTCATGCAGTATTTCATCCCATTTAGAAAAAAAGGATGCGAATTTATTTCTCAAAAAGTAACGCATGTGAAAAAAAAGTTAAGTTAATTAAATAACCCAATATACCATTGATATCTTAAACAACCGAATGCGACGATTCATTTTCGATATTATTGGAAATTTGCAGCGTTTTTCTTTATATTTCAGGAACCACTGGTCGGAAATCATCTGGGTGAAATTTTTTAGGTTCAGTTATGCAACAGTAATAAACATTCAGAGTTTCATGAAAATTTGGTGGTTTTTCGAGAAATAATTTTTTTTACCCCAACCCCCCATTCAGACCCCTCAGGGTACACCGATTCTGCTGAAAAGCTTGGAGGATCAACCTCGAGAGACACACGATTTTTCCACCAAGTTTCGAGGATTTCCGTTCAGTACTTCCTGTGAAAAGTCCCGGACAACGGACGGCGGACGGACGGATTTTTTTATTCGTTCATTCAAATCTACATACTCCAAAACGTAAACTGTGAAATTTTCAGGGGGGGTTAAAATTTTTTTTGGTCGATCACTATCATTTGATTTTATCAATAATAAACCAAAATGAGTGCTTTGGCTGCTAACTCCAAGTCACTGCTTTTCAAGAATCTTTTCATAAGAGAGCAACCTGAAATGTTCATTTCAAAATATCGAGTTATGCAAAAGTACCTTACTTCTTCCAAGACAAATCCACAACAATAACACCTTCCCTGAAATACGTAATTCGTTGAGAATAGATCAACTGAAGCATCCTTCCGAGTGTTTGTTGGTTTTGACCACACTTTTTCACGCGTATTATTCCAACCTGAAGCCGACAGATGCGAAAGATGCGATCAACTTCCACGCATATACATTCCGTCACAGTGGCTACGTTTTTCCGGTGCGCATTGTATCACCCCTCTGGGTTGCACCAGCTTCGGATATTCATGAGAACTCCAGAGCGTGAGAAAAGTAGTACTTCCAATTTCCTGGGCGCTAGGTACTACTGCAATTGTTGAAAAAAACGGAAACAGCGGTTCGATAGTCAACTTTCATCAACTGATGTGAGCTTAGCCTCGATGCTCACGCCCTACGATAATTACGATAACTAAAAACCCATTTCTTCCGTGTACACAGTATTCAGAAATATCCAATAGTGAGATAGAATGGACGACTTCAGCCCAAGTTGCCAACCCACAATTTTCTTCACAACTTTACTATCACTGGGGAACTATATTTTCAGGACAAATTTGACAAGATGAGGTTCGCGTTAATTTTAAATATCCGTAAAAGATGCCTCGGCTCCTCAAACAAGATAATTCCTTTCAAACATAGATCACCTCTGATTGGCTGAAATTTGAGTCGGGATTCCTGATTTCATGTTAATAGTGTCAAATTTATATAGGATATGTTCCTAACGTGGCGCAAGGAATTAGTAAGCCTACACAGAACACACCCGGTATCCTAACTCGCACAAGCTTTAAGCTTCTGAGGGGTTTCGTTGAAGCCTAGGATATTCGGAAAAAATACAAATACAAAATACAAATATGTTCCGCAAATCAACTTGGTTATTTCGGTTGCCGGTTTTCCATTCGGTAAATATGAAATATTTCGGTTGGTTCCTGAAAAAAATCTAGAAAAGCACTGACGTGAAGTCAGCAGCTTTTACGCGCTTGTTCACATTGCGAAATGGTGACTTGATAATTTCAGTGAAATTTCAATCGAATATAAAATTTTCAAAAAAAAATTCAAAAAAAAATATTTTTTTTCGAATTTTTCCATGGATAATTCATCTCATTGACACTGTTCATCTCCAACCAAAGTTTCATTTCAATCAGATAAATATTTTTCGAGTTATTGGAAAATCAAAATTTCAATGGCTGTAGCACATAATCCATTTGGCAGATTTAGTCCATTAACGAACTGAACTGAGATATTCAGGATCTTAACCTAACCTAAAAATTTCAAGACTCTAGGTCCTTCCTTTCGAAAGTTACAGCGCACACGGCCGTACGGCAATACAATTTTGACCCCGGATTCTTCATCAGTGAGTCCAACCTAGTCGTTTGAGACCGATTTCGGCTCAAAATTCGAAAATTACAAACATCGTGACGAAATGATAACGCGCAAAAGCTGCTGACTTTAATGCTTTCTTTAATCTGTATTTTTGGAAATATTGGAAAAATTAAATTTTGAATAGATATATCTACGGAATCATTGGGCGGATTTTACCCATTCAGGAATTTGAACTTCGTATTTAAGCCCCAAACGTCCTCTACAAATATTGAGTTTCTAAGACGTTTCTTTCGGAAGTTAATGTGTTTACGGTCGGCCTAAGGGCAGACGAAATATTTCCCAATATTCCCAAAAATACAGATTAGATCGAATTGAAATCAAGTACTTTATCGAAAAATGATAGTTCGAAGATTTATAGAGAATTTAATTGGGATAACATGATAAGAAGATCACAGAATATTGAATATTCGAAAAAAAATTTGAAACTTTACTTTGAATTGTTCTGATGACACGATCGTCACGAAATTTTGAATAAAGCTGCTCATAAGCATTTCCAAACTAGCTGCCAAGGTTCATTCTGATTGAATTAGTATTTTTTGTGTTATTTCGGAAGGAACAACCATATCGAGAAGAAAACCACGAATTTTTCAATATTTTATCTCAATATCTCCAGGAATTATGGTAATATCGAAAAGAAATTTGGTACACTGCTGCAAAATATGATGTCCAAAGTGTGGGCAGAAGTTTTTCCGGATTTAATGAACAGTTTCTGAAGAAAAAATGTTTTCAAAATATTCCGACACTGTGATCTCAACGAAATTTCCTGAAAAGTTGTGCGTTGTTGTGCTCCAAGTAACTGTCAAGTTTCAATTCGAACGCATGAGTATTTTCCGAAATATCAGGAAATGAATCTAAAAATTTCAAATGACCATAACTCCGAAACCATTCGACTGATTGGTTAATTAACGAACCTATCCGCCTCATTCTAATGCGCAACCTAATCTGAAAGTTTTGAGTCGCTAGCTCGCTTCGTTCGGCAGTTATCGTGCCGTCGGACGGCCGGCCGGACCGAATCGATATTGACACCGAATTCGCCATCAGTGAGTCCAACCTAGTCGTTTGAGACCATTTTCGGGAAAAAATTACACAAAATACAGACATTTTACAAGACGACAGCCCCAGAATACATGCGCGCAAAAATAGTACTTCTGATTTCTTGAGCGCTTGGTGCAACTGCAATTGTTGAAAAAGACGGAAACAGCGGTTCGATAGTCAACTTTCATCGACTGCTGTGAGCTTAGCCTCAATAGTTACGTCCTACAATAATTACGATAACTAATAACCCATTTTTTCCGTGTTCTTCCCAAGGTTACGCACTTCATTCTGCTTCGAAGCGAGTCTAGAAAGTTGGGAGAGATTTAACAATGAAGCAGTTAAAAGTGAGAATAGGAAATCAGTTCACAGTATTAGTTACAAAATATTCAATAATTAGATAGAACTGGATTCGAATTGATTCGATACGAAGGGAGATAATTGATTGTTTGTTTGCAGTTCGTAATAGGTTTTTTGCAGACACAAAAAAAAGACAAAGCCTTCTAAAGCTCTGTATCGACAGAGTATAGTAGACATTTATATACAAAGGAGTTTTTCTGCAACATAAATGTAGTTTTAATAGACTGGTGACTCATTCAAATTGCCTCCTTTCAAGTTGTGGGTTTTTTATAAAAAATCCACTAATTTCCTTTCCTCATTAATTCGGAGACTACAAGTCTGGAATTTTCATTTTTCATAACACGAAATCGGTGAACAAGAGAAGTATTGTATCGTTTTGTCCGAAGATATGGTTTTTTGATTATTTTTTTCCCGAAAATGAGCTTAAGGCCACAAGAAGGATACTTTTATAGACTTCTGTTCATGATTGAAATTGCTGGAATGAGGCCTTATCCCATCAATTTTAATTTCAAAATTAAACAACAAGGTTGTACCACAGACTTGTGCTCTGCGGTTGTACTCACTGATGTTGAGTCTGATGTCAAAATGGATTCTGTCCGGACAGTCATCCATCCGTCTGTTGAAACGACAACTTGAGAACGGAATACGCTAGCGACATGAAACTTCTAGGGCAAGATGCGTACTAAAGTAAGGGTAAAATCGGCCGAACTCTTTCGGAGTTATACGTATTTGAATGTTTGAGTTTATTTCTCCTATATCTTAGGAACTAGGTAAGAAGAACCAAAAAAGGGAAAATATTTTTCCAAATATTCCGGGGAACAACGTGCTATCGTGCCGTTTAACTGTAGATTGATTTTCGATTTTTTTCCCGAAATCGTCTAAAACGATCATCTTGTACTCGCTGACGATACATTCGGTGTAAGAATCGATTCTGTCCAGCCGGCTAAGCGTAGCGTAGGCACAATTACGTTAGTAAAGAGAATCCTATAGACATGAAACTTACAGGATAGATTGCATTTCTAAATGCTACGGTTAAGTTCGATAATGGGTCAAACGGTTTCGGAGTCATTTGAAATGTTGATGTTATTTACTAGATATTTAGAAAAATTCTGGAGCGATCGAACTGAAACTTGGTGGTTACTTGTAGCATGATAACACGGAACTTCTTGCAAAATTTTGTCAGGATCATATAAATAGTAAATAAAAAAAAATTCACAAACACGAACCAAATTTCATTTTAATCCTCAACGATACGTCTCTGGACGAAGGAAACGTGATTTCCGAAAGGTGCGTTATACGCAGAAAGTGTAAGTGGATTAGAGAGTAGTTACACACTGTTTTGTTATTTCAATTCTCGTTTCAATCCGCTTTCAACATTCGGATATATTGTGGAAAAATATGTCAAATTTCGTAGATTCTTTCTCGCTATCGTTGATTATACCGAATAATTCGAAAAATACTGATCCTTTCATGATGAAACTAGGTAACCAGTTCGAGAATGCTGATGCTTAAATTTGTGCGAAATTTCGTGATGAGCATGTCATCAAAAAGATTTCAATAGGATTTCTGAAATTTTTTCTCCAACTATTCTGTATTCATATCAAATTATCCTCACGAAATTCCACGTGAACTGTTATTATTACATCAAGTACTGAATTTCAATTTGATCGAATCTGTTTATTTGAAAATATTGTAAAAATAATTTGAATTTGTATATCTGCAGAATCATAGGGTGGATTGTTTCCATTCTTCGTAATTAAGGTCCAAATCCGTCAGGAGACATAGTAAGCTTTTGGAAATATTGGGAAAATGAAATATCTCGAAGTTTGAATGCTTCTGCTTGAACCATGGCGATATTCTTCTAAGCAGCTCAATGGGGGTTTTTCCTGAATTTGGGTTACTACTGCAAATGCAAATTTGAACATAATTATTATGGGTTTGATTCATCATTTTCCCAAATTAACTTCAGAAAGTATTCGAAATCAGATTTCAAAATTGGGGTTTGGGATTTGACAGGCAAGCACGAAGTGACAACGGTGTTTAGTAGAATTGCTTTTCTGCTATAGAATAATGAAATATTTATTCCTATTCTGTGGTACACACGTGTTATTTGTCAATATAACCAACCAATTTGTTTTCGTTTCCGTTTGCGATTTGTCTGTAATATGACAGTATGACAGTCTGTGCTCTTCTTTTTTTATTCCTTGGTCGTTGTCTTCTACTCTAACCAGATCGAAGTATAGCTATCTCTGTTTTCCTAAGCAAAGTAACACATTTGACGTCCTTTTCTTTCCGAGAAAGCTGAATTCGACGTTGCCATATCGTGCACTCAAGACAAATCCCTTTAAATGCAAATCCCCATATTTATTTTTCAGTTTTAGGTGATCAAATATTTTTTTAAAGACATAATATTGAAATTATATGTTTGAATTGTGATGTCCTAAAAGTTTTTCATGAAAATTACTGCATTTTCGTTTGAAGGAAAAACCCCCATTGGTGTATGTGCAGAAACATTTCAATCAATGAAATATCATATTCATCCGGCTAGCAGATGGGTGAAGGACGATCTTACTTGGGATCTTTTTCTATGGGTGAAGAAAAATTGTCCATTGAGAATCAGATGACATAAGACATATTCTGAGAAGACAAAACTGTCATGACGACTTATTCAGTAAGCACTCATTTATTTTCGAGCTCCTGGAGTCCGAAGACACCGAACAAATGATTTCAGTACCTAAGTAATGAACTGGTGACAGTAATCGTTAACAAATGTTGGGGATCAATCGCCCACTGACAGGAAGGACACTTGCACCAAATGCTCAGTGGTGGGATTCGTGGCAAGCCAGAAATAATTTATTGCGAAAACTTCCGGAATAGGTGAAGGTCTCCCAGATAGGACATATGTTCTGCACATTATTAAGAAATAGAAAGAAAGCTCACTCAATGCTCCAAAGGAAGTATTTCCGAATGCAGTCAAAATGAACAATATGGCCATGAGCAATACTGCTTATAGTACCATTATGCGGGTTTGACTCGGAGTTTCTGACTACAGTTAAAACAAAGCCATAAATGAATAATGTAAATGTATACATTTTTCACAAATTTCATATGGAGGTATTGCAAAGGTATTACGTAGACGATAATAAGTACGTACCGACCTACCTATATCGGTAATATCAGAAATGCGTCATCAGTTTTAGTGGAATTGATGAATTTATTCAGAAATTCAGTACTTTATTCAGACTTTTTGAATTCTGTTTAATCCATTAGTATAATGGTGCATGAAAATGTAAAACTAAAATAACAGCGTGTGATTAGTAGTTCACGGTTATTTATTATTCCATAATTGCAATTTTAGAATTTTGAGTTTGAGAAAACGACTAGGTTGGACTCACTGGGAAGAATGCTCAAATTCAATTCTGTACAGTCGTATCCACAAACTCCTAGTATTCAGATCCTATCTGTAGGTTTCAATCCTGAATATCTCGGTCAATTTCGTAAATGTTCAGAATCCGTCCAACGGTTTGGGAGTTATACCCATTTTTAATTTTGAGTTCGTTTTCTCAGTATCTTAAGAAATGCTGATGCGATCAAAATCAAACTTATGGAATATTTAGTTGTAGAATACCGACACGCGAATGTATGCAAACAGGCAGATTTCGATGATAATAGCAAAAAATTTCAGCTAGATTGTATATTAACTTTCGAGAATATTGCGTTCACAATCAGCCGCTATAGGTTAACCGTAAACTTAATACTTTCTGCAAGGAATAAAAAACCCCGATATTTGTAAAGGAGCTTCAGTCTGATGTTTATGTAGATATTATTCTCATGAACTTTTTTGTCCAAGTACTAGATTTAAACTCCATCGGATATGTATTTTTTTTATTATAAATAATAATAATAATAATAATAATAATTTATTTAATCCATTGAGACACTACATAGTGTATAGGACAAGTCAAGATTACGATTACTTCACAAAATATTCCAATTACATGACTAAGTTGTCCGTATAGTACTCATTCACACTGTAAAAACACTTCTTTAGCAACATTTTTTAATTTCTTTTTTTGAACATATTTGCATTTAAAGATTTCATAGAAGATGGTAAGTGATTATACATTTTAATACCCTGATATAAAGGCGAACATTCAAATTTATGTGTTCTATGCCTGGGTATTAGATAAGTTCGCGAATTTCTAGTCTCATATTCACGATGATTTGATAACTTTGTCCATTCTTTTTCATTTTCCCTCGCATATAACAAACATTTAAAAATATAGACACTTGGCAGTGACAAAATGCCATTTTCAATGAAAACTGACCTACACGATGTTCTAGGACTTAAATTGAAAATTGCTCTTATAATTCTTTTCTGTGCAACAAAGACCCTTGAACTATCAGTGGAGTTACCCCAGAGCAAGACATTATACGATAAGTGACTATAGACTATGCTATAGTAAACACTGATCACAGAACTGATAGGCATTGAGTTCCTGATTCTACTTATCGCATAAAACGAGTTACTCAATTTTTTGCACACATGGTCTACATGTGCAGACCATCTCAAATTTTTGTCCATAAAAACCCCAAGAAATTTGGTGCATTCAGAATCTTTGAATATTGAATATTGGGGAAAATGAAATTTCGAATGGATATATCTGCGGAATCATTGGGTAGACTTCACCCATTCACGAATTCGGCCTTCATCATTCAGCTCCAAATGTGCTCCACAAACATCGAGTGTCTATATGTTGTTTCTTTGGAAGTTATTGCGTTTAGAATGGGCCACGAAATCGGATAAAGATCGATGATCCTTTGTGGAACTGAATAGAGGCATTTTTCTCGGTACTCACTTATTATCAGTTCACTACAACTATTTTCAATTGAAGTGGATTAAGAAAGTATGTGTGTGTTCCAAAATGTCAGTTTTGGACCTAATTGCAACTTCAATTAATTACTCTTACATCCAGCAATCTATGTGATTAATTCAAGGACAAAATTCACCAGGTGATTCAATCCATGACCAAAGAACTTTACAAGCAAATTTCCGGGAAATCATCAGGATTCGATCACAATTGTTGGTCAGCGAAAAGATGAATAAGCGTCATTATAGCAGATAGAAAGGTGGCTCATTCTTCGATGATTCAGTTTCCAAAGTTTCTCATACTTCGGTCATTTCCTTCAACTCAAACCAATCTTTGATGAACTTCACTAAGCGAATATCTCGCATACATTTTCCGGAAAACTTATTATCATTAACTGCCTAAACCTTTCAGAGTTACTATTGCATCATCATTTGCATTAATATAGTACACATGCGGTATACAGGGTGTCCCAAGAAAAAGAAGCAACCCCTGATATTTCTACGAATAGAAGTAAAAAATAGCGAAATTTACGTGAATACAACCACTGATGTTCATAAGGGAACAGATGCTACTGTAAATTGGATGCTTGAAAACAAATCCCCCGACGAAGGGGCGCTCTATCTCCAAGAATTAGAATAGGGAACAGGGGGCGAATGATACCTCATGTTAAAGGGCTTCTAATTTCCTTTATAGAAATGGCCTTGTCTATATTTCCAGAGCAGTGGTTTAGGTAAAAATCTAGAAAAGCACTGATTTTCTTTTCTGATCTCCGAAAGTAGATATCGAATCGAATTGAAATTTGGAACATTGTTGTAAAATACTGACTCTGAGGTATGTGCCGAATTCCTTCAATTTATTATAAATATTTTCATAGAAAAACAAATTTTTCATCAAAAATTTCGAAAATTTTGAAATAATTTTTTTTTTATTTTCCAACGACTGGATCCACACGAAATTTTCGTCTGAGTTGCGCGTTGATATTCCAAAACTGTTCACGAAGGTTCAATTTGATTGAGTCAATACTTCATGAGATATCGAAGAATTAATCTGAAAATTTCGAATGTGCCTAACTCCGAAACTATCCAAGCGATTCCACCCATGAACGAACTCAACCGATATATTTGGACTCCAAACCTAATCTGACAATTTCAAGTTGCTAGGTCTTTTCTTTCGAAAGTTGGATCACATAGGGACGGACGTAAATAATTGAATTTGACCACGGATTCTTCTTCAGAGAGTTCAACCCAGTAGTTTAAGACCATTTTCGGCTCAAAATTCGAAAATTACAGACATCGTGACGAAATGATAACGCGCTGTTCCCAGAACAAGCGCGTAAAAACAAAATATCTGTTTGCTATAAACCTTGTATTTAGTGCATTTGAAGTAACATTCACGCATAAAAAGTAAGTTCTAATTTAGCGCTGTCCGCTTCCATACACTGAATTATATTGCGATTTTTTTGGCTGAACCACTGCTCTGAAATTTAAACCTCTTTAACATGAAGTATCATTCGACCCCTGTTACCTATTCAAATTATTGTGGTTATAGGGCCCCCTTTTCGGGGGCTGCGTTTTCAAGCAATCAATGTACAGTAATATGTGTCCCCCTACGAATATCAGTGAACAGGTTCATGTAAATTCCGCTTTTCGTTGTATTATGAGAAATATCAGGAGTTGCCTATTTTCATTGGGACACTCTGTATACCATCCTTCAGAAACCAAAGTTTTTGATCTCGGGAATGAAAAGAAGGTGTTGCCATTTTCAGAAACATGCAAATACGTGAGGTTCACAATGGAAGTACGTAATGTAATTGGTTCTTTCAATAGTTACCTACCTAGCTAAGAAATAACAAAACCCAAATTTGAATACAGTACCTTCCAACAACGTCGTTGAAATCGTGGAAAGGTAGCGAGAAAAAGTTGCAAGAAATGCAATAAACATAAATAGACCTCGTAAATATTGAATTTGAATAAGTTAAGCTACAATAAAAATGAGATTTGAAATTCTGTTTATTTTGTGTCGATAATTGGGAACATAATTAGAAGTCGAAATGCACAACTAGGGTACCATTTTGGTTCAAGATTTTATCAAATGACAAACGTAAATATTACTTACTACCTTCCCTTGAAATCTTCACAGGTTAGTTATCGAAGTATGTAAATTTCAACAACTTCTGAAGTTCTTATCCGAAATCGTGTTTTAGCCAAAATTAACCCTCCGAGCTAATCAGCTGGATTGATCAATCCCTAGAGTTTGATATTAGAGGTTTAAAATTCAACAAAATTGAAAAAGTTACATTCTTGTCGATATAATGAATAATAAACCTCCGTGTAAAATTTTTAACTTTCTCATCTGAATTTCAATAGTTAAATAGAAATTTAAAATCACGATGGAGGCTTCTTAACTTCCTCAACTCATTATTGCGTCTAGTGTGATTCTTTTAGCATCAGAAGCTGTGTATCCCAGTTTGAGTATTCACTTCTATTCCAGAATGGGACTTCCACAGTGTGGTCAACATATGGATGTGAAGCTAATTGTTTAGGGATGAGTACTGTGAAGGTTCGATGACAACATAATGACATATTATTGTCCCTAACAAGGGTTGTGAAAAATCTTCGAAATTCTATGGAGCCGTGGTCAGATCACTAATCATTCTTGAGCATTCAAATTACAGTTCGTCACAGACAGGGTAGCATAGTCTTTCCAATCTATAATCTTCGATACATCTTATTGTACCTACATCTTTTTCGCTACTATGGTAAGTTTTTTGATTCATCAAAAAAAAGTTGTTTCGTTCCAACATGAAATCAGCGAACAGCGAACAAAAATTAACAATATCAGAATTCTCAAAATAAAGAAATCTTGACCCAACATTAGGTTGGATCTCTGAGCGAACACCACATATAGAGAGTGAGTCAAGTTAATTGGTCTGCTACAAGTGAAGGAATTGATCAGCGCAAAGAAAAAAAGATAATGTATGTGAATTAATATAATATAATTTTTTATCCATAATAATGTTTCCTGTTTCGCTATTCGCTATTATAACCATGTACAAGATACACAAATATGCAATAGTCGTCCTTGACTTCCAGAGATCAGTTTCAAACACAACTGAAATAGGTTGAAGTATAAAAACATGGATTTCCATAAAAAAAAATTATATCGTGGTACTTCTGGGTTTCACGCTTCATGTTGGTGAACCTCCAAGTGAACAAACCAAGGTGAGTAATCATATATGAAGAAAACATTGTAGATTCACTGGGGTGGTACTGTTACAATTAGTAAATGAAGAAAATCATTACCAAGATTTATTTTACATTTTTTAATATTTTAGATTGGTTAAGTGAACTAGAACTATTCCATCCCATCAGACAAAAATTTTCGAAATATTACAGAAAGATAACATTCATGTTCATGCGTTCATCTGTCATGAAATAAATTCAAATAACACAAAAATTTTCAATGGCATATCCTAAATGTTCTTACCTTGAAGCTCCGGTAGGTCTATCAAGTTTAATCCAAAATTAACACGAATGGTATATCATAAACAATAACACAAGATCAGCTCACAAACAAAAGTTCGATACCGCACATGTGTCAACGTCAGAATGAAGGTACACGGACCAAGCGCTCACCTCTGATTGCAACGCCCGACTGCCGGCGCAAGAAGTTTAATCCCACAAATTGTACCATAATCAACATAATGCGCGCGCATGATCGAACTTGTAGATAATTGCAGCTAATTTTATAAAATTTTCTGCTCGAAATTTTCAGTTGGAAAAATGTAAAATTCTGCAAAAATCAATATTTTTCGAAACAATTTTCAGTGAAATATTGTACAACAATTACTTATGCTAAATTTAAAAATAAAAAACTGAGGAGACTGAAATCATGAAAAAATACATCCCCAAACCTTCTAAGGAAATCATTCCTCTTGGTTCACGAAAATATGTTTTAAACTATAGAAGTTAAAAGCATCAATAATATATGATACCGTAGATATAGAACTACAGAAGTGTTAATATACAGTACCATTGAGTATTTAATTTATTGAGTGTTAAATACTCAATGACATAACCGAGAATTGAATATTTCAATGTAGAGAGTAGTACATGTTTTGTGTTTTGAACTTTAACCTATTTATATTCTCCGATAATTTTACTTCTTATTCACAAGACACCCTGTATATTTTTATCTTCCCTGTTTTGGAAAATTGAAATATAGGTTATCCGTATAAAATGATGATTTCAACAGCTTTTTAGGAAGTTTCAATACAGTAATAGATTCGAAATCTAATGCTCACTTGAAAAATAGCAGGTTACAGGTTGATGTCAAATTTCACAGAAAGAATAGTGGACTAAAATTGATGAATGGAGTAGACAAAAAAACTGCTACATCATGCAAATGCTGTAATCAAAGCAAAATTTATCGGGGACGGACACAATTCTTCAACGGCAAGTCCACCCTATTGGATTTCGGAGATGGCATACATTGTGACGAAATACTAACGTGCCACCTAGAAGTAGAGTGCCAAAATTACATTTATGAATGTATAAGCTCAAAAAGTGCTATCATTATGCATAATACGATGTTATCAATACAAAATGTATCGGACAGACGGAGAGAATTGAATTTGACTACGAATTCATCAGCAGGTCCCATCCTAGTCGATGATTACCATTTTCTGCTCCAAATTCGAAAATTACAGATGCTGTGCCAAAAAAATGTTGTTCTATAAAATCAGCCCGTCAAATTTCAATTAATGAATATTTTCTAGAAATGCACTGACCTTAAGTCAATAGCTTTTACGCACTTGTTAAAAATCGTTGCAAAGGCGAAATTCAACAAATTTCTTCCCAATAATTCCGACAATGAATATCATCGGATCGAAATTTGGTACAATACTGCTGAATATTCACTTCAGCATCTGTACCGAATTTCATGAAAATCTGATGTAGATATAGACTGTAAAAATTTTTTTTTCTACGACAATTTGGAAAATTGGTGTTTTTTTATTATCGATACAATCCTAAAGAAATACATAAAATTCTGTCTGTATTTTTCAACGAAGAACAACGTTTAATCCTGATTACAGTAATATATTAAGATATAATATTCTCCTGTCCACCCAAAACTCAGAAAAATATGCAAAAATACTTAAATTTTGGTTCATAGCGGACAATTTATACGGTTTGTTTCAAACAATTCGTATAAACCCTGTTAGCGTGATGATTGCAACCCCTTAATGCTTAAAAATGGCAATGTGGGTTGGGTTCGAAGGTATTTCGATTTCCTTATGTTAGTAGGTCATTCAGAATAATAACTTGAAGAAATACTAAAAAAACGGATGAAATTTGAGGCATTTTAGAAAAGTCCATCGAATTTGCTTCAAAACGAGGTGACACTCAATCTTACATTGTGAGATACAGAGGGTGGTGAAGTTTTCAAAAATAAATCATTTGTTATTAACACCGACAATACAACTCCAAATATTGTATTTTATTTAATTTTATCTCTGGAATTGTTTTATTCCAACGCACGGGTGTCATCTGAAAAAATTAAATCTACGTACCTATGTCTCTGCATGGTGATATTGCCATATGTATGTATTAACGATACTGTTATGATCATGCAGAGAAACGGTTTTAATTTTTTTAGCGAAAACCGTGCATTGAAAGTCAAGTGAAAAAAAGGAAAAATCTGTGGCGTACTATCAATATCTGCCTAAATAGGCAGGTCAAATTACGTACGAACGCCACTGGTGGAAATAAAAAAAAAGTGATACATTAAAAAATGCCTTTTGATTTATAGTAGCATGTATGGCAAATTTCATTGATATATCTGAAGTGGTATTGTAGGTATTAATATTATATGATTTATTTTTGAGAATTTTACCACCCTGTGTCTCAAAAGATAAGACGTTTAGGACATATGTTCATATGAAGTTTTTTTCTTGAAATGGACCCTAAAATCACCCTCATAAATATTGACATTCAATTAGGAAACAATCGTATAATCAGTCCATAATTTATTGACTTAATAAACAGGAAGCGGAGCATATCCTTTCTGTGGAATTATAATCTTCAAATAATATTCGCATGAATTATTACAAATAATTCAACCTAATCACAAATAATGTTGGTTTGGATTAATTAGTTTGACTCCAATTATCAGTTATCTAATGCCAATTGCGATTTGTCCGTTGTCCCAAACAAAAACGTGTTCCAGTCGTTGTAATATTATTTCAATGAATGGAGGAAGGTCAGGAATTTCATTGTTTTATTTTTATTATCTTATCGATATTATGTACTTATCACTTCCTGGAATAGGTATGCTATCTCATCACTTAAGTTCCTTGAATTATTCTGAAATTTCGGAGATTTTCGGTTGTATCTACTACAAATCTGATATCTTAGAGGTCAAAGGAGTATTTTACAGAAGTCGTTGAAAACAATTATTATTCCATTCACCTTGCCAAAAGTAATGACTCAGAAGATAAAAAGATAGCAAGGTATGCGAATAGCGATAGGGAATTAATTCTCCAAATATAGAAGGAAGTTTTTTCCATGAAACTCAATGGTTCCAAAATAATTATTTGAATCTATCTTTCAGTTTTTTTTACTGATTCAAACCTTTAGTTCCATCTTACACAAAACTAAAATGAACTTTAAGATTACTTCGGCATTGAGGAATCACATAAATAAGGCTGGTTTCATAAAACAATGTTTGCCCGTTTAAAAGAATGATTGTCAATAAACATTAAGTTTTGTGCTCGATTAAAGTCAATTTTCAACTCAAATTCGAATTCAAACAGAAATCAAAGAGTTGATCGCAAGCTGAAAGTTCTCTGGAACTGGCCGATGTTGTCACAAATTTTATTTTGACCATAGTGGTTTGAGATTTGAGTAACTATATGAAATTTTGAGGTTGATATCTCTACATCTCATGAAGTGCTGATTCAATCGAATCAAAATTTTGTAATCAGTTCTTGAATACCAACGCGCAACTTAATGCAAAATTTCGTATGGATTCAGTTTGAATTTTTGGTGAAAATTTATTTTTTCTCGGAGAGTGTTGATCCAGATTTCAACGCAATTGGGCACGGAACTTGCAATCAGTATTCAACACCAATGATATTATCGATATGATATTTAATATCTAAAATATATATTATGCATAGAAAATATGTCGAATTTCATTACTGTTTGAAATTTTACGTTATTTCTTCAATATCTCAAGAAGAACAAGGAACAAGTTCGATCAGATGGCGATTGGCGATTATTTGGAGTAAATCAACTTGTATCTTTGGAACGGAATTATAAAACATTTGTTTTCCGGAAATCATTCGCATCTTCATCGAAAAAGAATTATTTTTCTGAATTTATTGACTAGATTTCGATGAAATTCGACGCAGACCTTATAGTCAGCATTTCACAATAATTTTTCAAATCTCAATTGGATTAGATTTTTATATTTCCGGAGATATAAGAAAGAAAAATATGTCAAACTTCATTTGTTAGTTGAAATTTTGAGAATATTTTCTCAATATCTCGATGACTTTTGACGCGTTCAGATTGGAACTTTGGGATCTACTGTGAAGTCAATATTCAAAAAACAGAGTTCGCTCCGATATTCATTTCCGGAGATATTGAAAGATCGAGGTTATTTCCTCAATATCTCAAGAAGAACAGACGCGATCAGATATAAACTATTCAGTTTGTTGAGAAAGACCAACGCACGACTCAATGCAAAATTTCGTGGGGATCGTAGAAGTAGGAACAGTTTTCGAAAACTTTGTAAATTTTTATTGACCGGGTACTATTCATCAGATTTCAATAAAATTGACAAAACCCCTGGTTAGTATTTTACAACAGTGATCCAAAGTTCAGTTTGATCCGATATTTATCTTCGGAGATGTTGGAAAAAAATGTGTCGAGTTTCTTGGTTATTTCCTCAGTTTTGTTGTTATTTACAGAGTAACTCAACAAATTCTGAAATAATAAAATTCTAATGGATATACGTGGAAACATTGGATGATAGTACCATTTCGCGAATTCAGCTTTCGTAATTGAACCGGTATTTTTAAAGCAGGTTTGGGGGTTAATTCAGAAGGTCGAATTCGTGTGAACTCAAAATCCCCCTAAAGATTTCGTAGATATACCGTCGGATTCACAAAACTTTCGACTTCCGATCAACTCGTTGATTAAGGTTTGCATTCGATGGTTGGGTTGAAATTGGACTGAAATCGAGCACAGAATTTACTGTTGAATGACAACCAAGCCCTTGATCTGGCAATCAAAGTTTTGTGAAACCGGCCGATATTCATTCGAAATTTTATTTCCCAATATAACAAATATTCAGATATGATCAAATCGAAATTCTGCACTATTGGTTGAAAAATGGCGCTTCATGCAAAATTTCTTGAGGAAATGGCTTCGAATGTCAACAAGCGTGTTGAAGCTCCTAACCTCACGTCAGTGCTTTTCTAGATTTTTATCTTTTATCGTTATCCATCTTGAAATTTACGTTTTCCTATCGTACTTACTCACAGTAAAATGTAGCCTATTTCATTGTAGCATATTGATAAACTCACAAGATGTTTTTTACGCGCCTGTTCTGGAGAACAGGCGTTATCATTTTGTGCCAATGTCTGAATTTTCCGAATTTCAGCCGAAAAGGTTTTAATTAACTTGCTTAGAGTCACTGATGAAGAATTCGATGTCGAATTTAATTCTGTCTGGCGGGGCCATCTGTTGTCCCGATGACTTTTACAGAAGATTGCTTATCCAACAGTTAATAGACTAAATCAGTTTCGGAATTATATTCATTTGGGATTTCATAGTTTTTTCAACAATATCTCAAGAAGTAGTCATCAGTCATTAGATTGAAACTTGGTTGTAAGTTTACGCAAAATTTCGTGTGAATCATACCATCAGAAGATTAAGCAAACCTTTAAAACTGTCCAAATTTTATTTGAAAGATTTTATTTGGAACACAGACCTTGGTATCAATTTTCATCACTAGTGTAACAAATTTGATCTCGAACTGATGTTTACTTTGAGAAATATTGGGGTAAGTCAAATTTCGCTTTGGCAGTGAAAATTGTTATTCCTAGGTTCTACTCCAAGGTACAATTTTACACAAGTTTTAAGACTAATGTACTCATCAGAACAGAAACCTGTAAATAACGGATTTCAAAAATTTCATCATCACTACATATTTACTACAAATATTAAGTTTCCAATTTATGTTTTTCGGCTAGAAAAATGCGTTGATTACCGTTCTTTCGATTCAAGAATGCATGACATTCACTTCCTTTCCTAACTCGTTCCAACTAAATCAATGGAATCATTAATATTTTCGTATAATGAAATAGTTTAAACCTCGTTAGTACATCAAATTCGAATGGGTTATTTTTATTAGAGAGATATATAATGAATTAGAATGAATAAACAATCAATTTTATCTCATGGGAATTTTTAAAATCACCGTGGATCATAGTTCGATATTCTGCTTATTTTGAATGAAATATGAAACAATATTCATATCAATCAAATTGAGGAAAGATATCCTGAGAATATTTCCATTGGTCAATTTTTTTTTGAATGATTCGAAATGATTATGGTTAATGTTGACTAAATTCTCGAGTGGAATGAGCTCAAGTTTTTGTGGCAAAAAATTTGATTTTGATGAGAATTTTTAGGGACCAAATTTCAAATTGATCCGCTTTTAGTTTCCGGAGATATTCAAATAAATACGTCAAATTTCATTATTTTCTTCGGTATCCTTGATGTTTCTGGAATATCCATCAAAATATTGATCCGATTATGGTGAAATTTGGTTACTAGTTGGCGCATGCTGATACACAATATTGTTTAACATTCGTTGATGATCGTATCATAAGAACAAGTAAAAAAATTCAAAATTTTTTTTTTCGACCGCTGATTTGAACAGGTGCGCTGCTGAATTTTTCACGTTACTATTTCCACGAAATATTAGGGAGGTTTGCTCGTTGACATTTTACTGGTAGGTATCTACTGAGTTCCAAAGCGTTCAGATTTTCTTGAGTTATGAAGAAAATGTATTCGAAAATAACTTACATTTGGGCTGAACGCTGAACGATAATGCTTCTGTTCCTCAGATCAATCGGCTGAAAAAAGGTCAGAGTGGATCAAAAGTTGAGGTGAGGTGAAAAGATATTTAGGTAACAAAAAAGGGTGATTCCGTAAAAGAACGCTTTTATTTGAGCGTTAAATGGCTATGGAGAGCGGAATTTTCATGAAAACTATAGATCAATCATGTATCAAAGAAGCGGAGACATGACCTAGGTTTCATGTTAACGTGAGGATATATGAAGACCAATTTTTAAATACAAGATTTGAAGTAAAAAAATAGCACTCAACTTTGGCCCCCTTAAGATTGGCGGTCCATTCTCAAGTATTGGAAAAATTTCTCAGTCTCAAAGAATGAAAATTGTTATTTCTGGTTAACCTTCGAATGAGTATATCAAGTTAAAATGAAAAGTTATATGAATATGATGCTCATTCTTCATATTTGCCCCTGAATTCTACAAAATTCAAACCATAATATCAGTGTTTCGTTTGTTCTTTTGACCGGAAAGGTAAACAGAACTTATGACTACATGAATCAAAATCGATTGATATCTAAGAGACGACTCTACGACTCTGGAGGTATTTATCTTGAATAGAACCCAAAATTCCAACCAATCCAACAGCTTAAAAATCAAGGGCAATCAAACATGTGAATAATGTAAGATAATTATATAAAACACAAGAATAGTCAGTTCGATTTAAAAACCCTAATAATTGTTATGATTGTGAAAATGAATATATGCAAATTCACAAGAAATGAACAAAAAAGGTGAATTCTTATTTGATATAGCGCATTAGGAATTCAAGCTAAAAAAATTCTAGATTCCACATGATCGCTTTAAATTGACACGGAGATAATTTTATTCAAATAAATTGTCCACTCAACAATGATTTATTTTTCGGTTATTTACATTCTTTTCGGAACAGGTCCTTTTGGATAAAAAAAATTCGATATATGAACCGCGAATACAATTTAATCAAAAATTCTGGAAAGTAATCAGTCAGAGAAATTCCAAAGCTGTAATTATGGTGGATGCGCTCAAGAATTCAACAATGAGGTAATTGAGTAGAGTAAAATACAGATTATGTGAAGTTGAATATTGCCTTCACACTTTCATCATACAGTGATAGCTTTGGCTAAGAAGTCGATGTACTTCTGTGTAATTTTCTTATTTCTGATTCCTTTAGGACATCAACTTCGACCGATTCTAGAACCTATTTAGCCACGAGACTTTTCACGCTCAAAGAACGTCATATCAAGAACCTTAAATGTATAAACATTTTCTATGAACTTTATTGAACTGTTGTTAATTGTAAAAAAAAAACTGAATATTAATACTATATATAGTTATAGTTTGGTTAGGGGTTACATTCCACTGCGACCTTAAGGTCTATTATTGTGCCCCCTCGTCAGAGCTATTTTCGCATTTCGGTACCTACAGCTCGCCCTCCAGCTCTAGAGCTCCGATGAATTCTAATATCTGTGAGGGCTTCAAGGAGGCTAAGTTCTCATTCCTCCTATAATTCTCCTGTCCAAGACATTCTTTGCGCAGGCTTGCAATGGCGAGGCATTATGTGATCAGGTGAACAGGAGTTTCTTCCTCTTCCCCACAGAATCTGCACTCTTCAGTTTCTGATACTCCCATTCTCATCATGTGCTTCCTCAGGCGACAGTGTCCTGTGAGGAAACCAGTGAGGAGGCGTAACTTGTTCTCACTGAGATCTAAATGATTTTTGGACCTAGCAATTTCAAAGTTCCGAAGGGACTTTTTAGAGTGTTCCATTCCTGGAGAGTTCCTCCAGAGTGCCCCTTTTTCATTTTCCTCCTTCTCCAAAAACTCTTTCTTATAGGTGCATTTGCCTATACCACAGAAAGGTTCTGGGCCAGTAGGTAGCGTTTGTGCTCCCTTTCTGGCTAGAGTGTTATTTTCATTTCCTTTCATTCCTGAGTGCCCAGGAACCCAGACTAAGGAGACCTTATTATTCTTGCCTACTTCATTGAATTCACTCCGGCACTCCCATATCAGCTTTGAGTCGATGACATAGGAGTTCAGTGCTTTGATAGCAGCCTGACTATCAGAATGGATCACTATGTCACACTCTTTATAGTTTCTTTCCAGTCTTATGTCTATGCATCTTTCGATTGCATGTAATTCTGCCTGAAAAACACTCGAGTAGGAGCCTAGCGATAGTGTTCACTTGGTTCTAGTCCCGTATATTTCCTGATTCATTCCCATCAGTGCTTCTGTGTAGTTTTCTCATTTCTGGTTCCTTTCAGACATCATCATTTCGGGAACTTTGACCGATTCTACAACCTATTTAGCCACGAGACTTTTCACGCTCAAAGAACAGTCATAATATCAAGAACCTTACATATATTAACATTTTCTCTGAACTTTATTGAACTGTTGTTAATTGTTAAAAAACTAAATATTAATACTAAGACAGAGGTCAACATTTTGTACTTGTATTAAACTCAACAGATATTCAGGGTGATAAATAATTCTCTCGAATGGATTTCGCAGGTACTACAGTTTGATAATTTGTTTCAACTCTTTCACTATTCGGCACAAAGGCAAACCTATAACATTGTTTGCATCTCCTTCTATTCGTTCCACAAAGGTTCCAGCAATTCCTTGTATTCCATATCCTCCAGCCTTACCCCTTGAAGAAAAAATAAAAATTTATAATAAGGATTCAATGTGAAAACATTTTCACAGATCTATGTGACATCCCGGTAATATTATAACTTTAGAGTCTTTTATAAAATGAGTGAAGACAAGTGGAACCTAGTTGGAACGAACTTTCTTTCCATGAATCACTATCGAGAAGCGACTACATATTACCATCGTATAAAGATTATACTATGATATTACCATTGTACAAAGACAATCTTTATACAATGATATTACTCTGACATTATTGTCTGTGGATTAAAATCGACTAAGCTTAGACAGGCAACACATCATACACATGCTAGTTGACCCTACCGATATTCCGATAATCTCACAGTGGGTTTCACAAAGCTCTGATTAACTTGATTGTTTTGATCAAGACAATTCTATGTTCAATTTCAGTTTAGTTTTTAGCAATACCACAGAATATCAACGCGTTGATCGGAGGATTGAGCTTTGTGAAACCCACGGTATATACAGGGTCTTTCACGAGGAACCTCACCCATATTTATACGGGAAACTACTGAACGTATTTTCATGAAATTCAGCACTTATAAGTATTTCACGATGCTGATGAAATCTAAAATATTTTCAAGGCATCAGCACCTCCGGTTTTTCCGGAAATGACGTCAACTTCCGTTTTTCAAATTAGAACACCATTTTTTTATTGCAGAAATAGATTCCTCAGAAAATTTCAATTTATTTTGATGTAACATTTTTCAGTTTTGGTTGGAAAATTCTCTCTGAGCGGGAAAATTCGAAAAAAAAATCGAAAATAGAGCTCCGCTGAAACAAGAATAACTTCGAGGTTTTTGGATGGAAAATTTTCATTTTTGGGATTTTTCAAGATGTAAGATTGATGTATCCACTTTAAAAATCGAAATCGCGATTCATGATACAGGGGGTGAAAAAATCGCTTTCAAAGTTAGGGATGACAAAATCGTGAAAAATCAATTTTTTCAAATTAGAACCCCAATTTTTTATGGCAGATATTGAATCTACGTTAAAAAATAATGTGAGTGTATGCATCACACCCTTGCCCTAAAGTGGATATTTTCTGAGTTATTCACAAAAAACTGTTTTTCGTCTTGAATTTTCAGCTATTTCTTTTCCCTTCACGCCAAAAAGATGACATTTTCAGGAACTGTTACTTAAACCATGTTTTAGATTTTACTACCCTAATATGCAAGAGAAAAAAGTTACAGGTTGTTCCTAAATAGATGGCGAATTTGGATTCGAATTTGTATCGGAAACCTCTTTATTTCAACTAATCGGCCATCGGTTTTCTCTCCAGTGATAAATAAATAATTCCTTATGAACCATATGCAAAAACTTACCATGTTTTACATTATTTTATTATATTAAAAAAATATAAAATGCACCCATATAAATTCAATAGGGTACAGCATTTGAAGGAAACTGATTTCGTCAGGAGAACAGAGTTTTGCGAAGCTATGATGATTCGATTTCAAGAGAATGAAAACTTTTTGGACTGTATAATTTGGACAGATGAATCTAAATTCACAAAGGATGGTTCTTTCAATAGGCATAACAGTCATTATTGGGATGAAGAGAACAACCACCACTTCAGACAATGGAACTTTCAAGAGACCTGGAGTTTCAATGTTTTTTGCGCCATCAAAAATAATGCAATTCTCGATGTTCACATTTATGATGGGACTTTAACTAGTAAGATAGAACACTACACATGTTTGCATTATTTAAAGAATGTTTTCCCTTAGGAGATAGATATTCTGACATATTGACTCAAATAATTGAGCCGCTAGTACAGAACCATAATGACTTATGGTATCAACAAGATGGCGCGCCTCCACACAATTCACTCAATGTGTCAAATATCCTCTACAGGCTATTTGAAGATCGATGGTTGGCGAACAATGGTCCACATCTTTGGCCACCACGTTCTCCCGATTTAACTCCTTTAGACTATTATGTTTGGGGTAGGATAAAAAATATTGTCTACTCAACTCCCCTGCAGATAAAGAGGACTGCATAGAACGAGTCAGAAATGCGTTCAGGTTTGTTTAGATTTTTAGATTCATAGTTTTGAAACTCAATTTGGTTTTTAAACACTTTCGCAGATCTCTTCCTCCCGATGAAATAAGAAGAGCAACGCACGAAGCATTCCTGAGACGTATAAATAAATGTCTAGAAATTAACGGTCAAAACTTTGAGCATCTTCTCTAGTTATAACTGCGAGAGTTTGCCATAGTTCTCCTAATAGTAACTTGAAGTCGGTTTCAAGAAGGGGTGAAAAATCTACAGCATGGTTCAAATAACAGTTCCTGAAAATGTCATCTTTTTGGCGTGAAGGGAAAAGAAATAGCTGAAAATTCAAGACGAAAAACAGTTTTTTGTGAATAACTCAGAAAATATCCACTTTAGGGCAAGGGTGTGATGCATACACTCACATTATTTTTTAACGTAGATTCAATATCTGCCATAAAAAAATGGGGTTCTACTTTGAAAAATTTGATTTTTCACGATTTTGTCATCCCTAACTTTGAAAGCGATTTTTTCACCCCCTGTATCATGAATCGCGATTTCGATTTTTAAAGTGGATACATCAATCTTACATCTTGAAAAATCCCAAAAATGAAAATTTTCCATCCAAAAACCTCGAAGTTATTCTTGTTTCAGCGGAGCTCTATTTTCGATATTTTTCGAATTTTCCCGCTCAGAGAGAATTTTCCAACTAAAACTGAAAAATGTTACATCAAAATAAATTGAAATTTTCTAAGGAATCTATTTCTGCAATAAAAAAATGGTGTTCTAATTTGAAAAACGGAAGTTGACGTCATTTCCGGAAAAACCGGAGGTGCTCATGCCTTGAAAATATTTTAGATTTCATCAGCATCGTGAAATACTTACAAGTACTGAATTTCATGAAAATACGTTCAGTAGTTTCCCGTATAAATATGGGTGAGGTTCCTCGTGAAAGACCCTGTATACCGTGTATGGAATCATTTTTCAAAATAACTGATTGAAATTTTACACAATGATACAGATTGGTTCTCATCGACAAGAGTGAATAATGTGTATCTATTACTTTCGGTTTAACCTGAAATGGAAGTAACTTTCAATTTTTTCATAGGAACTGAAGTATATTTTTGCATATTCAAATTATCCTTTGAAATTCATGTGGAATACCGTCAGCAGAACATTAAATACAGGTGTCCGGTAAACCTTAAACAATATTTGTACTGCTGATAGATTAGGTCATGACCGACGAAAGAATCCGATCGATTTATCGGTAGTGAGGAGACAATGGTTAATTTGTTGAATAGGGATTGGTATCGAAAAAGATATAAAGGGTGTCCGTAAACCTTGGTCATGAAGACTCAGAATATTTAAAAATTTGTAGGTAAAATTTTCACCGTTTTCGAGATAATGGGCATTTTCGAAATTCGTGCCAAATCGCTACCTTTCCGCGATGCTTTGGATACCAAGTCTCTGAATTGGCATACTGATTCGAAATATGTTTTCATTGAACATTGCTGATAACTGCTGCTTTTCGGATATATGAAACTATTTTCAAAAATTGATATAAATCTAACTTTAATTATACTCCGCCTGGATTAGTGAAATTTGGCACCCATACTCTATGATCATACAGTATCTGGATAGAACATATTAAGTATCGATTAAAGCTCATTTTGGGAGGATTTCGCATCATTTCGAAATCGAAAGACTATTTTAAGAATTTTCTCGTTTTTCTGATGAAAGAAACAGATTTGTACTATGAAACTTCACAAGTCACTTCGTTTATCGTTGTATGGTAGACAAACTTTCGAATATTATGTTTATAGATTAACATTCATTCAGATTCATACCGAACTAGAGACTTTTCACCCACAAACATATTCCTACACCATAAACTTCACACAACATCCACGACCTCGCTGGGATTCGAACCCAGTTCCTTCAGCATCCTAGTCAATTTCTCAACCAACTAGGCTACCGAGGTTTTTATCTATAGATTCCATCAGTCATAGTTAGTTATGTGGTTAGAAACAAATGTTTCTTCGTATGAGGTCACTACTGGTAGAAATTATCTTCAATTATCGGATCAAAGGGATAAGATGCTCGCGCACATTTCGGCTATCCACACTGATATCTCAACAAAGGACCTATTGTCGGAATTTTAAGTTGCGGTAACAACACCTGGAATGATAATGAACTGAAATTATTCCTGCAGATTACTTACATTGGTTCTCTTGTCAGTATATAGTTCTCTATTTCCTCATCCGTCAAGTTTGTCATATACACTTTGGTCATTTCTGAGAAAGTATGAATTTTATCTTCATGCCATATAGCTATTCCCGTAAAAACTTCATGTGGTTTACCACTTTGGGTAAGACTAAAAACAAAACAAAATTCAGATCAATGATCCATAGCCGCCTCAGTAGAAAAAAAAACATAGGTATTGTCCATAGAGAGATGAAGTTCTGCATGCAGCTTATGACAAACTGTCCTACGTTCAGATACGAAATAAAGGATATTTCTATAGGTTACAATCATACATTTTTCTATTTCAAGTGTAAACGCGATGGGTTTAAATTCATAATGAAGAGATATATGGATTCATTTGAACAATAAGCTTTTGTTTCATTTTCAACAAGACCAATTTACATTTTCGACACCCTGAACCAAATTTTCCAAGTCTGTCCAATGCTATTAAGATCATTAATAAACTAGCGAGGGTAGATAAAGAAAAGAATCTTAAAAAGATACTATAAAACAAGTATATCTAGACAAGAGTTATTAATAAAATAGAGCAAGAAATCATTCTTGAGTTTAAATCGCAAATACAAACACAAAAAAACACAAAAACAAAGAAGTAGCCACGTATATAGTTGTGATAATTTGAAATTTTCATTCCTATATTTCAATTTATGATCCCAAACTTTAATTGTTTCTCATAATTGTGGTAGAAATTCAATCTTTTTTCTTTGACATATGGCAATCATAAATTAATATTTCGATATTTATATGCCTTTTCTTGATACAAAATATGCAATTGAACGAGTTTCAGTCTTAAACTGGCCCACTTCCAGATTCATCATCACATTCTCAAACTGTAAAGTGAGTATATGCTTAAGGAATGATGATGTCACTCGTACCATGACGAAGATACTTGTCCTGGTGATATCGTGAGGATTGTAAGGGAACTAAATCATGAAACATCCACTAGGATAATGACAAACAACGGTCTTACATAGGAAATACCAATAGCGACAGGAATAAGGCAAGGAGGTTCCTTGAGTCCCCAACTATTCAACATAATAATGGATGACAGAATAGAAAAACTGGAGAAGACAACGAGGGGATACAAGCTAACAACCGTTGAAATACCTAAAGATAATCTGCTACGCAGGCGATGCAGTAATTGTGGCTGAGAGCAAAGACGATCTCCAAAGGCTCCTGTTTCAATTCTACAAAGAGGGAAAAAACTGAACATGAAATATCTACCACAAAAACAATGTCACTCATTGTTTCGAAGGAAGCAAATAGAGGACCTACCAATTGAACAGGATATGACGGGCGTGCAGATCAAGTCTGATCAGGACACAACAAACAAGGCGGCAAGGATATCGGGTGCTCTTAGAATAAACATTGTGAGGAAAAACAAACGCATGCGTAGGGAAGCCAAAACCAGAATATACAAAACAATTGTGAGACCAATAATGACACTAGAGGCGACAATGAAGTAATGGAGAGGATGGACGAGGGAAGAATTGAGTAGGTTATGAAAGACGGACCACGCCGGCGGTTGGGGAAACCATCGAAACGCTGGAGGGACTTATGGAGATCGATCTCGCAGAAGGCATAAAAATCGGAAAATGCAAGCAACGAGCTTCAAATATGAGGAGGAAGAAGAAGATTTCCTTACTCCTTAATCATTCTTGTGGCTTCTAAGTCATCCTTAGGTTTTCCGAACATCTTACCACAGTAGGTCACCATTGTATCTGCTCCGATTATCAAATCAGGTTTCCTTGGATCGTTCTTCAGTGATTCATATACATTCTCAGTTTTTTTCTGAGCCGTTGTTTCCACAAAATACTTGAAAGTGTAATCATCTGGATTCAGATTTTCCTCGAAACTAGAAGGATATACTTCAAAATCCAGACCCTGAAAAAAAAACACTGATGAAGGTAATGATATCTAATAATTTATAACTACATATTCTGGGCTACAAATAGTTTTGGCGTCTCACTTAGTTTTGTACAAGAGTATAAAATGTTTTTCAACTTAAATTGCACAGGTATGGTGACACCTCAATGAAATATATGATCTTTCTGGCACCAGCATACAATTTTAAATGAAACCTAAGGGAGCATCAAGGATGATTATTACTGGAATCACGAGCATGAAGCCTTATATATGTCAGGCTCGTTAATACTAAGCGCTTACAGTAAGTTATTCGTCTTGCGAGCAATAAGCACCCTTTTATTTGATTGACGAGGCTGGAGCAGGGAGGCAACACCCCCCCACCTTTGTTAAATACCTTTGGTACACCCATCAATTTTTTGCAATCATTCCCATGAATAGTAATATGATGGGAAGAATAGAAATGAATATTATTTTTTGATCTCCTCATTAAACGGTCATCACGAAACTTGGCACGAAGCTGTCCATTTTAGAAGTTATGGAACAAAAATATATAATTATGCTCACGTCAATAACACTGTAACTTCCCGACCGATTATGCCTATAAACGAACTTTGCCGAGAAATTTAGGCTCTGAACCTACCCTGCAACTTTCCAGGGCTCTAGATTTTTCGTTTGAAGAGTAATCGTATTTACGGACGGCCGAACAGCTAAACATCGATATGGATCACGGATTCATCATCAGGGAGTCAAACACGTCAAGTATTGGATTTCAATTCGATATTATTTGCGTTTTTTTTTGGGAAATATTGGAAATTTTGAATCGATATATCCACGGAATCATTGGGCGGATTTTACCCGTTCACGAATTATACCTTCGTAATATGTATACCCATTCTAAATTTCATATTCCCAGTATTTCCAAAAATAAAGATCAAATCGAATTGAATCCAGTACTGTAGTATGAAAAATGACATGATTCAAATATAAAATTTGTGGAAACAAAATTTTGAATTTTATTTCAATCTAACTAAACGAGCATCAAGAAATCGTACAAATTTGCTCTTTAGCTTTCGTTAACAAGCCTAACGGCCGATAGTAAACACAATAACTTCCGAAAGAAACAACCTAGAAACTCGATATTTGTGAAGCCTCAATTACGTATGCCGAATTCGTGACCACTCACCCAATGATTCCGCAGATATAGCCATTCAAAATTTTAAAACCCAATATTTTCAAAAATCTAGGATAATTCGTAGGATTGGAATAAGTGGGAACTAAGACACTAATTCATCCCTTCAAGCGACGTTCCGCAACTATTTTGTTGCTTCTTCAAGCTCTATAATCATAAAACACTAAGTTAAAAACGTCATTAAATCAACACAGTGTAGTATTTCAAAACTCTCACCTAGGAAGCAGTTAATGTCCTGTCACTGTTTCCATATAATGTCATACAATTTCGATATCAAGAATTTTGGGTTCTATTAATCTAAAGGTCAGCTGATTGAAACAGTATTTTCATCGATATCAAATCAGGAAGGTAAACAAAAAAAATTTCAAAAATACAGATAAGATCGAATTAAAATCCCGTATTTGATTGACAAATGACAACTCGAAGGTTCACATGGAATTTCGTGAGGATGATATGATCTGAAAATCGCAGAATATTGAATATTTGAAAAAAAAAAATATTTTTAGATTGTTCTAATGACTCGATCATCACAAAATTTCGCACAAAGTTGCAAATCAGCATTTTCAAACTAGTTACGAAGTTTCACAATGATAGAAATAGTATTTTTTGAGGTATTCCGGAAAAAATAACGATACTGAGTAAAAAAATCCAAAATTTCCTCCAAATATTTCTTCCCAATATCTCTAAGAATTATTAACATATCGAACTGAAATTTGGCAAACTGCTGAGAAATATGAAACTCAAGGTATAAGCAGATTTTTTTCAAATGTATTATAGTTTCCGATAATGGAAATTTTTCTGAAAAAATGGTAAAAACATCTTTTCAATCTTACTGACGGTACGATCTCAACAAAATTTTGCAGGAAGTTGCCTGTCATTGTGCCCCAATTAAGTGCCAAGTTTCAATTTCAGGGAAATAACCTCAAAATTTCCAATAGCTATAACGCTGAACCCGTTAGGCCGCTTGTGCTCATCAACGAACATAACCGCGGCATTCGGATGGTCGACCTGTCCTTAAAGTTTTAAGCCTCCAGTTTGCTCCGTTCGACAGATATTGGGTCCTCGGTTGGAAGGCCGGCCGAACAGAATCGACTTTGACACCGGATCAGTGGGTTCAACCTAGTCGTTTGAGACCATTTTCGGCTCAAAATTCGAGAATTACAGACGAACCAAACAAAAGATAGCACGCTATTTCCTAGACCATGCGAGAAAAAACGAGTTCGCCGTAGGCTATGCACTCTCTGAGCCATGTCTTTATGTTTCCATTATTTCGACAGCATATTATTATGGCCAAAACTATATTTGGAGGTGATCGAATAACGGTCAGTAAGTTTGAAATTTTAAACCGAGAATGGACTCACTAATGAAGAATCCGTAGTCAAAATCGATTCTGTCCAGTCGTAAACACGATAAATCTCAAAGGAGAAAAGCTCTGTTCGGGTTCCAAATTATGGTCGGTCCTAGGATGGTTTTCCGACTTCGAAAAACCGAAATGCCAAAATTACAGACAATTGGCTGAAAAAGTCTTTGAGTCGAAGTTTCATTTTGAAAAGTGCTTAGTGCTCGGTGCTCGTGTAAACGAATTCCTTTTTCGAAGTGCTTGGTAATCGCGAGCATTTCACAAAAAATGCGTGCTTAGTGCTCGAGATTCCGGAGCACTTTTCGAAAGGGCTTGGTGCTTTGTGCTCGGAGCACTTTCCATCAGTGCTCGGCACAGCTCTGCAAGATACAGGGTTTTTCTTGAATTCATCAATATTTTCAATTGTTCATAACTTTGAAACCACCCAGTATGATCTGTTGATATATATCTGCTCTTCAAAGTAAATTCTGCTTGCGTTTTCTCTTATATGTAGATAACTGTTTCAAAAAGTTTCAGAAGATATTTTGTTCCACTTGATAGACCACTAAATATTGGTTAATTTAAAAAATGGCTACTGTAATTTTTTTAGGAATAATACAATAAATCATGTACAGGCTCACGCCTCCGTGATAAATGTTTACAAATGTAGCTACACGCAGAAATAGACGATAGCATTATTATTATTAAAAATGTAGGATTTATTAGTACATGTCAAACGATTCATTTCTGTGTAATAGGAAAAATCCCGGTCCGTATTAGATAAATATGGGACTTTTGTCAAGCTGTGATTCAACACACTTTATACTTAAATTTCAGAATTGGAATGAAACATTCCAAAAAAGCACAAAATTTTCAATGGGAGTCAGTTGATTTTTTACTGAAATTTCAATATATGTGTTGTTGAATCTCAGCTTGGCAAAAGTACCATATTCTTTTAATACAGCCCTGGATTTTTTCAATTATGAATCGAATGACCTGTACCGAAAATATTGGTGGATGCATGAATTAACGTGTATCTATTGGTCGAGAGATTCTCCCTTTTGACTGACAACGATCATGTGATGGAAACCCTAAATTATTAATATTTTGTTGATCATTATTTGAAAATCGTTCTGCAGAATTTTAATGTGCTATTATGAGTATTTCTGTAGACTGATTTATATCTGAATTTGAATAAGAAAAATCTAGAAAAGCACTGCCGTGAAGGCAGCAGCTTTTGCGCGCATGTTCAATGTAGATGACCACTTCAGCAACGAATTTGAACATGCACGCAAAAGCTGCCGCCTTCACGGCAGTGCTCTTTGAATTTTTTTTTTGATAAATTACTGGATTTCAATTCGATCTAATCTGTATTTTTGGAAATATTGGGAAAATAAAATTTTGAATGGGTATATCTGCGGAATCATTGGGTGCATTTCACCCATTCAAGAATCTGGCCTTCGTAATTAAGGTCCGAACCTTCTCTACAAATATCGAGATTCTAAGTTGTTTCTCACAGAAATTTTTTTTTTCAAATTGTTCTAATGACACGATCATCACGAAATTTTGCATAAAGTTGTCTTTCAGCATCTTCAAACTAGCTGCGAAGTTTTATTAGGATTGAATCAGTATTTCTCAAGTTATACTGAAAAAAAACAACGATAACGAGAAAAAATCCTCGATATTTGACATATTTTTTCCCGATAACTCCGAAATTTATATTCGTATCGAACTGAAATTTGGTACACTGCTGTGAAATATGAAGCTTAAAGTCTGAGTGGAATTTTTTTCCGGATATGATTAACGGTTTTCATTAATTTTTTCGATTAACTGACGATGTGAGCCTGACGAAATTTCGCTCAAAGTTGCGCTTCGTTATACTCCACCTAACTTCGAAGTTTGAATCCAATCGTTCGAGTAGTTTCTGAAATAAAAAATAAATAACTTCAAAATTTCAAGTGGCTACAACTCCGAAACTATTCGACCGATTTGGCCCATTAACGAACTTAACCGCGGCATTCCAATGCGCGACTCACCCTGAAAGTTTCAAGTTGCTAGCTCACTTCGTTCGACAGTTATCGTGTCCTCGGACGGCCGGCCGGCAGAATCAATTTTGACACCGGATTCGTCATCAGTGAGTCCAACCTAGTCGATTGAGACCATTTTCGGCTCAATCACCCAAAATAACAGACATTTGGACAAAACGAGAGCACGCTGTTTCCCTAGAACATGCGCGCAAAAATTGTTGTTGAACTAGCTGGTTGATACTATACTATTATTAATGGAAATATAATGTAATGAAATTGTCACATACGTTGAATTGATAAAAACTAAAAATACCTGCACGAATTGAAGAAACAAATACCAGCTGTGCAAGAAAGAAATGTATTTCAATCAATTCTCGCAAAAACCATGAACATAAGAATGAATGGAATGCATAAATTTAGAACAAACTGTTTTTACGAGGAAATATTTGAATAATTCTCCCTGCTTACGAATACTCCTGTTGATTGACTAAATCAATTTTTGCTGTTGCCAAACCTACCCTATACTTCGCTTATGTTTGGTACGGATGACTTCGCCAGGTTAACGTATCCTTCTGATCTTAAACGCCTTCAGATAAGAGCATCACGTCAGTTCAACTTTTTCAAAGGTGCTCTTGAGGATGATGAGCCATTACGGCACGTGATACTATACCTGAGAATTTTTTCGAAAGATCTTAAGTCAGCCTCAAAATGGTTTGTGATATGATGAAGGAGCTAATACTCAGGTAATCATCGAAATGATGCAATGCATTTGGAAATAATCGAGATAAATTAAAATTATTCTTTAAGATGTCATATGAGACTGCTTGTGTAGTGGCGCTATCTATAATGAAAACTACTCACTGTATTTTTTAGCAGCATTTCTCGTTGTTTGGAACCGCTGGCAAGAATAATACGCATTTGGTTCAGTTTACCAACTAAAGGCTCTAACATATTGCTGCTTGATGATATTTATTCTTGCCAATCTATTTTTTGTTCGTTTGAGAACCAAGTCACTTTACTGTCACGAAAAATTGCTAATTTGCCTTAAGAACTGAGGAGAAATACATAACCTAACTAATCTATCAATCTAGGTCGCGATAATGGAATTATATCCAGGGAGGTCCCAAACTAGAAATTAGAACATCTCGCCTACAGGTGGCGCTTTTTGCAGCAGTACAAAGATCAATAGTGTATGCCATTCAAATTTCAGCTGCAATAGGAATGAATGATTATAAAGAGCAAATCAAATCAATGGTTGAATATATTCCCTTTCTTGTCACACATTTACTGAAACCCATTCAAAACTGAACTAGTAATCAAATGGCATTCTGTTAATTGTTTGTTAATCAAAAACAAATGAGCTCACCGATTGAATAATGTCCTGAATTTAAATTGAAGAGAATAGTATAGATTCGACCAATGCACAAGGATCGGTTCTCTGAGGTGAAAGGGTATTGATAAAGAATCTCTGAATATTAGTGATGAAACTGGAGTAAACTAAATTCAATATAATATATCGAGAACCTAAATACAGTGGTTCCGCAACGAGTATTGTGAGATGAAGCATTTTATAATTCCTAATTCTTTATACAAGGGTTGAAGAAATGTAGGTATTTTAAATAAAAGGTTGGACTGTAGAAAAAACAAACTAACACTTATTTATTTTAACTCTGTCACCATATACTTTCCTAATATCATAGGTTAACACTGAGAACGTTTGAAATTAATATGATTCGCAAAATTATTTATTATTTTACCCTACATCGAACAAATTAAGAAATGGTTGATGGGGAATGAAGAGCTCCAGTTTATTTTATAGATGTTAGTTTATCAGTTTGTTATAAAAGGAATAGAGAAAGATAAAACCAAATTTATGGGTTTACAATGATGATATATTTAGAACGATTTTACAACGGAGATTTAGCATGAAGTTAAAATACATAATTCTCAATTACAATAACATACCTAACATGTAATTCAACGAAAAATTCATATTACTCATTGAAATCAAACTATTAGGTTTTCCCCTATAATTTTCAGACAAGATTCTATTCGGGAGACGTCAGTAATTTCTGCAGTTTTATCATTTCATTCAACAATTGAAGAGAGGAAATAATTCGATATTATGACATGACGGAATTACCCAATTACAATCAACGCAATTTCTGAACCTTTGAGTTTCTCAAAATTTATGATGCTTTTTTCCACTCAAACTGACTTGGAAATATTATAATTTTCGGATTGCTACAATCATCCTGACGACCTCGAAGATTTTTTTTCACAATTATCTGCCTCATAATGACCTACCTCTATGGAGGAGAATTTCACCCTGAGATTAATACCGAAAACTTAGATTTTGTGCTTTCCTACGGTATTTGTATGAATCAATTTTGATATTTGCAAGGCGATAAAATGTTTCATGGTCATATTCTCTTATTCCTGGCTCAATGAATCATTTCTGAATCATAATGATGTTTACCGAGCGGGGTCTTGAGAATTGAAAGGATGATTCCATCCATAATATCATTTCATAAAATAAAACTTGGAAGCATCAAAGCAATAATCGATTTCTCATACCTCACAACATTTCTGGATAACCTACTCTAACGTATCATCAATTGTTCTAGTTAAGTCGATGAATTGATCTCAATTTTTGTGAGAATTCACTCGTGAATTGAGTTTTCATGGATTTTCAGGCACGCCAGTATTTTTTGAATTCAGAAATTCAAGGAATATGTAGTTGTAGATCCAAGAAAAACATCGTACAAATTAATGGACATGATTTAAAGGCTTTCTTCTGAAAATAAACGAATCAACGGAATAGTCGATATTTATTTATTATGTATTATGAACATCTACAAACTGAAATGAATGATACAAATCTATCAAGCGAAATCAAGTTGTGGACTAGCAGAGACCGCAAGAAAAAAGAGTTTACTGACAAACATTGAAATATTCATAAATTATAAATTTAGCTTGCGATTAAATATTTTCGTATGAAAATCTACCTCTCATTCTTTTCAACCGATGATAGGACCAGATGAGTAACATCACTTTATCATTTTCTAATTTAGATTTGCACATTTCTCTGTTTTTTTGATGAATCATGTAGTTGATGTACGCTAAATTATTCTTGAAGGAAATAATTGTTTCGATGTTTTATCGCTTCAAGATCGGTTCTGTTTGATGATGAAATTATGGTCTTATGCTCTATTCAAGGCAAGCTTTTTGAGAGTTTCGCTGAGATAGCAGTATTTCTTGCTGTTTGGTAGAAATATTCATTTTTTTCAACGATATTCCTATTTCAAAACATTATAAGCCCGATGACCTCTAGTATTCTCTCTTGAATTGGCGATATTCACATAGTAAGTTTTAGAACTTCAATTGAATATATCTTAGATGCGTGACCAGGGTTTCGTTCTGAAATTTGTTGATTTCAACTATCAATGAATAAATAAAACAAATTGTAAAGTTCATTTATCTTCATATAATTAGTAGTCTCTTGATTTCTCTCAAGTAATTCAGGAGGAAATCCTGATTGGAGGGCACGGCGTAGAGCAGATTTTTTTATTGGTTCTCTGAAATCTTCATACTCAATAAGGTTATCTATATAATTTCGGGCGTAGTTTGAATGATTTTTTCCTAGGGAAGCATTCATCAAAATAACATGTCATGGAAGTTTGCGAAATATAAGTACGAACTGGGTGATATCATAAAAGTCGCTGCCAGTCAGGAAGCACTCCCTTGCAAATAAATGAATATTGCGCTAGGGTTGAGGAAGCAAAAATTGTACATTAATTTTCAACCTCGCTAAGGCTACGACATTCATATAACTTTCAATCCAGAAGAAATTGCAGTTCTTAATATCATAGACGATTATGCTTTTAGAATCCGAGTATGGGGGGGATGGATCTGAAACACGAAAACACCGATATATTACCTTCAAGAGTGTAACAGAGGTGATATATTTTCACAACATTTATTAAAACAATTTTAATCCAATATTTTCTACATTTTATATAAATTTCATTTACAATATTCACTAGTGAATGTAATAATAATAATAATAATTTAAAAATTCTCATCACTAAACAGAAACCGTTTCTACCATCGATTTTTTGATTATCTCTCCAAAATTATCCTCGCATTCCGTCGAAAGGTTCGTATTATCCGAACTCTGAGAATCATTCTTATTGCTTTCGCTATTTTCAACATCATCCCTCACATTCACATCGGCCGAATTGTTCAGACTTACGAAATTCTCGCTGAACGACGAAAAACTATTGAAACGTCCATGTATAAGTTCGGAAAACGATTCGATTTTATTATTAGACTCGACAGGATTCAAACATGTGTATTGATTTTCCTTCGAATTAGAATTCTCCGAGCTAAATTCATCATTATGCGGTAACAACTGTTCATAACTACAACTTGGCGTATTTTCGGAGAAACTGCTTCCGTCAGTTTTCTGATTGTCTCCTTGAAACTCGCCGTATATAGGATAAGGGTTGAACACGGCGTTGAAATCGGTGAAACCAGGATGGTATGGAGACGGAGAGTATTGATTGGTCGAATGGGGGGCGGAGTACTGAGAGGCGGCAGCCAGGAAAACGCCGTCAGAATACCGGGGATCGGAGAACTGGAACCCGTGACCTGAGGCCGGGGGCGTAGACGAGTAGGGATGCTTTCTATCGACTGGGCTGCCGTCTTGTGTCGAGTCTTCCCCGTAACAATCCTCCCTGAAGGAGTAAAGGTCTAGAGAATCACTTCGTGCAGGTAAATCACTGAAACCTGGAGTATTTAGGCCTCCTGGGCCTTCCCCTGGTGCTCCGTAATGCAGATTCGTGAAACTTCCGTCGTGAACACAACTCTCGACACCCTGTTCGTTCCTGACATCGGGACAATTTGAGAACTTCATGATTCTTCCATTTTCGCACTTGTCTTCTTTATATTCTATGTTGATCCGCTCATTTTCCATCCAGTTCTGATTCCTTTTCTCCGCTTTCAAAGCTTCTTCGTTCTCTTGCTTTTTTTCTAATTCCAACCTCATCAAGGTGTGAATGAAATGCGTGCGCACCCTGACCGGATTAAACTCGATTCTTCCCGATGAATTCGCACAGTTGTCTCTAGAACATCCACAGGGGAAATTTAGGCGATCAACTTGACATTTTATGCCGGCTTGGCTGCAGGAACATGTTTCAGGATCGCAGTAACCTTTGCAACCGCACCCGCAAAATTCCCTCGACGTCCGTATGTCTCTACAATCGTCTTTTTCGTAGGTTTCAATTTTTCTAACACCAGCAGCTCTCAGTAATGCTCTTCTTTGTCGAGTAGGAACAGGTTGTAGGAAATAGTAATTGTCTATATCCATTTCCGATTCAGATGCATCACTAGGTTCTTCTTCACTATCGCTTTCTTCGCTCGACGTGGCAGCAGCTACGTTAGTAGCATTTCCTGGTTTAGTTCGCATTTGCTGCATCAATTGTCTATGTATTCTACGTTGTTCGTTGGCGTGCTCCAGAATCGTGAATTTCTTCGAATGGGTATGATATGCCCCCATACCTAACGTGGAACCTCCTTGAGAGGGAACGCAAGTAAAGCCTTGTGCTCTAGGAAAATAATAAACTGTTACACTGTCAAAATTTATTCCACGTTTCTTTTTGGCCTTCGGCCCTGCTCCATCGTCGCTTGAAAGTTTTCTCTTAAGATTACTTTTTTTTGGCTGCTGTATGCTAGCAAAATCTTCCGTGTGTTTCGGAACGTTTTCGTCTGCTCCTTCAAGAATTGCATCGGTAGTGACATCTTGTTCTTGTGTCTGGGCGTTGATCTCTTGGAAACGCTCCGCAATAGAGCTTTCAAGGGGCATTTGAGTGAAAAATGAAGCTTCAGAGTCACTACCTTCGAGGACATCAGTTGATGATGTGATTTCTTGTCTTTCCTCACAAATTTCTGAACCCAAGCCTGAATCCGAACCATCCGATCTGAAAAACACATTTTAGTATTAACACAAGTTTTAACAATTTTCGTAAGATGATAGTCAAGGAGCACCAACTTGGTAATTAAATATTGATTAATATTCTCAGGTGATTATGTGAATCACAAAACAACAATTATTTTTACGTAGAGAAAACTGATGCACTTGGTTTCTTCAAGCTGTAGTGAGTTGCGAATTAATACTGATACTCGAAGCTTAAGACCATCACGAACTGATTACGTCATACTATAGTCCATAATCAATCAGAAATTTAACTCTTATAACCAAAAAGATGGCAAGGCATATTTCTACGTCCTGAAATTGCTACTACAACTTTGAAGGTTTGAATGAAACTACTTAACTCAAGGAACAGAGTTATTAGGATATCGTTGTAGATCGTTTGAAATTTAATTGAAATACAGATATTCTAACCCAGATAAAAACGCCAGGTTTCTAGATTAGGGATCTTTGCAACTGTTGAGATTTAGGTTTTGGCAGTCGTATTGCCTGCTATATGAGCTGCTATTTACCTCAATCTTGCAGTTTTCAGTACTAATACAATAAGTGCATTGGACATTATCGATGTGTTCAGAAAAACATGCACGAATGGAAAAAGTTAAGTAAATGAAGAAGACGGGTTTTTTCCTGTTTCAACTCGCCTGAGTGAGGCATTTTTCGGAATTCTCAATGATACTCAAGATAAAGAATTAAACTTCATGATTCTGCGCAATAGGTCTCTTGCATGTAACACGAATTATCCTATTTTCATGCTTTTCTCATTTTATATCGATACAAAATCATAATGTATGCTTTGTATGTGACTCTACGTTACTCGATATTACAAAATTCACCGATCGATACAGCCGACGCTGTCTATTGGCTCGTTAGAGAGAAAAGTACACGAAAAGGGGGAGAGTGGATATATCCCGGTACGTCACGGAAGCCGCGAAGTTTCGTCCGTTTAAACAGTCGATATGCCGAGCCAAATTCAAAAGATCATTTTCTCGTTGAAAATAGGAATTTTTGACGGTGGATAAAGTTTTTCAGTAGTCTTACGACTAGAATATTTGATTCCAATGAAAAAAAAATCATGCAAGAGACCTATTACGCAATTGTGAAAAAATTAATATGATTCTGCCCAATCCGATCAATTCCAGAGCAGCTTGCTGGACGAGTCGAAAAAGTTTATTTTGTATTCATCTCCTTTACGGTGACACAAACTTTGTATAGAGTAGGAGTTGCTGGATGTTATCATTTATGAACTTACCTATCATGGGGTTCCTGCTCTTCTTCCAAAGTTTGCAAACTTTCCGTAGCAGAATCATCCCCCTCTGCCTCAATCAATGTACTGGATAAAACGGTGTCTCTCGATTCTAGAAATTCAGTGTTGCTGATCATTTCTTCACCATTTTCTGTAGAGGAATTGAGATGATCAACTGCAAGGGACAGCTCATGGACCGTTTGTTTTTCTTGGACCACCTCTCCTGATTCTTGACCCTCTGCCGAATTAGTTGATCCCATATTGACTAAGGTTTCGGAGATTTCTATAAATGGTTCTTCGGAAATTAATTGGACCTCTTGATCGAGTTGCCCAGCTACAACGGGCATTTTCTGGAAGAAAGAATCGAAGATCAAGAAAAACGAAGTTGACTATATTCAGTAATGAGGAATTATGATGTGGAAGGAAGAGATATCACGAGCCATCGTTCCAACAAGTTATGAAAATATAAGGAGGGAACAATTATTGAACATTTGAGAATACCTCGAACCAATCAATTATTTCATTCACAGACATATTTTTTGAAATATTATCCATCATCCTATCATTCCAACCGGTGTTAAACAACTAAAACGCTCGAACCTTAGTTTGCGAATTTTCGTAATGCATTGAATTGTTGCAATGGTTTTTCATTTCGGAAATGTCTTTTCTTTCATTTCTTCAATGATTATGGGAGATTAAATGAATCGATGACATATCTGACATATGAAATGTTTGGAATGGTTCCTGTCACTCAAGGAGAGTTTGATTGATAGATGAAATTTTTCCGTTGCAAACTGTCAATTCATGTTCTCGAAATGATCTACAGAGATGAATAAGGTACATAGAAGATAAGGTGAATTCAAAGATGCGCTTTGTTTCGCCAATGTTGGGGATGGGATGCAAAGAAAATCATCTGTGCATCCTAGTTGGGGAATTCGTTAGAATTTCTTTTTTCCACTGAAGGCCGCGCTTTTTGGAAATTACGACCGGTCGTCAAGTCAACTGTCTGTCAGAACTGAATAGACGACTTCGGCCCAAGTTGCCAACCCCAATTTCCTTCACAAATTTACTATCACTGGGGAACGGGAATTTCAGGACAAATTCGACATAATAAGGTTCGCGTTATTTATAAATATCCGTAAAAGATGCCTCGGCTCCTCAAACAAGATAATTTCTTCCAAATATAGGGTTTTGTTAAGATCATCTGTGATTGGCTGAAATTTAAGTTGGGATTCCTGATTTCATGTTAATAGTGTCAAATTTCTATAGGATATGTTCCGCAAATTAATTTGGTTATTCCGGTTGCCGGTTTTCCATTCCGTAAATATGAAATATTCGGTTGGTTCCTGAAAAAAGGTTAATTACGGAATTGGATTAATGAAAAAACGTTCTTTCTGGCACCAGAACGACAGTCAATATTCTATGGTAACATATCCATAGCATAGAACAAACTTAGTTTTAACTTTTAATCTATGGATCATAAGGTGAATAAGGATTGTTCTTTGCTATGGATATGTTACCATAAAACATTGATTGTCGTTCTGGCGCATAGACTCAATTTGTCTAGTTCTGGTGACAGAAATATTGCTTTTTCATCAATCAAATTCCGTAATTAACCCTTTTTTTCAGGAACCAACCAAATATTTTATATTTACAGAACGGAAAACCGGCAACCGAAATATCCAAGTTGATTTGCGAAACATATCCTTTATAAACTTGACACTATTAACATGAAATCAGGAATCCCAACTTAAATTTCAGCCTAACAAAAACCCATATTTGGGAGGAATTATCTTGTTTGGGGAGCTGAGGCATCTTTTACTTTTTGAATTTCTACCATATATTATATTTTGTTTAACTTTCAGTGGAATACATTCTAAGAATTCAATATACCTACATTGCAATTTTTGGCTAATACATTCGATATTTTTCTGAATTATAGTTAGCAAGGAGTGAAATTATTAGGTAAGCAATGTGGAATTATTTTACTGAATCTACTGATATTATCATTTGATAGCTTGTTCAAATATATTCATATTTTTCCAGAGTTTACACATATACAAAGGAATGTGGTAAAGCGGCTGGAAGTTTATGGAAGTTGATACAGAACAAGCATCTTCCTTACTTTGAGTCAGACTCAGACCCATCAAGAGTTGGAGTTTCACAGAGAATGAAAACTCATTGAATAGGCCATATTATTAAACTAGTTCGATTTGAGTTCTTTCCAATTTAAATTCATAGGATTCACAACTAGAAAAAAGAGTTTTATGCAATGGTTAATTTTATTTCATCGGATTTAAAAACTGAGCTCTAGTAGCACTTGAAAGTAGCATATATTGGTAAATTTCAATTTCAAGTGAATGAAAATTTTAAAACTATTCATGTATATTCATTAAATAACCAAGAAAAATACAACCCATTCAATAGTGAAAATAATATGCATAATTATTGGGGATCGATCCTCGATTAGTGAAAATGATTGAAAAATTATGAAAAGAATGATATACTTCCGAGTATCCTGAAATTCATACCTTCTATAAATACGATTATTTCTCCATTTGAACACTAATTTCCATATACATGCACTGTCCAAACAAAATACAAAAGGCACTCATTTGAAATTATCTGAAGATCGACACAATTTTGCGAAGCTAACACAAAAAGATATCACGCAATTATCAATAACTAAATAATAATCTGAGAAAACATAAATAAATTCAAAATTACAATTGCCGAATTACCATTAATAGTGTCATGCGCTCTGATTCGTCGATTGGTGGCGTTTGTGTCAGTGGCGAGACTATGAAATGAAATTAGTTTCCCCAGTTTGGTCGGATGATTTAGTAAGAAAACAGATGAAAATAAAAACACCATTGTTCTATGCACCTTATTTCTGAACAAATACAATAAAGAATCACCAGGTGTTTAATTTTTGTAATATTTTGAGAACGAATACATTTTTTTTAAATTTTTATATTAAGAAATAAAATTATGGTATAACTGTTTCATATAAATAGCTCTCAAGTTTGTTATCTAAAGGGGGGCAATCAGCTATAGCGTCACAAGTCCAGAAATAAAATAACATGGAAGAACATAGGTCTCTCTTTATCATGTTAAGACCTGACATCAGTTAGTTAGGAACAGAATTGAAGTCACGAAGTATTTCAATTATGGGACTCCCATGCGAATATCGCTGATACAATCTTGAAAAACTTTTGATGGAAATTAAATATTATTTCTCCTTCCATAGACCCATTCAACAATTTTTTTCGCTGTCTTCATGAAAAAAATGACTTTCCTAGTTAGGAATCAAAAAAATATCTTTTGGTTTATTATTTGATGAAATCAAATAATAAACCTTAGTGATCGACCAACCGAAAAAAAATTTTAAGCCCCCCTGAAAATTTCACAGTTTAGGTTTTGGAGTATGTAGATTTGAATAAACGAATAAAAAAAACACTGCAAATTTTACACAAAGGTTTATTATAGTTAAATAACCCAATATACCATTGATAATTCAAACAACTTAGAACCGAATGCTATGATTCATTTTCGACATTATTGGAAATTTGCAGCGTTTTTCTTTATAACTCAGGAGCCACTTGTCGGAAATCATCCGGGTAAAATTTTTAGGTTTAGTTATGCAACAGTAATCATCATTTAGAATATCATGAAAATTGGGTGATAAGTTTTCGAGAAATAATTTTTTTTTCCTGCCAACCCCCCATTTAGAGCCCTTAGGGTACACCGATCCTGCTGAAAAGCTTGGAGGATCAACCCCGAGTGACACACGATTTTTCCACCAACTTTCAAGGATTTCCGTTCAGAACTTCCAGAGAAAAGCCCTGGACAACGGACGGCGGACGGACGGATTTTTTTTATTCGTTTATTCAAATCTACATACTCCAAAACGTAAACTGTGAAATTTTCAGTGGGGGGGTTAAAATTTTTTTTTGGTTAGTCGATCATTTTATCAAATAATAAACAAAAAATCCGTCCGTCCGTCGTCCGTTGTCCAGGGCTTTTCTCTGGAAGTACTGAACGGAAATCCTTGACACTTGGTGGAAAAATCGTGTGTCACTCGGGGTTGATCCTCCAAGCTTTTCAGCAGGATCGGTGTACCCTTAGGCCTCTAAATGAGGGGTTGGGGGGAAAAAATTATTTCTCGGAAACTTATCAGCCAATTTCCATGAAATTTTAAACGTTGATTACTGTTGCATAACTAAACCTAAAAAATTATATCAGTATGATTTCCGACAAGTGGTTCCTGAGTTATAAAGAAAAACGCTGCAAATTTCCAATAATGTCGAAAATGAATCATAGCATTCGGTTCTAAGTAGTTTAAGTTATAAATGGTATATTGGGTAATTTAACTTAAAAAATAATAAACCTTTGTGTAAAATTTGCAGAGTTTTTTGTTTTGCAGTTAACCTTCATAGATTCGGACAATTCGGATCACTTTTCAGTTCAAGGCGACTGACCTTTATTCGACAACGATGGAGCATAGCAAGACATGGAACTGGAATCAAACTTTCATTTTTTGCAAGTAATAGTTTACTATCACTCGCAAACGTCTGAGAGAATAAATAGTTTATTGGCAATACACCTTGGGATTTCGGTTAGTAGGACGAGAGCTCGCAGGCGTGACCATGATGGGGAAATGGTTGGTAAAAGGATTTTTCGTTCAATAGGTGGCTTCGGTCAAAATTGCCATCCGAAAAATTTACTACCATTGAAGAAGGGAAATGTCAGAACAAATTCGACATGATTGGGTTCGCGATATTTATGAATATCCGTGCATCAGTTCCAGAAACCAGATAATTGGATGGAATTTTTTTTGGTCCATCACTAAGGTTTATTATTTGATTTTATCAAATAATAAACCAAAAGAATGAAATCTGAAAACTCCGAGGCGAATTCCAATCAGGAGGATGAGTAAAAGTTGACTATTCATTCACCTGCAGATAAAAATAATCGTTTACCCACGCATTGAGTGGTGGATGCCTCAGAAGTACGATATTACGTCGGAATAACGTCATACGGATGCATTTTTTATATGCACCAATAATTTTAGAAACTTGCAATGTACAATGGTTGTACGATGTGCAGGAATTTTCATTTTTCGATTTATATTGAATTATTTTGTACCAACATTGTCGATATGGAATGCTTCAGACCCACTTACATCAGAAACTGACACACTTCATGGATGATTAGGAGCAACCAATGCACTACCATTGCATACTAATCTTTTGCAATTAAGGCAGCATACTCCGCTATTCATTGTGAGGGGCTCTATAAAAGTTCTTCAACTTAAATCGCTACAAATGATCATCGAAGAAACATTTCTGGAGAAAATCGAAAATATCAAGTCAGAACCTCGATCTAGGTAAACAACCCACCCAATGCGGCTTGACTTCCAGATAAAACAATTTTTCGAAATTTCGAAAAATTTGAATTGGGCGGATTTCCGTAGGGTATTTTTATAGAGCATTGTTCCTTCGTTAGATGGTCTAATTCTGCCAACTGGTTCGTATATTGGAAATTCGATTTTCCCAGATGTACGAATCTGGTCGTATGCAAACAAGTTGGAAACAAAAGGCCGAATGATTCACGAGAAATTTCAGCGAATTTTGAGAGATAGTTACTGAGATATACAATTTAAGTTTATTTCATTGATTCACAAGAAATTTTGTTTCGAAACAGCGCAACCACTCACTAAGTTTCAATAAACAAAAGAAATGAATCTGAAAAATTTTATGCTTAGGTACTATATAAAAGGGGTGAATTAGTTAGTACTCAATATTTTCTCAATAATAATTGATTCATTAGAATTTGCAACTTCATAATATTGTTCAAAAATGTTAAATTTTTATACTTTTCTAGTATAATTCACCTCTTATTCAATCTTGAAATTCAATTAATGAAAAAATGTGACTGAAACAGTGTATCCCCTAAATTTGACTAATATAATGAAGAGGTAACCATTGTATGTTCTCTGTTTGTTGGAGGTGATCATAGAAACTACTGGATACATTCTACTTTTAAAACCACACCTATGTGATACCTGAGCATCATTTCAACATTTCGATATCTATTTACTAAGAATACGCTATAACTCGTTGCAAAATGGTCAATGCGCGGTAGGTATCATTCTAGTTTTCAATTCAACATGAATTGGATAGATATAACAGAAGAATTCAAAAAATAAAACATATCTAACCAAGTACTCATGAATATGGTACGTTATTATGAACCTATCGCAAATATGATCGGCGATGATTCAAAAATATTTTCAAGTATCGATTGAAGCTCATTTCGGCAGTATTTTGCATCATAAGGTAGTTTTTTTCTAGATTTTTCACCGACAATATCTGGAATAGAATCATTATAAATCTAGAAAAGCACTGACGTGAGGTCAGGAGCTTTTACGCGGTTGTTCGAATTCTAACCATAAGATCAACACGAAATTTTGTACCTAGTTGCGTGTAGGTAATCTCCACCTGATTACGAATTTTCAATCTGATTGCATTTGAACTTCTTGAGATATTGCGGAAACAACTTTAAAATTCCAAATAACAACGAAATCTGGGAGATTCTTTTCCTTATATCTCCGAAAATGAATATCGGATCGATTTGAAATTTAGAAATTTGTTGTTAAATACTGACCCTAAGGTTGGCGCCAAATTCCATTGTAATCTAATCGCTATTTTCACAGAAAAACAACTTTTCATCGAAAAATTTTAAAAATTTTCGAATAAAAATTTTGCGCATTGGTATTCTAAAACTGTCCAAGAACTTTCAATTTTGTAAAGTCAATACTTCATGAGATATCAAGAACCTAACCTCAAAATTTCAAATGGGCCTAACGCCGAAACTATCCAACCGATTTCACCCATAAACGAATTCCACCGAGATATTTGGACCCCAAACCTGATCTGACAATTTCAAGTAGCTAAGTCTTTTCCTTCGAAAGTTAGAGCACATACAGACGGCTGGAGGGACGGACAGAATTAAATCTGACCACCATTTTTCTTCAGGGAGTTCAACCCAATCGTTTAAGACCATTTTCGGCTCAAAATTCTAAAACTACAGTCATCGTGACGAAATGATAACGCGCTGGTCCCTAGAACAAGCCCGTTAAAATTGAATAAAGATTGTTTTTCTATTGAAAACGCCCTTGCGATTACATGATTAAGCTATTTGTCAAAGGCAGTTTCTAGGGAAAAGATTGCCTAAGGAAAAATACCGAAACAATGCAAACGATAAACAAAGCGAACTGTAGCGTTTCAGAGTACAAATCTGATTCCTTCATCAGAATAACGAGAAAATTTGAAAAAGTCTCAAAAAATTAAAAAAACATCACTTTGCGAATTGTTTAATGGAGTCAGATTTGTACTCTGAAATGTTACAGTTTGCTTTGTTCATAGTTTGCATGGTTAGGGTATTGTTCATTAGACAGCCTTCTTCCTAGAAATTGCCTCGGCAAATAGTTTAATTTTTTTTAAAATTTTTAATGGTTCTGTTTCATATATTGAGAGTGAAAAGCCAGAAATAACCTTCAAAATAATAATATTTTCCTTAGCTGTGTATGAAAATATCTACTTAACTATCATAGGGAGGGTTGAAAATTATTTGCACCGAATATGAGATGAAATCAACCTTCAATCAGAAAATTCTCTTCATCAATTCTTAATTTCTTAATGGTTATCACTAGAAAAAAAATTGAATGTTATTAGTTCAAATCCCTGTTTGACGTAGAAATGAAAAATTGTTCTGAATTTCTGATTGGTGATACTGATATGGATTTCGAAAACGGCTATTTTCATTAAGAATTAAATTGTCTCACCAATGGGTAATATTCCATTTAGAATGAACTTTTGTTAATTAATTAACTAACCGAATGTTCCATTCTAAGTTTCATTTGCAGAAACTAACTTTGCTTTAATTTTCAACCTTGAAAATCACGTTAATTTGGAATAATATTGATACAATTAAGAAAATCGAAAAACAATGTTCATGAAAGGAAGATAACCATTTAGACATATAGATATTTATTCATATCTTGATCCATTTTGACTCAATTAACGGTAAGTTGCACACTATCAACCTAAAAAACTAAGCAATAAAAAATAAAAGTTAGTGTTAATTTGTGAAAAAAATTATATATTTTTATTCTGTATACTTTCAGCTGGCCTGATGATGGTTAACTAACCGAAATCGATCGCCTAGTATTGAAATAATTCACAAAAAATAGTGTGTTTTTTATGGCTAGTACATTATTAAATACTGAACATACTATGGAAGAATTCATACATTAAACCAAAATATTTTATTTCTGTTTTTTCTGGTGAATTATATCGAACATCTGAAAAAACTGAAATCCAGAAGATGACTTAACAAATTTGTCAAACATTCACCCAATATATAGGTACTTTTTGGATAGACTCAACAATTTTTTTTAATTCTCTATTTTCCACAACAACTTTTCCTACTTCGTCATGTCTCAATTTCAATTGATTGTAAGAGAGATCGATGAATATTATCGAAATAGAACGTGAAACCCATAGACCTCGTACAATTTGGTGGATGCGAGCGGTCTTATTAGTACACATTTCGGTTCGCCATTTCATTTGGCTCCACAGCAAATAATAGGATCAAATTATAAAGATAAGAGTACCTAAGGTCCAATGGATGATTTTAGCTTCAATTGGCTTTTATTCGCTTCAAATTTATTTCGTTTCTCTTCTAAATGATACCTCAAAGTTATTTTGTTGTGCATACTCCTAGTACTCCATATTACAGTGCATTCTGATGCCTACTTGTATTAAAAGCAGAACTCATTCAATACCCTACTGATCGAAGTGTTTTGTTGACGTCAAAGGAACGTTTCGGAAACTATAGTTCCTTCGTCGAGAAACATCGTCCTACTTGAAGAATCAGTTTCCATAACATGTGCTATATGCCAAAAGTAAACGTAGATTAGGGAGTAGTAACCCAGTGTTTTGTATCACTATTCTATCTTCAGTGATATAATATCTCACATTTTTATATTAATTTATTCTCAGAGAAGAATAAAAGATACTAAATGAAAACAATTTTTCATTTTCAACATATTATTTGGAATTTTAACTTGTCATTAAAAACGCATGTTGAATAAGGAATATAATATAATGAGAGAATACTATAAAAGAACGCAAAATTTCACCAAAGGTTGAGAGGAAGCATTACTGGACGGCAGCGGTAGCCTTTGAACTGATATTCGGTATTCCTTCTCAAGTACAACATTTGATCTACTCTAAATGAAAAAATACCTCAACCTTGGTTATTTCGCATAAAAATGAGCTGAAAAACTAAGAGTAGATACAGCACAGATGATTGGAAGATTTTATAAACTACAATATGTACAAGAATCATACTGAAAAAGTGTTCAGTATGAAATCGATCGGTGTCGGTTAACACTTTAACCAGATAAAGATTAAACTCTCAATTTCCTCAAAAGATTCATGAAATGGAAAACTACGCCAAGAATCTCCGACGTAGTATCTTGAATAAACTCAGTCATAATAATCACGAGCCAAAAACCTTAGATCAACCCACACAATATGCAATCATATTATCGTTTACAGAAACCGTAAAGGAAGTTGTTTACAGTACAAGCTCGATTCGTATTTTGCATTCATCAGAATGTAGCCTTACAGAAATAAACATAAAGGCCAAATTCGTTTGCCTTAAGAGGTCGAAGCTGCTTAGCTGCCTCTGCATTGCTGCTGATGTTGTGGTGTCATACTTTTAAACTAGACGATATACGTTAGTCAACTGACAACAATGGTCAACGTTACATACACTAAATAATACTGAGAAGTAAATTCGGTTACCAATGGAAAAATGTCAAGTTACGTGATGTTATTGTAAAGTACTGAGTAATTATGCACAAGTTGACATGGTTTAGAGCAATATCTACACATAATCCATGGGCAATATTTACCTCATTCCAACCTAGAGTCGTCAGTCCTATAAGTAACTCAATAAATAAAATAACAGGCAACAATAACAAAATTTATAAAAACGAGGTTAAAGCCGATCACTAATTCAAACTACACACAGAACTTTTATCCGCAAAGCAAGTTTTCGACGGAATCATATCAAGATCCTTGACATAATTATTATGCATTTTGAGGAAGCGGATAAAAATAAGGATAACTCAAGACTCAAGATAAACGCTCACTTTACCGTGTTCAATTCTACATTCAACTTGCAAGCTACGAAACTTCACTACAGCAATCTCCTATTATTCTCCTGCGATGCCAATGTTACGAATTGGATACAACGCGCATGCGGCAATGACTAGATTGTGAAGGTATACGACAAGGGTTTTGTAGAGATGGGATCGGTTGGTGTGGGCAAACATAACATATTTATTTATATACAGAGTGACTCTAGTGAATCGAGGTAAAATATTTTTACCGATGAAGCTTGGAGGAGATTTGTATACGTCCTAGAAAAGAAATATAACTTATGGTGACTTCAATGAACATTTTCTCGATCCGTAGTAGGATTTTGATGAAAGTATTTTCCGTTATGGTTTGGGTGGAATATAAAATTAGTATTTTTTCATTTCGAAAACACCTACCTGAAATTTATGATAAAAAAAGTTGAAAAATTAATAATTCTCGAATAAGACTAAAGCAGAAATCTCTTCGAAAGTAACTGTTGAAATTATAAATAATTTGTTGATTTCGAATTGTAATATTCAATATGGTGACTGCGCCCAGTATTTCATATGATTGGGTCCAATAGGGCCATGAAATTCAAATAATTCATCTGCCCAAAATGGCAATTCAACGAATATTTTATTCTTCACATGAATAATCAATATTTGTGTCTATTTAACTAAAAGAATCGGTTATTAATGTTATTCGTCAGTTCTTCAGAAATTATTAAGCATAAATCAGAAACCTTTATGTATAGGTTTTCGATACTTATTCAATCTCCAAAAATAGAATCATGATTTGATAAAAAGCTTTCATAAATGATTATTTTTTTTCCTGACGCTAAATGTTGAAAAGAATAACGTTCCCAAGAAACCACTCGAAATTCAATATTTGTAGATGGTCGACTTCATATATTTGTAAAGTCCACCCCGAAATTCAAATCTGAAATTCCATCCATTTTTCTGGAATATTTTCTTTCGAGTATGTGCGAAATGAGGGTACTTCTCTAAGGTTTCATATTAATAAAATCAAATTCAAATTCTCCCTGTATACAGTATTAATTAATTCAACTTGACCTTGCAGATCCTGGTCTTCGGAAAATGGATCATAAATGATATTTAATGGGAAGATTTGACCTCTAATTATAATCATTCTGTCTAGTCGTCAAGAATCTGGACTTCAGAAGAAATAGACATATAGACTGGAAAATTCCGGTATAAATGTGAAGTCTGAATACACCGTTCAAATTCTTTGGTGGTTGACATCTAAATAATTCATTAATAATCGAAATGAAACTTTTAACTAAGCAAAAATTCGTATAGATATCATCACACAAAAAAAGTAGAATAGAATCATGAAGTTCCAATATCAAGAACTGTTAGATTTTGCTTAAATCTCTCAAGAGCTCGTTGATGAAGAATTGTCCCCAGAATCAGTACTTTTTATCCAACGTGGAAAGCTAGCTGAGCAGAATGAATGGGAAAATATTATTAGGCAGAAGTCATGTTTCTGGATTAGCGAATTGTGTATATCACAAAAAACTCAATTTTAGTCTGATATACTTAAAGATTCGACAAAATTCACTTATAATGGATTAGGAATGATTTTGACAATCGAAATATAAAAACTTGCGAATGCGAATATCTCGAACATTTTTCTATTTTCCATAACGAAACACTCGACTCCTCAGTGTTTTGATTCTGAACCTTAATTTTCCGATGTACAAATGTGTTCCATCAGAGAAAGACTCATGAAAATAGGTCGAATATTCATTAAGATATTCGAGTAATTCTTTCTGATGAAAAGACGAAAAAGAGAACCGCCTTATATCTACAGTCGGTTGAATATTCATATCATCTGAGCCACTAATGAACCTCCACTTCAACCAAAATTTTATATTATTTCGTTTTGCTGATATTCAGTTCAGGAGTTCCGAATAGAAACCCTACATAGTTACCTCCGAAAGAATTTGTAAATTTATAATTGTAAATTCACGAATTCCCATCATAACTTAAAATGAACAAATCTGTGATTACTCAATATTTTACTCACTATTTTTACGCGCTTGTTCTGGGGAACAGCACGTTATCATTTCGTCACGATGTCTGTCATTTTCGAATTTTGAGCCGAAATTGGTCTCAAACGACTAGGTTGGACTCGCTGATGAAGAATCCGTGGTCAAAATTGATTCTGTCCGGCCGGCCGGCCGTGTGCACTGTAACTCTCGAAAGAAAAGACCTAGAGTCTTGAAATTTTCAGTTTAGGTTAAGATCCTGAATATCTCGGTTAAGTTCGTCAATGGGCCAAATCTGCCGAATGGTTTTTGTGCTACAGCAATTTGAAATTTTGATTTTTCAATAACTCGAAAAATATTTATCTGATCGAAATGAAACTTGGTTGGAAGATGAACAGTGTCAATATAGAACATGGAAAAATTCGAAAAAAAAATTTTTTTTCGAAAATTTTTATATTTCATTAAAATTTCATCATTTCGCAATGTGAACAAGCGCGTAAAAGCTGTCGACTTCATGTCAGTGCTTTTCTAGATTTTCTCTACTGAAGATACTTCAGGAGGCGGATTGTGGACAACGCTCACTCATTGGCGACATCCCGTACCACGGCAAAACGGAAATTTAATTCCTTTAAATTTGCCTTGTTTTGTATCGGTCAAGTGCGCGATGTCCCTGGTAACTTGTGTTTCTTTTTTGTGCACTTCTTTAGTGACTTATCCATTCGTTCGCTGTCAGTAAATTCGAAAAAAAATATTTTTCAAAATATTTTCGTGAAAATTTCTTTATCATAATCCATTCATACCAAATTTCAATTCGCTGAGGTTATTATTTTCGAACATATTGCAAAAAGGTTTTCTATCCTAATAAGTGTCTGTCTAACTGCAATAGGTGAATTCCTGCAACGAATAACCACAAACAAAACAGTCAAGTATTTTTTGTATTGATATTTCACATCCCAAAAAAATTGCAATTGTTGATAGAAACGGGAGAGTACAGTCTATTGTGTTCTAAGCTAATTTAATAAGTCCTAAATCGGGGCAAGCTTAAACTCAAAATAGAAAAATTCAGACGACGTTTCGACTTTGTTGTTGAGAGATGTATAGCTGGTAAATGAACTAAATACCGTGAACTTTTGGAGATTCCCAGTATTCTTTCGAAATCTCCAAATCAATATAGCGAGCGATCGATCCCAATTCCTGCACCATATCGTACTCTAGCAAATATCTGTGATATTGATCTCTTGAACTAGATTTTGCAACACTTTCTCAGTTGATCTGTCTAGAAAGGCAAAATGTATCTTGCATTGATTTATGGTCCTTGATAGTTCTTCAATCTTGAATTTCATGTAGGATATTATTGTCGAAAACCCAAAAGTGCTGGTGTAATTGAACTTTTTGTATTTATGTTTGATTTGGCTCCTAACCTATTCTTATTGAATGATAAAAGGTAAGCTTTATGGTTACAGAGTCATATTTTCTGAATTACTGTTTTTGAAATATTTTTCACTTTATTATTGGTTTTCATTAATATCTTATATTTTGCTTTGGTATATCTTATATTTCATTGATGAGCTTTTTTTGAAAAACGGCGCTTCCATTGAAAATTTGTTTCGAAATGAATTGAAAAAGTAAGGGGTTGGGTCCTCCAAATTTTTTCATCGTAGGACCCTGGAAATTGTTAGACCCCCACATAGCTGCAGCTATGAGAATCTTGAATTCTTCGCTAAAGTAAGTTCTGCTTATCGGCGAAATCAATTGAATGTTCCCATGGTGATGGTGATTGGTGGAATCATGACCGTCCGATGAACATGCGACATGGAAACTCATGTAATAATGTCTTGAATTCCTATTGACATGTTGATGCTCGACAATCTAGAATTATTACCCACAATAATTCCAGAACTTTCGATATTGTAGTATCATAAGTGTGCATGAAGCGCATCCACCATTCTGTATATGAGATATCTCATTATGATTTGGAATATCGTCATACAAGACGTTCGAGTATTCGTTTCATTTGCCTTCCCCTTCTTATCAAGAATATCCGAGCCTCCGTTGAAATTGTTTCTTGAATCCTGATTGCTCTTAGGTCCATATTGATATCTTGATATTTCGTTGAAATTTGGCCATGCATACATTTTTTTTCTATGAAATTAATAATGATAAGAAAATTATTATCATTTCAGTAAAATGTAGAGGCAGATAAGATTTTCTTCCAAAATATTCCCCCTTGCATATCTTACAGATGTCACTGGTTGAAACAATGGAACATTTTCTATAACTCCGAAATCATTGAGCCGATTTGGCCCATTAGCGAACACAACCGCTGCATTCCGATGCACGACCTATCCTGAAAGTTTCAAGTCGCTAGCTTGCCTCGGTTCGACAATTGTCGGCCAGACAGGATCGATTTTGACACCGGATTCGTCATCAGTTAGTCCAACCTAGTCATCTGAAACTATTTTCAGCTTCAAAATCGAAAATTGCAGACATTTGGACAAAAAGATACCGCGCTGTTCCCCTACAGAACATGCGCGCATAAATTAGAGACTTTGCTCAAAACGATTCCTCATGTCATAAGTTTGTATGTTTCCCTTTCAAATTCAATCCTTTTTGTACTGAAGTTATTAATTTTTTTGGGTTATCTCTTGGTGAACCCACTACGAGGAAAATGGAAATGGAAAATGAAACCATATCAATGCATTGAATAATTTGTTATTTATTCTCAGGAGTATCTCGATCTCCACCAACTGTTGAGCTGTTTTCACTTTCGTGCATAAAATGTTAATCCAGAATGCCAATAAATCTTTTCCAGAGAGCAATAAATAAACAGGTTTTTAGATCCCCATTACAGTGGTCGGTGCCCTAAAACTAATAGCAAGGATTTATGTCGGTTAAATAATTTAATTTTTATCTCGTTTCGTGAAGCAGGGTGAATCTTTGAGTTACTTCGGGATGAGGGAAGGAGAAATGCAAAAATGTAGGTTGATAGAAAAAAGACGGAATTCTCGGAAAGGTCGATTTTTTTGCGAGAGCGCGTAATGTCTATTTTAAAGTCCGTGAATTTCACGAAAAGAATTCACAAGCTCAAGGGATAGAATCGTAATTGTTACAAACGAGATTGTTATATTCGTATGTTTTTTTTCATTAGGCACCGTTTGGACATTAGTGTGTTTTGAGTCAACATTTATTATTTGCAGCAATTTATTCGTTTTGTGTGGAAACATATTTATTTTTCGTTCCGAAATATTTACTTTCAACCAAACAAATAGTTTTTTCGGGTTGGGGGTTTCACAAATATGAAAATGTGAGATTCTTTTTATCGATTCAATATATCTGATATCGTCGAGAGATTGGGCATGGAAAGCACTCGGTGAAGTTTCCTGTAGTCCGAAAAAGCCTATAAAAATATTGATTATCCGGTATAATTCTGATGCAGACCTTTGTAACTATTTATAGTTATTATTTAAGTTGTACTTTTATACTAACCGTAGATTCCTCTTATCTTACACTTTTTTCATTTAACATTTTTCCAGATTCGGTTTCAGTAAAAAGTTACATGCTGTTGAAATTCCAAAAAAAAATCAGTCTATAAATAATGACACACATTTTTCACTAATCTCTTTCATCCTACTTCGAACGGATTTCTAGATATAGATTTGCCACTTCATAAAACTATAAGAAATTAGCATGAAGAATGCAGATAGAGTTTATCTTATTTTATTATAAGAAACTTGAATAATTTCAGAATACTCAATAATCCTTTATAATTTCTCCGCACCGTTTGGAGAAATTCAATGATGAATGTTATTAAATCTGATAAATATTCCAGAAATTACCTTATTTTTATGGATCCATCCCTGATCTGGTAAATGCCGTAAATTGAGCTACGTCCACGGTTATCCGGACCATAGAATACACCGAATTATTTCGCATAGACCTAATATACATATTTTAGGTCGGTGCAATTTCGTGATCAGACCACAGACATGGAAGCTATGTCTCAAAGTCTATGGACCAGATTTTCCATAGAATTCAAGAATTCAATTAATGTGTGTGGGTTAGTTGAATGGTGAAACCTAGGATAAGATTAAAATCAGTGTTTCAACAGTCCATTGTAGTGAAATGTTTTCGTTGCAATAATATGGCAAGAAGCAGGGAATCATAAGAATCAAGTGAGTAAATGATCATATTTCTTTGAATTTAAAACATTGCATTGGTTATTTCGCAAAGTCAAGTGCAGGAGTATACTAGCACATTGAGGAAAAATAGCTAATGATTAAAGTATTTTATGAGGGGGCTCTATGATTAAAATTAATGTACAACTTGGAGATTACAGGTTTAGCTCAACTCTTGTTTTTTGTTTAATAATAATAATAATAATAACTTAAAGACCCACCCTTTGAATTGGACCTCACATTCTTATATATTTTGAAACACCGAACCCATAAAAATGATATGTTCAGTAAGAAATAAATGATATGCCGCAACGAAAAAGTAATGTATCGTCACATAAATTAAATATATTGCGACAACTAATGCATATATTGACACAGGAATAAATAAATTTACAAACAGACTTCTGTCCCAAACGCCGTCTTATAGTTTTTCGTCATTTCGGAAAAATTGTTCCAGAACTGTGAATATTATTTTCTTGAGAAAATTCGATATTTGATATAATTGATTCCATCTCTTTCGAGTCCAATTTTCTGAAATCGCCAATAAAAATCGATTTCTAATCGACAAAAAATTCTGTTGAAAATTGAAGAAATGATTTTCTAATGATTGGATGACAGAGATCATATCACCTTTTGAATTTTGTAAATATTTTTGTGACATAAATCAGAAGGTAGATTATTTCAGACTAGTTAGTAAGCTAGAAGCATGTTTCTCAGTTTATTCGAACTGAAGTTTTTTCGATATTCCTATCGTTGTGGTAGCCTCGAAACGAATTCGACATCTTGCACCATTAGCGGAGGTACATCCTGCTCAACTTGTTCAATATATTAGGACTAAGTTTTGATAAAGTTACATTATTAATAAATCAAATACTCAAATGGATCAAGAATCATGAAATCGGACAAAATGACGTAGAAAGGTCGATTTAATATTGCGATAACATCGGACATTACTGAACGGAACTTCACTGAACTCCTTGCAGATATCAGGTGAAACTCCTAGATTACCTTCCAAATATATCAGGAGTATCGACCTGCTCCAGGGTGGAAAATATCACGATAAGAAATATACGACCCAAAAATAGTTTTCTTAGCTTGAAATTAAAAACAATGATGGTATAAACCTCAAACCATTCACAGTAATAATTTTTACATGACCAATGAAAATCTCTTCAGTTTCTTTTTAGTGGCAAGCAAAATGAGCTACGCTCTCGAAAATTGCAGGTTCGAATCCTGCTGGATCATAGGTGTGTGTATGTGGAATGATGATGGGATTTCCAAGGGTTTAATGATGGATATGGCACAAGTACGCAAGCCCATTTGGGATACATAAATTATTGATCAATTTTCAGCAGTATTGTCTTTGCGAGCTCGTTCTAGAGAGCACTATAATATTTTCTAAAAGGTTTATTATGAAGAAATAAACAATTTTGAGTTGATTATTCGGGAACTATAAGAGTCCAGATTGGCTAAAATCCGCCAAATGGTTCCTGAGTTGTTCTTATCTCATTTTTGATTGATACAAAGATAGAAGAAGGGTTCCTATAAATCATTCACAGACAATCTTTTCGTGTTGATGAATCGAAATTTTGACCAGAAGAAATTATGAATTGGAAATAAGTTATTAAAATATTTCTCTTGAATTTATTTCCTGTTTAGTTTGAATTTTTAAATCTCATATATGCAAGGCACATAAAAGCGATTATCAATTATCGAACTCACCCTAGATATTGAGGTGAAATAATAAGAATTAAATAAAGGAGATACATAAGCCGCATATAAAATACCTAAAGTTCATGTTCGAAAGTAGATATGTGGATTTAAATTTGAAAAATCCAATATGTGCGAGGGTGTATTCAGTTATCTAGCATTATCCTATGAGCTTTTCGAATGATTCGTATTAAAAAAAAAATGAAGATGAGTCCCTGCTTTATTCTTTGCATTGACTGCTTTGGTCAATTTTATACCAACATTTCAATAATTCACCAATTAAGAGTTTCTCGAATGTTGCGATATTCGAATAATAATGAATGAAGCATTAAGGTTTCAACTCTGTAATTCTCTTATAGAATGGATTCTTATGGAATTTGGGTAGTTAATATGTACTCTATTTTTGTACTAAGCGTCGCAAATTTTCATCCGATTATGAAATGAAAAACTGACTAGTTCCACAAACGCACTGATACTTTTAATCAATTTTTAATTGGACAAAACAACGTTAGATTTATCAACTTTTTCTCAAGGAATGCGATTAACAAATTGAAATAACACATTGAAATATAACTCTTCAATTTTCATCACTCACCTTCTGACCGATTCGGTGCAAATGAAAAAATTAATTAATCAACTAACTGATTATTTTTTATTTATCTTCAATTACTTGAGGAAAAATCACGAACATGTTGCCGACCAATATATTTTTGCTGCGAATTATAATGGAAAATGAAGTATAAAAAATTCAAAGGGGCTCAATGATATTATTAATCTGAACAATTTGCATGATTTATAATTTATGGATAATTCATTGCATGAAAACTTGGATATAAGTCGAGTGTTTTTAGTCAATTAGTTTATATTATATACATTTCAAATTTCGATTTCTCATAAATTTCGATATTTCACTCATATAATTTCAATGTTGCTAATTTTTCAACTGATTCATCATAATTATCAGTATATGTTCACATATGAAGATAATCTGAGACAGTTCGTTTTAATTGCTGGAAATAAATGCAAAATACATTGTCTTGCTGCAACAGATTTTACTTGAGGTGGAAATATAACTCATTTTTAATACCGTCACAAATATATCATTTACCAATTTTTTTCACTGGACTATCAAGAAGCCATAGTAGCCGCACTTGAAATTCCGCACTAACTCGAGATAGCTTTCAAATATTCCTGAAAAAATGCAAAAACTACTAACATAGCTTAATTCATGCCGGCAGAGGAAAAATAACAACAGAATATTTTAATTGACATACCTACGTAATACTTCAACACGGTGTTATATAAAATACTTTGAACGTATAATTTCGTTTTTGTAGGATATTCATTCCTCCTTCGCTGGTGACTTGGATATTATAATAAATAGACCTAAAATCAATCTTATAGTGAACTTAAATGTTCAACAGTTTCTCCACGTAATTTCAGGTTATCGGGATCAGTAAATATCTTTAACAACAGTATTAATTTACTAGTGGATGTTCTGCTGGCTATGAAAGGATAGATATTATCGTAAATATCTCCCAATTTAATTTTTTTTACTTTGGTGTCTGTAAGGTGCTGCAAAATTTCGATTCACCGATGAACCGTAAATTTTTTTATTGTAGCCCGTTCGGAATCAAGACACACCTCCTATTTCTGTTGTTATTTTGCGCTCCTCTCTTTCAAAAATTCGTAGTGTCGTGACAGGCAGTCTAAAAGACATACGTAGACTTACCTAAATTTCTGTTTACAAAAATCACGTTCAAAAAAAATAGATCAGAGAGGAGGAGGAGGTGGTTCAGTATCGAAGCGATGGTAGAGAGATTTGTTAAACAACTGAGCTTCTTTCTGAAGCAACATGGCACATTTATATACCACGCGTGTAGCTCCGGATCGCCGTTTACCGATCCGCAGTTTCCTGAGCATGCGCACTGGATCCGAAACGTCGTATAAACATCAATGTATCGTTCCGCTGCGGTCTGCCAGCGAAGGATTCATAACGACTAACAAAGGGTTTTGCATCCCTTTTATTTCGCGAATTTTCTCACAGCCATCCATGTAGCATTGACGCTACTGCGCATGCACCATCTTCGATTTTCCACTTGTCGATGGCTCCTTGTCTACTCTTTTTGTAGGTTTTACCAGTTTTTTATCTATAATTCACTGAATATTGGAACGCGAGCAGTTTGTTTTGTAATACTGCTGGCCTGATTTAATTAATCTAATCGTTCAGGAGAATATCAGCATACTCTTCTGGTTTGGTGCATTTTGCTCCATGCTCCATTTTGATTGGTCCGATTGACGATACGTACGATTTTTATTTCATTTCGTAGGAGTCTTCTCCAGCAGACTCCTACAAGTTACTTATACATACACCATTGGTATAGAATCATTGAAAGATCTTTTCGAACGAGTAGATTTCCGAATTGCCGTCAAGTGGGAATAAAAGCACAAAGCAGCAAGTGGAAAGAATCGAAAATGTCCATCCGAGTTCTTGATTGTCGGTATTTTTTGAAATTTCGAAGGTGAGGATGGATTGTTTGTTGCGCAGTTCCAAGAACCAATTTGGATTAAGAGAAGCTGCTCTACTGGGTGACTCTTCTTCGTGGATAGCTCTGAGGCCAACGCTCACTTATCGGCTACAGCCCGGACCACGGCAAAACGGAAACTTATTTCCCTACTAATTTGCCTTTTTCTGTAGCAGTCAAGTGCGCACTGTCTCATTAATTCATCTAGAAAGAAAAAAATTTCAGTGTGCCCTGAGCTGGGCTGTTGCCGGTAAGTGAGCGTTGGCCTTTAGAAAGCTTTCTAAGATGAAAGGGTTGCCCGAATTAGTCTATAGACCACTACCACAAAAAACTGAGTGCTATGGCATATAACATATAAGTTGCTAGAGAAGGACTTGTTCGAAAACAAGGGAATCGAATATGTTGCTCCATATTCGTCACGTGTTATTTATTTTTCCATTTTCACTCCATATCAGTTTTGAGTTTTCCGAACATTCATAAATATGAAAAATTGGCAACATTGCACATCCTTACCATTTTTCAAGCCATTTGCACCCAAAAATTTTCGTGAAAAAACGAACTCTGGCCTTCACCCCGTATATTCGAGATACTACTTGCTTTTATGTCTACAATATCAAGCAACTTTCAAACTTACTAGATTTAAGTTAGAGGCAACAGTTTTCCTTTCGAAATAATCATTTTGGTTCATTATTCGATGAAATCAAATAATAGACCATCGACGAAAAAAAAACCCTGAAAATTTCAGTTCACAGTTTGAAATATGTAGTTTTGAATGAATCAATAAAAAAAAACGCTGCAAATATCACACAAGGGTTTATTATTTTTTCAGTTAAATAACCCAATATCATACTGATATCTTAAATAACACTTATACCTATATAATTCAAAACTCATTGGTTTTTCTCATACAAAAACTAGATATGTGTTGAAAATTTGGCAATCAATCTTTTCATCTACTTTTAGATATATGATTCTGGATGGAAAGTTAACCGATTATTTCACTGAATTCCAATGTAAGAACCGAATTTTTGGGATTATTGGAAATTTGCAGCGTATTTCTTCATAACTCAGGGATCAATCTCGAGCGACACAATTTTTCTACCAAGTTTAACGGATTTCGGTTCAGTACTTTCAGAGAAAAGACCTGGACAACGGATGGCGGACGGACGGATTTTTTATTAGTTCATTCAAATCTACATACTTCAAAATGTAAACTGTGAAATTTTCAGGGGGCGTTTATTTTGTCTTTTTGATCGATCACTAAGGTTTATTATTTGATTTTATCAAATAATAAACAAAAATTCGTCCACCGTCCGTGTAACTTGGTAGAAAAATCGTTTGGCGCTCGAGATTGATCCTCCAAGCTTACCCTTAGGGCTCAAAACTGGGGGAAGGAGGATAAAAAAAATTATTTCTCTGGAACTTACCTCCGAATTTTCATGAAACTCTCAACGTTGATTACTGTTGCATACCTCAACCTAAAAATTTTCACCCGGATGATTTCCGACCAGTAGTCCCTGACTTATAAAGAAAAACGCTGCAAATTGTGTTGTGAAACACCAATGAGCCAATATATAAGTTTTATTTAGGATATCAATGATATTGGGTTATTCAACTAAGAAAATAATTGCAACGTTTTTTTAACGATTCTAAACTGATGGGTAGACAGGTGGATTTAGACTTTTCTGCTCGGACGATTATAAAGGAAATAAGTGTGAAGAAATAGGAATCCCCATTGTCACTTGCATACCAGATCATTCACAAAATAAAAATTCGGAAGAATTAACAAACCGTTGTCTCCGACTCGTGCTTAATTTTTCACGCTTTCGTCTGTATTTCCATATATTCCATACATTTCCGTGTGTATATCCTATTTCAGAACCTCCGAAAGCCTGTGATATTTAAAACACGACTGAATTTTAAAATAAGTTAAATCATTTAAGTTAGCTCTTACAGTTGACACGTTACTGTATACTCTAAAACAAAAAAACCTATTCTAAAATTCTTGGATCCATTAATCTATTTTTCTTGGGATTTTGTGTCTACCTACGGTCGGCCGTCGGAACTAAAAATCACCCACTGTTTCAATGGTATCGCAATATTGTCTTTCTCAGTCAGGTTTTATTATATCTTTGTACTGAATCCAAAAAGTAGATGGTTTGGTTGGAAAGATATTAGAACTTCACGACTAAGAATATTTCTACCTGAACCCCAAATCTTCATACTGGCCGTACCAACGTAGTAGGGTCACACGGTAGGTAGTAAATCTCTCTATAGTGTCGTCACTGGCCTGTTTCACATCAACAAAGATCGTAGATACCGTAAACTTTAAGTGTCTATTGGACGTTGACCCTCAGTATCAAGTTCGTCACAAAATAAAGACAAAACTGTTATTTCACTCGTTTTTTTGGGAATACTGAATCATCCACGATCTTATTACATTATATTATATAATCTTATACACCCAGTCATTCATTAGATATAGCACGCTAATATTTGGTGCGAAATGTACAATGTGTTAGAGCAGCACAAAACACGAGTGGCTGAGGTAATGTCAACCGAGAAGTAATTCCTAAAATGCACAAAAGAATCGGAGAAAAATTTCTGAAAGAGTACTGAAGTGGGGTCATCAATTTTTTTCAGGACTTAATCATCTCGAAATTTCGCACCAGCATTTTTGAACTACGATTAATTGCGGAGATATCTCCATTCTCCCTGAAATTTTGTTCGCGGTCGTACCATATCGACATGAAGGTTTGAACCATATCTCATCAAAATCTGACGCATAGATGGCAACAAAATTCGCAACTACTGATAAGCGATACGCCCTCTGGCTATAGAATTTTGAACACTTCCAAGCTAGTAGTTTTTCGGCGTGCCTGTTATTCTAACGTAATTTGCTTACTTTTGGAGTTCATTTTCGTGCTTTTGTGTTGTTCTCCGAGTTGAAATTTCGGTATATCGAAAGTGTTTGTAATTCATTAATCGATTCCTTTCTTTCCGATTAAAATTCTCGATTGTATTAATTCGAAATGGAATTCCTTCGAAATGACTATTGTTGTGTGTCTCAACTCAATGTTATTCATGGTCAAAGAAGAAAGGATCATCTAGTGCCTCTAGTTTTTATTGTTTCCAAAGCCAAATGAAAGTAAAGTCAATTTGGAAACAGCATTTGGCAGGGAACTCAATGATAGAAGAAAGGCCTAGCTTTAGAAATTGAAGATTGGAAAACAGGTGACGAAATACATGAAAGTATGTCCACTGCCTTTTCTGCAGATATTTATTCTCATAAAGGTAAATTACAATGGATTCATTTCGAAACAACTTCATGTCATGATGTTTTCAAGTGTAAATGAAAATAAGAGAATTTTGAAGAAAAATGCTACAGAGAAACTACCGAGCACTTCTGTAGCTACCTAATTCACATACTACACAAAATCATATTCTGAAAGAATGATCTGCTTGAAAACCTGACAAAAACTAGATATAGGTACTGTTAGAGTTGATAATAGCTGAAGTTATTCATATAAATACATTAATACTTTTCATTTCTATATATAGGTAGGTTGAACCAACTGTGACATTTTTCATTTTGTATGTGTATCTTGAGCTGCTTCAATATGAAAATGAAATCAATTATATGTCTATCTGTTTTCTTTCCTTTAGAAATACGATGCAAAAGAACTAAAGCAGAAAATCTGTTTTCATTTTATTGATTCACTCGTTTGTAAACAAAGAACATGTCATATCCTTTGGACTGATTCTAGATTTAATACATAATATAGCCTGCATTCAGCACTTCTTCACATAAATAAGATTCCTTAAATTACTTATTGAGGTGCCTATTTTTCCAGAAATTCAAGAAAACTTATTATTGGTTCATTTTGATCCACCAAGCAATATACACTATAATAACACCGAAATTATCCTCCAGGAACGATTTAAAGATTTTATATCGTGATCCAAACGAAAAGTTCCTTCTCAAGAAATCTTACACAAAATTATAATAATTTCTTTAAATATTCAAGCTCTGCTTAAAAAATATTCGTTCTCCACCACATTTCTAGGGTTTGTTTACATAAAACTACTAGCTTGGACAGGTTCCAAATTTATCCGTTAGGACGCTGGTATCTTCGCAGAAGTTCCCAATATGACCACAGCTGTCTTTAATGCATTTCTAGAGACGGCTGTGATATGACCCTCCCTAAAATTCCTGTGAGTCTGTCAGTTGGTATTATACAACTCATTAACAAATTCAGTCTCATCGCATCACGACTTCTTGAGATATTGAGGAAAAACTTCGAAATGAAATAAAACGGGTATTAATACGAAACTGTTGGACGGATTTCAGTCATTAACGTTGGTACTTAACATTCACAATTATATTAAGTTCATTGAATAATGATCATGCACTCATCTTGAAGTAGCCTGTACTGTTATGTGTTGTGTGTCTGAGCACGCTTTCAGAAGAAATGGTGCAACACTGTGCGGTTAGTGAAACACCACGAAGAGATTGTGGACGACAACAGGCAGCAAGGAATGGGCAAACACGGAGGCACGTTTTGAATGATTAACTGGATATCATACAACTTCTGTGGAATCTCCGCTTCAGAATTATATTTCATGATGAGTGATACTGATATTCTTGGCATATATTGCGAGAATATAGAAGAATTTCGGTCCACAATAGCCAAAGGGTCTTTGTTTAAATTTATGTTCGAAAAAATGAGCCACCAGAATGACATCTGAAGTAGACCCAAAACATTTATTAGTTCGTTTACAACCTTGGCTTCTTGAGTAGTTCATAACGAACCCCAATAAAACTAAATAATTGCAAACATTAGCACGTGCTCAAACTCGACGAGTCCGCTCAGGGCATTATAACAATGGTCTGATATCTTATATTCCCACTTTTTTCTAGAACTCCTCTTCTTAAAATAAGGTATGTCTAATAGCCTGAAAATAATTTCTGGTTTGTTTGTCTGTTTGTTAGAAAAATTACGGCACGAGAAAGTTTGTTGGTAAGATGGTCAGGATAATAAACAGAAAATCCAACTTTCGTTGATAAACAATTTGAAAACTATTTTGAAAGGAGGAATGCATGACGTCAAATATGAAAGTTGTGTTGATTTCAAGAAAGGTCTACCAGGCGAAAACATTATCTGGTAGAGGTTGAAAAATACTACAAAGTTAAGCGTCAATTTGATTGCAAAGACACATATCTCCAGGGTACACTATAATTTGAGGTCCTTACTACTTGGATACTGGCTAGTTATCTACCATGAATTTCATGGATGTACTATGGACCTCCAATCAAACACAAGATGTATCTTATGGAACTTCCGAAGTACATCTGAATGGATCCAACCTGAAAATTAATAGATTATCCCCCAAGGATATCCATAAGAAATCCTTCGGAAATATCTATCAGAAACCCTCCAGGGATATCCGAGAGATATGCTCCAGATATATACAAAATATGAAGAAATGATGGTATTGAATAAAAACAATATATAGAAATTTTTTTATAAAAAATATACAATTGAGAATTAATTTCCATTAACTTCGTGATTGTCAACTAAAAATATATAATACTGAAAAAAAGAATAGATGAATTGAAAACCGAATGGAGAAACATAAAACGTCGAGTTGAAGAAATAATTCTACTCCTCAGAGAATATATGTTGGATAATAACAATAATGAATTGGTCCTCTCAGACCTAAGTTCTTTTGTGTTATAATTCAGGACATGAGCAACGACTAAAGCAGTTTCCTATTTATGGATCCTCTATGTGTTCACAGATCAAACTCGGGAATCGTATAAAGTCATTTCATTTTCGAAATTCAGAAATAGGTTTTTTCTCTATGAACCTTCCAACATCGAATATTCCATTATTTGAATTCAAAAATAGAGGACCAAGTTTTGAGAGCTGATTCCTCATCCTTAAATAAAGCAGCTACGTCTCATTTCTTCTCGAAATTTTTAATCCTTTGTCGAATACCCTCTTCAAATAGAGACAATTTCAGGTTGAATATGTTTTCCATGAACGAATTATCAAGATGAACAGTCCGCTACTGTACTAATAAGGGGTTGAAATGACAACCTTTTGCGCTATCTGCCTCAAGCTTTTCAAAGAAAGGGAAAAACGAAAACTTTCAATATTTCATATAGAATATCGATTTGAAGGACTCCACAAATCTAGATCTGTGCTAATTCTTCCTGAATCTGTTCAGCAGTCCATTCTCCCATTAGTAATTCAATATGTTGTTATTGATCGCAAATTGGCCGAAGAAATCATTATCGAAAAGTTCACTTCAGAATAACAGTTTCTTGCCAATGATTTGACCACGACGAAATTTTGCCGTTACCGTACTGCATCCACTCTCGTCTAGATGTCGCTCGATATGCATGATGTATATTTCGGCGCATACTGATTGATGCCAAATTATTCGCGCGAATGTTCTATTCGATTTTACTGAGAGTTCCGAAAAAACCTTTGTGTTGAATTTCGCGATAAAGAGCTCAATTGATGAATCCACCCCGAAGATTCGAACTGAACCATGAATTCAAAAGCTAAAAACTCAAATAACAACACTATCGTGGAAATTAACTACAAATAATTACAATTAGACTGGTATTTCGATTCATCAAACAAAAAAATGTGGAGAAGAACTAACGATAAATCAGCAGCGTGCGTGAACAAATTGGTTGCCAAGGCCATATTTCTTGAGTAATTTAGGGAATAACGATAATGAAGAAATAACAGTGACAGTTAACATATTTTCCCCAATAATTTCGAAAATAAATTTCGGATCGAGCTGAAATTTGCCACACTGTCGCGACGTATCGACCTCAAGGTTTGCGCGAAATTTCTTTGAAATCTTTAGGATAGATTAGCACTTCTGCAGCAACCTACTTGACATATTATACACAAAATCATATTCAAAGAGAGTGACCTGGTTGAAAACCTGACAAAAACTAGATATACTGTTATAGTGGATAATATCTGAAGTTATTCATATAAATACATTAATATTGTTCATTTGTATAAATGGTAGGTTGAACCAGATCTGACATTTTTCATTTTGTATGTGTATCTTGAGCTGCTGTGGTATGAAAATAAAATCAATTATTACTATCTGTTTCCTTTTCTTTCGAAATACAATTCAAAAGAACTAAAGCAGAAGAGCTGTCTTTTTATTTTATCGATTCGCTCGTTTGTGAACAACGAGAACAAGTCATATCATTTGGACTGATTATAGATTTACGACATAAGATGGCCCACATTCAGCACTTTTTCACGTTAATCAGTGTCCTTGAATTACTTATTGAGGTGCCTATTTTTACAGAAATTCGAGCAAACTTAGATATTGGTTCATTTTGATCCACCAAGCAACAGACACTAAAATATTATCGAAATAATCCTCCAGAAACGATTTAAAGCACGATTTTATATCGTTATCCAAACGAAAAGTTCCCTCCCAAGAAATCCTTCACAAAATTATAATAATTTCTTCGAATATTCTAGCTCTGCTTAATGAATAATTCGTTCTCCAGCACATTTGTTTACATAAAGCTACTGGCTTGGACAGGTTCCAAATTCAACCGTTAGGGCGCTGGCATCTTCGCAGAAGTTCCCAATTCTTGGATGTTGGTACATTTTTTGAGTCAACAAATACGAGAGCCCTAATTTTTATTGACCCTTCAAATCCTATTACTTCAGTATGATATAACTTGTAGTTCTTTGTGGAAGAGATTTTTGTCCAGATCCATCTAGGCACCTCTTCGTCGAGAAGTTTACAGGAATTGCATCTTATGATTACTGGATGTTAATGTAAATATGGCAACGCTGGCTGTGACCGTTGCATACTCACAGCAGTACTTCCCAGTTGTTAACACTCAACTTTCTATTCGGCCTGTGGTAATTCGTTAATCTATTCGTTTCAGTACTTTTCCCATAGTAGAATGTAGTTTTGGTTAGGATACCTAGTTGTAGTAGAATCCAAATCAAACGAAATTTCATAATGTCAGCGTTAGATAATCGTGAATGGATGAAGGAATTAATAGAATTGTACCATTCCGAGCCCTGTCTGTGGAATGCGAAATCCAAGGATTATCAAGATGGCAAGAAGAAAGGCGCAGCCTATGAAAAGCTCGTAAAGAAATACAGCGAAGTAGAACCTCAAGCTGACAAAGAAGCTGTACTGAACAAAATAGAGAGTTTGCGCTCTGATTATAGAAAAGAACTACAAAAAGTTCTAACGACTAGGTCTGAACTGACAGGTATTGAAACTTACGAACCAGAATTATGGTATTTTCCACTGATGAGGTTTCTGGACGATCAAGAGTATCTTGAGAATGTGGTGAGAATTTTTTGAAGTTATCTTTTAGAACTGAACAGTTTGAGCCTTTTTTATAATATAAAGTAGTCTTTTCAGAGGAAGAAGGTCTTGGTTTCAAACAATACCTCTCCATCAAAAACAACGCCAACCGGTTTCGACATAATTTCAAAGTGTTCTTCAGGGCTCTGAAATGGACAATGGTGAATAAAAGTTAACGAAAAAAAAACAATCAATTTGACACGATGACAATGTAAAACGTAGTAACATCGATTTATCTTAATTACTCTATATTTAGGCATACAATATTCAAACTTACAGTTTTTCAACAAATGATTTTATTGTCATTCGTGATGGGCAATGTGCGAAATAGAAAATAAAAACAAAGACAAACAAACGCATCGGGAGGACAATTCTGACTGAATTAGGAACCTTCAACTCATACGTCAATTTCAGAGCCCTGAAGAAGACTTTGAAATAAAGTCGAAACCGGTTGGCGTTGCTCTTGAAAGAGTGGTTCTGTTTGAAACCCAGATTCTTCTTTTAAAAAAACTACGTTATCTTTCAGGTCCTTTCACATGAATTCATTTGTTTTTGGAAATTATTCATTCGGAAGTAACGTATTAATTTCCTTTATTTCCGAACATTGGAAACCTACATCCCAGGATTTCACCGAAATTATTAATTCATTGAATTTAATCAAGATTAATTCAATCTGGAAATTCAAAACGTTCTTTTAACGACTCACTAATATCTTACAGTAGAACCTTGCCGTGAAGCTGTTGGTTCAAAAAGCTCTTGATTTATCACTTATTGATTGATTGTTGATCAGTTCATTAAAGATGTTATCCTGCAATTCCTCGAATTTTTGGAAAAGAATATCTAAGATGAAATCTCAAAATCCTACAGGAAAGCTCGAAGCCGGGTCCAGATGAATGTAATCCGAACAGCGAATGCAATAAAATTTACATAAACGATTCGGCGAATAGTGTGGACGGCACTCGAGCTCACATTCAACTGCATCGTTCTAGTTGAAAACCGAGTCTTGACCGAGCAGAAAGAACGCTGCCTCGAACCATAAAAGTCCCTGTGATTTATTGCACTCGCTGTTCGCATTACACTCATCTGGATCAAGCCTTAAATTCTACAAGAAATGACGGGAAGAGCAGATTAACCTAAAGATGACCTATTAGTGTTTATTGAAATAGCACCTCATAAAACTACAAAGCTGTTTTCTATTCATCTCACCATTAAGGCCGATTTACATCAGAGGAGCGAATGCTCATTCTGTCCCTATTATATCAAATTCTTCTAGTGTAAACAGACGTGGAGCATTTTTGTGGTCGTTTAATGTGTGTTCGCAAAGATTCTATGCAATGTGTTAACGTTGAAAACGTGTTTTCGTTTGTACAGAAAGATTAACAAGAATGTTCTTGTTCAAGCTCTTGCTCTTTGTTCGTTGAGTTTAAACCTACCTTTAGAAAGCTGAATGAAGATGAGTCACCCTTCAGCTGAGTGTTCAGTATTCGAACAACAGGTACTTTTGAACATCCAAGGAATTATGTTTGTTGGAAGGAAGTGTTGGGAATACATTGCTTATTTGAGCACATCAGACTCTGAAGGAAGGATGGATACTAGAAGAATAAAACTACACTGGATAAGTTTCTTCCAAAGAGGAGAGAATAGACGAGTACATAATTAGTTCATCTATTTTTGGCCATCAAGTTCAGCGGAAAAAAATTCGAACTTTAAGAATTGGCCGAAAATAAATTAAATTCAATAGTATGGTAAAGCAAAATATGATAGAGTAGAAAAAGTCCAAAGGAAATTGAACGCAGGGCACAGCAAAGTGGTGTCTCAACAAGGTGAATGGAAAACTGACAATTTTAACCCTTCGAATTGTATGTGCTAAGGTCTCAGAGTATGATTCTTTATTGCTGTACAGAATAGTGGATATTTTCACTAGATGGATAGAAACCATTTTCCATCTTTTTCATCTGGAGATCTCATGTGGTATCTGTATGGCCTCTGCAAAGTCATTACCCCGCAGATATGTACGTGGACAGCATACTCAAAATGAAAACACATCTAGTACTTGGAAATCCTTACTTACACTTACACTAACAGAAAATTATAGAGGAGATGTTTAACGCTAAGAGCCTGTCATTTTCTCCATCTCATTTTGACGGTGTTGCGTGAATATGGGATTTGTGTAATATCCATAAATTTTTGTTCATTTTGTTTCATAGATTCAACTGGAGCATTCTTGAATTCAGATTCCTCGTGAGATGATATCTCGCGAAATAAACTGTGGGATATAAAAATAGAGTTTTTCAATTTGGCACCCTATAGCTCCGTGGAAACTAACTGTTTGTCTCACATTGATTGACTAAAATCCTCTTAAGTGGAAGTTCACCAAAAGGTGCTTTACCACTTTACCCTTTGTTAGTCTACAAAAGTACATCTGAACATAACTTGATCAAAAATTGGAAATTTTAAGCATATAAAGAAAAGGGAAAAAACTGTGAGTTCTCCTTGTTGATGTGTTCATGTTTTTTCCCTTTTCTTTATATGCTTTCTTTTATTAATTTTTGATCAAGTTATATTCAAAAGTACTTTTCATAGACTATACGGTTTAAGTGGTAGAGAACCTTTGGGTGAACTTCCTCTTGAGATTTCTAGTGAAATGAAGATATTTAGTATTATTATTATAAATCTGTTTATTCTTTCTTTTTTAGCATACTGATGGACAGAGTTCTCAGAAAAAAGAATCTCAGTTACTTAACAGTAATTCAGATACTCAAAAGTATCTAAGTTACTGTATCTTAGTTCCTTTTTTTTATTGGCGAAAAGTAACTAGTATATTAGATACGTTTCAAAAGGAACTGTATCTTGTAACTTAAAAAAAAGTTTCTTTAGACGAATGTGTGTGAAGATGGCCCAGCGCTTTGCGGTTTTCGAAAACATTTTTTTCTGCTGAAATGTCCTTGGTTTGTGCCGTTGAAATTTTCCTTTATTCCGGTTCTCAAGATATTCCAAAAAATGTCCAAAATAGGCCAGCCCAGCTCTTCTCGAAAAACTGGGTTCCAAATGGGTGAAATAGATTGTGCTATACATATACTGAGTTGTACTTCTCGAAAGTCTATTTCTCCAGAAATCAATAATGCAGAATTTCCTTCTCAAAATGGAGTGACAAATTTGTGTTACATTTGTGCTGAATTAAGCAATAAATATTTTCACGAAATTTTGTCTGGTTTCCCGAGAAATCTCGAAACTGAAACCAAAGTTAGCCCAACACTTTTGTTTTTTCGTAATGAAAGTAAACAAAACTTCTAATATAGGTACGTGAGATGATTCTTGCCGTTGAATTGTTCACGAAAATCCAGCTAATTTTTCACAACAGAAAGATTTTGGAAGAAAGTTAGCCCAGCACTTTCATATCAAAAATGGTTCAATATAGTTGTGCTACATTTATACTCACTTGTGCCGGTCAGATTTTCATAAAAGACTTTCCTCTTTTTCTTCGAATGGTGAGAATTAGAAAAAAATCAGTTTTGTTTTGAGTAAGTAAATGAACTGTTATCTGTTACTCCTTGAATCATTCATTGTTTGTTTGAGGTTGTTGTATTTTTAGGAGGTTGCTTTTAGTCTGTCTCACGTAAAAATTTCAATCTCCAAGTCTGGCGTCAATGAAATTTGAGCTTAGCATAAAAATTCTCCTAGTCTTTAAACTAATTAAGTCATGAAACCAAGAAAAACATAACTTCATCAAAAACGTTAAGAAACTCTAACCTTAGATAGAAAGGAACTCAAAAAGTATCTCATCTTTTTTAAAAAATAACTTTAAGATGCGTATCTAAGTTCCTTTTTTTGAAGAATATCTAGATACTCAAAGTAACTTCGGATACTCTATCAAAAAGTAACTTATCTAGTATCTAGATACTTTTTCAAAGTATCTTTGACAGCTCTGCTGATGGACGCGAAATATTCGCGCGATTCTCTTTGTTGTTGAAAAATTCCAACTAAAAGCAAATGTCATGTCAGACGAAAATCGTTGGAACAACAATTAAATACAGATTTTTCTGTATAACCTTTACATAATATCTTTCGATATTGATTTGATATCTTACGATATACTTTTATGTCTTCGACGTACTACGTCTTCAATGACAAAATTATTATATCAACTGGCATATAATGATCAAAGTAAAAAGCTTGAGAAAAGTATGAAAAAATGAAATACAACCTAAAAACAATACTAGACACAGTGTTTCATCTTCTATCTTTCGATTTAGAATCATCAGTAGCATTTATTCTATATTATACATCAAAAACTCACCACGTGTTTTGTTACGCACAGTTCACTTCAATAACGGAAATAAGCAGGTTTAAGTCTATACGCATGCTTGTTAGAATTGTGCATAGAAACAATAATGCCACAGATTTTACTTACACCTTCTTCTTTCCTTGACAAATGAAATGCGGTAAAAAACATTTTCCAAAATCTTTATAACCTCAAAAATTAAATGACAGTTGATATTGACCCTTGAAAACTATAAGTTTTCATTCAAATATTAAATTCAAAAAAGTCTACTTGTTAGAGGCTATTGAAACAACAATTAAATACAGATTTTTCTGTATAACCTTTACATAATATCTTTCGATATTGATTTGATATCTTACGATATACTTTTATGTCTTCGACGTACTACGTCTTCAATGACAAAATTATTATATCAACTGGCATATAATGATCAAAGTAAAAAACTTGAGAAAAGTATGAAAAAATGAAATACAACCTAAAAACAATACTAGACACAGTGTTTCATCTTCTATCTTTCGATTTAGAATCGTTGGATTCAGTCAGATTATGGGTACAACCCTTCAGAAACATAAAATGTTAAGCCTTGATTAGAGGATATACTCACCCCATTAGATGCTATTTCATTATTCATCTGAACTTTCCAAATTCACTTAATGGAATAATGTTTCAGAATTATCCAGCAGATTCATTAGAAACAGCGCCAGGTGGAGAGCCAGGAACAGCTTCCAATTCTGCATCTGGCATTTCATCGTCTCAAAGAGCTGCAGATAGAAACCATAACGGGACACTTGCAGAGGAAAATGTCTTAGCGCTCGAACATGAGGACGATTTTCAGGACATATTCGGAAAAATGGTGGCGATGAAATTCAGAGGAATGAGCGAAGAACAAAGAATATTGGCAGAAAAACTAATGGATGAGGTTTGGAATGCAGCTAAATGCGGAAAGCTCACAAAGTTGCATACGTTGGTCAATACTGATACGGAAACTATGGACACGCATGAATGCAATGGAACTAATTCACCATCTTCAACAACGAGACTTGGATCTGTGATGTTTCATTCTCTAGATTCGCAGCAACAACAAGCATCAACCAGTGTTTCACAGGATGGGGATATCGAAGTTATAACCGAACCATGTACCTAATGAATTTTCATAATGAATATATTGCAGTCCATATTAAATTTTTTTCGTTTGTGAAAGAACACGTCCGACCCAACTCAATAAGCTTATTCCCAAGTATTCAGAAAAAGTTCTTATTGCAAAAATATATCCATTCAATAAATATATTTTGTCCACGACCATTGAAGAATAATATATAATATATATTTCGATGGCTCTTGTTGAAGGAAAATGATAGTAATTAATGAAGTCGTGGATAACAGGTGTGTATAATGATTATTATATACTCCATGCATAGATCAAGTGAAGGTTTTGATGTTTCTCGTAAGCTTGACAGTTTCCAGTAATCACAGTGAACGAAGTTCAGCATTCTGACAACTCTTTTGTAGGTTCTTCAAAGTAAAGAATCATTCCAATTTTACCAATGAAATCGTGGATAAAGAATAGTATTTAACTCGCATATAACTGCTATTATTCATCCTCGTGAATAATAGCATTCATTATATGCTCGTGAAATAATATATTTTTATTGCACCTCGCAAATATGCTATATGCTCAGTAGGTAACCATACAGCCCAAATTGTTGTTGAGTTAAGGTGTTCCTTATTTTGTAGGTGTTTTCTGGGTATTCACTTCCAATATCTGAAACAAAACAAAAAAAAAGAAAAATTTTCATTTAATTTTAACGCTCTTCTTCTAGGGAACAGTGCGTTATCATTTCGTCACGATGTCTGTAATTTTCGAATTTTGAGCCGAAAATGGTCTTAAATGATTGGGTTGAACTCCCTGAAGAAGAATAAGTGGTCAAATTCAATTATGTCCTTCTGTCCGTCCGTATGTGCTCTAACTTTCGAATAAAAAGACTAAGCGACTTGAAATTGTCAGTTTGGATTTGGAGTTCTATTATCTCGATTGAGTTCGTTAATGGGTGGAATCGGTTGAATAGTTTCGGAGTTGGGCTCATTTGAAATTTTGAGGTTAATTCCACCATATCTCATGAAGTATTGATTCGATCGAATTGAAACTTCGTGGACAGTTTTGGAATACCAACGCGCAACTTAGAGCAAAATTTCGTGTGGATACAGTTGTTAGAAAATTTAAAAAAAATTGATTCGAAAATTTTGAAAACTTTCGATGGAAATTTTTTTTTTCGAACTTATTTATTAGATTTCAATGGAATTTTGAACAAATTTCAGAGTCAGTATTTAACAACAATGTTAAAAATTTCAGTTCGATCCGTTATTTATTTTCAGAGATATGAGGCAAAAAAATGTGCCAAATTTCGTTGTTATTTGCAATTTTAACGTTATTTCCGTAATATCTCAAGAAGTACAAATGCAATCAGATTGAAACTTCGGAATTAGGTGGAGATTACCAACACGCAACTAGGCGAAATTTCGTGTTGATCTAATAGTTAGAATTTGAACAAGCGCGTAAAAGCTCCTGCTTTGGAAGTGAAAACCAAGAAAACACCTTAAAAATAATGCAAAGTTCTCCCAAAATCAGCTTTAATCGACACTTATCATTAAACTCTTTTCGCGGCATCATTTACGCATTTAAGCACGAAGACGAAAATTTTCCTAAAATTAGAATACCACATTTCAACACAGTTAAACAGTTCTTCATAAACAAAAGATACATTTTCATTGCCATATATTTGTTTTTCGTCAAATAACTGCAGCCAATTTTTCTCAAAACTCACGTGGCAATATGGATTAAGAAAAGAGAAAATTTACATATCCATGAAAATGCCATAAAATTTCGAGTAAAATGTCCTACGGATTTCAATGCAGGGTTATGTAAAAAAAACCTATTCGGAATAATGTAGATATTATCCTTGACAGAATAAATTTATGTTTTGAGATTGAAGTTTCTTCATTTCAATTTCATGACACTCAGACTAACTTCTTGTTCTGGAGCTTTTCCAAATATTTCGTTTGAAAGACATTCACCTGATAATTTTTATCCTAACGATATATTGCAAAGTATTTCTGATATGGGTTCGACTCAAAAGAAATGACTGATATATAATATTTTATTCATTCCTTACAAACGTTCATTGTACAACCTATTTGCTAATTGACTAGAATCCCTATAGTTCACATTTCTAAAATATGTACCTATCTATCTTCGATTGCTTCATCATTATAATTATATATGATTGGCTCACCAATAACTATCTAATTTTTTCAGTACAATAGTAATTATTCTTTAAATATATTTTGTATAAAATAATAGAAATAGTTCAGGTCACATGACGTGACTCATTTCATTATCACAATAGGGTATTTGACGTTACAAAGAAATGCAGCACAGATAACCTTATATTAATAAATATGTTTTCGAGGATCTATATTATTTACAATAATTGAGTCATTGAATTAGGTCGAATTTAAACATGAAAACCTCTAAATTAACTCGAAATTTCATCAAATACCCTATTTACTTTGGCTGGATTAATCTTTACAACTAATGACTAGAAATCATTCTGTTAGAGGAAAAAGTTGAAAAATATTTGCCTCGTTCCAAAACACTTTCACAATGAGTTATTCCAATAAAAGAAACCGTTTTCATTAATCAAATTTAAGTGGATAATGAAGAAGTAATTTCTATATCTCATCCGACACACAGGGTCTTCATGAATGATTGTCCCAGTTGTCTGAATAATTTTTATTTTGCTATTTCTGATGCATACTGTTCATGAAATTTTTCATGAAGAAAATATTGCTTTCTTATTGATTTCATGATAGTACTCGAAAAGTATTGAATCGTGATTCGAAAAAATATATAATTGTTTTGTAAACCAGCTGAAATATTTTTTGTAGAAATAAATGAGATTTGGAGATTTCTAGTGGAATCAAAGAAAAAGTACGATGAACGACAACGGAGGGCGATGATTTATATATCCCGAAAATAGAATTTTTTTAAATAAGAATATTATTTCCTTTGAAAGGATTCCTGTTATCAAACGAATGTTTAAGTTAACAATATATGGATGAACAATTATTTTCAATGACACAATATTTTCTGTCAGCTACAGCGTACCTACATGTGGTTTCTTCAAGTTTCACACTGAGGAAACAATGCGCATTTCAAGTAATTTCCAGAAACGCCATTTTTGAAATATGTTTTAGGACCTTTTTTCCTTTTTCAATTTTATTTTTGATATCAGATTTTCGAGAAAAATATTTTTTCAGCGATCTGTGGTATGGATGACTCAAATGGAGGTACCACTTGAAGATTCTATCTGATGTTAAAATCTACCTATAATGTATAAGTTGGAAGTCGACAAATAATGAGTTTTGAGCTTGTGGAGTCACCTTTCTCTCCATAAAATTTTCTGAAAAACAGTAGAGTCTCTTGTAATCTTTGTTTCATTAAGTCTTATCTTGTGAAATACGGAGTGGCCCTAAAGTAGTGTTTGGCAGAAGTTTCAGGGATATAATATCCTTATAGGGATAAGCGAGACGCCCCCATATTTTGGTAGGACATTATTTGTCACTGAAAAATATTAACTTCATCGGCTTTATACCAATAATACCATTGCTACACGAAACATGTTGAATCTTGCTGTTTATAATTGCAGTATAAAAAATATTCAATAGTTGTTCGATACAAATTCAACATCATCCGAAGAAGTATCGGATTAAAGAAAAGATGAAATAATAATGAAAAATAAGAAAGAAGCATTCATTCTTCAAAAACCAATCACGAAAAATTATTGAGAATTATTTTTGAATAGTTTTTTAGGAAAAATAGAGTTGAAAACTCAATGAGTTTGAGAGGGTTAATAATAGCTGATGGAATTGGAAACTTTTTGAAAATGGTTTGGGAAAAATTACAGCGATCGATTTTTCACATATTAAAAGTTCAGTTGAAAATGACTTTCGATTCAATATTTTCAGGTTGCAGTCATATCAAATGATTTCATATTTATCCATAACTTGTGGCCAATAGTGGGTGCTCTCTCTGAATTCTAAGTATTTTTGAGACAACTGTAATTCACCGTGGTCTTATGGCGAAATCTAATTGAAGCTAAAGAAAAATTATTCGATTTCAAGTTCAAGTTTCACTTGAATAAAAATCGGATTAAACCCGCAAAATCGGATATTAGATTCGATGTTCTCTTGAAAAAAAATCTGTAGTTGAAACTAGGTGGTATCTCTCAATTAAGAAGATATGACGATATGAGCCCTCAAAGTTGCATTATAAGGTCACTTATTCCACAATAAAAACGATCACTCGTTTCTTTTGTATAATCCATGAATCATATTTGAACCTTTGCTCAAATATAACAGGCAATTTCTCACAAGAATGTTCAAAATAGGGGGCATCGGGTATAAAAGTTACAGAGGGTCGAAAGTACCAATAGCGGTATACAGGGCGATTCATAAAGTTGTACATTAATAATTTTAACTGTGAATTCTTCTCATCAAATAGAACACTTCTTTCCTTTACCATTTTTCCAGATTTGGCTCAAGCTGTTGAAATTCCCAAAAAAATCGGTCTTTCTTTTGTAGCTTTGAGGTGGTTACTCCGAATGAGATGAATTTTGATGTGAAGTTTTCGCAAACTATGACACATATTCTTTAGTAATAACTTTCATCTCTCAACAGTTTTCCAGTTGTAGATTCGCCGATTCATTTAACTATAAGAAATAATCATGAAAAATGCAGATGCAGTTTATCTTATATCATTATGAGAATCCTCAATTTTTTAGAATACTCAATTATTCTCTACACCGTTTTGGAGATATTCAACGTTGAATGTTATAAAATTTGATAAAATCCTAGAAACTACCTTATTTTTATGGATACGCCCCTGAACTAGTAGAGGCCGTTAATTAAGCTCCGAAAATACAAGGAAATATTTATCCATTCCGCATAGACCTAATATAGATATATTATGTAGGTCTGCCTAATATACTTACATGAGGTCTGTGATATTTCGTGATCAAACCACAGATATGGGGACGAAAGTCATTATTTTCGTTGTTTCATCATTATATGAAATCATAAAGTATATTCAACAAATTAATATTGCATATTTGTAGAGTAAAGATGACAGTTCCAAAGGATCATATTAGTTCAATCGAACATATAACTGATAACTCAAAATTTGATTGAAAGTACAAAGTTTAAGTTAGTTTCTGGTCTCCCCTTTCAATAAAAACTAACAATTGGAAATATCAGAGAACTACCTAACCTCTATTTCTTCTGATTTCCACCTACTCCAAGAGTGAAGGCATTGAGGCAATTTAATCGGCCCGATTTCCGTGTATTCGCCTATGACAGCTGGCGGGAAATACTTATCAGTCATAAACGTCCACCAGCGATGATAAGGCGTTGTTCCCAGACTTCACTCCAAGATTGCCTAATAATCTGTGCAAATAGAGGTTAAATGGTTGTCCGGTATTTAAATTTTCTTCATGAAATATTGTATAATCTTGGAATGAATCGCGACCAATCATTTTGTTAAGTTTGAAAGACTTTCTGTGAACTATGTAAAAGCAATGGGTGTTTGTCTTCAGGGTGAAGAAAGAGACCTGAAGATGCATCTTATCAGAACTTTGGAGGCCTATATTTTCCAAACTATGGGGTACCCAGTTTCGACTGCAGATTTTTTGTTCAGAACGCAGTACCTACAATGATACAAATCAATATGTTCGCGACGGGAATGTTTGCAGGTTTACCAAAATCCAAATCAAAGTGTTTCAGTAATCATACTTTAACCATCGTCCATAAATTCCGCTCATTCCGTTATTCCAAATATAAAATCCAAAAATCCCATCCCACTACAACAATAAATATCCCAAGATCTCTACATTGTCGATCCAGATGGCCTCGTATTATCATTCGGAGGTCCACTTTCGCCTTGCATAGTCTGCTGCTGTTGCAGAAATTTAGCGGCAGCTGGAAATCCTTGAAGATCGAATCCAGGGGGCACCACAATCGGAGCGCCACCTGCTGTTCCTTGGAGATAAGCTATGAGACGTTTCATCTCCTCTAATGCATTGGCCTGCATCAGTATGTAGTTCTTGGCGAGGAGTAAAGTAGCAATTTTACTGAGTTTCCTAACTGAAGGAGAATGAGCATACGGTATAACGGCCCTGAGGTCGTCCAGGGCGTCGTTCAAATCGTGCATCCTCCGTCTCTCTCTGGCATTGATGTTCAGTCTTACCGTTTTGCCTTGTCGGTTCTTTCCTTTGCCTCCAGGTGCGTTTTGTGAGTTATTTGGTACCGGACGGGATTGGGGAGATCTACAACTGTTGAATTTAGTTAAGAATCATAAGTATATTTGACCTCGATCATCTGGAATGTTGGGAAGTGAAGCACATGCATTACTGAATTCAATGAATTGAAATTCTCGAAAAGCGCTGAAGTTATTAGCTTTTACACGCTTGTTTAGATTAGTTGATGAAGCAGTCATCATTTTTGCGCGCATGTTCTAGGGGAACAGCGTGCTATCGTTTTGTCCAAATGTCTGTAGTTTTCGAATTTTGAGCCGAAAATGGTATCAAACGACTAGGTTGGACTCACTGATGACGAATCCGTTGTCAAAATCGATTCTGTCTGGCCAGCCGGCAGTCCGACATCACGATTACGGGCGTACGGAGGATTCTATCGACTTGAAAATTTCAGGGTAGCTTGCATTTCGAAATGCGAATGTTGGGTTCGTTAATGGGCGAAATCGGCCAAGAGGTTTCGGAGTTAGAGCCTTTTGAAATTTTGAGGTTATTTTCGTGATAACTCGGAAACTACTAAAAAGGTTGGATTGAAACTTGGCAGTTAGTTGAAGTATAACAACGCGCAACTTTCTGCAGAATTCTGTCGAAATCGTACTGTCAATACATTTTGCAAAAATTTTTTTCAAGAATCTTTTAGAAGAAATGCTCTTTTTCTGAAAACTGTTCATCATATTCGGAATAACTTTTACGAGGGCATTAAGCTTTATATGTCGCAGTAGTGTACCAAATTGTATTTCGATCCGATCATAATTTTTGGAGATATTTAAAAAAAATTTGTCGAATAACGTGGTTTTTTCCTCGATATCGTTGTTTTTTTCGAAATAACTCCAAACTTACCGATTCTATCATGATGAAACTTGGCAGCTAGTTTCAAAATCCTGATTGACAACTTTGTACGAAATTTCGAGATGATCGTGTCATCAGAACAAATTGAAAAAAAATTTTAATTTTTAATTTTTTCAAATATTCAATATTCTGTGATCATATTATCCTCATGAAATTCTGTTTGGATCTTCGAAGTGTCATTTTTCGATAGAAAGTATTGGATTTCAATACGATCTAATTTGTGTTTTTGGAAAAAATTGAGAAAATAAAATTTTGAATGGGTATATCTGCGGAATCATTGGGTTTTATCCATTCACGAATTCGGCCTTCGTAATTAAGGTCCAAACCCACTCTACAAATATCGAGTTTCTAAGTGGTTTCTTCCGGAAGTTATTGTGTTTATGGTTAACCGTAAGGCGAAAAGCAAATTGTTGGCACTTGGCAGTGCAGGGTATCCTTATTGATATTGGTTGCTCACCTCATATTTTGGCTTGGTCCACTTTCCGGATTGTTTTCATCCGAAGGTCCACTATTGCCCTGAAGATTTGAAGGATATCCTTGGAAATAAAATCCACCTAAACCAACTGCACCCAAAGGCGTTCTTCTACCTGGTATTTGACTTTCTTCTCCATTATTTGGATGGAAATTTGGATAGTTGGCTGGGTCCATCGTGGTACCTGATGAACTGGGCCCTCCTACTCCTGTTCCTCCCTGAAAAATGTAGTAATGATGGTCAGTGAAAATTTACCTACTGAGAAGATTTGTAGATTGTTTGCAAAGTGCAATGTTAATTGAAAAAGTCTTCCATGCTAGAAATGTTCTAGAAGGTGTCCAACAAGGCTCATTTCTTGGTCCGCTCAATTTTGATTAACATCAGAATATTAATCAACTTCATTCGATATTGAAAGTACCAATATGTTCACAGATGACTATCACTTTCAATACGATATCAACGTAACTGATCTGAATGATGCAGCCTTGAGAATTAATGATGATCTGAAACAACTAGCAGACATAGCAGCGAAACATTCATTGAATTTAAAAACAAAAAAATGTTTTGCTCTAGTATTCGGTTCGAATGAGAACAAAAACTTTTTTAGGGGTTCAATCAAAACAAATAATAATGATGCTATTCCATATACATATTCATAGCGCAAGAGACTTCGATTTGGTCTTGGACAAATCTTTGAAATTTCGTGGTGAGTGTAGTTCGGAAAGCTTATGGAGCATTGAGATAAATTGCTTGAGCCTACATATAGGTCGTACCTGCCAGTTCATACTAAAACGGTTTTTTTCAGTTCTCTTATTGTTCTCCGGTGTTTAGTTGTTGTCTTGGTCCAGAAACGTTGAACCGGATGGAATCATGTGCCAGAAAGTTGATTGATCATTTTGAAGATAAGATCACCTTGAATCTACAATGTATTGGTGTGCAGAATCGATGTTCATAATATCAGCAAACTATATGGAAATGAATATATTATCGTGTCCTCAACACAGGATATCTACTTTTGAAAGAAGTTTCAGTTAAAATATAATATTCACAGGCTGTTCATAAGTATTGATGAATTCGAACTGTCAAATCAAACTAGGTTCAAGAAAACGATCAATGCTTATGTCCTGGATTCTTCATCGACATTTCTTTATTCTCTCTGTGAATTATGTTTGTTGATATTTTGTTGTTTTTTTTGCGCGCATGTTCTAGGTGGACAGCCTGCTATCATTTTCTTCAAATATCTGTAATTTTCGGATTTGATATTGGAAATGGTCTGAAACGTCTGGTTTAGATTGATGACAAATTCATTGATGAAATCGATTCTGTCCGGCAGGCCGCAGGGGTAGGCACGACTAGGGGAAAGCGCAGAACCCTGTCTACTTAAAGTTAGGTTAGGTTACCTATGGAGAAGCGACGGTTAAGTTGATGGGAATAATTGGCCAAATGGTTTCGGAGTTATAGCCATATGTTCACAAATTATCGTGTCAACAAACGGAGAGCTGACCGGAAAGAATCGGATTCTTTATTGGTGACTTCTGATCGTTTGAATCCATTTTTGGCTCCAAATTCGAAAATTTACAGATATGGGCGAAACTTTAACAAGCTGTTTCCTAGAACATGTTTTCGAAGAAAAAAATTTCATGTCACACGGACAAAACAAAATAGGTTATAGAAGTGAGATTCACGGGATTGATAGTATTGAACAAATTATGAATAATTTGTGATCAAAGTTGTACCATGCTGTGCGCCATTTTTTATTGTGTATGAATGAAATAATTCATTTATTTATCGATATATGTAATTCAAGGCCAACGTTGGCACTATTGGTTGTGGTTTTACACCTGAGAAGGAAGACAATATATAATCACCTCAAAATAACTGCAGGCCTTTCAATTACTCTCGAGTGTCTATTGTGGGATATTGTGAAAAAAAAATTGTTCAAAAAAACAGAAAAACATTTGGAATCAATGTAAATATTGTGAATATTCGAATTTCTGTGGGATCCACTCGAAACTTATAAGCATTAGGCACCTCAAAGTTTTTGTTGGAAATCTGATTACTGTAATTCTAGGGTTATGTTTACATGCTCCTGACGCTACAATTCAATCTTTCTGAAATTTCTCATGAATCGTACGGTGCCTGAGTATTTTCATTTAATACATGATATATTGAATTTGAAAATTTATTGATTAAAAAACACAAATTTCTTTTTTTTTTCATACAAATATTACATCGAACCTACCCCACTCTGCCAACCCCATCCTTGAGCGTTTGTCTTGAGCCAGTGGGCAGGTTCCACCACAGTCCGAGAAATTGGCAAAGATGTAGTTTCATCTCCTTCAGATGAAGATTCATAATCCAGAGACTTCATCTTCAAAGTCTTATATAATTCTCAAGGCAGTCCAATAAAACTCAAATAAAATAATTCTCACTCATTCTGCTTATCACTTCAGAATCACTATTTGAGGTTAAAATTTATCACAGTATACGTTCTTTCCATGTTTCATTCAGTACGAGTTAGGCATCCTAACAAAAACAACCAAATCTCGTCGTGCAGTGCAAAACTAACATCAAAATCAGAGACAATGCCATCTGAACCACAGTTGAACGTGCTAGTGAAAAATTGACAGATGCGACCCCATGAATGGATAACGTTTAGTGGGGTTAGAAACCAGGGGCGTCTCTTTGCGTCTATCATCCCCTAAAGCGGCTCACCCTCTGGGAACAATAGCGATTCGAGCAAGTGTCCATGAAGCAGCCGATAAATGATGAAATTCAATACATGCGTCCTTGCAAGGTGTTCATGGCGGAATGAGATGTCAAAATTTCTATAAAAGCACTGCGTGCTATTGTTTCTTCTAAACGCCTGTAATTTTCGAATTTTGAGCCGAAAATGGTCTCAAACAACAAGGTTGTACTCACTGATGACGAATCCGGTGTCAAAATCGATTCAGCCGAGCGTATGCACGATTACGGGCGTACGGAGGATCCTATCGAAAATTTCAGAGTAGGTTGCATTTCAAGATGCGAAGGTTAGGTTCGTCAACGGGCAGAATCGTCCGAATGGTTTCGGAGCGATTGGATTGAAACTTGGCAGTATAACGACACGCAGCTTCTCGCAAAATTTTAGGAAATTTTTTTTCGAAACTATTTAATATTGATCATATTTGAGAAACAGTTTGTTTACACCCTGAGCTCCATATTTCACAGCATTGTACAAAATTTCCTCGGCTGTTAGACCTACCGTTAACACAATAACTTCCGGAAGAAACTACTTCGAAATTCGATATTTGTAGAGTAGGCTTGGGGCTTAATAACATGCAAAGGTCGAATTCTTGATTGGGAAAAATCCGCCCAATGGTTCCATAGATACACACATTGAATACTTTATTTTCCCAATATTTCCAAAAATACAGATTAGATCGAATTGAAATGAAAAGCACTGACGTGAAGCCAGCAGCATTTGCGCGCATATTCAAAGTTCATCACCGAAAGTGAACATGCGCGCAAAAGCTGCTGACTTAATGTCAGTGCTTTTCTAGGTTCTCGTGCTTTTATTCCAATTCAGTGAATTCATGATGAAAAAAACATGGTGTGCTCATCTGAAAAATGATGAGTGAATTCATCAAGTTAAAGCGCTCACATTTTCATTTATTTACCCTACCAAATGCAGTTTTACATCCTCGTGAAAAGATTTGACGATATGATCATGATATTTTACTTACATCTTGTGAGCACACCATGTTTTTTACATCATGACCCCATTCATAGATCAAGTGAAAATTCTCGTAAGCTTTACAAATTCCAGCAATCACAGAGAATGAAGTTGACCATTTTGACAACTCTATTGTAGGCTGTAGAAAATGCAGTATTATTCCAATTTTACCAATGAAGCCGTGGGCAGAGTAGAGTAGGTATTTAATTCGTATATAATTGCTACTATTCACTTGGGGGATTTGCGACACCCCTGCGGCCCGCAAACTTCACCCTCGTGAATAATAACAGTCATTATATGCTCGGTGAATAATATACTATTTTTCAATGAAAATTTTAAAAATTTCTCGAATTTTTTTGATTTATTAACCGAATCATCACAACCAAATTTTTGCAGGCAGTTGTGCGTTTTTTAGAATGAGCTACCCATTTCCAATCTAATCGATTGCGTATTCACATAAATATAACTGCAAACCATTTGGCCAATTCGACCCATTATCGCACTTTTCGCATTTTGAAATGCAACGCACCCTAAAAGTTCAAGTCGCTTAGGCTTACTGTGCTCACAGAATCGATATTGACATTCGTCATGAATGAGCTCCACCTAGTCGTTTGAGACAACCATTTTCGAGGAAAAAATCGCAAATTACAGACATTCGGACAAAACTGAAGTACCCTGTCCCCTAGAACATTCTCTCTATAATCATCAGTTTTTGATATTTAGAAAATCATCGGATTATAAAGCTGTTGCAAACGAAAGAAAAGAATTATTTATTGAGTTTTTGAAAAAAATCTTATGTATCTACAAATCTGAAACCGTCAGAACAGTTTTGCAATTAAAGAACGTACCGAGCGCTTTTGTATCTCGACCTACCTTGAAGATTTAAGAATTGAATTTTACAACATCAGCGAATTCCAACTGAAAGTTTATGATCATTTTCGGCTGAAAATTCGAAAATTAGAGATATTTGAGCAAAATGAAATCACTCTTGTTCCCCAAAAAAAAAGCAAATATGTATTTCGAAAAATTTATATCCAGTATAAAACATATAGTAGGTACTTGGCTTAAAGATGATGATTCTATGGTTCAAGTTCAATTTCGTAGGGATTAAACGATTAGAAGCACGAAATTTCGTTTTAATCTTGCACCTCAGTAACTATATAGAACACAGTATCTAAACCGGTGACCGCTCTGTCTATGAATATGAACAAGAGTACAGAAGCCACTGACTTAACGTCAGTTCATTCCTCGATTATTTTTGCATACATTCATCAGGATTGAATTTACAAAATAACAAGTTGAAAATAAGTTTTTTGTGTTTATTTTGAGATATAGGTCTATTGGACTTTCTCAAGAGCTTGAGCATTCGCATACCTCGCTTCAACCATAGTTCTATACTATACTAATTGAATAAGGAGTGCATTCGCCATTTTGAAATATTAGACAATCTTACCGCTAGGTCTTTCACCATGCTCTCTGACATTTAGAAAGAGGCGAATCTAACTCTGAGGAAATTATGTGGCCTAGACTAGTATAAATTATACTATTTAGATACTATATTATATTATTATAAAGGGTTGTTTTTCAAGTTGGCAACACTTTTTTAACGCCACATTTTGTCAGCTGTCAATTGTTTTCTGTTTGGTCCATTTTACCTTCAACCTAATCCTCCATCAGAGCAATCAATTCGATCAACTATGGACCGTTTTCGCACCATGTTTATTCTAACTGATAATACACATCCACAGAGACGTCGTACAGTTAGAACAGAAGAAGTCATCGCTACTGTAGAGCGTAGCGTAGAGGAAGCCCGAATCAGTCTATCCTCCAGCGTGCACACGAATTGGATATGGGTCCAACCATTTTATGGGCGATTTTGTGGAAAAATCTTGGTTTGCGTGCTTACAAAATCCAACTCGTGCAAACATTGAAGCCACACGATCGCCTAACAAGGCGCAGATTCGGTGAATGGGCCTAAAACAAGATTGCCGTTGATCCCGATTGTCGTATGAGAATTTCGTTTAGCGATGAAGCTCACTTATGGTGGAATGGCTACATCAATAAACTAAACTGCCGTATTTGGGGTGAAGATAATCTTCAAATGTATATTGAGACACCGGTACAGCCAGAAAAACTAACTGTTTGGTGTGATTTATGGGTTGGTGGAATCATTGGTCCGTACTTCTTTGGAGACGATGCTGGCCAGAACGTTACAGTCAATGGTTACCGCTATAAAGCCATGACCACTGACTTTTTCGTTCCTCAATTGAACAACCATGATGTGCAGCAGCTGTGGTTTCTACAAGACGGCGCAATATGTCACACAGCTCGTGCCACAATTGATTTACTGAAAGAAACGTTCGATAAGTGCATAATTTCACTTCCGGGCCCGTGAATTGGCCTCCAAGATCGTGCGATTCAACGCCGCTAGACTACTTTCTCTGGGGATATGTGAAGCCGTTAGTCAACGACGATAAGACTGAAACGATTGACCATTTGGAGGACAATATTCGCCGCGTTTTTGTCGATATACGTCCACAAATGTTGGAATTGTGATAATTAGACCTACGGATTAGATTACGTCCGAGCCAGCCGTTGAGGTCATATGCCAGAAATTATATTTAAATTATAATGCAAAAACATTATCTTCGGATAAAGTCAATTTCATTTCAATTTTAAAAATTCATCCTTGTTTTATTCCATTTCAAAGTTCAATACCTCTAAAAAAACACTCTTAACTATGCTTCAACCACCAGCTGCAAATGCAAAGAGATCAAACTGCCTTGTGCTTCTATACGAAACGGAAAAGTGTAGATTCTAAACAAAGGATATTGCTTCTATTGCAATTGAAGCTATTTGAAACTACTCTCAAAAATGAATCATTTTCACATTACGTTTGAAGCTGTTCATTCATGAAACGTAGGTACGCCACTGATCTTTTTGATTCATCTAGGGGTGAGAGGAACAAAAGGCGATGCCATTGCCATGGTAACCGCAGTAGTGAAATTGAGATATGGTTCGATTTAATATTTTATAGTGGTGACCTCTCTTAATGAAATATGGATTCAGACACCTACCTAAAAATGTTCGGTAGAAAAAAATGTAATATAGAATGTTTGAGTATATTCTTGGAAATATATACATTCCAGTGAAAACATTCATGGAAATTTCTTTCATATAGGTGATTCTGCTCTTTGATGGAGACAACTCTCCTAGAAATTTTCAGTTCAATAATTATGAATCGACAGCAATAGATAAAAGAAAAATATTTCTCCACGATGATTAGTTGAATCTTCTATTTTACTCTTCATTTTGTTTTCGAAAATATTCATTTCTATATGAATTCAAAAAATTTGAAATGCTGATATGGACATTTTTTTCAGATTGATAATGTATTGAAAAATTCTTTTTATTTATCAAAAATTATTCCTTTGAACTGGTCGGTAAAAAGTTTGTCAGAAGTGGGATTCGAACCCACGCCCTCAGAGAGGACCAGAACGCCCGAAACCTGAACTACAGGCAAGTTACCTTGAGTCTGGCGCCTTAGACCGCTCGGCCATCCTGACATATCTCTTGGGTGATTACTTAACGAACATAAGCAGAGTATCAGAGAAGCCGGAACTATTTTGAAACAGGAATCACTTTATTACCTAAAATTTGGGTATCATTATGGTTTAAACGGTGATGCGAGTACTAAATAATTATTATTGAAATTTCCACTCACAAATTGACGAAAGATTACTGATCATGCCATCTGTGAACTTCATTCGGAACTGGAATATTTCCGCTTATTCCATCAGATGTCGCCCTATTGCAGAAAGCAACAGTATTCGGGAGAACAACCTCATTAGGAAGTTTTTTAAGTGATTTTAATAAAACTAGAAATAATATTTTTGCAATTGAGCCTACACAGTGCACGCGTTGTTTTGAAATCCATTTTTCAGGTTTCAGCTCGATCGAATACTCATATATTCTTGGAATTATTGTCGAAACAAAATGTCACAATGTAATACATATAATGCAGTTTATGCGAGAGGAGCAGGTTGGAATATTTTCATTTTTCATGAAAACCATCCAGAGCAACAGTCTGGATGCAACTTTTTGAAGCCTTCTGCTCCTTCCAGGTTTCTACTCATGCGATTGAATTGAACCTTGACAGTTAGTTGGAGCTTAACAACACACTACTCATACCTTGGAAATAATTTTTTACAGCAGAGTACAAAATTTCATTTCGATACAACTATAATTTCTCGAGATATTGGGAAAAAATAAATAAAATTTCGTGTTTTTTTCTCGATATCGTTGTTTTTTTCGGATTAACTCAAAAAATACTAATTTGATCGGAATGAAACTTGGCAGTTTGGAAATGCTGATTGGCAACTTAGTGCAAAATTTCGTGATGATCAAGTCATTAGAACAATTTAAAAATTTTTTTCTCAAATATTCAATATTCTGTGATCTTCTGATCATACCATCTTCATAATATTCTGTATGAACCTTCGAACTGTAATTTTTCGATAAAATACTAGATCTCAATTCAATCTAATCTGTAGTTTTTAAGATATTGGAAAAATAAAATTTTAAATGGGTATATCTACGGAATCATTGGGCGGATTTTACCCATTCACGAATTCGAAGACACGACTTAGAAACTCGATATTTGTAGAGTAGGCTTAATTACGAAGGCAAATTCTTGAATGGGTAAAATCCACCCAATGATTCCGCAGATATACCCATTCAAAATTTTATTTTTCCAATATTTCCAAAAAAAAATAAGATCGAATTGAAATCCAGTAATTTATTTAAAAAACCTAGAAAAGCACTGACGTGAAGGCAGCAGCTTTTGCACGCATGTTCAAATTCGTTGCCAAAGCGGTCATCTCCATTGAACATGCGCGCAAAAACTGCTGCCTTCACGGCAGTTCTTTTCTAGGTTTTTTATAATTCCGTTGTTTAAATGTTTTCGGAATGAATTCTTGAAATATTTGGAATATCCACAACAGAAGAGAATGTGAACAGCTTGAATATAATGAAACGACATTCTTAAAGCGATGAAAAAAAAATCTAGAAAAGCACTGCCGTGAAGGAAGCAGCTTTTGCGCGCATGTTCAATGTAGATGACCGCTTCGGCTTTTATTTTCCCAATATTTCCAAAAATACAGATCAGATCGAATTGATGTCCAGTACTTCATCGAAAATTACAGTTCACACAGAATTTAATGAGGATGATATGATAAGAAAATCACAGAAATTTTTTTTTCAAACTGTTCTAATGAAACGATCATCACGAAATTTTGCATAGAGTTGTCTTTCAGCATCTTCAAACTAGCTGCGAAGTTTTATCAGGATTGAATCAGTATTTTTTTGAGTTATATCGAAAACAGCAACGATATCGAGAAAAAAACCTCGAAATTTGACATATTTTTTCACCATATCTCCAAAACTTATGATCGTATCGTACTGAAATTTGGTACACTGCTGTGAAATATAAAGCTCAAAGTTCGAGTGAAATTTCTTTCTGAATATGATAACGGTTTTCGAAAAAAAAAAATTTGAAAAAAAAATTTTTTTTATTTACTGACAGTATGATCCTGACAAAATTTGGCTCAAAGTTGCGCGTCGTTATACTCCAGCTAATTGCCATGTTTGAATTCAATCGCTCAAGTAGTTCCTGAAATAAAAAATAAATAACTTTGAAATTTCAAGTGGCTATCACTCCGAAACTATTCGACCGATTTGGCCCATTAACGAACTCAACCGCGGCGTTCTGATGCGCGCCCTACCCTGAAAGTTTCAAGTTGCTAGCTCACTCCCTTCGACAGTAATCGTGTCCACGGCCCGCCGGACAGAATCGATTTTGACACCGGATTCGTCATCAGTGAGTCCAATCTAGTCGTTTGAGACCATTTTCAGCTCAATCATTGAAAATTACAGACATTTGGACAAAACGATAGCACGCTGTTCCCCTAGAACATGCGCGCAAAATTTCAGAAATGAAATAAAACATGAAATTAGTAACAAATAATCAGGATTATCTGACAACAGCTTTGCTGAGAAATTAAACATATTCAATATGATGTAAATAGAGAATACTGCGTATTTGAAGTTCAAATGTACATACATACAATATTCTGATTGTTTCGAGTAGCTATCCTGTTGGTTTGTCGAGTGACATAGTCAAGTATCGTATAGCTGTGCACATACTAAAGGATACAACGTACGTCGTACATATTCCCTATATAATAACATATCGGGTTGAATACAGCTCTAATAAATCAAATCTGGATGTTGGACGGGCGTAGAGGGATTAGCCAAGGGGACGTTGTTGGAGGATGGGGTGAGTTATCCCTGTATCCGAAGAGGTACGGTCGATATGCAGTGTTCGTAGGTTCGAAGTTTCATGATAATACGAGCTCATCGTTTGTTCTCCATGCGGACTTTAATTAAAAATGTCAAGGTCCATATCGCAAGTTTTATTGTTCAATAGTTGCTTTGTTCATTCAAGGTTATTATTATTATTATTACAATAAGAGTAGAGGTATAAAATCTATAAACTCAAACTAAAATACCATTCAAACGAAATATGTGCTTTAGCTATGAAAAAGATTATGGAAAAAAATATGAAGTTAAATGTGGCAGATGCGTCGTTCGATCACCGTCGAGTAAGCCAGGAGTCGTAACCATTCTTGAAGGCTTTAGTGGAAGAAACATTGACCAGGTCTCCAGGCAGACTGTTCCAAAGATGAAAAGTTCTATTTGTTATAAATTGCTGCCTCTGGTTTGTTCGGAAATCTACTTTTCGGTGTTTTAAAGCATAGCCATTGAGATTATTTACATTTAAAGAGTAGAGATGACGTATATCTTCGCCAAAATATCCATGAAGGGCGTGGAATGTAAATATCATGTCCCCTCTTGTTCTTCCCTCCTCAAAGGAAGGTAAATAAAAGATTTTCAATCTCTCCTCGTACGAAGGACGGATAAAACCATACGGAAGGCGAGTAACCCATCTCTGAACCGACTCCAGAAGAACCTCGTCAGCTCGAGACGAGGGCCACCAAGCAGGTCCCGCGTACTCCAGGATCGGACGCACATAGTACCTATAAAGCAAACTGAATGTCCTCGTGTCGCAGCCTTGGAAAGACTTATGTATGCGAAAAGCCATTTGCTTAGCTCTGTTGGTTGTACTCGATATATGTTTGGACCAAGATAGGTCCCCTGTGACAGTAACGCCAAGATCACAATGATGGGAAACGGATGACAGAGTTATACCATCTATCTTATAATCTAGGTGGGGATTGCTTCTTCCAATATGAAGAACGCAGCATTTATCGATGTTTAAGGATAGCAGCCAAGTAGAGCACCACTTATTTAAGGCATTTAAATCATCCCTAAGGGTTGTATGGTTGGAAAGAGGATTATTAGATAGCTTGGTGTCATCAGCGAAAAGCAAGTAAGTCGATTCCACAATACGTGGCAAGTCTGAAGTGTATAGCAAAAAAAGTAGCGGCCCAAAGACCAACCCCTGAGGCACTCTTACGCGAAAAATTCTACCTGATAGAAACGCCGAAATCCAATCCAGAAGCTTTCCCCTGACACCGAAATAATGCTCCAACTTTGAGAGAAGTCTTCTGTGCGGGACCCGACCGAAAGCCCTAGAAAAATCGAGGTATAGTACATCCACTGGGATACCTCTATCAGAAGCCCTATTCCAATCAGACGAACAGGATAACAGGTTTGTTATAGTGGAGCGACCTGGGACGAAGCCATGTTGTTCTGGCGGAATAAGAAAACTCCATGAATTGATCACATATTATCCTTTCCAAAACCTTGGCGGCAGAAGATACCAGGCTGATTGGGCGATAGTTTTTTGGTGATAACTCGTCATTCTTTTTGAAGGTGGGGTTACGGTGGAAAAAAGCCAATCGAAGGGCAGACAAGAGTCGGAAAAATACTTGGAAAAAATAATAGATAAAGGGGACGCCATCGTTTCTGCACAGTTCATAAGTCGTGTGGTAACACCGTTAGAAGAAAATTCCTTAACTTGTTAAGGTTCGTGAACTACCCGCCTTGTTAAGGGATGCTAATGAAATATAATGTAAGGAACGAAATTTAAGGAGCCATTCGGGACAACATGGTGTTATTAGATATATTTAATTTTGAGTCGCAATATTTATTAGTTGCTGCAATATATTTATTTTGTGCGACGGTATATTTTTATTTATTTCTATATATATTTTTTTCTACCAACATTAATATATTTACGAGTTGAGGGTTATAAATACTGAAAAATATGGAATCCAGTATGTTTGTTCATTGGACCTATTTTACCTTTTCAAGAGACTGTATACGGGGTTTTATTCAATTATATGCTTATTTTTAAGACGGTGATATTTGTAGCCGTTAGAAGAAAAAGACTTTATATGAACGTATGTTGTAAACATGATAACTTTTGAGATACATAATACGTAGAGTGGTGAATTTATAACCACAAAGATACGTATATGAAATAGAATTTTTTTATGTACAAGCAATTTCATTATTTTCACTAGTGGCGTCTGTATGGGTTTCGCATTGAATATTTCTGTATGAACAAATGGATAAGGACGCTGCTCTTTCTACAATTCATAATTATTTTGCTAAATTCTCATTCATATCTGAACAAATTTGATATTTCAATTTCACTATGTTTGGCACAAATTTCAGCAGATGCGTAAGAAATCCCTATGGAATGGTCACCCCCTGATATTTTCAGCAGCTCAACGCTGAATTTCAATTTTTTTTCTAGCGAAAACTATGCGCCGTATAGTATAGTATAATTTTGATTCTTCTAGAATATTCAATGTGGAACTCATGCATACAGACGACACTTGTGAAAATAATATCATTCTTTGTTCATCCGAAAATGTAACTTGATGCGGTGAAAACGTTCACAAAATTTTACAGAAACATCTGCAGTTGCATCATTGTGGTTTGAAAAAAATATTTTTTCCGAAAAGTTTACCACCCTGTTCATATGAAGTTTTTTCGATAATCGCCCTCTTAAATATTAGCATATCATTCTAGAACATCCTCTATATTTTATCGTTATTGTATCTCATATTAAAGAGATATTGCAACTTTTAAATAGCGCAAACGTTATATCATTACGGTTCCGCTAAATATTACGTTTCGGTTTCAACGGTCGTTCGAAAAGTAGACGTATTGTTGCCCGTTTTTGTAACCGTTGCGTTAGTTATCAGTTCGTTTGGTTAGGTTATGTGAGACGTCAGATTTTTGTGTTACAAACTCACGTTTAAACTTTAATCATTTGCATTTCTGCATTAGTTTTTTGCTCCTGGACAAAATGAAGGAGGAATCGGAAGCGGTAATTTCAGCTGGTGTTATTACAGAAGAAGTGGAACTAGTTATATTGCACAATATTATTGGCATGATTCAAACTATTCCTAATTTCAAACCCCCCATGTTGCTTCCAAAAGTATATCTTAATTCGTGAAAAAGTAATAAATACCTATACAGGGTGTTTCATCAAAAACTGGTCAAACATATATAGCCGTATAGATGACATTGGGAAAGTCATTTTTGCCTTATGACATATACCCCGTTTTCGAAGGATAGGCGAGATACAGGGTGTTTAATGCCAACTTCTGATAACTGTGGTGAGTTATACGTGACCTTTGAAATAACGGTTTTTGGTCACATCATAGTATTTTTTAGTGCTCAATTCAATTGTATTGTAGAAATCGGGAAAATATATTTCAAGATGGCGGAAAACCTACAAAGTTGGAATTTTTGTTTTTTTCGATTGCCAATTTGGATAACATCATTTAAATTTACTCAGTTTTCCAAGATCTTCCGTGAAAAAAATTTTCCAAAATTCAAACTCAACTTTTTTTTTACATGTCTACAGTGAAAAAATAATTCCACCCAAAATCGTTGGAATCTATCTAGGTTTAACTTACCTTCATTCTGAACACTGGGTGTGAAAACAGAATGAGAAAATATCCATTGGTTTTCATTTTATAGCCTTCCAAACATTCCGCTCGGAGTACTTGAATAATTTTTATTCGAGAATCTGATGGCCCTACGGTGGCCAAAATTGTGGTAATGGGTCCCCAGAATAGCCCGGATAGAAATATGAATCTATCAAAATAAAATTTTTTCAAAAAAATTTTGGTAGGAATCGAACTCTCTCCGCATTCGGAAAATAGGGTCAAATTCGATTAACTACCGCTGCTTGGTAACGGACGTCATTATAATCAGAATAAATCCAACTTATACGCGGACTATTATCCGTAAGTGAAGCGAGTTCGAATCCCGTCGAAGTTTTTTTGAAAAGTTTTTTTTATTATTCATAATTCTATCCGGGTCATTATAGGGACCCATTAGCACAATTTTGGCCTCCGTAAGGCAACCAGTTTCTCGAATAAAAATTATTTCAATATTCCGAGCGGAATGTTTGGAAGGCTTAAAAATGAAAACCAATGGTTATTTTTTCATTCTGTTTTCACACCAGTGTTCAGAATGAAGGTAAGTTCAACCTCGAAAGATTTCAACAATTTTGGGTAAAATTTTTTGTTCACTGTAGACATGTAAAAAAAAAGTTGAGTTTGAATTTTGGAAAAATTTTTTCACAGAAAATCTTAGAAAATTGAGTACATTGAAATAATACTATCCAATTTGGCAATCGAAAACAACAAATTCCAACTTTGTAGGTTTTCCGCCATTTTGAAATATTTTTCCCGAATTCTACAAAACAATTGAATTGAGCACTAAAAAATACTAAGATATGACCGAAATCCGTTATTTCAAAGGTCACGCATTACTCACCACAGTTATCAGAATATTTCTCAAAGTTGACATTAAACACCCTGTATCTCGCTGATGCTTCGTAAAACGGGGTGTATGTCATAAGGCAAAAATGACTTTCCCAATGTAATCTATACGGCTATATATGTTCGACCAGTTTATGATGAAACAACCTGTATATGAAAAAAATTGGCTGCAGTAGCACTAATAAATCTCAATGTCTAATTTCAGATGTGTGCAAAAGGTATTATAAAAAAGATTGAAAAAATCTGGGGAAGTTGTGTAATTAACACCAAAAAACATATTAACAAACAGCTTTTCTATGACAGTGATCGGAGCTGGAAGGACCCGAAGCTTAACGAATTCTTCCGATATAGAATAGCGTTACGTAAATTGCGGCTCGCAATTTTCCGTAAATAACGTTAGCTCTAAAGCTATTAACGTCGCGTTATTCTGAAACTGAATCTGTGCATGCTTAGATGTCAAAAATAACGTTTGCTGTAATAACGTCACAAATTTGATACTGCAATATCTCTCTATTATTATTCATCGTTAACATTATATGATTATAAAGGTACTATGATTTAATGAACGCTCACATGACGTAGCTTCAATACATCAATACTCATTCGAATTTAAATCACAGTTTCTGAAGATTAATATTTGTGAAATAATATTTGGAGTTTGATATTATTTTATTGGCACTTCTTTCGATTTAATAATTATTTCTGTCGTCTTGTAAACCAATATTAGTGATAGAGTGAAATATCTGGAAGTTCAAGTATTGAAGACGACGATGTGGTTTGAAGGTAGGGTATCCATTGTACCCAAATCCAATTTGTGATATTTATGGAGGGTTTTGTTTTAGGTATTTAATGGATGATTTATGGTCACTTCAATGTCTAAGGGCCGTATTTATAGTTGCTCTTTGAGGTTTCCTTACTGAAGGCCGCCTTGAATTTGCAAATTCAAGGCGGCCTTCAGTAAGGAAGCCTCAAGGAGCAACTATAAATACGGCCCTAAAACCAATTAGTCAAAGCTTCAGGAGTTGAGTTATGCTGTTAATATACATATGTGCTACATATTATACCTCATATTATGAGGTGTCGAATAGCAGACTTTTAAATGTCTACAAGCTTACAAATACTTTGGAAATAAACTTATTGAAATTGGTTCAAAAATAATTTGTGATTCATATGTACAAAATATGATATTAAAGTGTTTTATTCACAAATTCATGGTTGAACTGATATATTTTCTGAATACTGAACAAAGAATTAGAAATTATTTAATAATTCAAACTGTATTCTTGGTGATCGAATAGAAGTTACTTGTATGGTTCAATTAATCGCAAAAAGAAATGTTTCAGGTACTCAGTGCATCAGAAATCCACTTCAACTAGAATAATGAGTCTCAGTTTGTGCCGGGAAGTTATTGTGTTTACTGTCGGCCTAATAGCCGGACCGTAAACACAATAACTTCCGAAAAAACAACTTAGAAACTCGATATTTGTAGAGTAGGTTTGGACCTTAATTGTGAAAGTCGAATTCGTAAATGGGCAAAATTTCCATTAAAAATTTTATTTACCCAATATTTCCAAAAATACAGATTGGGTCGAATTGAAATCCAGTACTTTATCGAAAAATTACAGTTTGAAGGTTCATACAGAATTTAATGAGGATAATATGATGAGGAGATTACAGAATATTGAATATTGGAAAAAAAAAATAATTTTTTTTTTCAAATTGTTCTAATGACACGATCATCACGAAATAATGCATAATGTTGTCCATCAACATCTTCAAATTAACTGCGGAGTTACATCACGATTGAATCAGTATTTCTTGAGTTATACCGAAAAAAACAACGATATCGAGAGGAAAACCACGAAATTCTACATATTTTTTCCCAATATCTCCAAAACTAATAACCGTATTGAATTGAAATTTGATGCACATCTGTGAAATATGCAGTTCAAGGTATAACTGAATTTTTTTTCGAATGTGGACAATAGTTTCAGAAAAAAAAATTTTGAAAAAAATTTTTTTCATTGAGTCATCATACGATTTCAACGAAATACTGCTCAAAATTGCGCGTCGTTATGCTCCAACTAACTGCCAAGTTTCAATCCAATCACTCCAGCAGTTTCTGAAATATGAAGAAATTAACCTCAAAATTTCGAACGGCTATAACTCCGAAACTATCTTGCCGATTTGGCCCATTAACAAACTTGACCTTCGTATTCTGAAATGCAATCCTTCCCAAAATTTTTAAGTTGATAGAATCCTCCGTACGCCTGTTATCGTGGTGACGGCCGGCGAGACAGAATCGATTTTGACACCGGATTCGTCATCAGTGAGTCCAACCTAGTCGTTCAAGATCATTCTCGGCTCAATCATCGAAAATTACAGACATTTGGACAAAACGATAGCACGCTGTTCCAATCTACACCTTCAATAAGTCAATAAAATTTTGAATTCAATAAATTCCTGCAGTTTAAATGGTACCTACCCCGCTACTTAATTCTGTATAAACCAAATCATCAGCTCAAAAAAGCATTTTCGAATTCAAATTGAATAGCTTCCTACGAATCAGCCACAGCCATTACACTGCGATTTCCTTCCCATTTCATCGAATTCGCAAGTTATGCAACTTTCCTTCCTACGCTCGTTAATTACTTTTAGATAAAGGGCTGCCGAATGGGTCCTTTTTCGGCACATTGAGCTGAATGGTGCCCCGAATGCGTGCCGATTCTATACAGTGAGCTTTGCGCGGTTCCTAAGCAACAGTCGGCAAGCGGCAGGATTTGGGAATGTAGCAGGGTTGCCATGTTATAACCCGGAACTCCGGGAGCACGTATTTATACATTTCCAGGGGAGGTCATTGAAAATGTATGGATCTCTGGTTTGAATTTGAAATGCATCCAATCGCACAAAAATGCAATCGATAAAGCACAATATACAGAGTTTACGGAATTCACGTTCATATATTTCAGGGGGAGATAATATTTATCAAAATGTGAAGAAAACTTAGGTCCTAAAATGTAACACTGAGAAGAACCATTAAAATTTAAATGAGAATTAATATTTATTGAAAACACTCTTGACAAATAGTTTGAGTCACCCTATCCGCAAGGGCGTATTCTGAAATTATCAATTTTACTTGATTTTTGATGGATATTGAAAGTGAAAACGGAGGAAATACCTAAAATATAATGGAAATCCTACGAAAATATCCTTCAATCGATATACCCATGTCCAAAATCCCAGTAATTCGCGATAGCTTCGTCAAAATTCGGCGGATTCTAATGAAATTTAGTACAGGGTGGTTTTTGGATAAACTGAACCTCATCAGTGAAAGAGAATGCATTTTCAAATGTTTATTTGAAAACTCAACGATTTCATGGATAATATCAAAGTGACGGACGCATATCATGTTTTCGAGATTAGCAGTTCGTGGCTCAATTGTCCTCACGGCCGATAGTAAACGCAATAACTTCCGAAAGAAACAACTCGGAAACTCGATATTTGTTGAATAGATTTGGAACTTAATTACAAAGGCAGAATTCGTGAACGGGTGAAATCCACCCAATGATTCCGCAGATATAAGCATTCAAAATTCAATTTTCCTAATATGTCCAAAAATACAGAGAAGACCGAATTGAAATCTAGTGCTTGATCAACAAATGACAGCTTGGAGGTTGATACAGAATTTCGTGAGGATAATGTGATTAAAAGATGAGAATATCAAATATTCGAACAGAAAAAATTGGAAATTTTTTTTCGTATTGTTCTAATGACAGGATCATCACGAAATTTCGCACAAAATTGTTCATCAGCAATTTCAAACTAGTTTAGAAGCTTTATCATGATTGAATCAAAACTTTTTGAGTTTTTCTTGAAAAAAACAACGATACCGAGGCAAAATGCACGAAATTCGAGAGATTTTTCCCAATATCTCCGAGAATTATTTCGGTTCCAAACTGAAATTTCGTACACCGTTTTGAAATATGGAGTTCAAAGTATGGACAAATTTTTCTCGAATTCAAAGAATAGTTTCTGAACAGAAAAATTTGAAAACGTTATTTTTTCAGATATAGTAACAATACGATCCCAACAAAATTCTGCAAAAACTTGCGCGTCGTTATGATTCAACTAACTAACGAGCTTCAATCCAATCAGTCCAGTTAATTCTGAAATATTAGGGAAATAACTTCAAAATTTCAAATGGCTATAACTTAAAAAACGTTCGGCTGATTTGACACTGAGTTCGTCATCAGTGAGTCGACTCTAGTCGTTCGAGACTAATTTCTGGAAAAAATTCGAGAACTACAGACATTTGGACAAAACTATAGCGCATCCCACGCAAAAACGAAAATTTGAAGGTGCATGCAGAATGTTCTAACGACCCTATGAAAAACACTGGGAAAACAATGTTAATTAATTCTCTACATGCACGATCCTCACGAGATTTTGCATTAAGTTATGCGTCGATAATAATCTACTCTTAACCATGTAGTTTAAAGTTGAAATCGTCAGTTTTTTAGAGATATTGAGGAAATAATCCCAAAATTCCAAATTAGCATCGAAATTTGACAGAGTTCTTTTCCAAAATCTCAACTGAAATCTGGAGCACTGTTGTGAAATTTTGAAATCTAATGAATGATTTCCTAGAAGAATATGTTTTCAATTACCGCATTACATTGTAATATGAATTATAATATCAGAGAAATATAACATTGTTTACCGAGTAGGAAAAGCCTCACATTCATGGACGTTTGTGAAGATTTCAAAGTCTAGGCGCAAGCAGGAGTCCAGGAATGTGGCTTTTCCTACACGGTAAACTTACTATTTTTTCCGCAAATCGTTCAAAATTCGATAGATATTAATTAATTTTGAATGAACGCGAATTATTCCATTCATAAATAAATGGTGCTTTGAAATTCGTAATGGAATTGGTTGCGTTACTTTGGAAACGTATGTTGAATTGTCAAACTTGACGCATATATATTTAATTGCTGATGTTTTCGTTACCGAAACAGTGTAAATTGACGAGTGATGATGCATTTTCCATTTCCGGGACTCCGCCTGAGCTGTTTGAGGCAGTGAATACCGCTCATGATGTAAAAAACATGGTGTGCTCATCTGAAAGAAAAAGACGTCAGCAAGATTAAAATACAAGGAAATATATATTCTGTGCTTTGAATTTGAATGAAAATAGTGACGTCATCATTGGTAAATACGATCACAGATGAGCAGATGAGCACGTCATGATTTGTTTACATCAGAATACCGCTTCATGAGAATTATTGCCAAAGTAATCAAGAGAAAAGTACGAATATTCTTCAAAACGCTTCATGGACTATGACAAGATTCAAAAATCTAGAAAAGCAGTGATGTGCTTGTTTACATTGCGAAATGGTGAAATTTTAATGAAATATAAAAATTAAAAAAAAAAAAAAATTTTTCGAATTTTTCCATGGATAATTCTTCTTATTGACTCTGTTCATCTTCCAACCATATTTTTTGAGTTATTGAAAAATCAAAATTTCAAATGGCTGTAGCACAAAAACCATTCGGCAGATTTGGCCCATTAACGAACTTAACCGAGATATTCAGTATCTCAACCTAACCTGAATATTTCAAGACTCTGGGTCTTTTCTTTCGAGAGTTACAGCGCACACGGCCAGCCGGACGGACAGAATCAATTTTGCACAAGGATTGTTCATCAGTGAGTCCAACCTAGTCGTTTGAGACCAATTTTGGCTCAAAATTCGAAAATTACAGACATCGTGACGAAATGATAACGTGCTGTTTCCCAAAACAAGCGCGTAAAAACACGGGTTCATTCTCGGAAAATGTTATATGGGCATACTTTCTAAACCTCTGTTTGAATATGAAATCTTCACATTGTGGGCCAATTATCCAACCCTTGTAAAATATAAATTAATTCCTTATAAACAAAGTGTTTTCAATCATGTAGAACACTAACAACTGTAAGGAACTATCATTTCCTTACAGTAAGGAAATGAATATTTCCTAACAGGTGTGAAATCTTGACTTTTTCATTGAGTAATTTTGTCTGAAATGTCAAAATTTCCGCGATTTGCGGAAACCAATTCTTTTTAACAAAAATCTGGAAAATTTTTGAAAAAATTTTCGTATCGGAGTTTCCTCAAAGTAAATCTTCACGAAATTCCGCATGAAGTTACACGTTGGTATCCTTCAACAAATTGCGAAGCTTCAAACTGAGAGCATCCCTACTTCTCTAGATATACATTGTCACCATGATGTAAAAAACATGATGTGCTCATCTGAAAAAAAAAGTGACGTCCTCATTTGTAAATACGATCACAGATGAGCAGACGAGCACACCATGTTTTGCTTACATCATGCATTATCACCTTGTCGTAATCATAGACCTAATATAACATGTTATTTATTTATTTAATAGGTAAATCTTACCAACACCACCTAAGCAGTAATAACATGTAAGAGTGCTAACACCAAGAAAACAACAACAAAAAAAAAAGGAAAAAAAAACATCGAATCACTCTATAGAAAGAAAACAGTTTCTTATATCTGTTATGCTACAATTAAATAAATCTATATTATTTTTTCTCAAAAATATATTGCACTGCCTGTGCATATGGTTCATGGGGAAGGACTAACGTGGAATATATCACAATTTACCATTCTTAATGTTATCTTTGGTACACGGAACATCATAAAGTTTATCAAATCACAGTTTCTATATTTGATGCTGTTAATTATTTCATATACAAAAACAACACAGTGCATATTTCTCCTGTGTTGCAGAGACTGAATGAATTCTTTCAGCAAGTTTTATAAGGGATATTCTCGTAACCGAGCATCCTGTATGGCTAAAGTTATACGATCCGGCAACAGTGTCGCCTGGGGTCTTGAGAGCCATTCCAGAATTCCGGCCCGTAGTTTGTACAGCAGTTTCCGGATTTCGCTACCTCTTGAGCCCACAGGACTCGATCCGTCGACGTTAGAAAGATTAACTAATGTACTCGATGCAGCAGGCTATTTATAGAATCCTGCTGGGGTCATCACGGGATCTCCAGGCCGTGGGACGAAATATCCTATCAACGGTGAATTGTCAAGAGATGAGGGATCATCGAATATTCAGACATCATAGAATAAACTCACACTTCTTCGTGATTTTGTCCGCGTGCGGTTCTCTCAGGACACTTTTGCATATTGAAACTTAGTCTTCTAGTTATGCTTTATAAATGTGATCTGTTTCAACTTCCAAAACGTATTCCTTCTATTCGCTTGCATCTATCCAGCCTGTACAGGATGGGCTGAATTAAACACTTCTGAAGGGGAAGCCCTAGTTATATTGCGCGCATGTTTTAGGGAACACCGTCCTATGATTCTGTCCAAATGTCTGTTATTCTCGAATATTGCGACGGTTAAGCTCACTAATGTGCTGAACAGGGCAAAAAGTTATGGGGTTGAAATTTATGGGGTTATTTCCCTGATATTTCACACATAGAATCAAAAATCGAATATAAACATATTCTTGAATCAAATAATCTTCCCTGAAGAATAATATTTTCAAATTGAACAACATGCTTCTATTCTCAACTCATTCCGTTGTTTGCCTGTTTACATGAATTTTCTAGAATCGAATTTAGTTGAACCAAAACATACGTTATCTTCACTTTAGAAAACCATTTCAGATAATCATAGTTCTCTTGGATCAAGAATATCATTTCTTATTTGATGTGTTCTAATGTCGAAAGCACGTACACGTGACCCTCTCGACCAATAAATGGTATTAGCGCTGAAGACGAGAATGGAATGTAGAATCGCAGAACATATGGATATTTAGATAGGAAACAACGCCATGGCCGCCATAGTGAATAGTGAATAGTTTTTGATGATGCATTATGAATTTGGTGTAAATGGAGAACTACTTATCAACATCAAGGGAGTTTTTCGGGAACAGAGTTTCGAAAGTCGAGAAGAAAAGGTTGGTTTTAAGAAAAAGTTTGATTACTCGAGAACAAAGTTTGAATTGAAATAAATGGGTACCTACATGCCTACATGCATGTGTGATATGCACAAAAACTGTCACACATATACCTACATTCGTGAACTCCAGACTACATAATTTTATTTTACATTGGAGGTCGAGAGTAAACATCGAAACCAAGCAAATTGTTTCAAAAGACTTCTGCTCTTTGATCTTCGAAACCCTGTTCTCGAAAAACTCTCCTGTAAGAAGGTGATCCTCCATTTGCACCTCATTTATGATTGATATGATGATTATGAAAGGCTTCTCAAGATACCATACATTTTTAGTTCTTGAGAGCCGCTAATTGCAGCAAATATATTATATTCTCTTGGTGAAAGAAATGGAAATCTTCTAGAAAAATATTTCAAACACAAAAATGACAAATTTTACATTCGTATCAAAGCCATAGTACTTCCGAATGAAAATATGAAACATTTATAGCAAACATATCCAGTAATTGTTGTAAGATTTCTCATTTGGACCAAACGTCATTTCGCTTGAATAAAGAGTATCATTGTTCACATGGGTCAAGAGTATTTCTTCGAAAAATCAAACTAATATTTGGTTGGACCTATTCAAGAATACCATTCTCTTGAACGAATGCGGTTACAAATTGATTTAAGAGAACCTTTTCCCCTGTGCAGGAACTACTTGAGCGATCAGATTGAAACTTGGCAGTTAGTTGAAGCATATCTACTGTAAGTATATGCAAAAATTTTTTTTTCGAAATTCTTTACAAAAATTTCTCTTCCAGAAACAATCTACTATATTTGGAAAATATAGCACATACCACGATATTCATATTTTTCAGCAGTGAACCAAATTTCAGTTCGATGCGATTATAATTTCTGGAGATATTGAAAAAAAATATTTCAAATTCGGTTGTTTTTTGCTCGGTAACAAATATTATTTTCAAATATTCAGTGTTCTGCATGCGATCCTCTGATCAGAAGGTCGCAGAATATACATAGTGAACCAAAATTCGGTGAGATTCGATTTAAATTCACAAAGATATTGACAAAAAGCATGTAAGCGTGCGTAGCTGCCCGCATGCTCTAGGGGAACACGTTTTGTACAAATGCCTGTAATTCTAAAAATTTTTCCCGAAATTAGACTCAATCGATTGGTTGGACTCACAAATGACGAATCCATTGCCAAAATCGATTCTGTCCGTTCAACCGGCAGGCATCAGAATGCCTCGCTTGAGTTAGAACAAATTGGCCAAACAGTTTTGGAGTTATTGCCATTTGAAATTTTTAAGTGATTTCTCTAATACTGCAGGAACAGTTGGTAGTTAGTTACCTAACGATGTACAATTTCTTGCAAAATTCTGTTGGAACCATATTGTCATTAAATTTAAAAAAATTACATAATTTTTGTCGAAAATATTTTTTCCGAAAACAATCAATCACATTGAAAAAACAGTTCACTCATGTCTCGAACTCAAGAAATATTGAATTAATCATGATGAAACTCAGGAAACAGTTTGAAAATGCTGATGAACAACTCTGTGCAAAATTAAGCGACGATAGTATCATTAGAACAATATTCGAGATTCTGCTATATTTTGATCATGTAATACTCACGGATATCTGTATAAACTTTCAAGCTGTCATTTTACAATCAAGTACTGAATTCCAATTCGATGTTATCTGTAGTTTTGGATATATTTAGAAAATTAAATTTTGAACGGGTATATCTGGGGAATCATTGGGTGGATCTTACCCATTGACGAATTCGACCTTCGTTATTAAGGTCCAAACATACTCTACAAATAGCTCGATATTTGCAGAATAGGTTTGGGGCTGAATTACAAAGGTCGAATTCGCGATTGGGTATAATCCTTCCTATGATTCCATAGATATACCCATTCAGAATTTTACTTTCCCACTTTTTTTGAAAATACACATGAAATCGAATTGAAATTCAGAACTTGATTGAAAAATGACTGTTTCAATTTTTCATACAAAATTTCGTGAGAATAATATAATCAGAAGATCACCGAATCTTCCTATAAGGAAGTAAAGATACATTTTGCGGGGTCAATACGTGAAAAGATGACCGCTTTGGAAACGAATTTGAGATCGCGCGCAAAAGCTGCTGACTCCACATCAGTGCATTTCTAGATTATTTTCCTCGATACTGTTGATATTTCTGGGATATACTGATCTGATACGTTGAAACTAGGCAAATAGTTGGGAAATGATGATGTGCAAAATTGTTTACTTGTGTGTCACTAAAACAATTGGAAAAAAATGTTTGATATTTTTTTCGTCCATGAATTCGAACATGCGAGCAGAAGCTTCCGAATCACGTCAATAATTGTTTTTAATTTTTTTCTTATGAAATATGTGACTAAATCGATGGAGAAATTTCATTAACTTCAATATTTTTAGGAGAAAAGAACTCAAATGCTTGGAATGTCTTGAATAGAAATTATGCGTGAATATGCGAAATATCAAAATCTCAAAATTTTAACCGAAATAACTGTTCAGCCGAATTCAAATTTCGTGAATGTATTTCACAAAATGTTATCGATGGCATCGACCATCAAGTTTTCCTTGGCCTCCTACCTCCTGAAGTGTTCAATCTGTATTTTTAGATAGTTCTTATGACAGAAGTGATTGTGTTTGCCAAAAATGCATTGGAAAAGTTTTAACAAGCGGAATGTCCTCAATCTCAAAATACTTCGGTGTAATCTCGGCAATTCTGATATATTTCAATCAAGGATATTGGTTTAGTAAAATTCTCAACCTATAACCGTATTCTATAACGAACAACGCCGCCTAGCTATCTGACTGAAAAAATACTGCAACCTTGTTTTTGTTGTTATACAGAGTGTAATGTGTCAAACTTCCATAGCCTTCCGACTGACTTCATGGAAGTGAATTGAGTACCGAACGATTCAGATATTAATATCACTTTTCAGCTTCAGCTCGTTACTTCCCTGGAAATTTTCCTAAAAAGATAACCTCTAGTTTTTGTTCATCAGTTTATACTTAAACATTCGATATGAACTTGAAAGGCTGTGAATAATGCAGTCGAAATTTTCATTATGTGAATTTCGGCGTACAAAAGTGAGGAGTTTACGGCAGCGTTTGGGAATAGCGTTCCAAAATAAATACGAGGAGCGTGAACTAGGAAACAAGATGAATTGTTACATCCCTAGATGGTCTCCATGGATACGGTCCAGGACTGTTACGTCAGAATATGGGCCCCAAATGCCTCCGTTTGTTTGTATGGTTTCGAGGTCTAGGAAGGTTCTTCCTTTGAAGGCAACCCTGTGAACTTTAAATATGCAAAAGCAGACGGTTGCAAATATCGAAGAGAATAAAACACTTCACTGTGCTCAAGTGAACAAAACTTTTCACATGGAGTTTCTAATATCATGTCTCACATATTTAAAGAATCCATCAAATTCTGTCATATTTGTTTCACGAAAAACAAAAAGTTATGGATCATGTAAATAGAATAGTGATATACTAGCTGCTATACGCTAGATGTAGTCCTCACTTTTTTGACTCTTGCTTGTTTAGGAATATTCCATCTACGAAATATCTCTAGAATCATTTATGTCTACATATATCATCAATCCGATAAAATCAAGTATTGCGCGCATGTTCTAGGGTAACAGCAAGCTATCGTTTTGTCAAAATGTCTGTAATGTTCGATGAAAATGGTCTAAAACGACTAGGTTGGACTCATTGATGACGAATCCGGTGTCAAAATCGATTCTGTCCGGCCGGCCGTAGACACGATAACTGTCGAACGGAGCCCGCTAGCGACTCACAACTTGAAGTAGTTCGCGCGTCGGAATATCGCGGCTAAGTTCGTTAATGGGCCAAATCGGTCGAATAGTTTCGGAGTTATAGCCATTTGAAATTTTGAGCTTGTTTCCCTCATATTTCAGAAACTACTGGAGCGATTGGATTGAAACATGGCAGTTAGTTGGAGCATAATAACTTGCAACTTTGAGCGAGATTTCTTTGAAATCGTATGGTCACTCAATTGGAAAAAAAATTTTTTTCAAAATTTTTTTCGAAAACATTTATTTTTCTGAAACGATTGTTCATATTCGAAAACAATTTCAGCTATACCTTGAACTTCATATTTCACAGCAGTGTACCAAATTTCAATTCGACACGGCTATTAGTTTTGGAGATATTGGGAAAAAATATGTAGAATTTCATGGTTTTCTTCTCGATACTGTTGTTTCTTTCGGTATAACTCAAAAAATACTAATTCAATCGTTATGAATTTTCGCAGCTAGTTCAAAGATATTAGAGCACAACATTGCGAAAAATTTCGTGATGATCGAGTCATTGGAACAATTTGAAAAAATAAATTTCAATTTTTTTTTTCAAATATTTAATATTCTGTGATCTTCTCATCATATTATCTTCATTAAATTCTGTATGAACCTTCAAACTGTCATTTTTAGATAGAGTACTGGATTTCAATTCGATCTCATCTGTATTTTCGGAAATATCTCGAAAATAAAATTTTGAGTGAGTATATTTGTATTTTTTCCGAGTATATCTGCGGAATCATTGGGTGGATTTTACCTATTCACGAATTCAGCTTTCGTAATTAGTCTAAACATTCTCTACAAATATCGAGTTTCTAAGTTGTTTCTTTCGAAAGTTATTGTGTTTACGGTCCGGCCGTTAGGCCGCCATTTCGCAATATGAACAAGCGCGTAAGAGCTGCTGAATTCACGTCAGTGCTTTTCAAGGTTTTTTTCAGAAACTATGCATCAGACTTTGAAGAAGTTTCGCTGAATCTTACATTTCTCGACTATTTCAAATTTCAGTTCGATCTGATTCTAATTTTCGAAGATATTGGGAAAAATATGTAAAATTTCATGTTTTTTCCGCGGTATCGTTGATAATATTTCCGGAATAGCTTGAAAATACTGATGAAATAATAATGAAACATTAGTTCAAAAATGTATACACAACTTTGTGCCAATATCCGTGATGATGTAATTAGAACAATTTCAAATATTTTATATTCTGAGATCTTCAGATCATATTATCCTCGCGGCATTCTGCATGAAATTCTTAGCATAATTTCTTAATGAAGTACTCGATTTCAATTCGATCAAATGTCTATGTTTAGAGATATTGAGAAACTGAAATTCTGAAAGGGTAGATTCGAGGAATCATTGGGGCATTTCACCCATTCATGGATTCAGCCATTGTTGTCAGATACAAACCTACTCTAAAAATATGGAGTTTCTGAGTTGATCGGCTGTTGGGCTGACCGAAAATACGATAAGTTCCGAAAGAAAGGACTTGGGGCTTGATTACGAAGGCTTCATTCGCGAAAGGGAAAAGTCCACCCAATGATTCCGTAGATTATCTAAATTTTTCACAATAATTATCCCCAAAATACAGATTGGATCAAATTGAAATATGGTACTTGAATGGGAAATGATAGCTCGAAGGTTTATATCGATTTATTTCATGAGGACCATTTAAAAAGAAAATCTGTTCATCAAGAAGTAAAGCTGCATTTGGCAGGGTGAATAGGTGACCGCTATGGGAACAAATTGAAAAGCGTGTAAAAGTTCCTAACGAAAAGTCAGTGCCTTTCTGTAATATTTTATGATAACACTTCATAGCAATAATTGAATGTCACTTGGGAAAAATGAGAACGAAGGAGCATTAGGGCTATATTCACATTGAGTTGAACTGTTCAATAACACATAAAACCGGTCAATAAATTGCATCTGGAACCACATATTCGGATCTCACAATTGGATACGAAGCTTATACGAATTTATCTTAGGGGAGGCGGGATTCAATTCCTCCAGATGTGTTTACTAAATCAAACCAGAGGATAAGCAAAAATTATTTCATAGGAATGATACCTTCAATGGTATCTTAAATGGTATATTCTATATGTTCCTTGAAAAAAGTGAGAAACGCGCTGGTTAACGAAATCAATCGAAAAGCATGGGAAATGTTGTCACGCTTCTCTGAGAGGCGTGCAATTGAATGGATCACCTAACAGCACTCCTGTCTTTTGAAGATCCAAAATTACTTCAAACATTTCAGCACTGTACGAAATGCTTATTAGTTCCTAATCAGTTTTTTTATTGCAGACGAAATACCACCGCCTTCGCCATTTTACATCCCAAAAAATTATTATTTACGCGCTTGTTCTAGTCAGCGATATTGTTTAGGCAAAGGTTGAATTTCCTTATTCAGTTGATCTTAGTAGTTATCTCAGGGAAAAAATTCATTGAAATCATAGCATATTATTACTTCCAAACCCGTATAGAAATATAAACAAAACTAGAGTTAATACCTCGAATTTAAAAATGTGTATACAATGCTCGTGCCAACTTCAATATCCTTTCTCTCAAATGAAGGGTTTGTGAACCAAGATTCATAATACTTTTATATTCGATATGATATAAGTAATCATCCTTCTTAGTTTTGTGTGCTCAATTTTGGGAAATCCAGTTGTTTATTGTATTTTTTATTCAGTATACTCCTTTATACAAGGGTAATACGAAGGTTGGAATATTAAAAATAATATCATGTGAAAAGAGTTCATAGTACCAGTAGATATTCAAGAAGGGGAACAAACATTTCTAGGTTTGAACAAAGAGCTCAAAATTGGGCCCTCAGCAGAAAAACATTCGCGTACTCTTAGCGGTTTCGGATTCCAAAGAAGGAGCTGACATTCAAATTGAAAGACATTCTCCGTATTGAAGGAATATCTTTTTATTATTATTATAATTAAAAATATAATAAGTGTTGAGGTGAGCACCTATAAACTCAATAAGCTTACTTAGAAAAAAAAATTCAGTGTACACTTCCCTATAGTGTAGACAAACAGATGAGTGAATAAAAGAAGAAAAATTATTCTAAAAAACAGGTAAAATAAATCAGCACCTGTCATAGCAAACGCATATCCATAATCATAGACGTCTCATCTTAGTCTATCCAAGCCATTCTTGAAGCCATTGGTGGTGGAGCTATTGACTACCGAACTGTGAAGACTGTTCCAGGGTGAAAAGATTCTGTTCGGAAGGAACATCTGTCTGGGAACAGTACAAAAATTTGCCTTCTTCAATTCGAAATTGTGGCCTCGGAGATTATTGACGTTTTTGGGGAAAACAGCCTCTACTTCAGAACCAAACAGTCCGTGCATACATTTGTATGAGAATATCAAGTCACCTCTAGCGCGTCTATCTTCTCTCCAAATCCGATAGAATGGGGATTTTTCCTTTGAACGAAAATGCAGTGATTTTCATGAAAAACCTTCAGAACATCACATTTCAAACATATAATTTCAATATTATATTTTTAAAAAAATGTTTGATCAAATAGAACTGAAAAATAAAAATGGGGAGTTGCATTTAAAGGGATTTGTCATGAGTGTACGATATGGCAACGTCGAATTCAGCTTTCTCGGAAAGAAAAGGACGTCAAATGTGTTACTTTGCTTAGGAAAACAGAGATAGCTATACTTCGATCTGGTTAGAGTAGAAGACAACGACAAAGGAATAGAAAAAGAAGAGCACAGACTGTCATACTGTCATATTACTGACAAATCGCAAACGGAAGTTGTTTGGTTATATTGACAAAGAACACGTGTGAACCCCAGAATAGGAGTAAATACTGCATTATTCTATAGCAGAAAGACCTATTCTACTAAACAACGTTGTCTCTTCGTGCATGCATGACAAATCCCAAACCCCAATTTTGAAACGTGTGAAACCATTTTATAGCAAAACTTTAAAGATTGCAGACATTTTGGTAGAACGATAGTACGCTGTTTCCTAGAAAATGCGCGCAAAATAGAGTCAGAGCACCGTTAAATAGCCGCATATCTACCTCGAAATGTTTACATATAGGAAACACCAAGTTTCCATTTCCTCACCACACTCACTCGCATCTCGGATCCACAACCACAAAATTGGGAAGTATTACAGAAGCAACACTTCTAGACATTTCCATTTTTTTCGATGTAGCAAAATTTAGTGACCATCAGAAAATTGTTAATAGAACCTGGCCACAGAAATCATATCATTATCACAGAATGACAAGCATTATATGTTATATACTTCTCTATTCTATGTAGGTATTGTATAAATATTATGTTGAAACGAATCAAACAACCCAATCGAAACAGTCACTGTATAAAGAACCAAAAGAACAATGAAATCGCACACCTAGAAGTAAGGCATCAAACGCACGTTGATGTTGACCACAGAATGGGGAAGTCCTAATTCTATTCTCTGTCTGTGTGTTGACAAGAGAATCAATAATAAAATGGTGGAATTAGGACATTGAGAAAGGGAGAATGTCGCTTTTGTAATACTTCTCTATTCTGTGACACAACAGAATTTCAAAGTTGTGGGAAAGTTATAGTTAGGCATTCGCCATTTTGTACAGAATCATGCTGAAACTTGGCAGCTAGTTTCAAAATGCACAACTTTTTGCCAAAGTTCTAGATGATGGTGTCATTAGAACAATTTGAAAATGAAATTCCGAAATATTTTTTCAAATATTCTATAGTTTGCGATCTTCTAATCATATTATACTCATGGAACTCTGCATGAATCTAATCATAATAATAATTTTAATTCATTTCAGAGAATTTCACAAATTACATACATATATGTATAAATTAAATGAAGCAACATCAAAAAAAGGAAAATAAGCATCAAATTTAGAAACATGACCTTCTATTCACCTAAATAATAGAAAAGGGCTCCAGTGTTATTAACATTTCTTTCAAGTTCTTGTTGGAAACTTCGACATGTGAACATTTTTCAAATTTCCTGGGAGTCTATTGAACATTCTTGCATGCATAACTTGGATGTTCTCAGAGACAGAAAGCCTTTGTTTGGGGTAACAGATATTAATATTTCGAGTAATATAAGAATGTAATGAGCTGCATTGTTCATACTGCTCTAAATTTTCAAACACTCAAATGAGCACCTCGTAAATATAAAGTGCTTGTATGGTCAATATGCGGTTCTTTTTTAAAATCTCCTGCAAAATTCCCTGCAGCTGAGGTCGAAGACAGTTCTGACAACTCTTTCCTGAATGAGGAAAAATTCTTGCGTGTGAAAATTCGAACCATAGAAAATCAGACCAAACTACATAAAACTCTCAAAGTTAGAGAAATAAAATATTTTGAGGGAAACCGTATTCAAATATTGACTAATAATTCTCAGGTTAAACGCGGCAGTGTTAAGGTTTTTCCCCAAACTGACAATATGTTCATCCCAATTCCCAAGAATTTTGTTTTCGTTTTATTTTCAGGTTTTAAATTTCGATAGTAGTTAGTGTCTCCGATCTCTTTTGTTGGCTTCTGAAGAGTAATCTTCGTTTCCTCTGGAACTAGTCCCGAATCCTTTCAAACATCATCGAACCGATTCTGAGTATTTGAGGACAATCCGAACCTGGTATAAGTACTTTGGTGTCATCTGCGGAATTTGTTATAAGGCAATCAGCTAATTCTTAAAATTGCCTGGTGTGTTGTTCTTGCTCGCGTTTCTCATATGATCTCCTGTTGTAATTTTCCAGCTTCATTTATTTTCCACGGATAGGCTCTTCCAATGTTGTATCCACATCCCAAGTATCCTCAAGGATACTAGTAACGTCGTTCATATAAAGAAGAAATATGGATTCAAATTCCATCTCATCTTCATCTTCGGAAATATTGGGAAATTAAAATTTGAATGGGTCATACTGCAGAATCATTGGTTGGATTTCTTCAATTTACGAATTCGACCTTCGTTATTAAGCCTCAAACTGACTCTGCAGATATCAAGTTTCTTAGTTGAATCTTTCGGCAAATATTGTGTTTACGGTCGACATATGAAAGGGTTAAGAGATTTTGAACTAGCAGGATTTTAAAAGATTCATTGTGAAAAATATAACTTCTCTCAGAGCGCCAATCTTTTCACAAATTGAGGTAACTGAAAAAACTATCCATCTTGTAGAACACAAAAAAATTACTATTTATTCTCTATTCCACAAGTGATCCCTAGACAATTTGGGTGTGTATGCTTCCAGTAAAGGGAAAGGGGCAATTCCGATCCCTTGATTGCTTGCATAGAATGGATGACTGGATTCCCCGGCAGAAAAGAGAAAGTTGTAAATTCTGGCAGATTCCATCTCACGATTCAAATTCGCGCTTTTGCTCTTCCACTGCGCGTGCGCAGAGTGCTCGATCGATTTTTACGGGGTTGAGCGAAGAGGTGACTCAGGAATCGCATCCCAACCCTACAAATGTCAGTCAAAGCCAAACTAGAAATCCCTCAACTTTGGTAAAGACGTTTCTGGGGTATTCCAATACATAACAATTCCGATTTACGATGCGGTTGCTCGATTTATAAAAAAGTGGTGCAAGTGGTTGAGTGTTTTATGCTGTAGGTGAGTGTTTACTTGTTAGTGCAATTGGAGGTTGCCGGCTTATGAGAATATAGTTGAATATTATGTAATCAGTGATAATGTTTCTTTATTTTTGGGGATAACGGAGAAAGTGTATTTCGATATCATTTGCATGATTTCCAATGCAGAAACATTATTATGAACGTGTCCTACAACTCGAGATTATTGAATTTTTCCGGTGTTTATCTCATTTGAGCTCTCTTATAATATTTATGACATTTAGTATCTGCATCGTCTGTGGATATTCGATGTATTTATCTATATAGAATTTATATTCCTAATTCTTCAAGTTCAACTCTGCTTACGCTAGACTCTTTTCATTGATTAAAAGTATAGAATGTAAGGCTTATATCATTGATCAAACAAGATCAACTTGACGTTTTGTGATGTGGTATTTTGAAAATTCATAAATCTTTTCTTATTCAGTTTGCACTCTTGCACATAATAATTACACAGTAAATTTTCTATTTTAAAATGAAATTTTGATTCAGATCCCAATTAGCGATTCATTCTGGGCTGAGGAACTTAAACTCCAAAGTTGAAAGATTCAGTTAATATTAAGTAAGGTACAAAATTCTCCCATATATCTTTAAATTCAATATTTTTCCATTTGGAATGTTCACTTATCTTCATAAAAGAGCAGATAGAATTCCGAAAAGAGGATTAGATCGTTCCAACAAGCAGTAAATAAATCCTGTAATTTCGATTAAAAATCTGTTAACTCCTTTTTTCACGAGAACCATTCCATCAAGAGCTTAACAACGAACGAATACTTATGAAAATATAACAGTGTTGTATTCATTTGAGTTTCAGTTGAAGGATGAGTATATGCATTGAATAATACAAGAAAACTTGTCATATATTTTATTATTCAAGAGAGGGCGAATATTGAAGTACTACTCATCACAACAGTTTCCTCAATTTCATTTATATTATTTATGAAGATTATCCTTCATAAGACTGATAAACATTTGCTTGTTATGTAGTGAGTTTTTTGAAGAATTTCTAAGGAATATTATCATTAGATTCCAAAGCGTACTTCTGTGGTCTTTTTCAATATAATATTTGGAGAAGCCCATACAAAATACAAAATTTTTGAAGAAGCATCACGGATTTCTTTATTTCAATTCGCAGAAAAATACTTGATGTACGATTCTGTATTATATTTTTTGGTTCACCCTCATAAAATAAACTGGCAACATTTCAGAGGTAAAATGAGAATTCAGATGGTTCAATGAAAATTTCTGTGATCTTCAATGTATGTGTTCAAGAATATTCATTTCTCTAGAAAGTTATATTGTCCCCTAAAAAATTGATAACTGTGTTCATTAATTTGGATAATATTGCTCGAATAATCTTGATTGTTATTCCTATACACGGAATAAAAAAAGAACTTCTCGAAAATTATTCTTAAAAAAAAATCGAAATATCTGTTAATTCATTCCTCACATTAACTACTGAATATTCCAATGAATTTCGAAATCTTAGAGCGTTCAAGTACTTATTGGAAAGTCAATGGTATGATGTGGAGAATTTGCTTGCCTGCAACTTCAATGCATTTTCTCGTTCAAATTCGAGGACTTAAATCTGATTTTTCGATCACATTGAACAATTGTGCTTTATTACATTTTGACGATATTCTCATGTTTCGATGAAAATCCTCAGAAGTTCTGAGCTCCTGCGAGTTAGGATATCGAGTAGACTTTGTTACTGTTATCCTACGCCGCATCAGGAACAGCGCTGTTATTTGCCCAACAGAGAAAAGTTGGACAGTTCCAGATTATCCCAATCTGATGTGTCATGTTTTGAATACTTTTAAGAAATTCATAAAAGATAAAATTCAATTTCATGGTTGTCCAAATATTTGCATCAAGTGTGCAAATATTAATTAGGTACTTGAAAAGTACACAGTTTCTGCTATATACCCTGATTAAATTTTCCTCACATTCTGTTGAATGAATACACATAAGCTCAGTGAATTGGGCGGAAACACCCAAAATTTCGGAAATGGGTCGTCAGCGCCATCTATTAATGGTCACACGGCCCGCCCTGCATCCCTAAATTGCATCCGTCCAATCCTGTCAGGACCTATTTGAAATTCGCAGAAAATTCCTGTTAGTATCGGACTTTTTTTAAAAATAATGACCAATGGCAAAAATACCCGGAAACACCTCATACAAAACATCGAAAAAAATCACTGGAACATAGAACAAATCGGACAAAAAAAACACACACATATCCAATAGGGAGAAACGGAGGGAGGGGTGAAATATTGGACGAATAACAGAGGAGGGGAACCACCGACGGCAGACGCCGCGACGCGCCGGCACGGTCGAGGGGTGAATTGAGTATAGAAGCGTGCGCACCCCGTTTGGACTGAAATTGCTATCGTGTGGTGACGCATCAGATAGTGTATAGACAGAGTGGCGTCTACAAGTCTAGCTCAACACCCTACTGACACTTACGGGGTAAGTTATTAACGCTTCTAACCTTTCTTTCTATCGTTTCAAGGGATACTTGCTCGTAAATTTATTTGATGCTTGAAATCGTATGCAATATCGAGATGTAGAGCCATTTTGATTACACCTTTCACCCCAAATACTATTCTATCGCGTAATGTACGTGATTCATGGTTTTAATTACATCGATACCATCCAATATTAAACTCATATTTCATATGGTTCCATCTGCGTTCAGCAAAGAGTGTAATAGTCAACGAGTAGAACGGATTTTTGAAAGTCATTTTTTTCTTAACTTTTGCACCAATTATTCGTGTTGACAATGATTTTCCTGTACTACATGAATTATTACTGCACCTAATTTTTGGATATTAAACTCCTACTTCAAATTATTTCACTTTTCTACTAGAGTGTCAAATTGATTTAGTCCAAAGTTTAATTTGTGAAGGATGACTAGAATTGGTAAGACTATTTATTCTTTTTTCTTTTCCATTAACTACTTGTAAAGTTAATTGATGCTAAAAATGGTACGAGTTACCTGATGTGTAGAGCCATTCTGATTACACCTTGCACCCCGAATACTATCGCGTATTGTGATTGATGATTTCAATTATATCAATACCATCCAATTTTAAACTCATATTCCAAATGATTCCATCTGCGTTCAGCAAAGAGTGTGATAGTGGATTTTAAACTCATACTATTCAACCAGAGTGTCAAATTGATTTAGTCCAAAGGTTCGTTTGTGAAGGATGACTAGAATTAGTATGACTATTTATTCTCTTATATTTTCCATCAACTACTTCTAAATTTAATTGCTGCTAGAAATTGTACGAGTTAGCTGATGCGAAATGTGTTGCGCCATTTTGATTGCACCTTTTACCCCGAATACTTGATGTCAAAGATTTATAGCGTAATGTAATTCATGGTTACAGTCATATCAAAACCATCCTCTTTCAAACTCATATTTCAAATTGTTCTATCTGCGTTCAGATCACAGTGTAATAGTGAAAAACTGGAACAGATATCTGGAAATATTTTTCTTCTTACCTTTAGCACCTATTACTCTTGTTGACGATGATTTCCTTGTACTGCATGAACCATTACTGCAGTTACTTTTCATAAGTGGATATTAAACTCTTACTTCAAATTATTTCACTAAAGTGTCAAATAAATTTACATTGAAGTATCATTTGAGAAAGATGACTAGACCTGCTACGCCCATTATTTCACTTACCTTTTGTATCAAATACTCGTGAATTTAATTGATGCTAGAAATCGTTCGAGATACCTGATACAAGATGTAGAGCCAACAACTTTTAGTTCAAATACTTAATGGCAGTGATATTATATCAAGTATTTGAGATAAAAGGTGTTAGGTAGGTAGCTACATCAAAATCATCTAATTTTGAACTCATATTCAATCTGCGTTTAGCAAAGAGTGTAATAGTGACCGAATAAAGCGTATCTTTGATACCCATATTTTTCATAACTTGGCTTCGATTACTCGTGTTGGCAATAATTTCACTGTACTATATGAATCATTACTCCACCTTCTCTTTGTTAGTGGATATTAAGCTCTTACTTCAAACTATTTTACTATTCACCTAGAGTGTCAACTTGATTTAGTCTTAATTTTGATTTGTGAAGAAGGATGACTAGAACTGGCAAGCTCATTATTTCTCTTACCTACTGCATCTTATACTTGTAAATTTAATTGATGATACAAATTGTACGAGATACCCGATGCGCGATGTGTAGAGCCCATTTGATTACACCTTTTACCCAAATTCTTGACGACAACAACCCTAAAGTGTAATGTCAGTCGTGACTCTCATTACTACATCGTTACAATCCTCAGAGTAACAAACAACATAGAAGGACTTCACTCAGTTTTTGGGTGTCCGCAAGATGCTTGTGTCGACGTAGTCAGATTGAGATATATTTGGAAATGCGCAATTATATTATCTTATTGTCATCGTATATTTTAATGAAATGAAAAATATTAATTTTAGTAATTCTCGGTTAAATATGGAAATTTAAACATTTCATGATAAATGTTTTTCTTCAGTTTCGAATTCGTGGTAAGAAGAATACTTACCCTTTTCAGTATCTACGTGCTGAAATCCAAGCTTTGGCAACGATGCCGCATTAACAGTATACCGCCGCTCAATCTGTCATCCGTTGTTTTGGTGAGTGTCTAACGAGTTTTTAGATATTTCCTGCTGTTTACTCCAATATTTTTTGAATTATTACAATACTTCATCATGGGACGTGAGAAGTGTGTTATTTGTAAAGAATCCTGTGAATTAAGCGAATTATCGTATCACAGGTTGGTAACTGCTTTGTTAACAAGTTTGTTTTGATTGCGGTCAAAGTGTCAAATTTTGAGGTACAATCCATTATTGAACTTTATTTCAAATATTCCGATCTGCGTTCAGACTAGAGTGTAATAAAGTACTGGACTGGAGCCGATCTCTGGAAAACTTTTTTTGCATACCTTTAGCATCAATTACAAGTGTTGACGATGATTTCCATTCACTGCATCAATCTGTATTCCATCTACTTTTTTTGATGGATATTGAACTCTTAATTCGAATTATTTCACTCTCTACCTAGAGTGTCAAATTAATGTAGACTCAAGTATCATTTGCGAAAGATAACTAGAGCTGGTAAGCCCATCAATTCTCTTACTTTTTGCACAACTTGATGACAACGATTTCATCGCGAAATGAGAAACATGAATCCAATTACATCAATACTATCCAATATTACAGACAAATGGTTCACTCTGAGTTCTGACTAGAGTGTAACAGTTAACGAGTGGAGCGGATCTGTGGAAGGAATTTTTTCGCGCTTTCTAATGCCTTTCGCACCAATTAGCCCACCTTTCTTTTTGTACTTGGAAGTTCAACTCTTACTTAGAATTATTTCTATTTTCACCTTGAGACTCGAGTATCATTTGCGAAGGATAACTGATGCTGGTTGGTAAGTCCATTATTTCCGGTTCCCTTTGCATCAAATACTCGTTGACAATAATTGTCTTGAATTTCGTCAATCTTAATTCTACCTACATTCTTCAAGCATTCACTTTTATAAACTATCCCGGTTGGCCATGACATTCTGACACATTTTACCGAGTATATTTTGAAAATGTTAGGTTATAGTCATTTTCCTGTCAGATAACTACAAAAAGTTCAGGTCGTAGTAATTTCGTATTCTTCAAAATGTGAATTTACTTTGAGAAAATAATGAATTTGGGAAAATATGTGAATTAAATAATTCCAAAGACCTGGCGAATGTTGAAGAAACTTTTTCCCTGTTAACATTGGAAATATTTCACCTATAAGAGCATGGTTGGAAGATTCAGTTATGCTATTTTCTTGTACGGAAATCAAGAATCGAGTGTTGAAATTTTACTGAAAAATAATGGACAGAATTGTCCGGTACTTTGTGATGATTCATTCGAAATAAGAATAAAATACTCGAATAACCCTACTTTTCGAAATTCTCAAGAAATAGATCTACAGAAGACAATTAAAAACCTTTTGTTGCACAACTTGGAATACTTCAGTATGAAAATGTAGTACTACAAAACCAGTGTTATACCTTGAAAAAACTCAATTTACAAAGTTATTGGAAATCTATATGTGAACGATATACTGGGTTTTCACCCACATAAGTCGAAAATGTTCGATAGCTTGTGATAAATTATTGATTCCAAATTATCAGAGCTACTATCAGAAAAACAGATTTCAATTCTACATAGCACTTCCTCATAATTTGTGTCTGCTTCTTCAAAACTACTTTCGGCATTTTTAGTTTCCAAGCTTAATGATTATGTTGAGACTGAGAGTAGAAATTGGCATTTGGCAACGTCTCTGAGAATTATTTTGACATTACCGATATTTCACGAGTGTCAACCTGCGTCAGTTTCAAGTAAAAAAACTTGATAGACTTGAATCATGGCCAACCAGGATAGTTTATAAAAGTGAATAGAGTATATCTTCCTATTATCAGAAACAAGGAAATATCTAACCGATTTCATAATTCAATTTGAAATGAAAAACAATTTAGACCTCCATCACGAATAAATCAACGCAGTGAATAAATTCAATTTAAGATAAAAAGTTTTCACCAAGTAGTAGGGTAGCTCGATGGCGAAGGTATCACTTCATGGCACAGCTGTGATCGCGTGAATTTGAGGTTATGTGTTAATAACAATCACGTGGTTTGTTATTATAAACCGCTAAGACAACCTTGTCGTATATCGATTACCGCATAGGGCAGCCTTTCGGTCTGAATACAAACTGCAAAGGTTCATCAGACGATTTATCACGGAAAATGCTATGCAGAGTTAGAAATAGAGGGAAAACCGGCAATTCTATTCGATCTTGCTGAATGGTTGGATGTCATGGGTTGCAACTTGAGGTTAACGAATCATTACATGTTGATGTATTTCCGCAGGATATCCTCCAGTGTCAATTTGTTTACGTGTATGTATATCGGATAACGAGTGAATTCTCTGCTTATACAGGCTGGTCCAGGTTTCCATGCGAAACAGTAAAGGCTAAAAAAAAACTGGTATGAGTTTTGTCTGAGAATCGGATTCGATAAATGCTTCGTTCAGGGAAATACAGGGTGTTCAAGTTTGGTTGGAAAAAATAAATTTATTGAAATCGGGATGCAATTTCATGGAGTAATAATATGCAGCAAAATCCGAATGCAGTTATTATCACGTGAAATAAATTCTTTCATTTGATGATTATATTTCGAATGATTTATTGTATGATAATTTCGTTTCTTTATTGTTGTCGTTGAGTTTGTTGATTGTTACATTCATCATCATTTATCAAGTTATAATAATGATAGTAACTATAATAATACATGTAGGAATAAAATAAGGCAAGGTTTAGAACAGAGAACCCGTTCTTCTTCTCTCATTTCTTTTATTATGAAGTTTTTACACGATATGATTCGTAATTGTTGTTAATTGATTTGAATTTAAATAGCGATAGCGTTACAATCTCAGCCGCAAAAATATCTATTACTTAGGATGTCACCGACAAAAATAAACCAAATTCTCATGGCAAAATCTGATATCATTTTGAACTTTTTCAGGCTAGGATGCGTAATCTTTAAGTTATTAATAATTTGAAACCACTTTTCGAAAATTTTTCAGTAACAGTGGCATAATTTAGATATCTCGACAATGCTGTTATCTACTGAATTCTTTGAAATGACCACCGCTTTTCAAATCTGCTTTATTCTTTCCCAAAAATTGAGCAGGCATCATATATTCTTATCTGAAAAGAACACTTTTCGAAAGAACAGCAAAAATATTTCTCCAGAAAGACCAACACGCCAAGATCATCAGATAACCATTATTATTATGTACTCAATTAACTCACCTTGTATATCAAAAAAATGAAAACATACGTTGGTGCAAAATCAGGCAAATATCTTATAGTTGAATATTATGTCACAGAATGTTGAGAAACCTCGACTACATCTGTAGTTTCGATTCTTCATTTCCCAATCTGATTATTTGAATGCTACCCGGGAAAATAAGGTGATTCATAATGCTTGAGGGAAAGTCCAGTATAGTCATAACTTATCATTGTCATGTCGGTTAGAAGCCCTCAACAAGGTGGGCGTGGCATTGAATATTTACTGAATTTCCTGAATTGATCTTGGAACTATGCCCATAGTACTTAATATCAGGGCTGGAACATGTCCAGCAGTATCATTTTATCTGGCTGTAACACCTATCAGCTGCAATAGTTCCTGCTAATTTAATACTTAACCAAACCCAGGAAAATGAATATGACTTTTCTTTTCTTCAGACTAGACTGTTCATATCTGATAGCAGAAAGATTGGAATAATGAATAAAAGAATTCGTGAAAGAGGTACTCGGAAACATAAACCAGTGTATCTCTGTTCTAAATCGGGCAATAGGGACAATCAAACACGACTCTCATAATATTCCCCATACACTAGCAGTCCTAATAAAAGTCTATGGTAACGCATGACTTCGTCTCAGTGACTTCGTCCGATTTGTTAACTATCAATGAATTCCGTCTTGCTTTTATGTGGCTTCCACATGAGTAGTACGGTTTGACAAAGTTTTCCTCGTCTTCACTGAGTTAAAAATGTCTTCCGTCCGTTCGTCCGGGCGTCCGTATGTGCTCTTACTTTTGAAGGAAAAGACTTAGCGACGTGAAATTGTCAGATGAGGTTTGGAGTCCGAAAATCTCGGCTAAGTAAGTTAATGGGCGGAATATGTTTGATAGTTTTGGAGTTAGGCCCATTTGAAATTTTGAGGTTAATTCCTCGATATCTCATGAAGTATTGACTCGATCAAAGAAAAACTTCGTGGACAATTTTGGAATATCAATGCGCAACTTAGAGCAATATTTCGTGTGGATCCAATTGAGACAAAAATGTTAGTCGAAAATTTTTTAATTTTTTGATGAAAAATTTTTTTTTTCTGAAAATATTATTTAGATTTCAATGAAATTTGGCACAAACTTTAGAGTCAGTATTTAACAACAATGTTCTAAATTTCATTTCGATCCGATATTTAATTTCGGAGATATAAGGCAGAAAATGTGCCAAATTTCGTTGTTTTTGAAATTTTAACGTTATTTCCGCAATTTCTCAATAAGTGCTATCAGATTGAAACTTCGTAATCATGTGGAGGTGAAGATCACCAACACACAACTAGGTGCAAAATTTTGTGTTGATGTGATAGTTTGAATTTGAACCAGCGCCTGAAAGCTCCTGACCTCACGTTAGCGCTTTTCTAGATTTTTTTGTAACCTTTTGGATCATGAATAATTCTATATGATATCTGTTACTCGCATCGCAAAGATTTGTTGTTTTTGTAACCCCTCCACTCTAATGTCCTACGGTAGTGCCATAAAATATGAACATAGAATTTGAAATGAGTTGAACAAAATATTTCTTGCCAAATCACTCAAAATACCCAATGCTTACTCAGTGGCGCTTATTTCCTTTTATTCCTACAGAAATCGGGAAACAGACTCGCGATAGGTATCATAATCTTGCGAGTACTTTAGAAATACTCTAAAACATGCAAACTAGTGAACTACTATATTTTCAATGATGTCTCAAAAAACTAGATTTAAGAGTGGTATTGACGGAACCAATAGATTTCTAAACCAAATTGGGCATAGACCAGTTTCCGAACAAAGGCCAACTCTCGCTCATCGGCAACAGACGGAGCCACGACCAAACGGGAATTTATTTCCGTCCCGTTGCGGCGTGGCCTGGGCTGTTACCGTTCAGTGCCTGTTGACCTTGAAAATATGTGGCTCGCACCGTTGAATGCTTGAAGAATTTTGGTATGGATACCGGAGACCGAAAAATCAATATAAATACAAATGCGAACAGGTAATAGGTTGAAGGAATTCTACACACTAACAGTATTTCGAGGACCAACATGATAACGAATAGTCCAAACCGTTTGACCATGATCCTGAAAAGAAAAGGAGCGAGGGGCTCACGAATGCAGTAGTGCACCGGGGTTGATATTTGAAAGTACTTAATCTTGAGTTGGACATCAACATCGAAGAGATCCATCTTCTAAATTGATTGAATATGTGGAATTATTACCTATCTTGTACATATATTCAACTGATTGAGCAAAAAAAAAGAGTACCAACTGGAAAATTGTTGCTGAGAGCTGAGAGTACTCTAAAATATATCATCGATATTTCTCTTACCATCATATAATTTTCAAAGTCATTCCGTATTTAGAAAAGGCATAGAAATGAATAATAATATTCTATCCGGGGCGTTGAGAAATACGTTTCTTTGTACCTTTTTACGAGGCTAATAGTGAAAAGTGTAATATTTAATCGATTTTAATGTGATAGGTACGGATCCATCCCTCAAATTGGCTACGTTATAATAGCGCTGAACTCTCAAGTTGCGTCGACACGACTACACGGAATATTAATATTTGACCTTATAAGAATCCGGGTATTCTATTTTCAGCGAACAAAGTAGAATGATATCTGCATAAAGCCATACAGTTTAAGCCTGAGTTTGAGTTATTTAATAATCGTTTTGAAACAAAATAAAAACAGTTGTAAAGAGATACATTTCATCAAGTTTATCGGTACGGAAGAAATTTCACACAATCCGTTGTGCAAAAAAAGTTTAGAGCTTAGATTCATTTTCCTGTCAGAGATTTTCATCTGTATACAAAGGTAGTTGTAATAACTTATGAAACTTACCTAAACAAGGATGAAAACGCACTCATCGGCAAGAAATCGACCACTAATAATTGGGCCTCCGCAAACCATACCTTTGATTCGAATTTTGTTGCTTTAAATTTTAGATTGATATTCCGATGTCAAGAGTTTGTATTCGGATTCAAATTTGAGCATATAGAGGGGGAAAAAATAAGTTTATTTTCACGAATTTGTAACACCCTGTATAGTGCAACAGCTAAAGAAGCTGTGTTCACACTAGGTCTGATTTTTCTGACCAAATTTTTTATGGTTTAATCAAGATACATACATAATAACCACGACCTCTATGTAGGATGGACAACGACGCGTGGTTATATGATAGGAAAATTACTATAGCCTAACATTTTGGGTACCTACCAAGTCTTTCGGGCTGAGCCCATATTTAAACCTCCAGATCAGAGGAAAGACTAATCATGGCACAGTTTGTCTGGAAAAGAAGAAGAAGAATTCTCCCCAAATGATATAATTATTTGAATATTGAAAATTTAATAACGCCGAATATTTTGTAAATGTGTTCATGTTTTTGTGCGAATAAATTAAGTGATTAATACCTACTGTAAATTGTGATAGTGAGTTAACCGCGTGCAACGACGAAGAATAATACTCTTGAGAATTGGGTTGAGAGTTACCAAGACTCCCGCAGCTTTTCGGGACGCCAAGAATACAACGACGAAGATTCCACTGAGATTGGGTGCATAGCTGCTGTGTGCTGAGCCTAGATTTCCGCCATCCTAGGTTAGCCCTTTAAACTAGGATGGCGGAAATCTGGGCCTGCTACCAGCTGGGATGACGTGATTACCAAAAACGAACGAATGAATGAATAATGATAATGATAATGAATAACCTAACATTTTTTAATTATATAGAGTGGAATGTGTCAAACTTTTATGGCCTAGCGACTGACTTTATATGAAAGTAAATCGAGTATACTTCATAAAACAATTCCAAGACCCTACCGGCTGACCTTATCAAAGTGCATTTATGTGAAGGGGTGCCGTCAATCGTTTCCTACTCAAATGTACAAAACAGTCAAAATGCAGGATATCTAGTGTTAGTAGTACTAATTTATTTCTCCAACAAATGAGAAGATTAGGGTTGAAAACTATGAATCCAACATATAATTATATTGAAGCAAGTAAACAATTGGTCTGATCGAATATTATACAGAAATAATAAGTGACGTTGCAGAATTAACTCAGACTAAAGTCTGGTGAATGAGTATTTCGGATTCATTTGTTTGATAGATTCAAATGTATGTTAAATATAAGAGAAATCTTTCGAATGAAATCGAAATTTCGAGATCATCGATTGATGAGTCTATGGCAGCAATCTAAAAGTTCTCTACGGTTTCGCTTACAAGATTGAGTAAACTATTAATGTATAAACTCATTAAAAAACAAGATTTCTTGTAGATTGTTCGCTTAAAAAGAGTACATTATTTTCGAGCATAATGCAAATCTTTTCCTCGGCCGTGTGTACTCATGAATATTCTATGTTCGACAAATCATGCAATGAATGCTGACCCCATGACATTCAAGTTTGTCTTTATTGACTGAGTACTGATATAATTTCAAGTCTTCTGCATGGTTATAGGAGGTAGATTAAGATTTATGTGAATCTTTTCGAAGTATTCCAAAAATTCTGAAAATTTATCATTATTTTATATCACTTTCCTCTTGAATGGAATCTAAAATGATACCAATTTTCTCTTACTGTTGACGTACAGGACAAAAACTAATGGAATTTAGAGACAGACGCGTTTATTCATGCGTATACAAATAATTTTCACTGATTTGAAACTTAAAATCTTAAATATATCGTTTAAATCTGTCTTCAGTTTGTCACTAGTTCGATACTAGTGAAAGCTATAAATTATTAGCGATAAATAATTCTTTTCGAACCGATTTATAGGCTTTGCAACACGATGAATCATATTTTAATGTTTTTCTCAATCTAGTTCGATAGAAGATCATATAATGTATGCTATCAGACATTTTCACAATTCGCGAATTTTGAGTTATTCCGTATCAAAATGGTTAATCGAGAACAAGTTCAAATTGTGTGGAGTGCGTTAGATCGCCACCTTAATCACAAGCAAAGTTAGATTTTAAAATCCACACTGCCGACGCTGTCTATTGGCTTGGTAGAGTTGAAGGTACACAAGAAGAGAGAGTGCATATGACTCGTTAGGTCAGAAAACGCCTCTAAGTTTCGCTCGTTTCAACAGCCACTAGGTGAAATCAAAGTATCGTTTTTTCGTAAGAAATCGAAATTTTTGAGGACGATTGAACTTCTGTAATATTTTTATGGATAAAATAATCGATTCCAATAACAAACAATGCAAGAGACCTATTGGGGATTGATTGCGAAATAACTTCCAAAGAAAGGACATCAGCATCAGAGCTATTGTCCAGGGTTGCAATATAGTGCATGAGTTTGGATTGTTCGCTTATTGTGCCGATTTTGAAAGTTTTTCAAACAAATCTGATATCTCCGAAATATGACGTTCTTTAGTTGTGAGCCTTATCTTCCAACTTTCTTATTCAATTTATTTAGTAGAATTAGACCTAATGGCTATGTTCTATACTTAATAATTTTGTAATCTCATCACCGAACCTATCTCTAAGATTAATTTGTGGCCACAACTAGTCACAAAACTTATATACCAAGTTCTAGAAGTGCTTCTGAGGAAATCATAGATCACTCAAGCTATCCGCACAAACTTAAGCTCATTTTAGATATCTTTTATCCGAATCAAAATTCAGTGAATTTGTCTTTGCATATGAAGATTTTAAGACTTTCCAATAATCTTTCGAAATGATCCCGAAAAATTACCTTACCTAACAACTCCGTTGTCATTAAACTGATTTTGCCCAATCATTTCTTAATATCGCAAGTTGAGGAGATCTTTGATCCTAGAATATCAGGCCGACGTGCAGAATCCGGAAGAATTGAACTGAATTAAATTAGTGATGACTATGTTGATGTAAATTCTTAATTGCTCAATATTCGTGAAAATGCTGTCGTTCAGACGATGTGGCACCTTACAGATACAGGTCGAAGAGAGAATTGAAAGATTATGTGAGGTATAAAATATTCGAAATCACCCGAAAAAGTTTGATTCCCATTGTGTTAGTGCCTTATTGCTTCTAAAATTGATGATTATAGATCAACTTCAAGAAGCCTGAGCTTACAGCGCACCGCAGCTGCGCCCAATTTTTACGCTCTTGTTCTGGGGAACATTTTCGAATTTTGAGCTGAAATCGGTCTTAAACCACTAGGTTAGACTCATTTATGAAGAATCCGTGGTCAAATTTGATTCTGTCCGGCTGGCCGGCTGTGTAAGCTCTAACTTTCGGAAGGAACGATAAAGTCACGAAATTTTTAGGTTAGGTTTTGATCCTGAATATGTCCGTCAAGTTCGTAAATGGGCCAAATCTGTCGAATGGTTTTTGTGCTACAGCCATTTGAAATTATGTTTTCACAATAACTCGAAAAATATTTATCTGATCGAAATGAAACTTGATTGGAAGATGAATAGTGTCAATTAGAAGAAATATTCATGGAAAAATTTGAAAAAAAAAATTTTGTTTTTTGGAAACTTTCATATTTCATTTAAATTCCACTGAAATTTTCAAGTCGCCATTCTGCAATGTGAAAAAGCCCGTCAAAGCTGCTGACTTCACGTAGTGCTTTTCTAGGTTTTATAAACATTAAACAACAGTTTAATATTACAGTTATGAAGCAGTTTCAAGCGAATAAATATTTAAATAAATTCAAGACCGTGTAGTTTCTGCAGGTTTCGCTGAAAAACAATCCATTGTATCATTTCGTAATCGTCCATAACGCCCCAGTGATGTCAATGTATTGAAATTGATTTCCATTACGGAACGTCATATACATATATAGCTCTCGGACCATAGCAAACTACGTCATGCAATGAAGCTATTTATTGCAAAACTCCTATAACACTAGTTCCTAAATATTCGCTCAGGCAAGAGCGTGACAAAAGTAGGATGTAATGGGGTTATTACTCCCCTCCATACCCAGTGCCAACTTGGCATTAGAATAAACAAGGAACGACCGAACAACTCTTCGTGAATAACTTTAATGAAAGATTTATTTATTTATGTCGCTCATCAGAAACATTAAAAAAAACGAGGAAGCTACTGTGTGAAATGAGAAGCTTTTGTTCGCTTGTTTAAATTCGTTACCAGATCGGTCACCTGTCCACTTATTGATCCTGCCCAACGAAGCTTTATTTCCTGATGATGAATGCGATCTATTATTTATATGTTCCTTTTGAAATTTCGCATGAACATCCAATCATTCATTTTTTATTGAGTTATTCAAATTCAACTCGATTTGACCTCTTTTTCCGAAAAGATTTGGAAAATATAATTTTGAAAGGTATCTACGGACTCATGTTACTATGGAGACGTTTATTTCGGAAACTGTTATGTTTATATACGGCCTAACGGTCTGAGTAGATGATTACAGGTTCGAATATTTTTTTGCCCATGTGTGAATTTATGCTCCGTATTTAGTATCATCTGTACTATAAGATTTCCATTTACACCTAAAGCTCATCTTCGGATGACAATGACCTCCGGTATTGCCGCTCAGACGGAGCCAGGCAAAACTTTTCCCTGTTTCTACGGCAAGAATTCTCTACTCTATACTGTCGGAGAATGACGACTACCAGAGGTTTCCCAACTCAGCAGGTGGCCCCAAGACGACAGTTAAACTGACCTTGCGGCACCACCGTATCGGATACTAGAGAGTTGTTCGCAGGCTCTCCGACGCTTTAAACACTGGAAGTTCCAGCTCTGGCAAGGGTTGAAGGGGGCGTCAGTTCATCTTGGATACTAGGGTACGTCGATATCGATCTGTGTCGATATCCTCCGACACCTCAAACGATGACTTACACGCTCCAAGAACGTTTGCAACATTCATGGAGTTTCGTGATCCACAGTTGTCCATCCAGGGGTATATAGATCTAGCAAAAGCCAGATGATGCGCAGAATGATTTCCAGACTAACGCTACTCTATTCTACGTAGTACGTAGGGGATCTAGGCGCTGCGCTAATAGCATAAATAGCGCTAGTGCATGACATTCTATCAGCTGTGGCACTGTGTGGTTATTAGTTATATCTGTGGTTTTATCTCTTTGATCATATTAGTTATACATTGTTCCATTATAACGCGATTCTATTTATGAAGACAGGCCAGTCGCAGAGGTTCCGATTTAGTCCTCATCCATTTTGTGCAAATCATATTATTTTGGGAAACTCGATATTCACATAGTTGTAATTTAATCGCGGTGTTGGCACAAAATTTCCACATTCAACTAACTAAACCATTAGAATGAGTTCTTCTTATCGAGAAATGAGTTTGGGTTGAAAATGTGAATTGAAGTTTCTCGCTCATACTTGGCACCTTGTTTACGCATGAAAGTATACTGCAATTAGTAGTAAACGTTTGTGATAGTGCAGTAGAAGTAGTGTCTCTGTTTACCCTTCACTTTCTACGCTATTGTCAGTATCGTAATTCAAACAATTATATATGATTTCAACCGAAAATTTTCTTGGACGACCAGGTTTGACTGATGAAGAATCCGATATCACCTTCTATTCTATCCAGCCGATGGCACGATATATAACCCGGAAAGAGTATGAAAAGCGACATGTAATTTTCAGAGGAGGTTGCGCATCAAAATTCGACGGTTAAGTTCGTTACTGGAACATTATTTATTGATGAATATCTAGAAAATCTCGCAAATTCTTGTAGAATTTTGTCAGGATAGTACAGTTGAAAATTTTCCTAGTTTTTTGTTGAACCACCAGTCAGAATTCGATGAAACTCAGAGCAAACCTTGGTGCTAATACTATTCAAGGGTGTGCCAACTTTCAGATTGACCCGATATTTATTTTCGGAAATATTCGAAAAAAATATTCCCGGAAAAAATTTTGATTTAATTGATTGATTCTTTAACCACTATATTTCTCTTCTCCCGTGGATACAAAAAAACGAGGGAGGATCGATCAATTTCGATAAAAATAAAAGTGCACCAATATAGTGATTACTAAGAAGTAAGTAATTTTCAAGATATTTTATCGAAATGACAGTGGCTCAAGTTGTAGGGAGACAAAAGTGGCTATATTCTCATCGCACGCTTCTGCTTCGATAGCATAGAGTATCTAAAGTATAGAGTAAATATCCAAAACCACCTCATCAATTTCAATATTAACCTCATATAGGGGGGAAGACTTTTTCTTGAAGAAAACAAGCCTCCATCCTAAAATACCTTGGTCATCGAGACTCTCACCTTGACCATATTACCTAGTAGGTACTGTTAGGATCCAGTCTGAATCAGAGTTCTCCTGGATCTGATTGTCGTCATAATCAAATACAGCATAATAAGTTGTTGAGCAACTTAATTTAAGCTTTATGTTGGAAAATATTTGATTCTCATTATAGCCACCCTAGTATAGATTAACCATGCTTGCTATGTTTCATCTCAATCCGACTCTCACCCCAAATTTAATCATTACGGCCGTAGTTGTTCAAAACTAGTCTGAATAGTTCACCGACTACAAAATCGATTTTCCAACTACGAATTTGAATAGAACCTCCTCCTAATTTTCTGTACGACTATAAGTATATATAGAAGAACTCGGAAAATAATGAAACTTCGGTCACGTGTCAGTCTGTGAATAGGGGTGAATATGAGGAGGTTCATTATTGACTGCAATGGCTTAGGGTCAGTGTTGTGAGTGATATCAGTTCTTGGCAGCGTATCAAACGTGGTACACGTACGTTGCTAGTTTGTGGAAATGACACATGTGATATGTGAAATGTGTAGTGCAGTGTGGGGTGCTACTTTTAATCTAATTATTATTCGTAGTATCAACTCATTCAGGAAACAGTCATTGGAGTTTTATGAAATATATTTTTATTTTACGTATGAATATTACAACACTATTAATCAGATTTCCGAGATAGAAAGTACCGTCATCTGACCAACCGTGTGAATATAACCTGAATCCACGAAAATTCACGATAGCTTCAATTCATACCTATGTTTTTTGTGGGAATTTTGTATTGCTTTGTTCTCATCAATGGACAAACAAAAAATTCAGGTTGACATATTGACAATTTGAAATTGGATACCAATCAAAAATTTGTATTTTCATTGATGGAAGCATTTGAGATAATAAAATTAATTGAAATGGAAGATTTGAAATCTGCTCAGAAAAGAATTCTAGAAAAAAACTTACGTGAGGACAGCAGCTCCCTCCTAATTCGAGGGCGAAAAAAAAGAACCACGAAATTTTGCACAGAATTGTGAATCAGCATTTATCAAGTTTCAACTCATGGGATCAGTATTTTTCGAGATATTCCAGAAAAATCATCGATAAGGAGAAAAATCTAGAAAAGCACTGCGGTCGGGAGCTTTTACGCGCTTGTTCAAATTCTGACCATTAGATCAACACGAAATTTTGCACTCAGTTGCGTACTGGTAATCTCCACTTGATTACGAAGTATCAATCTGATTGCATTCGTACTTCTCGAGATATTGCGGAAATAACGTTAAAATCCCAAATTTGGCACATTTTTTCCTTATATCTCCGAAAGTAAATATCGGATCGGATTGAAATTTGCAACATTGTTGTTGATTACTGACTCTACGGTTTGTACCAAATTCCATTGAAATCTAATCAATCTTCTCAGAAAAAAAAAAATTTCATCGAAAATTTCAAAAATTTTGGAATGCATTTTTTTTCGAATTTTCGAACAACTGGATCCACACAAAATTTTGCTCCAAGTTACGCGTTGGTATTCCGAAACTGCCCACGAGGTTTCATTTCCATCGAGTCAATACTTCATGAGATATCGAGGAATCAACCTCGAAATTTCAAATGGGCCTACCTCCGAAACTATCCAACCGATTTCACCCATTAACGAACTCAATCGAGATATTTGGACTCGAAACCTAATCTGACAATGAGTAAATGAAAAAGAGGTACCACACTGAAGTACCTCTTTTTCATTTACTCATTTCGATTTGGTGTGCACAACCATCCTTGCTGTATTAATCTGACAATGTCAAGTCGCTTAGTGTTTTCCTTCGAAAGTTACAGCACATACGGACGGGCAGACAGACATAATTGAATTTGACCACGAATTTTTGTTCAGGTAGTTCGCCCCAATCGTTTAAGACCATTTTCGGCTGAAATTCGGAAATTACAGACATCGTGACGAAATGATAACGCGCCGTTCCCTAGAACAAGCGCGTAAAAGCGAGATTTGACATGTTCCAATATCTCCTGAAATTGAAATCTCATCAGACTGAAATTCAGTTGTTGTGAAATATTTTTGCAAGCTATTGTGTTTCGATTCAAGTAATTAACAAGTTTCAATTCGATCGTATTGGTTCCTGAGATATTGGGAAACTAGCCTCAAAAATTCTAATGAGTATAACTATAAAACTGTTGGTCCGATTTGGCCCATTAACAGACTTAGCTGGCATATAATGATGCGCAGTCTAGCCTGAAAGTTTCAAGTAGCCTGCTCTTTTCTATATAGCTATCAAAATCTGTTTTTTTTTTACCTGAGAAAAAAAAATTTGGAACATACCAAACCTGGTTATAGTCCTTCCTTGAATATAACTGAATAATAATCAAACTATTTTTACTGCTAGATTTTCCTTCATTCGCTAACACTCCAAATCTGCACTAGAAATGTAAAGATTTTTAATTATGTCTTCAAACGGAAGTATCTCACTTAAGTATTGAACCTGCCGACGTCGACTTCGATCCAAGTGAAACATTTTAATCATTTAGTCAAATGACCTGCAGAAAATTTTGTACGGACCTGTTGTCGTTTAATTTCCAAAATTCAATTTGATTAGATTATTCAGGAATAAGAATGGTTGGCCATATCTCCAATACTTCTTCGAGGATTTTGCTCAACAAACTGTAGTATGTAGTTTTCCATCTGCAGTTTATTGCACTCGCAACCATTCACCATCGAGAAAAATAACATTCTCTACCCATTTCATTTTTGGTTCAAAATATGCAAATCAAGAATATTGGTTTAAACTAATAGCCCTTTGCTCCCCATGACAGGCGATTATTTCTTCAAGTAACTGTATTAACAAGTTCAGGGTCAAAAATAATCTGAAACCATCCCTTCAGACATCCTGAAATTCTAAAATATCTTTTACCCTCATCATACCAATCCACCAATCTCGAAGTGTTTTTGATTAAAAGATGACGTAGATCATTGCGGCGCTCAACTAAGACATATTCTGTATTTAATTCAATGAAGTAATTGAAAAAAAAAATGGTTTCAAGTGCAAATTGTGTATTGAGTTGGAATCTAGTTTTCTAAAAAAACTAGTTAGTATTTATTTTCGTGGAGTAAAAACACTTATATACTCAACTGTGTACTATAAAGTCAATCTTCATTGATGAAAGCATTTGATGAAATAATTGACCGTCTATGGCATTCAGACAGATTCATAGAAATTGAAATCTGGCTCTATAAAAACCTGAATCGTAGTTATTGCCGTGTGGTACTTGTAGTTATTTTCATGCGGTGATAAAAACTGATCCGTAGTATGTATAAAACGTAAAAAATGTATGAAGTCACCGATGAATAAACACAATATTCTATTCTAATCCAATTGAATGGATTCCGTATTCGAAGGTAAGGAAATATAAATCGATCAGCAAACTTTTACGAAAGGGAAGTAATCATTCGGTTGATGTCGTGCCATTAACCTTTAAACGACTGAATTCAACGTGATTCGTCAAGTATACCTAGAATACGTAGTATATAGTTAAGCCCACAAATCCTCATCGATTTCAAACGCACTGATATGCGTACAAAATACAACTTAAATTATTTTGTTAAGCACATTTCCCGTTGCAACGAAAAATTCTGCTTCAGAATTCCTTCATAAACGAACGTTATTCCAGATTCCATACTTGAATAATTTCTAGTTATAATTTATTAACTTTCATAAAGTCAGGCGGTAGGCCATAGAATTTTGACAAATTCCACTCTGTTTGATTGAGAATCATTAAGTTAGGTTCATTTGCTCGTATGGTAATGACGCGACGTTGTCTCTTCTACATGGAGGTCGTAATAATTACCCATGTACCTAACTGAATAACTGAACCTTATAGAGTCGTTGATGGAAATATGTTGCAATTTTGACCTCGGAGACATTTAACGAGGGTCAACTTGACATCAGTTCAAGTTAGGAAAACTTGATAAATCTACTTCATGGAGTTCACATTCATATATCCCATGAGTTGTCAAATGCAGTTTCGTTAGCAGTAGGTGAATTTATCAGATAAGTGCCTCCTTATCGAAATATAAATAACAAAACCATCGTCATTCAAATGCAAATACGATAAAGTAAATTTCCGAAAGTTAATGAATTCGAATTGAATTTCATGTGGATAGAAAAAATAACATCTGAAGCTATGTACCCTGCACTTGTTGTAACCGTACACCTATAGAAAATCATATACGCAACACCAATTCTATTTATGTACACGCGTCGTCTTCTTTTGAAGAGAAAATATCGATTTCAATTAAAACCCTATTCACAGTTTGAAAATTATATTATATATCAAGATTTACGAAATAACACAAACACTATTACATGATAATATATTATTTTCTGTTCACTTGTAAACTGATTCTTATTCCTAGTTCGTTGATGAATTTTCTAAGATTTTCTTTATTTCTTTATTTTATGGAAATTCCTCAGCTATGATCGAATTATTTAGGACAAAAACCAAAAGAAGAAATACTTTACTCTTGGTCCATCGAGTAGATTCGAAATGTGATGTTTCCCGTGAAAAATAAAAATATTATTCACATCACATGAAATTGTGCAGCGAAGCGAAGTTTTGTGTTGATATTTTTGTGAAGGGTGTAGGGCAAAGCATGTTTAGGTGGTCCAGCTTGACAATCCTATTTGAGTTTACATACTCGTATAGTCAAGAAAACATAATTTTTCGTCGCACATTGTGTAGAGAATTATGCACTTGTATTAGACAATAATTCTATATAAGCTGAATCGAGAACTTAAGCAGTAATTACAAAAAAAAGATTTGGTAATATCGAAATCTTTCTTTCAACAGTCTTGCTTCACTGCTGAAATAAGCGACTGTGCATGATTTGTTGATACCAGGAACTTCACAATCAATTCTGGTTTCCATAAATTTCATCAAAAATAATAATCATGAGTTCATTCTGAATAAAATTTCCTGTTCAATAACAAAAATTCTGAATCATTCGAGGGAATATTTTCATGATTAATGCACAAAAACATACATTAATATATTCCTTTCAGTAAATCATACAAAATCAAAATGGAAAATAACACAACCATTACTGCAGGAAAAGTATTCCAAAAAAAAAATTATATTATTATTATTATAATATTACATTAGTCTTTCATAATATATCCCATGAGTATTCAAACAATCATTCAATAAATCATTGTAACACATATATGTGTTTTTTTTTCAGTGAGAAGATAGAAAAATCAAAAGAAGTATCTTCACCAAACTATGGACACGGATTTGTCTTTCTCCTAGTGTTCACTGTAGGCCTATATGTTCAGTAGATCCATAAGGCACGCGGTGAATGCCAAGAGCAGACTTAGTTCAACTTGAATTCATCTTAAGTGGAAGATGGACTCTTTCCCAAATATAGAGAGTTGTGGAATTGAGAGTGTTGAACAAAACACATCACAAGTACATACTTATTCATACATGTATCCTTGAAATATTCATGGGAATGGCAGATCTATAATAACTTCTTTGGTGTGAAATTTCCCTGTCGCAAAAGTGATAGCTATCGTTGAGATGAACGTCGAAGGGATCCTTCGGAATTGATGCTGCATATTCTATCGGAAAATATGCTGTGTTGAATGTAACTTTTTCATTGAATTCTTAATCTCAAGTTTTCGAAATAGGCGTGATAAAATCAAAAATCCTAACCCCGAGCAGGCTACTATAAATAAGCACGGATATGGTTGGAGTCGAATCATATATATTTTACAATCAAAGCATAACAATGAACAATTTTGCCTTTTTAACTGAGATCGAAACTGACTTCGAAATAAATTTCAAAAATGAAGAAAAAAATTATAACTGTTATAATGGATTTTACAAACTTAACCACCTGATGGTCGCATTATAATAGAGTTTTATTGTGAAATATCTGCGAACGTGTGAATCGTCTCATAGGAAATGTCCAAAGTAATAATGAAGATATTTGAAATTTCACAGAATAGGTTCGGGGAGGGAATTAAAATGTAAATTCTTAAAATAACCGGATCTATCTAGTGATTTTGGAGATATATTGACTTGATAATTTTGTTTCTCCATAATATTTCCAAGATCTAATCGAAGTTTATATCGAAAACAATCGATGGTACTCAAATATCTTAGTCATTTCATGAATATTGGATTCATTTCTATCGTCAATCCCAAATTGATTTTGTTCCCACATCAAACTATGTTTTTATCATTTTCATACTCTGGACTATAAAACAAAAGTAACCTTTATTGAATGAAAGTTATCCGGATAATAAAATGGAATATCTCGGTTAGGAGAGTTTCACTTTTATGGATTCCTTATACGTAAATTAGGTTTGGAGGTTAATTACTAAGGTCGAATTGATGATTGAGTAAAACCGACCCCACTGATTCCTCAGATATACCCAATCGAAGCTTCCTTCTAATATTTCCGCAAAAACAAATCTAATCGAATAATACTTGAGGGTTTGAAGGTTCACGTAGAATTTTGGGAGAAAATATGATTCTATGATCGCAAAATCGTTTTATCTGCTAATAAACTTACGTTCCGGCAGCCTTCATGGATCTGAGTCTGAAGAAAAAATGGATAACCTGAAATTATAGGATTAGAAACTTCTCAGAATCGATGTTTAGACCCCGCTTTCAAAGTGCTGAGTCTTCTTTTTAGAACCAAAACTTACGTCAGAACTGTTACAAATATTCAGAACGAAGAGTTTCCTGTTTAATTTTAATATACTAGGACGAACTGGCATTTCAAATTCTCAGCAGAATCTCAAGACTGATAACCATTACAGTTTCCTTAAAATATTTTCAGAGTTATATTCTGGAAGTATGAAAAAAAAATCTTTTCGAATTTGAATATATCGGGAATCACTCGACATTTTCACCATTCAAGAGAAAGGCGTTCGTATCAAGTTATCAAACCCACCCTGAAATGTTCCTATTTTCCCTAAGAAAAAAAATTTCAAAAAGCCATAAACCTTCTCTGAGAGTCTTCATTTTCATATAGATTCTGAGTTATTTTTTGTGATATAGTTGGAGCTGACCGCTATCAGTAATAACCAAAAAGAAAAACTCAGAGGTTTAATAATCAGTAGAGACAATTCGAAGTTCCCTAAAATTTCCGAAGATAAATTCGAAATAATGTTACTTTGTTGGGAAATGGTGACTCAAATATTCTTTCCAAATTTCAGCAATTTTACGCGTTTCTGCTGGTGAACAGTGCGTTATCATTCCACCCGAATATCTGTTCTTTTCAAATTTGGAGTCTTATCAACTATTTAGTAATTCTGTCCGGTTGTATTTTCGTCTGTCCCTTCTGATGTGTTCTTTATATTGAAGGAAAGAGCCTAGAGTCTCAAAATTGTCAGGTTGGGATTGAAACCGAAATTTCTCGCTTGAGTTCGTCAATATGCGAAAAAGCCTAGCTGTCTTGGAGTTACACTTATTTGAATTATTTATACCTTTTTCCTCAATATCTCCAGAACAACTATACGATCAGATTCAAACTTCGAAATATATCGAAGAATGCCGACGTGCGCAACTTAATACCAAATTTCATGAAGATTCTAATGTTGAAAAAATATGAAGAATCCAAAATGAAGAAATCTTTCCTGGAAAAACATTCTTATCAAATTTTGCTCAATTTGTCACAGACCTTGAAATCGATATTCAACAACAGTGTATCTAATTATAACTCGATCCGACAATTACATTCGAAAATATTGGGAAAAAATAAATCAAATTTCGTTTTTGCAAACAATTTGAACGATCGCGAAAAAACTCCTGACCTCACATAAGTACTTTTCAGACATTTTATTTAAAGCCGCGTACAGACACGAGAGCTGAGCGGCTTTCGAGGCAGTTGCGAGGCAGCCCAATTAAACTGCTTCGAAAGCCGCTCAGCTCGCGTGTCTGTACTCAGCTTAAGAGCAAACAGTAACCACAGATCAACCAGATAAACCAATCGCGTCATTTACTTCGGAAATCTATGTCAACGCAGATATGACCCTGAATTGAGCTAATCAGAATTTTAGCAGGCGTTTGGGGTGCTTTGGGGTGCCAATCAGATTGCAGGAATAGGATTACGTCACTCTCGCCGTTTTCGGACTCGCTTGAAGAGGTTATAAACATGTAAACAAACTGAAATGAATTTTTCATCCTATTAATTGATGAATAATTTCGTATCTGTTCCATTTAAGAATATAATCCAAACATTTTTTTACAACCAAATCAATTGTTTAGTCATCTTTGAGGTTCTATTTTATGATGACAGTCCTCATTATATGTTTTAATCATACAACAAGAATTGGAATCGAACTTAGGTGGACTCATTCATAATGTTCATTTTATATAATATAAAGGAATCGCAACTGAAGTAAAAGCATTTCAACCTCCATTATTCAATTAAAACGATGAGATGTCTAATAAAATTGTATATGATTGCACAAACACTGGGATTGGAATCGAACAAAGTTGGTCTATTCATAGTTTGATTTTATATTGAAATGAATCTCATTTGATGTGAAACTACAGAGATTCTCTGATTAAGGTAAGCGGGTTTTCCATAAAATTTTTCCAAAATTTTCATTTACTCCAACCGAATTCTTCTACAGGAGTTTAAGATGTGATAAAACACTCGCTTTGGTGTTGGAAATTTGCTTTTCAAATGGTTTCGCCGAAAAATCTTAGTCTGATTTTGATTTTGTGATTCCTGAATCCCGACAAATCCGTTTTTACATTTCGATTTTAGATATTCCAAAATGAAGTATTCAATTTGACAGCTGTTTCGAGGAAGAAGAAAGTGTGGTTATGTCTGTTATATTTCTCAAAGTCGGAGAGACGCGATTCCCGCAAAAGATGAAGTGATTTGTCTTGTTGGTCACATAGTCACATTCAAGTTTCCCACGATCTGCATTCCAATAGCAGCGAGAAATATCATAAAGAGTTAAATTTAGACGCCAATAGGAAAAAACCGTCGAGTATTTCATTTGCACCCAAAAAATTTTTGGAAAAATTGAACTCTGGCCTCCAGAAATCTTACCGTTATATTCGTGGTACTTTTTGCTCTTACTAGGCCTTCATGTCGGTGTTTAATAACTATCATCTAATCAGATTGTTGCCGATTAGGAAACAAATGTCAACTTTCAGAACTTTCAGAACCATTAGGCGAATTGGGTCTAGCAACGAACTCAAGCGGCACATTCAGAGTTCAAATATCCTATGAATATTTCGATTTTATCAATTTCAAGTTATCATGATCGGACAGAATTTAATTTGACCACTAGTTCTCTCTACACCAACTAGATCAACCTGATCGTTCAAGACCATTTCCAGATCAACCATTCGAAGATAACAGACATTAGGAAAAAATGCATACTATTCCAACGCTCCTACATGCGCTTCTAAAAGACTACAACATCAAATCAAGCATTCTAGAAACGCATATGGGAAAAATAAATTTAATAAGCGTTCTTGCAGACCAAATCAAATCGCTAAAGTTCTGTCCCATTCATTCAGTTCAGGCTGTAGTATCCCCTGTGAATTAAACATTACGTTAGGCTCGAGGGGTTGCGTCAATGTTGGGGTGGCTACGAGGGGTGCATGTTTTATCCTAGTGCCTGTCACCCTCAGTCGAATCGCTCAGACCGGGGGTGTTTGATTACGAGTCTAATGCGGTACACTAGTTGCGATTGTGCACCAAAAAATAGATTCACAGACAGACCTACAGTCAGTCAGATGATTATTCTGGATTTTGTTCATTCGAGATGGTGATTCACGAAGAACTTCAATCGGAAATGTTGAAAGATCTAACACCCTGTTTATTCAGATCCAATTAAGTTTACCAGGTCTCTGTTTTATTTGTTATAGATCATATATTGGACAGACTGAACAATATTTTGAACAAAGAATTAAACAACGTGAAATTATAGCAACAACCTAAGATGCATAGAATATGTACTACTTGGCTCTGTAAACGATGATGGAGCCAAGATCGCTCTGTCAAGTCCATACAATCATTTCCGCTGAAGAGAAATTTATTAAGCTTCAATCTATTAGATCTGATGAAATTATTTCCCAAAATATGAATCAGATATTTGAAATGATGGATTCTTACTAATATACGAGGAGTATAACAAATGTGAAACATAAACTCACTGATAATATTAAAAATGTATTATATAAGGGAATAACGAGCAATATGTGGCTTATTGTTAGAAGACTTCCATGGATACAAGAGGTAATTTCGAAGCCAAGAAAACGGTAAAAATGGACCGGATGATTGATATTACTCATGGATTTTATTTGAAAGTTAGGATCTCCTTTAATAAAAATATGGTTTATAAATTTTGTATGAACTATTCAATTCAAAAGTTATGAACCGATTTCGCACCACGTTTACCCTTACTGATAATACGCATCCACAGAGACGTCGTACAGTGAGAACATCAGAAGAAGCCATATGCTGCTGTAGAGCGTAACGTAAACGAAGACCCGAATCAGTCTATCCGCCATCGTGCTCAGGAATTGGATATGTGTCCAACCACTTTATAGACGATTTTTCGTTTTTCAATTGATCAACAATGTATGCAGCAGCTGTGGTTTCAACGAGACGGCGCCACATGTCACACCGCTTATGAATCCATTTTTTCGGGCCTGTGAATTTGCCCCGAAGATCGTGCAATTTAACGCCGCTAGACTATTCTCTGTGGGGATATGTAAAGTCGCTAGTCTACGCCGATAAGCCCGAAACGATCGACCACTTGGAGGACAACATTCGCCGCGTTATTGCCGCTATACGGCCACAAATATTGGAAAAATATTTAAAACTGGACCTCCAGTTTAGATTACGTCCGAGCCAGCCATGGCGGTCTTATGCCAGAAATTATATTTAAATTATAATGCCAAAAGATAATTTTTTCAATAAATTTCATGTCAATTTTAAAAATTCATCCTTGTTTTATTCCATTTCAAAGTTCTACACCTCTAAAAACATACCCTTTATCATGCGGAAAAACATTAATGACAGATGGTACAGCATAAACACAACATAGGTTAGGTACATAGAAGGGGACTGCTTCTTCACTGTCTTTTTTGCGCGCATGTTCTAGGGGCACAGCGTGCTATCGTTTTGTCCAAATATCTGTAATTTTGGATGATTGAGCCGAAAATGGTCTCAATCGACTAGGTTGGACTCACTGATGACGAATCCAGTGTCAAAATCGATTCTGTCCGGCCGGCCGTCCGTCCGGCCGTAGACACGATAGCTGTCGACAGAAGCAAGCTAGCAACTTGAAACTTTCAGGATAGGTTGCGCATCAGAATGCCGCGGTTAAGTTCGTTAATGGGCCAAATCGGTCGAATAGTTTCAGAGTTATAGGCACTTGAAGTTTCGAAGATATTTATTTTTTATTTCAGAAACTACTTGAGCGATTGGATTTGAACTTGGCAGTTAGGTGGAGTATAATGACGTGAAACTTTGAGCCGAATTTCGTCAGGATCGTATTGTCAGTAAATTTTGAATAAAATTTTTTTCGAAATTTTTTCCAAAAAATGATTTTTTCCGGAAACCATTCATCATATCAAAAAAAAATTCCATTCTCACTTTGAGCTTCATATTTCACAGCAGTGTACCAAATTTCAGTTCGATACGATCAAAAGTTTTGGAGATATCGGGAAAAAATATGTCAAATTTCGAGGTTTTCTTCTCGATATCGTTGATTTTTGGTTTATTATTTGATGAAATCGAATAATAAACCTTAGTGATCGACCAACAAAAAAAAAATTTTAACCTCCCCTGAAAATTTCACAGTTTACGTTTTGGAGTATGTAGATTTGAATGAACGAATAAAAAAAAATCCGTCCGTCCGCCGTCCGTTGTCCAGAGCTTTTCTCGGAAAGTACTGAACCGAAATCCGTGAAACTTGGTAGAAAAATCATGTGTCGCTCGGGATTGATCCTCCAAGCTTTTCAGCAGGATTGGTGTAACCTAAGGGCTTAAAATTGGGGGTTGGAGGGAAAAAAAAAATATTTCTCGGAAACTTACCACCGAATTTTTGTGAAATTCTCAACGTTGATTACTGTTGCATAACTCAACCTGAAAATTTTTACCCGGATGATATCCGACCAGTAGTCTCTGAGTTATAAAGAAAAATGCTACAAATTTCCAATAATCCCGAGAATGAATCATCGCATTCGGTTCTAAGATTGGAATTCAGTGAAATAATCGGTTAACTTTTCATCCAGAATCATATATCTTTGAGAGGTTCACGATATATTTGATTTTTACAGAAAAGTTATTGAAAATAACTTTAGGTCTTCAGTTTGTGTATTGGATATTTTGTGAATCAAGTGAACTCTAATCGGATATATGCACTGTGGACAAATTTTTTTCAGATAAGTTGTCAGCCTAACGGCCGACGGCGTAAACACAATAACTTCCGGAAGAAACGACTTGGAAACTCGATATTTGTAGAGTAGGTTTTGGGCTTAATTACGAAGGTCGAATTCGTGAATGGGTAAAATCCGCCCAATAATTCCGTAGATATACCCATTCAAAATTATATTTTTCCAATATTTCTGAAAATACAGATTAGATCAAATTGAAATCCAGTAATTTCTGTTGGTAGGTTTTAGAAGATCTTTTGGATGTAGATTGAATGATGGTCCAAGAAATCCAGATACTCAAATTTTGTGTGTGATGGAATCCATCAACAATGATTTTGTTATACAAGCATCGGTGGTTCAGTGGTAGAATGCTCGCCTGCCACGCGGGCGGCCCGGGTTCGATTCCCGGCCGATGCAGACTTTTTTCCCAGTTGATTATTTTCACGATGGATGAGACCTATTTGATGAACACTAAGGATTTTTAACCGTTTATAAATTTTTCACAACCACCATAAGGCGATGTTGTTTTAGGAACAATTTTTCTATCTTTCTATTCATTTTCTTTCATTGCCAAAATTCATTTGATTTTCTATACTCATAAACCGGTGGTGCATATATCTATCTTCGTAGATTAAAAGAAAAATCTTGAATATTTTCGTTGTCCTCATTCAAGTATCATTAAGGTCCTCACTAAAGTAGAAAAGATATACCTACAATCGATAATCACATGACAAACTTCACGTCGTTCCACACTTTTATGGACTCATTAATCGCACTCATTTGAACAGCACTCATTATGCGAAAAGAAGTTAAAAACTGTCTTCAACATTTCTTGTAGTGTTTTGAATGTTTTTTGGTAAGGTGCACATATGTAAATTGTAAGCAGTTGAATGTTACCTTTACAATCATTCTGATCCATAGGTAAATGGAACGAATGACATTTCTTTCCTCAATTGAGATCTTATTTGCTATTGGCTTCCCCCACAGAACATGAGTTTCAGAGTAGTGTCATGTTCTTAGGTGAGTACCTATCACAGTTAGCTGTTTAAATATGTCCATAAAGTTAGCAGAGCCACTCGCACGGAAGTCAATGAAAACCATCTCATTAATTGTCGTGTTTGGATTTTCTGTATTTAAACAATGTCCATAAAGTTAACAGAACCACTTGCACGGAAGTCAATGGAAACCATCTCATTAATTTTCGTATATTTGTCGAGAATTTGTAGTGAAAGAAAAAAATTTGTCGCGCTTCTGGTTTTTTTTTAAGGGTGGCTCTGCTAACTTAATATTAAGTTAGCAGAGCCATTCTGAAATATAAATCGAATTCGATCAAAAATGTTAGGAGTAATTGTCGAGTATTTTTCGTAGACCATCTAGCCTGAAAAAACGACAAATTCTCGACAAATATACGAAAATTAATGAGATGGTTTCCATTGACTTCCGTGCAAGTGGTTCTGTTAACTTTATGGACATTGTTTAAATACAGAAAATCCAAACAGCTAACTGTGATAGGTACTTACTCAAGAATATGGCAATGGGAGTTTCTGTTTGTTGGAGTTATTCGCACGAAATCACACGTTGTCTAGTCCTAGCTTGAATTTCTTGTATCTCGTTCTTGTTTTCACCAACAATGAGGAAAGTTTCATCAACAAACGGAATGTTCCATTTGATCGATCTGCAAGAGGTCGTTGAAATTCAGTAAAAACAACATTGGTCCCAAAACAGGTGCCCTCGGAACTTCATATTCTTCATATGTTTTTTCATTCTGAACATTTTCTCGTTGACCCAGTATGAAAACATGTACTCCATATTGAAGATAGTTTACTTTTTGTTCCAATGCTACTCTTCTGATATCATAGCCCTGTTATTTTCGTACTAACCCTTTTAGCTTATAGAGTCGAACTCGGTGATTGGTTGAGTTTCTGTTATCAGTTTAACTACATGCCGTGAATCAGACGACAAATATTAAAAAAATTTTGATTTACACGTGTATGATAATGTAAAAGAATATGTGATGGATTTTCTTCGTGACCAATTATCTACAGTACGAGCTGTGTACACAAAATGATCTACAGTATCTAATCTGTTTGAATAAAAAAACTCGGCTACTTTCATGTCAAATCTTTTTTCCACAGTGAATCTGACACGCGACGATCCATAATCATGTTTATGAACTTTCTTCGGAACTTAAATTTTCCCTTAGGTAGATTTCATTAATTTGAGTTCACAGTCAATACCTACAAATCAATGAAATTCGAATACTGTCTTGTGTAATATCTTGAAATCACTAACTGCAAAAACCACAAACTTGTTCCATTTTCACAGTTTTTCTTATGGAGCCTGTACCATGTTATTGATAAAATTCAAACATCTGTGAACTGTGACCTGAAAACCTCACAACGGTCCATTTTATGAGTTGGTCCTAATGTAGGTACCAAACAGGTTATTTAGGATGCACGATTTCGAAATTGATAGTGTTTCAAAATGGCGAAGGCTTCAGTGTTGATTTACATAAGAGTGGTATGAACGTTTGATTCCACTAATGATTCAATGATTGTTTTGTCCAAATATCTGTGATCCTCAGGTTTGGCACCGCAATGATCCTAAGTTTTCATAATGGACTCGATGAAGAAGAATCCGTGGTTCGAAATAAAAAAAACAATTCTTGAAATTTTCAGATGAAGTTTGAGGCCCTTGTATCTCAGTTGAGTTTGGTGATGGTTTAAATTTCCCGAACGATTTCAGAGTGACATCATTTTGATTTTGTTACGCAGTAAAGGATTTCAACTAGGTCAGAAAAATAGGTGAAATAAAATTCAGAATTAGTCAATGTGAGGAATAATTGAGTGAATTCCACCCATTCACGAATTCGACTTTCTTCTCCACAAATATAGATTTTCACGGTGGTATCAGTGGATATTTCGTTTGAGGTGAGTAAATGGGTAAGATTCCCACAAAAAATCCGTGAAACACCCACTTGAGATTCTATTTCCACATTTCCATTTCTGTCCAAAAGTACATATATGTTGGATCATTCTGAAATCTGGTTTTCCGGCACTCAACCGTATCCGATAAGTAGTGTTGGATATTCAAATTCTATTCACGTGATTGCATGATTTTTCGAAGTGGTAATTCATAACTACTTATCAAGTCTCAATTCGATTCGATTAGAGTGGTATTGACCGAGATGTTTCAGAGATTTCACAATAAAATTCTGAAATGCACTGAAGTGAAGTCATGAAGGACGCATTTTCCATAAGCCCTCTATTCTGAAAATGTCGAGCCTCATAATTATTGTTATATACGTACGAGCGAGGTGTGAATTTTACAGGAATTTGTTACAAGTGCAAACATTTCTGGGTGAAAGAGGAAAGTGATTTCGGTGATTTTTGAGAAGGTTCTAAAAGCGACCTAGTATGAAATAGATGTTGACCAATTCACCAAATTGCAGTCCTGAAAAAACTAACTCAATTGAATGTATTGAAATCGTGAAGATTTAAAGGTCGAAATAAGTAAATTGGGACGACATTTCAACATATTTCACAGAAAGATACGAGCTGAAGAATGATATTTCTCGATGATTCCGAATTCTTTTGAAAAATTGTTGAAACCCATCAAGTGAGCGATCGATCCCATATCCCGCGCCATTTTGCAACTCTAATAATGCTCTGGCGATGTCTTTCGAAAGATTTTTTACTTTTACAGCACAATTTCAAAAGATCTTGAATATCCCTGGGATTAATTCATGTCCTCCACTAGTTCTTCCATTCTTACAATACAAGTGCTCATCGCAAGCGATAAAAATTTCGAACATCTAATCATATCGATAACACTCACGAAATGTTTTCTCATTCGCTGTCTTAAAACTAGGAAGTTGTAAATGAATTGAAATACTATTATATGCATATCATCTTTTTCAGTTTCGTTTCTAGTCGGAGAGCTCATGACTATGTTTCATTAAGGGCTCGATTCAGGTTGATACTTCGCATGATAATAAAGATAGACTTGATGACTATGTAATTGATTTTCTTTCTGACCTACCTGGGTACACCGGGTACAGCGCGTATGAAGAAGTTACGAAAAAGCTTTGGCCAAAAAAGTTATTTATCCATTCAGAACCAAACTAGAATAATTCAATTTTCATACAGGCAGGTGGCAGACCAATGTGAAAGTGGTTACATTGAATCAAATTATTTATCCCAAAGTTGCATTTTTCAGGTGACAAAAATGAATGTTTCATTCAAGATCTCGTTCAATATTACCCTCTACAAAATTGTCTGCATCATTGATTTTTCTAGTCCATCCATCGGCTTGACGAAACTTTTCAAGGCTGATAAACTCTTAGACAACAATTGAATGAAAAATACTTTTTTTGGCCAATAATTTTGCAACTTTTTTGTATGTGCAGTACCTGGTGTACCCAGGTAGACCAAAACGACACTCGATTTCACAGTCATCTAGCCTTCATATATAATCATGAGAAATGTCAACGTCAGCTCTCGGACTATTCGTTTCTATGCCTGTACAATTAGGAAATCTTAGCAACGTTAATGCTATGCTGATAATCGGTTTCCAACGATATGATCATTCATTTTAAGCGCTTGTTCTAGGAAATGAATGCATGATTATTTTGTTAACAATATCCTCTTAAATTTTAAGCTCAAAATTGCTTTATACAACTAGAGCTAGGTCCAGTCGGTTGCTATAAATCTATGACTTACGCAGAAGATAATTGTTGCGTTCCGATATTCCCAATTAGTACTGGCCAGTATCAGTAATTTCAAAACGCTTCGTACTGATACGTAGAATTACCAAAGCAGTGCCAGTAAAATCGACTGTCAAAATTTACTGACAAGTACTGGCCAGGAATATCCGAACTCAACTTATATTTAGTCCCGAAATGTTTCCGGGAGATTCAGATTCTTAAATATTTCGATCAACTTTTTATAGCCTGAATTCTCCTAGATGGGTTAAGGAGTTTTATGCATTTGAGCATTTGTACTCTCAGTAAACTTAAATCACTAGAATAAAATTTTATATCTCAGAATATATTCATCCGATATCAGCGTAAGCCTTCAAGCTGCCACTCCGCAAACGGATATTAAATTATTGCAGCTTGATCGAATATGTATTCTTGAAATAATTTTAAAAATACTGTCTGTAGCTACGAGCTGATAGTTTAAGAACAAGTATTGTGAATTTTTATTTCATCGCATTTGTATTTTCGAAAATATTTGGAAAATATAATTTCTTATAAAGCATACATTGTTTGCAGAAAATAGGACCTAAATAAAAACAAAGATGCTAAATGTTAACTTCATTTGTGGTGACGTTTCGCTTAAGTCTCCTTCAGCTTCTTCATGTCAAATAATGTAAAAAATGTGCCAGTAATTGCACACATCCGGACACATAGTACGCAAGAACAGATTGAAAAACGTCCAGAACAAGATTCTTTAAGAATGTAACACACTGAAATATTCGAGTTTTTTTTTAAACCTGATATAGGTTACATTTTGAGGGGGTTTTAAAAATAACTTTAATATTTTAGTGTGTTAGATTCTTCAAAGAATCTTGTTTTGAATGCTTCTCACTGTGTTCTTGTCTTGTCTACTATAAGCGATTTCAAGCGATGGACCAAATTCTCCCGTTGTAGTTACGGTTATCCAAATTAACACATTATCCTTCGCCTATACTCCATTCACTTTTATAAACTATCCTCTACAAAGAGGTCGTAGTAATGACATATTTTTCAAAATGTACATTTTCTTGGAGAAAATAATGAATTGGGGTAAATATTATGTGAATTCAATAATCCCAAAGACCTGACGAATGTTTAGGAAACTTTTTTTCTCTGTTAAAACTGGAAATATTTCGCGTACATTAACATGGTTGGGAGATTCAGTTATGCTATTTTTTTTACGGAATATAGAAATCAAGAAACGAGTTTTTCAAAATAAAGTCTTCAGTAAGTGTCTTTTTGGGTGTACCAATAGAAGGAAATTCTTTGTCGTCTATTTCATTCAAAATCTTTCTTATTGTGGTAATGTGCAGCTAAAATAATTATATATTCATATAAAATATAATTCCTTTGATTTCACTCACATACGTCGAAAATGTTGTATAGCTTGTGATAAATTATTTATTCTAAATTATCAGTTGGGTTACTATCAGAAAAAGCAGATTTCAATTCTACACTTCCTGATACTTTGTGTCTGCTGCTTCAAATTTACCTTCGACGTTTTTAGTTTCCAAGCGTGATGATTATGTATATCTTGTCAAGATGATGTTGAGATTCAGAGTGGAAATTAGCATTGGCAATATTGGCATATGACAACGTATCTGAAAATTATTTCGACATTGCCGATATTTCACGAGTGCCAAGCTTCGTCAGTTTGAAGTGGAAAAACTTGATAGACCTAAATCATGGTAAACCGGGAGTGTTTATAAAAGTGAATGGAGTATATATGTCAGTTTGGATAACCGAACTATGACCGCAGCTTTCGGTCCATCGCTTGAAATCGATGTTAGTGTCCGGATATGTGCAATCATTAAGTTTTTACATTATTTCGCCTAGAAAAGCAAAGGGGCGCTTCTGGGAGACGTTGCCAAAAATGTGGGTAATATTTAACATCTTCTTTTTCATTCATGTCCTATTTTCTAATAACAATTTATGCCTTATTGATTATGAAGGACGCTGTATTGTTTGTTGGTATAATTTCGAATTCATATATTTGTGGAATTATTGGGAGGATTCGACCCATTCATGAATTCGTTCTTGTAATCGAGATATAAACGGTCGATCGTGAACAAAATGAAAAACAACTGAGAGACTAGATGTTTGTAGGACATACTAAGTACTTCATTATGAAGATCGAATTCCTGAAGAGGTGGAATCAACCCTAACATATAAGTATACAGTTTTTCTGAAAATTCGTATCAAGTTGGAAGAACCTACACGTTAAAAAACGGCGTCTTCAAGGTTCATGTTAAATTTCGAGAAGATCAGAAATATTGCAGAGTACCTACGTTTGTAAAATCACCGGTTTGGAGTTTCCCTCGAAATTTCGCGAGAATTCAAAATATTGCAGAACATTTTTCATCGGGAAAAGTTGTGGGGTTTATACCTGGCAAATGACAAATCGCCGTAAGATTGGAATAACAGAGACAATTTGCAAACTGAACCTCCCATGAAATAAAAACCTCGTTGAAACACAGTCCTCAAATGACTTCGAAGCTTTAAGAATATTAATTTTCAACAAGAGTTCTATCGCCTTTTAAGTAGCAGTATTTTCATAATGATGATTCTTCACCCATTTCCGGATAACGGAAGAAGAGATCCTGTAATCGATTTCTATTCGTTGTAACTATAGCAACCATTTCAAAGAGAAAATACTTTTGAACATTCAAGGGCCATTTTTCGGATATTTTCATTGCCCGAGTTGGGGAAAGGTTATTAAAGTTCCGTGGATAGAAAGAGAGAATCCATCTTGTCAGTTTGCCCTCGAAAGTATCAGATCTACTTCATCCATTGTTGGAGCAGTCGACTATAAATTGTGAAAGAATGTGTGCAAGAGTTTTAAGTAGAACTTCTACGTTATATTATTTCGTTTAAGTTGAAAATGCTAAGTTTCCTGAGTTGAATTATAGCACCTATTCTGTTGAAGAATAACACTGGATGAATATATACAATTTATATCACAATACTGAAAGTATTGTTCTGATTTGCAAACATTCTGTTTTAATGTCGAATTATGTTATTTACGATTTTTTCCGAAATAGTTCAAGACGAACAAGGGACTCTGTGAAGGCAAAACCGTCCCAAGATTCCCGAAATTATACTTACTCATCTGAAAATTTTGGGCTTCTATACTCCATCTCAACTCTATACCACATTTCGTTAAGTTCGTGACACTATAAATATTCAAAAAATCTCGGTCTGCTATTTCGAATTGAACTATCTGTAAACTTGAACTTACGGTTATACTGCAAAAGGATCTGTTTTCTTGTATGGTAATGAATTATAACAATCAAATTTCTGAGCATTATATTAGGGCATTATTAACAGTTTTATAAACAGTAGTCACAAGATAAATGATAAAAATTTCAAAAATGAATAAATGGATTGCAACGAAGAAAAATTCGAAGTCTGTTTAAAATTTCCTTTTTTATTTCCACAATTCTAATTTTTTTTCCGCCGGGAGTTCAAGATGGGCAAGTACAGCAGCCACTGCTAAAATATCTGTGAATCGACACATTCAATCTTATGTCAGATATATCAAATCTGATAACATTCTTTTTGTAAATTCACACATTTATTCTGTCAATATTTCCAGATATCATGAGTAATTGGCAGGTTAAATGTTTCTGAAGATTATTGAAGATATCATTTTAGAGAATCCTTGAACTTTTGTGTTTGTGATGTCTCTGGATTCTACAGATAAATATCATTCTTTTCCGAATTTATTCCCAATCATGACATTTTCGTAGTTTTAATCTTTCTAGGAAAATCTGGTGCATTTTGAATCGACCCTCTTCAATTGGAATTCGGTCTAATGTCCTAGGTGCGAATTCGTAGAGAAATGGAAAAAATTGAACACTTAGTTACAATTTCACTACACTTATACGGGGACACAATTTTTTGATATGAAAAAAATTACTGCTCATTCCCAATAGAATATATATACAGAGTATCCGGAATTAACCTCCGGATATTTCGGAGGGGGATTCTAAAGATTGAAATATAAAGAGAAATCAATATCTATGCAGCCCCTAAAATGTACCCCACGAGTGCTAGAGCCTCTTCAACGTGACTTTCCAAATCTCATATATGCACGATGTCTTCGTCAAAATTTGGAAAATCCGAATGAAATTTTGTGCATGAAGATATTTGGAAAAACTGACCTGTCTTGTAATACAAAAACTTGACTGAATCTCATCAGTGACGGAGAAAATAAGGGTGGCTTGAGATTGGATAGTTTAACAGGTATTTAATTTAGATTGCATATCCTCAGAAAATCACTTTTTTCTCGAGAATGATGCTACGTAACGCTTCCAAAAAGATGTAACTTTTTTGTTGAAAACGTTAGAGTTAATTTCTTCGCTGAAAATTCTAATTAAATCACTTACTCTATGAAAGTCCCAGTATTATCTCTGCCACTAATGAGATTCAGTCAGTTTTATCCTCGCCAGTTTCTCCCGAAACCTCCATCTACTAATTTTCATTTGAATCCGCCAAATTTTGCCAATACTTTCGCAAATTTATGGGTTTCAGGGGGTCATATTGGAGAGGCTATAGAGCCGTAGGTAACATTTTAGTACCTGAGTTGATATGAAGTTTTCTTCATCTCCAACATGACCAAAATAGAAAATGATATTTTGAAGAATTATCAACTCTACTTATATATTCAGTGAAATTGATTGGAAATTCATTATAGAGTCCTATGCTGTTATAAATATGAAATAAAAGATTCACCATATGCTGTATTTTATTGACCTATTCCCAGTTCTTTTCTGACAACGTATACTGACACGAGCGGTGTTCCACAGAGTTTGTTATCAGGACCCGGCTCATATGAGGAAGGACTATGCATCTTCTATTTCAAGCGGTTTTCAGCTGCATAAATCCTTAGCTAATTTTATATCCGCTCCTAGGATATTGACACGGATATGACTCTTTAGGTTATATCTTCTCGAACGTGAGCCTTTCACTGCTTGGGCATTGGTTTAAGGCTAGAAATCAGAGCTTGCACCAGTTGTAAAGCCTGAAATTTTTTCCAACAGAAACTGATAGGACTGTATTTGCCTACCTACATGTGTTACAGTCATCATCTGTAAACATCAGGAACTGATTAATTCGATAATCGTCATGAGATATGTGATATGTTGAGACATTTTGTATTTCTGTGACAATTGTGACATATTTTGTCTAGTGTAAGCAAGCTAACACAACCCGGGCTATTTTTTGGGCATTACAAAATGGCGAACGCACTGGGTCCATTTTCTACTGGGAAATTTCTAAAGATGCTTTGTAACGTCGGAATAAGTTACTTTTCGTTTGTTCGTTCGCACAGATAACATAATGAGTGTAGCTAGTGTAGTTCAATCTGTTCTATAACTTTCACAGACTACAAATATATGATAAAAAAAAAGTCTGTTCGTTTAATGAAGCAAATAAACGTAGGAAGGAAGTTGTCAATTTCAAACCAATGATCAGAGACAATAAGAGTTGTCTATGATCATGTTGCATAACTCTCACAGAATGGACATTACTTGAGAGTAATCTCTAGAATTTCTCTAAAGAGTTAATCTCAGGTGGACACTCAGCATAACGAGTTCGAAAGTGAGAAAACCATTTCTGTTAGCTCATTTTGGTAGCTTTTCTCATTATTTTTCAGATGTTTTTCGGGTTTTCACGACCAATATCTGAAAAAAAAAACTATAGTCCTCCTTTATTTCGCCAAATGGAGAAATTAATTTGCCCATTGTTCTATGGAAATGATTCAACCAATCAGAGCGCATGATACTTTTGATGTTTATATGACAATTATCATTTTTTTCATTAATAAAACATGTAATGTCAGTTCAGGCAGGCAGTAGCCTTGACGACCGGTCGTAATTTCCAGGTAGCGTTAAGGGGAAATAAGGAATTCTAGCGTTATCCTCGACAGTGGCGAAACAAAAGCGCATCTTTGAATTCATCTGAGTTTGCGCGCATGTTCTAGGGGAACAGCGTGCTATCGTTTTGTCCCAATATCTGTAATTTTCGAATTTTCAGTCGAAAATGCTCTCAAACTAGGTTGGACGAATCAGTGTCAAAATCGATTCTGTCCGTCCGACCGACCGTTTTCAGGAACTACTGAAGCGATTGGAACTTGGCCCTTAGTTGAAGCATAATGACGCGCAATTTCAAGCAGAATTTTGTTGGGATCTTATGGTCACTCAATTAAAAAAAATTGTTTTCGAAATTTTTTCGAACAAAAATTTTCTTCAGAAACTGTTGGTCATATTCAAAAATAATTCTGCTCATATTTCGAGCTATTCCGCAGTAGTGCACGAAATTTCAATTCGATACTGCTATTAGTTTTTGAGATATTGGGGAAAAACTTTAAAATTTCTTGGTTTTCTTCTCGATATCGTTGTTTTTTTCGTTATAACTCAAAAAATACTGATTTAATTATGATGGAACTTTGCAGATAGTTTGGAGATGCTAAAGGACATCTTTGTGAAAAATTTCGTTATAATCATGTCATTAGAACAATTTGAAAAAAAAGTTGAAATTTTTTGTTTAAATATTCGATATTCTGTGATCTTTTTATTATATTATCCTCACTAAATTCTGTATGAAGCTTGGAACTGTTTTTTCGATAAAGTACTGATTTCAATTCGATCTCATCTGTATTTATCGAAATACTGGAAAAATAAAATTCTCCAATGTTTTCATTAGGCAACGATTTTCCTAGACTGCCCTTGATAAATAATTTCAATCCTACAATCCGCAAGAGCTTTTTCTATAAATAAAATTATATTTGATCTTTATAGTTCTGTTTCAGATATTGGGAGTGAAAACCAAGAAAATACAAAAAAAAAACATCTCAACTTTTTTGCAATCAACATTTTATTCCATTCTCTATTTTTCCCCAGTGAAGTTATCGAAAATAAGCACAGAAGCCCCTCTCGAATTCTTAATATTCCTACTCTGAAATTACTCAATTTCTTAGAGACAAGGAGAGCAGCCAGGCGGAAGCGTTGCTGGCTTGTTAAGGCCTCCGTTAAACACTAACGAGCCTTTATTGAACGAGAGGAAAATTTACGATCTCTCAGCTGAAAATTTATCACCTCTCAGGAGTGGAGGAGGTAACTGTTTTTTGATATGTTTACAACGCAAATATTTGTTGCCGGCTGCGGTGACTAGGATTTTTATATGATGATTGATGAGAAATTGAACCTATATGAGGGTGCTGATCGAGATGGAGGAGGATTTTTCATTATACAGCAGGTACATGGAGGACCGGACCTGGTCAAAAGACTCTCCCGGTCAGAGAGCAAAAGTAGGTAATTTTATTTACTGCTTCCTGCTGGATTTCTGTCCCTCGTTCTGTTTCAGATATAATGTCAAGATATTCCGTCAAAATAAATTCAAGATGACACAAAAATTATTTTCCAATGAAAAAGATGCCATCCATGTTCTTCAAACAAATTACTACGCTTATAAGGAGAGACAGAGTTTTTGCTGAGGTTTTTATCTGTGCTCTTGTATCATACAGAAAAATGTATGGTACCCCGTTTACAGTTCCTCTGCAAACACTGTTATAAACCAAAGAATGTAATGCTCAAAAGAATATATTTATAAAGGGTTTTCCAATAAGAGGTGTTATTTTGATATTCAAAGAAAAATGCCATTTTTCAATATAAATGATCGGATGTTTATTTCATTATGAAGAAGAAGCTATACCGTTAATAGTGGAAATTAACATCAGGCAAAAGACCCCCCCGACCACGCTTGCAGGACCATATCCTTTTAATGAAATTTTTCATAACCAAATCGCAAAGTGGCTGCCCATATGTCCTCGATAGCCTAACGAATTCCATCTTTGAGGTCTTGAATCGACACTGGGCTATTAGCGTAGAACTTGTCTTTCACGTGTCCCCAAAGGAAGAAGTCGCAAGGTGTTAAATCACAAGATCTCGGTGGCCAATTGTGATCACCTCTTCGAGAGATAACACCGTCCGGAAACTTTTCCCGCAAAATATCAATGGTTTCGTTGCTTGTGTGGCACGTAGCGCCGTCTTGTTGTAAGTAAAGGTTGTCCAGATCAATACCATTTAATTCCGGCCATAAAAAATTATTGATAATCTCTCAATAGCGCAATCCATTCACCGTAACTGTTGATCCAGCCTCCTTTTCGAAAAAATAAGGTCCAGTGACTCCGCCGGACCATAAACCGCACCGAACAGTCACACGTTGAGGATTGAGAGGCTTTTCAACAATAACTCTCGGGTTTTCCGAGCCCCAGATGCGAGCCACCGAGGTGGAAATGGGCCTAATCACTCAAGATGATTTTTCGATGGAATTCCGGATCATTTTCATGCATTTCAACGACCTAATCAGCAAAGACACGATGTTGTTGATGATCGGCCGGCTTGAGTTCTTGTGTTAACTGAACTTTATAAGCCTTAAGACCCAAATCTTTATGCGAAAAACGGTGAAATGACGTTTGTGGAATGCTTTATTCCAAAGAACGACGAGGAATGGACAAACCTGGGTTTTCTTCAACACTTTCGGCTACAGCAGCAATATTCCCGGCTGTTCTTGAGTGACGTGCACGGGTTTTATTCTTCACATCACTAACTTGTCCCAACAGCTCGAATTTTTCCACCAATTCCTTTATTGCAGTCCGACAAGGTGCTTCACGACGACGCAAAAATGTTCGAGTTTTACGAACCGTCTCTGCCAAATTTTCACCACTATTATAGTGAATTTTAATAATTTCAATGCGTTGTTGAAGCGTGTATCGTACCATTTTTATTAATGGCGTAGTTTTTACTTGTCAAATGACAAAAATTGACAGCTTCAAAAGTGACATCTACCGAAATAGCTGGCTATTCAAAGTAACACCTCTTATTGGAAAACCCTTTATATGGTAAAGTTTTCCTTGATTTATCGACCAAGAAAGAAGAATCATTAGCATATAAAATGGAGCATGCATGGATAAATGTACTCCTTAGAAAAATTTTGAATAATGAGAAGAATAACTAAGAACTATATCATTAGAGACTACCAAATGTATATTAAGGATTGTCAGGATGATATAAAAATTTATCCAAAAAATTTTTGTGAATTATGAGGAATTGTGAAGATGAGGGAGTTGTACCGAACAGAATGCATTATGTTAATGAGTATGCCGAAAGTGGTGAAGATATATGTGATTTATTTGCTTCGTTTTTCAAAAGTACTCTTAGAAATATCACCATGATAATGATGTCAGTGGTAATAATCAATTGGACTCAATTGAATTCACTCCACAAATGGTTTTGAATAGGATAAACTCTCTGGATACTTATAAAGGAACAGGCTTTGATGGATATCCTTCATACGTTCTGAAAAACTGCGGTTCTAGTTTGTGTTGTCAAAGTCATTTCGTAACTGAGTAACTATATGCCTTTTACGAAAGAAACTTGGTTTCCGAAACGTGCGTTAGACGTATAAAGTGTGAGTGGATTAGAGAGTAGTTACACACTCTTTTGTTATCAGTATTCTATACACAGTGAACTCAAATAGTTATTTCGAAAAATTGTGCTTTAATACAGCAAGATTTGAAAAGATTCTTCGAGCACTCGAAGAAAAATGTAGTTTTTCTGAATTTCTATAAATCTATAGATGTTTCAAAATAACTTTCACATGAAATATAAACCCTTAATGTCGACCAATCATATCAGACACAATTGCGGCATGTTGGCCATATTCGTGATTTTGAAGTAACTGTGGATGCGATATAACTTCGATAATAATAATAATAATAATAATAATAATAAGCCTTTATTTTCCAACAGGTGAAATAACCCAATTACAGGAAAAACTATCTCAAATATAACAAACACCTTAATATTAAGAACAAAAAAATTAACAAGAACAAAATGAGAAAAGTACTTATTCTAGGAATGGTTGAATATTACCAGTTTCTTCCAAAAATGCAGCCACTATAGAGCGGGGAGAATCATTGTGAATGTCACATCTGCTTGCTATGGAATTGAATAATCTGCACATGAAATTAATGGGTGATCTAAAACTGGCATTCGTTCTACCCGCCCTACAGTAGAAAACATCATTACTCCTCGAACCGTATCGCGGCACCAAAAATGACAGATGTTCAAGTAATTCAACACAATCTATCGAGCCATTCAAAATCTTTTGAACAAATAATAGTGCCTTCAAACTGACTCTATGCTCTATGGGTTCTGCTCCAAATCTACTAAGAAGCACAATATTGTTAGAACCTACAAGTGGATAAATGCCGTCTTCTCTCCAAACCAGATATTTGTAGAACCTTCTCTGTACCGATTCAATTCGCTTTCTATGACAGTCATAAATGGGTCTCCAAATAATACTGCAATATTCTAATTTGCTGCGAATAAAACTATTGAACAAAACTATTAAGGTGTACAAATTGTGAAATCGCCTGCCATTACGAATGATGAATCCATAAGTTTTACTCACAGAAGAAATGAGCTGATTCAAATGAGGCACAAAAGAACACTGGCTGTCACACAACACTCCCAAATCTCTATACTCAGTTACACGGGATAATACATGATTATCGATTTGGTAATTATGAAGAATCTTGTTAGCTTTTTTAGTATATGACATTGCATAGCACTTAGAAATATTCAGCGACAGCCTATTCACTTCACACCATCTTGAAAGTGCATCAAGCGCCCACTGCAATCGAAGACAATCAGTAATTGAGCGTATCCTAAGGAAGAGCTTTAAATCATCAGCGAACATCAAAATAAAGATGTCCACATCATCGAGAATATCATTTATGAACAGGAGAAAGAGCAAAGGTCCCAAGTTAGAACCCTGAGGAACGCCGGATGTAGCACAGAACTCAAAAGATCGAGACTGCTCTATCTCCACAAAGCACACTCTTTCACTCAAGTAAGACTCCATCAATGAGGCCAGCCTATTTCCGAAACCGAATATGAGCCTCAGTTTATTCAACAAAATTCTATGATCGACCTTATCAAATGCCTTTTGAAAATCCGTATAGATTACATCCACTTGTTCAGATTTATCCAAGGAACTTAACACTTGTTCAAAAAAGCATGCTAGATTAGTACAGGTGGATCTTTTTGGCATGAAACCATGTTGATTAGGTTTGATACGGTGCTTTATAGATGAGAAAATTGAACTGTACAGAATGATTTCAAACAACTTAGAAAAATTCGACAATATAGCAATCGGTCGGTAGTTTCCTATATTAGATTTATCTCCCTTTTTAAAAACAGGTATAATTCTCGATTGTTTCCACACTGAAGGATAATTACCCCCAATAGCAGACATATTGAAAATATGAGCTAGAGGTGCAGCAAACACACTAATGCAGTCCCTGACTAAAAAGCTAGGAACCTCATCAGGTCCTGCCGTGAACTTGTGCGACAGCCTTCTAGACGCTTTAATAACATCATCCTCCCTGATATTTCCAAGTTCAACGAAAGTGCTATCAATAACCTGATCCATGAACAATGTTTCAACAGGTCTTTCAAACACATCAGAGAAGTGAGTAGCAAATGCATTAGCAATCTCATTCGGACCTGTGTAAGTCTTAACACCACTGCTCATAACACCAGGTATACGAGAAAAGCCCTTACTCTCATGCACAAATGACCAAAAAGCAGCAGGATCATTGCGTATCTTATCCTCGGAAAAACTAGCGAACTCTTGATATGCCACACTAATTTTAGATTTGAGTAGCTTGCGTAATGATCTATACTTGAGAAGATTAATATTATTTTTGTACTTTCGGTAATTATTTAATGCCTTACGCTTGGCATTGATCAACTCAATTATCTCAAAGGTGTACCATGAAGGAAATCGGTTTTTTCTCCTAATCTTCACCGGAACAGTACACTCAAATATATTATTGAGAATATTATAAAATTCAGTACATGCTATTTCAGAATCAAAACTACCTAGAACCCTCGACCAGTCTGCGCTGAGTAAGTGTTCATACATGTCAACAAAATTTGCCTTACGAAAGTTGAAAGATGATAAGGTCACATTCCCATCGATCCTGAGATTACAAACTCTAGGTTGATTGAAACCGAAAGAAATCTCAATGGCTGGGTGATGGAAGTCCAGTGGGACAAGTGGGAAGTTCGAGTCAGTTATTGAGCATTCCATGTTGGAAAGTACGAGATCCAACAATCTACCATTAGGGTTCAGCACATTATTGAACTGATGTCAATTGATACAGTGCGATGATCAGTTACAGAGTTTTCGATATATTTGGCGGCATTAAAGTCCCCCACTATAATAAGTTGATTATTCAACATGAAGTCAAGAGATGACAACGTTTCAAAAAACAATTCATACAATGCGATTTCAATGTTAGGTGGAATATAAAGCACTAGTATGATTACATATCTGAAATCGCACTTAATTTTACATGCTGTCACATCAATGCAAGGAACCAAATCAGCCAAAAGTGATAAATCTAGTCTTTCCGCACAATACTCACTCCGAATCGCAAACAAACTCCTCCGCCAGTAGATGAATTGGTTTTCACTAAATCCCTGTCAGACCGAAACACATCATAATCCGAAGGAAATAATTCACCGTCATGTAAACCATCCTGTAGCCAAGTCTCAGTCAAACACACGAAATCGAAGTCAACACTCGACACCGAGTTCCGAAACTCATGGGATTTTGTATTCAGTCCTCGAACATTCTGATAGTAACCATTGAGCTCCTTCCGATTGTAATTGTAATTGGGCTGATTCAGTTTAAAGATTTTATGATTGGAATACCTCTCATGAACTTAAGTTCAACATTTTCACCAGCAGCTTTACGTTGATTCAATTCAGTCTTGACCCTGTTGAAGTGATCTCTTTGCCTGGGAGTTCTGTCCGATGACATGAACACATTGTAGTTGCCTCTGAAGATTCCGGACTGCTTCAGTACTCTTCGTACATCCCCAACATCATCCAAGACCACTCTCACAGGTCGAGGTCTAGCATCAGCTGAAAGAAACCTCCCCAGACGTCTGAATCTTGTCCTTTCTAAAGTTGGAAAATCGGATATATGTGATTTCAGCATAGTATTGATTTTATCACAGTCCATGGACACCTTTGCCCCCTCAGATGGAGCAACACTTTCAGGGAGCCCATGAACAATCAGATTGTATTTACGTTCTTGACGCTGCTCAAATTCATGTAGAAGTTCCTCAAAATTTTCCTCCGACGAACAATTATCAGGAGTACGGGATGGAATACTCAGTACGGAAGCCTTTAACTCGTTAACCTCCTTTTGCAAGGAAATTATAACTGCTTTCAGTGAAATAACATCATTTCCCATACCCTCGCATGAAGAGCAATTCCAGGTGATGGATTTCCTCGCATTAACTACGCGAACCTCGGACTGAGTCATTCCAACACATGCATTTCCGAAATCATGTTTACAAATAATGCATCTGATTATAAGATGATTCAGATACTGCTTATCGCAGCAGTGACATGTGACTTTGTTATTAGTCATGATGGGATGCTGAACAAGATGTGGAATGTGGAAAATTGAAAATTCAGCTGAAATCCCGCCGATTGCAACCCAGATACGATGCAAAAAGACAGGAAAGCTCACCCCGAAGAAAATTCACAATCAGTCAAAGAAGTGAAAAAAAAAACCACCAACAAATCACACTTCAATACAAGAATTCACAGACTGCAATAATACACATGTAGCTCATTCAACGCATTCACGCTAATCGTTAAGACATCTCCTCCTTTTCGAATTAAAAACTTGGTTTCTCATTGAGGATTGTTTTCAGGAAACTACATTTCGCATAGTCGGTTGCTATCCACACAACATAATTTAATAATTAATCAATAACTTCCAAATTGTTGATCATGATAACTCCGAATCACACATCATATTTTATATATGCTCACCCTGAAGAATCAGAGCAAAATTAATATTTATTGACTCTAATGTTTTGAATTTTTCAGATTGTATCTTTGAGAGATCCAGGAAAGAGTTTCGTAGATAGAATGGTACTCAGACTTCAACAAAATGTAGGATTTTGGTCGATTGACAGCTGGTAATTCAATGCGAATTTCGAAAAAATTATGTAATGAGACGATCGCACAATGGTTTTATTAGGAAACAAAATGGTGTTGTCAATTGTAACAAGCCTGCAAATCTTCTTATTAGGCGCCAGTGCTTTTTTAGACTTCTATTCGTATTTTCCAAGCCTAAAGCTTCACTTGACATTGTGTTTAATTATTCTTTTAATGGAACTCCACATAAAGTTCCACAATTCAAAAATTAATCTATTCGTCCCTTCTCATTGAGGTTCAAGTTGCCATTCCATCGTTATAACTAAATTCTTTACGACATAAAAAAATAATTTTCTTCTTGCGTGGTTTCCGTTGAATCAATCCTCATCCGCCTTCTCTTTCACTGAAGTTTCATTACAAATTCAGCTTCAGTAATGCTTCGATTGAGCGTAACACTAAGTTTCTTTATCAGCAAATTATACATTCTCACTGAGTTAGCTGAAGTCGTTATCTCATAAAATATCCCATCAGGTCTCATAATCCTTTTTCGCCAATATAATTTTTTAATTTTCGAATTGAAGAACCAGCTTACAACCCAGGGATTCAATGTCCTCAATTTGGAATAGGTTCCTCAGGATCTGTCGACGTGCTTGTGTCATTTCATAGCATCAGGTCAGCTTGTCTGGATGTAGGTTTGGATATGTATTTTCTTCGATCTAGCTGACACTCATGTTGATGTGTATGTAATTTATATGAAATTATCTATTCCAATAATCTCACTTCTGAAAAATATCATATCATCATTCACTCTACAATGATCTTTATTCATTCTTCAATGAATCTTCACACTGTGCTTCATTATTCGTAAATTAAATTTATTTTCTAATTAAATAGCAGACAATGCCATTTCATCCCTATATCTTTCCAGATTTCGAGCCAACATACCAACTTTCGGCGTCATCATATAGGTTATATCCTCAGAGTATCAAACTGTTTGTTACTCTGAGGTTATATCACGTTTTCTTCAATATCTTTCCTAGAAATGGTTATGGTTGCGGTTAAAAAAATCTTCTAGGAAGGAGGTTCTGGTTGTGGTTAAAGAAATCTTCTAGAAAGAAGGTTCCTGAATTGTTTGGTGATTTTATCGAAAGTTCCCTACCAATTTCTTCCGTGTCTTAAAATAACCTCATCTTTTTACATTTATTCTTTACTTTACCCTAAGCTTCATTGATGATTTAACGAAGCACTACACTAAGCTTCATTATCCTCAAATTTGATCTGTTTGCCCCTTTCTACCGAGAAAACAGAAGTTGCTATTGCGTCGTTATAACTTTTCAATTTCCTGACTAGAATACCTTCTTTCTTCATTATCTTGTTTGTTCCCTACAGGTTTCTATCACCCTTTCTTGCAACCAGAAGGATTCTTGAATGATGGATTTCATTGAATACTGCACATCAGTTTCCTCAGTGTTTCTGTTTTGTCAACCTGAATCTTCATTTCACATTGTGTATTATAATCAATTGAACTTCACACCATGCTTCGGTATCTTTTCAATATATTTCACTTTTTCCACTGGTAGCTGAAGTTGTCTTTATTAATTTTCATTAAATGCTGTTTGGTACGTACTGGGTCTTAAGCTTCAAATTGCACGACGTTTCATTGTACTTTATGGTTCATTGTTGCATTTAATTCTTCAAATCTATCTTCATTATACCTTCAATTGAGCTTCATATTAGAATATTCATTTTACTGTTTATGGTGAGGTATCTCTTTAAAGATTCAGTTTTCGAACTGAAAAACTACTCTCCTGCCCAGAGATTCAACAAGACCTGATGACGTCTTGATCGAAAACGTTACGGTATGTTTTTTTCTCTGATTAATGTAACTTTCATGTTGAAGCAAGAAGATTTCCAAATCGTTGAGTGATTTCTATCGAGGTTTTTATCTGTGCTCTTGTATGTATGGTACCCCGTTTACATTTCTTCCGCTTACACTGTGATATACCAAAGAATGTAATTCTCTTTCTCATGCTTCGGTATCTTTTCAATATATTTCACTTTTTCCACTGGTAGCTGAAGTTGTCTTTATTAATTTTCATTAAATGCTATTTGGTACGTACTGGGTCTTAAGCTTCAAATTGCACGAAGTTTCATTGTACTTTATGGTTCAATGTTGCATTTAATTCTTCAAATCTATCTTCATTATACCTTCAATTGAGCTTCATATTAGAATATTCATTTTACTGTTTATGGTGAGGTATCTCTTTAAAGATTCAGTTTTCGAACTGAAAAACTACTCTCCTGCCCAGAGATTCAACAAGACCTGATGACGTCTTGATCGAAAACGTTACGGTATGTTTTTTTCTCTGATTGATGTTACTTTCATGTTGAAGCAAGAAGATTTCCAAATCGTTGAGTGATTTCTATCGAATTTTTTCTTCGTTTCTGAAAAATCATCTTTTCAATTTTTTTTCCCATAGTTTCATTTCACACTCAAAGTTATCTTCACTATAGCTTCAATCAAGCTTCATATTAGCATAGCATAATGATTTTTATGGCCGCTTTAAAGATTCAAATTTCGAACTGGAGAACTACTCTCCTGCTGAGAGATTCAAAAAGCCCTTATGACATCTTATGATCTAAAACGTTAAGGTTTCTTCTCTGATGCATGTTACTTTCATGTTGAAGCAAGAAGGTTTCCAAATGGTTGGATGATTTCTATCGAATGTTTTCTTCGTGTCTGGCAAAAACCATCTTTTAATTTTTTTTCTGCCTAGAGTTTCAATTCAACCTCAACTTTCAGCAAGACCTGATGACGTCTGCATGTGTTGCTTTGGTGTTTAAGGAAGAAGGTTCCTATTTATAATTCTTCCTGCCTAAACGTTCATTTCACATTGAGTCTCATTAATGCTTCAAACAAGCTCCAACACTCAGCTTCATTATCCTCAAGTTTAATCTGTTTGCCCCTTATATGTCTTACCGGTAAAACTGAATTTGCTATCGCGTCGCTATAACTATTCAATTTCCGAACTAGAATACCATCTTCCTGCATCATCTTGTTTGTTCCCATAAGGTCTTATGTCACCCTTTCCCCGAATGCATTTCCAACAAATCCTGTTGGTGGTAGTAATTAATTTCTGAACGACACATCTCTCAAAGCGAGTCAGAGAACAGACAAAGAAAAAATACAGTTTTTCATTTTCCACAGTTCCGTAGAATAATCAGGCAACAGCCGTGTGGGCGTGACTTTAGCCCAGGCGTGGGCGGCACTCCGTCTCGCAGCAGCTGGTTGCCATGGAGACATGAGGGGCCACCCGTGCAGATATTGATCTGTAGCAGAATCTTCTTTCTGTGTGGAATCAGCTCGTGCCGAAAAATTACATCAGCTACAATTTCAGCTCTTGCTTCCTCTAAACATATAATTTTGAAAGGTGGATATTATTCTTTCAGCCGTTATACCGCTTCCTTTGAAGTTTCTAGTCTTTTCCCGCTTCTCGAGGTCCTTAATTATGAAACTCCATTTCCTCGATGTTTTCTCATTTCATGGTTGTAGAAACAGCGGATAAATATTGATCATCATCTATCAGTACCGGAACCTGCATTATACCTTAAATTCTCTATAAGCGTGAAATACTAATCCGGCAGAATCTTGAATTTTCCACTTCTGCAGAAGAGGTTTTTATTTTTTGCGTTTTGCTAGTTCTAGATCATCTGGATCACAGATTGGTGACTTTGAGGATGAGGAATTTGCATTATCTTAACTGCGTTTTTGAGAACATTAGTGCAAATACTTGCATTTCAATATAATTTATTCAATACTATACTAATTGAATAAGTTGTGAATTTGGTCGAGCTCCGGATAGAAATATTCCGACGACATTGGTTTTTGTAATGAGACTTCCAAGAAAATGTGGAATTCCTTATCCTAAAAACAGAAAAGACAAAACAGGAATTAAAATAAAAGTTTTCTCCAATTCATCATTCGAAATATGCAGGATGTTTCAAAGTGGAAGTACAAACATAGATGCATAGAATATATCAGGTCTCGACACTTTCCTACTATTAACCACTAAAATTTTGGGTCCAAAACGCGTTCCTAGAATTGTCAAATCTTGGGCTACTTGGCTCTGTAAACGATGATGGCGCTAACGTCGCTTTGGCAAGTGCATACATTGAATTCCGCTGAATAAAAATGAATTGAGCTATAATCTGATGAAACTTTTTCATAAAAAATGAATCAGATATTTGAAATAATGGATTCTCACTAATACATAAGAGGACAAATGTGGAACATCTACTCATTAAAAATATGAAATATGTGTAAGGGAATAAAGAGCAATATGAGGTTAATTTTTTTATTTTTTTTTTATTATTATTATTATATTATTATTACAATGATATAGATTACAATGCATTTTAGATATAATTTGTTTTATTGCACCTAGACAAATTGTCTGTGTGTGCAATATCATCCACGAGTATTGTTATTAAATAAAAAAGTTTATAACTAAATTAAATCTAGGCAGTTATAAAAATAGCGTCATACAAAAAAATCTTCAAAAAATGAACAAAAAAAGATTTGAATTTCAGATGTACAAGCAAGTATTCCATTCATTTATCCTTACATACTATGCAGAACTCAAGAACCCAAGCCATTCATGACCGATACTCATATAAGTTAATGCGCAACAGAGAAACCAACAGATGAGAGAAAGAAAAAAACAGCATTAGATAAAAAAGATTATCTTTTTAAGATGTTATGAAATATTTCAAAGTTTGTTTTGATTAATCTATCCATTCTTTTTGCGAATAAGTGAATGCTTTTGACATTCTTTACTGAAACAGGCAACAAATTAAAACACTTTACACCAAAATGTAAACAGATAATTGTGAGAACACTTTCATGGATGGATACAAGAAGTTATTTCGAAGCCAAAACAACGGTGAAAACTAAACGGGAGATTGATATTACTAATGGATTCTATTGGATAGTTTGGATCTCCTCTAAATTTTGTATGTACCCATTAATACATATTCAATTCAAAAGTTATGAATTATGTTGAATACCTACTTATGCAAATATTTGGAGGAAATGTTCAGGTTTATTATTATTGAAATTGATATATGAATGCTGTTCATGTTCATACGAATTTATCGGACGAATTTCAAACCAGACAAATTAATTGTAGTATCTATTGTTCGAAATGACTGATGCCGAATCCGTGGTCAAATTTGATTATGCCCGACCAGCCGTCCGGCCGTGTGTGCTCTAACTTTCGAAAGAAAGGACCTCAGATTAGGTTTTGATCCTGAATATTTTTAAAAATTTGTCTGAGGAAAAAATTCTATGATTCAGCAAAAAATATTTTCAATAGTTTATGAAAAACTAGAAAATATATTAGCTTATTAAAGTGTGTTTTTGTATTTGCTATAGCTTGATTGTTTTCATTTCATGATATCTCTAGAACGCAAAATTGTTTCAATTATGCACGGCGAGATAACCAAATGTCTTGAATCTTAAGAACTGTATTCATCTTTCAGTCGATCTCAGACACGTCAAACATGCGTAAGAGAACTCATTACATGTCTTCCGTATTTTATTCTATTGTATATGTGATCTCTATTTGATAATCGATGAGAAAGTGTTATCTCTAAAGCATTTATATAATTTTTATTGTAGACCTGAAGATGGAGGACACAGACCCTGCGAAACTTCCTCATTCAAATTAAACAGAATTGACAAATTTTTGATTATATATTGCCAAAAAGCTCGCGAGTAGCTTAAAATTATTCGAAGGTACTAGTTATAACTGAGCTGAGTTGGTACTAGGCAACTTTCGTCGATGTCAACGGCACTATGCCACTTCTTACCCATTTTACCAATTACTCTTCGATTTAGTTGAGTTACCTACGAACCTTTGTGTAGAATGTACAACGCCACTATCCAACAGGAAAATTACTGTAACCTTAAATTTTCAATTATACAGCGTGAAATGTGTCAAACTTTCATCGCCTATCGAATTACTTTATAAAAGTGAATGCAGTATACCTACTTATGTCCCGAGTTTGGTCTTATGATTTAGTAGTAAAACAAACACAAGTTCTCGCACTGTTATTCTAATCATCTCGGGTATGACGTGATGTTGCATCAAATCACTTGATCGCAACCCAACGCCACGGGAAGCCGACCCCTTTGAAGACTGCCGAAACGTCTGCCGACGACAGATTGCTTTATGTTTGGGATGACTTAACTTTCGTAGCCAAATTATGGAATTTGTCAGCAATCGCTTATAAGAGACATGTAGCTTTAGTATGTAGGTACCCATACGAGGTTACTGAAATATTTTTAAGATAGCGTGGATATGAATCTTTTCGCTTTTTATACCTCACATATGACCGCATGGAACTCCTATCCATTCATCGATTTTTGGGAATGGATAGCTTTTTATTTCAACAGCCAATTTCCCAGCCTTGAAATCAATCTCACCCTGAGGATCATCTTTTATGAGCGAGATCATTATAGCATAATAGATGTCACAAGTTTTTCAATTCATTCCTGATATTTAATTAAATTTCTAGTGTAAAATGAACAAATATGGATCTATGGGAGATAATTACCCAATATATAGGGCCTGTAGCGTTCTTCGTTTATCTGGGTATCTGAAATATCTTCATTTAGAGGACTGGACCTGTTCGAAAGATGCTCCCGGTCAGAGAGCAACTGAAGGTAATATTGTTTACTGCTCTCTGCTGGTTATCTGTCCCCCTTTCTGTTTCAGAGATTAATGTTAAGATATTTGGTCAAAATTAATTCAAGATGACGAAACAATATTCCAATGAAAAAGATACCATCCATGATACTTAAACAAATTCTTATACTCATACGTGGAGACAGAGTTTCTGCTGAGGTTTTTATCTGTGCTCTTGTATGTATGGTACCCCGTTTACATTTCTTCCGCTTACACTGTGATATACCAAAGAATGTAATTCTCGTTCTCAACAAAATATATATATAGCATTATAGAAAGGGAGTTTCATGAAACTTCTTGTCCAGTTCTATCTTTTCGTAATGATGTCCTGAGATAGAGCACATTTTTTGAAATTTATGCGCGTATGTTCTCTGGAACAGCGTGCTGTCGGTTTGTACAAATGTCTGCAATTTTCGATTTTTTTCGAAATTGAGTACATATTCGATTAGATTGAAACTTTGTTCAAGATTATCAAAACGCAACCTTGTGCAGACTTCCGTGTGGATCCAATATGTGAAAATTTTAAAAAAATATGTTTTCGAAAATTTTTCGGAAACTGTCGATCAGAAGTCAACGAAATTCTGCACAGATCTTAGGCTTAGTGTTCGACAAAGATATTTCCAATTGCAATTTAATTCGATATTTGTTTTCGCATAAATAAGTGAAAAAATTATGTGAAATTTCGTTGGTATTTGAATTTCGAGGTTATTTCCTCAATATCTCCAAAAATACGGACGATATCAGATTGGAATCTCGTAATAAGTTCAAATATGCCTACGTGAAACACAATGCAAAATTTCGTTTGGATTTGGTTGATAAGAAAATTTTAAAAAAATTCGAATCATTCAAAAATTTTACGAATTTTTGTTGGGAATTTTTTTTCCCGGACTATTCACAATATTTCTGTGGAATTTTGCACGGACCAAATGTGTCGAGGATAATGATGGTAAAAAATGTGAGAAAAAGTTTCCAAATTTTTCTTGACCGCAATCATTTTTCAGAAACAATTAATCAGACCTCAATAAAATTTGGCACAACTTTCGATTCAATAGTCAGCAAGACTGCTTTGAATATCAGTACGATGCGATATTTATTAAGGTTGTTCGAAATTTTGAGGTAATTCCCTCAAGGTACGTGGACAGTTGTAAAATACTGATGCGCAATCTTCAAAATAGGGATCATACAATCACACAATTAAAAAACAATTCAGTTTTTCGGGAAAATTTCCATTTTCCATTTAAAAAAATAATTTTTTCAAGAACTGTTCATCAGATTTCGAAGAAATTTAGCAAAGACCTTTAAGTAGCTATTCAACAACAGTGTTTGAAATTTCAGTTTGATCGTAAATCGATCTTTGGAGATATGTAAGAATCAAATTTAAAATTCTTGGTTATTTCCTAGATATCGTAAATATTTCCGAAATACCTCAAGAAATTCTGATCCGATAATGATGAAACTTTGTGATTAGTTGATAATAATACCTGAACAGCAAATCTATGCGAAATTTCGTGATGATCGTTCGATTATATCGGTAAAGAAAATGTTTAAGGTTTTTTCAAATATTTCATATTTGGCTGTCTACTCATCATATGCTCCTCAAGAAATTCCACATAAACCTCAAAGCTGTAATTTTTCATTGAAACACTAGATTTTCATTCAATACGATTTTTGTAAATATTGAAATTCCTTTGAAGGAGTTTATCTGCGGAATCATTGGGTGAATTTTATCAATTCGCAGAACCGGCCTTCCTAATTGACCTCCAAACCCACCATGCAAGTAACAGGTCTTCAAGGAGTTGCTTCCGGAAGTTTTTTTGTTCAATGTAGGCGGTAAGGCTGGTCGTGAACACAATAACTTCGGAAAAAACGACTAAGAGCCGATATTTGTAGAGTATAGGTTTTCTGTTTGATTACGAAGGCTGAGTTCGTGAATGGATAAAATTCGCCTGATGATTCCGTAGATAAAGGTACCCTCCGAAATTTTATTTTTCCAATATTTCCAAAAATGCAAATCGGATCTAATTCAATCGCATTGAACGGTTGAACATGCAGAATTTCCTGATGACTATATGAAAGGAAAATCGCAAATTCTTTCCATCAGGAAGTGTAGCTGCCCTTGGCGAAGTCAATAATTGAACGTGTTACTGCTTATGCAACGAATTGGAACAAGCGCGTAAAAGCTCCTGACCTCACGTCAGTGAGGTCAGGTTCCTCAGACTTCGATGAAATTCTGCACAAAACTCTAAACCAATAATTCACAACTCATTGCTAAATTTCAGTTTGATCTAATTTCGGAGATAATGGGAAAAATTGATTAATTCAAATTGATATTCAATTTTGTGTTTACCTTTCCGCCTGTCACATAAAAATGTTTGTGATCTGGGTATATATAAAGATTAATATTATCATTATTAAACCCAACCTTCCTCTTCCATAGATTTGTGTCATGATTACCTTCACGAATGGAGCACTAGCAGGTGACGTCACAATATGGCCGCTGGGGGGACAAACAAGAGTTTGTTATTGTAAACTGACATTTGTCATGGTGCTGCAGATTATTGTTCATTTCATAAGTTTGGGTTGTTTTCCTGTTAAATTTAAGTTGTTGGCAAACTTTGGAGGCTTGAGATTAACATAATCCAAGAAAATAGATGATTTCATATCTTCAAGTAGTGAACAACACTTTGTAGTTGAGAGTTCTATATTTGAATAATAACATGAGATAAATAAGTATTTATTGTCACAATGGTTGTAATACAATGAAAGGAACTCTAGTAAATATTTTCATTCAATAAAGTATGTTTGAGGCTTAACTGATTGTTTGACACTTTGCCGATATTAATCTTTTGGCATCAACTTGCAGTATCCTACTATGATGGGTCTGTATTTTCACAAACTTTTAAGGTCTAATATCCTCCTAGAGAATACTGGAATTATATTAGGATTTATAGATTCAACGTGAGACTCCTGTCGGAAGACATATTCTCATCAAGAAAATAATGCCACAAAAATGTTCACAGTTGTGTGTTTTACTTCTGTTACTATCTATCTTCTGTTTATGATTTCAGAATGCCATGCTTATGATTACTATATAAATTAATAATTGTTATTGTATCTTGAATATCATTCCAATGCCAAGTTTATTTAAAGGTTGTCCTGAAATGATATTTATCCATAAATATGTTAAGTAACTTTGATAGTTCATTACCTGTTAAAGATAATGCAGAAAATAAAAGAATTTTTCGCTTTAGAATCGGGGAAGTCATCCCCATGTAGAGATAAAAGCAAGCGTACTTCCTCTTTCCACCTTGGCAGGTTCGACCTGCTTCTATTTAGTTTTTAACGTCAAAAATCTGAAAAAATGGGTGTGATTATCACTATTGGACCGATGACTACAGCTCACAGCTGCAAAAAATTTAATAGTTGAATTTAATCTGAAAAAGGAGGCATAACACAATGTATGTAACAAACAGGAGTGGGTATATTTAAACTGGAAAAACCTTTATTCAAATCACCCTTGCAAACTATTCTCTTACCTGAAGGTATTCAAAAAGGTTCATTGATCAAAATTAACTGAAAAAAACAGTCTCAAAATGTTTTTCCACTCAGATAATACACCAAACGTTAACATTAGCTCTTATGGGAAATCGCTTTGTTTGTCCCCCCAGCAGTTGATTTTGACGTCTCATCTTGCTGAACCATAGAGTGCTGCTAGTGCTCTATTCCGTGAGAAAGCTTGAACAAATATTCATCAGGACAGCTTTCTCTGACCCAGCAGGCCTGGAGCCTTCGCTGAACTCCATTTCAAATTTCCGTTTTTTATTCACCTTTTGACCCTTCTATTATTTTTTTTTTCGATTTAGGGATAACCAAAGATGAAAATTTTCATCATTAAAGTTTCGTTGGAGAGTTCTCGAAGTTAAATAAATTTCCGCAACGAACTGAATTCAAACTGCACAGAAGTATGCCCCGAAAATATGCTACTCAATGACCAAAACGCGGAAATCAAACGGTACCAGATCCCATAGCAATCCACCAGTCGAATTATGGCCCCCTCGTGCCCCTCACCGGAGAAGTTGGATCGTGTGCCCGTCGAAATCCGGGAGTGAGAGAGACCGTTTCCATGGCAACTATTAAAGATCGATACCAGAGCGCTCTCGGGCTTTGCAGGCTCCTGCTGGAGCGGTTGGCCCGGCATCATTTCCCGGGGAACTTTGCCTTTTCCAGAGTTTTCGCCTGCATGCATGGGATGGGCTGGTCCTAATTTAGCATAGCTGAAATTCTGAACTTGCAACCGACTCCAGAGAAATTGATGATTCAATGTGATGTAATTTTACCTGTTGTCAGTTCTCAACAATTGATCATTTTTGCTCGAATAGTCGAATACGCCCTTCAGAAAACAATGAATCTGTTATAATTAGTGTTGAGTCCGAAATGAAAGAAATAATGAGCGATTTCGCTATGTCATGATGATTAATCTCATTTAGTTGTATACTTCATTCCGTAGCTTCTCAATCGGTAAAAAGAATACCTGTGACCTTGAATAGCGAAAAAGTTCAAATAGAACTGAAATTTGTACATTTAACTTTCGAAAAATAGGTGGTTAATTGTAGTATTTATTATTCTCTTAGTAAAACATTTCGACTTTCGACTACCCCTTTCATTTATCCACTTACTTTAAGTCTATATGTTTTCTTTCTTTACTCTCATGTTCTTCATAACTCGTGAACTACTTATCCTTAGATATATTGTGAGTCCTATCTTAGAAGAGGTTTGGATCTTCCAGAGCACTCGCTTGCACGGATGGGATGACCTGGTCCTAATTCAGCACAGCTGAAATTCTGAACTTGCAACCGATTCCAGAGAAAGTGATGATTCAAGTACATGTAATTTTACCTGTCTTTTTGTCAGTCTTTAACAATTGATCATTTTTACTTGAATAGTGGAATACGTCCTCAAATAAACAATGAATCTGTTAAAATAAGTGTTATATCCGAAATAGAAGAAATAATGAGCGATTTCGCTATGTCATGATGATTAATCTAATTTAATTGTATACTTCATTTCATAGCTTCTCAATCGGTAAAAAGAATACGTTTGACCTTGAATAGCGAAAAAGTTAAAATACAACTGAAATTTGTACATTTAACTCCCGAAAAATAAGTGGTTAATTTCATTATTTAATATTCTCTCAGCAAAACATTTCGACTTTCGTCTAACCCTTTCATTTATCTACATACTTTATGTCTATATGTTTTCTTTCTTCACTTCCATGTTCTTCATAACTCGTAAGGTACTGACCCTTGGATATATTGTGAGTCCTATCTTAGAAGAGATTTGGCTCTTCCAGAGGACTCGCTTACATGTATGGGATGAGCTGGTCCTAATTCAGATACTTCAGAGTGACTGTTGATTCAGTTTGATGTAATTTTACTTGTTGTCTTTCTTGAACAATTGCTCTTTTCGACAATGAACCTCTTATAATTAGTGTTGAGTCCAAAACGAAAGAAAGAAGCAGAGATTTCGATAAGTCCTGATGATTAATCTTATTTCATAACTCAATTCCATGGCTTCTCGAGCGGAATATTTGACTTTTGGAATAGAATATTTTTTTAATTATTCATTATTTCTTCAGCAAAGTATTTCCACTCCCTCTTTCATTTGTCTACATACACTATCAGCGGGTTTCACAAAGCTCTGATTAACTTGATTGTTCTGATCAAGACAATTCTATGTTCAATTTCAGTTCATTTTTAGCAATACCACAGAATATCAACGCGTTGATCAGAGGATTAAGCTTTGTGAAACCCACGGTTAGTCTTTTAGTTTCTCCCTTTGCCCTTATATTCTCAATAACTCCTAAGCTCTTACCCTTTGTTATATTAACTCCTTTCCAGCTACCGTCTGGGGCACCTTCGATGCGCCTCGGAGGCACGCCAGCATAGACAAGTCGTGTTCCAGTACACGGGAGCGTCAGACCCTCGCGCTTCCTACCCCTTTCCCCTGATGCACCACCCGAATTTGAGGGGCTTCACGCACTCACAGCTGTGAAACGCCAAACTTGTCATAATTTGCCGGTTTGGTCATCGTCTCGTTCTCGAAATAGCATGGGCGTGAAGCCCCAGTGCGTCAAGCCCCACGCACTTTACTGGAAAGCTACTATTGTGAGCCCTATCTTAGAAGAGATTTGGCTCTTCCAGAGCACTCGCATACATGGATGCGTTGAGCTGGTCCTAATTCAGCACAGCTGAAGTTCTGAACTTGCAACCGACTTCAGAGAGATTGATGATTCAATTTGATATAATTTTACTTGTTTTCCTGAACAGTTGCTCATTTTCACCAGAGTACGTACTTCGGAAAACAATGAACCTCTTATAATTAGTGTTGAGTCCGAAACGAAAGAAAGAAGAAGAGATTCCGCTATGTCCTGATGATTAATCTTGTTTCACTGTGAACTTCTCTATCGGAACATTTAACTTTCGGTATAGAATATTTGAATCTGAATCTCACAAAAATTCACTATTGAAGATGTTGACCGTGTATCATAGCCTGGGAAACTTTGCCTTTTACAGACTTTTCCTGTATGCAAAGGATGAGCTAGTCCTACTTTAGCATAGCTGAAATTCTAAACTTGCAACCGACTCTGGAGAGCTTTGTGATTCAAGTTGAAGTAATTCTACCTGTTGTTTCTCCTTAACAATTGATCCTTTCTACCGAAATTAGTGTTAAGTCCGAAAGAAAGAAAGAAGGAGCGTTTCGATATGTCTTGATGATTAATCTTATTTCATTATATACTTCATTTCGTGACACATCTGGAATTTGTACATCTAATTTCTGAAAAAGGTTATCCATTTTATTATTCAATATTCCTCCAGCGAAGTATTTAGAGTCCTTCTCCAATTTGTCTTGATACTCTATGTCTTTTTTTCCCCACTCTTTAACCTCATTTTCTTCATAACCCGTAAGCTACTGACCCTTCGTTATATTGTAACCTTTTTTTCAAACAAGTTATTGCCAAAGTTGCAGAGACTTCTTTTTATCCAAGGATTAAAATCTAACAAAAGTTTATTGTTGTAGCAATTTGACCAAGTATCACTTTCTGGGGAAACTTGCTTTTTCAGAGTTCTCGCCTGCATGCATGGGATGCTGGTCATTATTCAGCATAGCTGAAATCCTGAACTTGCAACAGACTTCGGAGAAATTCATTTCAACCAATAACAGGGCGCGTTTTTTAATTCACCAAACTGGTGTGGTTGTGGTGGAGTATGATGGACATAAAACATAAATGGTGGATGTTGGACTAGATGATTTGACATTTACGTCATTCAACCAAAAATAAAAAAACGTGGTGGATCCATCACTCTTCCACCACACCATTTGATGAATTAAAAAACTAGGCCATACAATCATGGAATAGACGACTTCGGTCCAAGTTGCCAACCCACAATTTTCTTCACAAATTTACTATTACTGAGGAACGGGAATTCCAGGACAAATTCGACATGATAAGGTTCGCGTTATTTGTAAATATCCGTTAAAGATGCCTCGGCTCCTCAAACAAGATAATTCCTTCCAAATATAGGTTTTTGTTAGGCTGAAATTTAAGTTGGGGTACCAGAATTCATGTTCATAGTGTCCAGTTTATGAAGGATATGTTCGGCAAATCAACTTGGTTATTTCGGTTGCCGGTTTTCCATTCTGTAAATATGAAATAGTAGGTTGGTTTCTGAAAAAAAGGTTGATTACGGAATTTCATTGACGAAAAAGCAATCTTTCTGTCACCAGAACGACAATCAATGTTTTATGGTAACATATCCATAGCATAGAACAATCTTTATTTACCTCATGATCCATAGACCATACCTAGTAATTTTTCCATTGTTGATTGTTGTCTCTTTTATGTTCTACGGATCATAAAGTAAATAAAGATTGTTATATGCTATGGATATGTTACCATAGAACATTGATTGTCATTCTGGTGATAGAAAGAACGATTTTCATCAATCAAATTTCGTAATTAACCTTTTTTCCAGGAACCAACCGAATATTTCATATTTACCTATAATGAAAAGACGGCAATGACAAAACCAATTTGATTTGCGGAACATATCCTATAAAAATTTTACTATTAACATGAAATCAGGAATCCCAACTTAAATTTCAGCCAATTAGAGATGATCTTAACAAAACCCTATATTTGGAAGGAATTATCTTGTTTGAGGAGCCGAGGCATCTTTTATGGATATTTACAAATAACGCAAACCTTATCATATCGAATTTGTCCTAAAATTCTCGTTCCCCAGTGATAGTTTATTTGTGAAGAAAATTGTGGGTTGGCAACTTGCGCCGAAGTCGTCTATTGAAATATATATAGTTGAGTTTCGATATTTCTGGCCAGTACTTGTCAGTAAATTTTGGCAGTCGATTTTACTGGCACTGCTTTGGTAATTCTTTGTATCAGTACGAAGCGTTTCGAAATTAGTGATACTGCCCAGTACTGATTGGGAATATCGGAAAACAACATATATATGTCACAAGTTTTTTAATTTATTCCTGATATTTTGTCAAATTTCTAGTGTAAAATATCCAATTATGGATCTATGGGAGATGATACCCCACTATAAGGGGCCTGTAGCGTTTCTTCGTTCATCTGAGGACCTGAAATATCATCGCTTGGAGGACCGTACCTGTTCGGGAGACTCTCCCGGTCAGATAGCAACTGTAGGTTATTATATTTACTGCTTCCTGTTGGTTTTCTGTCCCTCTTTCTGTTTCAAATATTATGTCAACATATTCTGTCGAAATAAATTCAAGATGAAATTATTAATTATTTTCCAAAAAAAAGATGTCATTCATGTTCTTCAAACAAATTACACTTATACGGGGAGACAAGAGTTTTTGCTGAGGTTTTTATCTGTGCTCTTGTATCATACGGAAAAATGTATGGTACCCCGTTTACATTTCCTCTGCTAACACTGTAATATACCAAAAAATGTAATGCTCGTTCTCGAAAAAGTATTCAGATATGGAATTGATAAACCTTTTATGTTTGTTCCAATTGTTTTATGGCTCTTCATTTGCAGTAAGGATACATTATCCTTTATTCTCCCAGCGAAGTATTTCAATACTCTCTATTCTTGTCTACCAAAACACCACGCTTTCACATTCTTCATAACTCGCAAACCACCCGACACTAGAACCATTCTGAAATTTTTCGAGGTTCTTGTGATTTTTTCATCAGCCTTTTCATCCACGGATCAAGATCTTGCAAATTGTAACTTATTTTAATTAGAGATATCTAGGAGAATCGGCACATATTTTTTGATCTTTAGTGGAAGAATCTCAACCAAGGCTACTTTAAAATATATTTTTCTATAATTTGTTGTTCTGTTACTGATAACTTCTACCTCAAACATTTCATGACAAAAATGACAGAGGAAATTTATTCGGAGACGGGCGAAGTTGAAGTTGACCACGGATTCTTCATCATAGAGCCCAACCTAATCATTTAAGACGATTTTTGGCTCAATATTAAAGAATTATATTATCCTTTGAGCAGAATGATAACAATCCTGTTCCTTTAAATGAGCTTGAAAAATCTGAAGACGTTATAGTAGAACATAATCCGTTGACAAAATTCGAGTGTTTCTCTAAAGGTTTCTCTAATTTGAGGAAAACTGCGAGCGCTCATAGCTGTGCGACGAAAATTAAGTCAATTGTTATACAACAGCCTTCGCACGAATCTGCTCAAGTGAATAACCTCCTTAACATAAGTTCAATACATGTGTGTTTGGTGCTTTAATTGTTTTTGCCTTTACTGATAGAAATCTATTGCCGTCTGATGTCGGTAATAGAAAAATTAAAGACACAAATGTGGTTGCTTCATTACAAAGGCATGCTAAGTTGCAACTGTCTCAAACAATGTGTTACAATTCTATATAAGGAGTTCATCAACTTTCCTATGGTTTATGCCCTGAAACTTACATAGCTTAAAGGGAAAGAACGTTCATCACCAGAATAAAAGAACACAGAAGTTAATTTTTGGAGAAAATAATTCAAACTTCACGTACGCTGAGAGAAAAACACGAGTTCGACGGAAATTTCAGGATTCTACATATCGAGAACACAGGGCCGAAGTCAAATTTATTGGAGGCCATATTCTGGAAATTTATTTAACGGCCAGAAGGAACTGTCAAATTCATCATTATTGAACCTATTCGGATAGGAGCCCGGTTTTTTCCATAACTGACCCGTTGGAATTGTTACACACTTTTTGAGACAGTTGTACTTGGCATCTGATGAAACTAAAATGTAGGTTAACGTGTAATGTGTTTGTAATAAAGTAGAAATCACCACATCTGTGTCTTTAATTCTCCTATTACCGACATCAGACGGCAATATGCGATGAGTGAAGAACTCATCAACTAGCGAATGAATATTTTCCAACATCTGGGAAATCTTGACTTTTTCTTTGAGAAATTTTGTCTGGAATGTAAAAATTTCCTAGCTATTTGCGGAAAAATCTCTTTCGACAATATATCGCACTATCCATCCTCCCCCTCCAAATTTAAGGGGTTGGGGATGCCACGCAGAGGGATGAAATGATATGATAATGTACTTTATGCATAAAATCTCCCCCTTTAAGAACGAAATTGACAGATCCGAGTGATTGCCCATTATCTTGGTTTCTCTACTAGAAAAGAAAAGATCCTGTTTCCTTTTTAATGTGACACCCTGTATATTAACAATTAATTCGCCATCAGAAACTATATTGAGGGTTGTACTTCACTGAGCATGAATAATAGCCTAGACTTCCAAACTGGTAATGGATGTCCGATTGTACCTTGAACTAAGCCCACGGCTCCGTCTATGAGGCTGTGAACTATCGTAGAAGGCCGAGCATTGCGAGGGAGAGAACGGAACTTGGGGTCGCATTAGCCTGGGGGACAAAGGGCTCTTAATCTGTATCAAACCTACAGTTTGATCTATCTCGTGGTAGAAAGGGAGAACAGATGCGTCGCTGTCGTCAAAATTAGAATATTTAGTAAGTTTAGTTAGTAGTTCTTGGATTGCAAGGGAACTGAAAGTACATCGGAGCAATTTGATGAATTTTGTGTTTAGTTTCGATCAAATTCTAGAGTTAAAAAAAAAAACTGTGGACGAAAAGTAATTCGTTCATGTAGCGATACCGCAAATGCAGCATTTCTCGATGAAAGTATTAATTGATATCTTTAGAATGGATCGAAAATTGAAAACTATGTATTGCTACAATTAATGGGTATTATCGGTCAAACTGTTTGGAGTTATGTCCATCTGAAATATACTCATTGACATTAATCATAATCGAAATTACCATGTTTGAAGCATGCTAAACGATATTAACGTTTTAGTTTGCAGAAACAAAGCTTTTTACGCGCTTGTTCTGGGGAACAGCACGTTATCATTTCGTCGCGATGTCTGTAATTTTCGAATTTTGAGCCGAAATTGGTCTCGAACGACTAGGTTGGACTCACTGAGGAAGAATCCGTGGTCAAAATTGATTCTGTCCGTCCGGCCGTGTGCGCTGTAACTCTCGAAAGAAAGGACCTAGAATCTTGAAATTTTCAGGTCAGATTAAGAACCCGAATATCTCGGTTAAGTTCGTTAATGGGCCAAACCTCCGAATGGTGTTTGTGCTACAGCCATTTGGAATTTTGATTTTTCAATAACGCGAAAAATATTTATCTGATCGAAATGAATCTTGGTTGGAAGATAAACAGTGTCGATAAGAAGAATTATCCATGGAAAAATTCGAAGTTTTTTTTTTTGAAAATTTTATATTTCAGTAAAAGTTCACTGAAATTTCCAAGTCACCATTTCGCAATGTGAACAAGCGCGTAAAAGCTGCTGACTTCACGTCAGTGCTTTTCCAGATTTTTTGTCATCTGGTTCGTGCAGAAAACGGTTTATAAAACTTGAATAGTACAGTTATTCCTGGTTTTTGTTCAGTCATCGACTTGTGCTGAGCCATATTCAAGCGTAACAAAATGCCTCGATTTCAAAAACGTCACAATTATCACCATGTTACCGACAGGGGTAGAATTGTTGTCTATCTAGACGTTGGTTTGTGATTCCGCGAAATTCGCCTTCGTGTTAATTATACTACGATGACAGTAATGTAGCAGTGGGGGCCGTATATGGACCAATAAAGTTGAAGGAATAATACGAACTTCTCAACCGAGGTGATACACAGAATGTCTAGAGGTTGGCGCTTCAGGCTAACGGATCTACGAGACCGTTTTGCTACAACGCGACAAATCGCTGATCGATGTTTCGAAAAAGAAGGTAGACCTGTTACTATTGGGAACTTCTGCGAAGATGCCAGCGCCCTAACGGATAAATTTGGAACCTGTCCAAGCTAGTAGTTTTATGTAAACAAACCGTAGAAATGTAGTGGAGAACAAATATTTATTAAGCAGAGCTAGAATATTCAAAGACATTATTATAATTTCTTTTGGATGACGATATAAAATCGTGCTTCAAATCGTTCGTGGATGATAATTTCGATGTTATTTTAGTGTCTGTTGCTTGGTGGATCAAAATGAACCAATATCTAAGTTTACTGGAATTTCTGGAAAGATGTGCACCTCAATAAGTGATTCAAGGACTGTTATCAATGTGAAGAAGTGCTGAATGCTATATTATGTGGTGGTAAATCTAAAATCAGTCTAAATGATATGACTCATTTTCTTTGTTTACAAACGAGTGAATCAATAAAATGAAAAGACAGCTTTTCTGCTTCAGTTCTTTTGCATCGTATTTCAAAAGAAAAGAAAGGAAACAGATAGACATATAATTGATTTTATTTTCATATCACAGCAGCTTAAGATACACATACAAAATGAAAAATATCACAGCTGGTTCAACCTACCACGTATAGAAATGAAAAATATCGGGGTACTTATATGTATAACTTTAGCTATTATCAACTTTAACAGTATATTCAGTTTTTGACAGGTTTTCAGCCAGATCACTTTCTTTGAGTATGATTTTGTGTAGCGTGTGAAGTAGAGGTAGCTGCAGAAGTGCCTGGTAGTTTCTCTTCAGGATCAGCATTCTTCATCAGAATTCCTTTATTTTCATTTACACCTAAAATAACTGGACATGAAGTTGTTCGGAAATGAATACATTCTTATTTACCGTTATGAAAATAAACATCTTTAGAGAAATGCAGTGAACATACTTTCATGTTTTTCGTGAACTGTTTTCCAATCTTCAATTTCAAAATCCAAGCCTTTCTTCTATCATTGAGTTCTCTGCCAAATGCTGTTCCCAAATTAACTTTACTTTCATTTGGCTTGGGAAAAAATGAAAACTTGAGGCAGTAGATGATCGTTTCTTCTTGGACCAAGAATAACATTGAGTTGAGGTACACAAACAATAGTCATTTCGGTAGGATGCCATTTCGAATTAATAAAATCGAAAATTTTAATCGGAAAGAAAGGCATCGATTGATGAATATTACAAACACTTTCGGTATACCAAAACTTCAACTCTGAGAACAACACAAAACCTCGAAATTGAACTCTCAATTAAGCAAAATACGTTAGAATATAGGGCACGTCGAAAAACTACTAGCTTGGAAGTGTTCGAATTTCTATCACCATAGGGCGTATCGCTTAGCAGTAGTTGCGAATACGAACGTAATATCGCCGTATTCGAGCCTTCGGAGTCATTTTATACCGTCCTCGTCCACGATTAGGCTGGTCGTCCACTGCAAGCGATTTCGAGAGGCTCGATAGGAGCGTAAACGAACGAATTTGCGCGACAGATCCAAATGAATGGAATTCTAGGTACCCTCGTCGACTGGCAGCGAGTTCATACGGGCGACTTCGAGAGAATTCGAGCGGCGCAATCGTATCCCGATCATTTTGGATCTGCCGCGTCTATACGCTCGAAAAGAGGAGCTATCCGTCGGCAAGTGGAATGTATGGTTTGTGAACGGAATATTGGTTGAAGCTCTTTGTTTATTGTTGGTGAATTTTAGATGGATCAGATTGAAAGGTTAATGAATGTTGTCTTTTTTCTTACATTAAACTCACATCCAGAAGTTCTGTAGGTGTATAGTAGCCTACCTGAAGTTGGACTCTTTGGCAATAATCGGCTGTATAGCATTCCAAATATAATTAATCCAGCGTATTTCGCCATTATCTCGGGTTTTATAGCTCTTATTATCTCAATATCTATTATCAATTTGTTTTTATAGTCTCCGACCAATTTTATTCCGAACATTTTTCTATATGCTCAAGTGTTTTTGGCCCATAAGTACTGTAATGATTCAACTACGTTTCAATCAATCTCATATGCAGAACGATCTTTTCGATCACAAAATAAACATAGTTTTTTCTTTATAAAACGCTACGGATTTTTACTAGTGACCTGTTTTCTAAAATACGCATGCACTTCTGCAAAATTTTAAGAATTTCTGAATATCTGTGTCACCATCATTTCTTTCGATGTTTGCAGTTTTTAAAGTTTTGAAGTCACGTTCTAGATACATTAATATCATATTTACCTTCTGAAGCTGACTTTTCACAGATAAAATTCAAATCAGCCATAATTTCGAAGTTCCACATCCTTTGTTTTGGAAGTATACAGGTCATCAACATTCACACTTCAACTTCCATTCCAGTATTATAAATGAGTAAATGATAATAATCATTCATGATCAAGATGGTGAATTGTTTCCGATAATTTCATTTTTTCTGAATGTGAATCTACCTTAGCTCAAAAATTTTCCCCATTCCGTAGCTAACATATTCCTGATCAAGTGAGATTTATCCTTGAAATGAATTATTAATCTTCGTTCACAATTTTTAATTTAAAATATTTTGTTGCCATGCATGTTTCGGTTTTTACTCCATTACCAAAACTGAAACGAAAATACATGGGACTACACAAATATACATTAATGAATTATTAATTCTAAATCCATCCCGTATCACAATTTCTTCAATAAACACGGAAATCTGAAGTAAAAATTCTCTGCTACGCAAGAACAAGAACGAACCGAAACCTCGCGAACTATCTGCCAGTGGACGACCCCGAAGCCTGAGACCGCTTGGGTCGTAAAAGCTCATGGGCGCTCGTAAAACGCGTAGCTCATAAAAGCCCCAAATCGCTTCCAGTGGACGGCCAGGCTTAGTGATGCTAACCGCGGACCACTGTCGTCAACGATAGGAAATGGTTTCATGGAGAAGAAAGAGCTCCAGTAGTAATAAATAACATAATCACAAGGACGAATACCCGTCGATAAATCAACAAATATTCCCCCTTGATCAGAGCTAATCACCCAATCAACCAAAACACCTACACCGAAGAAGCGGATCCAAGTAGAATGACTACAGCTGTTTCACAATTGTTATTGATCGTCAGGTCAACTTAACTTGGATAAACCGCAGAGAGTTCTCTCGATACTTAATACCTTTCAGAGGGATCGCTGCAGTATACAACTTACAGCGCGCCATCTGCCAGGAGCATCTTGCGAGTCTCACCTTCGAGTGCAGAATACTTTGATCGATGTGTGTGACGTTCATCCTTTTGTCGCATCAGGTCGCTGTAACTGCGATATTGCAGCTTTACAAACAACCGATCAACATTGGAAACACTCGGTTCATGTGGGTTTCCACAAGACGAAAACGTCCAACATCTAACAAAGATAGGAAATGGTTTCATGGAGAAGAAAGAGCTCCAGTAGTAATAAATAACATAATCACAAGGACCTCTGAAAGGTAACAAGTATCGAGAGAACTCTCTGCGGTTTATCCAAGTTGAGTTGACCTGACGATCAATAACAATTGTGAAACAGCTGTAGTCATTATACTTGGATCCGCTTCTTCGGTGTAGGTGTTTTGGTAGATTGGGTGATTAGCTCTGATCAAGGGGGAATATTTGTTGATTTATCGACGGATATTCGTCCTTGTGATTATGTTATTTATTACTACTGGAGCTCTTTCTTCTCCATGAAACCATTTCCTATCTTTGTTAGATGTTGGACGTTTTCGTCTTGTGGGAACCCACATGAACCGAGTGTTTCCAATGTTGATCGGTTGTTTGTAAAGCTGCAATATCGCAGTTACAGCGACCTGATGCGACAAAAGGATGAACGTCACACACATCGTTCAAAGTATTCTGCACTCGAAGGTGAGACTCGCAAGATGCTCCTGGCAGATGGCGCGCTGTAAGTTGTATACTGCAGCGATCCCTCTGAAAGGTAACAAGTATCGAGAGAACTCTCTGCGGTTTATCCAAGTTTAGTTGACCTGACGATCAATAACAATTGTGAAACAGCTGTAGTCATTCTACTTGGATTCCCTTCTTCGGTGTAGGTGTTTTGGTTGATTGGGTGATAAGCTCTGATTAAGGGGGAATATTTGTTGATTTATCGACGGATATTCGTCCTTGTGATTATGTTATTTACTGTCGTCAACTTTTGAACTAGTACAGAGAACGGTAGCGGTGGGTGGTAGAATGGTATCATATCGCATTAAGCGACGAATCCCGATTCTCTCTGGTTATGCACGATGACCGTAAAAGGGCAAGACGCCGCCGGGGAGAGAGGCATTATATTGTGATATATATATATATATATGCAGTTATAGTTTCAGGGGCTTATGGTAGCCGATCACCACTTCTGTTCATTCGAGGTAGTATGACAACAGCATGTTAGATTGAGGATGTCCTACAAACCATTCTACTGATTTATCTAAATGGCTGTCCAGACGCTCTAATGATACAGTCATCACGAAATTTAGCACGAAGTTGTCCATCAGAATTTTCAAACTAGCTACCGAGTTTCATTATGATTGAGGTAGTAACGATATCGAAAAAAAATCGAAATTTGACATATTTTTTCACAATATCTTCGAAACATATGATCGTATCAAACTGAAATTTGGTACACTGCTGTGAAATATATAGTTCAAGCTATGACCAACATTTTCTTGAGGATGTAAAGAACAGTTTCCAAGAAAAAAAATTTCAAAATTTACTGACAGCATGATCTCAACAAAATTCTGCAAAAAGTTGTATGTCCTTATGCTCCAATCAACCGCCATGTTTCAATTCGATCGCTTCAGTAGTTCTCGAAATATCAGGGAAATAACCCCAGAACTTCAATAGCTATAACTCCGAACTCGTTCGACCGATTTTGCCGATTAACGAACTTAACCTTCGCATTCTGAAATGCATCCAACCCTGAAATTTTCAAGTCGATATAATCCACCGTACGCCCATAATCGTGGTGACGGTCGAATCGATTTTGACACCGGATTCGTCATCATTGAGTCCAACCTAGTCAGTTTTCGGTTCAAAATTCGAAGATTACAGACATTTGGACAAAGGATAGCACTCCGTTCCTCTAGTTCATTCTCGCAAAAACTCCGCAGGACACCTGTTACAAGTGCCTTTTGGAGTGATTCAAAAATCAACGCACCAAAAACGTCCCCATTACTGGCCAGAGTTTCAGGAAAAAAGCGAACGAGTTTGACAACGGTCTCACAATAAATTATTTAAAACGTTCTGCGTTCTTCATACAAATCTTCGGATATAACGACCTAATATTGACGGTCCCCTCAATGTCGTTATAATCGGATTTACTTTACGCTCAAATAAAAAGACCTACCTAGTTACTCTTCACACATGCTGTGCTGTTCAACATTCAAAAGAATGTAATGCTCGTTCTAAAGAGAATATATTTTCATTTTTCTTATACCAATGTCCGAAGTGGATCAACCGAATTTTAGGTTAAATCCCTTAGCGACATTTCTGAAAGCCTCTCTCAAAGAACTCATATGAGCGGAACATCACAAATCAGAGATCAATCATTCTTGACTGAAATTATTCCAACGTGAAATATTGAGGGGGATGTATTGTACTGGTGCCAGTGGAATAACTAGCGAAATAAAGTTCTCTTCTGAATGCTTGCGGGGGTCGAATAATTGGAAGTCCCTAGGGATGACATAATTAGTAATTACCAATCTCTTTCACATTGAAAACTCCCATCCGAAAGCCTTCAAAGTGAACATAATGCTATTTGTGGCACATAGATTTCGAAATACGTACTAAGAGCGAACAATACCTTGAATAAGACTTTTGAAGGTCAGAGTTCGTTTTTTTCAGAAAATGTTTTGGGTGCAAATGGTTGAAAAAAATTATGACCATGCGCAATGTTGCACTTTTTTATATTCAAGAATTCTCAGGAAAATAAAAACTGAAAAAATAACTAACATAGCGCATTTCCAAGAAAAGAATCAAGAACATCCCGAAAAAAATAATTACTGAAGCGTGCAGAACAACACCCCCCGATTTCTCCCGAATTTCAAGCATTTCCAATATTTATCGCGGTTATTGGTAAAGTTAAACTAGGCAGACAGCGAGAAGGTGCCTGACCTTGAGATATTAACGAGGTTGAATGAAACTTGCATATGGCTATGTTGCCGAGCCGTAATTTACAAACACGTGATAGCGTTTGCTCTTAAGGTTGTTTCTTAGTAGGTATACGTTCTGTAACCTTCCAGTTTACTTTCCGTAAAATAATATAAGGTGTATGGTTATATACACAGCATCCTTTCCGCTTACGTTCCGTTTCCATGCCATTATTGCCTACAAAATATAAGTACTTCTATGGTATTAGTTGCTTCTGAGTTATCAATCGGAATTATTCGAGTTGTACCGTTATGTAACGCGATTACAGAGTGTTGATTCACGAAGGAGGTTCTTCGAGGGATTTGAGGACCGGAAGTTCTTATAAACATATAGATGTCTCAAATGGCCTGGGTTTCGAGGAGGAGGGTGATCGAAACATCATTCTTTCAAGATAAGCTTTTCGATAATAAAGTAATTATTAACACAAGCATACTCTATTCACACGTATGTAGGCAGGTAGGCCAAGGAAGTTTGACATATTCCGCTCTGTATAATATTGAGAAATGTTTGGTTAGATTTGTTTTGCGGTCAGATAACTACACAAATAAGTTGTACGATCCACATAAAGGTAGTAGTAGCTACGTATGCAACTAAATGAAATCATAGAGTTTGGATGAAAATATGTAGGACTTGAACGTCTCGCCAAATTTTTTTGACCTTGACGACTTTTCACGATTGCCAACCTAACTCCGTTCTAGTTAGAAAAAATGTATAGACTAAATCCAAGACCTACCGACTGACTTTATGAAAATGAGTGAAGTATGTTCACTTATTCATATTCAATACTTTTCCAAAAACACAAAATATTTTATTTCCAAAATAATACACAGGGTTCTCCTTTTTCAGAGTCTAACCTCGTTAAACTTATCGGAATTTTTTTCGCTGACACTGTCAGATTCTGAATGGAAATTTGAATTGTTTTCATTTGACATGGATTTCATGAAGTTTTTCATTGAGAAAATGAGTGAATATGATGTATTGCACAACCTTGACTTCGATAATATTAAAAAAAAATTTTTCGTTAATCGTTTAGATTTTTTGATACCTATTATCAAGAGGCAAAATTTTTTCAAGAAAATTACCCCCGCCGATTATTTGATCACTAAGATCGATATTAGAATCGAATTGGTCGAGTTAAACCACCGAATTTTAGACACTCTTCTAATGGTTGCACGTTCAATGAAAAGTCATTCTTTTGAAGGGCTCCCAGTAGCGAAAAACCTGATAATGTTTATAGAGTTTCAAATGACAATATCTTCAGAACCAATGAACGGAATGAGCCCAATCCAGAGCCGTAGCTAGGGTACGGCAAAGTAGGGCAATGCCCTACCTTAAAACACCATTGCCCTACCATAAAAAAGCAAAAGCTTAATATTCGAAAACTTTATTAGATCGATGAAAATTTTCACTGCCCAACCTTCAATCTCCATTGCCCTATCTAAAAATCATCTCTAGCTATGACCCTGGCCCAATCAAACTCGATTGAGTCCAACTGAATGAACTATAACATAAAATCCTTGCATGGATTAATCCTAGCGATAAATTCACTTTTTTGGACCTATCACTCGAGGTGGTAATGCCGAAAACCTAATAATATACACCGGTTAAGAAAATAGTTCTATATGTGCAAAATGGCGCGGGAACCAGAATCGACTACTCACTGTTTCGATTTTGAGAATTTTCAAGAAATAAAATGTATAGTAGATAGATCACCACATTTTGATGATTTTTTTGCTCTATCTTTCAAATTCTGCCCATGAAAGTCGAATTGTCGTCCGAATTTTTCTATTTCGAGTTTAATCACGACAAGATTCACACATGTAACTTATTGGATTATAGTATAGTATAGAGTGAGAGAATTAAGCGAAATGTACAATTGCTACAAGGAAAATTAAAAAGGAATTATTCGAATTTCAGTTGAACGAGAATTCAAATACGAAAACTAGGAAAAGTATAGACAAATTCTCTTTTTCACGACACTACCTCTCTCAAATTTTATATATAGGGTGTTTCTTAATTGGAGGTGAAAATGCAGAGGGAAGATTGCTTGCGTAAATTCAGGGAAAAAATATGGGACCGTAGACGTTTTTTTCTCGAGAAATAGGTTGTTAAAGTTTGAAATTTTTCAAATATTTTTCTCATAGTATCTGAAATTCGCCGGACATTCAACTGAAATTTAGCATAGATATTACATTTTAGAGTTCACAACATGTCAAACGCCAATTTCAATTGGAAATCTACAGGGTGATATTTTTTTTGAGACATTGTCCTCTGTTTTCCGCCAGAACTTTTTTTGGTGAGCTAATGTTCATTTCAAAAAGAAGCTTTGTTGTGATAACAAAATCTATGGCTTCTTGTAATTTTGTCGTATCTATTTCCTATTTCGAGAAGAATATTCTATTCCCTCGAAATCATCAGAAGAAAACTCCGGATTGTCATGAAATCCATTTACTATAAGCTGCTGTGAATGAATCATCGTTAGTTTTTGTGGATATTTTCTGACCTGTAGCAGTGATTCATAATAATTCTGGAAATTTTCAAAATCATCTTGTGAAGTGCATTACTAGCGAGAAGACTTTAAGAATATTCAATCTTTAACACCCTGTTTCTCAAAACGAAACGTTGGCGGTCCCATATTTATGAAACTTTTTTTCCTTAAAAAAATGTGAGGAATCTCCATTTTCGTTTTTATTTGCAATTCAGGAACACCCTGTATAGTCGCTCAATATATCTTTCGGATAATGAAGCAGTCATGAAAATCAGCGCCCAGAAGGGTATTACGAGAAAAAGGCACCTCAGAGAACCTCTCCATATTCCTCCCAACAGTATTCTTTAAAAGGTTACAAAAATTTAACCTATTTTGACCTCCTTATCAAAGACCTACCAGTAAAATTTGCGTAGCAGTACCACAGTAAAGAAACTATGGAAAATGCTGTATTTTGAGAGTCCTGAACGGAGAACCTAAGAGAAAAATTCCGAGATACACCATGTGGGGAAAACATCACATAATTTGCTCTAAATATTTTTACATGAAGATATTTATTGTCTTTCAATGTTCCGAGATAAATCACCTTCTCTGTAAATACAGGCTGAGAACCTCATTCTACGGAGTTCGAAAGAATTAATTACAGACTGTACTGTACATCCACTTTTTCGTTATTTACCTATACCTTGTAGTAAATCTCACGCATTTACTCGTGAAACTGAATCTAAATTAACCAGTATCGATAGTGTAATAGTGAAACCGTGCGCGAAGATAATAATAATAATTCAGTCATGTCTTGTTAACATAAGTGGTTTATAACAGATTGTTTAGCTATAATTTCCATAATTTCATACAAATCAGTTGAACCCAAGTCTCTGGCGAACGCCGATCCATTATAAGACGTACCTTATGGGGTTAAAGCAAAATAATGCAGATTAAAATTTAAACAAATTTATTTTTCATGAATTAATTATTCCATAAATAATATCACAATTCATTATTCCATAAATAATATCACAATATAAATAAAAATTTAATTAATTGTAGAAATTAAAACGAATTGAAACCACGCTTACTGAGACAAAGCACAAAGCATTGCAACACCTCTCATAATCCAATGTTTTTGTTCCTTATCAGTTGGAAGAGTCATGGCAATTACGAAGTTTGTTGAGTGGCCGGTTGTTGATAAAACACCACGTCTTTCAGCAGTCTTGTAAACAGGGCAAAGATATGTAGGTTGAGGAAGAATATCTTCCCGTTTCATGGGTTTTAACCAAATCTGAGTAGAATGAAATTATGGTAGTGAAATAGAATATGTCTGCACTGCTTGCTCTAATTTCAATATTCAAAGTTTTATTTGTCTACTTACAAATGGGACTGAACTGTATAAAACTTTAGGAAGAGATTCATCCAATAGCATTGTCTTCTTATTCCATCTAGCACCATCCAGAAACAAGCCATATACGTATACGCCATCATCAGGTGAATGAGTGAAATTTTTTTCCTTCATAACCTACAAAATGAAGAGATGAATATTCAAAATCTTCCGTTTGAAATTTGTATAAACCCAACCTCATAGTCAAATCCTAGCAAATCAATTGGAATAGTATATTTTCTAGCATAGTTCTGCTGAGCTCCTGTTAAAAATGCTTGGGTGAAATAAAAGCCAGAAATCCAGAAAGTAGATGGCGCTCCTTCATCATACCATTTCTGAAAAATATCATTTTAGCTTTTGATATAGATCAGTGTGCAAATTTGAAAAGATACCACCCTAAATATCTCGGTCCCATGCAACATCAGAAAAAATGAAAAAGGGTGAGCTTTGGTCTTTAGGAGGACATTTTATAAGGTTGGTTCCAATCATCATATCTTGGAGTGAAATTAGATACTTCTTTAAATTTCAAGGCCCGTTTGGAAAACTTACTTATGAAGTTGAAATCTAGGAATAATATTCTTCAAAAACAAGCTGGTTCTTCATGGGGTGCTGACCCTACCACTCTTCGTACCGCAGCTTTGGCTTTGGTTTTTTCCACTGCTGAATATTGTGGGGCTATGAGATCTACACCTTTACAGTGGTTACCAGTTCTCTCAAATAATGTACCGCCCCATATTCGTAGACAGGTTGCAGTGATAAAGTCTTGGGATAAATATCATGCCTTTCCGAATTTATTCCCAATCATGTCTTATATTCCGGATTCTAAAATTGCTAGATTGAAATCTCGTAAACCTTTATGGATTAACGATTTTCTTTACACCAATAAAAGTGACAAAGAAATTTGGCGTTCGGAATGGAATTCGTGTAATGTTTTTAACAAAGGTTTGATCAGCGATCCTTCAGAAAAAGTTCATGGTTTTAATCTTCCTAGGAAAATTTAGTGCATTTTGAATCGACTTAGGACCGATCATGGTCGCTGTAATAGTTTTATCTTCAAATGGAATTCGGTCGAAAGTCCAAGGTGCGAGTGCGGAGAAGAAGAGGAAACAATAGAACATTTAGTTAATAGTTGTTCAATACAAAAATTTGTTTGTCCCCCTACGCATCAAAGTTTGCTTTTTTTTGCTTTTTTCTGAGTTTGCAAGGGGGTCGAGATATTAAGGTTGGTCCCTTTGTATCAATCAACATTTCATTACCTGTAAAAAAGCTAGTCTTGCCAGAAAATCAATGATATAGCTTCCTAATGGTTTGAGTGATGGGTAAGATTTACTAGCCCACAAGGAAGGAATTCTTCCAGTAAGTATACTCTTAACCACTTCTTCCAAAGATCCAGACATGACAATTAATCCTAGGAACAGATTGACCGTTGTTGCATAACTTTATCCAAGAGTGAAAGTATAAGCAGAAGACAATCCAAGAAATGCCTTCAAAATCTTAAAATATATATACCTTTGATGGCTTTTTTAACATTTATGAGACTACTTCGAATCACGGCCAGCAAGTTATTGAATCTATTCATTTCCTGCACAAGTACAGTATTCATACTCTGGTTGTATACAGTTGGATACTTTTCCATTGCCGCATCTCTATCGTAGAGGGGGGGAAGCTTAGCTAAGATATCTGCCGCAACATCTAAAACTATCTCGTCGGGTGTCTTTTCAGCTCCACCAGTAGAGAGAGCATCCTATAAAATGTGAAAATGAGAAAAATATAAAGACAAAAATAACTGGATATAGGAACGATAATATCTTACCCTTGCATTTTTCAGATCCTTGAGAGCAAAGTGAAGGAATTAGTGAAATTGAAGGAACAAGAAAGATACAACTCACCCTTAATTTTTTTAAATCCTTTCAAAGTCAGATAAAGATGAAACGATTATATTTAGATATAATAAAGATAATATCAAGTACTAAAAATGGAAATATCTGTGAACAAAAAATACTTACAGTCCTGTCCTAAATCAAGCAGTCGGAAAAAAATTTTAAAATAAGAATGAATTCAAAAGTTTAACCTATAAAAGTACTTTACCTGTGTGAGCAAAATGCTATAAAAGAGTAGATTGCTTTCCTGCTGATCCTTCATAATGTCTGCATTTTCATTCATTCCAAACACTTCAGGGTGTGTTATCAATGGCAGAGATTTAGTATAGGTTATATATTCATCATACTCCGACTTTTCAGGAACATGATAGGCGCCTACAATTTAATTTTGTGTGATATAACAGAACAGTTTTTTAAATTTTATACCTGTGGGATCGAGTGCGTAATTTAGAGTTTCTACAAGTTCTGGGCAATAGAATTTATTCAGGATAGTTATCAATGTTCTACGATCCCAATCATCTGTAACTCTTCCTCCATAGTTGCATTCTCCAGTTAAATATAACAGAGCATCATATTGTACATCCTGGAATATTTAGTTCGAAATAGTTGTTAATACAATTGTCTCGGGAGTATACTCAAGTGTATAAATATCTCCTTTCAGAGGGATGAACTGAGTACAAATATTAAAACTCTTCTAGTTTTAATACCACATCGAATTTTCAGATTTTAGATTTTTAGATAGAATAATCAACAAAATTACAGTTGGTAAAATGATAGCAAGATATTTCTTACAACATGCAAACAGACGTCTATGACTTGAGATTTACTCTAATGAAGGGTTGCGATATATTATAATTTTCAAGATTAATTAATTAAACGACACAGCACTCACAGCATAATCATTGAGGAACATTTGAAGCTGCACAACACTTATTCTCAGATCTGTTTCATTGAATTCATACGGAATATTCCATCCTAATGGTCCAAATTTTCTTCTTTCCTGTATAGAGGCATGGAAGAAACACAAGGAGAACAGTAGTTTTTTGAAAGTGGGACCTTGTTTACAGCTATCGAACCAATCTGGGTCGCTTATCGGATCGCTAGCGTACGATCTCAAAATATTCGCCTTCAAACCTTTAGGGGGTTCATTTGTCATCTTAACGCCGTTTTGCAGAACTAACACTGGAAAATGATCAGCGGGATAGGAAGTTAGCCACAGGCGGAAGTCTGGATGTGTGGTATCTGGTGTTAAGTTTTCACATATCTGTAGAGGAAACCCAAATATAAGGCTTACATAATCTTTGGAATGATTCTCAAAAATATCGTTTCATCATACACCTTCCAATCCAAGTATTTATCGGAAATACCGAAATTTCAAATAGTATTATTATAAAGATAGGAATTGGTTTCTTGGAGAAGAACAGAGCTCCAGCAATAATATGTAACATAATCACAAGGACGAATATCCGTCGATAAATCAACAAATATTCCCCCTTGATCAGAGCTAATCATCCAATCGACCAAAACACCTACACGGAAGAAGCGGATCCAAGTAGAATGACTACAGCTGTTTCACAATTGTTATTGATCTTCAGGTCAACTTAACTTGGATCCGTGTAGGTGTTTTGGTCGATTGGATGATTAGCTCTGATCAAGGGGGAATATTTGTTGATTTATCGACGGATATTCGTCCTTGTGATTATGTTAAGTATTATTATATTATATTATTGCCGATTCTCCTAGGTTTCACTATGGAACCACTCAGAAGCCAATGCTTGAGCGAGTTAAGAGGCCCGATGTGTTATGTGTAGGCTTTGTTACTGATTCCTTACGCTACGTGAGGAACAGCACTGTTAATTGGGTTTACCCAACATCAAATGATTGGACAGTCCCTTGGAAACGGGAAAACATTGGTTGAAAACACCTTGATGGAGTTTAATATTTGAATTTTATGTAACCTGAATAAAGTTTATTTATTAAGACTATGAGTATGAGGTTAGTGACAATCCCCACAAAGTAGAAGATTCAAAACATTTGCAACTTTTCGTTACTTGAAAAAAATGGGTTCCTCTTTTGTTTTACATTCCATACATTTCAAAGACTTTTTTCAACCAATATTGAAAGGCAGTCGGTCATATTCTATGCTAGAGTACTTTACTCCATAGTTTACAGAATTAAAATATCCTCCTGTAGATTTGAACGGGGAATTTATAACTTACTTATACAGAGTGTAACAGGCAAATGGAATAAATTCGATAACGAATAAATGAGGGCGTGTTGGGAAAAACGCTCGGACACGTCGATTTGTAATTTTAAATGCGCATATTTTTCAAGAAAATAATATTATATAGGGTGTTCCATGTGACCGTGGCCAATACCAACTTTCTTATTTCAAATGCAACCTCCTGTATATTATTTATTTTTTGGATTCTTCAGAGAATTCTAGACACAATTCATGCACAATGTCCTATACCTATCATTAACTATTTCGGAAATATTAAGTGTTTTCAGATTTAGTGCAAAAATCAACGTTTTAAATGAAAATTATTTTATTTCACAAATTCGGTACATTACACTTAAAACCTAATAAGTAATACTGAATATTTCTTAATAATTAAAAAAAAACTGAAAAAAACATCAATGTCAATGTAGGAAATGTTCAAAATGCTCGCCGCGAACGTCTTGGCAACATGCTAATCTGGTGTAGAATTGTCTTCTAACGTTACTCAACATTTCTGAAAACACTTAATATTTCCGAAAGAGTTGAATATGGGTATAGGACATTGTACATGAATTATGTCTAGAATTTTCTGAAGAATCCACAAAATAAATAATATACAGGGGGTTACATTTGAAATAAGAAAGTTGGTATTGGCCACGGTCGTATGGAACACCCTATATAATTTTATTTTCTTGAAAACTATGCGCATGCAAAATTACAAATCGACGTGTCCGAGCGTTTTTCCTAACACCCCCTCATTTGTTCTTTATTGAATTTATTCCATTTGACTGTTACACTCTGTATGTTCAAATGAGGCTACTATATGGGGTTTCCGAAATCTGAGTGGGTAACCCTGGTTACTAGAATGACAGTTATTGAAAAATCCATCTGCGATCTATTAATTCAAGCTAATCTGGGTTAGTGATTGAGTAAGTTTTCGAATCCTTCTTATGACAGATGATGAGGATAGAATCCACAGAATGCTTTTGGATAACAGTCACATGAAACAGAGAATAATAGACAGGGCAAGCAGCCCCATAATCGCCTGATATTGTCTGAAAATTTTACTGTAAGACTAAAAATCTGCTTTTCAAAACATAATCATTAGGATGTTTCAATTCAAACTTAGTGGAATTTTACGTTTATCGGAAGTGTTAGGATAAATGATATTAAAATAAAACAGAATTATAAATACTCACCCTCTCTAAAGATGGCATAAAACTTTTAGCCAAATGGCAATTCTGTAAAACTACCCAGGTGCCATTACGTACACCCTCATCTATCAGCCTGATGGCTATAGGGCCCTGCCCTTGGCCCAATGAAAGAGCGAATAGTCTAGCAGCCCCAAAACCTTGATCATCGGCAAATTTCAATAAAAGCGCAGTGGGATCAGCACCAGGAGTCAAAATAAATATCAATGGTATACAACAATGCGAGTCAGCAAAGGATGAAGTTAGGTCAAATGGAGGTGGTTCAATATATTGTCGTCCAAGATTAGCTGCAAACGAGAGAAGTTGAGTAAGGGAATAATAGTGCTCAAACAGTGAACTCATGAAAACGTTTTGCTGAATAATTGCCAAGATTAAGCCAGGACGAAACGCTATGACTCCAAACAGTGTCTAAATAAGTAAAATTCATGTCCAACACAGCTTGATCTTAAGCATATCTTAGATATTCGATAATATACACTGAAATTTCAAGTCTCTGAGATATTCCTTCAGAAAGTTACAAATTCTTGTTAAACGAGTTAATAACGATATCGGCATGAAACAATGAGCTTCCGCAGTTGCAGCATGTCAATTGCGAACGAGAGTTTATGAGCAAATACAAAAGAAAGTGACATCAATATTGGGTAGATAATAATATTTTAGACAATCGCATCATCTATTTTGTGTCATTAATTACCTGCTACGAATGACTGAACTGCAGGAGTTATTTTATCATATCTTATACATCTTAAAATGAGTAACTTCTGGAATTGAGAGAGTTTACTTTCAAATGGTTTAGGTAATGGATGATCCTGTGGTTCGGTGGAATCAAATATTTTCTTCCATTCATCCATATTGTTCGAGAAGTGTTCTCTTATGCCTCTAAGCAAAAACAAATAACATTTCAAAACTGAATAACAAATTCTTCACAATTTTGTTACCTGTATGAAGCATATTCATCCAATCTACACAACTCGTCCCAAGACTTCTCAACCAACCATTCAGAAGGATTTTCGTGCGGATTTTCCAAACCAACCCCACCAGTCAGCAAGAACATCCATTCAGCAGAATCCATTTCGTTCTTACTTTTCAGAATATTAATCACCAGCAATAAAGAGAATAATAGCTTGTCCTTCTCAAATAAACTTCTGCATATATTAACATACAATGAATAAGTGAAATAAGTTTCTAAATCTTTCAAACGCTCTTTCACATCTTCAACTTTATCTGTGTTATCAATTGCTGATGAGAACAGATTCATGAACCAAACCAGGGAATATTGGTACATGGGATCTATATTAGCTAAATCAACTGAAAATTAAAATGATCGTCAATTTAGCTGCTAGGAATTTCCCTGAAAAGTTCGCTGTTGTATATTCTTGAAATCCTACCTATAGTGAAAAATAATATAGCCGAATGCACAGCAATAGGTGTATACTCCATTCGAGCAGTATCAATTTGCTTTTCTGTGATTTCAGCCACTGCTTGTTTAGCAGTTATTTCATTTGATAGCACTTTAGATGAACTTAAAATTTGTATAGCTGTTTCATCCTCCAGAATGTTACCTTCAGAAGTACTCAGAATTTCAAGTATTTTATCCTCAATTTCTTTCAACTGCCTGTAGAAATCGAGAAATAAATGTAAGTATAGATGCAAAAATCATTATATCAGAACTAAGACTCAACAAATTTCATTATGCTGTATCTTCAATACACCATATTCTGAGAGTAAAAATCAAGTATCAGTATTAATGTTTACGAAATAAAAGGAAAAAAAATTGAAACCGAAAACTCCCTCTAGAAAGGAGTAAATACGGAATTTTCCTGAAAATTATTTTTCCAGAAAGGTAGATTCTTGAAGTTGAAAAATGAATTTTTTTATCAAAATTCGAGTAGTTTTCGGATCTTATATTTTCCTCTATTTGATTTTCGAGAACTCACCCTGACGATAAGCATACAAGTAGTAGATTATTCGAGCCCCTTGACTCCTTGACCATTTTTTTATTAAACTTATTAGATAAAACATAATAGCAATCAAGGCTTTTTTGACAATCACGACTTACCGTTTATTCTCCGCTCCTTGTATAATCAATGTATTCTTTTCTGCCTCTAAATCTGGTCTTTCTTTGGCCACAGTTATTCCTAAAAGTTGATCTTCCAAACCTACTTTGGTGATCATGAAGTTTACCAGTGTAACTTTCACAGCAACTTCTGGCATATAATGTGGGTTCCTTAGTTTTGTGGTGATATAAAGTCTGAAATTATAATAAGTTTCTTGTAATTTTCTTATACATTGTGCAACTTGTGTAGAAGTGCAACCTTTCAGAAGCTCATAAATTTATTCACAAACCTAAAATCTGGACTGTATTCCACGACAGAATCTCCCAATTTCAAACACCAAGCTCCACCTTGTTTAAAAATTTGTTGTGCTAAAACTGGTTCTAAAATTGGATCCAATTCTTCGCCAATGTTTTCCAAGAGTACCTGAAAAAAAGAATTAATATCAGAGCCGCTCCAGAAGTTATAAAAAAATAATGAATATCGAGATACAAACGAATATTCATCAACTTAAATATCCCTAAATAAGTGTGCGTTTTTATTTTCCTAAAAACAGTTAATCGGCGTATCTCCCACTCTCTTTTGTATTCTCAACAAAAGAGAGAATAAAGGTTAAATCAACTAAGCATTTCTATGAAAATAAAATCTTCAAACCTATTCTTGTGATATGAGCTAGCCAAAATAACATTTACCGGCTGTCCAAACTGGATAGCATTCTCAAGAATCCTCACATAATCGGGTTGATTGAGTCGAATGATTGCCAGATTATTAGTTTTTTCCATATTTTTGATCCATTTATTGGCTTGTCCTTGAGGATCAATCATGAGAGCGTAACGTCTAGCATTCCTTAATTGAGAAGATTTATTCATAAATAACACATTTTCCAATGGAAATATATATCTATTCTTATATACGATCTCAATCTATTGTTCGTTAATTGTAATAAAAAATCATTACTCACTTTATTATGATGCCATTATCGATACTAAAATTATCACTTGGTAAACCAAAAATATTCCACTGTCTTATCAGCACAGGTTCTCCCAAAATAGCTGTCAATTGGAAGTCTTTGCTGACAACTATCCCTTGACTACTGAGGTTTGTTACCCATCCACTTATCTGTTCATTTCTGAACTGCAAAGTGAATGGTCCTAAATAAGCTACCACTCCAGCTGCTACTAAAATATCCCCTGGGTACAAATATGGTGTATTATATCTTTGAATATTATCATTTTCATGCCACTATATCCAATTGTATTTATGAGAACTCACCTGTTAAAACATGATATTTTTCACCCAGAGCTTTTGCAGTTGATGACCATCTGGATTTTTCTCCACCAAGACCTCCAATAAGCTCCTCGGCTCTTTGCAACTTCAGCTGACACAAATTCACATCGTCAGTCAGCTTTTGTAATTTTTCAGTTTCTATTCTCAGAGATTCCTCTAGTTTTGCAACACGTTCTCTAGCCTCACGCAATAATTGTCTTTTAATCTCTAGGGATGCCATGGCTTCATTGTATTGAGCTTCAGCTATTGCTAAGGCTTGTTTCTTAGGTGCAACGACTTTTGCAACTACATCGTATTTGGAGATGGCTATGACCCATTTGCATAGCCCTGCAACGAAAATGATTTTTTTACAGAATAAATGAAATAAAAAACTAATCAAGGCAAATGTACCCAAAACAGCAGAAGAAAATTCAAGCACTTGGCTAAAATATTTAATTGGTATTACCAATCTTCCTCAGCATTTATGAGCCAAAACTTTTTTCAGAGAGTTTTCAATTTCCCTCCTTTTGGAATGAAAGAAATTATTATCATAACAAAAGTGAATGATATTTTGAAAAAGAAGGAATAATCTTTGACTGGTCTAAAAGTTTTGATAAAACCCTTGTTCGCATGGGCAGTAGCATAGCATAGCTTAAGTTACATCCTTGCCAGACAGCATTGGCAGGATATTAAATTATAATATGACCCTAGACGGACCCATAGAATTTCGGCATGTTCCAATATTTGCAATCCATTATTTATTTATTAGTATACCTAGTTGGCCATTATTAAGACCCGGAAATAAAAGTGTTTAGAAGAAGAACAAGCCGATCTTACACACAATAATCATCAAATAGAACATAGAATATTTTCAAAATTGAAACCAATATATATAGTCAATTTTTATTCTATGCAAGTTTTGGGAAACTGAAGCTACAATGCCCCATTATTTTTCATTGAAACCCCAAGAACAAACCTTCTGCTGCTGTAGAAGCAGTTTTCACTTTATCAGGATCGAAATTTTCATCATTAAGTATCGTCTTATGTAATTTTTCCATAATTCTAGGTGGAATGTTATCTTTGTCGAAATTGATTAGGCCATCAAGAAATTTGATATCTCCAAGTACCCTTTTCGAAGGTCCCCAATAATCATCCATTGTACCTAATCCGCTAGGAAGAGGTACTTTCTCAGGTTTCACATCCTAAAAAATATATTGATGAAATTTTAGTGGAAGAATATGGAAAGTGGGTATTCACTGTTTAGTATTCCGTTTTTTCATAAAAATACATAGAAATGGTTTTCAAAATCTTTGAATGAAGAGTATAACAAACGATTTGAATTCTTGAATTGAAATGAAGAAAAATTTAATGTTATAGCCTGAAGTTAGTCAGTAATCACCTTCAAAATGCAAACAGCTTCCATAACCAACTTGATACCCTTAGGTGGATTCTTCATAGTTTTTACAACACTTATATCGGCAGGTGTCAAGGTGTTCAAAGCGGCTAGTGCAGCATTGAGAATTGGCATTGCTTCAGCCAAGTTTGCATCGCACTCATCCTTGATTGCTTGAGCTGCTTTAGCTTGCTCATTAGCAATCGCTTCTTCCGCCAAAACAACTTTTTCGACTTCGGCAGCTTCAGCGGATTCTGCTTCAACTTTTTTAACTGTATCTTGAACAGCGTTAGCAGCTACAACCAACTCAGGTTGGAGTGCCTCTAGGGCTGCTTGCATTACTGCAACTTCAGCACCAGCTGCATCTAACTTTTCAAGTCCAACTTCATATCTACTTTTGAGCATCAACACTTCTCTGGAAATGATGAAATTTAATATAATTATTATTATTATTATTACAAAATTGAGAAGAGAGGAGGCATAAGCCTATTAACTCTCAGAAAAAATACAAAAAACAAAAAAAATCACAACATCAAAACCCTGAAATACACAAAACAGAACTAAGAGTTTACTGCATCCAACCGGTTCTTGAAAGAATTTACACTCGGGGAGCATACAATCCGACACGGCAGTGAATTCCACTTATCGAAAATCCTGTTGCACAAGAAATGTTGTCTATGGGATGTCCTGTAGAATTCGTGGTACAACTTGAACTGGTGGCCACGCAGGCTGTTGGCATTGAGGACGAACAAACCACTCAGATCACAACCGAAAAAGCCGTGCAACGCTCTGTAAGTCACTATCAGGTCGCCACGCTCACGGCGCTCGTCAAACGAACGAAGCCCGAAAATGCGTAATCTTTCGTCATAGCCCGGACGAACCGCACCATATGGAAGACGCGTTGCACAACGCTGAACTTGCTCTAGTCTATCACGATCCCCCGCGAGTACCGTCGCCCAAACAGGACTGGCGAACTCCATGATGCGCCGTACATAAGTGGTATATAGCGTCCTCGCTGTACTCACTGAACACCGCGGAAATGCTCTCCTGATGAGATAGAGCATTCTTTTAGCTCTAGCCACAACATTCCCGATATGAGCCGACCAAGAAAGGTCCGATGATATAATCACACCAAGGTCACTATGCTGTTCGACAGCCTGAAGCGGAACACCATCGATGCTGTATCGCCTACGAGGATTGTTCCTGCCCAAATGCAGAACCTTGCACTTATTCACATTCACGGGAAGAAGCCATTCGTGACACCACTCAGCAATACCATAAAGATCACTCTGTAGCGTAGAGGAGAGCGCTTCAGAAAACAATTTAAAATCATCCGCGTATGCAGAACACGCAGACGAAACAAGCTGTGGAAGGTCAGCCACGTAGATGAGAAAAAGCAGAGGACCGAGTACGGAACCCTAGGGTACACCACTCGTTACAGGTTTACTGCGAGATGAGGACGCACCGACTCTAACTAAGAACTCCCGATCACTCAGAAATGACTCGATCCACTGGAGTAAGCTGCCTCTGATTCCGAAATGGTTCAATTTGGACAGAAGTCTTCTCAGAGGGACACGATCGAACGCTCTCGAGAAGTCCAAATAAACCACATCCACTGGAGAATTCGAGTCTAGAGATCTTGTCCACGAATCCAAATACTGAAGTAGACACGTTATCACAGAGCGACCAGGAACAAATCCGTGTTGACAATTCGGAATTATTTTATTGGACATTAAGAAGGTAAGCATACGCCAACAAATTACTTTTTCAGCAATTTTTGATACAATAGGTGTTAAGCTGATGGGACGATAGTTAGATGCTGATAGTCTGTCTCCTGATTTGAAAATGGGGGTTATCCTCGCAGTTCGCCATGCCTTTGGTACTCGGGCAGAACTCAGGGAAGAGTGGATAATCCTAGTTAGGGGTCCCGATATCTGATCGGCGCAAGTTTTGAGTACCAAGGCAGAAAGATCATCATATCATTGGATGAAATCTAAATTTTTTTTTAATGAAAGTTTAGAGATAGATAGATTATCATGATTAGTATTAACAAATTTTAAAGATCACTAATCTCGCTAGAGGAACCGATGATTCATTGAAATTTATAGAGTACATTTATTATGCTGATACTATCCTGTCATGTCCTTTTTTTTCGTGAGCAGCTCAACATATTCAAAACTGAAAAAAAAAACAATGGGCAATGACACGTCCTGAATTTCAAGGCAGCATAGTTTAGATATCGCCTTCTGCTGGAAAACGAGGAATGAACAATGGTAGTGGGTTAAAGGTTCCACAGATCTGTAAATTATTTATAAGAACTTGGAAGGTAGAAAGATGGGGTGTGTAAATGGTATAAATCTGCAAAACTTATAAATACTAATGAGCATCTGTGAGGAAACTCTTCATTACTCACTGTCTCTTACGGCTCAAAAATGTTTTGAAGGTACTGATCATCTCCAAGTAAGATGTAGGAGTTACATAGTTATGACGCCTCAGTCGTACGTAGAATTCATCAGATAAAGTTTGGGTGGAAGTATGAAACAATTGACACATGTCTATACAAACAACTCTTTCTCTATCAGTCAACTCTATTTCTCCTAAGAACTGGGTTGCTACTGCTAATAAAGCGTCTTCTGGCCAAGGCTGCAAAAATATACCATTATTATTATTATCAAGCAGTAGTATTACAAAAAAATTTACAGTTAATAAGTTATAACAACTTAAACAATAAATATACACTTTTAACAATCAATAAAATTACACTAATCTCTATCTATACTGCCCAATTCCATGCACAATTGCACCTATGGTGCTGTGTGTGCATCCCTCCCTCTAATAATTAATTTATTTACATGAGGTCAGATATATGTAATACAAAAAATAAATCAACTTTCCTCAAAACAAAAACAAAATATACATTATCACAAATACAATAATACTATTTCCAATGCTCATAAGTCACAAGAAACATATCCGAGACCCTATCTGTTATAATTAATTATATAATTATCCGATTTAATCCATTCATTTATCTCCGTTTTGCATTTATAATAAGGTTTGATCTTCATACCAATTGGCAGACTATTGTATACCTTTGGCCCTACACATTAAATATGACTTTGGCTGATTGCATGTTTGGGACCTTGCAGGGCAAAATGATTTTGTGCTACATTTCGAGTGTTTAGGCCATGCTCAATCTTATCTTTATAGTACGATGTCTTCAGCATAAACCTGCTTATTGCTTTAATGTATAGTTGACTTATTGACAAGAAATCACTGTCTCTGAAAACTAATTCAGTTGGGTATCTTTTACTTTTATTCAATATTATCTTTATGATCCATTTTTGTGCTGTCTCAAGTTTTCTTAAAATTGTTGACCCTGCAGCCCCCCAAACCACAATACCATAATTGATAACTGATTCAACCAAGGCCAAATAGACAGATCTTAAAGACTTGAAATCTAGAATATTTTTTAACTCATAAAATTTGAATATTAATTTTCTAATTTTGTTAGTAACATATTGGACTTGTTCTTTCCATGAAAAAATCTCATCAATATGTACCCCTAGATATTTGATTGAATTCTTCCTTTCAATATAGCTGTCACATGTGCAATCCGGTTCTAAACCGCATTGGTAATTATGTAAACTGAGGGTCTGAAAATTTGGGAGAGAGCGCTGTGACAGTGCAAATGAGACAAATTTTGTTTTCTCCACATTAAAGAAGTGAATAGCTACAATTCGAGATAACAGATAGATCAAAGAGATTCTGCATTAATTTGCATGTGACTCTCTGCTCTACTTTCGACCCTTTCGACTATTGTAGCTTATTTTGTAACAACAATTAAAGTTGCTTCTGTTCATTTCGTTCTAGAGGCACATTACCAAGTACCTCAACCCTGATTCTATGGACAGATAGGCATTCTGTGTATTTTAAATAAGTATACTCCATTCAGTTTTATAAAGTTAGTCTGTAGGCCGTGGAATAGGACTATGAAGTTTTTGTAACTAGAACAGAGTCAGGTTGGCACTCGTGAAATGTCGTCAAAGTCAAAATATTTCGGCGGAAGGTTGAAAATTTGTACATATTTTTATCAAAGACTTGATTTAGTTACATACGTAGCTAGAACTACCTTTATGTAGAACATACAACATTGCATAGTAATTTGACAGGAAAATAAAGGTAACGAAACATTTTCCAATTATACAGAGTGGAACATGTCAACCATCCCTGGTCATTTGACTTTATAAAAGTGAATGGAATAGAGGAATCCAAACAAATCAAGCCTATCATTTGCACAAAACCTATATTTTGTTTTCATGGCTTGTTTGATAGACACAATTGAAATTAGGATAAATTAATGAATGCAAGTGCATTCCATCAATACTTCAAAAAGAAATAAATGTAGTTTTCTGAAAATGAAATGAACTGCCACTGTACAACAATTGAGGAAATTGAACAAAAAACCACTCACTTGAAACCAGTCAATCGTGCAACAACTGACAAGTGCTGGGAACTTTCTCAACCTTATCCTGAAATTGTCTCCTATAGGACTCATTGTAAGAACAGTATGCAGCTGTTCCCTGACAATAGTAACAAAGAAATTGAACAGCGCCACCGGACTTCCATCAGTCTGAACTGACTTATCCCTTTGTCTATCGAGTTGTCGCATTTTCTCACAAATTTCTATCTTCTCCTCAGGTGTGAATAAATTGGGGACTTCTCCAGTATTCAACAAATTGCTTATATCTTCAAGGAAATTCTCTTCTTTAATTTGTGTATCATTGAAGAGAAACACTCCATGCAACTCTGTGGCACTTACTTTTCTCAGAATACCTGAGAACCAACGAAAAATTGAATTATTTTCTTGATATTCCATTTTTACTTCTTGTAATTTCTTGAAATCAATAAATGATTATTATTATTATTTGCTACACATAAATGATTCATTTTTAGATATTTTTCAAGCGTAAAACCATCATTTATTGAAATGACTGTTGAGATCAAATTGAATAGTGAAAATTCACCAAGATCACCTAATTTTGAACCCAATTCAATAAATGATGCGAAATCCTCCCAAAATAAGCTTTAATCGATAAATCTAATACCACACTGTCAGTAAACTCTGAGAAGTCATACAACTCATAGATCATATTTTAGGATAGTGAAACTTAATTTTTAATTCAGAATAGATTAAAATTAGAATAATTGAAAAATATTTTCCAATCAGTATGTTTTATTAAAGGTTTTACAGTGATTAAAAAATAAAGATTATTTTGCTATACCTTTATATAATATATTTTGATACTGATATCTTACGATATACTTTCATTGCCTTCAACGTCCTATGTCTTGCATGACATTGACCCGAGTTTTGTAGTACGACTAAGTTTTCAAACTAGTGTATTGCATGTTGTGTAACAAGGTACTTAAATATGTTTTCTGGGCTTATTTCTTGAGAATTTCATAAGAGTGGGGAATCCCATATTCTGTGTAATATTCAAATAGGTTGAAGGGAAATGTATCATATGACTACGGAAATAACCACGACTCTCTGATTAGGCTAGCAATTCCATATATACATTTATAAATTCTATACTGTAATCAAACCAAGTACGGTTCCAGATGATCTATACGAAATCAAATCTCGGTCAAGGAACAACTATTAAAAGGAAACTATTCTTTCAGCAACGTTTCGGCCCTCTATTGGGCCTTCTGCAGGCGTCAGAACAATAAAAACTTAAGGAACTTTCACATGGAGAAAGTCCGTGTTGGAAAATGAAAAATGATTTCAGAACAGGGTAGTTTATACATCGATATATTATCTTGAATGGTTCAAACAGTTCTCGAGAACTGTTCCTTTAGGTTTTATTGTTCTGATGCCTGAAGAAGGCCCAATAAAGGGCCGAAACGTTGCTGAAAGAATAGTTTCCTTCAAATAGTTGTTCCTTGACCGAGATTTGATTTCGTATACTATACTGTAATATTAAAAGGAAAATTTTCAGTAAAGTCGAAGCATAATTTCGATTATCACAGGAACTTTTGGACTGATTCTAAAATTTTTTTCACGAACTGAAAATAGGTTTCTCTTGAAATAGTATGGATATATAATTCGAATATTTTTCAAAAATTCGGAGCAAGATTTCAAATCCACCATAGAGCTTAGGAGGGGTTCGAGCCACAGTCCATGTGCAATGATTTTGTATTTGATCTGAGGAACCACTAGAGACCACATCTCGATAAATTTTTCACAACTGAACATTTTTTAAAATATTTTATTATAGATATCTGGACCTCTTAAGGCTACCTACCCATTATTTCACTGTGAAATTTCAAGATTTTTGGGACATTCTTTGATGAATGTCTTATGGTTTTTTTTTCTTGTCAGTGTCTTTCTCGATTTTTTTACCTTTCAAATCCTCACGCCACTCGTTAGATCCATATAGTCTGGTTATTTCAACTTGGAATAGATCATATTCTGAAATATGTGCTGCCAATCTTGTTAAGGACTGACGGCCTGAGCCACCTACACCTACACACATTCCATGACTTCTGGGCTGTTTCAAAATCCTGCATATTTTAGACAGGTGCTCAACAGCAAACCTGAAATTCACAAAATTGATACAAAAGTTTCATACTGTCTAGCTGAATTAGCTGACAGGACAAAAAATTGTCTCACCTAAATAGTACTAAATTCATTGGCTTTTTTGACATGTTATTATATTCATTCAGGAATCCTAACACAATTTCAGTGAGAGCTTCCAAATCCTGTACCTCTACATAATATCTCTGATCAGCTTTTGGATCAGAAAAATCACAATATAGAAGATTTCTCAGTTCGGTTTCTCCAATCTTTCAAAAAATAATCAATAATTAATAGATATTCAGTGATACGACTGAAGGATATAATTGAATTAGCTTTTGGCAAGAACCTTGAGTTTTTGCTGACTGGAAATAGAGCATACCAGTACTATCTGACATTTTATGTTCGTACTAACTTTTCAGACTAGAGATTTATGAGACAAACAGAAGCAGCTATAAATTATCTTGAATTTCTCAAATATGGCAATACAAACAAAAACTTGATCTCAAATTCTGATTTTAATTATCAACAAACTTACATTAGTGGTCTGAGGCGTTTTCAATCTCAAGAACATAGTATTCATGCCCTCTTCTAGATGTTTCATACAAATTTCATGCAAGGCGGGGAAAATCCAAGCTCTATCATTGTCATCAACTAATCTGTCATAATAAACACGCAACACTTCATGAACCCATAGCCTTTTCATAGCAACAAGATCTTCAATTGCTTCTGGGACAGATAAAAGAACTCCCTAAAAAGTAAAATAGTTTGTATCAAATCTTGGGAAAATACAATATAATAATTAAAAATACCTGAATCACTCTAGAAAAATCTCTCAAGTTGAAGAGATAATGAGATTTTGTTGGTGTTGGTAAAAGATTTGCTCTTGCCATTTTATACATTTCCAAAGTAGCCATAACTATTTGTTCTATACAAGGATCGAAATCTTTCGAGAAACCCCTGTAATTTAAATATTGGTTAAAACAATAATGATGCTCAAAATAAATATGAAGCAATATAGACCTAGTATCCAAATGCCAGAGCATTATTTTACTGAATATATTTATGAGAATAGCATCTCCAAATTCGTCAATACATAAGTGGTTGAAATGTCGAGTAAATCTTGGAGTTACAGTATTACCACCACCGCCAGGAGGACCCATTGCACACATGAACTGAAACAGGTGGAAAAAACAAATGTAATCGAATCCCAAGAGTTTACAACACCGCCATTAATTAAGTAATGTGTATCTAGAACCCTTTCGGCATTGACATGGTGAGTATTACGAACATGATGATTGATAAAACCGTGAAACTGCAGTGTAAGAATACTTTGGGAAATGCTTCTTCAGTGCAAAGGCTTGAGGTTTGTTTGTTATACGTGAATTAGACATATTAGTAGCTTTCCAGTAAAGTGCGTGAAGCCCCTGGGGCTTGACGCACTGGGGCTTCACGCCCATGCTATTTCGAGAACGAGACGATAAACAAACCGGCAAATTATGACAAGTTTGGCGTTTCACAGCTGTGAGTGCGTGAAGCCCCTCAAATTCGGGTGGTGCATCAGGGAAAAGGGGTAGGAAGCGCGAGGGTCTGACGCTTCCGTGTACTGGAACACGAGTTGTCTATGCTGGCGTGCCTCCGAGGCGCATAGGAGGCGCCCCAGACCGTAGCTGGAAAGGGGTTATTATTGTAAACTAACTCCCCTTCTGAGTGCAAATGAGTGTAGTTGAGTGCAGTCACAGCTTAATGTTGCTATGAGAATCATTAGTGGGACCATAAGATCTACACCTTTACAGTGGTTACCAGTTCTCTCAAATATTGTACCGCCCCATATTCGTAGACAGGTTGCAGTGATAAAGTCTTGGGATAAATATCGTTCCTTTCCGAATTTATTCCCAATCATGTCTTATATTCCGGATTCTAAAATTGCTAGATTGAAATCTCGTAAACCTTTATGGATCAACGATTTTCTTTACACCAATAAAAGTGACAAAGAAATTTGGCGTTCGGAATGGAATTCGTGTAATGTTTTTAACAAAGGTTTGATCAGCGATCCTTCAGAAAAAGTTCATGGTTTCAATCTTCCTAGGAAAATTTGGTGCATTTTGAATCGACTTAGAACCGGTCATGGTCGCTGTAATAGTTTCCTCTTCAAATGGAATTCGGTCGAAAGTACAAGGTGCGAGTGCGGAGAAGAAGAGAAAACAATAGAACATTTAGTAAATACTTGTCCAATATATAAATTTGACGATGGTTTCGAGGCAATTCATTCGGTGTCTGATTCTTTTTTGAGATGGATTGCGAACTTCAAATTAATTTAATGAGTACTGAATCATTTACTAGTTCATATTAGTTTTTTCGTCTCCTTTTTTGTTTTCAGGTATGTTTCCAAGATTTCAACCTGCATCGCATAGGAAGGAGGAAATTTTGTCGATGAAAAAGAAGCCCTTCAATAAAAAACAACAATTTCATTACACTTATACAGGGAGACAGAGTTTTTCCTGAGGTTTTTATCTGTGCTCTTGTATCATACGTAAAAATGTATGGTACCCCGTTGACATTTCCTCTGCTAATACTGTTATGACACAAATTGTTTGATATAAAAAAAAATGTAATGCTCATCTCAAAAGAATATATATATATATATATATATACAGATAACATAATAAGAGTAGTCAGTATAGTTCAATCTGTTCTATGATTTTGCGCAAATCCTTGATACAGAATTCTCTGCTCCTTTTCTTTTCACTACCCTTACGATGATTTATGTTTACGCATAACCATCACAGAAGATAACCTCACTCTATGCACTGCGCTCACAATCTCAATCTGTGATACACCAACTTCCAAAATTTTCGCAACAAGTGCAAGGTTATACTAAAACACACCAAACAGTATCAGTGCTACACTATTTTCACTGGTGCCCAATAGTGAGCTCAGATCAAGATGGAGTATTTGTAGATTTACAGACCAATTTTCGTCCTTGTATTTATGTTGATATGCAACAATGCAGTTTGGAATTTCACGACATATTATCTAGTTCCATAGCAACCAATCTAGCTTTTAGAATGACAAGATTATTCTCATTGGTTGTCTCAACATCATAAATTGAAATGTTTTCTCAACTACACACAATTATAATTCTTTGTGAGGATAATACTATGAGTACGCTTCCTCGAAATAGCTCTGAATGTTTTGATTGAAAAAAAAATTAAGATGATTATCAAAATTATAGGAACCAAGGGAAAAAATCTTCAACACTAATGGACAGATCATGCAGGCTGTTCAGATAATTCGCACTTCACATTGTGTGCAACATTTAAATATTTAATTCCGTTTGATTTTAGTACTAATGCTCACCTGAATATCGATAAGTTTCATTGGTACTATTTCTTTGAGATTATACCACATACGATGATCAAACCACTGTCTCAATAATTCAATTGGTGGTTGTGCCCCATAGATTTCTTTCAGTGGCATGTTAACATCATCCACAAATATAACACATTTTTTCTGTACAGGAGGTCCGAAAACACCTAGTATTTTAAACCAAGAAAAGATAAGAACAATATCTCAGTAAAACATCGATTCATTAAACTTACCCTTTCGCCTTTTATCAAGTTTTGACATGATTATGTTTTGTGTCTGGTTTGCGGTTGTTTGTGCTGAGAAGTTGATGAATAGTGGCTGATAAACGTGTGCATCGTTCTTTTTCAGCAGAAATTCAATGATATAAACAGATTTTCCCGTTCCTGTAGGACCAACCATCATAACAGGCTTTTGATGTTGCACCAAAAGAGTCATTAACGCAATGTATCGAACAGTCTCGATAGTTGGAACAATGATTTGATTTACAGGAATATCTCTTGGAATAGGCGGAGCTGAAACCAATTCATCTGACCACAGTTTCCATTTACCTTTGCCCTGGAAATTCATCATACTCAATATTACATATATAATGAGTTTTTGAAACATAAAAAAATCAAAAATATAGAAAAAAACACGAGATACTCATATAGAATATCTACAGAAACAGATACTCTGTATGTAATAGGATCCAAATCATTTGAAATATCAAAGTTCTCACCATGAAATGGTTCATGGTGAGAAAAAAGCTTCAATTTAATAATATAAACTAATATGATACAAGGACGAATATCTGTCGATAAATCACCAAATTTTCCCCTGGATCTGAGCTTATCGTTCAATCAAAAAAATCCTCTACACCAAAGAGCGACGTCTAAGGAATTTGGTTACTGCAGTTCAAAGTTTTACCGATCATCAGACCAACTCAGCTTGGAAACGCAGAGAGAATTGTAGATGCTTATTAACTATTGAATGTCTTGCTGCGAGCATAAAAATTATACGTCGTGTTCTCAGGAGTATCTTACAAACCCATACAATTATCGTATCTGCGATTCTGGAGTTCACAATAACCGTCTTGACAAAGTAACACACTGTTTATGCCAGTAACCGAATTCCTTGGACAACGCTTCTTCAGTGTAGGGGGTTTGGTTGATTGGATGATTAGTTCACAGGTCAAAGGGAAATATTTGTTGATTTATCGACAGATATTCATTCTTGCTTAGTGTTAGTTTATGTTTAAAATTTGATTCAAACAAAAATATTTGAAGTTATTCCATTTTTGATTTGTGACTCTCCTATATTTTCAAAATAAAATTGGATAGTACAAAAAAAATATTTTTCGTCATAGAACTTACCTCTTTGATGTACCTGTAATCAAAAACTGTTTCGCCGATAGGAATAATGAATATGTACGGTTTTTCTGGTTTTGGTATATCAAAAGGAATATTCAATTCTTTTTTTATTGCTTCGGGAAATTCTCTTTCTAGCAGACCTCGAAAAAGAATACTGAATTTCTGTCTGCCATTATTATCCAAGGTTCCACCCATTGACCATATGCAAGAAAAGAAAAATGACCCTTCAATTTGAGCCCTGATATCCAGATCACTAACATTATCTCTAAAACCTTCTTGGTAAAAGTCATCCATGAAACAGTCAAATAAATTCATGGTTGATCTCAAAAGATTCGCTTCAGACGTGGTTGTAATCTCCTAGAAGAAAACATCAAGTACACAACTAACTAAGCAATAAATTTCAACAATTCGTTCAATGTGTTGAACCTTGATTGCATGCGTATCATACAAAATTTATCGAGTTGAAGACATTCGTCCAAGCTAAATTTGAGACTGAGAGATAAGTAAGTTTTTTTAGAGGCGGTGAAACGTTGTAAAAAGTTTGGAGGGTCATAATGAAAAATAGAAAAACTGAGAACATTTTGAAAATTGAGTAGTGAATAAAGTTTTTCGTTGAGTGAGGTAATGTACTCTGAATATATTCAAACAAACAATCACTCTGTTCGTTCTTGTGGGAATAGCGCATAATCTACTTACTTTTACCCCACTCTTATGTACAAACCACAACAATGGTTTACAAAACCTGAGAAACAAATTGGAGATCATGGTCTTGTAGAAATCAGTAGAAATGCATGGTGGTAAAGTATTCAACCATGATGTCAGTAATGGTTCCCATCCCAAACATATCGGTTCATAATAAATCATTCCACATCTAGATACCTATAAAAGCAGAAATATATATTCAACACACAAATTTCTACAGAAAATCGGATCCTTACTGTTGCAGGTGATGCAACTTCTAAGTCCATTGGTTCGAAGATTAAGTTTGTGGTATTTGCTAATTGGATTATTTCACCAGACATAAGGCACAGTTTTTTGTTATCGTCAAGAACTGTATTCATATTTTCTATCCAAACAGCGTCGACTGGACCATCAAAAATAAGCCATTTTCTGCAATATAAAATGACATATTCAATTTTCAACTCTTCACATTTGTCAAGAGATGTGAGCCATCTGGCAAATAAGAGGAATTAAATTGACTTATTTGTGTGGATTACGCAATCCTGCAATTTAAATGATTTGCTGATAGATAATTAGACTCAGAAATGATTGTGAACTTTCAAAAGTGACTTCCATGGTGAAAAATTAGATGAGCTTTTTCTTCTGCAAGCACAAACAAAAAAAGGGTGAAAAGCTAAAAAATAATTCCGGATAGAAGTTTCGAATAGCATACCTATCATCTGTTGTTGACATAGCAAATTCTCTGAAATTTACAGCAAGAACGCCATCAGACCATTCATGGGATACTGGATCGAACTGTCCATACAACTGTCCCATTGTAATAGATTTAGGATTCATAATTGTGTACTTTGCTCTATGCTCATCCATACCTCCCTATAACAATCTTTCATTAATACCTTGAACCACAATATTCCTAAAGGAGATCAATAAACAGAAATTAAAACAGAAGAAAGAACATTCAAGTTTTTAGATTTCAAATGTTTGGTGCGTTCAATAAAAATTCAATGTGTATTTCGAAAACTCAAGAGGATTTCGAATTATACAAAAATTTGAGAAATTATACATTGAGTGCTATCCGTAGAGAAAAGAAGGCATATATCGATTTCATTTCTAGATCTGATGGTAACTCGCGAACTTTATGAAAGCAGCTCAAAAACTTGAATAACGTACCTAACAATATGAATACTCTACCACCTGAGTTCACAAATAAGGTTGAAGAAATAAACAAATATTTCGTTTCGATTGCTGACAGCTTAGACGAGGATTATGCGGAGATGATAGCAGCTTATGAAGGCACTGCTGGCAATTTTGGCTCATCTTTTGAATTTCGTCTTCCTGGCCCTCAGGATATCTCTCAGATCATTTACAAATTAAACTCTGATGCTTTTGGCGACGATGGAATTTCAAGAACTATGATTCGATTGAGCATGCCGGATGTGCTGTTAGCCATAACTCATATCGTCAATTCTTGTTTGGAGCTTGGTTACTATCCTTCATCTTGGAAAACTGCGATTATATGCCCCTTACCAAAGGTTACTAAACCAGAATCCATCATTGATCTTCGACCCATAAGTATCCTTCCTTTCTTATCTAAAGTTCTGGAGAAATGGGTATACATGGAACTTTATGACTACTGCACATCCTTTAATATTCTACCAGTTCACCAGTCAGGGTTCAGAAGTGGTCACAGTGTCTCTACGGCGCTTGCACATATACTGGATGATGTTCTGAATGATTGGGATCGTGGCTGGGTTACGGCTGAGGTTCTGTTGGATTTTACCAAGGCCTTTGATACCATCAACCATAAACTCCTCTGTGCCAAATTACAATATTATGGATTGTCATCAGTTCCTCTCAAATTCTTCAATTCATTCTTGAATGGCAGAAAACAATATGTTCGAGTCGCCGGGGGAAACGAATCATCACAACTCCCATTGAACAAGGGGGTACCCCAGGGTTCAATATTGGGTCCGCTTCTTTTCCTAATATATACAGCGGATTTTGCAAGTTCTATCAAGTGTTGTCGATATCATTTATTCGCTGATGACAGTCAAATTTCTCTTGGTTTTCATCCGGATGAGGCCCAGGCTGCATGTTCTCTAATAAATAGTGAACTGGATTCGATTATACAATTTGCCAAAAATCACAACCTCCATATCAATCCCAAGAAATCCAGCCTCATATTTTTGGCAGTAAATCTGCTATTTCCAAAGCTAATATAACATATATAAAAATTATGGGCACTGTTCTTCGTCCTCAGGAAATGGTAAGGAACCTTGGTTTGTGCGTTGATAGTAATTTGAAATTTTCAGACCACGTATCTGGATGCATTCAAAGGGCATATATGTCCCTTAGGCTTCTGTACGGTAGCCGTCACTTCTTGAACAGGAGTCTGAGAATGACTCTGTGCAATCAGCTAGTTTTGTCGCGTTTTGATTATGGTGATGTAGTATATGGTTCTTTTATCGATAAGTTTGATTCATCGCGGATTCAGTCAGTTCAGAATCGGTGTTGCCGTCTGGTTCTCAATTTGAGGAGATCTGTCCCAACATCTGGCCACATAAACTCCTTGAGATGGCTTAGAATGGATAACCGTAGGAGACAGCACTTAATATGCGTCGTTCATAAAATAATTAGATCAAAGCAACCCTCATACTTATACAATAAAATAAATTTTAGACATAACGTTCATTCAGTGAATACAAGAGGACAGTTGAATATTGATATTCCCCGTCATCACACCACAAAGTTCAAAAGTTCATTTTCTTACCAGGCACCCCTTATTTATAATTGTATTGATAACAGCGTCAGATTCAAATCAATCAGTGGCTTTCGAGTTCATACCAGAAACTCAATTTTACTCGGCCAAGTTTCTAACTCTCACTAGGATATATTTACTTTGCTATAATTATGTATGTAATTGTTAACATGAGGTTTGTTACATTGAGTGCATTGTATTTTTATTTTTTTTTTTTTGTCTCTTAGAAGGTTAAGGTATTATTTTTGATAGGTAAAAGTGTAAGAATAGCTTATAGCTAAACTTTCACCTAATAAAGACGATTTATTATTATTATTATTATATTATTATAGTAGCAAAATGTCAGAAAAATTTTACTCACTCTCTGTTCGATGAGGCCCAATGCTTTTGCTAACATTCTATATGAAGTGGTTTTTCCTCCAAATGGTAAACCAACTATCATAAGACCATGTCTTACAATAATCATTTCATATAATTGCTGTACTTTTTCAAGAAAGAATGGCACACATTGAATATTTTTTTCTGCACTGGCGTCCTCTACAGCCTTATTGAAAATTACATAATCTGGTTCTGGAAGAATTACACCTGGGAACAAATCTGAAGTGATGCCCTGAAAAAAGTCGATTAATATATTACATAAGGAAATTTCTACTTACGAACCTTGAATAATGGCACATCAAGAACTAAAAACTTCGCTAAATTAACATCTTTAATTGATCGAAGTACCAGTATATCTTCTTTCTCATCTGGGTATTTTAATTTCAAAGTTCCTGCGGCTCTCAAAACAGACTTCACAGCTCTCATACCTTGAAGAGACGAAATGAATACTTGAATATTTTGAGCAATAAATTTTCAGTGCCTGGAAATTAGCTTAACCTGCACGGTTTTCCTTTTTTAGTTCTCCGAATTTTTTTGCCAAATAATGATCTACATGCAACATGACATTATGAGCAAGTATCAGGATCGCTCGAAAAAAAGTTGCAGGGTTAAAGAAAGAATAATAAATTGATAACTCCACTGTCTGCGCAATTAAATGTGAAATTATTATTCCCGTTTGAGTGAAATATGACAACAAATATTCAACACTGATGTTCACTAAAATGAAAGATAAAGAAATGCATGGCTTAGTTCCTCTTAAAAGCACTAAACAGAATTAAAATGCGTAAGTCTAATATTTCCAATTGATTAAAAATGTTAGATCCTTACCATAATCATAATGACATTGAGAAGATAATTGCTCTGAACACAATCTGTAGGTGGCGACAATTTTCACTGATAACGGCTTAGCAGTTAAGAATCCATATGAATACAACTCAATTTCAGATATCAAAGCATAATCTGGAACCATCATTGCCACTGAACGGAACAAGGCTTTCAAGTTATCGGGTAATTCAGAGCGACCTGCATAGCCAGGATTCATTGTGATGAATACGGCACAAGTAGGATCCAGTTTGATTTCAGTGCCTTCGAAAACCATCTTTTCCGCTCCAGAATTAATACCCCTCTGGATGGTCAAAATCTGTTGAGCTACCACAGACAAGACTTCAAGATCGATTCGGTTGAATTCATCAAAGCAAGACCATGCGCCACAAGAAGCTAATCCCTGCAAAATTCATGAGCAATGCAATCAAATTAATAAGATGTTATCGTAAGAATTCGTGTGAGTTCATATGTTCAAATATTACGAAAGTCGATATTTGCTTATTTAGGAGTTGATTGAGCTTTAGTTCCGGTTCTGGTTCACTTTCAAATGAGATTTCTGTTTTCTGATTGGCTGGCCGATGCAACTCAGCCAATAAGGAAACCGAAATCGCATTCAAAAGTGAACCAGAACCGGAACCGAAGCCCAATCGAGAATGCCTTTTGTTGAATACGAACTAATGTAGTTTGATAAATAAAGTTGTTTATGATTTCCACTAACTATATTTTAAAATGAAGAGTATCAGAACTATGAAAATTCTTCAGATATCATTTAAACCTTTCGATGAACACCTAAATAACGTGTTAACTTCGTGTAATAGAATACTGAAATATATTATTAGACACCAATTTTTTAGCCGCGAAGCTCTTTTTTCTGTCCATTATGATTTTGTGTTCAATAGATTGAACTTTTCATCCCCAGTATGATGTCCCCATTATGGGAAACACAGGACCTATTCCTGTGAATAGGAATTTGGAATACCACATCATTCAATGCCAAGGATCAAGAAATAATAGGGGAGTTAATTAGGAATAGGATCCATATTTGTGGTATCCAAGAGACAAAAAAGAATAACAAAGGTCAGAAGCAATACGAAACCTACATACTCATATATTTACAGTGGTGTAAGAAAAGAACAACGAGCAAAAAGGAGTAGGAATATTGATGGATTCAACATACAGTGAAAACATAGAGCGTTATTCTCAGAGAGAATATTATACTTTCAGTTAAGTGTCCAAAATAAAAAACTTAATATTTTTTCCATTTACGCACCTGAGGTGAACGTATCTGGAGTTGAACAACGATTCAATGAAGAACAAGTGAACAGGATTGGCGAATTGATGGTAAAATTTTGCGCATATAATGAGCTAAGGATAAATGATATATTTTATAACCAAAAGGCAACAATATGAATAAACGTTGACTACCTCGGTAGCCTAGAGGGTGGAGACATGTTCAAGGATGCTGAAGGTACCGGGTTCAAATCCCGGCGAGGTCATGGATGTTGTAAAGTGTCTAGGTGGTGATGATTTGGAAAAAATCTAAAAGTAAATGATATGTTCAGTGTGTCGATGGTTCTAAGTAGTCAAGCACAGGAAAATATAGAAAAAAAAAATGAATAAACGTTTGAAAATAGCAGGGAACACAGACCAATGATTGATTTCATTGTCACCAACAGACAAACACAGCCTTCCCAAGTCCTAGATAAAACTCTAAACTCAGCGAATGCTGGAAGTGAGCATAAACTGTTCCTGGGAAAATTTAAACTGAAAATAAAGTCAAGAAAACAAAAAGAGCCAACAAGGATAGAAAAAATTTATATGGAAGCACTGTGGAATTATTCAAAAAGATACCTCTACCACCGGAGATTAGCTGGAAAAATCAATACAATCTAATAAACATCAACAAAAACATAAATAATAGCTGGGAATTAATTGAAGAAAACATAGAAAGTGCCGAGATTCCTCAGGCTTATCATCTTCAGGAGTGGATTTCGGTTAGTTCCTTGCTATCCGAATAACCATTTAATTCGTATGAGGGATTTCGAAATGGTCAGTTTGAAAATAGAAGGCAAATCAACGATGTCTTATTCATTTTCAAAGTATTGTCTTACCGAATAGATTTTCCTGATATTTTACACGATCGATCAGTTTTCACGTTCCATCGAGGGATCTTAGGCAGCGCTCCCCTTTTTAATTATCAGTTAGAAGAACTAACTCTAATTGGAAAAGGGCAAAAATAACCTTTATCACAAAAATAGGAAAAAAAGACTGGACTGATCCCCGATCCTTTAGGCCCATTTGCCTAACTTCATTTTTGCTCAAAACGATGGAGAAGGTAGTAGATAAGTACATAGGAACGGAAAATCTGGAGAAGAAGCCAATTCACAACTGTCAGCATGCGTACAGGGTGGGACGTCTCAGACCATCTCTGTTAAAACTACTCGCGGAACACCTCAAGGAGGAGTATTATCCCCCCTCCTATGGAGCCTGGTAGTGGATGAACTATTGCACAGGCTTACGGAGCTTGGCTTCGAATGCATAGGATATGCCGATGACATTGTCCTAATAGTAGGAGGTAAATTCGTGGATGTCCTCTGTGAGTGTTGCAGAGGGGCCTCAGAATTATTGAGCAGTGGTGCTTCTCAGTGGGTCTCAAAATCAACCCAGCAAAGACGACAGTAATTCCCTTTACACGGAAGAGAAACCTTCCAGCTATGAAGTCCATTTCGGTAAATGGAGTTGTTGTAGAATGAATGTCTGAAGTCAAATATCTGGGAATCACCCTAGATAGTAAGCTTCTGTGGAATTAGCATGTTGAAATTACTACTAGTAAAGCGATAAGGACTTTAATGGTGTGCAGAAGACTATCCGGCAAAACTTGGGGGTGTAACCCTAAAATACTGAGATGGATGTACATCATGATTGTAAGACCGATAATAACATATGGGGCAGTAGTCTGGTTTGCTAAAGCAGAGCAGATAAGCACGAGGAAAATACTCGACAAGGTACAAAGGCTTGCCTGTGTTTGCATCACTGGGGCTATGAGAACATGCCTGACTAGAGCACTTGAGGTCATCATAGATCTCAGTCCTCTACATCTAGTGATCAATAGGGTAGCCCATGAAGCTATCCTTAGAATCTCTAGGGAAGGTACAGGTAATGAGAGAATTAAAAGTCAGAGAGCCTGGTCCTCTCTGAACAAGTACATCTCATTAGCGAACCTACCTAGTGATTTTATGATTAAAAAAGTAAGCATCGAGAAGAACTTTGACTCAATGCTATGTAAAAGGGAAGAATATGAAAAGAAATACACTACCCAAAACTTCAAGGCAAATACCGTTAATTGGTATACAGATGGTTCTAAAACCACGAAGTGGGCCGGCGCTGGAGTATACGGGCCTAGAACTAAGTGTACACTATCGCTAGGCTCCTACTCGAGTGTTTTTCAGGCAGAAATACTTGCTATCGAAAGATGCATGGACATAAACCTGGAAAGAAAGCTGATATGGGAGTGCCGAAGGAAACTCAATGAAGTAGGCAAGAATAACAAGGTCTCCTTAGTATGGGTTCCTGGGCACTCAGGAATCAAAGGAAATGAAGAGGCCAACACTCTAGCCAGAAAGGGAGTAGAAACGCTACCTACTGGCCCAGAACCTTTCTGTGGTAAAGGCAAATGTACCTATAAGAAAGAGTTTTTGGAGAAAGAAGAAAATGAAAGAAGGGCACTCTGGAGGAATTCTCCAGGAATGGAACACTCTAAAAAGTTCCTTTGGAACTTTGAAATTGCTAGATCCAAAAATCATTTGGATCTCAGTGAGAATAAGTTACGCCTCCTCACTGGTTTCCTCACAGGACACTGTCGCCTAAGGAAGCACATGATGAGAATGGGCTTATCAGAAACTGACGAGTGCAGACTTTGTGGGGAAGAGGAGAAAACTCCTGTTCACCTGATCACAGAATGCCTCGCCATTGTGAGCCTGCGCAAAAGATATCTCGAACAGGAGCATTATAGGAGGAATGAGAACTTAGCCTCCTTGAAGCCCCCACAGATATTAGAATTCATCAGAGCTCTAGAGCTGGAGGGCGAGCTGTAGGTTGCGAAAACAGCTCCGACAAGGGGGCACAATAGACCTTAAGGTCGCAGTGGAATGTAACCCCTTACCAACTATAACTATAACAATCTGCTAAATATACACCTCTGTCGAGGATGTTCTAACTATGCAACATTTACGAGGTTGAATTCGATTTGTTTTCAGATGTGAGCTTGCATAGCTTCAAGAAGATCTTAAAGGCGATTTTGACTTGAAATTGTATTCACGTTTATCGTTCATTATATGTGTTTGCAATTTGAAGTTCTTTTATTTTTCCAAATAGTAGATATATTATATGGATTTTGCATGTCATTGGTACCACTGTCTGTTCAGTCTAAGTGAATGCGTTTTGGGTCTTTGCTCACATGTGTGCATTCATTTTTGTAAATAAATTTAAAAAAATAAATAAATTAACATTATCTGTTCTATATGAAAAGTTTGCAATGACTTGATATTAAATTATTGGGAATCTCTAAAGCCATTACTGTAAATAAATTCTTAATAACAAAACAGATGAGTTAAATAACTTAGTAGGTCTGAAAATCTTGAATTTACCTTGAAAAATTTTCCTAATGCTATATAATCCAAGCCATCAGAACAATTGAAAACTACACATTGTTTGGCCACTGCTTTAGCCAAATCTTTTGTTGTTTCCGTTTTCCCTGTTCCTGCTGGTCCTTCTGGAGCACCACCTTATCATGAAAATTTAAGTAAACTCAACAACAGCCAAAAAATATTATAACATAAAAAAAGAGATCAAATAATGATAGGATTTCACATATTTACCTAAATGTAGGTGCAATGCACCGAACAATGTTCTATAACATCTGTCAGTCAAAGGAGTAACAACCAATCTAGTTGTGTTTCCTAGATACTCATAACCATATCTCAACGTAGAATTTATCATTGAGGTTATTAGTTGATTTTCCTGAAAAGTTCAACAATGCAAGGTTCTTCTTTATCACGGTTGATATAACATACCGTCCAATAATATCGTAGTTGACATAACCATTGAAAATCTGTTATATTTCTTACTCCTTTATTGATTAGATCTTGAAGTACATCTCTAGCATGAACATCAAGCACAACAAGAGCTCCTGGATAGTAAAAAAAAATTAATGAAATAAAATTGTTACAAGAAAAAATTTGGAGTATAAGACCTTAAACAGTATTGCAATTTATGTAGTAGATAATTTTTCATATTTACAAAAAGCATGAATGACTCTTTGATCAATTCCTTGGATTTTTTTGATTATTCCACGTTCTGAATGATTTCATCAAGTGATCCATGAAAACAAAACTAAAAAAAAATTCCGCTCAGAACTGAGATGAGAATAAATAAAGGATAAGTTCCTTTGCAATGCTTTGTAATCACAATAGGTCTCTTGCATGCACTTTTTTTATCATTGGAATCGAATATTCTATCTATCAGAATACTGCAAAAATTCAGTCGCCGTCAATAATTTCAATTTTCAATGAGAACGATAAGTAAAATTTGGCTTCACATATTGGCTGTTTTTCTCTCTCTTCTTGTATACCTTTATCTCTAATCTCGTGCATTAATGAGTGAAGTAAGAGGCGGTCTACAGCATTTCACCCAATTTGAATTCGTGTTCCGATTTGACCATTTTCAATATCGAATTATTCAAAATTCGCGAATTATTAAGTTGAGTGGTAGCATACATTATGTTTTTTATATCGAAATGCATGAGAAAAACATACAAATATGATAATTCGCGTTACATGCAAATATTGAAATGTTTGCATACAATGAAGTCAAGTCTGCTATGTTAGATGATTTTCAGTGATGAGATATCTAGAATTGTTACCTAATGTTATCCTATTCTGCATATTAAGTTTGCCTCTAACCAAATCCACTATTCTGGTGATTTGTGTGTTACACTTTATATAGTACTTTTCCATAGCTTCATGTCCGTGAACAATAGCTTCGGTGACTTCAGCTGTCCAGTAATTTTGTGAGATTGATTGAATCTAAATGAAAGAGTTCACATTTAAAAGTTGTCACATACAAACTTTTTTCATATTCACACAAAGAGTAATATTGTTTAACAGTTATATATATTTTTTGTTATTAATTGCAAATATACAACCTACTTTACATAAGTATTATGCAAATAATTCATTAGAAATTACTATCGAGGCAGGTGTCGTCCAATGAAAACTCTCTAGATTTCATCTACACAGATCTTCTGGCAATGTCTTTTTCAGTCTTTCTGTGGTGGTAGAATTGAATAGTTAACTAATTAGCGTGTTCTTATGATTGATGGTCAAACTCCCATATTTTGATTAATGGAGCTTGCCACATACATATAATATGTATATCCAAATCATTAGGGATGGTTTGGTTAGTAACATACCAGGTGGCGTTTATTTTCATCCTCAAGGTCTTAGATTAAAATTTTTGGAGAATTTTGGTCTTTGATGGCTTGGTGCAACCCTAAAGCTTCCCATTTAAATTTACTATCCAAGTTGAGTCTAAGGTACTTAACTTCAGACTTAGTTGGAAAGACTTGCTGCTATCCACCTATTACACTTGGAAAACCACTAATAAATCTCCGTGTGATTAGAGATTTGTGAAAGCTTTTATTGAATGCATATTCGATGGCATTATAGCCGTATCATCTTCAAAGGTTGCTATCAAGGTGTCATCAGTTTGGGGGATGACGGCTGTGAACATGAGATACAAAAGGGGACCCAGCACGCTGCCTTGTAGGACTCCTGATTGAATGAGCTGGTAATCTAAAAAGGTGTTTTCTATTTTCATTTGGAAGTCTCATTCACTTAAATATGATCTCAGAAGAATATATAGTTGGTCTGTGATAAGTCTTATTTTATTTAGGAGCCACACTTTATCAAAGGCTTGTTGCATATTGAGAAAAACAGAAGAGCACATTTTCTTATTTTCTAGGTTTTCTCTTATTTTGTTCACAACCCTGTGGCACTGTTGAGTGTTGGAATGCTTCTTCCTCATCTGAACTGATGGTCGATCATGAGATTTTCTAAGATACCCACACTTTCAATTGTGTTAAGCAGAAGTCTCTCGAATGTTTTGGACATGCTTGGTAGAAGACTTATTGGCCTGTATGATGTAACCTCAGTAGGGGCCTTTCCAGGTTTTTGTATCATAATGACATGGGCGTATTTCCATTGGAAAGGATTGTAAAGCTGCCCGTCCATTAGGTCAGTAGCGAAATGCGGCGCGGCACGTTATGGAAATGAGACTCACAGTGAGTCACAGTTCCGGAGAAATCACAGAATACAAATCCTGTCATAACACATCTCTAGTATTTACGTGTCAAGCCCACAGAAAGCGTAACGAATCCAGCCGAATAATATCGAGAACTGCCGATGTCGCATGATTCGGGCAATGATCTCCCTTTGACGCCGCGTAGCGCAGCGCAGTGCAACCGACCTAATGAACTAGTTTTTGGTTCAAACTTTCAGCACAGCGCTTCCGCTGTAGACCATGCAGCGCTTCGCCACCGACCTAATGGACAGACAGATTAGCAAGAAGTCCTTAGCATGCTTTCATATATGGAAGTCAATAATACAATGGCTTTTTTGGTTAGGTGGCTCAATACTTCAGCAGTTATTAAGTCATGTGCTGGAGCCTTTGGGATATGCAAAAGCCTAATTTATTTTCGGATTTCTGAGGGTGAAAAGCTCCCAAGTGGCAGTGACGGCTGACATGAAATATTCAAGTAATCAAAAACCTCTTTATCATTGTTTTTTGTTTGTACGGAAATGAAAACATTTGCTAGATGAAGAGTTATATGAACATAACTAGAAAGCTGTGTACGGAGAATGAACATTTAAAGCAATATCTTACACACTGTCCTGGCCATTTCAGTACCCACTGGTGTCGAACACATTTAGTATAATCTTCAACTGATTCCTTCACCATGTTATGAACGGACTTCTTCATATCTGTTTCGAGTTCAACCAACCATTTTTCAACCTGTCCTCGAGCTAAAGCTGTTTGGATGATGTCCACTAACGGAACGATTTCACCTTCGCTAGACTTCATTTCTGTTACTTCCATTTCTTCAGTGAATGTTAGTTTAGCGATTCCCTCAAAGCATTTCTTCAAATGAGGTTGCACCCTTGAAAAATAATTCATAATAGAATGTGTCTATTTGAGAATAATTATATTGACAAAGTTCTTCCAGTAATGACTTTGATTTATTCGAATTGTTAATAAAAAAATAACAAACAATCTTAATTGTAACGTGAAAGAAAAATCCAATGGTGAATGCTATTAACTGCCTGAATATATCATGAATTCAGTCGTTAGCTCCTCTAAAATAGATCTGAAATCGAAGCTCCGGACCATTTTTTCTTATGAACATTTAGAACATAATGTGGGAATTGTAACATCTTCCATCAATTCAATCCAGCATAAAATATATTCAGCACCTTTTATATTTATCTCCAACAATCTTTTAAACTTTACGCAACCTTTTCAGGTATTTTCAATAAAAACTAACCAATATTTTATAAATATTGGATGGAGCAGGCTGTTACTTGGTGATAGTTGATTTGAAACAGAATAAATGGGATTAATTTTTTACTACCACTATATTGTATTGAGGGTTAACAATGACCCGAGGTTGGTAGTAATAATACATTTTCAAAATATAGTGGTGCTACATTACAAAGTAATATCATTTGTGCTTTTTTACAAGGTGAAATCAAAATTACTGTAATAAAACCGAATGCTGAATTTCACTGAGTAGCAAAAAGATTTATGAGACAGAATCGATTCGCACCGATTATTTCAACCCGCACAAGGACTTTATTTTATTGAGGAATAAAAATTAATCGAAAAAATAATTACAAATTTCTCAATGTTCGAATATCAGCTATTCTTGGAAGTCAACATAAGAAATTGTACAGAGTTTTAAGAGATGATTTGTGCACTTTACAGTGTTGAATATTGTTTTAAATAATTGGCTTTAAGGTGGGAAATGTAAGCTAAAGATGCTGTTAAGATCTGTACAAAAATTATAGAATTTAAGCGTTTGTCCTACCCAGGCATAGTACAGAATATTCCCCTCTAAGAACTCACACTGCTGATACTTCTGACACTTTAGAAAGTAGTTGATTGTTAACCAGACATTGTCAGTTTGGAAGTGAATAATATCTTACCTTGTAGGATCTTTAGTTTCGGAAAGAATTTCCAGCAATTCATCATTGGATAAGAAGAAGAATCTAGGGAAATAAAGTCTCTTCTTCTCTAGATAATCATTCAATCCCTTCTGAATCAGTTCTAGTAGAGAATTACACTTCTTCAGACGCTCCACCATTTTATCAATTTCCACTATCGCCATAACTTTTGTATCAGCATAACAAGTTTTCATCAAATCACGCCAAATCTAGGAAAAAAATATCGAATATCATCCCTTCCCAGTTTTTAATGAATCTCTGAGAATCCTCAATTTTTTTTCAACTGTATTCACCTTATCAACAGCACTAAAACGTCTTCCTTCTTCAGGCATTTGTTGTTGAATGTCAGGAGAAGAAAATATGGGCTCTAAGTACATCCATGTAATCTGTACTTTCAACCATTCGTCTAGAATCTCCTGAAGCAATTGCAGTTTAGCTTCCCAAACTATTATTTCTTTTTCAAATGGCTTGATGTATGGTGAATTTTTCATTGTTTGGGTCTTAATCAAATGATCATCCAGTAAGACCTGTATATCATCCACTGCTGACAAAACATATGTACCTGTATCTCTAAAATTGTGAGAAATGAATAAATTAATAAGTCAGTCAACAACCCAACAATCTCACTTGTAAGCCAAGATGGTGAATTCCTGATCTTTCCATTCCGCAACCATCTTATTCAACGCTTTCTCCAAGTTGTTTTCTTTAGTGGCAGATTCTGAAATTGCTTCGAATTTATCAACATATTCGTCTAAACCGTAATCTATTATTCTTTCCAAAGTCAAATCATCATCCACAATGATGGGAAAGCCAACAATTTCTGATATGAGTTCCCAATGTCTTGCTTTCATTCCTGGATTGCCCAATGTTTGTATGATTGGCATATGATCCTTGAATTCATCTATCTGCTCTCTCACCTTATGAACGATAACAATGGTATTGGTTACTGAAGATGCTGACCGATTTGAAAGATAGTACTGAGTTCTTGAACATTTCACAATTATCCGTAAAATGTATTTAATCGACAACAATTAAAACTGGAAGTAATATTTTCAGTGCGTTTGGAATTAAAATATTTTACACTTATGTTAAAAATTGTGAAATATAAAATAAGCTATCTAACTATTTATTGAGTTTTTGTAACTGAAATTGAGTCAGGTTGGGACTCGTGAAAAGTCGTCAAGGTCAAAATAATTCCGCGAGACGTCAATTCCTACAAATTTAACAAATTATAAGTGATGGACCAAAAGCTTGGATTATAGTTACAGTTATCCAAATTGACAGATTATCCTTTGCCTATATGTCAGTTTGGATAACCGTAACTATAAAAAATTGAAAATGAAGCGAAGTCTTACAGAAAAATTACTCAAACCGCAATTCTTTTGATTATACACAGTGAAATGAGTCAAACGTTCAAAGCCTACCGAATGACTTCATAAAAGTGAATGGAGTATACTAATACTTATTTTCAGATCATTTCAAGATGGATAGGTTATATAGTTGTAATTTTTCTAAAGAAAGGAATTAAGGTAAAATACCACAGATGATGATCGATAAATTAATGGGCAACTACATAAAAACCCATAAAAATAGACTATGCCAATACATCTATCGATTCATTCACAAACTGAATTAGTTCTTGTTCAGAAAAAAATAGAGTAGCAAAACAAAGGAAAGGCTCAAAAAAATCATAAAAAAACCATGATTCCATCCATCTCCTGTGAATGATTTATATCTTTTTATATATTTCCAAGTTCAAAATGGAAAGCAAAAAGCACACGTTGAGTGGTAAGTATGTCTTCATTAGTTGGCTTGCATTCCCATGTAACTCACATAACATAACCCCATTTTTTGTTCAGCCAATGTGAGTAACATACATATTGCTTCTGAATGTTCAATTATAACAATAATATGATAGAAGTTATGTATACTACATTTTTTTGTGTAATATCAAAACTGAATTTGGTGAAATAACAGTTAACGAAACAAAAAAACTTACATTTGCTGCCAAGCCACCTACAGCTGGTTTTTCAGAAAACTGTTTCTCCAATTTATAAATAACTCTGTATATGGTTCCCACGTCTGAATCAATATCCTCGGGATCGTAAGTTCCAACTCGAGCATGCATCCAGGTATCATGCTTTTGTAGGAAGTCGGTAGCATTATCGTACAATTTTTTATAAGGTCCTAACTTATCATGAGTTTGTTTTCGAATGGGATATTGTGACAGTTCAAAGCCAAACGCTGCTTCTTCTTCATTGAATGCATCTATTCTCTCCATTGCATTAATTAGGCGATTATCAAGCTGAGTAGCTTTTTTGTGGTACTTTGGAAGTTCGTCTATATTGCCATTATGTTCCATTTCATCCACCATTTTAGCATATAATTTCAGATCCTCGTTGAACTTCTGTATTCTCGCTTTAAGATCAGCTTGGAATTCATCCATTTTAGTATCAACCATAGCTTTATGATCTTCAATAACTCTGGGCATCCTTAAATACCTTAAAATATTCCAAAATTTAGAAAATAACCTCAATTTTCAGTCTTTGCAATCTTTTCAAATATTTTAAGAATTTATCAATTGAGCTTTACAATATATAAATATTGTAAATCTTCGAAATAATGTATTCCTTATACTCACCATAAAAAGGTTATATTATTTTGTTTCATTTCAACAGGTGTGAAGAACATATAATCTGATAGTCCTATAATATAGTTCATAACTACTCGCAGGCGATCTTCCATTTCTAAGAGCACCACAGCCTCAACATTTTGAACATATTTGAGTAGATCCATCAGCTGAGATGTATTGGAGGGTACTGTTAATGCCTTATCATGTATTGCTTGATATTCGTCGCCAAGCCTGCAAAGTATAACAAAGTTGAATGAATTTATGAAAACAAAAAATTTTCAATTTGAAAAATCAGATTGTAAACTTACTTTTTGCACATAGTTAAATAATCTTCTGAACATTTTGCAAGTAAAGTATTCTTGAAATTTTCAGCTGCTTGTACTAAGGCATTTATGAGTTCTGTCCTATTCATTACATACATACCCATTGTAATTATATGTTCATTTACAATAGGTAGTTCATCTGCAATTGCTTTGAAGTGTTCGATAAGAACAAGAAATTCGTCCAAAGTATGAGGAGCTGATAGAAATGTTTCGATTTTGGATTTATCCTAGAATGAAAACAAATAAGAGATGTATGATGAATATGTCAATTAAATATTCTTAATAAAATTCGGTTGATTTGAGGTTATATTACTGTGTAAATATCAAATTGTGAAAAGTGATTTTCAATGTGGATGTTCAATAATTATTTTAAATGGATCATTTACTTTCTTTTTTTCATATCCTGTGAGATTCCTCCAAGGAGATAATCCCCAAAGAAAATCTACGAATTTCACACACACTCACCTGAGAGCTTATTACACCCTCATTCAACTATTTCAACTATTCTTTTCTCACACACTCAACTTTTTCCTATATTTCAAAATCCATATCTGTATCAATGTTACTTATGTGCATGCAAATGTAACTTATGTGCATAATCTTCATTTCATTCTGATCTATAGCCCCAACACAATTTCCGATATTGGATTTTCTTCCATACAATCCTTGTCTTGACATTAACGAACATAACAAAAAAAATCATCTAAAAAGGTCGAGTCATAGGCAAGTGATGGTATTTCACACATGCGACAATTAATTTCTGTTTACATAGATTAATTGTGGCTTCACTAGCTATATTATGATTGTTTCGAATAACTATAAAGATATCTACGCATTTAATATGTTGCTGCGAATTTTTCGGAATATGTTCAAATTTCATATCAAATATGATTCTTCATTGAAATAAAATGAAGCCTATATAACTATCTAGGAAAAGGCTATTTTCAGTCAATGAAAAAATTGTGAAAACCTGTCAAGTTTCTTTGAAATAAATCATCCCTAACAGACAAAAAAAATGATAATTCACCTCTTTATGTTATAGAATAGAAAAGAATTAAAAATGATTTTATTTTGTTAATTTAGAGGTTCAATTTTAATCACATTTTATATATATCCACTACTGAAATGTTATTTACACAGGCTGAAAGACTTTGTTCGATGACCTATTGAGAGAATATAAAGTATGTTAATATTATTATTATGAATAAGAGACTCTGCAAGATATCAAGAAAGAATAAGAATAACAAATTTGAAAAATATATGTCTATAATAGTCAATATTATATTTATTTATTTGTTGATGAAAGAAAATTATGTTTCATGGGCTGAAGGACCTCGGTCAATGGCCTTTTGTAAGACAGTTCTTACAATAAAGTACTTTTATTATTATGAATAAGAATTGGAACTAGGAGTCAAGATATCTAATTTTATGATTCTTCCACATAAATGCTTTATAATTTATTACTCAATTACAACTCTTGAATGAAGATATGATATTTATATAAAATTTCGTCAATCTTACCTCTCCATTAATCAAAGTCATATACTTATCGAAATCTTGAACCCTCATTTCGGGTCCGATTCGTTGTTCATCCAGCAAAGCATTTATTTTTACTTTATAATCCCAGACTATTTCTTCTGCTATGATTGGCTAGAATATATAGGAACATGGTTATGACAAGAAGAAAATTTTGGATTATTCAAATAAATAAACAATAAGGAATGTATTCTTTCTTCGAGGATTTTTGTATTTTATTATAACCACAAGGACCCATCCTCAATTTTTTTTGTTTTTCATACAATCAACTTCCCTTTTTTTAAAAAAAAAGGCTCCTTTCATTGCTGAACATATTGGAGAGAATATCATGTTGATTTTCATTGGAATTGATTGACTGCGAAACTAGAAATAAATTCTTACTACCTATATAAAATTACGCGTGGATTCACCAGGGATATTATAATTGATTTGAATAACAGCTACATATATGTTAAGTTCATATTGAATAGTTTATTAATTGAATGAAATATAGACTGTAGCTATTCAGGAAAGACAGTCAGTAAATGAAAAAATGTTGACATCGGTTGAGTAGTTTAAGAGATTAGGCATTCCAAACAAACAAAATTACATTAATAGAATTCTAGAAAAGCACTGACGTGAGGCCAGAAGCTTGTACGCGCTTGTTCAAACTCACCTTTTTGCGCACTTGTACTTTTTGAGATATCGAGAAAATAACATCCAAATTTCAAACTACAACAAAATTCGACATATTGTTTCCCTTATATCTCTGATACTAAATATCGGATCTTATTAGAATTTAAAATATTGTTGCATACTAACTTTACGGTCTGTGCCTGAGTTCGTTGAAATCTAAAAAAACTATTGGAAAATTTTGAAAAACATTTTCAGAATTTTCGGTCCACTAGATCAACACGAAATTTTACACTAGGTTGCGCGTTGGTATTGTCAAACTATAAACCGATTTCACCCATTAAGGAACTCAACCAAGATATTCGGGCTCTAAACCTAATCTGAGAACTTCGTGTAGCTAGGTCTTTTCCTTCGAGAAGTAGAGCACATACGAATGGACAGCCGGACGGACAGAATTGAATTTGACTACGGAGTCTTCTTCAGGCAGTTGAAACTAATCGTTTAAGACCATTTTCCGCTAAAACTTACAGAGATTGTGACGAAAAAATAAATAATGGTATAGATAAGATAATTATATGAGATCATCACCAGCATGATCAATGAGGAGTTGTGATTGGACAACTAAGTTTCTCTTCTGTAACAGATTTGAAACCTAAAGAGGAAAGTAGTACTGATTTTTTTGAAAACATATTAATTTATAAGGATGGCCTCCAAAGGGGGTCCGAAATTCGACGCCCCTGAACTATATCTTTGCAACCACAGGAGCTCAGTGAAAATGCATGTCATTTTTCCAAATTCCATTTTGTTTGCAATCGCATTGGTGAAAACATGAATGGCCAATTGTCTTTTGTTTCCGAGTTATAGAGTAAAATCGAATTTAGGCGTTTTTAACAATGATCTTTTGTTTGCGACAAGTTTTGGAAACAAGTGTCACCTACCTATTTCGAGATATCATAGCTTGCTAGGGTTCTCATTGAAAAAATAAGAGTTTATTTCTTATGGAAGATACAAAAATTTTTCAATTTCAAACCCTACCTTTAGAAAAGATACTTCTTTTTGATAATCTAAATATAGCTTAGTCTCCAATCTTTCAATTGTCATAATAGATTCAACCAAATGATCCAATACACCAATTATTGATTCTTTAAAGTTTCTGAAAGGTGGATCAAATGCTAGAACATTTATCTGTTGCATCAAATGTATCTCAAATCCTTTATTTGCATACTGAAACAATTTCATATTAACATATTTCAGTTTCATCAATAAATTCCATTTAACTTACTTTTATATCCATTATGTAGTCAACGAAATCGAATAAGGACCTCACACAACACATCTGAATATGATAGGACATTACAGTGGCTACAGAATTAAAAAATGCATCCATTTTCTTCGTATTAGCTGGATTAGGTAGTTTGTTTTTTTTGTTTCCTTGCAAGAATATATCAGTTACTGCACCGTAATACTGTGTCATTAATTTTTTCTTTGATTTCATAATCTGATGAGAAGTTTGAGCCTTAAATTCTTCCAAATCATAAGGGCCATTGTGCTTCTTCAGTTCATTTATATTTATTAACTGAAACGATCTGTAAAAGGATAGGTATATGAGTTTCCATGAAATGAGATTTTCTGCTATCAATGGAGAACCCAATAAACTTAGTATGAAAATTTAACATGAGGAGATATAAATCTTAGATAACATTAATATTCAGAGAATGAAAGAATCATACATTTCTGGTGATTAACATATAGCAAACACTAGTCATCATGTGAATCCTCTTAATCCCATCTATCTACTGCTGTCCGTTCTGCTAAGTAAATACAATAGGTCTCTTGCATGAATTTTTTTTATCATTGGAATCAAATATTCTATCCATAAGACCACTGAAAAACTTTATCCGCCATCAAAAATTTAAATGTTTAACGAGAAAATGCCATTTTAAATTTGGCTCCGCATGTCGGTTGTTTAAACGGACGAAGCTTCGCGGTTTCCGTGACGTATGGAGATATATCGACTCTCTCCCTCTTCTCGTATACTTTTCTGTCTAGCAAGCCAATAGACAGCGTCGAGCTGTATCGATCGGGGCATCGTGGAATAACGAGTGACGTAGGAGGCGAACTACCGCGTTTCACCCACTTTGGTTTTGCGTCCCGATTTGACGATTTTTAATACCGAATTATTCGAAATTCGCGAATTGTTGGAGTGTGAGATATCATACATTATGATTCTGTATCGATATAGAATGAGAAAAACATGCAAATATGATAATTCGTGTTACATGCAAGAGACCTATTGGAAACTTCCATTCAGTAAAAAAAAAGTAAAATTGATTGAAATTAGATAGTTCCTTGTTCGAGTTCATACTCACAAAAATTATCATAAAAATATTAAATATATGAATTCTCACCTGAAATGATGAAACCACAAATCGGTCAAAGCAGCTAAACATGGGTTTACCACATGTAAGGTAGACTCCAGCTTTTTTCTGGCTCTATTAAAACTCAATCTCCAGTTTGTAGATATCTCTCTCAATTCCAACAAATTAGATGAAATTTCGGTTTGAGCACTAGTAAATGTTGCATCTTGAAGAACAAAATCTACCACTGCCTTTTTCACAGTAAGCATAAAACTTTCTTTCATCTCTTCAACACATATTTCTAATGTAGATTTCCACTCAGTCAACCTTTTGGGTACCAAACTCAGAACCTAAAATTTCCAAAATATTATAGAAAAGGGAGTTAAATTCGAAATGAAAGGTCAAATATAGAGAAAATAAAATACAATTAGGACATACATAACATCAATCATACATGTGAATAATATAATAGACTAACCCTTTGTAGTACGCTGTCATCCAGAGGAGAGACATGAATAGTGTCCACTCCACATTGTACGTAATAATAATATCTTAAGATATCTTTTTCTGCTTCACTAGGAATTTCATTAGGATCTATTACATCGTGATGACTTTTACGTCCAACTATAATATCCACCAATTTTTTCCGGAATTCTTCTCTTTGTTTTCTCATAATGGTAAAATACCTCAATTTTGTGTCCAGTTCAGCATCTTATTTAAATTCAGAGAATATAAACGGCTTTATATGAGATTATCATCAAAAACACAATAAATCTGGTATGTAGTTGAATATTTCAATACGTGTTTATTCATATAAGTTAAATGATATTTGAGTTACATACTTGACTATTCAGTGGTTTTTCACTTGGGTGAATAATACATCAGAATAATATGCTTGGATATTACTTCTGGCACTAGTATGGAAATATTTCATAATTCCAGTGAATGGTGAAAATATTGGTACGGTTTGAATTAACAGCTAAAGAAGACTTATACACTTATAAACTACTTCAGAAATGTCACCCCGAATCGTTATTGACTCAACTGATTAACCTTCAGTTTTGAAGTTCGAATAACAAGGCATTTCAACAATATAAAATCGACCATGCACTTTGAAATCACTTCCTAGTATATGTGATTACTGATCTACATCATATATCAAATTGGTAACTGAAGAATCCCCCTTAATCAAGCTTTTTAGTGGTCTAGTTCTGTTAACTAAATGAGTAATTCAATTTTACTCACCTCTCTTCCTCTGATGAGCTACTCCTCTTCTATACTTAGGATAAGCTGATGCAACAATGGGTTTCAAAACTTCTGGTGGTAGTGAAAATATCGACCTATCTTCCAAGTTATAGTCAGAAGGTAATGTTAGTCGAGGAATCTTCAGATTGATATCCCCTCTGGCTTCAAGACGTGCACGCTTTTCAGCAATACGTTTCAATAATCTGTCCCTTTCCAAATCTTTACTCTTTTTAGAAGACATTTCTGAAAGAAGATTGAGCCTTTATCTTTCCCCTCAATAATGTGTTTCATGACACAACTTACCGAGCAAATAAATAAATGAGCGAAACAGAATACATTGATTTTACTGTTAGTTGAACTATTTAAAAAGTAACATTAAAGAATTTCATACTAAACCTTTAAGTATCATGAAATCGAACAAACATGTAGAAATATAAAAATAATGTTGATGTACACAAATTCTAGATATATAAATAATAATTATTATGTACTAACCAAATCAAAGAATTTCTCTGCAATGTTTACAGAAGATGTCTTTGAAATTCATAGTCGTACTAACAATTTTCAACCATTTTCGAAATGAATTGAGTCTCTTTCAATGAAATTCAACATTTTCAAGTACTCGTTAAAAAGAAACAAATGTCCCTTGGCCCCCATGGAGGAAACTTTGAAAGTGTGCCGATTTGTTTATGTTTACTTATTGCATTGAGGTTATGTTATGAAATTTGACAGAAATTTCAACTAACCTAACTCTTAGAACCAATGAGCTGTCAGATAAAACGACAAAAAGAGTTGATTGGAAGTGTCACATTTTTGAATTTCAGTGAAATTTTTGCATTTCAACGAAATAAGTTCTAAAAAAATGGTGATTATCATTTAATTCCATACTCACTCGGTATTGAAACCTTGAATTATATTAAATACAATCCAGTTTTCATGCACACATGAACCCCAAAACTGATTCACAAGTGAAGTTGTAATAAATTGTATTTTCAAGTCATGGAAACCACTTCAATCAAAATTCAAAGTTTTGTCAATATCTCTATATCAATATAATTAATTATTATGAATTTCTTTTACGCTTTTTGGTATTTGATGGTTTTATTCCTAACCTGTATGTTACAGATTTTCACGAAGAGGGTCATGCGATTTTATCATACATCTAAGCAGTTATTTGCTGCAGAAAAGTCATCTTTGGCTACTCTAAGGAAGAAAACCGGTTACACAATTGCAAATTGTAAGAAGGCACTACAACTTCATAACAATGACTTGACTACGGTATGTTCTACGTCTGAAAATATAAATCGTGGCCATTATTGCAATTGTGTTGAAACTGAAATATTTTCAGGCTGAAAAATGGCTTCATGAACAGGCACAAGTATTAGGTTGGAAAAAAGCAACTAAATTGGAAGGACGGCAAACCTCTCAAGGCCTAGTGGGAGTTATTATGCGAGACAAATGTGCAGCTATGATCGAGTTAAACTGTGAAACAGATTTTGTTGCAAAAAACAATGAATTCAAAAGTATGGTCGAGGCAGCAGCTGAAAGTTGTATTAACTTCACAAGTAAACATTGTAAACTATTCAAACCAGTTACTAAGGTGAGAAATTATCAAACAGAACTCACAAAATCTGGACCTCTATAGAAAGGACATGATTTAAAAGCATAAATTTCAAAGAAAAAATACTGGAAGATTTGATAGGAAATGTTTAAAATTTTATTTCTGATCTGTCCACGAAATATCAGACCAACTTGGAGATCTTGAATATTGCAATCTGCATCAGTATAAATCAATGAATATACAACTAAATTGATATCTGAAACAGGTTTTGTAGTTTTTTATTTGGTTGTATTTAACTGGAGTACTCAGCTATTATAGAGCTTGTAATAAAGTGGATAAATCTGATAATTTAGGAATATATGAGTGCCTTAAGAATAGTTTATAATTTATAAACTTTAGATATTATAAATATTATTATAAATATTTGCTAAAAAGGTAACACAAAATATAAGATTATTATTTCATCATGTATGCATATTTTTGAGACACATATTTTCGGTTGATTCTAAAAACATGTTTTCATTTGTCTGCATACTCAGCACAATATAAATTTCCAGATATGCTTCAGTGGAGAACAGTTGAGAGAATTACCCACTAAAGATGGAAAAAAGTTATCTGACATGTTAGCCTTAATGATTGGAACTGTGGGTGAAAACGCTAGTTTCAAGAGGGCATATTGTTTCAAAGCTGGGCATGGGGTATTACTAGCAGGATATGCACATCCATCTGGTCAGGAATTGAATGATGTACATTTAGGGAAATTTGGAAGTATATTAGCATTCAAACAATTCGCTCCTAAAGAGGTAGATTTAAATAGAGTTGGCAAAGATATATGTCAACATATTGTTGGTTTGAATCCGCTAAAAATAGGTTCGGCAGAAGAAAAAGAATCAGAACCAAAGGAAGATGAGGATAGTCTACTTCATCAGGAATTTCTTCTTGATGATAGTATAACTGTGAAAGAATATCTTGAGGAGAGTGGTGTTGAAGTGCTTGATTTCAAGAGGTTTAAATGTGGAGAAGCTACCGAGGAATCTGGTGATCAGCCATTAGATTTAGTTGAAACTTGCCAGTGAAAGTTGTTCCCAAATATAGGTAACTGTACAGAGACTCAATACAAATCTTTAAAAAATGAGTGTTCAAGAAAGTGGCTTGATAATCATAGATATTTTACTGAATGTATGTAGATAAATTTTCAATCTGTAAAAACTTCTGAAATATCCACAAACACTACATATTTCTAGTGTATTGTCATTGGAAGATCCTCAGTCTTGTTCTTGTCAATGGTCTACAGCCTACATGGCTAATTGCTCTCTCAGCTATAATTTTGGTTACTGATAGATAGATAGATAGATTTATTGCATAAAACATTAATAAAATGTATAACAACGTCAATTAAAAAGAGAAGAAACGAACAGACAACTCGAACAAAAGCTGAACATTAAGGATGCGGCCCATTCAGAAGGTATAGGCACACCAATAGACTTAATATCTTTGGGCAATCTGTTGAACAATTTGACACAAACATGATTAGTTCCATGCTGACATAACTTTATTCGGCTGGGTGCTATGGAAAGTTCATTTCTCCTCCTGGTATCATAATCATGAAAAAATCCATTGTGCTTGAAGCTGTTCTTGTTGTCGTACACATAGAGAACACATGCAAGTATATACAGAGCAGGGACAGTCAGCATTCTCAACCTCTTGAAGAGTCCCCTACAGCTTTCTCTTCTGTTACTGCCGCACACAATCCGCACACACTTCTTCTGCAATACGAGTACCCTTTCAAGATGTGGACTGTTTCCCCAAATTATAATCGCATAGGTGACTCGACTATGAAAGTTGGCATAGTAAGCAGCCAATGCCGTTTCCTTATTTCCAATCTGCATCATCCTATGTACGGTGTAAATGGCCCTCGACAGCCTCCTGTTCAGTGCTTCGATATGTTCGTTCCATTTCAGATCTTGTTGAAAGGTTACACCCAAGAATACCATCGAACGCGCCTTCCCACGCACTGCGGAGGAAAAAGTTAGTGTCTGTGTCTTATCCCCCATTCAGCACAAGCCCATTTGCCCCAAACCACTCAGCAGCAGCCCCCAGAGCCACTCCAGCCCGCTCACTCACCAAGCTCTCATTTTCAGCCTGGTTGATAAACGAAGTGTCGTCAGCAAAATTTGCAACCAAGGCACAGGGAACACTAAGAGGCAAATCGTTTATATAAATGAGGAACAAAATTGGCCCCAACACCGAGCCTTGCGGCACACCACAATGGATCTTCATCTTCTCCGACCACTTCTCATTCACCTTGACTAACTGGCAACGGTCCTTCAGATATGATTCGAAAATTTTGAGGGGTAATCCTCTTATGCCATAATGCTCAAGCTTAGTCAACAATATTCGATGGCAGACGCAGTCAAAGGCCTTGCTGAGGTCCACGCAAGTAATTTGTGTGCTCTTCTTCTCGTTTAGACCTTCCAGAATGCGCTCCAAAAAGCTTATCATCGCACTTATCGTCGATTTTCCCCTCCTATATCGGTGCTGACTTGGTGAAAAGAGCTGGTACTTTTCAAAATACTCTACGAGTCTGTTCTTAAGCAGCACCTCTAGAAACTTCGACAGAGCTGGCAAAATCGAAATGGGCCTGAAGTTCCTAGCGTCATCTTTATTACCATTCTTGAATAGAGGTATAACCTTACTGCTTAAAACATTCAACTACTTAGTAAGAAACCAAAACTGAGCAGAGTTGACAGTAGTGAAATGATGTCAAGGTCAAAATAATTTGGTCAGAAGTCAATTTTTCTTGTTTTCATTAATGATTTGGTTCAGTTCAATATATGAATTATATACTAGCTGCAATCATGATAATGAGATTGGAGCCAGCCAAGCACACCCTGGTTTGGAATTAAGTGATGTAAAGTTGAAGCCACAATGATCATTTTCAGAAAAAAAAATTCTGAAACATTAAAGCTCTAGGTCCTTATATGAATTTATTTTCTTTATTCTTGATACGTAGGCTGGTAAAAATAACACTTACGATATCGAAGCGGTTGATGCAAAGGGACGCACGTATGCATGGCCGCTTTCGAGTGTAGTCGGTGCGTTTATGGCAGCTACGATATGCGTCTCCCTAGCTGTGCGAGTGCCGCTCAATCAAATCTGACGGCTACAGGTCGTCGCGGCCACTCGACGATAAAAAGTCGCAGGGTGTATACTTCATTAACTTATATAAAGTTAGTTGGTAGGCTATGAAAGTTTGACACATTCTGCTATGTATAATTAAAAAATGTTAGGTTATAGTAACTTTTCTGTTAGATAATTATGCGGCGATGTCCATTATACACAAAGGACATAGTTAAACATATGTTACTACACCAAACCATACAGTCATTGATAAGAATATGTAAGGCTGGGTTCACACGTTGGACCCAACATGTTCGCCAACAGCACTCGTCCAACGTGTGGATCTAGAAAACAGCATTGGTTCCCACGTTGGGGCGAACGTTAGTAGTTGGCCGTCGCTTGTCTGTTTTATCAAAGGAATCTGCGCCAATGTTCGCTGTCTGTCCATACGTTGGTGGTTTGATCAGTCTTGTTGCGATACGCATTTACTGCGTACGTCGTCATGGACGAATAAAAGCTATAGAATTTCTAGAACATTACCAGGCGCATCCATTAATACGAAAAACTTCTTGGAAAGATCACAAAAAGAAAATCTTACAGCAGATGCAGGGTACCATACAACAAAACATGGAAATGATATTCTTAATTGAAGAGGTAAAAAAAAACGAGACTTGTTTATGGGCATGTGGCTTTTATCATTTTGCCAACAAATATAAATTATGACATACATATTGGGCGCTTTTTATGAAACTTTCTTTGCAGATAACCAGCAGTTAACTTAGGAAATGTGGTTCAAAAATGAGAGTCAACAGCTTTCTCTGGTCGAAATATGTTTTATAATAGCAGGCCTTAGTACTGTAAAAGCGCTCAGCACAACTTTGATATCCCACTCGGACATCCTCACGTTGGCTCTGACAAGACATCAAGTTAATCTGCCAACGTTGGTACCGGCGTTGGAACCAACGTGTGTAGCCAGGGTAAGAATTGACAACGTCCGCTCAATTATGTTGATCTTGACATTTCATAAGTGCCAACATGGCTCAATTCTAATTACAAAAACTTGATAGACCTATTCCAAGGCCTATATACACTAGCGCCCTAAGGGTGAATCTCAGGTAGTGCTATAAAATTGAATCTCGTCCAGTTATGGGACTAATTTGATCCGTAATCATAAATAAATTGATTCAACCAGCTTTTTCATTAATTTTTAAGTCTTGGAAGAAATCTGCAGGTTTGTGCTTATAAATGGAAAAATATTAATGTTTTGTATTGGCAAGAATAGTTTATTGGCAAACAACTTTATCAATGAGTTCCTCAGAGGTAAGAGAATAGGCGTAGAAATACTTAGGACAGTCTCATCTAGGAACTTCCTTCAGGTTCTACTGAAAACATTCAGGACACACAGAATCTGTTGAAACAGACCTGGAAAACTACATCCCAAAAGCTGTTGTGAGTGGATAAACCTACAGTGTGTCCACGGATTGGGTGCCGGTAAGGTGTAACTGAAGAAAAATTTTCGAGGTAGACTCTGATATTTTGGGAATCACTCCTGCTTGGTTTCAAATGGGGTTTTTTCCTTTAAACGAAAATGCAGTTATTTTCATGAAAAACCTTCAGAACATCACATTTCAAACATATAATTTCAATATTATATTCTTAAAAAAATGTTTGATCACCTAAAACTGAAAAATAAAAATGGGGATTTGCATTTAAGGGGATTTGTCATGAGTGCACGATATGGCAACGTCGAATTCAGCTTTCTCGGCAAGGAAAGGACTTCAGATGTGTTACTTACTGATACGAAATGTCTGCACCTAAGCCGTAGCACTGCACAATAAACACAATTTGTTCTATGGTCAGCATGTTTTTAACAGGAAAATTTTCGTTTATGACGAATAAAATTTACGTTTCAAGTCATGTCTGGCATTTGTAACCTTGGATATTATCAAATATTTTCATAACCTACTTACAAAATCAAAGTTGATCGATTTATCTGAAATTCGAGATTTAGCCGTGTCTTTTGATTCCAAACAACTTTTCTCAATAAACTTTCTCGATATCTTTTGAAACAAAGGTGTTTTATTCTTAACAATTTTCCTTAAATCAGTTCTAAACCACCCTGTATATTAATTGATTTGGCTCATTTTCTCAACATCTCAATTTGAGACCAAGCAGGAGCGATTCCCAGAATATCAGAGTCTAACTCGAAAATTTTTCGTCATTTACACCTTACCGGCACCCAATCCGTGGACACACTGTATATGAAGGGTTCATATTTTTAGAGGTAATAATAACATTAAGTATTGGATAAAGCTTATTATAGGAGGATTTTGAATCATTTTTTTAGGTTTTTTCTAGGTTTTCACTCCCAATATCTGAAACAGAACTATTAAAAATTGTTTTTTCTATGGAAAACGCACTTGCGGATTGCAGGATAGAACTGTTTGTCAAGAGTATTTTCTTGGAAAACAGGTTGCTTAATGGGCAATACAGGAATAATATAAACGATAAACAAAGCAAACTGTGATGTTTCAGAGTACAAAAAAAACCTTGTTAGATTCGCATCATTTGCGAAATAATAATAATAATATGCTTTATTTCCACCTGACAAAATCATTGTATTGGAAAAGTCAAAAACAGAAAAAATATTGATCCCTTGGGTATTATCTACTGTGAGGTAAAGCTATTTTCCTTGATGAGGATTTCAAACTCGGAAAAACTGTAGACACTATTTCACGATAGTACCTTTTTGAGTCTACTTTTGAAAGTTGTATACGGGAGGTTACGTATCTGCTCTGGCAATGAGTTGTATTCCAATATCATGAGTTCTTCTCAACCGTCTGTGTGGCTGTATAATATCTTGTCTATTCCTGGTATCGTGACTGTGTATTTCTGAATGTTTTGTGTATCTGTTTAAATTCTCCCTTGTAAATATTAATCTTTTATAAATTATGACAGCGTACATCGTCATTATTCCTACCGAAGTAAATAGGCCTCTGCAACTTGTATACGGTGGGACTTGGTAAATATTTCTTAATGAAAGAGGGAGTAATACGTGGTAATTGATGCACTTACATTGGTCACGTCTGCAATCTTTCTAATCGCGTACGCTGCTGAGGCTAGCTTAGCGCTAAGATGGTCAATATGTTCATTCCACTTCAGCTGTGTGTCCAGTTGCACTCCCAGGAAGTTAACTGAACTCGACTCTAAACTATGTTTGGCACTGAAGACTAACGATGTTGTTTTGTTGGCATTCAAAAATAATTCGTTGGAAATGAACATTTCTTTTCGGTTTTGGCAAATATGAAGGTGTGCAAACTGAGCGATTGTTAGCATATGAAATTATTCATATTTTCATGAGAACTTGGAACTTATGTCTGGCTATTCATACCAATCACCTTTTGTATTCCAGAGAAAAAAGTTTTATTTGGCTTTATATCAGGAAAAAATGGATCAAATTAGCTACAATCATCATCATTAATTTATTTCTGTAACCAATTCTTTAACTGTTTCCTTTCAAACATCACCTTGTCAAAAAATATGAGCAAACAATAACATTCAAAAAAAATATATTTTAAATAATTCACTTCTCTTCTTACATTGATAAAATTTATTCTGTAAACAGGACGAGGATAAAAATAAATAAGAAAAAAATATAACAGCTATTATGCCAATGTTGTGATATTAATACTATGGTTTTTTCCCAAGTCTCCTATTTCCGGATGCTCTGGTCGATTTTTCCACAGCCACATTCTGCAATCTTTTTTCCATTTGTACGATATATCGCCAAGAAGGTATGTTCTACCTTGATAATTTAATATGTTCTCCTTGAAATTCATTACTTCATTTGTTGCAAGGTCAACCGTCTCAATCACCTTCTCATCGGAGAGTTCTTGTTCACTGATTAATTCACCACAGTATCCAGCATTATTGTTATTGGTAGGGTTATCGTCATTCATCTGAAATAAAAAATGCCGAATTAATTTCCAGGGTATTGATTAGATCTTCGGTTCATTATTTTCTTTAATGATAGTCCGTTGAAATATATAGCCCAGTCAAATAAATATTCCTGCGATTCTTATGGTGGGTATTCATTTGAGCAAATGTGCTCGTAGGCGCACGGATAACGTGCGCGAACGCCTAGTTTCCGTGTGAATATGCTCAATGTGGGCGTACGTTAACATCACAAATTATCAAATTTCTCCCGTTTAATTATGGTGCACGAATAATTGGTCGAATGAATACCCACCTTAAAAGCTACATTACCTTTTTGTGCGCAAGTTCTACGAAACAGCGTGCTATCGTTAAGCCAACATGTAATTTCCGAAATTTTTCCCCGAAAATGGTCTGATGAAGAATTCAACGTCAAAATAAATTCTCTTCGGCTGGCCGCCCGTTTTCACGATAACTTGACTACGAAAAGAACTAGCGACTTAATATTTTTACGGTAGGTTGCGTTTCAGAATGCACCAGATAAATGTTGTAATGAGTCAAATAATCGGCCAAAGAGTTTTGGAGTTATACCCATTTGTGTTTTTGAGGATATTTCCTCAATACCTCAGGACCTACATATCATGGTCAGACTGGAACTTGAAGATTAGTTGTAGAAAATATCGCACAAAATGCTGTAGGTATTGAATTGTTAGTGAGTTGCTGAATAATTTTTTTCTAAACTATTCATTGGCTTCTTTATCGAATTACAGTCTGATCGGATTTTTCTGGAGATATTTTGTGGAAAGACAAATATCAAATTTATATTTTAAGTTGTGAAGAAAGTTTATTTCAAATCAATCGATAAATTTTAACCTCGTATCTTTCAGTTGTTTCGAAAGTATCCATTATTGGGGTTATTAATTCTAGAGATTTTGCCAAATTGGAAGTACATATAATTGTAGTTCCGATGTTAGGTGTGATATTTTTACTAAGTACTTAGTGTTTTCACATGAGGCATGGATTTGGTGTTTGAATAATCAGAACTTATCGACATTGTGTATGCACATGCTGAATTTCGACTTTATCGTATCTGAATTTTTGTGAATCTGTATGACAGAGTTTCAAATGCGTTTCTACAGGGTGTCCGGTAAACCTTGAACAATATTCGAATTGATGATAGATTAGGTCATGACCACTCAGAATATCGGAGTTTTCAGAAAAATAAAGAAAATAAAATTTCAAATCTTCTTTCAATTAATATCTTCAAACCAGATTTTCAAGCAATACATTTGTGCACTTATGCCCCCTTTACAACGCTTCTCTAATGTTAGTTGCAGTTAGTTGTTGCTTCAACTTGTTCTTTCAAATATACCAAGTGAAGTTAAACAAAGGATTTTAGTTCATTGATTAAGGGGCCCAAGGTACATTAAGCCCAAACATTATCGCGAAGTCACGGGCTTATTGCAACATCTTCACTCAGTATTGAACCACAAGTTCGATAATATTTGGATCTAATGTACCCAATGGATTGGAGACTCTTAACTAATCTTGCGGCCGCCTAGATCATACGAGTGCAATTGTGATATTTATTTCTCTGGCGCTATTTGCTAGAACAAGTCTACGCTAGAGTAAAATACACCTGACGTGGAACAATTGAGATGGTGTATCTACATGCGACAGTCAGAGTATTGTGGAGATGCAGAAAAGCGTGTTCTAAAGGACTTGTTGGTGGAATTTATTTGCTGAAACTCTGGTTTGAAGGTATATTAATTGAAAGAAGATTTGAAATTGTATTTTATTTCTCTGACAATTCATGAGCAATAGATTTATTAATATTTATCATTATTTCATCATTTTATTTGGATAAATCTGCAACAGAATACTATTTTTGTCCAAATTGTGAAAGTTAAGGATAGACCAGAATATCTTCTCTTGAAACGGAAATATCACCCCTTCAAGAGACAATGAAATTATGTTTCATACCATTTCGGAGGCTTGACAAAATGCGCATATTTTTGTAGTAAATCTTCACATTCAATTATAATTTTTTTCAGAAAATCGGGTGAATGTTACGGGAATAAAAATAGGTACAATTTAAATTAATCATTTTATCCCCATTTCCCGAAAAATTATATGAATTTTTGAAAACTTTTTCGAACATCCAAAAAGCAACACTAATCAGCAATGTTCAGGTGAAAAAATATTCGAATTACTTCCAATTTAGAGCCATTGTATCCTAAACATCGAAAAAAGGTAGCGACTTTTCACGAATTTTCTAAATCACATTATCTCGAAAACGGTTAAAATTTTACTCAAAATTTTTTCCTTATTCAGAGTGGTGATGAACTAGTATATCACCAATCCAAATATTATTTTAGGTTTACCGGACACCCTGTATATCAAACCGTTTATAGTTTTTTGTGCATTCTGAACTCGGCCTTCGTACAACCCACAACCCGTAAATTTATCGCGGTTACAGTGGGCAGAAGGCTGAAAAAGCACACCCTAGGGAGTATCGGTAAATATACAAAATATATCTTAGAAACAAACTATCCGAACCTACTGAAACCTCGCATTAACCTTATTAGTATTTCGTTAATTTTTTTTCGGTTTCTAAGAAACCCCTCAGAAATTAAACTTGTGCGAGCTAGGATATCATAGGTGATATGTGTAGACTTCGGTGCTGTGTCCTTACACCACTCTTGGTACAGCAATATTAATGTTTGATCCAACAGTGAATGGTGGCCGGTAGCTTTGGACAAGAAAATGTCTATCCTAGTCCGAAATCGGACCCGAGATCTTTCGATTAAAGAGTCCAACCTTTTACCCACTGAGCTACCGACATACAAACTCTCATTGAATAAATTATTACGCCTGACATGAAGATATGCCCATTTTATTCTAGGAAATATTTATGAAAATGACATTTGAAATGGGTGTAAAGGGCAAAATACGGGAATCATTGTATTGTGTGATATTTGAAGGTTTTTTCGTGTCATTTCTTCATTAACTCATCAATGAATTTTTGACGAATATACTATTTGAAGTCACGATAGTCCAAACAATAATTTCGAAAGAGAGGTTATTATGATAGATCTTGGATGACTTTTAATCAAAAATCGAATTACTCACATTACGAAAAAGTCGAAGTGGTATAAACCCAAAATTAATAAAATGCCCATAGCTTAACATTTTGAGCACAACACTTTGAACATAGGAAGAACATATATCAAAAACTCTCTGGAGGCTATTCATAAGGTTTTTACACCATCTGAACACCATGATAGTACCATTATGAATGAAGTTTACTTGGGCAACATCTGTCGATATAACTTATCAGGTCACCTAACATCTTCATAATATTTTTGTTGGCATGTTTTACCTGTGTTCCTTTAGTTTCTTGTGAGTTGATCCTATGTGCCATTACTCCCGTGAAAGATTTTGTTCCTCTCAGGTTGTCGTTATGAAGAATTAAATTACCAAACCCAAGGGAAGAAACTGACCTTTTCAATGCAAAATTTGATTTTTTTACATTTTCTTCAACACTCATTTTTTGAAAGCTGTGAAGTATGACAAGCATAAGCCATCTAAATACACACTTAATTTACAATGGTTATAATAATTTCGGCACCATTTCTAATATTATTTCATTATTTCATGCGCATATCATTCGAATTAAAATGATATAAATTTAATAATAATTATGGTTAATTCAGGGTGGAAAAAGAGCAATAGAAAAACGTGGGTCGTCAAAATGGAACTGAGGCGAATTTTTAGAACGATGCGCCCTCGAAAAAATCATTAATTTTAATGAACATACATTTTTACATAATTAATCTCATTAATTAGATTTAAAAAAAGTTTCAATAATCTAAAAAATTTTCCATTGATATACTGAATGAAATCCATACGTATTAAAGAAGGATGAAAAGCTTTTATTAAAATGAAAGCAAAGCAATAAGGAAGAAACAGTAGAATATAGTTATCTACTGACTATTTCTTTAATCATATGATAATTTTCATGGTGCTATTTTGGAAAAAACTTAACGTATGTCGTAAACGCGCTAATTTTCAAGGTACAGGGTGGTGAAGTTTTAAATTTTTTTTTCTTGAAACAACAATGATACTATTGCAGATATTTCTATGAAATTTGGTACACGTACGTTTTCACTGCATGAAGATCGCAAGCAATTTCGTTCTATCCACCAGTGGCGCCAGTGTGAGTTGTGCATTGCAAGTTTTTCGAGAAAAAACTGGTACGACGCTGCTTTTTCTCAAATAAAAAAATATTTTTGGAATCCTCATTCATTTCTGAACAGAGTTCATTTCATGGCTTCACTTCGTTCGGCGCAGTGTTCGTTGAAGAAAATAAAAATCGTTTTACCCACTTCAGCGTCAAATTGCCAAAAATTTCAGCCGATACGCAAACGATTACTACGGAATAGTTCTCTTGAATGTAACAGGACTTATCAATATTTTTGTGTTTTTCTTTCTCAATACAAAATCATAATATTGGCTATCGCCTGCTTTATTAATTGGCGAATTTTGATTAATTCGCTATTACAAACGGTCAAATCAAGACGCAAGTTCAAATTGGGTGAAATGCGGTAGATCGCCTCCTACGTTACTGCACAATTTTACGATGGATACAGACAACGCTGTCCATTGACTTGCTAGAGAGAAAAGATACACGAGAAGAGAGAGAGTGGATATAACCGGATATATATCACGGAACGCGCGAGTATCGACCGTTTAAACAGCCAATCTGTGGAGCCAAATTTAATAGATCTTTTCTCGTTTAAAATTGAAATTATTGACGGTGATTAAAATTTTTCAGTATTCCTATGGATAGATTATTCGATTCCAATGATAAAAAAAATTGACGCAAGAGACGTTATGCTATGACATTTTAGAAGTTTGACGCTGAAGTGAAAAGACTTATTTTTTTCTGAGCGAAATCTAGACGCTGGACAGAAAAAAGTCAGAAAATCAAATCTTTTCAGGAGTGGATAAGAGGATTTAAAGAATAATTTTATCATACATATACAGGCTGTTTCTAAAATGAGGTGTATATATAGAGGTGATTCCTTGCTTAATTGTAAGGGGAACCGTCCCATAAACATGCGACCGCGAAAGTTTCGTTTTCGAGCTACAGGGTGTTAAAATTGGAAATTTTTTCATCCTCATGGATTCACAAGGATGTTTTACACCATATATGATGTCCCAATTTTCATTGTAAATCTCCAGGCGGGTGATATTTTTTCTGCAACACTGTCCCCTGTTCAGTTAGCCACTGTAAGTTTGAAAAATATTTAAAAAGAAAAGCTTTGCTGTTATACCAAACTCTATGCACTCTTGACGTTTTGTCACATCTGCTACCGATTTTGAAAAAATAATTTTGAACGATTCTATCGAAATCCTCAGAATAATGCAAATTGTCAAAAAAACAGTAAGTAGGCTGCGGTGAAATATTCATTATTAGTTTATATGGATGTTTTCCTCATGTAGATGTAGCGATGATTCATTAAGATCCGATTAAGGGCCGGTATTATAAAACTTAATGGGAAGTTAACTTTAACTTTAACTGAAATTTTGACAGTTATGCTAGGACATATCTGTCAAAACTGTCAGTTAAAGTTAAAGTTAAGTTTTATAATACCGGCCCTAACTCGTATAATCATCTTGTGAATTGTAAATACTATATATGAGAGAAAAATCTTGAAAGAAAAGTTTGCGGTCCCATATTCATATGATACTTTGTTCATTAAAATTAGGCAGGGAATCTGTTCTTTTCGTTTACTTTCAATTTAGGATCGCCCTGCTGCATATGAACATTTGAGATGTTATTGTACAACTAAATTTTAATCTGAACGAATAGGTCATTTTTAAAAAGGATGTACCTGAATAACACCGAAAAAATATGAGGGATGTTTGAATGTTTTGAAATATACTTACAAGGGATCGAAATAGACAACATGTTAACTAAATTCAGCAAGGAGAGACTAAAACTTTCCTGAATTCAATACTTTACTGTACAATTAGATGACACACTGTGATGAATGAAGAATTAAATGAAGCTTTAAACGCCCCCCCTGTATATTTATTGAGGAATATTCAAATATATATTTGCGACAAATGCGAAATACATTTTTTTTATTGAAAATTGTCATTAATTAATTGCATGATGTTGGTCTACCGATTTGATTCGCATAGTAGAAAGCATCGAATATATTCATATATTCTACCATTGTATAAACTTGTATCTTCATACCAGTGGTTCCCAACCAGTGGTCCATGGACCACCAGTGGTTCGCAGAAGCCTAAAAATGGTCCGCGAAATGATTTCAAATTTAGCGCGGGCGTTGAGCCAGTCGTTATTGTGTTTTTTCTTACCTAAGTAATGGACCCTGCTAACAAGAAAGATACAAAAGTGGTCCTTGACCAAAAAAAGGTTGGGACCCCATACAATGATTATGCCTAAAGCTTGGCCTACATTATTTTTTGAATTATCAAAGGAAAAGGAAGAAATTTAATATTTTCAAAAACTCTCAAAACGAAAATTATTTTAGTTGACTTTGCAAAGAAAGAAATAGTATATTTTCATAATTCGTTTTGTGCGTTTTTGAAAATATTCTTTTTCTTTATTTTATTGGCATTCATATCTGTCGATCATCCTCTAGTTTTTCGTTTAGACCTTCTATATAATTTAACTCTTGTATGTATATTCAATGCTCTTCCCAATCCGAATCGAATTTAGTCAACCAACTTTATTGTATTGATGAAGATTTTTTCAATTTGTCTAGAATTTAATTCTTTATACCTCTTTTTTCGCTTTGATTGCTAACATCTTTTCAATAATGCGGATCGTATAATTGATGAAAAATCAGTTGAGGGGATCTTAAAACGAATTTTTTCGGTTGAATCATTACAACTCAAAATACTTTCGAATTCAGAGAATGAGAGAGAACAGTAATAGGAAGATCCAGATATAAATGGATAAAATAATTCAGCAATAATTTGGTGCACTTCTTTTGCAAGAGGAAAAAAATGGTTTAGAAAAACTTCGGATCGGATATTTATAGCTGATTTAATTTGCTGTTGATGGCGAAGTCAACTATGCCCAGGCAGTAGAGGTGGAGAACCAACCTCTAATGAATGTTGTCCAACAGATAAGTGTTGCTAGGTGGAGTATTTCCAGGATTCTTGGAACTCTGCGCATATCGGGGACGTCAATAAAGTGGAAATCCAGATTCATAAGAGACTCGACCATAGTTACCTCTAGATTCGAGCGTATGAATGGAATCTTATTCACCCACTAGGACAGGATTATATGAATCTACGCATACCTAACTTGATGCAGCTACTTCAAAAAAATGTGCAAAATATACACCAATCACTGTTCTGTCGAAAATAAAATGCTGCATCCAAGGTGACATGAGGACACAGTAGTCTTCTCAAGCAAACGCCACTTTCTGAATTTCTGGAGGGTATCATACAGATGCTAATAGTTTGTTCAAGGATTAAGTCAGTATTTTGAATTTATATCGGTGATATTTATCGGTCAGAGACATTTTCGCCGGAAATAACTGATTAATATAGTCCATATGACGCCTCTGTAGGTCCCACTGCTACAAGAGAGAAAGATGAAGTTTCTTAGCATATAACCTCATATAGCCAGATATAAAAAACGCTGCAAATTTTACACAAGGGTTTATTATTTTCTTATTTAAATAACCCAATATACCATTATCTTAAAAAACTTATATATTATGCATAACTCATTGGTTTCTCACAACACAGAAACCAATTCTATAAAATAATTCATGTGAACATTGAAATCTCAATAAATACACTTGTATAATTGAATAACATTTCGACATGCAGAACGCTGAGTAGCAAAATTTAAAATATTTTGAATGAGAAGAGACGTTCCACAGTCGTTTCACCTCTTGATGAATGAATGAACTACAAATCAGATAGGGTTTGTCCTTTTTGAGATATTAGGGAAATAACCTCAATATTCAAAATGGTCACGAATTTTTTGCCAATATCTGCACAAATAAATATCGGTCAAAACTGAAATTTGAAACACTGTTTCTAAATGTTGACTCTGAAACCTGTACCAAATTCCATTGAACTTTGATGAATATGTATCCGAAGAAAAAAATGTTTGCATTGAATCGAGTGTCTATATATCTTTCACAATTAGTCATGATGTTTCAATCCGAACGCGTTCGTATTTCTTGACACTGAGGAAATAAACTCAATCTTTCAAACTAACACCACTACGTAAAACAAAATTCAAGACTTTCCGCTAATATCAAATGTAATGTTTTCCACAGCAGATATCCGATTCACTTGATTTACAAAGTATCCACAAACTGAAAAACTAAAGTTATTTTCAATAACATTTCTGTAACAATTAAATATATCCTGAACCTCAACAGGTTGAATTCGAAAGAATAATTCTAGATTATAAATTTCGTTCGTTGTTATCGTCGTCAGATACACTCAACCAAGAGGGTGTCAAATCCGAAAGTCTGTTTGATGTAAAGACGTGAAATTCAAACAAGTAGTTTGCCGACAACCAAATGATGATACATGCGGAATATTTTTGTCTATGCTATATCCCTTGTCTAAGGTCACAGACCCCATTCAGAACAGGAAGATAGATTATCGGCTCCTAACTTTAGTCTAAGGCTCCAACCCTTAGTATTAGATTCTCGACAATTGATGAGATTTGCGGTTTGCTATTGATTTTTTTGCATATTATATCCTCCAATTTGATTTATCATATAAATACTCATTATTTTCTATATTCACGCTTATTTCAAACTGTCAGTACGAAAGATTTTGGATTTCGATAGAAACCAATAACGGATATCCACAGGTTGACGATAATCGTTTTACGCAAACCGAAATTAATGGAAACCTCCGATCAACCGAATTTTTTGGAAATCTGCATTATTTTAAATTGCGCTACTTAATTCGCGTTCTGCATGAAAAAGTGTTATTGAGATTTCAATGTTTCAAATGAATTTTTTCATGGAATTGGTTTTTGTGTTCTGAAAAACCAATGATTTATGAATAAAATAAAAGTTTTATTCAAGATATGAATGAGCTTCACGAAGAAATTTAATCTTCAATCCCGTAATCCGCAGGGTGATTTCTATAAATAATAATTTGATCAGATTTTCAGTACTTATGTTTAAGATATTGGGAGAGAAAACCCAAAAATATTTAATCTTACGATTATGAAATTGTCAAGAGCATCGATGGGGCATTTGATTATAAAATAATAACGCATCCATTAAAAATTTTTCGATATGTGTTGAAAATTTGGTAATCAATATTTTCATCTCCTTCTAGATGTATGACTCTGGATGAAAAATAAACCGATTATTCCAGTGAATTACAATCTTAGCACTAAATGCGATTATGTCATTTTCGACATTATTGGAAATTTGCAGCGTTTTTCCTCAGGAACCACTGTTCGGAAATCATCCGGGTGAAATTTTTTTGGTTTAGTTTTGTAACAGTAATCAACGTTCTGAGTTGCATGAAAATTCAGTGGTAAGTTAACGAGAAATAATTTTTTTTTCCCCACACTCCCCATTTTGAGCCCTTAGGGTACACCGATCCTGCTGAAAAGCTTGGAGGATCAATCCCGAGCGACACACGATTTTTCTACCAAGTTTCACTGATTTCGGTTCAGTACTTTCTGAGAAAAGCCCCGGACAACGGACGGACGGATTTTTTTTTATTAGTTTATTCAAATCTATATACTCCAAAACGTAAACTGTGAAATTTTCAGGGGGGGTTAAAATTTTTTTTTTGTTGGTCGATCACTAAGGTTTATTATTTGATTCTATCAAATAATAAACCAAAACCACATATATATGACCAAGCACAAGTGGGTATGATTGTTATTCGAATGTATGAGGAATGGCCGCAGGAGGATCACATAAAATTATTCTATCCATCCATTAGCTCATATATCTAAATAAATTTTTCATGCAAAATGAGAACTGCTTATGCATATATAAAAAAAAGAGTATGACCATTGTAACAATGGTATGACGCTTGTTCAAACGATTGTTTCCACAGTCGGTGAACTTGAAGGTTAATAATTGCTAATAATGGGATTGCTTCAGGAACCATATAAATTAGTGTGAAGTAAAAATGTAGGTCGATTACAATTATGATCCTAACTTGATCAATTTCCGCAAACCCTATAGAATCAGTCATCGCAGGGGTTGGTTAGAATAAAAACACACAATCACTAACTTTATGTCATACATTTTTCAAGTATACATATCAACAAATATAACATTTAAATATTCTGTATTCTCTATACATAAAAATATACATTAAATATATATTATTTAGCTCACTTCAATATTCAGTATTGAAAAATTATACTGATAATGATATAATAATATTTTTAAAATGATAAAACACAATCATTGTGTGCTTTCACAGAAAACAAGATTCAATTTCTACTTAATGTAGCTCCAATTAATGATATCTGAAATAAATTTATTCACACATGCCAAAATGATTTAAAGTATTAATGAATTGCACAAATCTCATACCACGGTAAATGGATTAAAATCTTGTTTGTTTTGCTATATGTACATCCTAAATGGATAATATACAAAAATAGACATTCGTTCCAAAAAATACTTTACAGCTCAACTTACGATAAATTTGAAAAATATCTTTAAAAATACATTTTATTAAATATTACTGTAAGAATCAAATTTGGAAAGATTAGATTATGTCTATCAATCAATAATTTCTGCTGCTTCCATAAAATGAAATGTACCAAAATATGTCTTCTCAATAAATGTTTTTCAGTCTTCAGTGAAATATACATTTGTCATAAATTGTATATTTTCTTTTAGTTGTCTGAATTTCAATGTGATCGTTTTCCAGTTCACTAAAGCAAATATCAGATGTATCAACTCCCCTCATTTCATGGGTTAATGTCTTGAACTACTCAGGTCGATCCTACCATACTAGGTAAGACTTCTAGATAACTCAAACAAAGGATAGTCAATGTGCATATCTGACTGCGATCAACATGCTACTTTCGATGTATTGTAGAATCGGCCTCAGAAGTATGCATTTATCTATCTCTTTATGCACACGATGAGAGATGAATAAAATGATCATTTTCAATTCGATACAATATACCTTTTCATGGGGAACAGTGAATGTGAATGATGTGCCACCACCAAATGAATTTATACTGAAAAAGATAAAATTATAGTAATTTCATGACATTCTAAACATTTTTTTGCGCAAAAACGCAATTTTAGTACAAAATCTACCTATGAAGCACATTCGAAACTAAAAAGTGTCAAGTGGATAAGTGAAACATTTAAATGTTTCGAAAGATATTAGTTGTTAAAAAGCTAACAGATGAAAAATAATATACAGATGGCAATGAGAATATAATGAAACTGTTAAAATGATGAAGGAAAAAGATTTTATATTTTATCAGTACATGCATTCAAAGTGTTACTGACTCCAGGTTACTTTGAGTACAAAGAAATCATGCGCAACTTAGCTATGATTTTTTTTCACAAATCAAACCCATTGTAGCTCAATCTTCTTCCTTTGATTCACAATATGTTTTCATTAGTGAGAATTCATTTCTCACACTTTCTCAAATATCTCAGAAGTTCGATACCATGCATGAATTCTAAATTAAGGGAAAAAGCATTGCATTCCAACAAATTTGTATGAGTTCCACTAAAACTATGACCAAAATAATTCATACTGAATTTTAAAATTTCTGAGATAACATACGAGTGTGAAGAAGGTTGATCTAAAGCATTTGAAAGTCAATTTTTGAAAAGATACCTACTATGGAAACTGTTTTCATCAAACCATACATTTAACAAAAAACACCAAATATTCCAATACTGACACCAAAAATTTCGACCACAAAAATTTAAAAAAAAACAATGATTATGCCTTCATAACCTGTAAAAAATGAAAATGAAAACGCTGAACATAATGATTACATACTATATCCACATTTCAATAACTTCATTTGCAAATTTTCAGATAACCATCAACATGATTATATTAAATTTCCACAACATTTCACTGTAAGGACACTATTAAAACCACTACAATTACACCAATGACCTCGATTTTACAATGTTGATTTCCTTTATAATAGTTATAGTTCAGTTGATATCGATATAGACTGAAATTTATTTGACCTGAATAACTATTGGTAAAAAAAAAGATAAGTTTCAATTGTTTCGATGTCAGAAGGTATAGACAAAGTCTACAAACAGATATGCAGCAAAGTATATACTTATTCTATTGTGTACTTTGGTTGATCCAACATTATTCTGTCAAAAGAGTTATAAAATAATTGAAATAATAGAAAGGAAGTTTTAATCATAATTCCAGTTTTTCCATTTTTAACATGAAAATGACAAAATTAATTATTATTATGATATGTTTAGTGTATAGATTGTTCTGTTCCGTTCAGTTAACTATATGATGTTTTGTATGGGTAGTCTTGCATTTACAGTTACTTCAAGAATATCAATATGGCACTTAATAAAATTCAATGAGTTGAAGACATTATTGCAAGAGAACTAAAGGAGAGCAGGATATGAAAGCCAGAAATTTCTTTCTTTGAACAAATTCTTAAGTGAATATATTCAGTGAAAAGTAATTCACCCATATAAATATTTTGGTGATAATTCAATACAATACAACCAATTCTTGTCTGAAAATCAATATCAAGACTGCAACTATTTCATGAAGGTATAATTTGAAAGACAAACACAAATAAAATTCTTTCAAAAAGATTTCTAGAAAAGACTTTTTATGGCACAGTTCAGTACTTTTTTATTTCACTAGTAAAAATATTAAGTTTTTTTACTGGAACCTCAAATGAGGGTGTCACATAATATTAATCATGAAATTTTAAAACTATACAGGGTGTTCTACAAGCTCTATGACGAACTTTGACAGGTGATAGCTATGCTTATTCTGAACATTTTTTTTCCTATGAACATAGATCTGATTCGTTCTCGTTTCGAAGTTACAAGCATTTGAAAAAATTTATTTCCATGTTTTGATCAAGTAGACTGACATAAAATATCGGTTGATATGGTAATTGACGTTATTTTAATTATTCATTTTTTGAGGCACAACCTTTTTGAATTCATTGATGACTTAGAGCTTAACATTGTAGGAAATATGTGGTATCAGCACTATGGTGCACCACCACATAGGGGGAGAAAAGTAGTCAGTTGGCTGAATGAACATTTCCCGAATAAATGGATAGGTCACGGAGTACCAATAATATGGCCACCTCGTTCGCCTGATCTAAATTTCTTAGATTTTTATTTATGGGGACATATGAAGCAGCTTGTTTATCATGTTGAAATCGAATCTCACCAACAGTTACTTGATGGAATTCAAGATGCAGCAAACCAAATACGAAACGACCCAAATCTGATCCGCGGAGTAACGGCATCTTTAGTTCGTCGATGTGAAACTTGCATTCAAGCCGAAGGTGAACATTTTGAACAATTTTTATAGTATCAAAATTTCCATTTATAATTGTGATTTGAACATGAAAATATTATTTTTCAAATGCTTGTATCTTCTTAACAAGAACGAATCAGATATATGTTCATAGGAAAAAAAATGTTCAGAATAAGCACAGCTACCATCTGTCAAAGTTTGTCATAGAGCTTGTAGAACACCCTGTATATTCTCAAACAGACCTTCATGAAAAAAAAACTTATGTACTTAAAGGACTATAACTGTTTTTAAGGTCCTGTAAAAATATGTTCCTTGTAACTGAATTAATGAAACTAATATTTCGATAGCTATTCAGGTTAGTGATTAATATTTACATAAATTATATTGATAATATTATTAGTTGGAAACTTTCAAACCTTTCTTATTTCCGAGGATATATACAGTTTACATAAAAAACAACCTAAAAGTATCCACAATCATAAATAACCAATATAAAAAAGTTACCTGCTCAGATAAAATTAACAATAACAAAAGAATTAATTCAAAGATTTAGATACCAACAAAAGAATTAGTGTTTACAAAAATAACTACAACAAGCAAATTTTATTAACTTGAAATTCAACATTCTACTGAATTATGTATAATTATTACCTTGATCAAAACAACTTGGATTGATGAGGTTGATTAATTCATTTTCACTGAGGGTGGTGAATCCTTGTGGTATCATCCTATCTTCAATTTTCTTCTCAGCAGAACTGATGTGAGACTGAGAAGTAATTTGCATTTCCTTTACAGAAATTGGAATTGTGAAATCAGTTTTTTCAATTGTGGTAGTTGGGGTGCTGAAATTATCACTACCTGTTGAATGCATTGGTGCTTGGATATTACTGAAATGATCACTCGATGTTGTTTGAAGTTGAGCAGAGATATTAGTTGATGAAGCAACATTAGGTCTGTTTTGACCCCCATTGTTGATCGTGAGGAAATTGTTCATATATAAACTACTGATTAATGGTTCCTTGTTTTCACTAGCAAGACATTCCATGTTTGAAATTTTTTTCTGCGTTTGAAATAAATCAACTGCTGCTTCCAAGAGAACTTCTTTTTCTTGAGTAGCTAATGACAGTTGTGTGGGCATAGTCACTTTAGATTGTGAAACATGGTCAGGAGATGCTTGTGCCATCATTCCTTGTGGACTCATTGTATTTGGAATCAAATTGTTCTCCATAGCAGCTAGACAGAGATTAGATGTGGGAAGAATTGAATCTTGTGACAAATTACTAGGTGAAGTATGACACATCATAGATGGGGAAACTTGAGAATTCAAAATAACTTCAGAAGATATAGTAGGCGCAACATGATTTGAGTTATTTTCTGTAGAGGATATTTGCGGCTTCAAAACTGAAGACACCATCATTGAAGCCTGTGAGGTCATAGATAAAGACTGGTTTTTGGTAGGTACCGAAGGCATTGACGAGTCCTTTACAGGTTCAGATCTATTAGAAGTATTATGTATAAGATGGTCAGCTGCAGAGTTCAAAAATGCATCTAACTGACAGGTTGTTGACAAGTTTGTTTGGATTAGTGAGGATGATTTACTATCCTGATCAGTCTTAGTCATCATGGTCATTGCAGTGTTTCCACTGCTCTCAACAACAAAAGTTTGTTGGGATGGCATGAAGGTGGGTTCTGTTAGTCTCGGTAAATGACTATCAGGAGCGGGGATGACATCATTTGAGTTTTGTAGGGGAATGCACATGTTTTGATTACTCAGTAACGAATTAGTTAACATTTTATTCTTGTAACATCCTGTTAATAAGGTATCAGTTCCTGTAGAATTCTTGACTCCTATTTTCTCGAGATAATTTTCAATACTTTGTGCACTCTGAGTGGGTAATGCAGATGCCTCTGTTATACCGAAATTATTGAAAGTTACCATACAAGGGGAACTGGTACTAACAAGATCGGCTACAGTTCCCATGGGAAATTTCATAGTTAAATCCATAACTTTTGTTTCATCAACTTTTTCCAAATGATGGGAGTCAACTACACTTTGTTGATGTAAAGGATTAGTATTCAAAAATAACTGATTATTAGGGCCAGTACATTGCATACTCGTACTACAGGAACTGTCTTCATTCAAAATTGTCATATTAGAGTTGTCCACATTGACATCCAATGAGTTTTCATGAAGAGAACTCATACTTCTGCTCACAGAATTTCTTCTGACGATTAAATCACTACTTTCAGATTGACTCATATTGGAGTTTTCGTGATGGAGTATATCTGCAGTAGGTCCATTACTATGGTGCATAACATCAATAGAGTTTTCATTTATCATGGAGATATTAGAATCACCATGATGAACATCTAAAGAACTTTCAGAGATATGTCTGTATCTTTCATGACAAACATCGGTAGAGTCCATAACAGAATTTTGACTGTTTTCATCGATATATTCCTGTTTCAAAGTGTGTACGGGTGGGGAAAGTATTTCGTTGGACTGAGAAAGACTAGGTCTTCGAGTAGCTGTTGGAACCATGCTGGTTTCAGGAGGTGGCATAATGCTCAAGTCTTGCTCTCTCTTGCTTAAAGATGCTGGCCATAGCATCTTATTGAAAAATGGTGTTTGTTGGGATGTGGCTTCTGGGGACACTGCAAATATATGAAAAATCTATTAGCGACAATTTCATGGCTCTAATATTCATTATAAATATAGCTGCTCTCAAAGCCACTGTAAGAAAATGAGGGACATATTTCTATTCAAGCCAGTTTTGGTGTTTTAAAAGAAATCTGGGAAAAATCTTTCCGATGTCAATTAATTTTCAAAATTTTTTTGATAATTATCCAATAACGAGGCTTGATAGACATGATCCACAATGTTGACGCTCCATTTTCACACAGACACATATTCTTTTACCCGAATAATTCATTCCTAGTATTTTGGCTTTTTATACATTGCATCCTATTCAAAAAAGGATTATGACAAGAATGTAAGTATCCATATTTTTAGTTGATGAAAATTTTATAAGATATCCTCTCTACTTAACATTTGTGAAGTCAATTCCTGTGTTTCTGAATTTTATTTCATTGTCCTAGATTTTGTGGAAACTTCTCCCTTATTATTACTACTTTTACTTGATTTTTATTTTTGATTCATTCTGAACTATCCTACTGAAAAACTATTATTATTTTATGGCAATATTTCTATCTCTTAGATGTTTCAGAAACTGTTCTTAGTTCATGCGATATTCATATAAGGAAAATATCAATTCAGTGATATAGTGATGATCTTTACTGATTTATTACTGAAGGATATGAATTTAATTCAAGAAAAAAATATTTGTTTGACTCTCATTGATTTGGGCCCCTGCTTAAAGCAAATTTTAAAAATTTTAAAATTTTATGGTCATCGCTCTTTATATCACATTTTATATAAGGTTTGCAGAAAAACCTAGAGGATGCAATAGGTCTCTTACATGTAACACGAATTATATTTTCATGTTTTTCTCATTCTATATCGATACAAAATCATAATGTATGCTATCACACACTTCAACCATTCGCGAATATTGAATAATTCGGTATTAAAAATGTACTCGGTACTCAAGGTCGAAGCGGGAGAAACGCGTCAGATCGCCTTCTAAGTCACTCGTTATTGTACGATTCACCGATAGATATAGTCGACGCTGTCTATTGGCTTGCTAAAGAGAAAAGTACACGAGAAGAGGGAGAGAGTGGATATATCCCCGGTACGTCACGAAAGCCGCGAAGTTTCGTCCGTCTGAACAGTCGATATGTGGAGTCAAATTTAAAAGATCATCTTCTCGTTGAAAATTGTAATTTTTGACGGCGGTTAAAGTTTTTCAGTAGTCTCAAGGCTAGAACATTTGATTCCAATGATAAAAAAAAATCAGGCAAGAGACCTATTTGATGTGAGGAGAGTAAGGGCCATAAAGTTAAATTTTGATTGTAGAGAGGAACCTTAAGGGAATTTATTGAAAACTAATAGACTGCCAGAAGGAATAATATCCTGAAGCACATTCATTCATTCAGTGCATTGACATTGCGGATCTAAGAAGGGTATTTTCCAGGCAGGAACAGCTGAAAATAATAAAATACCCTCTAAGCCATGGTGCACCTAGCAGCTAGCAACCTATGATTTCTTTTGGAATCCTGTGAAAAAGGCTCTTGATTGATTCAGTTTCTAAATACTTAGTATTATTTTTATGTTTACTTAAATCTATATGTGTTTAAATTTAATATGTCTGTATGAGGAAAAATGACATTATGAATGTATAACACTTAGACATGACCCTTTTTTTCTAAGCGGAAATTTTGAATGAATTCCAAGAAAAAAATCGGTAAAAATTGATATTATAACCAATTTAAAATTCAATTCACGACGTACTTTCAGAATTCAGTTCTGTTTTTTCGAATATTGTCTCGATGTACTCATATTTATGCTAACACATACATGTCATTTTTCCTTTAAATCAGATACTGGAACTTACCAGCACGAAATTGTCTCATGTAAACATTTCTGAAACAGTCAAATTCAAAAAAAGACAAATTTCAAAAATTATCATTTATATCTAAAATAGAAAATAACAACTGTACAACTACACTATGTAGTCTTTTTGAAATTTACACAACGTAAATTATTACTAATTGACGGTTTGCCAAAATTACACAATTTCGAAATTGATTTCAATTTGCTACTATATACATTCCAATTCTTCGGAGTCCTCAGATTGAAAATTATCGAAGAGAAATATGAATTATGAAAAAAATACATGACGAAAATTTTGATGATCTGTTTTTGAGAATTCGAAGCCAAATGAAAATATTTTGAATATTTTCATATGTTAGTGAATTTATTTGAATGCAGTTTTTTATTTTTCAAAATCAATGATGTATCAACTCTTCTGTTTCACATGCTGGTAAGTCTTTAACTTAGTAATAATGATCAATAAAATAGATGATATGTATGTGAAATTCTATTATGATATTTCAGAAAAATCTGCAGGAATTCCAGTTTTCAATTGAATGTGATAAATGAATCTCCATTGAGAGAGAATATTTTTCTATTCATTGATGAAATAAAAATCCCTATTTCTTAATACAGGGATCTTAACGAAAAGTTTACTCTATGAACATATATATAACTCTTCCATATAAATATAATATTCTATCAGAATTATGGAATAATTATAATTTTGGGAGTTGTTATTATTATTATCTAAAGGGTTTTTCAACAAGAACTTTGTTTTTTAAAACAAAATAAAACAAAGAATTTAGTGGAAAATGAATAAAATTTTTATTGTATTATAAAGAGAAAAGTTCGGCAATTATGAATGAAAAATGATATCTGACAAATGTCCACCACGACCACGCTGACAGACGTTGATTCTTTCATCAAAATTTTTAATCACTTTTTGGCAAGATCGAGGGTCTATTTCGTTAATGACATCACGGATTTTGAGTTTTAAGGCTGCAATCGATTCGATTGGCTCCGTATAAACTCTGTCTTTAACGTAGCCCCACAAAAAATAATCCAGTGGTGTTAAATCACACGATCTGGCCGGCCACTTAACAGCTGAATTTCGCGAAATTATGCGATCGGGAAATTTGGTTTGCAATAAATTGATCGTTTCATTGGCTGTGTGACATGTGGCACCGTCTTGTTGAAACCACATTTCAGTGACATCCATGACATCAATAATAGGCCAAAATTCAGTTGTTAACATCTCGCGATAGCGTGATCCATTGAGAACGTCGTGAAATTGATAACTTTTGATCTTCTTCAACACTGTGGCTCACGGCAGCGATGTTTTCTGTTGAACGACCCGGTCGAACACGTGTTGGTGTTGGCACATTTTGTACCGAGCCTGTCGACTCAAATTTCGCGACCAAATTCTTGATAGCGGTCTCAGAAGGACGTTTATGTTGTCCGAAAATATCACGAATTTTACGAAATGTAACTTTAACAGAACGACCATTTTCATAGTGGATTTGAATTATTTTAATGCGATTTTCGAGCGAAATTGAATTCATTGTAACAATTGCCAAAGCATATACTGCGAATACGTCAAAAAACTAAATGTCAAAACTGTCATGTGGTGCCGGTGTTACCACATTGAAAAACAAAGTTCTTGTTGAAAAACCCTTTATGTCAATGGTAGCGAAATTTTCCTCAATAAGCAAAAATGATGATTATTGATGGAGGAAAAAGAACCCAATATGACTGTAAGTGCAACTTATATGAAAGAGTTTCGGCAAAGCATGTAATAGAGCTTTACGTTAAAAACCCTATGATGTATGTATGCAAGTAATGTTGAATTTTGAACAAATCTCATACCAAAGTAAAGATCTGTACAAATTGCTTAATTAATGTTTTTAGTGAATTTAGTCAAACATATGGATTCTTATTCTTTTTTCTCAAAACAGAAAAGTTCCATGAAGTCCTGACTTCTTTATATGCAAATGTGCAATGTTTCCATATTGACAGACTTGTAGATATAGGAATTTTGGAAGAAATATCGTATATTCATGTTACTTGCATATCAGTTCTATGTGTAATAATAAATAATAGCCTAGATTATAAAAAAGTGAATTGTTACTGTTTAGTACCCGAGTTAAAACCAGTTTGGCGAAGCGAATATCTGGCTGAATTGATTCAGGCCCCGCCCGCAGAGTATCTATGATGGGTGGAAGCTCCTCTACGAACGCAGAGCCTGTATACTGTATCAAACAAAGTGAAAAAAATATTTGAATAAAAGTATAACTTATCTAAATGAAAGTTACATAACATTTACTGAACTACATTTTATATTCATAACAATTCACAACATGCATAACGCTATAATGTTAACAACTTAATGAAAATACATTTCAGAATAAGAAAACTAGATTTTAAGAAACATTTTGTATAATTAAACTTGTATAAAACTTGTTTGAAAATGGTAAAAATACATTTCAAAAATACTTCACATTATTTTATCACATATATAATTATCACAGATCTAAATTTCTAAAAGCTAAGTTGCTGTATATGATGAACTTTCTGCCTGAACAAATAACAGAAAAATGAAAAATTTTCTTGTCCATATTTATTGGGTAAAATCTTGATGGGGATTACATTATATGAATGTTGTGATGATTATCAATAAATTCATCCAACAGAGTATATTGCAAAGGAAAATTTCACTGGAATGCATTCTTAGTCTTGGAAAAAATTGCATTTTGCATCTATAAGAATAGATTATTTGTTAGAAAATAGACTTATTAATTTGGATAGAATAATTCAAACTACAATAATGTAATCCAATCTGAAAGTCTTGAGAAAATATGTACTAAACAATTATCCATCTTCAAACACACCTTCATTCTCTAATATCAGAATCCACCACACCTTTCAATCTTCATATATACTGAACTACACAGTCATACCTTAGTACATATTTACCCCTCATAAAATATTTACTGTCGGTTTGTTACGATCCATATTCGTTGATCTTTACGATCAAAATAAATAAAAGTAATTTAATGAAGGAAAAATTCATTAAGTATAAAATCTTTGTTATATTCGAATATAAATATTTCATAACAAACTGTCAGTTTCATTCATCAGTAAAGTACAGCAAAAATTGGTTCAGAGTTTGAATCTATATTTGTGAGGATACTTTCAAAAATTAAATTGGTTATGAAATTAAGTGAAATGCAAAAGATATTTTTGTTGTACTTTGTAGATAACGCACACATTCAGAAAACTCATGCAGAAAGCATGCTTTGAGAGACCAACTCACATTTTAATTTGTTGTTCGGATGTTATAAATTTTCTCTTTATACTTACAGAAATCTTAGTACGTCAAAACTCTACCTACTTCGTACGTAGAAAAAACTGTAGGTTATTAGTGTGTAATATTTTTCCTTAAATTTTGAATTGGTTTAGATGATTTTGAGTACCTATTAATGATTTGAAAAACAAAACAGAAATAGTAGAGTTTAATCGATAATGAATATAAATTTCAATTGTATTATTTTTGGAAAAGATGAAAGTCTCTGTTGTGCCAATTTCAGACATCAGAACAACAAAACTGAGTTGGAGTCTCAATAAAAGACTCAAAATGACAATTAATTTTAACTTACCACTTAGTACTGCCCCGTTTACAGGGGTATATACAAACTGATGTGATTCACTAGCTTTACCACTAGCAACCACAAATAATCTCACCGAGACTGGTTCTACAATGCTTTGCCTTCTATATGGAGGTACTACACATACAAAGTGAGTCTGAAACAAGGTTTATTATCAACAAATTAATTTTTTTTATTTTGCGCATACAAGAATAGTTGGGAGAAATTTATGATTTTCAATTAGTGTCATTAATATGTGGTTCGATTGGAAACAGGTTCTGACTTTGAAACAATTTTTGCCGCTTTTTTTCTTCTATTTTTTTACAACATGAACACAGGCGATTAAACCCTTTGTAAAGTCCAAGACAATTGTTAAAATTAAGATGGTTTTTTTCATGAATAAATAAATAAATTAATACTTACTTGTTGCAGAAACTCCTTATCGGGTACACAAGATTGTTCCCAACTCACTGAACGATCGTCGTTCGTTTGTTGAAAATATACTTTCGTATCCTTAGAGAAATTTTTTCCCAGGACAAATAGTTCTAAACCACCAGTGGCTGGGCATGCAGTTAAGGACTTTTTACTTATCTCCGGAACTCCAGGAGGTTGTGCTGTAAAGATATAACATTACATAGGCTGAATTCATCAAGAATCTTCGGATATGTCATTCTCATAAAAAATCATATCAAAAAATAAAAACTCAAATAAGAATATACTTACTACAAACAATAGGTTGAGAACAAACTTGCAATGTCTCTTGTCTACCATCTTCATGATTCAAGGTAGTTCGAAATATCATTCTGCATCTTGTAGATTTTTTTTTGCTTCGATTACCCAATTGATCAGGAAACCGATGTTCTACATCTACATTTCTCTCTTTCAATATGCCAACGCAATCGCAAGTAGCGCTCATTTCTTTTATTGGGTCCAGTTGCAGTTCAATCACACAAGTGCCTTCGATTTTCCGCTCAATACAGGGTGTAGAATTTTTTCCACTGACTTTGCAAGCTTGATAGAACATATGGGGACTCACCTTACCAACATCCGTTCCAATAAAAACCTTTAAATAAGGATAATTCTTTTATTCAATAACTTTCAATTGAAATCCGATAAAACTTGAAATGACAGAATTAGTTACAAGGATACTTTCAGAAATATCCACATATCTTAAGCTATCGTGGAATATTTTTTGAAAGATTTACTAGATATGAGAATATGAATTTTTTATGAACTGGCAAATATAATTTCATTCCATCAAATTTGGAATTATGGTCATTCATATCGACCATAGCACCTTTTGAGCTAACTGCAACATTAATTTTGCATTTTTGGCATAGCATCATTGCTTACAAAATGTGATGTGTGTTTATGATGTGGACTAATCTTGGTGCTCTATTGTATACGCACAGACCAACAAGACAAATCACTTCATCGTTTGCGGGAATCGCGTCTCTCCGACCTTGAGAAATATAACAGACATAACCACACTTTTTTCTTCCTCGAAACAGCTGTCAAATTGAATACTTGATTTTGGAATATCTAAAATCGAAATGTAAAAACGGATTTGTAGGGATTCAGGAATCACAAAATCAAAATCAGACTAAGATTTTTCGATGAAACCATTTGAAAAACAAATTTCCAACACCAAAGCGAGTGTTTTGTCACACCTCAAACTCCTGTAGAAGAACTCTGTTGGAGTAAATGAAAATTTTGGAAAAATGTTATAGAAAACCCGTTTACCTTAATCAGAGAATCTTTGTAGTTTCACATCAAATGAGATTCATTTCAATATAAAATCAAATTATGAATAGACCAACTTTGTTCGATTCCAATCCTTGTGGTTGTGCAATCATATACAATTTTATTAGACATCCCATCGTTTTAATTGAATAATGGAGGTTGTAATTCTTTTACTTCAGGTGCGATTCCTCTATATTATATAAAATGAACATTATGAATGAGTCCACCTACGTTCGATTCCATTTCTTGTTGTATAATTAAAACATTTAATGAGGACTGTCATCATAAAATAGAACCTCAAAGATGACTAAACAATTGATTTGGTTGTAAAAAACTGTTTGGATTATATTCTTAAATGGAACAGATACGAAATTATTCATCAATTAATAGGATGAAAAATTCATTTCAGTTTGTTTACATGTTTATAACCTCTTCATCTTCAAGCAAGTCCGAAAACGGCGAGAGTGACGTAATCCTATTCCTGCAATCTGATTGGCACCCCAAAGCACCCCAAACGCCTACTAAAATTCTGATTAGCTCGATTCAGGGTCATATCTGCGTTGACATAGATTTCCTAAGTAAATGACGCGTGTGGTTTATCTGGTTGATCTGTGGTATACGTATGCTTGGATTATAGAATAAAATTATATGAGGATTTTTCTAAATTCCAAAGAAAAATATGTTGCTACTAGTACATATCCATGAATCACAGAGTAGTTCCTAAGAAAACCCCAAGATATCATACCTGTAAGGTAGCAGGTTTATAGTAACCATTGAGCTGAACAATGGGAAACCCATTTCCTTCTCTATCTTTAACAGCACCTCTGCTGCCTTCTGTTTGGTATCGTGCTCTATGTTGCTGTTCTGGTTGCCTTATAATACTTAAACTAGCTTCAGCTGAAAGAGATGTTTATATTAATAAGATCGCCGACATACTGGAACATATTGAATTGAATGGAATCTGTTGGTGTTGAGTGGACCTTTATCCATTACAAAACTGAGGAATTCTAGGGTGCGTTAACATTCTACGCCGTGTGACGCCGGGCGCGTCCCAAAGCGTTCAGATGATTACGTCTGGCAAATGGTTAGGTCGTTCAGATGCTTGGGAGAAACTTCACCGGGTCCAACCGTCCAACCCAGCCCGTACATGGGTAGAAATTGATCATGCGCTTTGCAGTTTATAAAGACAGGAGTGAGAAGTTTGGGTTATGTTTACAATTTCAAAATCAGATTTAATAGTTGTTAACTCTCGAACTGGTTGTATCTCAGAAATATATATTTCTTCTTCTGACGGTCTGTTTCACAAAACATTGATTGAAAGATCAAGGGCCTGAATGTCAATCAACAGTAAATTCTGTGCTCGTTTTTAGTTCATTTTCAGCCCAACCATCGAATGCGAACCTTAATCAACGATTCGATCGGCCGTAAGAGTTTTGTGTAACCGACTGTTAGACTGTATATGCATTTTTGCCTTGCCAAAAAGCGGGATATCAAAAATAATATTTTTTTGGGGTTAAGTGAGATAAGATGAAATTTGACATTTACAGATATAACACCACATCATTCAGATGAATCTTCTGTCAACAGCTACAACCAAGAAAAATCCTACCATGCGATTTTTGTCTACCAGGTAAAGCATCTGAACGCACTCCAGTATGTAACCAATCAACCAACAATTTTTCTTAATGAAGTCTCTGGTAAAATTTCATAGTAAGAATACTAACAAGATTGAAAATACTGCCAGATATCTAGCAATGCTGTGACCGAACATTGAAATCCTAAGGAAACTATTCAATATCTTTCAAACACATCTTGTAGGTTCCATGTTAGATCAAACTGTCTGTTAATGAAGTGTTTGATATTATTTTCTAGACTTATATTTGATTTCTCATTTGACACTCAAGTTTACTTCTTCCTTAATTATAAGGTATTTTGGAGGGATCAGTTTACTTCCTTTGAAGGATTTCCAATTTTGCTCTGATAACGTTTCAATTCTTCATTTGCTTTATATTTCATGTAAGTGTATAAGAATATTATTGATTATTTGAATCATTTAAATGAGTTTAAAATTTGTATACAGGTATGACTTACAGAAACGAGATGAGGCAGACAATTGGGTAGAAAGAGTGATGGGGGTGGTTTGAGTATGTCTTGAATTTAAGGGTACACATGAATTAACAGATCTACCAGAGGAAGTGTGCTGGTTATTTGATAATCCCATCGCTGGTATCGAGTTAGAAGGCGAGCTTCCTAGTATTCTGAAAGAGAGAAAAATTTGGTCAGAATACATGTTAAGGATATACAGAATGAAATATAGAATTATAAACATTTGACTGTTCGTTTTAGCAATAAAAAAAAATGCTTATCAGCTTAATTTAAAGGAATTATTTTTATTTAGTAGCTCATGACTACGCTCTAGGACTTTATTTTACATCGCTGTAATGGCGGGATCAGACTTTATTTTATATCATTGAAAAAGCGGGTTACCTACTTGCATTTCGAATTATGGAAATCCTTTTTAATGAAAAGAAAAAGCACTCATGTTAAAGAAAAACTATGTAACCTTGAGATAATTTACATAATCATATTTAGAAGCATTGAAAAAAAACATCATATGCATGTTTTTTTAGTTGAGCTCTTCAACAAGCTAAACGACTCCAATGTTGAGTAGATACAATAAGAATTTGAAATTAAAGAAGAAAAAACCTTACGATGAATTTTCTTTACTGGATCGGATTGTCTCAGGAAAACAGTATCTATCATTGTCTTCATCGTGTTCAACCTTAACATCTATTCTTGGCTTTTTAGCAACTGAACCAGGCCAACTTAGTCGGTCAGCTATGCCTATGTGATGTCGGTTATCTGTGTGATGATCAAAACTGAAACAAAAAAAATTCACTTCAATATAATGTGAATACTTACAACATGAACATGAATTCTTAAACAATAATATCTGTTCTTTACTAATCAATCAGGGCTTAATTTCGAAGTATATAATAATATGAAAATAAGAAAACTTTTTATGAAACAAAAAATATGGATTACATCTACCCAAAATATAGGTTAACAACATCTCAGAGGCAGATGGAATATAGATGCTTAAAAGTGTATAATTCACTACCAAATAGAATAAAAACTATGAGTAATATCAAGACCTTTAAAAAAGAATTATTTGAATATCTTATGAATTTAGAGCCCTACAGTTTAGAAGAGTTTTTGAACTGTAGATAGACAGTTTATTGACGTTGTTTCATTTCACTTTTGTGTACATGGTATATGTAAGGTGATTGTGAAATAAAAGGACGTTATTATTATTATTATTATAATGAAGATATTCTGTTGATATCCTGAAACAAGGGCCAGTGAATCCAAAAATGTAAATGCTTCAAGAAATGATAATTACTGATGCAATGTTCCAAACAATTGAATCTTAATGCAATGATAAACCGCGAAGGATAATTCTTATGCTACACGATTTTTCATAGGCATTTTAAGCCACATGTTGCATAGTAAAGAGAGTATAGTAGTTGATGGATCAGCATCCTTCTCTTTCACTTTTTCCTGAAAGTATTCCAGTGGAAAGTTGACAGCTGTGAATAATAAATGAATAAAACCGAAATGAAAAATCTATTTTCGTTGGAAAAACCGGAATTTATATTTTTATTTACTAGGTATACTCAAACCAGGAATGAGAGTTTAGTTAATTTCAAAGATTATGAATAGGTGCCTGGAATGTTTGTTTAAATGTATATACTGGGTAAGTAGCAACAAGAGTTTAAGGGTATTTTCTTTGGTCACCGTGTGGAGAATCTCTTCCATGTTACTGCGTTTTAACTGCTCATACGTTCTTCAGCAAGTCAAACATCTGCATAATTAGTTTGTAACACCACAAGGTATCATTTTGGCCTTGACAGATGACCAAAAATACAAAGGATCAGAAAAGTACCTCAAACCAATATTCATAACACATTGAATGAAATTTACACAAGGATAAGTTTATAAAAATACATATTTTCACTGTTAAATATATTACACGAAAATTAGATTCCTTGATTTTTCGTCCGAAAATGTTCTCAACCATGAGGATGAACTTACTGATGGAAAATCCGAAGTCAAATTCAATTGTGCCTAGCCGACCGTAGGTGCTGTAAATTAAGAAGGAACATACCTAGAGTCTTAAAATTCGGAGTAATCGGATGACACAGATCGTAGGTCCAGTATTTAACAATAAGTAACCAACTTTCAGCTCGATCAATTCAAGGTTCGTAATTTCGATATTTTCTCAAGAAATACAGTCGAGGCAACGAATTTGAATGGGCTCGTAAAAGCTCCTAACCTCAAGCTGTATAGAACTTTTTCATTGTTCTACTTGGTTTTAAGTTCATCTGCAAAATGATCTTTTAACTCTAAATCCAATTATCCAAAAGTTATTGTACTTCAAGTGCGCACACCGAACAGAACGGGAATGCTAATAGACTCAGCGAGCAATGCGCTATCATTGAATAAAGAGTAACAATTTAAAAAATAGTTTGAAGATGAACTCAAAAACAAGGTTAAACAATGAAAAAGCACCAACCTTAGGGATCTTGTTTTTATGATATTTTCAAACAACTGAAAGATTAAAGTGCAATAATGTTATTTTGATAACTTGATCCGTGTGCTTTTTATTCAAGTGTGAAGAATATAAGATATTTTGATCCGTAAAGACCAATATCATGCCTTTGTGATTCTGAAAACTCACTATTCAGATGTTTAACTAGCTGTTTGTCATATCTAAATTGAAAACTTGAAGGATTTTTGTGTTGTATGAAGTCGATCAGAGACCCTACCCTTTAAGCCTGGTTCTTTCTGGAAATGTTTGGGTGAATCAATGCAACCTTCACACACATGAATATCTTGCATCATGTTTTATTTGCATTATGCATTCAAGATCAGCAATTGATAAGAAAGCTTTTTTATGAGAGTGGATCAGTGAATCCGTGACTAACAAACAAGCGCGCAAAAACATGAACAGAAAACTAAATGGATCATTCATATATCATCTATATATTTTCTATAGGAAGACTCTCAGCGGAATAGTGTAATTGAACATTTATTTACATAATGCTATGCAGAATCATTTCTACAACCATACTGCATATACTTCATCATCTTCCGTTACGTTGTTTAGATGGAAAATACAGACTAATACTAGGGGTGTACTACGATGAATATCAGGGTTGAAACAAATTTTACAAAACCTATCAGTAAAGAAGCAAATATAGTCAATAGAGAGATATTGCAGTGTCAAATTTGCGTGACGTTATTAACGCAAACGTTATTTTTGATATCTAAGCATGCGCAGATTCAGTTTCAGAATAACGCGACGTTAATAGCGTTTGCGTCTAACGTTATTTACGGAAAATTGCGAGCCGCAATTTACGTTGCGCTATTCTATATCGGAAGGATTCGTTAAGCTTCGGGTTCTTTCGGCTCCGATCACTGCCATAGAGAAGCTATTTGTAATATGTTTTTTGGTGTTGATTACAAAACCTTCTGGGATTTTTTAAACCTATTTTATAATGCCTATTAGACATAAAAATTTCTTGATGCTACCTCAGCAATTTGTTTTCATTTATAGGTATTTGTTACTTTTTCACGAATGGAGAAATACTTTTGGAAGCAACATGAGGGGTTTGAAATTAGGAATAGCTTGAACCATGCCAATTATATTGTTCAATATATAACTAGTTCCACTTCTTCTGCAATAGCACCGCTTCCGATTCCTTTTTCATTTTATCCAGAATCAAAAAACTAATGTAGAAATGCAAATGATTAAACTTTAGGAGTTTGTAACACAAAAGTCTCACATAACCTAACCAAACCAACTGATAACTAACGCAACGATAACAAAAATGTGTAGCAATATGTCTACTTTTGGAATGACCGTTAAAACCTAAACGTTATTTTTAGCGTAACCGTAATAACATAACGTTTGCGCTATTCGAAAGTTGCAATATCTCTCTACTGCTGAATTTTACTGAATACAAATCTGAAGGAAACTTTGAACTGCATAAACCCAGCTTTATCTTCATTGCTCTGCTTAAAATTTGCATATAGGTTGTGTTCACAAGTTTCGTTTCAAAGGTTACTGTATTTGTTGTAGATTCTCTTATAAACCCTTTAGAAGCTATGTATTCTCCATTCACTTTTATATAAGTAACTTTCAATTCAGGTGCGTGACGCCCCTGGGGCTTGACGAACTGAGGCTTCACACCAGGGCTATTATGAGACAGGACGTTAACAAAGCGGAAAATTATCACAAGTTTGGTGTTTCACAATTGTTGTAAGTGCATGAAGCCTCGAAAATTCTGGTGGTGCATCAGTGGAAAGGCTTAGGGACCGCAAGTGTCTGACCCTCTCGCGAACAAGCAACCCGACTGGCGCGCCTCCGAGGCGCATCGGGAGCGCCCCAGACGGTAGCTGAAAAGGGGTTGTTGTCAGTGGTAAGCCTTGGAATAGGTTTATCGAGTTTTTGTATCAAGTACTGAGGCTGGTCGGCGGGACTTTCTCCATCGTTACATATTTCATCGAAGGCTCTATGGTTTGGTTTAGTTGCATTGTTACATAAGTAATTACTACGACCTTTGTGTAGAAAGGACTTTATTGAGCATATGCGAGTGAAGGAAGCGGGTATTATGCGTAGGGTTTGTTACCGTTTCCTTACTTCACGACAGGAACAGCCCTGTTTATTATTTACCCCACAGCTAATGGTTAAATGGTTCCCTAGAAACCGAAAAAAAAATTTTCCAGCTAGGGGATTGACCTTACGATCATGGAGACAGGTCTCAACTAGCATTGTTTAAACAATGCTACTACTGAACAACAAAAGTATGGATTCACCTGGTGTTTGAGGCATTTCATGTGTGTACAGATACAATTTGCCGATGTTGTTAATGAACATATATTCAATATGATTTGGAAACTGTCGCTAGTATGGAACATTTCGGTTGTTCTGAAAAATCTAAGATTTATGACTCATGTCAATCGCTTCGAGGTTAACAGTAACATTTTTTCGTCACGAGAATGAAATGTTCCACAGTTGGGTTTTCTCTGCGAATTGGAAGACCACAGACAAGCTATTTTTGTCTAGATGTAGTTTTATTTAAAATGTCAAAAGATTCATGAAATATCGGAAGTTCCATTCAAGTCGCCCAATAAGGCATACATACAATAATAACTATTTGATTTCACAGTGGATAGAATACTGATAACAAGACAGTGTGTATCTCTAATCCACTTACACTTTCTGCGTCTAACGCACGTTTCGGAAACCAAGTTTCCTTTGTCAAAGACATATCGTTACTAGTTACGAGTGACAAAGGAAACTTGGTTTCCGAAACGTGCGTTAGACGCAGAAAGTGTGAGTGGATTAGAGAGTAGTTACACACTGTTTCGTTAAGGCATACATATATCTACATAATCGTCATATATTCGGATTCTCTTGACAGAGTGAGATGAGATATTATTGTGAAATATATATTTATACTATACATACAGGCTGAATGGTTTAATGGTACAAAATAATCGGAATAATTGGCGACTATCTCAAATTCTCACCAGGAGTTAGACATTTACCGAAAAAATATAACAATTCTCTGCGAGAAATATGTCTTTATTTTTAACGCCCTCTCAACTCAGCCTACGCATTGAATTCAAAGTCCTCAATTTAAATAGCTTTCGGAAAGGAGGAGTAATTCTGGATGATAACAATTAATTCTCCCGAAACTTTGCTGACCTAGATTGTCGTCTTTCTTGAGAATCAAATTTTACAATTTTCAATATTTCAAGATTCCTCAAACTCTTGAAAGTTTTATTTATCTATTTCAACACTATGAGGGAAAATATTATTTCATCCACAAAAGGTCTAGTGTTGAAATGAACCATTGTGATGATTTTTCGATAAAAATAAAGGAACGCATTATTTTACAGCAGTAGGCTTTTCATTTAATCTCAACAATCGTAAATCTTCTAAGCAAGTTTGACATTTCAATTAACTTATTGATCAAGTGCGAGATAAATCGTCACAAGACAAACAACTGATACTTACAATAGACAATCTGTTCAAACAAATTTCGTTAAGATAAATTGAATCCGTACACAATCGTCATAGGTTCAGATTAATTCAGTTCTTCTCTCGGAAATATTTAAGTTAAATTTTTTTACTAATTATTATATCCGGAAATGCTTTAGAATTGACACCATATACAAAAATATTAATATCATTGAGAAAAATGAAAACTCTTGAATAGTATTCCTATTTTTTAGTATAAAAAGATATTCTTATTTGTAGTTTAATCAGAATATATCGATTACAGAACCATTTCTTTTTTTAAGGGGTAATACCTAATAAACATAGACAGAAAATCTAGAAAAGCACTGCCGTGAAGGCAGCAACTTTTGCGCTCATGTTCAATGTAGCTTCGGCAACGAATTTAAACATGCGCGCAAAAGCTGCTGCCTTCACGGCAGTAGTTTCTAGATTTTTTTTCGCTAAATTACTGGATTTCAATTCGATCTAAACTGTATTTTTGGAAATATTGGAAAAACAACATTTTGAATGGGTTTGGACCTTAATTACGAAGGCCGAATTCGTGAATGGGTAAAATCCACCCAATGATTCCGCAGATATACCCATTCAAAATTTTATTTTCCCAATATTTCCAAAAATACAGATCAGATCGAATTGAAATACAGTACTTCATCGAAAAATTACAGTTCGAAGGTTCATACAGAATTTAATGAGGATATAATAAGAGAATCACAGAAAATATTTTTTCAAATTGTTCTAATTACACGATCATCAGGAAATTTTGCGTGAAGTTTTCTTTCAGCGTCTTCAAACTAGCTGCGAAGTTTTATCAGGATTGAATTATTATTTCTTGAGTTATACCGGAAAAACAACGATATCGAGAAGAAAACCTCGATATTTGACATATTTTTTCCCAACATCTCTAAAACTCATGATCGTATCGAATTGAAATTTGGTACACTGCTGTGAAATATGAAGCTCAAAGTCCGAGTGAAATTCGTTTTCGGATATGATGAACGGTTTCCAAAAAAAAATTTTTTTGAAAAAATTTTTTTTTTTAATTTACTGACAGTATGATCCCGACAAAATTTGGCTCAAAGTTGCGCGTCATTATACCCCACCTAATTGCCAAGTTTAAATCCAATCGCTCAAGCAGTTTCTGAAATAAAAATTAAATAACTTCAAAATTTCAAGTGGCTATAACTCCGAAACTGTTAGACCAATTTGGCCCATTAACGAACTCAACCGCAGCATTCCAGTGCGCGATCACCCTGAAAGTTTCAAGTCGCTAGCTCACTCCGTTCGACAGTTATCGTGTCGTCGGCCGGCCGGACCGAATCGATCTTGACACCGGATTCGTCATCAGTGAGTCCAATCTAGTCGTTTGAGACCATTTCCGACTCAATCATCAACAATTACAGACATTTGGACAAAACGATAGCACGCTGTTCCCCTAGAACATGCGCGCAAAAAAATTTGCGATTTTAACTGATGAAAAAAGACAAACTGGAATATTCATTATGCATCACCCACTCCTTATCATCGTTGGTATTGCCCATACCAAAAACAAGTTTTATGCAAGAGTTGTTTTGTTATGATCTACTTTCGATTAGATTTTCCAAAAAAAAATTTTGAAAAGGGGTTCGGATTCGTTGCTAAGGCGGAATTTGACATGATATTATATTATATAACAACAACGTACCAAATTTCAGCTCGATCAGTTAGTTACTTTCAGATTCAGCTGAAATTTGGTAATTTGCTGATATATCAATTTGAACGATTCATAGAAATCTGAAGGATAGTTCCCCCAAAAAAAAATGCGACAGAAATTCAACGATACGATCCCCACGAAATTTTATCACAAAGTTTCATTTCGATATTCTTCAGCGACTAACAACCCTTTAATCTGATCGCATCAAGAACTATTTTAGATAATGGAAAAATAACCTCCAAAGTTCAAATGGGTATAACTCCGAAATCATTCGGCGGATTTCACCCATCAATGAGATTTTGTGACCCCAAACCTACCCTGATATTTCACGTGTCTAGGTCTTCGCCTTCGATTATAAGAGCACATACGGTCGGCCGGACAGAATTGAATCTGTCATAGTTAGGAATTTGCGAGAACAACTAGTCGAACCAAATGATTTTGAAGTTTAATAACAAACAACACACTTGTTGTCAGGACGAGCTCGTAAGATCAGTGAGAGATAGAAGTGAAAAAGGATATTTTTTCGAAATCAGGAAATGAGAACATCCCAAAAATTCATTAAAATCGGACAAATGAGAAAGTCGTTATACATCCATTAGCTTCAGGATAAAATAATTATATTTCAGTTTATAATTGAAATATTTGCTACAGCACAAGAATATCATTCGTTGCAAAATGCCGGAGGCGTCAGTTTCACATCACCATTGCATTCGGTGTAAATAAGAACTCCAAAGAATTAAAAAAGAGTGTTGCAGAAATCGTAAGTTATTTCGAATCGAGAACAAATCGAATATTATTCCTTTTCAATGATACAGGGTGGTCCAAGTAGTGACGTCAATAATTTTTTTTAGATTCCTCACACCTGGGGGTATCCAAAAATACCATGTATGTAACGCAATTCCTTGTAGTTTTCGAAATATAATTTTTTTGTTTTTTTTCAATTCATTATGCCAGCGAGGTTTCAAAAATTCATATCTTAGAAGTAGTAGGTATTTTGCAGATTTTTTTATGACATGATCGCCCTGAATGTTGTTTCAATAACAAAAATAACTCAGCTTCCTGAAAAAACTCAAAGTTACTCAAGAAGGGCTTAAAAGCAAGAGCTTTAGTTTTCAGTTGGATTCACTCAAACATTCAACAAATTTTGAAAATATAAAAAGGAGTTTTCTTAGCTTCTGGCTGAGTTTGAGAACTTTGCACGGTCCCAAACTACCAAAATCATAAGAAAAAAATAGTACTTTATGAGCCTTTTTTGTTGAAATCGGCCTTCGAAGGCGGATAGTCTAAAAATCATTGAAACAATTTCCTACTTTTTATTATTTTTATGGTGAATTGAGCACAAAAATGATATTTTTACGTAATTTATATTGAAAATCCTGTAGCTCGTGTATTTTTAAAATAATTTTGGTCTCGCCACTTATTGAAAATGTGAACATATTTCAAAATTGGTAGTTGTGAAATTACTTGCTTTTGGATAAGGAATAAAAAGCACAAATTCATGAAAAATTACTATTCACTACAATAAATCTTCAGATTCCCTTCTTCCAACCTGAATACATAATCGTCAACGTTATAAGAGTACATATTTCAATTGCCTGAAGATACTCGAATATTTTTGTTTTATTTTTTTCCCATTCTGAAAGTTATTGTCTTTATTCTGTTTCGTTTTTGCTTTCCGTCGGTTACACCAGCTCTTTGTTAAGTCCCCAAATAAAAAAATCGATGAGGTTTAGGTCTGGCGAACTTCGCACGCTTCTCGACTACCAAAATCATAGGAAAAATAATAGCACTTTATGAGCCGTTTTTGCCTACGAGGTGGAAAGGCTAAAATCATTGAAACACGATTAAAGTTATTCTACTTTTTATCATTCTCGTGGAAAATTAAACATGAATATGTGATTTAAGAGTAATTTCAATAGAAATTCCTGCAAAATAATCGAAGCTCCTGTAGTAGTTTTATATTTAGATGGATAGGGCGTGCAGGGCCGATCGCATGGCCTGCGCGTTCGCCAGACCTGAACCCAATTTTTTATTTGGAACCTTAACAAAGAGCTGCTGTAAGCGACGGACAGCAAAAACGAAACAGAGTAAAGACAATAACTTTCAGAAGAGGAAAAAAAAAACGAACATATTCGAGTAGCTTTAGGCAATTAAAATATAACCAATTAAAATGTTGACGATTATGTATTTAAGTTGGAGGAAGTGAAAGTGATGATTTATTGTAGTAAATAGTAATTTTTCATGAATATGTGCTGTTCATTCCTTATCCAAAAGCGAGTAATTCCACAATTACAAATTTTGAAATATTATCACATTTTTAATAAGTGGTCAGACCAAAATTATTGTGAAAATTACACAAGCTACAGTTAGTTCACAGGATTTTCAAGAAGTTAGAATTCATGAATGGGTACAATCCACCTGTAGTTTTGAAACACATAATATATTTATTAGAAATATATTATACATATCCGATGGAGCTGAAATCTGGTACTGGGTTCTAAAACATGTCGGCTTGAAGGTTTGAAATTAAAAAAAAAATGTTACTAAGGATTACCCACCTGTGGAATTTGCGTGAATTTTTTATGTTGATCAATTTATTAATGAATAAATATATAAAGGTACGATCTTGACGAAATTTACAACTAATAATCGAGTTTCAATTTTGTGGACGCAGATTTCTTTCGAGTTTATTGTTTAGGAAAACAACATTATTTCAGATTTGTATACTTTCGAAACTGTTTGCTCAACCGAAATATTCGGTGTCTGCACCTGAAATTTTCAATACTGTTCTTCTCCTTCAAAAGGTACAGAATGTTTTGACCGGCATAATTTAATTCGAAAATAAATTTTTCATCACTGTTAGTCCAACCTAGTCGTTCAAGGCCATTTCCCGTTCGTAATTCGAAAATTGGAGAATTGTTGGTAAAATGATATCGCTGGAAATTGTTCCTCAGATCAAGCGGGTAAAAAAAAGAACCAACCTTATGTTACAAATTTTCCAATATACATATTTATTGTATAAATATTCAGTTTTCGTCTGAAATAGAGAAATACACAGTATTGGTTTAATCAAAATCAATGAAATATATACCAGTTTGAAATCGATTGGCCGGCTCCAACCGTCATGTCCCTGTCTCTAGTCGCATCTTATAATTAATATGTATCTCAACAGAAAAGGGTCGTGCATGCCTAAGATCCCCTCGGATCGGTATCCCTCAATGCGGTAAAATATACAACCCACATACTGAACTGAATAACAAGAAGAACTTTGAACACGATGGATGGCGACAACTCATTAAAAAAATTACTAGGGCCATCGTAAGATGCAATATTACAGGAAATGGATAAACGTCACGAATATTCCTCGAGATGTCTGCATTTATAGATGGTGAGAGTTCTACTTCTGAGATGGCAGTAGTGAATAATTTCGCAAAACTGTCTCCAGTCATCGTTCTTGAAGGTCTTAAACCAAATGATTCATAAATATTCCGTTGATGGTTAAATAAATCATTATATCATCCGAAAATATTTGAGCCTTTTATTGAAACAGATATACATAAAATTTACTCACCCTAATCCACTATCATTTGAGTTATCACAAGGATCCAAACTTCTTCTTATGCTTGTTCTCAATTTTCCGGGCATTTCCTTCACAGCAAAGCGTTTTCCACCAGGTGGACGACCTGCTTTCTTTTCTCGGTGCTGTCTGAAGGGAATACTGCTAAGAGTCATTTTTAAGCTTCCTGAAAGAAATCAATACTACCATTAAAATGACATTTTTTGTTTTTCGATGGATATATGTTGAAACAGCTATCAAACTATTGTTTTGGAGGCTGGCAGTGTTGGTATAAAATAATTTCCATTACTTAAACTTATGTGACGAGTACGGCCTTGTCTGTGCGAGTGTCTTCCAGAAAACTCCAATGTCCCTGAGCAATATAAGGGCAAGCGCGAAGCAGCACAGGGACTAATTCAGCGGAGCTTTGCGGAGTTATTCAAGGCAGAAAGTGATCGGTGAAAATAAATAAGTGCGGAAATAAATTGTGCACAGACTTTGAAAGAATTAGTTGTTTAGTTATTAGAACAGTAGTGTGTTAATAAGTGTAAATAAATAGTTTTATTATTCTGTTTGATACGTTTCGATAAACTAAGAAAACGTTACACTACATACGAGTTCTCAGTGAATGTCAGCATGATCTCAGTTTGAGTAAATTCAGATTTTGAGCGGAGGGCCGAGGTTATATAAATCCACAGTCCTTGTAGAGTCTTATTAGTTTATATTATTGTAACATAACATGTCATAACTACTCCTATGAAAATCAACTTCGTCATGAATATTGAGTCTCAGTCCTCGAAATCAGTTTCCGCATACATAAATAGGACTAATTCAAAAGTTTTTTAAGTTTTTCACTTTATTCCCGATATTTTATTAGATTTCTAGTTCGAAATGAACAATTATGGATCTATGGGAGATGATTCCCCAATAAAGGGGCCTGTAGCGTTCTTCGTTTATCTGAGGATCTGAAAATCATCGCTTGGAGGACTGAACCTGGTCGAAAGACCCTCTCGGTCATGAGCAAATGTAGGTGATATTATTTACTGCTTCCTTCTGGTTTTCTGTCCCTCTTTCTGTTTCAGATATTATGTCAAGATATTTTGTCGAAATGAATTCAAGATGACGAAAAAATTATTTTCAATTGAAAAAGATGCCTTCCATCTTCTATAAACAAATTACTACACTTATGCGGGGAGACAGAATTTTTCCTGAGGTTTTTATCTGTGCTCTTGTATCATACGCAAATATGTATGGTACCCCGTTTACATTTCCTCTGCTAACACTGTGATATATCTTAGAATTGTAATGCTCGTTCTCAAAAGAATATATATATATATATATATATAATTCAAAAGAGTCAAGTTTGGCTCACCCTATTTGAATCATAATTCAAATATCTTATTCAGATTTTATTTAAAATTCTAGAGAAGCTCTGACGTAAAGACAGCAGCTTTTTGCACATGTTCAAATTCGTTGCCAAAGCGGTCATCTGTTCACGTGTGGACCAAGCAAAATGCGGCTTTATTTCCTGAAGATTTGGCGATCTTTTTTTTATATGGTCCTCATGAAACTGTGCAAGAACCTCCAAACTCTTATTTTTCAATTGAGTATTAGAATTCAGGTCAATCTGAACTGCATTTTTTCATTTTATCCAGTCACACAATCACGAATTCGACCTTTGTATTTGAACCCTAAACCTACTCTACAAGTATCGAGTATTCAAGTCGTTTTTTCAGAAGATATGGTGTTTACGGACATATACAACTTAGGCATTCGAGCTGAATTCGCAAATGGAAATTTTTGCATTTCCGAAAGTAGTCCAGGTTACTGTTACTTGCTAAAAGTAGTTGTTCACTAGTTACACTAAGTTGTCAGATATTGTTTTTTATTGTGGCGGTGTATTCAATACAACAAATACAGTTCAAGGCCAGTTCATGACATAACAAATTTCATAACATACGAACACAACTATCAGGGATTTAGATAATATTTTTCCCCAGTAGATCATCGAATATTATACGGAAACGATGAACAAAAATGAAAACCAATTTCCTGATCAAAAAGATCAAATCAGAAACTTTCAATAGCGATAAAGCTCTGAACATTAGGCGATAACGCGTTATCTAATAAGTAATAACCAATAACTCACGATAAACCACGCGTGTATGAAGTTCTGTCTGAATGCTGAAATACACATTAATTACATCGGTCATTCACTTTAATTACACATCCATTTTACTTATATTCACAAATCCGCACGTCACCCACCAGATAGTGAACATACATTACCTACAAGTGGACTTATCAATCGATTGATGTTTTCGATTTTTTCCGCATTCCGATATCAGAGTTTTGGCAAGTTTTCATAGATAATGAATAAACGAGACAAGCTTCAACATTATTGGATCCTAATACACCTTAAGCCGAGTACAGACACGCGAGCTGAGCCGCTTGCGAGTCGGTTTAATTGGGCTGCCTGGCAAGTGTAGACGATGTTTTGGGCGGGAGCAGAGCGGCGCGTGAGCACTGAGAAATAGAATTAACTATTATTTATTCTATTCTCTGTGCGTGAGCCGCTAAACTTGATACATCCGATGTCGGTTTTACCGTCGAGGCCAAAGGATGCCTCAGGCTCAGATTGGACGGCAAACTAGCAGCGCTCGAATTTTTTACGATATTTAGAGCACACAGTTGCATTTCGTGGCGCTAGACGATGTCCGTCGTTTATTTTCCCTTGTTTGGGATAGTACTAATGAATTAGCGATCAAATGAAAATGCGGATCGAATCATGAGCTTTATTTTATTGATTCAATCCTGTAGATATGTTTCCGAATAAATCTAACTGAAGAATATTGGCTACTTTTCAGACTGTGACTAACCTAATCAAAGGCAAAAAACGTACAATTCTCGCAGAATTATATTGAAAATAATGATAATTACTATGCGGTAATGGTTCATCAGATCAAAAATATTTTTATATAATAGTTATAATTCTGTTTAGTTTGGAAGACATGAGAAACTGCAATGAAATGTTTATGCAGATTTTCCATTGATATTAGCTATGAGTGTATTCATAAAGGTATAACTTAAGAGTTTTTAATGATTTTAACTCTAGATACTTCGAAATTTATGCCGCGAAAACTTCCAGTTACCGAAATGAACAGGGAAATGCAACTATAGTCGCATTTTTTTTTCTCGATGGTGTAGACAGTGAAATTAATTTGAGGGCTGGATGGGCCTTTGAAAAAGTTTGCCATAAGTTTTATCTGCCCTATAACTACCGAGAGCCAGGTCTCTAAGGAAATTGAAACAGTTGTGAGTGAGGATAGGTAAACGTGTTTTTGACAATAAAATACTGTATAACTTTGAGGGGCCCGTCAGTTACTTTGAATAAACAAATGGTTGTTATTTTTGTGCATCCACCTCCGAGCTAGAAAATTGCCTCAAATTAAGCCACGCCCATGTTCATCCGGACCACCGAATACACAGTTATTCAATTAATTAGAGACCAGGTATCTAAGTCTATGGACCAGTCTTTCCATAGAATTCATGAGTTAACTTAATATGTTTTTAGGTAAGCTGAATGATTTCATATAATTGAAATTTAGTGAAAATAGGATAATTATAGAATTTTCAATATGAGAATTGGTAAGGATGGAATTGTGTATAATCTTATGGTAGAAACAATTAGATATTGCATGAATTTCGAGTGGAGGATCAGTGTTTCAATGGTCAAATGAAGCACCAAATCAGAAAAAAAGTTAGTAACTGAGTTTTTTAACTGTCGTTTCACAAAACTATTGACGTCCGATCTACTCATTGATTCGTATTCGATGGTTTGGTTGAAAATGAACTGAAATCGAGCACAGATGAGTGACAATCAAGCCCCCGATCGAGCAATCAAAATTTTGAGAAACCGGCCGTCTATCATGTCTCTTCGAATGTCAACAATGGATTGGTTATTCCCATGAACATGTCTATGGTTATTCTGCAAAACATATCACCTTGAGAGATATCTGTGCTGAATTTGCAAACAGAGTGCTGGAGTGTATTATATGAGGCGCCGAGGTGCGTTTTCAAATATATATATTTTTGAACCAATATATTTATTAGTTGCAGCAATATATTCATTTTGTGTTCCAATATATTTATTTTCTACGAAACACAATATATTTACGAGTTGGGTGTTGCAAATAAACGAATTCGGGGTGTCCAATATATTTATTAATTCGACCTATTCCAAGTTGTCACGAGAGGGCGCGCCGTCAGCGTTCAGGACATTCCGAGCATTAGTACAACATATCACGTAGTTCTCTTCTTAATGTGTAGTACATACACTGGCTGATACGATGGCCTATAGATTGTTGATATTGAAAGCAGAAAACTAACTTTTTTGTAGCATGTTATATATGATGAGATCACTAACAATCAATGCCCATTTATAATAACATAACCAAAGATATGTTTCTTCGTTATCTATCTTGTAAATAAGAAGATATTATTATACTAAGGAATAGCAGTTGGTTTGTGTCTTGAAACTAGAGTACAATTTAGTTCATTCGGTTGCTAGTTTTCTATGGCAAGAAATGTGAAATTACGATTTTGTCAACGGTACTTTACACATTGTTTTGACCAATTGATGCATCATTCATTCATAATAAATTTAACACTTCTCACAGTAGCACAAACCAAACAGTAAACTTAAACTTGTCATTGATATAATATTTGTAAACAGACTTTTGAATGGGTGCGTTTTCATTTTCATCAAACTAATTAATCGGTGTATCTCCCTCTATCTTCTCTTATGCTCTCCACCAAAGAAGAGAGAGATACGGGTTAATCGATTTATCAATTCGATGAAAATAAAACCCACCTAATCTCTTTGTAATCTGCTACAACTATATGGTTATGTTATTTGTATCGTAGTCTTCTAATGCTTTTATTTTAGAACGTAGAACCATGGAGGTAGGCAAAAAGGTAATAGAACTCTGTGAGTTAGATAACTCTCCCAACCATTGCTTACTGTTAGCGACTTATTTACTAATAACTACGCCATGTTGCCAAAAGCTCAGAACTGTACAAACGCTCCCGGCGCGACCTCTCGTGACGACTTCGGATAGGTCGAATTCATAAATATATTGGTTACCACGAATTTGTATATTTGTAACACCCAACTCAAAAATATATTGTGTTTCGTAAAAAATAAATATATTGCTGCAACTAATAAATATATTGGCTCGAAAATATATATATTTGAAAACACACTTTTGTCCCAAACGGCGCCTCATAGTATTAGCACATTGAGAAACATATAAATGCTTATGACTTTTTGCCAGAGACGAATCTGGAGAAATGTGAAAAAAGTGTTTTATTCGATGAGGAAGCTATGGTTTAAATTAATGATTTAATGATTTTAGTATGAATAGTAAAATAAAAATCAATTTCATTGGAATAATATCGTGGCGATGGTCTAGTGGTAGAATCCTGGTCGGAAATGACAATGTTCTGTTATCAGGAGACCCCGCCCGATCATTCGCTGCTGGGTGAGCAGTGCTGTTCCTGACATGCCGTAAGAAAACAATAACTAATAATAATAGCATCTGAAAGGTTTTCTAGATAAGCCTAGGAGAATCAGCAATGTCAAATATATCGCCCGATAAAGATTTTAATACCGGACAAGCTATTGGTGTCCGCGAAGAACCTTGTATCACAAATTCCTTTTGTTCATTTGAAGTTTTAGAAACAGAGATAATAAGTACAGTCAAGAGTATGAACAACAAAAAATCCTGCGGATACGATGAAGTCCCAATTACGGTGATAAAACGCCACATTTTGCATGTAGTTAAGCCCCTATGTCATATAATGAATAGTTCATTCAGATCTGGGATTTTTCCTGACGACCTGAAGAAATCGATTGTAAGAGCGTGCTACAAGAAAGGAGATCCCAACGAATTATCAAATTACAGACCGATTAGTCTCATTACATCGTTCGCTAAACTTTTCGAGAAAATTTTGGTAAATCGAATGATGAGCTTTTTCAGGAAGTTCATGCTGTCTGAGAGACAGCATGGTTTTACTCAGGGCAAGGGAACAGAAACTGCAATTTTCGAGTTTCTCCAGGACATTTTACATTCCATTGAAAATGGTGAAGTGCCTGCAGGTCTTTTCGTGGACCTCTCGAGGGCCTTCGATTGTGTGAACCATGAGGTCTTGCTGTCGAAGCTCGGAAAGCATGGAATAAGAGGTATACCACTCAAACTATTTGAGAGTTACTTCAATAACAGGAAACAAGTGGTCATTTTGGTTGGAGAAGATGGATGCAACATATCTTCTGAGGGAACCATTATTAGGGGTGTACCGCAGGGTACCTTGGCGGGACCAATTCTGTTTTTGGTATACATCGATGACCTTCCTGATGTTTTCGAGTCATCAGAGGTATCTGGGCCATTATATATGGAGGATTTGAGGAGATTGTGTGCATCAGACAACGATATACTTTCTTATTATTGGAATCTTTTCTCGTCCATCATTCACGAAATTATTTCAAACGAGGTAGACACCACAACTGAGGCAATAATAGAAACACACCTTTATGCGGATGACACAAATATTATAGTGAGGTCAAATGATATGAATATAGTCGTGATCAATTTAATGCGATCTATGTTAATGGTTGAGAAGTGGTGTGCTGAGAACAGCCTAGTTCTCAATGGTGACAAAACAAATATCTTATTTTTCACTAATAGTCGGTCAAAATTGACACCACCAAACAGCATCACATTCAGCTCTGGTACAGTCCAAACAAGCTCACAGACAAAACTATTAGGAGTGTATATTGATAGTCACTTAAATTGGTCAGCACATTGTGAATTGCTTACGGGAAAATTAAACTATACCATATACATGTTAAGAGCTTTAAGAAACCAAGTAAATGATAAAACCTTGATGCTTGTTTATTTCGCTAATTTTCAATCTGTGATGTCTTACGGAATCATTTTTTGGGGAGGAAGTACGTCGGCAAGACAGGTATTGGTTACTCAGAAGCTTGCTTTAAGAACGATGTTCAATATGACGTTCAGAGAGTCTTGTCGGGGTGTATTCAGAAGAAATAACATTCTTACAATGATAGGTTTGTACATATATAGATTGTTATTGTTTTTTCATAAAAATAAACAATATTTTGAACACCTTAAAAATACCAACGCCACTCGATGAATGAATATTTTTTTCCAGTCCATGAATACTCAATGACTGAAGAAAGCACCTTGTATATGATTGTAAAGCTATTAAACTGCTTGCCGAGAATGATAAGGACTATAAATGATTTCAAAATTTTCAAAGAATCAATCTTTTCAATTATAGTTAAATGTGAACCCTACACAATATCTGAATTCAGAAGTTACTGTGATACATTGTTGTAAAGCTTCTTTCATGAGGGTTAAATGTTGTTGTTATTGCTGTAATTTTGACTTGTTTCCTCTTCTTTGTACTTTGCCATGTTGTATATATAGCTGTCAATGATTTAGGAAATAAAATAATATTCTATTCTATTCTAAAATCCCCACATTGAGTGGGCTGGAAGTCGGTACCTGAGGTGTCCAGAGCCCTGTGCTCATTGCTCGTGAAAGTGCTCTGAGCACTTTTGTGCTCCTAAGCCCTGTGCTCTCGAGCCATTGCTAAGTGCTCATTCGTCCGCAAAATTGTTGAGGCTTAGTACTCAGAAATCCAAAAAGTGCTCCCAAGCACCAAAGTGCTCTCGAGCTCCGCTCATGCTTTCAAACACTGCAAACCTAGCCCAGCACAGTCAATCTAGTTAAAACTGAAATGCAAAATCTAATAATTTTGAAAATTGGCGAAAATGATCCTTGGAACTTCCTGTTGAACTTATCCAAACATCCCATACGAGAGGGTTACACAACCATCCGCCATTTTAATTTTTTTTTAAACCAAACTTGAACGTGAATTAACTGTGCCAGAGTCTGTGGGAGTTGGTGCGAATTGGACAATGTCCTCACCAACCATATCCCACAAGTGTTCGACGGGATTTAAATCCGGTAAACTGGGTGGTCACAGCAAATCGTTGTCATCAGCTTTTTGAAAAGTGTCATACTTCGAGGATCAAAATGGGGATTTGCGTTGTTTTACAGAACAGAAGTCTGGACGGCCATTCAGATAAGGCAGTAGAGTGTTTTGTACGACATCGTCAACATAACACGCAGTTATCATACTGCCCCAAACAAACAGAAGTGGTGCTCGGATACCATTAGCTGTAAGTTCCCAAACCATAACCCAATATCTTTTTCCTGGCAATATTGCTTTCTGCAAACAGAATCGACCTTAATGTCACTGAGTATTTCTCGTAAACGGCAGAACCAAGAAAAAACCTTTCATACATAAACTGTATGAAATTATAAACTTCATTTAGCAGAAATGAGCAGTTCCGAAAAAGTTGATGAAAATCCGATCAAATCCCCAAGGAAATAATAATTTGTCGAATGGAAATGAATTGAAGAAGACTGCATTCAATCTCAACGTAATTTTTCGGCCCATTTTGGTAGAGAATTGTAATGGGACCATTATCATAATGCATTTGAAAAAACTAAGTGACTTAATCATTCGAAAAGCATTATCAATAAAGTAGATAATCGATTGGAAACAATTGGAATAATAACAACGTGATACATCGGTACATTAAAAAAAATAATCTATGTATAGAAGCATATAGATTCATCCAATTTTAGTAGTCGAATAAATATTGTAGCCAAGACATTTTTTTCAGTAAAGGCTATTTGTTAAGAAAATCGATACATTATAAATAGGGAAATAATGGATAACAGAAATGGAGTGAAATTATAACATTGTAAATTAATTGGGATTTTGATGGGAAAATTTCAATAGAAGAGAGCATTATTATGTTTCGAAATGAGCAATCCATATGAATTTCGCACATTTTTGCGCGCATGTTGTCTTTGTCCATGTGTTCATTTATTAATCCATTTCGAGGCGGAAATCATATCCGAGATCATATCGACTTACTGATGAAGATTTCGAGAAAAAAATAAATTTTCAAACAGAATGTTCTGAATATTTTTCAATGTATTTAATGCACATCATTATCTGCTGGTTGAGCTCTTTGATGGGCGAAATCGGTGGAACTGTTTCGGAGTTAATTGACGTTTGTCCTTATTAGGGAAATGTGAGGCGTGAATGAACAACAAGCATCTGCGCAAATGCTCCATTGCCTACAGATGTAGGGGTGATAGTTCATTTTCAGGAAGGTTGCTCATTCGATTATTGAAATCTCTCGAATGCCGATATTTCGATTATTGAAATCATTCGATTATGCCATGATGATTTAGCACATTTTTGGATATTCTGTATATAATAACCGAATAACAGCACATTGGATTTTGATCATTGCTTCCTTGAATGTTTTCACCTGAATTGAAAACCAATACGAAAATGGCAATGGAAAGATTTTTTCATACATAATATGTGAACAGTTTCAACTTTTAGAATCCAAATGAATTTCAGCTATGGAATATCACAATGCAGCTAGTGACATCACAAAAAACTCAAGAGTATTCAAAATATGTTTTTTCAGGAAACAATAATTATTGTATTTTTTTTTGGTATTTGTATTTTCCATTTTCGAATATAACAGGTTTTTTAAACAAAAAGAATAATAGTAGGATGAAATTCATTAGAAAGGGAAGAGAATATAACAAAAATGAAAAGAAAATTAATTCAGGGGCAATATGGGCTCGGGAAGTGCAAGGGGCGAGAGTTTAATATTTACAACCCGGTTTATCTTGATTTCCGGCAAAACTACCGGTCCTATGGAAAAAAGTTGAACGGCAAAGTTGTGAGTAATAAAAAGATATGAAACTTTTGTTTCTACACCTTTTTCACATGAAATTTAAATTTATATGCAAAATTAAAATAACTAAGTTACTGGTTTTTATTTTATCTACCACAAAAAAAATTTTTCCACGAAATTCTTTGGAATCTTAATATTTCATATCCCAAATACAGTGTAAGTCTTTCAATCCAAAATATATAGTTTTCCGCCTTATTTTGACTGAATATCGAAAAACCACCCCAATTTCCAATCGAAAAGTCTCATGACAAAATACCTACTTTTCCGAAAAAGTTAGTGGGCTTTTAATTCGTTGAGAATCTCTCTTTTCTAATGGTGTCGAAAACATTTTCATTAACATGGTGAATTTTCTTGAAAAATATCATGTAGTAAAGTCCAGGCCTTCCTAGCGTTTTACCCACTTCTCTATGAAATACTTTTTGATGGGCTAAAATTTTCCGTAGGACACTCAGGTATATACATTTTTTCGGAAAAGCAATGAATAGGCATCTACGAATATAATTTGAAGAAGATTTCACAACTTTCTCAAAATGTTGAAGATGCCTTCTCAAATATTAACATTATTATTTTATTTGGTTGTTGATTATAGTGGTAAATTTTTACTCTTTCTGAGAAACTTTACATAGTTATGCTAATTTTTTCACACCATCAGTTTTTCATATCATCTTTCAAAAAAAAAAATTTCAAAGAATTAAGTGAAAACTTACCTTCCATGTTCCAAATACAATTTTTTCATTTGAAGTATTTTTTTATTTGCCTTATTTTGAATAGATATCGAAAAAGCAATTCCAATCGATAAGTCTCATGTCAAAATATCTACTTTTTCGAAAAAGGTGCCGGGCTTTAGGTTCGTTGAAATCTGTACTTTCTGATGGTGGTAAAAAAATATAGAATACTATGGTAATTTTTTTTAGAAGATAACATGAAGGAAGGCCCAGGCCTTCCTAGCGTTTTTCCCACTTCTCTATGAAATAACTTTCGATGGGCTTAAATTTTCCGTATGTCACTCAGGTACATAAATTGTTTCAAAATAGCAATAAAAAGGCATCAACGCGTATAATTTACAGAAGATTTCAAAACTTTCTCTAAATATTATAGATGTCTCATTAAATATTAACCGTATTAATTTATTTAGTTGTTTTTTAAGGAAATTTACCAGAGTAACGGTTATTTTTTCTACACCATCAAGAAGTAGAGATTTGAACGAACAAAAAAATCATCATCTTCTTCAAAAAAGAGGATATTACGACGTGAGACTTTTCGATTGAGCACTCTTTCGATATTGATTCAAAATGAGTTGACCAAATGAATATTTCAACTGAAAGCAATTACAGTGTATTCGGAACACGAAGAGGTAAGTTCTCCCCAAATTTAATCTTAAACACTCAATCCCTTCCACTCTCGCTTCCACTTCCCGACCTCTAAATCAATTTTCCTTTCATTTTTGTTATATCCTCTCCCTTTTTCCAATGAATTTCATCCTACTATTATTTCATTCCCCTTTTACCATTCTTAAAGGCTCCAGCACTGGTCTAGTTGTCAAAAACATTAGTTAAAATGACATTTTCATTATACAGCATGCGATGCCATAGAGAATCACACCCATAGGAATATTCCCATATCATCAGAAGCACTATTGTTATTGAAAAAAAAATAAACCTGGCTGCACAAATCCTTTAGATTATTAATGTAAATCTAATGAGTTGTTCTTAAAAATACCAACTCGCATCCTAATCACCGTATTGTTATAACGCCGTACCCTAATTAGTGAATCATTGAAACTCAATATGAACCGAATTAACAACCATAACTGAATCTGAAATGTTAATTGTTTACTCATATAATAGGTATTCATCTTCCTGTAGCATCCATATCAAAGCTTGCTGGCATAAAAATACTACTCTTAAAGTTTAGGTTTATTTTCCTGTTGATCTCTCTCTTATACTTATAGTTGATAATTTTAAACGAAACATGAACTGTGAAGACAATCCAGAATAAATTTTTTATACACTAATGAGTTTCACACCTAAATGAGGTATAAGATGGAGCATTACATGGTTTTTGTTTCATGTATACTCCATTAACTTTTATAAACTATCCCGGTTGGCCATGATTTAGGTCTATCAAGTTTTTTACTTAGAACTGATGCGGGTTGGCACTCAAGAAATATCGACAATGTCAAAATAACTCCCAGAGAAGTTGCCAAATGCCAATTTCTACTCTCAATCTTAACATAATCATCACGCTTGGAAACTAAAAAATACCGAAGGTAGTTTTGAAGAAGCAGAGACAAAGTATCAGGAAGAGCTATGTAGAATTGCAATCTGATTCTTCTGATAGTAACCCTGATAATTTGGAATCCATAATTCATCACAAGCTATTCAACATTTTCATGCTGGAGTAGTCAAAGTAGGGAAGTCCATAGGTCCGATTGTTCGTTTAGAAGTTTTACTGCCGGGTTATTAGAGTACTTTTTTTTTCTAAGAAACTATCACAAAGTAACGGACTACTCTATCCATTATTTTTCAGGAAAATTTCAAACTTTGATTCTTGATTTTTGTACAAGAAAATAGCATAACTGAATCTTCCAACCATGTTTATAAATGTGAAATATTTCCATTATTAACAGAAAAAAAAGTTTCTTCAACATTCGCCAGGTCTTTGGAATTTTTGAATTCACATAATATTTTCCCAAAGTAAATAAACATTTTCAAAAATACGTAATAACTACGCTCTCTATGTAGAAGGGACAACGTTGCGTAGTTATATGACAGGAAAAGGACTATAACCTAACATTTTCAAAATATACACGTTGAAATGTGTCAGAATGTCATGGCCAACCGGAATAGTTTATAAAAGTGAATGGAGTATAGATCCAGAATGAACGGTGGGTATGCGATTCGAAGAAATGAAAATCAATCTATTTGTAATGTCAGTGAATTCGTTCAATTATTTTCGAAAATATCCAAGAGAACAACAAACCGATGAATGTTTTCATTCTTGTTATCTATTGTAATTTATTGGATGATTTAATTACACGATATACTGCTTATCAAATAAATAAAACTTCTTGTCGAAAATCGATATGCTTCTTATAATATAACGTCCAATAGTTCAAGATGACCTATACCATGGAGTCATCGCATGCCATGTGATAATTATTAGTGATAACGCCACAAGGTGGTTATCCTACTGTCAAATCTTTTGGTTATCGGATCAATCAATTTTTTCTAATTATATCCAGTCGAATAGAAAACCGAAAATAAAACAATAACCGATTTCAAGCGATGGGCCAAAAGCTCCGGTTATAGTTACGGTTATCCACATTGACATATTTTCCTTTACCTATATGTCAGTTTGGATAACCGCAACTATAACCGGAGCTTTTGGTCCTTCGCTTGAAATCGATTAATGTTCTTTCTATAGAAATGTGCATTTTTACTGATCTAATTACAATTCTTTTCACCGCATTAGAGCTCCGGGAGTACATCGAAAAACTGGTGATAAGATGGAAAGACGATAATCAGCCGAGAACCAGTTAAATAACGAAGTTTTACCCACATTTACACAAAAGATAGATTGTAAGTCCTGTTCATGCATCGAAAGGAGTTTCCGTAAACCGCTTGTGTTCTTAGCAGAGTTACCTCTGACAGTTTGAATGACAGCAATTGAATGCTTTATCTGTCAAATGATACGGGTTAGTAAACCGGTAAGTTTCCGAAAATGCCAATTGTCAATGTCATAGTCCTAATCACTCTCATCTTTCTCATCATGAAATTAAATAGCTTGCTAGACTTCGATCTGGATGCCACGATTGCTCGACTTATTGTTTGTCTTCAATAACAATGATTATTCACAGGTGCACGAAGATAAATCTAAACACCAATTCCTTGAGACATCTCAGGGAACTATTTGTACATTTACGCAGTTTGAATTTATAATCATTCACTTCTTCCCAACTTTGAGGTAAGACTATGATGGGACAGTGATAGTGATTACAACAAAGAGAATCCATCATGGATAATCAGGCCTTTACTGTCTCAGTTCATAAGGGCAATAACAGTGATAATGCACAGTTTCATGAAATTATAAGTGATACAAATTCCTGAGAAATCTTAGGGCATATTTGTGCATGATTATCATAGCCTTAGCCACTATCACTGACTTGATACAGAATATAAAAATATGACTGCGACTAACAATTTAATACAGCGGCTCAAACGATGTTAAGATGATGAGGGCAGAGACAGTAATAAAGACTTTGCCAGTGGCATTGATGCATAATGTCGGTCCTCAGTATTAATTGAGGAGTCTATTTATGCACTAAAGCTTTGATATATTGGAACCTTTCTAACAAGAAATTTCCATAGAAACTCCATTCTCGTATTTTCACGAGGAAATTGGTTGAATTTCAAAATCCATCAGCATTAAATTGTGTTCCATAGAAATAATCGACATTGTATCAGCAGGAAGTAATAACACACATCATACAAATGCGGTTATGCTGCGACGAAAAATAGCTACATTATGAACATGTTCCATAAACAAGTTTGGCACCAAAGAAAGAAATCCAGTCCATTCCAAGAGATTACCAAGGATTTCTGAAAAACCCATTCTCAATCTCCGATTTACGTCAATGTATCGAAATTCACGCTAAAGTTATGATACACAAAATACAAATTGAGTCCTCCAGCGACAAACAAATCGATTGAAAACAACGTAATCGTTCATTTCTTCAGATAGCTTCAAATGGTGACAAGTTAACATCATAATATTGGTGTCATACAATCTATACAATTCGTTCGCGCTAATTTAAGCTGTTCATTCCAATGAATAATATCATTCGAAGCTCGCTCTATCCTTGTCACATGATGAACATTGATAAAATTAACAGAATTCTCAAAATAACTTGATAACCTCTAATGGTCCTTGCTTAACGATTCAATATTCGAATAATGACGAAGGAATATAACACGCACAATTTACGCACCATGAAAGCAGATGCTATCAAGGATTCTTATAGGTAGAAATTTTAATTGAGAGGACGTCATATGTCATAGCATCGTTTAACAGCTAAATTTAACCCGAAAGTTGGCCGACAACGAAATAAACAACATAACGAAATACATCACAGATTTAATCACTAACTTTCGATCCGATCTAACATCCATACCCGAACACTCATCCAAAACATGTTCCACCAGACATATCCTTAATTCCTACTTACTTTGATGAACTTGAAAAACCAATTTTCATAACTGTTTACACTTTCACAGCCGTCAAAATATTCGTAATACTTCCGCGCACGCATAAACAAGGTGATTCCGCTACGAACTGCAACGAAGTCGTCTTGGTACTGAAGAATGCACAAATGTTTTGAGAATCAAGTGCGTCATGATAAGCATGCGTACTGCGATTTTGATTTCGGGATCAAGTGGATTTTCATAATTATTTTGGTGATGATGTTCGAATATTTTTGTTTACTGCACGTTTTCGGTAGGTAGAAAATTCGACTTACACGCGTAGAGCGAGAAATTACGCCTAGAGGCATTCGCTGAGTGACCTCCAATTATCTGGGGAAGCTCAGAACCGGACAAGTGTAAACTGGATAAGCTCATTCGAATCTGTGAGGTCGATTGATACGAATTGATTCATTTCGTCAGTTATCTAAATTGAAAGTCCGAAAAATTTCTTCTTGTTTTCATTGCGCTTTTTGATGCCCCCTACGGTCAATATTATCGCGTCGATATGGATACAGGTCAATAAGTTGATCGTCAGGGTGATACAAAATATTTCAAATCAATATTATTGAAGCTTCTTGGAATGTTAGCTAGGTATCTTTAAATCTCCTTTGGAGGCACCACCTCAGCCCTGGCTTCAACTTAATTACTCGCTAGTAACACTCAGTCTGGTAGCCTTTTGAGGGTCTTAATTGGAGGCCACAGGCTAATCAGGTATGTTTGATTCAATAATTTTTGTGCCTTCATAAATTGAAAATTATAGGTTGAATATTTAACATAACATATGCATCATACAGGGTGGCACTCCGAAGTCCATAGAGATAGAGTAACCAACTGATATTTTCAAGAATAGTGCTGAGAAGTACCTTCTTGATTAAGGAATAACGGTTTGAACGGTCGTATAACATTTGTGAGGAAAATTTGATACGAAGATCGGAAAATGATTCAAGAGTGGAACAAAAGCAGCTGGATGGGCGACCACTTCGTGATAAATAATCAATTCTCCAAAAATACCATTGAAATCTAATTGCACCCTGACAGTATCCATATAATGGTATAAAATTTGCTACAACTTCCACCTCACATTCTAGAGAATTTTGAGAGTATTTCGGCTAAATTCGTCGAGAATTTGCTCAGGCAATTCTTCCAGAGAGGCGCATTATCTGGCATGAATTTTCGATTTCAAGTGGTACCAGATCTGGAGATCTGGCTTACCTTTCTATAGGATCCCTCTGACCAATCAACTGGTTGGAAAAGCCCATACTAAAAATTGTCCGACAGCAGCAGCATAATGAGACGAAGATCCATCTTGCTGGAAAACAGACGTGGCTCAAAATCAATTTTCCCACTTCTCAGTGGCATCATTAAGAATATATTGTCATCCTGACATAATACATGTCACAAGTTTTTCACTTTATTCCCGATATTTTATTAGATTCTAGTTCGAAATGAACAATTATGGATCTATGGGAGATGATTCCCCAATTAAGGGGCCTGTAGCGATCTTCGTTTATCTGAGGATCTGAAAATCATCGCTTGGAGGACTGAACCTGGTCGAAAGACCCTCTCGGTCATGAGCAAATGTAGGTGATATTATTTACTACTGCTTCCTTCTGGTTTTCTGTCCCTCTTTCTGTTTCAGATATTATGTCAAGATATTTTGTCGAAATGAATTCAAGATGACGAAAAAATTATTTTCCAATGAAAAAGATGCCATCCATCTTCTATAAACAAATAACTACACTTATACGGGGAAACAGAATTTTATCTGTGCTCTTGTATCATACGCAAATATGTATGGTACCCCGTTTACATTTCCTCTGCTAACACTGTGATATATCTTAGAATGTAATGCTCATTCTCAAAGGAATATATATATATATATATATATATATATATATATATATATATATATATATATATATATATATATATATATATAATATATATATATATATATCATTAAGAATAGCAATGGCATTGTTTGTTTTTCCAGCACGATTGAGCTCCGCCTCATTATGTAGTTGCTGTCAGTCAATTTTTAGATATACAGTGCGCGTCAAAATTATGGAACATATTCATTTCCTCAGAAGAAAAATATTTGGCAAACAAAATCCTGAAACAGGTCAATGTTTGTTTCAATTTTTACCAAATTTTATGCATTTTTGAAGGATTTTTGTTGCATCCTGTGCCATCCCCATCAACCCTCTAAATTCTTTGAATAGGAAAGGGGGTCATGTGGTACTTTTTTGGCAAGATCTTCGTATCTTCTTTACACGCCTGCAGAAATTTTCGAACATTTTTTTGAAAAATTAGTTCAAAGAGGTTTTCAGTATGTGCAATTTGTCATGGCTCATTTACTTTGAGACGATGGTACCTGATAAAATTCGTCACCGAATGAAAGTCGACCATTACAGTTTTGTTCATGCATATCTTTCAACCCCCTCACGTGAAAAATAAGAATGTGTGAAATACTGCGCTTCAGTTATGATCTTAAGTAGATATGTTATTAGTGCTTTCAACTTCAGTAGAAACGCGCAGTATTTCGCACATTCTAATTTTTCACGTGAGGGGGTTGAAAGTTGTGCATGAACAAAATTTTTGTAAACAATGATTTTTATGTTGTTTTCGAGGTTTCTTCCTATTTCGAAGGAGGTGGTTCCTTTCAGTACACTTTTCAATAATATGGAATTGATGGAGTAGTCCGATACTGTACTAGGTAGCACCATAAAAATAGTGTTCATGAAACGAAATGTCCTGTTGCTGAAATAAATAACTAACTGATAAACGCCTCATGATAAAGTTATCTGATAATGAGAAAAATTAAAGTTGAAACAGATACGAAATACAAAAACAATAATTTGATGTAAGGAAAACAATTAAGTTATTTATACATTGCAAATCATGAAATACCCGCGATGTTTTTTCTTATCGAAAATATGTGATATATTTTGGGCTTCAATTACTTGTGATTGAAATACGTATTTGAGATACAAATATGTATTTTGTATTTGTATCTCAAATACTTCTTGAAAATTTATTTTCTAATTGGTATTTCAAATACCTGAGGCTGAAGTATTTTGAATTTTGTATTTCGATACTTTTGTCTTCGAAATACTTTCGAATAAATACATTCAGCGCTGAGCGCCCTACAGAAAATAGTCCCTGAATCTTCCTTCAGATGGCGACGTTCATCTGCTTCATCTAGTTCTTTTGCTAGCAATCATATTTTCGGCGAATGGAAAGGAAGAAGAGGTCCTGCGCAATGGTAATTTCATCATGGAGTTAGAGTTAGTCAACTTCTAAAAAAAAAAGCAAAGAGCTCATCATCCTTGAACACTATCCTAACATAAAAAATGTGTTCATACAATATAACACAAGTTTCTGCCCATCAGGACCTGTAGAAAGATTGTTTCTTTAGCAGGTTTTATTCATTTTCCAACAAGAGGCTGTTTGTCTGATACTACATTAAAAAATCTCGTGTTTCTGAATGGAAATTCTTTATTTAGCGATAAAATAGCTGAGCTGAATTAGTTGTACTTTTTTCACACTTAACGTAACACCTGAATGTATTTTGTAATTCGTATTTCAAATACAAATAGTTAAAATACTGTATTTTGTATTTAAAATTTCAAATAGCCGACTCGAAAGTATTTTGTATTTCAAATACCTGCGAGAAAGTATTTTGTAATTTGTATTTCAATTAAGCCAAACATGTATTTTGCCCAGCCCTGGATATATTTCGCTAATAATAAAAGACTCTTGAATAATTTTACAAATCGTATCTGATTTTTCGATGTTTTTACAATGAAAAAAACCCTCACATAGTATGCTATAATCCCAGAATTCATTGTAAGAGAACAGTTTTCAATTTTTATGTTAGTTAGGAACGAAAATAAAAATTGAAGGTAAAAAGATAATGGAATGCTAGGTCCCTGCTATATTCTCAACCATTATAGAGGGTGTCTTAAAATTAAATCACGCGGCCACCAAAGTAGCTCTTCTCCTCTCGAACAACCAAATTTCGGTAGGGAAGTTCAAAGCCACCCTATTTACAAGAAGGCATTAGACTGGCCCTAAATTGGCTGATAATGAAGAGAATTGCTCATTCTTTTTTTCAGAAAAAGACAGCATTATTTCAATTTCATCTCACCGACTCCGAATTAACAAGCATTGTGCTCATTAAATAAAACAAAAAAAAATAAATGTTTCATCAAAATGGAAGAAAATCAGGTTTAAAAAATGTCTTATTTTTCGTTGTTATCATGTTAGCAATGATATTGAGGCTGAAAAGATATAGCTAGTGCCAAAGTTGATATGTCATTCGAAAAATCATCGAATTTTTGCAGGAGAGAAAACATGCTCATAATTGTTTATTTTTCATCGATAAACCTATTGGACCGAAGAGCGGTCCATCCTAATCATATACTATTTTATAAATACGCTACAAAATACGAACAAGTTGAATAAATTAAAACAAAATTGTATTGAATGAGCTCGAAATCGACAGTAACAATTATTGGCAATTATATTGTTGACTAGTTATTGTTGAGATCAAATTAAATTGAATGGTTGAAAATATCATGTTTAAGCTGTGGTTTTTCTGAATTGCTCATTTAATTCCGAGAACAATGGTCGAGATTCGAGAAATAAATAGTTCTAGTTCATCATAAAATACGAAGCGATTTTTAGCAAGAATTAAAGACGAAAAATGAATCAACATTGGCTTTTTTTTTGGTTTATCGCTTTGAAATCATACAGAGATATTTTTCGTGGTTCACTGAAATTTCAGGAGTTGCATTTGGAAGTTATTCAATTTATTTTTTTTTTCGTGGATATGAAAGTACTTTCCAAGATATTTCTCCGTAATTATTTGATGAAATAGGTTTGGAAGCATTTCGTCTGAATTTTTAATCTTTAATATTATATTTTTTATATATTGAACGTAAAGAATAATTTTTATTTCTTCTATTTCTGTTTTTGACATTAGAAAAAATATATATTCAACCTCAACACAATAAGTCCCGAAGTCCCGAATGATACATCATAGATATAAAAGATACGTAAAGTTCGTTAATTGGCAAAATCGGCTTATAGCCATTTGACATTTTGAGTTTATCTCCCCTATATTTCGTCAACTACTGGAGAAAATGTATTGAAGTTTGGCAGTTAGTTGGAGTAAAACGATGCGCAACTTTTCGCGAAAGTTTGTTGCTGTCAGTAAATTCAATTTTTTTTTCTCGAAATGTTTTACAAAAATTATTTTTCATATTCGAAAAAAATTCTGCTCAGACTTAGAACTTCATATTTCACAGAAGTATGTCAGATTTGATACGATAATCATTTTTCGAGATATTGGGAAAAAATATGTCAAATTCCGAGGTTTTTTTTCGGAAAATACTGATTCAAACATAATTAAACTCGGTGACTAGTTTGAGAATGTTGATTACCGTTTTTTGTGCAAAATTTCGTTATGAACGGGTCATTAGATCAATTTGAAAAAAATATCAATATTTCGATTATTCGATAGGTATTCTGCAATCTCCTGATCATATTTTCCTCACGAGATTCTGTATGAACTTTTAAGCTGATATTTTTCAATCAAGTACTGGATTTAAATTCGATATTATTTTGTTTTTAATATTTGGAAAAAAAAATTGATTGTGTATAGCTGCGGTATTATTCGGTAGATTTTACCTGTTCACGAGTACGGCACGAACGTACTCTACAAATATCGAGTTTTCAAGTATCGATTAAAGCTTTTTTTGGGAGGATTTTGCATCATTTTTCAGTTTTTTCTGGGTTCTCACTCCAAATATCTGAAACAGAACTATTAAAAATTAAAGAAAATTGTTTTTTATGGAAAACGCCGTTGCGGATTGCAAGATTGAACTATTCGTCGAGGTAAGAGTAATGTTGCTCATTGTTCTGTAGAAATGGACCCTATTTGGCTGAATTCACTTAAAAAGAGAGGTAGAATTAAAAAACTTTCAATCCAAGTGAATCTGTGTTGCTGTTATTTTATAAAAATGTCAATTTGACAAAAGTCTCAAAACGAAAAATCGAAAGAAAATATCAAATGTGAGAGGAGACAGCCATTGTACAGGTGGTTCATATTGAAATAAACAAATAAAATACTGTTATATCTCACTTGACTCTTTTCTTTGCGCAACTTTAGGCGAATGTGTGGAATGTCTGCCTTGAGTCGAGAGTGATTTTATAGGTTTTTCTAATGGAATATTATCGATAAACATTGAATGCGAGCATACTCACGAAAACTGTTCCATATTTCAGATGATAACTCATAATTGAAGTTTTAACGATAATAAGAACCATCGAGTAATCAATGTTATTCATACCAATAAAAAACGATATTTCAGAGTTCGATTTCGAAGTTAATCACTGTTGATGAACATAATATGCAATTAAATATGTTGTATACACGATTTGCGTAGTAGTTCGCGAATAAAATTATTCATAACTCTGCAGGTAGAAGAAATTTCCATTTTCATTACGTTATTGTACGTTCTACGAGGGAATTACGTCAAATCAATCACTTATGAATAAATTAATAATTACACACGATTTAGAATTGGATTCTCCAGCGAACATGTAAACAAACATAGACGGCAGGAAATGCCAGTCACCTCTTTGAACTTCTGAATGCACCAATTCGCGCGATTTTTCAGAATCTAAAGCTCATTTCACACTGAGGGCTTCTCAGTATGAAAATGATGAAAAAAAATTCTTTCGAATTTAATACTTGACGTTTGAAAAATGCAACATGCTTTTTTAGGGGTAGTCGCAAGCATGATGTGAGCAAAACATGGTGTGCTCATCTGCTCATCTGTGATCGTGTTCACCAATGGTGACGTCACTTTTTTCATTCAAATTCAAAGCACAGAATGCATATTTCTTTGTATTTTCAACTAGCTGATGTCACTTTTTTTCAGATGACCACACTATGTTTTTTACATCATGGTCGCAAGTCACAAAGTAAGGTTAGGCGAGGAATGGAGCAATAGACGACTTTGGTCCAAGTTGCCAACCCACAAATTTTGTCCAAATTTACTATCACTGAGGAAAGGAAATTTCAGAACAAATTCGACATGATAAGGTTCGCGTTATTTATAATTATCCGTAAACGGTGCCTTGGCTCCTCAAACAAGATAATTCCTTCCAAATATAGGTTTTTGTTAAGGTCATCTCCGATTGGCTGAAATTTAAGTTGGGATTTCTGATTTCATGTCAATAGTGTTTCGCAAATCAACTTGGTTATTTCGGTTGCCGGTTTTTCGTTCCTGAAAAAAGGTCAATTATGGAATTTGATTGATGAAAAAAGCAATCTTTCTGTCACCAGAACGACAGTCAATGTTCTATGGTCATATATCAATGCCATAAAACAAACTATATTTACCTCGGATAACTTTTTGCCCTATTTTGCAAACATAATATTTGACCATAATATGTATTGCGTATTTTATCTTATTATTAATAAGACTACTCCATGCTAGGCCAGTCATTTTTTCAAATATTTTGTGGGATATTTGTATTTCTTCGAATTCAATAGACAACTTCGGCTCAAGTTGCCAACCCACAATTTTCTTCACAAATTTACTATCACTAGGGAACGGGAATTGCAGGACAAATTCGACATGAATTCGGCTCCTCAAACAAGATCATTCCTTCCAAATATAGGGTTTTGTTAAGATCGTACCCGATTGGCTGAAATTTAGGTTGGGATTCCTGATTTCATGCAAACAGTGTCAATTTTCATAGGATACGTTCCGAAAATCAACTCTGTTGTTTCGGTTGCCGATTTTCCGCTCCGTAAATATGAAATATTCGGATGGTTCCTGGAACAAGCGCGTGACAAAGGTTATTTACGGAATCTGGTTGATGAAAATGCGGTCGATTTACTGTCACCAGAACGATTTTCTATGGTAAATATCCATAACATAGAACAATCACGTTTACTTTATGTTTGTTTTGGTTCCGAGTTCAGAACCACAGATTATAGGTCTATGCTAGAACCGTCCCGAACAGATCTGAACTCGGAACCAAAACAAACCTAAAGTAAACATAGATTGTTCTATGCTATGGATATTTACCATAGAAAATCGTTCTGGTGACAGCACACATATATTTGTATTCTGTGGGTGAAATTTGAGTTGGGATTCCTGATTCCATGTTAATAATGTCCAATTTATATAAGAAATGTTCCGCAAATCAACTTGGTTATTTCGGTTGCCGGTTTTCCATTCCGTAAATATGAAACATTCACTTGGTTCCTGAAAAAAAGGTTAATTACCGAATTTGATTGATGAAAAAACTTCCTTTCTGTCACCAAAACGACAGCCAATGTTCTATGAAAACATATCCATAGCATAGAACAATCTTTATTTACTTTATGATCCATAGAATATAGACGAGACAACAATGGAAAAATTAGGAGGTATGGTCTATGGATCATGAGGTAAATAAAGATTGTTCTATGCTATGGATATGTTACCATAAAACATTGATTGTCGTTCTGGTGCATAGACTTAATATGTCTATGTTCTGGCGACAAAAAGATTGTTTTTTCATCAATCAAATGCCATAACCTTTTTTTCAGGAACCAACGGAATATTTCATATTTACAGAACGGAAAACCGGCAACCGAAATAACCAAGTCGATTTGCGGAACCTTTATAAACTTGACACTATCAATATGAAATTAGGAATCCCAACTTAAATTTCAGCCTAACAAAAATCAATGTTTGGAAGGAATTATCTTGTATGAGCAGCCGAGGCATCTTTTACGGATATTTATAAATAACGCTAGCCTTATCCTGTCGAATTTGTCCTGAAAGTCTCGTTCCCTAGTGATAGTAAGTTTGTGAAGAAAATTGTGGGTTGGCAATTTGGGCCGAAGTCATCTATTGCCAAAGGACTGGTGAGGGTTGCAGAGAACAAATTAAATGCGTATTTGTTGGAAAAAGGTTTATTATAGCAAAAATCTCCAGTAATGACTATAAAAAAATCAACTCTTATCCATCAAATATCGCTTTTCCTTCTTAATTTTTTGAATATATGAATTCCTCCTTTCCGACTGTAGGACGAATATGACCACAATCTTTTAAAAATTCCTTTTTCATCCTTTGAAACTGCATTTTGCGATTATTGGTTTTTGGTTTTGAGAGGTTGTTTCCACATTTTTTTAGGTCTTAACTATCTTTTTGAATCTCTATACTATATATTTCTCTACTACCTTCCCAGATAGCGCTTCTTTCAATTTGATTTTTCCATAGTGATTTTATTCAGTTCTCTTGTATCCGAGGATGACTTCACCAAAAATTTTCTTCACTTATTCTCCCCTTTTTGTAATATCCTCAGCTCATTTCTTCAAGTCTCGTTTCGGCGATGTTTCAGCAGATTTTTTGACCTTCATCAACTTCTGGAAAAAAATTGTCTTCATGAATGTAATCTAATATTTCATGAGCAATTCTTGCTTACCTCTATAAAAATGATCATCATCGGTAAAATGCAGGTAATAGACTCTCATAAATCTTGTTTGTTGGATTTTATCGGTTCTTCAACACTTTCAGGCCCGACTTGTTAAAGAAAGTTTCTTACACCCTAACTCGAAATTTTTCACCGGGCTGTGGAAATCTATGGGAAGGAACATTTGAGTTTGCTTTTCCTCAGTAGAAGCACTTGTAAAATCACACAAACGCCAAGAAAAAAGCACGAACTTTCTCATTTTCTTAACATTTCTTTTAACTTGTCAATGATAATGTCTGTACCTCGGGTTACTCTAATAGCCACCAGAGGGAGTAGCGCTCATCTTCATTCGCTAATAGAGTTATGATTACTGACTTTTTCGTTCCTAAATTGAACAACCACGATATGCAGCAGCTGTAGTTTCAACAAGACGGCGCAACTCGGCACAGCTCGTGCCACATTTGATTCACTGAAAGACACGTGTGATAACCGCATAATTTCAAGTTTCGAGCCTGTGAATTGGATATGTGAAGTCGCTATTCTACGCCGATAAGCCCGAAACGATCTCCAACTTGGAGGACAACATTCGCTGCGTTATTACGGATGTACCGCCACAAATGTTGAAAAAAGTGATTGAAAATTGGAACTTCAGATTAGATTACGTCCGAGCCAGCCGTGGCGGTCATATGCCAGAAATTATATTGAAATTATAATGCCAAAAGATTATCTTTTGAATAAAGTCAATTTCATGTCAATTTTAAAAATCCATCCTTGTTTTATTCCATTTCAAAGTACTATACCTCTAAAAAAAACACCCTTCATATAACAACATTTGCGTCTTCACTGTGAATATGAGAAAAGGCCGGACTGCGTGTACTACAGTACTTTTTTGATATGACGTAACTGCAGGATCACAGAGGTAAACTCCAGGAGATGAAGCAACGAACGAAGAAAATTTCAGTTACAAATTAATTTCTAAATAATTTGGCTTCTCTAAAACACACTGCTTGTAATCAAAAGATGCCGGACAAATGACCTCAAACGATAAGGGCTTCCTATCAGTCGCATATACGTTCTAAGAAAATAGAATGTTACAAGGTCTTATTATATTTTGAAGTTCTACACACTTTATTGTCAAATGCATCATTGGCAAGTTAACATATATTATTGATCTCCAACTGAATTCTTTTTATGTCCTTCAAAATTGAAATTAGCCTACCGAATTCGTTGTCTAGTCATTTCAATGTTTATTCCAACCTCTTCCAAATCACAAATCTGAGATATACAAAATCTGTTTTACACATAATTGTCTCGTGGGAAATTGCGAAAAAATAAGATATTCTCACACGATTCCTTCCTAGCCCAGCTCTTTTCTTTAGGTTTTCACTTTGTTCTACCTATAGCGTTGCTATATATCGGGAATAAATGAATGGGGTACGAGGTAAGTGAGAAAATTATTGACATTTTTATCTACCAAGGTTTTCAGTTTTTTTAGACGACAATTATCGTTTTCCCCTTCCACACATGCAGTTACACTAAAAGTGATATTCGATTTGGAGTGTCTCTCTCTACTTCCGAGTGAGCTATACGATATCTTGTTGAACCAAATAAGGTTATATTAGCATGTCGGAGATTATGGAAACTCGAACTATCAATAGGCAGTTCAAAGTAGCCTACCCACACGTAGGCTCTGGGAGGAATAAAAAATTATAAAGGAATATATTTACTATGATGCTTTAACGACCTAAGTAACACTAATGTATGAATAATGAGAGGGTACTTTTTGGTCTGAATTAGAGAAAAACTCAATTTGACGGAATGCCGACGTTTCGATATATTTAATATCTTCTTCAGGGCTCTACAATAAATGACACAATTATTAGAGTGGCAAAACTGTTGATTTATGCCTTTGAGAAGGATGAGAAACACGTTAAGGATTCCTTTCAATTTGTCGAAAGCTTAACTAATGTTAACATTCCGGACAACTACATTTTGGTTTCGTTGGACGTTTGTTCATTGTTTACTAATATACCGATCAGAAAGTATTGGGACAGGGTTGAAACACATACTCAATTGTCCGTTGATGAGTTCATACAATTGTTTGAGTTCTGCGTTAAAAACAGTTATTTCGTTTTTAATGATCAGTACTTTTGCCAGGTTTTTGGACTTGGCATGGGTAACTTTTTGGCATCGACTGTCCCTGACATTGTCATGTCAGAACTACAGAAATTTGCACTTTCCCGACTACCTTTCGAGGTGCCATTTTACAAGAGGTATGTCGATGACATTTTCACCTCGATACCTTTTCATCCACGCCTGCAGTTTACTATGGAGATAGAGAGTGACAGTCAGTTGCCCTTTTTGAATGTACGTGTAATCAAATCACCAGGTGGTCTTCGGACCGACTGGTTTCATAAACCCACTTTCTCTGGAAGATTTTTGAACTTCAATTCTCAACACCCCTTTTTACATAAACTAAACCTCAAAAAAAATTTAAAATTCAGAGCTACTAATTTAGCTTGCACTGAATTTCATGCTGGCAATTTAGATCTAATTAAGAGCTTCTTAATTAAAAACAACTACCCCTTACCTCTGATTAAAAAAGTTTTATACAGTAATGAAACATCACTGCCAAGACAGCTCAGTACAGCTAAAAGATTTTTCTATCTATGGGCTATCTGAGAGGTTGGGACAACTTCTTAATAGTGAGGTGGTGAAAATGGCTTACAAACCAGCTAATACTGTTAAAAGATTTTATTCTAAATTGAAGTCAAAGACAACATTAGAATCAAGATCAAATGTTATATATAAGATACCTTGCAAAGAATGCAACAAAGTGTACATCGGACAGACCAACAGATACCTAAAAACAAGACTGACTGAACATAAAAGAGACTGTATTAATGTTCACAATCTTGCCCGAACAAAGGAAAACAATACAGCATTGGCTGAACACTCATTTAGTGACCTGCACTCTTTCGACTTCGATAGGGTAGTCATTTTGGACACACAGGCGAACTTAAGGAAAAGATTATTTTGTGAAATGCTAGAAATAAAAAAAGAACCTAACTCACTCAATAAAAGGAGTGATATTGATAATCGTAATAGAGCCTATTTCGACCTTATCCAGAGAATAAAAAAAGTAACATCTAAATAATAATCTTAACAGTTCGTCACCTCGACTCACACCTTTTTCAGTTCTCTTTCACGATGTCTGATAGATAAAATAATGCATTCTATATGTAGCATCCATCGATGTTTCAAAGTTATTTCAATTGTTTCAAAATTATTTCAATTGTTTTTGTATTGACGATTTTTATTTATACTTTGTTCGTTATTTTTGTGACCTTCCTAGTACCTACTAGTTTTGTGATCAATTCTCTGTTTAACTCGTTGCTCGCCGTTCCTAACGGTTTAATTTTTTCCACTCGAGAATATCATAATGTTGTTCTCTATCATGTCCACACCCTTATTATTGTGTCATTTATTGTAGAGCCCTGAAGAAGATATTAAATATATCGAAACGTCGGCATTCCGTCAAATTGAGTTTTTCTCTAATTCAGACCAAAAAGTACCCTCTCATTATTCATACATTAATATATTTACTCTCGGAAGCCTTTATTTGAAGATCTACATTTTGGTTTTGTTTATAGTTCGATCTTCCTAGGAGGCAAAATATGCCCCCTATCCACCCCCTTGGGTACGCGCCTGACTGCTCGCGTTCAGGAATCCCTTCAAGTTCTTCAAATATAGCAAATTGAATACTCAGTTGAGATACAGCCAGTAATGAAGATACAATTAATTCAATTTTCCATGAAGGAAAACCTTCTTAGGAATATCGTCCTTATAAATAAGGTATAGGGAAATTATCGCTGTCTACAAGCAATCATTGGTTTGAAATTGTACACTTTCGTCCAACGTTCATTTGCTTTATTTGAACGATCAGAATTTTATCCGTGGCGACTTAAGAAAAAATTCACGACAAATCAACATATCCACATAACCTCGAAATGGTAGCGAAAACAAAAGGAGCATAAAATTCAGTCATCTTGGATTTGCGAAAAATCATCACTCATATACTTGAATTCTGTGGAAATCATAGAAAAGATTGAACTAACTAGTTATGCGACAACATTTGGTTACTACGCGTCAAATCGCTGATTAATGGTTAAAAAAAAAAAAGGTAGACCTGTTGCTATACGTACGTTATAATGCCGCATTTGAACCGTTGGACTCTTCTCATGCTGTCCATGATTGGAGCTGCCTCAGCTGCCTTTAACTGCGGGCCAGTGTCATCAAAGTTTGAGTATCCGTAGAAGGGAACTAAACTGAGTACCATCGAATCAAATCGAGCGATATCTCGACAAAGATCAAGGGAGTTCGTGTAATCAATAATTAATTGTTTGGTACGTATATCTGGATCCAGATTGAGACGCCGCCTCGGAGACTGACGTAATATGTGGTTTGCTGTTGAGAGGCATGTACAAAGGACTGTTGGAATTTTGGATTGTAGAGCTATGGCTCATGCCGTACGAACCACTTATTGTCTTATCTTAATGGCTGTCCTGACGTCCTTTTTCAGCAAGACAACTCACGACCCAAAATAGCTCGTCGAACTACAAAGCAGCCAAAACCTTACGTTAACGTTTTGCCGTGGCCATCCCGTTCACCGGATTCAAATCCCATTGAAAATGGGTGAAATATGATGAGGAGGGTAATCACAGGTTCCAAGCAAAAGTTCATGCTGTTAAATGTCAGTAACACACAACAATAACACAACTAAATTGATGGAACTCTCAAGAAACACGTGATGCCTGTACGGAACTGAAACTATTGCACGACGACCACTACCTAGATAAGTAGAACAGTGTTGCCAAACTTGTAACTTGGGCAGACTCATTATTCGCATACCTCGTACACCAAATGTTCCTCCAATTCTACAGCAGCCCTAACCTTCCTCAACCAATAGGGAAACTCTATTGAGCACCACCGGCTCTTTAGTATTATTGGCGTGTGCTCACACAGAATTTCGACAATTTATTTCGATAAGTTCATCTAGAGTGACCTTGTGAAAAACAATCTCAATTCAGAATATTCAAAGAGAGCAACCAAGTATAATAAAACAACCTCGCGATGTCAATTAAAACAAATATCCTCCTATCGATATGTCACATCAAGACATAAATCGAATGTGAGTCGTATCTTTGTAAGACTTCAGTAGCATTTTGTTTGGTTCGAGATGCTGATAATAAATGAAAGAATTAATCACAAATAAGATAGGTTCAACAGACGCTTCCTAACCTTTGGAATCTATTTTCAAACAAGGCTGTTCTCGATAAGAATCATAGACGACAAACAAGACAAATTATACGGTTGAAGGATTGGAATGAATAAATACATGTATGTATTTCATTCAGTATTGATTAAATATTTGTCCATCCGTGATTCCAGACGAGCAACAAGTAATATAACATGAAAAACATTAAATATTGGACGCATTCAATTACAACGCAGAGTTATTATTGGTTTGCAATGTGTGTAGGACGATGCGTATGAACGTAGACTGCTTGGGTTTATTAACCATATTCCATTCAGTCAGTCGGTTGGCCATGGAAGTTTGACACATTCCACACTGTACAATGGACGACTTTGGTTCAAGTTGCCAACCTACAAATTTCGTAAAATTTACCACCACTGGGATGGGGGAATTTCAATTCGACATGATGAGGTTCGGGTGCCCAAATAAGATAATTGTTCTCAAATAAAGGGTTTTTGTCGAGATCATCTCTGATTGGCTGAAATTTTAATTGGGATTCCTGATTTCATGTTGATAGTGTCAAATTTATATAGAATATGTTCCGCAAAGCAACTTATTTATTTCGGTTGCCAATTTTCCGTTCCGTAAACATGAAATATTCGGTTGGTTCCTGAAAAGAGGTAAATTACGGAATTCGCAAAGCAATCTTTCTATCACCAGACGACAGTGAATTTTCTATGGTGATGTAACGAGCGCCCCCTCTCAGCTCTTACTTAAGTCGCGCGCGCAGTACAATCACAGACCAAGAAGACAAATCACTTCATCGTTTGCGGGAATCGCGTCTCTCCGACCTTGAGAAATATAACAGACATAACCACACTTTCTTCTTCCTCGAAACAGCTGTCAAATTGAATACTTGATTTTGGAATATCTAAAATCGAAATGTAAAAACAGGATTTGTCGGGATTCAGGAATCACAAAATCAAAATCAGACTAAGATTTTTCGATGAAACCATTTGAAAAGCAAATTTCCAACACCAAAGCGAGTGTTTTGTCACATCTTAAGCTCCTGTAGAAGAATTCGGTTGGAGTAAATGAAAATTTTGGAAAAATGATATGGAAAACCCGTTTACCTTAATCAGAGAATCTTTGTAGTTTCACATCAAATGAGATTCATTTGAATATAAAATCAAACTATGAATAGACCAACTTTGTTCGATTTTCAATCCTAGTGTTTGTGCAATCATATACAATTTTATTAGACATCCCATCGTTTTAATTGAATAATGGAGGTTGTAATGCTTTTACTTCAGTTGCGATTCCTTTATATTATATAAAATGAACATTATGGATGAGTCCACCTAAGTTCGATTCCAATTCTTGTTGTATAATTAAAACATATAATGAGGCCTGCCATCATAAAATAGAACCTCAAAGATGACTAAACAATTGATTTGGTTGTAAAAAAATGTTTGGATTATATTCTTAAATGGAACAGATACGAAATTATTCATCAATTAATAGGATGAAAAATTCATTTCAGTTTGTTTACATGTTTATAACCTCTACAAGCGAGTCCGAAAACGCCGAGAGTGACGTAATCCTATTCCTTCAATCTGATTGGCACCCCAAAGCACCCCAAGCGCCTGCTAAAATTCTGATTAGCTCGATTCAGGGTCATGTCTGCGTTGACATAGATTTCCTAAGTAAATGCACGAGTGGTTTATCTGGTTGATCTGTGGTACAATCCCTCGCTTCTTCAGTACCCTACCTTACCTGCCTGTAACGCTTGGCCACATCATCGGTCCCCTTACAGGGGATATGGGTGTCCGCTGACGGAGGCATGCAAACGGATAAGTTTTGTGCATTCCATGACGAGTTCTCCGAAACTACGTCGGGACGAAACGTGACACTCTCCCAAAGAGGTTGAAGCTACCTTACAAACCTTCAAAAGCTACAGTGACATATCCATAGCGAGAACAATCAACATTCATTCATTCACTCACTCTTAATGGGTTCAACCACCTGTGGTTATGCGCCCAGTCACGAAATCTTTATACATTTTTCACAATCACATTCATTCAGATTCATACGACTATTTTAAAATTTTCATTTTAGAGACACAAGAACATATTATACCCTCAACCCATAACTTAGATAACATCCATGACCTCGCCGGGATTCAAACCCGGTACCTCTGGTTTCACAGGCAGTCAATTAACCGACTACAAAACCGAGGCAGTAAGAACAATCTATATTTACCTTATGATCCATAGATCATAGTTAGTTATTTTTTCATTGTTGATTGTTGTCTCTTCTATGTGCTACGGATCATAAAGTGAACAAAGATTGTTCTATGCTATGGATATGTTACCATACAACATTGACGTTCTTGTGGCAGAAAGATCAATTTTTCATCGATCAAATTCCGTAATTAACCTTTTTTTCAGGATCCAACCTTAAATTTCATATTTACAGAACGTAAAATCGACAACCGAAATAACCAAGATGATTTGCGGAACATATCCTATGTAAAATTGACACCATGATGTTTTACTGACATCACGCTAGACACTATTGACAAGTGATCAGGAATCCCAAATCAAGTCCCAGCCAATCAGATATCATCTTAACGAAAACCTATATTTGGAAAGAATTATCTGGTTTGAGGAGTCTAGGCACCGTTTACGGATATCTGTAAATAACGCGAACCGATCATATCGATTTTTTTCTGATATTTCCCTTCCCCAGTGATGGTATATTTAACGAAATTTGTGGGGTTGCAACTTTGACCGAAGTCATCTATTCATTTTTTCATGAATAGTTTGCTCTGATCAACAAGCTTATAGCTCAATTCATTTTTATTCGACGAAATTAAATGTATGGACTTGACAAAGTGACCTTAGTGCCATCATCGTTTACAGAGAGAAATAGAACAATATTTGATAGATTCTGTGTTACCCCACAGAGTAAGAAGTCGAGAACATCCTAATCTGTGACTACACTTCATTGCAACATTTCAGTAATGAACAGAGTGTAAATGTACAACAAGAATCACCGAACGTTATCAGTGCCAAATGATCTAGATTGGTGTAAAATATTATTATAGTTCATGCAGATACAACGAACGAATCTTTCAGTACCGAACATAGTGCCAGATTTCAACAAGAATTACCGAACGTTCAGTGTGTAAAGTGTGTTAGTTATATCTCAATTGCACACCAATATAGATAGTGTAGCACTGAAAACGTTCGGTGTATTTTGTTGTCATCTCGCACTCTATTCGTTGCGGAAATGTTGGAAGTTAGTCTAGTCATAGATCACGAGTGCAGAGCAAAGAGTGAGGTTATTCTTCTTCTTCCTTCTCAACCAGACCAAACAGCAACCAGATTTGCCCCTGGTTGTAGGGGTGTGAGTATGGGCTTAGCCTGAAAGACTACGTATCGATGCTACACAATCTACACTGCTGTAAAATATGTTAATTCATGAAAACTTAACAAACAAGGCTTTTCTATGTATACGTTCAGCATTAAAAATGTCCAAACTCACGATGACGATGTCAGATTTGTCATGATTCCATCTATGCTGTAAGTAAAACATTACATCATGATCATGCTGAATAAAACATGGTGTGCTCATCTGCAGAAAAAGTTACGTCATCAAGATTGAAATAAAAGAAAATATATGTTCTGTGCTTTGAATTTGCATGTAGTTTTATACGTCATCATTTGTAAAAACGATCACAGAAAAGCAGATGAGCACACAATAATCGATTTCAAACGATGGAACTAAAGCTCCGGTTAAAGTTACGGTTATCCACATTGACAGATTATCATTTGCCTGAAGCAAGCTTTTGGTCCATCGCTTGAAATCGCTTCATGTTTTACTTACATCATGATCATGATTCCATCCGTATTGACATATTTCAATCACTATATGGTAGAGGTCGCACTATTCAAAAGCCAAAAATGTTCTGAAAATTCATGTAGAAAATGAAATTGCAGGTACAATTTCCTCACATAAATTTAAGGGAAATCAAAAACATTGGACCGCAAAGGTTTTTAGAAGTTTTTTTTTAATAGTATCGGTATTTTATAAGATTACAAAATCTTCAGGAATCATTGCTACCTTGCTTTCCGAGGATTCGAGGTAATCGAAATTTTTTCTCGGAATCGCAATCGGTTACGACAATATTACAGGGGGCTTTAGTATCACAACATGGCTTCTTTTGAATAATTTTCAAACCAACTGTGGCTCACCAAAAAAAGTTTTGGAGGATAACAGGACAGTGTTCCAAAAAGAATATCACCCTATAAATTTCCAATCGAAATTAATCGCAAAAATCTAGGAAAGCACTGACGTGAAGTCAGCAGCTATTACGCGCTTGTTCACATTGCGAAATGGCGACTTAGAAATTTCAATGAAATATGAAATTTTCAAAAAAAAATTATTTTTTTTTCGAATTTTTTATGTATATTTCTTCTTATTGACATTGTTCATCTTCCAACGAAGTTTCATTTCGATCAGATAAATATTTTTCGAGTTATTGAAAAATAAAATTTCAAATGGCTGTTGCACAAAAACCATTCGGCAGATTTGGCCCATTAACGAACTCAACCGAGATATTCAGGATCTTAACCAAACCTGAAAATTTGAGGGCTCTAGGTTCTTTCTTTCGAAAGTTATAGCGCACACGGCCGGACGGACAGAATCAATTTTGACCACGGATTCTTCATCAGTGAGTCCAACCTAGTCGTTTGAGACCAATTTCTGCTCAAAATTCGAGAATTACGGACATCGTGACGAAATGATAACGCGCTGTTCCCCAGAACAAGCGCGTAATAAAATGAGATATCTATGTCAAATTTCAGTTGAAAATCTTGTGGAATGCAGATAACTAAACTAAAAAACTTCAAAATGCAACATTCTGTATCTCAAAAACGAGAACCTTTTTTCCTTAAAATTACGCAGGGAATTTCTCCTCTTCGTGTGTAGCTCTAATTTAGGAACACGCTGTATTTCGGATACCAAAGACCAATCAAAATCGTCTGCCCCCAACGGCATCACCGTACAAAACAAAAAACTAAGTGCTATAAATTCTCTCAATTTCGAAGAGCAAACTTGATGGGAAGTCCTCCATTCTTCATTTCACGAGATGGAAACATAAAGCTCATTATTTACATGAAATCAATTTTAAACCAAAGCTGTTTTATTATTCTGATAAAGTTTCCAATCTCGTCGATTCTCTCGAAAGTATAAAAAAATCCAATTAAGTCGAAATCAATAGATTGAGCTCATCAATCTTTATCATTCGGTTCATCATTTATGTTGAAAGTTATGTCGTACATGCTTAGTTATACTCGAGTTAATATCACACAGGAGTATTTAACTAGGTTCTCGCATCAATGGACAAAATCGAAGTTTATCGTGTTTGATTTGATAAACGAGAGAATGATTGAATTTATTGATTTTTCTTGTGCAGAAACGAGGTGAATTGCACGACAACCTACTTTGTCCACGACCATTGAATAATATATATATTTCGATGGCTCTTGTTGAAAAAAAAACGACAGTCATTAATCTAGTCGTGGATAATATGTGTGTAAAATGAATATTATACACTCCATGCATAGATGAATTGACTTTTCTCGTAAGCTTGACAGTTTCCAGAAGGATACATAGAATACATGGTTCAATGTTGTCAAAAGACGGCTTTGTTGTCCTACTTAAGTTTTCGCCGATAGATGCCAGCATAGGAAAATTTGTCATATAAATTCTGAAATATTTACGGAAGTTACCGACCTGTCATATCGAATCTTGCCAAATCAGAACATCTTTCTAATTTTTCCATTATTTTCGAAAATTTCCGAAAAAATAATTCAGTTTGACAAATTTAACTTATGATTATTCATTTCATTCAGTCAGAAAGGTATAATATTTATAAGGGTTTCCTTCGTCTTTGAATACCAAAGTCTGAAACTTGATCTTTTTTAATACCTGTTTATTATAAAAGGTATTTATTATCTCAATATTTAGTTCATGGAAAGGAAGTCTTCCGTAGTTGCGTTTTCAAAAATACCACAAGAAAACATTTGGAACGATAGATACTACGATTAATTTGTCTGGTTTAAATGTCGTCTGATAAATTCGTATGAACATGAACAGCAAAGTGAAAATTCATATTTCCTCGAAATATTTTCATAAGTATGTAACAAAATTCATTATTTTTGGATTAAATATTCATTAATAGGTACATAAAAATTTATAAACCATATTTTTATGAAAGGAGATCCAAACTATTCAATGAAATCCATGAGTAATATCAATCTCCCGTTCAGTTTTCACCGTTGTTTCGGCATCGAAATGACTTTTTGTATCCATCCATGAAAGTGATCTTACGATAAACCTCATATTGCTCCTTATTATTGATCAGTAGATATTCCACATTTGTTGAACTCTTCTTATACAGGAAGAGTCTTACATTAATTTCAACCGTAGATTGCTCTCATCAAATAAAACACTTTTTTCATTGACTTTTTTTCCAGATTCGGTTCCAGTAAAAACATACAGGCTGTTTTAATTTCCAAAAAAAAAATCAGTTTTTCGTTTTTAGCTTCGATATGGTAACTCCGAATGAGATGAATTTTGGTGTGAAGTTTTCTATAAATATAACACATATTTTTCAGTAATCACTTCCATCCTACTTCAAATAGTTTCCGAGTTATAGATTCAACGATTCATAAAATCATATGAAATTAGCATGAAAATTGCAGATGAAGTTCATCTTATGTCATAATTAGAAACTTCAATCATTTTAGAATACTGAAATATTCCTGATAATTTCTCCTTAAACTCACAGTTTTGGAGATATTCAACTTTGAATGTTATAAAATCTGATAAAAATTTTAGAAATTAGCTGATTTTTATGGATCCATCTCTGAGCTAGTAAAGGCGGTAAATTGACATCCGTCCATGATGTAAGTAAAACATGGTGTGCTCGTCTGCTCATCTGTGATCGTATTTACCAATGGTGACGTCACCTTTTTCATCCAAATTCAAGGAAATGTATATTCTGTGCTTTGAATTTGAATGGAAAAAGTGACGTCATCATTGGTAAATACGATCACAGATGAGCAGACGAGCACACCATGTTTTACTTACATCATGGACGGATGTCAATTTACCGCCTTCACTAGCTCAGAGAAGGATCCATAAAAATCAGCTAATTTCTAAAATTTTTATCAGATTTTATAACATTCAAAGTTGAATATCTCCAAAACTGTGAGTTTAAGGAGAAATTATCAGGAATATTTCAGTATTCTAAAATGATTGAAGTTTCTAATTATGACATAAGATGAACTTCATCTGCAATTTTCATGCTAATTTCATATGATTTTATGAATCGTTGAATCTATAACTCGGAAACTATTTGAAGTAGGATGGAAGTGATAACTGAAAAATATGTGTTATATTTATAGAAAACTTCACACCAAAATTCATCTCATTCGGAGTTACCATATCAAAGCTAAAAACGAAAAACTGATTTTTTTTTGGAAATTTAAACAGCCTGTATGTTTTTACTGGAACCGAATCTGGAAAAAAGTCAATGAAAAAAGTGTTTTATTTGATGAGAGCAATCTACCGTTGAAATTAATGTAAGACTCTTCCTGTATAAGAAGAGTTCAACAAATGTGGAATATCTACTGATCAATAATAAGGAGCAATATGAGGTTTATTGTAAGATCACTTTCATGGATGGATACAAAAAGTCATTTCGAAGCCTGCATCTTGGTTTCTAGCAATCACAGGGAATGAAGTTAAGCTTTCTGATAATTCTATTGTGAGTTCTTCAAAATGCAAAATTATTCCAATTTTACCAATGAAGTCTTGGACAAACTATAGTATTTAACTCGCATATAATTGCGATTATTCATTTGGGTGATTTGCGACACGAGCCGCAGGCGAGTGAATAATTGCAGTCATTATATGCTCTTTAAATAATCTACTATTTTCCCATTTGAAACTACATGTTCTGAAATCGGTCAATTTAATTTGCAATTTTCGGAATATTCTGTCTGATATAAGTTTTTTTCAATATTCGTCACTCAAAATATTCGAAATTGACGTTATGGCAAGTCCCATGAATGGAATTTATTTTATGGCCGAGCATAGTCAATGGTTACTCTCTCAAACAGTATTCCTGAGATCGACCAGTGATATACAAGGCATGGTTATAGGAGCTACCTAGTACAATAAAATCATCTTTACAGATGAAGAATCTCTTCTTTAATTCATTACCACTGTGTGCGAAGCGCTAGTACGAGAGCCACCTAGTACCGCGTTAAATCGCCATGTTCATAGTTCATCGCAATGAATGCTCAGAACCAAGTATTTTCTTCTCTTCAAATTTAAAATCAGTGAATTCATGGTGAGGCATAAACAATATCATTTCACTTGACTCCCCTCGAAGCGAATCAACCTGAGCATGCAGTCTCCTCAACTGCCTTGCAGTTTGACTCCCAATATCATAATCAGAAAGCAAAACAAAGGCAGAAAATTGCATAGATATCAAGATACTAATGAGTATTTTCTGGGAATTTACTAGTAACTTTGATTGGAGCAATTATCCATCCACAAATATAACAGGATTAAACAACTGAGCGAAAACCAGTTCGTCTAAAAAAAATCAAAATCAAATGCAATAAGCAATATTTCATGGTGGAAAAATTTCATGGTTCTGCAAAACGTCAATAAACAAAATAATTATGTTCTGTTGAAGTAAAAGCTCAAGTCAAAGAACATAATAGCTAGGCGTAAACAGGCCCCAATTTATTTGATATTTTAAGTGCAATGGTCTGTCATATTTTTTGTACAAACCAGTTCAACTATCGAGTGTTTCGAAGCATAGTATTGGGAGATGCCTCGGGAAAACCTGCTGCCTCAAACTGAAACGGAACCATGACTGGTAATCTTTAGGTGTAAGGACCAAAAGCAACCATTATGACTATTTCATATTCTTTAGGGTAGGGATACAAATGATATTTCTGTACTTTTCATTGGTCTAAAGAAAATCGTGGTTTTCTGGTGGAAGTGAAGGACGACCAAAACATATTTGTCGTGAAAGAAATTTGTCGCGTTCTTCGTTTTTTTTTTTTAAAGGGGTGGCTCTGCTAACTTAATATTAAGTTAGCAGAGCCATTCCAAAGTATGCATCGAATTCGATCAAAAATGTTATGAGTAATTGTCGAGTATTTGTTTTTTAATCCAGCCATTTTCGAGAAATGAGAAAGATTTTGGATTTTTCAAATGTAAACTAGAATCGAAAGGTCTCTTATCTTGCTACAAAATGTTTGCTGATTTCAAAAATGTATCATATGTCGCTATTCACATGAATATTACTTGAGAAAATTGTCAATACTTTTTTCCTGCTGTTCTTTTCACTGTTGAATTATGAGTAGGCTGACGTTGCCATAGCGACGATTGAATATGCATTATCTTTGAGTGAACTTGCGCCTCTACGATTGGAATCAGCGATTGCTGAATAAATAAATATTTCTATGGTTAATTTGTCATAGTTCTTAAGATTAGCGATAGAAAATCTGTCTATTATCCCTAATGACCCGAAATATTGCTGATCTTAAGAACTATGACAAATTAACCATAGAAATATTCATTCAGCAATCGCTGATTCCAATCATAGAGGCGCAAGTTCACACAAAGTTGATGCATATTGGATCGTCGCTATGGTAACGTCAGCCTTCTCATAATTCAGCAGTGAATAGAAAAGCAGGAAAAAAGTAATGAATATTTTCCCATGTATTATTCATGTGAATAGCGACATATGATACATTTTTGAAATCAGCAAAAATTTTGTAGCAAGATAAGAGACCTTTTGACTATAGTTTACATTTAAAACATCCAAAATCCTTCTCATTTTTCGAAAATGGCTGGATTGAAAAATTCAGTCATATTATATTTGAATTACTCCTAAAAAAGTGCCTGTAGAATGTATCAACAGATTTCCAATACGAGTTCTAACAAGCGAGTTATTCAGCATTATTGAAAATGACAATTTCTAAATTTTCGCTCATAACTCAAGTTCTATGAACGATAAGCTGGATCTGTTTTCAGATTCAGATTAGTCAGGAAAAAAGAGCTCGAATGTGTTATCAGTTTTCTTCTAGCTGCTTTAGTTCTCGAGACCTCTTCAGTAGACAATGAATTTTGCCCACCCTGTACATCCCAAAAAAAATTAAAAGTAATCACTAAAGCCTGCAGAACGACACCCCGTTTTAACGTCGAAATTTCTCCGAATTCTAATATTTCTCGCGGCTATTGGCAACGTTAAAGCACGCAGACCGTAAGCAATTGTCGACTTTGAGATATTTATGAGGTTTAATGAAACTGAATGTGACTGTGTTGCCGAAGCCGTAATTCATCAGCCCGTGGTAGTGTTTGCTCTTGAAGAATTGACCTAATTCTAAAAATTTTATGGAAAGCGAAATATAAGTTAACCTGTCCTTTGTAGATGGAATCCGATCTTATTTTCCACGACTTAAAAACGGTGAATAGAATAGGTCATCTTCCACGATTTCTTTTGAGTAGTAATAATGCAAGAAACTCTAGTATCCAGAGAAATGATAAGATATACCATGTGCTTCATAAGTACTATTTTGGGAAAATATAAACATTCAGACAAAATGATTGCTTACAGTAACGAGTATACGCAAAAAGATGATTATGATTCAATAGAGGCTAATTGAGATCCTTGATACTAAACATACATAAAAGGCCTTTGATCAACCGTTTAATGCATTATGGGAATGCAATAATAATTAGGGTATTAGACGTCGTATTTTGATTGCACTCAATCATTAAACCTGATTTTCCATTATTGTGTTGATAACATCAACGCCAAATGGAAATCTAGCTTGTCAATTGTCAATCTTGACAAAAAATTGTAGACGAAGACTAATATTTTTTGAGAGTTGCCAATCATCTGATAATTTCCAGAATTCAAGATTCTGATAATTGATAATTTTCCATGAAATCTGACAATTAAGACATTTCCAAAAACAAAAGACACTTACGCCAAAATTCGCATATAACCTCCAACTTTGATAAGTAAAATGTATCTGTGAAGTACCCAACTTGGTAACGCAGCACTCAAATTTAAAAATCAGGTGCCAAAATGTAGAGAATAAAAAGTTCTTTCAAATGAGGTATCACTCAACCCCTATTGCCATTTAAGATTATCGAGAGGGCTTCTTATTGAAAGAAGCAAAGTGATTTCTACATAAAAATTGTTCCCCCTCGATAATAAAATTAACGTGTCCTAGCGATTTGATAAAAACCTAACCCGTTTTGAGATAATAGGGGTGGGAAGTTTCCAAATTGACACCCTGTAAAATTGAGGAAATTGCTTGTTTTCATACCATTTTTCCAAGCATGCGCATGTAAAAACGTGCTATCGTTTTGCCAACATCCCAGTATTTTCAAATTTTTTCTCGGCAATTCGGACCAGGTTGGACTCACTAATGAAGAATTCGATATCAAAAACGATTATGTCCTGCCGGCCATCCGTTGCCACTATAACTTGTGAACGAAAACAGCTTAGCGACTTAAAATTTTTGGTGTGCTGATAATTAAAATGATAATTTGCTGACTTGTTGATTAATATATTCCATCGATATTATTAAATGGGGTGTCCAAATGAATATTTAGGAGTATAAGTAAAAGTTGATATCTCTAACAATAAAGACAAACATTAAAAGTAACTAAATTTACATTTCCAGACTTCTTCCAAAATTTAATGGGCTTTCTTAATGAGAATACTCCTAGGTTTCTTCTTCGTTATTTTTGACTGATCTGGTTAGGTTGCTCATCAGAATTAAGTTCGTTCATGGGCCAAATCAGCCAAACGGTTGTGGAGATTTGAATAGTTGACGTTAATTCTCAGGAAATACTTACGCGGTTGGACTGAAAGTTGGCAATTATTTCTAGAATACCGACTCAATACTCGAATACTCGACTCGCGAAATTTTGTTGGAAAAGTATAAAAAAAATATATTAAAATAGTTTTTCGTTATACATTAGATTCCAATGAAATTTTGAGCAGACCTTGAAGCCAATATTTTACAGTAGTATACTTTAGTTCTATTCGTCCACAATTCTCAGATGACATTGGGAAAATAAGTGAAATTTCGTTTTTTTTTTACTTAGGTATCGTTGTTATTCAAGAAATAAACCAAAAAATAGTGATGCAATTTGGCAAGAACATAAGCTGCTGACTCCACAATAGCAGTTTTCCATACTATTGAAAAGTAACCACCAAGATGCATAGAATATATCAGGTCTCGACACTTTCCTACTATTACCCACAAAAATTTTGGATTCAAAACGCGGTCCTAGAATTGTCAAATATTATACTACTTGGCTGTAAGGTCGTTTTGTCAAGTCAATACAATTAATTATATACTCTATATTAGATCCGATGAAACTATTTCCCAAAATGTGAATTAGATATCTGAAATTATGGATTCTAACTAATACATAAGGGGAGTTCAGCAAATGTGGAACTCATCAATGATATGAAATATGTAGAAGGAAATAAAGAGCACTATGGGGTTTACTGTTAGAAGACTTTCATGGATACAAGAAGTCATATCGAAGCCGAAACAACACTAAAAACGGAACGGGAGATTGATAAATTGGTCATGGTTTGGTAGGAAAGTTTGGATCTCCTTTCTCATCAGAATAGGGTTCATAAATTTGGTAGATACCTATTAATAAATATTCAGTTCGAGAGTAATGAATTTGTTACATACGTACCTGTAAAAATATTTCGAGAAAATGTTCATGTTTATTATCATTGAAATATGAATTATTTACTTTGCTGTTCATGCTGATTAGAATTTATCAGAAGAATTTCAAACCCGACAAATTAATCGTAGTATCTATTGCTCCAAATGTTTCCTATAGGTTTTTGGAATACGCTACTCTGAAGGACTTTTTCTCCATGAACTAAATTTTGAAATAATAATATAAAAATAATGTAGGTTCCAACTCGGAAAATCAAACAAAGCTCTGATTTCACATGTTTTGATATGACATTTCGGTAACCGAATATATTCCAGTTTATAACTTTCAGTTTCGCCCATACCATTAACCTTATGATCCAGAGACCATACCTAGTAATTTTTCCATTGTTGATTGTTGTCTCTTCTATGTTCTACGGATCATAAAGTGAACAAAGATCTATGCTATGGATATAGTATCATAGAACATTGACTGTCGTTCTGGTGACAGAAAGAACGTTTTTTCATCAATCAAATTCCGTAATTAACCTTTTTTTCAGGAACCAACCGAATATTTCATATTTACGGAATGGAAAACCGGAAACCGAAATAACCAAGTTGATTTGCGGAAAATATCCTATATAAATTTGACACTATCAACATGAAATCAGGAATCCCAATTAAAATTTCAGCCAATCAGTGGTGATCTTAACAAAACCCTATATTTGGAAGGAATTATCTTGTTTGGGGAGCTGAGGCATTTTTAACGGATATTTATAAATAACGCGAACCTTATCATGTCGAATTTGTCCTGAAATTCTCGTTCCCCAGTGATAGTAAATTTGTGAAGAAAATTGTGGGTTGGAAACTTTGAACGAGGTCGTCTATTGAATTATGACAATAAAGGGGCCTTTTGTGCGTGAGATTCGGGTATTTGGGGAATCGGAGATTCACCCTATTGGTCGAGAGATTCACCCTATTGGTCGACGACGGTCACGTGATCGACGTCGGCCAATAGGGAAGAATCTCCGATTACCCAAATACCCGAATCTCCCTTGCACAAAGGTAGCTTTAAGGGGCCTTTGGTGCGAGGGAGATTCGGGTATTTGGAGAATCGAAGATTCACCCTATTGGCTGAGAAATTCACCCTATTGGTCGACGACGGTCACGTGATCGTGGTCGGCCAATAGTGAAGAATCTCCGATTAATCAAATACCCGAATCTCCCTCGCTCAAAAGGTAGCCGTATTTTGACAACATTTGGAACTAATTCCGGACCCAAAATATGTCAGAGATTTGCTTTTTGGGGATTCGAAATCGAAGTAGTTTATAGTTTGGCGCAGGCTTGCAATGGCGAGGCATTCTGTGATCAGGTGAACAGGAGTTTCCTCCTTTTCCTTCCAGAATCTGCACTCGTCAGTGTCCTGTGAGGAGTGAGGATGCGTAACTTGTTCTTACTGAGATCCAAATGATTTTTGGACCTTGCAATTTCAAAGTTCCGAAGGAACTTTTTGTAATGATACATACCTGGAGAATTCTTCCAAAGTGCTCCTTTTTCATTTACTTCCTTCTCCAAAAACTTTTTCTTATAGCTGCATTTGCCTATAGCACAGAAAGGTTCTGGACCAGTAAGTAGCCTTTGTGCTACCCATACTAAGGAAACCTTGTTGTTTTTTCCTTCTTCGTTGAGTTTTCTTCGGCACACCCATATCAGCTTTGAGTCGATGGCATATGAGTTCAGTGCTTTGATAGCAGTCTATCATAAGGGATCACTATGTAACACCATTCTTCCTTTTCACATAGTATTGAATTAAAGTTCTCCTCGATACTTACTTTTTTAATCATAACATTATTAGGTAGGTTCGCTGATGAGATGTACCTGTTCAGAGAGGACCGGGCTTCCTGCCTTTTAATTCTCTCATTACCTGTACTTTCTTAAGATATTCTAAGGATAGCTTCATGGGCACCTCAAGTGCTCTAGTCAGGCACGTTCTCATAGCCCCGATGATGCAAGCCTTTGTACCTTTTCGAGTATTTTCCTCGCGCTTATCTGCCCTGCTTTAGCAAACCAGATTACTGCCCCGCATGTTATTATCGGTCTCACAATCATGATGTACATACATTGCAGTATTTTAGGGTTACAGCACCAAATTTTATCGGATAGTCTTCTGCACAACATTTAAGCCTCTATCGCTTTACAAGCAGTAATTTTAACATGCTCATTCCACAGAAGCTTACTGTCTAGGGTGATTGCCAGATAGTTAACTTCAGACTTTCATTCTACAATATCTCCATTCACCCAAATGGATTTCATAGCTAGAAGGTTTCTTTACCGAGTAAGAGGAGTTACTGTGATCTTTGCTGGGTGAATGTTGAACCCCACTGAAAAGCACCACTGATCAATCATTCTGAGGCCCCTCTGCAACAACACACAGAGGACACCCTCGAATTTGCCTCTTTCTATTAGGACTATGTCATCGGCATAGCCTATGCATTCGAAATCAAGCTCCGTTAGCGGGTGCAATAGTTCATCCACTACCAGGCTCCATAGAATGAGCGATAATACTCCTCCTTGAGGTGTTCCACGAGTGGTTTTAACAGAGATGTACTGATTGCCCACCAATGAATTCGAGGTAAGGTGATATTTCAATTCTGACTGGAGAAATCAACTCAACGACTAAAAGGATCTTGCAGACATGTTCCGATGTATTTATATCCTGAGATGTTCTTCAAATGACTACAGTCATCACCAGAAACTACATACAATTACAATAATTACGCATGTACATGGATCTATAAAATGCAGTCAATATATATTTTTTTATTCTTTCATATCTTCGAGCTACTGTTCAGGTGAAGAGTGAAAATCGTCAACTAGAGTATTGTTATCGCGAATGTTGAGACTCTATCAAATTGATATCACTTATCTCATGAATATTTTATTCAACAAACAAATGTAATGGTGACAATGAGACAACGAGGTCGCTACGATAAGGCAATATTATGGGAGAAGATCGCAACATCATTGTTTTAATAAGTCGAGACGTGTTTCTGCACAATACTCACCTCGATTATCAGGTCTTTTGAATGTATTGGGTATTTTTACGATGAAAAACACTGCGAATTTTACAAGAACTATAAGCAATTTTGCTCAAATGAATATCCACCTCAAGAGCGTTTTATCATTTTGGTGCAATCTATGTTATTTAAGATGAAAGCCCGAAAAGGTTCTTAAACGCGCAACACCTATTCTTAATTTCGTGGGAAAATTTCAAACATTTGGTTGAAATTTTTTTACCCGAAAACTATTTGTCAGATTTCTAAGAAATTCGGTATAAAACTTCTACACGATATTCGACAAGAGGGCTGCGATTTTCAGCTTTTTCCGGAAATAAGGAAAACACTGTTGTGTTCACAATCGACGACAAGTTCGCCGTCAGAATAACTTAGGAAAGAAATTACACAAAGACTTGATATTGACTACGAAGGTACAATGCATTAATGGTCCAAAACCGCCCGATGATTCCGTAGATACGATTCTGGCGATATTCTGCATATTCATGGAAGCAAATCTGCTCTATTTACAAATATTAAGTCTCTAAGTTGTTTGCTATGGAATTTACGATCGGCCTGTAGACCAATGATGTTTCGACCAAAATACTCCATGAAGTTGAAGATTGACTTCAGTGTTAATACTTCAGTCGAATTCTTTTCTTACTCTCGATTGCAAATAGTTCACGATGGAAACAGTTATCGAAATTAAGGATTGCTTCAGTTGTTCCATATCAAAAAAGTATATTCTTACCTTTCATTGATGAAGAACTATTATCTGTTTTAGCCTGCTTTTTCGAACCATCTGAAAAAATATTCAATCGATTAATTCATTGCATCTATGTGTAAATGTATAAATGTATGTATAAATAATTTGGAATATTGTTTCGATAATATTTCATATTCGTTCAATGTTTCTCAAAATTGCATTTGGGAAATAGTAAATGGTGTTTTCCATAGAGGTATGGAACTTTGAAATGGACTAAAACAAGGACGATTTTTTAAAATTGACATAAAATTGACTTTATTCAAAAGATAATCTTTTAGCATTATAACTCAAATATAATTTCTGGCATATGACCGCCACGGACGAAATCTAATCTGTAGGTCCAATTTTTCCAACATTTGTGGCCGTATATCGGCAATAACGCGGCGAATGTTATCCTCCAAGTGGTCGATCGTTAAGGGCTTATAGGCGTAGACTAGCGACTTCACAAACCCCCACAGAAAATAGTCTAGCGGCGTCAAATCGCACGATCTTTGAGGTCAATTCTCGGGATCGAAACGCGAAATTATGCGGTTATCAAACCTTCAGTAAATCGATCGTGGCACGAGCTGTGTGACATGTTGGGCCGCCTTGTTGAAACCACAGCTACTGCACATCATGGTTTTTCAATTAAAGAACGGAAAAGTCACTAATCATGGCTCTATAGCGGTCACCATTGACTGTAACATTCTGGCCAGCATCGTCTTTGAAGAAGTACGGACCAATGATTCCATCAGCCCATAAAGCACACCATACGACGTCTCTGTGGATGCGTATTATCAGTGGTGCGAAAACGGTCCATAGTTAATCGAATTATTTGCTCGGATGAACGATTATGTAGACAGTAAAATGGACATAGAGCGCGATACGTATTTCGAATAGCACCATTATTTTCAAAATAAATCTGCACAATTTGTAAGCGTTGTTCAGGCGGCAGTCTATTCATGTTGAAATGCCTGACCAAACTAAACAGAAATCACTCGAGAGCTGACAAAATGGCCGCCAGTTAAAACAGTTTTGCCAACTTAAAATTTTATACCACTAAAAAACATCCTTTATATGATATATGAAACAGTCCGTAAGGGCAATATCAATACATAATAATTTTTAATTTATTTTTAATAGTTCTGATATAACCTAAAAACTTTATGGGAAAATGCCTTTGAATAAAGAACAACAGGAAGGAGCATAACGCTTTTCTACTTCGTATAAAAGTGGGACATAGGCGCCCGTATTGAACCTCCAAGTATGACTCATGTTAGTTTGTTTCTTCAGACAAAGAAGTCTCGGAACAAAATGTTCTCTCTTCAAAGTGAAAGGAAAGTCGGCCATATGCAACATCCATCCCGGACCCACTTTGTGAGGCAATATGCTCCTTCCTTATGTTCTTTATTCAGAGAAAAATTCAAACTCCTTTCAACGTATCATTTAATTCAATAAATATTTCGTTCACCTCATTCTGAAAATTTCATTCCAACCTTCACAATAAATGAAGTTCATCCTTACTGAATTTCTATATTGTTCATTGTATACAGCGGTGAGGAGTGTTTAATTTCCTTAAAGGTTTCAACCTTTATTGCACCAGTATTTCACAATTTGCCTTAATTTGATATCGTCGCAAAGGACCAATAAATAAATATCGATAGCTGTGCTGTTAGGATTAAACATTAATCTTAATTGAAATTAAACACAATCTTTGTCCGTGGGGAAGAATTCACAACGTTCCTTTCTTGAAGGATGTACTCCGCGCTTCTCCATTATAGGAACGTGAAACTCTAAATCTCTGAAAGAAATCATTGAAATTAAGAGACTTTTCGTTCAAAGAGAAACCGCAATGAATGAAAATTTAGATTGCGCGAATGACACTTTAGGGAGCATTCAGGTTTGCTCAGATCGAAATAGAATATTCGCTGATTCGTTGATATATATTTCTCCTTATGTTTATGTTGATATATTAAACTTTAACTTGGTCATCTCCACGAACCCTTTCAAAATATTTATTTACAGTAGAGGTGGATACCCTCTGATCTCAATAATGCAAACAAAATAGAACGTGCACTAAAGATAAGTAAAAGGAAAATAAATACACACATTCAGGTCGATTCTGTTTGCGTATTGCTATGAACCTTGCTGTTCTAGTCATATTGCTATCCCTCTAATTTATAGCAATATGGCTATGATGTTACGTATTCTGTCCCGAGTGTCATAGCAATGTTTGTTTTGAATTTTGTCATAGCCGTATTGCTATCATGGACTTCCATAATCGGTGATTTTAGAGCTGACAACACTGTATTTTGTGACTTGAGAGCTACAAGGAAGAAGAGAATAACCCTACTTCGTGAGTTTTTTTTATGATTTCGCATACATAACCTCTACCTACGGCTTTCATGTAAACATCGACATAAAAATGTTAGGAAATAAAAAGAGTCAAATTGATCAATAACCAATTTACTGGATACCAATAGAATATTGGTTACCAGAAATCAAATACAGCAATCTTATTCAGGCGTTAATGATTCGAAATTCGATAAAATTTTTCGTTGGCACCTCAAAGGGATTGCTGTTGTTGGAAAGATTAGAATAATCATCTCAGCTGTTGTCTACTATGCCTGTATTCTAGTCTAAGAATTTTCCTTGAAATTAAATATTCTAGAGATCTTTGAACACATTTCCAGTAGCAAATATTTTTTTTATTCATGTTAACATCGACATATTCAAAAATGTTACGGAACTGAAAAACCAATTAAAGTCAAATTGACCAATTTCCTGGATACCAATAGAATATTGGTTTCCAGAAATCAAATGTAGCAATTTAATGCAGGCGTTAATGATTCGAAATTCGATGAACTTTTCTGTTAGCAATTCAAAGGGATGGCTGTTGTTGATATCATTAGAATAATCATCTCAGCTGTTGCTTACTATGCCGGTATTTTAGTATAAGAATTTTCCTTAAAATTAAATATTCTAGAGAACTCCCAACAAATTTCTATTAGCACATACTTCCCTATCTTCCAATGAGTTTTCAAATAATAGCATTTGAAAACTCAATTCTATCTTCAATATTTTTGAATTCTTGGAAGAAATAACACTGGAACAAATGGATATCTGTAAGATACCCTTTCTAACCTATCTTGTTATCAAGCATAGCAAGTTCTATTTTGAGGTTGCTAAGATAGCAATATTGATAGCAAGTGACAGATCATATTGCTCAAAATCGTTGATCAGAATACCAAGAATTTCAATCTTGTTATGATAGCAATATCTTTTTCCTAGCAATATTGCTATTTGCAAACAGAATCGACCTGATTATCTCAACCATGGTGAAATGAAATGAATTACTTTTACAAAGAACATTATGCGGCAGACACAGATGCAAACAATGCATAGTGCGTACATTCTTTGACGTATTTTGGTTCCGAAAAGATGTCTAAGGAATGTTAAGAAATACAAATATTGTTCGTTCTCAATTTCTGCTGATAGATGCTAGCATCCGGACATCTGACATAGAAATTCTGAAATATTCACGAATTCAACCGAAATTTTCAGCTAATCATTAAAGCTCCCGTCTGAGATTCATCAGGAAAAGGTTCTGCTTGTAAAGTATTGACACCTTTTATGCAAAATCCACAGCTTGTTTAACAAAGAACCCCTATATTTTCACTATATAATTGAATCGGGTGAGGGCATCAAAAATGGGAAGAATCTAAATTCCTTCCTTTATTATTATTATTATAGGGGAAAGATAAATGAACATAAATTTGTCCCACCAACCGCCTTCTTAGCTCATGTAGGCTCTGGTCTAAAAGCTCACTTTTTTCACAACCCCTTCATCTATCAACCATGATCTAATACACAGTTCCTATGTTTGCAGATATATCAATCTAGGACGAGTAGGAAAGCCTGATCATTTATTCCCGAAGGAAATCCTAGTATTGCTACGCTGCAGACAATCAAGAAAATTTGGGCAACCCTTAAGTGATGGACAAAACACAGGTCCAGCATATATCATACTCTATCATAGGGCGCGCTACAACCTTTGAATGCCATCTGAATCATGTAGATGATAAGTCTGTTTGTAACTGATGCGACGTGGTGGGATCAGCACAAATTATGGGCTATTGTGAGGCCCAGATCTTTAGGGTCAGCAACCAAGGACAAAATGCAATATTTACTGTTATTTAGGGCCGGTATTATAAAACTTAACTGGAAGTTATCTTCAACTTTAACTGACAGTTTTGACAGTTATGTCCTAATATAAATGTCAAAACTTTCAGTTAAAGTTATAGATAACTTCCAGTTAAGTTTTATAATACCGGCCCTAAATAACAGTAAATATTGCATTTTGTCCTTGGTTGCTGACCCTAAAGATCTGGGCCTCACAATAGCCCATAATTTGTGCTGATCCCACCACGTCGCATCAGTTACAAACAGACTTATCATCTACATGATTCAGATGGCATTCAAAGGTTGTAGCGCGCCCTATGATAGAGTATGATATATGCTGGACCTGTGTTTTGTCCATCACTTAAGGGTTGCCCAAATTTTCTTGATTGTCTGCAGCGTAGCAATACTAGGATTTCCTTCGGGAATAAATGATCAGGCTTTCCTACTCGTCCTAGATTGATATATCTGCAAACATAGGAACTGTGTATTAGATCATGGTTGATAGATGAAGGGGTTGTGAAAAAAGTGAGCTTTTAGACCAGAGCCTACATGAGCTAAGAAGGCGGTTGGTGGGACAAATTTATGTTCATTTATCTTTCCCCTATAATAATAATAATAAAGGAAGGAATTTAGATTCTTCCCATTTTTGATGCCCTCACCCGATTCAATTATATAGTGAAAATATAGGGGTTCTTTGTTAAACAAGCTGTGGATTTTGCATAAAAGGTGTCAATACTTTACAAGCAGAACCTTTTCCTGATGAATCTCAGACGGGAGCTTTAATGATTAGCTGAAAATTTCGGTTAAATTCGTGAATATTTCAGAATTTCTATGTCAGATGTCCGGATGCTAGCATCTATCAGCAGAAATTGAGAACGAACAATATTTGTATTTCTTAACATTCCTTAGACATCTTTTCGGAACCAAAATACGTCAAAGAATGTACGCACTATGCATTGTTTGCATCTGTGTCTGCCGCATAATGTTCTTTGTAAAAGTAATTCATTTCATTTCACCATGGTTGAGATAATCAGGTCGATTCTGTTTGCAAATAGCAATATTGCTAGGAAAAAGATATTGCTATCATAACAAGATTGAAATTCTTGGTATTCTGATCAACGATTTTGAGCAATATGATCTGTCACTTGCTATCAATATTGCTATCTTAGCAACCTCAAAATAGAACTTGCTATGCTTGATAACAAGATAGGTTAGAAAGGGTATCTTACAGATATCCATTTGTTCCAGTGTTATTTCTTCCAAGAATTCAAAAATATTGAAGATAGAATTGAGTTTTCAAATGCTATTATTTGAAAACTCATTGGAAGATAGGGAAGTATGTGCTAATAGAAATTTGTTGGGAGTTCTCTAGAATATTTAATTTTAAGGAAAATTCTTATACTAAAATACCGGCATAGTAAGCAACAGCTGAGATGATTATTCTAATGATATCAACAACAGCCATCCCTTTGAATTGCTAACAGAAAAGTTCATCGAATTTCGAATCATTAACGCCTGCATTAAATTGCTACATTTGATTTCTGGAAACCAATATTCTATTGGTATCCAGGAAATTGGTCAATTTGACTTTAATTGGTTTTTCAGTTCCGTAACATTTTTGAATATGTCGATGTTAACATGAATAAAAAAAATATTTGCTACTGGAAATGTGTTCAAAGATCTCTAGAATATTTAATTTCAAGGAAAATTCTTAGACTAGAATACAGGCATAGTAGACAACAGCTGAGATGATTATTCTAATCTTTCCAACAACAGCAATCCCTTTGAGGTGCCAACGAAAAATTTTATCGAATTTCGAATCATTAACGCCTGAATAAGATTGCTGTATTTGATTTCTGGTAACCAATATTCTATTGGTATCCAGTAAATTGGTTATTGATCAATTTGACTCTTTTTATTTCCTAACATTTTTATGTCGATGTTTACATGAAAGCCGTAGGTAGAGGTTATGTATGCGAAATCATAAAAAAAACTCACGAAGTAGGGTTATTCTCTTCTTCCTTGTAGCTCTCAAGTCACAAAATACAGTGTTGTCAGCTCTAAAATCACCGATTATGGAAGTCCATGATAGCAATACGGCTATGACAAAATTCAAAACAAACATTGCTATGACACTCGGGACAGAATACGTAACATCATAGCCATATTGCTATAAATTAGAGGGATAGCAATATGACTAGAACAGCAAGGTTCATAGCAATACGCAAACAGAATCGACCTGAATGTGTGTATTTATTTTCCTTTTACTTATCTTTAGTGCACGTTCTATTTTGTTTGCATTATTGAGATCAGAGGGTATCCACCTCTACTGTAAATAAATATTTTGAAAGGGTTCGTGGAGATGACCAAGTTAAAGTTTAATATATCAACATAAACATAAGGAGAAATATATATCAACGAATCAGCGAATATTCTATTTCGATCTGAGCAAACCTGAATGCTCCCTAAAGTGTCATTCGCGCAATCTAAATTTTCATTCATTGCGGTTTCTCTTTGAACGAAAAGTCTCTTAATTTCAATGATTTCTTTCAGAGATTTAGAGTTTCACGTTCCTATAATGGAGAAGCGCGGAGTACATCCTTCAAGAAAGGAACGTTGTGAATTCTTCCCCACGGACAAAGATTGTGTTTAATTTCAATTAAGATTAATGTTTAATCCTAACAGCACAGCTATCGATATTTATTTATTGGTCCTTTGCGACGATATCAAATTAAGGCAAATTGTGAAATACTGGTGCAATAAAGGTTGAAACCTTTAAGGAAATTAAACACTCCTCACCGCTGTATACAATGAACAATATAGAAATTCAGTAAGGATGAACTTCATTTATTGTGAAGGTTGGAATGAAATTTTCAGAATGAGGTGAACGAAATATTTATTGAATTAAATGATACGTTGAAAGGAGTTTGAATTTTTCTCTGAATAAAGAACATAAGGAAGGAGCATATTGCCTCACAAAGTGGGTCCGGGATGGATGTCGCATATGGCCGACTTTCCTTTCACTTTGAAGAGAGAACATTTTGTTCCGAGACTTCTTTGTCTGAAGAAACAAACTAACATGAGTCATACTTGGAGGTTCAATACGGGCGCCTATGTCCCACTTTTATACGAAGTAGAAAAGCGTTATGCTCCTTCCTGTTGTTCTTTATTTAAAGGCATTTTCCCATAAAGTTTTTAGGTTATATCAGAACTATTAAAAATAAATTAAAAATTATTATGTATTGATATTGCCCTTACGGACTGTTTCATATATCATATAAAGGATGTTTTTTAGTGGAATAAAATTATAAGTTGGCAAAACTGTTTTAACTTGTGGCCATTTTGTCAGCTCTCGAGTGATTTCTGTTTAGTTTGGTCAGGCATTTCAACATGAATAGACTGCCGCCTGAACAACGCTTACAAATTGTGCAGATTTATTTTGAAAATAATGGTGCTATTCGAAATACGTATCGCGCTCTATGTCTGACAATCAAGAAAATTTGGGCAACCCTTAAGTGATGGACAAAACACAGGTCCAGCATATATCATACTCTATCATAGGGCGCGCTACAACCTTTGAATGCCATCTGAATCATGTAGATGATAAGTCTGTTTGTAACTGATGCGACGTGGTGGGATCAGCACAAATTATGGGCTATTGTGAGGCCCAGATCTTTAGGGTCAGCAACCAAGGACAAAATGCAATATTTACTGTTATTTAGGGCCGGTATTATAAAACTTAACTGGAAGTTATCTTCAACTTTAACTGACAGTTTTGACAGTTATGTCCTAATATAAATGTCAAAACTTTCAGTTAAAGTTATAGATAACTTCCAGTTAAGTTTTATAATACCGGCCCTTAAGGTTTCATTCCCGGCACAAGAGAAAAGTGAAACGGTATACGCGGTGTCATGCTTCAGGAAGCCCATATACATCCCCATAGGGTTAAAGCTGTCCATGGAATTGAGGCAATTATTCAGATGTATTAGCAAGTTGGTCATTTTGGAGCAAACAGGATCAAACCCATGCATTCAGTTCCTTCAAAGAAGTTGGAAATGATGAAGGTTTATGTAACCGTGCTTTATTCATAAAGCGAGAGCACCAAAAAAATTCTTGTAAATGAATTATAAACGAGAAGCAATAGCACGTGAAGACATAATTATATTCGACCACAAATTCTTCACCAACATACTTAATAAAATTGTTTGAGTATACGCTGTAAACTATCAGATAAGGTTTGGGTTGATCGATATTTCTATACCATCTTTATAAACTATAAATGTATCAATTCACCAAATTATGCTAAGGATGGAACATCAAGAGCTAGGAGTCTGAACACGACCAGCTCTTCAGCAAAAAGGAATTTTATATTTTTCTCAATCACGCTCAATTTTCTGGTTTTCTGGTAATGAAACTACAGAATCAATTCGTACTGTGATCAAACTTATCACCCTACCACTTATGATCGACAGCAATTGATCAGAATTCGTGCTACAAAGATTTTCACCAGGGTCGTAGGGTTAGAAGATTGAGTTTTTATCTGGAAGTTAAACAGCTTTGCGCGGGGTAAGTCCCTTAATAAGTGGCCGCTATGGAGATGAATTAGTGAATCACTCCCCTGGTCTCCTGCAATTCCGTTCATGGTGTATCTTTAGGCCCGGTGCACACATCTAATATTTCAAGGTCTGGTGCCGTTGCAGTACTGCCCTTGCGGTCTGAAGTGCATAGTATCAAAGGGAGAATGCCCACATTAGGCAAGCCAGTCGCGACAACACAACGGTTATTTTATGCCTTGAACTTTCCTTACATCTGATATGTCAATTTCCGAACCCGTTGCGGTGTCGTACTCGTGGTGCGTGGTAAACTGTATCAGTGGAAGAATGCACAAATCTGACCACCCCATTGCAGCTCCGCAACGGCGTCGGTCCTCTTCTGCTTAGTACTATCTCTACGCTTCAACGGAATCGCAATGGACTGCTCGGATGTGTGCATTCTCCCACTGAGACTATTTACCTCTCACCGCAAGTGCGGCACCGCAACGGCGCCGAAATTTGAAAAACCCTGTGTGCAACGGCCAGGAAAATCCCAGGCACAAAATAACAGTTGCAGCACCACGACGGGCTTGTTGCTTACATCTGATATTGTGTGCATTCTTCTACTGATAATAGGTTTGTTCGTTGTACCTGCATGAACTACACTGACTTCCAATTCTCACTGCAGCACAGATAACAGAATGAGTGGGGTTAGTGAAGTTCAATATGTTCAACGATTCCCATAGAATACAAATATATGATGAATGATTTTACGCAAATCCAAGATGGAGGAATTGTATGCTTCTTTCGTTTTCGCTGCCATTTCGAGGTGATGCTGATTTGTCGTAAAAATTTTTTCAAGTCGTCACAGATAAAAATTTCATTTTGAATATCGAAATGATGAATTATTTATGCCAAAAATAACCACACATTCATAACAAAACACGTCCAACCAGGAACTAGACACAATAACATCTATGATTATGAATTATATTTACGCGTAATCATGATGTGAAAAACATGGTGTGCTCATGCGCAATAGTAACGTCGGCAAATAGAAGATTCAAGGAAATATATATTACGTGATTTGAATCTTCATATAATTTCAATAAGTCATCATGTGTTCGTACAATCACAGATGAGCATCTTTTACTTACATCATACGCATAGTCATCACAGAAGGTAACCTCACTCTATGCACTGCATACGTAATCTGTGACTACGTCAGCTTTGTTTTGGTTCCGTCTTCAGAACCAATACAGGACTGTTTGAGACGGTTCGAGTATGCGCAATTGCCGTTTTGAGTCTGAAAAATCGCTATCGCGCATACTCGAACCGTCCCGAACAGTTCTGAGTTTGGAACCAAAACAAACCTACTAACTCCAAACATTTCGGCAACAAATAGAGTCCAAGTTTACAACAAAACACACCGAACAGAATCAGTGGAATTAGTGTAATTCATGCAGGTATAACGAACAAAACTAATGTGTATCTCGCACCGCAATGGCGCCGCGACGGGCTAGCGAGTTGTGTGCATTCCTACCTCTGATACTGTTCACTTCAGACCGCAAGTATGGACCCGCAACGGTGCCGGAACTTGAAAAATCGGATGTGTATACCATGCTTTAAAATCAGTACCGGTTCTGGAATCGGTAACAATACAATTCATTCGACGTTATCAAAAATATGCACATCTTTCATACTTAATGGATAAGTTATTCACCTAATCATAAGTTTAATGATCTCAGAAAAAACAAGACATAATAAAAAACAATAATGTGAACAACGATAAGTCAAATTTATAGGTGATGAAATCTTATGCTCACATTAAATGCAATATCAATAAAATGAAAACATATTATTTATGCGTTCTCTGACAGAGAAGTTGTTGTCAATTAGGTCACATCAGATTGCAAGAATTTCTGATCAATATGAATTATTCAACTTGGAACAGATAAGGGAGTTTGATAAATTCATTAATAATGATTCAGGGATTAGGTTTTATTGTGGAAGGACTGAGATTATTTTTAATGAATTGCCAACGTTTCGGTCCTAAACTTTTTGGATCTCCCTCAAGGCTACAGAAAAATAGGCATAAACGACGATTAAAATAGCGACCAGGAATATCAGAAGTTAGAAACATATTTAAAGAATGATTGATTAAATTACCCGAATGGGCATCAAAAAGAAATACAAAAAAATCTATAAACAAATTCACTAACATAAATAAACCACACACTTCCAGAAAAATAACTCTATGTTGAATATATCAATGTTATGAGTTGATTGTACAGGACAATGCTGTGATATTTTGCTGATATTTCTAACTCAGCTGTTCTATATGTTTTGAAACGAGAAGAATGATTTTTTTCTGAAATTCCCTTCACATGAGGCCGAAAGAATTTTTTGAATTTTTTTTCAGTAAATCAATGTTCTGATAGAATAAAAGTCTGTTCCTGTAATTTTTCAGCGATGTCTTTTGAATTAGAGATTTTCGTTCCAACTGGTTTCTGTTTAGTATTCTCGAGTTGTTCTGATTTCCAGATCAGACTTAACTATTTTTCTGCTATTGAAAAAAAAATCGGAGAGGGGCCACGCTTTAAAACTATCATTGAGGATTTGGAAGATGTTGATGGCTGTTTATGAGGCGAAAATGCGAGAAACCGAAGAAATAGCATTTTTCAAAGTGCCTATGAAAAGGAGGTTATTTATCATAATCATTCTCTTCAAACTGGCCACTTTAAACAAGACTATGATAGCATTGTATACAATTATACCTCCTAATCGCTAGAATCCATTTTTCTTTCAATTCGGGATGATGAGGGAAACGATAAAGAGGAACTACTTTTTTACCTCGGTACCTGCAATTTTCATATTTTCTCCCCTTTATTGTTTTCAAAAGTGACAAACACGCCCATTCTTTCTATTGTAATCAATCAAAACAAAAAGAGTCAATATGATAAACGAATAACACTTCAGAATAATGCAATTCTTAGAGGAGCCCACCTAGTACGAGTCAGCTAGTAGGGCACCAGAGAGTGGGGGAAGCTTTACATACCGAGAGTATCTGCATGGCCGCTCTAGGTAATTCTATTCGCAGTGGTGTGAATTAATTTCATCCTAAGTTTATACCTCCCCCTTAGGTACAATGTCTGGGTAGGCTACTAATCGCTAGTCAGTTATCGTGGAAGCATATGTACGGCCGGCCGGACAGAATCCAATTTCACATCAGATTCTTCATCTGTCTTTCCAACCCAATTCATGGGCATTTTCGGAAATAAAATCGAAAATTACAGACGTTTCGGCGAACTGAAAACGCGCTGTTTTCCAGAATAGACGCGTGATATCAGCGGTCTCATCGATGTACAGGGTGGGCAAAATTCGTTGTCTACTGAAGGGATCTCGAGAACTATAGCAGCTAGAAGAAAACTGATAACACATTTTCGAGCTCTTTTTTTCTGACTAATCCGAATCTGATAACAGATCCAGCTTATCGCGCATAGAACTTGAGTTATGGACGAAAACTGAGAAATGGTCATTTTCAATAATGCTGAATAACTCGCTTGTTTGAACTCGTATTCGAAATCTGTTGATACATTCTACAGGCACTTTTTTAGGAGTAATTCAAATATAATATGACTGAATTTTTTAATCCCGCCATTTTCTAGAAAAGAGAAAGATTTTGAACTTTTCAAATGTAAACTATAGTCGAAAGTTCTCTTATCTTGCTACAAAATTTTTTCTGATTTCAAAAATGTATCATATGTCGCTATTTACATGAATATTACATTAGAAAAAATTCAATACTTTTTTCTTGCTTTTCTATTCACTGTTGAATTATGAGTAGGCTGACGTTACCATAGCGACGATTGAATATGCATTATCTTTGTGTGAACTTGCGCCTCTATGATTGGAATCAGCGATTGCTGAATAAATATTTCTATGGTCATAGTTCTTAAGATTAGCAATAGAAAATCTGTTTATTATCCCTAATGGCCCGAAATATTCCCAATTACGAAAAATTCGATATGTTGGTATGCTATATTCAAGCGAATGGAAATAGCCGAGTTGCAAGGGAAGTCTATACATCCGAACAACATATATAATAATACATAAAATGCTTATTCAATGGTAGCTATGGAAACACCAGCCTACTTATAATAATTCAACAGTGAATAGAAAAGCGGGAAAAAAGTATTGAACTTTTTCTCATGTTATATTCATGTAAATAGCGACATATGATACATTTTTGAAATCAGCAAAAAAAAAAAGCTAGTTATATAAGTTAAATAACAATTTTGCAGCTTTCGCTCATAACTCAAGTTCAATGCGCGATAAGCTGGATCTGTTTTCAGATTCGGATTAGTCAGGAAAAAAGAGCTCGAGAATGTGTTATCAGTTTTCTTCTAGCTGCTATAGTTCTCGAGATCCCTTCAGTAGACAACGAATTTTGCCCACCCTGTACACATAACTTGAAATAAATATTTTTAGGAAGCGAAAATGTCACGAAAATAGCGAGTTTCCGCAGGCGAACAGATGCGAAAACAGTTCAATAGCAGAGCCATGTTGAAGCCGAATAAAAACAAACTGGTGATAACATATTGGTTCGTATCGGCGGCCATCGGTGGTGCGTTGACTCGTTATTTGTTTTTATTGGATCAGTTTGACGTCATCGACTCGGGCAGACGATAGCTCCTTCCCTTCCACCATTAGCGTTCGGATTTGCTCTAGTGGACCTTGAGAATTTAAGGATTTGGGGAATTCAAAGCATAACATGATTCAATAGTGGACACCGGATAAGTTTAATGACTTTAATGATTCATCAGAGAACGAAGAACTGCCAAGGATTAACCTGTTTTCAAGACCTTTTCAAAAACCTAGAAAAGCACTGACGTGAATTCGGCAGCTTTTACGCGCCAGTTGATATTGCGAAATGGCGACTTAGAAATTCCAGTGAAATTTAAATGAAATATAAAAATTTTCCAAAAAAAATATTTGTTTTCAAATTTTTCTATGGATAATTCTTCTAATCGACACTGTTCATCTTCCAACCAAGTTTCATTTCGATCAGATAAACATTCTTCGAGTTATTGAAAAATCAAAATTTCAAATGGCTGTAACACAAAAACCGTTCGGCAGATTTGGCCCATTAACGAGCTTACCCCAGATATTCAGAATCAAAACCTAACCTGAAAATTTCTCTAGGTCCTTCTTTTCGAAAGTTAGAGCACAAACGGCCGGCCAGTCAGCCAGACAGAATCAAATTCGACCACGGATTCTTCATCAGTGAGTCCAACGTAGTCGTTTGAGACCAATTTCAGCTCAAAATTAAAAAATTACAGACATTGTGACGAAACGATAACGCGCTGTTGCACAGAACAAGCGCATAAAAATAATATAGTTTTTTACTCAAAAAAAATCGTATGTTTTCCAAACCTATCTTAAAACCTGATTAATTTTTTTTTCAATTGGATCCAAGGGAGAAGACTATTGAAATTTCCCAAAAAAATAGGTCATGGATATGGTCATTCCGAAAGAAGGTGTGGAGTTTTCTATAACTGTGACACATATTCTTCAGTAATCACTGGTATCCTACTTGAAACAGTTTCTTTTTTATAGGATATTCAGATTCATAAAACTATAAGACATTGGCATGAAGAATGGAGATGAAGTTTATCATAAGTATCATAAAAATTTTCACTCATTTAAGAATACTTAATTATTCCTTTTTATTCATCCTTAAACGCACCCTTTTAAAAATATTCGAAGTTGAAGGTTTTAAATATCTGATAAATAGTTGAGAAATTTCCCCCTCTTTTGTGAATCCATCCCTGAGGTAGAAAAGGCCTTAAATCACGTCCGAACCACAGAATACACCATATGTACCAGACTTTCCGTAGAATTCATAGAGTTTCCAATTGTTTTTGTTGTTCATTGAGTGATTTCATATACCTAATTCATTTATGAATTTCATGAAAATAATCATGAAATTTTCAAAATGAGAATTGGAAAGAATTGGAATTAATTATGTATAGTCTCATGGTGGAAACGATTGGATATTGCATGAATATCTAGTGGAAGATCAGCGTTTCAATGGTCAAGAGAAGTGAAATTTTTCCATTACAATTATATCACAAAAAGGACTTCTGTGGATGTATAACGTTTCGTCCTGGTTTGGTCTGGGGAAACTAGTCAGGGCATGCACCAAATAAAGCCATTTCATGCCTATGCGACTGGACACCCTTTGTGCAGAACATAAAGTAGCGTGCTCGACCAGGGCAGAAAAATCTTGAGGGGATCTATGTGTAATGGAGTGAGCGCTAACACCTCCCGGACCTTGGCCTATGCCGCCGCTATGGCGTTGCAGGCAGGTAACTAAGAGTACTTTCGACAGAGGGGTAAGGGGCAAAGTAGGGCGAGGATGTCTTGAGTGAAAACTGATAGAGGGCGCGCGCTACATTATATTCAGTTGACCAGTAAGAAGGACTGTTCTAAGAGTGGTGTTGGTTTTCCAAATCTTTGCCTTAGGACTAACTATTCTAAAAAACGACACAGTTGAAAGTTATGTTGGCTCCTGCACCATTTTGGGATATCAGAGAATAGGTTCGGCCTCTAACTTGATCTCTCACATGACCGACTTAATTGATATGTAGAAAAGGGTGAATTCAGCGCTTAAAATGTTTGATGGTCTTCCAAAGTTCATATACACCTAAAGTAAATGAGATGTGAATTAGACATTAATTAGTGGAAATCTGCAAAAACAATCTTTACTTTTCTATGTGGAAGATGATAATAATGAATATTCACGGCATGTGAAGAAAGAACCAAATAAATTCCTATAGAACGTATTATTCCGACATGCCTGGCTATTTTCAATAAATACAATATGGATCCTATTAGAAACAAGTTCCGACCATTCGCCATTTTGTAACCCAAAGAACATTGTTCCAGTAAATTTTGGTCTACAATTGGTTTGAACCTAAATTGCGAACATTGAATTTCTAAGTAGTTAATATCCACTACTTAAGTTTTCGAAGTTATAAAAACAACTCTAAATTTCATTCACCCAAATTTCAAAAATACATCTCTGTTCAAGTTATCTGGTATGGGGTTTAATTAATCACCGAGTTACAATATAATTGGGTCAGTACTTATCACTATTAAGAAATTACAATCACACATAGGCATAATTCCTATATCATTGGGGGTTTTTGGAAACTGATCAGGTAACTTACCCAGGTTAATCAAATTACAGATATTGAAGGCTTGATCTGCCAATATATTAACCGTGCTAGTAATCGGGTGAGTTTCTGAAAACCCCGATTGTCAGTATTGAACCATTGAAGAACTCGATAAATTACTTGACAGATTTTGTACACGTAAGATTTCTGCATAGACTTCACTTAAAGTCATAATATATTTTATCAAATCAAAGTACTCAAATAGCTACCGCCTGTCACATTCTCTTCTTACATTTGCACCAAGGTCATATGTTGACAGTTTTTCATGCTTGTAAAATACAAGCAATTGTATTCTAGTTTATTGCAAAAAACATCTTTATTTCAACTGAAAGATGACCCACTGAATAAGATAATAAAATTTCATTTCCATAATTCCATATTTGCCCACCATAAGGTCTGATATATTGTGCAACAAAATGAGAATTTGAAGTAATCAAATTATACTTCCATTTCACAATTGAATTTCTAGTTGTATTTTCAGTGTTCACTCCTGAACCACCAACAAATAGACGAAGATGAAAATGCAATCCAATAAGCATTATTCCGTTTAGTATAGTTTTCTGTGTTGCAAAATTCCAAAGTACAAACACTGTAAATACAGAACTAAAATTTTCCTTAATTCTTATGAGAATATCATAATAATCTTTCCATTAGATAGATTGAACGTTTTCATAGAACCAACATATTCTCACCTCTACATTGGTCCTCCGGTTTATCTTTCTGCTTCCTGCCATTTCTCTGAGATGATTTTCTAGGCATTATTTTAATATTCAATCACACTCACAATCGTGATAAACTGCAAAGCACTTATTTTTGTATATCTGAATAGATGATAAAGTCCTTAATGATTTTATAACATCCTATTTGAATCAATTTAATATGGAAATTAAGGTTTATTATGGAGCTCGTTTCAGTACAACATATTCAGGCACTGTTTTTGATAAACTTGATTTCTCTGGATAAATATTCGATCAACAGGATACCGCAGAATAATCAATATATATTCTATTTATTTACGTGAATGTTGTAGTTGTTGAATAATTAATAAACTCATTCCAAATGTCATAATCAAATCAAAATAATAACCTCAAATTGTTGACATCTTAATTAATGTCATTATTCTGTGGTCTCATCATTGTTAGATGTTCTTATTCTTTAGATGATGACCACACATATTTGTCCGTTTAGTTCATTTTTTTTTCTCTCCATCATACAAAAAGGGCGAAACTAAAAGATGTACTTTCATAGAATCAACAACAATATTTCATTAGGTAATAAGCTAAAGCTTTTTCTCGGTCAATGGACATCGTCTTGCTTGAAGAGGTAAAACTATAGAAAAAATTTTCGTGAAGGCAGTAAAGTATTTTGGAGCCATTTTCCTTCCTTCAAGTTGTTCAAAGAACTACTTGAATTCAATAAGATATTCGACTGTATGTGTTAACATCTTCTCAGTAATTCCAATGCAGATTTTCAATCTTGTCAATTGATTCAATTTTATCAAATTCTTTCTTCATTTTCCTTCTGTTTATCAACTATATATAGAAGCTATCATAGAGGCCGACGTCCATGGACGCACTGTTATCACTTTCAGACTGAAAGTTTCAGTACGAGTTCATTAATTCCTTCCCCATATTACAGAATATTCCTTTTCCGCAATCCAAATCTGACATGATACAGTCGAAATCCCATGATGAGATATATAATGAACTATATACACAGCGACAATTAATCTTGTTAAAGTTGAATAGCAACTTCAGAACATAATTGAATTCGTAAAATTTTATAAATGAGAAGGTGATAATTGGTCGAATATATCTAATCAATATGTTTAAAGATATTTAACACAGGTTAAGCTCTAAAAGCATCATGATTAGTATGAAAGTGACATATATTACTTTATCGTGTAACTTTATTATAGCAGCCATCGCTCGCCACAATCAGAATTATCATCAGTTTCTTGTAACATCCATGTTGCATGATTTTCTTCCAGTTACTGATTGCTCAGGATTAGGTTAACCACAGGCTATCGGCCCAAACTTTACCTTCAAATCTTTATTAGTGCTGTGACATATAGCAATCTCTTAATGACCAAATCGTAGGCACGTACGATGTCTCGATTAGAAGAATATACTTGACTTCCAGTAAGTATTTGAGTAGTCTTCTTACGAGGAGTGTGCTAATTGGGCAGTTCCCACACATACTCCCATGTTCGCACAAAGATATTCCTTTCGAAAAGTGCCCAAGAATTGTCTCCTTATTCGTATATAAACATCATAATTCCGAAGAAATGGTTCATGGGGACAAAATAGCCCCAGTTCCATTATAATAAACTTACATAAACACAAAAACGGATATTTGTCGATAAACCAACAAATTCTTCGGTTTGATTCGAGGTTATCATATAATCAACCAGAGCGTCTAGATCGAAGGAACATTGTCCATAGTATTCGTATATTGCAATATCCAGTTATTACCGCTCATCGGTACGATGGGGATGTGGATTATTCTAGTTACTTTAGAACCTTCCTTCCAAAACTTCCAGATGCCATGATCGCCGAGATAAAAACGATGGTATCTTGTCAAATTAACACGCTGCACATTTTATCATAAATTTGAAACCTTGAATCCTTATGATGTCAGAAAAAATGGTATTCATGGCACAGAAATATTTATTCTAAAGAACATAACGGCTTCAAAAATGTAATATCCACGTTCTATATCGTCGAAATACTGTTTTCACCAGTCAAGAATTTGCGAGTACTAGAATTGAGGTAATACGTGTAAATGTGAATGATAAGGTGAACAGCGCCAGTTTTTTGTGATTATTTTAAATTATATACATTAAAAGGTCATGGAATTCCAATGTGAGATAGGTTGGGTTAGGTTTATTTCCTTGAATACAAACATTTTGCTCGTATTGTTTAATATATAATCAGTTTTTGAATACGCGTTGTGTTGCTATTTTTTCATTATATTAATTCCAGCTTTATTTTCATAACTCACTACAGACGTTAAATGATTTGGTATGGAATATTTTCCTGTTCATATTCCGGCATTCGAAATATTTATTGATAGTTAATAGCGGTATTTGTAAATTTGAATATCAGTCAATTTAGAATATGGTCGCAATAAAATAAATCTTCATTGTTTAAGTTGGAACTGAAAGACTTCTTCCGAAAAAAAAACAATCTAGAATCACCTGATTATTTATGTCTGCATGGTCATATCTGTTATTGTCAGCAATCACAATTGATGCAATAATTCATTCACTTCGAAGTTGAATAGATCCGTTTCAAAGTATATGCCACAGTTATACACCTATCTTGATGATTTTATCATCTACGAAATCCATTTCATTTTTCGGTTCTTCTTCATATTGAGGTATATCAGATTTTCTAGAAGCTGCTTCATGGACTAATTCACCTAAATCCCGAAAATTTCACTTTCGAATTTTCAGCCGTAATTCACGTCTCAAACATCTAAGTAGGACTCACTGATAACGAATCCAGTGTCAAAATCAATTCTGTCCGGCCGACCGTCACCACGATTACGGGCGTACGGAGGATTTCAAAATACGAAGGTTAAGTTCGTTAGGGGGCAAAATCGGTCGAACGGTTCCGGAGTTATAGTAGAGCCATTTGAAGTTTTGAGATTAATTTCCTGATAATTCAGGAACTATATTCCTACGATTGGATTGGATCACACTGTCAGTAAATTTCGAAATTTTTTTTTCGGAAACCATTCATTGAACCCGGAAAAAACTTCTGCTTATACCTTCAGAATCATATTTTACAGCAGTGTACCCAATTTCATTCCGATACAACCGTTATAATTTCTGAAGATATTGGGAAAAATATATAAAACTTCGTGTTTTTTTTCTCGATATCGTTGTTTTTTCTGGATGAACTCGAAAAAATACTGATTTAATCAGAATGCAACTCGACAGCTGGTTTGGAAATGCGGATGACAACTATGTGCAAAATTTCGTGATGATCGTGTCATTAGAACATTTAAAAAAAAATTCAATTCTTTTTCCCAATATTCAGTATTCTGTGGTCATCTGATTATATCATCTTCAGGATATTCTGTATGATAATATTTTCGATAAAATACTGGATTTCAATTCGATTCAATCTGTATTTTGAAAATATTGGAAAAATGAAATTTTGAATAGGTATATCAACGGAATCATTGGCCGGATTTTACCCATTCACGAATTCGACCTTCGTTACCTACTCTACAAATATCGAGTTTTTAAGTTGAGAGTTGTTCCTTTCGGAAGTTATTGTGTTTACGGTTGGCCACTAGGCCGAATTCGTGAATGGGTAAAATCCGCCCAATGATTCCGTAGATGTACCTATTCAAAATTTTATTTTTCCAATATTTTCAAAAATACAGATTAGATCGAATTGAAATCCAGTATCGAAAAAACCTTGAAAAGCACTGCCGTGAAGGCAGCAGCTTTTGCCCGCACGTTCAAATTCGTTGCCAATGGGGTCATCTCCATAGAACATGTACGCAAAAGCTGCTGCCTTCACAGCAGTGATTTTCTATGTTTTTGGTAACTTTTGACTTCCGAAAAATAAAAATAGTGGAAATATAGCAATTGCTTTACTAGGTCCAATAACAGCATTTCCTTGTATTTCGGCGAATCCTAGTGTGAAAAAAATAGAAAATAAATTCAAGGATCGGATTACCTTCAATACAATAAGCATGTAACACTCAACCCCCCTTTCCGTTTAACTTTTTGAGGGTTGCTGTCATAATGCTCATAGATTGAAAATGATTGGGATCCACCATATAAAACGTTCCTCTACGATTAAAAGTTCACCTTCTTTTTGTATTTTTTCTGATTTTGTATTTCGGCTGAGAAGAAGTGTGGTATAACTTTTCAAATTGACACACCGAAGTATATTGCAGCGGTTTAAAGATCGAATTTTGTTTGTGCCGATTCTCAAGGGAAACTATATCAGAGGAAGTCGAAGGAGGCCTTATGTGCTGTGATCTATGGTGCTGTGTATTCTTTTTGGCTGTTTTCTCACGCCACGCCAGGAAGGAGGATTTTATGTTCACAGATTAGTTGATAGAACACAAAAATTAAAATCGCCTACCGACCTCGATATATGCAGCGATATAATTAAGTTCGCCTTATATTCTCGAACTATACACAAGTTATTCAATTACCAGGGGTTTACCAAACTTAGACACAAACCTAGGTAATTTTTGACAGCAAATTAATGCTTTATCAGTCAATTCGAACTCACCTATTTCAGAAAAATTTAAATCAGATAGATTTGGAAAATAACAACAGGGCTCTTGCATGTGGCCATATTTTAATGTTTTTTCAATCTATTCCAAAACAAGATCAAAATGAATACTATTACACCAATTTTTTTAGTTTTTATCAATCTATTACGATACAAGATCATAATGTATGCAATCACACACCATAATAATTCGCGAAATTTGAATATTTCAGTATTAAAAGTTGTAAAATCGAGATGCAAGTTCAAATTTGATGAGAAGCGGTAGATCGCCTCCTACGTCACACGTCGCAGCACGATTCTACGATCGATACAGCCGACGCTGTCTATTGGCTTGGTAAAGTGGAACGTTCACAACAGGAGAAAGAAAGTGGTTGTGACAAGTCACGGAACGCCGCGAAGTTTCGAACGTTTGAACACCCAATATGTGGAACAAACTTAAGGATTGATCGATGTCGATTGCACTTTTTTACCTTCTTTTTGTATTTTGTCTGATTTTGCATTTGGGCAGACATATCAAGGGTGGTATAACTTTTCAAATTGACACACTGATGTATATTACAGCGGTCTAAAGACAGAATTTTGTTTGTGCTGATTCTCAAGGGAAACTATCAGAAGGTTAAAGGAGGCCTTATTATGAGCTAGGTGTATTTTTTTTGGCTGTTTTTTCACGCCACGTCAGGAACAGCAGTGGTAAGTTTCAACAGCGCATAGGTGAACGGTTCCCTGATATCCCGGAAATTTCTTTCCCAGCGTTAGGCTTGAACCTCCTACCTTCCGTCTAAGAGGCCACGTCGAAACCACTGGACCACAGCCGCGTCGTAGTTATAGGCGAACTTATTCGTAATATGATAATGTTCATTGTTTTCAATATAGGTGAGAATGTACCTGAGTATTTCTGACTCGACTCTCGGGTGTACATCAAAGGAAGATTAATTTTTGGTTCAATTATGTTTATTATTTGGGAGTATACAACTGGCCAACCACCTGTTATAGTTTTTGTTAATTCCTATTTTGTTCATTCAATCGTTCATTTAATTAAAGAAAAAAATTGCCATGATAAAGATCATATAGTGAAATCAAAGCATCAAGAATGAATCGATTATTACTATTAATATATGTTCTTGTTGGGCCCATCAAATGAAAGGTATTGAATCCCAGGATTCTCTTCATTTCAAGACAAAGAATATGACCATTGTCTTAATGAATGAAACAGTTAGGCAACATTATCATCAATCGTGGTAGACATGTAGGAAACGCATTAAGATTAAATCCTTTCGTTTTTGTCTTCACAATTCTGTTTAATGGGGAAAAAATTTTAGTCTGACGTTAACGTTTACAATCATGTTTTGTGTGATTCAAGAAACAAGCTTGAGGCTTGAAAGTACTAACATTATGATATTAATTCTATATCTCTGGATCGATTTGAATTCGAAAAGTGCTTTTTATAATTAATGATTCGATTTAGATTCAGAACCAGCCAAACCAGTATTGTTGTTTATCTACGCCGAGGTCCAAAGCTCAGACAAACAATCGAAAATAATAATAATTTACATAGAACTGGCTATCTCTGGAAATGAATATAGGTCAAGATTACCGAAAAACTAAAAGTGGCAAAAAGTTAGCTACTCGTCCATTCATTATTGAAAGCTCTGCCTCTGAAAATTCTCAATGATGAAGGCTCATAACTTCTGTTTTCACTCACAAACCTCTGTGTCTTATAATATATAAAATATCATACGAAACTATGGAATGCCGCAAGCACTATTTACTAGTTGAACTTACCGATTTCGGATCAATGAGAGCAGGTTTTGTAAACAAACATTAACTCATGAAAACATCAACAAATTCTAGCGAGTTTGAATTTCGTTTTTTATTGGCATATGTAGGTAGATATTAATTTAGATAGGTGTAACTGCTTTTTAGTTCAAATTGAGTATTTCAAAATCTGAGTTGAATAACGTACTCACTGAGAGAAATTTCAAAACTGGGTTTTTTTGGGAGTTCTCACAACCAACTGCGAAATCTACTTCATACTGTTTGAAAAGTAGAAAAATCAGTCGCCAATATACGAACATAATTAAATACGGAATCATTACGGACATACGGACTTACGAACTCCGAATTGTTGAACTCAGTATGGCTTCTTCTGCATGCATTGTCAAAGTGAGTAATCCTAAAATTTTTATTTCAATCCAGAACTGATCCTTACAAATTTCATTTACCAAATTACATTGCAAAATGAAGAAATATGCGTAATGCAAATATGAGTTATCCCGAAGAGGTTCAGATGGCGCTGCGAAGAGTCCGTAAAATTATCTAATCTATCTAAGAATATATTTGAACTTTGAATAATATGAAATGAGTTTTCTGGAATTTTAAAGTAAAATTTTTCTTGGCGATAAATTTCAAGTAGTAGTTGCTGACGGAAAACTATATACCTATCCAACTCGGCTTTTCATCAATATATAAGCTTAAAATACAGAATTTCATTCAAAATGAATTTCCAGGGAAAGACAACGTAATATATCCCACTTTCTTGTAGGTGGCGCTGAAAAAAGTCCGTAAAATTAATGACTATCTTGTCTGTCTACGAAATAACATAACCTCACCTTGCTCATTTTCAAATCACATCTTTTTAAACGAGCAGAATTTTGAGTTGGAAATGTACAAGATTAGGACATAATGCAATTATATACCTAAGGCACTTTCATATTATAATCTACCTGGGGTAATCACTTCGGCAGCACTTTCACGTCGCCAGTCTTTTGATTAAAAATAACGAAAATCGAAAACAAAATTATCTCGAGTATAGCTCGGATTCATAGAAATAATAACAATGGAAGCGGTGAGGGAAAGAGAAACGTGTTGTCTAGAGAGAGATAGAGCTAGGAGTGGCAAGAAACCGCCAAATTGCATTCAAAAGCATTGATTAGTAGTGTCGACTTTTCTATTATATGCTTTTTGTTAGATTTTTCGAAGAGTTTTTTCTGTTTGAAGTATTTATATTATAGTAAAAGATCATGGTTAAATCTTGTTCAGCTACAATCTGTACAAAGAGGTTTAAAAAAGGCGAAAATATCAAATTTCACAAGTAAGTTGGCATCTTCCTTATCTGGGATTTTTTAATTAAAACTGATTTGTTTTATTTTTTCCCCTAATTTCTGAGTAAGAGATAAGGCATTCTGTATTTTGTAGATTTCCAAAGGACAAAGTCCTGAGGAAAAAATGGTTGGTGGCGGTACGTAGACTTTGTTCCCACAGACACTTCATTGATTTGCAGCAAGCATTTTGTTGAAGAGGATTACTTTATAAATGTTCATGGCAATAAACAATTAAAGGTAGGATCAGTGCCATCCGAATTCGACTTTCCTGGTAAAACCAAAAAGAAAACTCCTCGAAGAATACTTTTACGACAAGGTATGCATGCATACAGATAGTTTTCATATATTTTCTACTCAAAAACTTTTCTGTACTTCGACCTCTTATTGTTTTCATCTTCAATATACATATAATTTTAATTGATTGCAAATATATTTCTGAAGGAAATAAAGAAGCTGAACTCGAACTCAGACCCTTGACTTCGTTAGCTGTTTCAAGCGAACCAAATGTGTCCACGACCTCAGATTTGACAGAAAGTACTTTGGGTTTAAATGCAAGGGAACCAAAAAAAAGGTACAACTTATTGTAAATTTCCTTCTCCTTACAAACTGAATTTATTTCATCCTATATTTACACCATTCAATACCTTCATAGTTTATATATAGATTAAGTCTGCTCTGTATTATAGGAAGAGACAAGATCCAATATATATGGGTGATTTTGATGAAAATGACCTGAAAAATCCAATGAAATGTCATCAATATTGGGAGATTTCCCAAGCAACCAATAGAAGACAGAAAAATACAATAAAGATGCTCCGTATCAAGACCACACGTTATAGAAATAGAATAAGTTCTCTGAATTCACTTATAGATGATTTAAACCAAAGGAATAAGCTCACTGCGCAAAGCTCACTTATTCTAAAGGTAGGTGCATTAGCCATATGCAGCGTATATATCCTACAGTAATCGCTCAGGTTACTAGCGAGATGGAATTTTTCCGGTTTTCAGGGGATCTTCCAACCATTCGCTTTTGGGTAAATAATTAACAGTGCTATTCCTGACGTGGCGTAAGGAATTAGTAACAAAGCCTACACAGAACACATCTGGTCTCCTAAATCACACAAGTATTAGCTTCTGAGGGGGTTTCATAGCGGAACCTAAGAGAATCCGTAACAATACAAAACAAAAAACAATACCCATAGTGTATTCCTTATTATTTAGGCAGTGTAGGTAAATACTTTTTGTGTGAATGCTGTTTGCATTTTTTTGATGAATGCTGTTTGCATTTTTTTCAATGGATGCTGTTTGCATCTTTATTAATGAATGCTTTCTGGTTTGAAAGTATAAATCATAAGAGAGTGTTTCTGATTTTTTTTTTTGGATGCAAGCATGAAGCAGAACAGTTTAAAGGATTGCTTACCACTTTTATCATTAATGCATAGGATTATTAATATAATCAATTATTTTACCTAGCTACCTAAGCAATACCTTCGAATTGATTAAGTTTATATGTTACTTTTGTTATAGTTTTTATTTATAATTGTAATTAAAATATATTTTAACCAAAATAAATTACCGAAATCAATAAAATTAATATTAAATAAAAATATGAAATGAAAATGATAGCAAACTTATTTTCAACCTTTGATCCTTCAACTATATTGTACATATCATTAAATTGAATGAGAATTTTAATTAGAATTTTTTATTCGTTCTATATATTAATTAATTCCAAATCGTTTAAACGAATATTAGGTACATACAGAATTCGGTCCATTGAAAAATATATTGGTAGGAGCGTGCGCTTTAGTTGTTTTTTCCTGAATAATTAATTTCCAGATCCACAAGGGATTTGAAGTTTCTTTTTTTACAGTTATTAACACATTTCGAAAATTTTTCAGGACTCGATACCTGAAGCTGAAAAGCAGCTGATATTCCGACAAATAAAAGAAGGCAGAGGCCTTTTTCCACCTGCCTTGAGGTCTTTTGCGCTGACACTAAATTTTTATTCCTCTTCGGCTTACAATTATGTGAGAAATCTTTTTGGAAAAAAGTGCCTACCCCATCCTCGTACCTTAACAAAATGGTATGGTTCCATTGATGGTAGTCCTGGCTATACAGTGGAAGCCATTCGAGCTATTATTGTAAAAGCCAAAACAGAAGAAGAAAAAGGCGAGTCACTTAAAATAGGATTGATTATGGATGAAATGGCCATTAAAGAGTACGTTGAGTGGAATGGAAAAAGACATTTGGGGTACATTAACTATGGAACGAATCTGCAAGAAAACGACAATTTGCCAAGAGCTAAAAATGCTCTTGTTTTTATGGCAGTAGGTCTTAATACAAGGTGGAAGGTCCCTATAGCCTACTTTTTAGTAGACTCTTTAACAGCTGAGGAGAAAGCTACTCTCGTTAGGGGATGTTTATTACAGTTAGAAAACACCGGTACAAAAGTGGTCTCATTAACATTCGATGGTTGTCCTTCTAATATTTCCATGTGTAACCTACTGGGAGCTGATTTAACTTGGCCCAACATCAAGCCATATTTTTCAAATCCCTCAACCGGTGAAAAAATTCAAATCATATTGGACCCTTGCCATATGATTAAATTAATTAGAAATGCGCTGGGAGATTGGCAATATATATATGACAAAGATAATAGTTTAATTCAATGGCAATACTTCATTCGCTTGGTTGGGCTGCAAGAAGAAGCTGGGCTTCATGCAGCTACAAAAATTCGCTCTCGTCATTTGAATTACGAGAGAGAAAAGATGAAAGTAAAATTAGCTGTAGAAGTATTCAGCAGTAGCGTAGCAGACGCCATCGACTACTTAGGACAAGTGCTAAATCATCCTGAGTTTTCTGGGTGTGAATCAACAGTAAAATTTTGCCGTAAAATCAATAATATATTCGATGTATTAAATTCACGTAACTTTTTGGGAAAAGTGGTATATAAAAGGCCTGTGTCGTTGGATAATCAGTTGTTCATAAAAAAATTTATTAATGAATCAATTGATTTCATAAGCAATCTAAAAGATAGGAATGGTAATTTAATCGTTCAGTCTGGGAGAAAAACTGGATTTCTTGGCCTAATAATATCCTTAATGAGTGTACAAAATTTAATTGATGATTTAATTGTGACTGAGAAACTAAAATTTCTTTTCACATATAAATTGAGCCAAGATCATTTGGAAATGTTTTTTTCTGCTATTCGTGCTCGAGGAGGATTCAACAATAATCCAACAGCTAGACAGTTTGAAGGAGCATACAAGCGTTTACTAATACACACAGAGATCAAATCTTCTGGAGAAGCAAACTGTTTAGCACAGGACCAAACAAGTATACTGCATGTTAGCTCCAGCATAGAAAACAGCAGTAATTCTGTTGATTCCCTTACTGATAGTACTTATATTTTAAATTCATCTGAAGAAAATGATCTGTATCAAAGTAGTATTTTAAGCCACATTCAAAACAACGAATATTTGTATGATGTCATTGGATACATAGCAGAATTCATTGTTAAAAAAATAAATAAGTCACTGAATTGTGAAATTTGTGCCCAATCACTACTTTCTGAGGTATCCTTGTCATCTCTTTTGAAAAACAAAAATAGAGGAGGTCTATGCAAACCTTCAGAAGACGTAATAAAAATTTGTTTAGTTGCAGAAAGTATTATTAGAGCTTCTGATAATATATCTAGGTCTAATGTTTCTGTATTCATAATGCATGTTCTTAGAAGGTTGAACTTGGGTAATGTTTTCAATAAAATGTCAGACCATTTCAAAAACCAAGATCCACTCCAAAATCATCTATTACAGTTGGTTAAGTTAATTGTAAAAATATATTTCACTATCAGAGTTCATCATATTAATAAAACAAATAATGAGGTCTCCAATAGAATTCGGCACAAATTCACAAAACTAATTCATTTTAGACATCAATAATTTTCCTGGATTAAACATTTATTTAATAATATAATATTTAAGAATAAAACATTTCAGCGATCTCAATCGGCATTTTTATTTATCTTCTCGCGAATGTCCTTGAAATTTGAAGTAGTTGTATATACTTGTACATTTTTTGTAATATTAGAACATGAACCAAATTTTGAAAACAATTAAGAAATAATAGATTTCGAAAAAGACATTGAAAACAGAAATTTTCTTGAAATTTTTAGATTTGCACGAAACGAAAAAAGTGTGAATTATATAAGAGATATAGGTATGGTCTCAACTCTCAGCTTCATTTTTTTTAATTATAACCTATTTAGATTCTATAAATTCTTATTAATAATTCCAATAATCCCGAATCAATAAATGAATAGAATATCATTTGACTTTCTAAGACAAAATTTATGAATTTTATCGTTTATTCATCTTCAAAAATAATATTTTTCAGAAATATTTTCACCTAATTATCATTGATGTCAATTATAATACTCTTCATTATTTGATACCATATCAATTCCGTAAATTTTTCATGAAATAGTCTCAAGTTTTAATGATCCTACTCCATTGTAAATATTTTAGTTCTGATGAATAAGGAATAATAAAACCTCTAAAGCCTGCGCTAAGAAAAAAGTACCTACATCGATCATTTATACCTAATTCCTGCTATTTCCAGTACTCCATTTTTGTAGCTATGAAAACAAAATCCTGTAGCAAATTCAAGTGCTCATTATTTTCATGTTTGCTCCGAAAATTCTCAGAAAAAACGCATAAAAAACAAAATTTTCAAACGCATTCATTGCTTTTTAAATGGAATACGCGGGCTTTTTGCCACCACTAGCTCTATCTCTCTCGGCAACACATCCTCCTACAGTGCAAACTGACAGGCCTCATCCATGGTATGTTATATCTATGCTCGGATTTCATATTTTAATCTTCCCAATTCAAAAATAGGACAAATCCCATGTACACAATAATAAGAAACCTTTGTGGATCGTAGAATAATATTTGACAAGCTTTTCCTTATTTTTGAATATTACCAAAACTGTATCTTTTGCTAATTGCTTGTAAATTTTTGGATCTCAAAGTACCTAAGTACTTGTAGAGGTCTAAATTAGGCGCCATCAGATCATTGATGTTATGACCAGATCTATATTCTGTTGTGAAACCACTAGATTCAACTGTGTAATCAGATCTATATGTGTTCAATCGTTCCTCACACCATTTGCAAGTATTCAAATTTCTTTTGCCACCATAATTGCATTTTAACCTTCTAGTTCTTGGTGTGTATAAAATGGTCTGACAAACAACTCGGGACCTTTACTTCTCCTTTGAATTCGAATTTACATTTACTGATAACGGAACTCCACCCTGAGGTCTTTTCCCTCATGAATTAATATACTATAAATGTGTCAAAATTAGAAAGAAGAAAATGAAGGCTGAACAGCAGAGTACAAATTTTCATTAAATTGAAATATTTACATTTAGGTGTGTTTCTATCTTTGAATATTAATTGAACACCCCTCTGTTACTACTGAAAGCATGATTCATGCAAAACAAAATATTCTCGAATAATTAATGCAAAACAACATACTCTTCTAATTAACATTGGCACCTTGCATTTTTGCATATGGTCATCTGTCAAATAAAATTAATTCACTCAAATAACCCATCTTATCTCATATTATAAAACCATAGTTTAAGTCTATAAATGTTTTGGTGGTTTAACCCCGAATTACCCTGTAGAAGAAAAAGATTTTTTCAGTGCATAAATGAATATATTAACTCAAATGATATTTTTACACTATCACAAGCAAGATTTTATTTACAGCATTTAACTAAATAGTTTATTTCCCAATACAAACATTACATTCCCAAATATAAAACAATTTCATTTAGGGACAAAATTACTTGAAACATTCACATACAGAGTGTAACAGCCAAATGGAATAAATTCGATAACGAATAAATGAGGGGGTGTTAGGAAAAACGCTCGGACACGTCGATTTGTAATTTTAATTGCGCATAGTTTTCAAGAAAATTAAATTATATAGGGTGTTCCATGCGACCGTGGCCTATACCAAATTTCTTATTTCAAATGTAACCCCCTGTATATTATTTATTTTTTGGATTCTTCAGGAAATTCTAGACATAATTCATGTACAATGTCCTATACCTATCTTCAACTTTTTCGGAAAAGTGTTTTCAGAAATGTTGAGTAACGTTAGAAGATAATTCTACACCAGATTAGCATGTTGCCAAGACGTTCGCGGCGACCATTTTGAACATTTCCTACATTGACATTAATGTTTTTTTTTTAATTATTAAGAAATAATCAGTATTACTTATTAGGTTTCAAGTGTGATGTACCGAATTTGGGAAATAAAATAATTTTTATTTAAAACGTTGATTTTTGCACTAAATCTGAAAACACTTAATATTTCCGAAAAAGTTGAAGATAGGTATAGGACATTGTACATGAATTATGCCTAGAATTTTCTGAAGAATCCAAAAAATAAATAATATACAGGGGGTTACATTTGAAATAAGAAAGTTGGTATTGGCCACGGTCGCATGGAACACCCTATATAATTTTGTTTTTTTGAAAAATATGCGCATTTAAAATTACAAATCGACGTGTCCGAGCGTTTTTCCCAACACGCCCTCATTTATTCCATTTGGCTGTTACACTCTGTATAATGTATTCCTGTATAACTCTTCAAAACTAGCTCAGTCCAATATATAAATTTAAAAATTGTGGTGGACCCTCAATACAATGATTTTCTGGGGTACAAGTGCGTCTGAATCAAGTATAAAAATGAAGTGTTCTGGTCTAACAATGTATACTTGAACAGCTATCTTTTTATACTTGTTTGTATGAATGGCTTGTGTGCCACCCACTGCAAAATGGCAAAAGAATTTAGAAACATTCCTAGGCATGATCTCTCAACTCATCAATTCCATTGGAATTAACTGAGTGGTATAGGAACACACAGAATAAATAATTTAGCATTCATGTTTATTAGATAAGATCAGATAATTTTCGATATGATGGGGTGAAGTTTGATACATTATTTGGGTTCGACATTGAGAAAATGATGGAACGAATTAAGCCATCCCTTGCATTATCGCCCGCTGATAATCCTTGTGAAAATGTGAAGAGAACTCCATTGGAAACTGATGTAGTTGGATAAGTACCAATTGGGTAACACCCCACTTTATTGAGAACGACTCCAACCTTATAAATCTGTAACATAAATTTCGAATGGAAAATCGGGCATAATAAGAGCAGAGAAAGAAAACATTTGAATATTTTAAAACTACATACAAGTATCACAGTTGCCAGACAAATGATGTCCAAATATGAAATTTATTTTCTGCTTGTATTAGTAAATGTGTTATCCTTATAAATACACCTATACATTGCATACTAGCTGCTGTCTGTTTACTATTCAAAATACAGTAGCAAGCCAATAGATTCTCTTCTTATTGGAACCGATTATCTTATCTGTATGAATACTGAAAAACAAATTTAACAAGAAAAGGATCATTTCAATTTGGCTCCACATGTTGGTGATCAAACGCTCGAAACTTCGCGGCGTGACGTAAGGTGTCATATCCTCTCTCTCTCTCTCTCCCTGCCTTGCAGGGCCGTAGCTTGTATACGGCAAGGCAGGGCAACGCCCTACCTCAACAAAAATTTTTCGAAAACTTCAAGATCGATAAAATTTTTTACTGACCTACCTCAAAGTCATCTCTAGCTACGGCCCTACTGCCTTCTTGTGTACCTCCAACTCTACCAAGTCAATGGATGCCGACTGCTGTAGCGATCGTGCTGTGATGTGTGACGTAGGAGGCGATCTACCGCGTTTCACCCAATTTGAACGCGCGTCTCGAATTTTACGGTTTCTAATACCGAATTATTCATAATTCGCGAATTTTGTAAGTATGTGATAACATAAATACATTATAATCTTTTCAATCACACAGAATGTTTCATTAGAACTTCAGTTCTACTTGGGATTCGATGATTTTTTTTCCTCCTCATAGGTAATTTTGTTTCAGCTTTGAGTGTTAAAAAGGCGAACAATTCGATGCTATACAGGGTATAACAAAAAATGCATTCCAGACTTAATTATCGATCGCCCTGTGGAGGAATTCAGCAGGTGAATTAGTTCTGTACGTCAAACGTTAGGGAGATATTAAAGATTATTCAAAGATGGCAGAAAATTATATTTTTATTTTGTATCTCAAAAACGAGAAGCGATAAAATGGTGATATTTTATCGAAGTATAACTATTATGAAAACACACTTAATTGATATTTTTACATGTTTTTAGAATAAGTGGAGGGGTTCGAAGTAGATTACACATATCATTTTTTTTACTTTTGACCAAACATTTGTAACACAAACTACCATTTATTCAGAACAAGGAATCACCCCCTTAAATTTTTCGGACTTGTTTTGAAACACCCTGTATAGATCTGTTCGTTGTGTCTCCATGAATATTGTACACTACTGTTGATCGTGTAGCAATGATAATATCTGGCAATTTTTGTTGTAAACTTGCACTATGTTCGTTAATTGAATGATGTACCAAAGTGTAGTTACAGGTTATGAAGTGTGAGAAGGTTAATATAAATGTCACCGAACCCATGAAGATTATACATGCGTGAGTTATTTCCACCACAAATTCAAAAATATAGATAACCTAGAAACCGTACGATTAACTTCTTTCGGCGAACACAAAAGGGGTAAAGAATATTCTGTCACTTCCAATACACAAACAGGTGTTGAATTTCATTGCTACACTGCACTCATTCACACTGTTAAGTGAAGTGTACTCCACAACATAAACGCCATGCAGAGTTAACAAACAAATCTCATGCCTTCGACAAAAAGTGTGCAATTTTAAACCAGAACTATATAAGAATTTTTCTATGTTTATTGTCAGAAAGCAAACGTCATGAATGCAAAGATTTCTTCCATAGGCAAAATTTATTTATTGCTCGTAGAAACAAATACCAGAACAAGCGGCACAAGTTGTGGCACTATAGTATGATGATCGTTTCCATTCAGTATGTCATGGAAAGACGACGGCCAATATTAGTGTTCAGATGTGGCCACCAGGAAGTCCGTACGCCTCAACCGAAAAGGGAACTATTTGTGGGAACAATTTTTGAAGAAGGTTAAGGCGGAAATTCGGAGAAAATTTGCTTGGAAGTTGGAGCCAATACTCCAAGACAAGGTTCCTAGTTTGTTTAATCAATGCGGGAAAGATTGAGAGCTGCGATTTGAGCAAAATGAGGCAATACTTGATTTTAATCAAACAAAATTGAGTCAAAGTATGTATCAAGTTTATGCTTACCTTATTTTTCTGGATGTAAATAGGTCGGTTGAAAAATATTTCAATAATAGAGCTATACTCAACTCTACTAGTGAAATGAGTGTATGTAAGCCTGCTGCCGTCAGCATCTAATAGATGTGCATAAAGCAATTCAGCATAGATATTCTGCTGCTGTCTGTCATTATCTTTCATGGGTATTTGTGCTGGAACCTAGAAACAAATTGATAAATCATCAAAAGTATAATACATACAAAGTAATGTATCTGCAGAGGCATGGATAATTGAGCTCCCAAAATTTCTCTGGAAATTTCCAGTTTTTAAGTATATTTGAGAATGCAATAGGTCTATCAATGCAATTGTTGATTATTTTCTGAAATGCAACACCAATGATTTGCCTAATTAACATATTATCCTCACAGATGAAACTGAAACAACTTTATTTTCTCATTATTACACATCATTATGTGGCGAATGGCCGTTTTCACATATCCTAAGGATTTTTTAATATCACTTAGGTCCATCCACTCCTTCGAAAGGATTTGGCAAATATAATAGGGGTTTTTCCTTTGAACGAAAATGCGGTCATTTTCATGAAAAACTTTCAGAACATCATATTTTAAACATATAATTTCAATATATCTTTAAAAAAATTTTTGATTAACTAAAACTGAAAAATAAAAATGGGGATTTGTCCTGAGGGCACCATATGGCAACGTCGAATTCAGCTTTCTCGAAAAGAAAAGGACTACAAATGTGTTACTTTGCTTAGGAAAAAAAGATAGCTATACTTCGATCTGGTTAGAGTAGAAGACAACGACCAAGGAATAGAAAGAAGAGCACAGACTGTCATATTACTGACAAATCGCAAACGGAAACGAATAACAAATTGTTTGGTTATGTAACACGTGTGTACCGCAGAATAGAAATAAATATTTCATTATTCTATACTAGAACTAGCTATCCTACAAAACACCGTTGTCACTTCGTGCATGCCTGACAAATCCCTTCAAATGTTAAAAACCCAATTTTGAATACTTTCTGAAGGTAATTTGGGAAAATGATGAATTAAACCCATAAAAATTATGTTCAAATTGGCATTTGTAGTAATGACCTAAATTCAGGAAAAACTCCCATTATCACAACTTACTACCTTAAAACAGTTTTTGGTATCTACAATTCAATTAGATCCGTATTTTCCCAATATTTCCTAAAATACAGATCTAATGGAAGGAAATCATAGACTTAAATGAAAAATGACGCAGTGAAGTTTCATACAAATTTTGAAGGGATTATAGGATTAGAAGATCGTGAAATCATTTTATCAGGTCGATACCTGGATGGGTGAGCGCTCTTGCAACAGAATAGAAGAACGTCTTTACGCTGGTCAACCTTTTTAAATATACCTTGAAATAGTTCCCTTTGTTCTCGCAATGATTCAACTCTGACATGAAAGCTTCAACACTAATGAGTACATAAGAATTCAAGTCTATCATAGTGACTGAATGCAATCATTACTCCTCATATTAGATAAGGGAAAACTCACCTCTATTCCATAAATCCCAATGTTTTTGTCGCAACGAAATGTGAGAGCACAATCCAAAACACTGGTGTTCATGCATTCTGTTATTCTCAGAAGTTGTCTAGAACAGTAAAATCTTTTTGAGGACTCACTTCCAGTTTCAATATTAGAGGATGGGAATATAATCATAGATGTTCTCGAGGTATCCATCTCCATGTTTGATGGGCCAGCCTGAAAAAATTGTAGCATTTCAACAAGTTTCAATTTTTGTATGAAACAATTTGTGGATAATTTTGTAAGGTAGTTACGAACTCACAATAAATCCCAACTAAAGATTTGGAATTTTCGGATCAGAATATTTCAACTATTTTCATTCTTTAATATGTTCATTTATTGAAAATAAATGGAGACTGGTCAGGATTGATAATATTGAGCATAGAACAAAGTACAAAGATTACACTGTGAAAGAGATAAATGATCCATACACCAAGATTCATTCAAGATTATCAATAGGTTTTGGCTATTTTTATCACAAATCTCATTAATCTATCTGACACAAATGTTCTTCTAGTAACACATGATTCTTGCCACAAGCTTATGTTTCCCCCAAGAATTTAAAATATAAGTTTTTCATATAACGTAAAAGAATAGATTTTGTTCCATTAGGTAGTATCGATAGAACCACTGATATCTATAACTGTGTCCTGATGAACCATAAAAATCTAAAACTGCTCTCTCTTTATAGAAGATGTGCTCAAAAGTGCAGTACCATAAGGAACTTACTTAAGGAGGATTTTATGTTCACAGACTAGTTGATAGATCATAAAAATCAAAATAGCCTACCGACCTCGATATATGCAGCGATATAATTTATTTCGCTTTATATTCTCGAACTAGACACAAGTTATTCAATTACCAGGGGCTTTCCAAACTTGGATACAAACCTAGGTCATTTTTGACAGCAAATTAATGCTTCATCAGTCAATTCGAACTCACCTATTTCAGAAAAATTTAAATCAGATAGTCTTCAAAAATAACAATTGGGCTCTTGCATGTGACCATATTTTGATGTTTTTCTCAATCTTTTTCAATACAAGATCCTAATGAATGCCATTACACCAAATTTTTATGTTTTTATCAATCTATTTCGATACAAGATCATAATGTATGCCATCACACACCATAATAATTCTCGAAATTCGAATATTTCATCATTAATAATGGTAAAATCGAGATGCAAGTTCAAATTTGGTGAAAAGCGGTAAGTAGCCTCCTACGTCACACGTCGCAGCACAATTCTACGTTCGATACAGCCGACGCTGTCTATTGACTTGGTAGGGTGGAACCTTAACAAGAGGGCCAAGAGAGTGGATATGAAAAGTCACGGAACGCAGCGAAGTTTCGAATGTTTAACAGCCAATATTTGGAACAAACTTAAGAGGATTGATTGATGTCGATTGCATTTTTTAAGTATTCTTATTGATGATATAATCGATTGCAATTAAAAAAACACTCAAAAGTCTTATTGTTTTAATAAGTTTTGCTCCCAGATCTTTTGATCTAGATCGAAAAATATTAATTTAAAAGAATTTTAGGAACTAGGAGATCTGTTGTATTATCTTTTAATCTCTACATTATGAAAATTCTTCAATATATTTCAAGCGCCTACATGATTTCCACATATTATTCTTGCTTACCAAATAGAGGCTATGTCTCAGGTTCAATGGCTGTTTTCTTTTTCTTAACGATGTTGATAGAGAAAAACCATCTGGCATAGGATTGGCAGCACTTGGCGAACAAATATTCATCAATAAAGAGAATTTTTCTGCTTGGGTTAATAAATGTGAGTTCGCTGGACCTTCAGCGAACTGTTGGGGCGTTAATGTCAAAAACCTTATTTTCATCAATGCATCCCGATAAGACATGCGACTACTTGTATTATTGCTGCTAGATGATTCTGAAATGAAAATCAATTTTGAAATCTGATCAGAAAAATAAATTTCAAGTTTTTGTGGTGAAAAAATGCCATTAAATCGCCAGTTAACATGGATCCTCTGTATAGTGGGGGTTGATAGATATATGCAAAAGGAATGAATCATCTAAAAGAAAGCTCTCACTTTGATCACTGTACCATTCCAATGTAGTTGAAGAGGAAATGTGTAGCTTTTTAAAATTTGATGTAGTCTTCTTCAAGCAGCAATCAATATTTATATAAATCTTCATGTTTAATGTATATGTATAGAACGAGAAGAATTATTATTTCAGAGCCTTTCTGTCTGCATATTGTGAACAAAGTAAATGCCTCCTTATTAATTTCAAAAACAAACATTTTGAAAAACCATAAAATGAATATCTGAACCTGATATGAATCTGGTATTTCTGAACCTTAGTAATTCCAACTCACCAGTTGTTAAATTGTGTCTTGCAACATATCTTTGTAATGCAGAAAATAATTCCAATTCAGAGTTAACATTGAGCTCTTCTTGTTCAAAAATAGTGATGATTGTGTTCAATTCTGCTTCCTCAAAACTACTCTCAGCTAACACCTCTTGTGTCTGATTGCAGATAATCTGAAATATCATATTGGTGGGTATAGAAAATTTAATGCTAAGCCAGATTTATTCCTTACATGCAAACATTTATCCATAAGAATTGGTTCTTCAAAGAGTTTTGCAAATTCATAGGCCCTACATGCATTCTTAGGATACAAATCTGACCATAAATATTTTGTACATTCTTCAACTAAATGAGGCAGCATGTATTTTTTCGCTCCATAACATAACTCACATGCTTGATCAAAAGATGTGAGATTGATTGTATCTGTATAGATGTATCTGAAAAAATTGCTTAGGTCATCAAATAATTATTTTACTTTGTAAAACTTTGTGAATTTCTTCGGGCAGTATGTGTTCTGTGACTAATTTTTACAGCCCACTATAATCTATGTCTATAGTATATACTACATATCTGGAAATTGAAAAGATCCAACAAAATTCAATTTCTCCATGGGATAAAATCTTTCATGAGAAAAATCTAGAAAAGTACTGACGTGAAGTCAGCAGCTTTTAAGAGCTTGTTCACATCACGAAATGGTGACTTGGAAATTTCAGTGAAATTTCAATGAAATATTAAAATGTTCAAAAAAATATTTTTTTTAGAATTTTTCCATGGATAATTCTTCTTATTGACACTATTCATATTTCAACCAAGTTTCATTTCAATCAGATAACTATTTTTCGAGTTATTGAAAAATGAAAATTTCAAATGGCTGCAGCACAAAAACCATTTGGCAGATTTGGACCATTAACAAACTTAACCGAGTTATTCAGGATATTAACCTAACCTGGAAATTTCAGAACTCTAGGTCCTTCCTTTCGAAAGTTACAGTGCACACGGCCGGACGGACAGAATCAATTTTGACCACCGATTCTTCATCACTGGGTCCAACCTAGTTGTTTGAGACCAATTTCGGCTCAAAATTCGACAATTACAGACATCGTGACGAAATGATAACGCGCTATTCCCCAGAACAAGCGCGTAAAAATGATGTAAACAATAGGTTATTACCCATTTTTTACTTAAGTTTTTAAGCATTTTAAAAGAAATATCCAAATGGTCACAGTAAGACATTGATCTGAACTACTTCGTGATTTTGATAACATTTTTTTCAAGTATTCAACATTGCTGGATCAATGGATTAGTGGTAGAGGTAAATCTATAGATAAAAAGATTCAATGACACACAGTTTACTTAACAATAAATAAATTCAAGCTAGAGTCAATCATTGAAAGATTCAATCATAATTTTAGCTATAAAAAGGTCACTAAAAATTCATACTACACACTATACAATACATAATATTTGGTCACTGTTATATCTTTTAAAGTATAAATTCTTATTTGAGTTATATGTCACCTAAATAGATTCTTTGAATAAATACAACAGGCAGGAGCATAAGGCCTTACTCCCATGAATGCATAATGATATCTGTTACTAAGCTGGAATATTAGCGAAGTTTCACAAGAACAAATATATCTGATTAACTTATTTTAGTAAAATATGAAAAAACAAAAGAACACAATTAGCAAACATACCTTGAGGGTGCGATGTAATTTATATATAGTATTGAATTCAGAATGCGTATCGAAATAAACTGTGTTTCAGTAGGACCATTCGCATCATAGTCTTACCTTAGCCTTAACAGATTACCTACACCACCTTGAGAGTAAGACCACAGACCTGTGGTGTGACTGTGATGCTTAAATTGGCTCTTTCAGGAATACACAATTACTTACTCGAGAAGTGCTCGAAATGCATCTGGCTGCACATCGAGAATTGCAATAGGATCCTTTTCTGCCATTCCACCATAAAACATAGCTTCAAAAACAGGGCTTGACATCGCTAAAAAGAGCTTATGTCCTTCTAAAACTTGTTGATTGGGTTCTGTACCAACAATAAACCTACAATCACTCCACATTCCTGTTTCCAGTAGATGTTGGCCTCTTTCTTTTATTTGTTTTTTAGTAGTTTGCCAGTCACAGGCCGGAGGTGGAGGGACACTCATTCTCAATAATTTATTGAAATATTGATTACCGAAAAAAGTATTCCTGCTGATGTTATTTTATATTAAAAAAAAAACTAACATACGAATTTCTACACTATAGAGCCTTCATTTAAATCACTTCTTTTCAATAATCTTAGCACATAGTTTAAATAGTAGAAAATTAAAGTGTAAATTAAGATTTAAATACAGAATAGGCTATTATTATGGACAGAAATACAGACAAAAATAGCAATTTGTGTTGTTATGAAGTGACATAGAAAACGAAGTATGAGAATGAGTCGTTAGAGACGTCAAATTTATTCACAGAAGTGTTAAACTTGCCCACTCTTCTTCCCTTTTGCCAAGTAAACTGGACTGATCCGTAATATATGTACCCATCATACAGTGAGAACATTATTCTTAAATTTCGATATGTCGAAAGTGTAGGTAATAATAATGTCGTTTCATTCCTCGGAATCCCAAAAGAGATCTGTTCTGCAAAAATTTCATAAATTTATACGATATTTTTGTCCGCATGGTTCGGTATGAAAGTAGCAGACACACAAAATTCTCTTGAAAACACAATAAAGTTCTTTGAGATTGTATAAAATAATTTCATTTATTTGGTATTTCTATTTTAATTCATATTGATACATTATAGACACATAAAGCCTTATTAGTTACCGTATAACTATAAACATGGTTATGACTCCCTTGGGAGTTATACTAGGCAGTTATAAATCTTCAACTCCCTCTAATGTATTTACAAAAACAAACCGACAATTGTCGATTTTTCTAGTTCGTGAAACGCACTCCCATTTGTATCATTATAAATTCTCATCATTAATTTTGATATTGACCACATTCATTTTCCAACAGTAACCTTTGTTTTTCGATTTGAGGGCATCATTATTACCTGGAGTTACAGACAATACTGTTACTCATTATCTAGAAACAAGAGAACATGATTATATCATAATATTTATTCTGTTTATTAAGTTGGGCATGGATACATTTTCAATAGCATACAATTTTTAAGTTCATATTTAACTAGGTACTTTAGTTTGAAATTGATGTGAAAATTGACAGAGAATAAAAGAATAAGAAAGGTTCCCTCTTAAGTCATTTGCTCATATTTATGTTTGTTGAGTAGACGAGCAAGGGAGCATGATAATACAAGTCCCATTAGCGGAAAGATTGCCGCAACCATAGCCACTACTGCTATACCCTTGATGTTGCTGTTCAAGAAATTCACAATTTTTTCATAACATCCCTGGAAGTAAAAATAATGAAACATGAACACTTGATACTAATGATTGAGTTTGTGTGGAACCAGTCCATCGATCGATGTCGTTCTTCCACTTTATTGAAGAGTATATACTCCATTCACTATTAAAAAACTATCCCGGTTGGCCATGATATTCTGACACAATTCACCGTGTATATTTTGAAAATGTTACGTTATAGTCATTTTATGTGTCACATAACTACTCAACCTTGTCCTTTCTGCATATAGGTCATAGTAATTACGTATTTTTCATAATGTGAATTTACTTTGGGAAAATAATGCGAATTTGAGAAAATATTATGTTTATTCCATAATTCCAAAGATCTGGCGAAAGTTGAAGAAACTTTTTCCTCTGATAACACTGGAAATATTTTACGTATATAAACATAGTTGGAAGATTCAGTTATGCTATTTTCTTGTACGGAAATCAAAAATCAAGTGTTGAAATGTTACTGAAGAATAATGGATAGAGTAGTCCGTTACTTTGTGACAGTTAATTAAAAAAAAAGTACTCGAATAACCCTGCAGTAAAACTTCTAAACGAACAGACAGACCTATGGAATTCCCTACTTTTCGAAATTTTCAAGAAAAAAGCCTACAGAAGACATTTAAATACCTTTTTGCACAACTTGAAATACTCAAGTATGAAAATGTTAGATAGCTTGTGATAAATAATTGATTCAAAATTATCAGGGTCACCATCAGAAAAAGCAGATTTCATTTGTACATAACACTTCTTGATACTTTGTCTCTGCTTTTCTTCAATCTTCGGCATTTTTAGTTTCCATATGTGATGATTGTGTTGAGGTTCATAGTAGAAATTGGCAACCTGTATCAGTTTTAAGTAAAAAAAACTTGATAGACCTGAATCATGGCTAACCGGGATAGTTTATGAGAATGACTACTTGCATATTTTTCATTAGAGCAACTTACTTCCGGAAAAATTTGAGCCTCATCTTCACTATCACAATTTTCCTTTATACAACACGATTGCGGAATTTTGGGTGGCTTGATGTTCAACCAATCGCTCGAATTATGGTTTCCACAACAGTGCAACTAAAACACAAAAAAAGAGTGGAAAAGTAAAGTATAAGTATCAAAAACATTATCATTAACATTTTCCAGATTCGAAATTATTACGACCTCTTTTTGGAATTCGAAAAAGCATTGGTTTGGAGAAAATTAAAACAACAAAATAATCAATCACTTATGAATTTCTTTCTTTTCTTTCGTAAATTACCGTGTAAACGGTCGTCCGTACGGTATCATCGTTAACACAATAACTTCCGGAAAAAAACACTTAGAAACTCGATATTTGTCTAGTAGGTTTCGACGTTAATTTCGAAGGCCGAATTCGTAAATGGGGGAAATCCACCTGATGATTCCGCAGACACACCCATTCAAAATTTTAATTTTTCAGTATTTCCAAAAATACAGATTAGACCCAATTGAAATCCAATACTTGATTGAAAAATGCTTGAAGGTTCATATAGAATTGCGTGCGGATAATATGAGTGGAAAATCGTAGAATATTGAAGATAAATAGAATAATTCGAAATTACTGAGGTAAGGTGAAGACATAACAAACATTTCTTGAGAAGCTCATTAGCTCTAAAACAACCGAACACTCTGTGTAGAAAGAAAACAACCCTTCAAGTATCAATATACTTACTGTCTGCTGCATACTATCGAAATCCTTAGCGATAGCAGTTTCGTTGTGATAATTGTTCATAGCTTCAGTCAAGCCATCATCAAAGCCCTCCATCAGTTTCGTACGATAAGCGTAAATTGAAATACTTAAACTCAGTTCAAAAATGAAAATGAGACTTAAAATGCAACCATACTGAAAAATATATTAATCAGTAATTTGAGCCAAACTTAAGATATTTCATGAAATTGATGTATTTCTCCATCAGCGGTAGATTAAGTATAAGCAAAATAAAGATACACCGGTTTTCAATCTAATTTATTACCTATATCTGTTTTATTTCAGAACGTCCTGATGATGGCAAATTTGACGAAATCGATAGCTGAATAAATGAGATTAAACCAGTGTGTCTTTATTTTGCTTATACTAATAAAGATATTTTACTTGTGGAATGTAAAAATATCTGCTTCATAGGCCTGATATCAGATTTCACAGAAATCATTGAGTTTTAAATTCTTCTATGCTCTCACACCCCTTAACAATCCATAAATTTTGAACAATTCGGTATTAAAAATGGTAACGTCAAGATAGATACAAATTCAAGTTAGGTATATAGCAATATTCGTGAAATCTTGTCTTCGGAATTCCATCTAGAGATGAGCGCAACCCTGATAAATTTCTGTATCATGAGCGCAACGTATCATCGCCTTTACTCACCACTCCAATAAACCAACTGTTAAATGAAATATTAGTTCTGTCTTTTTTGCCATTCTTGTCACAGATCTTTTGAAGCAACTATACTTACAATGTATAAAAGGTTAGGCTGCCCCTTCAGGGTACAACAACAGGCAAACGATCCAATCAGAAAAATACAGGTGCCAATTCCAATTAAAACGTAGGGAATGACATTGGAATATTTTGTACTCATTTCGGTATATTTATAAAGATCTACCTCCATCCATATACCAACGATTAATATGATGATACCAGAAAGCTAGGAAATAAAATGATAAAAGTTATTATCTAATCCTGTGGAAGAATACGATCTACGGTGTATTATCCTGAATATAAAATATAATCATAATTGTTTTAGTGGCGAAGATGTCCGAAACAAGGGGTTCATCGCTCTTACCCGTAAAAACTTCCCACATTTGCAGTGATGGATAGTCACTATTTAGCTTTGTTCGAAGAAGATTCATGCCAGTTCAATTCACGCTGTTTCTTATGATGTTCACATCTTTTGAGTTATGAAATGAAATAATGAAACATACATCGATAAAACACAACTCTGCTATTTATGTTCGGCCTCTACAAGACGAAAATAAGGGAACTGGCATCAATCTGCAATTGCTTGAAAGCAAGTATGAAAAGAATCGAGTCGGTGAACACACCAATGAGTTTTTCAAACATCTTATTAGTGGTTATCACAGATTACAGACGTTATCTCTTTATAATATGTGGTAGTAATGAATGAATTTGCTCTTTCACATAAGCGGGGGCATTATTTCAAAATGGCCACAGTTTCGGAGAACGAACAAAAATTCCTCATCTGAGATTTGCTTGGTTGTGCGATATGTTGTTGAAAAGAACTTTTTCTTTCCAAGTATGGCAGTTTCGATTTTTTGACATTAGACAATTCGTCTACGTTATATATTCGACTTTTTTTTGCTCAAACTTCGTCTCGCATTCTGAACGTTTCCGTAGAAATGCAAATTTTTCGGCACGAATTTTTTATTAAATTTGCCCCATTTGAAATCGCTTGTTTATGCCACTACTGTAAGACAAGTTTTGGATATGAACCTCTCCAACCAGTGGATTGTTCGGATGGGTCCTGTAGAATGGCCAGCTAGATCTCCAGATCTACCTCCGCTTGACTTATTTTTGTAGGGCCACTTAGAAACTAGAATTTAACCGAATTACCTTCTGCATGCTCTAGAATGTGAGCTGGAAATCTGAGCAATATACCATCTTATGCAAGCTGTTGGAGACCTTTATTCGAGTTTTTTATTAGATTAAACTATTCAGGACATTCATCTCTGTTCTGAGGAACAGCGCGTTATAGTTTCGTCACAATGTTGTAATTTTCGAATTTCGAGCTGAAATCGTTCTGAAACGACTAGGTTGAACTCACCGGTGAAGAATCCATGGTCAAATTTAATTCTGTCCGAGCGTGTGTGCTCTTACTTTCGAAAGAAAAAGTCTTGAAGTCTTTAGAAAGGAAGGACCTAGAGTCTTGAAATTTTCAGGTTAGGTTTTGATCCTGAATATCTCAGTTAAGTTCGTTAATGGGTCAAGTCTACCGAATGGTTTTTGGTTTTTTTAATTTTATCAGGTAAATTGAGTGGAATTTCATTTTCGAGATATAATTTACAAATTATAAAATTTCGAAAATTTCAAAAGTCATATTCAGAAAAAAAGAACATTTCAATACCATACACGCACCTATCTTCACCAAAATTTAAAGTGTTGGTGTTGACGCGCATATAGGGATGAAATTATATGAAAATGGATTTTATGTGAAAAATTTCCACCTAAGAACAAAATTGGCGTGTCCGATCGATTTTTCAAAATCTTGATTTTTCTACTAGAAAATACCTGTTTCCTTTACAATGTGAGAATAACCTACGACGGCATATTAGTGCCACTGTTAAAAATAAAAGTCTAGAAAAGCACTGACGTGAAGTCAGCAGCTTTTATGCGCTTGTTCACATTGCGAAATGGTCACTTGGAAATTTCAGTGAAATTTCAATGGAATATAAAAATTTAAAAAAAAAAATTTTTTTTCTCGAATTTTTCCATGGATGATCCTTCTAGTTGACACTGTTCATATTCCAACCAAGTTTCATTTCGATCAGATAAATATTTTCCGAGTTAAAATCAAAATTTCAAATGGCTGTAGTACAAAATCCATTCAGCAGATTTGGCCCATTAACGAACTTAACCGAGTTATTCAGGATCTTAACCTAACCTGAAAATTTCAAGACTCTAGGTCCTTCCTTTCGAAAGTTACAGCGCACACTGCCGGACGAACAGAATCAATTTTGACCACGGATTCTTCATCAGTGAGTCCAACCTAGTCGTTTGAGATCAATTTCGGCTCAAAATTCGAAAATTACAGACATCGTGACGAAATGATAACGCGCTGTTACCCAGAACAAGCGCGTAAAGATCTGGCTATAGACAGACTTAATCTGGCAATTGCGAGATTAAATCTGGTAATTCCCAGAATTCCCAAATTTTCCAAAAACAGATAAGATCGAATTGAATTCCAGTACTTGATTGAAAAAAAATCCTAGAAAGGCACTGATGTGAAGTCAGAAGCCATTAATGATTATAGTGATTATTGACTCATTCCAATGATTCATTGTACTTACCCAGAAGATGAAGTTGAACACCATTAGTGAACTTTTCATGCAAGCCATAGCTGCTATTGTTTGAAAGTGTTCTGTCATAATGTTTGTTTTTCAAGATCTATTTTCTGTAACTCAAATTTGCCATATCAAATTTTGAGTTAACCATATGTTAGGAATAATATTTTCGTTCACTTACCAACCTATCCTTCTGATATTATGGTCAATGATGCTTATATATCTGAATTCCGTCAGAACTCTTTAATAATGAGAAGTTCTCTTATACATATAAGTGCAAGATCAATTTTTTAAACTACTAGATTCCACTGATTCTGATGTACATTCTAAGGCTTCTCATCTTTGCACAACCAACTGTTGATATTGAGAATGGCAGACTGTTTTGTTGACGGTAATATTCAATTGAACCAGTGGCGTCTAAAACATTAATTCAGATGCGAGCATACAATCTTTTTAGTATTTATACTTCAGAGGGTATTCTGAGAGGACAATTAGATAAATATATGAAAAACCTATCAAAATACATTTTTGGCATTTACGACTTGAATATTTGAAACCTTCTGGATTCTCAGAAACTTTTCTTCTTTTCCCGTTTTTACGCGCTTGTTCTGGGGAACAGCGCATTATCATTTCGTCACGATATCTGTGATTTTCGAATTTTGATCCGAAAATTATCTCAAACAACTAAGTTGGACTCACTGATGAAGAATCCGTGGTCAAAATTGATTCTGTCCGTCCGGCCGTGTGCGCTGTAACTATCGAAAGGAAGGACCTAGAGTCTTGAAATTTTCAGGTTAGGTTAAGATCCTGAATATCTCGGTTGAGTTCGTTAATGGGCCAAATCTGCCGAATGGTTTTTGTGATACAGTCATTTGAAATTTCGATTTTTCAATAACTAATAACAGTGTCAATAAGAATTATCCATGGAAAAATTCGAGAAAAAAAATTTTTTTTTGAAATTTTTTTTCGAAAATTTTTATATTTCATTGAAATTTCACTGAAATTCCCAAATCATCATTTCGCAATGTGAATAAGCTTGTAAAAGCTGCTGACCTAACGTCAGTGCTTTTCTAGACTTTTTTCACTCGCATGTTCTAACCAAAAATGTATTATCATCACCAAATGGTTTGTATTCAAACAAATAAGGCTCGCACCAAAAAATGCGACGACAAATAAAATTTGCGCGATTTTTGGCAAAATATAATATAAATATGATATTTCAGTTTAGTCTTGATGTTGCGAGAAGACATCACATTCATATTTCAAACTGCCACATATTGTCACTTTTTGGTTGACATTAAGTACATAAGTACATGATTTCGCTAAGACAATAGTTGAAAAAACTCTTCAATATACTAATCATACATTTCTCATGATTTTCATTGTATTCGAGGACCTCATAATGACTACCTGTTTCGTTAACAAGTGCCAATTAATCATGACAAACGAGTGTTTTGAATATCTCACCATTCTCTTGAAGTTGAAATTATTCAACTACAAAATGAAAATCGCGCGATTTTGCTGGGAGAGTATCTGACAATTCAAATGTCATCGCTTGAGCGTCAATTGCGTTTATCAGTTTGCTTTGCGCCTTTAGCATACCAATGCCATTGTTTAAACAATGCTAATACGAAGGTTAAGTTTGTTTATGGGCAAAATCTGTCCAAGGGTTCCGAAGTTAGGAAGTTATTTCTTCACATAAATTAAGATTTCCTGGTTCTGGGGAGTCTGAAGCGTGAATAAAAATAAAAACATTCACGCAACGGCCCTGACCTCACATGTCCGTGCCCATTGTGAATTTTATGTTATCAGGTTTTCGGGAAAAGTAATTGAAAACGCAAAATTAATCCACCACATTCAAACGTGACCGCTCCGCTCCCATTAATGAGTTGGATGGAGCTAAATTAATAATGCTTTCGAAAACTGAAAGGGATTCCATTTCTTCGTGGATCCATAGGCAGAGAATATACTGAGCTGTAAATCTCGGATCAAACCCGTAGACGTCTTATCGGGGATCGTTTGAATTGACACTTATCGACATCGCCTTTCCAATATTAAATAATTAACGAGTTCTTTGAAATTAGAGATGATAAAAAGGTCTGGACTATCTTTTGATCTACGTTTAGTGGAAAAATACTGCATATTCAAAGAAACTAGAAATACCTATTGAGAGAACACGTTTGTTGGAACTGCTTTCTTCAAAGAATGATTAACTTAAAATCAAAATTATCCCAAAATTTCAACCTCATTCGTTCCTTGTGGAAATGTTTATTACCATTATTCAAAATTATCTTCACACACCAAAAAGTTCTCGAGAATGTGTGCGATATTTAATCAAGAAGCAAACACAAGGATTGCTATAGAAATTCATGTGAATAAATTTACGAAATTCTCAGGGATTTAAAACATGTATTAGTATGTAGGATAATATTTCGTGGAGCATAATAGGGCATGAAATAAACATTTAGAGAGATATTGTAAAAATTATGAAACATTGAGATAGACAGAATGACCAGTTACATTGAATATATACCCTATTCACTGTTAAAAGATCAGTCGGTAGGTCTTGGTATAGGTTTATCAAGTTTTTGTAACTAGAATTGGGTCCGGTTGGCGCTGGTCAAGGTCAAAAAAAGCTGGATGTTGTCAATTCTCACATATTTCCATCGATGACTTTATGATCTGGTCAAGTAACATACGTTAGTACTACGACTATTGTGTAGCACGGAGAACGTCGCGGAAAATTGCTATAACTCAACATTTTACAAAGTTGAATGCGTCAAACTTTCATGGCCCACCTAATGACTATAAAAGTGAGTAGAGTATAGAATAGTCTTCAACCGATGCTAGTAAAATAAATTGCGTGTATATTCTGGGAAAAAGCGTTCTATGATTTTGCCAAAACTTAGAATGCTGTGTCTAATATGATCTCAAACAATAAGATTCGATTACCTGAAAAAGAATTTCAAATCGCAAATTCAATAGGGTCGAACCGGCCGGCATCCCGTATTCACGATAACTCTAGAAAGGAATAGGCTGAATGCTGAATACTTGAAAATCTTCAAGGAGGATCGCGTGACTGTAGAGTCCCCACTGGGCAAAATCACTCACAGATTTCAGGAGTAATTCACCATTTATTTTAATCACGCTTGGAGAATTTTTTCGCACAAATTAAAGTTTCAGGAGAGTGGATAGTCGGAAAACGAGTGCGCAAAAGCTTCTGACTCAATGCCAATACATTCCCCGAATTTTCTTCTATGAAACAGAGTTCGTTTGATCTACTGCACTGTGAATTAAGTCTCAAAGGAAGTTTATAAAACTTCCTCTGAGATTTATTATGAATCACGAAACTAGCAGTGATGATGCGAATGAGATTTATCTTATGGTTATTTCTGTAACTATCCTGTATTTGTTGTTCAGGAAATATTGCAGCATTTCCATATCATACAGTGTTAATTTATAATCATGAATTATTTATTGAGTTTGATTGTATATGAATATAGGATCGGTTTTTAAATACCAAAAATGTTAAGAAAATAGTGATAATAATTATTTCTCTCTCGATGTAGAATATGTGCAGCTTTTAATTTACTTGCTCAGGGCTTGACAGTAAAGTTATGATCATGTAATATTCATTACAAGGAATTTACGAATTGCAAGTCTTTCAATATGTGATATCATTGTTTAAACAATGGTGATATGGAAGTAATTGAGAGTCATCGAACCTCGTCTATTACAAAGACAAATAATTGAAAATCAAGAAACATTGCGAAGAGAATTCAACAAAAATTATTTTATATTTCCATCATTAAAATCAAAATTTCCTTCTCTCCTTTGTTAATATTTCACTTAACCTCTGCATAAACTCAGTGGCTAGAAAGAAATCAAGCTTGATGAAACTGAAAAGTTTCAAAAATCTCAATTGCACATACATATATCGATTGATTTTTGTCACATATTTGAACTGTAGAACAATTATCGATAGGCAATCGAATATTTCCAGTATCGTAAAACCTGTCCAAAGATACGACACTGAAGGAAATGTATCTGCGCGTTAACTAGAAGTGTGTAACAATTTTATTGATCGTGGGTACTTACTACGTAATAAACCAACTACCTATTTTTATGATGGAGAAAATCTAAAAATACGCGAATTAATCATTTTTGTGGTGCAATTATTTCAAATTGTATGACTAGCATCCCCATCAAGATTTTGGGTGGGATTGTAATTGGAGAATGTATAGGGTTTACCAAAACAAGCTCAACCTCAGAGGAAAAAATGAACTGTCTTCAACGTTTCTCAGGTGTTGTTAAATGCTGCAATTTTTTACTGACATTTTGTGATTTCCTGAGGTATAATTTTTCTCATGTAGGTCGACCTATTCCAACTCTTTCCCAAGTCGCCAAACTTAATTAGTGACTTAACTTGGATAACATTTCTATCTAGATTTCGATACAAATTTCGTAATCTGCTTTGCGAAGGGTATCTTATTTCACACTTATACTCGCAATTTATCCGTTTGAAAAGGTGTTACACCTAGAAAGAATAACTTCGTGAACTTCAACTTTTGGCAATGAGGTAGTTTCACATCAAGAATTTTCGGAAAATTCAAGCAAAAAAATTATGTGATTGACGACCCCGTATCTGAATACACTCTTCTTGTCAAATACACGCTAATAGTAAATCTCTTTTTGCGCACATGTTCTGGGGAACAGCGTTTTGTCCAAATGTCTGTAATTTTCGAATTTTGAGCCGAAAATGGTCTCAAACGACTAGGTTGGGCTCACTGATGACGAATCCGGTGTAAAAAACAATTCTGTCCGGTCGGCCGGACGTCCCTATGCTCGATTACGGGTGTACGGAGAATCTTATCGGCCTGAAACTTTCAGGGTAGGTTGCATTTCAAAATGCGACGGTTGAGTTCGTTAATGGGCAAAATCGGCCAAACGGTACCGGAGTTAGAGCCATTTGAAATTTTGAGGTTATATCTGTGATCATTCGGGAACTACAGTAGCGATTAGATCGAAAGTTGGCAGTTAGTTTCGGTATTATGATGCGTAACTTTGTGCGAAATTTCGTTGGAATCATACCGTCAGTAAATTCCAAACAAAGTTTTTTCAAAATTTTTTTTGAACAAAATTTTTTTTTCGGAAACTGTTCATCATATTTGGGAGAAATTGGGCGAAAATATTAAGCTTCATATTTCGCCGCAGTACACCAAATTTTCATTTTGAAACGTTCATTATTTTCGAAGATACTGGTAAAATTATGTGAAATTTCGTGGCTGTTTTCTTGATATCGTTGTGTTTTTCGAAATAACTCAATAAAAGCTTATTCAATCATAATGAAACTTGGTATCTAGTTCGAAAGGGCTGATGGACAACTTTATGCAAAAATTCCTGATGATCGTATCATTAGAACAATTTGAAAAAAAAATCGAATTATTTCTTTCAAATCATTATTCTGTGATCTTCTGATCATTTTTGGATAAATTACTGGATTTTAATTCGATCTTATCTAATAGTATATTTCTGGAAATATTGACAATAAAATTTCGAATGGGTGGGTGGGAATCATTGGGTGGATATTACCCATTCACGAATTCGGCCTCTACAAACAACAGTTTAATTACATTAGCGTCCTCCACGAATTAACCAAACAATGATGAAGTTTGTGGGACTAGCACAGGAAAGAAACCAGTGATTTATAAGCTATATATTTAGTGACGTTTCGCAAGACTTTCGTCAGCTTCTTCAGGCCTCTATAAAATTTAGAAATCCTAAGGTATAAACATGGATTTAACATCAAACAACCCTCAAAATCTCAAACATCTAAGTCTCCAAAGTACGCGCAATTCCGAAACTTCATAACATATTAGACTAATATTTAATACTCAATGGTCTTGGCGAGAAATAGGTACTGATACATATTTATGATTGCTCTGATAATTTTCATGTTTATAAATCTTTGGCATGCATGAACTAAATAAATGTTAATTCTCCCATGCTGAAAAAGTCAAACCGGACCCCCAGAAGGGCCCGGGCCCTGACGCACGGCACCCCTTGCACCCCCTGTAGCTACGTCCCTGGCTTTGAGTCGGACCAACTCGTAAAAGACCATTTTCGGCTAGAAATTAGAAAATTGCCATTTGGATAGAAAAATAACGCTCTTCTTGGCTAGAACCAGGAAACTATTCGAAATCAAATCTCGGTCAAGGAACAACTTTCAAAAGGAAACTATTCTTTCAGCAACGTTTCGGCCCATTATTTGACCTTCTTCAGGCTAAAATGATACGAAAGTACACAATGAAATGAATATAAAATAACCATTTGAGCTATACAGACAACATACAGGTCAGCAAGAACAAAAATATTAAGAAAGAATCGTCAATACAACACATAAATTTAAAAAATTCAGTAAAATAGATCCCAAATAAAAACAATTAAATAGGTACTTCTTCGATATCCCAGAAAGATACACCACACTTATTCAACAGACTTACCGTCAGAACAATAAAACCTTAAATGAACTTTCACATGGAGAAAGTCCGTGTTGGAAAATGAAAAATGTTTTTCGAACAGGGTAGGAAACTATTTTACATTGGAGCTAATATCGATAATTAAGTATCAAAATATCCACTTTCATTTTCCATCTATCTCTTCCAATCTGTTCGTTCCATCCGATTTCAAAATGCATCTAGAGGAAACAATACAGGTTGAGAACAATCGAAAATCACTCTCCATATTTCCGGCACCGGATATTCGACAGTTTCTTCCATTATGCCGGGTGAAACAAAACCTATTCAATACACATACATGTAAAGTGGCTGTTAGTGCGTTTTGTGCTTCGATAAAAAATGTTGCGAAACTATTGAGCGGGAAGAGTGAATGTTGCGAATAATATCCATATAGTGTGTCAGTTCGAAGATGAGGAGTAATAACCATAGAAATGTTATTTTGGTGAGTGCAATATTGTATCATACCCATAAGGATTAAACGCGAAAGACCGATCAGAAACACGAACACTTCTGAAAGGAGCAAATTACCGAATATTGAATTGACTATTTCGTAAATATATCCATTCAAAATTTTAATTTTCTTATATTTCCCCTACAATTGTCCGAACGACTAGGTTGGTCTTACTGACGACGACTCCGTTGTCAAAAACGATACTATCTGGTCGGCCGACGACAAGATAGGTGTCGAACGGAACGAGCTAGCGTCTGTTTTTGAGATCGTAACGTGAATGGGTGCGTTTTCATTTTAATCAGTTAAAGCGATTAATTCGATCCTGCGATGAAAGTACGATTGGTGTGACGTCATCAAATCTATCGAAAATTTCCTAATCATCCGGTGAAAATAAAGGCAGGAATCAGACAATTCTCGATGAATTTCGTTATTGGATTCGAATAAACGGTTTTCTGGCGTAGGGATTAATAACGGACACTCTATATCCTAGTGTACAGAAATCTAGAGAAATTAGATATTTCACCTATTTTGCACATACACTAACTAACATTCTGTGGTAGTTATTTGCTGAGCTCCTGCACATATTTTTACCAAAGAACATAATTACTAATGCGGCATTATTTCCGTTGTGAAAAATATATTAGGAACTTGGTGATATTTCTGCTAGAGATAAAGAAATCCAAATATTTGATTCAGGAGGAAAAAGAATGGGAGACACAAAAAATTTCAAAAAGCACTGCCGTGAAGGCAGCAACTTTTGCGCGCATGTTCAATGTAGATGACCGCTTCAGCAACGAATTTGAACATGCACGCAAAAGCTGCTGCCTTCACGGCAGTGCTTTTTGAAATTTTCTACTGATAAATTACTGGATTTCAATTCGATCAAATCTGTATTTTGGAAAAATAAAATTTTGAATGGGTATATCTACGGAATCATTGGGCGGATTTTACCCATTCACGAATTCGACCTTCGTAATAATCCCCAAACCTACTCTACAAATATCGAGTTTCTAAGTCGTTTCTTCCGGAAGTTATTGTGTTTACGGTCAGCCTAACGGCCGACTGCGTAAACACAATAACTTCCGAAAGAAACAACTTAGAAACTCAATATTTGTAGAGAAGGTTTGGACCTTAATTACGAAGGCCGAATTCGTGAATGGGTAAAATCCACCCATTCCGTAGATACACCCAATCAAAATTTTATTTTTCCAATATTTCCAATAATACAGATCAGATCGAATTGAAATACAGTACTTCATCGAAAAATAACAGTTCGAAGTTTCATACAGAATTACAGAAAAATCATAGAAATTTTTTTTTCAAATTGTTCTAATGACACGATTATCACGAAATTTCGCATAAAGTTGTCTTTCAACATCTCGAAACTAGCTGTGAAGTTTTATCAGGACTGAATCAGTATTTCTCGGGTTATACCGAAAAAATCAACGATATCGAGAAGAAAACCTCGAAATTTGACATATTTTTTCCCGATATCTCCAAAACTTATGATCGTATCGAACTGAAATTTGGTACACTGCTGTTAAATATGAAGCTCAAAGTGTTAGTGGAATTTTTGTATATGATGAATGGTATCCGAAAAAAAAATTTTTTGGAAAAAAATTTCGAAAAAAATGTTTTTTTGAATTTACAGACAATATGATCCTGAAAAAATTTGGCTCAAAGTTGCGCGTCGTTATACTCCACCCAACTGCCAAGTTTGAATCCAGTCGCTCAAGTAGTTTCCGAAATATATAACCTATAACTCCGAAACTATTCGACCGATTTGGCCCATTTACGAACTCAACCGCGGCATTCTGATGCGCAACCTATCCTGAAAATTTCAAGTTGCTAGCTCGGTTCTGTCGACAGTTAGCGTGTCTACGGCCGGACGGCCGGCCGGACAGAATCGATTTTGACACCGGATTCGTCATCAGTGAGTCCAACCTAGTCGATTGAGACCATTTTCGGATCAATCATCCAAAATTACAGACATTAGGACAAAACGATAGCACGCTGTTGCCCTAGAACATGCGCGCAAAAATCAACGATTATTTTGAGGAAAATGAACCTTAAAATCTTCCTTTATCATTTTTGTAGCAGAGTTACATCATTTTATTGGTAGACACAGTAAGCCTCAAATCATCTTCACTTTTCTACTTTTCACACCTGACACTATTTGACAAAACCACGAAAACTTCTGAACAAAACACGATGGATCCGATTAGTAATCGGAATTTCATCGATAATAAGAACGCCCTGCTGAAATCCATCGGAATTCCTCTGATGAAAATAAAGACGCCTTTATGCATTTACGATTAATTGTATAAATATTTCGATTGAAATAAGAACGCGCCCAATTAAAAAAAAGCAATTTTTTTTCGGAAAGTATTCATCAGATTCCGACGCAATTTGGCACCTAAATTCCATATTTTCGTAGTTTTTCTCTGCTATAGTCGTTATTTTCTCAAAAAAAAACATCGATCCAATCGTGATGAATCTTTGTTGCTAATTTCTAAGTTGTTCATATCGGGAGTTATTGTGTTTACGGTCGACCTCGGACCTGCTCAGACCGTGAACTCTATATTTCCAAGCACGATTATGAATTTCGGATACATATTGGGAGAGTAGATGTCTAATTTCATGGTTTCCCTCTCGGAATTCTTTTCCTTTTTTTCCGGAATATCTTGAAAAATACTGATTCAATCATGATGAAATTCCGTGATGATCGAGTCATTACAACAATTTGAAAAAAAATTTCTTTCCAATATTCTATGTTCTGAGATCTTCTGATTATATTTATTGTCCTCACGAAATTCTGTATGAACCTACGAACTCTATTTTTGCGCTCATGTTCTAGGGAAACAAAGTGCTATAGTTTTGTCAAAATGTCTGTAACTTTCGAATTTTGAGCCGTAAATGGTCTCAAACGACTAAGTTGGACTCACTGATGACGACTCCGGTGTCGAAATCGATTCTGTTCGGCCGTCCGTCCGTCCATAGGCACAATAAATCGGGCGTTCGGATAATCCTATCGGCTTGGAAATTCAAGGGTTGGTTGCATTTCAAAATGTGAAGGCTAAGTTCGTTAATCGGTCGAACGGTTTCGGAGTTATAGCTATTTGAAGTTTTGAAGATATTTCCCTGATATTTAGAGTCCTACTGAAGTGATTGGAATGAAACTTGGCAGTTTTATATCATAAGGACTTGGAACTTTCTGCAGAATTTCGTTGAGACCGTGCAGTCAGTTATTTAAAAAAAAAAAGTTCACAAAAGTTTTTTCGAAAAAATTTTTTTTCAACTATTCATTACATTTAGAAAAAAACTGATCATACTTTGAGCTTCATATTTCACAGCTGCGTACCAAATTTCAGTCTGATTATTATTCTCGATATCGTGAAAAAATATGTTAATTTCCGTGTTTTTTTCCTCGGTATCGAAGTTTTTCCAAAATAACTCGGACAAAAATCCTAAAAAAGCAATGACATGAAGACAGCAGCTCCTGTTCAAAGGATATCAGCAAAAGTGAACATGCGCGCAAAAGCTGCTGACTTCATGTCGGTGCTTTTCTTGGTTTTTCTATCAAGTAATGAAATTCAATTTGATCTAATCTGTATTTTTGGAAATATTAGGAAAATAAAATTTTGAATGGACGGAATCATTTGGTGTATTTTACCTATTCGCGTCAAAGTTCGTGATCAAAGTTCAAACCTACTCTACTTATATCGCGTTTCTAAGTAAATTCTTTCGTTATTGTGTTTACCATCCGCCGAGCGTAGAGTACGATAAGGTCTTAATTTCGAAGGTAGAGTTCGTGAATTGGTAAAATCCGCCCAATGACTCCGTAGATATACCCATTAAGAATTCTATTTTTCCAATATTTCCTAAAAAAAAGCTTGGATCGAATTGAAATTCAGTACCTGATGACTCCACGTTAGTGCTTTCCTTGAATTTCTATTTCAAGTTATTGCTTAAAGAAATACCCAATTCTGTATATCTTCCGAAAGAAACGTCTCAGATACTAGATGTTTTATGGTAGGGAAAGTATGGGATGTTATTACCAAAATCGAATTAATGCAGAGATAAACCTTCATATTCAGCTTTATTTCCAAGTAAAATTCTTGATTGAAATCTGATTTTTTATTTCACGATGAAAGGATTCAGACTGGGAAAGATTCGCCAAATTAATCACCTGAACTATACTCAAACGGATCAACAATAAACAATTCGACTGTTGCAATCACATTTTGGTACTACCATTAACGTTGTTTAATTGAGCATACTATCTCACTTCGAATCGAAGTAATCCCAAGGTGTTCAAATTAAAAATTGTTTGTACTTTATTTAGTACGGAAATAATTATATCTTGCGTGCAACATCACAGTAAGGAACGAGAATATTAGAGGGGGACAAGGGGGTCACTCACCGGCACCTCGAGCTAGATCTCGACTAGGAAAGAAAGGATAGGTGCTTTTTGCTACTGATCACAAGTACCGGTAGATCCGAGCTTTCTTCAGCGTCGACGAAGTACTCGCCAAGATTTCACACGAATTCGGCGCAACACCAGAGGTGGATAACCGAGGAAAAATAAGTGCATTTATTTATGTTTTATGAGTAGTTACTGTTTGAACAAGTCGTAAGTGACCACTTCGCAATATGAAAGTACTTGAACTGACAAACAATGATTTTGTGAGTACATTTATTTTATTATAACTCTAATTTTTTTTACCGCGCCTTTCCTGACTTTTTATCATTTTGCCAAATGAATGCAATTTTCGAATTTTGAGCCCCAATGTTACACTGACGAAATATTACACCCGTTCGTTAACATTGTAACTTTCGAAATACCTTTTATCTCAACATTGTTGCCCACATGTTCTAGGGGAAAAGCGTAACATCGTTTCGTCCAAATGTCTATAATTTTAAAAATTTGAGCCGAAAATGGTCTCAAGCAACAAGGATGGAATTTCTGATGACGAACCCGGTGTCAAAATCGATTCTGTCCGGCCAACCGTATGCAGGATTTCTGGCGAACGGAGAAACCTATCGACCTGAAACTTTCAGGGTAGATTGCATTTTACAAGTCGACGGTTAAGTTCGCTAATGGGCCAAATCGGACAAACGGTTTCGGAATTAGAGCTTTTTGAAATTTTGTGGATATTTTAGTGATAACTCAGGAACTACTGGAACGTTTGAATTGAAACTTGGCAGTAAGTTGAGGTGTAACCACGCAAAACTTTTCATGCTGTCGAGATCGTATTGTCAGTGAATTTCTCGAAATTTTGTGTTTCCAAAACTGTTCGTTGCCAAGGAGGTCATCTCCTTTGAACATTCGCCCAAAAACTACTGACTTTACGTCAGTGTTTTTCTATACAGGAATCGAAATTTTGGGTATCGAAATTCAGAGGTAGAATATCAACATAGAGAATGATTAAAAAATTTCGCGAAGATCTACTAGAGAAATAAACAAATTGAGAAATTTCCCAGAAAATATCAGTCAGATTTCCCAGGAATTTTGCCTGAACCTTTAGCCGACATTTTGAAACAAAGTCCCAGATTTCAACTGGATCAAATGTGTATTCTTGGGAATACTGAAACAAATTTACGACTCGATTTTTTTTTGTAGTACGTTTGGGGCTTAATTACGAGTATTTAACTGATGGATGTATAAAACAGACTCAGAGGTTTGCAAGATACACCTGTGCATACTTCAGTTTTCAATCGTCACAAAAAATTATAATGAGATGAAGCAATGATTATGGAATAAAATTATAGAACACATTTTTCTGGTTGACTTCTTTCGGGAAACGTCGTACAAGGCGCGATTTGATCGTTGCTTTCCGAGCTATATGACCGTTTTGGTGTGGATATGCATCATCTGTTCGAATTTTACGGAAACTACCTCCTTGGACCAGTGTCAATGCGTTGAAGAATAATTACGATCGGTGAAAAATTCGCGCAGGGACTCTGTGAATTATGTTAATCATATTTTTGACATTTGGTACCTGTTTCTTTCATATGAGTTTTCCTTCATTTTTTGAGCAGAATAATGGTATTTTGTTGACTGGCTGAATTTATAGGTTTTTACCTCCCAAGTCTGTAACTTTTAACCCCTTAGATATACTAGCGATCCACATATGAAACATCAAAGATCACTGCTTGAAATGGGTCCAAACATTTTGTAATTCGCTGAATTTGTTCTTGAAATTCATTTTCGGCTATCATAGTACATCGGCCGCTGAGTTACGAAACTCGGGTCAAAAATATCTCCTGCTCGAAAACATATTAAAACCATTAAAAGAAATACAAGCTCATTCTTTTGAAATATCCCCAGATATCCGCCTTGATGGTAAACACCACCTTGTGGAACATGTTTCCGATTGTGTAGAACCGATTATAGGAACACTTCCTCACCCCGTAAGACTATAGTGTTTCATATATGTAACGGGCCATATTTTCAAATTGACATATTATTAGATGAAAATTTTGATTGACTGATGGTCATAACATGAATTCAAGTAAAAATAGAGCTTTTTTGTTTATATTCTGGAAAATTAAAAGTTCAGTTCCTAATGAATAGTTGATAGTTCAAACGAAAAGAAATTATATATAACGTTGTTTTGGTCACATTTTTCAATTGAAAAAAAAAATCACAAAGAACATCATATGCTCTTTTGTGTTTAAATTGATTCAATAAATTTTTATATCCTGAAAACAATTATCATCCTTTAAAAACTCAACATCGAACTTACTGGTGAATCAACCAACTCTTATTCGAAGTTTCGTGGGATTTTTCCTTCCGTAGCTTATAACGAAAAATTTTTCTCACCTTAACTTAAACAAGAATCCAAACAGATAATATTAGTACAATTTTATAATCATCCGAGAAATTTTGTTTTCGATTTCGTTGATATTGATATATATTGAGTGAAAGGGGCAACCCTTGGCCGTACTGAAAACATTTTTCCTTGAATATCTGCAACTATACATTTTTAGTTTTTAAGTATAGCTCGAACGACACCAGCGCCTTCGCCATTTTGCTAAACAGTACATTTCCTAACCGAAAATCAATTCTTTTCCAAGATACCTTAACGGTAGGTATGTCCCAGATCTCCAAATAATTACACATTTGAAATTTTTGTGTAGGATGTTTATAGAGTGTGTTGACAAACTTTCTGAGAAACAGGTTTCATTAATTTAGTATCCCTGAATTTGAAGTCAAGTTTCTAGTGGAACATTTCCATGAAACAGTGGAATGGAAGAATTTTGATTTCATTGAAATAAAATGCGATCCATTGTGAGGAAAATGTTTCTGGAAATACAATTTTCCGATCCTTCGGGGGTCATAGATTAATAGAAACAAAGTGAGATTTGTTGATTTGAAAGATTCATTTTGTACGCCCTCGAATCAATCAATAACAAAATTATGAATTTTTTTTTCAATTTTCAGAAATACCGAAAAATATACCCATTTGCAAAAAAGGAAGATATATGTATTACATCTCATGTTTCATTTCATCGAACACACCATTTTATCTTCCATTTTTTCATGCATACAAGTCCGAAATTGATCCAGTCGAAAATATTCATTGGTGGGAAAGTCTGATTTCGAATGTTTTTTCTACAAACCTGGAATAATGTTATAATTGACATATCATGAGAATTCATTCAATTATCGTGTATTTCGAAATGAAATTCATGAATTTGATGGCTATAGTGAGTGATATCCCAGAAATTATACTTGAAACGTAAAAATACAATATACCTATTAAGTTTGGAAAAATGGAAGATCCACATGAATTGTTTCTTATTTTCCATTCAGAGCAATACTTCAGAAGTATGTACGACTATATTCATTAATGTATAATAATCAATGACGGTCTGATGAGTTCAAATATTAAGTTCATGTGAAGATATAAAATAAAATTTCCTTCATCCCATTCAGTAATTCAAGACACAGGCAGAGAGGTACAGATGGTGAATGTTCAGTCAGGTGTATTCACGATCAGGTTACATGCACAATATTTTTAATTGATAGGAGATCAACCTACCATAAAAATTCACAATCTGGTTAGTGTAAAACTATTTATTCTTCTTATAAAAAGTTCTACTTGGCTAGGTATCGGATTATAACTATTTAGATAGCGAGGGAAAGACGCTATTTCAAGCCGAACGATAAATAATTTAATATTTAAATCGGAGGAAATGTAGTAATCAGATATTACTCATAACTCGTTACAAATCATGCAAATGAAGGTTTGGAGAAACAGTTGCAAAATGCAGCAAAATCAATCTGATAGGCATGGAGACTTTACGTAGATACTACTACTAATCGTACTTTAAGACTCTCGAAGAAAATGACGAGAAGAAGAAAATTAGAAAAATCTAGAAAAGCACTGACGTGAAGTCAGCAGCTTTTACGCGCTTGCTCACATTGCGAAATGGTGAAATTTTAATGAAATATAAAAATTTAAATGAAAAAAATTTTTTGTCGAATTTTTCCATGGATAATTCTTTTTATTGACACTGTTCATCTTCCAACCAAGTTTCGTTTAGATCAGATAAATATTTTTCGAGTTATTGAAAAATCAAAATTTCAAATGGCTGTAGCACAAAAACCATTCGGCAGATTTGGCCGAGATATTCAGGATCTTAACCTTACCTGAAAATTTCAAGACTCTAGGCCTTTTCTTTCGAGAGTTACAGCGCACACGGCCGGACGGACAGAATCAATTTTGACCCCGGATTCTTCATCAGTGAGTCCAACCTAGTCGTTTGAGAAAAATTTCGGCTCAAAATTCGAAAATTACAGACATCGTGACGAAATGATAACGCGCTGTTTCCCAGACCAAGCGCGTAAAAATATAGAATTAGTTCACACTATTAGTAAAGTCTATAATTCTCCTTTGCTCTATATATTCAAAATTTTCAACAGATCTATTGAGCATTGAGCCGGCACTGTGAAAGATTCAACGGTTAGATTTTTCAGAGTTGCAATACATTTTTACGGTCTCAAACGACTAGGTTGGACTCACTGATGAAGAATCCGTGGTCAAATTTGATTCTGCCCGGCCGTGTGTGCTCTAACTTTCGAAAGGAAGGACCTAGAGTCTTGGAATTTGCAGGTTAGGTTTTGATTCTGAATATCTCGGTGAGGTTTTTTAATGGGCCAAATCTGCCAAATGGTTTTTGTGTTACAGCCATTTGAAATTTTTATTTTTCAATAACTCTAAAAATTTTTATCTGATCGAAATGAAACTTGGTTGGAAGATGCACAGTGTCAATAAGAGGAATTATCCACAGGAAATTTGAAGAAAAAAATTTTTTTCTTAAATTTTCATACTTTATTCAAATTTCACTGATATTTCCAAGTCACCATTTCGCAATGCGAACAAGCGCGTAAAAGCTGCTGACTTCACGTCAGTGCTTTTTTAGGTTTTTTTAAGTTTTTGAATGGCAGGATTTTCCTGAAATTCTGCACAAAATAGTGCATCAGAATTTACCAACTTTCATCATGATCAGATCAGTATTTTTCGAGTTATATCAAGGAAAGCGAGGAAAAACACACAAAATTTCCCAAATTTTTCTCAGTACATTCGGAAATTTGAATTGTTGATTTGTTGTAAATATTGACTTTCAGATATATGCAGAATTTCATTGACATCTACATCTGATGAATAGTTTCCGAAAAAATAATTTTCTTCAACAAAAATTCAGAAAATTTTTGTTTTTCTTGAATTTACTAACCATCTCAACAGTTGCTAGTCATCGGGATTTCACTACTTATGTCCAAGTTTCAATCCGACAGCATTCTCAGTTCCTGAGATTTTCAAGAAATAACTTCCAAAATTCAAATGAGTATAACTCTGAAACCGTTTGACCGATTCACCCAAATAATCTGATCCAATTCGCAACATACCCTAAAAATTTCAAGTCGCTAGATCTTTCTGTTCCTAAGATATCGAAAGAAATCGATCATCTTCAAAAATAGCAGAGATTTGGACAAAAGGAGAGCACGCTGTTCACCAGAACATGAGGGCAATAAGAATGTGATAGTATGAAAACAATTCGCCAACACTTCTATAATTTTCTAGGACGACTTCTGTATCAATGGCACGAATAATTCGATTATCGAACCAGCGTTTCGCAAAATTCAAAAACAGTGGACTGCATTTCTCATATGGAGAGTGGAAGACATGTCACTAACGGCAATTCCTAAGGATCAATATGGCATATTCAATTCCGAGGAATCCTACGTTATTTATTCTGCATCGCAGCATGGCCAGCCATCAGGTGTCGAGACAGTTGTGAGTATATAATGTAATCATTAAATTAATGGACTGTATAGAAAACTAATGAACTGGAGTGGATATTGAAATGAATTGAAATATACGGCAGGTATTCCTGGAACTATACAGTGGGTCAATTCTGTAAATTACCATACTTAATATCCCGTTCGCTATGCAAAATCAGAAAAAATGCAAAAAGTGGTAAGGTTTGGTTCGTGGTGGGATATTTTGTACGGTTGGTTTCAATCAATTTGTATCAACCCTTAGATCTTAAATGGGAAGGGTGGTTGAGGAACACCTTGTTTTCAGTAGCAATACCCCTATATAGGGCCTTGATAATACCGAGAAAATTGTGTCATAGAGAATGCTGAAAGCGTGTTGCTTGATAATATTATCCTGAAGCAACACGCCCAAAGGATTCTCTATGACAAAATTTTGTCGATTTATCAAGGCCCGAGGGGTATTCGATAAGATAGAATGGAATAGAATACATTTCATTTCCAGAGGTCATTGATACAAATCAAGGAAAAGGAAACAGGTCAAACAACAGAAGTTACACATTGATGTTACGGCAAGCAAGTTGAAAGTCCTCCAGAGAGTAGGGCTCAATATTCAAAATTAACCTAAAGATCTCTTTCTTAAAATTTTTACAGTCAACTTGTGCTTGAACATATCTTGGTAACTTATTAAAGAATGTAATAGCCCTATATGTGCACTTTTTTTCATACATACTCAGTATATGAATGGGAAATAAGTATGGGTGTATTTTTCTTGTATTATTTGCATTTTTGAATCTATTAAAGTAGTCTCTATGTTTTTGCATGAACAATAAACTTTTATATATGTATAAACCAATCACTGTCAAAATTTCACTGGACCTAAAGATACCCCTACAGGACTCTCCAAAACCAAGGTTGAAAATAAGTCTTATGGCTAGTTTTTGAACAATAAAAATACTCTGAAGGGAAGAACTGCTTCCCCAGAAAATTAGACCATATGCTAGCAGCGACTGAAACTTTGAGAAGTAAACCATCTTCAGAATTCCATTTTCCACATTATCTCCTAGTACTCTCAAAGTGTAGATTACCGAGTTCAACTTTCCCCTAATGTACTTTGTATGATCATTCCATTTTAGAGTAGAATCTATAATCAATCCCAGGAACTTCACCGAACTGGACACCTCAATAACGTGATCTTCAAATATGAAATGATCGGGGTACATTGAAGCGGATCTATCAGTAGCAAAAATAAAAATTTTTACTTTGTAGATTTCAAAAAATTGGTTGTCAATCTGACTTTTAATTTAAAATTGATGATCCTCTTTGTTAGAAACACCAATCTGAAAACACCACATGTAGGGTATTATCTCTAGTAATACCACTAGAGGTCAAATTATTTCCGGAAATTTTTTCGAGCTCATGAATATTTTGAAAATTATCCCGAGTCGAAGAAAAGGGATAATTTTCTAAAAATATTCATGAGCGAGAAGAAATTTCCGGATTTAATTCAACCTCGTGTGGTATTCGGTAAGAAAGTTCCACACCAAATGTGTTTATTTCCAACAACATCAATTTTCGTCTTCATCAAGTAGGTACTTGCAAAACATAGAAGGTTGTGTCGACTTGATTAATTAGTTACCATGACAACTCAGTGAAACTCTAAGCCATGATGTAAAACACATAGTGTGCTCATCTGAAAAGTGAGCGACGTCAGCTAGCAGAAAATATAAGGAGTTATATATTCTGTGCTTTTAATTTCTATGTTAATTCGAAGCACACAATATTTCTGTTTTGAATTTATCATAAACAGAACCACGTAGAAAAATATCTCGCTTCGGTCAAGAAAGTGAAGAAAATATTCGCCAGAATATTAAGCAGTTGACACCCGCGAATACTAGGAAACCGAAGGCAAGTGTATGGAAGAAGTCTATAAACTTTTGCGCCGAAAAAGCGTATGATTTCGACAGAGCGGGTATACCTATGCCTTCAACATACGAAAAAAAAACTCCGAAGACCACAAGGAGAGTGTTATCAAAGTTCTATGGAACTCTACAGCTAAGCAGCTGCGGGAATATTTTTTCGAAAGATATAATCGCAAATTTAATCCATTCTCTGACATAGAATTTATCAACGCAAGAACTGCAAAAAATGCTTAGCGTCGGAAGCTACAAATAGATCCAACCAAGGGAAAGCCAAGTCCATCCGCACTATCAGCAGTAGAATTGAGAAATATTCTATAAACGTCAAAAAAATTTCCAGTATAATTCGCTGTTGGGTACCCACCAGGAAAAAATTTCAACTAAAATTCATCCGTTGCGATGGTGATCTGTCAGAAATACACGTTCTGATTGGTTAAAAATCACATGTGTGGAATTTTCGCTGTAATCCATAAGTGATGAATTTTGACACATGACTCAAAATTAAGTAATTGGATTGGTTACTATAGTCAAGTTATCAAGGTAATCCTATGGTCCTTTTCGAAAATGACATGCACTTGATATTTTCTTTTAGTACCTACTTTATCAATTTATCATTCTGAAAAAGTAAAAATATCTGAACAATGCAACAACAAATTCAGTAACAATGTGGAAACAGGTATATCATATATATCGGACCTATTGTTTCATCATTTCATGTTTTATTGCAACTCTTTTATGATTACTATTCTACTCATTTTTTATTTTCGGAAGTATTAACAAAAAAGGTCAAGTGTATGACCTCTTGAAACGACAATCGAATTACCTCAGAAACCAGGTGTAACTCAACTCCCCCTTCCCATTTAAGATATCGGGGGTTGCTGTCATCACGCTCACAGGGTTAATCCAAATTGATTGGAACCAACCGTATAAAATGTGCCCCTACAAACCAAAATTTTGCTAGCCGAGAATATATTTGATTTATATTTAAAAATAAAAATTTTTACATGGAAAATTTTCTTTAACTTACATGAAATACCACAATTTCTTTTGATGGAGTTCAAAATATAAATAGAACAATTAAAGTTATGGCTATAAACTCGAACACACACTAAGCACTTAACGTAGTTTGAAATATACTTTTTTCGCAAGAACAGAAATGTGGGAATATTCGGTATGTCGTATTTATATATGTTTTTTTCTTTTCTCGGGGTTCAAAAGTCTGATTGGTGATGGTGAATTGAAAAAAATGTCTGGAATATCACAGAATTGTATCAAAGAAGCCGCACTTCACACAAAAATAGATGGTACCGTTTGTCAAAGAGATACGGACAAGCTTGATGAAGCTCAAAAACTCGTGAAAATAGGTGTAAGCACAAATGCTGACACGCGACAGTATTTATTATTTTATGACCTGAAGGCTGCATCTTTGAATATGCCGATGCCCTGCAGAAATATTTATGACTTAATTGTGGCACGCTCGAACATAGCCATAATTATATTTTACCTTGAATTAAAGTTTTGCTGATCTTGTGATTATCAAAGGCTCTCAGTACGCAAATTCTAGGGAAGGCCAGCAATATTTATGTTTCAAGATTTCTCAGCATCATTGTGAAGCCGAAAATCGAGTTGTGATCTTTCGAATTATTTCGCCTGGCGCTCTTATTTTTTTATATTTTGATATTTTTGGACGCCCCTGCGGAGGTTGCGCCCGTGGCAAGTGCCACCTTTGCCATGCCCTAGATACGGCCCTGCTGATAATATATGTATATGTGTGAAGTTTGGCTGATTAGGAAACCACAATAGTAACTGGTGATAGATACGTTTTAAACATGTTTCCGAGCTTGTGGAGGGTTCAGATCAAGACGGCGTTCAAGCAAAAATTATCTTTAGTCCATGAACGTACTTCGGATCCAGCAGGAGATGAAACTGGTTCATTATAATCACACCAATTTTTAAAGCAGTTGAGGACTTAAGGTAGAGCTATTTTATTTCAGCCAAGAGAAGTGAAAAATGAAAAATTGGAATACCACGCGCATTTTTGGTTAGGCACCGATACAACACCAAATAGATCTGGAGTAGCTGCATTCAAAACAGTGGAACTGGATAACAGTTTGAATGGTATCGTAACACAACACAGAGAATCCCAAGATTTCGAAAGTGCTAGGTTTAAGAGTTATTTCAAAAATGGTATAAGGTATTTCGAACTCAAATTGTACTTGGAAACTTGTTCACTGTATTTTTTTTAGGATATTGAAGTACAACTTGCCTACTAACATCAACCCTTTTCCTAGACTTTTCCGAGTGAAAGGAAAAACTTGTCCGGTTCTTACCGAATTGAGTGAAGTTACTTGGAATTTATTCAACAGCTCATATATTCTTATTCTTCAAACTAATCGATATGTCTTCTTTTGGGTTGGAAGATCTTCGAACGGAAGTGAAAGAGTTCGTGCTCTTGAGGTAAGGCATCTGTGTGCTGTTTATGTTAGGTGCGCGTGCTCGAGGGCGCTGTTATTTTGTACGAATTTCTGTATTTTTTGCGCGCATGTTCTGGGGAACAGCGTGCTATCGTTTTGTCCAAATGTCTGCAATTTTCGATGATTGAGCCGAAAATGGTCTCAAACGACAAGGTTAGACTCACTGGTGACGAATCCGGTGTCAAAATCGATTCTGTCCAGCCGGCCGACGACACGATAACCGTCGAAAAAAGCAAGCTAGCGACTCAAAACTTTCAGATTAGGTCGCGCATTGGAATGCGACGGTTGAGTTCGTTAATGGGACAAATCGGTTAAATGGTTTCGGAGTTATGGTCATTTGAAATTTTGAGATTGATTTCCTGATAATTCAGGAAAAACTCGTGCAATTGAATTGAAACTTGACAGTAAGTTGGGGCATAATAACGCACAACTTTTCACAAAATTTCGTTGAGATCACAAGTTCAGTAAATTTCGAAGAAAGTTTTTTTTGGATACTATTCATTGAATCTGGAAAAAAATTTTGCTCATGTTTTACGGCAATATATATGAAATTTCTTGGTTTTTCTCGATTAACTCAAAAAATACTGATTTAATCGAAATGAAACTTGGCAGCTAGTATGGAAATGCTGATGGGCCACTTTGTGCAAAATTTCGTGACGATCGTTTCATAAGAACAAATTTTTTCTTTCGAATATTCAATATTCTGTGATCTTCTAATCATATATAATAGTTGAGTTCCGATATTCCTGGCCAGTACTTGTCAGTAAATTTTGACAGTCGATTTTACTGGCACTGCTTCGGTAATTCCTCCTATCAGTACGAAGCTTTTCGAAATTACTGATACTGGCCAGTACAGATTGGGAATATCGGAACTCAACTATTATCTTGTTGATATTCTTTCTGAACTTTCGAACTGTCATTTTTCGATGAAATACTGGATTTCAATTCGATCTGATCTGTATTTTTGGAAATATTTGATATTTTGTATAGTAGTTTTACGAAGGTCGAATCCACCCAATGATTCTGTAGATATACTCATTCAAATTTTTATTTTTTCAATATTTCCAAAAAACAGATTTGATCGAAATGAAATCCTGTAGTTCATCGAAATATCCTGGAAAAGCACTGCCGTGAAGGCAGCAGAGCTTTTGCGCGCATTTTCAAATTCGTTGCAAAAGCGGTCATCCCCATTGAACATGCACGCAAATGCTGCATTTCTGCTGTTGATCATTTATATTTTTACTCGATATTGAGAAGAGAATGCTATCGAATGATTATATTGAATCTGCTCATGAAGAATTCTGATTTAAATTCAATACTGTCCATCCGTATGTTAACACTGTGAGAGAAATATCTTAGCTATAATTATACTTGACATTTTCGCGAAAGACTGAAATACTATCGTTCCTCGTAAATGTTTGAAATCCTGTCATCTGAACTCGAGGAATATATTGCACAATATTGGAAGCTTCGTTACAAAGGATGAATTCGTGTACGGGTAAAATCCGCCACTTGGCCCTGTAGATACTTTTATTGAAAATTCAACTTTTACATTATTTTTCACCATTTGGTTGATTTTGTACTACATCAGCGCATTTAGAACTCGAACTCCCAGAAAATTCAAAATCTCATTTATGTCCAGTTTAATCGCACAAGTCCAACTTCATCGCTTGAGACTTTTTGGCCAAAAATTCTAATCAAACATCCCTCTCATTACTTGCAGAAATTTGTCAACTAGGCTCGATCATTATGGTACAAATTTAATTAGTTTGGGCACCTCCACAATGAAAAGTATTTCTAAAATTATTTTGGACCGATTGTATACTTTCTCAATAAACCTGAAATTCATTTCGCAGATAGCTGAAGAACTGAATTCATTAGTTACCGATTCCGAACTAGTAATTGTTAACGATGGTTATGAAAAAACGCTGCCTGAACTATACAAGACCGAATTCAACAAGATCATGCCTCTTGATAAAAGAATCATTCTACCAGACAATACACATCGAGAGAACGAGACAAATAATTCTCATATAAGACTTTATAAGTGTTCTGACAATGATGGAAAGTATAGAGTAACAGAAATAACAGATGGACCACTAAAACAAGACGATCTTGATCCACAGGTGAGAATTACGATAAACAGGGCTGGGCAAAATACATGCTTGGCTTAATTGAAATACAAATTACAAAATACTTTCTCGCAGGTATTTGAAATACAAAATACTTTCAAGTCGGGTATTTGAAATATAAAATACAGTATTTTAACTATTTGTATTTGAAATACAAATTACAAAATACATTCAGGTGTTACGTAAAATGTGAAAAAAGTACAACTAATTCAGCTCAGCTATTTTATCGCTAAATAAGAATTTCCTTTCAGAAACACAAAATTTTAAATGTAGTATCAGACAAACAGCCTTTTGTTGGAGAATGAATAAAACCTGCTAAAGAAAACAATCTTTCTACAGGTCCTGATGGGCAGAAACTTCTGTTATATTGTATGAACACATTTTTTATGTTAGGATAGTGTTCAAGGAGGGTAAGCTCTTTGCTCTTATCATTTTTAGAAGTTGACTAACTCTAATTCCATGATGAAATGACTATTGCGCAGGACCTTTTCTTCCTTTCCATTTGCCGAAAATATGATTGCTAGCAAAAGAACTAGATGAAGCAGATGAACGTAGCCATCTGAAGGGAGATTCAGGGACTATTTTCTGTAGAGCGCTGAATGTATTTGTTCGAAAGTATTTCGAAGACAATAAAAGTATCTAAATACAAAATACTTCAGCGTCAGGTATTTGAAAACCCAATTACAAAATACATTTTCAAGAAGTAATTGAAATACAAATACAAAATACGTATTTGTATTTCAAATACGTATTTCAATTACAAGTAATTGAAATACTGCCAGCTCTGACGATAAAGGACTGTAAAATAACATGTTACTATTGATTCATAGTGAAAAATGTAATTTTATCACTATACTCATTAGAGATATTATTTCAGAGTGTCTTCATCATCGATCAAGGAACCAATGGTATATGGATATGGGTCGGTAGAAAAGCAGCCGACAAAGAAAGAACAGTTGCATTAAGGAATGCAAGAGGATTCGTTAAAAAAAAGAAGTATCCTAGTTATACAAAAGTCACCAGAGTAGTGGATAATCATGAACCATATGAATTCAAAATGCTATTTCCTTGTTGGAATAGTGAACCAAAAATGAAAATTAAAGGTGTAATAATATAAATAATGTTCTAGCTATATTTGCCCTCTATCTCTTTACTAAGTTATCTCTTGTCAATACTGGATCGTACGTTTGGTGGTGTGTGACGTCCATGTTCTAGCCAACCGAGTGGACGCCAAACTAAATAGAATTTACTCTGTACTTTCCACATTTACAATGAATTATTTGTTGAATGATATTAATATGTGCATCTTATTTTAGCATCAAAACCAACCATATTGATACATAAATTCGATGCTTCCGCGATGGAAGATAGACCAAGTCTCGCTGCTGAAACTCAACTAATAGACAATGGGACAGGTCGTGTCACAGTTTGGAGAATTGATAATCCTAGGGCAATAGAAGTTTCGTACGATAAACATGGGTATTTCTTCTCCGGCGATTGTTATATGGTTTTATATACGTACAATACCAAAAAAGAGAATCATCTACTATATTATTGGCTGGTAAGGATATATAACTTGCTTGTTCTGAAATCATCTAGTTATGACCCTGTATCAATCGTTTAGAAAAAGGTCAATTCGAAGCGCCTGAGGATTCAACCCGAACATTGATTCGAAGGCCAATTTAATCTCTATCGTTACATCTCCTATGTGAAGGGACAGTACCAAAATGGCTAGGAAGGATGCCAGGGTTAACTCTTCTTACTATCTCAATAATTAAGACGTTTTCCTAGCCTTCCTCATATTGCGAACTTCCGTAACAATTTTTGAAGTATGATAAATGCTCAGAAAATCTCGAACTCTCTTAAGAATTCATGTTTTACCCTGTATTCAGTAGATCTAATTCCTTCTGAAGCTTGATGGCCCCCTACTCAGGCTAAAGACTTGGGTAGCTGCTCATCTGTACATAGGAGCACAAAGTGAATTTCCACAATCTAGAATTTGACTTCTAACATTCATACTGTCTGGGGATAAACACTCAGACAATAGACTAAAATTTAGGATTCTCAACTTGAATCCCAATTAGGTTTGAAACTAGTGAAGGTCATCATTCCTAACGGTAAAAAAAGCTTTTTGGACCGATCAATTGAAATGATTTTAGCGAATATTTCAAGCTCTACTTAATCTTCGGGTTTCTCCAATTCAGGTTTTTGTAAATAACTGACTTTCCAGGGAACACATGCTTCTCAAGAAGATTTAGATAGTACTATCGCGAAACTTTCGGAAATCGAAGCTGAACTAGAGCGAAGTGGATTTCAAGCGAGAATAATCCAGGGATATGAACCGGCCCACTTTCTACAAATTTTCCAAGGAAAAATGACCATTTTTCAAGGAAAAGGTTCAATGTACGATGGTAAGATTTAAATGTACTTCGATTTTCTCTCGAAAACGATATCATCGAGTGAATTGAATACTTAGAAAAAATTACTTGTTTCCTGTTCAGGTTTTTTTCTGTCATTCAGTATGTTATATATAATATGGTATGTTCACTCAAGCCAATTTAAACACCACTCTTATCCAGGCAACTAAGAACTACGTTCTCAGAATCTAACTATTCAATGAAGACAAATATTTTCAGGTAACGGCAAAAGCACGAAACTACCATCTCAATATCTAGTGAAAGTATATGGAACCACAAAATATGAATGTAAAGCAGAGCAAGTACCTCTAAAATGTTCATCTTTAAACTCAAATCATTGCTATGTACTAGTGAGAGGAAAACACTCATTCATTTGGTGTGGACAGTATTCAAATGGAGATCACAGGGAAATGGCTAAAGGCTTCATAAAAAAAGAATTCGAAATCGTTCTCGAAGGTTTGTTTCTAATCAGAACTTAAAAAAATCTCTTACACAAACTCATGCCACAGGAAAAGAAAAACAGGAATTTTTCGATGCACTAGGTGGAAAATCTAATTACGAAATGACTCTTGAGAAAAATGAATTCGAACCAAAGCAAATACGGTTATTCAGTTTGTCGAATATCAACGGAAAGTTTTCAGGTAAAAACTGCATTTTTCAGCAAATGGGGAGTATTAATCTCATAGTGTTTTTTTATTCAGTCGAAGAGATACAACAATTCACCCAAAAAAATTTGATACCTGAAGATATTATGCTACTGGATGCGAATGAAACATTATATGTTTGGATTGGAAATTTAACTTCAAAAGAAGATCAAAGAATGAGTTTAGAATTTGCTATAAATTATCTTCAAATGGGTAGGTTATAAAATAAATATTTCTCAGCATTTTAATCACTGTTGTGCTCCTAGACGCATCAGGTAGAGACATGAATATTCCAATAATACATGTGAAACAAGGTGAGGAGCCTCCAACTTTTACTGGATTCTTTCCACATTGGAATAAAAAATTTTGGAAGGTAAATGCACACTTCAATAAACTGAAAATTTTGATTTTGTTGATGATTTGTTCACACTGTAATCAGAGGCTTATGACCCATTGCCATCAGTTCGAATATTGCATAGGAGAGTTCGGGTGGACTCAACAAAATGGTAAAGAATCTCAGGATTTTCTGCATCTACGGTTCTTTACACTCGAAAGGGGAAATAAGGAAGCCAATCAATACAATACTTCAAAAGAGAGCTTGAAGTCTCTACCTATGACCAAAATTTATCTGTAGCGAAAGTTAACACATCAGGGTGTCCCCTAATTAGACGGAAAAGCTTCTAATCATAATCATTGAGTATTAAACAAAACAAATAATCAATGTCATAATAAAATAAGTGAAATATCAATTTTCAATTTTATGAAAGCTTCACCCACTAATATAATTAATACGAAATCATTTAATTTACTCACAGTTTTTTTTGAGAGTATGTGACGAAAGGTGTTGCCTGGACGTCATCTTCGAAAGGCTCTAGCTCCTTAACGAAGCATTTTCGCATGGTATGATTTGGGTCCAGGTGTCTAAAATAATGTCTACAATATCCACTAGAAGCTTGTCGGTTTAATTATGGGTCACTGCGTATAGAAGGGAAACATGGGACAGAAAGAGGAAACCGACGGAGGGCTCTGGTGTTATTTTATAAGTGTAGAATATTCCAAAATGTTCCTTTGCATCTCTAGCATCTTCACAAGTCTTCTTCAATCGGAATTGTAGCCTCAGAAAGTGAGATCAGGTATATTGGAAAATATCCTGAAATAACAATTCAACACCATCAAAAGCCATAGCGGACAAAGTCGATAAAAACATATCTCCCATTAAACCAAATCAACTATTGAAATATATCTCTTGAACTAGATGGGGAGATAGAACGTAGGAGTTTCCTCTGTTAGCTCAAGAAACAGACGCACATTACTTAAACATTTTTAAACCATATAATGACAATCCCTCAATATTGATCAAAATTGCGAGTAAATAAATATTCCTTGTTCGATTACTCTTAAACATCAATTATTTAACATTCAATCTGTTAAACTTCAGCGTTTTTCTAAAGATGCCGGAATCTTTACCAACCAATACATACTTCAATTTCTTGATATTTTAAATAAACTCTTATGAATTTAAGAAATAAGAATAAGAAACTCAATTCTTCCTAAAATAATTGTAATTTTTCAGCATTATAAACCGTTTACTAGACTCATCAGAGATATCGAACTAACTCGAGTGGGCCATGAACATACATCTAATGGAAATATTGTATTATCTAAAACCGAATGCGAATTTGACCAATATGATAAATATCCCCTAGAAATTCTTCTCGTGGAAAACGAGAAGTTACCTGTTCGCGTAGACCCACTCAAGAAAGAAGTAAGTATTCTTTGATTGAACAAGGAAACATGTGGAATAAATGGAACGGCAGCCTTTTGGGGTGCACACTTGTCCAACGATGAGATTAGCTTTTTCTTCTTCATGAACCAATTCCTATCTTTGTTAGATGTTAATCGTTATCTTCTTGTGCGAAACCACATGAATCGAGTGTTTCCAAGTCGTGACGGATGTTGTAAACTGCAATATCGCAGATTCAGCGACCTGAAACGGCAATAGGATGAATGCATGCACATTGATCCAAATGTACTGCACTCGAAGGTTAGGATTCGCAAGATGCTCCTGAGAGATGGCGCGCTGTATGTTGTTATACTGCAGTGTTCCATCTGACAGGTGATAAGTATCTAGAGTTTTATTCTGCGGTTTACACGGTAAGGTGGTCTGAAGATCGGTAACAATCGTGGAAGTGCAGTAACTATGCTTCTTGGACACACCTTCTTCGATGTAGATATTTTGGTTGATCGGATGGATTAGCTCTGATCAAGATGGAATATTGGCTGATTTTTCGACAGATAGTCGTCCTTGTGGTTATGAAATGAATAATGATATGAATGATAATATTCCTCATCTCATCTCAAAGATAATCCAATCCACGTCATATGACAGAAATATTGTTCCCTTCAAGTCATTAATACACTAAACCTGCAAGCCCTCAAGCTTATGCGTCATTGGAAATATCTCTCAGGGTTCGGAATTCGTAAGTCGAAATTTCAGTGATGAGTTGCCAACATCTTCGATTGGCCTTGTCGAGAATTTAAAAGGGCCCATAAAAACGTTCTTATTGCTGACCAAATAATGAAAATACCTGACCTTTTTCTGACCTAAGTGGTATAATTGGTCAAGCAAAATTCCACAAATAGGGTGCTATCATAGCGTAGGTGGTTTGTTCGATAGTAAAAACTCAATAATTCGAATGTCAGCGGTGCCTTCACGTCGTCGGCGTAATCAGAAAATAGACAATAGAGGAAACCGAAAGCTCTGCATACGCGACGTAGTGAATTTCGGGTAGACTTCAGTTGAGTTAAACTGTGTTCTTTGAAATTAAAGGCGAATGAACGGTTAAGACTTTGTTTTGACCTACTACACTGTATGAATTCGAATGACGAAAACTGCATATCCAGAAATAATGGAAATAAATGCCCATTGCAATATATCTATCATAATAATAGTTAATCCAAGATCATTTTCAGCTTCATTTAACACACGATGACTTTTTGACCGTTTTTGGAATGAATTTCAAGCAGTTTCAAGATCTTCCTAAATGGAAGCAACAGGAGATAAAGAAGAAAGTGAAATTGTTCTAATTGATAAAAGCATTTCCATATTTTATGTTCTATAAGCCTTTGAGGAATTCCTTTTGTAAGACAAAAATGTCTTAAAAATTTTCAACCCAAAGAATCAATTTCCATTATTTATGTTTATTTATCAGTGAAGAATAGGAATTATAAGAGTTTATGAATAAAATGTCAAAATCAACTGACACTTATTTCAAATACACCCTTAGTAAATACAATGCAACAAGCGTATTTTTTACTCACTCAACCAGTACCTGCGTTATCAAATTAAATCATTCAATACTTACAATAATTGTGACTTTGTTCGTAATTGGTTCTGTAAACTGTTCTCATGGTGCTTCAAATCATATTGTAACGTTTTCTGGTTTTATCAAAAACATTCAGAATAATTAAACTATTTATTTACACTTATTTAGACACTACTGTTCCAATAACTAAACAACTTATTCTTTCAAAGTATGTGCACAATTTATTTCCACTGAACACTTTCCGCTACAAATCACTCTGCTGAATGAGTCCCTGTGCTGCTCCGCGCCTACTCTTTTATCACTTGTGGAATTTCTAGAAATTGCGAGAAGATCAGAGAGAGAGGCGGGTGACTCATAGACGTCTGGAGCTTTCTGGAATATACTAGCACAGACAGGGCCGTACTCGTCACTATATTTTACATTTCTGCCTTTTCATCTCAGATTATGTCCTGTACTTTACCAATGTCTTCTGTTTAAGTATCATTTGCCTTTGATCCTCTACAAGGCAACCTTGAGCTGCATGTGAATCAGGTTTCTGAACCAAAAACTATATTTTGTGATAGAACACTTGTTAATGAAATCTTAATACTATATTAATTACAAACCTACTAAAATTGATTGGATGGCAGCACCAAAATGCACTTGAATGAAAATGTATGTATTACCATATAAAAATGTCGAATAATTTTTATTTAATCTAAATAAATTCAAGATAAAATCTATTTAGTCAAAACAATTAGTATAGTATAGAATTATACAATTCAAAGATTTTGAAGACGTCAAACCACTAGTCATATTCAAGCAAATGATTATACAAAATGTATTAATCAAAATAGAACCATTTGAATGATATTCGAATTAAAAGATTGTTTGAAGTTACGGCGTCACCAAAAAAACTCTTGCTCAGTTACTAGCTGCATAAGATCATTTGCGATTTACCTGACAGTGCATAGTGGACTATGAATACATTAAAAATGAAAAATTATTATTGGTTCATCATTTATTTTGGTACTCAGTTATAAACAAGACAATAAACTGTTAAAACATCATCTGTTCTGAATCTTACTCATTAATGGAAGTAGCTGATACAGCACTCAAGTGAAGTATCCTTAAAGGCACAAATTCTATAGTATAAAAATTAATAAAAATAGAATAATAAATACATAAAAATCAAAATGATAAAATTAAATTACATCATTTGTACAAACAACAACAAAAATTTACAAAATTATATTTCAATTCAGTGTACTATACGGAATGTTTAGAAAATGTTTCATAAAAATATTCCATCTGATGAAGAGAGAAACAAGATTTAAGTAATCAAGTGAATGAAACTAAGAAATAGGCGTTATCTATGTGAACATTACTAGCACCTTCACATCATGTATAATTTTAAGATTTAATCAGCAATATCGCATGTACAGTTGAACTGCACAGAATAAATATAGGTGACATAAGCAACATGAGCCAGTTCAACAATACCTAGTTATTCAACTAATAATCCGGAGGATGCTGTAATTCCAAGTTTATTCCTTTTACCCATTATTAAGTTGGAAATAACACAAAGTATGAAGAAACCTCTTGAAAATGGATCACCAAATTGTCTACCTACCTTGAGAACAAATTAGCCCAATACCCCCTCATCATTTCAAGAATAAAATTGGAATTAGTTCAAAAAAGAATCGAATACACAATTGATACGCCACAATATACCCCTGAAGAATTTTTCAATCAGATGAGGTTTTGAAACATTTTTCTCACTAATAGATTATTTCATTCACCAAATTTTCCTCCTCTGAAACATAACATCAATTCTGGATTCAATTCGAGGCAATAAACAATTATAACTTCAAATCCATAGAAAAATATAGTATTTTAGGGTGATCATGCAGAATAAGCTAGAATTTTAATTCTCCAAAGTTATTATGAGAATCAATAAATATTTCCATTATTTATTTAATTAATGGATTTGAAAGGAAACCAGTGCAGTTTTTCATCCTTCAATACATTTTCAAATACAGATGAATAAGTAATAATGAAGTGAAATTTTGAATATACTCATGTGACCTCAATGACAAAAACTGCCTTATTAAGAACTAGCATAATATGCAACACATTTGTTCAATCAAATAATTGAATATACTAAATTGAACTAATTAATATTTTTGCTATCAAACAAACCTGTACAATTATTTCTTAGTCCATCATTTCCTTGAAAATTCATAGTAATGAAATAAGCAGAGAGAACAAGTTCTAAAGAACAAAAAAAGAAAACAACTTCTATATTTTATCTGAATTAAATGCATTTACAATATATCATTGAGACAAATATAACCTTGGTTGTCTTCAATATCCCTAATCCTTATTTGAAAATGTATCACAATTAACACTTGAAGAAAATATTTATTACTCGTTTTAAAATAATCCCCTTCAGTAAGTTCGAGAGAAGATCAAGCTTTTAACAAACTAGTGTGATGCATTACTTTGGTGAACAATAAAGGTTTTCCCATCTTTTTTGAAAATGTTCCTCAATATGAAGAGTTCATTCGATCTTTGATGAAATTCTTCGAAGCAGAGATTTAGGTGGTTGCAACTCATTCGTACCCTCTTAGAGCCTACATTTGTTGTCATTTGTTGGACATTGAAGAATTGCTAGGTAATGTAGCTGATCGCTGAGAGTTTAGGTATGGTGGTTTCATGTTGGATCTTGTTGATTCTCTATTAGAAAAGGATGATTGTCAAAAAAGCCATGAATATCGAATGTAGAGGTTAGTTTGAAAACCAGAATTCTGTTAAATTGGAAAGTTTCTTAATATAAAATGAACGATGTTATTTCAACAATATTAAGTTGAAAAAGCATAAACAGGGTCAGAATACAACGGACCAGTGCAAGTATCAAAATCAGAGCGCTTATTCATTTTCAACGGATATGGCCTAACGCATCTCCCGTTTGGAGAGTTACTGCATACTGGCAAGCGCTTCCTTCGATCACGAATCGTGAACTGGAGCCCCCACCACACATTTTTGACCTGCCATTGCGAGAGAACAGTCGTACACTCGATATTTTACCGCACTCTGATTTTGATACTTGCACTGGTCCGTTGTATACTGACCCTCCTTAGATTAACACTGGGTTTCGCATCTTACCGACTGTCTTTTCCAAGCCTGTATACCTAAAAAACTTTTGGAATAGTTTCTTGTAGATTATGACTTTCCCTGTCACGTTTAATGATTAAGAATGAGACTGTACAATGATTCACTATGAGTTAGGTGAAAAGATGAGATACACATCGAAAGCAATAATGGTGATCAATGCCTAATGAAGGAGCCAATATACATTAATACTTCGAAAAAAACCATATTCCACATAAATGAGGTTAGAAATTACATATCAAGTAAAAAATGGAAATTAATTTCAATATGTGATTACAGAAGAGAAATCAAAGGTTGAAATCTTCAAAGTATATTTAACATGAGCCATATATTAGAAGTTAAAAGCTTGAAAACCTGTATTTTTTAATTACCTAATCAATTCAAAGTCAATGTATAAAATAGAAGTGGGAGATATAATCCTGATATTTATTTGAATAGTAAGTCTGGTATATTGGAAATTGAATTTAAGTCATAAACCATCTAAGTTGCTTTCAGAATGTTGATATTTCAACATAGTCTAACTTTTGCCTCTTCTTATGATTTCTTCGTTCCTGTTCAAAATTCCATGCAGCTAATAATGCAATAGCTACCATTCCCTTCTCAGAATGAAGGAATGAAAGCAATTCTTGCTTTGGTTTAAAGAATTCAGATTTGAAATAGCCAAGAAGACATTTACCAACATTACCATCGTGTATAGTTCAAAATCTTTTTGAATAATTTAAACTACTATAAATTAATAAAGGAACCTGAAACTACCCAAAATTCAAAAATTTTGGTTCAAATATGATTTCAGTTGGAGAACTGCTTGTTTACAAAGCGCTCAGAAAATCATTTGACCACAAAAACAACGGCGTGTTTATCCCAACATATCCAAATTGGATAGACATTAACCAAAATGGGACCAGGAGTATAAGAAATGAACAAACATACAGTATAATTTATCAAGGGCGGGTATTATAAAACTATTTTGACAGATAACTAGAAGTTAACTTGCAAACCCTGGTTCAAAAATGAGAGTTAATTGCTCTCTGTGGTCCAAATAAGTTTTATAATACCGACCATTGGTATGTCCTTTTTTGCATACAACCGTGTTCAAAATTCAAAAATATTCCGATATAAAAGTTCCAACTTCAAAAAGGTACAATCCCGCAAAAACCAGTGATAAAATAGCAAAGAATAGAACAAATTTCTATGCATTCAATAAAAGTTCCAATTCAAAATGTCTTATAATTTATTAATAAGTTTCTACATTTTTTCAAGCTACTTGAGTTGTGACAGTCCAATAAATTACTTCCATGCTTCTCTTGAATTTTGCTATATTGTTAGAATTCAGATTTTCGGTAAACCCGCAAGATTTCCCGTCGCCGATATATTGGAAAGATATTTACATCATTGTACGCAGTGCGTTTTTCTGAATAAAAAATGTGAAATCGAACATAGGCGGTCTCCCTTAATTTAGAAGATATGGGCGACCAAAGTTCCAAAATGTTTCGTTTTCAGATCCCTTTTTCCACCATAAAAACGATCTCTCTTCATCTTTATAGTTCACAAACCACCTTTGAACCTCCAACCAACAATAAGCAACACTTTTTTTCAAGAATAATCAATATTTAATGAAATAACAATGTAATTACTGGACAACCACTTAACCTCTATTCCTTCTGATTTCGACTCAGTCTAAAAGTGAAGTTTGGCAATAGCGCGAATTTCATCGGTCGGAATCGTGCCATCGTGCGTATTCGTGAATGAGATTATTGCTGGCGAGAAAAATGAAGTATGTTCTTAGTTCTTACTGTTTACTGCGATACTCTAAATCTTCCAATAGGAGAATTCGTTTCTAATGAAATCTACAAGGTTGAAACACATAATGGAATGAGAATACACCCTGATATATATTTCAACGTACATTTTTTTCATATGTGATAGGTCGCGCCCTTCCCAGATTTCCAATGAAATCGAGGTTATTATATAACCCATTTTATTGGAATACCCTGAATCTAATTCTAAACTGGGACCATCTCGAAGACACAACAAAAAACGAAGTAGATAACAACCTCCCTATTTTGAAGGGGATAGAAAGAAAGTTCAAACGAAAATATTGAGAGTGAAACCTTAAACAAATATTCTCAATGATTTTGTTTCCATGTTAGAATAACCACCTCTTCTTCAGTGACAGAAGCATTTTCCTTACAATCATATCCTTCAACTGTCCATCATTTACTATTTCCCACCAGCAACTACTCTTCGGTCTTAATACGTTGGCCAGCGATGAAAAGACGCTGTTGCCAAGCTCCGCTTTAACAATGAGAAGTATTTCGTAGAACTATAGGTTAAGTGGTAGTCTGAAATTTTCACTTTTCTCCCTTTAAATAATGAATTTTCTTGAAAGAAAGTGTCGATATTCGTTGGTTGAAGGTTCAAAGATGATTTATGAACTAGATTTGAGAAGTGAGAGATCATTTTTATGGCGGAAAAAAGGATCTGAAAATGCAACAATTTGGAACTTTGGGGGCCCATATTTTCTAAACAAAGAGAGACCGCCTATGTTGGCCTTCATATTTTTTGTTCAGGAACTCACATTGCTTACAATGATGTGAATATCTTACTTATAGCTTCGCGACGGGAAATCTTGCGGGTTTACCAGATTTTCTACTGAACTCTTCATAGGCCCTAGTAGGTCTGATTCTATTCAGCCAGAATTCCCTATATTATATCACACTACCAAATTCATGATAACTACATGAGACCATTCCGATTATTAGATATGAGTGACTCACCTAGGCGATACTTTAGCAGAATCCAAAGTGTTGGAATTGTTAGCTTTAAATCCACACTTTTGTATTTTTCTACTTAATCTGAGAACCCATTGCTGCTGGTCTTCAATAGATTGTGCTAATAACAGCAATTCTTTGGCATATGAAGGATCATAATGCAACTTGCAGGGAGGAACATTATCTTCTTTTTTTTCAAGGTGATCTTTATGGATTTTTATTCTACAACCTAAAACAAAATGAATTCGAGATAGAAAATTGACATAATGGAAAAATTATCCACGTCCTCACGGCCGGTCGTAAGCACAATAACTTCCGAAAGAAACAATTTAGAATCTGAAAAATGACAACTTGAAGGTTCATACAGAATTTCGTGAGGATAATATGATCAGAATATCGCAGAATATTGAATATTTGAATGAAAAAAATTGTCCTAATATCTCGATCATTACGTAATTTCGCACAAAGTTATTCAAGAGTTTTTCATACTAGTCGAGAATTTCTATTATGATTGATTCAGTATTTTTCGAGTTATTCCAAAAAAAAAAGCAAAACCGAGAAAAAACCACGGTATTCGACATATTCCAAAAATTATAATCGTATCTTACGGAAATTCAGTAAATTGCTGTGAAATATAAAGAACAAAGTTCAACCAATTTTTTTTCAGATATGATAAATAGTTTCCGAAAAATAAATTTGAAATTTTTTGATCTCAACAAAATTTTGAAAAAAGTTGCGCGTCGTTATGCTTCAACTAACTGCCTAATTCAAACCCAATCACTCAGGTAGTTCCGAAAATGTCAGGAAAATAACCTCAAAATTTCGAATGATTCTAAACCGATAGGATAATTTTTCCCATTAACGATCTACACCGCATTTTGAAATGCAATCTACCCTGAAAGTTCAAAGTCCATAGGATTTTCTGTACGCCCGCAATAGTGTCTACAGTAGGCTCGACAGAATCTAGTCGTTTGAGACCATTTTCGGCTCAAAATTAGAAAATTACAGACATTTGGACAAAACGATAGCACGCTGTTCCTCAGAACATGCGCGCAAAAATAAAAGCCAGGGGGCAAACTCCAGAATTATGGGAAAATGGTACTTTTAGACAAGTTCTTCATCACATCTTACCTAACTCTGTATGCCCATACAGGGTCAGGTTAGATATGATGAAGGTGGACTTAACAATAATGAGAAGCTAAGTCTGATAAATGTACTAACGTCTACACTCAAGAGCTGGTGGAGGCCTGAACATATTCCACATAGGCTTTGGACAAACTTCACAAGTGGTTGGCATGTGGTAAGAAATATGTAAAAATTCATGTCCTTTATGTACAGTGGTGCCAGGTTTCTCCTCAAAACTTCTAATTGAACTAACATCCAAATTGTTGCTTTGATCATCTGGTTTTCTTGCTTCTCCTTCTCCAGCATAGAGCAACTGAAAAATCCGTGGAATATCTTTCGAATCGGCCCTGATTACATCTCCCTGTGTTACTGATCTCACGTGAAACACTTTGCTGTAAAAATAAGGGATTTCTGTAGGTAGTAACACAACACAGATATGCATCCTGAAGTGAATAATTTTTTATTTCAGAAAAGGATATTTTATGTTTTAACGGTTCAATGGATTGATCAGAAATTGAAGAGGCCTATTTAGCCACTTGCTGTATTGGCCTAAAATAGGCCATTATGTCTTGAACCAATCAAAAACTGGTACATATTTTTAAATGAAAGGTTTATGCTGACATAGATGCCATCATAAGTGTTAGTAGCTGAGTGGTAGAGCTTTTGTCTTGTGATCAGAAGTCCTCGAGTTAAGAATAGAAAAGAAATATTTTAGACAGACAGTACTGGCCACCATAACTGTTGGGTCAAAACTCATCTGCACTGTTCCTTTGGTGCCATATGAAACAGTACCAAAGCATATGCAGAATTGGCCAATATAAAATACAATATACTATAGGTGCTCAAAAAGGTTATCAGAGTTTTGTTTTTGTGTTTACAGAGGAAAGTTCTGGTTCAGCGATGCAGAGTATGGATTGCTTTGTGCACTACTTCGTGGAGATTCAATAACTTTTGAGTCCTACTCAGGTATACATTGCGTTTTTTGTTGGTGAGTGTATTAGTTTAACAACTAGCTTGGGATGTGGATCTACCTTGCGCCCAGATCTACCTTTCGTACAGATTCGCCTTTTATGTAGTTAAATGAATTTGAACTCGTATGACGTCATCGAAAAAATTTTGTGAACACTCGCAAAAAAATGCTCTGTACCCTCGCAAAAAAACGCTTTCTGTGACCTCTAATGATATGTCAAGGTTACTTCGGAATTATAAACTTTCAGATACATTTTTTAGAGAAACGGAAATATATATCGTTGAAAGAAGATCGGAAACGAATAAAAGGATATTTAATCTTCAAAAACTTACCAGCAAAAGTAACCTAGCTCGTACACAAAGGTAGGATTACAGTAAGAACGATCGTTCTGAACCGACACAAATTATGCTGAAATTTTGGAAAAAACTCAAAGTTGCTGGTAAAACACTTGAAAGGAATCAGTACCAACCTCTAATCGATCCATTTCAATATAATATATCCCATATTTCAGTCGATTTCGTCGGATTTCATGTTAAAATTCCTTATAAGGAGCTCTCGGTCATCGGATAGATTTATGGAATTTCCTTTGTAATTATCACCAATCGCTTCATTCTTCTGCTTGAAATCGAAGCCATGAGCTTAGTTTTGGGCATTTCATACAATATTTGCCAGTATTTCGGCGTTTTTCGGTCAATTTTTATTCAATTTCTACCTGACAGCCCCGAGCCGGACTGTCTGATACGAATGTAAACAAAGATCGGACTCGATGGTCTGTCAGAATTTTTCCGAGAAAAAAGAAATGTCAAGAAATAAACAAGCTTCTTACGATTTTTTCGAACATTTTCGTTCGTTTGAGAGGAATGGGAATATATTCATGGACGTCTCCGGTCTTTGAAGGTTCATTCCCCACCCTCGGTTTAGGCTGAAAAGCTTCGCCTTCGGAGGAGACAGCCCGTATGGAACGGTCTATTTTACGAAATCGGTGAAAATCGTCAAGTTTAGGAATTTTTTTAGGTATCTTGGAAATTTCGTAGCGAAACGAACTTGGTATCGACGGAAAGAGCGTTCTTTCTTCTTTCGGATCGGGAAATCGCCTTCGGCGAGTTCCCTCACTCGGTGGCTCGAGATTCCGCTTCGCGGCATCTCTCGCCAGCGTCGAACTGTCAAAGTTTCGAATTTCGTGGTTCGATGATTTTTGCTTGTTCGTTTAGATATATAGAATAGATGATTCTACTGAGCGCTCAGCACTGATCGATGACAGCATCAGAAAATGGATTCGGAAGTTCGAAAATATCAGATCAACTGAGCCATTACGGAATACTATATTGTCATTTTACAAACTAAATCAAGCAATGAATATCAACAGATCGTCATTGTAGTTAATCTTAAAGAAGAACATATAGTACATTCACTTTTATAAAGTTAGTGTTAAATCATGAAAATTTCCCACATTTCACTGTGTACAATTCAAAAATGTAATTGCTTTAGCAATTTTCCTGTCATGTAACTATGCAAAGTTGTCTGTTCTATATTTTTTGTTTAGACCGTAGGGAACCTATTTTTGAATGTGATAGAATGAACGTTCTCTATCGTTCCATAAAAAATGCACCGCGTTTCCTTGACAACAGAGTCGACATGCCTATTTTCTCCCTTTCTCGATTCAAGAATTGTGACCCTGGGGTATCTGACAGGAGAAGGTAATCCAGAACAACTCTACAAACTGTGCAATTGGAGCATTATATCGGACCAGAAACAAGGCAGTTAGTCTCGCAAGTAATGTGTCAACGCAATCTTTGAAGGTTGCGCCGAACCATCGATTCGACCACTTTGGCTACAGTCATCCCTAAGACTAGCACCAATGTTCTCAAAGTCATATTTACAGACTACCACGACCACTCGTTTTTCATGCAGAAACTCCCTAAGTAGAATTACAAAAAAATTAATTTGCAATGTAAAATATCCATCCTCATATTAAAAGTCCTGTTTACTTCGAAACAAAGAAGTATTTCATATTACTTACCAAAGATCCAAAACAATAACAGGATCTGAATTCTGTTTATCATTTTCAGAATTATAGAATATTATTTTCCTACTAGATACAACCACATATTGTTTCTTCCAACCATGTCGCCTTATATTCTGCTTGAATGGGATTGACAACCATCCTTCAAATAATGCTTCCGAACTAAATTCATCCCCCTCATTATCGGCAGAACTCAATGAGGCAGTTTCAGTATTCATAGCGGTCAGTTTCATTTGTAACTGCTCTATCTCTGAATCTTTACTATCCAACTCCATTTGGAGCCGTTGCTTCGAAGTTGTTTCTTCATTGAGCTGGCACTGAAAAAAGAAGTACTATCTGTAGAGCAAACAGTAACAATCTATTTTCATGGAAAAAAAATCAATAGAATATACAATGTAATTCACAAGTAATGGTACAATAATTTTGGGGAATTACAGTTCATTCTGAGACACTGATGGAGAGCAATTACAACTTTCTCTGCCCATCTTAACTATGCTCGATAATGAATCATTGTCATTTCTATAAGTTAAAAAATTTAATAACATTTCGGAGGTCCTATTCCTTCCTCTTCAGGAAACACAATAACTTATGAAAGAAACAACTAAGAAACTCGATATTTGTAAAGTAGGTTTGGACCTTGATTAACGAAGGAAGAATTCATGAATGGGTCAAATCTACCCAATGATTCCACATATATCCCTACTCATTCAAAATTTTGTCTTCCCAATATTTCCAAAAATGCAGATTGGATAGAATTGAAATCCAGGACTCGATTGAAAAATGACAGCTTGAAGGCCAATATAGAATTTTGTGAGCATAATATGATTAAGGGCCGGTATTATAAAACTTAACGGGAAGTTAACTTTAACTTTAACTGAAAATTAAGCAGTAATTTCTAGTTAAAGTTAGATTTGCAGGGTTATCTTTATCAGGTGGTTTGGGTATCAATTATAGTTAAAGTTAAAGTTAAATCGTTATTTTCCACAGATTCTCTGTCTTTTCGGCTGACATAAGGGGAATATAACCTCGATTTGTTTGTTGTTATGATATTTTCGGAAACATGTTAGCAAGATATAATTCACTTCATTTTTAAAGGATTTTTAATTCACGATGACGAAGATGACATGAATATTGTTCAACATCCTCGTTGAGAGATATTCACTTCATTTTTGAAGAACTTTTAACTGACTATGACGATGATGCCATGAAAATTGTTGAATATCCTTGTTGAGAAAGGATATTTAGAAATCGGCTGAACCATTTGAACTTATGGGAAGAAACGGAATTCAAAAACCGATTTCGCTTATCTGGACACTCTGCACGCCTGTAATGGAATACATATTCTTAGAAATCGTGCTGTGACGCTAGTGTTGCAAATGTGTTGATTACACGCAGAGTTTATGCATCTTGTTCGTTCTTGATAGTTGCTGGAGAGTTTAGGGGTTTTCACAAATCAACTATACTGGCTGTATTATCAGAAATGTCTCATGGAAAATTGCATACTTATTATCTATTTACATCAAAATGCCTGCTATGAACCTCACTCAAGTAATAATCCAATCTCGAGAGTTCCTCATGGCATATTATTGTAATGAAAATTTCAGTTACTCTTTCTGTTCAACTATTATAAGATGAAAATGAAAAAAAAAATCATTGGCATTTATTCTTTCCGGTGCCTAATGTAACAGATAAAAGTTATAAATGCGTAATGAAGCATAATAATTTATACACATTATTTAACTTTTAAGATAAAAGGAAATCATCACAATTGCAATGGATACTTTTCTTATAGTAATGGTCAAGCTGGTAGCTGTACAAATTCTAGATATCAGGGCTCGATAACTCTGAGCCACACAAAACATTACCATATTTTTTAATTGAATGACAATTTTTGCAAATTTAGTGTAGAGATTATTACCACTCCCAGTGTCAGTTGAAAGTACTTGCCCGTTGGTGGAGAGTGAAGTATTTGTAAAAAATTCTGTACCTATAATAATTGGATTTAGACAAATTTTATTGTAATTGTTATATAATTCCTGAATTGAATGTATCTCATTATTGTCAAAGTTTTTCCTTTTAAGCTTTCATTTCCAATATATTCATTAGTGGAAGTAGTTTTTTTAGTTAGGTGACCGAATAAATACCCAAACATCCCTTCCATATTGTAAAAAGTATAAGAAATCAAAATTGATCATTGCAACTCTCCCTCAAATCAGTAATTCTATTTTTATGGAAACCACAAGCCATTAAGCTCCCTGATACATAGTGCGAATATTTGTCAATAAAGGATTTGTTTATTCCTATCATATTTTGAAAGGGAGTATTTTTCCAAAGTCCAGCTTTTCCAACCCAGAAATTGGTGGTTAGATTTATTACAGAATCTCAAACTATTTCATTCTCCTTTTCATAGAAATCATCACAGTATTTCTTGTCTATGATAGAAATGAGACTTTTATAATTCCGACATTTTTGAGCATAACTTTAACTGTCGGTTAAAGTTAAAGTTAACTTCCCATTAAGTTTTATAATACCGGCCCTAAGAGATCCCAGTATATACAATCTTTGAAAAAAATAAAATATTTTTTTCAAATTATTCTGACACTATAATCAGGAAATTTTACACAAACTTGTGTATCAGCAGTTTTCGAAAAGTTACCAAGTTTCATCGCAATTTGATCGGTATTTTTTCTGTTATTGTATTGTATTTTTTCCGAATATCCTAGGCTTCAACGAAACCCCTCAGAAGCTTCAGGCTTGTGCGAGTTAGGATACCGGGTGTGTTATGTGTAGGCTTTGTTACTAATTCCTTGCGCCACGTTAGGAACAGCACTGTTAATTGTTTACCCAACAGCGAATGGTTGGACGGTTCCAGAAATAATAATCATAACGACGGAAAAAACACACGAAATTGAACAGAGGAAAAGAGATGGATTTTGGCTATTGGCCATCTTCATGATTTCATATGTTTAACGTTTTTTCTCCCAACTTCCCAAGTCATTAAAATCGGATCACTCTGAAATTTGGTACAATGTCTATAACTCCCAAAACTGTCTGGCCTATTAATGAACTTAACCGTCACATTCTGATGATACCCTAAAAGTTAAAAGTCGCTGGTTCTTTTGGTTCCACAGTTATTGTGTCCTCGACCGAACAGAATCGATTTTGACATCGGATTCGTCATCAGTGAGTGCAACCTTCTAGTAGTTTGAAACCGGCTCAAAATTCGAAAATTTTATATGGTCACGAATAAATATAATGAATATTACTCACTGTCATCTCTTGGATGCTCTTCTGATAAGCCATTAAACTCTGATTGTACTTATCTCTTTCCTGACTCAGTTCTTGTTGCAATTTTTTCAAATCCTTCTCTTTCCTCCTCAGATCTGCGTTTGAAATCTTGTTTTTACCTTTAACTTCACGCAAATCTTTTCTATTCATTATTTCATGCAACTTGTTGACCGCTTGCTGTTTCAGCAGAGATTCAGTTTTGAGTTTAGCATGCAATTTTTCAACTTCCTCATTACTATCACTCTTTCTATTGATTTCCTCTTGCAACTGTTTAATTTGTCTCAAAAGATCTTCTTTCTCCTTGTGAAGTTGATCATTCAATTTTTTGTATTCGATTTCACGTTCTTTCAATATATTGAAATTTGCATCCCTCGAACTCAATTCTGTTCTATGTTTTGCAAGAAGATCTTTAAGTTCTAATTCCTTCATAGTTTTCTCTTTTTCCAAATCTGCAACAGTTTCTTCTGCTATTGATCTAGCCAAAGCTTCTGAATCTGCTCTTGCTAATGCTAACTGACACTGATGCTTCAGGGATAATCTTTCTTCCTCAAATTCTTTATTGATTTTAATCTTTTCTTCCAGTTCTTCCTTAAGCTCTAGAGTTTGTGTTTTATATAGCGTAGAAAAATGTTGTTCAGTTTCAAGAGACTCCTGCAATTCTTTAAGTTGAAGCTGTTCCATTTGAAATTCTCTTTTAATTCTAGAGAACTCTTCTTCGATTTTTTTCTTGCCTTCCTAAAAAACAAAAAAAAAATTCATTGAGCAAAAAGCGTAGAAAAAACACAATTAGAACTGAGAACATTATTTTTTGATCTTTTGGAGTGATAAAATTAAATATATTACTTCAACTTGAAGAATCTCTACCGCAAGTTGCGATTCCCTGGCCTTCAATTTTGCAATTTCGGACAGTTGATGGCCTATATCTGTTTGTAAAATTGTTTTCTTTTGTTGTTCCTGTTCAATTTGACTGTGTAGAGCCTTCACTTTTTCCACTTCCTGCCTATGTTCACCCTCTAATTTTTGCAACCTTTGCTGAATCTGTCTATAGTCAACAGAAAGCATAGATATTTGGCGTTCCTTCTCCTGTGAATTGAGATCGGCTTTTTGTCTTGCGTTTTTTTCTTCATTCAATTTGGTCTGAAGAGCTTAAAAAATTAGGAACAAGCATTAGCAACTAACTTGTGGATGAAGTTGATCACGCTATTTACCTGTAGTTATCCTATGAAATAGTTCTGCATGTAACAAAAATCGATTTCAACGGAAGATGAAAATAAAACTAGTAGTATCAATTTAAATGTTCTATTTCCTAGTAATTTGAATGCAACTCAAATAACCACTGATGATTATGGTTGATATTAATGAGTAAATTTTCTCACGAAACCCAAATGATGAGATTAGTTCATTTGCCTCTTGTGTCTACTGAAGAAAGTCTATGAATTTCATGATTTAATTGTTCTATGATATTAATCGATTTCAACAGAAGACGAGAATAAAACTAGTAGTATCATTTTAAATGTTCTCTTTCCTAGTAATTTGAATGCAACTCAAATAACCACTGATGATTATTGTTGATATTAATGAGTAAATTTTCTCACGAAACCCAAATGATGAGATTAGTTTATTTGCCTCTTGTGTCTACTGAAGAAAGTCTATGAATTTCATGATTTAATTGTTCTATGATATTAATCGATTTCAACGGAAGACGAAAATAAAACTAGTGGTATCATTTTAAATGTTCTCTTTCCTAGTAATTTGAATGCAACTCAAATAACCACTGATGATTATTGTTGATATTAATGAGTAAATTTTCTCACGAAACCCAAATGATGAGATTAGTTTATTTGCCTCTTGTGTCTACTGAAGAAAGTCTATGAATTTCATGATTTAATTGTTCTATGATATTAATCGATTTCAACGGAACACGAAAATAAAACTAGTAGTATCATTTTAAATTTTCTCTTTCCTAGTAATTTGAATGCAACTCAAATAACCACTGATGATTATTGTTGATATTAATGAGTAAATTTTCTCACGAAACCCAAATGATGAGATTAGTTTATTTGCCTCTTGTGTCTACTGAAGAAAGTCTATGAATTTCATGATTTAATTGTTCTATGATATTAATCGATTTCAACGGAAGACGAAAATAAAACTAGTAGTATCAATTTAAATGTTCTATTTCCTAGTAATTTTAATGCAACTCAAATAACCACTGATGATTATTGTTGATATTAATGAGTAAATTTTCTCACGAAACCCAAATGATGAGATTAGTTTATTTGCCTCTTGTGTGTACTGAAGAAAGTCTATGAATTTCATGATTTAATCGTTCTATGATATTATTTTCAATTCTAGCCTTATGTGCACGTGTAATTCCAGAAGTGTTGAATGGATGGCGTTTCATGGTGAACAAATTACTGAAATAAAGTAACTGTCTCCCGATTTTCAAGTTTATTACCCGTATGTATTTTACTATTTGGTAAGTACTCATCAAAAGTAAAAATATATGTTGAATTTATACATAGGAAAGGCCTTCATCAAAACAATAAACAATGTAAAAAAAAAACCTAGATTCCACTTCAGAGGAAGTTTGGGTTATTCAAATGGAAAAAATTATTCCTCTTACCTTTCACAACTTCAAGATTTGCTTCTTCCTTGTTCATCATTCTGCTCTTCTCAGTCTCTTCATGAGCTCTAACCTCTTGTTGATATTTATTTTGAGCAGTTTTGAGTTCTAATTCTAAACTAGCACATTCCTTTTCCAAATGTGATACTTTTTCAGACAGCTGTGTGTTATCACCAGAAACTTTATTTTCCCTTTGTCTTGCTCTATCTATTTCCGCATTGAGTGATTGAATTTTATTTTCTAATATTCTTTGTTGATCAGACGCTTGAGTTCTTGAGCTTCTCTCTTGCGTTAATTGGCCTTGTAAAGAAGCCACTTCTTTTTGGAGACCGTCCCTTTGAACTTGAAGTTGCTGCAGCATTGACTGATACTCTACAGCTTTTTGTTCCGAGTTATTTTTCACCATTGTCAATTCATTAGCTTGCTTCCGGAACCTTGAAAATATTTTGATTTAGCCCTCCAAAAGAATCCTTTTATGATTTGTAATGGAGGTTATTCTTTTTTTTTTTTAAATAACAAAAAGTCAAATAGAAAAATTTCAAAAAGCACTGCCGTGAAGGCAGCAACTTTTGCGCGCATGTTCAATGTAGATGACCGCTTCAGCAACGAATTTGAACGTGCGCGCAAAAGCTGCTGCCTTCACGGCAGTGCTTTTCGAAATTTTTTTCTGATAAATTACTGGATTTCAATTGGATCATATCTGTATTTTTGGACATATTGGAAAAATAAAATTTTGAATGGGTATATCTACGGAATCATTGGGCGAATTTTACCCATTCACGAATTCGACCTTTGTAATTAAGCCCCAAACCTACTCTACAAATATCGAGTTTCTTAGTCGTTTCTTCCGGAAGTTATTGTGTTTACGCAGTCGGCCGTTAGGCCGACCGTAAACTCCACCCAATGATTCCGTAGATATACCCAATCAAAATTTTATTTTTCCAATATTTCCAAAAATAAAGATCAGATCGAATTTAAAACCAGTACTTCATCGAAAAATAGCAGTTCGAAGTTTCATACAGAATTTAATGAGGATGATATGATGAGAAAATCATAGAAATTTTTTTTTTTCAAATTGTTCTAATATCACGAGATTTTGCATAAAGTTGTCTTTTAGCATCTTAAAACTAGCTGTGAAGTTTAATCAGGACTGAATCAGTATTTCTTGAGTTATACCGAAAAAATAAACGATATCGAGAAGAAAACCTCGAAATTTGACATACTTTTTCCCGATATCTCCAAAACTTATGATCGTATTGAACTGAAATTTGATACACTGCTGTGAAATTAGAAGGTCAAAGTGTGAGTATAATTTTTTTTGGATATGATGAATGGTTTTCGAAAAAAAAATTTTTTTGGAGAAAAATTTCGAAAAAAATTTTTTTTTCAAATTGCTGACAATATGATCCTGACGAAATTTGGCTCAAAGTTGCGCGTCGTTGTACTTCACCTAACTGCCAAGTTTGAATCGAATCACTCAAGTAGTTTCCGAAATAAAAAATAAATAACTTCAAAAATTCAAGTGCCTATAACTCCGAAACTATTCGACCGATTTTGCCCATTAACGAACTTAACTGCGGCATTTTGATGCGCAACTTATCCTGAAAGTTTCAAGTTGCTAGCTTGCTTCTGTCGACAGTTATCGTGTCTACGGCCGGCCGGACAGAATCGATTTTGACACCGGATTCGTCATCAGTAAGTCCAACCTAGTCGATTGAGACCATTTTCGGCACAATCATCCAAAATTACAGACATTTGGACAAAATGATAGCACGCTGTTCCCCTAGAACATGCGCGCAAAAAGCAAACTTACCTATGACAATTATCAGTTTCAAGTTTTAGTTTCTCCTGTAACTCAACAATTTGTTTTTCCATCACATTTATTTTGTCATTATGCTGTTGGTTGTTGTTCATTTCTCTAGTTCTCTTATTCTGTTCATCTTCTAATCTTTTCTTCAAATCCGCTAAGTATTTCTCAGTCTTTTTTCGTAACTCACTTTCATTCTCAGCTTTCCGCTGTATTTCTTTAAAATTATGTTTTAATAATGTTAACTCTTTTTCATATTTGATAGCTTCTTCCCTAACTTCACTTTCACGTTGTGCTAAATTATCTAACTGAGCAATAAGGATTCGTTGTTTGGTCTCTAAAGATTCTACATTATTTTTCTCTTCTTCAAGTAGTAGTTCTAAACGATTGACTTGAGATACTGAACTACTTTCTTTCATATGATTTGCATTCAGTCCATCAGTTAAGTCCTTTCGGTCTGATAATAACTGATAATCGGAGTTATAAGTGAACCCGATAAATGGTAAGTGATTCCCTACAAAACTATTTGGCACTGGAAAATTTTCTTCTGCAGTTTCATCTTTCTCATAGTCATCAAAGTTACTTGTATCATCATCCCCAGTTAATTCAGGCACAACAGGAGGGGCAGAATCACGCAAGTTATCAAATGTCCATTGATCATTGATAAAAAATTTGTGGTTTTTAATTTCATCAACACTGTTACGACCCAAACGCTTGGTTCTATCACATAACAAACCCTGAAAGTTGGTTGAATTTCAACTTGGCTAGAAATAGTTTGACTATGAATGCAACATGTTATGACATAAAGGAAGGAATGGGAAATGTTAATATGGATAACCTCATATAATAACGTGCATCCAAATTCAGAAATTATGAACGACCTCACATAAAAATATCCAATTATTCAACCATGATTACAAGGTCTTTTCGACTTTCAAGTGTCATGGATGAATCAGAAAAACTGAAATTTTTTTTAGCATTTTTCTGAAAATCGAAGAGAAGATACATTCAACAATTTCCTCCACATTTAAGTATTTCAATCAAGATGGACGGGAATTTCTTTTCTACCGAAGATTGTAACTGAATAAATGAATCAAAAACCATTAATATCAATATAAACTATTGCCAAATGAGAATATTAGATGAAATACGAAAATATCAAAAATAATTCTTGAAATGAATGTTTGATGTGTTAAAAATAAAAATTCTCGAGTGTTATCAAGGTCATTGTACCCGAGCCAAAAACAATACAGATTATTTTTGTTTAATTCACTAAACTAGTGTGGTTGAGGTAGAGTGTGGTGGATTAGTGATGAATGCAGGACTAGATAATTTGACATTTACGTCATTTCAACCAATAACACAAAAGAACGACTTGGTGTATCCACCAATCTTTTTCACAAGTTTGGAAAACAAACTCTGTGTGTGAATGTGTGTGTTTTTCAACTATTGGTACAATGCACAACCCCAACTTTTTCTACAAAATAGGGTCAACTTGTTGATCTATAGTCTGAACTTTTATAGTGCAGAAATAATTAGCCAGTATAATTTTGGCATTTCACGGCGCAACTAATGTGCTGTTTTTCGATTCCTTTTCTTTTATCCTTATTTCAGACATGGATCACTGTGGAATAGGTCTCTTGAATGTAACACGAAATATCATATTTTTATGATTTTCTCAATCTATTTCGATACAAGATGATCTATGCTATCATACACTTCAATGTTCGCGAATTTCGAATAATTAGCTATTAAAAATTTTAGAATCCAGACATAAATTGAAATTTGGTGAAACGTGGTAAATCTTCTTGTACATCACAGCAGCATTCTGTGATCGATACAGCCAATGCTGTCCACTAGCTTGGTAGAGGGGAAGGTACCCGAGAAGACAGAAAAAGAGAGAGAGAATATGACATATATATTATGGAACTACGTGAAAGTTTCAAACGTATAAACAGCCAATTTATTTCATATTTGTGACGATTGAATTTTTCCAGTATTCTTAAAAATAGAATAATCGACTCCAATAATAAAAAATACATTCAAGAGACCTATTGTCATATGAGGCTTGAAAGTGAACGGAGTCCACATTTACTTTCAAGTGATTTTTATTCTGAGTAATTTGGAATGGAGATAGGGAAAAGTGTTACAATGGGGGTTTTTCCTTTAAACGAAAATGCAGTAATTTTCATGAAAAACCTTTAGAACATCACATTTCAAACATATAATTTCAATATTATATTTTTAAAAAAATGTTTGATCACCTAAAACTGAAAAATAAAAATGGGGATTTGTATTCGAAGGGATTTGTCTTGAGTGCACGATATGGCAACGTCGAATTCAGCTTTCTCGGAAAGAAAAGGACGTCCAATGTGTTACTTTGCTTAGGAAAACAGAGATAGCTATACTTCGATCTGGTTAGAGTAGAACACAACGACCAAGGAATATAAAAAGAAGAGCACAGACTGTCATATTACTGACAAATCGCAAACAGAAATTGTTGGGTTATATTGACAAAGAACACGTGTGAACCACAGAATAGGAATAAATATTTCATTATTCTATAGCAGAAAAAGCTATTCTACTAAACACCGTTGTCACTTCGTGCATGCCTGGCAAATCCCAAACCCGAATTTTGAAATCTGATTTTGAATACTTTCTGAAGTTAATTTGGGAAAATAATGAATCAAACCCATAATAATTATGTTCAAATTTGCATTTGCAGTAATAACTCAAACTCGGGAAAAACCCCCATTTCAGATAAATTTGGGAAAAGACAAACCATCATAATTATATCGCATATCGCTATAACTTGACGGGTAAGAGAGGAAGGAAATTTTAAGACTTGAATACCCACCTGTATCAGAGATTTTGCTTCTTTTGAAAAATCAACTTCCTCTGGAAAGGTTAAATTATTTTCGTGGTACATTATCTTGTTATAGGTACCCAGCAAACTATCAGCGTAAAATGGTGTCTCACCAACCAACATTTCATATATAAAAATTCCTACCGACCACCAATCGCATTCTCGCCCATATATACCTTTGCCGTGACTTTGAAGAACTTCCGGCGAGATGTAGTCTGGGGTACCCACAACATTATTAGACCTAACCAACCCATCAGCATCCATTCTCATGCATGTACCAAAATCAGCCAACTTCAAATGACCGTACTTATCCAGGAGCATATTATCAGGTTTTACATCTCTGTGGACAAAACCCATGGAATGTATGTGATCCAACGCAAGTACTACTTCCATGGTATAAAATTTTGCCCACTTCTCAGGGATGTCATAATTAGACATGAGGTTAACTATATCTCCACCTGGCATATAGTCCATCACCATATAAAGATATTTGAAATCTTGAAATGCAAAATGTAACTGAACTATCCATTCTGATTTTGCGTGAGCCATGATATGCCGTTCTTCCCAAAAAAATGCAGAATCAGATCTCTTTATGAGATCTGCTTTACTCAATCTCTTCATTGCATATACTCTCTTGGTGGACTTGTGACGAACCAATTGAACTTTTCCAAAGGCACCTCTACCAATTACTTTGATGTGCTCAAAATCATCTGTTTTCATACGAAGATTAACCACATCAGAAGCAAACTCATCATCTAAAAAGGGAGAACTCGAATAAAGTTTTCAATAATTAATTATATATACATCTTTTATGTTACCAATAAATTGTATTATAAAAATAAATTAACAGAAGTTTTCATAGAGTTTCAAAAAGCTGAAAGAATTTTAATTTTGAGCTATCGGAGCCGATAGTCACAACTAATTGTCAAATTACAATTTATAACCCTCAAAAATGATCCACTAGCTGGTCAATTGATATTTATTTTTCGGTTCGCAACCATTATTTGGCAATCACCTCAGTGGTTATGGAAAACCATATAATAAGACATTTCCTTGTAAATCAGTTTATCACAATCAATATTGAAGTTTTACTAGATTTCAACTCATGAAAAGCGTTCATTTCCCTTGCAGCACCACAAAGGAACAAGAACACTAAACTGGAAGGAAATATCTGCTGTGAAAATGATAATTCCATGAACAGTCAAGGTTAAGACATTTTTACTGTAATACAGAGATGACTTTGGATTCTGCAAAGCTATTGATCGATCGAAAAACATCACAAAAAATTTGTGAGCATTGAAGACCTAAAATCATAATTTAATATCTGATCAATGATTATTTTCTCTAATTATTTCAAGCTTGATATGTTTTCAAAGCTTTCACTTCCATATTTTAAGTTATGATATGAGGATAAATTCAAAATTAAGATATCCTTACTGTTTCATGACAATTTAAGCACAAATAAATAATCACTTTATTTCAGAATACATTTTTGGCAATATAACTGGCAATAAATGATGGTTCACTCAGACAGTATATATTATCCACTATTGAAATATTTCTAACAATATATAATTTCATATATATTGTTACATGTGAATGTATGCTATATTCACAGTTGCACATATGTATTATTCGAGGCCTGCTTAAAAAACTATTAGAATATTTACAGGACTTATACTGTATTCTTATTCAAATGTCCTATGCATGTTCAAACATCTAGATGAGATCAATAAAAGACCGATCTGCATACTCCTATATTTCATAGGACAGATAAACAGGCATCTTTGAATCCTTGATATCCCCTAGTTAGTCATTCAATAGTGAATTCCTTAATTAAACATTAGATAAAAGATATATGAAATTGATTATAGATACTGATTTCTAATTAAGCTGAAATTATATCTGACAGATCTTTCTGTGCGATTGTTTTGATTTCTTGAACCATGAGAAGGGTGTGACAATCTCAAAAACAAATATCTTTTTGGGAGTATTATCCAGACAAATACTTACATCTATTTATATACATCTCAATGTTTTTCATTTTCTTTACTGCAGGATGATCACAATCGGCATACAGTGCTTGAACTGTATCAAGCAATGAATCAACATTTCCAATACCTCTAGGGTCTTGGATTTTTTCCTCCAACATTCTGAGCCGCCTCCTGCGGTCTTCATCATGAATCCCATTCATGTTGAATCGAGTTATTTGCTAATACTCAAGTCTCATCCAAATATAAGCATATATCATAAAGTTCTTTTACTACATCAAATTCAACCAATGTCTAAAACACAAGTAGATATGGCTTTAAGACTAAGCTGCATTAATGAAATTCATATAAAGATATGAACCGGAAGGAATAATTCTTAGTACGAGAAAATATCGAAAATTTTCTGAAACGAATGATTTTTTTCTTTGTGTGCATAAAATTTAAGTGTTATTTTTCTTACCTCTACATGCTATTGAAAAGACACTTTTGAACTCGATTGAATAACATTATCCAAAATTATTAAAAACTACTATATTATTTCTCAATGGGATAATAAAATAAATCATATTTATTTAAGTTCAGCAGCCATTTTAAATTCTTAATCATCAAAAAAGAATATCCAAATTTCAACCTCAAATTACAGAATTATTCCTTGATAATTTAGAGACATCTGTGATATTTCATAATAATCTTGTGGCTACAGAATACATTCGCTCGATTATGCAAGTCTCTTGTCATAGAATAAAGTTAATCCTTCTCTTGTTCTTCGAAAAGAAGCAAAATTCTAATCAAGTGTATGAAATACAAAATGTAAATAAGAGAAAATGTAAATAAGAGAGTAAAATCATTTTTCATTTCAAATTAAGAAAGCTGTTATTTGGGATAAAAGGCATAGAGGATTAAAATACATATGACATAACAACTTCTCTATTCTGTGACATAACCTTGATATTTTGTTTTGATTTTTGTTGAATGAAATCTGTTGTTCTGTAGACTGTAAATGAAATCAGAAATATTTTCAAAACATTTAGATAATTTATATTGCGGCAAAGCTTCTACTATTATGTCTGAGTATGAAAGGGGAAGAAGTTACAAAAAGAAATATATTTCAAAGGTACATCGTCGAATTCTTGAATTCAGTTTGAGGAATCGAGAGTTCAATATATTATGAATCGAAGATCATAAGGGTCTTCTTCATGTAGTACCAGTGAGTATTAAATCATTATGATTTAATACTCAATGGTAGTTCTTCACAAAATCAGCTTAGAATATATAAGATATTATTATTGCCTTTTACATACACGATTGATAATTAATTGAGTTATTCATTTAAAGAAAATTTTTGAAAAAGCGTACTAGAGATTCATCAATTACTCCTTGATTATTGTTTCCTAGACTATAGACGTGAATGTTTTCAACAAATTCCTTTTTTTGTCTCATGATTACATGTAAAAGGTGTTGGACACATTCACCAATTATGGTTACATAAATTCCAAATATATTTATTTTCTAAGGATCTCCCTAACAATGTTGGTAGAAACATAATCAATAAATTCAGCAAAGCCAATGAAGAAGAAGACAACAAAACAGAAATAAAAATCAAGCAACCCACAATTTTGCTGAAAGCTCGAGAACAAGAAGAAACTATAGGTTCGCCAAAAAGAGGTACAAGAGACAATGAATCATCTAACCAGACTGGACCATCTTCTTCAAATGTAGAGGGTGATAATCTATTTTTTCATAATATTATTTGAAGTAGAAATATATGCTTCGTAATAATCCTAATTATTCACTTATTTGCTATGCATATGATTTGGTCACTCTGCTTTGGTTCCCTGCTCACTATATTGAGAGTACCTGCCTCCTTACCCTCATATCAGATAGATAACATACCACTGTTTTTTACAACACTGAAAGATATTTGTAATTTTCAGCACATCATACACCAGAATTGAAATATATGCATAAAGCTGTGAAATTCTTAGACGATGGAATATTATTCACTGAAAACCTACAAGAATATGTCCGAGAAAACAGTGATTTCTTAGTTGTAGCAGTTATTGGCCAACAAGGAGTTGGAAAATCTTCTATTTTGAATATTTTAGCTAACAATAAAATTAGAAGAGACATATTACAGGAAGTGTTCTCGAACGAATCAAAGGATGAAAAAGAGTCAATATCAAATAAATTTTCCAAACTTGATTTGGATAAGGACAGGAAAGAATATGAAATATTTCGAACACAAACTGCAGATGATATTGAGTGCATTAGAAACAGAACAAATGGTATAGACATTTACATCAGTGAGGACAGGGTGAGAGCACTTTATGAATTCTGAAACTTCACACATTGTGAAATATAGAAAAAGACCCTATCAGATACTTAGTGTTGGTCCAACATTTATTGATAAGTTGTTTGGTTCAATCTATAATTTCAATTTTACTGTAACAATGAAAATTTGTCATTGTATATTAATTTCATTATTATTATTATAACAAGTCACCTAATACATGATGAGTACCAGGTGGCTGCATATGCCCTAAAGGAAGATACCCTTATTGTAGGGTATCCCAAATTTGTTGTATGTATATGATCCTCTTCTACTATTGACAAGGTAGAATTGACAACTGTAGGTTATCATTTTGCATAGCAGTTTTTTTCAATACTCTGCTGTTAGATTATCGATTAGATAGTCTGCTCGCAATCAATAGTGTTCTGTAGTGACCGTTTCATTCAGTTTGAACACCTCACAATAAATTGTAGCTAATTCCAGTGAATGCAAAGCAGAAATTCAGAATAAAATATAAAAACTTTAATTCAGGTTATCTACTTGGATTGCCAACCATTCTCATCACTTGCTATAATGGATGATTTGGTTGAAAACGATAATAAAAGGTGCAATTTAGTTAGCGAATTCATACAATCCGAAAATAGTGGTGAGATCCAGGCTCTCCAAATCACATCATTTCTGATGACAGTGTGTCACATTTTCATCGTTGTTCAAGATTGGTTTTTCGATAGCAATACTTGCAGGTGATTATTACATCAATTTGTTCAAGTACGAGTCACAAACTATCTTCAATCTCACAACCTATGTAGAATAGATTATTTGTTCAAAATTATACTGATATAAATATTAGTATAGTGCTGTAACATCGATAAACTCCATTGTGAGTGTCACGTTGGAATTATCAAATAGACACTGATAGATTAATTCTTTTTTTAATAATTCATTTGTTTGCAATTAGAATATTAATAGGTTAATTCTGAGCAATTTTTAGGATCCCTTATTGCTCGCTCATTATTATCATTTCGTCTAAATGTCAGTATTTTACGGATTTTGAGTCAAAGCAGCTTCAGTTCCTGATAAAAATGGTAAAACCGCAAGATTTTCCGTCGCGAAGCTATAAGTAAGATATTCACACCATTGTAAGCAGTGTGAGTTCCTGAACAAAAAATATGAAGGCCAACATAGGCGGTCTCTCTTTGTTTGGAAGATATGGGCCCCCAAAGTTCCAAATTGTTGCACTTTCAGATCCTTTTTTCCGCCATAAAAAGGATCTCTCACATCTCAAATCTAGTTTATAAATCATCTTTGAACCTTCAACCAACGAAAAGCGACACTTTCTTTCAAGAATATTCATTATTTAAAGGAAGAAAAGTGAAAATATTAGACAACCACCTAACCTATATTTCTACGAAATCCTTCTCAATGTTAAAGCGGAGCTTGGCAACAGCGTCTTTTCATCGCCGACCAACGTATTATGACCGAAGAGTAGTTGCTGGCGGGAAATATGAAATGATGGGCAGTTGAAGGATATGATTGTAAGGAAAATGCTTCTGTCACTGAAGAAGAGGTGGTTATTCTAAAATCAAAACAAAATCGTTGAGAATATTTGTTTAAGGTTTCACTCTCAATATTTTCGTTTGAACTTTCTTTCCCCTCCAAAATAGGGAGGTTTTTATCTACTTCGTTTTTTGTTGTCTTCGAGATGGTCCCAGTTTAGAATGAGATTCAGGGTATTCCAATAAAATGGGTTATATAATAACCTCGATTTCATTGGAAATCTGGGAAGGGCACGACCTATCACAAATGAAAAAAATGTACGTTGAAATTTATATCAGGGTGTATTCTCATTCTATTACTATGTGTTTCAACCTTGCGGATTTCATTAGAAACGAATTCTCCTCTTGGAAGATTTAGAGTATAGGAGTAAACACAGTAAGAACTAAGAACATATTTCATTTTTCTCGCCAGCAATAATCTGTCATTCACGAATACGCACGATGGCACGATTCCGACCGATGGAATTCGCGCCATTGCCAAACTTCACTTTTAGACTGAGTCGAAATCAGAAGGAATAGAGGTTAAGTGGTTATCCAGTAATTTCATTGTTTTTTCATTAAATGTTGATTATTCTTGAAAAAAAATGTTGCTTATTGTTGGTTGAAGGTTCAAAGGTGGTTTGTGAACTATACAGATGAAGTGAGAGATCGTTTTTATGGTGGAAAAAGGGACCTGAAAACGAATCATTTTGGAAATTTGGGGGCCCATATCTTCCAAATTAAGGGAGACCGCCTATGTTCGATTCCACATTTTTTATTCAGAAAAACACACTGCGCATAATGATGTGAATATCTTTTTAATATCTCGGCGACGGGAAATCTTGAGGGTTTACCATAAAAATATTTAGGAACTTCTATTCATATGGTCCTCATGGAACATGAGCTGTCATTTTTTTACCAAGTACTAGATTTCAATCTGATCCAATCTGAATGTTGGAAAATTCAATTTATAATGGATCTGCGGGATCTTTGGGTAGATTTCGCCCATGCATGCGAATTGGATCTTCGATATTGAGGTCCAAACCTGCTCTACGAACATCGATTTGTTTATTTCAGAAGCTCTTGTGCTTACGATTGGCTGTTAGACCATAAATGCAATTTCTTACGTTGAACTTTTATAGAGTCGGCATGATGAAATACATAAAACGGATTTTGGACTAGTTTGAAACTCGTTTTTGAATAGATTCATGAATTATTATAGTACCTATCAAATTATGTGGATGAGTTATTCTTTACTTCAGATTCATACAAGCTTCTGAGATGATGAAACCCACAATGACTAATTCAGAAGATGAAGTGTCTGAATATTTTCCTCATTTATTATTGATACATAACAAGGCAACTATAGATGATTTTTCCCCATCTAAATTCAAAATAATACAAAAGGTAGGATGTGACTGAAAACCTCTACAAATGGGTTTTATGACAATTCCTCTTATTTCAGACGTACAAATCAATTTTCCTCAAATCGAAATTAATCATAAGCAGCAATTTAGGCATTGCCTCAGGTAGATTGGTTAAACATTTGTGTCCAGAAAATTGTGGACCACCACTCAACATATTTTTGATACCTGAATATGATGAGGATGAAGGTGAGTTAGTTTACTTTTCCCTAAATGTTTCTGTAACTGAACTGAATACTTTAGTCCTTTCTAACAGAGTGTTTCATTTAATCCATAGGGACTAACATGGATTCCTTGTGATAATCTTTTCTACATGCTAATTAATGCGTAGAAAAATATCGTCAATGTAACTGAGTTGTTAGATTCTATTCTATTTTAGATATCTGACAGGTAAAAAAATTGTCAGTTTCATCTAATTTGTCCGGAAATTGCGGTGTCAGGTCAATTTTGGTTTATTACTAGGTTTAATATTATCTCCACGATTGAACTATATCGATCAATCTATGAAAATCAAATTTTAATCTCCCCTTAAAATTTCACGGTTCATTTATTCCGAGGTGAACATCTTGTCATTGCAAATTCAGGAGTGTAGCTCTAAGGGGATTTTCGGAAACTTCATATCTCTAACTCAGGTCAGCTAAAATGGACAACTTGACAGATTGAGCGTCCGTTAACCAGTGACGTGTCGTGATCTATGAGGTCATGGGGCGCAAGTAGTAAAGATTGTAGGTTGAGTGGCATGGGTAGGAGGAAAGCTCGATGCCGGTGCGAAAAATGTTTCGGGTGTACCACACCCAAAAACTTACTTTCAACGTATTTGTATCTTTCAAAAAAGAGTAAGACAGCATAGAACATTTTTCTCAGGAGAAAATTTTAATATTTGTCAAGCTCTGTAGTAAGATTAATTAACTCTTTAAATATTCCTTGATGATTCTCAGACCAGTTTCTTTCATCGTGACCTCTAAGGGCCAAATAAGAAGTGCTACAAAATTTCACATAATAGATGATTTTTTTTTAAAGCTTCTATTCTTTTCGACCTTTTTATTATGTAAAATGATGCTTTCACTGTATGCAGAGCTCAACTGGGACATAAAATTTAAATAACCAAGAAAGGCAAAGGTAGTGCAAGAATCGATGGGGTCACGAGACTATTATGTTTCCTCATTTTTTCTGGAAGATGGTATAACAAACTTTTTATTTCACACTCACATATCCAATTATTTTTTTTTAAATGTCTATTGAAGAACGTCGCGAAAAGATCTCTTTTCGGCTTTTCGTTCACAAGTTTGTGATAACTTTATAACTGGCAAGAGCCGGCCCAGTTCCTTAATTTTTAATTAATTGGCTAATTGCAGCTTATATCCTGCCAATAAAAATTTAGTTCAAGAATGTTGCTGACTGAATTTATGAATCCTTAACACGCAAAGAAAATACCAACAAGGTAAAATCTATAACATCAACCTGATAACATAATAAACACGTAAATACGCAAAAAGACATTCGTCGACCCAAGAACAGCAGTAATCAATTCGATCGCACTTGAACCCGACTGAGGCCGCAGATTTTTAGCGGCCCTGGTGTACTTATAGTTCGGAGTTCATCGGGGTCATTCGACAGCATTCGCTGTGGTTGTTTGTTCCTATATAAGGGTTCTGGTCAGCCTGGCCGTGCGGCCGCGAATTTCCAACGGTAAATAATGGCGTATTCTGTTGCGGGCTTGTTGATGGATCGTTAGAAACAATTGGTGTTTGTGTTTTTCGTTGAAATATTAACTAATAGTTGCTGTTCCTTAATAAAATATTAATTATTTTAAAAAGAATTAATTGTGTCGTACGAAGATATATTTTTTAGGGAGGGCGCACGGCCCCGCGGCCTTATTGAGCAACCGCCACTGCCATAAGCTGTTATGTAAGTAACCTGGACAGTTTCCGAAAATTCCTTTTGACATCATCTTGAGGGTTTTTTGATTTTCATTTATGAATATGTTAGAAACATTTTGTTTGGCGTTCGTTGGGGTGTAGAAAGTTGTCAAAAATTTGGCTGTAATATATTGTTGTATCTATTGCATGGGACTAAAGAAACATATCTTTTGAGAAAACGCTACTGAAATTGACCAGTTCTATTTTGTGGTATTTAAATCAGTTACCATGAGATTCCCTTCATTGATAATTCATAATATAGATATTTGGAGTAACCACTATTGATCTGTATTGAAATAAGTCTGTCTCTTAGGAGAAATATTTATTGGTCACCCTCCAATGGAAGATATATTCAAGAAGTTGAGAGCAAATATGTTTGGAGTTACCAAGAATCCACTAACACATGTTCAATTAACCGAGAAAACTTGGCTTGTTTACTGTTCCAAAGTATGGGAAAATGTAAGAAAAAGTTCTTTCTTTGTAGAGTACACCAAATTAATGCCTTAGTCATTCAATTCTGATCTCAAAGTTAGAAAATGTGATAATTTATTTAATACACCTTGTTTGTATTTAAAACAATAAATATATTTTAATTTCAATTTCCATTTTTCATTCACATTCCTATCACAGCAATAACTTGTAATACTCGAAACTCTTCTGCATCCATCTTCAACAAACGCTTGAAATTGCATCAAGCGGCTGTACTTAATGCCTCTGTACAATTAATAGCTGCCACCAGATGATTTACATTGATGCAGAATGAACTGCTCTTCGGAAGAGCTAGTATATATCCCAAAAGGCACATAATCCGTTACAACGGTTAAAACCAAATACAGTAGAACCCCTCGAATCCGCCTAACGGTACGTGCAGACTGGAGCAAAGAGCCACCAGCAAAAAACGAAGAGGCGAAATCAAACACTTTTCTATTTCTATTTTAAAATTGGGCCGAATCTCTTGATTTGATTGTTTTGATCCGACTGAACCAGATTTATAGGCCCCATCAAAACTAGAACCTTCACCTCATGGCAATGCTCCAAAGAAATCATGCTGTGATGAATATGACTGATGTTTCTTTCTATAGAAGACTTTTAATTTCACCAAAAAAGAACAAATAAAATTTATATATTGTTTATTTTGGATAAAATAGGGGACTAAATTCTCGGGAAGAGAAGAAAATATATTTTATTTTTATTATAAGAGTGATCCGTTCATTTTGCTTGAAATACAAAACAACTTATTTATTTGTTGCGTTCTGATATTCCCAATCAGTACTGGCCAGTATCAGTAATTTCCAAACGCTTCGTACTTATACGAAGAATTACCAAAGCAGTGCCAGTAAAGTCGACCGTCAAAATTTACTGACAAGTACTGGCCAGGAATATCGGAACTCAACTATTGTGCATCATAATCTCGATGTCACTGCTTGAAGTTCAGCTGAGATAGACGACTTCGGTCCAAGTTGCCAACCCACAAATTTCGTCTAAATTTACTATCACTGGGGAAGGGAAATTTCAGAACAAATTCGGCATGATAAGGTTCGCGTTATTTATAAACATCCGTAAGCGCTGCCTCGGCTCCTCAAACAAGATAATTGCTTCCAAATATAGGTTTTTGTTAAGATCATCTCCGATTGGCTGAAATTCAAGTTGGGATTCCTGATTTCACGTCAATAGTGTCAATTTTATATAGGATGTGTTCCGCAAATCAACTTGGTTATTTCTGTTGCCGGTTTTCCGTTACGTAAATATGAAATATTCGGTTGGTTCCTGAAAATAAGGTTAATTAAGGAATTTGATTGGTGAAAAAGCGATCTTTCTGCAAATTTGCTTTCACCAAACCGAAAAGCGAAAACCCCTTGGCAACAGAAAGGTCAACTTATAAGTTTTAGGACGGCTTCCAACAATTCGTTCTTCCGAAAACATCTCATCTACGCTATATCTTAGTGTAGCAAATCAATCATTTTCAGATAGATAAAAAAAATGAGTATTTCGGTACTTATTTAACTTTATTCATACATTCATGCTTAAAAATAGTTAATAAATAAGAGCGCTAAACTCTGTCAGTCATATAATAATATCAAACTTTTTACACTCTCAGTCCAGGGTTGGTGAATCTGACGTATTTTAATAGATCCTCGTTTTCTTCGCATACCCATGGTTTGACGTGGTGACAAGCAACATCATGCCAGTTAACACCATCTTTGTAAAATTGGTTGAGGACGGCCAGACAGTTTTCACTTGCACCACCTTGCTGTGCTTCACGGTTATCAGGTTGAGGTCTTCCGATACCACCAGATTCAGACCAATCATTTTGGTCTCTTTGAGTTGTTGGGGCGAGCTTTTGGAGGACAGCTGTCCAGAACCATCCGTTGACTGAAAGAGGTTGAAGATCAGCCCTGTCGCAACCTTTGAAATCGCAAAGACGTCCAGATGTCCAAATATATTTCACCTATAAAAAGTTTTAATTTATAATAAATTGTAATGGAAGTTTACAGAGATATAGTGCGCGTCGAAATTGTGAAACAAATTCATTTTTTTCATTTCAGTGCGTATGTTCTCTGGGGAACGGCGTGCTGGTGTTTTGTCCAAATGTCTATAATTTTCGAATTTCGAACCGAAATTGGTCTCAAACGAGAAGGGTCCCTATTCTTGTATCGGGGATGGGAGCAAATTGGCGTGTCGACGCTGTTGTCAAGGAAACACGGTGCATTTTTGATGGAACGATAGAGACCATTCATACCATCACATTCAAGAATAGGGTCCTAGGTTGGACTTACTGATGACGAATCCGGTGTTAAAATCTATATCGATTCCGGGACTACAGAGAAGCCTATCGATCTGAAACTTTCAGGGTAGGTTGCATTTCGAAATGCGACGGTTAAAAGCAATTTCAAGCGATGGACCAAAAGCTCCGGTTATTGCCTATATGTCAGTTTGGATAACCGTAACTATAACCAGAGCATTTGGTCCATCGCTTGAAATTAAAGTTCGTTACTAGGAAAAACCGAACAAACAGTTGCGGAGTTATGATCGTTCGAAATCTTCAGGTTATTTCCCTGATATTTTAGTCGAAGCATCATGGGTTGCGTTTTTATTTTAATCGAAATATCTAATAGATTAGTCGTAAATGCATCAAGGCGTTTTTATTTTCATCAGAGTAATTCCGATGAATTTCCAGAGGGTGTTCCCATTTTCCATGTAGTATGTTGATGAACAACCATGCAAAATTTCGTAATGATCGTGTCATTATAACAATTGGAAAAAAAATCGAAATTTCTCTTTAAATATTCTATATTCTGCTGTCACTTTTCAATCAAATAGAGCATATTAAAATTCGATCTAATCTGTATTTTCGGAAGTATTAGGAAAATGAAATTCTGAATGGGTATATTTGAGGAGTCATGAATCATGATTGGGGGGATTTTACCCATTCACGAATTCGGCTTTCGTAATTGAGGTTCAAACCTTCTCTACAAATATCGAGTTTCTAAGTTGTGTTTACGATCGGTCGTGAGGATCCGAAAATATTTCAACCAGGAAGCTATGACTCAAATTTCTTTGACATTTTCCGATTCGATACGTATTTTTGGGAATATTCAGAAAATGACTTTTTGAACTGATCTACAGAATCATTGGTTTCATTTTACCCATTTCCGAATTCAATCTTCGTAATTAGACTCCAAACCTACTCTCTACAAATATTGTGTCTCAAAGTCCTTTATTTCGTGATTATTATCGGCCTTGCGGCCGATCGACATTTTATTATTACGGAGGCCGAATTCGTGCATGGATAAAATTTTGTGGAAAGATTCCGTTTTGAAACACCGAAATTTAATTTTCCCCATATTTCAAAAAATACAGATCCGATTATGCTGAAGTCTATCAAGGTTGAAAATTACGACAGTATTGGGCGGATTTTGCCATCAAAATGGAGTTATCAAAATATTTGAAAACTCAATGCCATCACGAACTCAACCGGCGCATTCATCACGAGAATTACTGTTGTTATTGTGTTCACACGGACAACTGGATAGAATTCAAATTGGTCATGAATATCCACCAATATGTCCTAATTGTTTGAGACTAACTTGATCGGCTCAAAATCCAGAAATAACAGACATTTGCCAATGCGGTATTGGCTTATTCGTTAGAACATACAGGCAAAAATCGTTCACGTACAATATAATTTGGATACCAGATTACCTTTATCATGTCTACCGCATTCTTATACAGCGATGAGGTCATAAGATTTTTCCAATCATATGAAGTCAGTGAAAGTTAATTTTCTTTTACTTTACGATACATGAATAAACAATCAAAATTATCCTGAGGTATGAACCACATTATCACACACGTCACAACAACTTCAATTTCTCTTCACCACTACCTATTGTTCAAATAGAAGAAAGTGAAATTTTATGGCAGCCGTTATAGTATTCTCACACCTGTAATTTCAACATTTTCAGGTTGATGCAAATTATTACTCATATCTAATGAGCATCATAATATCAATAAACATATCTCGAGGTAAAAGCGAATCTCCTCTGAATCATTATTTTTAAATAATTGGATTAGAAAAGTATACAGAATTTTTGTATCCAACTCAAGAATTTTATAACTGATATATTTCATTATGGGAAGACTACAAAGAAATAATTTATGCTGCTAGTCGAAACATTCATATGAAAAAATATATAGTAAAGCACTGAAATGAAGTCAGGAGCTTTCTAGCGATTGTTTAAATTCGAAGCCATTTCCTCACAAAATTTTACATGAATCTTCTAGCCGTCATTTTTCAAGCAAGTACCTTCTAGAAATCACATAGAGACCTAATGTTGTAAAGTGCCCTGGGTAGATTTAGGGTTCCATAGATATATTTCGCATGCCCATTCAAGCTGTGATTTTTCTATCCTATACTCGATTTTAATAGACGACTTCGGCCCAAATCGTGGGTTGGCAACCCACAATTTTCTTCACAAATGTACTATCACTGCGGAACAGGAATTTCAGGACAAATTCGACATGATAAGGTTCGCGTTATTTATAAATATCCGTAAAACTTGCCTCGGCTTCTCAAACAAGATAATTCGTTCCAAATGTAGGTTTTTGTTAGGCTCAAATTTAAGTTGGGATTCCTGATTTCATGCTAATAGTGTCAAGTTTATAAAGGATATGTTCTGCAAATCAACTTGGTTATTTCGGTAGCCGGTTTTTCGTTCTGTAAATATGAAATATTCGGTTGGTTCTTGAAAAAAGTTCAATTACGGAATTTGATTGATGAAAAACCAATCTTTCTGTCAGCAGAACATAGACATATCAAGTCTATGCACCAGAACGACAATCAATGTTTTATGGTTACATATGCAAAGCATAGAACAATCCTTAATTACCTTATGATCCATAGACCATACCTAGTAATTTTTCCATTGTTGTTTGTTGTCTCTTCTATGGTCTATGGTTCATAAAGTAAATAAAGATTGTTCTATGCTATGGATATGTTACCATAGAACATTGATTATCGTTCTGATGACAGAAAGAAAGTTTTTTCATCAATCAAATTCCGTAATTAATCTTTCTTTCAGGAACCAACCGAATATTTTATATTTACGGAATGGAAAACCGGCAACCGAAATATCCAAGTTGATTTGCGGAACATATCCTATATAAATTTGACACTATTAACATGAAATCAGGAATCCCAACTCAAATTTCAGCCAATCAGAGATGATCTTAACAAAACCCGATATTTGGAAGGAATTATCTTGTTTGAAGAGCCGAGGCATCTCTTACGGATATTTATAAATAACGCGAACCTTATGTCGAATTTGTCCTGAAATTCCTGTTCCCCAGTGATAGTAAATTTGTGAAGAAAATTCGGCCCAAGTTGCCAACTTGGGCCGAAGTCGTCTATTCGATCCAAATTAAAATTTTGTAAATATTGACGAAAATAAAACTGGGTCCGATCGTAAATTCGTTAACTTCCGCAATAAACAATGAGACTTGAAATCTAGTACTTGGTCGATAAATGATGTCGTGAAGGTTTATGCAAAATTTCGTGAAAATCTTATGGTAGTCTCTATATAATTTCTTACAGAACGTAGCCGCCGATTTAGAACTCAATAACCGGCAAAACAACTTATAGACTCAAAATTTGTAGCAGTTTTGGTGCTTTTATATCAGAGTGAATGGGGAAAATCCACCGAAAATTGTCAACATTAGAAATAGGTATCATTTTTCCAGTATTTCCGAAAATACATATCCATTCATGAGTTGGGAAATCTGAAGGACAGTAAACGAAATCGAAACTTCGTTTTTAGAACTTTTTTTACTAAGCAGTCCTCACGAAATTGCATAAGGCTTGCGTGGTAGTATTTTGAATTTAATCATCAAGTTCCAATCTGATCTCATCAGTATTTTTGAGACATTGATTACATAAACTGAAAATTTCAAATGGGTATAACTTCAAAACCGTTGAGGGGTTTGGCCTACTAATCAAACATTTAACCCAAATGTATAATTTCTCGAAACTTTCCGTAATAATCTTCCTCCAATATTGATAACAACATATAATCTAAAAAGTTTTACTCGACCGAATTGAGTCCAGGGATGCTTCAGGTAATCCATTCCTAGTTCTAATATCTCATCCTTGTAATCAATCAACAACAGGCAATCTCAGCTTGAGGACCGGTGAAACAGCAAAAAAAAGTAATTCGAACGGGTGCGAGATTGGTTAGAAAATCTAAGAAATCTGATTGAAAAGGTGGGTCTGAAATTATAGAAAAAAAATCTAGAAAAGCACTGACGTGAGGTCAGGAGCTTTTACGCGCTTGTTCAAATTCTAACTACCAGATCAACACGAAATACTGCACCTAATTGCGTGTTGGTAATCTCCACCTGGTTACGAAGTTTCAATCTGATAGCATTCGTACTTCTTGAGATATTGCGGAAATAACGTTAAAATTCAAAACAATGAAATTTGGTTCAACATTTTTCACTATATCTCCGAAAGTAAATATCGGATCGAATTGAAATTTGGAACATTGCTGACAAATACTGACTTTAAGGTTTGTGCCAAATTCCATTGAAATCTAATCAATATTTTTAAAGAAAAAAAAATTTTCATCGAAAACTTACAAAATTTCGTATTAAAATTTTGTTTAAATTTTCTAAAAACTAGATCCACACGAAATTTTGTTCTAAGTTGCGCGTTGATATTCTAAAACTATCCACGGAGTTTCAATCTGATCGAGTTAATATTCCATAAGATATCGAGGAATTAACCTCAAAATTTCAAATGGGTCTAACTCCGAAACTATCCAACCGATTTCACCCATTGACGAACTCAACCGAAATATTTGACCTCCAAACCTAATCTGACAATTTCACGTCGCTAAGTCTTTTCCTTCGGAAGTAAGAGCACATACCGACGGACGGACGGATAGAATTGAATTTGACCTGGGATTCTTCTTCAGGGAGTTCAACCCCATCGTTTGAGACCACTTTCGGCTGAAAATTCGAAAATTACAGACATCGTGACGAAATGATAACGCGCTGTTTCCTAGAACAAGCTCGTAATAATTATACTTTATTGCTGACTAGTACTTGTACTCTCTTTCAAATTTCGACTTCTTGGGCAGCACGCGTCTGACTTGACGTGTTTTGTTTTGCTTGTATTGTGTCATTGTTGTTTTTCATCAATCAGGAAAGAGGGAAAAAACCTAGAAAAGCACTGACGTGAAGTCAGCAGCTTTTACGCGCTTGTTCACATCGCGAAATGGCGACTTGGAAAATTCAGTGAAATTCAAATGGAATATGAAAATTTCCAAAAAAAAAAGTTTTTTTTCAAATTTTTCCATGGATAATTCTTCTAATCGATACTTTCCATCTTCCAACCAAGTTTCATTCCGATTAGAGAAATATTTTTCGAGTTATTGAAAAATCAATACACAACACAAAAACTATTCGGCAGATTTGGCCCATTATCAACTTAACCGAGATATTCAGGATCTTAACCTAACCTGAAAATTTCAAGACTCTAGGTCCTTCCTTTCGAGAGTTACAGCACACGGTCGGCCGGACGGAATTGAATTTGACCACGGATTCTTCTTCAGGGAGTTCAACCCAATCGTTTGAGACCATTTTCGGCTGAAAATTCGAAAATTACAGACATCGTGACGAAATGATAATCCATTACCGATTTCTAATTAGCGGTAAATTACTGTCAGAAAATGCTTCAAGGAATAGCACCATCATTTGGAATTCCTTTGAAATCACTCCCGATTCAAGCCACATAAACATACATGTAGGTAACCTATAATCCAAACAGTCGAGTTATAGTGGTGAGGTTTTTGACCCCTCAAGAAGTAGGTATAACGAACTTACAGAATTTCTTTACCTTCTTAGAAAAGAAACTTTCTCAAAGCAAGAGAACATACCGATAACGTGACCTTCTCGAGTTGAAAATGAAATTAATTCAAATAAACTCTTGGGGAACATGGCACTTAATGCTTTGAGGAAATGATTGACTCAAAGGTGTACTTATACATACTTCATCATATAGCTATGAATTTGGTAGATTCATTAAATGTTCATCCATTATCCATTTGAAATGCTTTCTTATTCTCATTACCATAGCTATCTGTTTATTCAAGCTCAACTAACACATTTAGAATTATCCGTTGATGTGCAAGATTGGATTTATATAGTGAATCTGCTCAAAGAGATGACCTGGGAGCTCAACATTCGTAGATCATGTCCGTGGTTCAAATACGAAAAACGATTTCGTGAGGGGGAAAAATTCGCTCAATAAATCTGTAGATATATCCATTTTATTCACTCCTATATTCCGGAAAATATTCGAATCAAAATTAAGACCTTGATGGCCCCAAAAACATTTTTTTGGAAGTTTATTTTTAACTCAAACCTCCGATTTTCACTCCTCGGTGCTAATCAGTACGGCCATATATTACAAAATTTCTCTGGACCATCATTTCAGTTGGTGTGATTCTATAGGTCCACTTCAGAGTAAATTGAACTCTCTTCTTCATACTCAACTAACTTAGAACTGTATATTTTTTCAACTTCTAAAGTTTAATGGCTTATGGAATTCTTTGTTTACCACCTAGACAATCTAATAAAATTTTGAATGGGTATATCTACGGATTCTTTGGGTGGATTTTACCCATTCACGAATTCGCTCTTCGTAATTAAGCCCAAAATCTTCTCTACAAATATCGAGTTTCTAAGTCGTTTCTTCCGGAAGTTATTATGTTTACGGTCGGCCGTTAGCACGATTGTTGAATCAGTATTTCTTGAGTTAGGCTGAAGAAAACAACGATATCGAGAAGAAAACCCCGAAATTCTATATCTATATAATATTTTTTCCCAATATCTCCAAAACTAATAGCCGTATTGAATTGAAATTTGGTACACTGCTGTGAAATATGAAGCTCAAGATATAGCTAAAAATTTTCTCGAATATGAACGTTTCAGAAAAAAAAAATTTTTTTCGAAAATTAAGCGACCCATCGATTTCAACGAAATTCCGCTCAAAGTTGCGCGTCATTATGCTCCAACTAACTGCCAAGTTCCAATCCAATCGCTCCAGTAGTTACTGAAATATGAGGGAACTAACTCCAAAATTTCAAATGGCTATAACTCAGAAACTATTCGGCCGATTTGGCTGATCAGCCAATTTAACCTTGGCATTCCGATGCGCGAACTACTCTACAACTTTCAAGTCGCTGACCGGCTCCGTTCGACAGTTATATTGTTCACGGTCGGACAAAATCGATTTTGACACCGGATTCGTTATCAGTGAGTCCAACCTAGTCGTTTGAGACCATTTTAGACTCAAAACTCGAAAATAACAAACATTTGGACATAACGATAGCACGCTGTTCCCCTAGAACATGCGCACAAAAAACCATAAAACAATTTTTTGAACTCACATTTTCTCCAACGATCCTTTGTTTGATCCATTCATTTTCAGCACTGGTCTCTAAAGAAATTAAGTCCATACATCTTTCTCTACAGAAGTTTCTTCCATCTAGCCAATCTTTTTCTACTCCACGAGTTTGGGGATCTCTCCAACTGAAGAAGTATCCTTTGGCTGTAAAAGATATATAACTTTAATGTTAGGGTTAAATAGTAGAAACTTTTACAGAATTACAAAAACCGAATATAGTCAATGAAAAAAGCAAGTGTGAAAATGCCATATCGAATAATAACATCTTGCAGAAAAAGTTTCAGAAGGTCATGAAGGTTGGTGCTTTCTTTAGGTCAAAGAAAGTTAGATCTGTTGATTAAAAGGGGACGATATAAGTTACTTCCGAACTATGAACTATGTAAACATAACATTCTCTCTAATAACTTGCATTGAGTCTATAACCTTATGAATTGCAGCTCTATCTAGTTCAGGGGTTCCCAACCTTTTTTTTGGTCAAGGACCACTGTTGTATCTTTCTTGTTAGCAGGAACCACTCTGCGGGTATAATAAAAACACAGTGACGACTGGCTCATCGCCCGCTAAATTTGAAACCATTTCGCGGATCACTGATCTAGTTGAATACAAATTTATTGGAGAATTATTCAAAATATGGATAACTCTATTCATTAAACGTAACAGAATCCCCTTCTTCTCCGAAAATTTCTAGGAAAGCACGGACGTGAAGTCAGCAGCTGTTACGCTCATGTTTACATTCGTTGCCAAAGCGGTAATCTCTTATATGGTCCCATGAAATTTTGCATGAACTTTTAATCTTCCTGGTTTCAATCAAGTACGTATTAGAGGTCGATCTAATATGTACCATTAAAATTTTCATTTTTCCAATATTTCCAAAAATACACATTGGATCGAATTAAACTCTTATACTTGATTGAAAAATTATAGCTTGAAGGTTCATGCAGAATTTCATGATAACTTTATGAAAAATAAAATTGGTAAATCTCTCAATCATAGGTGCATTTATCAGGGTATACATGAAGAGATGACCTCTTTGGCGACAAATTAGAATGGCACGATCAATCAGAAATTTTACACAAAGTTATACATCAACATTGTTTCCGAGTTACATCATGATCAAATCATGATTGAGTGTTTCCTGAACTAACAAGTAGACCGAGTAATAATCACGAAATCTGACATTTTTCCGGAATACATCCAAAAATTAACTCTATATCGAACTTAAATTTGGTACACTTCTGTGAAATATGCAACTCGAGGTTTGCAAGATTCATTCGAAATCTGAAAAATTGTTATTGAAAAAAAAATCATCAGCATTTTCTTACTAGCTATCAAGTTTCACCTTGATTTGTTGCGGAAATAACAACGATACCTGGGAAAAACCACAAACTTCGACATATTTTCACCCAGTATCCCTGGAAATTCAATAGACGACTTCGGCCCAAGTTGCCAACCCACAATTTTCTTCACAAATTTACTATCACTGGGAAACGGGAATTTCAGGACAAATTCGACATGATAAGGTTCGCAGTATTCATAAATATCCGTAAAAGATGCCTCAGCTCCTCAAACAAGATAATTCCTTCCAAATAAAGATATTTGTTAGGCTGAAATTTAAGTTGGGATTCCTGATTTCATGTTGATAGTGTCAAGTTTATGAAGGATATGTTCCGCAAATCAACTTGGTTATTTCGGTTGCCGGTTTGCCGTTCTGTAAATATGAAATATTCGGTTGGTTCCTGAAAAAAAGGTTAATTACGGAATTTGATTGATGAAAAAGCAATCTTTCTGTCACCAGAACATAGACATATTAAGTATATGCACCAGAACGACAATCAATGTTTTATGGTAACATATCCATAGCACAGAACAATCTTAATTTACCTTATGATCCATAGACCATACCTAGTAATTTTTCCTTTGTTGATTGTTGTCTCTTCTATGTTCTATGGATCATAAAGAATGAAATGAAGATTGTTCTTTGCTATGGATATGTTACCATAGAACATTGACTGTCGTTCTGGTGACAGAAAGAACGTTTTTCATCAATCAAATTCCGCAATTAACCTTTTTTCAGGAACCAACCGAATATTTCATATTTACGGAATGGAAAACTGGCAACCGAAATAACCAAGTTGATTTGCGGCACATATCCAATATAAATTTGTCACTATCAACATGAAATCAGGAATCCCAACTTAAATTTCAGCCAATCAGAGATGTTCTTAACAAAACCCTATATTTGGAAGGAAATATGTTGTTTGAGGAGCCGAGGCATCTTTAACGGATATTTATGAATAACGCGAACCTTATCATGTGGAATTTGTCCTGAAATTCCCGTTTCCCAGTGATAGTAAATTTTTGAAGAAAATTCAGGGTTGGCAACTGGGGCCGAAGTCGTCTATTCGGACCAAACTGAAGTTGGTACACTGTTTGGAATATAGGCTTCAGGATCTTTGCAAAATTCATCTAAACCCGATGAATAATTTCTGAAAAATCGCGAAAAAACGGACTATACAGTCCCAAAGCAATTCTGCGAGTTGTTGCACGTTGGTATGCTCCCAACTACCTGCCAAGTTTCGATCCGATCGGTCAAGTAGAAGTGGTTTCTGAGATATTGAGCAAATAGCCTCCAAAACTGAAATGACTATAACTCCGAAACAGTTTCGCCGGTTTGGTGTGAACGTAATGCGCGACCTACCTTCTGAAAGTTTCAAGTCGATAGCTTGTTTCTTTCGACAGTTATCGTGTCTCCGGCCGGACATAATCGATTTCGATATCTGTGAGTCCAACCTAGCCGTTTGGGGCCACTTCTTTCGGAAAAAAATTATAAAATTACAGATATTTGGACACAACGATAGCACGTTGTCCCTTAGAAGATGCGCGCAAAAATTGGGGTATAGCACATCAAACTGTTACTTTAGATGGGTTTAAAGGACGTTCATGAAAGGACTCAAAGGTTAGCTGTGCCCTGTAACGACAGTTTTGACGATACGAAGCCAATAACGTCATATTGGGGGCCATTGGCTGAATCTTATACAGAGTCCATTTCCTTCGTGTCCTCCTAATTATCTATATTCTAAGAAACACCTTGTAGGTAAACAAGAATGTTAATGAAACCTCATATTAAAATAATAAATATCTGTGTATTGTGATTACCATCGAATCTGTAAATCATTAAGCACAAGAATTATAATTCCACAATGAAAACCATATGATGCCATCGTTAATCTTTAAGCAAATTACACCTTTTAAGTATATCGAGAAAAGCAAGTTCTAATAGAAAGTAGAATATCTGGGAGTGTTAATAACTGACTCATGACTTTCGAAAGCTTGTAAGCCCTGCACTGGTAAAACTATTCAAGAATTCAGAAAACAACAGGCATTTTTGTTGGATGCTTAGGAAAAAATGTGAACTAATATATAACGAATTTGTTCACCTGATTTAGAATGAATTATTTCTTCGTATGGAGATAAAAATTATTCTGTTTTTCGGTTAGTCTTATGTTGATACGATGAATATCGTAAAGAAAACTTTTTTCCTGCTATCTGAATATCTTATTTCAGGATATAATATTCTCATCAGATCCTAGAGTTTGTATTGAGTTTTCGAGTCAAATTTTTCTGTTGAAGAATTACCGAGGGAAACTTGTGAATTCCGCACAATAAATTCAATTCTTCGAAGGCAAAATAAGCAATTTTTGGGTTCGAAGAGAATGCCTTTGCATTTTGAAACAATTTTTTGCACATTTTATTATTTTTGAAAAATAGAAACGATAAAAGTTTCGGTTATTATTAACATTTTGGTATCTGCAAATGAGGATTCTATTTTTGGTCTTATATACCTACTCAAGTAAATGGTATGAATATAAATCTGCAGTCGTAACTTGGCGGTCTATCTTGGTTACGAAGAACTTTTTCTGCTATCAGAACAATTGATTACTAACTACTCTGAGTTAGTTCACAACTATTCGCTGTATTTTCTTTGCTTATGATCACAGTCGAATTCCATAAATGAATGTTCGATTAAATCGATGTTTTTCAATAAATCAACGAATGAATATTTTTGAACGCTTACTTGTGAAAATGGTTGGGGATGATTGATGAACCAACAAAAAGTAAAAGATAATTGATCTGATTGCAGAAAAATTGGTCTGAAAAGGGACTTTTTCGGAATTTTGGTGACCCAAAACTAAGACAGACCGCCTAGTTTCACTGCAGATTTATATTCAGACCAACTTGAGTACCATGTATAACCAAGAAAATAATCCTCGTAAGGTGCCAAAATATTTACCACAGATTTGAAAAAAATCTGTGCAAAATTTATGACAATATGGTCTAAAGAAACATTTCCTCGATTCTTTTCATAATACCTCTTGGAGAGGGTTGGAACACGACTAAGAAAAAAGTGACGGATGAAGGGAAATCGTACCAACTATGCACCTATTTCCGAAAAATTGTACATCGGGAACACGAATTGAATGAAGAGAATTCGAGCCGAATTTGGATCTATTATCAAAAAAAAAAAAAACTGCGGAAACTCGAATTTATACCAACCCAGGAAAGGCTTATTGTGCTCACATAGGATCAGATTTTATTTAAATTTAATCACTGATACAAATTTTATTACTCATAGTATGACGATAATATCTATATTCCGTATTCTAATTTCAAGACCTCAAAAAATTTTGAAATTTTTTGACAACTAGGGAAGGACCCTTACAGAACAGATTTGATACGTTGGGATTCCCGATATTTATATATCTATAAACTTGCTCTGGGTATACGGTAATTGAATCCGAATATCGATACCAAGATCATGTCTGATTGGCTGAAAGTTGTGTTGGCCCCTAGTCGGCCATTTTCAGGATATCAAAGGACTGTCCAAGCATTCGCTGTTGGGTTAACAATTAACAACTCTGTTCCTGACGTCACTCAAGGAAACAGTAACATAGCCTGCGCACAGCGTGACAAATTTTGGTAGAAATCTACTTTTTTGGTAGATTTTAGTAGTATTTCGAACTATCTAAGTAGAATTCTACTTTCAAGTGTTGAAGCAGCAGAACGCTTCTGTCTGAGTTGAGAAGTGGCACAACCTAACCTAACCTAACTATAATCGCATGAATTATGTGAAAAAATAGCACAACTCGTATAGATCCCGTCACACTCAATAAGTGTCACAGATTACAGAATAAGTATATCGTATTGCCCATCATAGGTGCGTGTGTGCGCTACATTTTCTCACATTTTCATTGTTTCCATCCGTAACGGAAGAGCCTTTCATTTAGGGGAATGTATAAGAATATCTGCGGAATCATTGGGTGGATTTTACCCATTCACGAATTCGGCCTCCGTAATTAAGGTCCAAATCTTCTCTACAAATTTCTAAGTTGTTTCTTTCGGAAGTTATTGTGTTTACGGTCAGCCATTATCTTCTGGAAGGAACTACTTAGAAACCCGATATTTGTAGAAAAGATTTAAGGCTTAATTACGAAGATCGAATTCTTGAATTTTGAATTCCGTAGATATACCCATTCAAAATTTTATTTTTTCAATATTTTCAAATATACAGATTAGATCGAATTGAAATCCAGTACTTTATCGAAAAAAACCCTAGAAAAGCACTGCCGTGAATTAAGTCAGCAGCTTTTGCGCGCATGTTCAAATTCGTTGCCAAAGCGGTCATCTCTATTGAACATGCGCGCAAAAGCTGCCGCCTTCACGGCAGTGCTTCTCTAGCTTTTTTTGCTGAGCGAATGTTAATTACTGCACGAAACATTAAAGTTTTCTACTTTCCTTCCAACATAAAGTGCTAAAGACTGCTCTTAGGTAGCAGTAGATTTTCAGTAGATTTCTGTAATTGATTTTGGTAGAAAAAAGTAGATTTCTACAGAAGGTTTGGTAGATTCTGAAAAAAATAATTGGTCACGCTGCCTGCGCATAACACAATCGGCCTCCTAACTCACACGAGAAAAACCAAGGAAAATCAGATTGAATTACAGTGTTCAAAACATTTAGATCACTCACCATCAGGGGTCCTTTCGTGAATTACTCTCTGAGCACATAACTGGGCATTTGGCAGATGCAAACTGCGACCATTAGGAAACTGAGCAACTGCAGCAGCTACCAACACACAGAGAAAAACACACACCCCTTGCATTTTTCTGAAAAATAAAATCAAGAAAATTATTTGAAATCTCGACAACCTAGACCTAGACAAGTAACCAAGTTAGCGCCTTAGTTGTAAACTGTTTCTTTCCGTTGTTATCCAAAATTTGTGGAACTGATTTAATGATAAATTAATCGATAGGTTCGTTAAATACCAAATTTTCAATTTCGCTTGTAGCAATTCGATATAATATTACAATAACGAAAAAATTAAAACTGTATGTGATAACTGATTTTGAAAATTTTGTCGATGTTCATTTTTGAATATATGTTAGCTAGATATCACCCAATTCAGTGTTCTAAAATATACATTTTTGCCGGAATGTTTTTTTCATATGGTGTCAGATTAATAGGTTATCATCAATGAAAAATTTATTGTCGAAACTGAAGGTGAGGTAACAATTCCAATGCTTCGAAATATCGGAGGTACATTTTCACATCAGTATAAATAAACAGATGATAATCGTTATATTTTACTGATGATAACTCATGAACAGTTATTCAAAATAATTCATTTAAAATACGGCATCTCATTGCCAAGCTATTAACTCCTAAAAATCCGCTTTGTTGTTAGAATAATAGGAAGTATATTTATGATACGAAAATAATATCGCTTCCTACAACCTTTCATGATCATAAAAGTGAAACTATCGGACCGAAATTAGTAGCAAGTAATAACATGCTATAATTAAGGTTGTAAAAACCTGTTTCCGAAGTGAAGCGACTCTTTGAATGGGTCAGACAAAAAATAGTTATCACTTCATCTCAAAAATCCACTCTTATGACAGATTAATTGTACCTTATCCACAATTATTGTTATTCTTATTATTATTGCTCGGTATAATCAGAATCTGAAAACTGTTTTCATTTCGTAATAAAACAACTTTAATTGTATTATTATTATATTTTCAGCGATTTTGGGGAATTCCTGGTTATATCTATTTACTTGAAAGTGAATGATTAACGTTATCAAAAAATTTCTAATCTGTTTAAGGAATAAACTCCTCAACATGAAGTCAGGTTTCATCTACATATAATTGATTCATTAAACTATGTAAAGTTGAACTATAAGGAGGTAAATTGAAAGTCAGTAACTTTTGCGCGCTTGTTTAAATTCATTACCAAAGCGATACCGATACCATCCCCACTAAATTGACGATTTGATCATTTCAGTATCTCTTGACATCTTGAGGAAATAATCTCAAAATTTCTAATTAATCAAGAAATCTTAATTTTTTTCCAAATTCAAATTTGAAACACTGTTGTTAAATATTTGCTCCAAGGTCTGTGCTTTATTTTACGTGAACTGTCAAACAATTTCGAAGTACTTTTCGATATATTGTTCAAAATATATATATAGTATGCCATTAGTATGAATTCAATTTTCCAGGTGAAAATGGGAATTGTTGAATGATTATGACTTATGTAGAATCTTTAAAAGCTATAAATCAATTCTCAGTATATGTCTATGTGTTCAGTAGGGTCAGTTTTGCCTCTTTAATCTGAAGTCCCGATTATGATATTCATATTAACAGAATTGAACGTATTCAAAGCAAAATGCTCAGATTTTTAACTTTGAAATGTAATTTTTACTATGAGAATCAAGATTTTATTGTCAGCACGTAAACATTTTTATCTTTTATCCCTTCAGGACAGGCGTAAAATGAATGATTTCCTTATGATGAAGAAAATTGTAAGTGGTGAGTTGCAGATGGCTGACCTAAATGTGCCAACTGTGTCAGAACCTTCGAAACTTTTTTCATCCCCTAGAGGAGAACCAATGCCTCGAAAAACCAACCTCTATTTCGAATGCTCCACGCCTGTAACGAACTCCGGGAAGTTGTAGACAATTTTTATGGTAATGTTTTTAATTCGGAAGTGCTCCTGAAAAAACATTTTCTCTCGATATACATATTTTTGTTGTTGTTTGTTGAACTTGGTTAATTAGTTTGTCACTGCTTACTAGATTATTCTACGAATACTATTTTTGGGTAAATCCTGTTATAATTCCTTGTAAACAAATAAATAAATAGGTATAGAACGGGAAAATAGAGCAGTCTTTTAAACTATAAACAGGTTCGTGATAAATATTTGTTAAGAATTCGACAATAAGGATTTTCTTCACGAAGAAACTAAACAACAAAAATTTAGTTTTCTGATTTAATGGATATCTAAAGAAACCCTATAAATCAAGAGACGCACACATTTTTGAATTCTTTTCACTGACCCATCATGTGTAGATTATTTAGTTACCTTTTGTTATGTTTTGGTTGATTTATGGCTTTCACCTTATTCGAATGATAGCTAATAGTTTTATACGTATGTCTGTGTTATCCTTCACTTGCTCGCATTGCTGAGACCTTATAAATAACAACCCTGATGTTATTATTTTGTACCTGAATATACGTTTCACGATTCACGAAAGATACTAGGTAGAGATAATAAGAGCTACTCTTTAGTTGCACAAAAATATGATTAACAATGAAAATATTGAAAAGATTGAATAATCTAGATAAATTTCAATCTCATACGAGGAAATTCGCGTTCATTTTTGAAATCTTTTCCATTGAAGAAAACCAATTTGTTTGAAAATTTTCATGTTCAGTAGACACATTTTCTCACGTGAAGAAGTTGAAACTAAAAGCCAGGTTCATTTCTCGCGTTCACTGAAGAATAACCATTGAAAAATCCATTATTTATCAACTCAACTCACCGGTTACACTAGTTCTCTTTCACAATAAACGATTCCTGCGTGTGTCGCACTGCGATGTACTACACAAATTAGAAATGAAGAGTCTTGAGGATGATACCTGTATTTATACCGAGGTGGGGCATGAAAAACACCGCCACGGAATAATAAAAAGAAATTGAAACGAAAAACTAAAGAATCGGTTTATGATGTCTTCTATGCTTTATACACCTAATAATAAGAAATTAAAGAAATTCATTATAAATTTGTGCGTTCGTCCTGAATTTGGAATTATTGGGAGAAGAAGTTTGCACATCAGTATCTTCAGCCAATGTTTATTCTATACCTATTTGTTTATTCTCGTGTGGTCGAAAGGCAAGTAATTACGAGGGAATATTTCAGTTCAATATTCTGATATTAACTATATTTGGAGAATTCCAACAATAAGACTTGGGAAAAATTATGTTCACGATATCAAATATTCAAAAGATTCTTAAGCAGATTTAACGACAAGTGCTTTTTTTGGCTAGAGCATTATAGATAGTTCATACAATTAATTAGGGGGTTTCTATAACAATACTTTGATTGATATAGTGTGATTCGGTTGAATTCATTAAAATTGGATTTTCATGGTATGACCTAGAGTAAAATTATTTGCATTTGATAAATGATTAAACTGAACACATAATTAATTCTTCCAATGAACCAAAGTTTTTGCGCTCATGGTATAAGGAAACGCGTGCTATCATGTTGCCCATATGTCTGTAATTGTGGAATTTTCCCAAAAATGATCTTAAACGTCTAGGTTGGACTCACTGATGAATAATCTGATGCCAAATTCGATTCTGACAGAAAAATCAAGCTATAATTGAAACTTTAAAGCTACCTTTTGTGCGAGGGAGATTCGGGTATTTGGGTAATCGGAGATTCTTCCCTATTGGCCGACGACGATCACGTGACCGTCGTTGACCAATAGGGTGAATCTTTCGGCCAATAGGATGAATCTCCGAATCTCCCTCGCACAAAAGGTCCCTTAAGGGTATGTCGCGCATCGAAATGTGACGGTTGAGTTACATTTCACATTAGAATTTTTGCGGTTATTATCTCAATGGTAGGATTGTAGGCACTGTAAGAAAATCGAAAATTTTCTGATTTTTTTTCTATTCATCAGATTCCAATTAGGTGAATATGTAACAACAGAGTGTCAAGTTTCAGCACTCCGATATTTATTTTCGGATATATTGTTGAATTTCGTTGGTATTTCCTAATAATCGTTATTATTTCCCACATTACTCAAGAAATTCCAGCTTGGCAACCAATTTGAACATGCCTGCAAAAGCTGTTGACTCACGTCAGTAGGTACTTTCCACAGAATTGACATCTTAGCAAAACTGATACATCCTCGCAGTATAACTGTACCTGCAGTTGATTTTTCCAAAACTTATTTCTATCGATTATATATAAAGTAATCTGTTTTTCAAATTTGAAAAATGATATTGATCATCCTCGAAGATGTAATCCCAATAAAGTCCCGCAAAAACATTCGAATTATTATTAAACAGCTGCCTTGGTTTTGTTGCCAAACTCGAAAGGATCTATATTTCTTGAAATATATGAAAATATTAAATGAGAACAGAAATACGGCTTTCAATATGTGTTGTTTGGAATAAACCTTGTAAAACACAGTTTTTTGGGTTCACTGTGTAGATAGACTGATAATAAACAGTCTCTGATACACAAATACCTTTTGGCGTCTGACAGACGGTTATTTATCTAGAGATTCTAGAGACATACCATTACGTAGTATAGTAACGACATGTTGCTTGACGAAACGAACAGCTTTCCGAGTGTATATCGTATGACGAAGGTGCGCATTTAAGCTTCAACACACACTCGAAATCGGTACTTTTACGCCAATGAATAATCAAAAATCTGAATATTATTTAAATCATTTTCACTACTCTACTGAAAAAGTTAGCGTGGAAGTGCTAATTCTTCGGTTTTGGAATGGAAAAAGTTGTCTGGAGTCACAAGTGAATAAGAGGGGCTTGTTTAAAAAGATTTGCTGAGTTTTGATCAGCAATTATCCGATTCGCTTTCGTTAAGAAAATACAAGCATTTGAAAAATTATATTTTCATGTTCAAATCATAATTATAAATGGAAATTTTGATACAATAAAAATTGTTCAAAATGTCCACCTTCGGCTTGAATGCAAGTTCACATCGACGAACTAAATCAGATTTGGGTCGTTTCGTACTTGGTTTGCTGCATCTTGAATTCTAAGTAATTGTTGATGAAATTCGATTCCAACATAATAAACAAGCTGCTTCACATGGCCCCATAAATAAAAATCTAAGGGATTTAGATCAGGCGAACGAGGTTGTCATTGTATTGGTCCTCCTTGACCTATCCATTTATTCGGGAAATGTTCATTCAGCCAACTGACTACTTGTCTCCCTCGATGTAGTGGTGCACCATCGTTCTGATACCACATATTTCCTACAATGTTTAGCTCTAAGTCATCAATGAAGTCAAAAAGATTGTGCTCCAAAAAATCTTTATACAAATCTGCATTTAAACAGTCATTTATAACATGTACTAGCATCAAATCATTGTTGAAAATCCCACCCCAAACGTTTACACTGAAACGTTGCTGACATCGTCTTTGTCTAATGACATATGGATTCTGCAGTGCCCATACATGTTCATTGTGGTTATTGTTGATACCGTCCTTAGTGAAACAAGCCTCGTCAGATCACATGACAAGCGAAATAAATCTATTATCTTGGGGATGTTGTTGAAGTAACCATCTACAAAATTCTAACCTTCGTAATCCATCGTCAGCATGTAAAGCTTGTACATTTTGTCTATGAAATGGATGCAACATTTCTCCTTTCAAAACACGCCATACGAAATTTGGTGATAAATGAGCAGTATTGCCTGTTTCTCGAAATCTTCGGAATGATGCACAAAATACTGTGTGAGCAGGTTGGTGTCTATTAGAATATTTTCTTCGGTATTCTCGAGCTGCTCTTCTGGAGTTACCATTAGAATACCCATATTCAAATACAATATCTGCATATTCCTGAGTCGTGAAAGAATGCATTGTTATTCAAAACGTATACCAAGGGTCAAATCAATAATTAAAATAACGTCAATTACCTTATCAACCGATATTTAATGTCGGTATACATGATCAAAACATGGAAATAAATTTTTTCAAATGCTTGTAACTTCGAAACGAGAACGAATCAGATCTATGTTCATAGGAAAAAAAATTTTCAGAATAAGCACAGCTACCATCTGTCAAAGTTTGTCATAGAGCTTGTAGAACACCCTGTATAATATTTATTATATATTTCCTTTACTTGAACGACTGTTCGCATGCTTTCGACGTGCCATCTCTTGACGATGATAGATAGATAGAATCAATATATAAATATCTAAATATATCGAAACTCCTAACTCGTGAATATATTGTTTATTAAATTCAAATATATTATCTCATGAATTAATTATTTGCTCCAAGTAATGAGTATATTGATTGAAAATAGATCTTTATGTAAACACACTTTTGCCTAAAGAGCGCCTCATAATTCTAATCCTATGTGGAGGTATAAACGGGGTTTAAATAAATCACGGAAAACCAAACCATTGTTTCGTATTCCAAAATACAATTAGTCAATTGGTAACAAGCATGAGTAAAAAGTAAAAGTTCGGAAGACATGACATGATAATGGAAAAGGGGCTTGGCAAAGCAATAAAATTAGCTATCGAATAAGTTTCCAGTTAATGAGTAGGTATTCATCGAAAAATAATTGCTCCGAAAATGATGTAGTGATTAATTGAAAAATAATCATGTTACTATTAATGGATCTTTTATACTACGTCGTTTTCAAATATCGATAGGAGTTTCGATGGAATTACACACTATATATACCTAGAACAATAAAAAAATCTAAAATTCGATATCTCAGGAACTGTTAGTTAGATATCATTTTGACAATTGACATTTTGAAAGAACTATCATTACTTGTTTCAATTTCGAGCTTGAAACCCTATATAAAGGGCTGGTTGGGTGTGTTTGCAAATATATTTTAGATCTCTTGACGATTTCAGATCGAATAAATATATTCACAATATATTTTGTAATCTGTGTTCACATTTTCATATAACTCAACTCATGAATATGTTGTGTTTGGTATAAAATAAATATATCGGGCGGAAAATGAATGCATCGTCACACGATATTTATATATTTGCAAACACATGTTCGTTCCAAACGCAACCTCATAAAAACTACCATTGAAAATTTCAAGACCCGGGATCTCCTATTTCGTAAGGAACTGTGATAACGGCATCATCTGTCAATCATTTGAGACCATTTCGGGTAAAAATTACCGATATTTAGACGAAATGACAACACCTTTTCCCTCCAGAAAAAAAACTGAAATTCTTAGTGTAATGAGGGTTCAAGCCCATGCATGTATGAAATATATGAGGCGCCGTTTGAGAATAAAGTGTGTTTGCAAATATATTTATATTCCAGTCAATATATTGTATGATGATATATTTGTTTATCGTTCCGATATATTCATATTCTACCAAACACAATATATTTAGGAGTTGGGAATTTCAAATTTATAAAGAGTCAGATCGAATATATTTAGTGATTCGGTCTACCAAACAATGTCAAGAGATGGCGCTTTGAAATCACGCTTACAGTTTTCGGCAATCCAGCAATCCAAGTTTGAAAGAGCTTGAAAATATCGATAATCAGTTCCCATTTCGATATGGTTTGTGAATATTTAAAGTTATTCCTCCAATATTTGTTTCAATTATCGTCTTAAACTTCGATTTCAATCAAAATTGCTGGAAACTGTATACTTATGTATGCTTGCCGCGCGCCCTCTGTGGAAGTTGTTCGATAGATCGAATTAATAAATATATTGCATCTTCCACTTTTAAATATACTTAACCAAACTAGTAAATATATCGTGATTGGTAGGAAACAAGTATATCGGAACGAAAAATGAATATTGTTCAGCAACTAATAAATACAGTGCGCGTCAAAATTATGGAAATAATTCATTTTCTCAGATGAAAAATATTTGGCAACAAAATCCTGAAACAGGTCAATTTTGTTTAATTTTTACCAAATTTTATGCATTTTTGAAGGATTTTTGTAGCACACTGTGCCGTCCCCATCAACCCTCTAAATTTTTTGAATAGGGAAAGTAGGTCATGTGGTACTTTTTTGGCAAGGTCTTTGTATCTTCTTTACAGGCGTGCAGACATTTTCAAGAAAAAAAATTTTTTTTTGAAAAATTACTTACTTCAAAGAGGTTTTCAGTATGTACACTTTGTCATGGCTCATTTACTTCGAGACGATGGTACCTGATGAAATTTATCACCGAATGAAAGTCGACCATCACAGTTTTGTTCATACACAACTTTCAACCCCTAAGAACCTTTTAATGGAAAAAAATGGAGGGTTTTGAAAGGGGTTGAGAGTTGTGAATGAACAAAACTGTAATGGTCGACTTTCATTCGGTGACAAATTTCATCAGGTACCATCGTCTCAAAGTAAATGAGCCATGACAAAGTGCACATACTGAAAACCTCTTTGAACTAACAATTTCTTTAAAAAAAAAAGTTTTTTCTTGAAAATTTCTGCACGCCTGTAAAGAAGATACAAAGACCTTGCCAAAAAAGTACCACATGACCTACTCTCCCTATTCAAAAATTTAGAGGGTTGATGGGGACGGCACAGGTTGCAACAAAAATCCTTCAAAAATGCATAAAATTCGGTAAAAGTGAAGAAAAGTTGACCTGTTTCAGGATTTTGTTGCCAAATATTTTTCTTCTGAGAAAATGAATTTGTTCCATAATTTTGACGCGCACTGTACATCAACTCGAAAATAAATACATTTGCAAGCCGATTTTTGTCTGTAACGGCGCCTCATAGAAATATCTCCTAATCCTGTACACTGAAATCAATTTTTCCGAGTAGTCTCTTACATTACCATAACAGTAATACGTTCCGATTCATTGGTTTCACTCACACCTTAAAGTAATTTAGGAGAAATCGGGAATTCCTCATCAGTATTGGCATATGCGGAGAGTGACCTAGAATTTTCCTGTGTGCGAATTTGTACGAAGCATGTTCGAACAATCATAATCGAGTCGAATTTCGAGGAAGTGAAGTTCACTATGATGGAATTCAATTTTGTACAATTCGAGGAATACTTTAAATAATTTCAATTTAAATATAATATCCATTCACTCGACCCTACCTATATTGTATAAATGAATACAATTCTATTTATGTAAGTTGTGACGATGAAGTTTATGTACAGAAGTCACGTTTTCAATACGGAAAAAAGTAGACATTAATATAATAATATGATGAGTATACTATGGATTATATTCAGGAATTGCTTCATTGCTGAAATTTGTTTCGGAAAAATATAATGCTTCGATTTTTACGGAACAGCTGTGATTTTTCGGATGAAATTTCGTCGAGGGTGTACGATTTGCAATTTGCAAAATATGTTTTGGTTTTGTCAGTGGCTTTCGTAGTGTACGGACTACATGGAGGTAGGAAAAGAGTGGAGGGGGCATAACGTTTGAAAAGTGTAGTACAGTTTTGAGAACCTTCTGTGGGTTTACCCATACCAATATGGCCGACTTTGAAAATTTTTGTCTCATTTGCTGTACGCCACAGAATACAAATATTTACCTTGTATTTCTCGGCCATATTGGTATGGGCATTGTATAAAGATATTATTATACATTATTATTATACAATGGTATGGGTAAATCCTCAGAAGGTTGTCAAAACTGTACTACACTTTTGGTACTAGGGAAATAAAGGACATGCTCCCTCCCCTTCTTTTACCTCCATGACGTACTAGCACTCTGCTCCATCGACAACACTGGTTAAAAGGTGGTCGAAGAACCATCGACGATTTGTGGAACGCTTTAGTAGTCTGAATTCGGCATAGTTGGTTCAGAAAACATAAAAAAAATCCGCGTTATGCTTTTGAGCCATCGTGAAATGAAGTAGAGTGAGAAAGTGGTGGAGTTGAAGACATCAGATGGCACTGTATTCACTATTTTGAAGCTTTGCTTGAAATGGGTGCCGCGCTTGCTCACTGCTCATCAAGAGCGACAACACATCATTGATTCAGAAAGCTGTATAGAGCTGTTTAAGCGGAATAAACAGAATTCAACAACACACTCAAAAGAAAATAGAGGTCAACTCAGTGGACGCTATAGTCGATGTCCAAAGTGGCCAAAATCTCAATCATCAACCGGCAAGGTTAAGACGTACGTTGCGTGGCGTTGGATTACATGAATCATACTTGGAGGTGACTTTTTTGTTGAATAAAGTCAAATTTTCGAGAAGAAATGTATTTTAACTGGTTAAGCTCCTTTATTGTATAGAAATTTATTGCAGGATTAGTTCCTCCACCATTTTACAACAAAATAATATTATTTCCTGGAAAGTCTTAACTATACTATTCCTACAGTCAAAATTGGATGGGTGAAATGTTGTTGTTTGCTGTTCCATGTTATTGTTTATTGTATTCTGTGTGATCTTTGTATTTATTGTACTGTTATATATATACATATGTTTCTCTAAAATCCTACTATGTTGACTAGTCATGTTATATTGATGACGAAAAATACTTATCTACCATCTATAAGGAATAACAGTTTTGTCTATAATTCAAACTATGGAAGAACAAAAATAGGTGAACCTTCGAGGCAGACATTTTACCGCCAAGTAGGTACCTACTAGAATTGAACACTATCAATCCCATAAAATGTGTTTTCGGATAAAGATACTGGTGAAATAAGATTTCGATTATGTGTATGCATATCGAATGATTAGGTGGATTTCCGCTTTGTTCTTCATCTTCATGCACATAACACTCATAACAGCCATTGCCGAATCTGACGTTCGAAACCTACTGCACCTACAAATACTTAATTTCGATTCTTTGAGTTGTTTTCTTGGAATGGAATTATGTTTTCAGTTCGCAATCGGATTGAGTTGAAACAGTATCGAAAATCGAAAAACATATGGAGTATTGTTAGTTGTAAATTGGTAAAAAATAACTACAAAAATATTCGAGAAGAAACTAACAAGCTGATCAGACAATTGAAGAAATATCACTGACAAAAATCCTCCAACCAACTAGAAGGTTACTTTCACGGGCTTCAGAAACAAATATATGCGTTTTATAGGAAGCCGAAGTGAAGAGATAAATGGAGTAATACCTTTATGTAAGACCGATAAAGAAACCTGGATCAAGCTCCTTTTATAGAAACAAGAAGTCTTCCTGATATTCCCATGAGTAACAACATTAAAATTGATACTGCAGATGTAAGAGAGGCACTGAGGGGAAAACTGAAAAACAGGAAAACTCCAGGCAGAGAAAAGCTAGTGCAAGAACTGACGAAACTTACCAACACTCCACCATAATACGATTTCAGATGAATGTAGAACAAGTACTCTTCTGCTTCTGTTCAAAAAAGGGGATAAAGAAAGACCTGCAGATTATAGGGGAAAAATTTGTTATCTACCACCTTCAAATTAATAACAAAATTACGACAAACATCATGAACAAACACATTGCTGATTTTTTCTGAGTCTAAATGATATGAAAGCGCCCTGGATGAACTCCAGGCGTGCAAAAATTCTCATGAATATTATGACTTGGCGCAGAAAATTTGCTGATATAGTTGCCAGACATTCATTCAATTTCTTGCATGCCCCTCATTGAAATTTGAAAACTTCCTGCTGCATAGAATCACCCCAGATGCGAGTAAAGTGAAGTATTCAGACAAGGGTGGGCTCATCTAGCCCCTCGTCCTCGGTCTTAAACGTCTCGGTAGTTTATAATCTTCGAGCGGGTCCCAGATATGAAGGATCGAGAATCGTAAGGCTGCTAACAAATGTAAACATATTATCTGAGGTTTTGTTTGTTAACTACAGCGCTCAGAAATATGTATAAGGCTTGAAGTAAAAAAAGTGATAATTTTCAAGAAGAATTCATAATTTTGCGCTCCTAGTTAGCTTGCGCTCGTGGACAATGCCTCCTTCTAGATCCGGCTCTGGAGAACATCTATCCAAACAACTAATAATAAATCGCCTTTATTGACAATTGAATAATACATATACAATAAACAATAATGAATACAATGATGTGGCGAAGTCTAGCGTAGCTATTCAAACTGAACCACACCAAAGTAAAAAAAAAACAAAATAATTCAACCCCTCATCCACTTTCTAACCTATAACCATTCACAAATACCTCATCGCATAAAAAAAATAAGAAACCACCCTTAGGGATATGTCAGGCATGCTGGACCACTAAATTTTGGGAACTGACAAGATGTATCTTATATTTAAGCTTAAATTGTTTTAAATTGAGAGATCTCAGTGCTTCCGGAAGTGAATTCAGTAGTAATATAGCGCAGTAAACAAAAGATCTACAGAACATGGCAGTCCGGTGACGCGGTACAAGAAACCTATTCCCAAATCTGGTATCCCTACCATGTCTAGAATCAACAGACACAAAATCTCTTGTGAAGTTCGAAGGAGCATCTGCCGACTCCAACAATCTACGGGTGAAAACTGCCAAATGCAGTTTCCTCCTATTTTCCATGTTGAGCCAGCCAGTGGAAACGAATGCTCCCCTTATGTGGTCAAATTTACGTAGACCGCCTATCAGACGACAACAGCCGTTCTGTTCTCTCTGTATGCGATCCTTCTCAACTTTTCGTAAGCAGGGACCATAAAGAAACTCACAGTAATTGAACTGCGACAACACTAAAGACTCGCACAATTTCCTTCTCAATGCCGGGTTGAGTACATGCCTATTAGAATAAAGTAGCTTCAAATTACCAAACGCTCTACCCACTAAATTTTCCACATGCTGCCGAAATATCATATCACAATCCAACGTCAATCCCAAGTTCCTTGCTGACTCCTCTATGACCAACCTAGTATTGTCAACGCACACAGAGACGCGATTCTTTAGAGCCTCCTTATTCCTTTTTTGGGAGAAACAAAGAAGAACTGTTTTCTTCGCATTCAATTGGAGTGCATTGTGCCTAGAAATATTCGAAATATTAGTTAACTCCTCATTTAAACAAACATTGACAGCGTCAACATCACAAGAATCGAAATGCTTATATATTTGGACATCATCGGCGTAAGCCCAAAATTACAACTGGAAATGGAACGTATTATATCGGCGGTGTATATAATGAAGAGCAGTGGACCTAAAATAGATCCCTGTGGTACACCACTTGCAACACCAGCAGGCGAAGAATATATTCCATTGTTGAACACCATCTGAAAACGATCCTGCAAATATGAATGCATCAAAGCTGATGCAGAAGACTCAAAACCATAGTATCTGAGCTTGGCGATTAGAAGGTGATGATCGATGGTATCAAATGCCCTCGAATAATCAAGTAAAACGAGTAAACTCGACATGCTTTTATCATGGGCATTCAATAGATCATTATAACAGCCGTGAGTGATGTTGCTGCGCCGAATCCCTTTCTGAATCCACATTGGTTTTGAGGCAAGATACCTCTCTCTGTTGTAAACTTAAATTTGATTGTACAAAACTCTTTCAAAGACTTTAGAGATGGCTGGCAGTATGCTTATTAAACGCAAATCATCATATCCCTCTACACAACGCTTCTTAGGAATGGGCCGACAGATTGAAAGCTTCCAGGAACTGGGGGAAGTAGTTATGCTCAATACAGCTGTTGATAATATTTACAATAATCGTATCAATAAACGGACTACAGTATTTAAGCATGGTTGCTGTGATTTTGTCACTGCCCAGAGCATGAGATTTAAGGCTATTGATAATTGAATTTACCTCAGCGACAGAAGTCATGGAAAAAGTAAAGGAGTTGTCACAATTGAATTTAGTGCGTTCGAAATGGTTAATGGTTTCCAATGAAGCTCCAGAGGTACCACGGAAAAGAGATGAGAAGAAATTATTTATATCCTCAGGATAAGCAAAGATTAACAACGAACTCACTGAACCATTTACAGTAGAAAGAGGCAAACGACAATGAGACTCTCTGAGTCCTTTTGCTGTTTAACATTATAATGGCCGAAATGATTAGACAAGTTCGAAGACTACGGGGATACAAAATAGGCAATAAGGCAATAAACATCGTATGCTATGCGGACGACGATGTACTTATAGCAGAAAATGAGCATCATCTCCAGAAACTTTCGTTCTTTTTTAATAAAGATTGCGAAACACAATATCCGCTAGCAAACCTTAATGCAAGACTTCATCTAAAAACCTACGAGATGTAAACTGATGGTAGACGACACTATAATACATCAGGAAATGAAATTTACGTACCTGGGCGCAAAAATACCGAGGTATGGTGATGTGAAATAAGAAGCGCTAGAACAAGCAATAAAAGCAACCGCTAAATTGAACGATACTATTTTCCGAAATAAACATCTTGCAATAGAACCAAAGCCTGAATTTATAAAATTGCACTAAGGCAAATTCTCACTTATGCGACGGAAACAAGGCCTGAGACCTCAAAAACTCGTCGAATAATTGAAACAACCGAGATGAAAATAGTTCAAAGGATAGCGGGTAAAACATTGTGGAACAGAGAGAGAAGCGTAGATATCAGACGTATACCTGTAAAATCGACAACATAAATGAGTGGATTCTGAAAAAAAAAATAGAATATAATTAGTTGAGATCGAATGGTGAGAATAGCGAGAGGTAGATCACCGTTAGAAAGAAGTAGTATCGGAAGACCAAGGAAGAGATGGAGTTACAACTTGCCCAGTGAATGATGAAGTGAAAATGGCAGATTTTTGATGTGGATCAGGCAAAATGCCTGAATAATGATAATAATAAAGGTTATTCCGTTGAGAATCATCTACAGATATAAACAATTCACGGAGGCGTGAGCCTGTACGTGATAGAAAACTTAACAAGATATTTTACTGTAGCCACTAACATTACATGAAATATAACTCAATTTTGTATGCACTAAGTAAGAGATTCAAACAAGAAACTTACATAATTTCCCTAAAACAGTAATCTCTTCATCGCGGAAAGGAAAATAATCAACAAGAATTCCTCCACATAATAAAAAATCAATAACTCAAAGACCAAGGCTGCCTAGGTTCAGAGTAGGTATATTAAAAATGTTTGTCTACTTGTATTCGATTATCAGGTAAGTAGACATTACGCGAGCAATTGAGGAACCACAGTATATATTCGCGGGACAAGGTAAGCAAAGCACCTCTGGCCTATGCGTTTGTTCGCTCTAGGTCTCATTCTGATCTTGATTTTTTGCGCGTTTATGTCAAGTAATACTTTGGTTATTCCAAATAGGTCATCTAATGGAAACCTGAGAGACTTTCGGCAGATAGTACGCAGCAACCATTTTTGAACTACCTCAACCCTCCTCATATAACAACTGTAGGTTCCGCCCCAACCTATAATGCCATATCTTATTTGGGACTGACATAGTGCCGAATATATGGTCCTAAGATCTGGTTAATCTAAGTACTTCCAGAGGTATTTAGACATAGTGAGTAAACACCTCAATTTTTTTATTAAAATATCTATATGTTTGTCCGATTTCAGATGGCGATCAATTGTTATGGCTAGATATTTATGTATGTATGTTATTAGATGTATTTATCAATTACCAGATCTCCCATGTGCGGAAGGCCGTATTCATATGAAGTAAATGGTAGATATCTTGTCTTTTTGGTGTTCCTGGTCAACTTATTTTCCTTTTACCATACACTCAAGTTTCTGAAATCTTTTTCAGATTTCTTCTTCAGATTATGCAAAGTGTCACTCTCGTATATTAGAACTGTATCGTCTGCAAAGCTTATGGTTACTCCTTTTTGCGCGCATGTTCTAGGGGAACAGCGTGCTATCGTTTTGTCCAAATGTCTGTAATTTTGGATGATTGAGCCGAAAATGGTCTCAATCGACTAGGTTGGACTCACTGATGACGAATCCGGTGTCAAAATCGATTCTGTCCGGCCGTCCGGCCGTAGACACGATAACTGTCGACAGAAGCAAGCTAGCAGCTTGAAACTTTCAGGATAGGTTGCGCATCAGAATGCCGTAGTTAAGTTCGTTAATGGGCCAAATCGGTCGAATAGTTTCGGAGTTATAGGCACTTGAAGTTTTGAAGTTATTTATTTTTTATTTCAGAAACTACTTGAGCGATTGGATTCAAACTTGGCAGTTAGGTGGAGTATAACAACGTGCAACTTTGAGCCTAATTTCGTCAGGATCATATAGTCAGTAAATTTTGAAAAAAATTTTTTTAGAAACTTTTTCCGGAAACCATTCATCATATCCAAAAAAAATTCCACTCGCACTTTGAGTTTCATATTTCACAGCAGTGTACCAAATTTCAGTTCGATACGATCATAAGTTTTGGAGATATCGGGAAAAAATATGTCAAATTTCGAGGTTTTCTTCTCGATATCGTTGATTTTTTCGGTATTACTCGAGAAATACTGATTCAGTCCTGATAAAACTTCACAGCTAGTTTTGAGATGCTGAAAGACAACTTTATGCGAAATTTCGTGATAATCGTGTCATTAGAACAATTTGAAAAAAAAATTTTATGATTTTCTTATCATATCATCCTCATTAAATTCTGTATGAAATTTCGAACTGTTATTTTTCGATGAAGTACTGGATTTTAATTCGATCTGATCTGTATTTTTGGAAATATTGGAAAAATAAAATTTTGATTGGGTATATCTACGGAATCATTGGGTGGATTTTCCCCATTCACGAATTCGGCCTTCGTTATTAAGGTCCAAACCTTCTCTACAAATATTGAGTTTCTAAATTGTTTCTTTCGGAAGTTATTGTGTTTACGCAGTCGGCCGTTAGGCTGACCGTAAACACAATAAATTCCGGAAAAAACGACTTAGAAACTCGATATCTGTAGAGTAGGTTTGGGGCTTAATTACGTAGGTCGAATTCGTGAATGGGAAAAATCCGCCCAATGATTCCGTAGATATACCCATTAAAAATTTTATTTTTCCGATATTTCCAAAAATACAGATTTGATCGAATTGAAATCCAGTAATTTATCAGTAAAAATTTTCAAAAGCACTGCCGTGAAGGAAGCAGCTTTGCGTGCATGTTCAAATTCGTTGCTGAAGCGGTCATCTACATTGAACATGCGCGCAAAAGTTGCTGCCTTCACGGCAGTGCTTTTTGAAATTTTATTTCTCATTCGTAAAAGACTGTTTATATAGATCAGGAATAAAACAGGCCCCAGCACTGTAGCTGTTGTGGTAGTCCATATTTTACAATTTCGGCACTGCTCCAAATGCCAGCTATTTCTACAACCTGTTTTCTGTTAGACATAACTCTCCATAAGTTCATATAATTTACCCCTGAAACCACTCGAATATAGTTTTCGCATTAGCTCCTTATGTGACACCGTGTCGAACGCCTTCGTGAGATCCACGAATACGCATAAACTGACTCTGTTCTAATCTAAACAGCTATATACCTAATATCTCTAGAAGTTTCCTTATTGCAACTTCAGTAGGGTGAAGGAAGAAGTGTTGATTCATGATCTTTGGGAACCCACCATTTTTTAACAATAATACATATTTTCCCGAAAAATCATCAAAACAATAAGCTGACAACATCCGACACTCTCAATACTATAATTTGTATCATTTGACCAAAAAGATCCCAAAACATTTTTCTGCATCCTAAAAACACAACCGCTTGATATTTGGGGAATTATTTTCACTAACCTTAACGATAGTGCTTCAATGAATAATTAAAAATACAAACGAATGAGTTAATGAACTCCATTCATGTGTTGTTATTGACAATAATTATTAATAATTCATTTATCTAATTCGAAAGTCAATGTCAAGGATCCAATAATTCATTATAAATGAAAATTTATCCTAGTTAGTGGCTAATCAAGGAGAAACAGGCTTCTGAATATAAAATGCATTTACAACGATTATTACGTGTTGACTCTTCAGAACTCAGGTCACCGACTACACGGTAGGTATACTCGTCGGTATGCTGACTGCTTGCAGAGAAGGTAAATATCTAAAAGGTGATGCAAACTTTGAAGACTGCATTTTATGTTATCGCGAGTTCATTTCTTGTTCAAGGTCATGATTAATGAAATTTCTGATATTTCTCCTTCGTGTGTGTCTTTGAATGAGCATATGATCTGAACTAGACGTATTCAAAGAAATTGCGTATTTTTGTTTACGTAGGTATTTTAGGGTGGGTTAGGAGAAGGGGATTACTGAAGAAATGTCGAATTCGTGAATGGGGAAATCCGTCCAATCTTTCCGGGGATATACCTATTATTTACGCATTCGAAATCAGAAAATCGTTTTCATCTAAGAAAACTGAGCAGCATTGGAAAAGAATGGTACTTGAACAGATGATCACCCTATAATGAATATTTAACTTTCGGAATGAATAATCAAGAGACCTGGAATATTTGTCTCGTAAATAAGCACTCGATAGCTATTTTTTTTTTGAAGTGTGAAATTAGTTTCCAAAAATCTAGAAAGAACTGACGTGAAGTGAGCAGATTTTGAGCACATGATCGAATTGATTGAAAAATGACAGCTTGAAAGTTCATGCAGAATTTCTAAATGATCATTCGATTGAAAAAGCACTGACGTGGAGTCAGCAGCTCTTACACGCTTGTTTACATTGCGAAATGGCGACTTGGAAATTTCAATGAAATTTAAATGGAATATGAAAATTTTCAGAAAAAAATTTTTTTTTCAAATTTTTCCATGGATAATGATACTGTCCATCTTCAAACCAAGTTTCATCTCGATCAGATTAATATTTTTCGAGTCATTGAAAATCGAAATTTCAAATGGCTGTAACACAAAAACTATTCGGCAGATTTGGTCCATTAACGAAATTAACCGAGATATTTAGTATAAAAACCCAACCTGAAAATTTCAAGACTATATTTCTTTCCTTTCGGAAGTTACAGCACACACGACCGGACCGCCGGCCGGACGGACAGAATTAACCACGGATTCTTCTTCAGGAAATTCAAACCAATCGTTTAAGACCATTTTCGGCTCTAAATTCGAAAATCACAGACATCGTGGCGAAATGATAACGCGATGTCCCCGAGAACAAGCGCGTAAAAATAGCAAAATATGAAATCGATGAAAGAAGATTTAAATTTTTTTTATCGTTCTAATGACGAACTTCCCGAGATTTTTCACGAGTTTGTGAATCAGCATTTTCCAACTTTTTCATTCCAAAATAAATCATTATCGGATCAAGAAATAACAAAGATAGCAGCGTTTTTACAGTGGTAGTGACTCTGTCCCATGATCATGAGGGGTTCAAGCCCTTGGCTAGAAAGAATTTTTACGGTTTTCAGGGGACCGTCCACTCACTCGCTGTTGAGCAAACAATTAGCAGTACTGTGCCTGACGTGGCGTAAAGGAATCAGTATCAAAGCCTACACAGAGCACACTCCTAACTCACTCGGGGTTCCATAGCGGAACATAGGAAAATCGGCCATAATATCGATACCAGGAAAATTCCACGAAATTTGCCATATTTTGTTCCCAATATCTCTGGAAATGAGTATCTGATCAAAATGGAATTTGGTAAATTGTTGTGTAATATCGACTTCTACTTCTGCAAATGTCATGGATCCGATGAATAGTTCCCGAATAAAATTGGTTTCAGCGAAAATTCAGAAAATTTTTGAAATGCTTTCAATTACTTTCTCTGCAAGTTGGAAGCTCTTTCTGTTCTCAAGTTAACGTGGCAACGAATGGACAAACGGCCGGACAGAATCAGAATCAGCTTATCCTTCAGTAAGTCCAATCTAGTCGCTCAAGACCATTCTCAGAAATATTTTTCGAAAATTACTGACATTTAGGCAGATTGATAGCACGCCCTTTCCTAGAACATGAACGAAAAAATTAAGAAAATACACACAAATTCCATGATACCAAAAATATGCATTGATCTTTTTAAAAGCAGAGCCTTAGATTCGCTTTCTTCAACAGATCAATTGATCCTCCAGTGAAAAAACCAACAGTTAGATTTTTGTGTTGCGAATAATAAATCCCGGTCCCCATGCAACAATATCATAAAATGATTCCACACAAGGGTTTATTATTTTCTCACTTTAATAACCCCATACCATTGATATCTTAAATAAAACGTTACGTTTTCTAGAAATAATTGTTTTCCCTCCTACCCCCAGTTTTGAGCCCGTAGGGTACACCGATCCTGCTGAAAAGATTGGAAGATCAATCTCGAGCGACACACGATTTTCCTATCAAGTGTCACGGATTTCGGTTCAGTAATTTCAGAGGAAAGCCCCGGACATCGGACGGACGGATTTTTTTTTATCAGTTCATTCAAATCTATACATACTCCAAAATGTATACTGTGTTATTTCTCTCGTTTACCAGGAAGAGCGCTGTTATTGGACCTACAGTAAGAATAAATGTTTATCATTCTCACGTTTCATTGCATCCTACTCTTATTTTTATTTTTCGGAAGTACTAAGATGCATAGAAATCATCTAAGGAAGGAGTAACAAAAAAGGTCATGTGTACGGCATCTTTGAGAAGGCTATTGAATTACCTTAAAAAAAAGGTATCACTCAACCCTCCTTCCCATTTAAGTGTTGCTGCGCTCACAGGGTTGATACAAATTGATTGGGACCAACCGTATAAAATGCTCCCTTGACAACCAAAGTTTACCAAAGTTGCATTTCTTCTGATATTGCATGGGAGCCAAAATATTAAGGGAGGTAAATCCTTTCAAATAGACACACTATAGTACAGGCATAAGATAAAAGAATTATGACCAAATTGATTCATATAAGCGCCACAACAAAGATCTGCATTCCAACAGAAACTCTCCTTACCAAGTAGACAATTGTCGCATATTCTGACCCAAATTCTTCGAGGTACAGGTGAATACACCAGTGTTTTAGATACCTCACCGATTGTCAAATATCCTTGTTCCGTACCAGACGATATGAAATTTCCATAATTACTCAGAATGAATCAATATCGATGTACCAAACAAGCAACTTTCTCTCACCAAGTTGATTCATGTTGGGAATTTATATCGTTTCGATATTTCCTATGTTACGTGCACAGACTGATAAGACTTCTAAGTAAATAAAGGTCATTACTTTCTTCTTTCTTCGTAATTGAATACAACCAAAACTCATGCACAATGCTGCTGATGTCATTGGCGTGAAAACCAGTAATAATTCTTACGATAGCAATTATCAACTTGATGGGGTGACCTTCTAAGTGTTTTCAGCATCGATAGAGACATCGTTAGTGGGATCTTCAAAGATAACAAGATTAACAAGCTTATGTCTTATGTTCGAATTGTTATGCACTGTTTCAAGGGAAGAATACAGGGTGTTCCAGAACAAGATGCTGAAGTTAGAACCTCAGGTAACCTTCAAATATACCGATTCCCTGAATCTCTCATATTTTGTTTCATAATAACTTTGATATCTTCCCAAGTATTTTTACAGAATTTGGCACAAGCCCCCTATGTCATATGAGGGATGATATTTCTAAAAAATATCATGTACGAATCGGCAGTTTCTTTGAATATACAATATTTTGAGAATCCTTATTGAAGGACAAATTTGACATCCTGTATTTTTCCGCGTATAAAGGAAGCGTAACAACCCTAGAAAAGCACTGTAGAGTAGTCAGCAGTATTTGCGCTCATGTTCACATTCGCTGCAAAGACGTTGAGTGATTCTGTATCTATAAAAATTTATCAAATTTAATTGCATTCGCTGTTCGGATAACCTACACTCATCTGGACCCGGCTCAAAGTCAGGTCCTCACCTGATGCCATTACACATTCCAAAATTATCGTTTTCTGCACCACTGTAATCGTTGCCGGCGATGCTCAACCGTAAAAGGTAACACAAGATGGGGTCGATAATGCTGCAGTCCAAAAGACCTTATACGGCGGTAAACCGTTCGGACAGTTGAAGGATGGTCTTGTTCTCCTAACCACTCATCAGTCATCAGTCTAATGGCCATAAGTCTTAGACGTCGATCTATAGAACTTCATTTGTGCCCCTTCGCCCGGTGCCTACTCTTCTTCGATTTTGGGCATTATCAAACCCCGCTTAACAACGTCTCATAACAGAAGTTGGATTTCTGTTCGTACGGTTAGCGAATTCTCAAAATGACAACTCCGCCTCCCGTAAACCGATAATTCGACCTGTTTCAAATTCACTTGGCTGGCGATGAATTCCGCGTGCACATGCTCTAGGCTTTTGAGTTTTGAACAACAACTAAACATCGACTTTGTATTTCCTCGAACAGCTGGTTTGTTGTAAAATTTAATAAATTTGCAAAAAACGACTACAATATTTAAGTAACAAGAAATGTTCACATGAAAAAACCTTCACGATTTTTTTCTCCAAATTTTAATCATTTATTCCTTGCTATACTATCTATGTTTTACCCATAGACCATAAATACCATGTTATATTGGGTCTATGGTTTTACCAAAAAAAATTTAAAAAGCTCTTCCTACGTGTTGCAGTTTCTTTGTCAGTAGTATATTATGAGGAAACGATTTAAACTAATGTTACTCAAACAGAAAAATATATATTTTTTGATTTGATTAATGGAGGAATGAGGAAATCGAACATCAGGCTGCAATAATTCTAACCTTATATAGTCATTAGAAATTGAGTATTTCTCATTTTTTTCGTGAATTGGATTGTTCGAAATAAAGAAGCGGAAATTCGAATTTTTCAGAAGTTCCATGGAAATTCAGGCAAACAAAATAAATATTATATATTTCAAAAAGTTGTATTCATATATACATATAGCTTTATTCGACCGCACATACAGACCCGAATCTATACACTCGACCGCCTTTCCAGTCCAAAAGTGACGTGTTCAGACCCGGTCCCGGGTCTCTTAGCGTCTGACCATGTTTTGGAGGTCTGGGGGGTCAGGGGATGCTATAAACGAAATTTCAGCCGGGTGTAAAAAATCGGTGATACATCATATTATACACAGAAAGTTTCAGGGTTTGGCCAGTGCGAGGGCGCTTCTGCGGGCATCAACTAGCTGTATATAATTCGTATGTTTGATCAACGTCTCGAGACCCTAAACTTGGCAACACTGTACAGCGAGATATACAAATATACAAACCTGGAAACTTATATTATGGGAACTTGTACGATCCCGCTATGGGGAGTCACCGTCATGGGAAAAGTTCATTGTGAATTCTCCATACCGAACGAAAATGAGATATTTTATATTTTCGAGTTACACAGTAAAAATCCAAACTCAGACGCCGGGTAAAGGGCGTTGAACTCGAAACATATAATATGACTCCATAAAGATACTCTGAAGTAGATATTTCATCTTTTTGACCAATAAAATAGAAAGTTGCTTTTTGGTATTGTAGTTCGGCATAGGGTCAATACCTAATGGAAAATCTTTCATACAGAGTTTCAAAATTGAATATTTCGAATCAGGCTCGTCCCTTCATGAATCAATAATTAAAGTATCGAATTCTCAAAACATTTGGAGTTTGGTGATATTCGCCGTTTGTAAAGAAAGATATAGACAATAATTTGTTATCACTAAGCATATTTGATTCACTATTGAGAGGTTCAATATTTTGGGAGAAAGCTGCGAGAAAGTTTGAAAGGATAATATTCTCTTTATGGAGTTTAATAATTAATCAGTCACAGAGGAATTTTACAGAGCTATTGCTACACAACAGCCTTCTAGTAATTCCAGCCGAGACACGACGGATTTTTTTGTCACGTGACCACGTATCGTATCTGGAGTGATCGAACGATATAAAGAGAAGGGAGTTTACGATAAATAAGTATTTCGACAGGTTCAGGACGTTCTTGGAAGAATAGATATGGAGAATTTCGAAATTTTGAGGTTATTTTCCCAATATCTCGAGAAGAAATGACGTGATCATATAAAAACTTCATGATCTGATACCAAATCCAGGAGATATTGGTAAAGAAATGTGTATGCCAAATTTCGCGATTATTTGAAAATTCAATGTTATTTCCCCAATATTTCAAACGGGACTAACGCGATAAGATTCAAATTTCGTAGATAGTCGTGGATAAGGGATTCGCAACAATTATTTGAATTTCGTGACTGATTTACGGACTTAAAATCAAAAAATAATTTTTTTTCGAAAATTTTTCAATTTTTTTTCGAGGTTTTTCTACGGAAACAATTCATTGGATTTTGATGATATTCGACACAGACCTTGAACTCACCATTTGACATCAGCCCCTCAAATTTCAGGTTTCTCGTATTATAATCTTATTCGGAGATATTGGAAAAACTATTTCAAATTGTTTAATTATCAACTAGGTATCGTTGTCATTTCTGAAATACTTTCACTGGGCTGGACATGATGAAAAATCTAAATAGTTAGAAAATGCTGATGAGCAAATTGTTGCGAAATTTCGTGATGTTCGTTCGATTGGATCGATCAAAAAAATCAGAATTATATCTGGTGATCGACTAATGATATGTGCCTCATGAAATTCCGCTGGGACCATGAAGTGGTCATTCCTCATTGAAGTATTAGATTTTTATACGATTCTATCTGTACATTCCGTCCGTCCGACCGTGTGCCCTGTAACTCTCGAAAGGAAAGACCTAGAGTCCTGAAATTTTCAGGTTGAGATCCTGAATTTCTCGGTTAAGTTCGTTAATGGGCCAAATCTGCCGAATGATTTTTGTGCTATAGCCATTTGGAATTTTGATTTTTTCATAACTCCGAAAACATTTATCTGATCGAAATGAAACTTGGTTGGAAGATGAATAGTATCAATGAGAAGAATTATCCATGAAAAATTTTGAAAAAGAAAATATTTTTTATTTGAAAATTTTTATAATTCATTAGAATTTCACCATTTCGCAATGTGAACAACCGCGTGAAAGCTGCTGACTTCACGTCAGTGTTTTTCCAGATTTTTCTACCTAATTTTGTTTCTGTTCTATCATTGGGTTCTGAGGAACAAACTGAAATCGACAAAAATCTTCCGTGCCTCGGGAGGGTTAATTTCTGCGAGAGTTGAGAATGGAAAACTAATTTAGTTTTAGTTAATTATTTTATTTACTCTCAGCCATCGGGAAAACGGGAAGATGTAGACATAGAATTGATTCTTCCAAAATCTGCGTTAACAGAGCATACCACCGAGTTACAAATTGTCTCAAGTTCTTGACCTCTAAAATATTGATTCACGAAATGAACATGACGATGGCACTGGACTGGTGTAGCTTTTCATGACTGTGGTTTTTCTGTTTGTGAATCGTAATGATGAATGAAATATTTAATTTTCAAGATCTGTATAGAAATTTCATGATGAAAATAGGGTGCGTCTTTACTTTAATCGAGATATCTAATCGATTAATAGTAAATGCACCACGGAGTTTATATTTTCATCAGAGAAATCCCGAAGAATTTCAGCAAGGTGTTCTTCTTTTTCAACGTAGTTTAATCGATTAATTTCTGATTACTAAGCGTATCCATCTTACTCGGAGGTCGATCGAACTGATGGATAATTCTAACCTTACTTCAATGTTTTGACCAGAAGTTTTCGTGGATTTATCGAATATTGTTAGGTGTGTAAAGTGGAAAAATGTATGGTGCAGATGTGCAGATGATTTAAAAAAATTGGCTACAAAAATAAGATATTTAGGTACATTTTCCCCGATACAATTATTGGTAATAACATGTCCTTCATTATTTTTCCTTTCCAATTCGAATATTACGAATTCCTCATCACTAGCAGAATTATCATCAAGTTTCTAACATATTTTTCACAACGGAAATAATTGCGCATCCATAATAATGATTTCTGGTAAAAATAGGTGCAGAAATACAGCAAATAACTATCACAGAATAATAGGATATCTGCAAAACAATGAAATAATTGATTTCTGTACATTATAATAAAAAGTGTTCGTTATCAGTAATTATACCAGAAAAACCGTTCATTGAAATTCGAATCCAAAACCGAAATTCAGCGAGAATTCACTGATTTCTGTCTTTAATTCCACCTCATGTTTAGAAACTTTCCGGGAGATTTGATGACGTCACGTCAATCGTTTTTTCATCGCTCGATGGTATTCATCGCTTCAAATGATTAAAATAAAAACGCACCCATATCGAACTGTTTCAGCCGTTTCCTTTTTGGTAGTTGGATTGCAGTTGGAACGAAATTTTTATGACTTGTTTACAACCATCAATGATACTTAAACATAGTAATAAAAATTCATAATAAACATACCCCATGACGACGGCCAGCTGCAAGTATCAGCGGGATTGTAGAAGTTCACAGAAGTGTTCCTCGGTATAGCGAGTCATCGTCATGAGTCATCCTGATTCTGAACCTTCGAATTGGATATTTCAGCTTTTCCACATAATATGCAAGCCGAAAAAAACAATTCCGGAGCTTATATGATCCCGCTATAGCATGCCGTCGCCATGAGAAACGTTGATTTTATATTCATTACATGGAACTCGAATATTTGATATTGCATCCTCTCGACATACACACCGAAAATCGACACTTTGTCAAAACTTAAGCAAGCCCGATGAAGGATACAAGCGTCGATAAAAATGTTTTTGCAATACTCATATTTGGCTCGGAAAGTTTTCATGTTCGTGATTTTTATCGATTCTATATTTCATAGATCCGAATTCGGATCATACAGTTTGAAAACGTTCACTATCGGCACATGATTTGAACTTGTACAGAGCGGACATTTCTTTATTTTAATGTCTTTCTCCCGAGTTTTGTGAATGTTAAAAATCTAGTCTATTCAAACCGTAATAGAATGAAGTATACAGTTTGGTTTCATTGGATATCAATTCAGCATGGGGATATTGAGCCAATAAAATAAATTGCACTTTTCGTGACAAAAAATATTCCCGAGTAACAGAACTATACATGGTTTACTACCATCTCCTTGGCAAATAATAGCTGTGCTTATTCCAACTAGTTTTGCGAGCATGTTCTGGAAAATAGCGTGCCATCGTTTTGTCCAAATATCTGTAATTTTTGAACGTTGAGCCGGAATTGGTCTCAAACGACTACGTAGGACCCCCTGATGACGAATCCGGTGTCAAAATCAATTCTGTCACGATTGAGTGAGAATGGAGCCTTTTATAGACTTGAAACAATTATTGAACAAAATTTTCTTAGTGTTCACTGAAAATTCTTCTAGAGTTAGGTGGTATATTTCTGAATCATGCTATACAAGTTGGAATTAATGGTTGATTTTTTTCGCATAAATTCCAGAGTCAATAACAAAAGCATATTTTGAACGCTGTCTCTAAAATCCCGGTACCGGTCACACATTTTATCATTGCATAGTTGATGACGTCACCCATATGACGCACAAGGTACCGGGATCCAAGCAAATTCCAGTAAAAAATGTAGCCTTGGGCGGTTTCTGTTCATCGAAGTGAAACCTGACCTTACTATTAAATCGTTTCGTTGATGTGTCAAAGTGACATTTTTTCCCGAGTTTTCAAACATGAAAAAACTGTTGAAATGAATTTCATTCTATGAAGAACATTCAAAAATTTTGAGGAAGTTGAGGAGAATTTGGAATTGTACAAGAAAAAAAAGTGCTGTAAAAAGGACGCTTGATTGATTACAGCCAGCAGAAAAAAAATTCTGAACTTCAGGTTCAGGAGCTTTTAAGTGCTTGTTCAATTTCGTTGATTCAGGCTATCATTTTAATAATATACTAGATTTCAATTCAATCCGATCTGTACTTATGGAACAAATTTGATTGGGGATATTTTCAAATATTTTGGGCGGGTCTTTTCCATTCACGAATTGAGCCTTTAGACCCAAACCTTCTCTATAAATATCGAGTCTCTGGGTCGTTTCCTTTGAAAAGTATTGGGTTTTCAGTTGATCTTACTGCCGATCGTTAATTCGACCACTACCCAAAAAAGACTTGATACTTGTAGAGCAGGTTTAGAGTTTGATAACGAAGGCCGAATTTGCGAATTGCTCACCTTCACCCAAGGATTCCGCAGATATTTCCATTAGAAATCTTATCTTCAAAAAATTATCAACAAAACACATGGGAAAAAAATTCTGTACCTCAGTACTTGATTGAAAAACTACAGCTTCAAGGTTCAGGCAGAACTTCGTGAGGACCATGAGATTTGAAGATGAAAAAATTCTGAAATGTTTTGTGTCGATTATTTTAATGGAACGATTATCAAGAAATTGGGCACAAATTGAGGCCTCAGCTTCCGCCAATAAGCTACTAAGTTTCATTATGACCGGATCATCATTTCGAGTTATTCCGGAAATCAAATGAAACCGAAGAAATAGGTTCGAAATTTGACATATATTTTTCCTAATATCTCCGAAAATAAGTCGATGAAACTGAAACTGTGCTGCTAAATAGTAACCTCAAGGTCTATGCCAAACTCTGTTGCAAGTTTCTGTAAAATACCCCACATGTTACATAATTTAGAAAAGTGAGATGAAAGATACCTATTTCATAAGAGTTACATCCCAAACTGTATATTTACGTATTGACTCGAAGTAAATTAGTAAATTCGATTTAAATAAACTGGCCGTATAAATTAACATTATTTTAAATTATCCAAATGACCATACAAATACATTCGAAACATCGAACTTGACTTAGATCTCGGTACCTGTAGCATCATCAAAGGTCAATGTTGAAAATTCATGACGGTTACCGGGAGTCTAGACACAGCGTAAAAAATAAGGTTAGGTTTCACTTTGATGAATAGAAACCGCTAACGATTTTTTATCGAGATTCGCCAAGATCCTGGCACTTAGTGCAGCATGTAGGTGACGCCATCAAATATACCGAGATGAAATCTGTGACCTATACCGGGATTTTAAACATAGCGTTAAGGATATGCATTTTCCTTGAAAGAAATTATTGACTCTGGAATAATTATATTCTCATTATTCGCTAGAGTTTTTTTCTCCTCCCAATACCCAAACCAGTAGGTTGGGAGTAGGTTGTTGGAGGTGAAACTTAGTGATGAAAAATTCTTTATAATCGTGATCAACTACCTAATAGTGAAGGGCTGAAAGAGTTCAATATTTTTATTATGAAATTCTCATACAAATCTTGGAAATTTTCTTAAGTCATTCAGCTCTCTGATTCACAAACCACAGTCAGGAAAACTTATGAGAGTGTAGTGCCGTAGTTATTTTGTGAATCAATATTCAAGATGTCTCAACCTCGAGAAAATTTGGAATTTGGTGGTGTTTCCTGTAAACACAGGCCTTGAAAGTACCAGGTCAATATCATTATGACCTTGAGCTTAATCTTTCGCGGCGAATTTCAGTACATGTTTATAAATGTGGAACTTCGTGTTTTTTCTCGGTATCATTGTTTTTTCCAGAATAACTTGTAAGAAACTGATTCAATCATGATGACGCCCAGCTAGGTCCGAAAAACAACTTTTTAGAAAATTTCGCGATGATCATGTCATAAGAACAATTCGAAACAAAAATTCAAATCTATATTTCGTATATTCTATATTTTGCGATCTTCGGATCATATCCTCACGAAATTCTGTACGAACCCTCAGTCATCATTTTTCAATAAAATACTGGATATCGATTCAATCCAATGTGAATTTTTGGAAACATCGGAAAAATAAAATTCGATATATCTCCAGAATCATTGAGTAGATTTCACCTTTTCACTAATTCAGCTTTCGTTATTAAGGTATAAACTACTCTACAAATATCGAGTTTTTAAGTTGGTTTTTTCCCCTCACGATCGGCCGTGAGAACGAATTGTTGAATGAATAAAATCTATTTAATATTTCCGCCGATAACCCATTCAGAATTTTATTTTTGGAATGTCACCAACAACACAAATTAGATCAGATTAAAATCCAGTACTTGATGGAAAAATTACAGCACGAAGGTTCAGGCCGAATTTCGTGATGATGATATAATTAGAAGATCACCAAATGTGAATTAATCTGACATAAAATTACCTTATTTTCTATTTTAATATCAATGACGAAAGAAACAGATTTTGAGAATTCCTCTGAACTATATGTGTAATTCATCTGAAATTTCTGACATAGAAGAGGAATAATGGTCTTAAAACTTCAATTTTTATTGGAACCTTCATGCAATGCAGGGTGAGATGTTTCGTAAGTTTGGCTGTACTACCACTTTCAAACCAACTATAATTACTACTTTCGCAGTCAAAATTATATCTCAATATGTATTTGTTCCGTACTTACTAATTAAAATTGAATTTTATTTCAACATATAGTCTGTTCCGTAGTTAAAGTTTCAACTTCTGACCTCGAAATATTTTATCTACCAGACTAAATGATTCTATTTAATGTATAAATATGGAGCCAGTAATTTTTGTTGGTTTTAAAATGGTAGTTTCGGATTCATTTGTTTTGAGGTTATTTCCCTGATATTTCAGGAACTACCCAGACGATTGGATTGAAGGATGGCGATCAATTGGAACATGAAGACGCGCAACTATTTGCGAAATTTTGTTGGGATCGTATTGCTTGTAATTGTCATAAAAATTCAATTGAATACGATTTCAACTTTCGGAAATATTTGGAATTTTTTTTTGAAATTTCGTGTTTTGTTTCCTCGGTATCGTTGTTTTTTCCGGAATAACTAATGAAATTTTGATTCCAGCATGACAAAACTTGGTAGCCTGTTCGAAAATAATGATGAGCAACTGTGTGTAGAGTTTCGTGAGCATCGTGTCATCAGAAAAATTCCAAGAAATTTTTTTTTACTATCTATGGGACTTCGATGGCTAACAGCATCTCCTCATGAAAAAATGAACACAAGTAGTAATAATATTATAACCATAGTGGATACGAATATTTGATAAGGATTGGAACACCTTCAGAAAATAATAAATATTTCACTATTTTACAAAGTATTTGATCTTGATATCACAATAAATCGAGATACTTGACCGAAGTATCTCATTCGCATTCGATTCAATTTTCATCATCAATTTGTTTCGAGTAGACATTAGGATCTCTTCATAGCATAACTCACACAAATTCGACGATTCAACAAGTTGACCTCCTTTTTTAAACCCGTTCATACATCACAATCGACGCTATTGGTCCCGGAAATCTGGCAACAGCGCTGGGATTTCGAACGTTGGCTGGATATGTTTGCGTGGTATATGAGGGATCGGAATGGCGGAGTTGTGGTTCGGGTTTGAGAAACGTTGTTTCCTATACAACTTTTTTGTCTTAAAGAAATTCTTTCCCCTCTCAGGCTGCCTAGTGAGTTATATTTTAAAACAACTCATTTCCACTTTATATACTCGTCAAAGTCATTTGGATCATGTGGGTCTTAGGTAGCCTGTATGATATATCGGGATTAGATGCGTCTATTGGATCAATATATATATACAAAGTTTACTATCTCACAGTGCAGAACGTATTCTAAATCATAAATATAAAGGTTGTTATATGATATGATTGATTTGAACATTCCAAGCAACAAGCTAGGTTGGAAGAACTCTTGGAAACATGTATTGCTAACGATGATAGGATCGATGAAGACTATCGAATCTTCTCGATATATTCACGTTTTCCAACAGATCAATTAATAGTTAAAAAAAAAACCAACGGTTGGACTGTCTAATGTTGTAATATGGCAAAAGCACTCGTTATTCAATTAGTATTATAGCACATATAGAATCGCTTATAATTGTTCCATTCTTTCACTTCTCTTTTTTGCAAATCTAGAAAATATCTCATATATTATGAATATTGCTACCACGAGGACATGCCATGAACCAAATATTAAATATTGAAGTCTCACATGTGCGTGGAATATTTTTATAACGATGGATACGATAAAAGATTGTAATACCAAGCTAATAAAAGTATTTACACCCAAAATTAGCCCGTAACTATCTGCTGGTATTCTCTGACTTATCTCGGAATAAGCAATAGTGGTCATGAATTGGTACAGACCACCAAATGTTGAATAAATTGCATAACTAACATACACCGAATTTGTTTGTGAAGTGAAAATTATCAACCCCCCAGAAAAAGAAAAATATGCAATAATCAGAAGTGCATTTCTTTTTGACCAATCAATTTTGAAATATCCTGCGAAAAATGAACCAATTACACCAATCAATGTGTATATAGAAATAACAATTCCATTACCAAGAGTGACATTATCGTTCTTGTTTATTTCACTCCACAATGTCTGACTGTATATTTCTACTAGTCCGAATCCACAAGCAGAAACTGCATTCACAATACACCATTTGATAACCAAAGTGTTGGAATATGAGTCCTTGAAAAAAGTGCCCATCAGCTTGAATGCCTTCTTACTCTTCTCATATTGTGAAATATTTTCTTCAGTCTTAGTCTCCTGATGGAAATATATAGTGTTCTTGACCGATGGTAGGAAAAAGGAAGTTATTGTAGCAAACACCATCGCTAAAATACCAAAATAAACTATACTCATAGAAAATATTCTCGCAATATCAAAATCGAAGTTGGTAAGTGTATACAAATTTTTTTGAACAGTTTGCAGATCTATATTACTCATGAAGCAGATTGAGAACACTCAAGATATTCTTAAAATATCCCTTGTGTTTTTAGAAATATCCACTGCACTTCATGATATATAGGTACTAACTGACATTGAAACTACAACACCCAGAAGGAGCTGTTTAAATTTAAATTTTTTCTGGTAAAATATTGATAGTATAGCAAGGAGTAAATGATTGAAATTTGAAGAAAAAAAACGAAAGGTTTACAATTTTTTCATTGCACTTGTTAATAATGTGTTTGTCCACCGCGGTTATCTATACATTCCCCAACACGTCTTAGCATCGATGCAAGAAGACGATCTATTTCTTCTTGATGGATACTATCCCAAGCTACCTGTACTTCATGTCTCAGGGCCGCCTAAGTCCGTGGGGGCTGGGGTAAATTTCCAAGCCTTCTACCCATGATATCCCAAACATGCTCTATGGGCGACAGATCGGGGGTCCTGGGCGGCCATGGCAAAATATTCACATGGGTCGCTTCAAAAAAGATTTAACTAACTCTGGCATGAGGTCGAGCATTATCTTGCTGAAATATTGGATTCTCGAGCCGGTTAAGGTAAGAGAGAACATTTGGCTCCACAATTTCCTGAAGGTAACGCAGCGCTGTCGTGTTACCTCGAATAAAGACTAAAGGTGACCTACTTGCATGTGCAATAGTACCCCATACCATAACGCCTACTGCCGGGGTACATGACGCTCAACATCAAAATGAGTGTCAGGTCTTTCTCCCCGACGTCGTCTTACCCTCCTTCGGCTATCATGTGCACCCAAGGAGAATCGAGATTCATCAGAAAAGACGACCTGATGCCATTCCACATTCCAATGTTGTCGTTCTCTGCACCACTGTAATCGTTGCCGGCGATGCTCAACCGTAAAGCCGCGTACAGACACGCGAGCTGAGCGGCTTGTGAGGCAAGTTAATTGGGCTGCCCCGCAAGTGTAGTCGGTTTTTTGAGCGGGAGCAGAGCGGTGCGCGAGCCGCTAAACTCGATCCATCCGATGTCGGTTTTTACGGCGAGGCAAAAGGATTCCTCAGGCTCAGTTTGGACGGTAAACAAGTAGCGTTGGAATGTTTTTACGATGTTGAGAGCACACAGCTGCGTTTCGTGACGCTATCCGTCTTGATGTTATTCATAGGCGTATCGTTTGTATGGAATAGTTCTAATGAAATAGAATTTAAATAAAAATGCGGATCGAGCCGTGAGATATATTTTGTGAATTGAATCGTATAGGATATTTTTCCGAATAATTCTCACTGAAAGAATAGATATAATGCATAATTCGTTACTTCTCATTCTGTCAATAATCTATAATCAGAGACAAAAAACGAACGATTCTCGCAGAGTTATACATATTGAAAATAATAATAATTACTTCGAGGTTGTTTATCAGATGAAAAATATCTTTAGGTATATAATGGTAAGCTCGTTTTTTTTTGGAATGCAACTGTCATGAAATGTTTCGGCAGATTTGTCTCTATTATTTTGATATAAGCTTATTCATCAAGGTAGTACCTACTTTGAGTCTATATTGATATTAACCCTAGATGATTCGAAATTTGTGACGTAAAAACTTAGAGTTAACGAAATAAACAGGGAAAAGCAACTGTAGTTGCAATTTATTTTTCTGATGGTATAGAGAGTTTAATTTATTTTAGCCTTTGAAAAAAGCGTCAGGACACTATGAAAAATAAAACAGTTGTGAGAGAGTATGGATAAGTGCATTTTGAATAATATAACTATGTAACTTTTCAATTCAGCATGAGCTTCGTGGGGCCACATCAGTTACTTTGAATAATCAAAGGGTTGAACGAATTATGTTCTTGACTTTTCCGGTTGGTTCACAATGTGTATATATATTTCGTTGTCAAATCATTGTGAATAAGCTCATAATGTACAATATTCCTATGGAATAATTCAATCATTTATCCGTATTTCCAACCACATTCCATGAAAACCTAGATTCCCCAATCATGCCCATTTAATAATTTTTATATTTAGCATCATTCTTATTCGTCATATCATATCAGTCCACGTTGATACATATGAATTCTCGTAAAATAATAAACGTCTGTTTTACTACGCTGCTGTACGGGCTACTGGGAAGGGGCTCGCGAGCCACTGCGGCTCGACTTGGCCTCACATCTCGCTCAAGGCTGCCTCGCTGTGTCTATTTTTTCGCGAGCTGCTCATGAGCAGCTCTGCTCCCGTGTCTGTACGCGGCTTAAGAGGTAACACAAGATGGGTCGATAGTACTGCAGTCCAAAAGACCTTATACGGCGCTAAACCGTTCGGACAGGTACAGGATGGCCTTGTTCTCCTAACCACTCACCAGCCAAAGATCGAGTTGTCGCAAATCGGTCTTTAATGGCCAAGAGTCTTAGACGTCGGTCTTGAACTTCATTTGTGCCCCTTCGATGTCCGGTGCCTACTTTTCTTCGATTTTGGGCATTATCAAACCACACTTGACAAATTGCAAACGTGAAATTTGGTTCCTTCCAAAAAATATTCTAACGAACGGTATTCGTGGGACACCTGGTATATCATAATGTAAAGTTTCAACATGAATCAAACATTTCATGAAACATGTGGCTAGGTCTATAATACTAGTATCATTAGATGCGTATTAGGATAATATGACGTCTATGATTAGATTTTCGGGAAGACAGCGTATTAAACTACTCGAAAAAATTTATTGTTCAGAAGCTTTATGTTGTCTTATTACATGAGGGTAATAAAGAATGCAGGGATCGGAGTTTCCTCAGGGACAAGAGATGAAAGGATCCGTGTCTAAAATATCAGATCCGTTTTCAAACAAATTATTCAGAGAGCTTGATAATGCGGATATGAACGACGCATTTCAACACCTACTCATAAAATACAATTGTTTGAAATTTTTCTATTACTGGAGAATATCCTTGACATGGAAATCCTTTAATGATTCACAAGGTTATTACTGTTATTCAGGTTATTTCAATTTGTCCGACCTTCGATTATTGATAAATATAAATTAGCATTGATATGAAGTCATGTAGGTATTCCAATATGTATCTACTGATTGCACTCAATTTTGGACATATGTGTACAAAGGTGTACATGGTTATATAACTATATATTTGTGTCTTCGTTCATGGGAGGGCTTCTTAAAATGATAATCACGTTGAAGACGACTTGAAAAAACATTTCGAAATTCATTTTTGCGCGCATGTTCTAGGGCAGGGGTCGCAACCTTTTTTGGTTAGCAGGGACCACTATGTAGGTACAATGAACTCTATATTATATACCTCGAGGGACCCGTTTTGAGCGACAAGTGAAGCCAATTCTTTGCTTATGCAACCCGCGAAGTGGACGGGTATCTATCTCTTTCTTCCTCATTACAGTAAAGGGAACTCTGTCGCATTTATTCTAAATCTTTTTAATTTTTCATTTCAAATTAGGAGAACCTGAATTTTTTTCTGACTATTTCGTGAAGAAGGCAGGATTGAAGAAGATCGTACATGTTCAAGTGAAATTTCAACTTAGTGAGCGGTTTTTCTGGGGAACAGCGCGTTATCATCCTCCGTAAATTTGCATTTTTTTGCCGAAAATCGTTCCTAGAGACCAGGTTGGACTCACTGATGAAGAGTTCAATGTCAAATTGAATTATATTCAGCCGCCCGTTGCCACGATAACTTACTACCGAGAAAAGCTATAGCGACTTAAAAAATTCAAAATAAGTTCGTTAATGGGCAAAATTTACCTAACAATTTCGAAGTTTTATCCATTTCAAATATATTATTTTATTTCCTCTATATCTCAAGAAGTACTGATGCGATCAGATTGAAACTTTCGAACTGATTGCATGAAGAATCGTTAAAAAAATATTTTTTTCGGAAACTATCAATGAGATTTCAATGAAACTTGGCGCAGACCTTGAAGTCGAATCTTAACAGCAATGTTCGAAATTTCAGCTCGATTCGACTCACATTTCCAAAAATATCGGAAAAAAGTATGTCAAATTTCGCATTGGCAATAAATTTTAACCAGCGCTTAAATTTTCCTGACTTCAAGTCAGTGCTTTTCGAGAGGTATTTTCCTATGTTCCTATCATTTAAATTTATTGTAATAATGATGAAACTATCGTCAATCGTCAATGCACAGCTCACACCAACAAAATTCTTCACTTTTTGAACCACACGCGGTGAAGGCAGAGAAAGTAATGGCATATCAGAGAAAAATAGATATTCATTTTCAAAATTATTGCACTTTCTAAACGATGTAATACCCAAACTACCTGAATTTCCAAGTGAAACCAAATTTGAGCCGTTAAACCCCTTTTACTTCAATGGGTGTGACAGGGAGAGGTTACCGTAATTAGCGCTATCTTTTTTTCGTTGCCCCTTGTTACGCTTTAAGCTTAGTTGAAGAAGGGACGGGTCCTTTCCAGGTAGTTATATCACAGACTTTGAGTTCTATGTGTAGGTATAATAAAAACACAATGACGACTGCCCCATCGCCCGCTAAATTTGAAATCATTTCGCGCATCATATTTAGGCTTCTGCGGACCACTGTTCTAGAGGAACAGCGTGCTATCGTTTCGTCCAAATGTCTGTAGTAACTGAAAATGGTCTCAAACGACTAGGCTGGACTCACTGATGACGAAACCATTGTCAAAATCGATTCTGTCCGGCCGTCCGTAAGCACGATGCTACGGTTAAGTTCGTTAATGGGCGAAATCGGCCAGGAGGTTTCGGAGTTAGTGCATTTTGAAATTTTGAGGTTATTTGCGTGATGACTAGGGAACTTCTGGAACGGTTGGAGAGAAACTTGGCAGTTAGTTGGAGTATAACAACGCGCAACTTTTAGCAGAAGTTTGTTGAGATCGTAGTGTCAGTTAATTGTGAAAACATTTTGTTTCAAAATTTTTTTCGAAAAAAATTTTTTTTCGGAAACTGTTCATCGTTTTCGAACAACAAGTATGCTTAGACATTGCACATCATATGTCGCAGTAGTGTACCAAATTTCAATTCGATCCGATAGTAATTGTTGAAGATATTTGGGAAAAATATGTCAAAATTCGGGTTTTTTTCCTCGATAACGTTGTTTTTTTTTGGGATAACTCAAAAACTTCTGATTCAATCATGATGGGGCTTAGCAGCTTGTTTGAAAATGCTGATTGACATATTTGTGCAAAATTTCATGATGATCGTGTAATAAGAACAATTTGAAAAAAAAAATAATTTTTTTTTCAAATGTTCACTATTCTGTGATCATCTGATCGTATTGTCCTCTTGAATTTTTGCATGAACCTTCGAACTGTCATTTTTCAATGAAGTATTGGATTTCAATTCGATCTAGTCTGTATTTCTGGAAATATTTGGAAAATAAAATTTTTGAATGGGTATATCTACGGAATCATTGGATGGATCTTACCCACTCACGAATTTGGCCTTCGTTATTTAATTCCAAACCTACTCTACAAACATCGAGTTTCTAAGTTGTTTCTACCGTAAACACAATAACTTCCGAAAGAAACGACTTAGAAAATCGAAATGTGTGAAGTAGATTTGGGGCTTAATTACGAAGGTAGAATTCGTGAATGGGTAAGATCCGCCCTATGATTCCGTAGATGTACTCATTCATTATTTCATTTTCCCGTTATTTTACAAAATTTACTTTCTCCAATTTCTTCGAGTATACAGATCAGATCGAACTGAAATCCAGTACTTTATCGAAAAAAACCTTGAAAAGCACTGACATGAAGTCAACAGCTTTTGCACGCATGTTTGAAGGATATCACGAAAAGTGAACATGCGCGCAAAAGCTGCTGACTTCACGTCAGTGTTTTTTCAGGTTTTTTTTCTTACCATATGATCCATTCATGCCGTACTAGAAGTCAATTCGATCAGATCTTCATTTTTGGAAAATTGGGGAAAAAATTTAAAGGATTGGTTAAGAAACATATCAACTATGTATATATATATATACAAGATAGTGACTTGAAACTTTCAGGCTATGATGCGCACGAGAAGACGGCGGTTAGTTCGTTAATGGGCCAAATCGGCCGAGCGCCTTCGTACTAATACTAATTTCAACTTTTGAGATTATTTCGTCAAAATCTCCGGAACTACTGGAGTAACTGGAATTCAGACTCAGTATTGAGATCCAGCGTAGACAACTTATGTATTTTTCGATTTTTTTTCAAGAAATTTCCGTCAGATTCCAGCGAAATTTTGCACGTAGCTCAAACTCTATATTTAACGACTGCGTACCTAATGCAACAATGATGGAACTTAGCATCAGCTACATATTTGACAAATGCTGATGCACAAAACTTTCGCAAAATTTCTTGGTGATCGCGTCATTATAACAATGAGAAATGATGTGAGGTCAGGATCTTTTACGCGCTTGTACACATTCGGAGCCATTTCCTCAAGACATTTTGCATGAACCTTTACGCCGTCATTTTTCAACCAAGTGCAGAATTTCGATTCAATCAAATCTGCATTATTGGCAATATTGGGAAAATGAAATTTCGAATAGATACATCTACGAAATCATTAGGGGGATTTTAATTTTTCGAGAATTCGACCTTCTTAATTAACCCCCAGACCTGCTATGAAAATATAGTCTCTGAGGGCAGTATTATAAAACTTATTTTGACCACATAGTACAGTTAACTCTAATATTTCAACCAGATTTCACGAGTTAACTTCTACTTATCTGTCAAAATAGTTTTGTGATACCCACCCTTAGTCGTTTTTTTCGGATGTTATTATGGTTAAGGTCGGCCTAACTGCCAACCATGAAATAAGATTCCATTTAAAGACTTGATATTTGTTGAACCGGTTCATTCACGTAAGTCGAATTTGCGAATAGGTGAAATAATCCAATTATTCCGCATATATAGCCATTCGATTTTTCATTATTTTTTGAGTTACTCTTTAAATAACAACAATACCGAGGAAATAACCAAGAAATTTGACACATTTTTTTCCAATATCTCCGAAGATAAATATCGATCAATCTGAACTTTGAAAGTAAATATTGCATCGAATTTAAATTTCAAACATTTTTGTTGAATAGTGATTTCAGGGTCCGAGCAGAATTTCGTTAAATTCTGATTCAAAAAAAAAATTGCCCACATAAACAATTTTTTTTTTAAATTTTCTGTAACTAGTTGATCCATACGAAATTTTGCAAAAAGTTTTGATTTTATATTCTCCAAATAATTACCAAGTTTCGATTTGATCGCTTCTGTACTTCTTGAGATATTGAGGAAATAACGTCGAAATTTCAAACAACGAAATTTTACATATTTTTCCCATTATTCTCAGAAATTAAATATCGTATCGTCTGTGGCAAATTTCGTTGGAATCTGATGTACACTTTTAATTATTTTTTTTAAATTTTCTAACCACTGGATCAATGCGAATTCCTGCATTCAGTTGCATGTTGGCATTCAAAAACTGATTGAAATATCAAAATTTTATATACGTATAACTCCGAAAGTGTTTGGATGATTTTGCCTATTAACTAACTCAAGCGAGATTTCCAGGATTTCAACCTTACCTGAGAACTTCAAGACTCTAGATCTTTTCTTTCGGAAGAGAGAGCGCACACATCAAGCCGATCGGACAGAATCAAATTTGACCACGGATTCTTCATCAGTGAGTCTAACCTAGTCGTTTGAGACCAATTTCAGCTCAAAATTAAAAAATTACAGATATTGTGACGAAACGATTACGCGCTGTTCCCCAGAACACGCGTAAAAAATGTTGGGAAAATTATTAAATTATGTTTCCCAAAAAGTATTTTTCCCAAAATGCAGATTGGATCGAATTAAATTAAAGTGATTGAATGAAAAATGATAGCTTGTAAGAGCATGCAGAATTTCATTACGACCATATGAAAAAAAGACCGCCAAATCTTTCCATCGGGGAGGTAGAGTGCATTTGGCGGGGCCAATACGTGAAAAGATGAACGCCTTGGCAACGAATTTGAACATGCCAGCCAAAGCTGCTGATCTGCTAAGAGCAAGTATTATTATTATTATTATTATATAACAATATTATCACTTCCTTACCTCCCAATGTTATATAATTGAGTTCTCTGTAATCCATTATATTATATGTTGAGAGCAACTGCCCTAAAATTCCTGATGTCGATCTTCCGAGAAGATAAGCAATACGTGTATTCGATGTGACTTTCGGGTAGTGTTCCTTATCAACTTTGGCATACATATACGTGAAATAAGCAATATCACAGGAAGCAAAAGCTGCATAGAAAATCTGGAAAAATCAAATGCGTGAGTGTCCTATTGCTAGCAAAGAAAGAAAATTTGATATAGTATGTCAGTGTGTCAATTTGTGAAGCGAAGACCACATATATACGTTCACTATGGCGATGGCGATCACATTGAACTAGTGGAGCAGCATACACTTATTGTCGCGATCTGTCTGCGACCTGTCAGCGTTCAGACAGGATCGCATGACATTTGATTTTGACAGACACTGTGATAAAAAACTATTGAAAATTAAATAAAAATTGTTTTTGTCATGAAAAACGCCCTTGCGGATTGCAGTATCAACTATTTGTCAAGGGCAGTTTCTTGCAGAAAAGATTGCCTAATGAACTACACAGGAACAACACAAACGATAAAGAAAACGAACTGTGACGTTTCAGAGTACAAGAGTCAGATTTGACAAATACTTGATACTGCAATCCGCAAGGGCGTTTTTCATGAAAAAAACAATTTTTATTTAATTTTTAATAATTCTGTTTCAGATATTGGGAGTGAAAATCCATAAAATCCTAAAAAATAACGCGAAATCCCCCCAAAATAAGCTTCAATCGATACTGTGAAAAAAGTTAGCGATCTGATCACATATATAGGGTGAGTCTTTAAATTGTACATTAATTTTAACCCTAGATTCCTCTTATCAAATAAAACACTTTTCGATTCACCATTTTTCCAGATTCAGCTATGGAAAAAAGGATACAGGCTGTTGAAATTTCAAAAAAAAAGTTATTGTGTTAACGGCCGACCGTAAACACAATAACCTCCGAAAGAAACAACTTATAAACTCGATATTTTTTGTAGAGTACGTTTGGACCTTAATAACGGAGAGCTCGAATTCGTGAATATCAAAAATCCACCCAATGATTCCGCATATATACACATTCAGAATTTTATTTTCCCAATATTTCCAAAAATACAGATTGAATCCAGTACTTTATCGAAAAAAAAAACTAATGGGTCCAATAATATAATTTTCTCGAATATCAGTGAATCCCACGCGTGGCAAAAATCAGAACTTTCAGATGCCTGATGCGAACGTTTTTTCCACAATATAACCTAATTTGCTGTTGCATTCTACAGTTATCTTCTTCACTTGTTCCGAATAATAAATAGAGGAAGGACTAACAAAAAAAATTGAAGTGTATGAAACACTTGAAAGGGCCTCGAATAACCTTCAAAACAAGGTATCACTCAACCCTCCATACCATTTGAGATTTTAGGAGTTGCCATCGTCACGTTTATGGAGTTGGTACCTACACTGTATAAAATGGAATTCTACGAACCAAAGTTTTTCTGGTCTTGCATTTTTTATTTTGCATGAGGGCCGAGATATTGAGCTATTGAAGGTTCGTTCATCTATGTATACATCAACAGCCATCCCGAAAATCTCAAGTCTCTAACTCATTCCTTTCTAAAGTCACACATTACAGATAGCGGAAACTCCTTCATTGAAAAAAAACACAGTTTTAGTGGGAAATTCATTCCGATTAAGGAATCAACATCAAGCATTTCTCGAGAAAATGGCAGATGCAATTTGATGTTGATTTCTGAATCGGAATAAATTTCCCACTGAAACACTCTTTTTTGGTTCATGTTTAATTTGCTCAAGTGAAACTGAATATGATAGCATCTCATTCTCTTTCGATTAAGGGCACATTTATTGCCTTAGGTCTTGTCGTTCCGGAGATATACTCCGGAATTTCCAAAAAGACAAAAGAATTGATATCTGTAGAACCGGGGGTTTCAGGAAAACGTTATGAGTACATTTTTGGTTGGAAATGATCCGAACTATCACCTCCTTGAGTATTATTGCACATCAACTCCTGTTTCATTAGCCTGTTTATATATCGTCAAATCCAAAATGATTTTATTTTGTATGTGTGTGATATGGCATCATCTATAAGATCGCCATTTTCGTTCATTTTATTGTTGTACGCTCTCAAATATTCTTAAACCAAGATTCATACCAGTGATTGTTACCAGAACAAATGTTTTACCGATAAACAATGTTTAATCAAATTATCGCTCTATATAACTGATAAAATCATACGATGCAATGGTACAAAACAAACCTGTTGCATCAAAAATCCCTAAAACTTTGAGCTATAAATTACCAGCACAAGAACCGTGGACAAACAGAGAACCTGAAATAGATACTACTCTAACAATCTACAAAAAAACAGACACCCATCCACACATCATTCAACAAAGATTTCGAGAAATTCTAGAGAAACATCACCAAAAAGAAATTATCTTCACTGATGCTTCAAAGTCAACCGAAGGAGTTGGATGCGCGTTTGTTACCCCAACCACAACGAAGAAGTTCAAGCTTCCTTCAGAATCGAGTGTATTTACCGCGGAACTGATAGCAATTCAGCAAGCCCTCAAATTCATCGTGCAAAATAAAATACATGGAAATCGCAAAGATCCAAACTTGCCCAAATCGAGCCTTCTGTAGCAAACACGTCCCCTGTCACCAATAACAGAACAGATCTTGTAATCCTGCGAAGACTAAGAATTGGGCATAGTCTCCTCACACATAGTTACCTTTTAGCTAAAGAAAACTCTCCAATCTGTGAAACATGCAATACACCTATTACAATACAACATATATTAATGGAATGCCCAGCAATCCAATCCCAGAGATTATTTTTCAACGTCAGCAACAACATGGTAGAAGCCCTCAGCATCGACAAACCAGCCTGTCTCAACACGCTATCATTCATCAGAGCCATCAATGTTAAAATCTAACTTTGTATATATTTTTGAATACTATCCTTAAGTCTATATTTTGTAAATAATTTACTGTACAATCCCGCTAATGACCTAGCTGTCGAAGCGGTAAACTCATAAATAAATAAACCTGTTGCATGCGGAAATCAATTGATCAACCCCAAATAAAATATATTTTCTTACTTCCATCAGCTGCATCATTAAAAGAGTAGGTGTCCATATCAACATACTCCATACTGTAATACCAAACACTCCGCATAAAATTATGAGCGGTTTGTAACGCAATAAATCAGTTATCAAAAATGCAACGATCACTAGAGGTGTATTGATATACGTCCCAACTGTGAAAATATCTTCACTAACTTCTTCCCCAGTAATTCGAGTCCAATTTCCAGAAAGATACTCGTAAACATAGGGCTCAGATGGTCTAGTTTCTTTCAAAAAACCGAATAAACTTAGTATCAGGCTTATTTGCAGCCACTTTTCCATTTCTCTTTAAGAATAAAATAAGAAAAACAAATTTTACGAACAACCTAATCCGCACCATCAAACGTGTACAAACCTTTACTCAATTAGTTCGTCATCATTGTCAGCCTTTTATCTTGAACTTGAGTAGGTGATTGTGTTGTGAATCCCCAGATCTCCGCAACCATAACAACATTAATCTGTAGGAGATAAGTCTTGTCATCCACTTAGCAAAAATGGGACCAATTAGGGAAATCCGTATTGCAGATGCGGCTTCGGAGAATTTGAGTCGTCCGAACTGAATTCATTGATTCTTATCATGTAGAGCAGTGGCGGATTAACAGGAACGCTAAGCCTAGGACCCCAAAACACAAAGGGGCTCCCGATCCGATCTTACTCAGAATTAAATTCGGCCTGCAAATGGAAATTGAAAAATCTCTTTGCCTCCTTAGACATCTTTATTTTATAAGTTAATAAGCAGCAATAACATGTAAATTGTCGCAGTCACACGGAACGCAATTCTATGACGAACAAAAGACCTAGAGCCAAATCCAGGCGATTGGCGAATGAAGATAAGCGCTACTCCCTCTGGTGGCTATCCGAGTAACCCGAGGTACAGACATTATCATTGACAAGTTGAAAGAAATGTTAAGAAAATGAAAAAGTTTATGCATTTTTCTACGCGTTTGTGTGATTTTACAAGTGCTTCTACTAAGGAGAAGCAATCTCAAAAGTCCCTTCCCATAGATTTCCACAGCCCGGTGAAAAATTTCGATTTAGGCTGAAAGAAACTTCCTTTAACAAGTCGGTCCTAAAAGTGTTAAAGAATCGATAAAAACCAACAAACAAGATTTATGAGAGTCTGTTAACTGCATTTTAACGATGATGATAATTTTTATAGAGGAAATTACGAATTGCTCATGAAATATTAGATCACATTCATGAAGACAATTTTTTTCCAGGCCCCTAATCCAAGCAGAGAAATTTACTCAAGAGGAATGCTCTGCCTTCCAGAAATCTGCCTGTTGAACTAATCATTAAGTAACAACTTAAATGTTTAAGTGATAGAACTGACTATTGAAAAAAGAGAGTCTTAACATGAAAATATCTAGTGATGAATACTGTTCGCTCAAAGTGCTTCTGTCGATGAAAGCAAATATGTACAAGGCTTATTTATTACAGCTTTTTCAAGACCAATCATTTGAGTGTTGGAAAATTTAATTGTAAATCCCTAATGAATAAGACTTACGATACAACTAGCATTAGTTTTATGTGATTGTATTCAATTTATTCACAATATATTGAGTATTTAGTCCTTTGCTATAAAAATAGTAAAGTTATGAGTATTTGTCTATTATTCCAATAAGTATGTTTTACAATACTATCTGTTTTTCAACTTTCAAGACAGCCTAAGAAATCCACCAAAGTCAATCTTGCCATTTGGATCTGAAAATAAATAATATTAAAATACTGTCTAACCTTGGAGATACTTGCTACACTCAATAAGATTGAAGAATGATACATACCTACTTTATAAGAATGGAATAGTCAACTATAAAAGTCTAAAAAGTCTTTGAATAAATCGTAAAATCAAAAATTTATCAAACCAAACACTTACAAACAGTACAAAATCGACTATCAAAACAAAATCTATGTCTGCATCTAAGGTTCCAAAACTGGCCACCGTGGCGCCGCAATCTTAAATTCAGACGCCAATAGTGGTAAAAAAATTTCATCACAGAGGTTCGTATACTTTTCTTATCCTAATTAGGGGCTGCTTGCCTGCATTAATAATAATAATACCAACTTTATTTCCTTGGAATGTACAAGCATTATGGAAAAAGTCAAAAACAATACAAAGAAAAATCAAGATGGTTACTCCTCATACGATAGGAACTCACCAATGCTGTAGAAGCTCTCTTTGACTAAGAAATCTTTTAATTGTTTTTTGAAAGTGAATAGTGATTTTGCACTTTTGATAGAGTCATTAAGTTTATTATATATGCCTAAACCCACATAAATTGGCGAATTCCTACCAATTCTGTACTTGAAATTTGGGAGCACAAAAAATCGCCTAGTTCGCGTACTTACCATACTGGTGTCGGTCACCATGCCTCAAAAATTTATCCTGATTTTTGTATATAAACGTTGCCTATTCGAGAATCAGGAGCGAAGGCAATGTGATAATTTTCAACGATTTGAAGAAAGGTCTACAGGACATGGTCTGACGAATGCCGACCAAACATCTTACAAACTTTTTTTGGCAAAGAAAAACATCATTCGAACAATAGCAAGACCCCCAAAACATAACGCCATAGAGAAGCCTGGCATGAGCCTGGGCATAATACACTGATAACAAAAAGCACACCTTATTCAAATTTCTACCGACACTCTCACAGTGCTTCTTCCGAGTGAGGCACTCTTCCAACTCGATCCCAAGAGACCGAACAGAATCTGTTCTCCTGAGGTCAGTGCCATTCAACCTCACGTTGATACTTATATTTTTATTCTTATTGTGAAAAACGCAATATGTTGTTTTTTGCCCATTCATATGAAGGTGATTTGCATTGAACCATTCATGCAAAGTCATAAGATCTTTCTGGACGTTAGTTTCCAAGATATCCTCATTTTTTGCCGATATTATGACAGAAGCATCATCCGCATATAGGTACACCTCATGCCCGACTACATCACCAATATCATTTATATAAAGAAGAAATAGAACTGGACCCAAAACAGAACCCTGGGGTACTCCAATTCCATTTTCTATTTGTCCTGAATTATATGTCTCTCCGGATTGATCTATAGTAACAAATTGTTTTCTTTCATAGAAAAAACTGGCAATCCAATTTTGCGGATTACCTCTAATACCGTATTTATTGAGCTTTTCCAAGAGAATGCGGTGATCCACGCAGTCAAAAGCTCTACTCAAATCGCAGAAAATGCCTGCTGGACAATTCCCAGACTCAATATGTGCCACCACACTCTCCAGGAAAGCATTTATAGCGTCAGTAAAGGAATGACCCGGACTAAATCCGAACTGGTTGATATTCAGAATTTTAAATTTACCAAAAAAAATAATTCTGGCATTTCCGGCAACGAATAACGATTCGGGTTTCCCACCCAATGTTTACGAATTGATGTTAAGTCGGAAGTGGTGTAAAGCAGGGTCCAGATGAGTGTAATCCGAACAGCGGTTGCAACACACCCGGTATCCTAACTCGCACAAGCTTTAAGCTTCTGAGGGGTTTCGTTGAAGCCTAGGATATTCGGAAAAAATACAAATACAAATAAAATTGAATTAACGATTCGGCGAATAGTGTGGGCGGCACTTGAGCTCAGCCTCGAATAATACATTCAAATGCATCGTTCGAAAACAGAGTCCCGATGGAGCAGAGAGAGCGCTGCCTTGAACCATAAAACTCCCTGTAATTTATTGCATTCGCTTTTCCCATTACACTCATCTTCGGCTTAATCCGAACAGCGAATTAAATAAAACACGAGGAGTTTTGTGGTTCGAGGCTGCTCTCCTTCTGCCCCGTCGGGACTAGGTTTTCAACTCAAACGCTGCGTTCGAATTTATTGTTCGAGACCAATATAGCTTTTCTATGTTCTAGGCTGAGCTCGAGTGCCGTCCACACTATTCTCCGAAACGTTTATCAAATTTTATTGCATTCCTGTTCGGATTACACTCGTATGGACCCAGTTTAATGGGCAAAATAGTTCTACATATTTTTCATATTGATATTTCATAACCCGAAGGGGATTGCGATAACGTGATGATAGAAAGGAATACAGATTATTCTGTACAAATCCTTAGTATCTTACTATGACCATTGAGTTTTCATATTTGAAAACTAAATGCTATGACAAAACTATATATATACCATAAATAAGGTTTGAATCGTTGCGAGTTTAAGCTCGAAATGGAAAAATTTGGGCGACATTTCGACTACTTTTGGGAAAAAGTCGTGAAATGTGCCTAACAGGATCTTACAATCATCGTTTAAGGACTCCTTAAACTACTGCAATCCCTACCTCCATATGCTTCAAATACTGTTTTGTATCTTTTCCTTCATTCTATGGAATCGCATATTATTTCTTCAGCTTTAATCTGAAAAATTTCACCAAAATAATTCTTGAAAATTTAGAGTTTGTTTAAAAATATAATGAAACTATGTACTCACTCTCTGTTTCTGTAGTTTTGTCTATAAAGATATTCAATTATGCATAATATAACTTAGCTGGACTTCACATAAACCAATCATTTGATTTTTTCACCATTCAGTTTGATCTATCGAAAAAATATAAATTTCGTGGGTACTATTGAAATTTGAGGTGACCTGCATGTTTACATAATATTGCACACAATATTAAATAATTATATTTTATTGAATAGAGTTTCACAAAAGGTAATGTTCATTATATATAATACAAAATGTCTTCATTTCGTAAAAACTTTTAGCGAATATATGTAATAAGAATATAAAATTTCAACAATTTGAGAAAGGCTTCATAAAACAAACACAACAAAAATGACAATATACACTTAAAAACAATTTCCACAGTAATCATATTTTCTTCCAATTGTCATTCATTTTCTTTCTGATATTAAAAAGGCAGATATGTATTCCAATAATACATTTTTCTGCTTTTTCTCCTTTACTTCCCGTTTTCTCAACTTCTTTCCTTCTTACACTGAAATAATTTTTTCCGTAATCATTTTTTTCCATTGTCATTAATTTTCTTTTTAATATGTTTTTTAATTTTCGTTTTACGTTTTTCAGCTTTTTCTTCTTTGACTTTCTGCTTCCTTAGTTTCTTTTCCTCTAATGATTCCTTTTTAGGCCTTACATGTATCGATACACCTTTTTTTGGGAGGCAGTCATCTTCATCTGATAGCAGGTTTATACTTCGGATACTGTCTGTCATTTTTCACTATCGCTACTCTTATTCGAATCCAATAATTATTGTTGTGTATTTGAGAGGTAGATTTTATTCGTATAATATCCTCTGCTGATTGTCAAAGGGGCGTAGTGGAATAAACAATTCCACAACCTGCAAAAATATAATAACTCAGAATAATATCATTCTTTCTGTTGTATTTTCGTATGCAATATCTACATTCCAGAACGCTTATACACAGAACTAGAAGAAAGTAACATACCTGTCTATTAATGAGCACAACTTATTGTTAGTTGAGTGTATACAATGAAGAGATATGGAAGAGTCTAACATGATTTAAGATATGATAAGATGATATATTTCAAGAACAGCTGTGGTGACATTTTATTGGAATCAATCTGATAAATCAAAAAAAAAACTATTCAACATAATTTGAGTTGAAACATTGTATAGAGAAGGATCGGATACAGAGGTCTAGATAGGAGTGTTCTTGCTCAGTTGCTTGATGTTTTTATAAATTCATGTTGTCTGGTCTGATTAAAATTTTCCTTTCTCCGAGGAGAATTTTTTTTTTCGACTGGGAAATCAACTTCGATCATATTTCTAGTTGCTAATTCCTTTCTTAGGAAAGCTTCATACTCAATTTTTCAAACTACAATATCACTTCTAAGTGAAAATCAAAAAGTTTAAGATTCTCCAAAAATTTTCTTCCTGAGGCACATCACTCATAATAAAAAAAAATCATTTTTTTAAATATGAAATAGACTCCTTTAACGAAGTTGAAAGTTGTGAAAAGAAGAAACCATAATTGAAAATGTAATTCTGATCACATTTTTATTATTCTATTTCAGACTTTCACTTTTCAAACGAAAAGATTTCCATATATCAATAGCATAGTTTCTGTGGTCCCGAGATTTCAAAATTTATCGGGAAGAAACTCTTTTATGAAAAAATATGTGAAGCCTATAAATGCAAAACCAGACATTTGACGTACAAGCCGTTTTGAGTAAAACAAGAAAAACCTGCCAAAATCAGTTTCAACCTAACAAAATGTCTGCTTCTTCATCTTATTTCGTACGACTACTATGTAGTTTCTTAAATTAAAACAAAAATCTTAAAGGTAATGCAAAAAACTAGAACAAAATTCTCAAACCATCATCCTCATTATCAGAGAAAACCTCTTCAGGGTCTTCGGGATGATCTAGCTCATGAGGGTTTTCAAAAGCATTTTTGAAAAAATTGAGCTGTTCATCAGCTGCCCAATCTTTCCCATAGTGCTTACCTAATAGAGCAGATATGATTTTTTACGCGCTTGTTCTGGGGAACAGCGCGTTATCATTTCGTCACGATGTCTGTAATTTTCGAATTTTGAGCCGAAATTGGTCTCAAACGACTAGGTTGGACTCACAGATGAAGAATCCGTGGTCAAAATTGATTCTGTCCGTCCGGCCGTGTGCGCTGTAACTTTCGAAAGCAAGGACCTAGAGTCTTGAAATTTTCAGGTTAGGTTAAGATCCTGAATATCTCGGTTAAACTCGTTAATGGGCCAAATCTGCTGAATGGTTTTTGAGCTACAGCCATTTGAAATTTTGATTTTTCAATAACTCGAAAAATATTTATCTGATCGAGATGAAACTTGGTTGGAATATGAACAGTGTCAATAAGAAGAATTATCCATGAAAAAGTTCGAAAAAAAAACTTTTTTTTTTAAATTGTTTTTGAAAATTTTTATATTTCATTGAGATTTCACTGAAATTTTCGAGTCACCATTTCGCAATGTGAACAAGCGCGTAAAAGCTGCTGACTTCACGTCAGTGCTTTTCTAGATTTTATTTTATCTGGTTTTAAGCTTTTCCCTTCTCTTAACGGTTGTAAATTAATTTGGGAAATTCTTTTTCCCCGTATGGTGTCGCGCTGCTTGCAGAATCACGTGAGTAAAGTCTCACTTTGATTGGCCAAAAGGCTAATATCTGCTTTTGCACGTAAGGAGCTCACAAAAATGTCTGCGTTTGCATCTGAGGCTAGATTTGAATTATGAATAGAGGCTTTAACATGTCTACTTATGCACCTGAGGGTAAACAAATCATATTATTAGCTATCTTAATCCATCCTCATTTTATTTTTTCAGAAAATGTCAAATGTCTGGTTTTGCATTTATACGCTTCATGTACAAGCTGACCGAAATCTGATGCCCCCTGTCAAACTATTGTTGTTATTTGTTGTATTTCGAATCAGTATGGGATATATAGTTTTTCCATTCAAAAGTTTTGAAAACGATATCGCTAAGATCGCGGCCTCGGTTCGAAATTACTGAATCAGAGATTAGAAATGTTGTCAAAAAGATGAAAAATGTCAATTGACAACAGGCTGGAATGGTATTCCAATCAAAATAATAAAGGAGCGCATTCGATCGCAAAATCTCTGGCGCAGATCATGAACAGATCTTTCCTGAGGGCTTTAAAATTGCTGTAATTAAACCTTTACACAAGAGTGGGGACTACAGCGACCCAAATAGTTATCGTCCCATTAGTCTTCTCACGTTATTTGCTAAGATGTTTGGGAAAATTCTAGCTAAGAGATTGCTGTGTTGCGGAAATTTGGGATATTATCCAACTGCCAGCATGGATACATACAGGGACGAAGCACTGAGACGGCTATATTTCAGTTGTACCCATCAATACTGTCAGCGTTGGAGAGGAAGGAACTGCCACTGTGCATTTTTTTAGATCTATCCAAGTCATTTGATTGTGTGGAAATAGACATCTTGTTGAAGAAACTCGAAAAATACGGAATAAGGGACAAGCAATTGAAGTGGCTTGAAAGTTATTTGAAAAAAAGACATCAATCAATTGAAATGAATATTAACAACATCAAATATCAATCAACCAAAAGAAAAAATAAAGCAGATCTAACACAAGGACGTATACTAGGCCCTATTCTCCTCCTGGTTATACATAAATGACCTCCCTCTGGTCCTTAGACTAAGGTTAATTAGAAGAGTCTTAGCTGACCTTGTTGCCTTTGAGCATATGATGCAAATTGTATGCTAACGTCTCCATTCCTGACATTGATGATTGAAGAAGCGGAAGCTTTACTAGGAAACATTAACAGATGGTGTGAAGAAAATTGCCTCTTAAAGAATATGGGAAAAACTCAACGAGTATAGTTTTCAATTGCGATAAATCTTTAGCTGCCATTCCCACCACTATCAGCAGGGATATATCTGTCTCCAGCACTGTGAAGTTCCTGGGAATATATATGGACCAAAACCTCAAATGGAACGTACACACACAGAAAATCTAATCAAGCGCCTGAATCCAATGAATGTGTTAAAAACTAAAGTTGATTTACCAACTCTCAGAATCATTTATTCTTCAAATTTTCATTCTTTATTATCATATATAGGATAGTTTTTTGGGGCAGTAGCTCAGGAAGTGAAATTGTGTTTCTGAGGCGGGAATTCGTGTTGAGAATCATACTGAAAATCTTTAGAGGGCATTTTAGAGTGAAGAAATTTTTGACATCATATGGTCTATACATATCTAGGGTACTCGTTTTCATGATGGTTCATTCAGAATACTTCCAACAATATTTAAACTGTATCAACACAATGCGCACAGATACATACTTGTACCCACGTCACTCTAAGCTTAACAGAGAAGTCGCCCTTATACATATGGGAGTCTAAGGCTATTTAATGGGTTTGTTTTGGTTCCAAATTCGGAACTGTTCGGGAGGGTTCGAGTATGCGCGATTGCGATTTTTCAGACTTAAAACGGCAATTGCGCATACTCGAACCATACCAAACAGTCCTGAATTGGTTCTGAAGTCGAAACTAAAACAAAGCTAATGCTCTTCCCCAAGGGTTGAGGAGGATATGCAACTTAAAAGTTTTCAAAATCACTCTGTATAATTGTGGACTGTGAGCCATATTCTTTGGGGGAATTTTTTTATTTTTGTGAGAGTTATTTGATTTTGAGTTATGTATGTTGTTCTGACGAGACCAACCTTATTGTATTTCAATAAGCTTTTGATGGAATGAATATATTATTATCATTATTATTAAAATTTAGTCGATTTCGCTTTTCAGCATATATAGCGAGTGGTATGGTTCGGATTTCTTCGTTCATTCGCTTCTTGATGAGTTGTAGCAGGGTGTGTGGACGATGTTTGAAAAGCTTATTTTTAAAGTTGTATCATAGATGGAAGTTGTAGTCCCTTATTTGTCATTGCGACCGTATAGTTGCCCCGCAAACATCTGTCTCAAAACAGCTAATGAAATTCGAGCAGTGTGGTCTCCAGCCCCATCCTGATGAAACTGGATAGATTTCTCCAGTTTTTCCAATATTCAGGCTGTAGGAAGGTTTGCAACATCCAAACGTATTGCTGGAAATTTACTGTTACGGTGACATTTTCCTCCTCGGAAAAATAATCCCCGAATTGAGACACATAACATTAAACTGTGATGAGTGGCCCTGCCACAACTCAGGCCAGCTGCGACATGTTCGTCAACGGCACCTACCCAACGTGTGGATCAAAAATACCGACGTTTAGGCGAACTTTGGTAGTTGGCCGTCACTAGTCAGTTTCATCAAAGGAATCTGCGCCAATGTTCTCGATCCGTCCACAGCCACATACTCCACACTTTGGTGGTTTGTTAAACGGTTTTGTTGCGATACGCGTACGTACGTCGAGAAAATGTCTTCGTCATCGGCCTGGACAAATAAAAAGGCTATAGAATTTCTAAAACAATACCAAGCGCATCCAATAATATGAAAAACGTCTCGGAAAGGTCACAAAAATTAAAATCTTATAGCAGATGCATGACTTACCATACAACAAAACATGGAAAATGATCTTCTTAACTGAAGAGAAACTGGGAATCTTTAATGACCACGTGGCTCTTTAATTTTTTCCAATAAATATAAATTATGACATACATACATAGCTGGTATCATAATTTCTAATGCCTATTACACTATCCAATCTCAAGGGCCCGGCATATCGGTATATGACTACAAGAGTACGTTCAGCAAAAACAGTGATTACCACCACTATTTCACTCGCAATCAAAACGATTTCACTATTCCTGTATTTAAACTTGGGATAGGATGACAAACACCAATGTATTTGGGAATGAAAGTCCTTAATACATTGAGTTGCGAAATTAGGAACGCAGATAATAAATTTTTATTCAAGAAAAGGTTGAAATCTTTCTTAATTGTTGGATGTTTCTATAGTCTATCCGAATTTTTACACTGCGTTAGGATTTTGTTTGTTATTTTTTTTTTCTCTTCAAGGAATCTTGGACCTTTTCCACAATGTATGGAAATAAAGTGATTATTATCGGGTGCCCAATCTGCCGAGTCGGGTGTCGCTTATTACACTACCCTAGATGCCGGCCGCTTCTATTCTATTCGTGAATGAACGCTCTCGGCGTTGCTATGATACTGCCCTGTATACCAGGCGATAGTATACCTACACAGACCAACCAGATGAACCACTCGCGTCATTTACTTAGGAAATGTGAACGTGTTCATGACCGTGAATCTAGCGTAGCCGTATACTACAACCATTTTGAGGTGCGTTGGGGTGCCCAATCAAAATGCAGCTGGGAATAACCGATTCAAGGTCAGCAGGCAATGAAGCCTGCAAACGGTATAGTGATTTGTCTTGCAACCATAGCAGCTGATTTTGTTTTGTGTTATATGTTTCTTCATTGATTATATGCCACTCTCAATAGTCTGCATAGAATAGCTAGAGAAACAGTTAGTCGTTTACTCAATGCAGCATAAGTACAGGGTTTTTCAACAAGAACTTTGCTTTTCAATGTGGTAACACCGGCACCACATGACAGTTTTGACATTTAGTTTTTTGACGTATTCGCAGTATATGCTTTGGCAATTGTTACAATGAATTAAATTTCGCTCGAAAATCGCATTAAAATAATTCAAATCCACTATGAAAATGGTCGTTCTGTTAAAGTTACATTTCGTAAAATTCGTGATATTTTCGGACAACATAAACCTCCTTCTGATACCGCTGAATTTTGGCCTATTATTGATTACATGAATGTCACTGAAATGTGGTTTCAACAAGACGGTGGCACATGTCACACAGCCAATGAAACGATCAATTTATTGCAAACCAAATTTCCCGATCGCATAATTTCGCGAAATTCAGCTGTTAAGTGGCCGGCCAGATCGTGTGATTTAACACCACTGGATTATTTTTTGTGGGGCTATGTTAAAGACAGAGTTTATACGGAGCCAATCGAATCGATTGCAGCCTTAAAACTCAAAATCCGTGATGTCATTAACGAAATAGACCCTCCATCTTGCCAAAAAGTGATTAAAAATTTTGATGAAAGAATCAACGTCTGTCAGCGTGGTCGTGGTGGACATTTGTCAGATATCATTTTTCATTCATAATTGCCGAACTTTTCTCTTTGTAATACAATAAAAATTTTATTCATTTTCCACTAAATTCTTTGTTTTATTTTGTTTTCAAAAACAAAGTTCTTGTTGAAAAACCCTTTATATACCACTGTCTCTCCTCTACTGTTTTGTCTTTTGTAAGAAAATAATGTATAATTGAAAGAACTTTGTGTAGAGTTATTATAGAAATGACGTTTCCACATTTAGTAGTTAATCATAGTAATTCCGATACATTGTTTTGAAGCACACATATAATCTATTGTCCCTTCTATCCTAGAATTTTCAAGTGGAATGTTCAATGCCTCAGTAGAATATACTTGGTCTGAAGGAATTCAGAAATGGACAAAACATATGTTCACCATCATCTAGACCATCAAGATTTCGACATATATTATGTTTAAGCAAAATATCTTTAACATTAATGATACATCTATCATCACTCATATTGCCTGTTTTTCTGGAATTTCCAATACTAGTTCCCACCTGTTTTGCCTGTTCATTCATTATTCAAATCAGCTATCTTGTGTTAGCATCTGAAGTTTGGTTTCTAACATTGAAATGATAGATTCGATTAAAGAGTTATAGACATCTGAATGAAATAATTAATATAACTATAACAAAAAAAAAAAATATATTTCTTCATGAATAATTTCGATTATTATTTTCATATGTCTTTCTCTATATATTCATAAATGAATAATAATTACTGAAAATTATTTTTTTTTTCCATTTTTTTCACACTTTTTTTTCTCATATTTCTTAATTTTTGTTTTACGCTTTTCGGCCTTTGCATCTTTCACAGCTTGTTTCCTAGCTTTCTTTTCTTCTCTACTTTCATGTTTTGGTCTCGAACAATCTACAAAAGGTTTCTTTGCATCCTCAGATTCTCCAGAAGATGAAGATCCATTACTATCATCAAGTTCCCTATTTCCCAATATCTCTGGTTGAAGAGCTACTCCACTAAGATCTGATTTCAAACCAACAAGTTTTTTATAAATTAAATTGTCAGTTACGCCTGATTTAACATTATTTATATCTCTTTCGCAATTTTCAACTTCAGTGAGACGTTTTGGAATATACTGTTCTTTAAACACCTCCTCATCAATCTAAAATAAATTGAAATAATCAGATAAATATCACTGTTTAAATTCCATAGACATTAAAGAATTAAAATTGATTGAACTACTACATTCATACATTTTATTATTTGGATTCAGACAATAATAATTCTAATCTAAGTAAGAAAAAATTAGAAGATGATTGCTTGGACGTAAAAGCTTCGCAGAAAATACATTTTCGTCAATTCAGCAATATTCTAGGTATTTATCGAGAATACCATTTTGATTAATAGATATTATATAAATTCATCAGAGTTGTGGATTTTCTATTCAATTCATGGATAGGGAATGACATCGCAATTACAAACAAAAAATAAGTATCGATTAAAGCTCATTTTGGGAGCATTTTGCATCATTTAGTAGGTTTATTCTTTTTTTCACTCCCAATATCTGAAACAGAACTATTAAAAATTAAATAAAATATTTTTTTTTAATGAAAAAGGCCTTTGCCGATTGCAGGATTAAACTATTTGTCAAGGGCAGTTTCTAAGAAAAAGGTCTTTAGACAAACAAGAAAATTTACAGAATTATGTTCTTTTGATTATTCGTTTCTGTAAATTCTCTCGTTTGTCTGATGAAGGAGTCGGATTTTTACTCTGAAACATTACAGTTCGCTTTGTTAGATTGTTATGGTATTGTTCATTAGGCAGCCTTATTCCTAGATACTGTCCTTGACAAATAGTTTAATCCTGCAATTTTTATTCAATTTCTAATAGTTCTGTTTCAGATATTGGAAGTAAAAACCTAGGAAAAACGTACAAAACAAATATTACTCAACTAATTTCTATCTGATAGAAAAAGTTATTTAAGTTTCAACTATAATTTTTGCCATATCCCTCAATTATTACGATATAAGAAAAAAATTGCTTGCAATACTTTGGTATTTTATAATATCAAATAATGATGAAAACTCACCTGCTCATTCACAGTAAGTTCTGTATTTGCAGCTTTTTCAGATAATGCAGTTAAACATTCTTCTAGGTTCTTTTCTGTTATGGTTATATCTGTGATGAAGTTGAACATATCCGTTAAACTCATGGTGGCTACTCCTTTCTTCCTAAAAAACTCCATTATATTGGTACAATCTTTTCTCAAGAATGTGAGTGCTCTAGGGTGGTCATGCTCAACACTCTGTGATACATCAATCATATAAACTTCCCCTTCAAAATACAAAAGATTGAACTCAGACAAATCAGCATGCACCAATTTACATTTATTGTACATTTTCCACATCATGATCACAATATCTCTATATAATTCTCTTGCTTTGGATTGTGAGAGTTCAACATCCTTCAGTTTCGGAGCAGGCCAGCCATTCTTTCCAATAAATGACATGAGGAGGACATGCAACTTGAGTATAATTGGTTCAGGAACTCGTAGTCCGTTTGTATGAAGTCTTGTCAGATTTCTCATTTCTTTCTCCGCCCAGGTTCGGACCATTTTTCTCGGATTACTCTTACAATAGCCATGCCTGAATCTGAATTCGCCAGAAACATACTTATCCCTATCTTTAAATACCAAAATAGATGTTTTATATATTTTAATAGCGTATTCCTTAGAATCTGAACAGGCAAAATAAACATTAGCTTCTTTACCAGTTGAAATACAACCATTCACTTCAGATATTATCTTTCTTTCAAGTAGCTTATATACAACTATTCTTGTGTTGGGATCCATTACTTGTTCTGCAGTTGCCCTATCTTTTTTGTCTTTTGTTTTGAATCTTTCATTATATGATTTTTTATCATTTTCTTTCAACAAATTAGAAGAATTACCTCTCAATTCACTATAGTTACATTGATCAAAATTGAGTTTATTTTCGAATTTGGAGAATAATTTGCCTGTTGGCTGATATGATTTCTCATTACTTCGTTCATAGAGATCTTCGTCATAGCAATCAATTTCATAATCTTCAGAGTAATTTCCTTCTTCGATTTCAAGAGCCTCTAAAGGTGGTAATTCAGAACTAGCCATTCTCTCACTCAAATCCATCACAAGTAGTGAATAACACTAGTCAAACAAGGCACTTCATACAAGATTTTAAATCTATAAAATGGAACCCTTTACACGTTACAAACATAGACTAGGTATCCTTTCAAACAGGTCTATGTATCGGACACAACTTCACACATTTGAAATGAAAATTTGTAAATAATGAAATAAGAAATATTTGCGTGACAAAGTAAGGTTATATCACAGAATACATCACAAATCCACAGAATTAGATAGTTTTCATGTTCTGTGGTTGTCTGTATATGTCGGATGAGTATATTTGTGTTCCGTGATTTGTAAATGAGACTCTTCTCATTTATAAGATTTCTTAAAAAAAATAATGATAACATCATTAAACAATTATACCATAAACGAATAAGTTTAAAAAAACCGAAATTATTTGAATATTGGGAACTTCTGCGAGGATGCCAGCGCCCTAACGGATAAATTTGGAACCTGTCCAAGCTAGTAGTTTTATGTAAACAAACCTTAGAAATGTGGTGGAGAACAAATATTTATCAAGCAGAGCTTGAATATTCAAAGAAATTATTATAGTTTTGTGTAAGATTTCTTGAGAAGGAACTTTTCGTTTGGATCACGATATAAAATCGTACTTTAAATCGTTCCTGGAGGATACTTTCGGTGTTATTTTAGTGTATGTTGCTTGGTGGATCAAAATAAACCAATATCTAAATTTACTTGAATTTCTGGAAAAATAGGCAACTCAATAAGTAATTTAAGGACTCTTATTTATGTGAAGAAGTGCTGAATGCAGGCTATATTATGTGGTAAATCTAGAATCAGTCCAAATGATATGACTTCTTCTCTGTTTACAAACGAAGGAATCAATAAAATGAAAACAGATTTTCTGCTTCAGTTCTTTTGCATCGTATTTCTAAAGAAAAGGAAACAGATAGACATATAATTGATTGCATTTTTATATTACAGCAGCTCAAGATACACATACAAAATGAAAAATGTCACAGCCGGTTCAACCTACCTATATAAGGAAATGAAAAGTATTGATGTATTTATATGAGTAACTTCAGCTATTATCAACTCTAACAGTATATCTAGTTTTTGTCAGATTTTCAACCAGATCACTCTTTTAGAATATGATTTTGTGTAGTATGTGAACTAGGTAGCTGCAGAAGTGCTCGGTAGTTTCTCTACAGCATTTTCCTTCAAAATTCTCTCATTTTTATTTACACCTGAAAACATCATGACATGAAGTTCTTTCGAAATAAATACATTGTAGTTAATTTACCTTTATGAAAATAAACATCTTCAGAGAAATGCAGTGAACATACTTTCATGTATTTCGTGACCTGTTTTCAAATCTTCAATTTCTAAAGCTAGGCCTTCTTCTATCATTGAGTTCCCTGCCAAATGCTGTTTCCAAATTAACTTTAATTTCATTTGGCTTTGGAAAAAATGAAAACTAGAGGCACTAGATGATCCTTTCTTCTTTGACCATGAATAACATTGAGTTGAGGCACACAACAATAGTCATTTCGTGAGGATGCCATTTCGAATTAATACGATCGAAATTTTTAATCGGAAAGAAAGGAATCGATTGATGAATATTACAAACACATTCGGTATTCCAAAATTTCAATCCGGAGAACAACACAAAAGCTCGAAAATGAACTCCAAAAGTGAGCAAATTACGTTAGAATAACAGGCACGTCGAAAAACTACTAGCTTGGAAGTGTTCGAATTTCTATCACCAGAGGGCGTATCGCTTAGCAGTAGTTGCGAATTAAAGTGGGGTGGTTTTCGGAGCAGGTTTTCAGATAAAGGACCAAAAAATTTGGGTCGAGGACTTCATTATGTCGACAAGGTATTTTCATTTATTTATAAGCAAAGATAAATCTTTGTTCATGGGGTAATTTATACTCGAATTCGTAATTTTGATATTTATGAAGGATATTACTTCATCTTATTCATAAATTTTGTTGGGTAACTTATAAAGAAACTCAATATTTGTCGTTTGTGATAACATTATAAGAGTTCTTTACGTTTTAAAATAATAATAATGATAATATCGAAATGGCAGACTTTGCGATCGGGTCCTGAGCAAACCCTATTCTCATGGGGTGATTGCAACAAATTTCTATCTGTTGAAAATCAACGACTCTTCCACAAGATTTCAGCATATTCAGTAGGAGGCGTCAAAGAAGTCGCCTTATAAAACGATCCGTAATTCTGTTGCAGATATAATGCCGACAACGTTGATGATTTACGACAACATGTTCAGGATCCTTTTATATAAGGATCTGCAACTACTGTAATGAATCAGTAGAAAATATTCTTCATTTCCTATTTGTTTATCAAACAGTTTTCATTAAAATTTTTAGTATCTGCCATGATGTAAGTAAAAATTTGAATGAGAACTGTTCGAATGATGTTCGATCAACAAATAGGAAATGAAGATGATTTTCTACGAACTCATTACAGCAGTTGCATGCATGCAGTATCGTACATAGTAGAGAGCACCAAAATTATCGTACAATGGCAACGCTAGTTCGCATCCGTGAGGCGAGGGATTTTTTTATCACGTGATATCTTATGGATTTTTCATAAGTAAACGAACTCGTATTCTGTGAGATAAATCGCTTTGCTCTATCACAATATTTCGACAAAAAAGATCGTCATCTACTCGCAGCAATCTGGGGTGATGAACAGATGCCACTTTAGAGAGTTATAGAAACCCAAATAGAGGCGTGCCTCAAAAGAAGTTTCCTTTATTTTAACATATACGCATGACCCTTTGAATAAAGAACCACTTCTTTATTCAAAGGCATGACCTTGAAGTCAAAATATAAAAACAGTGTTCCAAATTTCAGACTTAGCGATAATGTATCTGCAGAGAACTTGAAAAAAATATGTCAAATAGTACAATAGTGTTGAACACATTCATTGATTTCGAAATTTTTTTCAAAATAAGCGCTTGTTATTGTGATAAATCCAGATTAATTGTGCAGGTGGAAAAAACATCCTATACATAGCGTTTCCTAAACTACGCTATCTGTTTACGATTGTACTATAATAAGTCATTATTTGCGAGTTTCTAATTTTTTTGGCACACTTCAACGATAATGTCGAAATTTCGCTCCAATCGAGTCTACTTTTATTGATAACTTTGGTATGGCTCATACAATTTTGATGAAATTTGCAGTGTAGAACAATCTGAATGAGTACATTCAATAATCGCAAAAGTCTCTCAAAATACCGTGTTGTAATTGTGATAATTTTACAATTTCAGATTAACTGTGCAGTTGAAAAAAAACACCCTGTAAATTGCTTTTCCAAAAGTTTCTTATTCGTTTCAGATTCTATAATAATATGTCATCATTCAGAGGTTTTTAATTTCTTTGGCACACCTCCAGTTTTCCTAGAAAACATTTTTGAAGAAGAGCATTATCGAAATTTGGCTCACAAGCAGTGAGAGTATTCCGCACAAGGTAGGAAAGCTGTATCGTCCAAGGATGCAAAGTTGTTCGTCACTCCTAAAATATTCTTTTCAAACTCGAAATATATTCTGAATTGAATGATTTCATACAAAATATTAGCAATTAAATATGAATTTAGAATTTGAAAAAAATATTTTAGAACTTAAAAACTGCTTTGCATCCTTGGACAATACAGCTTTCCTACCTAGTGCGGAATACTCTCACTGCTTGTGAGCCAAATTTCGATCATGCTCTTCTTCAAAAATGTTTTCTAGGAAAACTGGAGGTGCGCCAAAGAGATTGAAAACCTCTGAATGATGACATATTATTGTAGAATCTGAAACGAATAAGAAACTTTTGGAAAAGCAATGGACAGGGTGTTTTTTTTCCAACTGCACAATTAATCTGAAATTCTAAAATTATCACAATCACAACCCTGTATTTTGAGAGACTTTTGCGATTATTGAATGTACTCGTTCAGATTGTTCTACACTGCAAATTTAATCAAAATTGAATGAACCATACCAAAGTTATCAATGAAAGTAGAATCGATTGGAGCGAAATTTCGGCATTGTCTTTTTTGATGGAATTTTCTCAGAAAACTAGAAGTGTGCCAAAAAAATTAGAAACTCTCAAATGCGATGACTTATTATAGTAGAATCGTAAACAGATAGCGCAGTTTTGGAAATGCGATGTACAGGGTGTTTTTTCAAACTGCACAATTAAATTTGAATTATCACAATAACAACCGCTTATTTTGAAAAAAACTTTGAGATTAATGAATGTCCTCATCAATATGGTACTTCGCTGAAAATTTCTCAAAAATCGAATTAGCCATACCAAAGTTATCAATAAAAGTAAAATCGGTCGAAACGGACAAATCACCCTGTATATAGTCTCAAAAGAGACCCCCAACCATAAGCCAAACATTGTTTCGAGACTGTTTTGACTAGTGTAAACTTATCCTAAAATCTGACGGTCTTCTCCAGAATCACCCTGTATAAGGTAGTTATTTATTTTTGAATTAGCTATTGAAAAAAAAACAATCAAAACCAAAGACTAGAACAACGATCAAAAGAGATAGTAATCTAGGTTTTAATGTATTTATTTATTACTAACATTTTCAATTAAAATAATTTATATGCATTTATATGTAGAAAGTAAAATGCTAAAAAACATACATTCACCATGACATGTGCGGGTAAAGCCGCGAGATTTTAGAGCCACCGTAAAGTCTACATATTATATTTTATGCTTTATACGAAAGTTATGAAATTAATTCGTAGGACTGAATTCCAGGTTAATCCAGAATATATAATTTAATACGTACAAAACAGCGATGATTTTTCCTACCTATAATTTTTAGATTAGTAAAAAATTGACAATGTTTCAAAATCATCATAAAGAATAATATTCAGTGAAAGTATGCAGCTTCAAAATAATTGATCATTTTCTTCGCGACTACAACATGTGCTGAGGCAAAGCTTTAAATATTCGAAATTTTTGATATTTTTTATATTTTCCTTCCTCTTCTGCCAATAATCAGCGATGATATCTGCAGATTCATCTTCAGAGGATGCGGTGCTGTAAAAAACATACGGAGCCTTCTTAGGATCTGTTACATTGCTCGATTCATCTGATGAGGAACTATCAGCAGGGCATGCTATTATCTCCTCCTCATCAGGTACTTCAACAGCGTCCACTTGCATACTGAAATAATTATATATTATAGGTACAAATTAAATGAGTAGATCGGGGCGAGCTCGAACTCGATTTTGAGAAATTCCGTCGATATTTCAACTTTTTGGGAACGAAGTTGAAAGATTGAGCCAATAGGTAAAAAAGCAAACTTGATCTTTCTTTCTGAGAATGTTTTAAAGAATAATTCTCTCAGAGTCAAAGATATCGATTCCGGTCCATGCGCCATTTTGCAACGCTAGGAAATCATTTTAATGTTGATGTGTTTCACTGGTCTTTTTGCGCTACTATCACAATTTATCCGTCTTAAAATGCGAATCTTTGGTAGGAATAATAAATGGCCAATACCAGTAGTAATTTTAAAAACGGTTCAAGAGACTATCATAAGCATTGTACGCGACAAATTATTCAGATTGTAGAATAATAACATATTGTATGATTTGTTTTTTTCCTCCTGAACCTATTTATGTGAACAATTCGTTCACGAAATATATTATTTTCAAATTTGCCTCCCCCACATTCAATGTACAGGGTGCGGTAAAATGAGCAGCGCAGTCTGTGTAGTTCTGTCTGTGAAATCGAACTGCACAAGATTTATTAAGGGCCGGTATTATAAAACTTAACTTTAAGTTTAACTGGCAGTTTTGACAGATATGTCCTAACATAACTGTCAAAATTTCAGTTAAAGTTAAAGTTAACTTCCCATTAAGTTTTATAATACCGGCCCTTAAGCTTCTTCAAGGACAATCTTATGAGTGATGGACTGATGGGAAGATTTTTCTGTGAATTAGTTTATGTAAATTTATTCACGAGATATTGTGTAAATTGAGTGCTTCCCTAAACAGTGCGCGTCAAAATTATGGATCAAATTCATTTTCTCAGGATAAAACTATTTGGCGACCAAATCCTAAAACAGGTCAATTTTTATTTCACTTTTACCAAATTTATATGCATTTTTGAAGGATTTTTGTTGAACCCTGTGCCATCCCCATCAACCCTCTAAATCTTTTGAATATGGAAAGTGGGTCATGTGGTCCTTTTTTGGCAAGGTCTTTGTATCTTCTTTACAGGCGTGCAGAAATTTTCAAGAAAAAAAATTTTTTTCAAAGAGGTTTTCAGTATGTGTACTTTGTCATGACTTATTTACTTTGAGACGATAGTACCTGATGAAATTTGTCACCGAATGAAAGTCGACCATTACAGTTTTGTTCATGCACAACTGTAATGGTCGACTTTCATTCGGTGACAAATTTCATCAGGTACCTTCGTCTCAAAGTAAATGAGCCATGACAAAATGCACATACTGAAAACCTCTTTGAACTAACTAATTTTTGAAAAAAAAATTTTTTCTTGAAAATGTCTGCACGCCTCTAAAGAAGATACAAAGACCTTGCCAAAAAAGTACCACATGACCCACTTTCCCTATTCAAAAAATTTAGAAGGTTGATGGGGATGGCACAGGATGCAACAAAAATCCTTCATAAATGATTAAAATTTGGTAAAAGTGAATCAAAAATTGACCTGTTTAAAGATTTAAACACCAAATATTTTTCTTCTGAGAAAATGAATTTGTTCCATAATTTTGACGCGCACTGTATTTTCCTATCTAAGGGTACGTACTGAGTGGAGTGGAGAGCAAAGCGGCGATATTTCTTCGATAAAAGAGCAAAGATTGCGAGCAGAGAGCAAAGCGGAGCCATAACGTAGTGAAGAGCAAAGAGTTGTTGGGAGAAATAGTGCCCACTAACTTCCTTTCATTAGAAATCTCGTCACTCAAAATGTTTGTATTCGATCCGCATAAATCGTGATGGAATACATTTTAATCCATCAATTGCGTGATATTCATGCAGAATTTATTCAATGAAGTAAACGGGAGGATCCTCCCATGTTCAAAGAATATTACGGAACGAACATGCATGGACACTCTTGACTCTTTGCTCGAAAAAATTAAATGCAACTTGAACAAAAAGAGAACAAATTTCATCCTAATATCGAGGTTATTATTATGATGAAGTTCTATTTTCAAATGAATAAACAAGTGAATATTTTTTCTATTCTCGAAAATTTAGACCCACATATTCCATCCAATATGAACCAAATATAAATTTCTTTTTATGTATGGTTGAATAAAATAAAAAAAGTGTTCATAAATAATAATTCAACTTCTTAAGAAGAGTTATTGAGAATGTTGATGAATGAAGGTTCCTGTTCGAAGACACTGCTTCGTCTTCAAGCTTTTGGTTCGGCCTATATATCTGTTTTGGTCCGGTCAAAACAACCGAATCAAGAAATTCGGCCCAATAAAAAAATCGCGTTTCGTTGCACCCTAGTCTTTTCGATCCACAGTGGTTTTGTTTTCAATACTCATAAATTAATCCACAATTAATTTTTCGCCGCTTTGCTCTCTGCTAGACGATATTTCCTCTATCTTCCGTATACGCTCCACTGCCTGCTATTATGATCAGTGTCTTGTCTATGCTGGTTGCTCTTCGCTGTCATCTTTTCTTTTAAGTTGAAATTTTGAAGGAAAGGCGCAGGGCGCAGTCCATATCTCTATGTCTATGACTACGAAGGTCCCATTTTGCCAAAGTTTAAGGCATTTGTTTGAGCTACATATCTTGATGCAAGATGATCCTTTATCTTGGAAGATTTTCGAGAAACTTTTGGAAAATTTGAGGCAAACTAGCAAACAAAGTATAATAAAGTGCACCTTTGATATACTCTATCCCTTGAATTCTTTATTGATGAATGTTATAACTTAGGCTTGAAGCAGATTTTTCCGATTGGTTTCTAAGTTTCTACATTAAGGAGAAACTAGTATAGGCCATCGAATGTCCTTAGAGATATATTCGCCTATTTCTAAATGTCAGAGAAATCACTGTAGAAGACCTAGGTAGCGGTTAGATTGTCTTGTGTTGCAAAATGGCGAAGGCAATTCTTATTCAATTAGTATAGTAATAGAACGAGAAATGTTATTCTGGTGAATACATATATGCTTCCATGCATATGAGCCTTTCTAGCTTGTTGTATTTCTATGGTGCAATTAATCAACAATTACCATAGGTTTCTTTGTTGTATCTGCATGAACTAAACTAATAACACTAATACCACTCAGTGTTGCTGAATGTAGTCACAGATAACAGAATGAGTGGACTTAGTGTAGTTCAATCTTTTCTTTGATTTTCACAGAATTCAAGTATATGATCTTACGCAAATCCAAGATGACAGAATCATATGCTTCTTTTGTTTTCGCTACCATTTCGAGGTGATGTTGATTTGTTGTAAACTGACAACACTAACTTCTAACATTTCTGCAACGAACAAAGTGCAAGTTTACAACAAAACACACCGAACAGTATCAGTGGAGTTAGTGTAGTTCATGCAGGTACAACGAACAAACCTACTGATTATTACAGAATTAATGAGGGGTGCTTACTTATCTGGTTCATTCTGGGTTTCGGGTGGATTTTGATTACTATCAATTTCCATTTCTATTTTATTATCATTCCCTTCTTCATCCTTAGTATCTTCCTTTAAAGTTGTTGGTTCCCTCCTACGTGATTTCTTTTTTGGATTGGCATTATCATCATCCTATAGTGAAAAATCGATGCAATTGTATCGAATACGTAATATCTAATGGTTTTATATAAAATTCAACTTCATATATACATGATTTGATTCTTCTTACGCTAAATAACTAGACCAAAAAAACATTTAATGACAACAATGTTGAGTTTACTAACTCCTTTCGTGCAATTTCTATCGAGTTTCATGGCATCATGCTTAAGATGAGGGGTTTCCAGTTGTTTTGAGAATAATTCTGAATAACAAACTTCCCGATTTTACTCTTTCAATAAAAATATATTACTAAAAATCATCTCTATATTTCACCCAAATGAATAAGTTATGTTTATGTATTATGCCCGCAGCTCAGCTGTACCTAATTTATAGGTACTAGATTTAGAGTTGGATGGTATTCAGAGTGTCTCAAAAATACTTTTACCTACATTTGTATTTATTCCGATTATCTAGGCATCAAGGAAACTCCTCTGAAGCTTATACTTTGTGCGAGTTAGGATATCGTGTGTCTTCTGTGTAGGCTTTGTGGCTGTATACTCGCGCGACCCATGACCATTGTATAAAGATTTATACAATGCCATGACACAAAGCACAGTTAATTTTTGACCAAACGGTGAATAGTGGCCGGTACCGATCCAGAAATTTTTTTCCTAGTCCGGGATCGAACCCCAGACCTTTCGATCACGAGTAAGTAGTCTAAATCAGTGTTCAAAGTATGATCTATTGGATAAAATGATATCCATGAAAATTCCAGGAAATAAATGTAGAATACTAACCAATGATTATAATATAAGAATATTCAGTGTATTCTTCTGAATAAAAATATGCAGACAAAATTAGGGGGTTCCTCATAGGTTGGATGATATCTGCCCTCAAAATTCTGAAATTATGCGTATTCGGGTCATTTTTTCCATCATAAAAACAATCACTTACTGCTACCATATAGTTCAAAAATTATCTTTGAACCTTAAGAAAATAATCAATAGCGATTCCTTTCAAGAAAATTCGATATTTAATGAGATAGGTTGAAAATACCGGACAACCATTTACAACATATTTATAACGTATTATTTCTCAATCTTGAAGTGAAGTCTGACAACACCGCCTCATCATCTCTGGCGAATAATTTGAGTATTTGCCCCCAGCTATCATCGACGAATACACATAATTCTGACCGATTAAATTGCGCGAATACCAAATTCCTCTTTCGGAGTATGTGGAAACCGAAGAAATGTAGGTGATTATCTGATGATGTTTTCAATTATTTTTCTTCAGATATCAATATTATTCTTGAAAAAATTGTCGCTTATGCTTGAGTGAAGGTCCAAAAATGATTCGTGGACTATATAAAATAAGCTTCTTGGTGTTTTCAAGTTTGAAAAAGTCCTGGAAATGCATAAATGTATAACTTTTTTGGGTCCATATCTTCCAAACTATGAGAGACCGCCTATTCCTGAATTCAGTCCAAGCTCTCTAATTATTAAAGGTAGATGCTTGTACAACTTTCTACTCTGATAGTGAGGAAAATACACATATTTGGACGTCCTGTGCACCAAAACAATCATCAGATTCCTTGTAATTTGATGATGGCTGTTGCTAGTGAGGAAAAATTCGGTACATTCGAAATATTTTCTTTCACATGGATTGAACATTTATAAATTTAAAGTGAAGGCACGAAGATTCCTTTCTTTTCGGGAAAAATACTTCAACATGATGTACGATTGCTCACGCCGAAAACAAGATGTAAAAATTCTTTTTTCGCGCAGTTAGACTTCTTTCAACAAAAACCGATTTACCCCACAGTAAAATATGGTTATTGAAGTGAGTATTAAATATGCCGTGATACACATGCATGGATTGGTGAACCTATAGGCACAGATCCTTTCATCCTGCTTTTAGCATACCTAATAAGATTTATAATGTATACTAGAGTACTGAATTGATTTTAATTCACAAAAAAACGCGATTAAATGATTTAAGATATCAACGTTAACATATTACGAATTGAGATCTGTTCCTCAGCAAAACATATCATTTTCACAAAAAAAATCATAAAATGTGAAGAAATTGCAACGTCAAAGTATTTACTGAAAATTTACCTGTTTATTGGATGGCTTTTTTCTGTCTGGGTTCATTTTTGAATTTTTTCAGGATTTCCTGCCTACTATTAAATTAGATATAAATAAAAATTAACATATATTGTAAGGTGAAATTCACAAGAACATCAATAACTCATGGACATACGGAAATCCATTACAATGACTACAAACTATATAGAACATGAGTACCACATATTTCTAAAATATAAACTTTTTCTGCGCGCGTTGAAAATATAAACAAGATAAGGAAATATATTTTTGACGACGAATTCAAATCTGAATTTTTGAGGGAAAGTAGCGATACGTTTAACCTATATGAGATCTTTGACAAGATTTCGGGTTTGCGCCTATGGAAAATGTCTTTGTTCTTGTGTTTTTCTCATTTTATATCATATGCCCAAGATTTTTGTATTAGGCGTCGCTTGGGACAAAAGTATGTCTGCAAATAGGTATATTTATTTTCGAGTCAATATATTTATTTTTCTTTCCGATATATTCATTTTCACCAAACACAATATATTTACGAGTATATCCAATATAATCGTCGAGAGATGCGTCTCAAGCAGCAGTACATTTTCAGGCAGTTTAATAAACGAAGTTTGAAAAAATCTAAAAATATTGTTAATCAGTCTTAATATTGATGTATTTGTGCCTATTCAGTGTCATTCCCAAAATATTTGTGATAATTATTATCGTCGGAAATCAGATTTAAATAAAACTCCTGGAAACTAAATAACTTCGGCGAGTCATCTCTTGGCGATGTTAGATAGATTGAATTCATGGATATAATTCGATCTAACAGTTTTTGAATATTTTAAACTCCAAACTCGTAACTATATATGTATTTGGGGGAAAAAAATAAATACTTATATCGCCACACGATATGAATATATTTCTTCAACTAATAAATTAATATATCTTTGAATAGAAAACAGGTTGTTCCTTATTCGAAGAAACATATATTGACCCCAAAATAAATATATTTGCACACTCTTGTCCCCAAACGGCGCTCTATGAATGGCTGTTTTATTTGATCCATCTATCATGGTCAACAAATGGCTCACTGGGAGCCTTTCGATGCAGTTTGCACCAGTTTTGATTATCTGTCATGATTTCGATGTGATTTTCAATTATTGAGTGTTATTTCTCAAATAAGTGTAGTGGTTGTCGTCGTAAATTTTGGTTTTAATCCAAACTGCTGGAATCTGTACCGAATAATCTTCCATTGAATAATAGAATAGAATAGATCTCATATTGTTGCGCACATGTTCTAGGGGGATAGCGTGCTATCGTTTTGTCCAGATGTCTGTAATTTTCGAATTTTGAGACGAAAATAGTCACAAACGACTAGGTAAGGCTCACTGATGACGAATCCGTTGTCAAAATCGATTGGGTCTGTCCGACCGTGGGCACGATAACTGTCGAACATAACAAGTTTCCAAGAAAAAAAAATTTTGGAGAAAAATTTCGAAAACAAAATTTCAAACAGCATGATCTCGACAAAATTTTGCAAGTTCTTACATTCCAACTAACTGCCAAACCAACTAACCGCGCAATGATTCCGTAGATATACCCATCTAAAATTCTATTTTTCCAATATTTCAAAAATACAGATTATATCGAATTGAAATCCAGTGCTTCATAGAAAAAACCTTGCACGCATGTTCAAATTCGTTACAAAAGCGGTCATCTTAATTGAACATGCGCGCAAAAGCTGCTGCCTTCACGGGAGTGCTTTTCTAGGTTTTTATATATAATACATGAAACTCCCAACCCGTATTACCATACATTGTATCAAGACAAGTTGTCTTAATATGGTATTACTTCGTTATCGTTTCGGAAATAGATAACTATACAGAATTTCGGATTGAAGGAATATAAATTATATAAGGACTACATGCAACGTTTGGACAAATTTTATAGTCTTCTTCAGGCTAAAATCGAGAATCCCGACCTGTATATACATATTTAATGCTTTTGGTAGAAAATAAATGTATCCGAACGAATAATAAATATATCGCCACACAAATAGTTTCAATCCGGCAATCCGCAGATGCGTTTTCTGTAATAATAAATAACAATTTTTATTTATTTTGTAGTGGTTAGTATTCAGATACTAGCGGTGAAAATCTAGAAAACACCTAAAAAATACAAAAAAAAATAGTTACAAATAGTAAATATATTGACTCAAAAATAAATATGTTTGCGAAAATAATTTTGTCACAAACACGGCGCCTAACGCATAAAATCCGACCGTAAACACAATAACTTTCGAAAGGAACAACTGAGAAACTCGCTATTTGTAGAGGTTTGGACCATAATCACGAGGCCGAATTCGTGAATGGGTTGAATCCACCCATTGATTCCGCAGATATAATCATTCAAAAATTTATTTTTCCAATATTTAAAAAATTACAGATTAGATCGAATTGAAATCCAGTACTTATTAATCGAAAAATGTCAGTTCGAAGGTTCATACAGAATTTCATGAGGATAAAGTCATTGTCTTTATACAATGATAATGTGATCAGAATAAGATTAGTCAATATTTTGTGATCTTATATTTGAAAAAAAAAAGATTTCAAATATTCAATATTCTGTGATCTTCCTGATCATATTATCCACGATAATCACGAAATTTTGCACAAAAGATGCCCATCAGCATTTTTTCAGTTATTCCGGAAAAACCAACGATATCGAGAAAAAACACGAGATTTTACATCAACGCATATAAAAAATATATTGTCGTACGACACCATTAATTCTTTTTGAAATAAGTAATATTTTACTATGAAACAGCAACCGATAGTTAATGTACCAACAAAAAATAAAAATATCAATTCTTTTTAAGGATCCATCAATCCGCCCCAACAGAATATACGACCTTATTGACCGTGGGAAAATCGAAAATGTATCTCTCTGGCGCACGGAATTCGCGGCCGCAGGGCTAGGCTGGCCGCAACCTTTATATAAGAACAATGGAACAAACAACTACAGCGAAGGCTGTCGAATGACCTCGATCAACCCCGAGCTATAAAGTACAGCACAGCAGCGCCTAGAAAAAATTTATGCAGGAGAATTATTAAGGAACTGGGCTGGCCCTTGCCAGATATAAAGTTATCACAGACTTGTGAACAAAAAGCCGAAAACACATCTTTACGCGACGTTTTCCAAAAGACATTTAAAAAAAAATAACTGGATATTTGGGTGTGAAATAAAAATGTTATATTATTTTCCGTTTTTCATTTCATGAGGTCGACTCAAGAATGGATCCCAATTGGGCAAGAATAGGAATCAGTAACTTATACCACCTTCCAAAAAAAATGAGGAACATGAATCGTCTCATTACCACATCGATTCTAGCACTGCCTTTGCCTTACTTAAATATAATGTATAGATTATTCCCCAGTTAAGCTCTGCATACAGTGGAAGCATTATTTTACATAATAATAAGGTCGAAAAAATAAACACATTTTTAAAAAGAATCGTCTGTTGCTTAAAACTTTGTAGCACTTCAAAGTGCTACAAAGCGTGACTTCCGTGGGCCAACTCAAATTTGATAGGCCCTCAGAGGTCACGATGAAAGAGAGTGCTCTGAGAATAATCAAATAAGGAATATTTAAAGAGTTAATTAATTTTACCGTAGAGTTCGATATTTGAACATTTGCCCAGAAATATTAAAATATTTTGAACAAATAATTATTCATTAAAATTCGAGGTCAGTGCGATTTCCGTAAACGTTCATCGGTGGAATGCTGAGTTTGCGCAAGTGTCGTGCGGCGTTGAACTTCCTGGCAAGAACAATTAATGGGTGACGTAGAATATCACGATTCGTTCGGGTCCCCAACATTACCATATTAGGAAATGTTTACACATGTTACCTGATGTTCATTTAGTTATATAAGCATTAGATTGTAATTAATAATCACTCTACCGAAGTCTGATCACTGAAATACTGGAATGCTGAGTTTGCGCAAGTGTCGTGCGGCGTTGAACTTCCTGGCAAGAACAATTAATGGGTGACGTAGAATATCACGATTCGTTCGGGTCCCCAACATTACCATATTAGGAAATGTTTACACATGTTACCTGATGTTCATTTAGTTATATAAGCATTAGATTGTAATTAATAATCACTCTACCGAAGTCTGATCACTGAAATACACCTATCCGGACAAACTGTGGACTCAAGAATCCCCTCTGAAACAGCTGAAGCTGAGTCTGCCTGTGCAGTTTGCTGAATTCCTCACTACAAAATTGTCGAGTGTTATGTCAAACCAAAGAAACAACATTGACAAAAATTAAAATTTTCTCCTGAGAAAAATGTTCTGTGCTGTCCTACTCTTTTTCAAAAGATACAAATATGTTAAAAATAAGTCAGTGGGTGTGGGTCGGCAAAAAATATTTCGACACGGCGTCGAGCTTGCCTCCTATCCATGCCAACCTCAAAATGCTCAACCTAAAATCTGTACTACCCGTTTCAGATAATGGGATCGAACATCCCGAAAAAAACCTAAAAAATTATGCAAAACCCTCTCAAAATGAGCTTTAAGCAATACTTAATAGTTAACCAAACAAGTAACAGACGAAATTAAAATATAAAGGCGGCTGTAACGACTTCAAAGTGATGAATCTGATGGAAAGAAGAGGTCAAAATTAGGAAAAGAATTTGACTTATAAAACGCCGACTCTTCGACTCAGGTTAGTATTTTTCAATGCTATTATTAGTCAGTTCCTGTTGTCGTAGCAAAAATAAAACCCTTATTTTCATGGAGATTTCCTCAATAGACACATTACTGCGAGAAAACAAAATAGACTTGGTACTGAAAAGTACAATATCCAAGGAACCAAAAGGGTCAATAGGTTGAAGGGAACAGGTAATTAAGACAACTTGTTGAAGTATATGAATTGGCCAGATCCATGTGAAAATGAACTCATACAACATGAAATTTTATGAACAATCGCGAGATTTCATCATAACATATGTCAGCCACAAGTTGCTAACATTTTACAAAATATAGCGATTTTTATTTTTCATCGCATTCATCAGTACTGTACAAATTTTAATAATTTTTGGAAAATACTCGGAATCATCAAAAGATCACTTCTTCAGTTCACTCGTTAGTTCTATCTTGCAACTTCGCCTCTTTCCATTTTGAATTTGAGCTTGCCACTATTTACAACTATATTATAGAAATAGAATAAATATGTTGAATAATTTCCAATTTGTCAGTTGGGTTACTAGTAAAAATATTAGTGGTGTGAATATCATTTTATTATACATATTCATTCATTCAGAATTAGAACGTTTTCATCTTAGAGTTTTCTCAACTCATAAAAAATTGCATTTCTCTCAAGATGAAAGATTTATTGAAAAATTACTGTTTTTCAATTATTGGAAAGTAATAATGAAGAAAACGTTATTTTTCATTCGACAGAACATAATCAAAATGGAAAATCAGTTGTCCCCATTTAAAAAATTCGAATATAATATTTACAGTTTCATGGTACTCTGAAAAGTTAACAATACACGAGGAAAAAAATTCCTTAAATCAGTTTTGAATTTTTTTAATTAAATAAATAAAAACCCAGATAAAAGTATGCAGGAATTTTGAATATCATCTGATTAAAACAGGACTTCTATCTTTCTAGTAAAAATTACTAAAAAAAAATTCAATTGAAATACTCAGTATATGCTGTAATGAACGACTCGCATTCTGAAAAAACCATCATCTTACCATTATTCTAGAGACAACCTTTTTGAACTGATCCATTGCAATGAGAATAATGAATATTCAAGTTTGAAATTTCAATCACGTTATGTAAAAAAATGATAACTTGAAGAGATTTTGGCAAAGAATTAAAATATAGTCTGAAGCAATTTCCATTGCAATCATGAAATTTTATTCTTTTCAAATAAGTGTTATTGCGACCTCAAAAATGGAAGACTAAATCATTAATTTATGCGAATAGATGAACAAAAGGGTTGTTTTTGCAGAACGAGTTCAATTGACGTACATTTTCTATAAGTGCTATCACAATTTTTTACACGAAAAATGTCCTCGAACATTTAAAAATATAACAAGTTTATGTAAATTCATTATAAATTTATATCCGATGTGGGTTTCATGGTCAGAAGTTTTCTAACAAATGTTTTCGATTCAATTCCTTAAAAAACTTATTAACACTGATGGACTCAAAAGGACAGAAAATCTAAACCATGTCCTCTCTCCATTCAAAAATATAAGAACAATCTGAAGGACTTCAAAACGTACCCAGGTTGAAGTCTCCTGATTTATGTCCATAGTATTGTCCGAGAAGTGATCATGCACGAAGTGATGCAGATAAATAATTTGAAATTTAGTGTCATCAACAGTCCTGAGGGAAATAGTAAGGGTAATTTTTTTGAATAATAACCCTTTGTGTGTTAGACTCAACTCAAAATACACCGAACAATGCAGTAACCTTCAGTTATTCAGAATAAGTGCCTCTATAGAACATACTGCTTCACATGGAAACATTGAAAAATTCTTGTAAGCAAAAATTCGTACCCATCATATTGATACCAAACACACTCCTCAGTTAAATTAGATTTTCACAGGATCAAGGAAAGTGGTTTTTTGAAAAAACTCTATTCAACTGATGCCGACGTTTCGCGGATATATTTCCACTTCTTCAGGGCTATAACAGAGAAAATCGAAAATAAACTTAACTACTTATGATGGTACAATCGAAAATTACAATAATTTTTTTTTTTTCTTTGAAGAATAACAAACTAAAATAATGTCCATCTTATCGAGTAGTATGATTAAGTGAACTCTATGCATGGTTTTTCGATAATACTCGATATAGATGGACATTTTAGTTTGTTATTCTTCAAGGAAAAAAAAAAAAAAAAAATTATTGTAATTTTCGATTGTACCATCATAAGTAGTTAAGTTTATTTTCGATTTTCTCTGTTATAGCCCTGAAGAAGTGGAAATATATCCGCGAAACGTCGGCATCAGTTGAATAGAGTTTTTTCAAAAAACCACTTTCCTTCATCCTGTGAAAATCTAATTTAATGATGAACTTAGTAGGAAATGAAACATCGGATTCTATACTCCTCAGTTTTGAAATGAGAGCAAAACTAATGAAGGTTATCAAATCCTGTATGATGATGGCTTCTTTCAGATGAACAAATATAACTGGTCAGCATTTAAGCACAAATAAATATTTCCAACAATTTTATTTTACAATTGAAATAATTCAATAAAGAAACTCAAATTTCAACAGGAATCATCAGGAATTTATCCAGTATCACTCTTCGATAAAAATTACCTTCATAAATTAAATGGCTTGAGAAGCTACTGCGACAGTTTCGTTTTTTTACTACTAGGACCTTCCATAGTTTTGTTCCTAATTATACGTTTTGCTTTCAGATAAGACAATGTGTCTTTGTTACTTTGAGTCTTGGGCATTGTCAATTCACATGAATCAGACTTCAAAAGTTCTGTATTATCAATTGCCTCATCTACTTTACTTTCACAAGCACTTTCACTCGAAGGTTGATTATCACTTTCAGATTTTGTTGTTTCTTCCTCCTGCACTGTCATTGATGAGTCTATCTCAGTTTCACTCCCAACTGGCGGACTTCCAAATTCATCATTCTCAAAAACTTCCTCTTCCATCTCTTCATCATCAGCAAATTGATCAACAACAGCTCCTGGAATAAGTAAATTACATTAAAAATGAGGTACTGATATTAAGAACTCACAAAAATGTAGCTACTATCAAGGCAAAGAGTGGATGATCATTTTTTTTTCAACTTAAAATAGGATTCGCGGTAAAACCCGCAAAATTTCCCGTCGCCGAGATATCAAATAGATGTTTACATCATTGTACTGCGTACAATGTGTGTTTTTCTGAACAAAAAATGTGAAGTCGAACATAGGCGGTCTCCCTTAGTTTGGAAGATATGGGCCCCCAAAGTTCCAAATTGATGCATTTTCAGGTCCCTTTTTCCACCATAAAAACAATCTCCCACTTCTTCTGTATAGTTCATAAATCATCTTTGAACCTTCAACCAACGATAATCAACACTTTTTTTCAAGAATAGTCGCTATTTAAGAAAAAACAAAGAAAATACTGGACAACCACTTAACCTCGATTCCTTCTTATTTCGACTGAGTCTAAAAGTGAAGTTTGGCAATGGCGCGAATTTCATCGGTCGGAATCGTGCCATCGTGCGTATTCGTGAATGACAGATTGAGATTATTGTTGGCGAGAAAAATCAAATGATATGTTCTTACTGCTTACTGCGATACTCTAAATCTTCCAACAGGAGATTTCGTTTTTAATGGAATCTACAAGTTTGAAACACATAGTTATGGGATGCGAATACACCCTAATATATATTTTAACGTACATATCTTTTGATATGTAACGGATCGCGTCCTTCCCAGTTTTCCAATGAAATCGAGGTTATATTCTATAACCCATTTTATTGGAATACCCTGAATTTCGACTATAGATAACAACCTCCCTATTTTGAAGGGGGCAGAAAGAATTAAGTTCAAACGAAAATATTGAGAATTACATCTTAAACAAATATTCTCAATGATTTTTTTTTAATGTTAGAATAACCACCTTTTCTTCAGTGACAGAAGCATTTTCCTTACAATCATATCCTTCAGCCGCCGATCATCTCAAGTTTCCCGCCAGCAACTACTCTTCTTTCATAACACGTTGGCCAGCGATGAAAAGACGCTGTTGCCAAGCTCCGCTTTAACGTTGAGAAATATTTCATAGAAATATAGGTTAAGTGGTTGTCTGATATTTTCACTTTTCTTCCATTAAATAATGAATATTCTTGAAAAAAAGTGTCGCTAACCGTTGATTGAAGGTTCAAAGATGATTTATCAACCATATTTGAGAAGTGAGAGATCATTTTTATGGTGGAAAAAAGGATCTGAAAATGCAACAATTTGGAACTTTGGGGGCCCATATCTTCCAAACAAGAAGAGACCGCCTATGTTGGCCTTAATATTTTTTGTTCAGGAACTCACACTGCTTACAATGATGTCAATATCTCACTAATATCTCGGCGACGGGAAATCTTGCGGGTTTTACCGGATTCGCTAATGTTTTTCATAATTCCATAAACACAGAGCTCAGGGAATTGCAGGATAATAGTTAAATGTAAGATAACAAGAATCAAATGGATTGGTGTTATAAGGATAAAAAATGACAGGGAATTGATACCACGTCAGTTCGCCAACGTTTCGGAAATATATTTTTCCATCCTCAGGGCTCTACAAAAAAAAATTATAGAGCATCATGAAGTGAAACATGTTTTAAAATGAGTACAAAAGTAAGTGCAAGTTATAATGTAATATTTGATCCTTACACCACCAATCCATATATATTTTTTGAATTACAATTTCAGATGTTGAGAATAACAACAATGTTCATTAAAAGTTCATGAAGTTAATTTATAACATATTCTCCCTCTTGTAAAACCATACGACTGACATTTCAAGTGCTAAGCAAGCGCTCTTCAGTTATAGAAGAATAGGGAAAGTTCAGTTAATTTCCACATTGTCTCTTATGGTGTTAGGTTAGGTTCGGTTATGTCTCCTTCTAGAGGTTAACAATTTTGTAAGGTTCTGGTGCAGTCTGTCTTCATAGGGTTGAAATTTTTGATATCAATTTAACCTCAAAATTGATTTTGATACAGCTACGAAAATATTATCGCTATAAGAACCGATGTTTAACTATAATAACATCCTCCTCAACAGACTGTCAACACCAAGGTTTTGTAAGCTAATAATTCAAAAGATATATTTTTTTCAGATTCAACAAAACTCCAATTATTACGGAACCCTTGATAATTTTAAGTTCTTTACTGGTACCTCTAGTTTGAATCATAAAGATTCCACAGTATGTGTTTTTTTTAAGGAAATTCTCGTTCAGGGGCATACAGATGGATACAAAATTATTCATGCGAATGTTCTCTTTATAGTTGAAAAAATATCGACTTCAGGCAAATGTCATCTGTCAGACAAAAATCTCGCGATTTTATCGGGTCCATGACGTCTGACTAAACAATAGATCAACGTTATATCGCCTGAATTCTTCCTTGAATTTGAATATGCTCGGATTATTCTGAAAATACAACAAAACTCACCATTTTTAGTAGGAAATAATATTTCTGGTAGTAGAGTTATATCTTTGTTGTAATCCAACATTAGTTTTTTGATCAGAATACTTATGTCCTCTCTCTTCCTAGTAACTGTTATTTCATCAAACCAATTTTTCAAACTATTTATTGGAATGTAGTAATCCTTGATTGGCTCCTGAAATCAACAATAAAATGTAATTGGTATGTTTGCGCATGTGGATTTCATCATAGAGTAAGGCCAAAGTGTACATGAGATCGCGATTTTGCGAGTCTGCCTGTCATTTATAAAAAAATTTAAAGCATTTAGAGCGTTTAGTGTTCTGGGGAACAGAGCGTTATCGTTTCGTCACAATGTCTGTAATTTTCGAATTTTGAGCTGAAATCGGTCTCAAACGACTAGGGTAGACCCACTGATGAAGAATGCATGGTCAAATTTGATTCTGTCGGGCCGGCCGTCCGCCCGTGTGTGCTTCAACTTTCGAAAGGAAGGACCTAGAGTCTTGAAATTTTCAGGTTAGGTTTTGATCCTGAATATCTCGGTTAAGTTCGTTAATGAGCCAAATCTGCCGAATGTTTTTTGTGTTACAGCCATTTGAAATTTTGATTCTTCAATGACTCGAAAAATATTTATCTGATCGAAATGAAACTTGGTTGAATAATGAACAATGCCAATAAGAAGAATTATCCATGGAAAAACTTGAAAAAAAATTTGTGTTTTGAAAATTTTTTTTCCATTAAAATTTCACTGAAATTTTCAAGTCGCCATTTCTCAATGTGAACAAGCGCGTGAAAGCTGCTGGCTTCATGCCAGTGCTTTTCTAGGTTTTTCTGGGATATATCCATGCTCAAGACCAATATTATTCATTCTACATGCACTATGACCACCTCTAGAGTTAACTTTGTTCAAATTGTCAAAACGAATTTTTCAAAAGTGACAGGCCGTCTCGCAAAATCGCGTGCACCATACACTTACTCTTGGAAACCGGAGGCGATAGGTTCCATAGAACTCTATATTACTACCTGGAAAGGACCCGACCCTTCTTTAACTAAGCTTAAAGCGTAACAAGGGGCAACGAAACAAAGATAGCGCTAATTACGGTAACCTCTCCCTGTCACACCCATTGAAGTAAATGGTGTTGAACGGCTCAAATTTGGTTATACTTGGAAATTCAGGTAGTTTGGGTATTATATCGTTTAGAAAGTGCAATATTTTTGAAAATGAATATCTATTTTTCTTGGATGTGCCATTACTTTCTCTGCCTTCACCGCGTGTGGTTCAAAAAGTGAAGAATTATGTTGGTGTGAGCAGTGCATTGACGATTGACGATAGTTTCATCATTATTACAATAAATTTAAATAGTAGGAACATAGGAAAATACTTCTGAAAAAGCACTGACTTGAAGTCAGGAAAATTTAAGCGCTGGTTAAAATTCATTGCCAATGCGAAATATGACATACTTTTTTCCGATATTTTTGGAAATGTGTGTCGAATCGAGCTGAAATTTCGAACATTGCTGTTCAGATTTGACTTCAAGGTCTGCGCCAAGTTTCATTGAAATCTCATTAATAGTTTCCGAAAAAAATATTTTTTTAACGATTCTTCATGCAATCAGTTAGCAAGTTTCAATCTGATCGCATCAGTACTTCTTGAGATATAGAGGAAATAAAATAATATATTTGAAATGGTTATAACTTCGAAACTGTTAGGTAAATTTTGCCCATTAACGAACTTATTTTGAATTTTTTAAATCGCTATAGCTTTTCTCGGTAGTAAGTTATCGTGGCAACGGGCGGCTGAATAGAATTCAATTTGACATTGAACTCTTCACCAGTGAGTCCAACCTGGTCGCTTGGAACCATTTTCTGCAAAAAAACGCAAATTTACGGAGGATGATAACGCGCTGTTCCCCAGAAAAACCGCTCACTAAGTTGAAATTTCACTTGAACATGTGCGATCTTCTTCAATCCTGCCTTATTCACGAATTAGTCAAAAAAAAATTCAGGTTCTCCTAATTTGACACGAAAAATTAAAAATATTTAGAATAAATGCGACAGAGTTCCCTTTACTGCAATGAGGAAGAAAGAGATAGATACCCGTCCACTTCGCGGGTTGCATAAGCAACGAATTGGCTTCACTTGTCGCTCAAAACGGGTCCCTTCCAGGTATATAATATAGAGTTCATTGGTAATCACATTATGTAAGACCTTATGTCCAATAAAGATAACCTATGATGTAATATTAAAGAATCATTGAATGTACTCACCATTAAGAAATGTTCGACATATTGTAATAAGTATAGACCACAGTCAGTGAAATTGGTCTGTTGCGGTACCTTTGGGCAAGCGCCTTTGATAACGTCCTTTGAAAATATTTTCTCTTTGTTATATTTTGCTTTATATTCACAAGTTAAATAGTCCCTGAGAGTAGCCACAACTCTACTCCTACCAGTGCCAGCAAGAGAATCAAATATTAAAATACATGGTCTGAAAAAATATAATAATAATATAAATACAATTATATACCCATGGTATTCTATTATTACTTGGAATTTCACATTGGCAATATGAAAAACCTAAAATAAAAAAACAGTTATATGCACTTACTGTTTAATTGGAGGTCTATTCGCATGAGATGTCACTTTTTGAGGTTCTTCATTAGAATCGTCACTTTCTAGTTCACTTTCATCTCCTTCTGCTTCATCTTTGTCACTCTCGAGATCTTCACAAGGTGCATCTTCCTTTTTCATAGGTGTTATGGTCACACTGCCAATTGTTGTTTTCGTAAAAACTGAAAGTATTCCTTTGATAACATTATTTTTATCGGAAAAATAGTTTTATTTTTCATAAAACACAATCGATTGAAATCCTTCAGTCTATTAATACAAAATAAGAAGCTAAACTAAGAATTGTGGATTTTTTAAGGGAATGAACATCTTCATGTAAAAAAAGATTTCAAGGTAAAAAGTATGAAAAGTATTGATTTATCTATTCTTCTATATATCTAAACGAACAAGCAAAAATCATCGAACCACGAAATTCGAAACTTTGACAGTTCGACGGTGGCGAGAGGGAACTCGCCGAAGGCGATTTCCCGATCTGAAAGAAGAAAGAACGCTCTTTCCGTCGATACCACTTTCGAAAACGTCGAAGAATTCCAAGGTACCTAAAAAAATTCCTAAAGTTGACGAATTTGCTCGATTTCGTAAAATAGACCGTCAGGAAAAAACTATCTCCTCCGAAGGCAAAGCTTTTCGGCCGAGACCGATGGTGACAAACAAAACTACAAAGACCGTATTCCAATATAGGCCTTTTTCGTTCCTAGAAAACGAACGGAAATGTATTAAAAATGCGTAAGAAGTTTGTTTATTTCGTGACGTTTCTTTTTTCCTGGAAAAATTCTGACAGACCATCGAGTCCGATCTTTGTTTACATTCGTATCAGACAGCCCGGCTCGGGGCTGTCAGATTGAAATCGAATAAAAGTGACCAAAAAACGCCGAAATACTGGCAAATATTGTATGAAATGGAAAAAACTAAGCACGGGGCTTCGATTTCGAGCAGAAGAATGAAGCGATTGGTAATATTTACAAAGGAAATTCCATGAATCTACCCGATGACCCAGAGCTCCTTATATGGAATTTTAACATGAAATACGACGAAATCGACTAAAATATGGAATATATTATATAAAATGGATCGATTAGAGGTTGGTACTGAATCCTATTAAGTGTTTTACCACCAAGTTTTTTCCAAAATTTCAGCATAATTTGTGCCGGTTCAAAACGATCTTTCTTACTGGAATCCTACCGTTGTGTACAAGCTAGGTTACTTTTGCGGGTAAGTTTTTGAAGATTAAATATCCTTTTATTCGTTTTCGATCCCCTTTCGACGATATTTATTCCCGTTTCTCTAGAAAATGTAACTGAAAGTTTATAATTCCGAAATAACCTTGACATATGTTTTGACAAGTCATAGAGAGCGTTTTTTTGCGAGGGTACAGAGCATTTTTTTGCGAGTGTTCACAAAATTTTTCGATGACGTCATACGAGTTCAATTATATTTAACTACATAAAAGGGGTATCTAAACGAAAGGTAGATCTGGGCGCAAGGTAGATCCAAATCCCAAGCTAGTTATAATACTGATCGATTCATGGAAACCATATGTTCACCTTAAAAACTACTACTTCCTATCATATAAGTTGTTCACAGACAATTAAATATGTACTCACTTTTTTTCTTAGGTGCAATTTCGATTTTTATGGGATGACCATCAAAAGTTTGACAGCCATCAAGACCTGGATAACAGATAATGGCTAAAAACCAATGACAATTCTCATTGATTGGGACTACCACAAAATCTTTCTTGAACAAATCAATATTTTTTGTCCAAGTTTTAACCCTAGCATGCCTCTTTTCTGCAGGTGTTAGATGAGGATCCAGTTCTGCAGGCTGAATCTTTCTGAAATCCATACAAATCAGAATAAATATCATGCACACTAATTAGTAATTTGTAATTTACAATATGTTTTCTTTTTCAAACTGAATATGTTATCTTTACCTGGAAGCCTTGGCGGGTTTGGTTGTGAGTCTCTTATAAAAAAATGTTGAAAATACATGTATTTTCTCTTGCTCCTCAGGAACTAACCCATTTACTAAATATTTTAAATAAAAGTCAATGATGACATCATTCAAAAACTGATCAGAACCTAAGCACATATAATCTTCAGTGTTAATTGATATCCTTCCTCTTCCCTCTGGGGGGTAGGTCAAAAGGTGCTTCACCTCAAATATTCTAAAAAAGAAATGAAATTATGATTCCCTTTATTAATAATGTAATAACTAACTGATAGCAAAAATTACAAATTCTTATCTTGAGTTTTTCATTATTTGTATCCAGATCCAATAGACGACTTCGGCCCAAGATGCCAACCCACATTTTACTCAGCAAGTTTACTTTACTGGGGAACGGGAATTTCAGGACAAATTCGACATGATAAGGTTCGCATTATTCATAAATACCCGTAAAACATACCTCGGCTCTTCAAACCAGATAATTCCTTCCAAATATAGGTTTTTGTTGAGATCGTCTCCGATTGGATGAAATTTAAGTTGGGATTCCTGATTTCATGCAAACAGTGTCAATTTTCATAGGATACGTTCCGAAAATCAACTCTGTTGTTTCGGTGTGCCGATTTTCCGCTCCGTAAATATGAAATATTCGGATGGTTCTTGGAACAAGCGCGTGAAAAAGGTTATTTACGGAATCTGGTTGATGAAATTGCGGTCGATTAACTGTCACCAGAACGATTTTCTATGGTAAATATCCATAGCATAGAACAATCATGTTTACTTTAGGTTTGTTTTGGTTCCGAGTTCAGATCTGTTCGGGACGGTTCTAGCATAAACCAATAGTCTGTGGTTCTGAACTCGGAACCAAAACAAACCTGAGGTAAACATGATTGTTCTATGCTATGGATATTTACCATAGAAAATCGTTCTGGTGACAGTAAATCGACCGCATTTTCATCAACCAGATTCCTTAAATAACCTTTTTCACGCGCTTGTTCCAAGAACCATCCGAATATTTCATATTTACGGAGCGGAAAATCGGCAACCGAAACAACAGAGTTGATTTTCGGAACGTATCCTATGAAAATTGACACTGTTTGCATGAAATCAGGAATCCCAACTTAAATTTCAGCCAATCGGAGACGATCTTAACAAAAACCTATATTTGGAAGGAATTATCTGGTTTGAAGAGCCGAGGTATGTTTTACGGGTATTTATGAGTAATGCGAACCTTATCATGTCGAATTTGTCCTGAAATTCCCGTTCCCCAGTGAAAGTAAACTTGCTAAGTAAATTGTGGGTTGGCAACTTGAGCCGAAGTCGTCTATTAGATCAGTATTCATAACTGTGGTCAAGTAGTCATATCAAAATTTCAAATATAAATTCTATACTATTAATTCTTGAAAGAAACTTGAAATTTACCCGCAAAATGATAATTACGGTATTCATTTCATGAGAATTTTTAACACTTATAACTTCAATAGAATAACCAAACGAAAATGAATTACTTACGATCCAGATGTAGGCTGTAAATTGGCTAATGTTAGTTCTTTTGGACAAGTTTTGATGAGAATATCATTGGCTTCTTTCAAAGTTAATTCATCCAATATATTGAAACTGGTAGAAGGTCTATAAATCTCAATTAACGCACACTTGACATCATCTGGTATGTTTTCAGGTAATATAGTTAATCTTCTGTACGGTTCATTATCAGAGAGGGGATCATAATAATTGGCATCGTTTTCTCTCATCCCTAACAAGTCTCTTACGGTTTTGCCCATGTACGGCCGTAAGTAGTAAAATAACACAGGTAACTGTTTTTGAAAACAGATCAATACTTTTACAATATCATTTCTTTCTATCCTTAATGTCACCAAGTTTTTGGAATTTGTGGTATAGGCGATTTTGATAGTAACAGAAGATTTATCTATGACAACCTGCAATCAAATGATTATGTTATATAAATTACCACCAGATTCAACAAAATTAAATAGCATTTTACAGTTGAAACTTCAATGAAGTTCATAGCACGAAAAGACAAATTCCACAAAATGGATCCTCTACTTTTTGTAACTAAAACATCCTGGAAGTTGAATGTAACAAAACAAATGACACTCAAACTGTGCTGATTGTCATAAGTTAAAAATGTATCTATCAGTCAAAATCAATAAGTGATAATGAACAGTGGTTCGATAATAGCAAAAATAAGTATGACTCAGTAATATACGGCAATCACTCACATTTTCCTTTGGTATTGTTCTATAGGATCCTATACGAACAGTTCGGCATAGAAGTAGTACACTCTTGTCGTTTTCTAGAGCACCATCCAACCTTTTTTCATCTGAAAATTAATAAACATACATAATAGACATTTTTTTCCATATAAAACAAATAACTTACTCTCAATATTCGTAGTACTTTTCTGAATATCACTCAATGAAGGTTCTTTCTTTATAATAGGGCTTAATGTTACCGATGAACCTAATTTCTGCAATATAGTTTCATTAATGGGACCTGATGATTTATCCATATCATCTTCATCATCTGAGCTGAGAGTCAGAATAACAGGTTCATGATCACTTGTTTTACTTCTGGTAGTAGGTTTTTTCTTGGGTGTAGTTGACTCTTTGGTGCCTGAATCGTCACAAAAGATTTTATCAGAAAATAATTGTGTTTTTAAAGGTTTTAAACTCCAAGAATCACTTCAAGAGCAAACAATACCTCGAATAAAACGAGGTGACTTTTAGTGGCAAATAGTTGAAAAAAATTGTAAGAACGAGCAATATTGCCACTTTTTCATATTCAAGAATTTTCGGGAAAATAAAAACTGAAATGCAGTGAAAAATGGAAAAATAACTAACATTGCGCATTCTTATCAAAGAATTATAAAAATAATCACTGAAGCCTGCAGAACGACAACCCGTTTTCTCCTGAACTTCACGCATTCCAATATTTCTCGCAGTTATTGCCAACGTTAAATTAGGCAGACATCGAGAAGCCGCCTGACCTTGAGATATTAACAAGGTTTAATGAAACTTGCATGTGGCGGTGTTGCCGAGCCGTAATTTACCACCACGTGGTAGTGTTTGTTCTTAATGCTTCATCATGAAGAAGTTTCAGCCGGTGTCACTTACCATTTGTATTTGCAGAATTCGTTTGATCTAACTTCTTCATAGTTGAATTTCTGTTATCGCCTTTCTTGGAGTGTGCTGTCACAGCTTTCACGTTTTCTGGAAGTTTCGTTTTACATCTCATGCATTTATTGAAATCATCTGACAGATAACCACAATATCCACATACTGCCATTTTTCCTTCTATATACTTTGGTTGTTCAATTTCTTTTACAGGTTCAGGAGATGGTTCCTTCACTGCAGGAGACGGTCCAACTTGATTTTGTGTTTCACTGGCTATCTGGTTATTGGGCTCAGTATAATCTTCATTCTATTGGAAAAAGTTTGTATGTCAGTAATGAATATAAATTTAGAAATAGAAAAATATGTTTTCAATTACCTTGATGGTACTCAACGGAAAACCAACTGCTACAATATAGTTAATTCCATTACTATTCGATTCCGAAACTTCAATTATAGTTTCTGCAGTCAGAGGTACTCCCACCTGTTCCAATATCTCTTGAATTGTGCAAGCTTGATTCGGAAGGGAAAATGTAATCAATCTCTGTTCACCATTGGAGAGCATTATCAACATTCTAATAGAATCTGGATATTCTTCACTGACAGGTGTCTTTTCTGAAATGAAAAATAACTTTGCAATTCAACACATATGTGTTGTGAATTTAATTGAATAAATCCATATGAAAAAATATCATTGAAGCACTGACGTGTGATCCATGGCTTTTACAAGCTTGTTCAAATTCGTTGCTAAAGCATTCACCTAGTCGTGTATTGACCCCACCAAACGCAGCTTCACTTCCTGATGGAATGATTTGGCGATCTTCTTTTCATATGGCCTCATCAAATTTTGCATGAATTGGTATAGTTAGGGCCAATTGCACCGTTTTCGTCTTAAGCTGCAGTTAGTTAAGCGACGATAAACTTATTAAGCTCTGGTTTAAATATTTGGCTAGCACCGAGGCTGAATGTAACTAGATTAAAGTTAATCTACAAATCTGGTTACTTTCTCATGAATTGGTACTTGTGACTAGCTTCATGTTGTTTATTTTAACCCTAATTGATGAAATATTTTAATTCAAAAGATGAAACTCATTTTAAGGGTTCTACCATATTTCCATAAGATATGAAAAATCAAGATGCATCTATTGAAAAACCCACCAAAAAGATATATCTAACAGACTTTATAGCTTCCATAAAAATATTGCATGTAATGTTCCCGACTTGTTTATTATCATTAAGACTAGAGATCTCTTACTACAGACCAGTGCTCTTACTTCTGCATCAGGCTTAAAACATTATTCAAATTTATAGTTCTATACTCAAGTAAACTTACTTAGATTTTGTAATATCATAAGATTTGAGCTTCTGCATGGAATTACAATCCTGGCGTTTGTGAAATGAATAAATAAATAGTATTGAATTATCCCAAACAACTTTTGGATAAGGAACGGCTTACCCAAGGATAGACTTTCTATTGAATTATTTTGTTTGTAATAAGTATATTATGAATTGAGTTAATTTTTGGTCGAATATAATGACAACTCTGATGTGAGATCAGCAGAATAAAAAGTATTCTATATAAATATTGAAGTATCATGTATGGATGGATTGACGAAGGTGTATGTTTGAAGATCGACTAATACGAGGATGCAATTTCTTTTACATTAATTCCTTTGTAGTTGTATTTTGAGTCCAGTTAATATATAGTCGAGGAGAATGATAGCACAGAGACAGCACCTGCACAATAATAAAGTAGTATATGATAGCTTTCCACGTAATACATCACTAAATAAAATAGTACTGAAGAATCTTCATGAAACTATGCTTTTTCATTCCAAATATGTCTTCGATTTCATTATGCTAATGGCATTTGGAAATAAATAAGCATATCATTGTAACTTTATCAATTCAAGTAGTTGAAGGCTTATAAGAAATACCATTGAGTTTTCGAACTCAAAAGAAATACTGATGTTAATTCTTCATGCTTTAAAAGATACGAATCAATGCCTACTGATGTCATTATCTCTCTATATCATTTTTCATGAATATCATCTGAAATTCAATAACTTTTAATCAAAATTTGATTATCAAATCCATTAACTCGTACGAGTTCTTCATGAATGTCCAATGTAAAAAAAAGAAAATGTAAACAGACTGGAGGTTACGTCCAGAAAAATGTCAAACTTGTACGAAATCGCTCGAAAGTAGGGTTAGATTTCGAAGCTTACTATTAATCCTTCCTGTAAGCCTCCAAATTCCAGGGTTTAAATTTAATAGTCAGTTAAGGACATAAAACGTGGATTACGTGACGGTGCAAGATAGTTTTTTTACCTAAACCTTGGTTATGGTCTTAATCTATGGTTTTGTAATACGGTGCAAGTGGCCCATATATAGTTATAGTTTGGTAAGGGGTTACATTCCACTGCGACCTTAAGGTCTATTGTGCGCCCTCGTCGGAGCTGTTTTCGCATGCGGTACCTACAGCTCGCCCTCCAGTTCTAGAGCTCTGATGAATTTTAATATCCGTGAGGTCTTCAAGGAGGCCAAGTTCTCATTCCTCCTATAATGCTCCTGTCCAAGATATTTTTTGCGCAGGCTCACAATAGCGAGGCATTCTGTGATCAGGTGAACAGGAGATTCCTACTCTTCCCCACAGAATCTGCACTCGTCAGTTTCTGAAAAGCCAATTCTCATCATGTGCTTCCTCAGGCGACAGTGTCCTGTGAGGAAACCAGTGAGGAGGCGTAACTTGTCCTTAGGGCCAATTGCACCGTTTTCGTCTTAAGCTACAGTTAGTTAAGCGACGATAAACTTATTAAACTGTGCTTTAAATATTCGGCTTGCACCGAGGCTGAATGTAACTAGATTAAAATTAATCTACAAATCTGGTTACTTTCTCATGAATTGGTACTTGTGACTAGCTTCATGTTATTTATTTTAACCCTAATTGAAGAAATATTTTAATTCAAAAGATGAAACCAATTATTATGGGTTACTACTACCATATTTCCATAAGTTATGAAAAATCAAGATGCATCTATTGAAAATCCCAACGAAAAAATATATATGACAGACTTTATAGCTTCCATAAAAATATTGCATGTAATGTTCCTGATTTGTTTATTATCATTAAGACTAGGGATCTCTTACCACAGACCTGTGCTCTTACTTCTGCATCAGGCTTTAAACATTATTCAAATTTATAGTCATATACTTAAGTAAACTTATATTTTGTAATATCTTAAGATTTAAGCTTCTGCATGGAATTACAATCGTGGCGTTTGTAAGATGAATAAATAAATAGTATTGATTTATCCGAAACAACTTTCCGATAAGGAACGGCTCACCTAAGAGTAGACTTTCTATTAAATTATTTTGTTTGTAATAAGTATATTATGAATTGAGTTAATTTTTGGTCGAAGATAATGAAAACTCTGATGTGGATCCGCAGACTAAAAAGTATTCTATATAAATATTGAAGTATCATGGATGGATTGACAAAGGTGTACGTTTGAAGATTGTCTAACACAAGAATGCAATTTCTTTCACATTAATTCGTTTGTAATTATATTTTGAGTCCAGTTAATATATAATAGAGGATAATGATAGCACAGAGACAGCACCTGCACAATAATGAAGTAGTATATGATAGTTTTCCACGTAATACATTACTGAATGAAATAGTACTGAAGAATCTTTATGAAAGTATGTTTTTTCATTCCAAATATGTCTTCGATTTCATTCTGCTATTTGCTCTTGGAAATAAATGAGCATATCATTGCAACTTTTTCATTTCAAATAGTTGAAGGCTTATAGAAATACCATTAAGTTTACGAACTCAATGGAAATACTGGTGTTAATTCTTCATGCTTTAAAACATACGAATCAATGCCTACTGATGCCAGTTTCTCCCTATATCATTTTTCATAAATATCATCTGAAATTCAACCACTTTTAATCAAAATTTGATTATCAACTCGTAGGAGTTCTCCATCAATGTCCAATGTAAACAAGAAAAAACGTAAACAAACTGGAGGTTACGTCCAGAAAAATGTCAAACTTGTACGAAATCGCTCGAAAGTAGGGTTAGATTCCGAAGCTTACCATTAATCCTTCTTTTAAGCCCCCAAATTCCAGGGTTTAAATTTAATAGTCAGTTAAGGCCATTGAACGTGGATTACGTGACGGTGCAAGATAATTTTTTACCTAAACCTTGGTTATGGTCTTAATCTATGGTTTTGTAATACGGTGCAATTGGCCCTTAGAGAGATCCAAATGATTTTTGGATCTAGCAATTTCAAAGTTCCGAAGGAAATTTTTAGAGTGTTCCATTCCTGGAGAATTCCTCCAGAGGTCCCCTCTTTCATTTTCTCATTAATGGGTAAACTTTTTACTGTATTTACGGTCAGTTGTTAGACGGAAGCATGAAAATTTCCTAAAGAAATGACTTAGAGACCCGATATTTGTAGAGTGAATCTGGAGTTTTAATGACAAAGACCGGTACGGCACCTGAAAGAAATAGGAGCCACCACAGAACTGATAATTTCGAAATTCTGACGTTTAAAAGGCTTTTTTGTGATTTAACAGCTGTGTTAACCTTCATGTATATTTTTCTTTGAATAAAAAACAATGTTCTTTATTCAGAGGTATTTTTGTTATGATTACAAATTAGGTCGATTTTGGAATATTTGAACTTGAACAACTGAGCAAGTTTTTGTTTCCCTCTTATATTCATTATTTTCCAAAATGGATCAGGCTCCTTCTAATCGTTATGTCACCTTAAATAACTATGAATTCATAAAAAAATATTTAATTTAAAATCTTTTTCATACCTAACACAATGTTGTATGGTTCATATTGTTCCATATAAATTAAATATTGTATTTGTCTTATATGTTTCTGTTCCAACAGAAAATTAAGTAAAAGAGAAGTGTCATCAATACTGAAAAATCTTCTATCATAAAACTCATACTGTAGAGGAAAGCTCTTTACCAAAATTTCCTTTACTTCATCATTGAAGTACACCCATCTCATTTAAACTCTAAAGGGAAAAACATTTGTTGAAGCCACAAAAACAACAATCTTTGTCTTACTCGATGGAAATTCATCTTTGTGATCAAAAGTAAAATAACTAAAATCGAAAGGTTGTTCTTTAAAACGTGTGATATCATGGCACATGTTCAATTTGACATGGATTTACATAAGTAAATCGTTTCTAATTCCAAATGTATCACTATTTATCACCAAGGTAATGAGTTTAAACAATGATCACTTTGTAATAACAGAGTTGATAAATATATCGACTTTGACCTGTAAAGGACGAAAATCTTATAATGCAGTTTATGATTACATCAGAAAGCTTTCCCTCGTCAAAGTCAGGAAGGTAAACTTTTATATGTGAAAGTTCTGGTTTATCTTGTTATGCACAAGAAAATGAAGAACGATATGCATTTGAACTATCTTTAGAACCATACTGAATTATGCTGAACAATCTTGTGTAAACACCAGAGACTATTTCTCCATGGTAAACTTATTACCCAAAATAAATTACAAGTTTTCCTCAATATGAATGCTTTGAGTACAACTTTTAAACGAAAATTGTAGCAGGTTACAATTTCATAAATGAAAGTTATGCTTTAATTTGTTATGCACAAGTTTGAAAAATTCAAATCTTATGTATTTTTAGTAAAACAATGAATTTGCTAGAAAACCTAAAAATATATGGGCATTTTGTCCTTCTGTGTAAACACTTTGCAATATAGAAACTGCAAGTTTTCTTTACTATGAATGTTTCGATTTCGAGTACAACTTGTAGGCAACAATGGTATAAATGCAGCCTCTTATATGTATTCCTTTTAAGGAAACAACGAATATAAGGAATCAAAAACTTGTTCAAAATTCCGAAATCATAACCAAAACAAACATGAAGGTTAACAGCTGTTCAAGCACAGAGCAGTCCAGAAGTCTTATAAACGTCAGAATTTCGGCATCATCATTATTCTATGGTGGCTCCTATTTCTTTCAGGTGCCGTACCGGACAAAGACAGAATTCATAAACGGTTAGAAACCATCCAATCCACGCAGAATTTCGTGCGGACCATATGATCAGAATTTCGCAAGTATCATACATTTGAATTTTTTTTTAATTGTTTTGATGATACATAACAAAATTTTGCCAGAAATTTGCGCATTGGCATTTTCCAACTGGTTACCAGGTTGCATTATTACAAGAACAGTATTATTTGAGAACTAACGATACTGAGAAGAAAACACGAAATTTGACATAATTTTTCCTAATATTTTTTTTTTTAATTTGGAACACAAGATGTGCGCATCCACGAACAGTGTCATTTACGGAGCATCGTTGCCAGACTGTAAAATAAATCCAATGACACAAGAATGTCATGTCATTTTAAATTCTGTTTCTTCTAGTAACATAGTATGTTTTCCAATGATGGAACACCCTTATTTTTATTTTCTGAATATGATTATCAATGTACTAAATTAAACTAACCTTACCTTACACCTGGACGAAACAGAAGATCAAATTCAAGTGCACTATCCCAAATTTAATATGCTCTGAAATAAACTAAACTAACCTAACACCTAATTGATTTAGTGCGTCGTTTGACATTTGTCATACGTTGGAGGTAAAACAACCTCACTTTCCCGCTTTATGTTAGGAAGTGCAGCATTTTCAACAATTTCAGGATAAATTCACAAGTTAAAATGGTTTATATTAATAGAATTGGTGAATTACTAGGCCAAGTTATCGTGTCGTTGTGAAATGCAACATAAATACACCGAGAGACGAAGGAATCTGATTTTTCAGATATATTATAGTGTAGACTTTATATTCGAATATTTGCATTTTTGACCCATTCCCCTAAATTTTATCTAGTATTGGAAAAAATAGAATACTATATGAACTATCCCAGAGAAGGCAAACATCCTATATTCAGGCCATAAATTGAGAAAACTGTTCTGACAAAGTAACAAACTATGGTAGAGTTTGTTGGAGACATTTTCACACGGGTGAAGAAATTATGTTTGACTATCTATTTAATTTGTTCTGTTCAATAAGTTGAATCATGATGAGATAACTATGATAAGAATATTTCGTGTTTGTTATACACATTTCAAGAATTATATCGTCTCGACACTACGATAGCTGGCGTTATGATGGACAAACCCATCCTGATTGGTTACCACTCTCATCTCTATCCGATATATAAAGCCAATCAGGGCAATTCGTTGTGTGATAGGTTTCTCAAAATATTGCATGTATTTTATGATAATAATGAACCAGATAACTTTCTCTGTTGTCTACCGAACATGTTCCGATGTAGCTCAACTACCCAAGGTTGGAACTTCTACATTTTGTTGTTTGTAATATGTTTCGTATTGACCTTATTGTCAATTAAAGATTATGAAAGCCTTACTGTAGCATCTGCATTATAAAAAAACTATTTATATGGATAGTAAAGCATTTTTTGAGGATGAATCGAAATCAGTGTTCAAGGAAAAAATTTCATATGAATTATTTTATTTGTAACATATATTTAGTATAATAAATATATAATTGAAGGTTATAATAGCACTGCAGACCAATATTGTAGTAATTTGATAATTTGCAATATATAACGATATTTGAAATAGTACTGAGAAGTTCTCTGGAACATATGTTTTTTCCATTCCATACATTTGTTGGATTTCATTCTGCTGTTCATTTTCAGGAATAAATGAGCCAAACATTTTACTGTTTCATTTTCATTAGTTATACCTCTAATTAATGCTATCTCTGATGTTGATACTGTAGGCTTTAGAAGACAAGATTAAATACTGCAACCTTCATTTATATCGTTTTGAACGATTATCATCTGAGATTGAATATCAGTTAATCAGATCCATTATCACGAAATTTCACTTGTAAAAAAAATAAAATCACTAAAATCTCCAAATAATCGCTCTTCGCCAATGTAAACAAAGCGAATGTATTCCTTCGTCTCTTTGTGTATTTATGTTGCATTTCACAACGACACGATAACTTGGCCTAGTAATTCACCAATTCTATTAATATAAACCATTTTGACTTGTGAATTTATCCTGAAATTGTTGAAAATGCTGTACTTCATAACATAAACAAAGCGGGAAAGTGAGGTTGTTTTACCTCCAACGTATGACAAATGTCAAACGACGCACGTAACCAATAGAATTCATAAGATTACTCAATTATTATTTTATATACTTTAATTTCAAATCAGAATTAACCATCTCAGATGATTCATTTTGAGATACGGTCACTCAAGTCTAATATTAGGTTTCCGTAAAATCTGGCAACGATGATTCCTAGACTCCTGGTGCATGTGCACGACTTGCTGCGAAACCCACTTTTCACAACGATACGTTTACCAAAATAATAATTTTTTTTTAGTTTTCAACGATAAGATTCTTACAAAATGTTTCATAAAGTTAAGAATATTCAATTTGATCACGTCAGTACTGTGGAAATTACCAAGAAATGTCAAATAGGTATTTTATTACACTGATATCTTTCAGCCAATTATGCCCTTTAACGAAACCAACAGTCGCATTTTTGAACGCTACCTACCCTGAAAGATTCGAGTCGCTAGCTCATTACGTTTCGTGTCAACGGCCGGCCGGCCAAAATTTGGGCAAAATTATTATGAGCCGGCCGCTGTTTTTCAAACCGAACACGTAAAAAGACGAAATCATTAGCTTTGAGAAAAAACTTCACTACCGCCATCTAGAGAGAATGAGTGCGTTTTTATTTTAATCGAAATATCTAATCGATTAATCGTAAAGGCGTCAAGGCGTTTTTATTTTCATCAGAGAAATCCCGATGAATTTCAGCCGGGCGTTCTTATTTTCAACGTAGTTTAATCGATGAATTTCCGATTACTAATCGGATCCATCGTACTCGGAGGTCGATCGTACTGATTAGATGGATAATTATAACCTAACTTTAATGTTTTGACAGGAAGTTTTCGTGGATTTATCAAATATGTTTGGTGTGGAACGTAGAAAAATATATAGTGATGATGTGGTGAAGATGATTTGAGACTTACTGATGAGTCCACTACTGAAATGGTGGAACTTAGCTAAAAAAATAAGATATTTAAGTACATTTTCCTTAATATAATTCTTGATTTTTATATGTCTTTCATTCTTTTTCCTTTCCGAATCAAATATTACGAATTCTTCATCACTAGCAGGAATATCATCAAGTTTTTATGATATTTCTCACGACGGGAATAATACCGCAACCTAATAATGATTTTTGGCAAAAATGTGTGCAGAAATACAGCAAATAACTATCACAGAATGATAGGATATCTGCAAAATAAATGAAATAACTGATTTCCCCTTATTTCTGTATATTATGATATAAAGTGTTCGTTATTAATCTACACTCCAGAAAACCGTTCATTCAAAATTCAAATCCATTAACGAGATTCATCGAGAATTCTCTGATTCCTGTCTTTATTTCCACTCAATGATTAGTAAATTTTCGATAGATTTGATGACGTCACGTCAATCGTATTTTCATCGCTCGATCGAATGATCCCCCCCAATACTTTGAGCGATGCACATCATGTTAATCCATAGGTTGCAGGAAGTTATGCTATCATGGACTTTTACTGCCACGTCACTGCTCGCATACGCTCGGGGCCTGCGTTTTCAAATATATATATTTTTGAGCCAATATATTTATTAGTTGCAGCAACATATTCATTTTGTGTGCCGATATATTTGTTTTCCGTTCCGATATACTTATTTTCAACGAAACACAATATATTTATGAGTTGGGTGTTGCAAATATACAAATTCTTGGTGTCCAATATATTTATTAATTCGTCCTATCCCAAGTTGTCACGAGAGGGCGCGCTGGCAGCGTTCAGCACATTCCGAGCATATGGCAACACGGCGTAGCCATTGGTACGACATATCACGTAGTTATCTTCTTAATGTGTAGTACCTACACTGGCTGATAGATGGCTTATAGTTTGTCGATATTGAAAGCAGGAAACTAACTTTTTTGTAGCATGTGTATGAATGTATGATGAGATGAGTAACAATCAATCAATGCCCATTTATAATAACATAAACAAAGAGATGTTTCTTCGTTATCTATCTTGTAGATAAGTAGATATTATTATACCAAGGAATCTTAATGGTAGTTAGTTTTGTGTCTTCATACTAGAGTACAATTTAGTTCATTTGGTTGGTAGTTTTCTACAGCAAGAAATGTGAAATTACGATTTTGTCATTGGTACTTCACGAAGTGAAATTTTACACAGTGTTATGGCCAATTGATGCATCATTCATTCATAATCCTTATTTACCACTTCTTGCAGGAGCAGCAACCAAACAGTACACTTAAACTTGTTATTGTTAGTATTTGTATACAGACGTTTGAATGGGTGCGTTTTCATTTTCATAGAACTGATTAATCGGTGTATCTCCCTCTCTCTTCTCTTATGCTCTCCACCAAAGAGGAGAGAGATAACCACTATCTCTCTTAATTAATGGGTTAATGGATTTAACCACCAAATCTCTCTGTAATCTGCTATAACTATATGGTTATGTTATTTGTATGGTGGTCTTCTAATGCTATTATTTTGGAACTTGGAACCATGGAGGTAAGAAAAAAGGTAAAAGAACTCTTAAAGTTAGATTACTTTCACATCAATTGCTTACTGTGAGCGACTAATGTACTAATAACTACGCCATGTTGCCAAAAGCTTGTAACTGTACCAAACGCTGCCGGCGCGACCTCTCATGACGACATGGGATAGGTCGAATTAATAAATATATTGTGTTTCGTAAAGAATAAATATATTGGAATATAAAATAAATATATTGCTGCAACTAATAAATATATTGGCTTGAAAATACATATATTTGAAAACACACTTTTGTCCCAAACGGCGCCTCATATGTAACATAGAAAAGAAAGAAAGGGTTCACAAAAAAGACAAAGCTATAGTATGATGGGGCTGTACGTCTGCAAAAAAGCAGAAAGAACTCCCTGAAACAACAAATGGATGACATTGTGCACATCTCTCGAAGCATTCTGCATTTTGACGGTTTAAGGTTTGTAAGGTTCTGAGATGACGCTTTTGAACTACTTCACAAAGCTTTCATACTAAAAATACCCAGAACAGATGATCGGTTAAACCATGAAACTGCAGTACAGGACATATTTCCTCTTTTTAGATGATTAAGTAAGACTAGTTCAGATCAAGGGGAGATATTTGTTGATATTTCAAAGGAATATTACTCTCTGATTTCATGTTAGTTATACAAAAGCATCAGGAGATTATTTGCATAGTAATGTTCAAAAACCTAGACAGGATCATAGTTTTATTTTATTTAAAGTCAATGGACCAATGATCATATCAAAGATCCTATTTTTCAAATTTAAACAAAAAAGAAAAATTGCAGCATAAACAAACCCGCTAATACAAAGATAGTTTTGGTAAACCTGCAAGATTTTCCGTCGCCAAGATATTAGTACGATATTTACATCATTGTAAGCAGTGCGAGTTCCTGAACAAAAAATATGAGGGCCAACATAATCAAGAATATTCATTATTTAATGGAAGAAAAGTAAAAATATCAGACAACCACTTAACCTATATTTCTACGAAATATTTCTCAAAGTTAAATTGGAGCTCGGCAACAGCGTGTTTTCATCGCTGGCCAACGTATTATGACAGAAGAGTAGTTGCTGGCGGGAAATATGAAATGATGGACAGCTGAAGGATATGATTGTAAGGAAAATGCTTCTGTCACTGAAGAATAGATGGTTATTCTAACATAAAAAAAATCATTTAGAATATTTGTTCAAGGTGTCATTCTCAATATTTTCGTTTGAACTTAAATCTCTACCGCCTTCAAAATAGGGAGGTTGTTATCTATAGTCAAACTTCTTTTTTTTGTTGTGTCTTTGAGATGGTCCCAGTTTAGAATGAAATTCGGTGTATTCCGATAAAATGGGTATATAATAACCTCGATTTAATTGGAAAACTGGGACGCGATCTATCACGAATGAAAAGATATGTACGTTGAAATATATATCAGGGTGTATTCGCATTCCATTACTATGTGTTTCAACTTTGTAGATTTCATTAAAAACGAAATCTCCTGTTGGAAGATTTAGAGTATCGCAGTAAGCAGTAAGAACATATCATTTGATTTTTCTCGCCAGCAATAATCCCATAATCTGTCATTCACGAATACGCACGATGGCACGATTCCGACCGATGAAATTCGCGCCATTGCCAAACTTCACTTTTAGACTGAGTCGAAATCAGAAGGAATCGTGGTTAAGTGGTTGTCCAGTATTTTCATTGTTTTTTCATTAAATATCTACTATTCTTGAAAGAAAGTGTTGAATATCGTTGGTTGAAGGTTCAAAGGTGATTTGTGAACTATATGAAAGAAGTGGGAGATTGTTATTATGGTGGAAAAAGGGACCTGAAAACGCATCAATTTGGAACATTCGGGGCCCATATCTTCCAAACTAAGGGAGACCGCCTATGTTTGACTTCACATTTTTTGTTCAGGAAAACACACTGATTACAGTGATGTAAATATCTATTCGATATCTCGGCGACGGGAAATCTTGCGGGTTTACCATAGTTTTGACTAGAGATTTTATGATGAATGAATAAATATTTGAATATTCACATTTCAATAATAGTGTGCCCAATGAGCCAATTATCATTATCAGAGAAACTTACCAATTATCTTCTGAAGCTGACTTGAAGGAACACAACTTGGCAGAGGACACTGCGTTGACGGTTTGTTCACGTTGAGCCTAGGTGGTTGAATAATGTAATTATGACCATTGTGCTGCTGATACACGGGTTCAGCTTTCTGAGGGGATGACATGGGTTGCGGTGTTGAATTTTGTTGTATCAACTGCTGTTGTTGATTGTTTTGGTATTGTGCCGGAGCATGGGGTCTGCAAAATTAGTCTAATATAGATCATATGAAATTTTTCAATATGAATTTAAGTTGCCAATGAGAAGAGACAGAGGTTATAAATATAAACTTTTATCATATAGGAGCTCAACATAGGACGTCATTTGGAGTTAATTTGAACCTGATGGGATAGAATTACTCAACGTTATTGTGATGAGTGGTTATTTTCAGCATTTCAAGATGCATTATGCCCGAAAAACGCCGAACTGCGAATTTATACTATACACTTAATAATTTGAACAACTTGGATTATGATTAATGCAGCAGCCATAACAGTGCTGTTCACCAGTACATTTTCAGGATTTTCATTATTTGTAATATACATTCCCAGGCCAATTTATTAGACGCACTAAGGATTTTCGATATTTACTTGTTATGTCCGAGGATAAAAGCAAAATAATTGAATTTAAAATCCACAGAATGTCATTTTTATCTAGGAGTTTTATTAAATAGTTCTATTTTTCATTTATTTTTTATGTGTTGTTTTTAGTGATGGGCATAATCGAATGATCATAATCGATTCATTCGATTATTGAAACCTCTCGATTATCTCGAGATATTTTCAAACATCCGAATGATATCATTCGAATGATTCTTTCCCTTCGGGTGGGATCGGTACGTGACTGCCGAGGAGTCCGAATATTGACGAACCAACAATCTACGCAACGATTGTGTTGTGATCTCTCGAATGATCATTCAAATGAATGAAACCTCTCGGTGTTGCGTCGATTATTGGTCGATGATTCATTCGAAATAATAATCGAGGCTAGCGATTCTCTCGCATTTCGGATTACTGTTTTTGATCTCTCGAATGAATGAAACCTCTCGGTGTTGAGTCGATTGTTTGGATGTTAAGAACATAGCTCACATCCTAGAGGTTTACTCAACTGTTTAACAATCGATGCATACGATTCTTTCGCATCTCATAGGTATTATTGATTAAGTTTAGTAATTGATGTATTTCACTAATTTGATGAGTAGCTTCAAACATTTAAACATTCAATGGTTTTCACTTGAAGTGAAATGCGTTTGCAATTTGTTCAACTTTAAGTCGTTAAATGCTTTTATCGATTCCAATTTTAGTATTTCTAGAGCAAGGACAAGATATGATTGAGTAGTAATTCTGTTTTCCTGGATTTTCCCTAGTATTATGGCAATTCTCCGTTCTTCAAGAGGGAAAAAAATTATAACAAGGAATGTTCCAGGATTTATCCGAACTTGAAGAAAAAAAAGAGTGAATTTTTAAAAATTTGTTTTAATTGAATGATGAGCAATTTTCAGAATCGACATTATCTATTCTAAAATGACCGGCACATATTGAATTCACATTGAAAAAATCACACAATCTCAAAATATATAAAAGAAAAATCACATTTCATCAAAGAAATATGTATTTCGTGTCAAGCTGTGAAAATTTTGAAATCAAGGACAAGCATATGTACTGTGAAACCTATAAATTATTCCCTTTAAAAAAACTGGAATGAAATAACAAGATATATATCTTGTTACGACGAAAGAATCAACATGTTTAAAGTTTTCGTAAAAATCTATTAATGGAATTGGAACTCAATATCATGATTTTGTAAGACATATATCCATTCACTGGAGTTTGGGATATATATGAAAATGAGAAGTCAGAGCGTGGCCGTGCTTCTGATTCTAACTACACTTTTTCTATATGAAATCAGCTGCGTTTTTCGCCGAAGTGAAATTGAGAAATATGTCACAGAGGTTATAGCTGCGATTTGGGAACCCTGTGTATGTTTCCATTGGTCACCAAGGCGATAGTGTTAAATATGTTTCATAGCAGTTGTATAGTAGCTAAATTATTACAGAATGCTTTATAAAGATACAAAACTATTTTATAAGATGACGCAATTAAAGATGGCAGTATTTATGATGATAAAAAATGACGAATTCTGAAAGTACTGAAATTTGCATCCGTGTTGATATTTGAATCACCTAAAAAAAAATTGGCTTGATAATGATGTTTCGCAAACATTGGTTCATATGTCGATGAAAAAAAAAATTATAAGACCCACGAAGCATATGAATGTTTTGTTCATTTATTTATGGAAAACGTTCGAAAATAGGAAGCGCGTTTATGATATACTAATATTATGCTTTATTTCGCAATGAAATTTAATTCGCATCAATATTTTCGTTCCCAATTTCGGGAATGTATAAAATGTGCCAATTTTGTATTTATAGTTATTGTTTAAACGCATTAGAAACATTTCCGAGAAGACAAATATTATATAAGCATTTGGCTGAAAACGTTTCTGCAACAGTTATAAAATATGAAATTGCTAGTTGGGGTGGACCTCTCGAATGATCATTCAAATGATCATTCGATTATTGAAATATCTCGAATGTCGATATTTCGATTATCGAAATCATTCGATTATGCCCATCACTAGTTGTTTTACAATATTGACATATTGCTACCAGAGTATGAATGAGTACAGATCTCTCCTGGTGATTAAGAGATATTCCGTGCTTTGTTCATCTATTTTGGATTCTTGAGTAACTTAATCGTTAGTTCGTTTTACCCAGAGCACATTCAGTAACCAAAAAAAAGTTTATTGTGACCGATGAATCATGGGTAAAAAAAAAGAACCTTACAACACGCAAAAAAGCGGTAATTATGGCCCCCACTGATGCAGAAATGTTTTCCAACTGCAGAATTACAAGAATGTTGAATGTTTCTGAAGCTAGCGTATGACTTATAAAAACAACAGTTGAATCCTAACAAGAATGAGCCCTGAAAAGGAAAAAAAAATGTCGAAGAAAGTCGATTTGTTCGCAAGGTCAGAACGATGCCTGAAGAAAATTTGTCTGGAAAAAAGATTCACAAATCAAAACTGAAAGAGGCTGATATGAATGCTCCTGAACGCACTGCACGCAGAAAATTGAGAGATTTGGATTTTTCAAGGCCTACCGATCCGCCAAGAAACCAAATTTTTTAACAGCTGCAATGAAGGCAAAGCACTTGAATTGGACTAAACAGTGGCGAAAAAAAGGTGTGGACTTCAGAAGAACTGTAATTTCATATCGAATCAATCATCTACCATTGAGTAATCAAAAAAACTGTAATTTTCAGTATTTTAATGCTCATTTTTTGTTATTGGTAGGTTTGCATCAGCGATGAGAGCACCTTGGAAATTTTACAGTACAAAACTCAGTTCGTACGTCGTCTCCTTGGAGAAAAGTTTCATCCACACTGCGTTTTCCAGACTGTTGAACACCCTATGAAAGTGATGGTTTGGTCAGTGATCTGCGAAACAGGCACAGGACGTTTATACTAGGTAAAAGGCATAATGAGACAAGACCTGTATGAAAAAGTTTTGCAAAATCGATTGCTGCCAGAAGTCAAAGACTTGTTCCCAAATTTGATCCCATTTGATTTTATGCAAGATGGGACACCCTGCCACACAGACCGGTCTGTAAAAACCTATTACCGTGAACAAAAAATCTCTTTTTTGGATTGACCAGGTAATATCTCCGACATGAATCCCATTAAAAATGTTGGGGAGCTAATGCGGAAAGAAGCTGCTTGAGATCTGATCACATTCAGAGCACAGCTCTTGAAAAGAAAAATTCAAAATTCATTCATTGTTTTGGTTCTGAGTTCAGAACCACAGACTATTGGTCTATGCTAGAACCGTCCCGAACAGATCTGAACTCGGAACCAAAACAAACCTAAAGTAAACATAGATTGTTCTATGCTATGGATATTTACCATAGAAAATCGTTCTGTTGACAGTAAATCGACTGCATTTTCATCAACCAGATTCCGTAAATAACCTTTTTCACGCGCTTGTTCCAGGAACCATCCGAATATTTCATATTTACGGAGCGGAAAATCGGCAACCGAAATAACAGAGTTGATTTTCGGAACGTATCCTATGAAAATTGACACTGTTTGCATGAAATCAGGAATCCCAACTTAAATTTCAGCCAATCGGAGACGATCTTAACAAAAACCTATATTTGGAAGGAATTATCTGGTTTGAAGAGCCGAGGCATGTTTTACGGGTATTTATGAATAATGCGAACCTTATCATGTCGAATTTGTCCTGAAATTCCCGTTCCCCAGTGGAAGTAAACTTGCTAAGTAAATTGTGGGTTGGCAACTTGGGCCGAAGTAGTCTATTGAATACTCAATAAAATAATGCAGAAAGGTATCTTACCTAGAAGAAGTGTCCATTATTTGTTCAGTTCTTCGGTACTGCATGTTAGCATTTTCAGTGAAGGATGAATTCAGCTGCTGAGGACTAACCCTCTCTGCACTTGCAGTTTCCTGTTTTTGATGTGATTTGACACGGTTTCGACTGGCAGCACCTGAATTAGCCAGTTTTCCTCCAGGCCTATTCAAGTTTGGAGTCCTGGTTTTTTTCACACTTATACTTGGATTGATGCTCAGTCTGGAAAAAAGACTTTTGTTGAAATGGGATTATTTTTTAATATCCGATAAACATTCAGTAATACAGAAGCAATGACATAAAATGTGGTTCATTCAGAAAAAAAATTGTAATTAACTTCAACGGGAAGTTGTAACGTACAGTTCAAAAAGACCTTGTACTAATTTTTTTATCACGTATATCTATTTTTTCTTGTTCGCATGATGATACTATCTAGATCAGAATCTATGTCAATTTAAATTCACTGTTAATGCAACACTCATTATTGATAAGCCTCAATTTTATTTCGAATGCCACTGTATATTTTTTTAATTTCGAAACAATCGTTGAATCAACGGTTGCTACGTTTCATTTTTCTGTTCATCAAAGTGTATTGTGAATAAGTACGTTGGAAAATCTCGGACCACATATGGAGATGTGAGAAACCATTCTGATTTCAATTAACAGAGCATACAGTGCATAATAAATCTTTGAAAAATTCGTCATTTTTTATTTTCTAAAAAGTGTGTGGAAGGTTTCCAGAGACAGCATGTAGATGCCTGGAACTAGTCCACCATTCTGGCATTCATCACAGCAAAGGTATAGGTTTCAGTGCTTCCAGAGTATCTTTAATTGTTCTTTTTTTTTTCGAAATTCCCTAAGCTACCAATACATTTACATGGGAAAACTATCAGTTTGACTAGTGGTTTGATTGATCTACTTGCAAGATAGGTCCATACTCCATTTACTTCTATGAAGTCAATCGGTGGCAGGCCTTGAAATAGGTCTATCAAGTTTTGTAACTAGAACTGAGTACGGTTGGTACTCGTGAGATGTTGCCAAGGTCAAAAGATTTCGACGAAACGTTGTCAATTTGTTAATCTTTTTATCAAAGACCCTATGGTTTGTTTTAGTACCATACGTAACTACTACTAACTTCAAGTAGAACATCAATATCCCTTAGTTATCTAACAGGAAAATGAACCTAACCATACATTTTTTATGCAGAGTGGAATGGGTCAAAGTTCCATGGCCAACTGTCTGATCTTGGAAAAGTGAATGGAGTATGCATGCTACGAAGTATTTAAACGTAAATATTCCTAAATAATACAAAAACATGATGAATAAAAGAAATGTTTGATTGGAGAAAAATACCTCTGTTGTTGTTGCTTCATTAGAAGTTCCTTATATTCTGCAACACTGATAACATTTCCATCACTAAGAGTAACAAGTTCTTGTTGATTTGTCTCTTTGGGGTGTTGTACGGAATTCATTTTCGGTACAATTTCAGTATTGGACTGTGCCTTTTGTACCTGAAAATTAAATCCATATTTAACTAGATAGCAAATAAAAAAAATACCAACTGAATTAATAAGAACTGATTATGATAATTCCCAATGGGTTGTAAATAGTCAACTCATTCCTTACTTGTTGTAACTGTTGATTTATTTGCTGTTTCAAATTTTGATTTGTTTTTCCTATAGTAACAGAAGGTTGATTAATAAAATTCTCTTGTTGCTTATGCTGCAGACTGGCTGTAGTTGAAGTGAAGTGCTGAATTTGTTGCTCTTGATTTGAACTTAAAGTCTGAGGTAAATGAGTATTGAGCAGATTCAACTGTGGTCTAACAACCTTTGGTGAACCATGTTGGAGCTGAAAGTGTCCAGAAAAGCAATGTTAACTTCCATCAAACAAATTTTTTTGAAAACTAAAGCAAGAACGTGATGACAAAAGCTATTTTGCTTGCTGGTTCGGGAAAATGATTTTGATTAGGTTGTAATCTATATCACTACCTATGATTACATTTTAGCTGACAGAGAGGATAATGCAAAACTTCAATGGGTAAATGAGATTGAATGGTGAGCGTACTTGATTATAATAACCGTTCTTGAAATATGAATGACACCACATTTCTCCAGAAACAGCAAATTACAAATCGCAACATGAAGACATTCAAACTAAAAAGCTAGCATCCCAGAATAAGAGCGCAAAAAAATTATAATGCCACAAAATTCCACAATGTATGTCACAAATGTGTCAAGGGGCCCATATTCCGACTGATTGGTATTTATACCGAATAGCAATTATGTCACACAATCCAGCAGTGGAAATAAATTGCGAAGTATCTGTTTTTTCACGTTAATATACCCTTGTGTGTGAACTTTTAGTCTCCTCAATGGCAAAGAAATGTTATGAACTTGTAAAATGTTCATTCAGAATGATTTATTTCCTGTGTTAACCCCCTGGGAATTCTAGTCAATTCTTCTGAAGAACTTCCATTGAATATTGCAAGTTTTCAAATCACTCAAACGTAACAGAAGAGATTGCCAATTCTTTCATCTTTTCTTCATTGTTTGGTTGAATTGCATACATAATTACTAGGACCCATATGTAAAGTGTGTTTCAACAAGAACTTTGTTTTTTAAAACAAAATAAAACAAAGAATTTAGTGGAAAATTAATAAAATTTTTATTGTATTACAAAGAGAAAAGTTCGGCAATTATGAATGAAAAATATCTGACAAATGTCCACCACGACCACGCTGACAGACGTTGATTCTTTCATCAAAATTTTTAATCACTTTTTGGCAAGATGGAGGGTCTATTTCGTTAATGACATCACAGATTTTGAGTTTTAGGGCAGCAATTGATTCGATTGGCTCCGTATGAACTCTGTCTTTAACATAGCCCCACAAAAAATAATCCAGTGGTGTTAAATCACACGATCTGGCCGGCCACTTAACAGCTGAATTTCGCGAAATTATGCGATCGGGAAATTTGGTTTGCAATAAATTGATCGTTTCATTGGCTGTGTGACATGTGGCACCGTCTTGTTGAAACCACATTTCAGTGACATCCATGACATCAATAATAGGCCAAAATTCAGTTGTTCAGAAGGACGTTTATGTTGTCCGAAAATATCACGAATTTTACGAAATGTAACTTTAACAGAACGACCATTTTCATAGTGGATTTGAATTATTTTAATGCGATTTTCGAGCGAAATTGAATTCATTGTAACAATTGCCAAAGCATATACTGCGAATACGTCAAAAACTAAATGTCAAAACTGTCATGTGGTGCCGGTGTGACCACATTGAAAAACAAAGTTCTTGTTGAAAAACTCTATGGAATGGACAATGCCACATAGTTATCTGACAGGAAAATGACTTCAACCTCACTTTTCCTATGTTCCAAAGAAAGAATGGAGTATACGAATGAAAAGCAGTATAAAAACAAGCATTGTACATACACTGTGCTTTCCAAAGTAATCACTGGAAGGGTCATTTAAAATTCTTTTTCAAAATTTTGTGTACACCACCATAGTTATGTAAGAAGATAGTTAATTTAAGCTTCTCATGCAAATGTTTACCTAATCAAGACAGGCCTTATATTTTTCTGATATAACTGTTTGCACTGATGCAACTACATTTTGTCACTCAATGCCCAATGATATCTACAAGTTAATTGTTACTTTGGGATGCACCTGGTATACTACGTTCAACCAAGAGATCAGCATATCCTCAAAATTAAAAATCGGATAAAAACCTGAGATTGTTGCATCAAGTTGAGCTGCTGAGCTAACATAGAGGATGTTTTCCCAGGTCTAGGAACCAGGGAAATCTGACTTCCCAGCCTATGATTCAACACAATTGGCTGCACATCCACAGACTCAACTGGTGCCAATTCCCCAGTAATACTACCTGTATTATCCATATAGTAGAAGGTCTGGGATTGATGTTGTGGAATGGTTAGAATCCCAGCAGCTGGATTCTTTTGATATGTAATTTGCTGCTGGTTTAAAACAACTTGATGAGCAGGTTGACCATCTATTATCATCAGCTGGTTCGAAGACATAACAACGTACTGAAATTATAAAATTAATAAGATGAGTATAATGGAGAGTCCAAAAAATAAAATGGAGTTATTGTTGTCAGTTGACTAAACTTATGATATCAAGTGAGTTGTGGAAGCAAATCATTTATATGCAATAATTGAGATTATTAATCTACCTTTTACATGTAAGTATCCTGAAATAGAAAAATATGTATGCCTTCATTGAAGAAACAACATTACAATCTCTACATAACCCTGAGAAAAAGTGGGGATTAATAATTTTCAAGACATTCATAGGATAATACAAGATATTGAGGGAACACAATTATATCCGGACCTCTGTAATACAAATTTTCGAATATTCGGAAGTCCCCAATATGACAAGGTTTTGATTGGAACTTCATCCTATCTGCACTGAATATTTCAACCTTGATTAAAAACATACATATAAGTATCTAAATTTATTTATTTTTGAATGAATATTCATTTATGTTGGTGAGTATTATTTCTAGGGTATTCAATAATTATAATATTGATTTTTTCTTAAAACATATGAGCGAAACCCCTTCTCTGCTATTATCTAGATATTCGATTATTAGAGTGACTAACCAACAATTAATCCAAATAATCAGGTTTCTATTGTATTTAAAATAGAGCTGACGAAAGGGGATACTTCATTAGAACAGCATTATAAACGCAAACTGATACAATTTTACATGTGTATCTCTAACATGCATTCTGATACATATAAATCGAAGAAGAGAAATCTCTAGATTAACCAAACGTTCCTTCCCTCAAACACTCAATATTTTGAAGTTGTCAGTTGCAGTTTGTCGAAAACACTTTAATCGATTTCAAGCGATGGACCAAAAGCTCCGGTTATAGTTGCGGTTATCCAAACTGACATATAGGCAAAGGATAATCTGTCAATGTCGATAACCGTAACTATAACTGGAGGTTTTGGTCCATCGCTTGAAATCGATTCATGAGTATTTCAATCTCAATTAGTTTCCGGGGGTGCACTTGTTGGTATCATTTTGATTAATTTTAACCAGGATTCACAAATTATTTCTACATATTCCATTTCAATTAAATTGTGGAGATCATAAGAACATTAAATATATCATATACAATACTACAAATCTCTATTATTACCTTCTAATAATTAGAATTTTTCCTTGAATTTAGAATCATCACAAGTCCACTGTATATACATTTTCCACAATATTTAATAAAGTTGGTTCAAAGATGTAAAGTTTCTTCTGCTTAGATACTGCATTAACCACTGTCTTTCAACAGAAACAGAACACAGGTTTGTCTTTCGAGGAATAAAATCCTAAAAATCCGATCAAAGTGACAGTTTGGATTGCCTATTTGAATCATATCCGGCTTAAATTCAATGCAGACTAAAGACTTAAATCCATTCAAGAAATGTTCCATATCATACTTCTATTATCACTTCTTCTTCGAATGACTTATTCAATCCAAATTCAAACTGTGATGAGTAACCATATGAATGAGGTGAATTTTTAAACCAAAGAGCATGAGATAGAACTTAGGAAATAAGATTTACCTTAACGAATGTGTAATTGCATCTAATGATACAATGAGAAAATTTGCTCTGACAACTAAAGAAAACTGATGAGGCAACGCGAATTAAATTGACACGAGTTCGAATGATAGCTAACAATTTTCAGCTGGAAAAGTTCATTCATTTATAGAACTTTACCACGGTTTACCACCATAACATACATGCTTCTTTCAGATTTTCAACCTACCAATAAACAAACTCATTTATTAACAAATTGTCCTTACCTTCATATGAAATGAAGTAGTTGTATGCACTGCAGATAAACTTGAAAACTTATTTGGTATGTCCTATTTCCATTACACAAAACACCAACGTGAACTCCTCACATAAAATGGCGTATGATAACTCGTGTCAAATACTTCCAGTATCAACAATATAATAGGAATCGAGTTGTAAAAATTATTTCCGGGGTAACTTTTCAGATTAATCCTTTGATTTAAACATATCCACAAGCTTCAGTTTGAAAAATATCACAAATAATCGAAATTTATCATTACTACAGCCACATCAAGCTCTATAAAACTGGCGGTGTTGCCAAACGCTAGAACAAAATGTACTGGGAGAAGGTCGAATGGCGGGTAATTTGAAATAATGGCGATTAACCAATGGATGTGAGCGAGACTATCACGTGAGCAGAATCCGTCTTGTCATTTGTTGATGATTGTTTACATGTTTCTATGACAACATAATTGGTCTCCTCCATTGGTAAAAAAATTGTTTACTAAAAAGAGCGGGAATATTTGAATTCATCTAAACATTAATGGTTATGAAGTATATATTTTATAGGTTATGTCTTCATTATCACAGAAATATACAATTTTGGTTTTTGAAATTTCCTCACTTCTTTGTTACGATTATTCATTAGAAGAAAACGACTATCCGCCATCTTTTATTAGTTACACTGAAGTGACAGATCAAAATATAAGATTACGAAGGACATAAAATAGCAAAATGATCATTTTTGAAGAAAAACTCAATAACTTCAAGAAAAATTAATATAAAACTCAAACGTATTGTTTCGAATAATAACATTTTCTACCTTTACACGGAAGTTAACCAAAACTGGTTGTAATAAATAGGACCTATTATACCAATTACTACTTTTCAAATTTCCACTTTCCAAACGAATTATAGCAAAATGTTCGGAAGTGAAATAGTCAGAGGCACTTGTTAAGAAAGGTGGCAATCTATTTTAAAATGTTATCAAACATTGATTCAACCTCCACTTTCAATGTTTAGAAATCTTCAAATGGAAAATTGAGATGTCCAAGTTGCTTGCCGAATGGAAATGATAATACTCGAGAAAAGTGACTTCATGAAAATAATAATGATAGACATCTATATTACTAGTAGAATAATTCAGTACAAGACTCATTTTATATGGAAGTGATTAAAAATGAAATGAAATTTTGCTAAATTAATTTTTCAGCTATCTGTCATTGACGTGATAAAATCTTTCAATTTTTCTAGCATATGAGTATACAGAAACATTAAAATTTTTGGACGTCCCACACAATTATTTTGTAACTACAAGCTTAACTACAACACAGACTTCATATCAAACTACTTATATTTAGTCTGTGAACTACAACGCCTTCAACTGACTGCCGCGGTATAGTGCAGTAGGTTAGAAGCCTACATGTAGAAGCGATGGTAGCGGGTTCGAATCCCGCTGTGTTGAATAAGTTGGGGGAAGGTATATAAGTGATCGTGTGTCTTGAAAATGAAAAATGTATGTGTGAGATTGTGAGAGAGATGAATCATTGATCTACAAGATGACGGATTTTAAATACGAAATGTCATCGTGAGATTCTCATGAATTGAGTGATTACCAATTTTCACGTCTGTACAATCTGCATTGAGAGATTTTATAAGTAATTATCACAGATAACTGTTATCTGTTGAAGTGACACAATCTCTCACCATGCGACAGTGTAGCTTTGAGATCTTTGCTGGTCCGAGGTGCAGTAGACCGACAGGTCCCAATTGACGACCTTGATACTGGAAATTCTATTTGGGTCGAGGCCTTTCTGGCCTCTATCACATGGAGGTTTTCCTACCTCCATGGATATAACTGACCAATTCGTGTTATAGGTAGATTTCTAGAAAGTTGTTGAACGAACTTAAAATGGTATATATGTAAGTCCCTTAATATTATCTGTAATATGCATCAAAACTTATGAATTATAAAATATATACCCATTTTTTTCGGGCATGCGCAATGCGTATCCGATCTCAGGTCTGAGAAGCACCTATGTTCTATTGGTTCTATGTTGAGTGTTGTCCATGATCGAATGCTCAGCATGTTAACAGCACAACATAAATCAAGGGATAAATTACAAATTTATTAATTTCGAAAAAATCCGCAGAGCTGTACAGCCTTTTGGACAGCTACCTGTCTATATTTGTATTCTATACTGTCTACTATAATGCTTCCCATCTTCAAGGAATAATGACTAAAGAGACAAAATGGAACCCACACCAAGGAAAATGGCTCTGAAACTCTGGACATGTTAATTGTTAATTAGTTCTTAAATTGCACATCCATCTCGAGATGAATTATTTCAAAATTTCCCTTCAACAACGATTAATCTGTCTAAACCTAACCTAACAATCCATTTACAGGTCATAACAATGTAGCCCTGTTGCCAAATGCAATACTTTGTAACTTAAGCTACCGACAAATGTAAAAGGAGCGGGAATTTTGAACTGAGCCCTTTGATTGCGGTAATATTCAAAAATGATGTTTCACTTGAAACATCAGATGTGAAATTGAGTTGGTTTTGCTCACAAAGGAACCCAATTCCCGCCTCAATCATTTCGAATATTCGCATTATTCAGTTATGAAATACAACAAAAATTGGCAAATGCGTTTCAAGACAGTAAATACCCTGCTTGGAGCGCATCCGCCATTAATATTTTTACACACAATATGTGTCTCAATATTCAGAGGTTTTCTCAGTGATTTGGAAAGAGCGTTTTCCATACCAAGATTTGATATTTTACCCTTTCGATATTCCAGATCCACAATGAACAAATTGCTGCAACGCAATTTAGTTCAGACATGTATTTGTGACCTTGGTCGCAACAACACGTCATTCTTGGTCAGAATTAAATAACTTGGCCACCTGTTTTATAGCTTGTACAACTTCAGTTAATCTACGATACAATGATTCAGGAATTTTATGGAGTGTTACTACCAGCATTGTTTAAGCTCCCCATTCTTAGTCAATAAATCCAGAAAAGTAAAAAGCTTTGATTGCATCAAGACAATTTTAGATGCTCATTCATTTTGAAATTTGAGTTTTTGCTTTTTTCCGACTTTCCTGTCTGTGAGTTAATCAGAGAAATTTTTTTGAAGATTTTTTTATGAAAATTTCTGAAAAAAAAATCGTTTAACTTATTACGAAGTTTCAATCCGATCGCATCAGTAACTTTCGAGATATTGCGTGAAAAACCCTCAAATTTTCATATGGTTCAACTCTGAAAACGTTTGACCGTGATTATAACACTGAAAAAATGTTCACTCAAAATGGACCAATTATTTTGACAGAAAGTAGAAAAAAGTATTTCATTGTTATAATCTCTCGCGAGGAGCGAGTCTTCTGCTTCAACTGTTCAACTCTAGTTTATAGCGTTTATGAAATTGTGGAGTTGTACTCTGCTATCAGACGCGGTTACTGGATAGAAATAATCTTAGTGACTTTCGAATTATATTCTGATGGAAACAGATGAAAAATGGAATGCTTCATTGGAATCTAGAAAGAATATGTCTTACAAAATATTGCTCAATGGTTGGAAAATTATTAAAATGATTACCATCTTCAAATACTAGGTATAATATAGTAAAAAAATTAGAATCCGTTGTGAAGAAGGTTGGGCCTTCGGCTTTAACTCTAATTACATGAACCTAGACGCAGTATTACTATAGTATAAGAGCCGAAGGCTCACCCCTCTTCACAATGTATTCTGTTTTTTTCTTAGACTGTACTCCCAAAATTTAATTTGGAATTTGAATATGCAAAACTAAAATCAGTTTATGTGTGAAAATCGAAAGTTACGTCAATTTACGCGGTTAAAACGGAAATCAAAGACACGCATCGTAGTCGATGGGTAACAGTTGTATCAATGTCCAATATTTTAATTCGATATCTTCAAAAATGAAGATATTTTGGGGGTGAACTTGAATCCTTCGACATAGCATTGTTTGAACAATGGACATATAGGGTACCCGTAGCTTGAAAATTTAAATATCCAAATATTGTCTTTTCCAAAAGTTATTATATAATAGTAATAGTCCTTTTAACTTGCATTTTGATCGAATTTTTTAGTAATAGTAGGGGCAGACAAACATAGGAAATATTGGAGTACCTATTTTATAAGCTTATAGCATATATTGTATAAAGGATGCTAATAGGTCTCCCCGTTATTCCAAAGAAATATGAGTGCATTCTCTATTTTTGTTACATTTACTACTCATGCAATGTGTGGATTCGGTAGAATTCTTGTTTTCAAACAATACGATAAACTTATATCACAGAATACTTCTCTATTATGTGCTTATATTGGATTCACTGCAATGTGTGAACTCAGCAGAACTCCTTGTTTTCTAAACAATGCGACAAATGTGTATTGTACATTGGAGTCACTTATGGGAAGCAGAATAAATTACAGTAAATAATTAGTAGTGTATCTTTGAATGATTACTGATTACGATATTTCCAACGGGTGAATGATTGATATAAAAATCTCTTATCTTAGCCAATAACAATCATAATATCATTGTTTAAGGAGAACAATTAAACAATGATAATATCCATCTCCCTCCTGCACACAGATTACCAAGTCATTTTTTCAGTTTGTAATCTGTGCTCTTGCGCGGGAGTCTGCTCTTCTTACGAAATTGGTTAGATACGCCGACATTACGCAACGTTGCCTGATTGGGCATTTTGTATGGGACGCATAAGCACTTTTGAACACGTTTTCATGCCAACAAATTCCTGACCTTTTCTAAGGTATTTGACCATAGAGAAAAGTTGAACCTTTGTCCACAGAAGAGAGAAGTAATATTTACATAGAAATTAATGAAATTATAACTTAACAGTGATTGATAAGATTGATTAGTGATTAGACGTTCAGTCCATTATTAATTATTATACTGAAACGGAAATCTCACTCAAATAACTATTGATATTAAGAATGCATTTTACGGGGGGATGAAACTGAAAAATTGAAGCGTCCAGTTATCACAACACAAAACATATTTGTTGTGTTTCGGAATTCCCAAATAGAACAACCGGCCAGTCCCGTTCTGAAATTACTGATTTTTCCTCAAGAAAACAAATATTCCTTGATGCTTTGAAATTTCAAACTATTCAAGTTCAATCCAAAGATTAATTTAATCTTTGGTTCAATCATCATTATCACAGCTTCCAAACAATAAATGGAAACTGATTTTTGACAACTAAGTCAATTGGATCCGACCAAAATCTGAATAAGCTACTGATTTGCTTGTAATCCGAAATTTAATTGGGCAATTAATGCTGGAAGTGAATTCACTTCATAAAATTCACCCTCTTCATATGCCATCATTGAACATAAATTTTGGTTCGTTTAACCGGAACTAGTTTTTCCACATTTCGGTATTTCAGTTCAGTACTTCAGTTTTCAAATATAGGTTGAGAATGTTAAAATGACCTTAAAATAAAGAAGTTGTTCTTTATTCAAAGATGATGATATTAGAATATTTTCCTCTAAATGTTGGGCTCGCTTGTTTCCAAGTTTAGCAAAGAAGTTTCACCCCCCTGATTTCTATCGTTCTAATTATGATGTGAATTTACATCATGGTTGTTCTGATCTGATTACTTGTTCATATGGCTTAATTTCACAGCGTTGATTCTAGTCGGGTGTAAACAGAAAGATAATTTTTCATTTAAAATTCTTCACGTATATCTATTTTGAAAACAGAATCATGACAGCTTTTAGTGAAAAAATTTGGATTCAATCATAAACCATAATCCGTTTTCTCTTACTTTCTTTTCCTCTGTTGCTGCCGCTCGTTCATAATATTTATTTTCTGGCATCTACCAAAACTACTTGAAGGGAAAATTTTCGAGTATTACTTAGTTTTCAAATACTATGATGAATAATGGAAATATCTCTTGGATCAATCGAGTAGCGAACTTGAACAAATGGTGTATGAGGGCAACAAAAAGAAAAGACTTTGGACCATTTATTAGTATTTGTAAATAAAATCTTGAAAAATTGTTTCAAAACATAATAAAGCTCTGACCATAGCAGAAAATATGAGATAAATTATTACTAATTATTATCATAATATATGTAATGTTCAAAAAACTGCATTTTTCAACAATATTGTATCCTGATAAAAATCTATCAATTTCCTGCAAAGTTATTCACTCTGTCTCAGTTTGGCTAATCGTTGTGTTAATTCATCCTGTTCTTGTGATACTTGAGTCGTAGACGCTACTGTACTTTGAGGGCCTTCAGGCAATTCCATATTCAATTCCAAACTGAAAAAAAAATATAGATATATATTTGATGAATACTAATGTCTAATGCAAAAAAATTGCAATATTTATTGAAGACAGAGAGAATGTTCTTTATTGACTGACACATCAGACAAGAGCCATTGACCTGGGTCCTTCAGCTCGGAACAGTTACACAATATTACATTTCAAAAAAAAAAAATTGAATATAGAGTGAACCACTGCGACGAAAAATCAAAGTAAACATATTTATTGTATGAAACGTTAAATGTTGATTAATTTCAATTGAAGGTGAATTAATCTTACCCAGCCTCATCTGCTACTTGTTGCATAAGGGAATCGACATCATTAGTAGGAACTAGAGTTGTTGTAGTCTGAGACATAGTATTTTCCAGAACATCACTTTGAACTCCTAAATCTTCAAACTGTTGTTCAAATTTATCCATAACAGATGATATTTTTTCTAAATTCATACTCTTCATTGCAGCATCCATTGCTTTTACAACACCTGTAATGATGGATTTATTAACATATATTTTCTTCTTAAATGTTTGAACTTCCAATAAAATAAGTTCATCAATAGAGATAATCAGTAGTGTAGTATATTACCAAAATATGCATCACAAATAGAAGTCATAATTTCTTGGTTCCAAGAGAATCTGAAAACATACAGTGAACAGTTCACCAAATGCGCAGAAGACTAAAAGCCGAAAACAAGTTTGGACAATGCTTTTACTCTGTTACTGCGCATGTGGTGGATTGTTCACATTAGGGTTTTAGCTTTTCTTGTAACCTGGTTATTATGACTTCCGTTTATGATGCACATGTTTTGGTGTTTGATACAGTTGGAGATCTTGGTAGCAGACATCTATTGGACATTTGGATAACAAAGTTTTTCCTTTACTTTATAACTAAGAATAAGAAAATGAATATTTCAAAGATGTATGCAAGATTTCTAATGAGTGGAAGAGATACCAAATAGTTTTTCGACAATAAAATAAAACCCTCATGACTTCTCTTGGAACAACGATATGCAGGCCTTAAATTTTAACCCTCCATTAGTCGCGCCTGGTCTGTGAGACCCACCATAAACTTTATTTACCACTATTCCAAAATTTAGTGTGAAAAGTAACTCATACTTGGTCTACCTTCTTGTTGGGTTCCAACGAAATGGTAGTACCGATTTTATCGTTCAAAGTAATCACTGACGAAATATTTCATCCTACGGTGTAAGAGACCAACGCAACTTATCACGTTTTGATTTTTTATATAGTTCTTGTTCAATTGTAATGAGAAAGTAACAATACTATTTTTTAGCAATTTGGTTTTAGGAAATAAAACAGGCTGGATTACAGAAAATGCTTAAAATATTAAACAAAAAAGAGGACCAAAAATTGCATTCAGATGAAAAAGAGCTTGATGGCGTGAGAGAGCAGCTTGACAAGAGTGATTCAGAGTAGATTGTATTCGAAAGTGGAGTGTTTCGTTCCTGGATTCGTAGAACATCTTGTAAAGTAAATGTAATGAGTGTCAAGAAAAAGACATTTCCAAATAATGTCAAACAAAAGAACTTCACTAACTTGATATGTGTTTACTTGATTATTTTTTGCAATGCAAAAGTATTTTTGTTATTTTCAGTCTTTTCATTATTCGACTTAAGTTTATCTGTATGTGATTGAATAAAATGATGTTCCTACTCAAAAATCAATTTTTAAAATTCCTTGATATATTTGGAGACAATAGCAATACTTACTGAACTTGCTATCGCTTTAGACATTTCTCTGTATTGTTAACCTTATCTACATGTATTTTTCGTCCAACCCATTCCGCCATGTGTTTATGGGCTAATAAGTAGTTTCAGTCTCTGAGACTGACACGACTACCCATGTTCAAGTATATCACGCGACTATCCAAGTGTTAAGTAGCAAAAAAAGAAATTTTGTGGTTTCCAGTAAGTACACTTCGATATTATATAAAAATTTCCTTACCAGCCATTGAATTTGTTACTTTTCTTGTCATAACTGCAGATTGAACTTTACTAGCTACAGCATCCACCCTTGCAGACATTTTTAAATAATTGAGTGATTGATTCTTTTGCCGTATCGCATTTTCTGCATGTATTCTAGCCACATCCATATTTCCTTTCTGAATTGCTTGTTTTGTCTTTGCTTTTTCTTGCTTTTCTTCCTTCTCACATCTCTTAGAACTTCTTTCTAATTCCTTCACAGCAAATTTGAGGTTGAAAAGATGCTCTGGTAATATTAAGAAAATAATTCAAAGAAATTATGGTAAATTTAGTAACATAAGTAAAAAGGTTTGTAATATAGTAAAGCAATACAATGACTCAATTCTGATGAGACATCGAAGCAATTTTCTTTACGAAATCAAAATGAGAAAATTCTTCTTCTGATTGAAGCTATAATAGTCAGTATTGTATAAGTAGTAAAGGGAACATTTGGGAAGGTCATATACATCCTATAGTTGTTCATGTTTCATTAAATTGCTTTTATTAAGATCAGTTAACTGCAACATGGAGAAAATGACTCAAATGTTCAAAACCGTATCTTAATTTGAGAATTAATTAACGAAACTCATATGAGGGTAATTAACTACATGTTAATGAAATGTAATTTTTCTTGGAAGGATACTTTCCATAGCTGTTGAAGACATTTCATTACCCATTTTGATGAATTTCAGAACTTAATTTTATTATATAAAACTATTGATCGGTCAATTATAAGGAAATATTCGGTAATTTTTCACAAAAGAAGTAAACTTCTGCAAAGAACTGAATTCATTTGATTATTTTCAACAATGATCAACATCAACAATCATATTAACGTCAAATGAATCATAATCATATTTGATGGCTGTGTTCGATTCGTAAATATTATATTATATCGAATTAATGCTTTTAACAACTTTGGAGGATTCAATGAAAAATTAATATCAAATTAGCCGACTGAAGACATATGATTTACACATTTGTGAGTGATAAAGAACAAAGAAATGAAATTTTGTCCGACTTCGTAGTTCGCACTGTTCTCTATGGTCTATGGTTTCTCTGCTGTTTCCGTCTTCTATGATCACGCCATAACCTATTTTTAATTTTCGTTTGGATTTATAAAATCAAATTAAATTATGGCTGGATTAAGGCAAATAATAAAAATATTTGGTGTCTCGAATTTGAAACAACACAACTGTTATAATACATGTCTGCAAAATTACAGATTCTTAAGCTACGTTACCAAAGAATACAGTAAGATAACTAGCACTGTGAAATATTTTGTCTGAAACCGTATGATTACAGATGAGACAAATAATCCTATGCAACACTTTTTCAAAAACGATGTTCAACAGCTTTTGCTGAAATTGACTAGAAGTGATTTGCAAAAAATTTTTCGCAAGAGAGGAGTAGGAACTCTGGAAGATCCTAAATTTGAATTTCTAACAAACGAGCAGTTGGAAACACAGTTGAACGAAATGCATAAGAAAGCTATAGAGTTACTTCAATTTCCACCAGCAGTACCAGTACGTAAACCGTTGGATAGAGTTTTGTCTTCAGATCCGGCATTGATAGGATATGAAACATCCAAGGTGGTTTTCACAGATATTACTTTCGGTCTCAAAGATAATGAACGACTGATTGTAGTAAGAGATCCTGATGGAAAACTACATGAAGCAGATTGGAATATAAGAGATAGGGTTAATCAGGTTTATTTTCCCAGAGTACATAGACAATTGAAAATTCCACAGCTTTTCAAAAATAGTTATTTTGAAGATATTTTAAATCGCAAAGAATATTCTTTCATTTTAGATCTTGCGTGTCAGCAGTTTGAACCTAATGATCCAGAGTATCAAAGGGTGGTTTCTATAACTTATCAACATATTGACGATCATAATGAATTTGAAAAACTTCGATCCACCAGACATTTTGGAAGTATGACATTCTTTTTGGTGTGGAACAAAATGATTGATAATTTATTACTAGACCTCATTGAAACCTGTCATATGGATGAAGCTAATTTGTTGATACAGTTATATGGAAAAATTCATAATATATCTTACAAGCAAACAAATGATAATTCTGAAATAATAGAGGAATTTATAAGGAACCATTCAAATAAGAAAGCTGTATTAGAATTAGCCTTACAAGCCACAAAAGATTTTTTAAAACAGAAAGAAATTGTTGCAGAAGGTATTAAAAAAGCACACGGTCACAATTGAAAATGAAGTAATGCATAATTTATAATCCCATAAAAAAATTTTCATTGTAAATAAAACTAATAATATAGAAAAATATACTCAATTCATTATTTATATAATCCTATATGAGCTGAAGTTTATTCGTGGTGTGAACATTTTGAGTCGACTAATCCAAAGCCTTTGGCATGAAGATAATTTTCATTATAAAAAAATCATCTAAATTTCAAGGTTCATAAAAATATACAGATTGAATTTTAAACTAATTTTTTTCATAGTTGTATGGTTCAACTGTCTGTGGGAATATCTGTTTCAGACAATATTTGAATTTAATAATATCTAACTGTTGTAATACTTGTAATAGGTTCCTTCATTGTTTCATTCAATTTATGTATGCCTTATCACTGATGCATTTCACAACACTTTGAAAATCTAATCAAGCTTGTGTTGAAAGGTCTTTAATCTGAGATGAGAAATCATATCACTATCATGGCTGGGATATGAAAAAATAAGATATACAGTGTGTTTCATAAACATGCGGCAAGAATTCAGAGTGTTTCTTTTAACTATTTTTATTTTGTTGTTGGATGAAAAAAAATTGTGAGAGCTACAATATTTATTATCAAAAAGCACATGTTAGGTTGCATAATCTTCATTTTGAATTGAGTTACATGAATCGGAGAGAAATATTCGGAATTTTTTTTTTAAATATCTTCGCGAAACTTCATCACCATCAAGTTCTAATTCGATCAGATTCCTAGTTTTCAAGGAATTGAGAAAATAAAATTGAAGATATCCGAAACCGTTAGGCCGATTCCGTCCATCAACGCATTGAACCGAGATATTTAAGCTTGAAATCTACCCTGAAGTTTCAATTCTCCAGCTTGTTATGTATCAAAGCTACAGTGGCAGACGATCGGAGCTGAATTTGATCGTTTGACGGATTCTTCAACAGTATGAGTCGAACGTGTGCTGCTACAAATTCGAAAATAAGAGATATTGGTATAAAATGGCAGCTAGTGTTCTTGTTCTTTATAAGTTTTGTGAAGCGACGGAAGACACACATTTTTGCGATGCTAGATATTTCATATAAAATTTAGCTGCCTTCTTCGAAGCGGTAGTTATGGAGTGCCCATTGTGAAAACTAGTGCTTTTAGAATTCAAAGGATTGCCGCACTAATATCCGCAGTTCAAAATAAAATATCTTGAAGACGTGAAGTCAGCCGCTTTTGCGAACATGTTCAAATCCGTGGGTGAAGAATTTTGAATTTTTTTCAATTGTTCTAATGCCACGATCATCACGAAATTTCACACAGAATTGTGAATCAGAATTCGCCAACGTGTTACTAATAAGTTCAATTAGGATCGAATTAGTATTTTCTATGTAAATGTGCTAATAATAATAGAAAAAAAAACGCTGTGAATTTTACACAAGGGTTTTTTATTCATCATTTGTTTTTCTCAACACAATTTGCAGCGTTTTTCTTTATATAACTCAGGGACCACTGGTCGGACATTGAGTTATGCAACAATTAAAAACTTTGAGAGTTTCATGAAAATTCGATGGTAATAAGTTTTCAAGAAATATTTTTTTCCCTACTACCCCCAGTTTTGCGCCCTTAGGGTACACCGATCCTGCTGAAAAGCTTGGAGGATCAATCTAGAGCGACACACGATTTGTCTACCAAGTTTCACGGATTTTGGTTCAGTACCTTCAGATGAAAGCAACAGACGGCGGACGAACAGATTTTTTTTTTATTAGTTCATTCAAATGCACATAGTTCAAAATGTAAACTGAAATTTTCAGGGGGGTAATTTTGGTCGATCACTAAGGTTTATTATTTGATTTTATAAAATAATGAATAATAAGGTTTATTATTTGATTCTATCAAATAATAAACCAAAACGATGAAGTGTGATATATAAATTAAACTCGGATCTCCCTGAAATTTGGTTCATTGTTGTAAAATGTCGACTTCAAGGTCTATGCCATGTTCAATTGAAATGTGATGAAAAGTTCTCGGAGAAACTAATTTACAATAAAATTTGGATTTGTTTTGTTTAATTTACTAACGATAGATTCATTTATTCATATATATAAATGTCTTAATTGATAATCTGATCTCCACCACGGCCATCAGCTAGATCCCAACAAGTAGATGCGCATATCTTATTCATTCTACAACTAATAACCAACCTTAAATCCGATCGCTAGCTCTTTCCGTTTCTAATGAGTGATCGATGCAACGGATGCTCGGCTGAAAAGAATCGGTTTTGACATAGGATTATTCATCAGTGAGTCCAACCTAAACGTTTAAAAACATTTTCGGGAAAAAATTAGAAAATAAGATACTTTGAAGGCGAAAACGATAGAGCACGTTATTTACATATTCCCATGAAAATGCGCTCTAAAACAACACACAAAATTTAACTTACGTTCTCTTCTTATCAATCCTATTGTTGATCATTTTAAGAAATATATCTCAGAAATGAGATTAGGATTAAAATGACGTCATTCATTCCAAAGTTGATTTACAAAGGAATGCATGTCTCATTGTGTAAAGTATACCCATCAGAGATACGGTGCCTTTAAAACCTATATAGGCTTCCTAAGTATTAATTTTAAGTTAAGTCTATAAGAAGTCCCAATAAAACTAAACATGTGTACGTGCTGAAACTAGATTGATCCGTCTGTGGTCGTGTTAGTTTTATTACAAGAATTTATATTTTCCACTTGCTGATACTTGCACCGGGTTATTCGTGAAAGTAATACAACCGTGTATAGATTTTAGGTAAGGCCTGTAAGGTTGTAAAAATACCACAAAGTTAAGCGGCAATTAGGCTGCAAAAGCACCTAGATCTCTGGGTGTACTATGAGTAAAAATCCAAATATGTTCAGAATGACACCGAACTCTAATTAGATGAACATGTAACACCCTTTCAAAATTAGGGAACGTGTTAAATTAATTTGGAGTCCAATAAGAAAGATTGCTCGTTGAATTTTTGTGATTAATGTTTTGTTCTTATCCACGTAGTTTTTTTCATAAATTCATGTTCAAATTTGGCATTTCATTCACATTTCTTGGAAAATGATTTTCGTTTTTGGAAAACTATTTCGATTATTCTAAAGAACCACGCATTAGCAGAATGTGCTGTATACAAGTTTTTTTAGCAGTATCAATTAAAAGAATGCGTACCTAAAAAAATGAGTTTTCGGTAGCTAGTTTTCAGGTATATGATAGTTTGAACGAGAATTTGTATTTTCCAATTATCCTATCACGTGATACAATTTCGTACAGAGGTTACTGGTATTATATAAGTAGTATTATATTATTATACATTATATTTTCAATTCCTGTAGAAAATTCCAACGAAAAAGAAACCTAGATGAAACATGAATAACCCAGAGATATAAAGAGATTTACAGTGTGTCAATTTGAAAAAGTAACACTATCGATATCTCGGCCCCCATGCAGGGTCGTATCTAGATACTTTGGCGCCTATATTTTCTTATAGTATTTTTTTTTCATAATTTTAGTCATAATATTTCGTTGATGTTTCGAATTAATACACAATATTATAGATATCCACTTATATTTATTGAAACCATTTAAATACAGATTTCATACCCGAAATACCACAATTTCCCTTTATGGAAGTCAAAATATACATAAAACAATAAATTAGATTTATGGCTAGAAACTCGAAACCACACTAAGCAGACAACGTAGTTCGAAATATACTTTTTTCGCTAAAGTAGAAATGTGGGATTATTCAGGATGTCCCGTATTCATATATAATCTTCCCTCTTCTTGGGTTTCAAAATTCTGATTGGTGATGATGAATTGATTGAATTGAAACTAAAATAAATTTCTGGAATATCAGAGAATTGTATGAAAAGAAGCAGAGCTTCACACAAAAATTGATGGTATACCGTTTGTCGAAGAGATACCGACAAGCTTGATGAAGCGCAAAAAAACTCGTGAAAATAGGGGTGAGCACACATGCTGACGCGCGATAGTATTTATTATTATGTGACCTGAATGCGGCATCTTTGAAAATGCTGACGCCCGACCGAAATGTTTATGACTAAATTGCGACACGCTTGAACGTAGCCGTATTAATTTTTTTTCAATTAAATCAAATTGTTGACCTTGTGATTATCTTAGGTTCAGTACGCAAATTCCAAGGAAGACCAGCAATATTTATATGTTTCAAGATTCCTTGGCACCCCTTATTGCTAGGCGTATACATGAAAACCGAGTTGTGATCTTTCGAATTATTTCGCCTGGCGCTCTTATTTTTTTATCTTTCGATATTTTTTTGCGACCCTGCCGAGCTTGCGCCCGTGGCAAGTGCCACCTTTACCACGCCCTAGATACGGCCCGGCCCCTATGCAACATCAGGAAAAATGAGGTAAACTTTGGTTCGCATACGGTTGGTTTGGTTCCCCAATCACTTTGTAGCAACCCTGTCAGTGGGATGACGGCAATCCCTAAAATCTTAAATGAGACGGAGGGTTTAGTGACTCCTTGTTTAATACGATTCAACAAACAAATCAGTAATATTATAAGAAAAAATTTTTCTGACATTTTCTTTTTATTTTCCACACGTCGGATTCGATGGTATTCTGAGGAATGGTGTTTTTGTTAACAAACTATTTTCCATCATTTCCACGATTCATTGCAACTCTTACTACCGGTGATACTATTCTAATCTTTTTTCATTATTTGGAACAACAAAGATCAAGTGTATGGCATTTTTGAGAAGGCAATCGAACAACCTTTGAATGGAGATGCCAGTCAAATCTCTTTTCGAATTTAAATTTTAGGGGTTGCTTTCATTAAAGCTCATAGGGTTTATATAAATTGATTGAAAACAACCGTATAAAATGTTTCCCTACGAATTGAAGATTACTTCTTTTCGAATTTTGCATGGGGCAAAGATATTAAGGATAAAGGATGGTATACTTTTTTAAATAGGTCTATTGCATGATTTTTTTCATCATTGGAATCAAATATTCTATCCGTAAAACTACTGAAAAACTTCGACCGCTGTCAAAAAGTTCAATTTTCAACGAGAAAATGATCTTTCAAATTTGGCTGCGTATATCGGCTGTTCAAACTTACGAAACTTCGCGGCTTCCGCGACGTACCGGGATATATTCACCCTCTCCCTCTTCTCGTGTACTTTTCTCTCTAGCAAGCCAATAGGCAGCGTCGGCTGTATCGATTGGTGAATCGTACAATAACGAGTAACGAAGAGGCGATCTGATGCGTTTCTCTCACTTCGACCTCCAGTCCCGATTTGACCATTTTTAATTCCGAATTATTCAAAATCCGCGAATTGTTGAAGTGTGTGATAGCATACAATATGATTTCGTATCGATATAGAATGAGAAAAACATAAAAATATGATAATTCGTGTTACATGCAAGCAGGGCTCGGCAGTATTTCAATTACTTGTAATTGAAATACGTATTTGAAATACAAATACGTATTTTGTATTTGTATTTCAATTACTTCTTGAAAATGTATTTCGTAATTGGTATTTCAAATACCTGACGCTGAAGTATTTTGTATTTCGATACTTTTGTCTTCGAAATACTTTCGAACAAATACATCTAGCGCTGAGCGCTCTACAGAAAATAGTCCCTGAATCTCCCTTCAGATGGCGCGACGTTTATCTGCTTCATCTAGTTCTTTTGCTAGCAATCATATTTTCGGCAAATGGAAAGGAGAAAAGGTCCTGCGCAATGGTCATTTCATTATGGAGTTAGAGTTATAGTCACTTCTAAAAACGATATGAGCAAAGAGCTCACCATCCTTGAACATTATCCTAACATATAAAATCTAGACAAGCACTGACGTGAAGTCAGCAGCTTTTACGCGCTTGTTCACATTGCGAAATGGTGACTTGGAAATTCCAATGAAATAGGAAAATTTTAAACATAAGTTTTCAGAAAAAAATATTTTTTTTTCGAATTTTTCCATGGATAATTCTTCTTATCGACGCTGTCCATATTCCAACCAAGTTTCATTTCGATCAGATGAATATTTTTCGAGTTATTGAAAAATCAAAATTTCAAATGGCTGTAGCACAAAAACCATTCTGCAGACTTGGCCCATTAACGAACTCAACTGAGATATTTAGGATCTTAACCTAACCTGAAAATTTCAAGATTCTAGGTCCCTCCATTCGAAACTTACACGCGCTGTTCCCCAGAACAAGCGCGTAAAAATGTGTTCATACAATATAACACAAGTTTCTGCCCATCAGGACCTGTGGAAAGATTGTTTTCTCTAGCAGGTTTTATTCATTCCCCAACAAGAGGCTGTTTGTCTGATACTACATTCAAAAATCATGTGTTTCTGAAAGGAAATTCTTTATTTAGCGATAAAATAGCTGTGTTGAATTAGTTGTACTCTTTTCACATTTTACGTGACACCTGAATGTATTTTGTAATTTGTATTTCAAATACAAATAGTTAAAATACTGTATTTTGTATTTTATATTGCAAATACCCGACTTGAAAGTACTTTGTATTTTGTATTTCAAATACCTGCGAGAAAGTATTTTGTAAATTGTATTTCAATTAAGCCAAGCATGTATTTTGCCCAGCCCTGCATGCAAGAAACCTATTGACATACTGTATATCTCTAGAAATAACCTGTTACATTGCGAGTTTTTTTATGAATGACTTCTTTTCGATTTTTTTCTGATTTGGCATGGAGGCAAAGAAATTAAGGATGATACCTTTCCAAATTGACACAATGTATATCTCTATATATTTCTCTAGAATAATCTGTTACATTGCGAGTTTCTTATGAATTTGTTGATAGAGTTGATAGAGAATATTTATTCTCAACTTCAATTCCCGATTGTTAACCCCTGATGCAGAGAATCGGTCTGGTAGAAAAGGAAGATCGCATCCTATATAGAGTCCGCTTCAAAATTATGGAACAAATTCGTTTTCTCAGAAGAAAAATATTTGGCAACAAAATCCTGAAACAGGTCAATTTTTGTTTCACTGTTACCAAATTTATATGCAGTTTTGAAGGAATTTTGTTGCAGCTTCTAAATTTTTTGAATAGGGAAAGTGAGTCATGCGGTACTTTTTTTGGCAAGTTCTCTGTATCTTCTTCACAGGCGTGCAGAAATTTTCAAGAAAAATTTTTTTTTTGAAAAATTGGATACTTCAAAGAGGTTTTCAGTATGTGCACTTTGTCATGGCTCATGAAATGAGCCATGACAAAGTGCACAAACTGAAAACCTCTTTGAACTAACTAATTTTTCAAAAACAAAATTTTTCTTGAAAATTTCTGCACGCCTGTAAAGAAGATACAAAGACCTTGCCAAAAAAGTACCACATGACCTACTTTCCCTATTCAAAAAATTTAGAGGGTTGATGGGGATGGCACAGGGTGCAACAGAAATCCTTCAAAAATGCATAAAAATTTGGTAAAAGTGAAACAAAAATTGTCCTGTTTCAGAATTTTGTTGCCAAATATTTTTCTTCTGAGAAAATGAATTGGTTACTTAATTTTGAGGCGAACTGTAGATTGAACAAGATTTTTGTCCCAAGTTGTATAAATTGTCGTATGAGAAGGAAGGAAAGGCGAATGAAGAGCGGACGGTGTGATATTTTAAAGAATATCGATGTCAATTTCGAAACCATTTCTGGAAGAGTCACAATTTTTTTTCGGTTTATGCTATAATCAGAAACCTCTCTATTAATAGGAAATATTTCTCTGCTGATCAAATTTTCATCATCTCGAATTGATTAGATAACGCTATTTCGAAACGTGTGGAAATTTTACATATCAAAATGAATACAGATATGTCAGGAAAACAATGATCAGAACATCACCCAGCAATCAAAGGTTATATCTAAGCGATCAAGGTCAATTACGCACAAGAATTTTGAAGCGAAGCGCCAGTACTACTACTGTAGATCACTAGTTGTCTGACCGGTGTCCCAGAATTGGCAGTACCTCGTACATACTTCAACTAGTTATTCCGACAAATGGATTTGAAACGTGTTCTTGTCGCGGATGCAGTTGATGCAGAATGCACCAAACTTCTCACAGAAAATGGATTCGAGGTGGATTGTAAATATAAACAGACTGAAGAAGAACTGATTAATAATATAAAGGTGAGTAGTCAGGAGGAATTATATATACTAACATCTCCTCTTACAAAAAACAATTTTTTTTAAATTGAATATCAATTAGCCAAATAATTTATTTAAGGCAGAATAATGTAGGTTCATTTATCCAACTATGCAAAAAATATTACCAATGAATTTGAAAAAGAGATCATATATATTATGCCGTCTTCTGCTGTTCCCATAAAAAAATCAATATAGATTTGTACAGGAAATCTATAAATAAGGGGTAAAGAGTTTTAACAGGTAATTCTCCTTTTGAAAATGATATGAAAAGTTTATGTACCTACACATTATTCGAAAAATGGAACTTTTTGAAAGCATTCCGAAAAATTTCGTTCTGAAAACTAAACATTAACGGATCTTTTTATGGATTATTACATTTTAAATTATAAGTTTGTTGAATTGGATAGGGGTTTGAGAAACCAAATATACCTTTTTTTTAAATATTAAAGAAATTCCAAAAATTTTTGAATACGCGAAAGATTTCAATAGGTGGTTTTTCAGCAAAAATTAAGGGGGGTCTTTCATATAACTTTTTGTTCAACACCCTTTCCCCTCCGAGTTACAGCCCTTTGAAATTAAGTAAAAAATTGTTTTTATTTAATATATCTACTTCGGAAAGGTTTAGAAGAATGAAATTTGGCAGATAACTGATGCTAATAATATGGCAGCTTTTTAGAGTTTTTGTTACCCTGAAATGTAATCACAAGGGGCTGAAAAAAACAATCCCCATAATATTTTGCATCAGAACTTTTTAATGCGCACACTTATTTTCCTATTCAAAAATTGTTTTAAAGAGGCAGAAACAATCTGCAACTTTTTCATGTCTTGACCTTTTATCATAAAGTTTTTTGTTTGATCACAAAAAAATAAAATACTGCACAGACTGTCTTCCTATAAATTCAGTTTATTTTGGTCGAGGGGCACCATTTTGAACATTTATTATGATTTTTGTAATTGAAATTTTGTCCACGTTATTATTAGGTTTTTTGTAATTTGTTTATTGTTAGTAGTTGTACAATTATTGTTCGATCCGCTCTAATTTACAATATTCTTTCAACAAAGTTTTATTTAGTTGTGTGAATTGTTTGAAGTCATTATAAAACTATCTAGAAAATCAGAACAATAAAACCATTTGTCATAAGACTTCATTTGACAGAAGTTTACTTGATTCTTTTTTAATGAACGATAACCTCTGAATTTATGGGAAGAGTCTGAGCAGTATTTTATTTTTTTGTGATCAAACTAACAACTTTATGATAAAAGTCAGGAATTAAAAGTTGCAGATTGTTTCTGTCTTTTCAAAAAAAAAAATTAAATAGGAATCTACAGGCGCATCATTCTATAAGCATCAGTTATCTGCCAAATTTCATTCTTCTAAATTTTTCCAAAGTGGATATATTAAATAGGAACTATTTTTTCACCAAATGTTAAAAGGCTGTAACTTGGAGGGAGAAGAATGTTGAACAAACAGTTACATGGAAGACTCCCCTTAATTTTAGCTAAAGAATCACCCATTGAAATCTTTCGCATCAATTCAGAAACACCCTGTATAAGCATTGAGTTTTGAGTACCTACTCAATGACGTGAGGGAATAACTGATATAAGGGAACAACACTCATCATTATCAACCGATTTTGAATTAATGAAGTTTAAATGCGGCAATACCAGTATTCAAATATGTACAGGACTGGTGAAACCCACGTGCTATTTAATACAGAAGGTAATCATTAAGTATTCTACAACTAAATTTTCAAAACAGAATACTTCGAAAACGGTTCATTTCATGAGGGAGTTGAAAAATGCACTTTCGGTATGAATAAATGATGAGAATCTCATTATTTAAGAGCAAAATGTGAGAAAACTTGAAAAAATAAAAAATTCTCGGAATTAGTCTATAATTCCGTGTTCAAAGTCGGAATTAGTCTAATTCCGAGATTAAAGTCGGAATTAGGTAGAAAAATTTTTGTCGACAAAGAGTGGCCTTTCTACACCTTCGTGTAGGTTTCGCTTCGAGATACAGGTTGTTGAAATTTGATTTTTTCAAGTAGTTCACAAGATATTTATCAAATCCATCGAATCTTCATGAATGCCACAGATTAGGATAATATCCATAAAAACTAAAGACGAATTATTCAATGCAGTGTACTAACTGGATTTTTATGACAATTACTTGGATTTTTCTGAGGATTTTGAAAGAATCTTTCAATATTTTTTCCCAAAACGATAGCAGATCCGAAAAAACTACAAGAGACCATACAGTTTAGTGTAGCAACAAATCCTTCTTTACAATTCGGCTCACAAAAAAATCTAGAAAAGCACTGACGTGAGGTCAGGAGCTTTTGAGCGCTTGTTCTAATTCTTACAATTAGATCAACACGAAATTTTGAATCTAGTTGTGTGTTGGTAGTCCCCAACTGATTACGAAGTTTCAATCTGATTGCATTTGTACTTCTTCAGATATTGCGGAAATAACGTTGAAATTCCGAAAAACCACGGTATTCGGCACATTTTATTTCCTTATTTTATCTCCGAAAGTAAATATCGGATCGATTTGAAATTTGAAACATTGTTGTTAAATACTCACTCTAAGGTGCCAAATTCCATTGACATCTAATAAATATTTTCAGGAAAAAGATTTTCATTTAAAATTGGATACACACGAAATTTTGTTCTAAGTTGCGAGTTAGTTTTTCAAAACTGTCCACGAAGTTTCAATTTGATCGAGTAAATACTTCATGAGATATCGAGGAATTAACCTCACAATTTCAAATGGGCCCAACTCCGAAACTATCCAACTGATTCCACCCATTATCGAACTTAACCGAGATATTTGGACTTCAAACCTTATCTCCAATTTCAAGTCGCTAAGTCTTTTCCTTCGAAAGTAAGAGCACATACGGACGGACAGAAATGAATTTGACCACGGATTTTACATTTTCTTCCGGCTCACTATTCTAAAATTACAGACATCGTGATGAAATGATAACGCGCTGTTTCTTAGAGCAAGCGCGTAAAAAGGAAACAGTGTTCCGAAAAAAATATCACCCTGTAGATCTGCAATCAAAATAGGCATATATGTCACATGGTATTAACTGTAAATTGAAATACCTATTCTGAATTTCAGATGAACAACTTGTGAAATGCAGATATTATGGAAAAACACTTGAAAAAAAAAACGAACTTCAAACACATCAACATTATTTATATTTTTGGGGATGGGAATTTAAGCCTTATGGCCGGTATTATAAAGGCCTATTAATAGTATCCGACCGGCTTAGTTCAGTGCCAGAGAATCATTCAGTGGGTTTTATATGGACTAATTCATATTATCCCTTCACTACCTTCGGCACAAATCGAAGAAAAATCTTTTGGCGCAGCGGAACTGAACTGAGCCGATCGGATAATATAAACTGGGCTTAAATCTTAAAACTTATTCTGACCACAGAGAGCAGGTCACACTTATTTTTGAACCAGATTTCACAGATTAACTTCTAGTTATCTGTCAAAATAGTTTTATAATGCCCGCCTTGCTTAGTCTTAATGAGTAAACCTTAGAACATTCTTTATTCTAAGGAGTAAACTTTTGTCTTTGGGGGGTTAAAAGCCAACGCTCACTTATCGGCAACATCCCGGACCATGGCAAAACGGAAACTTGGTCAAGTGCTCGCTGTCCCATTCAATTATATAGAAAGAATAAAATTCCGGTCTGCCGTGGACTGGGCTGTTGCCGATAAGTGAGCATTGGCCTTTATTCGGTTGTTGGGAGGGCTTTGATCCTCCAAGCCCCTTTAACACTACACGTCTGAATACATCATTCATTTATTTATGAACATAATTCAGGATGTAAAGTAATCTGTTAACCATACAGCCATAACAGAAAACATTTTTTGCTCGTACTTTATCAAACGAGATTTTCTTCCTTTAGGATTACGATGCTATAATTGTAAGGTCCGATACCAAAGTGACAGAGAAGATAATCAAAGCTGGAAAAAAACTGAAGGTAATAGGACGAGCTGGCGCTGGTGTAGACAACATCAATACAAATGCTGCTACTGCCAATAAAGTACTAGTATTAAAGTAAGTAGTGAAACTTTCATTACCTGAACTGTAAACTCCCCCTGCTTGCTTCGAAATAGAAATTATCGCTTTTGCATCTAGCGATCTAAACACTTGGCATTGTATAGGGTCTTTCAATAGGGACGGGTCGATGTTGGCAGCCTGTGGCGGCCATGTTGTTTTAACGTCGTCTTTCTAACCTATATTTTTTTATTCAGTTAGTAATGCCAAATCACAATGGCAATCACCTAACCGCCAAGTTTGAATCCAATCGCTCAGGTAGTTTCTGAAATAAAAAATAAATAACTTCAAAACTTCAAATGCCTATAACTCCGAAACTATTTGATCGATTTGGCCCATTAACGAACTTAACCGCGGCATTCCAATGCGCGACCTACCCTGAAAGTTTCAAGTTGCTAGCTCACTTCGTTCGACAGTTATCGTGTCTACGGCCGGCCAACCGGCCGGCCGGCCGGGCGGACAGAATCGATTTTGACACCGGATTCGTCATCAGTGAGTCCAACCTAGTCGATTGAGACCATTTTCGGCTCAATCATCCAAAATTACAGACATTTGATTTATTTCATGTCAAAATCGACCCGTCCTTATTGAAAGACCCTATATAACAATGCTCTTGGTTGTATCGTAAATAACTTCATAATTTAAGACCCTTGAGAGTATTCCAGATACTGGATCGAGAATTGCAAGTGTAAAATTATTTTCTGGATTATTTTTGGTAACTACTCGTCGCTCCCACAGGTGCATGCACCATAGCACCATTCTGAAATATAAAGATTGAAGTGAAAAAGTTCAAGAACAAAATTCATAATTTTGCGCCCCTAGTAAGCCTGTGGCAAATCCCCTGCCTTGCTCTAGATCCGGCTCTGATTCCAAAGGTCATTTTATCGTTAAAATTGAAATTTTTGACGGCGACTGAAGTTTTCAGTATTTTTATGGCTAGAATATATTCGATTCCATTGATGAATAAATACATACAAGTGGCCGATTAAAGAGATTATTTAATTAAAGTTTTGGTTGAAGATATTTATGTGCCATAAACAACTGCAAAGACTCATATATTGAATATACAGGGTATATCTTAATAACACCGAAAAAATGTAAGGGGTGATTCTGTGATGAAAATTAAGGTGGGTATTTGGTATGAAATTTTTGGGCGCGAAAGCTGCTGCCTTCACGGCAGTGCTTTTCTAATTTTTTGTAGATAAATAACTGGATTTCAATACGATCTAATCTGTATTTTTGGAAATATTGGAAAAATAAAATTTTGAATGGGTATACCTACGAAATCATTGGGCGGATTTTACCCATTCTCGAATTCGACCTTCGTAATTGAGCCCCAAACCTTCTCTACAAATATCGAGGTTCTAAGTCGTTTCTTCCAGAAGATAACTGCCGACCCTAAACACAATAACTTCCGGAAGAAACGACTTAGAAACTCAATATTTGTAGAGAAGGTTTGAACCTTAATTACGAAGGCCGAATTCGTGAACGGGTAAAATCCACCCAATGATTCCGCAGATATACCCATTCAAAATTTTATTTTCCCAATATTTCCAAAAATACAGATTTGATCGAATTGAAATCCAGTACTCCATCGAAAATTACAGTTCGAAGGTTGATAACAGAATTTAATGAGGATGATATAATAAGAAAACCACGATCATCACGAAATTTTGCATGAAGTTGTCTTTCAGCATCTTCAAACTAGCTGCGAAGTTTTATCAGGATTGAATCAGTATTTCTCGAGTTATACCGAAAAAATCAACGATAGCGAGAAGAAAACCTGGAAATTTGACATATTTTTTCTCGATATCTCCGAAACTTATAATCGTATCGAACTGAAATTTGGTACAATGCTGTGAAATATGAAGCTCAAAGTGCTCGTTTTTTAGATATCATAAATGGTTTCCGAAAAAAAAAATTTTTTGGAAAAAAAATTGGAAAAAAATTTTTTTCAACATTTATTTATTTTGACAATATGATCCTGACGAAATTTGGCGTCGTTATACTCCTCCTGACTGCCAAGTTTGAATCCAATCGCTCAAGTAGTTTCTGAAATGAGAAATAAATAACTTCAAAATTTCAAGTGACTATAACTCCGAAACTATTCGACCGATTTGACCCATTAACAAACTTAACTGCGGCATTCTGATGCGCCACTTATCCTGGAAGTTTCAAGTTGCTAGCTTGCTTCTGTCAACAGTTATCGTGTCGTCGACCGGCCGGCCGGACAGAATTGATTTCGTCATCAGTGAGTCGAACCTAGTCGATTGAGACCATTTTCGGCTCAATCATCAAAAATTACAGACATTTGGACAAAACGATAGCACGCTGTTCCCCTAGAACATGCCCGCAAATAGTTAGTAAATGAATTGGGCTTTTCAGGCATGTGGTTTTAAAAGGGAAATGTGTATCCAAAAAAAAAGTTTTGGGGCTATTCTAACCCCTTCCAAGCATAGGTACTTGAAAAAATTGAAAAATTCCAGAATGTTTAGTTTTTTTGCCAAATGATATTTACCAGGTTTCCTGTCTTTAGCTATTAATATACAGGGAAAATAAAGAATGAAAACAATTTTTTTTTGACTTTCGGAGGGGTGTAACTAAAAATTCTATACCAAAAACCTACCTTTATTTTCTCACAGATCACTCCTCAAATGTTTTTGGTGTTACTCAGATACACCCTGAAGCGTCCACTATCGGTTCACCGGGTCTATCACTCGAAGTGATAATCCTAATTGTGTATCAATATTTTTTCTCTGAATTTAAACTTTAATCTTTTGTCTGTTTAGTACACCCGGTGGAAATGCCATCAGCGCCTGCGAATTAACATGTTCTTTAATCACAAGCTTAGCCCGTAATGTTGTACCTGCAGCTGCCTCTCTGAAAGCTGGAAGATGGGATAGAAAGCTCTATTCTGGCCATGAACTATACGGAAAAACATTAGCAATAATAGGCTTAGGAAGAATAGGAAAAGAAGTGGCCTTGAGAATGCAATCTTGGGGAATGAAGGTAATATATAGGTATTATCTGGATAGAATTTGACCGTTATTTCACACTTTTGAAAATTGACCAGAGATACAATGAGGATTTCTGATATTGCAATGATTATAAAAGAAATATAGGGTGTTCCGTCATAAACTGGACAAACATATATAGAGATATTGTGTTATTCAATTTGGCCAGCGAAATTAAAGATTTCAACTCTACAGCCATTTTGATTTCCAAAATTCTACACCACTGTTCAATTGAGCACCAAATATAGTGAGATGGTGAGATATGACCAGAAACCGTTATTTCAAAGGTCACGCATAACTCACCATACGTTTCTCAGAATATTATTGGTGAAAGTTGACATCAAACAACCTGTGTATCTAGCTCATTTCTTGAAAACGGGGTATCCTATCTCATAACGCAAAAATGATTCTCCCAATATCATCTACACGGCTACACCGGGTGTCACAGGAATCTGGATCACCCCAAAAAAATTTACATTTTTCAAAATATCGGATTGAATTATTGGACATTGATAGTATTGATACTACATCGACTGAAGTTATTAATGTGTCTATGACTTCCAGTTTAACCAGAAGTGGACGTAACTTTCGCTTTTCTCTTATGAACTGATGGAAATGTTTGCATATTCGAATTCTAAGTTGAATTTCGGTTGTTATTTCGTTTAAATAAAAATAAAACCGAGAAAAACAAAATTTTAATCAAAAATTTTTTCTTCGGTCCGATATATTCTCCTATCATGTAGTATTTGGATAGATGAATAATTCTATTTAATTTACAACCGTAGAGCAAAATTAGAGAGTACATTTTTTCCATATTCCGGAGGAGAATTCGATTTCTTACCTCAGGTAATGCAGTCAGATGGGATATATACAGTGCGCATCAAAATTATGGAACAAATTCATTTTCTCAGAAGAAAAATATTTAGCAACAAAATCCTGAAACAGGTCAATTTTTGTTTCACTTTTACCAAATTTTTAGGCATTTTTGAAGGATTTTTGTTGCACCCTGTGTCATCTCCATCAACCATCTAAATTTTTTGTTGAGGGAAAGTAGGTCATGTGGTACTTTTTAACAAGGTCTTTGTATCTTCTTCACAGGAGGCAGAAATTTTAAAGAAAAATTTTTTTTTTTTTGAAAATTTAGTTACTTCAAAGAGGTTTTCAGTATGTGCACTTCGTCATGGCTCATTCACTTTGAGACGATGGTACCTGATGAAATTTGTCATCGAATGAAAGTCGACCATTACAGTTTTGTTCATGCACAACTTTCAACCCCTACGAACACTTTAACGGAGAATTTTCACGTGAGGGGGTTGAAAGTTGTGCACGAACAAAACTGGTATGATCGACTTTTATTCGGTGACAAATTTCATCAGGTACCATCGTCTCAAAGTAAATGAGCCATGACAAAGTGCACATACTGAAAAACTCTTTGAACTAACTAATTTTTCAAAACAAAAATTTTATCTTGAAAATTTCTGCAAGCTTGTAAAGAAGATACAAAGACCTTGCCAAAAAAGTACCACATGACCTATACTTTCTCTATTCAAAAAATTTAAAGGCTTGATTGGAATGGCACAAGGTGCAACAAAAATCCTTCAAAAATGCATATAAATTTGGTAAAGTTAAACAAAAATTGACCTGTTTCAGGATTTTGTAGCCAAATATTTTTCTTCTTAGAAAATGAATTTGTTCCATAATTTTACGCGCACTGTATAAAATTCCCCGAATACGATTATCAAGAGATTTTGCGCAAGTTTTCGCGTTTCCACATTCTAACATAATATTGTTTCAATTCGACCAGTTAATGTTAAGTGCTGTCTGGGTCTTTTCAGGAAAACATCATTCGGCAATTACTGAAATCATTTCTCTTTCCAATCACTCTATATGGTCAGAGAGTATGAGTGTAAAATTTCGAAAACCTAGACGGATAATTGTGATTGAAGTTGGAGCAAAGAGGTTCTTCCCTCGCAAGAGACTCGAACAAACACTTGTAGCTTCGATCCAAATGACGAATTTTGGGTAGAAAAAATTTCAATGATTTTAATAATGGTGAGAATCAATATATCCATAATTCCAAATGTTCCGAAACCAAAAACAAAATAAAATTTAATTGAAATTTGTTTTTTCGTCATTTAATTTCTATTCCGACGAATTTTCACCAATAATACTTCATCGTACAATTCGAATATTCAAAAATATAAGAAAATCAGAAGTTACGTCCATTTCCGACTAAGACGGAAGTCATAGACACACCTAGTTTACTTCAGTCGATGGTAAACAAACTGCGTAGTATCAATGTGCAAAATTTCAATCCTATATCTTGTAAAATGGAATTTTTTTGGGGGTGAAGCTGATTCCTGTGATGTACCTGGTATATGTTTGTCCAGTTTTTAATGGAATATCCTGTATATATCGATCGGGAAGAAAAATGAATGAATCGTAACACAAAATGAATACATTTCTACATTCTATAAATATATTGACTCTAAAATAAATATATTTGCAATCACACTTTTGTTCCAAAACGGACAAGCTTGTGTTCATAGATAAACTAATCTTATTATTATTTATTATTATTAGATTATTTGTCTATGCTTGTGTTCAACTAAATGTAGTTGAATATTCAATATAACCATTGAGTAAATCAACTAACTATTGTTGAATACTCACGATATAACCGAATGTTAGTATAGGTGCATTAATTGTATTTATTTCTTGCAGTCACAAGTACTCTCTAATACTGTCTATCACAATAAATTTATGGTAATATATGAGGATACTTAATAATGCATTTTCAACTCCCATTTCAGACCATAGGATTTGATCCAATCGTCAGCGCGGAAGAAGCGAAGAAATTCAATGTGGAATCGATGAGTTTGGAACAAATTTGGCCATTAGCGGATTACATCACTGTTCATACCCCTCTGATTCCCCAAACAAAAAGTAAGTTAGATATCATTTTCCCAATCAAAATTGGAGACTTACTAAAACACCCCTAATTTGGTGAAAACTAATAAATAATTTCGAATAAAGCATATATTATTCATGTCATCAAAGCGGTCACCCATCCAGATACCACTTGCTCCTTACGCTGCTTATTGACTCTTACTTCAAATTCTCTCAGTTTTAAACCTATGCACACACACGATTATTCGAGTCGCTATTTAGAAACTGACTAATACATTTCGATCGGCATGCATTTTTTTTAACGAAGCTAAATAAAATTCTAAATAGAAAGCTGCTCCAATTCGTAAGGTAGATTCTACCCATTCGCGCATTCGAATCGCCCGTTAAAGCTTTAAATTGAACAGTTCGAAATTTTTTTTCTAGTGTTATTGTGTTCAAGTAGAGATGTACTGATGACATGTAGATTGAGCTTTTGGGCTCTTCTAATGTCTAGCTACTAGTGAATATAATTTCTGGAGTTGCTACCTCGGTATAACTCATCCACATGACCATATTTCATATGAACCTTCAAGCCGTAATTTCCAACCAAGTACACTATATTTTTGAAGTATATCGTCCGATAAAAATATGGTTATTTCCGAATGAATTTCCATGGAAAAACCGCCAAAGAAGGAAGTGTAAAGAAGTTTTTTCCTTTTTTTTTCAGATATGATCAATGACAAAGTGTTTTCGTTGTGCAAGAAGGGTGTCCGTATAGTAAACGTTGCAAGAGGTGGTATTATTTGCGAGAAAGGTTTACTAGCAGCTCTTAAAGATGGTAGATGCGGAGGAGCTGCCCTTGATGTTTTCGAACAGGAACCCCCTACTGATTCCATAACTTTGGAAATCATTCAGAATCCTAAAGTTATCGCTACACCACACTTAGGAGCGAGTACTAAAGAAGCTCAAATAAGGGTTGCTGTTGAAATTGCGGAGCAAATTATTGCTTTATCTGGGAGAAACCTTCAGTATACAGACACTCCTGGAATCATAAATAGAGCAGTGCTCTCAAAGTAATGAACAAATAAAAAACTTTTGTAATGAAGTATTTTTATTGTTTTGGATAAATGAAAATCCTGATTTTTTCAACTTTGATTCCAGAAAACTTGGAATCATAAAAGGAATGCAGAATTTGCCAAAAAATTGAATATTTGATAGTTTTCGAACAATTTGTCTGTTGAAACGAATAAAGGAAAAGGAATTTTTAAGAAACCTATTTTAGGAAATTTCGCGAAAAACTCAACCCTCGAAAATTTCACCTTATTATTTATTTCCTCTCTACTGGAAAGATGACATAATAATAACAGGCGGGCGTTCAATGTGAATGAACTTTGATCAATCTTTATTGGTTCAGTGTGGAGAGTCTAATGGGAACTTTTAGATAACGTTCTCTGGTCACATCCCAGCAGATTTTTGACACATTCATATATTTATTATGTTGAAGAAATTTGAAAAAAATTGCGAAAAACCCAGCAAAGCTCGTAATTTTTATTTCTAGTTACCAAATTGAATTTCATTATTTTCTCTAACATTTCTTTCAGAATTCCAATTTAACAGAAATATGAAAACAGAACCAAACAAATATCGACTGTTTTTTTTTGCATCTTTCCTGAAGCCGGGGCCCGTACTTGTGTTCTTATTTAATTATACCTATAGGTACATCAGTATCAGAAGAGAAAATGAACACAATGCACTTAGTATATATTGTCTATGACTATAGGTCCGTAGCTACATATAGTGAGTCAGAGGTAGGGCAACTGGAATTGAATGTAGGGCAATGGAACTTTTCATTGATCTAATTAATTTTTAGATATTTTGCTATTTTTTCCAAGGTAGGGCAATGGTGTTTTTTTTAACGTATGGCATTGCCCTACCTTGCCGTTATTCCGGCTAGCCCGGCTTGAAGCCGGATTAATTCTGCATTATCCAGTTAGTTACTGTGTCAGGACTGCCATGTTGCTTCAATGACAAAATCCCGCATATGATACCCGATAATCCCCCAAAATCATGATATCAAATCCCCCAGATTTTTTGTTTGTTATATCAAGCATAATTATCATTGCCAATGGGAAAAAGAATTATATGAATAAAATTAATTCTCCAAATGCAGGAGAAAGATTTTTCTAACATCTTGAAAATCAATATCGTATGAAATTAATTCAAGTAAATCTGGAAATTTCTCCTCAGGCGATGCCCTATAAATTCCTCTAATATCTTTTGAAAAATCACCCAGACTTTTTATTTCTTGATCTGGACAAATCCATTCTATGAAAACTTGATATACAGAATAGGAATAAGAATCTAGAAAAGCACTGAAGTGAAGTCAGCAGCTTTTACGCGCTTGTTCACATTTTGCGAAATGGTTACTTGAAAATTTCAGTGAAATTCCAATTAAATATAAAATCTTCAAAAAAAAAAATTTGTTTTTCGAATTTTTCCATGGAAATAATTCTTCTTATTGGCACTGTTAATCTTCCAACCAAGTTTCATTTCGATCAGATAAATGTTTTTTGAGTAATTGAATAATCAAAATTTCAAATGGCTGTAGGACAAAAACCACTCGGCAGATTTGGCCCATTAACGAAGATAACCGAGATATTCATCAGGATCTTAACCTAATCTGAAAATTTCAAGACTCTATAGGTCCTTCCTTTCGAAAGTTACAGCGCACACGGCCGGTCGGACAGAATCAATATTGACCACGGATTCTTCATCAGTGAGTCCAACCTAGTCGTTTGAGACCAATTTCGGCTCAAAATTCGAAAATTACAGACCTCGTGTCAAAATGATAACGAGCTGTTCCCACGTAAAAATTGAATAGTATCACATATCTGTAAGTTCGGAATCGCTCTCTCAAACAATTCGATTCTTATGTGTATCTAATAGAAAAGACATTTCAACGACAATATTTTCACCCAAAAAATACTATTAACATTAAATAAATACTCGTAATCTCAAACACTCATTAAATTTCAAAAATACAATAAATGCTTTTTACTCAGCTAGGTTTTTATATGTACCCTGAGTTAGGAGTTTTCCCGGAATATAAGGAGGAAATTTTATGTATATTCGTGGCTAATTCACATTGAATTTGAAGAATAAGGACACTAAAACAATGATAGCGGAATCCTCTATGCGTTTTCTGTCAGATGTGAGAAGATCTCTCTTGAAATCCAAGAGATGGCAATACTAGGTCTAAATTTTTGATATGAGCCTCCCAAAGCACATGTATAAGATACTGAACAGAATATTTTCACCCCGAAAACTTAGCAATCCTGTACTGTGTACCTACTTCAGTACGACAATTGAGTATAAAACTTTTTATTAGTCAATGGTACGACGCCGGAAATTGAAAAACCGGATCCGGCTATGATGATGAACATTAAATTTTTTAAGAAATTCGCTTCATAATAAGACTTTAAGCATATTTAACTATTCACCAAAATGAATAAATTACGAATTATTTCATTTCTGGTGAGATGAACAAAAGGATGACAGTGTTTGATTCTTGGTAAAGTTTTTTTGAAATTACAGTGAATTATTTTTCGCAAACCCCCGCTTATGAATTCCCTATAGCAGATCGGCGCCTCCGCCATTATAAATAATAAAACGATCTAATGTAGATTTCTAGCTGAAAAATTACTCACGGCAATTCGAAGATAACCTTTGCAACTCAGGGAAAATGTTAATATCTACAAGTGAATGAAATTTCAGGATTGATCTTAGATAAAAACTTGCAACGGTTATTTTTGTACCTATTTCTATGTTTATCAATCCACCCAGCCATTCTTGGCCTGGGATTTCCAAATAGACATATAAAAAATTCCTAGTAATAACCTTCCATTAAAATAAGAAATTGAATGTCCAAATATTGTTCAATTTATCTTTACTTTCCATACTTAGGTTGCTTCTGTAGAACATATTATATACTATTTCCTCATCTAGATAACTCACTATTCAATTGTCGTAATGAAGTAAAAAAAACACCAAGTTTTGTAAATAATATAATTCAACATAGATTGTATTTCTACTACATTTTAAGACTAGGTAAAAAATTAGTTTTCAGAAATGTCAATGGAATTTTACAGAAAACTTCAGGAAAGGCTTCTTGGATAGCACAAACATGGTGATGTAAGATCATACCTCCAAGAGCCTAAATTCTCATAGAGAATGTAAAAACAATATTTCATAACCAATAGTTGCTTAACTCTTATCTAATTCTCCAATTTTGCCAAAATATCAGACTCTCGGAACAGATGATATTCTTGATTTTCTTCTACTTCTACCTTAGTTCCACCATACTCTGGGAGCAGCACATTATCTCCAACTTTGACAGAAAGGGGAATGTGATCTCCATTCTGAAAACAGAAACAACTGACAATAGAACATGTTCATATTTTTCCTAGGATGTTAATTCATCATAACTCATTTGTTAAATTTACCTTATTTCTTGCACCTGGACCCACAGCCACTACTGTGGCTTTAAGAACTTTGGCTGCTGCTTTATCGGGAATAACAATTCCCCCTTTTGTTGTTGTGATAGCGTCCGCCTTTTTGACCAAAACCCTATCCAACAACGGTAACAATCGTTTAACTGCTCCAGACTAGAAGATAATCACATAAAAATTAATCAAATTTTCAGTGAAAATTATAGATCTTTTTTGATAAAAGCATGTGCTCACCATTTTTAATGAAGAAGAAATAGGTATAATTCAATAATTAACGAGTAACGAACTATGTAGATCTGATCCCGGCTATATCAGAAGAAAATTCTAGAAACTTATGGAACGTGCTGAATTAACCTTAAACCAGCAAGCACAGAATACAACGAAACAGCCGTCGTCGCGTCGTCCTCCCAGAAGTTATCGAAGGAAGGAAACGGCGTTGTTGCCATAGTTAATCCCAGAGATTAGGAAGAGGGAATAATTCTCTATCTCTGTTTGCTACTCATCAATGTTGCTATCCGCAGAGAAATTCTTTGCATCCAACAACAAAGAAAGATAATTTCATTCGGAGATTTAAATTTTAAAGTAATATGATGATTAAGAAGTAAAATAACTTATTTCCGCTTTATATATTTATTTCCACAATGGTTTCGTCATGATAACATGACTTCATCAAGTGAGCATGGTAACCATGCTAACCATGCTCACCTGATGAAGTCATGTTATCATGACGAAACAATTGTTGTGAAAATAAATATATAAAGCGGAAATAAGTTATTTTACTTCTTAATCATCAAGATGAATTTCCGACAAGTAAAGACTGATACAATCAAGTATTTAAAAGTAATATGGTCAAGATGAACATTTTATTGTATTAACGTGGATCTAAAATACCTTTGACAAGATATCGAAAATGGACTTCCATTCGGTGAATGTTTTTGTATGAAAAAACTCATCGGGGTGGTGAAAAATTCACCACTCTGATGCTAAAGAAATAATAATATAATAATAATAATAATGTTTATTCAAAAATTATTTATATTTGAAACAAGCACAACTACCACATATTTAAGAATAAACATAAACATCTCACAAACGTCAATGACCTGTGCGTGAGAACTTCAATTTATCTATTTGAATCCATCTAATATGGCAAAACATAACTTGTACACCGACAAAACTAAAAAAGATATTCTAATTCCATGGTTTTCTATGTAAAGTTTCGTCTATTATGGAAACTGTTCCAAAATTTTAACGGTTGTTGTCCAATCCATTTTTTTACTTGCTTGCAATAAGAGGATCGGTATGATGTCTCTCTTATTTGTGCTGGCAATTTACCATACAAAAGTGGAGCGAGGTAAGTGTAATTTCGCAATCCTAAAGTTTTTCTTGCTATTGGCAATTTAACATTTGGATTTCTTGTTTGGTAACAATTTTCCCTTCTAGGTTGTTTTCCTTGATAATATAGAAGAGAGCGCGCATAGAGTTGCCGGACCGTGAACACATCAGCCAACTTGAAGAGTCCTTCACTGGGGTAAGTAGTTTCCTTTCTATACATAATTTTCAATAAACACTTTTGAACAACTTCTATATATTTGTGGTGACAATCCGATATTCCACCCCATCCGAGTATTCCGTAATGAAGATGGGGTTCCGCTAATGCATGATATGCTATTTTAAGTTCATCTAGCTCGCATATTTCTCTGAGCATTTCGAATTTCGGCAACAATGTACGTATTTTTTTTGTGATGTAGTCGAAGTCGGCTTGGTAGTCCCATCTCAGATGACTGTCAATCATAACTCCCAGGTATTTGATCACATCAACTTTGTTTACAGCTTGATTCATTTTTATTTCCATATCCACCATAAATCGTTGTAAAACTTTGAATGAGAAAAATAAGTTGTTTCATGAAACAACGGAACCCTTTCAGTAATTATCCCGTAACTCACAATTCTTGGAGCAAAATATAATCAATAACCCCATTTGGAAGGAGTATTCGATAATTTAGGAATTTCTTGGAAATTCTTCAGTTTCCATCCAGGTCGCAACGTCGCTTTTTTCTAGAATAAGTTGTTCGACAGTTGGTCTGTGCACTTTTTTAAAAATAATATAAGATATAAATGTTAGCCCTGAAGAACCTGGCTTCGTCCAGAGAATCTTTCTGAATTAAAGAATGTTCAATGAAGGCACCGACATTAAATTAGCAGCTTACATATATTCGTATCATGATGTTAAAACATGGTGCGCTCATCTGAAAAATGAGTGACGTCAGCAGGATTAAAATACAAAGAGTTGTATATTCTGTGCTTTAAATTTGCATGTAAATGCGAAGCACAGAATATACAACTCTTTGAATTTTCTGCTAGCCGACGTCATTCATTTTTCAGATGAGCACACCATGTTTTTTACATCATGATTCGTATTCTGTTGTCAGCCAAAACGTTCACCTACTCATTTGTGTTGACCAGAAAAAGCCATGACCCAAACAGAATTTTCATAGTATCAAGGGGAACTATCGGTCTTCTGTGCTTTGGGCCCGAAAAGACCTTAGGACTGGCATCATAGACAAATAATCTAGTTTATCTATGACTGGCACTGTTGAGAGGGCGAATGAAGATAATCGCTACTCCCTCTGGTGGCTATCCGAGTAACCCGACGTACAGACATTATCATCGGCAAGTTAAAAGAAATGTTAAGAAAATGAGAAAGTTTATGCATTTTTCTTGGCGTTTGTGTGATTTTAGAAGTGCTTCTTCTGAGGAAAAGCCAACTCAAATGTCCCTTCCCATAGATTTCTACAGCCGGGTAAAAAATTTGGAGTTAGGGTGAAAGAAACTTCCTTCAACAAGTCGGGCCTGAAAGTGTTGAAGAATCGATAAAAATCAATAAACAAGATTTATGAGAGTCTGTTACGTGCATTTCACCGATGATGATTATTTTCATGGAGGAGCGCACGAATTGCTCATGAAATATTAGATCACATTCATGAAGACACTTTTTTCCAGGCCCATAATCCAAGCAGAGAAATTTACTTAAGAGGAATGCATTGCCTTCCAGAAATCTGCCTGTTGAACTGATCATTAAGGAACAACGTAAATGTTCTAGTGATAGAACTGACTATTGAAAAAAAGTCTCAAAAAGGAAATATCTGGTGATGAATACTCTTTGCTCAAAGTGCTTCTGCCGATGAAAGCAAAGTTGTATAAGGCTCATTTATAACAGCTTTTTCAAGACCAATCATATGAGAGTTGGAAAATTTATTTGTCAATCCATAATGAATAAGGTTTACGTACAAGTAGCGTTAGATTCATGTGAATGTATTCATTTTATTCACAATATATTGAGTATTTAGTCCTTCCCTATAAAAATAGTAAAGTAATGAGTATTTGTCTTATTCCAAAAAGTATGTTTTACAATACTATCTGTTTTTCAACTTTCCAGACAGCCTAAGAAATCCACCAAAGTCAATCTTGCCATGTGGATCTGAAAATGAATAATATTAAAATACTGTCTAACCTTGGAGATATCCCCGTAATTTTAGAGTTGCTACACTCAATTAGATTAAAGGATGATACATACCTACTTTATAAGAATGGAATATGAACTCCCAGTAATACTTTCGTCGACTATAAAAGTCTAAAGTCTTTGAATAAATCATGAAATCAAAAATTATAAAACCAAACAGTACAAAATCGACTATCAAAACAAAATCTATGTCTGTATGTAAGGTTCTAAAACTGGCCACCGTGGCGCTGCAATCTTAAATTCAGACGCCAGATTGGCGTCTATAAAATTGTCTAACTAACGCCTGGCCGAAAACACAAGAAACAACTAGAGACTCGGTATTTGTAGAGCAGGCCGAATATCCCAACATTACAGATTGGATCGAATTGAAATCCATTACCTATTAGATTGAAAAACAATAGTTTGAAGGTACTTGCATATTTAAGAGGTCGCAAAATTTGCGAATTCAAATCCGATTTTTCAAGAATGTTGTCGGGATTGTTATACGGAATTGCGCATCAATAGTTGCTTTCAATAACCAAGTTTCATTACGATCAGTATTTTTTGAATTATTCTGATGGAAATAATCGCGAACTGTATTCCCCATATTTCCGGAAATAAAAATTGGATAAGACCGCGAGGTGGTAACCTGTTGTTAAATATTAACTTCAGACTGTACAACATTTCATCGAAATCTGAGAAACATTTCCGGAAAAAAAAACAATCTAAACAATTTTTTGCAAATATACTTCCTAACCTGTCATGCTTTCGAACGGGAGAAAAATGGGTCAGGGTTATCGACACAAAATATATATTTCGAAATATTATTTTATTACTCGAAAATACACAATCAACCGCAGAATTTTCACTTGTGACTCAACAGACATGAATTCGATTCCAAGATTTATCGTTAACATCAGGATACACTCTTCCTCAGATCTTTTTTTGAACACACTGAAACAAAATTTTCATCTGATCACAAAAGAAACATACAGCGTGAATTCAACTCTTACCTAATTTCGAAAACCATTGTTTATAATCTTTTCTATTCTTCGATTGCAAATTTTCGTTCGGATTATTGTCAGAAGACGAGGACAGTTTGTTTCGTTTTTTGAAGAAATCATTCACAAATACCTTGCTATTTTTCTTGAATAGCGCCTTCCAAGAATCTTTTTCAAAGACGTTGTATATAAGCTTTTTTGATTCGAATTTTTTTTCTGATCTGAAATATATCATATATTAATACATTACTTCTACTATACTTCCTGGATCTATATAAGAAATATATGTATTGGGTGCTGTGAAATAACGGAGGTTAAAACTAGTTCAGCAACGAAGGGTCAGGAAGTATATTTTTATATTTTAATTTTATCGTTTCACCGTTTTTCAGCACTATGAAAAAGGAATGCCATTTTGTAGTAGGAAATGGTTCTCATTTGTTCCCTTGAGCTCATATATTATGTGCTTTGAATTTAAATGAAAAAAATGACGTCATCATTGGTGAATACGATCACAGATGAGCACACCATGTTTTACTTACATCATTCATGGAAGTACAATCTTCATCGGTTGAGAGATATTTACATTTATATTCATATCTTTCAATAAGGAACAACAGGAAGAAGCATAACGTTTTCTACTTCGTATCTCAGTGGGACATATGCGCCCATATTGAACCTCCAAGTAAGACCATTGTATAAATTATATATACATTTATACAATGGTAAGACTCATGTTAGTTAGTTTCTTCCAACAAACAAGTTGTTCTCTCTTCAAAGTGAAAGGGAAGTCGGCCATATGCAACATCCATCCCGGAATCACTTTGTGAGGCGAAATGCGCCTTCCCTATGTTCTTTATGCAGAGATTCATATAAGAATACATAACCCCAAACTATAACCCAGATTCTATGTAACCTCATAATCTGTGATTACACTTCATTACAACAGAACAGAGCGTAAATCACGGAAGGTTATCAGTGCCACACAATCTAAAATGGTGTACAATATTGTAGTTCATGGAGACACACATTAACCAAGTTTAAAACATCCAATCTGTGCAATCGCTGAGTCGAGAGTGGGACCGCGATAGTCAGCAGGCCCCCCCTGTGGCCCATTAGCATAAGGATAGTAAGTTTCACCCATGATGTAAAAAACATGGTGTGCTCATCTGAAAAATGAGTGAGGTCAGCAAGATTAAAATACAAAGAGTTGTATATTCTGTGCTTTGAATTTGCATGTTACTTCAAAGCAAGATTAAAATACAAAGACTTGTATATTCTGTGCTTTGAATTAACATGCAAATTCAAAGCACAGAATATACAACTCTTTGTATTTTAATCTTGCTAACGTCATTCATTTTTCAGATGAGCACACCATGTTTTTTACATCATGGTTGCACCTGTGTATATGTATTATTATTGTTTCTTTTTCTGTTTTATTATTCTGTGAAATAATTGAATCTATAAACATGGTTCCGTTATTTATCAACACCCAGAATAATAATTTACCCAAATAGTTCTATGATTTCCGGTTCTACTGATTGCATTTCAGTTGTACTCTTTCTATATAATTTTTCCACATTCTCCTCTCCCATTTTTTGTCGCCTTGCAGGGTTCGTATTGAAGTCATATTGAACAGTTGCAGCATAGCAGGAACAAACGGCATTCTTCTTACAACATTTATTCTTCTTCGTTCTTCTGGATTTGTCTACATATTGTCTTATCAATTGTATTTCACGGTCTTGTTTGTCTAACTCTTCCAATATCTGATCTAAATTTCTATTTTGCTCTTCAGTTTGTCTCCTTATTCGTTCCCTGAGATTGCACAATAAGTCACAAATGCAATTGGACGTTAATATCTCTCTGTTGCATTCGCAGCATGCCTTCCTAGGAGGGTCAGGACAAACGCAGGGCAATTTGGAGTCACGTTTCTCTACGTTTATCTGACCTGTACATGGACAATCGCTCGGACAAGTGAGGGTTGCTGCAGCTTGCCTGTTCACAGAACAAGGCCCTATGCATTTGGAGGAACATACTGAAAGAGGCAAAACGAATTAAATTAGTCAGTGTTACACTATGACCTTGTTGTGGGATGGGATGTTCACAAATGTACTATCCAAACCATTATACAGAGTGTAACAGGCAAATGGAATAAATTCGATAACGAATAAATGAGGGCGTGTTGGGAAAAACGCTCGGACACGTCGATTTGTAATTTTAAACGCGCATATTTTTCAAGAAAATAATATTATATAGGGTGTTCCATGTGACCGTGGCCACTACCAACTTTCTTATTTCAAATGAAACCCCCTGTATATTATTTATTTTTTGGATTCTTCAGAGAATTCTAGACACAATTCATGCACAATGTCTCATACCTATCATTAACTATTTCGGAAATATTAAATGTTTCCAGATTTAGTGCAAAAATCAACGTTTTAAATAAAAATTATTTTATTTCACGAATTCGGTACATTACACTTAAAACCTAATAGGTTACACTGATTATTTCTTAATAATTAAAAAAAAAACATTAATGTCAATGTAGGAAATGTTCAAAATGCTCGCCGCGAACGTCTTGGCAACATGCTAATCTGGTGTAGAATTGTCTTCTAACGTTACTCAACATTTTTGAAAACACTTAATATTTTCGAAAAAGTTGAAGATAGGTATAGGATATTATACATGAATTATATCTAGAATTTTCTGAAGAATCCAAAAAATAAATAATATACAGGGGGTTTCATTTGAAATAAGAAAGTTGGTATTGGCCACGGTCGCATGAGCACCCTATATAATTTTATTTTCTTGAAAACTATGCGCATTTAAAATTACAAATCGACGTGTCCGAGTGTTTTTCCTAACACCCCCTCATTTATTCGTTATCGAATTTATTCCATTTGGCTATTACACTCTGTATACAACTCGCGAAATTGGAAAGAAATTTCATGGTACTATATTTAATAGCGAAATACTTTGGTTGGATTAGTGCGCACCTAATCCGGAAAATTGAGTTTGTCTTTTTGGTTCCTATATTTCTGTGGTCTTTGGGGCGAGTGCACTACGAACGTTGTCACTGGAACTCACTTCTATGGAGAGTGCATTCTACAACTGCTTGTAGGCAAAACTCTTATGTCCTTAGAGCACGTCCAGACTGCCCGATATAGAGAGTCAGATTTTAGCTAAAGGAAGAATCTTTTAGACTGTAACGTATGTCAGACTAAACACTCTGCATAATTATTACGTGAAGACTAACAAGGTCCATAGAACCTCGCATCATCCATAAAACGTGCTCAGATGGATTACCTACTGATATTGAATTCCCACGTCTGTTATCATAATATGCTTGTAAACACCTTGACAAAACATATATAATATTTTGTTATTGTATTATGAAGAGAGTGAGGGAGTAAGAAGAATGAAGCGGAGCATTCATTGATGCTTCATGCCGTAGTAATCACCCATAGTAATTAAACCCTCTAACGAGTTCTTTGAGTGTTTTTTCCAACCCTCTCCTGTACAAACCAACTGGACGAACCAACCCTAACCGGGATACACTACATAGCGATCCTGCCAGTTAACTGAAACACCACATGGCGATTCTGCCAGTTAACTGAAACACCACAAGACAACATCGGCATTGCAAACGCGAGGAGTGTTCATAGTGCAGGTGGAATAAAGTCCCAAATTTTCTGCAGAAATTCTTCATCAGTGAGTCTGAATTCACTTATGATGAAAGCGATACGTGATGTATTCGACAGATTCTCATCATCTTTCGTCAGCTGAGAGGATTGTCATTCATATTATTTTTTGGAACGTTCCAAGACTGGGAGTTGTAAATTCCAGCGATAAATGATCTGATTTTACAGAGCATTACTCTGTAAAAGCAGGTAATTTATTGCTGGAATTCACAGCTCCCAGTCTACGCTATACTGCGATGCGCGAGAAAGCAAGCAGTTACTCAAACAGTTACGAAACAGTTTTGAAAATAATCAGCTTTAATTTGTCTTGTTTTGAGCAAGGACAAGATATTTAAAACAATGGTGGGCTTACATTCTTTTGTGAACCTTTCAGTCGAACTTTTTCTGGGGTAAGTACTGTGCGATTTTTATTATTTGTAAGTGGGAGGCGCTCATCCAGTTTCAAATGACGCCCACATTAGCAATTTTGAGGTTGAATTCCAGTCAGAATAAAGGCGAATTGGTAAAATTTTAGAAATGCACTGACGTGAAGTCAGCAGGTATCGCGCGCATGTTCACTTTTGGTGATATCCTTTGAAGATGCGCGAAAAGGTTGCCGAATTCACGTCAATGCTTTTCTAGGTTTTTTCGATAGAGTGCTGGATTTCAATTCCATCTTATCTGTATTTTTGGAAATTGCGAAAATGAAATTTCGAATGGGTATATCTACGGAATCATTGGGCGGATTTCACCCATTCACGAATTCGACCTTCGTAATTGAACTCCAAACCTATTCTACAAATATCGAGTTTCTGAGTTGTTTCTTCCGTAAGATATTGTACAGTTCAGATCGAATTAAGTAGGTACGCGACGAAACATGACAGTTCGAATGTTCATACAGAAATTCATGAGGATATTATGATCAGAAGATCACGGAATATTGAATATTTGAAAAACAAAATTTGATTTTTTTTCAAATTGTTCTAATGACACGATCAGCACGATATTTCGCACAAAGTTGTCCATCAGCATTATCAAACTAATTGCCAAGTTTCATCATGATTGAATCAGTATATTTCGAGTTATTCCGAAAAAAACAACGATATCGAGAAAAAAACCACGAAATTCGACATATTTTTTCACAATATCTCCGATTTCAATAACTGTATCGAATTCAAATTTGGTACACTGCTGTGAAATGTAGGGCACAAGGTATGACAAAATGTTTCCCGAATGTAAAGAACGGCTGCCGAAGAGGAAAACAAATTTTTTTCGAATAAAAACTTTGAAAACACATTTTTTCAGAATTTACTGACCTCACGATCTCAACAAAGTTTTGCAAAAAGTCTCCAACTAACCGCCAAGTTTCCATTCAATCGCTTCAGTTGTTCAAAAGGCTATAACTCCGAAATAGTTTGACCGAATTTGCCCATTAACCACCTTAACCTTCGCAATGCAACCAACCCTGAAATTTTCAAGTCGATAGAATACTCCTCACGCCCGCAATCGTGCGTACGCTCGGCCGGCCGGGCAGAATCGATTTTGATACCGGATTCGTCATAGGCGTATCCAACCAACTCGTTTGAGATCATGTTCCCGCTGTTCCCCAGAACATGCGCGAGTTACAATTCCAAATGTAATTCCCTTACGATGTATCAGCGGTATCCCAACGTACCCGTGGGAAGTGCTACCGCAGCATCTTCTTATCTGTTCAACCGATGTAATAAATAGAACATATGCAATGTAGTTAGTTAGTTCTGATAGTATATTCATAGTTAACACATATCTCACATCTTATTATTCCTGTATCAATAAACATAGTTTTTAAAAACACGTTTTAAGCTCTCTAAAACGTAATTCGCGCAAAAAAGTTAATCAATTCCCGCCTACTTCGAAATGTTTTCAAGGCTGAAACAAAATAGTATCAGTAAAACCACCAGTTTTCTGATCACCTTCAGTATTGACATTGTTCAAGTAAGTCCTTGAACAATGGTATTGACATAGCTTATCTTGCGTGAAAACTCAGGCGGGGGTTAGTAGGTTTTGAACCTTGTTAATATAATTGATACAAAAATTTTCAGAAAAACCCTGAAGCAACAGCGCTGCCTACTTAATTTTTTCCGTGTTTAAGCTACTATTTAACTGGAAACCGAACTGAAATGGCAATGAGAACTGAAATTATCGTCTTAATCAAATTGATTCGACCATAATCTATTTATTCTAAACTGAGCATGAAACGCTTAGACGTTACAAATGGGTTTTTTTTTCTGAATTTGGGTTATTACTGCAAATTTGAACATAATTATTATGGGTTTGATTCATCATTTTCCTGAATAACCTTCAGAAAGTATTCAAAATCAGATTTCAAAATTGGGGTTTGGGATTTGCCAGGCATGCACGAAGTGACAATGGTGTTTAGTAGAATAGCTTTTTCTGCTATAGAATAATGAAATATTGATTCCTATTCTGTGGTACACACGAGTTCTTTGTCAATATAACCAAACAATTTCCGTTTGCGATTTGTCAGTAATATGACAGTCTGTGCTCCTCTTTTTCTATTCTTTGGTCGTTGTCTGCTACTCTAACCAGATCAAAGTATAGCTATCTCTGTTTTCCTGAGCAAAGTAACACATTTGACAGGTTTTTTATGAAAACTACTGCATTTTCGTTTAAAAGAAAAACCCCCAGTCATGATCTCCAATTTTGATAAATTATGATCAATATTATTCACACATAAATAATGATGTATAACTGTAAGTGTGTTTTTAAAAGATCAAACTTAAGGATTCTTTAGTCTGAAAATTCATTTACTACAGCATAAATAAAGTACTCACTCGTTATCAACTTCGGCCCACTGATGGATTTTTGTACTGGTGGTGGGGTCTTGTGTTTGGTTTCTTCGTATGTACAAGGGCAGCTTGGGATTTTCGGAATATAATTCTTTTTACAATGGATGGAACAAATCGGAGAAATCTGCTTTGATTCCTTTGTCACAACTACTGCATCAGACTTATTTGATAATTCTCCATTATTATTTGGTGCTGCCAGCACACTTATTATTGGTTCGTTTTTAATGTACCGCTCATCATTGGTATCTCCTCTGTTTTCCTTCAAAAAATCGTTATGATAATTCAAGGTCGGTTTCTGTGTTGTGTTGCAGAACCACCAATCATTTTTCTCGACAACAGTTAAAAATTCAACTGCTTCGATTTTGTCGAAATGTTTTCAAAATTTGCCTGTAAATCTCTCCGGTGCCTAGACAACTGAAGGCGTATACTCATTACTGATTCAATCATGATGAAACTTGGCAGCTAGTTTTGAAATCCCAATTGACAACTTATAGTGAAAAATTTCGTGCAAGATTTAGAGATCGTCTCATCAGAACAAATTGAAAAAAAATTTCAAATTTTTTATTTTTCCAAATATTCAATATTCTGTGATCATCTTTTATGGTGCTTCTTATGTATCAATAAAATATAGGGTTTTCCATTTAAAATAAGGAAGATTCTGCCAATTTCCATTACCAATATGTGGCAGGCTGTTTTTCATACCCTGTATAAGCAGTTCAATTTCAGATATACCGTTTGAGAGAGTAACCAATGTTCAATACTTGATCAGAACACAATGTGACTTAGCACAACTTAATAATCTCAAATACTCTGAGTGACGAATATTGGAAAAAAGACAGGTCAGGCAGAATATCTCGAAAACCGTTGATATTTTTGTGGTAAATATATTAATATGTCTACAGTGTATTTTATTTTTCTCGTCGAAACCGAAAATTTAATAGGAAATACAGGTTTCCATTTGAAAAAAAAACAAAGTTGGGACCCGCCCAGAAGAAATGGAACACCCTGTATGGCCGAAAACATTTTTAATTTGTCGAGTTCGAGCAATAATTAAACATCATAGAAAACGGGATTCCAATCGGTTTCCTAAATGGAGACATGGAATATGGAACACATATTTTTGGATACCTTTGAAATATATTTCGTAGTGATTAGTGTTTGTTTTCAAAAATACGAAGGTATAAAAGAGCGTGACTATAATTTTGCTCTTGCGCCTGCCAACAATACAGGGTGTTCCAAAATTGCAGGTACATACGAAGGGGGGAGATTCCTGCTCGCATGAATTTAAGGGGAAAATGTCCCATTAACATGGGACCGTAAACGTTTCGTTATCAAGATACAGGGTGTTAAAGATTGAATTTTCTTCAAGTATTTTCATTTACCGCACCTTACTTTTTATCTCGAAATCGGTGTCATACACGACAAGAATACAAGAGGTCATAAAGTTTAGTAAAACAACAAAACTTCTTAAAATCTTTCAAAATAACATTCACCAAAAACAAAAATTCTGGTGGATAACAGGGCACAATGCTTTGAAAAAATATGACCCTGTAATTTGAAATCGAAATTGGTAGGTCACACTGTGTGAACTCTAAAAAGTAATTTAATAATAATAATGTTTATGGGAGTTATTTCCTTGAAATTACGCAAGGACTCTCCGTTTCTTTAGTTCCTTCAATTAAGGAACACCCTGTATAGTAATGGAATATCCATGCGGTAAGGTGAAGTCCTTTTAGACTAAGATTAATATTATTTCATTCTATTCATATTCTTGAATAATTCTAGGAAGGACCCGCTGGAATTTCGTTTTGTCTAGAAGAAAATAAAGAAATCGGAGAAACTAAAAAGCTATAACATGTCCATTCCGAGAAATTTGAATAAATTCCCAACGTCGACCTTATATGAAATCGAACTAAACACCTTTACCATTTTGCAGTAGATTTGAAGGCCTACACTCGAAACAACTATAATGAATATAATTGGTTTTCAACTCACTTTTGAAGTCGAGCTAGTCTGGTAATAAGTCATTAAAGGTTTTGGGCTCATGTATGTCCGGAAGTATTTGCTAGCATTCGATAAATTCATGCTAGAATCAGATTGATCATCATTCAACATTCTTCTTATTTCTGCGCTGCTGTTGATTTGTATCATATTTCCCACGTTTTTGCATCCCGTAGGTGGAAACAGGTCACTCAAACTGCCATGCTTTTTCCTCAAAGTCTTTTTATAACCAACATTTTTTTGTCGAGAAATGGGAGACTTTCTAGTCGGGTACCGAATGTCTCTGTTCTTCTCAACAGTACGTTCCTTTTTCGACTGATTCATCGTGTTCTGAATCGGTGCCAAGAAGCATTGCACTCCTAAATCTTTGGTGGCAGAAACCTAAAATTGGTTTAGAAAAATAAAATTTATATTTAGCAAGCGAAAAATATACAAAAATGTCAATGATAATTCCTGAAAAAAATGTTCACTATCCACGTTTTAAAGAATCGATATTTGAATTTGATGCTAAATTGTGAAGGCCGAATTCTTGAGAATAATTTGGTGCCTGATTTCAGTAACGCTTTGAAAAAATTATCTTGAAATGAAAGATAAAGCTAGGTGACCAAAATCAACACGCTGTTATTACCATCAGAAGTAGATCAGTCGAAGTGAAGGGAGAATGATGAAATTATAAGGCATTTTGTGCATATGAGCCTTCATCAGTGATCTAGCATAATTCCGATAAGATCTGTCATGTGGTCCAATACTGATTGGTCTTAAAATTGGATTTGTCAAGACTTTCTAATGATTAAAGTCAGGGATACTCATACATAATGCAATAAGTTTTGCTTATAACCTGTCAGGAATTGATCACTTCGCAATGTGATGTGGGAAGCCTAGAAATAGTTCTAGGTCCACTACGAGTTTTGATGCATTCTTATATACAAGAAGATCTGTCGTCCTCATTGACTTTGCACCAGAAGAAATAGACATTAGTGGCCTTTCAGCCAGGTGTGCCCACGCCATTACCAGAACGAGACGAAAAATAAAGCGACAAATTTGGGGTTTTATAGCCTGAGAGTGCACGAAACTCTGCAAATTCGACTCTTCCGCGTACTGAAACTCGAGTGGTGCGCGAGCCTCCGAGGCGAATTTGGTGCGTCCAAGACGATTTCCAGAAAGGGTTTTGAATTAACAGTTTGATTCGAGAGCTTTTGAGTTGTTGACATCCTGGAACGCAGTTGCCGGTTTACCTAGCCTGAGTGAAAAGCTAGCGTTAGTTCTGTAGGCAAGCACAGATCGGTTTTCAGCTAAACATCCGCGAGCTATCTCCAATCCTCTCAACTATAGATGATTGTGAGGGCGATCTGATAGTTTATAAGTTGTTTCAAATTTCGTTCAACCAACCACGGAGTCGCGTGCACATTCTATAACAAATAATACAGAAATCATACATATACATAGATTGCTGCTTTGAATGCAATTTTCTGTTCTCTATCTCGGTTATTCGAGAGAAATACTGACCTTCTCTTTCCTCAGCTGATCATGATTGGACATCTTGCATTGAAGACTCTTGCTATACAATTTTTTAGGTGCGATTGATTCTTCACGTATACCGATGAAATTACATTGTTTCGTACTCACTTTTTTACCTGCGAATAATAAATACCATCGAAAAGTTAAAAAAATACCATATATTAAACATGACCCATATGCGATCGTTTGACCTAACCTTATCATCGAGTTAGATTTTATTGCCAGATCATAAATCATTCGGGGAAGAAAATATCACCAATGTATCCATCCAAAACTTCCCTTCTAACAGTTTTATGGCAATGGATACAAAGGAGGGACCCTCTCTCCAACCATAGACTACAACATCTCTCCTAGCATGGTCTGGTATTCTGGATCCTCGATTATAGCAACGTTTCAGGTCTTTGCTCCACGCTATGCACCAAGCGATGGTCGGCGCTCCTATGTTACCACACATATAATATTGTGAACTTTTTTTTATGGTACGATGCTATGGTCGGAGCTAGGGTTGGCACTCCGCTGTGTCTGTACAATGAGAAACTTTTCAAGTTTCCATAGGCCTGGTGTACACACCCGGGTTTTACCAGCTCCGGCGCCGATGCTGGACCGGATCAATTCGATGCACACTTGCACCATAGTGGAAAGTGCTTGGCGAAATTGACGGTTTACTGAGTTGCCAGACGATGGCGCAACTAACCGACGCAAGCTAGCCACTTAATTCCAACACAGAACACAGCATAAGCGAGTCAGTTACGGCCGCTCACTACGCCGCTTCTGCGGTTGTCATAGGCAGGTGCCAGAGGATTCAGCCTATCTGTTGAGTTCATCTCTGGCACTGGGACAAAACAACTTTCCCCTAAGAGCGCACCGTCCTTCAGAAAGCGCAACCACGAGAACCACCAAACTCCCATCTGATGCCGTTGTACTTCAGGCCGTGAGTACGGCACCGCAACAGCGCCAGAGCTTGAAAAACCGGATATGAACACAGAACCTCATATTTCTTCCTGCGCTATTCAGACGAAAGTTCAACATACTCACCTTTCTGATTAATCGGATTTTCACATTGTAGAGCATCGTCGTATGTTGTAATTGTGTAATATCCAACAGCAGCGCTGCTGCAAACTTTATCGTTGGAAGACGTACTGGTTTCTTGCTTTGCATTTATCTTGAACGATTTAACGTCGAAATTTTTACCATTGCACTTATTCAATTCTTTCTGAATGAAGAATTCGAATTGCGAAGGATTGATATTATTGATGGTTTTAGTCCAGTTGCCGTTTTTCATAAGTCGGTTGCTGAAAATTTGTTCAACACTATCTTCTACGTTAACAAGCTGGAAGCTTTGATATTTCCGAAGATCTTCAGAGGACTGTAGAGGTGTATGACAAAGCTCATATTTCTTTTTATTAGGCCTGTAAAAGTTTGAAGCTAGTTGAATTAGATTTTATATGAAATGACATCAAGATGGAAAAACAGCAAGTCTGTGGCATGAACGTGAATGATTGTTATCGAAGCTAGTACATTTTCGAAAGTTCGTTTCATCGATATTCTATGACATTCTATGGGGACAGCAAAAAGAAAAAAACTTTCCAAAAACTCGAACAGCCGCGTTAAGACAATCTGCACACTGATGGCCAAATATGCCCAAAAATATAATGATAATAAAGTTACATAAGCTCAAGGACGAATATTTGTCGATAAATAAACGAAAACTCCACCTGAAACTGAGCAAATCATCCAACCAATCAAAATCTCTACACCGAAAAAGAGTTGCCCGAGAAATTCGTTTAATGTAGTTTCACGGTTTTACCGACCATCAGAACAACTCATCTTGTCGAACGCCGAAAGGGTTCTGGATACATAATAACTGTTGGATGGCGCTAAGGTGAATAACATTTCGCTTACACAATCTCAGGAGCACGTTACGAACCTTAACCTCAGAGTGTAGAAATCTTTAAACGATTGGCACGACGTTAAACGAATTGTCGTTTTTGATTTTTATTTATTCAATATTTGGGATCAGAAAAAGGCACAATGATTCTGGAGGAAAATCTGACATGTATTTTGAACCGGTAGGGCTCTGAATAACGAGGACATACTTCATGAATTGATTACGTCAGGCTCTTGTAGTTATGGTTTTTAATAATTGAAAAAACAATATTTCTGATGACTCAGCCCCACTTATAAAAGTATGTACCCGTCTTCGAACAATGCTAGTTGAGAGCTCATAATGTAGTTTTCTGTACTTTTCCCCATCGCGCAATAGACGAAGGTCCCAAAGTGATTTTACGAATCAAGATATCGAATTTTCTTTCTTTATTGTTTAAGACAACCAAAATTTTCCATAACACATTAAACTAAAACTAATCACAGAACTCACTTTGTGGCGAAGGGATCAATTCTTCTATACTTCAGACCATTCTTAAAACAATCACAAAGATCCAGCTGTGTGAATGTTTTGTTTTTAGCATTATATACAAAAACGTTGTTCTCCAGATTTATTACCGAGCGTTGTTTAGCCAAGCTACAAGGTTTCTTGTTTTTCTGATTTTCTTCTTTCTCACCCCTCTTTTTTCTTTTTTTTAGGTACAATTTATCTTCTGACCATTTATAACTGAGGTACGTTGCAAGTGAATTTTTGATGATTTCGTGAAGCTGAACATTTTTTGAATTCTCCATGAAATTGGTTTTTTCTTGCCCAAAATGGTGTTTCCGCGATTCAAAAATTTTGACATTGATGGAGTTTAGGATGTCGTGAATGTCAGAATTTTTTATATTCGAATTGTGGTTATAATGAACGGATATATAGGCTTGAGACATTTTGCATAGCTATATTGATGAACTAATGTTCAATCGAAAATGAATGTTCATCAAAAATTCTATATTTTATCAGACAAGTTCAAAGAGAAATCTTCACATGATTTCGTTCTTTTTCAGAACTCAAAGGGAAAAAATTCGAGAAAATCGAAAAAGTCATGAGTTCAGGAATTGTCCCGATCCGACACATCCTGATTCCATAAAAATATTTTCAGTCTTCACAAATTCCGCATGAACTTTCAAGCCGTTCGTAAACCACAGATTTTAGTGGCATGGAAATTGACGATGAAATTAAGGACTATATCTTTGTTACAACCTTAGACAAAGGAAAGAAGAAGAATTTGGCACAAACCTTAAAGTCAGTATTTGTCAGCAATGTTCCAAATTTCAATTCGATCCGATATTTACTTTCGGAGATATAGTGAAAAATGTTGTGCCAAATTTCATTGTTTTGAATTTTAACGTTATTTCCGCAATATCTCAAGAAGTACGAATGCTATCAGATTGAAACTTCGTAACCAGGTGGAGATTACCAACACGCAACTAGGTGCAGTATTTCGTGTTGATCTGGTAGTTAGAATTTGAACAAGCGCGTAAAAGCTCCTGACCTCACGTCAGTGCTTTTCTAGTTTTTTTTTCTATAATTTCAGACCCACCTTTTCAATTAGATTGCTTAGATTTTCTAACCAATCTCGTACCCGTTCGAATTACTTTTTTTGCTTTTTCACCGGTCCTCAAGCTGAGATTGCCTTTTGTTGATTGATATGAGATGATGAGATATTAGAACTAGGAATGGATTACCCTTAGACAAAGGAAAGATGCACCAATAATTAATTTAATTTCAAATCCTTCAGCAACTGCAGCTCCACGCCACTGGTACCCGATTCATTTACGCAGTCGAAGTCTCTGCATTGTTGTCAGCTCAGGACTAGTTGATATTGCTGTTCTTGTCGCACTCATGGGAAATTGGTCGATATGTTGGCTTCAACAATTCTTGACTTTATGAATGACATGCCGCGTCTCCTCTTTCCTTTGTCTAAGGTTACAACGAATGCAGAAATCGGTGAAATATAATTTGAAAATCCGCGAAAAATACATTATATTCGTTGTAACATAAACTAGCCTCTGAGACTAGTTCAAATACCCATGAAAGATGTGATTTTTTGCGGGTTTCTAAATTATCGTTCACCGATTTTTGCCGTTTCACAATATTTTTGCCACATTCAGCCACAGATATTGAGCACTTCCAAAATAATGAGACAGTTTTTTCTCATAATCTTCATGACTGAGAAGGCGAATGCTGAAGATTTAATGTTTATGAATGTTTTCTAGTCTTTTTACAAATTAAAAAGGACAAATGATACTTAAACTGAAATAATAACTCACCGGTACATTAATTTACTCCGGTTCCGTTTTTGGAAGAAACAAGATCAACATTCATTCATATTTTATAAATTATGTTGATTCAACAGGACTCCTTGGATGCAAACTTATCGATCAATAACTTCTTCACTAAACGAATACTCGTGAATTTTTGCAACATCAATAAGGTTAAGTATATCTTCATCAACACTCGTTTTTCGAAATGTAAAATGTCCTGAAAAACGAATTAAACACGACTCCTGTTCAGCGTGCAGAGAGGATCGGTAAAGGTATTTCTGGGACTCTAGGTACCTATTTTATAGGAGCTGGTAGTCGTTTCTCAAGTGAGTAACAATTTTCCAGTTTTGCTGAAGTGGAAAATCTGTACTCTTTCCTAGAGATATGTACAATGTCCTCTAATACACTGCATTGACAAAAAGAAATAATTCGTCCATTTCCATCCATACTGTGACCAACGGGAGCCTACTATGAACGAAAGGACGGTTATAGACTTTCCCCCACAAATTTTTGATCTACTGCTCAGAAATTCTGAACTAAAATGACACCTACCACAATTGGTCAAAATGTACTGATCTGGACGGACAAGAATTCACAGTCTTGAAGATCATTCATACTTTATTCTCTTCATTATACATTTCATTGTAGTTTAAACATTCATATGCTTTCCGTAGTTTCAAACTTCCTCAGCATGGAATACAATTCATTTTATACAAAAAATGACAAATATCATTACGAAAAAATATCACAAAATTAAATAGATGCGCAGCATGATATTGCAATCATAGTTACATAGATAGATACTCCTTGACTAGTTGAAAAAGAAGGGGATCATTTGGAAGAATCATCCTATAGTCTTATTCTAAAAACACTACAAAAGTTTCCCATTAGTGTAAGCATAATTTATTGTGTGTTGTTCTGTTACTAACCTCATAAAATCAGAGGATCTGTCTATAATATGTTCGAATTCCGCAAAGGAGAGTGCTCCATCATCATCTAAGTCTGCTTCTTCAAGAATGTTATCAATTAAGAATTGTGTTTCAGATTCCTTCAAGGTATTTTTGTCCACCAATCTTTCTATAACCATTTTGAGATCAGAAACACCCAGCATATCATCCCCATCGAAGTCTGCAAATTTTTTTTTTATGAATCTCAGAAGTTATCTGTTTTGCATGAATACAGACTACAAATGATTTTTTTTATTATCAAATAATCTCTATTTTTTAATATAAATCCCAAACTTTTGAAACTTTTTGACCACTAACACCCATTTCCTGGACTATTTGATAAAAATTCAATTTGATGAATCTTGACATAAGAACATAAGTAAGATAAATAAGTTTATCAAATTGATTCCCTCTAAGAAGTGAAGAACATTCTTCAAAGGGAAAAATTTAAATGAACTGTGCCTTCGTCATTACATCTAATTAACCATAACCAGAAGCTAGACCACAAATTTGCAATTTGAAATAGTTGTGAAATTGTCAAAAATAATACCCATTCGCGAGCAAGCATAGTTCATGAAAAGTGAGAGATACATTTTTCCATAACATAGCTTGCATGGCAACAAGCCTTCAATATATTACAAAAAATTACTTGAGAGATTATCATACTGAATATTTTGGACTACATAGTAAATGCACTTTATTCAGGAATGCCTTTCAAAACATATGGCTTCTGAAATTTCTCACCAAATATCCTAAAGGCATGTTCTGCCTTAACTGATTTAGGAGCAGCATCACTTAATACTGACATCATGTCCAAGAAATCTTCAAATGTACAATCTCCATCATGACTAGAACTGAACACTTTACATAATCTATCACCAAAAGGATTAACACTTAGTTCTGGATATTGTAATATTTTATTCATGGGAAGTTTGGCATTTTTAGAGTGTCCTACTTTCTCAGGAGCAAGGGATTTAAACTTTTGGTGAGCACTGAAAATTTTTCAAAATAATTTAAGTACATTAATGCAATAAGTATTTTATAAAGAATTATTTTGGAGTGTTGATTGTTGAGTGAACAAGAACTGTTTGTTAAGGAACTGAATTCAAATTTTACTCACTATAAAACTTCCTGTTTAGAAAAATAAGTCAAATCCTGAAAAGTAAATTATATCAATTATTTCGGTTTGAGCATTTCAATACTGGTGTTTACAGAATCAATAATTTGATTTCGGATCGAACTTCAGGAGTGATACATCCTTAGTTCTGTGAATCCCCACATTATGAACAATATCAGACTGAAATTTCAACAGAAATGTAGAAATTCATTAGAGGAAATAATATTTTGAATTTATATGAGTACCACTCATCCTATGATAAACAATTCCCTTAATTCGCCTGACTCCGCAAAACGAGAGGAACACAACTGACCTGTTACAAAAACCGATTAATCATTCGAATGAATATAAAAACACCCCTTTTTCAATTTCGGTAAACCTTAAAATTTCGGAGTCCAGCAGATAATGATCCGGTTTTTGGCTTGTTATATTCACATCACTCTCCTCAATACAAATCTGCAATCGAAATTAGGCGCTCTCACTTGATTTCGAATTTATTAACAACAATAACATCTATGACAATAATGATTATTTCTGATCGATGAATTATGATTTGGAATGAAAAATAAATTCAAGTGCCCCTAACTCGGCCTCTATTTTCGGAAAACAGACGAACTCTGATAGCAATAATTCATTAAAAGGGCTTGATATTCGGCAGAAATGAGTAACTTATTGACAATTAATCTGTAAAGATCAATTAATCTAGGGTACCTGATAATCTTGTAGTTCTTCTTCTGTAAATTGGCTCTTTCCTTGACCCATAACTGATACTTATTTTTATTTGTAAAACTCAACTTCTTTGTTTACAATATTACAATTACTTAACCTAAATCCCGTTTCCCTTGGTGACAGACAGGTTATTCTATGCTGTTATGACCACAGAATACAAATATATTATGACGTGCAGAGCGTCGACGACGAGACTGAGTGGGATTGTAAAGCGGTGTTGCCAAACTTCATTATTTTCCTTAATTGGAGTTATCCTTCTGATGTGCTTTTGTATTCATGATTTAAAAAACATCATACTTAACATGATATAAAAAACATCTTACTTATATCATGCTTGTATTAAGAATGGAGGTAGGAAAAAAGTGGAGGGGGCATAACGTTTGGAAAATGTCACACACTTTTGAGAACCTTCTTTCAAATTTGAACTGAATATTTCTGTCTCATTTCATAGACCTAAAATACTATGGATGCATGATGTAAAAACATGGTGTGCTTATCTGAAAAAAAAGTGACTTCTTTGAATTTTAAAGAAAAAAGTGACGTCATCATTGGTAAATGTTTTACTTACATCATGTAGGATATGCTCCCTCCCCTTCTTTTACCTCCATGGTAATAAGCCTCGCTGTACTAATGATATGAACAAAAAATAAAATCGCACTGTTTTTTCTAATAATGAAACTCGTGAATGGTTTGAATCTACAACTAAATTCGAAGTTTTATTTTCCTTGAATTAAAATAATACAAATCTGATCGAAATCGGACTTGTTTGAAAGTGAAATTGCGTTGGGCGGTGTCGATACCTGGATGAGTAACCGCTCTAGCTACAAATTTGAACGAGCTCCTGAAAGCTCCGCAAACTTCAGGAAATGTTGAGGAAAAAAATTATACATGTTTTTGATATTTAAGTGGGAGCTTTCGATATTCGTATAGGAAGACAGGTAATGGCAGGCTGTTAAAACAGAAAGATCGAGAATTTTTTTTTGGGAAATATGAACATAGGTAGCAAGATTAAAATACAAAGAATTGTATATTCTGTGCTTTGAATTTGCATGTTAATTTGAAGCACAGAATATACAATTCTTTGTATTTTAATCTCGCTGACTTCTCTCATTTTTCAGATGAGCACCCCATGTTTTACTTACATTATGGGTACGTTACTCTAAATATCGCATTATCGATAACATACTCTATGGAATTATCTTATGATATTTCAAGTTCGAGAATTTGCTATTATTCCATGTGAAAGGTTTCATCATTCGATTCATTCAAAACAGATCGAGTAAGGGAGTTAATTATATAACAGTGAGATTTTTTTATTCGAATAAATTAGTGGAAAATAACAATTTATAATTATTCTTCATGTCCATAAATCATTTTAACATATTTAACATTTGACTAAGGGGTCTAGGTATGTTTGTACTTCGGCAAAAATAGCCTCGGGATCTCTTTCAGCGTTCATCTGAAAATAATACAGAATATTACCAAACCTGGTGCATTTTATATTTATTTCTCACCTTCTTCATCTTATCAGCGTATTGCTGAACCACTTGGTCGTTGTGTGTGTGGAAAGTATTCAGCCTTTTTTTGATAGTTTCCTCATTGTCATCTACCCTTCCTGATGTTTTTGCTCTTCCTAATAATCTTTCTACCAGGACATTATCTGGGGCGTCGAAAAATAATACTACTGAAACAGCTCCTATTTTCTTTTCGAAGGCAATACCTAATAAAATGAACAATAATTTAATATTTCTTTGTAACATATTAGGCATTGGAATAGGTTAATTAAGTTTTTGTGAGAAGAGCTGAGCTAGATTGGTTCTAGTGAAATGTCGTCAAGGCCAAAATAATTCAGCGGAACGTTGTCAATTCTGACATATCCAATATAAATGACTCTAGGTTTTGGCATAACGACTACAGGCTCGTACTAATGGACGCGTCGAAAACTAAAAATCGCGCGATTTTTTTGCCCAATCTCAGTAATTTGTGGCTGACATCTGTCATTATGAAGACGCGCGATTGTTCATGAAATGTCACATTTCAAATTATATGAATTTATTTCCACGTGTTTGGTTCTTCAACAAAGTATAATCATTGTTTATATACCTATTTTCAAGGGATTGTATAAATAGACGCTTTTAATTCCTTGGACATGCTCATAGCTTTCGAAAAATTGTTTTTGCTGGAATTAGGTTTGTTCTGCAGAAATGATTATTCGAGGAAGATCGATAAATCAATATAATAATAAGTGCCTATAATCATATGACAGACGAGTGAGTATAAACAATCTCTTGAGTGTTTTGAATGTCCCGCCTTTTTCTTGAAGTTGAAATTTTTCAACTACAAAAAAAGAATCGCGCGATTTTGGCGGGAGAACATCTGACAACTCAAATGTCGTCGCTTGAGCGATAAACGCGTCCATCAGTTTGCGCCTTACGACCTCTGTGTTGGAAAGGACAACGCCGCGTCGTCATCTGACAGAAAAATTAATATAAAGAGGCCTTTTGTGCGAGGAAGATTCGGGTATTTGAGGAATCAGAGATTCACTCTATTGGTCGAGAAATTCAGCCTATTGGTCGACGACGGTCTCGTGATCTTCGTCGGCCAATAGGAAGGAATCTCCGATTACCTGAATACCCGAATCTCCCTCTCACAAAAGGTTGCTTAAGCGATGGACCAAAAGCTCCGGTCGGGGTAACGGTTATCCAAATTGATAGATTATCCTTTGCCTACATGACAGTTTGAATAACGGTAACTATAACCAGAGCTTTCGGTCCATTGCTTGAAATTGATTTATAACCAGAAATTTTTAATTATACAGGGCGGAATGTGTCAAACTTTCACGGCCACTCGACTGACTTTATAAAAGTGAATGGAATAGGTATACTCCTATAACTTTCAGTGAAAACCGAGGTGAAAACTTACCTTGTTCTTTTTCCCTTGGATATCCGTCAATCAAGTAACCTTTAGAGTTTGGGAGTTCTTTGATCATTTCTTCTTTGATTAGATCCAACACAACATCTAAAGGAACCAATTCACCTTTCTCCATTATTTCGTTCAGTTCTTTTCCTCGGGATGAACCACTTTTCACCTAGAAAATTAATGAGATGTATAAATTATACCCAATAAAATTACCGAATCAGACTGAAGAAGAAAGGAAGCACTGATGAATTTCAAGATCGATGTCATATCGCGCAATTTTGTATTTCGCGCCTAACGGTCGGACCGTAAACACAATAAAAACAACTCAGAAACTCGATATTTGTAGAGAAGGTTTGGACCTTAATTACGAAGGCCGAATTCGTGAATGGGTAAAATACACCGAATGATTCCGCAGATATACCCATTCAAAATTTTATTTTCCCAATATTTTCAAAAAAAGGATTAAATCGAATTGAAATCCAGTACATAAAATGAAAATTTGAAGGTTCATACAGAATTAAATGAGGATAATATGGTGAGAAGATCACAGAATATTAAATTGTTCCTTCCAATGACACATCACGGAATTTCGCACAATGTTGTCCGTCAACATCTTCGAACTAGCTGCGAAGTTTCGTCACGATTGAATAAGTATATAAGTTAAACCGAAAAAAAAACGATATCGAGAAGAAAACTACGAAATTCTACATATTTTTTTCCAATATCTCCAAAACTAATAGCCGTATCAAATTGAAATTTGGTACATTGCTGTGAAATATGAAGTTCAAGATATAACTGAAATTTTCCTCGAATATGAACAATAGTTTCAGAAATTTTTCGAATTGAGTAACCAGATTTCAACGAAATTGCTTAAGGCTGCGCGTCGTTATGTTCCAATTAACTGCCAAGTTTCAATCGAATCGCTTCAGTAGTTTCTAAAATATGAGGAAATCAACCTCAAAATTTCAAATGGCTATAACTCCGAAACTATTTGGCCGATTCGGCCCATTAACAAACTTAACCTTCGCATTTTGAAATGAAACCCTGAAATTTTCAATTTGATAGACTCCTCCGTACGCCCGTAATCTTGGATGACACCGGATTCGTCATTAATGAGTCCTACCTAGTCGTTTAAGACCATTTTCGGCTCAATCATCGAAAAGCAAAGACATTTGGACAAAACGATAGCACTTGTTTCCTTCTCAATGTGACATCCTGTATGCTTATATTTCTCCTACCTTTTGAACAGTTATATATTAACTAACCTCATTACGTAGGAGATCTCCTGATGACAAATGGGTGAACCCATATTTTGCAACGATTTTCTCGCATTGTGTGCCTTTTCCAGAACCTGGCCCTCCTAAGACCCAGATGATGGGAACTTTAATTTCAGATGCAGGTGCAGCAGCCTGAGGAACAAATATTCTCATTTAAATCAATGCAAAATTAATTCTTTTTCGAAAAAACCGCTCAGAAATTGTACAATGTATCCTTGAGCACGATTTACATCAGACGAGAGAATGCTCATTCTAAACGGAATACGTATATTATTCTAGTATAAACAGACGTGGAGCAAGATTCTATGTAATGTGTAAAGTCTGGAAACATGTTTTCATTTATTCTAAAAGATCGACAAGAATGTTCTTGTTCTAGCTCTTGCTCTTTGTTCGCTTGGTTTGAACCCACCTTTAGCCATTGATATTCGTGATCTTCCATCGAAAATTGGTAACTATACGTTACATATCGGAAGTATGCTTCAGCTGATCTTCAGCTCTTTATTTATCACTGAATTAGTTTTGGACGTTTCTGATTCATACAAGTACCTAGCTGAAGTTCCAACTGATCCAATTCGTCTTATAATGAAGATTAGATAATCCATATCTTCTGCGTACTGTGAGATAAAAAGATAACTAAATTTTCTTGAAATTTTTCGAATATAGTCTGATTTCTTTAAATGTATCGATTGCAAAATCGTGTAGCGTAGCGAACTATTAGGTCTTTTGCATGTAAGACTGAAAGCACATTTTTATGTTTTTTTTCAATCTATTTAGATAAAAGATCATAATGTATGTTACCATACACTTCTACAATTCACGTATTTTGAGAAAATCGGTATTGAAAAAAAAGGTGAAATCGAGACACAACTTAATGCTGTAGATTGCCTCCTACGTCACAGCACGATTTTATGATCCATAAAGCCTACGATGGCCATTGGCTTGGTGGAGTGAAAGGTACATGAGAAGAGGAGATATGACACGTAACGTCACGGAACACAGCGAAGTTTCGAGCATTCAAACAGCCGATATGTTGAACCAAATTAAAAAGATAGTTTTCTTGTGAAAAATTGAAATTTTATGGCGGTTAATATTTTCAGTATTCTTATGGATAGAATGATTGATTCCAATACTAAAGAACTAATGTAAGAGGTCTTGAAATAATTTAAGTTTTATAGGCTTCCTATTGACGATTCTGACGCCAAAGTGACAGCTTCAACCCCTTATAATTAAATACTTTAGAGATGGGAAACAGTGGGTTCATTAAATATTTCAGCGGAAAACAGAAAAAAAAAAACAATTTAAACTTACAACACATCTTAAATATTGAAGATCTTTTAAAGGAGCACCCAGAGAGAAATTCTTAAGAATTAAATAGGATGATCTTATGTAACACATGATCCAAAAATCGTATTCGAGGAATTTGAATCGAATGCAGATCTGAGCAATTACATTTGCAGTAGATAATATTTTGATATTGATAAACAATCAATAATTCATTATTCTGATGCATTTCGAGCTGTGATTTTTTCAGATAACATTCTTCAGTATAATGTTGTCTGAAGTGACTCAAAAGAAACGCGCTAAAACAGTGGCGGATCAAACCTTTAGCCGATACATTTTTATATGTGGTGAGTTATTGGAAATTTATTCAGGTAAGCATGAAAGTTTCTTCGTCTTCCAGATAACAAGAAATTGCTTATTTTGAGCCGCGTCCAAATGTCTGATCCGAACAGCCAATCACCCAATTAGCGGCAAGATCAAAGAGTTGATATTATTGTCACAGCGTTCGATTTGATTCGTCTGCAACTGGTTTGTTGACATTATTCACAACGCTTCGATGCACTGTCCACACAATTCGAAGAAAATTCGCTGTTCGGTTCGTACATATAGACATGGCTTCATTAACTTAAACTCTGCGGTCTGTCTGAAGCCGCATCTTGATGTGTGTACCGAACATCAGATCATAAAGTAAATATACTTGTTCTATGCATCAGATGTGATCCATGATTGCTCACATTCCTTTGATGAGCATCGAGAAACCGACTCCAGTGGGATAAGATAGAGCGGTGTCTATGTCCTTCTCAAAAAGGATAAAATTAATTCTTACCCAATCGGATAACCAGGATTTAGTATTTTAATGTAAAGCCGGGTCAAAAGAGTGTAAAGTCGGGTCCAGATGAGTGTAATACGAACAGCGAATGCCATAAATCACAGGGAGTTTTATGGTCCGATGTAGCGTTCTTTCTGCTCCGTCAGGACTCGGTTTTCAATTCGAACGATGCATGTGAATGTATTATTCGAGGCTGAGCTAGAGTGCCGTCCACACTATTCGCCGAATCGTTTGTCAAATTTTATTGCATTCGCTGTTCGGATTACACTTATCTGGACCCGGCTTAATGCGAACAGCGAATATCATTGATCACAGGGAGTTTTATGGTTCGAGGCAGCGCTCTTTCTGCTCGGTCAGGACTGGGTTTTCAACTCGAACGATGCATTTGAGTGTATTATTCGAGGCTGAGCTTGAGTGCCGTCCACACTATTCGCCTAATTGCTTATCAAATTTAATTGCATTCGCTGTTCGGATTACATTCATCTGGACCCGGCTTAAACTGTTAAAGGCGGGTCCAGATGAGTGTAATCCGAACAGCGAATGCAATTAAATTTGATAAACAATTAGGCGAATAGTGTGGACGGCACTCGAGCTCAGCCTCGAATAATACACTCAAATGCATATCGTTCGAGTTAAAACCGAATCCTGACGGAACAGAAAGAAGAAACTACCTGTGATTTATGGCATTCGCTGTTCGCATTTCACTCATCTGAACCCAGCCTAACAGTATCTAGAATTCAAAGAATTATTTCAGAAATTTAGCGAAACAGTTCAGAACGAGGAAAATAGGGTTGTTTAGTTGTTATTCTCATTATGCTCACATAGTAACATTGCGAATGAATAGTTTTGTTGAATTCTTATCCAAATATTATTGTTGTTGTCCTAAAATTTTTTTTGTACCTCATTCAACTCCACTCTTCAATTATCAGAAAATGGCAGTGTGGCAGATGTAGTGTAGCAAAGTATGTTTTGATATGTTGATTTATTTCAATTTTCTGTTATAACAATTATTCATTTCAACCTCAAATTTATTAGTTCAAAAAGAATTCTAGAAAAGCACCAACCTGAGGTTCATGGAAAGATTTGGCGATCCTCTTTTCATATGGTCGTCATGAAATTCTGTATGAACCTCCAAGCTATCATTTTCTATCAAGCACTAGATTCAAATTTTGGTTTATTATTTGATAAAATCAAATAATAAACCTCGGTGATCGACCAACAAAAAAAAATTTAACCCCCTCTGAAAATTTCACAGTTTAGGTTTTGGAGTATGTATGAACGAATAAAAAAAAATCCGTCCGTCCGCCGTCCACCGTCCGCCGTCCGGGGCTTTTCTCTGGAAGTACTGAACGAAAATCCTTGAAACTTAAACGGTAGAACAACCGTGTGTCACTCGGGGTTGATCCTCTAAGCTTTTCGGCAGGATCAGTGTACCTAAAAGGGTCTTAATGGGAGGTTGGTGGGGAAAAAAATTATTTTTCGAAAAGTTACTACCGAATTTTCATGAAACTCTGAACTTTGACAACTGTTGCATACCTAAACCTAAATTTTACCCGGATGATTTCCGACCAGTGGTTTCTGAAATATAAAGAAAAACGCTGCAACTTTCCAATAATATCGAAAATGAATCATCGCATTCGGTTCTAAGTTGTTTAAAATATCAACGGTATATTGGGTTACTTAACTAAAAAAATAATAAACCCTTGTGTAAAATTTGCAGTGTTTTTTAAACAGTGGGAGAATAAAATTTGAATGTGTGTCTACTAATCATTGGGTGGATCCTACCCATAATTGAGCCCAAGACCTACGCCATATACGTCAAGTCTCTAAGTTATGTATTTCGGAAGTTGGTTTTTCGGTTGCCGTAATCGCTGGTCGTGAGTACAAAATCTATCGTAAGAAGATTCGATAATTATTGTGAAGTTTTATAGTTTAATGATGACAGGCGGTATTTCTAAAAACCCAGTACCTTCTCGATTAAAAAATAACAGCTTGAAGGTTCATGCTGAATTTCGCGAGGAAAATCGCAAAATATAAAATATTTGAAAACAAAATTCTGAATTTTTTTTGTGAATTATTTTAATGAAATGATTACTGACAAATTCTGTACAAGTTTGCGCATCGGCATCTGCCAATTTAATTACCAAGTTTCATCATGATGATTTAGGAGTTTTACCCAATATCTCCGATAATAAATATTTGATCAAACTCAAATTTGAAAAACTGTTGTTATATAGCGACCAGAAAATCTGCGCCAAGCTGTATTACAGGCTGATAAAAGGTAGGATAAAAGAATGAAAATGTTTTTCAACAAAAATAACTTGTTTCAACAAAAATCTGGAAAATTTTCTGAAACATTTTTTTTTCAATTATTCGTAGATACACAAAATATTATTTTCCCAATATTTCCAAAAATATAGATTTGATCGAATTGAAATATAGTATTTGGTTGAAAAATGATAGCTTGAAGGTTAATGCAGAATTTCGTGGGGACTATATGGAAAGAAGCTCGTCAAATCTTTCCATTAGACAGTAAAGTCGCCTGCGCGTGCACTGACCTTTCCCCAGTAATATTCTAGGTTTTTTTATGATAGCCCTCGAATTTCAACATAAGTATTTCTGCCATTGAATATGAGATCATTGATATGTATAAGAATTTTTTTCAGATTCCCTTTTAATTTTCACTTCTTTCCAAATAAGAAGCTAATTTTGGATTGAAGACAGAGAGGCAAAAAAAACCTGGAGGAAAAGTCGTATGTGGTAAAGAAAGTTGGCCAGTTGGCCCTTTTTTGCTGACCCCCAAATCTACACTGACTTTAATCTAGGTATTTACTATCCAGTCGAGAATGAAAATTAGCTAAAAAGCAGTTGAAAGGACTTTTCAAGTTTCATACTTTCTACCTGGAATTTCATTTCTGAGGGTATAAAATCTTTCCACTTCTTTTTTGGAAAATTTGTTAAGGGCCATAAGAAAAATGCAGAATATTTCCGGAAAAGGGAAGTAAATAAATAATAATTACAATTTCCTAACTACATCCTAATTACCTACCTCTGATGCCATTGTATTAGCTGGACTAAATATAGCACGCACAATTATCTAAGGACGAGGTTTGTGTGTCACTGTCAAAGTGAGGACTGGCAAATATTCGCGTTTTATCAGCAACTAGGATGCTGCCAAAAAATGCTTTTGTAAACATGCCTATTTTACGCCCTTTTGGATTGGGAGAAATCTGCATTCTTCAGACTATGTGTGATATTTTTCAGATATACTAGAATTGTATAATGATACAAGCTGTTCCAGACCAATCAAATGATGATGAAGAATAATGTGCATTAAAATAGCAACTAAGATAAATATGCTCATATTAGTGTGGAACATTTGGTCAAGTATCCCAGACGCCCACTAGCAAACCAATTCACTAATCAGAAAATTAGCTTCAACTCCAGACTACTGATGTATTGAATTTTCTCAAAGCGTTTTCTCATTCTTTATTTTTTAAGAAGTTTTTCGATGTGGCTTCTTCTGAACTACTGAATAAATTCCATCAAATTTTCTGGTAACTTGATAGCTATTTGGAAAATAAATATTGGAGAAGCGAAAAAGTTGATCCCATCCCAGTATAAAGAAGAAAATTGCTTCTATGCTTTCATAGTTATTGTTCGGGATAAAACAATTATTGTAAATTGGGCTTCGGCCTGTTGGATGTATTATTTCTGAATGAAATGAAAAAATGAAATGATGTTGAGATTCATAGTTTCGGAGGAGAGCAAGCATCTGAAATACGTTTTCTCATATTTCTTTTTGTTTTTATTTTATGACTTCCGAAAGTTGATATGTTCAAGATGTCATACTTCGAAAATTTTTTAATTTTTTCAACCCGGAAAACTGAAAATTTTGCTCACAGAAGAATTGAATTTTACTATTACTACTGCTAGGATCGAACAGGACTTCATATCGAATTTCAGGAATTCATCAGGATCATATTCGGATTAAAATATGAGAGGACTGCATACCCAGTCCTTGTACAATTTTCTCTGTTTTCACTCAGATTTTTTGGAGCTAGTTTTTGGAGTGCGATATCTTAGGAGCCCGATGTCCCTCATAACTGCGCCCATGTTATATTCTCAGATGATTCGCACTCATAACATAGCCTTTGCACATTCGAGTTCAATGACAATATCCAATTAAATTTTTATTTATCTCTCACGACATGCAGTATAAAATAATGTTCCTTAAACTATGAATCAACAAGCGCGTTGGAAGCTTAAGATGACATATTTGACTTATCAGTCATTTTCCTGTATTTTAAAATTGTTTTTTTCATTCTAGATGACAAAAGATAGTGAAAAAATCGGGAAAGTATTATACATTTTGCTCGCACGTTCTGGACAACTGCGTTCAGTTCAAATGTCCGTAAGGTCTAGGTTAGCATTATTGATCTCGAATCAGATGTCAAATTCAATTCTGTCCTGGCTGCCGTCCGACCATAGACACGCTAACTGTCGAAAGGAAAGTTCGATAATGGGCCAAACGATTCTGGAGTTATAGTCAATATCCCAAGCGATCGGATTGAAACAGAACGAAAGTTGAAGCATATACCGATGCGCAACTGCTTCAATTTTTTTTGGTCGTGTAGCTAGTAAATAAAAAATTTTTCTAGGGACCTTTCTTGAAAACCATTTTTTTCAACTTTTCATCAGATTTCGACAAAATTTTGCACAGACCTCAAACCCCATATTTCACGTCAGTGTACGAAATTTCCATTCAAATTTCGTGTTTTTTTGCGCGCATGTTTTAGGGGAACAACGTGCTATCGTTTTGTCCAAATGTCTGTAATTTTGGATGATTGAGCCGAAAATAATCTCAAACGACTAGGTTAGACTCACTGATGACGAATCCGGTGTCACAATCGATTCTGTCCGGCCGGATAGGTTGCGCATCAGAATGCCGCGGTTAAGTTCGTTAATGGGCCAAATCGGTCGAATAGTTTCGGAGTTATAGGCACTTGAAGTTTTGCAGCTTTTTATTTTTTATTTCAGAAACTACTTGAGCGATTGGATTCAAACTTGGCAGTTAGGTGGAGTATAACGACGCGCAACTTTCAGCCAAATTTCGTCAGGATCATATTGTCAGTAAATTTTTTTTTTTCGGAAACCATTCATCATATCCAAAAAAGAATTCCACTCACACTTTGAGCTTCATATTTCACAGCAGTGTACCAAATTTCAGTTCGATACGATCATAAGTTTTGGAAATATCGGGAAAAAATATGTCAAATTTCGAGGTTTTCCTCTCGATATCGTTGATTTTTTCGGTATAACTCGAGAAATATTGATTCAGTCCTGATAAAACTTCACAGCTAGTTTCGAGATGCTGAAAGACAACTTAATGCGAAATTTCGTGATAATCGTGTCATTAGAACAATTTGAAAAAAAAATTCTATGATTTTCTCATCATATCATCCTCATTAAATTCTGTATGAAACTTCGAACTGTTATTTTTCGATGAAGTACTGGATTTCAATTCGATCTGATCTGTATTTTTGGAAATATTGGAAAAATAAAATTTTGATTGGGCATATCTACGGAATCATTGGGTGGATTTTACCCATTCACGAATTCGGCCTTCGTAATTAAGGTCCAAACCTTCTCTACAAATATCGAGTTTCTAAGTTGTTGTTGTCAACGTTAGAGAAGTCCGAAACGCGCCTATAATCGGAGTAATAAGCAAGACTCAAGTCAACTTCGGGAGTCGGGTGACTTGAGACACCATCAAAATAAAAATTCACATCTTTGTGGAGCCAATGAGAGAGTTGACTATTTATGTATAATAAATTATTCTATAGGGCAAGACGCAAAATTCAGCTCAAGCAATAGAGAGATATTGCAGTGTCAAATTTGTGTGACATTATTAGCGCAAACGTTATTTTTGACATCTAAGCATGCGCAGATTCAGTTCCAGAATAACGCGACGTTGATAGCGTTAGCGTCTAACGTTATTTACGGAAAATTGCGAGCCGCAATTTACGTTGCGCTATTCTATATCGGAAGGATTCGTTAAGCTTCGGGTCCTTCCGGCTCCGATCACTGTAATAGAAAAGCTGTTTGGTTATATGTTTCTTCGTTTTTTGGTGTTAATTACACAAATTCCTCAGATTTTTTGAATCTATTTCATAATACCTTTTACACACAACTGATATTACACATTAAGATTCATTAGTGCTACCACAACAAATTTTTTTCATAAATAGGTATTTGCTACTTTTCCAAGAATTGCGAAATACTTTCGGAAGCAACATGGGGGTTTTGAAATTAGGAATAGTTTGAACCATGGTAATTATATTGTGCAATATAACTAGTTCCACTTTTTTGAAATAGCACCAGTTGAAATTACCGATTCCCTTTGTCCAGAATCAAAAAACTAATGCAAATGATTAAACTTTAGGAGTTTAAGCATGAGTTTGTAACACAAAAAACTGACATCTCACATAACCTAACCAAACAAACTGATAACTAACGCAACGGTAACGAAAACGTGTGGCAATAGGTCTACTTTTGGAACGACCGTTAAAACCGAAACGTAATATTTAGCGTAACCGTAATAACATAACGTTTGCGCTATTCAAAAGTTGCAATATCTCTCTATTAAGGCATTGTATCAAGTAATTATACAATGATTAAGGCTTCACTCAAACGTACCACATCGCCCCCACAAAACGGCCGTCGGTTTGTCGCATGTATCGACAACTTGCCAACCACAAAATTACGCAACTTTGCCGTTTGGGGCTTGGTCTGGCACTCCTGCAGTGGTATGTATGTGTGCGAGATGACCAGAGACTCCATGGAGTAGATATGCCACGATTGGCATCACGATCACGATGGCGTTCACGATAGCGTTCCCGATGGCGATCACGTTCTGTCTGACGCATATATACGCCATCAGATCGCCTGTCATTGTTTCCTTCACTTTGTCAAAATAAAGAAATTCTAGATCACAAGAAACGAAATCACTGATTTCGGCTGCTTTCATAGATGATGACTTACGCAATTGAACTAAAAAGCAGTAAATATTTTCCAAAAATGTATCATACATTCTCGTTGCGCCGTCCAATGGATTTGAGAAATTATTGTTTGTTTAGTAATTAATTTGTTTGTTTCATATAAAGTTGAAGTCAGAGCCAAGTGAATTTTGTATCTATTTTTTCAATGCCTAAGTTATTTGAGATGTTGACTCTTTTGCGATAGCAACAATGAATGTAATTTTTCCTTGTTTTTCTCAACAAAGAAGTATCACTTGTAGAAAATATTTATCTCTTGCTTTTTAGTTGAATCCCAACCCAAAAATCCCAAGGTGTATCCTATTATTGGAAAAACCAGACCGATCTCCATGAAAATTTCGAGACAACTAAATAAACTTATTTTGTCACTAAAATATGAAAATTTATTTTTAAGAAATTCCTACCTACGTGTGCTAAAAATGGTGTTTCTTTGTATATCCTGATTTGGTGGTTGGTCGCAGTAAATAATAAAAGAGTGACCATGTAACTATGATGACGTCGACTATCACAATATCTCATTTGGTATTTTCGAAAAAAATATCTCAGTAAATCACTAGGAAGTGATAAAAATAGAAGAATAAATTTGAAATGAATTATACAGGCTGTTTCTGAACATGCTGATGTGTTAAGATAGTATTCTTGGGTTCATCGAGAGAAAATACCTTCTTGTGAACATATATCTTAAAGGTCTCAACTTGAACTGAAGTGCTATCAAGTTTTAAGCCAAACATCTTTTTTTAAGATGCTTGAGAGTTTTTCGGTTCTGAAAATTGTGTTGAGATAACTTTTTTTTCACTACTTAATCGTTTTAAAATCATCAACTCAAATGAATTTTCGTTTAAAATTACATGAACGGTCTAGCGAAACATCATTGGAGTATAACTTATTTAACTTCGATTCAGTACAACTTCGGCACGAACCTCAATGACAACATCGAAAAATAATGTGCAATAGAAAATACCTCTTGATGCCTCCAAGATATCTACTACCTCTGACAAGGTTATCTATAAGGTCACACACAAATGTCATGAAAAAAATTTTTGTATTCACCAATTTCAACAATCTGCTATTCGATCAATTCCAAAGTCAAGACTTTTAGGACCTTAGTTTTTCTCCAAATGATCCCAATAATATCATCCCAAAAAAATAGTATGATATTAGGAGTCACCCTGTATAAAGTTTGATATATCAGACGTCAGCATACCAGAAATGATGTAATGAATGCTGTAGACATGACCTCTGATGAATTTTCACAAAATGAAACACTTTATCACTCACGAACGTTGGTTCAGTATGATTTGAAGTTATTACATAAGATTCGAGCATTCTCTCGAAATATCTGTTGGGTTTCAGCTATTTTAAAAATAATAAAAATAGGTGGTAATTGAACCAGGTTTCTCTTTCGGTTAGAGTTCATTCAATGTTTATGTATTCAAGCTAATTATATCAGAATATTTTATATTTCACAAAAGTGAACTCAAGTCTTGACAATCAGATTTTTCGTAAATCTTTTCTTCCTATATTAATCTCAGCTCATCTCACCTTTTATGTATAAATTCAATAAAAATGTACCTACTTTTCACATGATTTTTCTTTATTTTCTCAATCAATATCAAATTAAAAGGTCGCGCAAATTTGAATAAAGAGCCCAAATTCTGAAGAATGAATTTTGAGTGATGGATCCGCGTACAATAGACGACTTCGGCCCAAGTTGCCAATCCACAATTTTCTTCACAAATTTACTATCACTGAGAAACGGGAATTTCAGGACAAATTCGACATCATAAGGTTCGTGTTATTTATAAATATCCGTAAAAGGAGCCTCGGCTCCTCAAACAAGATAATTCCTTCCGAATATACGGTTTTGTTAAGATCATCTCTGATTGGTTGAAATTTAAGTTGGGATTCCTGATTTCATGTTAATAATGTCAAATTTATACAGGATATGTTCCGCAAATCAACTTGATTATTTCGGTTGCCGGTTTTCCATTCCGTAAATATGAAATATTCGGTTGGTTCCTGAAAAAAAAGTTAATTACGGAGTTTGATGAAAAAACGTTCTTTCTGTCACCAGAACGATAGTCAATGTTCTATGGTAACATATCCATAGCATAGCCATAGAACAATCTGTATTTACTTTATGATCCATAGAACATAGAAGAGACAACAATCAACAAAGGAAAAATTACTATGTATGGTCTATGGATCATAAGGTAAATAAAGATTGTTCTATGCTATGGATATGTTACCATAAAACATTGATTGCCGTTCTGGTGCTTAGACTTAATATGTCTATGTTCTGGTAACAGAAAGATTGCTTATTCGTCAATCAAATTCCGTTATTAACCTTTTTTTCAGGAACCAACCGAATATTTCATATTTACAGAACGGAAAACCGGCAACCGAAATAACCAAGCTGATTTGCGGAACATATCATTTATAAACTTGACACTGTTAACATGAAATCAGAAATCCCAGCTTAAATTTCAGCCTAACAAAAACCTATATTTAAGAGGAATTATCTTGTTTGAGGAGCAGAGGCATCTTTCACGGATGTTTATAAATATCGCGAACCTTAGAATGGCGAATTTGTCCCGAAATTCCCGTTCCCTAGTGATAGTAAATTTGTGAAGCTAATTGTGGGTTGGCAACTTGGGCCGAAGTCGTCAATTTCGAATTATTTGGATGTTTGCAATTTTCTGTGAATAGTAAAGTCATAGAGTTTTAATGACAAATATGATAAAGTTTCATGTATTATGCGTTTATCGGAACAGATAATTCTATTGAGATAATTCGGTAGTGGAAATTGAAGTATCAAATTATCTACTCACTTTTTTACATGGCCTATCTATACACGATTTGTTACCACAAGAGCGTGATTTCTCAAAACGGTTCGGTCTTCTGGACATCACTTGTCACTTAAAATTCATTTTGACAATTTAAAAGACAGACTGAATTTCAATATCAATATTTTTATTTCACTACAACAGCTCAGAGTCCCCTGAATACTTTTTTGAACTCCAATATACATCAATGCTAATCTATATCAGTTTGTCAATTAAACGTTTGATTTATCTGAAATTTAATTCATGAAAATCCTGCTGGAGATTGCATATCTGTCTCTCCGAATTGGTCCGATACCTATCTATATTCAAAGTTGCGATTTGTAGAGAAAGCACAATATAAATATATATAATATGTCCAAGATTTAGTGGTCAATAATTCCACGACGTATTACACTATCAAAGCAGTAAAAATGAAACTTGCTAGGTATGGCTTATTCTATAGGAGCACGAATTTCTACTATGAATAAACTGCAAATTACCTAAAAAAACTTGGTCGTTAGTTGAAGAATATGGACGCGTAATTGCTTGTAAAATTTCGTTCGAATAATATGATTGAAACATTTTTCAAATTTTGTTAAACATTTTTTTCCTGGAAACTTTCCATCAGATTGGACAACAGTGCACCAAATTCCAGTTCGTTCCGATTCCAATTTTCAGAGATACTGGGAAATGAAGTATTTTCCTCGGTATAGTAGTTATTACCGAGCTTAATCCAAAAATACTAATCCGATCGAGTTAAAACTTCGTTACTAGTTGACGAATGCTGATTCACAATTCCGTGATGATCGTGTCATTATTACAACAATTCGAAAAATAATCGAAATGTTGAGAACAAAATTTTTATTTTGCGATCTTCTGATCAAATCATCTTCACGTAATTCTGCATATCCCCTCAAGTTTTTTTTTTGAGCGCATGCTCTAGGGGAACAGTGTGCTATCGTTCTGTCCAAATGTCTGTAATTTTCGAATTATGAGCCGGAAATGGTCTCAAACGACTATGGTACACACACTGATAACGAATCCAGTGTCGAAATCCATTCTGTCAGGCTGCATTTCAGAATGCGAAGGTTAAGTTCGTTAGGGGGTAAAATCAGTCGAACGGTTCCGGAGTTATAGCCATTTGAAGTTTTCAGGTTTCTTCCCTGATATTTCAAGAACTACTGAAGCGATTGTATTGAAACTTGGCTTATGGTTTGACCATAAGGACACGTAACTTTTCGCGGAATTTTGTTGAGATCATGCTGTCAGTAAATCAAAAAAAATTTTTTTTTTCGGAAACTATCCATTATATTCGGAAAGAAGTTTTACTCACGCCTTGAGCTTAATATTTCGCAGTAGTGTACCAAATTTTAGTTCGATTCGATAATAAGTTTTGAAGATATTTCAAAAAATATGTCAAATTTCGTTTTTTTCCTGGATATCGTTTTTTTCGGAATAACTCAAAAATTACTGATTCAATCATGATGAAACTCCGCAGCTAGTTTGAAAATGCTGTTCGACAACTTTATGCAAAATTTCGTAGTGATCGTATCATTAGAACATCCAAATATTCAATATTCTGTGATCTTCTGATCATATTATCCTCATGAAATTCTGCATAAACTGTCTGCATAAATAATCTGATCTGTATTTTTGGAAATATCGGGAAAATAAAATTTTGAATGGGCATATCTAAGGAATCATTAGATGGATTTCAGCCATTCACGAATTCGGGCTTTGTAATAGAGGTCCAAATCTACTCTACAAAATCTATAAGAAACGAATTAGAAACTCGATATTGTAGAGTAGGTTTGGGGCTTAGTTACGAAGGTCGAATTCGTGAATGTGTGAATGATTCCCTACATATACCCTTTCAAAATATCATTTTTCCCATAAATACAGATTAGATCGAATTGAAATCCAGTACTTTATCGAATGACCTAGAAAAGCACGGCCGTGAAGACAGGAGCTTTTGAGAGCAAGTTCAAATTCGTTGCCAAAAAAGCGGTCATATCCATTGAACATGCGCGCAAAAGCTGTTGCCTTCACGGCAATGTTTTCTGGGTTTTTTGAATCGAGTAATAGATTTCAATCTGATCCAATCTATGCATTCCGAAATATTTTGAGGAAAAGTTTTTTGAATGAGTATATCTGCGAAATTATTGGTGTGATTTTACCCATTCACTCATTCGGCCGTCGTTATCAAGTTACAAACCTACTCTACAAATGTCGAGTCTCTTTCGGAAGTTATTATATTAAAGATAGGTCGTTAGGACGATGGGTAAAATCCGCCCAATGATATATAAAGATATACCCTTGCAAAATTTTATTTTTTGATTTCGATTACGAAGTTTCAATCTGCCCTGTATTGGTACTTCTTGGGATATTGTGGAAATAACGTAGAGATTACAAATAACAACGAAATTTGGCATAATTTTTTCCTTACATCTCTGAAAGTAAATATCGGTTCGAATTGAAATTTGAAACATTGTTGTTAAATACTGACACTTCAAGATTTGTGCGAAATTTCATTGGCAAGTAGATAATCAATATATTCAAAGAAAAAACTTTTTCATCGAAAATTTAAAAAATTTTTATTTAATTTTCCAACAATTGAATCCACCCGAAATTTTGCAATAAGTTGCGCGTTGGTATTTCAAAACTGTTTACCAAGTTTTAATCTGATTATGGGTAAATGGGTTTGACTCCAACAGTATTCGACTGATTTCACACATTGACGAATTTAACCAAGATATTTGAACTCCAAACCTAATCTAACAATTTCGAGTCGCAATGTCTCTTCTTTCGAAAATTCGAATATGGATTTTTTTTATCATTGGAATCGAATATTCTATCCGTAAGACTACTGAAACACTTTAACCACCTTCCAAAATTTCATTTTGGCTCCACATATTGGCTGTTGAAACGGACGAAACTTCGCGCCTTCCGTGATGTACCGGCATCTATGCACTCTCTCTGTCTCTTTTCGCATGTACTTTTCTCTCTTCTTTCCTCCAGGGTATCCAAACTAATCGTTTAAGACCATTTTAGGCTTAAAATTCGAAAATTACAGACATCATGACGAAAAGATATCGCGATGTTCCATGGAACAAGCGCGTAAAAAACAAGCACTACTGCATTAGTATAGTATAGGATAAATAGTCGATGAGTACCTATTTATGAGCTATTAGGTAATCGTTGTTGCCAATCCAAACAACACGGTATTGCTATTGATATTCGTGAAAAATGTGAAAATTCTACTTTATTGTGATTAGAAAAGGTCAAGAGCCAAAGTTCTGCAGTCTGGATGTTATTCAACTGCATTCTTGTTTATACAATTCGAATAGTGATTAGTGCATATTTTATTTCAAGAAAAAGTCAAACTAGACATAATAATCTGAAAATTGTCCAAGAATATTTCCACGAATTCGACAATTTGAATATCATCTGTCACCTATAAATATAACAACTTAACAATCTGTTCCAAATACTATTGTTCAATATTATTCTATATTATAACATGTCAGATATACTCTATGGTCAAGTTACTGGAATGTCAGATTGATATCATAACCACACTGTTGTAACATCACATGAATGTATATGTTATACCGATTAAATATTAAAGTACAAATCTCTAGTGTTCTATTAAATATCAATACCCAAGTATTAAACATGGCGCAGTCGTAACGGAATTGAGTGATATACGAAGAAAAGGTGAAGGATCCAAGAAATAAATTTAGATTTCTATTATAACCTATAAAATGGCAAGCTACACGGGGCCGGTAAAACTACCCCCAGATTTCGACTTGCAAGGCAAAAATGCCGCTATGGAGTGGAAATTTTGGAAAACTGCATTCACCGACTATCTTATAGCGACAGGACAATACGAATCCCAGGACCACATCAAGTTATCAATATTGAGAAATATTATCGGTACAGAGGCAGCAAGAATTATGTCTACATTCGTCATCCCCGAAACAGAAGTAAACAAATATAATTATACGATTGATCAGATCCAAAAATATGTGAACCCGAGGGTTAACGAATGTTTCGAAAGGTATAATTTCCTAAAAAGGATGCAAAAGGAGGATGAACCCTTTGAACATTTTCTCACGGAATGTAAATACCTGGTACGCACATGTAATTACAATGAAAGAGACCCAAATCAGACAGCTGAAGATAAAGCTCTGAGGGACAAAATAGTTATGGGCATCCGAGATCCTATAACCCGAGAGGCATTGCTGCGGATCGAAAAGTTGAGCTTGGATAAAGCAATTGAATTTTGTCGAACCAGTGAACAAAGCAAACAACAGAACGAGCAGTTCCAGAATGAATTGAGGTCAGATGTTCATGCTGTAAACAAGTTCAACCAACAACCAAGAAACACATATAAATCACAGGGCCAGAACAAGGAAAATGAAAAGTTCAAATGTAGGAGATGCCAGTCAACACATGGTGCACGTGAATGCCCTGCATTTGGAAAGAAGTGTAAAAAGTGTGGTAGGTTCAACCATTTTGCCATTTCATGTTTCGTAAAGAATATTAAGAATGTTGAGAAAGATGATCATAGTTCGGAAGATGTATTTGTAGGTTATGTAGGAAAATGTAAATGTAGTGATCCCAACTGTAGTCATAAAAAAATGTGGGATGAAACTATTCAGATTGAAGGTGAAAATTTCAACGTAAAATTGGATACAGGTGCGGATATTAGTATAATACCTGAAGTAAAGTTTAATGAAATAAAAACACAGATTTTAGTTCGTAAATCCAATTATATTATTAAAGGATTTGAAGGTACTCAGGCCAAAACTGTTGGAATTATAAATTTATATTGTAAATATAAAAATAAGAGTCTTTATGAGGATTTTGTGATCGTTGAGGGGGCTACTAGAATCCTTTTAAGTGGTCAGGCATGTGAAAGTTTAGGAATTATTAGGCGAGTAAATAATGTTAATATAAATCCTTCTGGAAAAGTCTCGGAAAGAGATAAATTCATCGAACAAAATTCGGATATTTTCTCAGGACCCGGTAGATTCCTGGGCGAGCATAAAGTAACTACCAAAATAGACTTTGAGGCTGTCAGTCATCCACCAAGTAAAATCCCCTTAGCTATAAAAGATGCGCTGAAGTGTGAATTGGATAGGCTCGTGAAATTAAAAGCAATAGTAAAAGTTGATGAAGTAAGCCCCGGCATGAGTATTAATCGAATTGTAGTCGTTGAGAAAAATAATGGTAACTTAAGGTTATGTCTAGACCCGGCTGATTTAAACCAACAAATTATACGCAAACCTAGAGCGACACATAAGATCGAAGATATTTGTTCAAATATTAGAGGTAAAAAATTTTTTACAGTTTTTGATCTATCTGAAGGATATCACCATTTAAAATTAGATGAAGAGTCGTCGTGGAAATGTTCTTTCGCAACCACATTTGGCATTTACAGATACTTAGTGTTACCTTATGGTTTATCAAATTCTCAAGATTTATTCGAAGAAGCAGTAGAAAAGAGATTTGGCGATATTGAGAATGTATTGATATGTCATGATGATATGATAGTTTCAGGTGGTACTAGGGAAGAACATGATAAAACTGTAGAAAAAGTAGTAGCAAGAGCTCGAGAAGTAGGCGCTAGATTCAATAGAGATAAATTTCAATTTTGTAAAGACAGTGTTAAATTTATGGGTCAAATTTTTTCTGGTAGAGGAATGGAAATAGACGAAGATAGAGCAAAATCACTTTGTGAACTAAAAAGTCCAAGTAACAAATTAGAATTGCAAAGAATCATTGGATCATTTAATTATGTTAGGCGCTATGTTCCCAATATGACAAATCACATACAGCCTCTTTGCGAATTGTTGAAAGCTAGTGTAGAATGGCAATGGCTACCTAAGCATGAAGAATGTTTTAAAAAGCTGAAAGAGATTGTATGTAATTCACCTGCTCTTGTTCCATTTGATCCTGGTAGGAAAATAATCCTTCAGTGTGACGCATCAAAAAATGGTCTAGGATGCTGCATGTTCCAAGAATATGAGAATAAAATTTTAAAGTTGGTAGCATGCGCTTCACGCAATATGAATGACAGTGAGATAAATTATAGTCAAACAGAAAAGGAATTTCTCGCTATCTACTTCGGTACACAAAAGTTTCACCATTTTATTTATAAAAGTATAGTAGATGTTCAGTGTGATCATAAACCGATAATATCCATCATGAATAAGCCTATATGTAAAATTGGATCAGTTAGGTTACAAAGGCTAAGAATAAAATTATTAAAATATTCTCTTAATGTATATTATGTACCTGGAAAAGATATACATTTTGCAGACATGTTATCTAGGGCCTCATTAAGAATAGACAGTTATGATTCTGAGATGTTAGAGATGGTACATTCAATATCAAAGCATCTACCCATGAGTGAAGAGAAAAAATTTGAATTCAGAAATGCTACCGGTAACGATGATACATTGGTTAGAATTTTCAATTATTATTACAACGGATGGCCTCAAGAGAAAAATATTCCCTACCAATGTAAACCGTATTATAAACTAAGAGATTCAATATATGTAGAAGCTGGTATCATATTTCTTGACGACAAGATAATCGTTCCTAAAACGCTAAGAACCCAAATGATTGAAATACTGCACAGAGGTCACACAGGCATGAATAAAACAATAAATAAGGCTAGGACTTTATTTTATTGGCCAGAATTAACAACAGATATAATGAACTATGTTAAACGTTGTAGGACATGTGAAAAGTACAGTCCCAGTAACTTCAAGGAACCATTGTTACCACACTCGGTACCAAGATTAAGATTCAATAAAGTAGGTACAGATATATTGGAATTTGGACCCAATTCCTATTTAGTAACAGTAGATTATTTCTCTCATTGGCTTGAAATTATAAAACTGAAAGATAAAACGTCAAATTCTGTAATAGACGCTTTTCAAAATATATTTACCAGATTTGGTTACCCAGAGCAAATAATTGCTGACAACTTACCATTCGTTTCGAGTAAATGTAGGAACTATTATGTTAGTAAAGATATTTCTATTTCAACATGCAGTCCACATTATCATCAAAGCAACGGACTAGCTGAGAAAGCTGTAAATATAGGCAAGCAAATTTTGAAAAAGAGTAATGAGGAAAATCTAGATTTTAGAGACCTAGTCATGAACTACAATAACACGCCTCTTAGTGGTTTGAAAGCATCACCATCACAAATTTTACAAAGTAGACACCTTAGAGACCTTTTACCGCCAACAACCGATAAATTGCAACCTCAAATTCAAAAAGGTATTTTCAAAAAATTGTGCGATCAAAAGTTGCAACTTAAGATGCAATATAATAGAACAGTACGTAGAAATCCAGTAGAATTTAAAAAAGGCGATCAAGTTGTAATTAAAACACCAAATGATAAAATTTGGGAAAAGGCAATTGTTTTAGAAAAGGCAAAAGAACCTAGATCTTATTGGCTGAAAAAGGAAATAAACGGTCAAATACTAAGACGTAATACACACCATATAAAACGATCATATACCAGACCACATAGTGGCGAATACATTCTGCAGCCAGAATTGAGCCCGAACCAACTTTCACCAGATCCTCATAACAAAGATGGTGGTAATTTGAACAAATCGAATACATCCAATATTGTGAACAACCCAATTATAGAAACTAAAACTGTAAAAGATAATATGACCCGTTTTGGAAGAATTGTGAAACCCCCTGGTCGTTTAGATCTTTGAGGGGAAGGTGTTCAATATTATTCTATATTATAACATGTCAGATATACTCTATGGTCAAGTTACTGGAATGTCAGATTGATATCATAACCACACTGTTGTAACATCACATGAATGTATATGTTATACCGATTAAATATTAAAGTACAAATCTCTAGTGTTCTATTAAATATCAATACCCAAGTATTAAACAACTATTTTCATATTGTGATATAACCTCAAGGTTGAAAGTGAAAACTTATGTTGTGGTGAAACGTCCACACAATCTTTACACAATGAAGTTTGATATTCAGAAATATTTTATAGTATAGGTTTTCCCAATTGTTAATTTTCATCATTCAATTCGCACGCTTGTTCTAGGGAACATGAGCGTTATCATTTTGTTCAAATGTCTATATTTTACTAACTTGGAGCCAAAAATAATCTCAAATGATTGGAATGTACCTACTGACGGAGAATTGATCTGATCCTGTCTTTCTGTACACACTTCAACGTCCGAAGAAAATGTCCAATAATATAAGGCAGTTGAATACTAAATGGTTCGATGTCGTGGGGAATAGCGGAAACTATAAGGAATATCAACATCGGATTCGCGCCCTCTATTATTTATAATATTTAATTATATCAGTAAATTGGATGATGAAATTAAAGCTGTTAAGTCTTTACTATCACCGTGGTCAAGGTGGTAGCAACGTTTCATCATCTTTTGTTTCATGGTCCCATATCTCAATCGGATGAACAAGCATAATATCAATTCAAGATGAAATAATGGTCAGCAGATTTACAGAAAACGAGTATAGGAAATTCGGCAATATTCAAATTTCAAGTCGTTGTTATAAGTGTATGAAACTTTTTTTGGAATCTAATCAACAAATAAATTCATAAATTTAGTGACAAAATTCATCATGACCCATAACGATGTGATGATTGAATGAAGGCAAGTTAAAATAAAACCTAGAAGAGCGCGCATGTTGAAATACGTTGCAAAGGCGGTCATCTCCTTTAATCATGTTCGCAAACGCTGCTGACTTCACGTCAGTGCTTTTCTAGATTTTTTACAATATCGCCAAAAATGCTTATCGTATAGAACTGAAATTTGGTACACCGCTGTGGAATATGAAGCTCAAAGTATGACCAAAATTTGTTCGAAATGTAATGAATAGTTTCCGAGAATGAAAAAAATTTTGAATTTTTTTTTTCCAATTCACTGACTGCTTGATCCTTACGAAATTCCGCGGAAAATTGCAAATTCTTACGCTACAACTAGTTGCCAAGTTTCAATCTAATCGCTCCAGCAGTTCTGGAAATATCAGGAAAAAACCTCAAAATTTCAAATAATTCCGAAACCGTTTGGCTGATTTTGCTAATTAACGATTAACAATTAGTCGATATTGAAATCCTCCATACACCCGTAATCAAGTCTACTGACGTCCGAACGGAATCGATTTCGACACCGGATTTGTCATCAGTGACTCCCACCTAGTCATTTGAGACCATTTTCGGCTGAAAATTCGAAAATTACAGACATTTGTACAAAACGATAACACGCTGTTCCCCAGAACATGCGCGCAAAAGCAAAGTTGATTTTTTTGCCGTACCTTCCTGAATTTGTAACCTTATTTATATAAAAAAATTTTTTTCAGTCGCTTTAAGGACGTGAGTTGAACATTTAGTGAGCCGGAAAAAACTAATCCAACATTTGAAATTAATGAAAAATATAAGATATGAGACAGTTAATCTTCAGATCTTAGTGAATTACAGAAGGTTTCATGAAAATTTCTATCTTCCTATAGTTTCAAACCCTTTATTCAAACCCTTGTTCTGGAAGATGTTGACATGTTGCGTCGCCATATCCAGAGGAACGAGCAGAATTGAAAACAGGGAAAAAACTTTCCGACTAAAAAAAAGATAACCTGGCCGAATACTGCATTTCGCAATACCAACTATACTAATTCTCTGTAGTTGCAATTGGACTAGATCAGTATACTTCATTCATTCATTCATCTTCTCTTTAATGTGCTCGGAATTAACCATGTGCACAGATAATCGTAACACGTTTTTATTGCATACTTATCATTCATACCCAACTATAGACAATTTTTGTTTTTACAACACCACAAACATCCATGACCTCGCCGGGATTCGAACCCAGTACCTTCAGCACCCTAGTCCACCTCTTCAGCCAACTAGTCTACCGAGGTAGCCTATTCAGTATACTTACGTTAAGAGTTATTGAGGATATATCATCGAAATTTCAGATGGATGTAGGAACACAGAAATTATTGAACTAAATTTGCTCATTGATGAACTCAACCGAGACTACTGCAACTACTGCTAAGCGATACGCCCTCTGGCGAACACTTCCAAGCTAGTAGTTTTTCGACGTGCCTGTTATCATTGTATAAAGACAACTTGTTGTCTTTATACAATGCTGTTATTCTAACGTAATTTGCTTACTTTTGGAGTTCATTTTGGAGCTTTTGTGTTATTCTCTGAGTTGAAATTTTGGTATACCGAAAGTGTTTGTAATATTCATCAATCGATTCCTTGTTTTTTTCGATTCTATTAATTCGAAATGGCATCCTCCCGAAATGACTATTGTTGTGTGCTTCAACCCAATGTTATTCATGGTCAAAGAAGAAAGGATCATCTAGTGCCTCTAGTTTTCATTTTTTCCAAAGCCAAATGAAAGTAAAGTTAATTTGGAAACAGCATTTGGCAGGGAACTCAATGATAGAAGAAAGGCATAGCTTTAGAAATTGAAGATTGGAAAACAGGTCACGAAATACATGAAAGTATGTTCACTGCATTTCTCTGAAGATGTTTATTTTCATAAAGGTAAATTACCTACAATGTATTCATTTCGAAACAACTTCATGTCATGATGTTTTCAGGTGTTAATGAAAATAGAAGAATTTTGAAGAAAAATGCTGTAGAGAAACTACCAAGCACTTCTGTACCTAATTCACATACTACACAAAATCTTATTCTAGAAGAGTGATCTGGTTGAAAATCTGACAAAAACTAGATATACTGTTAAAGTTGATAATAGCTGAAGCTATTCATATAAATACATTAATACTTTTCATTTCTATATATAGGTAGGTTGAACCAGCTGTGACATTTTTCATTTTGTATGTGTATCTTGAGCTGCTGTAATATGAAAATGAAATCAATTATATGTTTATCTGTTTCTTTCTCTTCAGAAATACGATGCAAAAGAACTAAAGCAGAAAATTGTTCTCATTTTATTGATTCACCCGTTTGTAAACAAAGAACAAGTCATATCATTTGGACTGATTCTAGATTTACCACATAATATAGCCTGCATTCAGCACTTCTTCACATAAATAAGAGTTCTTAAATAACTTATTGAGGTGCCTATTTTTCCAGAAATTCAAGTAAACTTAGATATTGGTTCATTTTGATCCACCTAGCAATATACACTAAAATAACACCGAAATTATCCTCCAGGAACGATTTTATATCGTGATCCAAACAAAAAGTTCTTTCTCAAGAAATCTTACACAAAATTATAATAATTTCTTTAAATATTCAAGCTCTGCTTGATAAATATTCGTTCTCCACCACATTTCTAAGGTTTGTTTACATAAAACTACTAGCTCGACAGGTTCCAAATTTATCCGTTAGGGCGCTGGCATCTTCGCAGAAGTTCCCAATAAAGATCCGCTTATTAAACACTCTGAAATTCTGGGTCGTCTCCTTTGGAACATAATGTGTTAGAGCGTTAGAGGCCGGCTGGATAGAATTCTTCATCAGTGAGTCCAACCTGGTCGATCGAAACTATTCTTGACATGAAATTCGGAAACTACAGACTTTCGGCCAAATGATAATGCTCTCGTTCTTTAGAAATGCTTTGTTTTCTATGCAAAGAAGAAGATTTTCAATATCTTCATCCTTCATTGAAAACCTTCATATTCATTTCAATTCAATGTTAGCTGTTTCAGAGAATAATCAAGATACTAGCTGGCCGTAAATAGTGGCGGATATTGATGTCAAGAGGTAATGATTAAGCCATCACAATCCTTTTCTACTCAAACTCCACAGATTCAAACGTCTGTAATCTGTTTCAAAACTGCCACAGCTCCCTCAATTTTGAGGTTATGTAAGCATGAACTTTGTAAATAGTAAATATTCAACGAGCTCTATGATGAGTCTACAATAGTAGTGTTCTTTCGTACTGATTGAACTGATGGAACTTATTCCGCGATTAGAATAATCATTTGCAATCACTTTAGAGTTGTGGAAGGGGGAACTGATTGAAAACGAAAGAACGATCGCTTCAACTGATCTTTCTGATTGAAGTTATATAAATCACTTCGTTCAGTACGAAAGAACATCACTAATATAAGGTAAATCCCAGAGAATTAATGGCGAATTTCAAAAATTCTTGAATGCACGTTGTTATGAAGGCTAGGATCATTTCATTAAGATGTTCAATTATATTTACGTTCGAACAAGCGAATTACCTTGAAATGTACATAATATTCTTTCCTGATAAGATAAAATATCTATATAGGTACCATATTTTACTCACTTCTTCAAAATCCATCATATGGAATCTTTGAGGGTGGAAATATAAAACCTGACTGTACAAATTCGGAATACGAGAACATAAACCACTTTCACTGTATTGATTCACTGAAATAGGTTAGGGGAATGATTCATTCTTCCCTCGTGAAAATACGGATGACCCAGATTTCGGTGTTGTTTGTGAAATTTTCTCTCCATATTTAAGAACAAGACAAGATGAGACGGCAAAGGTTTCTTCAATAAGATGTATCCCATAATGAGCGGAACGTCAACTCAGTAAGCATAACAGTTGTTTGAAAAAATAATAGCCATTGTTATGCAGCTAAGAGCGAAAATATTGAGAATATACCATAAAAGTAAATGGCAAATTAATTTTCATGGTAACGACTTTCAAGGCATTGAATTATAGTTGAAGGTTACATTCTGTTCATGGTTCACTTCTTATGATTCAATAACAGTTTTCTACTATTCTCCTTATATCTCCGAAAGGAGGTATATAAAATGATCTGATAACCACTATTTTTGCGCTCTTATTCTAGGGGTGTGGATAATTTGCTGACCAAAATATAACCCTGCCAATCACGACCTTGAAAAATATATAATCTAACTAAACTCTGGAACTGAGCCGTTTATATTGGGATGTTCGTGCCACCATATTAAAATTCAAATTCACCCCAATTTGGGGGTAGTTTATCCTTGTAATTTTTCAAAATACTTTGCTGACCGGAGGCTTTTCGTTGAGATATTTTAATGAAACGCTGCAGTATGATTGTACGTAATATATGGTTTGTGCCACCATAAAAAAATCAGATCCGCCCCATTTCATGGGGAAGTTTACTCGTTTACTGATCGATATTTTTCAGTGAAGATATTTGATTATTGAACCGATGCATTATGATTGCAGGTATCATACCCTTTGTGTCACCATAAAAAAATTTCAGATCCGCCCGATTTCTAGGGTAGTTTCTCTTGTGATCTTTCCGAAATCCTTGCTGATCGATATTATTCTGTGAAGATATTTAATTGAAACAAAGCATTATGATTGCATGTCGCATGCCCTTTGTGCCACCATACAAAAATTTCAGGTCCGACTCCTTAAAGGTATATTACCCTTGTAATTTATGAAAATACTTTGCTGACCGAAAATTTTCAGTGGAGATATTTTTGTATGGAGACAGAAAGGGTATGCGATTGAAATCATAATGCTTCGTTTCTATGGAATATCTTCACGGGATGATATCGATTACCAAGTATTTCTGAAATATCACAAGAAGAAACTACATTTAAATGGGGGTGGATTGGAATTTTTTATGACTGAACCAAAACAATGCTGCTTTCAGTTAATATCGTTTCAATAAAATACCTCCACTGAAAATTTTCGGTCAGCAAACCCTTAAAGATTCGAACCTGAAATTTATGTATGGTAGCACAAAGGGTATGCGACTTGCAATCATAATGCTTCGTTTCTATAGAATATCTTCACTGGATAATATCGAACAGTGAGGATGTCCGAAAAATCACAAGAATAAACTACCCTTGAAAGGAGGCGGATCAGATTTTTTCATGGTGGCACAAAAAGTATGCTTCGTTAAGTCATCATGCAGGATTTCAATAGAATATCTCTACTAGAAACCTCCGGTCAGCAAAGTGTTCTGAAATATTACGAGAATAAACTACCCCCAAATTGGGGTGTATTTAAATTTTGAATATGATGGCAAGAAGGTGATTCTCGGTAGATATTTAGTTTGCATTATGAGTATCATAGTCGCACTAAAAGTAAAATTATTCTAGGGATATAGAGCATTATCGTCTTCGAAGCAGATTGACCTCATTGACGTAATGACGTAATTTGTCCATTATATTTGGTCCACGACATCTCTGACTAATGAATGGTCTATTAGGTACGTCTCAATATTGACTCAAAAGAGAAGTAATATTTTTTACGACTTAAAGAAGTCTCGTTAAAGTCAGATTGTCTTGTACACAGGTGGTTCAGTTTTACATGATATAATTCCAGGAAATATTACAGACTAAAAATAATGCTAGTTCACGTTACGAACTATGTTCCAGAAATACTTCATCACGAAAATGCAGTTTGTATAATTATTTCTTTCTTGAAATAGCCCGCTTTGCAAAGGAAAATGTAATATGAGTTCTGTTAATGGAATTCGTATTAGCCCATTGCAGGATAGTTTCAATGAGAACAGTGTAACGCCACTGCATTTGCTCACGATGAAAAGGAATTATCAATGCCTTCTTCAAGCTGTAAAAAAACTCTCATTCAGATTTTCTGTATGTCAGGAGTAACCTGTATAAAATAAATTTTCGATTCAACGAAATATAGCGAAATCCTTCTCTATTTCGAATGATTCCGAAACACCAACATTTTTGGTGATTCGTGTCATTCATGACTGCCACGAATTTATTTCATTTATAAAAAGTTATGGAAAAAAATTAAGGTTTTCATGAATAATTGCTATTAACTGTTACTCCCTATATCAGTTGTACTTATTCGAGCTTGAATCTTTGGCTTGAATCCATAAAATTTTACTCTCATATATTCTAAACATTTTCAAGAATGCAGTCCTTTTATACAGGGTGATTCCAAATTAGGAGTGAACTTTAGAGAAGGTGTAAGTATTTGCAGTATTTCTTATGTCAGCCATTCAGAAGGTTGCTTATGACAAAATCTGCTGGAACGAAACTTGTGAATGCATTCTAACGAAAACTTTTTTAGCTAATGAAGGAGGAGGATGGCAAGTTTTCAAAATAATTTTGGCATAAATTGTGGAATTTGGAAGTTGCCTGCAACTTTTTCGAAAATCACAAGAACTTAAATATCCCAGAATCTGTTGATTTTCATACCAATATCTCCTCCATAGTTCACGATTTTCTTGTATATCTATCATATGGACAATTTAATGTATCATGTTACCCACTTTGCCAGTTATTATGTTATTGTTGTCTAGATTTACTGGCCGCGTGAAGTTGGCGAAAAATTGTTCGAAAAAATTCTGAATCTGTGCTAAATATTGATGATCATATACTTGTTCCGTATACAACTTTTCATGCACCATCATAGTTTTTCAGTTATTCGCAATTCTATGATTTGTTGCCGACTTCACAGTCCACACCAATAATTTCAGATTGCGGAAGTATATAATTTGGTCCAATTTTTTTCTTTCGAAAAAATCTCGATATTTTCAGTAGTTGCTTTTTTATTCGCATTCATAACATTTAGTACCTCGTTTAGTCCCAACTTCACACGAAAACATTTCACTGTCAATATTCGGTAACCAATTTGTTTTAATTTGTTCTGTTAAAATTACTTCAATATCTATTTAAGCCTGAGGTTAGCAAAAAGTGTACACTTCTTTTATTTTTTTTCAAATTTTGTTTTGCGTCAATAATTTGAAACCAATTTGTTTCGTTCGAATGAGTTCCATATCATCAGTATTTTCTGAGTTAATAACAATTTTGTGTTTCACACACAATGCCATTTATAAATCCAATTCGTTATTGAGGTTTCACCATCCCACTGATATTGTTGAAGGCGGCTCCTTCAAAAGAAGGGTAATTATGTGATTATTTCGATAATATAGTTTTGGGATAGTTAGAATATGGTCATATGTCATGTGACAAGAGTGCCGTTGCTTTTTTTCAATAGGTAGCAATTCTTCATGATACATTCGCAGATTAAAAATCGTTTTCGTCTAAATTAATTTGTTTCATAACTCATCATGAACCTGTATCAGCAATCATCTTGAAAGCCATATTGAATCATATATCACTGGAATTTGAACATGATTCATCAAGTGGAACTCTAATTTATCTCATGGAATTGATTCGAAAAAAATTAATAAAAACAGAATATTAGTCTCATCTCATATAGTTACAGAGTCAGATCGAAATCCACATATTCTAAGGCTTTACAACGTCATTTTGGATTAATTTTTGGTTAACCTACAGACTGATTTACACAAAATGATGTGAAATATTTTTATCCATATCATCCTCCACATTAAACAATGTCCATATGATTCGTGCTGAATTTCCGGCGATGGAATGAATTCCGAAGAGGTTTTCATTTCCAATCATTAGCGATTACAATACCAAGATACCTTCCATTAGGTCGGTGGCGATGCGCCGCGAGGGGGTGAGGCTCATTAGTTATTATAGAAATGAGGAGGTCCGTCCTCAATAGAGCCACAGACTTGTGTGGTCTGTGATAGAGCTCCGACAGAAAAAATCTATCCTTAAGGATAGATATTGCCGCGTTGTGTGGCTCCGAAGAAATCACAGAATACAAATCCTGTCACAACACATCTCTAGTATTTATGTGTCAAGCCCGTAGATAGAGGAAAGAGAAGATGAAGTAAACAACACAGAAAAACGTGGCCAACATCTCTGTGTTTATATTTACATTTCTCCAAAATGTCAAAATTGTTTATTCAGTTATTTGTGATATTTAGACCGAAGTAGCTGAATATTTTCAAGTGTAATACAATTATATAGTATTAAGGATGCCAGTAAAGTGTGTAGTTGTGTGTAGTAAATATGCTGAAAAGGAAAATAATCGTTCCGTGCATAGGTTAGTATTTTGCTTTCCTCGCCATTGGCGTACGTCGTCAATATTTTGGATGCAGACATCAATAATATAACTATTTATTCTTAAACCATCTCTTATATATGATTTTTTTGCATTATATTTGTTATATTGATATGTATTATTCGTTTCCAATAAACAATTATATCTACTATGACTGTATACATGAGAGAAAATTGTTAACATTATTTAAGAACCTGCTCCTGAAATATACAATTTGATCCAATACAAAATGATACCAATATTTATTTATTCAAAGATTTATTTATGATCCTTAATCAGCATATTATTTTGGATCAATAGGTCGTTTTGGAAGTTTTCCCAACAAGGTATGATATACGTTAGATTTGGCGCTATTAGGGCCGTATTTATAGTTGTTCCTTGAGGCTTCCTTACTGAAGGCCGCCTTGAATTTGCTCTTCTATGTTTCTATACAAACAAACTTGTATTGGTTTCCATAGAAAAGCAAATTCAAGGCGGCCTTCAGTAAGGAAGCCTCAAGGAACAACTATAAATATGGCTCTTAATGAGTTATTCAATAGGTCCTTGGATCTTTTGTTCAAAATTAAAGCAAATCTTCTCATAGCACCAATATAATGGACTATTCTTGTGGCTTGATCTTTACCAGGAGAGGAGTTTCCTTTCAATTTTTCAATAATATTATGAATCTCTTCCGAATCTGTAGACTGAAAGGAAGTAGTTAGCATAGTCTCTTCCTCGGTGAATTGGACACTTGGTTTTTATTAAATATTGTATTGTCCAAGCGAGGAGTTCAATATTTAAAGGTATTCTTTATTACTTGGATATCAGCTCAGAGGAGTTTCCGTATTCAATATACCTATATCGATACAAGAAACCACACAATTATCTCTTTTCAAAAATAAACAATATACGACCGTGAAATTTATCTAGAAACCATTCAATTATTTGGATGCATTGATATAAGACGTTATCCAGCATCCAGCAATCTGAATATAGTTGCTTATTCGATCCACTTCCTGAATTTTATTCATAGCAATGAAAATATTTTGGTTTCAGGAGAGAAACTCATTAGACTCTTAGTTTTGTCTGAAATATTAACCTGATAAATCAGATTCTGAAGCTTACTTGAAGCATTTTTTGTAATTTGCATGATAAAAGCAAGTTTCTGTGTTGAATACCACCAAAGAACTGCTCAATATTATCACCGTATAAATCTCTTTATACAATTATATCATCATTTCGTTAACTAGTCCAATCCCTTTCTACCTTATGATGCGTACGCCAATGATCGCTTTGGAGAAATGTAAGCAAATATTTGACAACAAACACAAGAGATGTTGGCTGCAAACATTGAGTGAATGATGAAGGGGAATGCTGTATCTTCTCTTTCCTCTATCTACGGTCAAGCCAACAGAAAGCGTAACGAAACCAGCCGATTGATAACGAGAATTGTCCATGTCACATGATTACGAAACTCATCTCCATTCGAGCGTGACCGCGTAGCGCAGCGCCGTGCAACCGACCTAATGGACGGGACCTAGTTCATTCGGGTTCAAACTTTGAGCACAGGGCTCCCGCTCTAGACCGTGCAGCGCAGCGCCGCGCATCGCCACCGACCTTATGGACGGTCAGCTCACTATAAGATATGTCTAAGTAACTGAACCAAACCATATAAATATGAAAGTTGCTAATGATTTAAAATGATGAAACGGATTCCTGCCCTCAAGTACATAGGAAAATATTTTTCGCAAAGCACTCAATGAAATATTCTTGATATTGAAAAGATAATGGCAGATACACTTGGCTTACATACCATGATTTCTATTATTATTTAAAGAGCAAAAGCAAATATCTTCTTCTACATGGTCTGAAAAATGAATATTTTGGAATTTCCAAGTTGAGGGATAATTACTTTGAGATTTCGAGAAGTTTAAGATAATTTTTCTTTATTCCTCAAAAATTCTCTACAATTCACATTCATCAAGAATTGTAAATATTCAAGAAAATAAAATTGTGTGAGTTAATATTTATAAATCTTCCATACAAAATAATCAACAAAATAATCTCTTATATTCATTCCATTTTCCTACGTATATTTTGAATGTCTCCTATGTCATCTCTTAAGGTGAGGAAACATGCATCGAACAATTTCCAACATTTCCTCAGTAATATATTTTCATACAGTCATGAAATTGAATTAGCTTATGGCATTATTTCATTGATAATTCGAGCATATTCAATGGAATGAAAATAACTGATCAATTTTGTTTGCCTTTATATCCCCTGTTTTCTATATTATTTACAAAATATACCCCAGCAAGTTGAGGGATAAATATTTATTCTATTTACCTTACAAAAATTTGAACTACTCTAGTAGGTTGTAAAAAGTTTAAAGTACTAATAAATATATATTTGTACGATGAGAATGGTCCTCAGAACAATAGGCACGTTGAATTTCAATACTAATACACATACATTTCTATGAACTTATGAAATTAATGTCCTCATGCAGTGCAATGAACAGATCTTAAATTTATATATCTATCTAGGATTCTTTAATTTAATTCTAACAGTTTGATCAATTAATAGTTTGACGAAATACAAATGCAATCATCCTGGTGAAGATCTACATAATGCATATTAGAATTTTTAATGTGGCCCTTTTTTATTAGTTATTCCGTGGTTCCCAGGAAATTAACAGGCATACCTGAAGGAATGCATTACATCATTCCAATCAGTACATGAATTAATCAAATATAAGCATTTCCAGTTCATATTTACGAACAAAAAAATTCAACTTTAATCTAAATTACAATACATTCTGCGTGATGTATTTCAAACACAGTTTCTGGTTTAGAATAAGGCACAGACCCCACTTAAGTTCTTCGGTGTACTCATGAACTATGCAAAAATTTTTGATACGAAATGAAATAGGTAGATACGCTTTTTCCCATGAGCCAAATTTCGTGAAAACTTGTAAAATTTGTTTTCTTTGTACTATAAAATCTATCTAGCAAAAATTTTTATTTTTCGAGATGATGGTACACTTCCGGTAGTCAATATTTTCTATTCAGAATGTCAGTTTTCTGTTTGCAACTATCACATATTACACCTGTCGAAGGTTCCGAATGTTTATACCTTCTCAAGTCGATATCTTCCTTTTATATATGTGCATCCATAAAATTAACTTCACTATGATTGTTAAATTTTTCATTTGCTAAACTAGTATAAGAAGGTAAACCACCATTTACTATCTTTTTAACATTTTTCGTTCCGTTTGCTATAGGTCCGTATCCGTTCATTTGATTGACACCATTAGCTGCACCGTTAGCTATACCATTGGCGGCACCGTTGGTTAAGCCATTGGCTACACCATTTGCTTTCCCATTCGATATACCGTTGGCAACTCCGTTAGACACATTTTTCACCGCACCATTTGCGTAACCGTTTGTCATGCTATGTGAAGCACCATTGACGACTTTTTGACTTATTGTTTCAACAGGTACATCCGACGAATGTTTGACATAACCGTTGGATATTGTATCGTTGGGAACAATACTACCGTGTCCGTTCGATTGACTTTGATCTACCCTTCTGTCGTTTTGAATGTAATCGACCAATCCACGTATCACATTTCTGAAGTCTTCTTGAACTGAAACATTGTCAGTGTCTCCATCCACCTGAAAAATGTTATATTTGAAACATAGCCCTTCATATGAAGCTTGAAGTTTTATGATTTCAGTGAACATGGTAATGGTACAATAAGAACCTGAAAAAATCTAGAAAAGCACTGCCGTGATGGCAGCAGCTTTTGAGCGCATGTTCAATGTAGATGTCCGCTTCGGCAACGAATTTGAGAGAAGGTTTGGACCTTGATTACGAAGACCTAATTCGTGAATGGGTAAAATCCACCCAATGATTCCGCAGATATACCCGTTCGAAATTTTATTTTTCCAATATTTCCAAAAATACAAATTAGATAGAATTGAAATCCAGTACTTTATCGAAAATAACAGTTCGAAGGTTCATACAGACTTAAATGAGAATAATATGATAGGAAGATCACAGAATATTAAATATGTATTTGAAAGAAAAAATTTTAAATTTTTTTAAAAATTGTTCTAATGACACGATAGTCACGAAATTCTGTACAAAGTTGTGTTTCAACATCTTTAAACTAGATGCGAAGTTTCATCGTGATTGAATCAGTATTTCTTGAGTTATACCGAAAAAAACAACAATATCGAGAAGAAAACCACGAAATGTCATATATTTTTTCACAATATCTTCTGATCTAATAACCGTATCGAATTGAAACTTGGTACAGTTTTTTTTTTAAATTTACTGATAGTATGATCCTTACAACATTTCGCGAAAAGTTGCATGTTACTGTACTCCAGCAAACTGCCAAGTTTCGATCCAATCATTCCAGGAGTTTTTGAATTATCGCCAAAATAACGTCAAAACTTCAAAAGGCTCCAACTCCGAAACCGTTTGGCCGATTTTGCCCATTAAAGAACTTCACCGTCGTATTTCGAAATACAACCTACCCTGGAAGATTCAGGTCGATATAATTCTCTGTACGACTTTAGTCGTGCATACGGACGGCCGGCCGGCCGGCCGGACAGAATAGATTTTGACACCGGATTCGTCATCAGTGAGTCCAACCTAGTCGTCTGAGGCCATTTTCGGCTCAGTCATCGAAAATTACAAACATCTGGACAAAATGATAGCACGCTGTTTCTCAGAACATGCGCGCAAAAACGTGAATGAAAATAATTATTTATGCACTAACGAAGTTCGCTGATTACATAAACATTTTATGGTTCAAAACAGGAATGATATTCGAAAATTATATCACTTGGAGGTTTTTTCTGAATGCAGATTTAGAATCTGAATATGTTATTCAATGGAGTGAAGCTACATAATGAAAGAGTATCACAGAAATAAAAGGCGATTCTCCTGTGAAGGGAGAAGCTGATAACAGTAACCTTCATAAAGTCAGTCGGTAAGCCTTGGTGGGCTTATCATGCTTTTGTAACTAGAACTGAAGCATCATGTGAAATGGACAACATCCCGTAGTTATCTGACAGGAAAATGAACCCAACCTAACATAACACAGTGAAATGTGTCAAACTTCCATGACCTACCGACTGACTTCATGAAAGAGAATGGATTATGGCCATTAGAACCAGCTGTTTCCCTGTTCATCTTCAACAGTTGGCAGCCTGAATGGGCATGGCAATCTCTACTGAGAGGTTATTTTGGTGACAGATTACTGTTTTGATACTTGGAGATGGAAATATGTCTTATCTTAATTTTGATAAGGAAATAAGAAAATCTTACAATGGTGAGTCTTCCGATCTGATCCATCGTCTTCAACATAGGTAGAGAGGATTGTCTGAAAATTTCGAGTCTTCTTCTGAATGCTGTTACACTATCGTCTAGTCGTCCTCTACCTAATTGAAGTTTACTGCAGTCCAAAAGTACTATTGTAGGTTTCTGCTTGAACTGAAAATAAATGAAATTGGAACATAATTCCCATAATTTTTGGCAGAAGATAGATATAATGTTTCATGCATTGAATTATAAACCATTTTATATTGTGTTCCTACTTCTTATGTCCCTTCAATTTTTCACCGAACATCCAGCAACTACTGTGAGATTAAAAATTTTATTTCAAAGTTTATTTAGAAATTCTTTAAGTTCTAACTACCGAGAGCAATAGTTCAAAGCAATATTTGCATTTCACAATATTATTTTTTTCTCAATATTCCTAATGAATCAACATATTATGTGCTTAAATATAAGGTCCATAATCTTATAGTAAAGGGTTTTCCAATAAGAGGTGTTATTTTGATATTCAAAGAAAAATGCCATTTTTCAATATAAATGATCGGATGTTTATTTCATTATAAAGAAGAAGCTTTGCCGTTAATAGTGGAAAATAACATCAGGTAAATGACCACCACGACCACGCTTACAGAACCATATATTTTTAATGAAATTTTCCATAACCAAATCGCAAAGTGGCTGCCCTATGTCCTCGATAGCCTCACGAATTCCATCTTTGAGGTCTTGAATCGACGCTGGACTATTGGCGTAGATTTTCTCTTTCACGTGGCCCCAAAGGAAGAAGTCGCAAGGTGTTAAATCACAAGATCTCGGTGGCCAATTGTGATCACCTCTTCGAGAGATAACACGGTCCGGAAACTTTTCCCGCAAAAGATCAAAGGTTTCGTTGCTTGTGTGGCACGTAGCGCCGTCTTTTTGAAAGTAAACGTTGTAGAGATCCATACCATCCAATTCTGGCCATAAAAAATCATTATTCATCTCTCGATAGCGCAATCCATTCACCGTAACTGTTGCTCCAGCCTCATTTTCGAAAAAGTAAGGTCCAATGACCCCGCCGGACCATGAACCGCACCAAACAGTCACACGAGAGGCTTTTCAACAATAACTCCCGGGTTTTCCGAGCCCCAGATGCTACAATTTTGCTTGTTGACGAAGCCACCGAGGTGGAAATGGGCCTCATTACTCAAGATGATTTTTCGATGGAATTCCGGATCATTTTCATGCATTTCAACGACCCAATCAGCAAAGACACGACGTGGTTGATGATCGGCCGGCATGAGTTCTTGTGTTAACTGAACTTTATAAGCCTTAATACCCAAATCTTTATGCAAAATACGGTATAATGACGTTTGTGGAATGCCTAATTCCAAAGAACGACGAGGAATGGGCAAACCTGGGTTTTCTTCAACACTTTCGGCTACAGCAGCAATATTCTCGGCTGTTATTGAGCGACGTGCACGGGTTTTATTCTTCACATCACTGACTTGTCCCAACAGCTCGAATTTTCCCACCAATATCTTTATTGCTTCTCGACAGGGTGCTTCACGATGACGCAAAAATGTTCGAGTTTTACGAACCGTCTCTGCCAAATTTTCACCATTTTTAGAGTGAATTTAAATAATTTCAATGCGTTGTTGAAGCGTGTATCGTTCCATTTTTATTAATGGCGTAGTTTCTACTTGTCAAATGTCAAAAAATGACAGCTTCAAAAGTTACATCTACCGAAATAGCGGGCTATTCAAAATAACACCTCTTATTGGAAAACCCTTTAGCTGTTACAGAGTATTGTCAGCTACATTTATGCCATGTTTACAACCATGTTGAATTAGTATTTATTTCTACTCAGTAGGCAAACTCTTGGTGATATGATCACCTTTTACATAGATCATTTTTGAGTCAGTAGTATGAAAAAGAGCTCCTTATTATACAATTAGTTTATAGTCTAAAAGCCAAGACAGGAACATGGTCTAGAGTCTAGATAAACTATGTTCATGTTAACTTACCATAAGGCTTAACTCACACGTATCACATCGCAACCAAAAAGACTGTGGTCGGTCTGCCGCAGGCCAATTACAGTTGTGAGACAACTTTGCTGTCAGGAAGTTGTACGTATGATTAAACATGCCAAATGCCACGAAAAATTTTACGGTGGATTTCGAAGAGGAAAGAAGATGCAATGCTGTGGTTTTAACTCTAAGAAAGGAGACGGAGGGTGATATCGAACTCACGTTACGCCTATGGTCGAAATGGACCGCAGAATGTCGCCCATGTACGATATAATGCGTTTTCTTACTATTTCACTACTTACGACAGCGACAGCAGATTGTGGTCGGGATGTGGTTGGTATGAGTTAAGCCTGATAGCATTCCTTCGCTCACAATACATGATAATTGCATTAGCTTGCACTGGCGGATCCACTAGTATCCACTAAGCATTAATCGAAGATGTTAAAACAAAAGGTATATTTACTGCGAGTACAAGTATGAAACAAGTATATTAAGTACCATTAACATTACACATGCGAGGCTTTATATTGTCGAGTCTGACAAGTTTTTCAGGGATAAGGAATACCACCCTGCGTATAGTATTTAGCGAAATCATGTGAATATTATTCGAACTCACTTTGGCCTCGAATTCTGTAACTTGCTGCATATCTCTCGGGAAACCATCAAGAATGATTCCTGGCACCATGAGGTTCGTCGTAAGATTAGCTTCAACATACTTCATAACTAATTCTAAAGGAACCAATTCTCCGCTGGTAATACATTCCCTGATTCTATTAGCTTCTCTGCTTCTTGGTTGGTCCGGTGACTCTGCTGCTGATCTCAGAAATTTACCTAAACTCACGTGAGTCCAACCTACAATGAATAGAAACTTAATTAGGTAAGTACTCTGAAGCATATCTAATCTGAACTGAAGATTGGTTTTTTTAAAGGCTTGTGAAGTTTGTATTAAAAAAAAAGTTAAGTCGTCAATGGAACCTGCGATCTTCTGCTTCCAGGACCCAAAACCACCTTGAAACGGCACTTTTATAATTTGAAAAGTATTGCTGGCTTGTTACGTATGCGACGAAATTATATTAAATTATAATTAAATATCCTAGGAACACATTATTCAGTTAACTATCGCTTCTGACAGCGCTATAAGAAAGCGAAGAGACGACTCGCGTGCACTTTCAGCTTTGAATGAAATCAAATGATCATTTCTGATTCAGAAGAGTTTCAAACTATATTTTGCCGATTTGTAAAAAATTACTCTGCGCATTTCCTAGCTGAGACTCATACGCTTATTCCACTGTTCAACCCAAATGCTCCATAATAAATTAACCTATCCGTCAAGTGACTTGCTAGACACGAGACAAGCCTTCAAGGTCCCGTCTTGTTTTTGAGACGAGACTTGACAAGATTCCCGTGTATATAAAAAACCGTATTCCATCAAGCAGAGCCGGATCTAGGATTTCAGCGCCCGTGGCAAGAACTCCAGGGTGCCTAGCCCTGCATAGAACCTTTTGAATTTAGATATACACTAGTTTTTTCACCGGGAAGTTCAAATTAGTTTGTTAGGAACTCCATGCTACCGGATTCCGCCTATGAGACAGTTCATCCCATAGCAACGATCCGCTCTTCCAAGTATCAGATTATGCAAACTATTCATTTTCTTTCTTTTCTTTTGAAGTGAATATGTAAGAGATGGTTAGTTCTAATCTGACCATTGTAAAGCTTATTAGGGCTCACAAAATAAACACCTCCTTCCGTAGTGTATTCTTTTCATTAAGCTTTCAATAAAGTTGTGATTAAGAAATCTAGAAAGATAAACTCTTTTTAAAAACGGACTTTCGGAGACGTGTTACATAATTGGCGCTGCTAACAGGATATCGCAACGGGGTTTTAGTTCGAAAAAACCGAAATAAGTTTCCATTGTGAATACGAACTGTGACCGGATCATGTTCGAGGAACTCCCGTTGAGTTTTAACTCTTAGTGCGATATCAAACCAAACCATCAACATCCAAGCCAGAAGGAAGACAATTCCAGAAACAACCACTTCGATACGGAAGGAAGACCTGCACACTTTAGGATGAATATCTTGCTGTTGTAAGTCCATCAGTCCATTCCTCAAACCCATCAATTAAATTCAAATGACAGATATCAGTGAATCTCAATACGAATTGGAGATAGTTGCTGAGAATCAAAAAACATCAGAATCAATCGAATTTATTGACGATAATCAATTAATTAGAAAAAGTAGATTTCAACCCTATCCAAGAAAAAATTTGATACACTCAGAAATGAATAACCAAACTTCTTCTAACCCAACCATTCTAGAAAATCTGTCCAGACAAGACATTCAAGTTCTTTTAAATTCTATGCCGGAATATTCTCCTGGTGACAATTTGTTAATTTTCATAAACGAAATAGATTATCTAGTGAGTCATCCTCAGGGATGATTAAGCCCAGACTTAACCTATGCTTTGAATTTTGCTATCAGATCAAAAATTAAAGGTGAAGCTAGGGATTTCATTGCTTTTCAAAACGCCCTAGATTGGATTCCTATTAGAGGTGCATTATTACAGAGATATGGTGATCAACGAAACGAGGATTTATTAGTATCGTCACTTTCTCAATGCGTTCAGAGAAAAAATGAAAGTTATCTAGATTTTTATAGTAGAATATCGAACAGTTTGAACGATGTTTTACAACATTTGACTTTGAAAATTATTTACAGTATATAAAACATGACATGAATAAATTGGCTTTGAAAACATTTCAAATTGGACTTTTAGAACTCTATAGGACATACATTAGCAATTTTGAATTAAACTCCTTAGAAGAATGTATTAATAAATGCCAACATTATGATAACCGAAAACAAGAATGGGAATACTGCGACTTTCTCAGCAAATCACAAGATGTAAATAAAAAACCAATTTCCCTCCCTCCTCCCAACAACCAATATAGAAATAATCATGAGTATCGAAAACCGATTATTCAAAATCAACATCAGGCAACAAATCCAACTCAAGGTTTTCCGTATCCTATAAATAAACCAATTCCGAAAAATCCAAATTTCCCAACCAACCGACAAGTTTTTGGAACCAAACCAAGTTCAAATTGGATTAAAAATCAACCGAAACCCACTCCAATGTCAATTCCGACACGGAATACATTTAGACAACCCTGCATACCTATGCCTGTTAATACGAGACAATTTTCACAAAATCAACCACAACCAAATTTCATGTAACAGGAACTCTTTAACGTACAATCCGAAAATGAAAATCTTTACGATCTAGAACCTGAAATTTGCGAATATGACAAAATCGCTGATTTTCGAGAAAATTCGGAAAATTATAATGAAGAAGACAAGAATTTTCAGACAGTAGCCTCGAAATTCGGAAAAACATAAACTTACCTTCCAAATATTGATTTAAGAATTCTTATCGACTCAGGTGCTACAAATTCTGTAATAAATCGAAAACCCGCATTTGAAAAATTTTCCCAATTTTTATTTAAAGAAGAGTTTAGCGCATCAGGCTTAGGAAATACAATACAGGCGAATGATAATCTCAATTTCCCAATTTTATACGAACTAGGAATTTTTGAGAATATTCAGTTACATGTAGCAGATTGGCATAAGAAATTCGATGCTTTATTAGGAACATCTGATCTACAAAAATTAGGTGCAAAAATTGATAATAAAAATGATACATTAGAAATCAATGATTTGAATTTACCTTTTACCCTTGAATATTCTTCTACGAAAATCCAACCACGCAAACTTACCCCGAAAAATTTCGTAAAAGTACCTGTCACTATAGAAAACGGTGATGTTTTATTACCCAAACTAAATTTTCAACAATTTTCGACTCCCGAATGCATTGCTCACGCAAAAAATGGATTTTGTTACATACCGATCGCCCAACCAATCGAAAATGAAGTACAAATTAATTTTTCCGAAAGAATACAGTTAAAATCTATTTTTGAAACTGAAATATCTAACCCTCCTCTAGAAACTCAGAATTTTAAACTCGCGAAAAATATCCGAACCGCCCACATGAATTCTGAAGAAAAACGAGAAATTTTAAAACTTTGTAGCAAATTCAAAAATATCTTTTATGATGAAAACTACGATCTCTCATTTAGTAATACAGTCAAACACAAAATTAGAACCAAAGACGAGGAACCCGTTTATGTAAAATCTTTTAGACACCCTCATCACATGAGAAAAATTATCCAAAAACATATTCAAAAACTGCTCGATGACAAAATCATACGTCCATCAATTTCACCCTACAGTGCCCCTGTTTGGATTGTAGACAAGAAAAAAGATGCGTCCGGAAAAAAAAATATCGAATGGTCATAGATTACCGCCGCCTCAGTGAAAAAACTGTTGAAGATAAATATCCCCTCCCACGAATTGAAGAAATTTTGGAAAACCTTGGAAAAAGTTGCTATTTCTCAACAATTGACATGGCGAAAGCATTCCACCAAATAGAAATGGATCCGGAATCTATCGAGAAAACTGCTTTCACAGGTTAACAACGGTTATTATGAATACCTTCGTATGCCCTACGGATTGAAAAACGGCCCAAGCACATTTCAACGTGTTATGGACGATGTATTAAAAAAATATCTTCACATATTTTGTTTCGTATACATGGACGACATCGTCATTTTTTCTAAATCATTACAAGAACACATATTTACCTTTTGAAATTAATATTTCAGAAAATCAAAGAATTCAATCTCAAAATCGAACTCGATAAATGTGAATTTTTGAGTAAAAACGTAGAATTTTTAGGACATGTCATAACCCCCGAAGGAGTATCTCCTAATCCTTCAAAATTAAAAACCATAAAAATTACCCCATTCCACGTACTGTGAAGCAAATAAAATCATTTTTAGGTTTAGTAGGTTATTACCGCCGATTCATACAAAATTTCGCACATATTGTTTCACCATTCACTAAATGTCTGAAAAAAGGCGCAAAAATAAAACCTGACCATACCGAATATTTACACGCATTTCAATTATGTAAAGAGTTATTAACAAATGCCCCAATTTTGGTCTACCCAGATTTTGACAAACCTTTCAAATTAACTACCGACGCTTCAAATATAGCCATTGGAAGTGTTCTTTCACAATCAAATCGTCCTGTAGCTTACTATTCAAGAACTTTAAATTCAGCAGAGAAAAATTATTCCACAATTGAAAAGGAATTACTGGCAATTTTAGATTCCACCAAACATTTCAGACCATACCTTTTTGGACAAAAATTCACCATTGAAACCGATCATTATCCCCTTGTATGGCTCTATAAAATTAAGGAACCCAATTCCCGATTAATACGTTGGAAATTGAAATTGGAAGAATTCGATTTTAATATAATTTATACCAAAGGCAAAGAAAACAAAGTTGCTGGCGCACTTTCTCGTGTTGAAATTAGTAATCGAGAAAACGACGATAATTCATTACTGTAAGACAACGACCTTAATGTCGATTTAGCTTCAATTTTACCAAACACTGCTGAAATACCAGTATTAGAAGATGATGAAGTAGAAAAAATTTTAAATTCAGAAAACAACCAAAATCTGATTAACCAACCTGAAAATCAAAACCAAGATAATAACTCCGATGCTACCATTCATTCCACCCAAGAAGATAACGGAAAAGTTATACCAATCACCGAATCATCTGTGAACATTTACCCAAACAGAATTATTTTGAATATAGGGGAGCAATATAACTTGAAATATACGAAACCTTTACAATGTATCAATAAGACAAAATCGAATGGAAACAGACTTTTCCATCCTTTTTAAAGAAATCTTCAGACCGAATGAAACCTATGGAATTTACTTTGGAGATTATAAGTTACGACTACCATTCGTTCGATTCTGTAAAGAGTCATTTAATTATTCTGTGAAACTTTTTATCAGTAAAATTTATTTATTGGATGTCAATTGTGACGAAAATCAAAAAGAGATTGTTTCCGAATATCATGATAAAAATCATAACGGTACCTCAGAAACCTACAATCACTTATAAAAAAAGTACTACTGGCCTAAAATGAAACAAATAATTACCCAAATTATCAATCAATGTGAATAATGCCTTCAATCTAAATACGAAAGGCATCCTTATAAATTAAAATTTTCCGGTCCCCTTCTAGCGAAAAGACCTTTTGAAGTTATTCACATGGATAACTTTTTTTTTCAAAATTCTAAGTTTTTAACAATTATTGATTTAGTCTCTAAATACGCCCAATCGTACCTTGTGAAAGATGGTACTGGTCTAACTATTTTGAATAAATTACGACATTTTTTTGCTCATCATAACATCCCTCAGAAAATTGTGTGTGACGAAGGGAAAGAATTCCATAATAAAACATTCATCGAATTTTGCAAACTTAACAAAATAAATTTACATTTCACCACTGTAAATAACCCATGCTCTAACTCTCCAATAGAGAGATATCATTCAACTATTCTAGAAAAACTCAGAATTCTTAAATTGAAGAATCGAAATGAGAACCCTTCCAACCTCATGATCACCGCTACTTTAATTTATATTCAATCGATACATTCTGCCACTGGTTATTCGCCTTTTAATTTACTGTATGGACCCTACGATAAAACACCAGAATTCGATTTAACCATGACTGTGTATGAACAATACAATGAAAAGAGAAAACAAGAAATTTTGCCATTTTTCGACAATATCTACGAACGAAATCGAGAAAAAGCACAGAAAAATTTAGATAGATTGAAAGAGAATCGAAATGACCCTCCAAATTCAGACCTAGAAAAACTGACCCTCCCTTTGAAAAAATTACTGTCGAACATCAACAACAAAACAAAATCAGTGGTTTAACTCAGAAATCTCGAGAAACCACAGCTCATATTGAAAAAGTAAAGAAATTAAGAAAAAATATTCTCTCTTTTCAGGATACCAATATCCCTCCTGATATTGACCTGAACCTACCCTTCAGGTCTACAAAATAATAACTAACGGATACTTTGAAGAGCCCTTAAGTGAAGCAAGAATACTTGATCACTATCATAATTTCCTTTTCACAATTAACTTAACTAATTTGATGAATAGTTACGATCAATTGAAACTTAATTTTAAAGAACTTCATGAAAAATATTCCTACGATGAATTTCATCATAAAATCTGCCTTCAGTTGAATGCAACTCATGTCCAGATAGAGCAAATACTTCATTAATTTGAAAACAATTATAAGATTAAGAGAGGTTTGGCTAATTTTATTGGAAAAGGCATCAAATTTATTACTGGAAACTTAGACGAGGATGATCAATCATTTACTTATGACTGAAAGAACAATTAGCTTTTCAATCAAAGAAATACCAAATTTAGAACTCATCAAAGTCAATGAACTTCAATCTATTGAGAAATATCTTCAACAAATTTATAAACCTCAGGAACTATCACCAATTAATCAGGTTCATCCCTACAAAATGTTAGAATTGTCAAAGATATCTGTTGTAGGAACGAATAAAATGATAAGTTTCCTCCTTAAAATTCCCATACTTCAAGAATTCATAGCCAATTACTCCTGAGTGTACCCTATACTCAACCACCAAGATATAGCTATTATTCCACCAAAGAAGTACTCGATAACAATCCATAACCAAGAATATTGGACCAATGAAGCCTGTCGTACCCTAGATAGTTCCATTGTACTGTGCCTCCAGCCACCTGCCAAGGAAAATTGCACTTTATCAACACCAGAATATTGCCGAACAATTCTAATCGACAATGATTTCAAAATTATCCATGTTTTAAAGAATTAACAGTTACTGACTCTGTTCAAAAAATCTCAGATGGTACTAGAAGACTGCCATGGTATCATAATAAAGGAGCCTATCCAAGGAACAAATTCACTGGATTCTCCCTGCAAAATTATCATTGAGAATTCAATTTTTGACGATTCCATTCCAATTTTCGAAATAAAAATCCAAAATATTTCGAAAATTTCTTTCAACTCAAGACAGAAAATTGAGCTTCAGTTAAGGCACCTGAAAGAGCCAGACTCCAGACTCGATCCTACAAGAAGCTGAGAAACTTTTGGACCAACCCATGTACCTACATCCAATATCTCAGTTAACACACTATACCATAACTGAAATTTTGCTCTGTTGCATAATTACTGGAATTTTCATCGTAACGATTAACAGAGCAAGGATATGAGACCTTTTGTACAAACCAAGGAGAATTATCTACATCGATATCAAGAGCCCAGGTGAATCCTCTGACAACGAGGACGTTGCCGTCTAAAGGGGGAAAGTGTTTGGAACTCCATGCTACCGGATTCCGCCTATGAGACAGTTCATCCCTTAGCAACGATCCGCTCCTCCAAGATTATGCAAACTATTCATTTTCTTTCTTTTCTTTTGAAGTGAATATGTAAGAGATGGTTAGTTCTAATCTGGCCATTGTAAAGCTTATTAGGGCTCACAAAATAAACACCTCCTTCCGTAGTGTATTCTTTTCATTTAGCTTTCAATAAAGTTGTGATTAAGAAACCTAGAAAGATAAACTCTTTTCAAAAACGGACTTTCGGAGACGTGTTACATAATTATATATTTATTTTCAAGAACCCACTGTGTCTGTCGATGAAATAAAGGGTAGTTTGAGAGTAACTGTACATCATTTGATGGTAAATGGGATGATACCTTGGAGGGCCAAAAACAATATTTAAACATGGCTATGTCTATTGGTTCCTAGGATGCAGAATGATTTATTGATTTTGGCAGAACCTTTAGATGTCAGTAACAATATTTCAATAAATAAGTCATAGGCATATATTCAATTAATAAATTCAATATCATCAACATTTTATTACATTATGCAGGGCTATAAGAGCTCTAAATATCAAGAGCGTCCAATTATTTTCGATGAAACAATTCAATGGTTGGTGTATGGTTTACGTGAAGAACAGTATGATAATTACGACAAATTAAAATTGAATGTACAGAGTGTTTTATTTGGCGCGGAAATAGAAATCGAAATTTAATAGTCCTGGTCTGAACTATTTTTTTATGGTTCATAAGAACCTAACGATGGCCTCAGATGAAAATACCTGCCAATTTTGAAGTTCATTCGTTGAATGGTTCACCAGTTATAGCCATCTAAAGGTACTTTCGAAATCAATAAATCACCTTGTACCTCAGAAACCATTAGCATTAGACCTTATCTAATAGTTGTTTTGTGGCTTTCTTAGGTACCATCTATTCCCCTGTGAACGATGTTCAGTTACTCGCGGTCCACCTGTATAAATAATAATGGGCGGCAATCCTATCGAGTAGATTCTCTGAACATTCACCTGTGTCACTTGAAGCTTGAGAACAGAGTGCTGCTTTATTACTTCCTGGTCCTCCGATCACCCAAATCACTGGTGGCCATCCGTTCTTCACGGGGGTTGAATAAGCCTCTGAATTGTTTCCATTTACAGATATTATTTGAGTTTTTGGTCGCTCCTGCTCGTTTGGGGCACGCTCGGATTCTTTTCCCTGGGTTATCGAGGCGAAAGATTGCTGTGGAAGGAATTAATTCAATAGAGAGTGGGTTAGATACACTGAATCAAAAAATAACATCGAGAATTCGGCAAAAAAAGCGCGATTTTTATTTTTTGACGCGTACCTAAGTACGAAACTTTACATCAAGAATGAAAGTATAATATTCTCAGAAAATGTTATCAACATTTATACAAAACATAATAAATGTGTTGGACGACTCCGAAACTGAATACCCTTCTTGTACTCGTTTTGGCATCGACGAAATGAGATGGTCGATGTCGATCATATCCCACACATTTTCAATGGGATTTAAATCTGGTAAACGAGGTGGCCACGGAAAATATTAAAGTCAGCTACTTGAAGAAATTGTATAGTTCGACGAACAATATGGACATGTGTGTTGTCTCGCTGGAAAAGGACGTCTGGACAGTCATTTTGATGAGGCAGTAGGGTGTTTTGAAGGACATCGTCAACATAACTGTCATACTGCCTCTAATAAACAGGAGTGTTGACCGTCTCCCCTGAGCAATAGATTTCCAAACCATTTCTTCAACAATACTCTGTACATGTCTCCCAACAGTCATCGCAATATCACGTCGCTCCCCAGGGCGGCGTGCATACCAAGATAGAATCGTGATTCTTCACTGAATACGACATTATGCCATTTTGTATCCCACCGCTGTTGACGAAAGTGTCCGCAGGGGAATGCAGCACTAATTCTGTACGGTATGAGAAGAATATAGAGGCTCGAATAAGGCAATACAACGTACGTATAGGAAAGCTCTAACGTTTTCTCCCAATCCTTGAACAGTGATTTGACGCGTAGTAGCATAACGATCTCGTAGAGCCACTTGCCTGAAACGCCTATCTTGACGTTGTGCGGTACGTTTCGGTTGATCAGTTGGCATTCTTCGTATTTCCCTACCTTCCTTTGTCCTCATACGAAACACACGCATTACTGTCATTGCAGTATAATTAACACGAAGACTAAATTCGCGAAAGGACAATCCAACATCCAACATGGTGTGAATTTTAACGCTTCGAACTCGAGGTATTTTGTTGCGCCTGCCGAGCAATTTCTAATGATAACTGTACCTACTATTCAGGTTTCGTGTATCGCTTTCTTCACAAACAAAATGACCAAAGAAAACCAGTTCATGCAAACTAAACGTTGAAATCGTTATCATTTAATATGGTTAATAGATTGACAGCGGGTTTCACAAAGTTCTGATTAACGTGATGGTTCTGATCAAAACAATTGTATATACAATTTAAGTTCATTTTCAGCAATACTATAGAGTATCAACGCGTTTATCGTAGGATCAAGCTTTCTGAAACCCACTGTAAATATTCTGTTGACTATTTCCCTCGTCGTGATTTCCACCAATCAGAAGCGCGATATTTTGAATTACAAATGGTGTCAGCAGTTTATTCGAGTTTAGCGCGGCAAAACTTGACAGTTGTTGTCACCAAAAATTACAATACCTTTGAAAACCTATACATATATGTTGCGTTCCGATATTCCCAATCAGTACTGGCCAGTATCAGTAATTTCGAAACGCTTCGTACTGATACGAAGAATTACCAAAACAGTGCCAGTAAAATCTACTGTCAAAATTCACTGACAAGTACTGGTCAGGAATATCGAAACTCAACTAATGCATGCAGAATAATCTGTTACTCATGAAATAGTCTTGTCAAATACAATTCGGGCATCTAATTTTTCCTGTGAAACAAATCGAGAAAACACATTGCAAAGTAATATTTTTTAACAAAAAGCATTCGTGCAGGTGCAAAAATCCTCGTCTTCGACTCGGATTTTGTTGGTATCATCACGCATGCTTCTTGTTAAAATATTACTTAGCAACGTGTTTTCGATTTTTTCGGAAAAATTAGATGCCCTTATGATACCACTTATGACTAATGCCATTGCGGATTGCAGGATTGAACTATTTGCAAAGGGCAGTTCCTTGAAAAATAGATTAACTAATGAACCATACAAAAACGATATGAACAATAAACAAACCGAACTGTGACGTTTCAGAGTACGAATATGTAAATTAATTAGATTAAATTTAATAAGATGCCCTTATGATATGACTTACGACAAAAATAAATTTCGCAAAGGATGCGACGCTTTTAAAGGCCTATTACACTATCCAATCTCTAGGGCCCGGTATGCCGGGTGCCCGATTTGCCGGGTAGGGTGTCGCTTATTACACTACCCTAGATACCGGTCTGACTTCTGTCATCTGAACGTCAACGTGGCGACATTTACGAATATCCAATCGTTATGTCCCCGAAATTATCGAAAAGACAAAAAGTTGCACTAGTGGCGAGTTTGGCGGTCAGTACCTCGAAATCCACCAAACGGAAGGAGAGGGGAATATGGGTGGAAAAATATTTGCTCCTCAGAGAAAAACTCTCAAATAAGCAAATACTTCATTCTTTAGACCAAACAGATTCACGGAACTACTTGAGACTAAAAACAGACTAATTTGGAGAGCTACTTAACTTAGTAGCTTCGTTAATAAAAAAGATGAAACCATTTTGAGAGACAGCTTAAGTCCACAACAAAGACAGGTTGTCACATTGAGATTTCTAGCCACTGGAGACCCTTATCAAGATTCGAGATTTAGTTCTTTGATATCTCAACCTCTCTTATTAAACATTATAACCTTGACTGTTGTCGTTTCATCGAAGTTTTTAGATATTTTCTTAGATTTCTAAGAGAACCTTATAGCCATCATTCCTCAAGTCTTCATTGACATAGTCTCTGTGGTCTTTCTTCCACAGATACGGCATTTCCCTGTATATTTCCATTATATTAAATAAGATTGCTTTTTCTCTTGCGCACGACATCTCACAGAATGACGCATTCAGGCTTATGACACGTTTATGTGTATTGTACGCTCTCTGCGTAGCTATGCGACTGAGCTCCCTAACTCCCAAGCGCGTATTAAACTGCACGGTATGCCGGGTCCGGCAGATTGGGTCTATTCAATCGCCCTAGATCAGGAACCTAAATGCCGATTCTTTATTACACTACCCGGTCCTTGCCTGCCGGGTCCTGGAGATTGGATAGTGTAATAGGCCTTTTAATATCACTAATACTAGCTATGAGAACCACTCCGCATTGACCATTTTGCTACAATTTTCAGTGTCAAATATGTATTGAAAAATCAGATCGAATGCAATAATAATATTGAATAATTGCCCTACTCATTTTTTTATAAGTATAATGCGAATTTTCATTCTAACTTCTGCTTTATATAGATTATCCAAACATACTAAAGAGTGGCTTCGATAAATAGTTTTACAATGAGATTCTTCATAACCGATGAAATATCCTTTATAAGTTCCCAGAGGGTCGTTCGTACGTACTCTTACGGAACAGCATGTATTAGAGCACAGATATTTAAAAGTCTGCTCCTTACCCTTGTGGGAAGTTCTGTAGATACATCGCCAGGTATCGGAGCAACCTTTCCATTGCTGAAAACAGGTGGATTGTCTTGCTGACCCAAAATTCGAAAAACGCTGGATTTAAAGTCAGTATAAACTTCTGAAGGATGTCGTTCGCCATTTATCTGAAAAATTCCATACATCATTCATCAAATTCATCTCATATAGGTACTTCATGTGTGAACATCCAGTAAGAAATTAGGTAACTTAATGGAAGAGATGTTTTCTCTTTGCACTAAAAATTTAATCGATATTTATTGCTCCAATTCAAGTCTTGTAAAGTTGTGAGGTGAAATTTCAAGGAATAATTAAGTATTCTGAAATTTTTGATTTTTGAAGATAAACTCTATCTGCATTTTTTATGTCAATTCATTATAGATTTATGGTTCGGAGAGTCTACAAGTGAAAAATCGTTTGAGTAGGATTAAAGTGACTATTGAAGAACATGTGTCATAGTTATGAAAAACTTCACACCAAAATTCAATAGACGACTTTGGTCCAAGTTGCCAAACCACAAATTTCGTCCAAAATTACCAACACTGGGGAAGGGAAATTTCAGAATTTCAGATTTATAAATATCCGTAAACAGTAACTCGGCTCATCGAACAAGATAATTACTTCCAAATATAGGTTTTTGTTGAGCTCATCCCCGATTGGCTGAAATTTAAGTTGGGATTCCTGATTTCATGTCGATAATCCAGTTTACATAGTAGTTGAGTTCCGATATTCCTGGCCAGTACTGGCCAGTATCAGTAATTTCGGAACGCTTCGTACTGATACGAACAATTAGCAAAGCAGTGCCAGTAAAATCAACTGTCAAAATTTACTGGCCAGTACTGGCCAGGAATATCGGAACTCAACTGATATATGTTCCGCAAATCAACTTGGATATTTCGCTTGCCGGTTTTCTGTTCCGTAAATATGAAATATTCGGTTGGTTAACTAAGGAATTTGATTGATGAAAAAGAAATCTTTCTGCCACCAGAACTACAGTCAATGTTCTATATTGACATATCCATGGCATAGAACAATCTATATTTACCTTATGATCCATAGACCATACTTAATAATTTTTTCATAGTTGATTATTGTCTCCTTCATGTTCTATGGATAATAAAGTAAATGACGATTATTCTATGCTATAGATATGTTACCTAAGAATATTGTCTGTCGTTTTGGTATTTCAGATGATGTAAGTAAAACATGGTGTGCTGATCTGCTCATCTGTGATCATATTTACCAATGATGACGTCCCTTTTTTCATTCAAATTCAAAGCACAGAATATATATTTCCTTGAATTTGAATGAAAAAAGTGACGTCATCATTAGTAAATACGATCACAGATCAGTAGATGAGTACACCATGTTTTACTTACATCATGGGTATTTCATATTTACGAAACAGAAAACCGGCAACCGAAATAACCAAGTTGATTTGCGGAACATATCCTATGTAAACTTGCCAATATCGACATGAAATCAGGAATCCCAACTTAAATTTCAGCCAATCGGAGGTGATCTTAGCAAAAACCTGTATTTAGAAGGAATTATCTTGTGTGAGGAGCTGAGGCACCGTTTACGGATATTTATAAATGAATCATTTTATCAATCAAATTTATCATGTCGAATTTGTTCTGAAATTCCCGTTCCCCAGTGATAGTATTCTGGACGAAATTGGTGGGTTGGCAACTTGGACCGAAGTCGTCTATTAATTAGGAGTTACCATGTCAAAGCTAATTGATTTTGCAAAATTTAACAGCGCTTATCTTTCTACCACAGTCGAAAAATGGTAAATGAAAAAAATTATATAGTTCTTTAGGTGAATCAGGAAAAAATATATTAAATTTTATGAATAGGGGACAGTGAGCAAAATAATGAGTAGACTTGCGAAGAAGATTCGAAATGGAACTTTTGAACCAGTTTGTAGACAGCTTGTGATTATACGTCTTCTTCAATACCTGCATAATTTATATCAGTTTGTCATTATGTTTTTCTTTTATATCTATAAAGCCGATCTACCCATTTTGTTGACATCACGACAACCTAACATCAATATATCGATTGGAATGAACGCTTTACCAGAGGTGATTTCCTGTGCGACTATTGAATAGGGATGCATGTCCAGTACAAGTCACTGGACATTATAAATTATAAGAAATTGTATAGAGATTGATTATATTTGATTTCATGCTAAGAAAATTAGGGGGCAAGTTGTAGTTTATTATTTTCAGATAAAAAGGTTCGAAATCGAATTATCAATTATTCTTTGTTTTCTGCTAGCATCTGAGAGCGCTGTCATTTCTTCTATCCAATAATGGTAATCTGATAGTTTTGAATCAACCATGGCCGTATACCATCACCATAATTCTAGTTACAATAAATTCAAACTCACTTTGAACTGCTGGAGATCCCTCTACAAGACCGATAACTTCAGAAAATAATAACTTGAATATTTGTAATTATAGAGAAAGGTTTACGGGGTACAAAAGGAACAATTCTAGGAGAGCACTGACGTGGATTCAGGAGCTTTCAAGCACTTTTAAGTTTCAAACCCATTTGATCACGAAATTGTTCATGAAGATTCCCGATAGATCTGTATTTTCGAAAAATACAGGTACGGAATTACTGGGCGGATTTCAGCTACGAATTCGACCTTTAAATATAGAGTCTTTTTTTCCTTCGGAAAATATTTGTTGAAGGGTTTACCTAGTGGTCAATCGTAACCAGAATAAAACAATTTTGAAACAGTACTTCTGAGGAAACGAAATAGAATCAGGAGATAAATACCTAAATGCATACATAAAAGATTCGTTTTTCTCGTTCGGATGGGTACAGTCGCGTAAAATTTTCAAATAACAACGAAATTCGACATATTTTTTTCCTAATAACTCCGGACACAAGCATCAGATCGAATTGAAATTTGTGAAACTGTTGTGGAATACTGATTTCAAGGTCTGTGCCGAATTTCATTGGAGTCTGGTCAATGAATCAGAAAAAACCGTTTTTTTTTCGATGAAGAAAAGAGAAAAAAATTGTCCACAGAAATTCACATTTTTAAAATTTTCTAACCACTGGATCAATGCGAAATTTTGCACCGAGTTGCGCGTTGATATTCGAGAGTTGATTACTAAGTTTCAATCCAATCGCATCAGTACTTCATGAGATATCGATGAATCAACCTCAATATTTCATATAGGTATAACTCCAAAACTATTCAGCCGATTTTGCTCGGTAACGAACTTAACTGAGATATTCAAGATCTTAACCTAACCTGGATATTTCAAGACTCCAGGTCATAATCAAATTTGACCACGGATTCTACATCAACCTAGACGTTTAAGACAAATTCAGCTCAAAATCCGAAAATTTCATATAATGTGTTCCCCAGAACCAGCGCGTAATAATGTTCTGAACTATATCTTAACATTTTCCACCGAAGTCTACATCCTCCGATGAATTCACGAATCAAAAAAAATAGATGTTTTTTTTTCGCGCGATATAATGGGCCGCAATCGAAGTTTTCGCCTTACCTCTATACCTACATGTAGCAACATTTTTGTCTTTCTTCGATTCTGCCCGAAATAACCGAACAATACCCTCACAGCGAACCACATTCTTGATTGTCCTTTTGAGGTTAAGCTACATATCAAATCATAAATTTTTTATTTTCTCTATACGTATACAGGGTGTATCTGAATAGGGGTTGAAAAATTCCAAAATGTGTATTTTTATTTCCAAATAATATTTATCAAGTTTCGTGTCTTCAGCTTGATATACAGGGAAAATAAAACAACTTTTCTGTAAATTTTCGGAGGGGTGTAACTTTTCCGGGTGTGAGGTTTTTCAAAAAATTGTATATCAAATATCCACCTGAATTTTCATCACAGAATCACCCCTTAAATTTTTTTGGTGTTATTCAGATCCACCTTGTATATGCTTTGGAACTGAGTTTTCATACATATCATATCATCGATGTTGTATATGTAGACAAAAAATTTCAGCAGTATATGACAGATGGTTGCTGGGATACCGAAGATATAGAAAATATTTTTTAATTTTCAGTGATATCAAAATTTTGGTCTTTCCCTTCGAAAGTTAACACATAAAGACGGCCGGACAGAGTTGATTTTGACAACTTATTCGTTTTCAGTGAGTCCGACAGGGCTGGGCAGTATTTCAATTACTTGTAATTGAAATACGTATTTGAAATACGAATACGTATTTTGTATTTGTATTTCAATTACTTCTTGAAAATGTATTTTGTAATTGGTATTTCAAATACCTGACGCTGAAGTATTTTGTATTTTGTATTTCGATACTTTTGTCTTCGAAATACTTTCGAACAAATACATCTATCGCTGAGCGCTCTACATAAAATAGTCCCTGAATCTCCCTTCAGATGGCGCGACGTTCATCTGCTTCATCTAGTTCTTTTGCTAGCAATCATATTTTCGGAAAACGGAAAGGAAGAAAAGGTCCTGCGCAATGATCATTTCACCACGGAGTTAGAGTTAGTCAACTACTAAAAACTATAACAGCAAAGAGCTTACCATCCTTGAACATTATCCTAACATAAAAAATCTAGAAAAGGACTGACGTGAAGTCAGCAGCTTTTACGCGCTTGTTCACATTGCGAAATGGTGACTTGGGAATTTCAATTAAATAGGAAAATTTCCAAAAAAATATTTTTTTTGAGAATTTTTCCATGGATAATTCTTCTTATTGACACGGTTCATATTCCAACCAAGTTTCATTTCGATCAGATAAATATTTTTCGAGTTATTGAAGAATCAAAATTTCAAATGGCTGTAGCACAAAAAACATTCGGCAGATTTGGCCCATTAACGAACTTAACTGAGATATTCAGGATATCAACCTAAGCTGAAAGTTTCAAGACTCTAGGTCCTTCCTTTCGAAAGTTACAGCGCACACGGGCGAACGGACAGAATCAATTTGGACCACGGATTCTGCATCAGTGAGTCCAACCTAGTCGTTTGAGACCAATTCCGACACAAAATTCGAAAATTACAGACATAGTGACGAAATTGTAATGCGCTGTTCCCCAGAACAAGCGCGTAAAAATGTGTTCATACAATATAACACAAGTTTCTGCCCATCAGGACCTGTAGAAAGATTGTTTTCTTTAGCAGGTTTTATTCATTCCCCAACAAGAGGCTGTTTGTCTGATACTACATTCAAAAATCTTGTGTTTTTGAAAGGAAATTCTTTATTTAGCGATAAAATAGCTGAGCTGAATTAGTTGTACTCTTTTCACATTTTACGTAACACCTGAATGTGTTTTGTAATTTGTATTTCAAATACAAATAGTTAAAATACTATATTTTGTATTTTATATTTCAAATACCCGACTTGAAAGTATTTTGTATTTTGTATTTCAAATACCTGCGAGAAAGTATTTTGTAATTTGTATTTCAATTAAGCCAAGCATGTATTTTGCCCAGCCCTGGAGTCCGACCTAGTCTTTCGAGACTATTTTCGAGAAAAAATTCGACTATCAGAGACATTCATACAAAACAATAGCACGAGGTTTAAGAAAAAACTGAATTAAGCTGAAAAGAATATTTCTGTAGTCTGGAGAAATATAAGTTCGAATCAATTAAAATCTATTGTTTCCAGGAGGATAGATCAACGATTCACAAGTTTATTTAAAAATTTCGTGACTGAAAATTCCTTCCAAGCGCTCCGATATGTTTTGATCATAAGAAAAAATAAGGATCAATATAAAAATAGCAAAATCCCGAAAACAAAGTCGTATTCAGGGAATATTATTTATTATTTCATCAAGGCAAACATAACTTCATCAAAAGTATGAACTCTAAAATAAAAAAATCGATTTCAAGCGATGGACAAAAGCTCCGGTTAAAGTTACGGTTATCCAAACTGACCTAAAACAATTTCAAGCGATGGACAAAAAGTTCTGGTTATAGTTACGGTTATCCAAAATGACATGTTGGCAAAGGATAGTCTGACAATTTGGATAACCATAGCTATAACCGGAGCTTTTGTTCTATCGCTTGAAATCGCTTATTTCGACAAGGGAAAATATGTCAATGTGGATAACCGTAACTATAACCGAAGCTTTTGGTCCATCACTTGAAATCGCTTGAAGAACCTACGTGGTCATATGTTAACCTTCAGAAAAATGACCGTCATTTTCTATCGAATTCATGAAATATAAAATAATTATGCTCACCGTTAACAATAGTCCATTTTGATCAAAATAATCTGCAACTGGTGTTACATTTTTGTAAAAATTATTCAATTCCATACGAGCTAAGGATAATACCACTTGTCCTAATTTGGCACCATAATCTATTTGTCTTTCTAAAACCTTTTGCCTCCACGAAATGAGAATTGCTCCACTTACCATTTGGATCTTGAAAAAGAATGAATTATTTGAATCGATTGATCCTAATTAATTGAATTCCACAAGTTGTAAAGTAAAGCGATAATGAAACTTCTAAGCAATACTTACTTTTTCTGAGTACTCTACTACATCTCTCATATTTCTTGGATATCCAGATATAATGTAAGTTTTGGCTTTAATCGCCATTTTCATTTCTAACATGAGTACTTCCGTGACGGTCTTGCTGGATAATAATCCAAAGTCTTTCATATCTGTAAAATAATTCCATATTATTGCAAATTATGCTTTCATCAAAGAATATTGTGTGATGAAGAAATTCACTGATGAGAAGCCATTAGATTTCGCTTGCTTCACAATCGTTGCTAAATCGGTGACCCATCCATTCTTGAGAAATAGTTCTCCCGAATTTCCGCATGAAGCCTCGGGTCATCCGAACCGAATAGTGCATTTCAACACGATCACATCTTATGTGGATTTTATGGACACGAAATTCCTGGTGAATCTTGAGGCTGATTCCACCCATTCAAGAAATTATCTCTCGTAACTGAGGCTCGAACCTATCATTTCTCTCCCGGAAGATTGTGCGAACGATCGAATTGAAAAAAAATCACTGTAAGTAATTGACGAATTGACTTGAAAAGAAATATATTGGCGAATCCACTCTTGTCTCGAATGGCAACTCATAATAACAGCCGACTGGTAGAATGTGCATAATACGAAAATTCACTTACAGGCGCTTATAACGTCAAGAAATGGTTATAGAAAAATTTTTGCTATCTGATTCGATGAATAAATCTGGAAACATTAACTTTGCTCTCTTACGAAAGCTTAGAGGGGCCTATCATTTGTATATGAATTCATCTATGGCTTCATACTAAAAAGCATGAATTCATACAAAAATTTATGAAATCATAGTAAAAAGTATGAATTCATAAAAAAAACTATGAATTCATTGGAAATAGTATAAATTCATACAAAAAAGTATGAATTCGTAGTCCGCCGTGTTTGTGTATATGTATTATACTTATGATGATTTTTTCAATAATGGAAGCTGTTCTCTGCTGGAATAATTTCAGAACTAAAATCAACACAAGGAAAAGGCTTTTTGTGATCCTTACTGAAAAAAAATCATAACGATGGTTTTTCTTCGAGCCGATTTCAAAGGAATTCGATGTAAGACCCGAACTGTATGCATTATCCTGAGATCCAACTTTCATGCTTTGACATCAAGAAAAATTTCCGTAATTTTCGTATTTCTTACCAAAATTGGTCCAAATCGCACAGAACGAGCCATCGACTCGAAATTTTCTGGGAAGGATTCCTTTCAAAATAGGTATATATTTATACTTATGGAGTTTCTTTCCTCAGTATCTCAAGAGACAGTGATGCGATCAGATTGAAAGTTGATAATTCATCAGAAAAATAAAAAAAAAATACTCTAGATTTTTTCCTCGAAAATTGTATATTTCAGAAAAGAAATGATCCTATTGAATTGAAACTTCATGATGAGTTAGGAAACGCTTATGCGTTGCCTAATCAGTTTTCACATCCTGATAAAAAAACTTTTGCGATCTTTTCATCAATCATTAGCTGGTCCGCACACAACTATACACGAACCTTCTAGCTCTTATCTTTCAACCAAGTACTGGATTTCAATTTCATTTTGTTTTGGAAATATTGGCCAAAAAAATATTGAATGGGTATATCTGTAGAATAATTTGCTGGAATTTACCCATTCACGATTTAAAATTGTTTGTAATTATGGTACAAATCAATTCAAACCTGCATTATAAATATCTTATCCTTAAACTTCATCTTTATCGGCTATTATTGTGTTTAGTACGATTAGTTACAATCATGTAATGTATAATGAACAATAAAGTGAGGTGTAGCACCGAATACATTCATAAACTATTTAATTGATTCGCCATTGGTTCATTCGAGGTCTGCCACAAGAAAAACTTTCTTGATCGCTATGATGAAGAGTTTAAAGTTGTAATTGAATCAACACAACCCTTGCTTTGTGTGAACCAATACAATTTCTGCCCCTCAAACCTCCCATTAGTTCCCAAGATGATCTCGTTAATTTGTCACACTCAGTGGATTACGGAATTCACACTTCTTCCAAGGAATTCATGAATTTGGTATGAATTCATAGATTTTAGTGCGAATTCATGATTTTAAGTATGAATCCATACATTATAATGTATGGAGTTTTCGATAAAATTCTACCATGGTCCTTCTAAGCTTTCGTACTCTTTCGATACCTGCGTTCAAATACTTTCAAACCATTACCCAAAGTTTTGATTTCTATATTTTCTCGAAAAAATGAAATTTCTTATCAAAAACATGGAATTTCGATGAAATTTTCTTCACTCATTCAAATATAGGTAATGTGTCACTAATCTTATAGAATATCAATGACATTGGCTGAATATTTCTGAAGTTAGAGCAGCGTAAACTCACTACAATTTTAGGAAAACACACAGAACATTTAAATCAAGAGTCATGGAATTTCAAACACCGTATTCCAACTCATGACGCCTGATCTATAAACGCTGCCCCACTGGTCACCAGACATCCTTTATAGTAGTAATTTCAAATCTTCATTTTGTGTTTGACTTATATTGCGTTATATATTTTGTTCCATCTAACGTTTCTTCAACTCTTACGATTGGTGAAATTAGGCATGGATATGTATGGTTGAAATATAGTATGTATCAATTACATCAGACAAGAACAAATGGAGAACTTCTTCCAAGTCGTGTGTGAAAGCATTTCGAATTCATAGCTGTGGTCACGAGAACTTTAATTTCTTTATGAAATTTAAGTGTTATTGCCTGAATCATGAATTATAGTTTCACATTATTATAGTTTATGAGTTTCATTAAAGCATGTTTTTGACCCGTACGTAACGACAAGATAATAGGACCTTTTCATATAAATAATAAATAAAATTGGATTGGTTTTGGGAAATCCTCGGTGAGATTATTGAATTAATCGGTCTATTATACCCTTTAATGATGAAAATTGAGTCATGCAGCGAAAAAAGAATCCTTCCTCATCGTCCCTGATATTTATGAACTTTTCCCCTTTTCAATGACGAAGAATTCAATAAAGATAGCTGTGATAACGCCGTTCAAAGCTTTTTTACGGAACTACTATAATTTTAGATATTTCAACTATAAAGAATCTCGAGCACAAAGAAGATTAAACTCAAATCTCCCTTCTAAAATGTGTCTCCTTTTTGACAAACAGGGTGTATTTCGAAATTTATACATTATTTGTGCCACAACACTAACACTTTTTGACATATTAGTTTCATATTCGACAAAAAGTGTATTGTAAACCATAATAAATTATACAATAAATGTTTCTTGCGCACTGCTGAGAAAAGTGACCCCTTCATTCTTCCCAAACTATGCGTCCCTGATGGAATTGTAATTGAATCACAATTTTCTTTTTATTCAATACTCCCTTCGTGAATATCGTACTTATTTTTAACAATAATTTGACTATTTCTCGAGGTTTTTCATGTTAAACATGGAGCTGGATCATTATTTTGATTGAAGTTCAATTTTCGAAATAGCTGCGATCTAATGATTTTAAACCCCAAAATAATTGATCCACATTAACATCAAAACGACGCAGCTTCATGTTTAACTGGAAATATCTCGAAAAAAATGTATTTCATCGCCACTACTTACATAGAAAGTACCTATTACAGAATCTAAAATTCCGATGAAATCACAATTCTGCCTGTGTCTTTGAATTTCTGAAGAATCAGCCATACACCTGTCGTAGGTCTCGGGTGATAGTCAGAAAAGTGAACTTAAAATATTAAGTAGGGTTTGTAATATCTTCGCTTGCTGCCGAATATGAAAATAGTTTTAATCAACAGAAAAAACTCGAATCAAACATTTTACAACAAACAACCCTGTATGTCCTATGTCAGACAGACGACATATTTCATCAAGGTGATTTGAGTTAAATCTTGATTGTTTGTGCTCAAGAGTCTATAATTGAAATATTCTCAATACTCATGATACACCCTCTATAAATTCCTGAATGGCTATCCTATTCTATTTCACTTGGTTCCGATTAAATTAAACATTTCAGCCATGATGAAGCCAATTGTTCCAATAAAAGGCGTTATTTTGATATTCAAAGAAAAATGCTATTTTCAATATAAATGATCGGATGTTCATTTCTTTATAAAGAAGAAGCTATGCCGTTAATAGTGGAAAATAACATCAGGCAAATGACCACCACGACCACGCTTTCAGGGCCATATCCATTTAATGAAATTTTCCATAACCAAATCGCAATTCCATTTTTGAGGTCTTGAATCGACGCTGGGCTATTGGCGTAGACCTTTCACGTGGCCCCAAAGGAAGAAGCCGCAAGGTGTTAAATCACAAGATCTCGGTGGCCAATTGTGATTACCTCTTCGAGAGATAACACGGTCCGGAAACTTTTCCTGCAAAAGATCCATGGTTTCGTTGCTTGTGTGGCAAGTAGTCTTGTTGAAAGTAAACGTTGTCCAGATCAATACCATCCAATTCCGGCCATAAAAAATCATTAATCATCTCTCGATAGTGAAATCCATTCACCGTAACAGTTGCTCCACCCTCATTTTTGAAAAAGTAAGGACCAATGACTTCGCCGGACCATAAACCGCACCAAACAGTCACACGTTGAGGATAGAGAGGCTTTTCAACACTAACTCTCAGGTTTTCCGGGCCCAGATGCGACAAATTTGCTTGTTGATGAAGCCACCGAGGTGGAAATGGGCCTCATCGCTCAAGATGATTTTTCGATGGAATTCCGGATCATTTTCGTGCATTTCAACGACCCAATCAGCAAAGACACGACGTTGTTGATGATCGGCCGGCTTGAGTTCTTGTGTTAACTGAACTTTATAAGTCATAAGATCTGAATCTTTATGCAAAATACGGTGTAATGACGTTTGTGGAATGCCTAATTCCAAAGAACGACGAGGAATGGACAAACCTGGGTTTTCTTCAACACTTTCAGCTACAGCAGCAATATTCTCGGCTGTTCTTGAGCGACGTGCGCGGGTTTTATTCTTCACATCACTAACTTGTCCCAACAGCTCGAATTTTTCCACCAATTCCTTTATTGCGGTCCGACAAGGTGCTTCACGACGACCCAAAAATGTTCGAGTTTTTCGAACCGTCTCTGCCAAATTTTCACAATTTTTATAGTGAATTTTTATAATTTCAATACGTTGTTGAAACGTGTATCGTTCCATTTTTATTAATGGCGTAGTTTTTACTTGTCAAATGCCAAAAAATGACATCTTCAAAAGTGATATCTACCGAAATAGCGGGCTATTCAAAATAAAACCACTTATTCGAAAACCTTTTACTTACCATTTCCTATTGCGTATTGTTGTAGTAGATCTGTCATGTTTATATGCGTAATTCCCTTATTTTCTTGCATTAAATTATCACAGTGAGTAACTTTTCCACTTCCTGGACCACCTAGAAGAAAATTATTTTCAAAACGAATAACTTCTCCTGATCAATTATCGTTCATTACCGAAGATAACACTCGATGAGAGACACTCAATGAAGCATTTGGGATTACCATTACCACAATAAAATTTTTTCAAGGAGTATAGAGAATGGTGAATACTTTGAAAAATTATAGATATTTTTTTGTAAATGAATCGTGTTTATATTCACCTTCTCGGCTAGGCAAAATTATTAAATAAAAAATTTTTTTTTGTGTTCAGGATCGGCTTACCATAAAATGTAGTTTTTGGGACAACAATTTGGGATGACTGAAACAACTGAGCAATTAAGAGAATTTTGTCCATGAACGAATTCAACCGATGCTTTTGACATCAAACCTTCTCTGGAAATTAAGTGTTCTTATGGATCGTTTATTTCAGAGGTTACAGTGTTTACTGTTTACTGATGAAGAACCACATGTCGAAATCAACTATGTCAGGCCAGTCGTTCCTACGTTAACTTAAGAACGCATATCAAAATGCGCAGGTTGAGTTCGTTAATAGGCCAAATTAACCAAATGGTTTTGGAGTTATACATTGAATTTCTCCATTATTCCAGGAACTATGCCTTTTCGATCTGAACCTTCGTAATTAGTTAACCGACGCGAAACTTCTTACGAACTTTTGTTGGGATCGAAGCGTGAATCAAATTTTAAAAAAACTCTCTGAAGTTTTCCAAATATTCGTCGAAATTCGATTTTTCTGGAAACTAATCATCAAATTTCAATGAGATTTTGCACAGACTTGGAAGTCGATATTTTACGAATGTAACTGAAATCCAGTTCGATATGATTTTAATTTTCGGGGATATCAGAAACAAATTATTTAAAATTTCGTGGATTTTTCTTCGGTATCGTTGCTACTTTGGAAAAAACTGGAAAATATTGCATGATATAACTTGGCAACTAGTTGTCAAATGCTGATGCACAACTTTGTGCAAAACTTTGTCATTATCGTGTCATTATTCACAAAACATTCCTCAAAATTATCTTTTCGCTCACGAATTTGAACATGCCCGCAAAAGCTGCGGATTTCACGCCTGTCCTTTTTTGGAATTTTTTTTATATAATATTCGACATGGCAGCTTCTCGAATATTTCAATACCGTTTTGACTGCAGTGTTGGTATTTATCATATTTGAATATCTATAATGAACAGCGTTTATAGTATATTATAAGTTTTTCCTTCAGAGAACCAAATATTTACACAAAATATTGATCGAAAGCGTTCTAAGAATAGCCGCAAAACATATTTGTATCGTCAGAAAGTATATTCATATATAATGTTCGGTTTTGAACAGAAAATTTGATACATACCTAAAACGAAAATTACAGGCACTTTGGGTACTTCAAATTCAACTTCACTCTCATTATGCAGAGGTTGTAGATTTGACATATCCTCTGGGTTTCTTGGCGTATTTCTAGACCAGGTATCTTCCTCGAATTCGTTTGTACTATCAGCTCGTTCTGTAAAATTCATGAAAATTTCAATGGAAACATGGAAAAATTTCATACTTTGTGTTATATCATAATACACCAACATAAATAACAGTAAACTTGAGTGAATGAATAAATAAAGGTACTTCAGTGTGGGTTTTGGTTTATTATTTGATAAAATCAAATAATAAACCTTAGTGATCGACCAACCAAAAAAAATTTTAAGCCCCCCTGAAAATTTCACAGTTTTCGTTTTGGAGTATGTAGATTTGAATAAACGAATTGAAAAAAATACGTCCGTCCGCCGTCCGCTGTCCGGGGCTTTTCTCTGGAAGTACTGAACGGAAATCCTTGAAACTTGGTGGAAAAATCGTATGTCACTCGGGGGTTGATCCTCCAAGCTTTTCAGCAGGATCGGTGTACCCTAAGACCTCTAAAGCGGGGTTGGGGAGAAAAAAAATTATTTTTCAAAAACCTATCACCCAATTTTCATGAAATTTTAAATGTTGATTACTGTTGCATGACTCAACCTAAAAAATTTTACCCGGATGATTTTCGACAAGTGGTTCCTGAGTTATAAAGAAAAACGCTGCAAATTTCCAATAATGTCGAAAATGAATCATAGCATTTTAGCAAATTGTAGGATACATGCAAACAAATCAATGAATAAACCGGAAATCTCATCAATTGTCGAGAATCTAATACTAAGGGTACGAGCCTTAGACTACGGCAGGAGCCGATAATTGACCTGTTCAGAAGAGTCTGTCTGTACCGGGGACCGAAGACAAGAATATTCCGCATGTTTCAACATCTGGTGGTCCGCAAACTACTTGTTTGAATTGAACGTTTTTACATTGAACAGACGTTGGGATTTGACACCCTCTTAGTTGAGTGTATCTGACAACTATACGGAACGAAATTTCTCTTTTAGAATTATTCAGTCGAATTCAACCTTGAGAGGTTCACGATATATTTGATTTTTACAGAAAAGTTATTGAAAATAACTTTAGGTCTTCAGTTTGTGTTTTGGATATTTTGTGAATCAAGTGAACTCTTATCGGATATATGCACTGTGGAAAAATTTTTTCAGATAAGTTGCACAGGACGGGTGAGTTTTTCTTTTCATTTCATTGATATTTTTCAGAACAAAGTTGAATCCTAGTAGGAATCACATCCACACATTTAAAATACTAAATGTGTGGATGCGGAAAACCTTGAATTTTGTTTTACTTATTTGTTGTTAATTTGAGAGTTTAAGTTAATTTTCCCGAAAGTTTCTCAAGAAATACTAACGCGATCAAATTGAAACATCATAACTAGTTGTGAAATATCGACGCTCAATTTAATGCATGTTTTCGTGAGAATTGTATTGGCAAAAAATTGAATTTTTTCTAAACATTTTTTTCGGAAGCTATTCATTAAAGTTCAATATAATTTGGTACAGGTCTTAGTCAACATTTTAAAACCATATTTATTTGCAGAGATATTGGGGAAAAATTTTGTGGCCACTTTAAATTTTGAGGTTATTTCCCTTATATGTCAAAAGGCGCAAACGCTTTCTGATTTGAGTTTCATTTCTATTTGTGTAATACCGACACGCAATTTAATGAGTAATATCGTACTGGCAAAATATTAGTAAAAAATATTTTTCGGATATTTAACTTAACTTTAACGAAAGAAACAACATAGTGACTTGACCTTTGTAAAGTAGTTTTTTAAGAAAACTCAACACCAAGATAATTTTCTTATTTTTCAACTCCAATATTTCATAGGAAATGTGATTTGGAATAAAAAATATTTGAGATTTTTATGAATAACATCCTCTAGGCTTAATTATAAAGTGATTCTTTCAATTCTTTCCAGCAAAATTTTCGTTATATGTTGATACCTTAGTGAATAGGTTTATCTACCATATTTCGGGAATATATTTAGATGAGACAGACAACATGGATACGATAATTGATTATATCGGTGACAGGACTGATAATTCTGATGATCAGTCGGACATAAAAACTCCATCTCATAGTAATACCACGGAATCACAAAAAAACAGCTTTAATATAGCTTCTTCAGGTATCTACATTTTACTGACTGATGGTATATAGTACAACAAGGTTTAAATATGGTCCGGAACGTGCCTAAATAATTATACAAAAGTGTAAAAGTGAGAGTAGGTATAAATTGGGATTTTCCACAGAGTTTTTAGGTTACAGAAAAATATTCAGTAGTGGAGAGCTATTCACATCTGTTTGTTCATTCAATAGGATTTTGCGGGTGTTGTACCTATTGATTTCTAACGACTCTAGGAGTTATGTAGGTACTTTTAGTTTCGACGTGGATAATTTTGTAGTTACTATTGAATTTAAATATTTCACATGAATTTCTTCATGGAATTGATTTTCGTTTGGTGGAAACCCAATGAGTTATAAATAATATATACGATTTATTTGAGATATCAATGGTATTGGGTTATTAAATTGAGAAAATAATAAACCCTTGTGTAAAATTTGCAGCGTTTTTATTTATACAGTAGTTATATTCCTCAGATTCCCATATTTGAACTAGGTCGAAGAAAATTTCGAAATGTTCGATTGTTTCAAAGGTTGAAGATTATATTGGATATGAGCATCTTGATAAAATTCATATTTGAAACATAATATTGAATTCAAAATGTTGAATATACAAATTATATCCGCATTGCCATGGGGGTTCAAAATGAAATTACATCATGCATTGAAATGAAAATATACCGATATATTCGTATTCGCTGCTTTTAAATGGTTTCAAGGAATTCCCTAACACGCTCAAAGCTTCCGCAAGTTAAGATATCGGCTAGTGTATTCTATGTAGTCTTTGGTACTGTGACCTCACGCTACCATGGGTACGGCACTGTTGATTTTTGACCAGACAGTGAATGTTGGCCGATATAGTAGATCCAGGAATATAAAGCGTATATACAACCTGATTAACTTTAACCCGAAAATGTTCGTGCGTGGTAGATATCTACACAGTTTTTTTTTTGACAATAATCCACTTTCGTTGTCACCGAACAATGGCATTTGGGCTCTTACTACCCTGAGCATCTTGCAGAGGAACTTTTTCTGGTCGTCACTCCGGGTACATAACGAACATTGGCAGGTTATTCAACATTCCTTTAATTTCAGAAACGGATTTCCAGAAGGAAGTGGAAAATATGAAATATTGTAATATTATCCTGGACGCACACATCGAGATTCAGCTCTAGCCGATGTTTGCTATTACCATTGTATATTGTATTTATACAATGCTATTACTCAATTTCATGAGTGTTCAGTGTTTACACCTTTATCTTCGAAATCTCTGCAACCACATTATTTTAGAGGAATGAGATGAGATAGTTCGACACGTTAATGAATGAAACTAGGTAAAACACTTCGTTCAATAAAATATTACACCGCGATGAAAGATTATAGAATCAAACTATTTCGTGTCAATGAGTAAATTTGTCTTGGACGACTGTTTCTATTGTTTGCTTATTGCCTCGGTAGCCTAGAGAATGGAGACGTCGAGGATGCTGTAGGTACCGGGTTCGAATCCCGGCGAGGTCATGGATGTGAAAGTTTTGGGTGAGGGTATATGTTCGTGTGTCTTGACTAAAAGAAATTGTCTATAGTTTCGAGCATGAATGAGAAGTCTACAATAAAAAAGTGTTACTATGATCTGTGTATATGGTTTCAGCCGGGCACATTAAAAAGATGAATAAATGAATGAATATGACTCTTTCTATTTGAATGTGTGTCAATGCTGCCAGGTGAAAAAAATATTTCCCCTTGACAAAATTAAAATGGTGCCACTTGAGACCCCCCTCGTAGCATTCTTTCAATTTTTCATCATTTGTAATTATTGCAGAGCTTATTTTAGATAATTTCAATACAGCTCTTCTAACAGAAGATATTGTTGTTCAGATATTGCAAGGAATATGTGAAATTCAAATTCATGGTTCTATATCTCTGGGATCAAAACATAGAAATGAGTAGCAATATAGCTCACCACTATTATATAGAAATAATACGATGAAAATTAAGAACATGCGCATTTATTTTCTGTCGGATGAGATAGGTTTAACAAGTGAGTTATACTTCATAACAGAATTTAATCCTGAATGGATACTTATATGATTAAATGATAGGCAGCATTAAAGAAGGACATAAGTTCATTATGAAATACAAAATATAATAGGTAGAGCATTATCATAGTTTCATCTGATTTTTGTAAATTTTTTTACTTTCTTACGAAAAATGAATGAAGAATTGGATTGAAAATACAAAATGTTAGTTTTTCCCACAATTTCCCCAATTTAACAAATTCCCCAACAAGTTCCACACCTTCATAAAAAATTCTAGAAAAGCACTGACGTGAAGTCAGCAGCTTTTACGTGCTTGTTCACATTGTTAAATGGTGACTTGAAAATTTCAGTGAAATTTCAATGAAATATAAAAATTTTCAAAACAAAAAAAAATGGATAATTCTTCTTATTGACACTCTTCATCTTCCAACCAAGTTTCATTTTGATCAGATAAATATTCTTCGAGTTATTGAAATCAAATCAAAATTTCAAATGGCTGTAGCACAAAAACAATTCGGCAGATTTGGCCCATTCAGGATCTTAACCTAACCTGAAAATTTCAAGACTCTAGGTCCTTCCTTTCGAAAGTTACAGCGCACACGGCCGGACGGACAGAATCAATTTTGACCACGGATGCTTCATCAGTGAGTCCAACCTAGTCGTTTGAGACCAATTTCGGCTCAAAATTCGAAAATTACGAACATCGTGACGAAATGATAACGCGCTGCTTCCCAGAACAAGCGCGTTAAAATCCCCACATTAGGGAAAAATCCCCACACCTGGCAGCACTGATGTGTGAATAATAAATCTCAAGTGCGCATAGGGCTGTCCATTCGCAACAAGGTACAGTGTTTCCATGATCAATATGAACTGATATTCTAACACAATAAGAGACTGAATCCTGAACAATGTTGGAAACTACATAAGAAGCCAAAGTTTCAAACGCACTACATTATTGGGTCTAAGATACTGTCGAACTAGAATTTGTTTCCTTGTTCAGAATCAAACTCGAGACCTCTCGATAACTAGTCCGACGCTCTACCCACTGAGCTACCCATTTTGGTTTATTATTTGATAAAATCAAATAAAAAACCTTAGTGATAGAGCAACAAAAAAAAATGTTTAACCCCCCCTGAAAATTTCACAGTTTACGTTTTGGAGTATGTAGATTTGAATAAACTAATGAAAAAAAATCCGTCCGTCCGCCGTCCGCAGTCCGTTGTCCAGGGCTTTTCTCAGAAAGAACTGAACCGAAATCAGTGAAACTTGGTAGAAAAATCGTGTGTCGCTCGGGATTGATCCTCCAAGCTTTTCAGCAGAATCGGTGTACCCTAAGGGCTCAAAATGGGGGGTTCGGGGGGAAAAAAAATTATTTCTCGAAAACTTACCACCGAATTTTCATGAAACTCTGAACGTTGATTACTGTTAAAAAACTAAACCAAAAAAATTTCACCCGGATGATTTCCGACCAGTGGTTCCTGAGTTATAAAGAAAAACGCTGCAAATTTCCAATAATGTCGAAAATGACATCATCGCATTCGGTTCTAAGATTGGAATTCACTGGAATAATCAGTTTACTTTTCATCCAGAATCATACATCTAAAAGTAGATGAAAATATTGATTACCTTATTTGCAACAGATATCGAGAAATTTTTAATGGATGCGTTATTATTTTATAAATATAATTTGCAAATGCCCCATCGATGTTCTTGACAATTTCATAATCGTTAGTAGTTCAGATTAAATATTTTTGGGTTTTCTCTCCCTATATCTTAAACATAACTACTGAAAATCGGATCAAATTATTATTTATAGAAATCATCCTGCGGATTACGGGATTCAAGATTGAATTTCTTCATGGAGCTCATTCATATCTTGAATAAAACTTTTATTTCATTCATAAATCATTGGTTTTTCAGAACACAAAAACCAATTCCATTAAAAAATTCATTTGAAACATTCAAATCTCAATAAATACTCTTTTATAACTGAATAACACTTTTACATGCAGAACGCGAATTAAGTAGCGTAATTTAAAATAATGCAGATTTCCAAAATATTCGGTTGATCGGAGGTTTCCATCAATTTCGGTTTGCGTAGTACGATTATCGTCAACATGTGGATATCCGTTACTGGTTTCAATCGAAATCCAAAATCTTTCGTAGTGACAGTTTGAAATAAGCGTGAATATAAAAAATAATGAGCATTCATATGATAAATCAAATTGGATATAATATGCAAAAAAATCAATAACAAACCGCAAATCTCATCAATTGTCGATTGTCGAGAATCTAATACTGAGGGTTGGAGAATAAGACTAAAGTTAGGAGCCGATGATCTATCTACCTGTTCTGAATGGGGTCTGTGCCGTGTCGTAACCTGAGACAAGGGATATAGCGTAGAAAAAAATATGTATCATCATCTCTTTGTCGGCAAACTACTTGTTTGAATTTCACGTCTTTACATCAAACAGACTTTCGGATTTGACACCCTCTTGGTTGAGTGTATCTGACAACGATAACAACGAACGAAATTTATAATGTAGAATTATTCTTTCGAATTCAACCTGATGAGGTTCACGATATATTTAATTGTAACAGAAATGTTATTGAAAATAACTTTAGTTTTTCAGTTTGTGTGGTGGATACTTTGTGAATCAAGTGAATCGGATATCTGCTGTAGAAAAATTTTTTTTCAGATACATTGCACAGGAAGGTTGAGTTTTTTTTTCAGAACACAGTTGAATCCTAGTAGAAATCACATCTACACATTTGATATAAGTGGAAACTCTTGAATTTTGTTTTACGTATTGGTGTTAGTTTGAAAGATTGAGTTTATTTCCTCTGTGTCAAGAAATACGAACTCATTCGGATTGAAACATCATGACTAATTGTGAAATATAGACACTCGATTTAATGCAGAATTTCGTGAGAATTGTATTGGAAAAATCGAATTGTTTTTTAAACATTTTTTTTTCGGATACATATTCATTGAAGTTCAATGAAATTTGATACAGATTTCAGAGTCAACATTTAGAAACAGTGTTTCAAATTTTAGTTTTGACCGATATTTATTTGTGCAGATATTGGCAAGAAATTTTGTAACCATTTCGAATATTGAGGTAATTTCCCTAATATCTCAAAAAGGGCAAACCCTATCTGATTTGAAGTTCATTTTCAGTTGTAGAATACCGACACAAAATTTAATAATTGTGGAAAATAGTTAGATTTTCAAAGAGGTGAAACGACTGTGGAGCGTCTCTTCTCATTCAAAATATTATTTTAAATTTTGCTACTCAGTTAGCGTTCTGCATGTGGAAATGTTATTCAATTATACAAGTGTATTTATTGAGTTTTCAATGTTCACATTATTTCATGGAATTGGTTTCTGTGTTGTGAGAAACCAATGAGTTATGCATAATATATAAATTTTTTAAGATATCAATTGTATATTGGGATATTTAATTGTGAAAATAATAAACCCTTGTGTAAAATTTGCAGTGATGTTTGAAGGATGAATTTACATTCGACTTGTCGCATTCGAGTAATTTTCTTCAATTAGTTCGTTAACTGTAGAAATTTCGGATGGGTTGGTTTTTGCGCGCATGTTCTAGGGGAACAGCGTGCTATCGTTTTGTCCAAATGTCTCTAAAATGGTCTCAAACGACTAGGTCGGACTGACTGATGACGAATCCGGTGTCAAAATCGATTCTGTCCGGCCGGCCGACGACACGATAACTGTCGAACGGAGTGAGTAAGCAACTTGAAAGTAGAGTAGGTCGCGCATTGGAATGCCGCGGTTATGTTCGTTAATGGGCCAAATCAGCCAAATAGTTTCGGAGTTACAGCCATTTGAAATTTTGAGATTATTTCCCTCATATTTCAGAAACTACTGGAGCGATTGGATTGAAACTTGGTGGTTGGTTGAAGCATAAGGACGGGCAACTCTGAGCATATTTCGTTGGAATCGTATGATCACTGAATTGAAAAAAAAATATTTCAAAAATTTTTTCGAAAAAAATTTTTTTTTCTGAAAATATTGTTCATATTTGAGAACAATTTCAGTTATAACTTGAACTTCATATTTCACAGCGGTGAACCAGATTTCAATTCGATACGGCTATTAGTTTTGGAGATATTGGGGAAAATATGTGGAATTTCGTGGTTTTCTTCTGGATATCGTTGTTTTTTGCGGTATAACTCAAGAAATACTTATTCAATCGTGATGAAACTTCGCAGTTACTTCGAAGATGTTGAGGGACCACATTGTACGAAATTTCGTGAGGATCGTGTCATTAGACCATTTTGAAAAAAATTTCAAATTTTCTTCTTCAAATATTTAATATTCTGTGATCTTCTCATCATATTATCCTCATTAAATTCTGTATGAACCTTCAATCTGTCATTTAGGGTACTAGATTTCAATTCGATCTAATCTGTATTATTGGAAATATTGGGAAAATGATATTTGATATTTAGGTATATCTGCGGAATCATTGGGTGGATTTTACCCATTCACGAATTAGGCCTTCGTAATTAATGTCCAAACCTTCTCTTCAAATATCGAGTTTCTTAGTTGTTTCTTTCGGAACCGGTCCGGCCGTTAGAATGACTGTTAACACAATAACTTCCGGAAAAAACGACTTAGAAACTTGATATTTCTAGAGTAGATTTGGGGCTTAATTACGAAGGTCGAATTCGTGAATAGGTGAAATCCACCCAATGATTCCGTAGATATACCCATTCAAAATTTTATTTTCCAAAAATACAGATTAGATCGAATTGAAATCCAGTAATTAATCGGAAAAAAAACTAGAAAAGCACTGTCGTGAAGGCAGCAGCTTTTGCGCACTTGTGCAAATTCGTTGCTGAAGCGGTCATCTACATTGAACATGGGCGCAACTACTGCTGCCTTCACGGCAGTGCTTTCCTAGTTTTTTTTCTTGAAACGATCAAAAATTCGATTGCATATTGAACCATTAAGAGTAACTATTTTCTTATTACAATCCGTGAATGATCTGAAATCAGGGATTCAATCAAAAGTCTTGATATCTCAACATCGTCATCAATGTAGAATAACTCCAGAGTTTAGTGATCGTCAATAAATTATAGATTCTATTAGAGGCAACTTCAAAGAATTTTTTCATCTGGACAGAAATCGATAATGTCCTCAACTGAATTGCTGGAAGTTCATTACGATTGAATGGGTCAACTCGAAATTCAAGAATCAATATTTATTAATAAGTGAAGGATTTTCATAGCTACCAAGTACGCAGTGAAATGGAAAGAATCATTACCTAAATAGGTACACATTTTCAGAGAAAAACTAATCGAATGATTCATCTATCGCTTTAAGGAATATTTGAACATGAAATGATTTATATAAAATAGGTAATATATTTTCCAGGTCAGTAAGAAATTGGATTGCGGCTCAAAATGGGTGAAGGTACATTTTCGAATTAAAGTAATGTCCGTTTATAACGAACTTCAAGAGAACGACAAAATCGGATCGCTAATTAGCGAAGTTCGTAATGAAGGATAAATGATAATGTGAGACGAAAATGGCTTTTTAAACTAGAAAAAATACCCTGATCAATAGGCTGAAGACACTAAGGGCCGGTATTATAAAACTTAACTGGAAGTTATCTTAAACTTTACCTAACAGTTGAACTTTTGCTCAAAAATGTCGGAATTATAAAAGTCTCATTTCTATCATAGACAAGATATACTATGATGATTTCTGTGAGAAGGAGAAGGAAATAATTAAAGATTCTGTGATAAATCTAACCACCAATTTCTGGATTGGAAAAGCTGGACTCTGGAAAAATACTCGCTTTCAAAACATGATAGGAATAAACCTTAGACAAAGGAAGCATTGTTGTCAGCTCAGGACTAGTTGATATTGCTGTTCTTGTCGCACTCATGGGAAATTGGTCGATATGTTGGCCTCAACAATTCTTGACTTTATGAATGACATGCCGCGTCTCCTCTTTCCTTTGTCTAAGGAATAACAAATCCTTTATTGACAAATACCTTTTCGCACTATGTATCAGGGAGCTTAATGGATTGTGGTTTCCATGAAAATAAAAAGTGAATTACTGAATTGAGGGAGAGTTGCAATGATCAATTTTGAATTCTTATACTTTTTGCAATATGGAAGGGATGTTTGGGTATTTATTCGGTAACCTAACTAAAAAACTACTTCCACTAATGAATATATTAGAAATGAAAGCTTAGAAGGAAAAACTTTGACAATAATGAGATACAAATTCAGGAATTATTGAACAACTACAAATATTACAATAAAATTTGTCCAAATCCAATTAGGTACTGAATTTTTTTTACAAATACTTCACTCTTCACCAACGGGCAAGTACTTTCAACTGACACTTGGAGTGGTAATAATCTCAACACTTAATTTGCAAAGATTGTCATTCAATTAAAAAATATGCTAATGTTTTGTGTGGCTCCAAGCTATCGAGCCTTGCTATCTAGAATTTGTACACGGCTATCAGCTACAGTTTGGCCATTATTATAAGAAAAGTATCCATTGCAATTGTGATGGTTTCCTTTCATCTTAAAAGTCAAATAATGTGTATAAATTATTATGTTTCATTACGCCTTTACAACTTTTATCTGTTATATAAGGCACCGAAAAGAACAGATGCCAATGATTTTTTTTTCATTTACATCTTATAATAGTTGAACAGAAAAAGTAACTGATATTTTCATTACAATAATATGCCATGATGAACTCTCGAGATTGGATTCTTACTCGAGTGAGGTTTATAGCAGGCATTTTGATGTAAATAGATAATAAGTATGCAATTTTACATGGGACATTTCTGATAATACAGTCAGTATAGTTGATTTGTGAAAACCCCTAAAATCTCCAGCAACTATCAAGAAAGAACAAGATGAATAAACTCTGCGTGTCATCAACACATTTGCATCACTAGCGTCAAAGCACGATTTCTAAGAATATGTATTCCATTACAGGCGTAAAGTGTCCAGATAAGCGAAATCGGTTTTTGAATTCCGTTTCTTCCCATAAGTTCGAATAGTTCAGCCGATTTCTAAATATCCTTTCTCAACAAGGATTTTCAACAATATTCATGGCATCATCGTCATAGTCACTTAAAAGTTCTTCAAAAATGAAGAGAATATCTCTCAACGAGGATGTTCAACAATATTCATGTCATCTTCGTCATCGTGAATTTGAAGTTCTTTAAAAATGAAGTGAATATATCTTGCTAACATGTTTCCGAAAATATCATAACTTTAATGAAATCGAGGTTATATTCCCTTTATGTCAGCCGAAAAGACAGAGAATCTGTGGAAAAATAGGAGTTAATTTTGACTTTAACTATAATTGATACCCAGACCACCAGATAAAGATAACTCTGAAAATCTAACTTTAACTGGAAGTTACTGCTTAACTGTCAGTTAAAGTTAAAGATAACTTCCAGTTAAGTTTTTTAATACCGGCCCTAACAGATATTTGCATGAACGATTCAACCTGATCCAATCCGAATTTTTACATCTGGATGAGTTGGACAATTGTCTACTGAAAATATAACTTTTCGATTTCTACGGTGTAATTCATTATTCCATTTACGTAATTCATTCTAGAAAATCTCTGAAATCATCGTTTCTCATTGCGGGCCAGTTCTGTGGAACAGCGTTCTAACAATTTGTTCAACTGTCTGTTATTTTCTAATTTTTTCTCGAAAGGGGTCTCAAACGACTAGGTTGGACTCACTGATGACGAATCCAACTGACCGTAGGCACGATTACTTGGGAATGCCCATCGACTTGAAACGTTCAGGGTAGGCTGCATTGCAAAATGCGACGCTTAATTAAGTTCGTTAAAAGCTGCTGACTTCACAGCAGTGCTTTTCTAAAATTTTGCATATGTACTTTATTGGCAACTATGGAACGTTCTTGGAACATCTAGTGCTTTCAGATTTTCCAATTATCAGTGACTTTCACTGTTATGCTCCTGTTCAATTTTTCACCACGAGCATTTTCTACTGTTTACATTGTATAATACGGATTTGTTCGATCTAATCGAAATATTTTTCGAATCTACCGAATATAAGAATTCGTTATAAACTTTTCACTATTTTCCTGATTTGCGAATTATTATTTGATAACCACGAAATTTAAGATAATTTGAAAAGACTAATTTTCACAAAGGCATCATATTTTTCTAATAGATAACTCCAGCCATTCGAAGTTGATCTATCCAATATTGTACTCTTTCAGATGTTTCTGCAGTGAATTTTTGAGCATACAGCAAGCGTAGTTCCTCAACTATATTATTGATATCAAGTGTGAATCCATTCTCATTAACTTTATGAAGACTTGGAGATGGATAGTTTTCATCTTTATCTCGCGATCTCTCTTTGATATGTGGGCTATTTCCAAATATTCTTCCTATGTAATCGATTCTCCTCTGATCTTGAATTTCATCATGTTTCCTGAAGATGTGATTTTCAAATTATCACTTCGTGAGTATATCTTTCCACACGAAGAACAAGGGAAGTGAATTTGTCTGTGTGCATTCATATGTCTACTCAAATTATTGGGTAGAGTATATTGTTTCTCGCAAATTCTACAAGTATGCATCTTGTTTTATGTACCGAAAGATTGAGACTGATGATTATCCTCTAATTGTATCCGTTTTATGAATATGAATATCTCCACAAACCTATAATCGGTGTGTAACTTAATTGACCATTATTATCAGGTATTTTTTTCTTATTGTTTCAGTATATGCAAAAATAATTCATAAGTTTTAAGGCAAAACGTATTTATTAAAAGGTAATCATGGATGAAAGTAATTATTCAAATAAAGTTTCAAACCAACTGCTAGTGCTGGTATCAATACAGATAATAGGCATATACAGACACAAATAACAATAATATTCGTATGTTTAGTTTTCATATCGAACGGTGTGTGCCATTCAGACTCAGCACGAGTTCCATTTGTAAAGGTGTAGATTATTTTGAAACCATTTTCTAAAGAATTGTTTTCATCGTTGAAACGAAACGTGGGTAGATAATCGTTTATCCTGGTCATAACCATATCATATTTCGTTGAATTATTATTGCCGGTACATATTTGAGCCCTCATTATTTTTGGCTGAAAATGAACATTTAATACATTTCCAACAATTGCAAATAGTATGATTAAATTCATGTTTTCGCATTAGGATGATGTTCAGTGATTGAATATTTCCACGAATTATGAGAAGATTCACAAGTCTGGGGATACTTATAGTGATCCTCTAAGTCACAATCTCCTACTTCTTCCCAATTTGAAGAATTTGAACTGAACAAGATACACCACAATTTGTGTTTTCAGTAAGTGGGATTTGCATCACCTGTCGTTTTTATATGCGAATCTCTGTTCGAAATACATGTAATCAATACTACGTTCTGTGTCCAATTGGTATTGAGTCTCTCCGCTACATTTGCAGCATATGAAATTAGTTGGTTCATCTGAATCACGACGAATGCTTAAAGTTTATTTGTTGAATCGATCCAGGAATCATGAGATTTATCAAATCCCAACCATCGAACTAAAACTCTTCACCTTTTCGACGTAGGATTTTTCCCACCAGATATACATCAGGATGCTGAGTTTTTTGTAACTCATATATTCATAAAAAGCTCCTAGAATTGGTCTACCTTGTTCATCTTCCAGAAGATAAGTAACAGGATTAGTAATCTGAATTTTGATGATTTTGAAGAGTTCTGTAGTCCAGTTGGGAGTATATCCGTTTGAAAAAATATTCTTATCTTTGCTTATACGAACCATATCACCTATTGACAATTTAGGGAGTCCAGCAATTTTTATATGATTGAAAGCATTTTTCTGTAATGCACTTTCATTATTTTCAGTAACATCACAAGGTTTCATTTTTGTTGTTCGATGTTTTGTTCGGTTATATTTGTGAACGATAGTGGGTAAAATGTCGATCCATCCATATGATCCGCTTAAATTGAAATGTTTGAATAGTTTCACTTTGATAGTCCGTATCACTCGTTCAACAATTGCAGCTTTTTTAACGCTGTAAGTATTATAATGATTTATTTTGTACTGTTTCATCAATTGATGGAATTTGGTGTTGAAAAATTCCTTTCCTTGATCTGTGTGTAGGTTTTTAGGACTTCGATTACTCTGTTGCAATATTTCAGAAAATGCTCCAGTAACTTCATCGGCACTTTCCGTTTTCAGAGATTTCGCCCATACAAATTTGGAGAAACAATCGATGCCAACCAGAATAAACTTATAACATTTATTTTCCCTAGCATATATGTCCATTTGCGCCAAATCGCATTGCCACAAATCATCTAATCCCTTAATAATGGTACGCCTACGTAAAAAGTTCTTTCTAGCAGGTTTATGTAGTTCATTTACCACTTGAATTTTCTCTCTTGAGTGTTGCTGCATTGTCAATGACTGGAAGAAGATTGAATCCCGTTGATCCTATTTTCAAGTTCCTTCAATTTATTTGCAACTTGGTTGAATTTAATTTCAAAACTTCCTGTTAACGTCTGCCTGAATCCTTCAACAAATTTTCGAAACCTTCTGTCATGTTTTGATTAAGTTCTTGGAATTTTTTTCTTGAGTGATTCGGAGATCAGCAAAAATATTTTTGCATTCTGCATTCTTTCTGTGGGGGTTTACCTAATCATTTCAGACCATTCTTAGCTCAAAATTTTATAATTACAACACGAAATTTCGCACCTAGTTGAGTGTCGATAATCTCCACCTGATTACGAAGTTTCAATCTGATTGCATTTGTACTTTTTGAGATATCGCGGAAATAACGTTGAAATTCCAAATGAAAACGAAATTTGCCACATTTTATTCCTTATATCACGAAAAGTAAATATCGGATCGAATTGAAATTTCGAACATTGTTGTTAAATACTGACTTCAGGTTTGTGCCAAATTCCATTTAAATCGAATCAATCTTTTCAGAGAAAAAAAAAATTTTCAACAACAAATTTCCAAACAACTGGATCCACACGAAATTCTGCTCTTAGTTGCGCGTTGGTATTCCAAAACTGTCGACGAAGTTTCAATTTGATTGAGTCAATACTTCATGAGATATTGAGGAATTATCCTCGAAATTTCAAATGGGACTAACTCGGAAAGTATCCAACCGATTCCACCTATAACGATTCCACCTATAACGAACTCAACTGAGATATTCGGACTCCAAACCTAATCTGGCAATTTCAAGTCGCTAAGTCTTTCCTTTGAAAGTTAGGGCACATACGGACGGACGGTCGGATAGAATTAAATTTGACCACTGATTCTTCATCAGGGAGTTCAACCCAATCGTTTAATACCATTTTCGGCTCTAAATTCGAAAATTACAGACATCGTGACGAAATGATAACGCGCTGTTCCCTAGAACGAGCGCGTAAAAAAGGCAAATAGAACAGTCTTATATCTCAGAATGTAAGTTTTACTCAGACTTAACAGCTTAAATATCAATGGCAGAACGAAGGACTCAGAAATCTCCCTCATGTAGAAAGAATACTTTGGCAGCGTTTTCTTGAAAAATTGACATACTTTAAAGTGCCAATTGCCTCATAAACAGTCAAGTGAGTATTTTCGATAAAACAAGAAAGAATGGTTTCAGATAAAATAACGTGAAGTTATGAAAATCAAATCAAATGAAATGTTGTTCGGAAAACTGAAGGATAAAATCTATGAGCTCAGTCGTGAAGAATAATTTTCAAATAAAACTTGAATCTTTTCTGCCAAGCTAAATACAGTAATTTTATTCTTTTCAGTATGTATTGTGCTACAAAATGGTGGGGACACACGGTCATTGTAGAATCCAATGTTAGATACAAACTAAATGATTGTTTTCGAATTACTTCATTTTAATTGGATTGAATATATGTTTGGAAGAATAATGGAATAATAATATATCATTAGTAATTGGGAGGATCTAATTCGAGAATTGTAAAATGACCAAAAAATTCCAGAGAGTTATAAATTTCAAATTTACTTCTCCAAAATTCCTCAAATACGGATCTCATAAATTTGAACTTGATTTCCGGGTATCTCGAAAATTCTCGCAATCAATTAAGTGAGAAATCGGTCCAAATCCTTCGCCATTTTGTAATACTAGAAAATCAAATCTTTTAGTCTTTTACACAAGGTTAAACTGTTGAAGAGGACGAATCTTCCAGCCAATCAAAATACTCTATTTTCCCGAAATTCTGCAGATGCAAATGAAGCGCAATAATCGGAGTTGTTCGGTGATAACATAAAACACTCAATTATAAATACCAGTGAGGAAGATTAGGAATATGGAGTCGAATTATGAAACTCATCTCCCCCAAAGGTAAAAAGCAGTATTTTTGCAATGTTTGACATATCCAAACACACCAGCATACTGAAATTTTTTTGAATCTGCCAAGTTTTGACAAAATTATCAAGAATTTTTTTTGAGTTTATGTTGTTCCTAGGGGTGCATTTCTGGATGTAGGTTAGTAGGAAGTATTTTTTAGGTTCCCACTACTAGAATCACGTATAAACATAAGGTATTTTTCAACCATGGCACCCTGTATAAATGATTACTCAACAAAAACAGAAATTTTTGTTTAGAGAGTTATTTACACTAGCCTAGATGTTCTGTAGGGTAGACCGAGGGGTTTTGAAGAAGAGGTGATTCGAAACAACACCGATTTTCCAAAATTTAAGATTGTCAGCAAAATTGCAATACCGCTATTATATTACTTTTCATCACCTATGCAGGCTCTGTGAGCTGATGGTTACAGTTAAACAATTTGAATATTTTGTTATGTTATAAATGTAATAAACAATATAAATATCATAGAAAATGTTGGGGTTATATCTGCAAAAATTGTATTTCACTGAACACATTCGAATTACTCGATTATCCACACAATACAAGCCATTATTCTACCTCAACATAACTTGTTTCAACTCACCCCAGGCCCTGTTTCAACTCACCTCGGTATAAGGGGAATTGAAACAAAATGATTTTCCAAGTTCAAGTCGATTTTTCTATCATAAAATTGACATGTATGTTTTCGTTCTTTTAGGCATTTACAAGTCAATGAAATGAACTATCGATATATTTTAGTTTCATACGATTTGTGTTTATAGTATTTGCACTATGTAGCAAAATGTCGAAATTGTTTCAACTCCTCTCGATCTCCCCTACTCAACCTGAATATTTTCTCCAGCTGATTTTAAAATTATTCCGGAAAATTGCAATATTCACCTGTGTCTAAGCAGATTCCCATATTCCAAAATCTATGTGTGGTTAGGAAGGGTTCTTAAGTCATATGGATGTAGACAAAGACGCGGATGCCGCGTCGTGGTTTGCGCTTTATTCATTGAAATTCGGGCCAAAAATTGTAGAACGTCCACTGCTTCGAGCACACCTGTGATATCAGTTCAAAAACATTCAGCCGCAAAAAATATTTTTCAAAAAATAATATACTCTCGACCGGGATAGCATACATGAAAGAATCACGAGAATAAGTGATAATCGCGTCTAATTTGAATGACTCCACCTGACCAACTGGATATTTTCCAAGTTTCATTACTAAATATTTAATTGTAAAAACAGGGTAAACGATTGGTTGTCATGGTTATCAAGGGCTGCGACGTCGCATACATTTATTGGAAATGACCGCCATTTTGCGCATGTTGATGGTAAAATATCTTTCTGGATTTGAATAGAGACATTACAAGAAATAGATATCAAGATGATATTTAATTATTCCCCCCCGGTTGGTGAGAAACAATAAAATACTTGATTGTTCACTGTTTAATTTATTATTTCCAAATAAAAAAAGTGAAATCTCATTGAGATTTTCACTGGATACGTTAGGAAGATAGTTTCTACAGACAGCAATAAAGAGAATTAGAGCTTATGAAATCATTATGTAAAAATGCAATGATGAGAAACTTCTAAGAAGGCACTGATAGAAGCTTTCGCGTGCGTGCTCAAATTTGTGGATTTTTTTAATCGTTTCTAATGACACGATAATCTAGAATTTTGCATAAAATTGTGCATTGAGTTATCAAATTTCATCATGATCGGATAAGCATTTTTTGAGTTATACAGGAAAAAAAGTGATACCTCTAAACGCAACATATTTTTCTCAATATCTCTGAAAATTGAGACCATATTGAACCGAAATTCGATACACTGTTGCAAATATTGACTCTCAGATATGTGTGAAATTCCTTAAAAATCTGATGAATGTCTCCCAAAAAAAATATCAACAAAAGTTTGGAGAATTTTTGAAAGAAAGTTCTTTTGTATTTACTGAGGATACTTTACCAACAAAATTGATTCCACAACAGTTGCGGAGCAGTATTCTTCAACTAATAATCAAGTTTCAATCCAAGCTCGTAAATAGCTAGTTCTTGGATATTGAGGAAATAACTTCAAAAGTTCGTATGAGTATTATGGGCCGTATTTATAGTTGTTCCTTGAGGCTTCCTTACTGAAGGCCGCCTTGAATTTGCTTTTCTATGTTTCTATGCAAACAAACTTGTATTTGTTTCCATAGAGAAAAGCAAATTCAAGGCGGCCTTCAGTAAGGAAGCCTCAAGGAACAACTATAAATACGGCCCTAAGACAAAATCGTATGGCCTATTCGGCCCAATACCAGGTTCATTCTTTCCAGAGTCCCGGACATAAGTTTGACAACGGATTCTTCATCGGTGAGTCCATCCTAACTGTTAAAGACAATTTCCTAGAAAAAATTTGAAAATTACAATCATTTTGGCAAAACGATAGTATACTTCTGCTTTTGAGAACATTAGGCAAAAAAAGGTTTCGACACTATATAGGAACTCAATCATTCCTTTATAATTGAGAATGTAATTCAATTCACAAATTAGAATATGTACGTGAGTCAATGAGAATTACTTACAAATCAGGAGAAATGGAATTTATATTGTAATAATGAATATAACTGTGATCGAAATTTGGAATAAAATGTTCTAGATTTCAGTTCGAGAGGATATATTCTTTGGAAAATATTGAGGAAATGGAATTTTTAATGAGTATATCTATTGAATCATTGTGTGGACTTTTTTTTCGAAAGATATCGTGTTTACGATCGTCTCCTAGGCTGAATATTTGTATAGCAGGTTCGAAGTTTAATTGAAATACAGACTTTGCTCTACATTTATCCAAGTGAAATTCAATGGGGGTTTTTCCTGAATTTGGGTTATTACTGCAAATGCAAATTTGAACATAATTATTATGGGTTTGATTCATCATTTTACCAAATTACCTTCAGAAAGTATTCAAAATCAGATTTCAAAATTGGGGTTTGGGATTTGCCAGGCATGCACGAAGTGACAACGGTGTTTAGTAGAATAGCTTTTTCTGCTATAGAATAATGAAATATTTATTCCTATTCTGTGGTACACACGTGTTCTTTGTCAACATAACCAAGCAATTTCCGTTTGCGATTTGTTAGTAATATGACAGTATGACAGTCTGTGTTCCTCTTTTTCTATTACTTGGTCGTTGTCGTCTACTCTAACCAGATTGAAGTATAGCTATCTCCTTTGCTTTTCCTAAGCAAAGTAACACATTTGACGTCCTTTTCTTTCCGAGAATGCTCAATTCGACGTTGCTATATCGTGCACTCAAGACAAATCCCTTTGAATCCGAATCCCCATTTTTATTTTTCAGTTTTAGGTGATCAAACATTTTTTTTAAAATATAATATTGAAAATATATGTTTGAAATGTAATGTTCTAAAGGATTTTTATGAAAATTACTGCATTTTAGTTTGAAGGAGAACCCCCTATTGTTCCGAAACTACAGATCCAATCGATTTATAATCAAATATTTGAATGAATGGATTTAATCTTCATGCCAGATTTTTTTAATATTATCGAAAGTTTGAAAATCGATAGTCTTCGTGAAATTTGGTTTTTAAAAATGGAAGTTTGACGTCGCTGACTTAGAGGCTTATATAAGTTCAGAAAATCTTAATTTTCCAATCTCTTGAACCAGCTTTATTGCTGAATATTTGGATAGGTCGTCACATTTATCGAAGTCCAATGTGTAATACCTGAACATCATCTGAATATCTGTCGACTAATTTATGGGATATAATACTTTTCTTCTTCACGTTTCTATGAAATTTTACTGAAACCTTGGTCTTCTTTGAGAACTGATTTCTAAGTTTCAAATCGATGGTATTCTCGAACCATCAGGAAGAAATTCATATATATTATCTTCGAATCCATCAACCTTAAAAATAATCTAAAACTCTCCCCACTCATAAGTTTTTGTGTTTACAGCCAGGCGATCATAATCATATACATTTACTTTCATACAGTCAATCGGTAGGCCTCGACAAAGCTTTTTCAAGTTTTTGTAACTAGAACTGGAACTCAGGTTGGCACCGGTGAAATGTCATCAAGCACAAGGCTGTCATCTGACAGGAAAATGCCCCCAACTTCACTTTGTTCTATTATACAAAATGAAGTGTGTTGAATTTCCTTGACCAACAAACTCACTTTTAAAGAATGAATGAATGATGTGAATCTACCCGGTGCACCCATCCTCAAAACTGTAAATTCCTCAATGTTACAGGGTTTCGGTATAAATATTCTGTTCATGCGAATTATGAAAAATCAAAGATGGTCGTTGATTGATGATTATGTAACCTCGTTTTTGGAAATATCGTTTTCATGAACCCTACAAGGAGACAAATTCTCTTTAAATAAATAATACATCTCATGGTCAATACAATTTTACTTCGGAACACGAATTTATAAATATTTCAGACTCTCAGTTGATTCGGGGATAAAATTATACGTTTTGAAAACACCCGTAGGAAATGAGTCAATTATTCAACTTCTTCGAATTCACGTAGGTACGCTATAATGATAGGCCCCATAGGAAATGTTAGAGGATTAAATTATTTGAATTCTGTTTGAATTCTCCAATTTATCGATCGAGTAATCAATCATAATTTAGAATATAATTGATATGAACTATTAACCTATTAAAACTGTTTGCAATTTTTTATATGGGATCATTTGTGTTTGGATAAGATACATATCTTTAAAATAGTCAAGTATCTAAATAAAAATGGAACTGAGCAGAAATTAAATATTTCCTTTTAAGGTCTCATGTGCAATGATATGTTTTAGAAGAATGGTATAATAGGTCGAAAAGATGCTTTATACTTACATTATAAAACTACCAACTAACTAACTATAACTCAACTCCCGTTGTTAAAGTAGAATTTTGACTTCTCTTCAAAAACTAACTAGAAATACGACATAGCTAGGTACCTACTTTCGCAACACTCACCATTTATATTATCAGGATATAATTTCGCTCAAAAAATCACTAATTCATATAAATTTACATTTTTTCTACTTAAATTGTCCGAAAGGAATGAAAGTTCGTGCCCTTCTCACTAGGGAAGGGGCTTTTTTTTAATATTTTTCTGACGATCAAGAAATCGGGACAAAAAACCAAATTGAATGAACTTAAAAACTAAACCTATTTAAATTTACTCGCCTACACAGATCTAGGTATTCATGAATCATCGATAAAACAAAAGGTTAATTTCATAAAAATCCTACTGCCATTAAACTCATTTTTCGAATCATTGAATCATTGTTTAAACAATGATTGAATGAACGAGGGGTTTCATACTATCAGCTTCAACAAAAAATCAAATTTTTCAATTAATGTTCTTGAAAGTAAGGGGAAAATTGAAAAATCCTTCAAAAGGATTTAAAGGATTGCCGATATTCTTATTTGTAAAGGGCCGTCCACGGTTGATTTTTACAATGCATATCGATCTAAAATATTTTATGCGCTGCGGTGTTGCCGCTTATATAAAAAAGTTCTGGTATTAACATAGTTCAAATGGAATAACCTGAAAAATATTGCTTTCTTCGATTCGACGCAGCGTCCTGATTATTTGTGTATCAAATTTCTCATTATCTATATCTGGCGGTTTTTGAGTAATTAGTGGATTTATTTCTTATTCCATTATGGCATAAGAACTTGCTTTTTAATTCGAAAGTTTCACTGGTAAAGAATAATGATTTATATCGTCATATCGGAGATTCGATACTCTTCAAATACATTTTATGATATAATGCCTATTAAAAGAGGCACTTTCATTGTTTCAGTATGTATGACTTGAAATTTGAACAACCTTGTATGATTTAGGACGTATTTAATTATACGTAAATGATAAACGGAAAATGGATATTCCATTTACGAAATTTTAGCATTCTGAGGTTCCATGTACCGAAGTAATAATTGCTTGAATATAAGCTATATCTGTTCTGCACAAAGAATTAAATCAAGCAATTACTGAAAAACAGATAGAGATGGGGGAAAGTAATAAGTTGATACATCAGAAATAACAAGAACGCTACGGCCATTGTATTGTACAATGCTACGGCGAATCGTAAAAAGATATATACAGGGTGGAACAGAGTTGATGTAAAATATTCAAGGTGATAGTTCAGATCATTTCCAAAAAAAAATGTACTCATAACTTTTTCCTCAAACCCCCCGGTTCTACAGATATCGATTCTTTCGTTTTTTTGGAAACCCTACCTTGCTCCATAAAAGAGAGTATATCTCCGGGACGACAAGACCAACGGCAATGAATGTGCCCTTAATCCAAAGAGGGAAATGTGCTATATTCACCGTATTTAGTTTCGCCTGAGCAAATTCAACAGGAACTGGAAGAACATAGGTTCAGTGAGAAATTTAGACGGATAAGGAAACCAATATGAAATTTCATCCGCCGTTTTCTCGAAAAATGCTCGAAGTGAGGTATTTATTTCATAACCTTTGAAAACTTTCCGCTAGTCTCAGCTTTCCAAATATGTAAAACATTCACCAAGAGAAAATCGCTGACGTAGGAAAAACGAATCAAATCTACCAGAAAACGTAAGCGCTACAATGGAAAACATTGCAGTAGATAGGTAACTGAGACTGCCTACCGATTTTCTAATGAACACATGTTAGTTTTCAAGTAGCTCAGTTATATTCGATATAACTGAGAATTTATTGCTTGGTAAGAATTGAAAGAATTCACGAAAATTAAAAATGATCCAGAAATATATAATCGTGAAAATCAAAATATAAGAAAGTATTGGGTGACAAAACTTCCTGTACTCAAAATGTACTGCTCGATGTGCCTTCCCCCGTGTTGGAGGACAAGAAAACATCTTTTGCCAATTGAGTTAATCACGCGCTGCAGTTCCTGAGTATTTCCGCGGACGGACCATATAGCAGGCTCTTCAATTTTCTTCTTCAAATCTTCCAGTGACACAACTGTACCTTTACAAACTTCAGACTTCAGCCTACCAGGATAGGCTGCATTCATATAATCTGATACCATGATTCCATTATGAGCAGGACAACCATCCATTTGAAACCACATATCCTGCCTTATGTTTAATGGTAATTCCTCCATGGCGTCACTGATGTTGTTTTGTAGAGAATGTAGAAATGATTCCGAATTCAATCTAGGTGGAAGGAATACTGGTCCAAGTCAATGAGGCCCAATATGTCCCATCTACACATTAATTCTAAAGTCGTGTTGGAAGTGATTGACCAATGGCAATATGGCATGTGGGTTCTCACGGCTATAGACATGCGACTTTCGTAGATTTATAATATCACATCTAGTAACAGTAGACTCGTCAGTCCATAAAATTTTATTTCCAAAAAATATGTCCTGTCGAATTTAGTTAACATACCATTGGAAAAAATCAACCCGCCACCGGTAGTCAGGCTCCAATGAGTTTTGTGCTTTTGTCAAATGGTATGAATGAATACTTTCTCTTTTGATAGTTCGGTCCACAGTCATGTGAGATACTTCCATCCTTAAAGCTATGCGCCGAGTACTCAAAGTTGGTTCATCATCGACTGATCTTAAAATTGCATCAGATTGGAGAGTGGGTACAGGACCAACTTCATTTTTAATTTTCTGCGCATTACCTGTTTTACGAACACGGTTATACACAGCTTCAAGGATATGGGATTCGGCGTCCCGGAAAGCGAAGCTCGTAATCTCGACCGGCAGCCAAGGTATCACCATCTGCCAACCCGTACATGTAGAGCATATCAGCATACTCAATATTGCTATACTCAAGAGCCATTTTACGCAAATCAGATTTGACGAAATACGAGAAGTAAACTATGGGTACTTAATCGCTAATTCAGCCCTTTTTCTACTGTCATCAAGTTCTCTTTGTTGATAAGAAAATTCATAGAAGATTTTTGCTTCTACATATCTGACCACAAACCTACTTTGATGTTTTTTTTTTTCCACTACGGCGCTTACGATTTCTGATAGACTTACCTCATTTTTCTACGTCAGCGACTTTTTCTTGATGAACGTGCCTTATATTTGAGAAGCGGAAACTTGAGGGAAGTTTTCGCAATTATAAAATCAATACCTTACCTGGAACATTTTTCGAGATAATGGCTAATGAAATATCCTGCTGATTTTCTCATTAGAATGAAATTCTCATTGAAACTGTGTTCTTTTGGTTCCTGTTGAATTTGCTCGAGCAAAATTGAATATGGTGAATGTAGCATCTTGTTGTCTTTCGATTAAGGGCACATTTATTGCCGTAGGTCTTGTCGTTCCGGACATATACTATCTTTTCTGGAGCAAGGTAGGGATGTTTCCAAAAAAACAAAAGAACGTTGAGAGTCCTGGTGGTGAGTTCTGGATTATTTTCCATAAATGATTACAAAACTAATCACAAATAAACGAAATGCTTTACGACTATTTCACAAATGATTCTTAGTTATATTATGAATGAAAAAATTTCAAAATAACATCGTAAATAAACTAGAAAGTGACAACAATATCGGTACTCAATCCGCTGTTGTCCCTTTTCATGAACCATTCTTAGCAACGACGGCAACGTCTAACCTTCCGGCCTGTTAGTTTATGTAGGCTGAGGGTAGGACAATAAAGAAGCAGGTTTTCAATTCTGTGATGGTAATTAAAATCATGAATAATAATTGAAATTTGTTACAAAAATAAATAAAATAAACAAACATAACCAATTTATTTATTAATTAATAAATTCACAAGAATTATGGATAAAGTTTTGGCAAAGAATATCAAAACTGTAAAACTATTCAATAATGCATGCTTCTTATTCTCATCAAATTGTTTTGAAGGTTTCCAAAGCTCTACTAGAGGGAAAAATCAGAGCTCAAGATTTGTTACAATCTACATTGAACAGAATAGACAGTTCAAAAGATTTCAATGCTTTCATAACTGTTACCAAAAAAGCAGCTGAAGAATCAGCTGATCGTTCAGCAACTCTTCATCAGAAGAAAAAACCTAGATCACTTTTGGAGGGTATACCAATTGCTATCAAAGACAATTTTTGTACTGAAAATGTGAGAACAACTTGTGGTTCAAAAATGTTGGAGAATTTCGTTCCACCGTACAATGCTACAGTTTGTCAAAGATTAATTGATGCGGGTGCTGTACTTGTAGGAAAAACTAATTTGGATGAATTCGCTATGGGATCAGGAACTGTGGATTCAATATTTGGTGCAACAAAAAATGCATGGAGTCCTAATAAAATCTCCAGTGATTTTCATATAGCAGGAGGAAGCAGTGGAGGAAGTGCAGTTGCTGTTGCAACAGGAAGCTGCTTTGGGTAGGATATGTCATAGTTTGCTACTGTGCTTTCACTATACAATTTTGAAAAGTATATTGGCATGTATATTTATACATATTTATGGCAGGTATTTCATACTTTTTATGCAAAATGTTGAATTCTAAGTACCACTTATTCCTCCTCAAGTGATACTCATCGCCTTGCCATAGGAGACTACTTTTTCTATCAATTTTTTCATGCCCAATTCAAAATCTTCTTATGATATTGATGCTATGTTTTTTTCAGAGCCTTCGGTTCAGATACAGGAGGGTCAACCAGAAACCCGGCCTCATATTGTGGATTGATAGGATTGAAACCAACATATGGACTGATTTCTAGACACGGACTTATTCCATTAGTGAACTCAATGGATGTTCCAGGAATTTTAACTAGAACAGTAGATGATTGTGTTACTTTACTAAATATTACTGCTGGCGCTGACCCTAAAGATTCTACTTGTATGATGAATCCATATCATAAAATAAGGTAGAGGTAAATGACCACACTGATTCTATAATAAAAAAAAATCATGAAAATACATCATTTGAAGCCTCAATTTTGTAACAATAAAAATTCTAACGAAATTTCAGATTTAGTAGCAATATTTGAGATGAGCTACTCTTGAAAATTTTGAATTATTTTCAGAATCCCCCCTGCCGAAAAACTATCTGTAAAAAACTTAAAAATTGGTATCCCTAAGGAATATGCCTGTGAATACTTAGAAGATGAAATACTTGAAACTTGGAATGAGATCGCTCTTCTCCTTGAAAGTGCTGGAGCAATTGTTAAAGAGGTAGATATTAACCATGCATGAACGTATTATATTGATTCTCTGGCTTGTAGGTAGAAATGCCCCACACTGAACTTAGTATTGCATGCTACTCTATTTTAAATCAATGTGAAGTTGCCAGCAACATGGCAAGATATGATGGTGTACAATATGGATATCGAGAAAATGAAAGAAGCTCAACGGAAAAACTCTATGCCAAATCAAGGAGCATTGGTTTCAATACCGTAGTAAAACATAGAATATTGACTGGAAATTATTTTCTTTTGACCCGGTGAGTATCAACATTGACTATTCAACCTTTAGGTGTTCACTACATAATTTTAACGTATTAAATATTGTCAGTCTATTATTAATTAAAATTTGCAGAAACTATGAAACTTATTTCAAAAAAGCTCTTAAGTTGAGAAGACTGATAGCAACTGATTTTGATCATGTCTTTGACAAAGTCCAGATGTTATTGACACCAACAACATTGACATCAGCGCCTTTATACAGTGAGTTTGTGAACAAATCTAACAGTGAACAGTGTAGTCAGCAGGACTACTGTACTCAACCAGCAAATATGGCAGGTATGAAGTGAATTCTGACTATATTTTTTGGTATTGATCTGATGCAGCCTGATACTCAAGAACTTCAATCATTTTCAATGAGCATGTGTGCTGAAGAGAATTTTTATTTTCTTTTTGCTTTTTTTTTTTTTTTTTCGAAAGGTATTAAAGTTTTGTCATCTTGAAATATGTAGATTTCTATATATTCAATCTGGTGTTCTTTAACTTAATGTGCAGTCGAAATTCGGTGGTCATTCTTATTTTCAAAGGTAAGGGCCCCCAAAGTTCTAAAAGAGTCTATTTTCAAATCGCTTTTCTACAATTAACAATTATTTACTACTTTTGATTAAATTAAAAATCATCTTATAACGTTTTCACAACGACATTTGGTGTCTCCAGTGTTTGGAAAAAAATCTAATTCATCAGACAACCATTTCATCTATCATTCTAGGGAATTTGAGTGAGGTTTGGCATCGACGCAATTTCATCATTGCTTATGAATGCCGTTGGTAGAAATGAAAATATGGAGTTTCATCAATCAATCAATCCAGATAAATTTACTGAGGATAGGTTAGTTTAATTGAGGAAAGTGCTATCGAATTCCATCTTTTTATTTGGGCTGATAGATCCACAATTGCATGAGAGTAAGGTTGTGTTGATGCCAAACTTCACTCATGGTGATAATCGTATTCAAAATCTGTAAAATTATAGGTGAAATGTTTGTTTGATGAATGGATGTGTTTCATTCAATGAAAACACCGCCATCTTTGAAACTAAGGTAAGCAGGCCAGTTTCGATTGCACATTTATGTCCAGAAGATCAAATTGAGTCAAAAACCTGATCATTTTTCACAAGATGACAAAACTTCAATTTTACTATAAAAAATATCACCTTGAAGATTTCCACGAAAAATTGACATGTTATATGATGTAGACCTAAAAGTTCATTATCTTTGCCAAATTTCAGCTGAATATCTAGAGATATAGGTAAGTAATTCTTATACGATTTTGTTTTCCCAGGAGTACCAGCTGTGTCTGTTCCAATCAAACTTTCCAGCAAAGGGCTTCCCATCAGTTTACAAGTTATTGGAAGGAATCTTAGCGAAGCTACTTTATTATCATTGGCGAAATTCATTGAAAATAAAGTGAAATTTCCACATTTGGTGGAAAACATATGAATTCAATTGCTGCTCATCATTTTGGTCATCTAAGATCAATCACGATAATAAGGAATGTGCAAACTTGGCAAAGCTCACATGAAATCATGAAAATCTTGTGAAATGAAATTAGACAGTCATGTTTACATTCAATAAATTATATATCTAAAATGAAATTTTTCTCCAATCTGAATAATAATAATAATAATATATTTTCCCAATAAGTTTTGACATCTACAAAATATTCACTCATTATCATCAAAATAAAGAGGCTTCAAAGTGCTTAGTTGTTTTTTCACACCTAGATGTGTAACATCTGTATGTGCAAAATTGTTACCCAAAATATATCCTAGTGATCAAAAGTTATACAAAATTTAGTCGAAAAAAAAAACTACTTGAACTTAATATAAAAATAAAAATACGTTGATACATTCACTGGTTCAATGTTCGGAATCATAGCTGCCCTGTGTCCCTATACATCATCGTTTTGTTCAATATAAGAACTTGGACATAATCAAACTATTTATATATAATTATGTTTTTAAGGGAAGAAACCTTGTTTTTAAAAAATCGACTTTATTAACTATAGGAAGCGTTTACAATCTATCTGATTACTGTCTGACTACTATCTCCTCGAGATTCACTGGGTTATCGTATTTAATACATCGGTTTGTCTTTATCTGAACAAGCATAAATTCATGTGGGAAATAATATTTGCAACTATGCAACTCTAGTGTTCTCATATGGAGATTCTTATTAGGAAATAAGTATTGTGTATTATAGGAAAGAAGGGTTGGTATTACCTAACTATATATATATATATATATATATATATACATAGACAAAATATACGATATACCGGGAGTCATAGGATTCAGGTTCACCCTCAAAAAAATCTACATTTTTCAAGATATCGGATTGAAACTTCTGACTTTGATACTACAGATTGTTTCCCATTGACTGAAGTAATTAATTAATGTGTGTCAATGACTTCCGGTTTATCCGGAAGTGGACGTAACTTTTGATTTTCTTTTATGAACTGATGTATATTTTTTGCATATTCGAGTTCTACGTTGAATTATGAGTGGAATTCCATTAAAAAAAAACTAAGAAAAAAAGATTTCAATAATTTTTTTTGGTATGACTTCGGTTAGTTTTCAATGCTTTATATATAATTTTTGACTTTTTTCACAAAAATATTCATTCCGCAATTACTAAAATTGTTTCTCTATCCAATTATTGTGTGATCAGAGAATATGAGTGCAAATTTTCATAAATCTGGACGCAGTGTAATTAAAATTAGAGCAGAAGACTCGCCCCTTGCAAAAGACTGAAACAAAACACCTGCAACTTCTATCCGATGGTGAATTTTGAGTAGAAAAATGTTTCAATGATCTGTAATAATGATAAGAGTTAATATATCCAAAATTCTATTTGATCTGATGTTAAAAAGAAAACAAAACTTTTTTTATTAAGATTTTTTTCATTTTATTTCGAAAAAATTTCACCCAGAATTCAACGTATATTTCGAATATCCAAAAATAATCTTCAGTTCATATGAGAAAATCGAAAGTCCATTTCCGGTTAACCCGGAAGTCATAGGGACGCCTAGTTTACTGCAATGGAAAACAATCTGTAATATCGTTTTTACGCGCTTGTTCTGGGGAACAGCGCGTTATAATTTCGTCACGACATCTGTAATTTTCGAATTTTGAGTCGAAAATGGTCTAAAACGACTAGGTTGGCCTCACTGATGAATATTCTGTGGTCAAAATTGATTCTGTCCGTCCGGCCGGCCGTGTGCGCCCTAACTTTCGAAAGAAGGACCTAGAGTCATGAAATTTTCAGGTTAGGTCAAGATCCTGAATATTTCGGTTTGGTTCGTTAATGGGCCAAATCTGCCGAATGGTTTTTGTGCTACAGCCATTTGAAATTTCGATTTTTCGATGACTCGAAAAATATTTATCTGATCGAAATGAAACTTGGTTGGAATATGAACAGTTTCAATAAAAAAAATTATCCATGGAAATTATCCACTGAAATTTCCAAGTCAGCTGCTGACTTCACGTTAAAAGTTAAACTTTTGCGTAGGAGATGTTACCAGAGAGATTTATTTTCAAAATTCCCAGCTAATATTTATTTATAGAGTGGTTGCACGTTAAGTATCCAGTCCAGTCGTTTGGCGTCGCTATGAAGTAATGGGTTATTAGTTCTTATTTCAGTGATTGATTCCAATGAATAAAAATCTCTCAGATCCGATGGAATCATTTCCAAAATTTGAATTTGAAATGATGGATTCTTAGTGCGAGTCCACAACGGAGCACCAAGCACTGACCATGGCACCGACCATCGCAAATATACAAAATGTTTATGCGCTTGTAAAAAGTCAAAATGAAATTTGAAGATGAATGCTGAAATAAGTTCTACGGTCAGTACTTCTCCTTAAACAATGGTACAACCATTGTATAAAGTCTTTATACAATGGTACAACGGTCGATAACATGAATCGAGGTTTTTTGCTTTTAAAAACAAGGTGTAAAGTTTTCGCGGTGCGGTGCTTGGTTCGATACTGCGATTTGGTGCACCGTTGTGGGCGCCTACTTACTAATTTTTCCGGTTTTATCTAGGGACACTGAATGAAGAAGATGTGTAGCATTAATTTATGATTCTGTGACATAACCTTAAAAATACATAAATATAACCTTTCCAAATTTCGATTGAAAAATTCGAAATTGCAACTATAAAAATAAAAAAAAGTATCCTAATACTATTAAAAATTGATAATTCATCGAGATGAAGTCCACTCTGGTATTGTTTCAAACTTTTCAAGGAAAAATGTTATTCAATCATCTGAAAAAACAAATATATGGCTCTACAAATAATTTTGCTAGATCATCAAACATTGCTTCTCAAACAAAATTTACTCAAGGCCTGAAGATGCAGGCTTGGCAGTTGCATAGTTATAATGAAGACTTACAATTATCGTCCACTCGTACTCCATTACTTCGTTTCGTTGACAGCATACTAGTGAAGGTAGATTCTGTTTCTGTAAATCCAATTGATGTATACATGAAAGGTACAAGATAATCAGGTTTATTTTGTCCACATTCGTACCACTATTTATTTTAGATGGTTATGCAAAAACTGTCCTGGATCTTTTAAGAGATGAGGAAATGGAACTTCCCCTTACTCTAGGCAGAGATTTTAGTGGTACCATAGTACGCAAAGGATTAACAGTGAATAAAAAGTATAAAATAGGAGATAAAGTCTATGGATTCATTCCTTTACATAGACAAGGTTCATTTGCTGAATATGTTATTGCTGAAAATGGCCATGTCAGTATTTCAGAATACCCAATCCATTTATATAAATCCAAAAAATGTTGTCTGACATACTTTTTCGCATACTTTTATGTCTAGTTCCACCATCAACCTGATCATCTCAGCCCTGCAGAATGTGCTTCTGTAGTATATACAGCGATGACTGCATGGTCTGCTTTGTTTGTAACAGGAGGACTAGCTCAAGGAAATTCTAAGGATAAGAAGGTTCTGATTCTGGGTGCTTCTGGAGGCGTTGGTACAATGGCTATTCAGATATTGAAATCACAAGGAATCCATGTGAGATTTTTACTGTTACATAACTGATTTCCCATCTATTTTGAAGTTTATGTTGCTGATTCTAATTCAGTAAACAGTTTCTGGATATTTCATTTCAGTTTCTCAAACTTTTTGTGAGGACTTAGGTTTTTGGACTTCTACAAGATCAGAAATTTCTGCTTTTTATATTGACCAAGAAAATTTGAAAAAAAAACCCAAAATCAACTCATATTTTCCTTAGGGCTGAATACAAAAAAGAATTTGAACTATTATTTTCAAGATTTTTGGATGAAAAAAGGTGTCGAATTTTATTGTATATTTTTGCTCTTAACAAAATCATCTATTACTTGCTTTTCTATTGCTTTTATTCAGATAACAGGAACTTGTGCAACAGATGCACTATCTTTAGTGAGTTCTCTAGGAGCAGATGAGGTTTTTGATTACACCGAACCAGATCAAATGGAAGAAATTTCTAGATGCAGGTTTGTTATATTTGAAATCTCAATTTCTTCACCAGAATCAAGGGAGGGATGTATTGATCATTATAAATTCAATCACTTCACTACTAAACTGAATCTAAACCTTCTCATCGATATATTTGCCTTTTTGAATTCATCAATTTTGGTGGCTGAGTAAAAGACCCAGTAGTTGGATTCTCTAGTATTGGATATGAAGGAATTATAGGAAAATCTGTATTGTTTAAGTGATTAGATGTTCTAAGTATCGATTAATGCTCATTTTGGAAGGATTTTGCATCATTTAATCTGTTTTTCATTCCCAATACCTGAAACAGAACTATTAAAAATTTGCTTATCGTTTGTATTGTTCTGGTATTGTTCATTAGGCAACCTGTTTTCCTAGAAACTGCCCTTGTCCAATAATTCAATCCTGCAATCCAGAAGGGCGTTTTCCATAAAAAACAAAGCTACAAAATTAGATTTTCTAGTTTTGTAAAAGTTTTATCAGTTTGTGGAAATCCATACCAAACAACCAGCTTTTTAAATTGGCTAGTGGAATAAAATTTAATTTCAGAAAATTTTCCAATCTATGAAATGCCAGTAGGGACAGACTCATTGGTATAGTACCATATTAGAAGGCATGCTACAATTGTTTTTTGGTATCTGTTTTTGACTCTCAAACTCATTATATTCTAAGGAGTTTTCATATTGCTGAGTTGAAGTTGAGTCTTATTAATTAATTAATTTCAGATATAACATAATATTAGATTGTGCAAATGTCGGAATAGATAAAATACCCAAAGAATGGAAATTTGAACAGTTCATCACCTTGAATTCTCCCCTGATGTTGAATACAGATCAACATGGTTTAGTGAGCGGTTTAGTGAGGAGCAGTAGCGCAATTTTGAGACAAAACATAATTAATTTAACCCATGGGAAAATGGTCAAATGGGGCTTCTTCCTTCCTTGCGATAGAGGATTCCAATTTATTAATAGTTTGGTGAAGTGTGGTCAAGTGAGTATTTATCATATAGTTATGAAGAGGTCATCAGTCAGCTACTAGGGCTTGAAAAGAATTAAAATATCATATTGAAATATTTATACACTCATCAGCAAACAAATCTGGCCCCCAATTTCAAAGTTGGCTTCCTCAGTAACAATTGTATGCAAGAAATTTTTATTTAGATTTGAATTTGAGCATATATGTGGTGCTACAAAGAGAGGAAGTTTATTTCCCGGAATTTGTAACGCCCTTTGGGGTGGGATAGCTACAGCAGTTGTCGTAACTAGAATCACCTTGATTTCTGATCTTGACATTTTGTTCTTTTAATCACGAAATCATCTCTGTTTTTACTTGAAATACACTGTTTTGAATTGAACGACTCCAAAAAAGTATTTATTTACACGTGGAGCAACAATGAGAAAAAATTTATATCCCTAAATTTAAACACCCTGTGTAGTGCAACAGTTAAAGCAGCTTTTGTTATCTGGAATTATATTGAAATTTGTTTTTTCTAATAACGACATTATCTCCATTTTCATTTGGGATACACTGTTATGAAGCTGAAGCGATCACCTCCAAAGAAGCATAATAAATATACATGTAAACGTAATTTGCTGAAAATTCAAAAAACAGATTAACAAATTTTGCGGGGTAAATATCTAATGTGGCCTACTCGCGCCAAAATGATTACATACAATCGTTGCATTGAATCCCAAAAGTTTGTTAGAAATTCTTGTGAATATCAACAAATTCTTCCTGAAGTGCCTGCTAATGTTTTTTCCAAGTCATTCGTTCAAAATAGTGAACCTCAAGTAAAAACAGAGATAATGTGATTATGAAAACCAAATATCAAGAAAAATCAAGGTTCAATGTGATTCCAGTTGACAACAGCTGCTACTCTCCACAGGATTTGTATTTATTTAACTAACAAGGGTTGAAAAATAAATTTGCAATTCTGAAAGAAACAATCGCAAAAAAATCAACATGCATGATATGGCAAGACCAGCACAGTTCCGAAGCGATGGTAACTCCCAGATTGATCTGTCTAGTTACTGACTTCATCTGAAAACCGTCAATACATTAAAGCAATTTCGGGTTGTTTTTACTTTGCATTTTTGGATCTGCAGTCCTGGCACCATTTGCAGAGGACTTGAAGGTCCCTCTGGGAAACGCCGCTTAGTAGGAGAGGAAGGCCGACATTTTGGTATCGTTAGCAAATGAAGGAAGCGCAGGTTGGATATGTTTAAAAGAGAGAGGATGGGTCCCAACACGGAGTTCCAAATTTCAGGAAACACCCAACGTATATGCTTTAATTCAAATGTGAATAAAAATTCTTGACATAGCATTGATACTGAGAAAGAAGTCTAAAAATTAAAAAAAAAAGATTTAAAACGGTTCGGAATTGGGGGGCAATTTTCAGTTGCCGTTTTGAGTATTATCAAATAATATTTCACCATTGAAGTGGATGTATCAGGAATACATCCTCTTCATCTTGAATAAGGATATAAATTTTGACAAGGATTAAACATAATTCATTGCCCTAGAAAATGATTAACGACTTACTGTCTAAGTAAGATTATTATTTTTCAATTTTCAGATAAAACCAGTTATACAGAAAGAATTTCCTTTTGAGCAGCTACCTAATGCTATGGAAGAGGTGAAACAGGGACATCTGAGAGGAAAGATAGTAGTGAATATAGGGTAAAAATGAATAACATATGATTTGATCAAAGGAATGTTAATAAATTTTTCAAGAATTTATAATATTTTAAGACTGACACAATAAAGTATAATTTGTATTCATGCTCATTCATGTCCATGGCAAGAAATTACAAAAAAAGGCTATTCCTATCATGAAATAAGTGAAGTAATATATTATCAAATATTTCTTTCTGAATGAGAAGTGTTTAAAATTTATCATATCACAATATGCATCATCCATAAAATAATGTGCAGAGAACCAATACAAAAGTGGACTAGCAGAACACAATAACCTAGTACTAACTTGTATATGTAGAAAAAATATACAAAATATGGAGAGAATAAACCCATGAATTATATATACAAATAAATGAGGATTGTCAAAAATGAAATATGGTCTAGATGAGGGTATTTTGAGATTGAATATATCTCTCAAATGTGCAGGAAAGTTTTCCTGGATGTATTTTTTACAATTTATAAGGAAGATCAACAAAATGGGTGCAGCTATTAAAAAATTTGGGATTTGTTTAAATTCATAATAACTCAAAAATCCTACATTCCAATAGTGCTTCTGGACATAAGAATAGGCAAGAGGTAATTTGTTGCTACACCAAGATTGATTATGTTTACTGAATGTTCCTCGTAGAACAAAGTTATTTTCTTTTGCATATATTATGACTGGTTCTGGTATTTTAACCGAAAGATCTGTGCAGAATAATCGATAACAATATATTTGGAATATATCAAAAGGAACTATACAGAATATTATTCCAAAAGTAGTTACAATGGTGAATGCAAAAATGAGGGATATTTTCTTTATCGCTGAAATAATTAAATTACCTCTTATTTGAGTGAAATTTTTCAAGAAAATGCATGCTATCACATATAGAAAAAATCCAATATTCAGTAAACCATTTGATCTTGTTATGGTACTTAACGCTATAGGCAGTAAATATAAAATGTCTTGAGGTACTATTCTTCTTCTCAAACTACTATACTTTTCATACAGTTCAACACAGTTGAACATTGATTTGAATGTAAGGAGACTGAACATACATTCTGTATATGGGGATGTAAAAAACACAGATGCTGGGTTCCAGCAGAAAAATAGTGTAGAGTAATATGAAAATTCCTCGGGAAAAAATTTCTCACTGAGATCAAACAGGGTCAGTGCTGATTGGATAAAAAAAATTACATTTATAGTAATGAAAATCAATAATATAAGAGAATCCACACTTAATGTTTCTACAAAATAAAAACATTTTGTGAGTACACTTCCAAGTATAGGGTAAAGGGGGAAAAAAGCGACAGTATTTTCATATGTATAACCATATTTAGCAATATGCATGAAATATTGCGCATCCCATCTGAGAAATCCCCCGAATAGGTGGTTCACTACTTTATCCAGGAATAAATCTGTTTTATTCTCCCTTGGATAAAGGAAAACTTCAGCGTTGTGATCAGGAATCAAGTGATTGAATACATATTGTAAAATTATCACTAAGAGTCTTGATAATAAAGCGGTTTGTATTATACTCCTTCTATATGATGTCATTGCTGTCTTCATTTCGCCCTTTGCTTTGAGTAAAGCAATAACCAAGAAGGAATATATATCATAGAATTTAAAATGTTGTCTCTGGAATCATTATTCTAAAATATTAAATATCCACAGTCATTCATAAGAAACCGCCACAAAATATAAATATCACATTAATTTAATATTTGAATCGTTGTGCAAAATTAAGTGTTAATTTTTTAGGTTAGAATTGTTTTATTCATAGAAAATTTTTCTTCTTTTTAGTCATACCTTATACCCACCTTTCTAATCATTGAACATGAACAGTCAAAAAACTTGTATGTAATAAATAATCTCTTTCATCAAATTTGCTTAAAAGATAAAGCAGTGAAAATTATATTAAAAATTGTCCTCATTACTTCTATTCACATATTAAGCAGTTTATGTAGAATTTCTCAGCGATGGAGCATTTGGAATGTTTGTTGGAGGATCTGCAACACCAAAAGCTGAAATGAAGACGTTCACTACAGTGACTAGGAAAATTCCAATAACAGTGTAGTTATTGATTTTGTTGGCTCTACAGACTTCTTTCTCATCTTTCACGTTATATGTAGCATTCCAAATCAGAAGAACTCCAATGGCAACCTGAAATGAAAATTGTAATCCTTGAATCATACTGAAGAATTATTTTCCTTCGTCAAGTCGCAAAATATCGAGATATAAATAAGTAATTTTATTCACAATATACCGTTATCTTGAATATAGGTCACGAGCAGTTTTGACAGTTGGGAGAGATTGGAGGACCAACAATAACCTAAAATGCATTGTTTACTATGAGAAAAAGCGATTTCTCTCGTGATTTCGTATTCATTTGGAAATTTTGGATTGATATATTCACTTTTTTTTGAAAAGGATAGTATAAATTTGGTATACATATTATGAAATTAGTCCCTGACTTCATATACAGGCAAATAAACAGACCTTTGGTTAGTTCAGTCAACAGTCTTTTCGTGTGTTGTAGTAAATTATATAGGCACCTTGTTACTTTCATATGGAGGTAAAATATTGCGGAAACATTTTGTGATATCATAGTGCTAATAAATTTTTCATTCCTAGATACTGCCAGTTATTTCTCTGTGTGTAGTAGATAGGAACAGTGTATTGACACAGTGGATGGTTTTTGTTCCTAAAATACGACTCAAGGGTGATTTAGATCTTTTTTTGTGAAAACAATCAGGAATGTTTATCAAAAACTTACGATTTTACGAAAATTCCCTACCTGGTATCAATCGGCATACCCAAACAAAACATTGGCAGTAGTAATACTGCACCTTAATTGAGAATCATCTACAAATTTGCCTGCATTGAATATCTGAATGGAAATATCTTTTATAAATCCTGTCTTGTTCAAGTAATAAAGAAATGTTTATTGAGAACTTATGATTTTCAAATATTCCATAACCCGAATCGTTCGGTATGCCCTACCAAAATAACCTACATGATATTACTAGACTAAACATGAAAATCAGCTGAATTTCGATGTCATTGCATACCTGAATGTCAATGGTATGAATCAATCCTATCTAATTCAAGTTTTATTGATTGTCCAGACTAATATACAACCTATGTTTTTTGCCGAGGTAACTGACAAGTTGCAAAGTAACATTTATTCTGTGAATTTCCATTTTAGAGCGCAGTTCTTTATTGAATTAATTCAGAAAATATGATTTTCTCCTTCAGAACCGATAGAATATTCTTATTTCTCTCTTTTATAATGGATACATTGGGTTCCTCTCCACATCTGGTTAGTACGTACCATTCAAATGAAAATACTTCAACAACTCATTGGTAGTTTTCATCGATTTGATGTTGATTATTCGACCTTGGATACCTGAATTTACTTAAAAAAAAGGTTTTAAATTGTATTTCTTGCCTTACTAAACCAAGCAACATGCAACAACTCATTCAACCAGCAAGAATTGTATTTATTCGAAAAATTCCATAAATTAAGTCAAGCTGTTACTGTTACAAGATATCAAGTACTTTGGATATAGTTCCTAGATAATGCAATAGTGAATATTTCAGTCCAAAATGTCCAAATTCATACAAAATCACAAGCCCAATCGCTTTTTCCCATAGTAAACAATGCATTTAAGGTTATTGTTGGTCCTCCAGTCTCTCCCAACTGTCAAAACTGCTCGTAACCATTAATAACTACATTTTGGTTAAGTGATAGATGCATAGAGTAACAAAATGCCAGAGCCGGATCTAATAAGGCGTGGCAAAGGAGGCATTTGCCACGGACTAAAGCTAACCGGGGGCGCAAAGGTATAAGTTCCTTCCGGAAAATGATGATTTTTTTTATTTCAAGTTTAACACATATTTCAAGGCGGTGCTATGGTTTATCTTCCTATTGTACACAGTGAGGCGATATGTAGTTACAAATAAACTCCCAAATAATAATTTTTACACTTGTCGGCAGCCGCACGATTCCTGATCCACTTTCCGGGATCCGCTCAAAGATCATAAATTACGAAGACGTTTACGGCCAAGACCGAGGGGCTAGATGAACCCACCCTTGTCTGAATACTTCTCTTTTCTCGCATCTTGGGGTAATTATATGCAGAGGGAAGTACATTATACAGTATATCGCATTGGGTTACAAAATAGGGACGTATTATATATGTATTCTGGCCTGGAAATGATTTTTGTTGAAAAAAAAGTGTTCAAATTTCAATATTCAACTTATCGAACTTATATCTGGACAACCAAGCCTACCACTTTCATGCGACTAGTCATAATATTCATGTGAATTTTTGCGCGCTACATGCTCACCCAGGGCGATATATATCATTTAGACTAAGGACAAGGGCACATTTCGACAATATTAATAAAATTATAGATCCGGCTCTGCAAAATGCGGACACTATTTGACATATTTTGGGTCCGAAATAAGGCCCAAATCACAGCCTTGATGAAGGGTTGAAGCGGCAACAAGCATGTACGCCGTTGGTATCAGATGTTTTCGAAATATTGTGGAATATGATCGTTGAATAAAGGCCAACGCTCACTCATCGGCAACAGCCCAACGCACGGTACACCGGAATTTTATTCTTTCTATATAATTGAATGGGACAGCGTGCACTTGACGGCTACGGAACACGGCAAATTAGCAGGGAAATACATTTCCGTTTGCCGATAGATGCCGGCATCGAGAAATATATTCAGAAGTTACCGATATGTCATCAAAACTAGTCAAATCAAAGCTTTCTTTGATTTCCGAGTTGGAGACAAAAACTTTCAAGAATTTCCGAAAATAAATTCATCTCGACAAATTTGTATCATTTCATTGTTTCATTTCATTGAGTCAGAGAGGCGAAAATATATATAAAAGTTTCCTTCGTCTCTGAATACACGAGTCTGAAACTTGATATTTTTGAATACCTATTCATTACAAAAGGCATATTTATAATTTCAATATTAAGTTCTCAGATGAGAAGTCTGCCAGCGTTGCGTATTCAAAAATACCTATAGGAAACATTCGAAACGACAGATCTTACTACGATTAATTTGTCGGATTTGAAATTCTTCTGATAAATTCTTATGATAAATTCATATTTCAATAATAATAAACATGAATATTTCCCAGAAATATTTTCACATGTATGTAACATAACTTTTGAATTTAATATGTATTAATTGGTGCATACAAAATTTATAAACCATATTTTTTATGGAAGAAGATCCGAACTATCTAATAAAATCCATGAGTAATATATCAATCTCCCATTCAGGTTTTATCGTGGTTTTGTATCTATGAATGCCTCCTAACAATAAACCCCATATTGCTCCCTATTCCCTTGGACATATGACATATTTCATATTATTAATGAGAAGATGTTCCACATTTGTTAAGCTTCTTTTATATATTACTAAGAATCCATATTTTGGGAAATAATTTCATCAGATCTTATCGATTCATAGGATTTTCATCTTTAACACTACTCAAACAAAACCCTCCACCCCAAACTCTACACAATATCCATGTCTGCAGCGGGATTCGAACACGCCACCATCGGTTTTATAGACAGGCCACCAACCCGTTGCACAAACGAGGTGGTCATTTCATGAATATATTTCCCATGATTCATAAAAATGGAAAAACTAGTGAAGCCTACAGTGGTTTGTTTGTTTGCGAAACCTTTTGGCATCAAATCATGTTTTTTGGGGACGATTGAAGGGAATTCCCAATTAATATAATAAAAATAGAATCAGAAGATCAGACGATCAAAGCTCATTCTGTCTGGTTCTTGAACATATACCTTTTATATTTTATATTTTCTATCTAATTAGCTCTTGTAGACAAATAACCTTTTTGGAGTTATTATTTTACCCACAGAGTTCCCATTCGATTGAATTGGTGCATTCCAAATTATTGGACAAATTTATTAGAGATAGTAGAACATATATTTAGGTAGGTTCATTTAAAAATTGCAAATTCTCTCAACATTTTTGTGACTGGTTCAACTTCATCTGGGATTTCCGAATTATTTCCGAATAATAGACGGACTTAATAATTAACTTGATGTAGAATCCGTGATCGAATTCGATTCATGGGATTGCATTTTTTAGAAAGTTGAAAACAAATTTTCGATAAATTTACATTTTATAGATTATCTGTTCTGCTGAAATTTTGTGAAAACCTCAATCCATTTATTTTCTTACGGTTGGCCTAACAGTCGATCGGGAACACAGTTTTTAGTTACCAATATTTCCAAAAATATAGACCCGATCGAATTGAAATCTAGCACTGGCTCGACTAATTACTGTGTGAGGAAGCAAAAGTTTCGCCATTAGAATTTCAGCGCGATCAGTTATATTGTTATTAAATATAAACCCAACGGTCTTCATTGAAGTTTTTCAAAATCCGGCAACTAGTTTCTGAGGACACAATTTTTTTTCAACGAAAATTTCAAAATTTTCCGAAACCCTTCTACGCGCTTGTTCTAGGGAACAGCGCCTTATCATTTCGTTACGATGTCTGTAATTTTCGAATTCTGAGCCGGAAATGGTCTTAAACGATTGAGTTGAACTCCCTGAAGAAGAATCCGTGGTTAACTTTCGAAGGAAAAGACTTAGCGACTTGAAACTGTCAGATTGGGTTTGGAGTACAAATATCTCGGTTAAGTTCGTTGATGGGTGAAATAATTTGGATAGTTTCGAAGTTAGGCCCATTTGAAATTTTGAGGTTGATTCCTCGATATTTCATGAAGTATTGACTCGATCGAATTGGAACTTCGTAGACAGTTTTGGAATAATAACGCGCAACTCAGAGCAAAATTTCGTGTGGATTCAGTTGTTCGAAATTGAAAAAAACTTTATTCGAAACTTTTCAAAATTTTTTATGAAATTTTTTTTTCTCTTGTAGCGAATTCATCTACTTCAACAAAAACGGAAAAAAGGGCGGAGTCGAAACACGAAATTCAAATCTCTGAAAAATCGTATAAATATATTTCGCTCCGCTCTCAAAAATCACTTGACTCGACTTAACGCTCCAACCCCCCATCTGCATTCACCGCTAAGAAGGTATTCTATCTATACGCTGCATCCTGACCGACATCTGCATTTTATCTGTATCCGGCGCCAGCGAAGAAATTCCAGAAGGTCCAACATCTGGTTTACTATCCTCGACGACAGAAGCCCTTTCGACATTACCGACCCGTCCGGCGCCAGCTACCTATCAGCATCCCAGGGGATCTACAACCAGAATTTTTAGCCTGTTGTCCAACAAAAAGAATTTTATTGCCTTTCGAATTCACTTTTGTTGTAATATTCGACAAAAAAATAAACAGGCTAATCTGTTTTCTTTATTGCGTGTTTGATTTCACAGGACACGACCCCACACTCTGAAAATATTGATTAGATTTCAACTGAATTCGGCACAATTCTTAGAGTCAGTATTTAACAACAATATTCCAAATTCGATCCGATGTTTGCTTTCGGAGATATAAGGAAAAAAATTTCGTTGTTATTTGGAATTTTAACGTTATTTCCGCAATATCTCAAGAAGTACAAATACAATGAGATTGAAACTCCGTAATCAGGTGGAGATTACCAACACGCAACTGGGTGCAGAATTTTCGTTGATCTAGTAGTTAGAATTTGGACGAGCGCGTAAAAGCTACTTACCTCACGTCAGTGCTTATCTAGATTTTTTAAAGATACGATCATCACGAAATTTTGCATATATATGAGCATCGGTATTTTTCAACTAATCACAAAGTTTGAATCTGATCGCATCAGTTTTACTCGAGATAATGAGGAAATTACGGACTGTCAACCGAGCTATCTGGGAATCAAATCTACACTGAAAATTTCAAGACTTAGAGTTTTCCTTCGAAACCTAGAGCACATACGGAGGAATAGACGAACGGATGGACAGAAATAAGTTTGGCCTCGATTATTTATCAGTGAGTCCAACCATCGTTTAAAACCATTTTCGGCTCAAAATTCGAAAAATTACAGACAGTTTTCATTTCAATCGAATATGCGATAGTATAGCATTATTTTGATTTTTCGAATAATTTCACGAAGTTCAAGTTATTTAGATCGAAAAATAAAATGGGGTTTCTGTCATAAATCGCATAAATTTATTGTATTCCGGTAATAAAGAAGATTTCATTAACGGAATAATATACAGGATGTCCAATCAGAAAATCGAAAGATGGATTCATCAACGAAAAAATCTAATATAGAGACTGTTTCCATATGCAAACGTTGAATATTGTTTACTAGGGAGCATAATTAAACTTTCAAATTATAATATGTATAAATGTAAAGTGTGGTGTAGAAGCGTCAAATCTCAGAATAAGATAAGGTTGAGCGGTTGATGACCTCTTCGAGTTGATATTCAATTCATGCAAGCGGTATATTCACACAATTATGGAGTAAGAAAAAGTGCTACAAATGAAAAAAAAAATTAATTCGTTTCACTAGTTCAAGCAAAGCTTTATCGTTCATTTTTTTTTTCATTTTTCGAATTTTTATCCGAAAACTGGTTACAAGAAAATTCGGATAATCAATCCGTAGTGCAATTTAATTTTGTCCCACTGTGGTATTGAATGCAATATTTTTTTAAGACATATGATAACTTAAAAAATTACAAGGAAGGCTTCATACGAAGGTTAATTTCGAAAATGAACCAAATCCGCCCTTGGCATACGCATTCGATTTTTTCTCCGTAAAAGTTCGCAAACATTATACACAGTAAAATGGTTCATTATTGTCTCTAGGATGAGGGCAAATTGAAAGCCTTCTTAAATTGTCGACGTTTCGATTCGTCTTTGGATCTTTATCAAGACTGAAACCAATATAATTCATTAAAATCTACAATTTCTGAACCATTGATATATAAAGCATAGTTCAGAAATTGTAGATTTTAATGAATTATATATATAAAGATCCAGAGAGGGATCGAAACGTTGACAATTTAAGAAGGATTTTAATTTGCCCTAGTCCTAGAGCCAATAATAATGAACCATTTTATTAGATACATAAGGACACGTAGTTAAATTATGACATTATACTCAGTAGCACGATTCAAACATAATTCGTGCCAAATATAGAATGATATAGTTTTAGTACTTAGAAAAAATTAAAAATCAGCTTCAAAGCTAGGCCACCAGAAAAAAATTGGGTTTCTCTGAAATGCCAAAGGTATGGAAACTTCATAATTTCGTATCTTCTCATAAACAACGTATTCTAAGGAAATATAAAATAAACTCACCTGCAATATCAAACTAAAGGTAATAAAAATTAAACTCGGGTAATAATAGGGGTGTCTATCGAAACTATCCAACACATATCTCAACTGATTCGCATTAGCTGAAAAAAGTGCCAAATCCATCATCCCTTGAGCGAGCGTTTTCTTATGTTGGTACACATTGATATCAGGTATATCATCGAGAATCCCACTGACAATATCGATGTCATGGTGATGATGATTATGACCAGCAAAATCGGATTCTCTGGGAAAATGTGGAGTTGATCCAGATTGGCGTCGATTATAAACTCCATCATATTCATCACCTGGGCCCTCCGTGTTGCTTGGATCGTGATGATTTGGTGCAGAGTCGGGGGGTTCTTCAGGTTTTCGACCGGAAGCTTCAGGGTTGTGCTCCGATTTTGGATCGTTATTACTATTGTTCAAAACTTCTGCATCTCCCGGTTTTGAATTATCGAAAAATCCGTCATCCACCCCAGGATAAGGTTTATTGACCACTTCCCGATCGTCATCTGTTTCGTCGATTTCCGGTGTGGCCAGAGTGGGCTTGGTATTTTTCTTGTCGCCCATTAGCGGTGTGGTAGAACTTACTGTTTCCACTTCGAAGTCAGGATGATTGTGTTTATAGTTGACCACGGCAGACATTCTTGAGCTTGACCTTGACGTATAGGGTTATCACCACTCTTTCGAGTCAGCGCACTCTGGATACACTCAATTAAAATTACTTTTCGTGGATTTCGTCCGTTACGAAAGAAGGAACCGGATTGAAAACGTTGAGTCCACCAATTATTGATGCGCCAAACGAGTTTACCGAAGAAGCTACCTAATGGTACGGCACTTTCGAAATATCTGAGATAAACGTCTCTGTTTTTAATTTTCTACATTCAACGGGTCGGACGAAGATGAGATCACGTGCTTTGCGTGTTATTTTTGAAACATAACATGGAATTTATTTGCGTTCAAATATATCTGTATCTGTATCTATTCACTGTACTCTGGTTAGACGAACAGCAACACTATTACTACGTAAATGAAGGGTATCTACCTATTTCCATTTTGTATAATTAGCTTTGTTCGACCACATGGAATGACTGATGATTCACGTGATATATACGTCATTTGTTTATAATCGGAAATGTGTCTACGGAGAATCTTCTTTTGTAGGAGTCTGCAGGGAATACCTACTTTCACCTATTTAGAGCATCAGGCAATGACTAATTTCTACAGGGAAAATCCCAATGCAAAAAAAATATATACGCATGTTTATCAACCAACTTGAAATGCTTACCTTTGTTATTATTCATTATTATAATTGGAACCATGAACTTGAAATCATGTATCATATCGAATCACCTATATCAGACATGAACGCTCTCCCTCTATTTTTGCGCGCATGTTTTGGGGAACGGCGTGCTATCATCATTTGTTCAAATGTATGTAATTTTCGAATTTCAAGCCGTAAAAGGTCTGAAACGTCTAGGTTGTACCATTGAGTAAAACACTTCGATTCTGTCCAGCTGCCCGAGGCATAGTATAATCATTGTTTTAACAATGGTATAACATACCGGGTGTCCCACGAATACCATTCGTTAGAATGTCTTTGGGAAGGAATCGGAATTCACGTTTGCCATTTCAGACTTAAGCATTCACTAGAGAGATGACTGAATATGTTAATTTTTTGAGTTTCTTGAGACTTCCAGTTTCCCCGGAAGTGACACCAGCTTTAGTTTTCCAAATGAAAAGCCCCATATTTAATAATAAAATAGATTCCTTATAAAATTCTGAATTGTCTTAATGAAAAATTTTGAATTTCTACCGGAAAATTATTTTTCAACGTGAAATTCCAATTTAAAATTGAAATTGGCGCTCTGCTCAAACATGGATATCTTCCAGGTTTTTCATTGGAAAAAGGTGAGAATAATGCTTCTTCCGCAATATTCGGAATTGAAACTCATGATGCAGAAGGTCACAGAAGCGTTGTCAAAGTTGGCAATTTCGAAAACGTGAAAACTCAATTTTTTCAAATTAGAACCTCATTTCTTATGATCATTATGGAAACTTACGTTGAAAAATAATATAGGTGTGAAAATAACACCAATGCCCTGAATTTCATATATTCTGGCAAAAAACAATTACATTTCTAATATCAGTCTTCTCAAAAATAAAAGCAAAACTGAAAATCCAAAATCTCTTTGAATTCAATCTAAAATAAATGTTTAATATGTCCTCCATTCCCTTCGAGAAGAATGAAATTCGAAATATGATCGCGTAGATTGTTTTTCACGAATACATAAGAAAATATTAATTTTAGGGCATTGGTGTTATTTCACACCGGCATGATTTTTCAACATAGATTTCATTATGGCCACAAAGAAATGAGGTTCAAATCTGAAAAACTTGAGTTCTCTCGTTTTCGAAATTACCACTTCGACAAAAACGCGTTCGTGACCTTCTGTATAATGAGTTTTAATTGTAACTATTGCAACGGAAGCATTATTCTTAGTTCTTGCGGAAACCTAAAAACGACATTGTTCCAATGAAAAACCTAGAAGATATCCATGTTTCAAATTGGAATTCCACGTTAGAAAATAATTTCTTGACAGAAATTAAAAAATTTTACATTAAGACAACTCACCTTTCATGAGAGATCTATTTTCATTATAAAATATGGGGCTTTCCAGTTCAAAAAAAAAAAGTTGGGGTCACTTCCGCTGAAATTGGAAAATTGATGAATCTCAAAAAATTAACATTCAGTCATCTCTCTAGTTAAAGCTTAAGTCCGAAATTGCAAACGTAAATTTTGATTTGTTCCCAAAAATATTTTAACGAACGGTATTCGTGGGACACCCGGTATTCTATGTCTGAGGATGCGATAATTATCGAACGGAGCAAGGCTATAGCAACTAGCGACTTAAAACTTTCAGAGTAGGTAGCGAAAAAATATGTCAAATTTTATGGCTTCTTCCTCGATATCGTTTTTATTTCCTGAATAACTCGAAAAATTTATGAGCAATTGAAAGTGCTGATAGACAAGATTGTGTATAATTTCGTAATGATGGTGCCATTAGAACGATTATACGAAACAAATTTTTCCGAATTTTTGTAGAAAAATTTTTCTTTTTCGGAAAAATTCTTCAAATCCTGATTTAATTCTGCACAGATCTTGAAAACCATATTTTAAAACAGTGAAGAAATTTTAGTTCGATACGATCATTACACTAGTTGAAAAATGCATTAGCTAGTTGAAAAATGCTTATTCAAAATTTCGTGATGATCGTACCATTCAAATTAGTAGCAAAAGCGGGCATCTTTCCACGTGTTGACAACGCCGAATGAACCCTATTTTCTGATAGAAAGATTTCGTGATCTTTTTTCAATATAGTCCCCTATGAAATTCTGAACGAATTAACCTTCAAGCTATCATTTTTCAAGCAAGTACTAGGTTTCAATTCGATGCAAAGTTTTGAATGAGTATATCTCCGGAATCATTGAGTAGATTCATTGAGTTTTCTTATAATTTGAAACTCAATTGTAGATTTTACTCATTCACAAATTCGGCCCTCGTAATCAAGGCCAAAACCAACTCTACAAATAACCCGTTTCTAAATAGTTTTTAATTGCGTTTACAATTAGCCGTGATTACAATAACTTCTGGAAGAAACGACTTAGATTCTTGATATTTGTAGAATAGGTTTGGGGTTTATTGATATAGATTGGATCGAATTGAAATCTAGTGGGTACTTCATGGAAAAATTATAGATTTGAATGTTCATGCAAACTAAATGACCGCTTAGGCAACGAGTTTGAACATACACGAGAAGGTGCTGACTTCACCTACGTGTTTTTTCTAGAATTTCATATGGGAAGTTTCAAATGATAAAAAATAGGATTTCGAATCTCCTCTGCAGGTTTCACAGTTCAGGTTCGTATTATTATTCTCAAATTATTTTCGTGCACTTCTTTCCCTCTTGTTTTAAAATGTGTTCACAATATCTTGTGACTCTACAAAGTTTAGGAGCTAATTTTGAGTGCGAATAAACTTCTTAAAATTTTTCTGTCAAAACTTAAAATGAACATTCGAAAATATTTCAATTTTTCACTAACTATAGTAACCAATCGATTTACTTAATTTTGATTCATGTGTCAAATTTCATCCAATCACCTATGGATTACAGCGATAATACCCAGCATGTGGTGTTTTCAGTTTGTTGTTTTCGACAAAGAGGATCATCAAGTCTAAATTAAACGTCAGATTGACAATCAACTCTTTGAAATCTACAAAGAAAAAATTATCTTATCGACTATTTCCCTCGTCGTAATTTCCACCAATCAGAAACGCGCAATTTTGAATTACAAATGGTTTCTAGGTGGAAAAACTGTTTGGCAGGAGCTGTCAGCAGTATAATCGAGTTTACCCGCGGCAAAACTTGACAATTGTTGTTTTTCAGTTTTCAAATTAATACCTATACATAATGCATGCAGAATAATCTGATTGAATTAGATGCCCTTATGATATTACTTACGAATACCCCTCGGGCCTTGATAAATTCCTCAACATTTTGTCATAAAGAATCCTTTAATTGCTTAAGGATAATAGTCCCTGGCCTTCGGCGTCTGGCTATTATCAAGCAACACGCTTTCGGCATTCTCTATGACAAAGTTATTTCGATATTATCAAGGCCATAGGGGTATTACTACTGAAAATGCATCGGGAAAGTGCGAAATTGTTCAGGTGAAAAATATTTCACTCAAATGGGCAATTGAAATTGAAAATAAAAAAAATTTCGAGATTGGTTAGATTTGCAATTTTGAATCAGAATTTTTCTTCATCGACCTTCCACGTGTATCTTGTTCAAAAATTTGTTTTTATACACCAAAGTTAACGAAGGTTATCGAGGCTCCCAACCACATACTCAGATATGATTTCATGTGTATTTAAGATTTATCAACAGTTGGTACAAGGACAGAAAACCTCAACTTGGATAACCAACTGGATCAAAACAAATAAATTCTATATTGTCCAGAGGACTGCTCTGAATTTAATATGCTTTTGAAGAAGCAAGCTGTGGGTAGGATCGAAAGAATGCAATTGTAGAAAATTAGAGAAAAAAAACAAAAATCTCTGTTCAGTCAGGAGCTTTTGTGGGCTTGTTCCAACTCGAAGCCAGGTACTAACCCTACGCGATGCAGATTTTTGCTTCTCGATAAAAACGATTTTGCGGACAGGAAGAATTTTTCCAGACAAAAAACGTTTTCATACAAAATCATGAAACTTTTCGAACTAACATATTTTTTATTTAATAGCAACTGTATCCACATGAAGTTTCTTGCTAAGCTGCGCGTTGGTATTCCAAAGCTGTTTACAAAGTTCCGATCTGATTATTATTATTATTGAAAAAAGTTACTGACTTGTGGTTTAAGCCTATAAACTCAGCCAGCATTATTCTAATATGAAAACTGAAGAAAGGTGAACACATTTAAAAGGAACATGTAGAAAATGTCAGCGAGAAAAAATCTGAATAAGCACTGACGTGAAGTCAGCAGCTTTTACGCGCTTGTTCACATTGCGAAATGGTGAAATTTTAATGAAGTATGAAAATTTTCAAAAAAAAATGTTTTCGAGTTTTTCCACGAATAATTCTTCTTTTTGACACTATTCATCTCCCAACCAAGTTTCATTTCGATCAGATAAATATTCTCGAGTTATTGAAGAATCGAAATTTCAAATGGCTGCAGCACAAAAACCATTCGGCAGATTTGGCCCATTAACGAACTCAACCGAGATATTCAGGATCTCAACCTTTTTTTCAATTTCTAGGTCCTTTCTTTCGAAAGTTACAGCGCACACGGCCGGCCGGACAGACAGAATCAATTTTGACCACGGATTCTTCATCAGACATTGTGACAAAATTATAACGCGCTGTTCCCCAGAACAAACGCGTAAAAAATGGGTGAATACACTTCACAGAGCACCTTCGCGAATTCTCCACCGATCGTAACTGTTCTTGAACGCATTGATGCTGGTAGATTCAACCACAGATCCCGGCAAATCTTTCCACCGATCGAATATTCTATTTGACAAGAAATTTGAAATTGAAATTCAAAATGGATTCAGTACTTCCTGAGATATCGAAGAATTAATCTTAAAACATTAAATGGGCTTACCTCCGAAAAAATTCGACCAATTTCACCCACTAACGAACTTAACCGGGATATTTGGACTCCAAACCTAATCTGACAATTTCGAGTTGCTAAGTCCTTTCCTTCGAAAGATATTGCACGCATTGCCGAAAGGACGGACAGAGTTGAATTTGACAACGGTTTTTCTTCAGGGTGTTCAACCCAATTTTCGTCACAAAATTCGAAAATAACAGACATTGTGACGAAACGATAACGCGCTGTTTCTCAGAACAAGCGTGTAAAATGAGTAGGGTCTTTTTACGCGCTTGTTCTGGGAAACAGCGCGTTATCACCTCGTCACGATGTCTGTAATTTTCGAATTTTGAGCCGAAATTGGTCTCAAGCGACTAGGTTGGACTAACTGATGAGGAATTGATTCTGTCCACCCGGTCGGCCGTGTGCGCTGTAACTTTCGAAAGGAAGGACTTAGAGTCCCGAAACTTTCGGGTTAGGTTAAGATCATGAATATTTCCGTTGAGTTCGTTAATGGGCCAGATCTGCCGAATGGTTTTTGTGTTACAGCCATTTTCCGATAACTCGAAAAATATTTATCGGATCGAAATGAAACTTGGATGGAAGATGAACAGTCTCAATAAAAAGAATTATGCACGGAAAAATTCGAAAACAAAATATTTTTTTTTGAAAATGTCTATATTCACCATTTCGCAATGTGAACAAGCGCGTGAAAGCTGCTGACTTCACGTCAGTGCTTTTCTGGATTTTTTTCGATTCTGTCGACTAACATAGCACCCTTCTAAGGCGACGGCAGTTGATGTTTTACCATTCGGAACTCAGCATTTTAGTCCATTTTCCGTCTCCGATAATATCTTCCACATTTCGTGTGGCATCCCAACCAACACAACATACAGCAACTGTACAGTTACTGCATTTTGCGAAAAATTGAAGGTCAATGAGTTGTTTGAAATCAATTGTGTGATAAACGCGAAAAACATGCCCTTCCTCTAGCAACTTGCAGACTTTAAAAAATACTATTATAATTCAGAAGCTTTTGAAACTTGACACAACATACAGGAAGGTCCATATAGTGACGTCAAAAATTTTTTTTCAGATTCCTGGGAGTATCCAAAAATAACCCATGTACGTTATGTGATTATTTGTAGTTTTCGAGTAATAATTTATTTGTGTTTTTCCGATTTATATTATTATATTATTCTCTTGATACTGGTCTTTCCAGAGGTTTGAAAAATTTGTGAAGACTTCAAATTGGTTTTGATATAAGCTTTAAAACGTACTTCCTCAAGATAATAATAGGATCAATTGGTTTTTACAATGCCTGCGGAAATAGTCTTGAAGACCTTCATAAACGGGCCAATCAGTGCTGAAAGTATCTTTATGATAAACATCAAGATCAATTGTAGACTGAAGAGTTTCATTGGTTGATTTATTTTCTATTCTGCGCCCTTGTAGATCGTTATAAAACTGAAATTGTTTCTTGTGCCTTTGTCTAAGGGTAGTGCAATAATTATATTCACAAGCAGCCATCCGGGGATTATTTTATAATTGTTCTTCATTTCACAACTTCACTGATGTTAGATGGAAATTCATATCGAATCGATGTGTCATTACCTGCGGATGCTTAATGTATAAGGTCAAGGAGCTCAATATTGTTTTCACACGGTGTAGAAATACCCTTTATCAATTCTGCGGCAGGATGTTCCAACGCATAATGAAGTAAATGAAAAAACATTTTTTATCTTATCAATATAAATCACACATAATAATACTTCATTGTCTTGAATATTTTCAACAATTTTGTAATAAGTGTAAAACAACCAAACCAGCGAATCTAGTTCGCACAGCCTTTTGCATGTGGTTATTATTATATTTGCTGAATTTTGATCAAATTACAGTTGAATATAATCTCATTTGGAACGGAACAATGAAAAGGGAATTTGGAGAAAGACTGACAGGTTGGAATTCTTAGATTTATCCGAATTTTGACGCAGCACCAAACCAAGCTTGAGACCCTGGTAAAAAAAATTTGGCCGCCTTCCAAACGTTTATTCCTCGAAATTTTGCATCAACCAACAACCAGTCACTTTCGGACGAATATAAGTACTAGAAATGAACCCGATCAGACATTTAGGTATTTTGTAAATATTGGGAAAACGTAATTTCGAATGAGTATATCTATATATATGTAACATCAGTCCATATTAAACACAATATATTACAAAAAAGGATTGAGAGAGTTGATACTTTAGAAAAAAGTTTGGTATAATCAAGAAAGACGAATTCCTGAGTTGAGTAAATCCGCTTAAGGATTGAGTAACCCATTCGAATTCAAAAGGGGCGGTGGTTCAGTGACCTTGGTTCTAGGCTCGTAAGGACGGGTGTTAAAAACCCTAGGCAGAGGGAGGAACTCTTGGTGATCAGGGGTAGGCGATCGTCCAAACGACCAACATACGCCGTTAGGGGGTAAAATACCTTTTTGTTTGTCGATAACTAAGGTTTATTATTTCATTTTATCAAATTATAAACCAGAATCAGATCCGCTCCCCTTCAAGGGTAGTTTATTTTAGTGATTTTTCAGATTTTCTTGCTGATCGGAAATTCACCGTAAATATATTTAATTGAAACGGAGCATTATGTCTAAAAGCAGCATACTTTAGGTGCAACCTTAAAAAAATTCAGTTGCGCTCCCTATGAAGTGTAGCTTATTCTTGTGATTTTTCGGAAGCCCTTGCTGATCGGTATTTTTCAGTGAAAATATTTTATTGAAACAAAACATAATGTTTGCAAGTAGGATACCCTCTGTGCCACCATTCAAAAATTTCAGGTCCGTCTTATTTAGGGGTAGTTTATCCTCGTAATTTCTCGGAATACTTTGCTGACTGAAGTTTTCAGTGGAGATATTTTATTGGATATCGATTGAAGCTTAGTTTTGGACGGTTTCGCATCATTTTCTAGTTTTTTTCTGGGTTTTCACTTCCAATATCTGAAACAGAACTATTAAAAATTACATAAAATTGTTTTTTTCATGAAAAACGACCTCGCGGATTGAAGTATTGAACTATTTGTCAAGGGCAGTTTCTTGCAAAACAGATTGCCTAATGAACAATACAAACGATGAAGAAAGCGAACTGTGACGTTCCAGAGTACAAATCTGACTTTTTCATCAGACAAAGCAAAAAATTTCAAAAATTATTGAAGGAAGAGAACCTTTTTCGTTCGATAATAATGGTTTTTGTGCTAAGGCCATTTGAAATTTTAGTTTTTCAATTACTCGAAAAATATTTATCTGATGGAAATGAATTTTCATATTCCATTTAAATTTCACATAGATCTCCAAACCGCGACTTCATAACCCAGTACTTTATTTCAGCCCAATCAGATTTCCTGAATTTTTTGAGGAATTTATTTTAGAAATTCATACCTCCGATTCCGTTTAAATTTTATTCTAATCGACACCGCAAACTCACAGACTCTGTTCCAGTCCAATCAAATATGTATTCTTTGAATTTTCCTTATAATAAGTACAAAATATTCGTTCGCATCGACCTTTCATGGCATCTACTGGTTTCTACATTGACAATATGGAGGACAGCAGCGTCAATAGATCGTCAATCGACGTATTGCAGTCGTCTGTTTACAGTGTTTACACTCTACACCTCATGAGGTGATTCCCTGGAAGTTTTATCCGTACTTCCCCGTAGCGCTTGAGTAGTGAATCAGAATCGTCACTACTTAACAACAGTGTTTAAAATTTCAGCTTGATCGGATATTCGTCTCGGGAGATATTGGAAAAAAACTTAGTAAAGCACTGACGTGAGGTTAGGAGATTTACGCGCTTGTTCCGTTGCCAAAGCGGTCATCTATACCAGTATTGACCCTGCCAAACGCAGATTTATTTTTCATATGGTCCTCACGAAATTCTAAATGAACCTCAAGCTATAATTTTCACCACTAGATTGCAATTCGATCCAAAATTTTGAATGGGTATAACTATCTAAAGAATAATTGGCGAATTCAGCTGAAAAAAACATACTCTACAAATATATTCCCAAAGTCGATTCTTCCTAAAGTTAATGATTTTATGGCCGGCCTAACCACTGATAGTGAACAACATAACTCCCGGAAGAATCTACTCAGTATTATTTCCAGAATCATCATTTTCAATGAAACATGCTACCTTGAAGTTGACCAAAAAAGTCCTCCTGCATTTTGTTAAATGGAGAGAGTTATTTTGCTCATTGTTCTGTAGACCTTATTTGGCTGAATCTTCAAGGTAGCATTTTTCATTGAAAATGATGTTTTTGGAAATAATACTGAGTAGATTCTTCCGGAAGTTATGTTGTTCACTATCAGCGGTTAGGCCAGCAGTAAACACATTAACTTTAGGAAGAATCGACATAGGTAATATATTTGTAGAGTAGGTTTTTAGTTCAATTGGGAGGGTGGAATGCTTAAATGGGCTGAATTCTCCAATTATTCTTTAGATAATTATACCCATTCAATATTTTTGCAATTGCAATCTAGTACTTGATCGAAACTTATAGCTTGAGATTCATGCAGAATTTCGTGAGGACCATATGAAAAAAAAAATCTGAGTTTGGCACCCAAAATATTTTTTGAACGTTAAATCTGGGTATCTTATAAAAGTAAAAGCCCATTGTTGTGTAATAGTAGACAGATAGGATAGGTCTTTATATTGTGCTTTTTGAAAATTATTGAACTTACAATGCAATCTGTAATCTCTGTCACCATTTATAAAAGTAGAATTTTGATTTCTCTTGTAGGACTAACTAGAATACCAAATAGCTACTTAATTTCTCAACTGTCACCATTCGAAATAATAAGATTGAATTTCATTCAAAATCTAATACATCTCATCTTACATTATTCTACTTAAATTGTCCGAAAGGGATGAAAGTTCGTGCTCTATGCACTAGGATAGAGTCTTTTGTTTTGGTATTTTTCTGAGGAACAAGAAATCAGGAAAGAAAAACCCTAATGGAATTCACTTATGTACTATATTCAAATTTCCTTACTTACATAGATCGAGGTGTTCACCGAAATAAAAAAAAAAAGATCAATTTTATCGAACAGTAACTTCAACCGATATTTCAATACAATAAAATTCATTAATTGAACGAGAGGTTTCTTACTATCATGTTTATAACATAACAACAGACAAATTTCCCAAATATACTTTTCGAATCAGATTTTCTTCATTGAGGAGACATCAGTAAAACTTATCAATTTTAACATTTTATGTCTAACTAAAAAAAAAAATGAAAGGAAATCGAAATACGATGGGTTAATCACATCAACTTACATTTTCCAAAATGATTTACCTTTTCCTCACTAGTAGAAAGCTTATTCCTATAGGTGTATATTTGATGTTCTGTGGGTGTACCTGAAGACCATACACCACTCGGACAGTGACTTCTATTCCATGAATACACTATTTCCGCCGCGAACTCAAACGGCCCTCCTAACAACAATAAAATGAACCCTTATCTCGAACTCTTAGCGCGAGCTACTTCCACGAGTCCCTTACTTTGACTCTACATGACCGAATCCATCGGTTCCGTACCCTCCTCGGCACACAAAAAACACAAGCTTCCGACTTGTCCCTCGCTCGGACCCTCTAATAACCGAATCCATCGGTTCCGTACTTTTCTCAGCACAACAAAAAAACTCACGAGCTAACCTCGCAAATACACTGTCACCAAAAACGCTACTCTACTAGGAAGGAATCGGTTTTTTTCAAATTTACTATTAACTATTATTGACCAACCCAGCCGTCGAATTTTCCAACATTATTTTGTCCCGAAGGACCGCCCGTTCTCGCGGTACGCTCTCCATCTTTTTTTTCTCAGAGCTATTCCCGCCGATCTCCGATATGCAACTGCCTTTCGTACCAAATAGTGAGGCTTTCACCCCTCTCAACAATTTTTCTTAGTCAGCTTTTCGAAATAGAACTTCACTTTTCCCACGTAGGTTAGTCAAAAATTCAACTCCACATTTTTCTTATCTCGGGCTTAAATTGGAAAATATACTCTTATCTTTCGATACCGGTCTGCACGAAAATTGATACTCTGCCTGAAAACAATATTCTCTTTCACGACATCCGGCAGTCTGAAATAAAAAACAGAACAATAATCGAAGCTACTTCGTCTCACTTCTTTGACTTCTTTTCAACTCTTTCCAGACATCTCAATTCGAAATATATTTTACACAGATATTAAGCTCTCACATTGTTACGATCGAAAACTTTAAAAATTTCTACCTCAGGTATTACACTTGGAATTATTATTATTGCTTTTTCAGGAGATTGTTGTTTTTCGTTCTGTTGGAAGCAACGATTTAAAGAATACCCCTCGTATCTGTTAGATATAGAAATCTCATAGATTTTTATACAATTCAATATAATCCGAGCAATAAGATTCCAGTGACCCAGATGATCATGGCACACATTCCTATGTCTCTTAAGAATCATGGTTGGTATCTTGAGATGTATGTACCTATTTTATGCACCTGGTGAGGAAATTACCTTCCGCATTACTCTGTTTATGCTATGCAATTGCGTTTACTTTGTTTCTGCCTATATTTTTGAATTCAAGTTGGAGAATCTATTGATATGGAAAATCAAATGTAATATACTTATGATTCAGATATGAAGTTTCATAATTGGGGAAAAATACCTAAGGCTAAATCATGAGCATTTGAGCGCTTTCAGTTGCATATTCCTCACGAAATTCTATATGAAAATTCAAACATTAATTTACCACCAATAACAGTATTTAAATTTGATTCGATATCGCGAAAATGATGTATCTACGGGATGATGGGGAAAAATTCACCTATTTAAGGATATGCATATTCCTGAGAAAAATCACAAATGTGAAGATTCTAAATATTTGTTCTTCCAGATGTTATTGATTTCACGGCTGACAGAATCATGCAACTTCAGAGCTGGTATTATGATTTTGTTGTCTCTGGTATGATCCTGCGTAAAAGTTATCTTCAACAGTTTTAGAATTTTGAATCGAAAATGGATTGTATTGACTGGAATTTGACAATTGGATAATGCAATTGTATTAATAATGGCATGGGTACGTTTTGGTTTGGATTAGAGAAGAACTCAATCTGATGAAATGGCAACGTTTGGATTAATTTAAAATTCTTCTTCAGTGTTCTACAATGAAAGGTATGCATGGAATTAGAAAGTGATGAAAAACTATTTTCGAGTTAAACAACCAGAAGGTTACATTTCCAAGTTTGTTAATATTACAGCTCTAAAGATGATTTCAAATAAATTTAAATGTCGGTATTCTGTCGAATTGAAGTCCAGATCAAAAGATAACTTCTTATTATTTTATAAAATAGTCTTACTAAGGTCGTTAAAGCATCTGAAATATATACAATAGTTAGAGTCACTGGTCAGATTTAATTGTATCCACTCGAATGTAAACTCCGAAGGAGAAGACTTAGTGTCCCGAAATTTTCAGGGTAATTGTGGTGCCCACACAAATACGAAAAATAATGAAACAATCAAAGTGGAGCTTTCATATAAATAAAACTACTATCCGGTATTTGGACAACTTATAATAATAATAAATCATATAAATCGTCCGAATACCCGAATGTAGTTTCATTAATATACATAATTAGGATGAAAATGAATAACAACCTTTGTTTATTATGTTTTCAAAATGCCGACGGGATGAGCTGAATTTCATGAGGATTGTATGGTTGCAAAATTTCAAGTTTTCTTTACTTTTCCAAAATGTTTTATTTCAGGAATGATATGTCAAATCGCGTTGAAATTATGCAGAAACTTTCAATTTGATATATTACAAGTTACTTCCACATGTATATATTTTTTTAAAATGATGTTGCCTGTAATTCCAAAAACATTGGGCGGATTTTAACTCTTAACGAGATGTACTCGTAGATTTGGACCATGAAGCTAACCTCAAAATTTTCGTCTCATTGGTACCTCTGAATAATGTTTCAGGATCATCATGATATCAATGAAATTTGGAGAAGATACTGCACATTTAATATACCAAATTTGAAGGCATCTTCAAAATTCCTATCAAAAAATCATTTTGAAAGTCTGAAGTACATTATAATTTGCCACAGAAAGAAAAGGAACAGTGACAGAACTTTTCAACTTTCAAGAATAAACGAATAAATATCGTATACGACTGTCTAGGCGTGAGGACTTATCGTACATCCCCCGTAATTCAACTGAAACTATGTTGTTGGTTCATACAGGAACTGCAGGAACCGAAGGCAGACTTATTGCATCAATAGAATCAATTAACAGCCTCAACTACTGGTTTATCATTAGCATGCATTTTTTATTGAAAATGCAGTAAACGGAACTATCACCTACATTTTCTAGTAGGTATACGCCCTCGTTGTGTACGAACTTTCAAAAAATTGTCGTCCCTCCGAGCTATAGGCTTTATCTATAAATTTCTTTTTAGATGTCTCTCTGTGGTAGTGTGATGCTCATATCAAAAATGGTAAGTACTTATTTCGTGCAAGTTCACCTATAAATTTTTATACTCTGTAATTATTTGTGTATAGATTTATCTGAGGCGTTAAAATAAAAAGTCGTCGATTTTATTATTTCAATATGATCCATGAATTGTACTGTGTGTCCAAGATAAAGATGAGATAGTATCAAAGTATTTATGAATCGTTAAAGTAACGCAGGGTCAGTTATATAGGGTTTTTCAACTAAAGTTCAGTTTTGTAAATCGGAATAAAAAAATGGATTCAGAGGACAATGATTCAAATATTTATTGTATTCAAAAAAGTAAGGTTTGGCAATTATGAATGGAAAATGATGTCTGATAAATATCCACCAGGACCTTGGTCGATTCTTTCATCAGTTTTCAATCACTTTTCGACAGAAGGGTGGTTCTATTTCGAATTTTGAGTTTTAAGGCGGCCATCGATACGACTGGCTTCATTCAGAATGTTTTAAAATAAAAATTATCCAGCGGTGTTAAATCGCATGATCGAGCTGGCCATTTAACTACTGAGTTTCGTGAAATTAAGCGATCAGGAAATTTGCTCTGAAATGAATTCATTCCCACGGCAATATCTTCCGAAAGAAACAACTCGGAAACTCGATATTTGCAGAGTAGGTTTAGTCCTCAATTACGGAAGGCCGAATTCGTGAATGTTAAATCTACCCGATGATTCCGTGAATTTACGCATTCAAGATTTTATATTCCAAATATTAACAAAAATACAAATTAGATCCATTTGCAATCCAGTACATGATTGGATAATGTAATGTAATGGTAAATGCAAAATTTCGTGAGGGTAATATATGATTAGAAGACCGCCGAAAGGAAACGTTGCGTTTGATAGGCTCAATATACGTGAAAAGATGTCCGCTATGGCAACGAATTTGAACATGCGCGCAAAAGCTGGTGACTTCACGACTTCCTGGAGTCTTTATACATAAAGAATATGTTTGAGAAATTGGTAATTGGGATTCCCTACAATATGAATAGGTACTCAATTGGATATTTAGCAATTGGCTATTTATAAACATAAAGTATAAAAAGTATGTAAAAAAATTGGTTGTTTACACATGCTGCTTATATAATCGAGCTTCTGAAAATAATTACACTATCTCAAAATGATTATAGTTTGATTTATTGAATTTCATTTATAATGTTATTCAGTCAAGATGTAAATAAACTATGAAGAACTGGGTCCAATTTTATAAGGAAGAGACCTCGATGGGTTTGGGACCTTTATATCTCGGTAAATATCTGAATTATTGGATTATCGATATCTCAAAAAATACTTATCCGATCTGGTTGAAACGGAGCCAACGTGAAAATAAATTCTGCCAGGATCGTACACTTGAAAAATGAAAAGAATAACATTTTTATCATCTGCCCATCGGATTGCGTTTAAACATTTAGAGGACATTCAATCCGTCCTTTTTCAACCAAGTTTGAGATTTCAGGTCGATTGAATCCCTTTTTTCCGAATTATGGAAAAAAGTCAATAAATTCAGATCCAAGTTCCATTCCCAACTAGATTTTTTTAAATTTTTCGATAAGCTATCCGATATAGGATTCAAACTTGATAGTTGGCTGATATCGTTCTGACTCAAGACATCTGAAAAATTTTGTGAGGATTGTATATCACTAACAATTTTGTTCTAACTAACCATCGGTTAGATCGATTTCGCTAATTCGATTGAATCCATATTTTCGTAAATATTAGGAGGCTTCATTAATTAGACCTCCGTAATCAAGCCCCAAACCTCGTCTTCAAAATGTTTCCTTCGATTATGGCGTTAACGTACTGGAGTGGGAGAAGAAATCCACCCAGTTCTGCAGATATATCCATTCGAAATTTTATTTTGCCAAAATTTTCAAGAATACAAATCCAATCGAAATGAAATCGATTACTTTATTGAAAGATTCTAGAGAAGCACTGCTGCCGTGAGTTCAGGAGTTTTACGCGCTTGTCACACTCGAATAATTTTTTTTTAAATTTTGAAACGGTTAGATACACACGACATTTTGCGATAAGTTGTATCAAATATCAATGAAATTTGTTTTTTCATTATGTATTCGAAAATAAACATCAGATCGAATTGAAATTCGAGAGACTATTGTTCAATATTGATTTTAAGGTTTGTGCCAAATTTCATAAGAATCTGATCAACATTCTCCGAGTAAAAAAAGGTTGACAAATATTTGTTAGATTATTTTCAAATAATCTAATATAATAATATAACATATCCACACCAAATGTTGCATTGAGTTGCTCGATAGTTTTCCCCAAGTAATTGCAGAAGTTCAATTGGATCTCATCGGTACTTCTTGAGATATGAAAACAGAAGAAACTATTTAAGCCCCATTAACGAAATCAACCAAGATATTCAGGCTTCAAACCTTATCTCAAAATTTCAAGTCACTTATTGCTTTTCTTCTAAAGTAAGAGCCCATACGGACCACGCGTAAAGAGGACGGCATGAAGGTTTACGCAAAATTTCATGGAAATCCAAGTCAGAGTATTCTTATCAGATCACACAACATCGCTTTATTAATAGTGAGTTGCAGTATTTTTGCTGTGGTTCCAATGCTTGGAAGGGTGATCGCTCTGGCTCCTATGGTACAAGCTCCATCCAGAGTCTTGAATTAGCTTTAATATCCCTCCGTATAGGTTTCTGTGGGCACCATTTTGGAATAATATGAAAAATTGGCGATGTAAATGTACAATCTAGTTGATTCTAAACCAGCCCCATTATCTAACCGTTTCATAGTAGGCTTAATGGTATACAGGCTTTTCCTAAATGAATGTATCAACGGTCAACTGTAGATTTCATGAAAATGTAAAATGTTTTTTTCTCTTCCATTTTTTCCTACGGGTTTCAGAGATACAGGGTGTCAAAAATTTATATTTTTTCAGTTTGAACCGTTTGAATTAAGGATTTGAGATTTTATACACAAATTGTCACTAATAATAGCTCCTTTCTTGCACTTTACTGGCTTTTATTAGACGTGCCAGTGGCGGAGATATTGGATTTGCACAAAGGTTTTAACCCCCCCCCCCCCAACTGTTACACCACTGGACAAATTAGCATTTGCACAGCAAATTCTAATGCGCCAATGTGCTTTACATGAAAAAGGTACTCCTAGTTCATTGCTTTAAAGTGAACCGTTTTCGAGAAAAATGGAATTTTATGATCAATAATAAATTGCTAAAGTATTGTAAATTTCATGCAATTGGAAAAATTAGTAGATATAATTAACAAGTTTATTCATTTCAACAAAATTTGACAACTAGGTTTCTATAAGTTTAAATTGAAATAATTAACCATAACTGACAGGATTACAAGAATTGCTCGAAATTACGCCCGTTGGCTGCAATGCACGCATTACAATAACTTCTGGATCATGTTCCTATGAACGTTGTTGATATTCTGAGTCTTATTTTTAGTTTGCTCTGCGGCGGCTTCAACTCTAGCAGTCAACTCTTCTGCAGTGTTAACAGGAGTTTCATGGACAATGGTCTTCATGTGACCCCATAAAAAATAATCAATGGTAACTGTGTTAATTGTCATACTGCTTTAATTTAATTTTTGATCATAAAATGCCAGTTTTCTCGAAAACGGTTCACTTTAGACCAATGAACTTAGAGTACCTTTTTTCACACTGGCGCATCAGAAATTGCCGTTCAAATGCAATTTTGACCAGTGGTGTAAAAGTTGGGGGTAACACTTTTGTGCAAATTCAATATCCCCGCCACTGGCACGTCTAATGAAACCGAGTTACTTCAGGAGCAATCGATGAAACTCCTTCAGAAGTTGGATATAATTTGAGTGTATGCACTATATTGTATGTATATGGAACTTAAAGTTCTTCTTTTTCTCCATCGAGAATGAATATAAGCATCGAGATCAGTATTAACCATCATGATTAATCTTTTCAGGTCTTCAAGCGGAGCTTTTTAGTTTTCATCGTATATACAAATGTCATATACGCTGGAACTACGTATGAATCAATCTCCCCAACCCCTTTTCCGAATTCAGCAGAAATACCAGGAAATGAAATTATTAAAAAGTTACCTGAAGGAGCAATAAAATATTCTGCAACTCTATACTCACCAGTCGAAAAAGGGGCTTCCCAGGCAGAAAATCATGAAAAAAGTTTATACCTCCTCACACCTGTTGATGCAAATGTGATACATCCTCCAGATAGATCTCAAAATGGCCCATATTTCCCATCGCAAACTTTGAGGGAAAGTCAAAGTGAACTGAATGATTTTGGCAAACCTGTGAAAGGAAATAAAAGTATCCTCGCCCTTATAACAAAACCAACTTCAAATATGCCAGAGGTTGAAGCTTCGGAACTTATTCCCATCTCCGAGAGGAAAGAGAATAATAGACCTGTTGAAAATATTGAACCTGATACATCACACAAGATGAAAAATATTCCATTTACACTAAAGGAAGAAGTTAATGATACTTACCTTGCTTCTAACCGTGATAAGTATCCGGTGAAACAGGATCCCCAACCAATCCATACTAGTAGTTACACTAACTCATTATCAGAAGATCAAGATATTCTACCTGTAAAGGAACAAGACCCAATACCACCACTTCATAACCTTATCAGAACAACTGAACACTGCAATACTCCTGAAGAAGTTGTCCAGGAAATCCAAATCGATAAATTTCATGAACCCATACCACCTCTATCGAACCACTTACACACTGGTCCACAAGAAACTCTTGTACCAATTAAAATTATTCCAGAAGGAACATATCCGCCAACTATAGAAAATGTTTCTTCGATATTAGTACACAATCATGTTCCCCCACTGCAAACGCCAGATGCTGAAGTTCTCGTACAATCTGTCGCTTTACCCATGACAGTAGGATCTCATCCTGCGGCAGTTATAGCAACTGGACCATACCCAGCAACTGTTTCTGTCTTGAATGACGTGCCAGTTGCGCATTTTGCTGAACCTCTTCCGCCTTTACAGAATAAAGTTCCTACAAACTTAGACAAACCTAAAACTTCCACATTACAAGTACCCCAAGGACCTTATCCTGCTAATCTTCCTGTGGGCCATCTTTATCCTCCTACTGTCTGACCTACTGTTATCAAGGAATAACGATTTATATATTATTTTTTCAAATATATTTACAGGGCTTTTTTAAATTGGAGTTACAAACGAAGAGTAGCTTCTTTCTACCATTTTTCAAACCAACAGTGGCTCATCAAAAAAAATTTCTAGAGGAAAATTTGAGACAGTGAAAATATGGACAGAAAAAATATCATCCAGTACATGTAATAGAAACCTGTATTTTGAAAACGAAACACTTGATGCCCCATGTTTATGGGACTTTTTTTCTTAAAAATATGCAATGAATCTGCCTTCTTCGTGTGTACTTCCAATTTAGAAACACCCTGTGTTAAGATGATATTAGTCTTCCATATCATGAATCGAATATCAATAATGATAATAATTTATTCCTCCTGTAGATTAGCTATTAGAAACTTTCAAGAATATATTTATCAGAATAAATGAGAATTGTGAGACTTCCTAAGAGAGACATAGACTTAATTATATTGATTGTATTGATGTTATATGTTGAAGAGATGAAGAATATATATATTCAAAGAACTAGAAGCTGTTTTTTTTTATAGTTACCTATATCTAGGTAAGGAAAAAATAAACTTCAATGAAAATCCTAATTGCAGGTTCTTGAAACAAATTATATTTTAGTAGGTTATAAGGCTTCCTTTAAAGTATCGATTGAAGCTTATTTTGGGAAGATTTCGTATCATATTTTAGGTTTTCACTCCCATTTTCTGAAACAGAACTATTTAAAATTAAATGTAATTGTTTTTTCATGGAAAACATCCTTGCGGATTGCAGGATTAATCGAATTGTCTCGAGAGCAGCTCAGCTCGTCTGTACAAGACTTTGAATTAGAATAACCACAGCACACGTCACAAGATGGTTAATTTCGTTTCCTAGCGTTGATTGAAATGAAATTTCTCACAAAATAGTTCAATCCTGCAAACCACAAGGGCGTTGTCCAGGAAAAAACAATTTTTATTTAATTTTTAATAGTTCTATTTGAAATGTTGGGTGTAAAAACCCGAAAATAACCTAAAAAAGGGTAAAAATACTTTGCTGACTGAAATAGAATTATACCGTCAATTTCAGACTTCTAGTAAGAATATGAGACTCATAATGCAAACCTGAGATCCATCGAGGATGACCTTCTTGCCACCATATTCAAAATTAAAATCCACCCCAATTTGGGGGTAGTTTATTCTTGTAATTTTTCAAAATAATTTGCTGACCGGAGGTTTCCAGTTGAGATATTTTATCAAAAAGCTACATTATGATTGAATGTAGCATAATCTTTGTGCCACCATAAAAAATTCAGATGTGCCCCCGTTTGAGGGTAGTTTATTCTTGTGATTTTTCAGGAATCCTTGCTGATCGGAAATTTCCCGTGGAGATATTTTATTGAAACGATGTATTATGACTAACCGTAGCATACTCTTTGTGCCACCATAAAAAATATTCAGATCCACCCCCTATTAAGGGTAGTTTATTCTTGTGATTTTTCGGAAATCCTTGCTGATCGATTTTTTCTAGTAGAGATATTTCATTGAAACAAAGTAAAATAATTGCAAATCGGATACCCTCTATGCCGCCATACAAAAATTTCAGGTCCGACTCGTTTAAGGGTAGTTTATCCTCGTAATTTCTCGGAATACTTTGCTAACTGAAAATTTTCAGTGGAAATATTTTATTCAAACAACGTATTTTGACTAAATGTAGCACACGCTTGGTGCCACAATAAAAAACATTCAGATCCACCCCCTATTAAGGGTAGTTTATTCTTCGGATTTTTCGGAAATCCTTGCTGATCGATATTTTCCACTAGAGATATTTCATTGAAACAGAGTAAAATAATTGCAAATCGGATACCCTCTGTGCCACCATACAAAAATTTTAGGTCCGACTCGTTTGAGGGTAGTTTATCCTCGTTATTTTCGATCAGCAAGGATTCCTGAAAAATCACAAGAATAAACTACCCTTAAACAAGGGTGGATTTGAAATTTTTTCACGGTGGTACCAAGCGTATGCTACGTTTAGTCATAATGCATTGTTTCAATAAAATATCTCCACTGAAAATTTTCGGTCAGCAAAGTATTCCGAGAAATAACGAGGGTAAACTACCCTCAAACGAGTCGGACCTAAAATTTTTGTACGGTGGCACAGAGGGTATCCGATTTGCAATAATTCTACTCTGTTTCAATGAAATATCTCTACTCGAAAATATGGATCAGCAAGGATTTCCGAAAAATCCGAAGAATAAACTACCCTTAATATGGGGTGGATCTGAATATTTTTTATGGTGGCACCAAGAATATGCTACGATTAGTCATAATACTCCGTTTCAATCAAATATCTCCACGGGAAATTTCCGATCAGCAAGGATTCCTGAAAAATCACAAGAATAAACTACCCTTAAACAGGGGCGGATTTGAAATTTTTTCACGGTGGCACCAAGCGTATGCTACGTTTAGTCATAATACTTTGTTTCAATAAAATATCTCCACTGAAAATTTTCGGTCAGCAAAATTCCGAGAAATTACGAGGATAAACTACCCTTAAACGAGTCGGACCTGGAATTTTTGTATGGTGGCACAGAGGGTATCCGATTTGGAATTATTTTACCTTGTTTTAATGAAATATCTCCACTAGAAAATATCGATCAGCAAGGATTTCCGAAAAATCACAAGAATAAACTACCCTTAATAGGGGGTGGATCTGAATATTCTTTATGGTGGCACAAAGAGTATGCTACGGTTAGTCATAATACGTCGTTTCAATAAAATATCTGTACGGGAAATTTCCGATCAGCAAGGATTTCTGAAAAATCACAGGAATAAACTACCCTTTAACGGGGGCGGATCTGAATTTTTTTTATGGTGGCACAAAAAGTATACTATATTTAATCATAATATAGCGTTTCGATAAAATATCTCAACTGGAAACCTCCGGTCAGCAAATTATTTTGAAAAATTACAAGAATAAACTACCCCCAATTTGGGGTGGATTTGAAATTTGAATGTGGTGGCACGAACATATCAATGTACAAAACTCAGTTTTAGAGTTTGGTTCAATTAAATATTCTTTAAGGTCCTGATTTAGAGGATTATATTTTGGTCAGCAAATTATCCACACCCCCTAAAAAATGATAGAGTTAGGGTTAGCCATTATTTTTTTGATAGTGAAAGCTGCTGAACTCCTATTGAATATTTTATACCATACCACCAATATATCCATCGAAATCAGCAGTTCCCAAAAACTTTTGAAATTAAATTAAAGTACAGAAACAAATTAACTATACTCCTTCTACTTATATGTATATGGTCAGTCGGTAGGCAATGTTATATACATTCCACTCTGTATAATAATAAAAGAGTGAATCACTTTCCTGTCAGCTAACTTAACAGCATTGTCCGTTCTATATGAAGTTCGCAGTGATTAGTCTTAGAAAGTATATGTAGGGATTGGCAAAGGCCTGCAAATTAGTTTGGCCTTGACATTTCATAAGTGCCAACCTGACTCGTTCCTAGTTACAAAAACTTGACAAATCTATTCTAAGACCTACGGACTGAGTATGAAAGTGCGAAATGGACTATACATGTATATGTTTTAGATATCCACAGAACTGACCATAAACTCTACTACCTGCTCATTGCAAAGAACAAAGTGACAGATAACTAATTGTTAATTTTTACCAGATCTTGTGAATACGAGACAGCAACAGGCACATACGTCCCTTCAAAATGCTCCAGACTTGGGCGGAGGAGAAAACTGTCCAGCCAGCACGGGTTAAATTCATGATGTATCCCCAACAACCATAGTACGTTGTCAGTTTTAGGTATCCGTCCGTCTCCGAAATGCCGACGCTAATCTACTTATCTGTCGTTTTTATCTCTACGACGAAACGCTATGAAATTTTAGAGCAGGTATATCTTCAGTAAGGTCAGGTCAGGTTTAAGAACCGAAACTGGCAGATGAACAGTAGAGACTCTTCAATTGTGTACAAATTGTGTTGAACCGCGGTTTCTTGAGCCGTGTACACACCCGAAAGCTGAGCAACTCTTGAGACACTTTATCAGGTTACACATGGAAGCTAATCCAATTGAATCACAGCAGACGTTACAAAATGGTTTATTTCACCTCCTAACGTTGATTAAAATGAAATTCCTCAAAAAATTAATAATACCACTTTTATTGTCTTTAATACTTAAATCAGATCTGAACTTTAGTTCAATATAAATTGTATCCACATAAATCATTCAATATATTGCAGCAATTCTCTCGAATATCTTGCCCATTCGAAAAGTACCTAATAAAAAAGTTTATCGTTCTTTATGATTTACTGGCACTCTTATAGGAATTGACTAGTATGAGTGCCTTTAAGAAATTATAATTTTTTTCTCGTCGCCAATTTAAAATCACTTTAGAATATATTCATAGTTGTAACTGTTATGTCACAGTTAATACAACTCATTTAATTATGAGTTATATGGCTGCAATATATTTATATAAATTATTTACAATTTATCACTTCAAAATAATACATAGTAATACATAATTGTTGTACATAATTGAATTGAAAGTAGATAGAACACCATTTACAGGTCAGTGTAATTTTCCCAATTCGAATTTTTTTTGGATAAGACGCGTAGTGTGAAAGAAAAATGAATCTAGTAAACCTGCTACTGTAAATATACCTCCAACAATAGCACAAACATTAGTTAGAAAGTGTCCCAAAGATCTCTCTTTTTCTGTATATTTCACCATCAAGGGGGAAAGTTCATACTGGAAAAATATTCCAGGCATACCCGATTCACCATTCATTATTGAAATCACTTTTTTGTGTTTAGTAACCGAGAATTGATTCGAGTTCATAATGTCTCCTTTTTTATTGCGGTATTGTGTTGGAACTATTTTTATATAATACTGAAACATGGTGGCACCTGAAATGAAAAAAGAATCAATTTCGAATCGGAAAGTCATAACGAAAAAATTAACAATTCAAGGCACATTTAGCAATTGCAACCAAGAGACCACCTGACCACATATCGTAATGCAACGATTTGTTATTGTCTGAAGTGAACGAAAGGTACAGATAAAATTCTAGAAAGGCACTCGGAGAAGTCAGCAGCTTTTGCGTGCATGTTCGAATTTGTTGACGTATTCTCCCCGCCGAACGCACCTTCACTTTCTAATGGAAATATTCGTCACCTTCTTATCATATTAACCCCATGAAATTCTGCATGAACCTTCAAGCTGCCATATTCCATTCGAGTACCGGATTTCATATATCTATATTTTTGGAAATATTGGAAACATAAAATTTTGAATGGATGAATTTACAAAATAATTGGGGTATATTACCCTACTCTACAAATATAGAGTAGTTTTTCTTGGAAGGCCGAATTCATGAATCCACCCAATGAATGTGCACATATATACCCATTCAAAATTTTATTTTCCCAATATTTCCAAAAATTCAGAGAAGATCGAATTGAAATTCAGAACTTCATTGAAAAATTGACAGCTTGAAGGTTCATACAAAATTTCGTGAGGATAATATGATCAGAAGATCTCAGAATATGGAATATTTAAAAAAAAAATGTCTAATGACACGATTAACTACGTTGCTCATCAGCCAACTATTAGTAACCAAATTATATCATGGTTGTATCAGTATTTTTCGAATTATTCGGGAAAAATCAACGATGCCGAGGAAAAATCCACGATATTTTATATATTTTTGTGTAATATCTCCGGAAACTATAATTGTACCAAACTGAAATTTGGTACACTAATGTGAAATATGCAGTTCTAGGTCCGACCGATTTTTTTTCCAGATATGATCAACAGTTCCAGAGAATTTTTTTTTTTAAATTCCAAAAATAATTTTCTTTCGATTTACTAACAGTACGATCTCAACAAAATTTCGCAAAAAGTTGCGAGAAATTATATGGTCCAACTAACTGCCAAGTTTCAATACAATCGCTCAAGTAGTTCTTGCAATATCAGGAAAATGACCTCAAAATATCCAATGCCCCAACTCAGAAATAGTGATTTTGCCTATTAACTCGACCGTCGTATGTTTATATTTTGAAATTCAACCTTTCCTGAAAGTTTCAAGTAGATAGAGTTTTCCGTTCTCCCGTAATCGTGCCTACGGGCGGCTGGACAGAATCAATTTTGACCCCGGATTCGTCATCAGTGAGTACAACCTAGTCGTTTGATACCAATTTTGACTCAAATACAAGACATTTTGATATAACGATTGCACTCCTTTGCCCAGAACATGTGCGTAAAAACAAACTATATCGCATTTTCCTTGTCATAATTTTCGGATCCTCGTCGAGCGGCTCAGATTTTTCTCCTAGAAACTGTTGAGATAAGAGTATTGAATAAATTTGTTTTTACACATGCTTATACCTCCTTCATCTGGATAACATTATCGAATGATTCAATCTGAAGTGAAATCGTAAAATATGAAATGAAAATTGAAAACCGAATGCACCTATTCCGAGTCATAGAAAAAACTTGAACCAGTGACAACAAATTTGTTCTCTGCTTGGACTATGAAATATTTATTTCTTCTCTGTGGTTGAGACGAAATAAAATTTAACAAATTCAATGTTCTTTTAGGCTGATTTCTCTCAGGAAAATATTTTAACATTAACTGAAATATTTCTGTACAAAATAAGCTCCTTCAAACAATTCATTCGAAGTAGTAATTAAAGTAAGTACGTCCGACATTGCATCGAAAATATTGAGGTTATGTCAAATTGCATAGTTCACGCAGAAATCTACCTGTATTTTTTAGGATAGTAAACAATGCCAGCCGTACCTGGAACTATGTATCAAGGGCAAGGCCCCACCTGTTTCGATAAAATGAAAATGGGGTTTTATTTAGGCTTTGCGGTTGGTATGGCTAGCGGAGCTCTCTTCGGAGGTTTTTCAGCACTGAGGTTAGTTGAAAAATGTCAAGATTGCTTGGAATTTATTTAAAACCTAGGGGTTCACTTGATTACTGTGAAATCTTACCTACTCATGTGAATTAATAATGACAGAAATGATTATAGATCAGCAGTGATCTTTAAACTGTCAGAAAGTCTCAAAAGCAAAATTTAATGAAATATTGTATGCGATTATACATGCTTCTATTTACCGTAGGAATAATGGGTATTTCTAGATTATAGCTCATCTTCATGTTGTGCATCAATATTTATTTCATAGGACATAATTCAAATATTTTTTATTCCATCAATCAGTATCGTTTTACTGAAAGAATCATTTGAAAGTTTTAATATGTGGTATCTGTTCATTGCAGAGGTGGTCTGAGGGGGAGAGAACTAGTGAACACAGTAGGAAAAGTTATGTTACAGGGAGGAGGTTCTTTTGGAACATTCTTAGCCATTGGTTCAGGATTACGCTGTTAGACTGTTTTAATATCATCCTGAATGAGATTATAATTAGATTCACCTCTACAATATATACTAAGAAATATATAGATATTCCTTTTTCAAGAATGTTTGAATAAATAAGAACTAGGATTTTTAGTTAAGTTACCTTCCTCCGCTAATCCCATAGTGTCCTTCAATGGATCATGAGTCTCGCTCATAATTCTTTTTCCAAAAGTTAAATGCCTTATTTTGTGTGTGGTGTTGAACTCTGTTGAGGAAAAAGGTTGTACATCATGAACATGCACATGATTTATGCTGAAACTTTTTCCTGGCGCTATGTGAAAACTACCACTAACTCTATTTACTCTCAGTGTGCCATAAATCTGACAACCTTGCTTGAATGCAGCTTTTAATTTTTCATCTATTTTCTCATCTTTACACTGTGTTATATTTTCTGGGTTGACTGGGAAAGCCCATTGCTGTTCTCTATAAGCTGCTCTCACCTCATCACAGGTATTACAACACCTAGAAATTAATATACTCAAAAATCAATGAATTTTTTACCAGACATTTCAAATTTCTGTTTATATTATAATACAAATCATTGCATGATATTACCTATTAGGATCACGAACAGCTCCATAACAACTGCCACATTTAGTTTCATTCACAACAGCTACCTGAAAGGATATTAAAGGAGAATTATACTGACCAAACTAGCGCTTGCTTACATACTACTACTTTCATCAGCATTGTCAGACATGATCATACTCAAAATAGATACTCCTTGATCTAGATGTCTATTTACATTATCTACTAGCTCATTAATGTCAAATTATAAACATTTATCTGAATAAAATTTAAAAAAATCAGAAACTCTACAGGCTCACAACCTCAATTCAGTGGAGACTATTGATAGGAGCCTTTAGAAAACAATCTTCATGAAGAACTTCTAGAAGTAATCATATCAATATGTCTTTTTTTACGTTTTCCAATTCTGATACTTCTGCATCACTCACTTCATTTTTAGTTTTAATTGTGATATCCTCCTTTTGTGGAGAGTCGATAGGTAGACCATTCAAATCCAATCTCCTTTTATAAATATTATGATCAATTTCCAAATGTTGCTCCCCTGATGAATCCATTGCATCTAGTGCTAAAACTAAATAGTTGATCAATAATTAGGAAATGCTAACTATTTTTTTTTTATACATACAGTCGCAAGAGACTTGTGGCACAATAACATCCAGATTTATTTGTATATGGGGACTTCTTGATGTATCTACGAATAACTCTTCGGAGATATTGGGTGTCATATAATCCATAAATTCAACGATGAATAAAATAAACATAAGTATTATACTGAGAACCGATACTAGAAAATAAAACAATGATAATATTGTACTTCAGAGAAAGAAAAATTCACATACTTGTTGCACCTCCATAAGTTTGAATACGTGCATCTTCCAATGGTTTGGGATACGCATCAAAATTCCTCAATTTTTCGAATACTTTGAACATTTCGAGATCAACTCATTAAAGTTTCATAGAATTCGTTTAAAAACCGGTGACGTTACAGGATTCGGATTTGTTATGACATGACTCACATAAATAAATCTAAACGACGTCTATTCCGATTCATTTAAACTACTAACCACAGAATACAAATATATACGACTAACCAACTATAACTACTAACCATCTTGTCTATGCTACTAAAATATAAAGGGTAACTTCTAGGGGTAGTGCATAGAATACATCTCTGAATAAAGAACATAAGGAAGGAGCATAATGCCTCATAAAGTGGGTCCGGGATAGATGTTGCATATGGCCCACTTTCCTTTCACTTTGAAGAGAGAACGACTTGTTCCGAGACTTCTTTGTCTGAAGAAACGAACTAACATGAGTCATACTTGGAGGTTCAATATGAGCGCCCATGTCCCACTTTTATACGAAGTAGAAAACGTTACGCTCCTTCCTGTTGTTCTTTATTCAAAGGAATACATATATTCTATGTATCTTGTACTTCACAAAGCGACCTTAGCGCCCTCATCGTTTACAGAGCTAAGTAGGACGATATTTGACCGCGTTTTGGACCCAAAATTTTAGTCGGTAATAGTAGGAAACTGTCGATACCTGATATATTCTATGCATCTTGGTTAAGACAATTTTCGGCTCAAAATTAGGAAATAACATATAAATTATTGATTAATATAGAGTATTGAGAACAATGTTGAATGTTTTCAGTTTGTCCGAGAAAATTTAAAAATATTCAATTTAAAAATTTTCGAAAAAATATTTAGTACTTAAGTGGCAGCAGCATTGTATCTTTATACAATGGTGGCAGACAAAAAAACATGAAAAATTAAAAAAAGGATATGGGAAATGACGAAACAAAACGTGAACGCAAGTTTCAAATAATCTTGTTTATTTAGGGGTTAACATAAACCTAAAGGCTAGAGATATTTCTTATTACTTCGTTGGTTTGATTTTCAATTGTTGAACACAAAATTATTGTTTTCTAACATATTGAATATATTAGAATTTTCTTGCAAAAATGGCGAATTCATTCATGATATCTAAGATGTTCTCAGGATTATCAGAAGAGAATAAGTGAAGTCCGGCAAATTTACTGTCTATGTTACTGAAAATCATTTCTCCTATCTCTAGTAATCGACCTCTGAAGTAGGATTCGAAAGTTTCAGGCTTATTCGTCATGCTATCACGGAATCTGCTCATTTCATCCTCCACGGGAATGTTGCATCTCTTCATAATGTTCAGCTTTTCAGGCGACTTCAATATAAAACTTCCCACTACAATCGGCAAGTTTATGGAAAAATCCTCACATAACGTATGAAAATCTGAAAGGATACATTTATCCAGGCAGCCTTGGGTTACAATAAAATCTGCTCCTTTAGAAACCTGTTCCAAATAAAAATGATGAGAATTGTCCTATATCGTAAACAATATATAGATTGAATAATAAAACTACCAGATTACACCAACGTTTCACTTCGCTGTTATGCATTCAGAAATGACTTCGCGGAAGAAGTGCAACAAGAAATCTAGCATTCAATTGAAATCTCGGACATACGACAATGATGCTATTGTTTATGTTTGTTAGGTCATCTATATACATATATAATAATCTACGAGTATTTAAAAGTGTTTTATACACTTAATCCATTTTCTTTCATTCAGACGTTACTAATCTTTGCAAATATAGAGGCAGAGATCGTTTCAAATTCCAAGAAACACATCGAACCCAATACAGTCGTATTTTTTTAGGATTTTTCTGGGTATTCACTCCCGATATCCGAAATAGAACTTTTTAAAATTAAATAACAATTGTTTCTCTTTATGGAAAACGCCACGCGGATTGCAGGATTGAACTGCCAAAGCAGTTTCTTGCAGAAAAGATTGCCTAATGAACAATACAGGAATATGAACGATAAACAAAGCGAACTGTGACGTTTCAGAGTAAAAATCTGACTCTTTCACCAGACAAACGAGAAATTTTTTTTAATTATTTTCTTTCGAATATTCGTTTCGAAACATTTGTCGAATTGACAAAACGCATGCAGAAATAATTCCAGAGTTTCTTAGAATCCAACTGGATGTATACTCTTAAATATCACATTTCGCTTTGTTTATGGTTCATATTATTCCTGTACTGTTCATTAGGCAATCTGTTTACCAAGAAACCTCCCTGAATAGTTCAATCCTGCAATCCGGAAGGGCGTTTTCCATAAAAAATTTCTAAAAGCACTGCCGTGAAGGCAGCAGCTTTTGCGCGCATGTTCAATGTAGATGACCGTTTCAGCAACGAATTTGAACATGCACGCAAAACCTGCTGGAATTACTGGATTTCAATCCGATCTAATCTGTATTTTTGGAAATATTGGGAAAATAAAATTTTGAATGGGTATATCTACGGTATCATTGGGTGGATTTTGCCCATTCACGCATTCGGCCTTCGTAATTAAGGCCCAAACCTTCTCTACAAATATCGAGTTTCTAAGTTGTTTCTTTCGGAAGTTATTGTGTTTGCGCAGTCGGCCGTTAGGCTGACCGTAAATATTTCCAAAAATACAGATCAGATCGAATTGAAATCCAGTACTTCATCGAAAAATTACAGTTCGAAGGTTCATACAGAATTTAATGAGGATGATATGGTAAGAAAATCACAGACATTTTTTTTTTCAAATTGTTCTAATGACACGATTATCACGAAATTTCGCATTAAGTTGTCTTTCAGCATCTTCAAACTAGCTGCGAAGTTTCATCTTGACTGAATGAGTATTTCTCGAGTTATACCGAAAAAAACAACGATATCGAGAAGAAATCCTCGAAATTTGACATATTTTTTCCCGATATCTCTGAAACTTATAATCGTATCAAACTGAAATTTGGTACACTGCTGTGAAATATGAAGCTCAAAGTGTGAGTAGAATTTTTTTGGATATGATGAATGGTTTCCGAAAAAAAAAAATTTTTGGAAAAAAATTTCGAAAAATTTTTTTTTTTATTTACTGACAATATGATCCTAACGGAATTTGGCTCTAAGTTGCGCGTCGTTATACTCCACCTAACTGCCAAGCTTGAATCCAATCGCTCAAGCAGTTTCTGAAATAAAAAATAAATAACCTCAAAATTTCGAATTCCTATAACTCCGAAACTATTCGACCGATTTGGCCCACTAACGAACTTAACCGCGGCATTCTGATGCGCGACCTACCCTGAAAGATTCAAGTTGCTAGCTTGCTTCTGTCGACAGCTATCGTGTCCTCGGACGGACGGCCGGACAGAATCGATTTTGACACCGGAGTCGTCATCAGTGAGTCCAACCTAGTCGATTGAGACTATTTTCGGCTCAATCATCCAAAATTACAGACATTTCGACAAAACGATAGCACGCTGTTTCCCTAGAACATGCGCGCAAAAACAATTTTATGTTATTTTAAATAGTTCTGTTTCAGATATTGTGAGTGAAAACCCAAAAAATACCTGAAGAATGATGCAAATCCCTCCCAAAATATGCTTTAATCGATACAATACATAAGCGATAGCCGGCACGAAGTCACAGACTACATACACTGCATACACAAATAATTATTATTTGGTTTATCTATGCAAATATATGTAGGCCGTGGCGTAGGGTAGGTACAGGCATGATGTAAATAAAACATGGTGTGCTCATCTGCTCATCTGTGATCGTATTAACCCCCATGGAGGTAGGTACCTCCTATGATGATGTCACTTTTTCCACTTTAGTTCAAAGCCCCGAATATATATTTCCTTGTATTTTAATCTTGCTGACATCACTTTTTTTTTCAATTCAGCACACCATGTTTTTGCATCATGGGTTGCATGTTTTTTACATCATGGGTTGGTAAATATGTAGTCTATGCACGAAGTGCATGTCGAATGTCGCTAGGAGCTTTGGAGAAATTTTGCCTTCTTCAGTTTGCGTGCAGGTCGATATTCATTGTGAATGACAGCGTTGGTATCCATATATGCTAACCATGCGTAACCAAATCGCATTTCACCCGCGAAGTCATTCCGGATGTATCTTCATAGGTTTTTTGAAATTTAACTCTACTACGAGCTATCCTGAAAGAACTTGGACCTTCTGATTCATGCATTTGCACCCCAAAATTCTACTCATGCATTCTGCATACCTAAGATCAATTCCAAATGGAGAAACTAAAAAGACGTTCATTTTATGATTTCATAAATGTAAAATTTGTATCCATTTAGGCTCTAAAACGGATCACGAATTTATCTGATCTAATTGCATATATATGCATACTACCGTAACCTCCTGCATGCAAGTTGTAAAACCGGGTATAAACTGTACGTTGAAAAACATCAATGGATGATGTTACATCTTGATGGCTAGTCCAATCGCAACTCCGAATCGCATTAGCTTCAGCATCTCCCCCGCAAGAGCCAAACTGTAGGTAAAAAGCATCCGACCTTATAAGAAAAGTGAACAATCATCAATATCAGCTCAACACGGCATATCGGAAAAACTTCATTGGCTTCAGAATCTCCCTTGAAAACGCCATGTTATTCCCAAAAATACATTATTTAAAAATGGTTTTCGATCACATTAACGAAAAATGCAAAGTCTCTCAGAATCATCTGGATAAGTTTACAAGAATTTTTTCCATATTTTCATCGTTGATGTGTAAGCTTAGCAGTTCAGTGTACAGTGTGGAAGAACTTGAAAGATGCCTACGTCCAGTCTAGGAGTGGACAAAAAAGGGCTGACGAAGATGTTGGAAATATATACTTCCACCATGATCCCAGGGTGTCTTTTGCTGAGCCCATAAAAAGATGAAAATTAAACGGACTGCGACGTCTTCGAGAGCTAGAATGATAGAATTTGCTTTCATGGTCATTAAGCGCGGTATGCGTTTGAGCTGAGGTTCGAGGACCAGCCACATATTCCGCATAATGGATACCCAATACGCATTTATTTGGTGCGGCTAACGTGCAAGCCTGTGTTCGAAGGTTAACTATATATCCTCCTCTTCCGCAAGAATTAAAAGGATGAAAATGTATGATACGGTACGAGACATGTTAGGATAATCGGTGATGCTCGAGTTTGCTCCCATGGGCTAATGCGCAATTAATTGGAAAAAAAGCTATTCACTTTGACTGACAACAAAAGTACCCTGCAGAAAATTTATGTTTTGTTTACCTGTACTGTGAAAGATGTAACATGCAGATATCAAGGCTTTTCTTTAACTGGTACTTTGTCATGCCAATCTTCATAATGAAACGTTTTGTAGTTGAATATACATTCTGTTAAGCAATGAACTTATGGATATATTATTAAGAATTAATGTTACTTCAAAACTAATATTGACCTTTAATTGAAGAAATTCTATTTCTTGTTTCATATCAAAAGATCTGGGATGTTTTTGTGGATATCCTGTCACTCCAATAATAAAGTAATTGTCGAAATTCTCCTTGATGAACTCAACAAAATGATAAGTATAGGGGAAATCCATTTTCGTACGATCCTTTTCTGTTACAAATCTGGATTCTGTATAACATTGTGTTGATAAAGAAATATCATAGCACCCTATTATATAAACAACTCACCTCCTTCGAGTGCTAATAGGTTTCGCACACCAATAGCTTTGATATAATTCAAAATATTTAAAGCTGATGCTTTATTCAAATTTCTACAGGTAATATGGAGCAACACAGTTATATTCTTCGATACGAGTTGTTGAGCCAGCTTTATAGGAGTAATATTTTTTGGAGGACATTGACCAAAATTACCAATCCAGGTTACTGAGACGAAATCAAGCAGCTGAGTTGATAAGGCATTTAAATCAATTGGATCATTACAATTGATTTCTAAAGACATACATTTTTTCGATGAGAAAATAGAAGTCAGGACATTTTGTTCTTGATAAGTTATCACTTCATCGCAATTCATTATACGGAAATTTAAAATAGGTATCCTACAGCAAATATATTCCAACAAACGACAAAATATACATACTGGTATCCTTTACAGAAGAGAAGTATATCACTTGTCTGTAGAAATCTCTAATAACAATATTCCGATTATTCCGTCAAAACGATTAATACGATATCACTTATCATTCATTTATTCATTCAAATAGAAAGGACATTCTCAAAGATATTTAAACATGTGCTACAGATTACAGTGTTGTCGGAATGTATCATCAATTTCACAATTTGAAGACATCTAATATTTTATGAAATATGCATGGAGGTTTTCCTACCTCCATGGCAAAATGCTTTTTTTTCACGGAACTTAAATATACTTAAAAACTTAAAACCTTTGTGTAAAGACAAAAGGCGTTCTCGATTGAGCTTTGGTTCTGGTTCAATTTTTGGGGTTTCTGTTTCTTGATTGTCCGAGTAGCATCGATCAGCCAAACAGAAATCTCATTTGAAAGTGAACCACAACCGGAACGGAACCAAAAACCAAAGCTCAATCCAGTCGAGAACGCCTATAGTCTTCCTGCAATGCTAGAAGCATTTTCGGCAATCACCAATACAAAAAAAACAATAATTTATTCGCAACTACTGCTAAGCGATACGTCCTCTGGCGATATAAATTCGAACACTTCCAAGCTAGTAGTTTTTTCGACGTCCTTGTTATTCTAACGTAATATGCTTACTTTTAGAGTTCATTTTCGAGCTTTTGTGTTGTTCTCCGAGTTAAAATGGTATACTGATAGTGTTTGTAATATTCATCAATCGATTCCTTTCTTTCCGAATGAAATTCTCGATTATATTAATTCGAAAGGGCATCCTCCCGAAATGACTATTGTTGTGTGCCTCAACTCAATGTTATTCTTGGTCAAAGAAGAAAGGATCATGTTCTGCCTCAAGTTTTCATGTTTTCCAAAGCCAAGTGAAAGTAAAGTTAGTTTGGAAACAGCGTTTGGCAGGGAACTCAATGACAGAAGAAAGGCCTGGATTTTGAAATTGAAGATTGGAAACCATGCATAAAATACATGAAAGTATATGTTCACTCCATTTCTCTGAAGATGTTTATTTTCATCAAGGTAAATTACAATGTATTCATTTCGAAACAAATTCATGTCCAGGTGTTAATGAAAATAAGGGAATATTGATGAAAAATACTCTTCCTGCAGAGAAACTACCAAGCACTTCTGCAGCTACCTACTTCACATACTACACAAAATCATATTCAAAAGGGAGAGATCTGATTGAAAACCTGACAAAAACTAGATATACTGTTATAGTTGATAATAGTTGTAGTTATTCACATAAATACATTAATATTTTGCATTTCTACTTAGGTAGATTGAACCAGCTGTGACATTTTTCATTTTGTATGTCTATCTTGAACCGCTGTGATATGAAAATAAAATCAATTATATGTCTATCTGTTTCCTTCTCTTTCGAAAAACGATGCAAAAGAGCTAAAGCAGAGAAGCTGTCTTCATTTTATTGATTCACTCGTTTGTAAACAAAGAAAACATAAAGTCATCATTTGGACTGATTCTAGATTTACCACTTACCTAATATGCCCTGCATTCAGCACTTCTTCACATTAATAAAAGTCCTAGAATTACTTATTGAGCTGCCTATTGTTCCAGAAATTCAAGTAAACTTAGATATTGGTTCATTTTGATCCACCAAGCAATAGACACTATAATAACAGAAATTATCCTCCAGAAACGATTTAAAGCACGACTTTATATCGTGATCCAAACGAAAAGTTCCTTCTCAAGAAATCCTACACAAAATTATAATAATTTCTTAAATATTGTAGCTCTGCTTGATAAATAATCGTTTCCCACCACATTTCTACGTTTTGTTTACATAAAACTACTAGCTTGGACAGGTTCCAAATTTAACCGTTAGGGCGCTGGCATCTTCGCAGAAGTTCAAAGATTTGGTTTTTGATAGTATTGAAGTTTGCCTGTTGGCAACACTGATTATTTATATTGGCAACACTTTGCATATGACTTTCAAATTTGGAATTTGTATATTTTGTTTTTGTATATGAGTTTTATTATTTTTCGCCATGTATTCATTAACATCAATAAAACATTTTACTCATTTTTAAATCATTGATGACTAGAACGAGTGTGTTCATTTGACAAGATTGTTCTCATATAAAGTCGCTCTTCAGTATTTTAACATTTTTAACTGCTTTAGATATAAACCTCCTTTTTGCGTTTTGAACAGAATAATATATTTAGTATGTCCAAATTTAAGTCAATCTACCAAAATCGAGTACTAAGTACAGAAATTAAAAAACCTTTCAGAAGTATTCCTGGACCAGTTTCATTACCTGTGTTAGGAACTTTATATCATTATATTCCTTTGCTCGGTAAGTTATTGCCATCATTCATGACTGCTTGATATGAATATTATACTCACAGTCCTAAAAAATTTAGGGCAAACTCCTTCGATACATATGAAACAGAGGAATTACCTTAAGTTTAACAAGAGTTGAGACCGTCATCGGTTTTAATTTTGTTATTTGTATTTTAATGTTAGAATTTTCAATTTCTTTTTTCACACGTTCTCAATTATTTTAGGAAGATACAAGTTTAGCAAGTTACAAATCAATGGCATGAAAAAATATAAGCAGTTTGGAAGTATTGTTAGAGAAGAAATTGCACCTGGTGTTAATATAATCTGGTTGTTTGATCCCAATGATGTTGAACATTTATTCAGAAATGAGGGATCGTATCCTAGGAGGAGAAGTCATCTTGCATTAGAAAAATATCGACTAGACAAGCCTCACGTATATAACACTGGTGGATTGTTGCCTACGTAAGGAAAACTTACAATCGTTCAGTATTTTGATCATGCATAGTTGTTTTACTCGAAACACAGATTAAGTTGCAATTACAGTTCTGTAATAGAGAGGAGCATTTCTCAGAAATTTTATGAGAAACCATAGAAAGAATCCGCTAAGAAGTATCTTATGTTCCAAAATAAATGGCAATGAAAAACAATTCAATCGAGCACTGATTGATATTTCTATTCCGGTATTTATATTGGATTCATATTGGTCATGCAGAATATCAATGTGACTAGCCCACAAATCCATTAAAACTGATTAAAAAATCTGATAGTTTGCCATTCTTTGTGAAATGATTTATTCTGATTGTTGTACATCCTGCTGAAAACAATCAACCTGAAAATACCTATACCATTTAATATATCATTGAAATTTGTCTGTTAATTTGCAGAAATGGTGAGAAATGGTGGAAACTTAGGCAGGTTTTTCAACGAGGTCTGAGTAGTCCTAAAGCTGTCCATAACTTTATTTCTGGAAGTAATGAGATAATTGATGAATTCATGGAGATAATCCGTTATAAGAAAGATACTCCAAATGTCGACTATATGCCAGAGATCTCAAGACTGTTTCTTGAATGTATGTATGAACTACAAACCACTTTGTCATTGCTACCTGTATTTCATATATCTTTATACATATATTTGAGGTTAGGATTTATGGGTGTTTCGACTATATAGAGGGCTCTCCAAGAGTCAATTTGTTTTCAAGCTCTATATAATTCGTACCTCATAGTGGTCTCCTTTAGGAGCAGACATAAATGGCAGTAACCTTTGTTCGTAAAATGCAATTTTCATTACTGCACCATGCATATTTGTAAGAATACTCAAAAACAAATAATAAAGTGACAATGAACACAAAACAACACAGTTTAATTTTCCCATTTGGTCATTTTATTAAACTGTGTTGTTTCGTGTTCATTGTCAACGAAAACTTATCATCTCGTCTTTAAAATGAAAATGTAGAAAATCGTTCGGACGCATCAATTTCTGATTTGAGGAAGAACAACTTTTCTGCTCTTTGCATCCCCGTAACTGCAACCCCCTAACGGAGGTCAGCGCAACCTTTGATTTTGAATAGGGTTGAGGGGTGTTGCGGTACCTTATTTTGAAGATCTTATGAGTACTATCTGATCCTGAAAGTCCTTATTAATAATAGCGAAAATAGTGGAAGAGGTAATGTGGAATTCATCTCGAGAATATTATTTGTATTTGACACATTTCAAACGTATTCAGCAGTTATGTTGTTGAGTTTTGGCCCAAAAAAGTATCAATTTCTTGTCTAAAAAAGTGAATGGGCCATCTTTTTGATTTAATTCAGTCTATTGTGAATTTTTGAAAACGTTACATGTGTGTTAAAGCGAAGGTGAATTTTTATTTAACGAACGACATCCGGGATAAAATGTATCTGCTGATCACGTTGTGAATCTGGTTGCCAAGTTTGACGCTACTTTGAGACTAAGCGAGGGATGTGTTTGTCTTAGGTCATGTAGCAATGGATCCGACCTTGAGTACAAGGAAAATGTCCGATGTTCTGGTGTTTCACGCATAACAATAAATTTCATTCCAATAAGGTAAGATTGGTTCAGGGACTGAATGAAGATGATCTCTATCGCCAACTCCAATTCTGTGAAGCGGTCAGAGAAATGATTAACGTTAATCAAAACTAGGGTCAAGTGGTGTAGAAACGAGACTTGCAAAACTTTGGGTGAAAACGAGACAATGGTACAAATCATAATAAAATACAATCAATCAAAATGAAAAAATTTCATGAACGAAGTTCAATATTTCCGTTATATTTTTCCATATTGAAAAGTTGTGAAAAAAACTAAAACCAATGTCATAAAAATTGCACCAATAAACTCTGCAAAAAGTGACTTTGGAAATTTACAGCGGCGACTGCAAATTTTACTCACAGCGCGAACACTCGAAATCGGGTACGGTCGGCGTTAGTGGAATCCCAGCATTATATAGCCTCCCATTAAAGGCGAATTTAGAACATTGCCAAATTTTGTCGCGTTTATGTGCCAGGTGTATCAGTATTAACGGCAAAAAAGAAGACAAGTGGTGGTCGAAAAACGAGACAACAGTGGGTAAAAAAGGAGACAGTGAGAAGTAAAAATGCCAAAGGCCTATGTTAAGAGTGTACGACCGTACACTGAAGAAGATATAGAAAAATCTTTGGAGGTGATTGAGAAAGGCGAGTTAACATATTGGGCGACCCGCAAAAAGATAGAGGGCACAGTTTTAACATCTACGGAATCTTTAAGTTAAATTGAACAAAAGAACAAGAAAAATGTTGCAGAAAAGAAGGATAGCAAAAAACAAACAAGTGTGACTGAGAGTGAAGATGACGAGGACTTAGAAAGACTTAAATTAAACGATGAGAGTGACATATACACAAGCGACTTCGAAGATATCAAAGAAATGAATGAAGGTGACTACATCTTGGTGAGATTTGCAACAAAGTCCAAGACTTTGTTTTTTATGTGGCACAAATTGAACAGCTTGGAGAAGGAAAATTTGATGTTAGATATCTTCGACGCAACGGTAACAAATTTCTGGAGCCAGAGATCGCAAAAAAATATTCTGTACCCATGACAGACACAGAATGCCAACTTCCTGCTCCAACTGTTCAGGGAGGAACACAACGTCCTGCTAAACAGTTTCAATTCAACATAAATTTTGATAAATATAATGTAAAATGATTAAATGAAGTTGATGAATTATTTATGATTACTTTCATGCTAAAAAATTCTTATTTCAGTTTTTATAGTTCTGTAAATTAGAATCAACTTTGTGTTATGTTACTCTTATCTATAAGGGTCCCAAATTTTGTTTATTTTTCAGAATACAGAAATGAAAATTTTCACAATTACTTATCCATTTAACCTCCTATGTCTTGAATTTATCCCAACCTTCTAAATAGATTCAATGCACTTTAAAAGAGCACGTCTCGTTTTTTGCCTACGTTGTCTCGTTTTTACCCAAAAGGCAGGCTAAAAACGAGACAAGCTATTTTAATTTTTGTCACAGATTTTCCAACAATTTGCAAAAATTACCAACTGCTTCAATTTGTACATGTATGATTATATATCACAAAAAAATGTCAACCGTTTGGACTACTCCTTTTATTAAAAAAATGGAATGATTTGAAAAGTGTCTCGTTTTTACACCACTTGACCCTATATGTTCAATATCTCTTTTTCGGACGAGTTTTAATTTTTCCTTAACGACATTGTAAACCGGCATAACTGTAGGTATTGGTCAGATAGAATTCCAAGATTATTTCGTGAGGTGCCTACTCAGCGTCCCCATAAATTAAATGTTTGGGCGGGTATTTATGGAAATCACATGATCGACCTTTTTTTACCCGGAATCTCACTGGCCCAATTTATTTCGATCTATTGGAGAACGCTATTTATCCAGCCCTTGTACAAGTATTGAAGAATGCAGAAGACCATCAAACGATCATTTTCCAACAAGATGGCGCACTACCTTATTTCGCTCAACCGGTGCGTCACTCACCGCCTGGAATGGAAGAAGGGGACATATTGATTGGCCACCCAGGTCGCTTGATCTGGCTTATATGGAGTCACCTGAGACCTAAGATTTACCCTACCCAGCCAGAGTAACTGGATTAATGAATGCTGTCAAGTAACACCAGAAATCTTGAATAATGTACGTGAACGTTTTCAGCGAAACTTACATTACATGATGGACGTAAATATTGCCCATTTTCAGCATTCAATAAACTAATCACAAAAGTACTCTTCCATTATTTTACCTGTCGTTTCGTTATCGATGAAAATTTCGAAGCGAAATTTTAGGATCAGATAGTACTCGATAGGATCTTCAAAATGAAGTTTTGATACATATCTCACCCCTATTCAAAATCCCCAAATTCAAAAGTGTTTGTGTTCACCCCAGTTAGGGGGTTGCATTTACGGGGATGCAAAGAGCGGAAAAGTTGTTCTCCCTGGAATCAGAAATTGACAGGTTCGGGCAATTTTCCAAATTTTCATTTTAAAGCAGGAAAATCGAGGTGTTAAGTTTTCGCTGGACCCCGCTGTAAAGGTTTTGGAGAGTTCTAACAAATGCGAACGGTGCAGCAATGAAAATTGCGATTTACAAACGAAGTTTACTGTCTTTTACGTCATAGACCTTTGCCCCTGAAGAAGTCCACGATGGGGGACGAAATACAGAGCTCAAGAACAAATTGACTTTCATTGAAGAGCCCTTTCTATAGTCGAAACACCCGTATATTTTAACCTCACATATTGAATAATAAGTTTTATAAAACCGGACCTTAATCTACTGAATTTTGAAAATTTTTGAATTAATTTAAATCTCCAAGGTTACTCTTAAGGTAAGCGTCACTTGGGAGGGCGGACCGGGGCTCATCTTAGCTTATATTTAAATACAACTGCGCTCATTGCGCATATTTCTCCGTCAATGCGACCCGCCCTGCCTGGTCTGGAGCAACGAACTGGCTGATTTACGCAAGCTTGTCCTAACAACGACTGTCAGCTGAATTTCGTCGATGCTACCCGGACCGCTTTGTTCAATAGGTCTCTTGCATGATTTTTTTTTATCATTGGAATCAATTATTCTATCTGTAAGACTACTGAAAAACGATATTTTAAATTCAAACGGACGAAACTTCGCGCCTTCCGTGACGTACCAGGGGTGCGTTCACAATTGTCAACCCGAGTTGTTCATCTCACCTCAGTTTAATGTAACGGACGATGCACGGTAAATCATCCTCGTTCACGATTCGGTTGTCAAACTTTCGTTTGTTATCATAACTTAACCTAAAAAACTGTTTTGATTTTAAATTCAAAAAAAGTCTACTTGCTAAAGGCTATTGATACAACAATTAAGTACTTTGATCATTATATGCCAGTTGATATAATAATTTTGTCATTGAAGACGTACTACGTCGAAGACATAAAAGTATATCGTAAGATATCAAATCAATATCGAAAGATATTATGTAAAAGTAATACAGAAAAATCTGTATTTAATTGTTGTTTTAATTTTGACTAACAAAATTTAATTCGATTTTATTTTTGAAATGGATCCTGCAGTTGCATTTTTTTGTTGGGAAGATTCTACCTTAGATAGCGAGGTAGAACGCAATGTGTTGGTGGAGAGCCAAAAAAAATTGATAGAAGAAGCTGGCTTTATGAAAATATTGACAAATACTCTGACAAAGAATTCCAGCAGCAGAGTAGAGAAGCTTTCCGCAATACCGATTGTCCATCCTCTGAAATAATTGGTAACTTAGTATTTTCGTCAACTACCAGATTGTGGGAGTTCGTTGAAATAGCCTTCATAATGATGTACTATCAAAAGTATCAAATAATAAAATAATGACTGACTCAAACTGTTGTGATTTCAAATTGACAAGTAAACTGCGCAGCAGCGACAAATTTTCACCAACTATTTTCTGGGTTAAAAAGTTGATCGCTCGGTGAGTTTCTACCCGAATCGTGGACGAAGATAAATTTCACCCGACGATAATTGTGAACAGTCGGATGACCTCAGGGCGTCGTCGTGCGATCGTTCGACGATAATTGTGAACGCACCCCAGGATATATCAACTCTCTCTTTTCTCGTGTACGTTTCTCTCTAGCAAGCCAATAGACAGCGATAGGCTGTATCGATCGGTGAATCTTGCAAAAACGAGTGACGTAGAAGGCGATCTGACGCGTTTCACCCGCTTCGATCTTGCGTCCCGTTTTGACCATTTTCAATACCGAATTATTCAAAATTCGCGAATTGTTTAAGTGTGTGGTAGCTTACATTATTATTTTGTATCGGTACAGAATGAGTAAAACATAAAAATATGATAATTCATGTTACATGCAAGAGACCTGGACGCAGTACGCAATAATGCTCGCCTCACCTTGCGATCTGATCCACCTTTAGTGGACGCTTACCTTAAGTGATGTGGTTTCCTTCTATCTCATGCTAGAATTCAAGTCATTCTACGAGGTGTAGTGCGTTTTTAAAATGCTGGATGTCTGAAAAATTGTGCATTTTCGACCATTTCTTGCATTCTGATATTTTAAGTATCGATTAAAGCTTATTTTGGGAAGATTTCGCATCGTTTTTTAGGTTTTTATTTGGTCTCAACTCAAAATGAAAAATCAAAAAGAAATAATTCTGAAAATTTTCTCCTTTGTGTGATGAAAGAGTCAGAGTTGTACTCTGAAACGTCACAGTTCGCTTTGTTTATCTTTTGTATTGTTCCTGTATTGTTCATTAGTCAATCTGGTTTCCAAGAAACTGCCCCTGACAAATAGTTTAATCCCACAATACGCAAGGGCGTTTTTCATGAAAAAATAAATTTCTATTTATTAATTCAGTTTTAGATATTGGGAGTGAAAACCCAGAAAAAACTCCGATATTTATCTCTTATAGCCTTGTTAAGTGTTTCCCAGTAATTTCTTAGTGGTCCACACTCTCATGCGTAGAATACATTTTTTTTTTATTTAGAAATTCGCCTAATTTAGGCCACCTCTCAAAATTTGTCATCAAATGTTTTAAGGTTGATGAAGGATCAGACGTCTTTCAAAGAGATTTTTAATGGTTGCATCAGGTCATTTGAATGAAAGCATTGTATTACTTATTTACTTAATGATAGTTAGTAGTTTAGATGTTGAATTTCGGGGGTGTATAGATCACATTAAAAAATATTGAAAACTGAATTGTTTCCAGTTCTATCATTAGTGAAAATGAAAAATTTAATTTATTTTACCGCCATTGGGCTCTGAATTTTTTCTGATTGGTCTGATAAGCACCTGTTGCTCTCCAAATTGAGTATTTTAATATTGGTTGTGACATTTCTGATACCTTGAATGGGGGTTTTTCCTGAATTTGGGTTCTTATTGCAAATGCAAATTTGAACATAATTATTATGGGTTTGATTCATCATTTTCCCAAATAACCTTCAGAAAGTATGTAAAATCAGATTTCAAAATTGGGGTTTGGGATTTGTCAGGCATGCACGAAGTGACAACGGTGTTCAGTAGAATAGCTTTTTCTGCTATCGAATAATAAAATATGTATTCCTATTCTGTGGTACACACGTGTTCTTTGTCAATATAACCAAACAATTGCCGTTTGCGATTTGTCAGTAATATGATGGTATGACAGTCTGTGCTTTTCTCTTTCTATTTCTTGGTCGTTGTCTTCTACTCTAACCAGATCGAAGTATAGCTATCTCTGTTTTCCTGAGCAAAGTTTGAAGTCCTTTTATTTCCGAGAATGTTGAATTCGACGTTGCCATATCGTGCACTCATGACAAATCCCTTTACTCATTTTTCAGTTTTAGGTTATCAAACTTTTTTTTTCAAAATATGATATTGAAATTATATGTTTGAAATGTGATGTTCTGAAGGTTTTTCATGAAAATTACTGCATTTTCGTTAAAAGGAAAAATCCCCATTGGTGCATTTCATGTGATCCCATCCACAGAAGTACGACAAGTTGAATTTCGGGCACTATGAAATTCTGCATTAGTTTGTACATTTGCATTTCTCCCCATAATTCAGTTATATGAGACAATTTCTGAAACGAATTTTTTTTCAGTAATGTGCTTCTCAGTATTCGATGTTCGCATGGATAGTTTCTCTGAAAGCGAATTAAGGAGGAATTCAAGATCTACCAAGTTACTCAAATCAGCTTTGGTTACTAATAACTGTATTCTGAAGTTAGATAATGGACCACAATTATGGAGATACTTCATTACTCCTCTTTATTGGAGAATGAAGAGAGCACAAACCTACATGGAAGAGTAGGTAACTGGTGAAAATAATGAAAAATCCTCAACTCGTTTTGAATCTTTCAGTGTAGCTATCGACTTGGTTGGTATCAAAATGCATAATCTAGAATTGAATTATGAGCAGCCTAGGTCTTTGATGGATATATATCTCCGATCACAAGATTTAGACTTTAAGGATATTATTGGAATAAGCTGCGATTTTCTATTGGCAGGCATGGATACTGTAAGTTTCAATAGAATATCATTTCACATTCTTTCCTTGTTGAATCAAAGTTCATAACTATGTTTCAGTATTGAGTATTGAATCACAGCGCCCTAACCATCAAATCGAAGGAGATAGCTCAAAATTTTAATGCTGTATTTGCAGTTATTTGATTGTTTCGGTCTTCACTTGAAGGAAATTCATATCAAATTTGAATGATGATACAATTTTCAATTTCCGCTCATTCTATTTTTATTCACATTATTTATTTTTACAACAGTTGTTCTGTCATACCATCACTTCTTCAGGTGAGTATCTATATTATAATTCTGGATGAAAAGTTAATTTTCGCATTTCATATTGAAAATATTGTTAATTCTGCTAGTAGAACGTTGGGATTTTTGTTTAGGATATGTAGGGATTTCAAAGGTATCAGGCCGGTTCTCAGTGTGTACTATACTTACATTTTAAGCAGACTAAATTTCGCTTCGGTCGTTTGGAATCCACAATATAAAATTTACATTGAAAGAATCGAACGAGTACAGAATAAATTGCTCAAATATTTAAGTTTTAGAGGTAATTTCTCTGTTCCAGATGAAAATGTCAGTTTTTATTATATGGCCAGAAAACATTTTAATTTGATCTCTCTTGAAAATAGACGTAGTATAGGCGATGTAGTTATATTGAGTAAGATTGTAAGTGGTGAGTTGCAGGTACCGGATTTATTGCAAGAAGTACACATTAATGTCCCGAATTTCAATCTAAGATCTTTTGAAATTTTCCATGTACCTTTTAGAAGGACAAATACATCCAAAAACTCTCCGTTAGTGAGAATGTTCCGAACCTACAATGAGCTACGAATTTTCGATGTATTTCATTGTGCTAACATTAAGCTGCAACTCAAAAAACATTTTTTGATGCAGTGAGGTCTTCACTTTCGGTTTGATTTGGTGTAGAAGTTTTCGTTGATTTTCTATTTTTGATTTTCATCTCAATGTAATTTGTGGATACTCTTCATGGGTCTTTGACCTGTTTGTGTCCCTAATGTTAAATAAATAAATAAATAAATAAATACTCTCTTCACTATAAATTTCAAGGGTGCCAACCCAACTCAGATGTAGTTACAAAAACTTCACATACCTATTCTAAGGTCTACCGACTGACTTCATAAAATTGAATGCAGTATACTTGCATAACAATTGTCGAAGTACCTCTCACCCCCACCATCCTATTTGCACAGACCTTAAGATTTAAGAATTTTGTTTTGAATTGTATATGTAGTAGTTATAAGGCGGTTTCGGAAACTTGATCGGATGAACACAGGTAACTTACCCGGGTCACTCAATTGGCAGATAGAGCGTTCAACATCTGTCATTTGAGTGACCAGGGTAAGTTATCCATGTTCATCCGAAAGTTTCTCAAACCGCCTCTTGATTCTCACCTGAAGAAGTCATGGTATGAGGGAACAGCTGTTGTGAAAATAGATAAATTTAGTGGAAATTGAAAATTGTTTAGACATATCTAGTCGAGTTTTCTAGTTATAATTATCCTGTTATACGATCATGCAGCCTTAGCTTTCTATATCCTAGTTTCTAATTTACAGAAATTATTGTGGATAATATTCCAGATTCCAAGTGAAGATAAATATTGAATATCTACCGAAAAATTTCTAATTAATTAAAGAGTATTTTCTAGCATATGACTTGTGTTTGTACTTCAACATATCTTCTATTTTATTTCAGACTTCCTACACCACTTCCTTTCTTCTATATCATTTAGCCTTGAATAAAGATGCTCAAACTAAGGTGTGGAAAGAATCAAGAAGATTGTTACCAAATGCAAACAGCACCGTCACAAAAGAAGTATTATCAGAAGCTCACTACGCTAAGGCGTGCCTAAAGGAAACTTATCGTTTAAGACCAATTTCTGTAGGAGTGGGAAGAATATTGGATAAACCAACTGTTTTCTCTGGATATGAAGTACCTGAGGAGGTGAGAATGCACCTTGTTATAAACAATATATTATGATAAAAAAAAACAAAGATGGGGACTTCAATTTTATATTAGTTTGAATAGTGAATTTTAATATTTGATAAATTTAATTTGTTTTGGATTTAATTTCATAAATAATTTAGGCATTTCCAATATAACAACCTGAGAGACACAGGAGTAACATACCAGACACATATACTCCATTCACTTTTATAAAGTATCCCGGTTGGCCTTGATTTATGTCTATCATGTTTTTGTACGGGTATACGGGACACCCAAGTTATTTGAACACCTTACCATGCTTTTTCAAAAATGCATAAATAGCGGACGAATACCTAATGAATGGAAACTATCCTACCTGACACCAGTGCATAAAAAAGGCAGCAAAGAGAATTGCGATAACTATCGAGGCATTGCCGTAATGGGCACAATAAGTAAAATATATGGCAGGGTGATAAGGGGAAGAATAGAGCGAGAGTATTTAGATAGTGAGGCAGAAGAACAAGCCGGTTTCAGAGCAGGAAGATCAACAGTAGACCACCTTTTTTGCCTTACTCAAGTCATGGAGAAAATCACAGCGGTGAACAAGGAGCTACATATTCTATATGTTGATTTACAAAAGGCGTACGATAGCGTTCCACTTGCCAAACTTTGGGAATCATTGAAAACGACAAATATAGACACTAATTTGGTCAAAGCAGTGCAGGGACTATACCAAGATTGCAATGTCCGAGTGAAAATCGGTAATAAAATATCAAAAGGATTTTCCCCAAACAAAGGTCTAAAGCAAGGCTGCTGTCTCTCACCGACTCTTTTCAAGATCTTTCTAGAAAAAGTGCTTCGAAATTGGAAACTAAAGTGCAAAAATATGGGGATCCCCTTGAATGATACTGTTCTATATACGCTGAGCTTTGCAGATGACCAAATAGTGATAGCACAAGAGCTCGAAGATTTAGAGTATATGACAAGGAAACTCATAGAAGAGTACAAAAAATGGGGTCAATTTGGCGAAGTCAGAGTACATGTGTGTAGGCGGGGCACAAAAGGATCTGGTGACTGACGACGGACAAAATCTCAAATCTTGCAGAAGCTATAAATACCTTGGTGTTAATATAACCCAGAACGGAACTCTCGATGACGCAATAAAAGAAAGAAATATTCAGGGCAGGAAAGCCATCAAATCCCTCAACAACATTTTATGGGATCAGAAAATCAGCAAAGAGAATAAACACCGAATATACAACACAATAGTTAAGAGTATCGTAACTTATGGCAGTGAAGTATGGCAATTGAAACAACGAACAATGAAATATCTAGAAGCCACAGAAATGGACTATTGGAGACGAGCGGCGGGAAGATCTAGGTTGGAAAGAATAAAAAATGAGAGAATCCGCGAAATCATGGGTGTAAAACAAACCATAGTCGAAGAAGTGAGAACAAGGCAGCTGAGATGGTATGGACACGTACAAAGAATGACACCAGACAGACTCCCAAAACAAATATTGGAATGGGTACCTGAGGGCAGAAGGAAGAGAGGAAGGCCAAGGAAAAGTTGGAGGGAAGGCATCGATAAAGAAATGCAGGAAAGAGGGCTTGAAGAAGGCCAATGGAATGATCGTGACGAATGGAGATTAGGTATCGGAAGACGTCGGAGAACCTTAGAAAACCGATAGATATATGTATGTTTTTGTAACTAAAACCAAGGCAGGTTGGCGCTCCTGAAATATCGACAATGTCAAAATAATTCGACGCGAGGTTGCCAATTTCTACTCTCTTTCAATAACAAATAACAATTCAGCTTCAGCCATAATAAACTAATAAATTAACATTTCGCTTTGATTGTATTGTATTGAGCCTTAAATAGGTAGTCATGTTTGAATTGAACAAATTCCGTAACGAATAATTTCAAAAGTTATATATTTTGTGGAACTGTTTCGATAGGAAGTAGTACATTGAAAATGAACTTGGTATATCCTATGTTGGCAGAACATTGAATTTTTATGCACGAAAATAACATGAATTATACAATATCTCATTCAATGCTATTTTTTCTAATATTTTAGGAACTGCTTTTTTTCTGGGAATTGAATATTTGAATTGACTTCAAAGTATGTCCATAAAACATAATTCCATATCTTGTTTTTGACTTGAGTACTGCATGATAGGTAGTTTTCATGGAGAATTTATCCAGATATCTTGTTATTACACCCAAAGATAACAGACTGAAGCTAAGCTGCATCACAGCTTAGAAATATGTTGATCCCAATCCAGTGTTTGTATCATTCACGTAGATTCCCAAGACCTTTGTAAATGGAGTTAGTTCTTTTGAGGTTAACTGTGACACATGTTTCGAAGTACTACTACATTTTCATACTGGAATATTTCAAGTTTTGCAACAAGGTATTTAAATGACTTCTGTAGGCTTATTTCTTGAGAATTTAGAAAAGTAGGGAATTCGAAGTAACGGACTACTCTATCGCATCATTTTTCAGTAAAATTCCAAAACACTCGATTCTTGATTTCCGTACAAGAAGAAAGCATTACTGAATCTTCCAACCATGTTGACATACGTGAAATATTTCCAATATTAACAGAGAAAAAAAGTTTCTTCAACATTCGCCAAGTCTTTGGAATTATTTCACGATAGATTGGTGGTGTAAGGATCAAGGATGCAGGAAACGATACTCTGTCAGTTCGCCGACGTTTCGGAAAAATATATTTCCATCCTCAGGGCTAGACTGAACAAGTGTATCTTCCCAAAATCATTTTGTTAAGAAGATACACTTGTTCAGTCTAGCCCTGAGGATGGAAATAAATTTTTTCGAAACGTCGGCGAACTGACAGAGTATCGTTTCCTGCATCCTTGATCCTTACACCACCAATCTATCGTGAAGTAAAATTCTTTGGATCACCACTTCAGATTTTGGAATTATTGAATTAACATATTTTCTCAAATTCATTACTTTCCAATATTCAGAGCAGGAAAATGACTATAACCTAACATTTTCAAAATATACACGGTGAAATCTGTCAGGATATCATGGCAAACCGGGATACTTTATAAAAGTGAATGGAGTATAGATTGCGATGATTCGGAAGGAATCAGTATGCTGAAATGTACATACCCTATAAATTTCAACAGCAAACAACATGATCATTCAACCAATATCAAACCTTAGATGATACCTTTTCAAATTGTTTTACTTTTCTCAGACTATCATCGTCACACAGAATCAAGTTACATGTAGACTAGAAGAATATTTTCCAAATCCAAATGAATTCTTGCCAGAAAGGTGGTTGAAGAAAGATCCACTTCATAAGAAAATACATCCGTTTTTAGTTTTGCCGTTTGGACATGGTAAAAGGTCCTGTATAGCGAGACGTTTAGCTGAACAAAATATGCTAGTGTTATTACTGAAGGTAAATATATTATTTTCTAACTTTATGAATTCATTATTTTTCATATTTATTTTAGTTGTGTCGATCTTATGAAATTCAATGGAATGGTCATGAATTGGATACTATATCTTCACTCATTAATAAACCAGATGGACCCATATTATTAAATTTTAAGCCACGCTCTGAAAATTAATTTTAAGAATAAGTTTTATACCAATTGTAAATATTTGAATCTCATTTTATATCTTAATTTTTTACATTTTATAAATGAATACATATACAAATGGAATTTAAGGAAAAACAATATACAGTTTATTTTTAATGTGTTTTAATTGGATTATCACAATGTTTTAAGAAATGCATTATAAGCTTGCACTGAACTTTTAGCAATTTCAACGGCAAAATGTGAATCTGATTCAGAAACCAATGATATCAAGGAGACATAATTCGGCTTTTTTGGATCGAATTGCACCCTATTTACTTTCTCTAAAAACATGTATCTTTCCTTCAACTTGTGTTCTCTGCATGTTAAGATTTGTGGACATCCAACTATATCTTTATGAGATATATTCATTGTTTTGTGAAGGAAGTCGAACGTTTTTAAAATGTTCTCGTGTCCTGAAATAAAATGGTTCAATAAAATAAACACTTTGACGAACAGATGGAGATTTTCAACTACTTTATTTATGTTTAGTTCACTTTTGGTGAACCAATGGGGGTTTTTCCTGAATTTGGATTATTACTGCAAATGAAAATTTGAACATAATTATTATGGGTTTGATTCATCATTTTCCCAAATTACCTTCAGAAAGAATTCAAAGTCAGGTTTAAAAATTGGGGTTTGGGGTTTGTCATGCATGCACGAAGTGACAACGTTGTTTAGTAGAATTGCTTTTTCTGCTATAGAATAACGAAATATTTATTCCTATTCTGTGGTACACCCGTGTTCTTTGTCAATATAACCAAACAATTTCCGTTTGCGATTTGTCAGTAATATGACAGTATGACAGTCTGTGCTCTTCTTTTTCTATTCCTCGTTGTCTTCTACTCTAACCAGATCGAAGTATAGCTATTTCTGTTTTCCTAAGCAAAGTAACACATTTGACGTCCTTTTCTTTCGGAGAAAGCTAAATTCGATGTTGCCATATCGTGCACTCATGACAAATCCCTTCAAATGCAAATCCCCATTTTTATTTTTCAGTTTAAGGTGATCAAACATTTTTTTAAAAATATAATATTGAAATTATATGTTTGCAATGTGATGTTCTGAAGGTTTTTCATGAAAATAACTGCATTTTCGTTCAAAGGAAAAACCCCCATTAATCAATGAGATACTCAAACAGTTTTTGATTTATAACACCAAGTTAACTAAATGCGTATCATTGCATGATCTAATGTTAAGGCAACTATTAAGTAATTACTTACTCTTCATGAATATCCTAGGTTTTGCCAGAAGTATCAATTTTATTTCCTGTTTATTGAAGCCCATTTCTTCGTGTATAGCAAATATATTAATTTTTAGTAGGTTTTCACTACATGTTATGAGTTTCGGCTGCTTAGTCACAAGTTTTCTGACTTCATTGCCAGTAAGTTGGAATTGATTCTGGAAAAACCCTAATTTGTCGTCTATATCTCGAGTACTAAAAATAAAAGTTTTATTGAAACTAAAATTGGCGGTTAAATATGTCCTATGACATATGAGAATACTTTGAATTATTTTTCGTTTTAAAAATGAAATTTTCAGAATATTCTGGTATAAGGGCTTGCATGAATTTTCTACTGAATTGGCAAATTTTATGATTATACCTTTGACTATAATCCATAAATAAACCCAAACTGGTATGAATAGAAATAAGGTGAATTCAAAGATGTGATTTTGTTTCGCCAATGTTGAGGATATAGCTAAAATTTATTTTATTCACTGAAGGTTGCTATTTGGAAATTAGGATCAGTCATCGAGGCAACTGTCTGTCTGAATTGACATTTATGTTTCATTAATAAGCAAAATGACAATTGCTGAATATCATTAAAAGGGTCATGCACTCTAATTGGTCGAATGGCATCAATGGCTACAGTATGAAATACACCTGAATCAATTTCAAGCGATGGACCAAATGCTCTGGTTATAGTTACGGTTATCAAAATTGACAGATTATCCTTTGCCTATATGTCAGTTTGGATAACCGTAACTATGACCAGAGCTTTTGGTCCATCACTTGAAATCGATGCTGGTATCTCCCAGTTTGGTCCAATAATTCAGTAGGAAAACGAATGAGGATAAAAGCACCACTATTCTATTCATCTAAGACATACCTATATTGCAACCAAAGAGGATTTGCAGTAACTATTCTCTGTATCATATTATGATCGAATTTTTTGAACTTTAAGTAAGCAATACGAGTTTTTAAATCATCCAGACATTCCTTAAATATTAAAGGATTTTTTGTGATGAAATCTCCAATTTCATCAATGGTAAGTCCTAAGCTATGTAAGAATATCACATGCTCTTTGACGTCATTTTCAAAGTTCAGTCCTGTAATGTAACCAGGTACATCTTTCTTCTTCTCTAATTTACTTAAATCTACACCCAGTTTCAGGAGCTCTTGTAGTGTTTCTGATTTATTAATATATGCTGCGAAGTTGAATGATGGTTTCAAATATGGGGCCACATGTGATAGATCCTCATCACATTTCTCCAAAACTGACTTAGGTTTTTCTTCATCGAAATTTCTTATTGCATCTTCAAGCGATTCTTTTTCTACCAGCTCATATTTCACGTAAGTTTTTTCAAATTTATCAACGGAGTTGACGACTGTTTGTAATTCTTTTTTCTGGTGAAGTAGACGAATTCCTGTTCTCAAAATTTTCTGGTATCCTAGAAGCGATTTCAACATTTTTGTAGGCATGTCATTGCATATGATTCCAGTAAATGAAATTAAAACATAGTTGCCTAAGATATTTATTTTTGTTTGGAAGTTAAATGAGGTTATGTGGCAATAAAATGATAGGACCACAGAGATAGATAAGTGACAGTCTATGGTTAGGACCATCAAAAACTTGTTATTCTATGATCTAACACATAGAATAACATCTCCCGTCTAAAACTTATGAGATGTGAAGTTATCCCATAGAACTCTATATTACTATATAATATATATAATATAGAGTTCATTGAGTTATCCACGTCCACAGATTTCTACGTGCAGAAAGTCGACGACGAGATAGGGTGGAATGGTTGCGCGAGGTTGCCAAGCTCAAATATGATACCCTTCGAATTTCTGATTGAATCGACGAAACATAAAATTAATACCTACGAAATGAAAGATATTTCAATGATTAAAAATATTTCACTGAATTCTCTCAAGTATTGAACGTATTAAAAAAAAATCGGAAATTACCTAATTGTTATATTTCTTTCAATATTGAAAGAATTTCAATATCCCTACGAATATCTACAGATTACTGAAATGCCCTAATACGCAACTCTCAGTAAAATTCGATACGCCGAGTAAATATGAAAAATCGAAGAAAAACCCAGCCACGGCGGATTCTTCATAGGAATTGAATATCTCGGTAGATACATATTCTGCTCTCAGAAAATTATTTCACTGTAATGTGCTCTATTGAACAAGTACAATCAACCAGAAGAAGAATTTGATCCAACGATCAGAATATAAAAAATCCGAAAAAAATAAAACCCGTAGATTTCTTCCATAGAAAAATTTAATAGATATCGCAAAAAATAGCTTTTTTTCTAGAAAATTTTTCTACTGATATATCTATATTTAAATGCCCCGAGACAATGAAACTCCCAGAAGAATTGAATCAGCCGACCGCAATATAAAAAAAAACTCCACGGACTTCTTCGATCGAAATATCTCGAAAAAAAGTATGTTGTCTTAGAAATTTTCTTCACTAAAATGTGCACATTCGAATGTTCTTCAGCAATAAATCTCAGATGAAATCAATATCCGCCGACCGGAATATGGAAAATCAAAAAATCACACAACCACGAATTTTTTTCCATCCCGAAAAATAGTTTGTGCTATTGAAATTTGTTGACACCGACATTATCACATTCTAATTCTCTGAAGCAATAAATTCTGTGATGAATTAAATCTGCCGACCGAAATACGAAAAATCTACATTGAATATTAGGTGTCGATACTTTCCTACTATTACACACTAAAATTTTGGGTCCAAAACGCGGTCTTAAAATTATTGTCAAATATTATTTGTACTTGTATTACTTGGTTCTATAAACGATGACGGCGCTAAGGTCGCTTTGTCTAGTCCATACAAGATTTGACTGAATAGATGACTTCGGCCAAGTTGCCAACCCACAATCTGCCTAGTTGCTCCAATGCTGGATTTTTATAATATATTGATGAAGATGAGTATAACGAATGTGGAACATCTACTGATTTTTTGATTCATAATATGAAATATGTATAAAGGAAATAAAAAGCAATGTCGGATTTATTGTTAGAAGACTTTCATGAATATAAGAAGACATTTCGAAGCTAGAACAACAGTAATTACAGAAAGGGAGATTGATTTTACTCATGAATTTTGTTGGATAGCTTGGATCTCCTTTCATTAACATCTGGTTTATGAATTCTGTATGTAGGTTTCAACAAATATTGAATTCAAAAGTTATGAATTTGCAAGATATTTCTGAAAATATTCAGAGGGAATTTTCAAGTGTATTATTATTGAAATACGAATTATTCCTTTTGTTGTTCATGTTATCATACGATTTTTTGAGAAGAATTCAAAACCATGCGAATTAATCGTATCCAATGTTTCCTATATAGGTGTTTCTGAATACTAATCTCTGAAATCATGAAATAAATAATGAAATAATAAATACCGTTTGTAATGAATATTCAATCATCAATTCTCAGATTTGTGAATTCTGAGACGGAGGAAACATTAATATATATTTTCGCCATTCTGACTGAATAAAAAGAATCATCATAACTTAAATTTTTCAAAATGAAATTATTTTCGGATTCTTTTGAAAATAATAATATATGCTGCAGCTTGGAAAATCAAAAAAACTCCGATATGACTAGTCTTGATATGACTTATCGGTAACTTCCGTAAATATTTCAAATTTTGTATGGCAGATTTTCCGAAGCCGTCATCTATCGGCGAAAACTGAAGTAGGACAATGACGTTGTATTTTGACAACGTTTGGACCGCTTTGCCGACCGAAAATTTGCAAAAGCAAAAAGTTTATCATCATGTATTCTATGCATCTTTGAAAAATCGAAGAATTTCCAGCCACGGATTCAAATTCTTCCATAAAATGGTGTTTTGCTCTCAGAAACTTCTTTAACTGTACATAATGTTCTTATTGAAATACTCCAAAATAACAACGCTCGAAAGATTGGATCCTCCGAACAGAATAATGAAGAATCGAAAAAATAACCGTCATGGATTTCTTCCATCGAAAAATTTGAATGTCGACGAAAAAAGTTTGTGCTCTTGAAAACCTTCGACTAAAATGTTCACATTTAAAATCAGCTCTCAGATGAATTCGTTCCTCCGATCGGAATATGAAATTCGAGAAATCACCATACATTTTCCCCCATAAAAATTTGAATATCTCTTAGAAAATTATTTCACTGTGATGTTCTATTATATCGAAAGGCTCTAACACAAGCATTCGTCAGAGAGGAATTTGCCCAGCCGAGCAGAATATGAAAAATCGAAAATGAATGATAGATCTTTTTCTTAACACATAAAATACTCAGCAGAATTTATTGAAATATTTCTAACTATCCCGGTATCTTTCTTTTCAGAGGTAAAAATCTTAAATTTTATCCATTTCATATCACGTCTCTGATTCAGGAATATTAAGTATCTACGGAATATAATGAGGTTCGGCAACGCCGCGTGAAAATTCTCCTCTATCCCGTCGTCGACGCTTTGCACGCCTTAATCAGTGGCTGGAAATTGGTGGTTGTCTATGATCTATAGATAACTTCACTTCACATATAGATTGCATCCTTTGTAATCTGTACTTGGCCGTTTTTTCGTTCTTATTACTTCTATCTATGATGTGTTTCAGGCCAATGCACGAAGCATGATGTGAAAAACATGGTGTGCTCATATTATCTGAAAAAAAGTTACGCCAGCAAGATTAAAATACAAGGAAATATAATTCTGTCCTTGTATTTTAATCTTGCTGGCGTAACTTTTTTTTCAGATGAGCACACCATGTTTTACTTACATCATGAACTTATTAAGCTGAATATATTTCTGATCTATGAGGTAGAACTATTTTAATTATATAAAAAAAATTTTTTTCGAACTTATCCTATATGTGGCATTATCAGGATATCAAGAACCGTATGAAACGCCTTCCACTTTGGGATACCCTGTAGAAAAGAATCTTGGGATTGATTTTTCAGGTTCTATAAGTTTTCATTGTTATTCTAAATTTTTTCATATAAAGCTACCTTCTGTGCAAGGGAGATTCGGGTATTTGGGTAATCGGAGATTCTTCCCTATTGGCCGACGACGATCACGTGATCGTCGTCAGCCAATAGGGTGATTCTCTCAGCCAACAGGATGAATCTCCGATTACCCAAATACCCGAATCTCATTTGCACTGAAGGCCCCTCGCACAAAAGCCCCCTAAAGCTACCTTTTGTGCGAGGGAGATTCGGGTATTTGGGTAATCGGAGATTCTTTCCTATTGGCCGACGACGATCACGTGATCATCGTCAGCCAATAGGGTAAATCTCTCGGCCATTAGGGTGAATCTCCGATTGCCCAAATACCCGTATAGCCCTCGCACAAAAGCCCCCTAAAGCTACCTTTTGTGCGAGGGAGATTCGGGTATTTGGGTAATCGGAGATTCTTTCCTATTGGCCGACGACGATCACGTGATCATCGTCAGCCAATAGGGTAAATCTCTCGGCCATTAGGGTGAATCTCCGATTGCCCAAATACCCGTATAGCCCTCGCACAAAAGCCCCCTAAAGCTACCTTTTGTGCGAGGGAGATTCGGGTATTTGGGTAATCGGAGATTCTTTCCTATTGGCCGACGACCATCACGTGATCGTCGTCAGCCAATATGGTGAATCTTTCGGCCAATAGGGTGAATCTCCGATTCCCCAAATACCCGAATTAAGGCCAACGCTCACTTATCGGCAACAGCCCAGCCCAGGGCACACAGGAATTCTATTCTTTCAATATAAATGAATGGGACAGAGCGCACTTGACCGCTACGGAACGCGGCAAATTAGTAGGGAAATAAGTTTTCATTTTGCCGTGGTCCGGGCTGTTGCAGAAGTGAGCGTCGGCCTATATGCAGAAATTCGAGAAGACCATATGAAGAGAAGATCTTCAAATGATTCCATCAGAAAGGGAAGCTGCGTTTAGATGGGCCGATACGCGAAAAGTTGACCTCTTCGGCATCAAAATTTGAAAAAGCGCACAAAATCGGCTGATTTGAGTGCTTTGCTAGATTTTTTTTATCAGTTTCTTGAATAAAACCCTTGCAATCGGAAGATGCGTTCGGATGGCTCAATACGCGAAAAGTTGACCTCTTCGACAACAAATTCGAAAAAGCGCACAAAAGCGGCTGATTTCAGTGCTTCTCTTAAATTTTTTATAAGCATTTCTTGAATTAATCCCTCGGAATCGGAAGCATGACTATGCGCGTCGCTGATTCTCATGAAAGAAACAAAAACATCGTGTATGATCTGAACATCAAAATATCATTACCTTGCACTATTTACCAAATATACATAGAAATAATATTGTAGGTACCGCGACAACGTAACCGTGGCGAAGCCTTCAGGTTCGCTGGCATCATCCTCGACAGAGATGAGTGCGAATGGCTCCACTAGGTGTGTTCCGCATGGGTCGCCATGCGTCCGGGAAACAGCTCTGCGAAGCCGACGAGCCGTGACACTGAACCATCGTCATGGCTGGCTGCTCCTGGTGGCAGGTACAAGGGACCAATGTTTCAAGGTAGTCAGCCAACAGAAATGGATCAAGAAGCCATCATAGGAAATAAGGGCTGGAGGATTACACCTGCAGTAAGCATTATATGTTGAGTTGGGTCGCTGATAGTCGAAAGCTCATGACACAAATGTTAAGTGAAGATTTTTTCAAGTTGAAATTCAACATGATTGTAAATTATGCTTGACGAGTATGTAATCAACCGTCTTTCTGACCTACCTGGGTACACAAAGTACTGCGCATACAAAGATATTGCGGGCAAGGCAACAATAATTCGGCAATATAAATCCCATAGGGTAATAAAATCAAGAGGAAGATCAATTTGGGGAGGTAAGAATGAACAAAATCAACTCAAAGCTGACCAAAATAAGTTTTTAATTCAGGACTGAACAAAATTAATCCGACAATTTACTGGTCATAAGGTTTGTTCGTTGTACCTGCATGAACTACACTAACTCCACTGTGTTTTTGCTCTCTCTTCGTTGCGGCAATGTTTGGAGCATGATGTAAGTAAAACATGGTGTGCTCATCTGCTTTTTTGTGATCGTATTTACCAATGATGACGTCACTTTTTTCATTCAAATTCAAAGCACGAATTTATGTTTCCTTGAATTTGAATGAAAAAAGTGACGCCATCATTGGTAAATACGATCATAAAAAAGCAGATGAGCACACCATGTTTTGCTCAAATCATGGTTGGGAGCATGATGTAAAAAACATGGTGTGCTCATCTGAAAAATGAGTGACGTCAGCTAGCAGAAAACACAAAGAATTGTATATTATGTGCTTTGAATTTGCATGTTAATTCAAAGCACAGAACATACAACTCTTTGTATACACCATCATGCTTTTTACATAATGGTTGGGAGGAAGTGTAGTCATAGATTACGTATGCAATGCATAGAGTGAGGTTATCTTCGGTGATTGTTATAAGTAAATTTAATTCATAATTATAGATATATGTTGTTGTCTCTGGTTCCTGGTCGGAGGTGTTTTGTTCTGTATGTGTGGCTATATTTGGACGAAATTAATTTTCATCATATCGTTATTCAAAATGGAATTTTTTTTCGTGACGACTTTAGAAAAACTTTACGACAAAGGGGCCTTTTGTGCGAGGGAGATTCGGGTATTCTTGAAGAGGTGAAATCAACCCAAAAATTTCGCGATATTTTTCCAATATTTCTAAAACTAAAGATCCAATAGAATTTAAATCTACAGTGAATATGATATATCTACGGAATCCTCGTACGGATTTGACCCATTTATGAATTACATCTTGGTGAACAAAACATCTTGCGCGGAAAAAGCAACTCATAGACAAAAATTTGTAGTTCATAAATTGGCAGAATATCAATCTTATTATTTCGATATTTCCGAAAGTACAAATCAAGTTGAAACTTAGATATTGAAACAATATATTGCCCTGTTGTTGACTATCGATTCTAAGGTTCGTCCCGAATTCATAATTGGTTTCCGAGGAAAAAAGGGCTCAACGAAAACTTTAGGTTGGTCTCAAACGACTTGGTTGGACTCACTGATGAAGAATCCGTGCTCAAAATTGATTCCATCCGTCCGGCCGTCCGTTTTTTAGGCTTTTCCTGGGTTTTCACTTACAATATCTGAAACAGAACTATTAAAAATTAAATAAAAATTGTTTTTTCATGAAAAACGCCCTTGCAGATTGCAGGATCAAACTATTTGTCAAGAGCAGTTTCTCGGAAAACAGATTGCCTAATGAACAATACAGGAACAATACAAACGATAAACAAAGCTGTGACGTTTCAGAGACATTTTTGAGAAAACACAGCAACAAAGATTCATTTGATTCGACAGTTTTTTCTTCTTTTTTTTTATTCAGCCAAATAGGGTCTATTTTCACAGAACAATCAGAAAAATTACTCTCCCCATTTAAGGAAATACAAGGGGACTCTTTAATTTTCCTTCTCAAATTATCTGATTCCAACATCAGTATTTTTTGTATTGTCCCAATCTATCATGTGATTCCCATGGGATTCGTCCACGTGAATTGAATTACGTCAAATCGTTTCTTGAAGTGGATGGATATCCGGGAGAATTTGAAAATGGAACCTTTTCAAATTCAGACAAAAATCTTTTTCTAATTATCAACCAAATCAACAGAACAACCATCGTGAACAACCCATTTTATTGAATGTGATTCTTTTATATGTATACATGGACTTTCAGAGAAAATCAGTAGAATTGGAGTTAAATTCAATATAAAAAATGATTTGAGATCCAAACTAACTAAAACCAAACCAATTAATGAGAAACAAAAACCAGAAAATTGTGTTAATAGTATTCTCTGTATTTGTGGAAAGACATATACAGAGGAAACCTATCGAACGTTATTCAATATAAAACCAGAGCATAAAAACAACCTAAGGAATAGATACATACAAAAATCCCAAATAGCGAACCATGTATGTTCGACCATTGGAAATCACATGATAGATAGGGATAATACGAAAATACTGATGTTGCCATCAGATAATTTTAAAAGAAGAATTGAAGTGTCCTCTTGTATTATCTTAAATGGAGAGAGTAAATTTGCTGATTGTTCTGTAGAAATAGAACTTATTTGGTTGAATTTACTCGAGGAAGATGTATAGAATTAAAAAACTTTCACACCAAATGAATCTGTGTTGCTGAGTTTGCTCAAAAGTGTTAATTCTACTAATGTTTTAAATCGAAACGAAAAATCGAAAGAAAATAATTCTTGAAATTTTCTCCTTTGTCTGATGAAAGAGTCACATTTGTACTCTGGAACGTCACAGTTCGCTTTGTTTTTCGTTTGAATTGTTCCTTTATTGTTCATTAGGCAATCTGTTTCATGAAAAAACAATTTTTATTTAAAGGTATTGTGTGTGTTTCAGGTATTGGGAGTGAAAACCCAGAAAAGGCCTAAAAAATAATATCATTATTCTAGTACCAAGGAATCTTAATGTTCATCGACGCCATTGTATGAATATAATGTCATACTACATAAATCCTTGAAATTCAAAATGATATCACTTACTCTCCTCCATTATATTTTTTCGAATAATTATTTAATAGGGCAATCTTCCTTAACAACACCCATCTGAGAAAATCATTAGAATCCGAGTTACACGTGATGAAACTCCTTTCGAAATTGCGATTTTGAAAACAAAATACATCTGATCGGAATAATGAAATCAAAATACTGTAATGATATTGTTTGTTTTAATTTCTACATATATAATACTCGGAAATTCCGTGCTATGGTCAGCATTCGTCAGAACCATTGATTGCCTACGTACTTACGTACAACGATTAGATCTATAAAAAGTTCAAGTACATCGGGATTCATTAACATTGTGAAATTCTGCTTTCAATCGCCAATCGCAGCACGACCGGACGCTGCTGACATTGAACTATCATAGGAAACAAGCCTGATTTCGGACGACAGAATGATTTGAAAATTTGGCGGAAACGTGGGTGTAAGACAGGCCTTTCTGATATGCTTAAGTTGAACACAATTCACCGGTGGAAATGAAATGATACACTTTGTGGACAACGTTACAATATTAATTATTTGATTTGAGGATAAAGTTCACTCAGTGGTGCGTCAAGATGATTTTTTGGAAAACCCCGAAAATTAAGAAGATAAGACTAGGGTTGCCAAATTCTTTTGTTAAAAAAAACATAAAATGTTTTCGATAGAACAAAAATTAAGTATTTGTAAAAAAAATTTTTTTTCAAATTTTATTGTTTTGCATTGAAAACGTATTTTTGTGTAGTTTTCAGCACATTTAAAGATTTTTTGCTATCTCGAAATGTTTACAATCAAAATTTTAATTCAAATAAATGAACAATTTGTTTTTAAATAGATTTATAGACGCTGTATTTATTTATTCTCACTCTTTCCGTGAAGGCTAAAGTGACGGAACTGTAATTTTCGAACTTTGAGCCGAAAATTGTCTCAAACGACTAAGTTGGACTCACTGATAACGAATTCAGTGTCAAAATCAATTCTGTCTGGCCTGCCGGCCGGCCGTCACCACGATTACGGGCGTACGAAGGATTTTGTCGACTTGAAAAATTCAGGGTGGGTCGCATTTCAAAATAAAAAGGTTAAGTTCGTTAGGGGGCAAAATCGGTCGAACGGTTACGGAGTTATAGCCATTTGAAGTTTTGAGACTAATTTCCTGATATTTCAGGAACTACTCCTACGATTGGATTGAAACTAGATAGTTAGTTGGAGCATAACAACGCAGAACTTTTTACGAAATTTCGTTGAGATCGCACCGTCAGTAAATTAAAAAACATTGTTTTTTCGTAAACCATTCATTGAATCCGGAAAAAACTTCTGCTTCTAACTTGAAATCATATTTTACAGTAGTCTACACAATTTCATTCCGATATAACCATAATTTCTGAAGATATTGGGAAAAATATATGAAATTTCGTGGTTTTTCTCGATATCGTTGTTTTTTCAGATTAACTCAAAGAAAACTGATTTAATCGGAATGCAACTTTGCAGCTAGTTTGGCAAGGCTGATGGGCAACTCTGTGCAAAATTTGATGATCGTGTGATTAGAACAATTTGAAAAAATCCCAGTTTTTTTTCCAAATATTCTATATTCTGTGATCTTCTGATCAAATCATCTTCAGGATATTCTGTATGAACCTTCGAACTGTCATTTTTCGATAAAATACTGAATTCAATTTAGTCCAATCTGTATTTTTGAAAATATTCGAAAAATAAAATTTTGAATGGGGATATCTGCTTAGTCATTGTAAGGATTTTACCCATTCACGAATTCGGACTTTGTAATCATGGTCCAAACATTCTCTACAAATATCGAGTTTCTACGTTGTTTTTTTTGGAATTTATTGTGTTTACGGTCGGCCGTCTACAAATATCGAGTTTCTAAGTCGTTTATCCCAATATTTTCGAAATACAGATTAGATCGAATTGAAATCCAGTACTTCATCGAAAAGTGAAAGTCGAATGTTCATACAGAAATACATGAGGATATTATGATCAGAAGATCACAGAATATTGAATATTTGAAACAAACAATTTTGAACACAGTTATCTATCAGCATTTTCAAACTAGCTGCCAAGTTTCACCATGATTGAACTCGTATTTTTTGAGTTATTCCGAAGAAAACAACGATATGGAGAAAAAAAACCACGAAATTGTACATATTTTTGCGCGCATGTTCTAGGGGAACAGCGTGCTATTGTTTTGTCCAAATGTCTGTAATTTTCGATGATTGAGCCGAAAATGGTCTCAAACGCCTAGATTGGACTCACTGATGACGAATCCGGTGTCAAAATCGATTCTGTCCGGCCGGCCGTGGACACGATAACTGTCGAACGGAGTGAGCTAGCAACTTGAAACTTTCAGGGTAGGTCGCGCATTGGAATGCCGCGGTTGAGTTCGTTAATGAACAAAGCGGTAGAATAGTTTCGGAGTTATAGCCACTTGAAATTTTGAGGTTATTTATTTTTTATTTCTGAATCTACTTGGGCGATTGGATTCAAACTTGGCAATTAGGTGGAGCATAACAACGCGCAACTTTGAGCCGAAATTTGTCAGGATCAGACTGTCAGTAATTTTCGAAAAAAAATTATTTCAAAATTTTTCTCCAAAAATTTTTTTTTTCTGGAAATCGTTCATCATATCCCGAAAAAATGTTCACTCGGACTTTCAGCCCTATATTTCCCAGCAGCGTACCAAATTCCAGTTCGATACGATTATAAGTTTTGGAGTTATCGGAAAAAATATGTCCAATTTCGAGGATTTTTTCTCCATATCGTTGCTTTTTTCGGTATAACTCGAAAAATCTTTATTCAATACTGATAAAACTTCGCAGCTAGTTTGAAGATGCTGAAAGACAACTATATGCAAAATTTGGTGATGATCGTGTCATTAGAACAATTCGAAAAAAAAAATTCTGCGATTTTCTTATCATAATATCATCCTCATTAAATTCTGTATGAACCTTCGAACTGTAATTTTCGATGAAGTACTGGATTTCAATTTGATCTGATCTATATTTTTGGAAATATTGGGAAAATACAGATTAGATCGAATTGAAATCCAGTAATTTATCGAAAAAAAATCTAGAAAAGCACTGCCATGAAGGCAGCATCTTTCGCGCGCAAGTTAAAATTCGTTGCCGAAGGGGTCATCTACATTGAACATGCGCGCAAAAGCTGCTGCCTTCACGGGAGTGCGTTTCTAGATTTTTTCACAATATCTTCAAGAATTATGATCGAAAAAAACAGAATTTTGATACACTTCTGTGAAACACATAGTTCAAAGAATGACCACAATTTTCTCCAAATAATATGAATTGTTCCTATATTGTTTGTTATATAGTTTCCGAAACAAAAATAAATCTTTTCAAAATTTACTGGCAGCACGATCTGAAACAAAATTTTGCAAAAGTTGTGAGTCCTTACGCTTACACTAACCGCTAAGTTTCAATTCAATAGCTTCAGAAGTTCTCGAAATATCAGGGAAATAATCTCAAAACTTCAAATGACTGTAACTCCAAAATCCGCCGACCGATTTTGCCCATTAACGAACTCAACATTCGCATTTTCAAATCCAACCAACCCTGAATTTTTCGAATCGATAGATTACTTGGTAGGCCTGTAATCGTGCGTACGGACGACCAGCGGGACAGAATCGATTTTGACTACGGATTCGTCATCAGTAAGTCCAACCTAGTTCTTTGAGACCATTTTCGGCTCGAAATTCGAAAATAACAGACATTTGGACAAAACGGTAGCACGTTGTTCCCCAGAACATGCGCGCAAAAAATTGATTGCAAGAAAATTTTTGTCTTGTTGAACTTTTGAAGTTCTCGAGCTTCAAGAAAAATCTTCACAAGGTAGGTTCTAATGCGTTAAAGTATACTCCCGAAAGGCTTACCTGCTTGTCATTATTGAGGGCCTATAGAACAGTTTTTATTATCCGTTGGCCAATGTAGGAAATAAATTTCTTCAAATTCCCAGATATGGATGAAAAGATGGGAATACAGAATTAGCAAATATTAAGCAATCATTCTTCTATTTTTTCGATTAATTGTTCGAACCATTGTTTGCCGGTAGATATTATCGAACGAAAGGTTTTAGACATGTAATTTTACCTAAAAATTTAGAAAATTATTTCTACGGCACGGAAGGGAATGTCATTAAGAATACGTGGTTAATTCATTTCATAATATTAATGTTAAATGCAGAGTCATGTACTACCGGTAAATCTTCTTGCTCTGCTTGCGTGTCGATTTAGGTAACAACCAGCTTTCCATCGTGATTACTAGATTAAAGTTCATAGTTATCTGGAACAAAGAAGAGTTCGTTGTTCCACAGAACATGCGAAGAAGAACTAGGTACTGGCACAAACTAAAGAACTAACTTGAACCACAATGCGTTCACTCTGCTTAGATACAGTCTCTTGATGCCGAACACTTTCACGTTTAAATGGAAAGAATATCAGGTTGTTAACTTTCAATAAAATTAACTTTTGTGAGATCTTGGGATGTAGGATCTATGATTCTGAAAACAAGATGAGATATTATAGTAGACGTCGAATAATGGTATCATCAAAAAAACGAATTTGAACATACTCTCAGAAGCTGCTGCCTTCACGGCAGTGAAATTTGAAATGGGTAGATCTACGGAATCATTGTATGAACCTTCAGACTGTCATTTTCCGATAAAGTACTGGATTTCAGTCCTTCTAATCTGTATTTTTGGTAATATTGGGAAAATAAAATTTGGAATGGGTATATCTACGGAATCATTGGGCGGATTTTACCCATTCACGAATTCGACCTTCGTAATTAAGCCCCAAATCTGCTCTACAAATATTGAGTTTCTAAGTCGTTTCTTCTGGAAGTTATTGTATATACGGTCGGCCGAATTCGTGAATGGGTAAAATCCACCCAATGATTCCGTAGATATACCCATTCCAAATTTTATTTTCCCAATATTTCCAAAAATACAGATAAAAAGATCTGAAATCCAGTACTTTATCGGAAAATTGAATTTTTATTTCAAATTGTTCTGATTACACGAACATTACGAAATGTTGCACTAAGTTATCCATCAGCATTTCCAACTAGTTGCCAAGTTTCATCATGCTTGATTCAGTATGTTTCGAGTTATTCCGAGAAAACAACGATATAGAGAAAAAAAACACGAAATTCTACATATTTTTTCCCAATATCTCCAAATTAATAGTCGTATCAAATTTAAATTTGGTACACTGCTGTGAAATATGAAGCTGAAGATATAATAGAAATTATTCCCGAATATGAACAATATTTTCAGGAAAAAAAAAATTTTTCGAAAAATATTTTGGAAAAAATTTTTTTAAATTGAGTGATACGATTTCAACAAAATTTTGCTCAAAGTTGCGCGTTGTTATGGTCCAACTATCTGCCAAGTTTTCTCCAGTAGTTTCTGAAATATGAGGGAAATAACCTCAAAACTTCAAATGGCTGTAACTCCGATGGGCCGATTTGGCCCATTAACGAACTTAACCGCGGAATTGTGATGCGCGAACTACCCTGCAAGTTTCAAGACGCCAGCTACCTCCGTCCGACAGTTATCGTGTCGTCGGCCGGACAGAATCGATTTTGACACCGGATTCTTCATCAGTGAGTCCAACCTAGTCGTTTGAGACCATTTTCGGCTCAATCATCGAAAATTACAGACATTTGGACAAAACGATAGCACGCTGTTCTCCTAGAACATGCGCGCAAAAACCTAGAAAAGCAGCAACGGAAAGTGAGGAGCTTTTATGCGGTTGTTCGAAAAAGTAACCAGAGCGGTCACCCTTGCAGGTATTGATCCAGTGAATTTTACTTCCCGATGAAACGATTTTTACAATATTATCCTCACCAAATTTCGCTGTCGTTATTTTTCCACCCAGTATTAGATTTCCATCCGCTGGGATTCGTATTTTGGAGAAATGGAATTTTGATAAGGGAGGTCCACCAAATCATAGGGTGATTGACGTTCCTATAAATGGAAGATACCAGAATTTTTTCATCCGGAACAGAGGATATACGTTGGGGCTTTGGACCCCATTTTGCATGAAAAATCGATTTGTCAATTTTCCGAGCAATTTTCAACTAAGAACTCGAATATATAAACCATAACTTCGGAAAGAAACAGCATGACGATAAAAGTCTGTCAATTTGAAAAAGGTACCAAATCAAAGGTGATTCGATTGCCTTTCCAGTAATTCCATACACTTGAACTTTTTTGTTAGTTCTTTCGTAAAATAAGGAGTAGAATAGTTATGATAGCAAAGCAAACGTCGAATTTATGAACGGTAAAATCTACCAAAATATTCCGCAGATTTAGGTATTCATCCGGAATTTTGTTTTTCTGATATACCTACCTAAATGACAGATTTCAGACGAATCTGAAGGATAGTTTCTGAATCCTCACGAAATCTAGTTTTCGAGTTGGCGTTCCAGTAAATAGTAATCTAACATTTGATCGTATCAGTCTTTTTTGAGTTGTGGAAGTAATAACAACATTTTGGATGGTCATAAGTACTAAAACGTTGACCGGAAACCACTCATTCACATTTCTCGAAAATTTTGAGTTTTCTTCCTCTAGAGTTACGTGCCAGTCATTATTTGACTGGGTATCATTGGTCAATACAAAACATCAATATGAGTAATTCAACAATATATTCGAAAAAACGGGTTTTCCAACAACAGGTGGCAAATTTCACAAAATATTCGACTTCCTCCTCAGGATTCTTTTCTTACTAACATACTCATAAAAAATATATTTTCCGAAGTTCAACCCTGCAAAAATATTAAATTTTTCGAGAAATAGGAAGGCTGTTGAAAAAAAATTCAACTACACAAAAAAATGAAACAAAAAAGTTCACAGGCCATTGTGCCATGGTATCTAACCAAAATGAATTTTGAAAAATCTTCATTTTTGAAACAAATCTTACTTTTAACGATCAACAACTTCAACTGTACGTTGAAAAACGTGTGTTCTCAGTCTTTTCAACAAATGCCTATAACAATAATCGTTAATGACTTAGGCTTAATCATTGATATTTGCTCCAGTTATTTCAATCTTAACATCTGAATCCTTGGAATGAACACTTGCACAGTCTTGAGGTGAATTTGGATCGGCAAAGATTTGAGGTAGAAAGGACATGCTGTTATTGTCATCATAGGTTAAGTTATCGATATTTGTGTGGGAACTTTGTTGAGGTACGAATTGACGAGAACTGGATGCAAAGTAAGATCCCATTTCCGTTGAAGGCTGATTCTCTCGAAATACCTGAAGAATTTGAATTTGTACATCGATTTTCTGCTGTCGTGGTAATGCTTTCAACATTGGTACAAGAGAAAGTAGGAAGTGTTCTTCTGCATCAAGATTTTTGCCTGTTTTCGTAATATAAGGCGGGCTTTGCTCAGGATTTTCAATATCATGATTTTTGACTGTTTTCTTGAAATAAGGTGGGCTTTGCTCAGGAGTTTTCCTCTTAACACCGTTCTTAACTTTAGGGGGGAGAGGTGGCCTACTTATTTGTTTTGTTTCCTCATTTTCTTCTTCACTTACTGCTGTTTCACTAGATTCGCGAGACTCCAAGTGGTGTTGAAGAAAATTCAGTTGATCGAAATAAATGTATTTTCGACGCTTTTTGTTAGATTGTCCAGCTTTGGTTAATTTTTGCTCTCGTAATTCTCTAGAGAAGCATGCCCTCAAGTTTTTCCATCTTGCTTGAACCGATTTTCCTGGAACCAAAGGATAAATTGATATCATTCATCGATTCTGGTATGATGGCAAATTCATCAAAAGCCTTAAGAGTACCATTTCAAATTATGTTTGAGTTATATTCATCCAAAAAAAGCGTGAAAAATCTCTGCTCGAACTCCAACTCAATGCTTGTTATTATATTTTCAGTTAAGAAAATCAAGGACAAAACATGGAGGAAAATATTGATGACATGATGACATTTCGCAACCCCACTATCAATGAACCCTGGTTTCCCATAGAAATAAGGTTTGTTTTGGTTCCGAGTTCAGAACTGTTCTGGAACGGTTCCGCATGCGCGATTGCGATTTTGTGTTTTGGTTCATTTCAGAACCGGCTCAGGATTTGAGTAATCCTGTTTTGGTTATTTTCAGAATCGATTCCGAAATGTCCTAGAACTGTGAAAGGAGTTCGGACGTAAGAGTCCGAACTGCTTCAGAATTGGGTAGTTCGCGCAGGCATAGAGTTGTTGCCAACGATTAAATGGTTAACCTGACTTTTCGACGTCGTGTTGATTTGGTTTTTGATTTGATTGTTGTATTTGTTGAGGAAATGATTTACTGTTAAATATAATATAAATTTTTGTTATTGAGGATAACTCCTTAGCAACGACCTCCCAGGATAATCTAATGGATTTTATTTCCATTGTTCCCACTTGGGATGTCTATTACTTAAATAAATCTATGAATGCAAGAGTCCTCTTCCTCTATTGAATAATAATATTGTTTCCAATGAATTTTTTTCTGAAAAGCACATATCTAAAATACTTTCATCATTAAATTCATTATTATACCAATCAATAATTCGTTGGTTCATTTTGAAATATAATTTAAGTAATGAAGAAAGTTCAGAAAAACGATTTTCAAAAAAAAAAATTAAGTGGCCGGAAGTATCTCCAAAAATATTTATTTATTATCTACATAATGCGACAAGGACTTTTGCATATTTTTAATTAAACCACAGGGGATATATTAGACATGATTAACATTTTTCTTTTCTGCCAACTCAAACGGAAGTTTTTCTTCCTCTACAATCCGGATGAGAACCCGAACTTAAATCGTGTTTTGGTTTCATCGCTTTCAGAACTGTTCTAGGATAGTCCAGAATCGGGCTTCAACAGCGCATCGATTCTACGCAGTTCCAGAACTGTCCTAGGACAGTTCTGAATTTTGCAACCAAATCAAATCTATTGACAAACTTATTTGCTCTCATAAATAAAAGAGAGAGAGAGATATGAGATCTGTCATCCTCTGTTTCGCCGTATCCACTTTTCGTACGAAGCACGTCTTCATGTCTTCAGGTTTATGCAATGGTTAAGTTTGTTAAAAGATAATACCAGCAAAACGATTCAGGAGTTATATCAAACTAAAATTTGAGGTTACTTCCCCATCAACGACATCCTGAGAAGTATTGATGCTACTAGATTGAAAATTTGTAATTAAGTGAGCAATAACAATGCACCAATTAATGCAATATTTTGTGATGGTCGGTATCATTAGGAATTTGGAAAAAAATTCACAAAAATTATTCAAATTTTTGCTAGTTTTTCGAGGAAGTATCCCTCATATTGCTATAAAATTTATTACGTATTTTGAAATCAATTTAAAGAAACAATAGTGTACCAAATTTCAGCTCAACCTGACATTTACTTTCGGAAATATTGCCAAAAAAATTATAATGAATTTCAATTTGGCAACGAATTTGAATTAGCGTGTAAAAGCTTTATTTCATCCTTTTCGAAGGTTTTTTACCTTTAAATACTAAACGATGGAATTACTCCCAGACCTTCTTCAATGAAGTGAACATTTTATAACCACTCGCATTTTAAGCATTCATTCAACCTACCTCAAATGGGAAGTTCCCTCTTTACATTAACTTAAAAATGCATAAAATATTTACCCGCTTCGGCTTTTTCCTCTGTCGACAGTGCTCCCCACGTGGTCGGAAATAGAGTCTCGAACACTTCCTCCCACAATTTAGCTTTCAGACCTAAATTGCCGTAGTCATGTAATGTTTTATCGAACAATGCAGGTCTATTTTCCACTTCAGCAATTAAAACATTGTTGTCAATGTCCATTTCCTTACTCTACGAGTAATACGAGTGGATCATCTGCGAAAGCTTGTCAATAGCCGAAATGGCGTCTGTCTGCGCACGTCAAAACGAAGTGAACTAATACGCAGTGTTGCCACCTTCCGTACCGACAGTTTCGGTAGAAAGTTCGGAAAAAATCGGTAGATTTCGGTAGATTTCTGAAAAACATAACTTTTCACCATGTATGGGTTATTTATTTAGTCTAAATACCATTTATCCGAAATATTGGGCATGAAATTTACTACTAATGAAGCAATATTAAAAATAGATTTTATTAATTAAAAAATCATTATTTGAAAAATTAAACTTGTGAACGAAAAATCAATATTATAACAAATAAATGAGTATCAGAAAAACTAATACCTATTGGAAACAACAAATATGCAAAAAAATAAATATGGTGACATGCCCTCATTGGGGATTCACAAAATTTATGAAGGGGAATCACAAACTGCTCCCAGTATTGAGCGAGGTATTTATTAACTTTATAAAGAGACAACCTGTAATACATGAATCTGTATTACGTGTGGCATGCTTTGCGTTATAGATCTGCGACGTATAACCATTTAGAACTTAAATTATGTATCAAAATATGTAATGGTAAGGAAACCTTCAAAATAATATCGTAAAAGTCATGATTTCCTAGGATACCAGATGATACATTCACTCCATCAAATTTCGGTAGATTTATATGCTTTTTCGGTAGATCGGTAGATTGAGGAGCAAATCGGTAGATCTACCGAAAAATCGGTAGAGGTGGCAACACTGCTAATACGTAACATTTTTGTCCTCCTTCTGTCCCCGTGCGTAGTAACTAAATGTTTTGTCTCTCTCGTTTCGTTGTCAGTGCGGCTGCTCGCGCCGATATTCGTCCATAACTCGAATTTGCACTGTTGCCTATGTAAAAAATAATTCTTGAATTTTAATACTATATGTTTTTTTACAACTAAAAATTTTAGTGTTGCGATCAAGTATAAGAGATGGGAATGTTGCAAATTTCGGTACGTTTGTTTTGATATTGACGCACCTATTCTAGGGAACAGGGCGTTATCGTTTTACCTCGGGATGTATAATTTTCGATCTTTGTGGTCCTAAACGATTAGGTTGAAGAACCCATTGCCATGAAAAATCCGTGATTGAATTCGATTTTGGTCGGCTGTTCATTTGTTGGTCCGTTGCCATGATGAATTTTGAAGGAAATGACCCAGAGACTCGAAATTTTCAGAATTAGATAGACCTGTTGAATTCTTTAATAGGTAAAACTCGTTCGAATGTCTCAGAGTTTAGATCATCTGAAATTTCGTTTTTGCGTTGACTCAAAATTTTCTGTTCAATTCCAATCACCGCGTTCGGTTTTTACATCCCAGATTCGAGCAGATTTTAGTCACGTGGTCACAAATTGGTCGAAGCAATCGCTAATGAACGAACGATAGAGATGTTGACTTGACTTGACACTTGTTGAAGGATAAACATGACAGCACATATGACAGCCGTATTTTCAGCTTATATATTTTATTATTTATTTATTCAGAGGGTATTTGGTTCTAGTAGATATTCTTCTACAATGAGTATTCAAAAAGTACTTCTAGTTCCAACCTTTATTTTATGAAGAGAATAATGAGGAAATTTATTGGAAAAAGTTGAACAATTTGCTGAAGAAATAGTGCCTCAAACGTTTGAAGATTACATACAGTGAGGTGATGAGACGGTACATGCTGGTCACCCAAAAATAGCGCTTATGGAGCTGAGCCAACATGGAAAGTTCGCGGTAACCATATTGATGATTTTGAACTGATACAGTGTACTAATATAACATTCTTTCTTGGCCATCTAGGCAACAAACTTCTGATATTATGGGGGTTTCGAGAAATCGATGTATTTGAAGGTAGAATATTGCTATTGTTTATGGACATATATACTCCATTCACTTTTATAAACTAGTCCGGTTGGCTATGACATTCTGACACATTTCACCGTGTATATTTAGAAAATGTTAGGATAAAGTCATTTTCCTGTCAGATAACTACGGTTGTCCTCAGTACATAGAGGTCGCAGAAATTACGTATTTATCAAAATGTTTATTTACACAAATCTGAGATTTTCATCCAACGATTTTACTGTAAGAATTTGCGCAGGAGAATCATTTTGGCTGCAACAACATGTTTTGTTCATTTAACTTTTCGCATTCATTTAACTTCTTGTATTTGTAACCCATTGATTTTATGATTTTAAGAAAAGATGTCCGTCCTCCGTTATATTCCAAACGTTCCTATATATCGTTCGTATATCAATCCAAAAGTGTTGATTTTCCGAATTATAATTCCAAATTTGTCGTGGTAGATCTTTTTTCATAATAAAGTCTTCAATCAGTGACTTTTTGGATGCACCAATAGAATGAAATTCTTTGTCGTCTCTTTCACTTAAAATCTTTTTTAATGTGGTGATGTGTAGCTACAAAATTAATAGCTATTCCCATAAAAAATAATTCCTTGGTTTTCACTCATATACATCGAAAATGTTGGATAGCTTGTGATAAATGATTGATTCCAAATTATCAGGATACTATCAGAAAAAGCAGATTTCAATTCTACATAGCACTTCCTAATACTTTATCTCTGCTTCTTCAAAACTACCTTCGGCATTTTTAGTTTTCAAGCGTGATGATTATGTTGAGATTGAGAGTAGAAATTGGCATTTTCATTTGGCAACGTCTCTGAGAATTATGTTGACATTGCCGATATTTCACGAATGCCGATCTGCCTCAGTTTTAAGTAAAAAAACTTGATAGACCTAAATCATGTCCAACCGGGTTAATTTATGAAAGTGAATGGTGTATATATTTTGTTTCATTCGTTTTGTTTTTTAGGAGTAATTGGTTGCATAGAGTGTCATGAGAAAATCACTATCTAAGGAATATCTTGACTTAAATCATTTATATAACTGCTATGAAATAAGCATGATAATTCCAATTTTACGAAGATGATGCTCTCCTGACTTATTACATCTGAAAATACTTTTGACGAACAAATTGAATACTCAGTGCTATAATAGACCTTTCAGGGCAGAACAAGTTTCCAGTTAATTTTTCTACTTTTTTTGTCTCATAGAAATCTCATTAATATAATTTTATGTAACTGATATGAAATAATAATTGATTTAAATTACAATGAAACATCGTAAGCAACTTTATTTAAGGAGCTTGATGTCATGGTGTTGTTGATTATTCTTTCAAGCTTTTGTCCATTCCATAAAAACCCTAGCTGAAATCATTCTCGATAAATTTCTGAAAATCAATGTCCGACCTATGAAATAACTACAATTTTAAATAATCATAAAGTTATTAATAAAAGTAGCAAAATATGTTAATAGTTCTAAATTAGTATATTATACAACTTGAAGTTTGATTTTAAAAACTTGAAGTGAAATTGAAAAACGTAAAAAGAACTATCGAATAAACTTAACTACACAAATATCATTTAAAGCTACTATAAATTTTGACGATTGCGTTCGGGAACTTCACATCATCTTTAACTCAGCTTTCAAGTTTTTCTTCTACTGTTCGTTTTCGAGAAGGGCTGCTGCAACAGTGTCGTCATAAACTATGTGCAATTAGAGGAAGTAACAGTAACAGTAAGTTATCAAAAACAACTCCTTTCTAATTTTCATCTGACACTATGAACAAATGTGTCTTGCCTGTGTCAGCATCAATAAGTCCTAATTCTTTATTTTGATATTGGTTAAATGGATTAAATCAAAATATTAAAAGTATAGATACAAGTGACAGGATAAGCAGTAAACAACACAACTTTTACCTGTCAAAAAGATACCTCACAGATTCAGATTAGTCTGTCTCTTCGTCCATGGTGGAAATATGGTATATTTCCACCATGGTCAAAACGAGCCAAGCTTGCAGATCTCTCACAGATTAGTCTGATTCAATAACTTTTCATCAGATTTCAATTGAATTAAGATCTGTTCAATTTATCGAGTACAGCTGCTATCCCTTTCAAATATACAGACAAACTTAGTTTTGTTCTTCACCATACTTGTAAGAACCCCTGTTAAGACAATAATGCTTTTTGTTTATTACTGTATTTTCCCAAAATCATCCTGCCAATACGATCCTCAAATATTAACCATTTCTTTTGGAACTACTCCATATATAACCTAATATACATATTGAAAGCTCTAAATATCTGAAGAGAACAACAGTCTTCATTTCTATGTTATCACATTCCTACATTGATTTGTTTTTACGCGCTTGTCCTGGGGAACAGCGCGTTATCGTTTCGACACAATGTCTGAGCCAAAACTGGCCTTAAAGGATTAGGCTGGACTCCCTGAAGAAGAATCCGTGGTCAAATTCAATTCTGGCCGTCCGTATGTGCTCTTTTTTCGAAGGAAAAGATACAGCGACTCGAAATTGTCAGATTAAGTGTGGAGTTCAAAAATCTTGATTAAGTTCGTTGATGGGTGAAATCGGTCGACTAGTTTTGCAGTTAGGCAGGCCCATTTGGATTTTTGAAGTTAATTTCTCGATATCTTATGAATTAATGAATCGATCAGATTGAAACTTCGTGAACAGTTTTGAAATACCAACGCACAACTTAGTGCAAAATTTCGTGTGGATCCAGTAACTGAAAATTAAAAAAAAAAATTATTTGAAAATTTTTCAAATTTTCGATGAAAAAGTTGTTTTCTCTGAATATATCTATTAGATTCGAACAGAATTTGGCACAAACCTTAAACTCAGTATTAAACAACAATGTTCTAAATTTTAATTCGAACCGATATTCACTTTTGGAGATATAAGAAAAAAAACATGCCAATTTTCGTTGTTATTTGGAATTGTTACGTTATTTCGGCAATATCTCAAGAAGTACAAATGCAATTAGATTGGAACTTTGCTATCAGGTGAATATTACCAACACGCAACTATAGGTGCAATAGTTCATGTTGATCTAATAGTTCGTGTTGATCTAATAGTTCGTGTTGATCTGATAGTTAAAGTTTGAATAAGCGCGTAAAAGCTCCTGACCTCACGTCAGTGCTTTTCTAGATTTCCAATTGACTGCATTTTGAAATGGAGACTCCAATAGTCGATCAAGCGCGAAACTTGCAAGAATTCTTCATCCCCAGAAAAAATCTTAATAAATTCACTTCCATCTTGTAGAATCACAGTGGATTCATGGGATATAATGCAACATTCTATAAAAGCACTGTAGTGAAGTTTCGAACTATCCGATTTGTATTTTTGGAAATATTGGGTAAATAAATCGTAAAAACAATATCTTCTGAAAGAAACGAATTAGACACTCGATACTTGTAGAGTAGGTTTTGACCTTAATTACGACGACCGAATTCATGAATGGTTAAAATCCACCCAATGATTCTAGGGATATACCCATTTACGATTTTCCTAATATTTCCATAAAAACAAATCGACTTGAAATCCAGAACTTACTTGACAGCTGGAAAGTTCATGCAGAAGTCATGGGGAGAATATTATTGGAAGATCACAGAATATGAAATATCAACAGAAAAGTCCATCAGCATTTTCAACTGGAAATAACAAGTTTTATCATTATTCGATCAGTATTTTTTGAATTATTCCGGCAATAACTATACCGAGGAAATATTGAGTTTTTCCAATATCTCCTAAAATTAAAATTAGATGAGATTTGCATTTGGTACACTGTTGAAAAATATAAAAATCAAGGTTCGTGCAATATTTCTTTGGAATCTGATGAAAAAAGTTACGCAAAAACCATTTTTTGAACAAAATTTCGATTTTTTTTTATTTACTAAACATACGAATCCAATAAAATTCCGCAAGCAATTTCGCGTCGGCAGGTTATAACTGAGTACCAAATTATTCAATATGATCGAGTCGCGCGAGAGATTCCTGAGATATATCCCCAAAAATCAAATGAATAATACTCCGAAACCGTTCGGCCGATTCATCGTGCGAGATGATTTTCCAGAATTTCAATGAAGTTTTTATTTTTTCAATATTTCGGAACTGAAATCTAGTATTTGTTCGAAAAATGATATCTTGAAGGTTCCTGTAGAATTTCGCGAAGACTATATATGGAAAAGTTGGCCAAATCTTCCCATCAGACATCAATGCTGAAATGGTGATGTCAGTACGTGAATAAGTGACCCCTTCGGCGACGAATTTGAACAAGTGTGTAAAAGCTTTCGAACGCACTAGTTCCTGTATAAGAATACGCGAAAACCATATATGGAGAATTTAGTCGAATCCTCCCATCAGGTATTAAAGCTGAGTTTGTGGGATCACTACGTGAAGAGGTGACTAATTTGGCAAAGTAAAAGCTCCTGACCTCATGTCAGTGCGTTTCTGAAATTTTTTGTAACGATCAAAGTAAGGGAATAAAATAGCTTCTTGGTCCCTTCATGGATACCCGCTATAGTCTATCCCTGATGTCGCAAAAACGTAGAAGGCTTTCCTCGACTAAATTAATCCTAATACACAAAAACCATTCATTATACTTGTACAACAAATTGCTTCATTAGTCCCCTATCACAATAACGATTAATTCTGCGTGGGAAATCATCCTCCACTACCCATAGGCTATCTCTGATATATTATCCCTATCGCAATTACGAGTACACTAAACTAACATGATAAATCACATAAAATTCCTTTCAAGAATGAAACGAAACTGAATGAAACATCTGAAACGAAAAGATCATTCATTCTTCAATCAACACTACCAAATACATCCTGTTCTTTGATCGCAACTACGTATCGCCTTATTTGGGCATCAAATACACATGTTAATTGCCGCAGACTTGGCACTGAATTAAATCAAATGTAAACAAGCTAACTGAGCGACGCGCAGCTAATCTTAACCCACTTTTACCGGTTAGCTTGGAGACTAAGCCATAGCGGGCTAAGATTGAAATTAATTATGTGCAATCAGGGATCGAGAAGATGCAAACTACAAAGGAAGTAGGTGATTTAGCCGCAGGCAATGAGTTCACTTATCGAAAACTCATCTTTGAAAGCGCCGGTTGCCGGTCTTTAAGTTGATGTCTTGTTAACGGCAATATATTACTTTCAGGTTATGTGAACTTTGCCAATTGGAATGGCGATGATTTCCAATATGGGTATTTGGACAACTGAAGCACCAATAAATTGATGTGTGGCATTCCTTATTTGCATTTATGAAATATTCTGATAACTTTTGATGAGAGAACTTTTTGTTAAACATTGCCACTTCTTTTTCATAACATTTGAATTAGTTCCTATTTTCGATTTTAAATTGGGCCAGTAGTTATAGAGTGTTCGTAAATCGGATGTTCAAACCAAGACGTATGATGTTTCCGATGATATCAAGAATGAAGGTGTCATGAACATATGTGGGGGGGTCAGCAATCATTTCGAAATGAAGGGTGTTTCGAATTGCGCAGTTTTGTTTAAGAATAAATAAAAGTATATATGGCGCACTGAATTCGTCTGGGTATTTTGACATTTAGGAAATGTGATGTATGACATTTATAAAAAAGAAAAAGTGTTTTTAGAAGATCATTATGGTTTACAGTTTACATAATCGTCCATCTCAAAGCACTATTAGTCAAATTATTAAAAAATTTCAAGAGACTGGCTCTGTGGAAGATCAAAAAAGTGAAAGATACAGTCGTAGCGGTCGTTCACAAGAAAATATTGATTTGGTTCGTGAAAGTGTTGCTGAAGACCCTGGAATGTCCATCAGACGACGTTCACAACAAGTTGGACTTAGTGGGTCCACAACATGGCGTATTTCACACAAGGATTTAGCTCTGAAGGTACATAAGGTCCAAAAAACAGAGGAACTAAAGCAATTGGATCATTTAAAACGTCGTTCATTTGTCAATTTCATCAATGAACAATCAGCTGATTTTTCTCAAAAAATCATGTTTTCCGATGAGGCACATTTTCAACTTGGTGGCTCTGTTAATAAACAAAATTGTCTTATCTGGGGTGAGGAAAATCCACGAATTATTCATGAGAAACATATTCATCCTAAACGAGTCACTTTTTGGTGTGCATTATGGTCAGGTGGTGTAATTGGACCTTACTTCTTTGAAAATGCTGCTGGTGAAGCTGTAACTGTCAATGGTGATCGATACCGTCGGATGATAATCGAATTTTTGTGGCATGAATTAATGAATATTGATCTAGAGGACATTTGGCTTCACCAGGACGGCGCTATATCTTACTTTGCAAATGACACAATTGATTTATTGAGACCAAAATTTCCTGGACGAATAATTTCCAGAAACGGTGATGTCAGTTGGCCACCAAGATCATGTGATTTGTCACCGATGGACTATTTTCTTTGGGGTTATGTGAAAAGCCAGGTCAATAAGAATAGTCCACAATCGATTTCTGAACTAAAGGATGAAATTATTCGTGTAATTTGTGAGATATAGCCTCCATTATGTCAAAATGTCATTGGAAATTTTTACAAGATTGGACATCAGTAGAGCTGCAACAGGAGGCCATTTGACAGATATTATTTTTCTTATATGAATGACATAACTGATACCTCAATTACCAATAATAAGTTTTTGAAAATCAATGCAAATTATGTGTTTTATTTATTCTTAAAAAAACGCCTTTACCTACATCGTGTTAAAGATTTTCAAGAACTGATTTTTTCTCATAGCACTGCATTTTTCAATATATCAAGTAGAAATATGACAGAGATGCATCACCTCAAAGTAAATCTAAAATTTTTCATTTGAATCGAATTCTTCCTCAGATTTCTTGAATTACCAGTGGCACAACACAAAATACGTTCTAGAAGAAAGGAGCGGCCATATTCTCAAATATAAAAGGACTTAGCAAATTTTAAAGGCATACCATATACCATACACTCGTTTTTGAATTATTCGGGAGGAATGAAAAAACAAACACCATTCCAAAACCGATACTTATCATTTTCCTTTCTCTACATTGAGAGATAATTCTTAAGGTATTCGCAACTACTGCTAAGCGATACGCTCTCTGGCGAGAGAAATTCTAACACTTCCAAGCTAGTAGTTTTTCGACGTGCCCGTTATTCTATCGTGTTTTGCTTACTTTCAGTGTTCATTTGTGTTGTTCTCAGAGTTGAAATTTTGGTATACCAAAAGTGTTTGTAATATTCATCAATCGATTCCTGTCCTTCCGATTTAAATTTTCGATTGTATTAATTCGAAATGGCATCCTCCCGAAATGACTATTGTTGTGTGCCTCAACTCAATGTTGTTTATGGTCTTAAAAGAGAGGATCATCTACACTGCCTTAAGTTTTAATTTTTCGGAGGCCAAATGGAAGTAAAGTTAATTTGGAAACAGCATTTGGCTGGGAACTCGCTGATAGAAGAAAACCCTGGATTTTAAAAACTGGAAAACAGATCACGAAATACCTGTTCGCTGAATTTCTTTGAAGATGATTATTTTTATAAAGGTGAATTACAATGTATTCATTTCGAAAAAACTTCATGTCCATATGTTTCTAGGTGTAAATTGAAATCAGAGAATTTTGATAAAGAATGCTTTTCCTTCAGAGAAACTACCGAACACTTCTACAGCTACCTACTTCAGATACTACACAAAATCATATTCAAAGAGATAGATCTGATTGAAAAACTGATAGAAACCAGATATACTGTTATTGTTGATTGTAGGTAAAGTTATTCATATTAATACATTGATATTTTTCATTTGTATATAGGTAGTTTTGGTTGAACCAGCTGTGACATTTTTCATTTTGCTTTAGTATCTTGAGCTGGTATGATATGAAAATAAAAGCATTATATATTTTTCTGTTTCCTCCTCTTTTGAAATACGATGCAAAAGAACTAAAGCAGAAAAGATATCTTTTCATTTTATTGATTCTCTCGTTTGTAAACGAGAACATATAAGAAATATCATTCAGACTGATTCTATAGATTTATCACATTATATGGCCTGCATTCAGCACTTCACATTAACAAGAGTTCTTGAATTACTTATTGAGGCTCCTTTTTTTCCAGAAATTCGAGTAAACTTAGATATTGGTTCATTTTGATCCACCTAGCAACAGACACAAAAATAACATGGAAATTATACCCCAGGCACGATCTAAACCACGATTTTATGTCGTGCTCCAAACGAAAAGTTCCTTCTCAAGAAATTCGACACAATATTATAAAAATTTCTTTAAATATTGTAGCTGTGCTTAGTGAATATTCGTTCTCCACCCCATTTCTACGGTTTGTTCACATGAAACTACTAGCTTAGACAGGTTCCAAATTAAACCATTAGGGGGCTAGCATCTTCGCAGAAGTTCCCAATTGGCGGATGAAGATAAGCGCTACTCCCTCTGGTGGCTATCCGAGTAACCTGAGGTACAGACATTACCATTGACAAGTTAAAAGAAATGTTGAGAAAATGAGAAAGTTTATGCATTTTTCTTGGCGTTTGTGTGATTTTACAAGTGCTTCTACTGAGGAAAAGCAAACTCAAATGTTCCTTCCCATAGATTTCCACAGCCCGGTGAAAAATTTCGAGTTAGGGTAAAAGAAACTTCCTTTAACAAGTCAGGCCTGAAAGTGTTGAAGAATCGATAAAAACCAACAAACAAGATTTATGAGAGTCTGTTACCTGCCGTTGTTTACCGATGATGATAATTTTTATAGTGGTAAGCACGCATTGCTCATGAAATATTAGAGCACATTCATGAAGACAATTCTTTTCTAGGCCCTAATCCAAGCAGAGAAATTTACTTATGAGGAATGCTCTGCCATCCAAAAATCTGCCTGTTGAACTGATCATTAAGAAACAACGTAAATGTTTTACTGATAGAGCTGACTATTGTCTCAACAAGGAAATATCTGGTGATGAATACTGTTCGCTCAAAGTGCTTCTGCCGATGAAAGCAAAGTTGTACAAGGCTTATTTATTACAGCTTTTTCAAGACCAATCATATGAGTGTTGGAAAATTTATTTGTCAATCCATAATGAATAAGACTTACGATACGAGTAGCATAAGTTTTATTTGAATGTTTTCATTTTATTCACAATATATTGAGTATTTAGTCCTTCGCTATTAAAATAGTGAAGTTAATTGTCTATTATTCCAAAAAGTATTTTCTACAATATTATCTGTTTTTCAACTTTCAAGACAGCCTAAGAAATCCACCAAAGTCAATCTTGCCATTTGGATCTGAAAATAAATAATAATAAAATACTGTCTAACCTTGGAGATATTCCCATAATTTTAGACTTGCTACACTCAATAAGACTGAAGAATGATACATACCTACTCAAGAAGAATGGAATATGTATTACCAGTAATACTCTCGTCAACTATCAAAGTCTAAAAAGTCTTTGAATAAATCGTGAAATCAAAAATTATCATACCAAATGCTAACAAACAGTACAAAATCGACTATCAAAACAAAATCTATGTCTGTATCTAAGGTTCTGGAACTGGCCACCGTGGCACTGCGATCTTAAATTCAGACGCCAATAGCAAAAATTTTACTTTATCTGACTTATTGACTTTTTCTGAAATGTCTGCCTATACTGCCCTAGTTGTAAGCCTGATTATTCAATGAAGTAGATCTTGAAAGATAAAATGAAAACTTCCATTAGGTTTTCATACTTAGAGTTAATGATGACGACCATCACTAATTCTGTTGTACATTCCATGGACACAATGACTAACGTTTCCCGATTATATCGTGTAAGAAGTACTACTTGATCATGCTCTATTCGATCCTGTTTTTGCACAGCACATAACGGTTCTGAGGTTTGTTTAGATCGCATTAGCCATGGCTACGCTCCCTTCTGTAAAAGTCCATGCTGGTATCAATTATTATACAATGTCATTGTTTGTGAAGATAAAACATCCATTGTAATATTATGATAGCAGATGCAAATGATGAGTAGGTATGGGAATTGATAGGTGAGTATTAAAATATCAAGTTCCACGAAGAACTATCAGGAGTGAAAGGTGCGAGGGTGGATAAGGCCCCCATAATGGGATCGAGCTTTATGCTTTCCTGACTCAATCTCGGATAAATTGAGTTTAGACAAAGGATTCTTTAAGTTGAAATTGACAATCAACTTCGACAAGTTGTCTGTGAGTTTCGGTTTTTACCGCAGAAAATAGTGTTGAACATTGATATGGTATTATTTTGAACGTTGATTTGGAAAATCCACCGGAAATTTTCGGAGTTATACCTATTTTGAGGTTATTTCCGCGATATTACAAGAAGTTCTGCGATCAGATTAAGACTCCGGAACTAGTCGTAGAATACGAACGAGCTACTTTGTGCAGAATTCTGCAGAGACATTGGGACATTATTTAATACTCAATGGATCATATGGATCATATCGTTAGGAAATAAAAAGAACACATTTTTTTTGGAATATTTATATCCATCAGATTTCAATAAAATTTGAATTTTAACAGTGTGCCAAATTCCAATTTCATTTGATGTATACAGGGTGTATCTGAATAACAAAGAAAAAATGTAAGAGGTGATTCTGTGATCAAAATTAAGGCAGTTATTAGGTATAATTTTTTTTTGAATCGGCGTAAACTCTCATTTCAATCCAAGGATCAGAAAACTGTGTGGGCTTCCGACGCGCCATCTCATGAGATCGATAGGTAGATCGAATTAAATATATACGATCTCAAATTTTCGTGTATTTGAAACTCCAGAATAGTTAATGTATTGTATTTGGTAGAAAATTAAAATCAGAACGGAAAATAAATATATTATTAAACTAAATTAATATATTTCTGCAATTTATGAATATATATTCACTCGAGAATAAAACACACTTCTCTATCAAACTACGTAGTTAGTGAGTTTTACGTACTTCATTTTGGGTCAACACTTCGAAAATTACAAATAACGGTAATCCTTCCAATTATCGACTCTATCAAACTCATCACCACTTTGTGAGGGAAAGATTCGGAGATCTTATTTTCATATGGTCCTCATTAACTAACATTAACTGAGAACCTTTCAACTATCATTTTTCAATAAAGTACTAGATTAAATTCAGTCCAATTTGAATTTTCCGAAATATTGTGAAAATAAACTTTGCAATGGAAAGCTACAGGTACATTCGGAATCATGAAATGAATCTACTCTATAATTTATCAAAGTCGATTCTTTTGGAAGTAACCGATTGTAACTCGACTGAATCATTGGGCTGATTTCACTCAATTCATGAACTCGACCATCATTATCAAGCCACATATCTACTCAACAAATATCGAGTATCCCAAGTCGTTACTTCCAGAACTCATTGTGTCTACGGTCGGTCTAATTTTAATTTTCCAATATTTTCAAAAATACAGACCCTATCGAATTGAAATCGAGTACTTGATTGAAGAGTGATAGCGTTAAGGTTCATGTAGAATTTCATGAGGACCATTTCAGCGAAGATCGCCAAATCTGTCCATCATGGCAGGAGGTGAAAGTGCTTTTGGCGGGGTCAGTACATGAAAATATGACCACTTTGGTGAAAAATTTCAATGACATGATCATCACGAAATTTTGCACGAAGCTGTGAATTAGCATATTTCAACATTTTGAACATTATTGGATGAATATTTTGTGCGTTATTCCGGGAATTGGCGTCTGAATTTAAGATGGCAGCGCCACGGTGGCCAGTTTTAGAACTTTACATACAGACATAGATTTTGTTTTGATAGTCGATTTTGTACTGTTTGTTAGTGTTTGGTTTGATAATTTTCGATTTCACGATTTATTCAAAGACTTTTTAGACTTTGATAGTTGACGAGAGTATTACTGGGAGTACATATTCCATTCTTATGAAGTAGGTATGTATCATCCTTCAATATAATTGAGTGTAGCAACTCTAAAATTGAGGGGTTAGACAGTATTTTAATATTATTTATTTTCAGATCCAAATGGCAAGATTGACTTTGGTGGATTTCTTAAGCTGTCTTGAAAGTTGAAAAACAGATAGTTTTGTAAAACATACTTTTTGAAATAATAGACAAATACTCATAACTAAACTAAATAGTCAATATATTGTGAATAAAATGAATACATTCACATGAAATTAATGCTACTTCTACCGTAAGCCTTATTCATTGTGGATTGACGAATAAATTTTCCAACACTCGTATGATTGGTCTTGAAAAAGCTGTAATAAATGAGCCTTGTACAACTTTGCTTCCATAGGCAGAAGCACTTTGAGCGAACAGTATTCATCATCAGATATTTCCTTGTTGAGACAATAGTCAGCTCTATCACTAAAACATTTACGTTGTTCCTTAATGATCAGTTCAACAGGCAGATTTCTGGAAGGCATAGCATTCCTCTTAAGTAAATTTCTCTGCTTGGATTATGGGCCCGGAAAAAAATTGTCTTCATGAATGATGTGATCTAATATTTCATGAGCAATTCGTGCTTACCTTTATAAAAATGATCATCATCGGTAAAATGCAGGTAACAGACTCTCATAAATCTTGTTTGTTGGTTTTTATCGATTCTTCAACACTTTCAGGCCTGACTTCTTAAAGGAAGTTTCTTTCACCCTAACTCCAAATTTTTTACCGGGCTGTAGAAATCAATGGGAACGGACATTTGAGTTTGCTTTTCCTCAGTAAAAGCGCTTGTGAAATCACACAAACGTCAAGAAAAATGCATAAACTTTCTCATTTTCTTAACATTTTTTTTAATTTGTCAATGATAATGTCTGTACCTCGGGTTACTCGGATAGTCACCAGAGGGAGTGGCGCTTATCTTCATTCGCCAATAGCAACGATATCGGGGGAAGAAAGCACGGAATTTGATACATTTTTTCCAATATCTCCAGAAACTAAATTCGGATTGAACTGACATTTAGTGCACCCTTTTTAAATATCAGGCTCAAGTTCTATGCGTAATTGATTCGAAATCTGATAATTTAAAAAACGCCAAAAAATCTAGAAGAGCACTGACGTAAGATCAAGAGCTTTCACGCGCTTGTTCGAATTCTAACTATTAGATCAACGAGAAATTTTGACCTAGTTGCGTGTTAGAAATCTGCACCTGATAGCGAAGTTTCAATCTAATCGCATCTGTACTTCTTGAGATATTGCGGAAATAACATTGAAATTCCAAAGAACAACGAAACTTGGCACATTTTTTGGAATTTTGGAATACATTTTTTTTAAATTTTCAAACAACTAGATCCACAGGAAATTTCGTTCTAAACTGCGCGCAAGTATTTGAAAACAGTCTGCGAAGTTTCAATTCGATCGAGTCAATACTTCATGAGATATCGAGGAATGAACCTCAAAATTTGAAATGGGCCTACTTCGACTCTATCCTATCAATTCTACCCATTAACGAACTTAACCGAGATAGGAATTGGTTTCACGGAGAAGAAAGAGCTCCAGTAATAATAAATAACATAATCACAAGGACGAAGGTGTTTTGGTTGATTGGATGATTAGCTCTGATCAAGGGGGAATATTTGTTGATTTATCGACGGATATTCGTCCTTATGATTATGTTATTTAACCGAGATATTTGGACAGCAAACCTAATCTGACAATTTCAAGTAGCCAAGTCTCTTCCTTCGAAAGTTAGAGCACTTACGGCCGGGCGGTCGGACAGAATTGAATTTGACCTCGGATTCTTCTTCAGGTAGTTCAACCCAATTGTTTAAGACCATTTTTGGCTCAAAATAACGCGCTGTTCCCATAACAAGCGCTTAAAAAAGGCAAAAAAAATGTTGTCATTATTCGACTTATACTATTAATCACGAATTTCTGCACAAACTTGTGTTTCGGCATCAAGTTTCAATTGGATTTAAAATTTCTTCAAGTTATTCAGAAAATATCAACGGTATCGTGAATAAAACACAAAATTCTACATATTTTTCCAATATCTCCAAAAACTAAAATCGGGAAATTTCATTCATCATAAAAATGTATAGTTCAGAATTAGTGCAAATTATCCTTGGAATCAGCAAAATCATTAAAGAAAAAGAAATTTTCAAAGAAAATTTCGAAAAAACATATTTTTGAATTGTTCTAATGAAACGATCATCACGAAATTCTGCACGCAGTTGTGTTTGGCATTTTTCAACTCGCTTCCAAGTTTCATCAGCATCAGTACTCATATTTTAAGTTCCGGAAATAACAACTATACCGAGGAAAAACCACAAAATAAGATTATTATTCTTTAGAACATGCGCGCAAAAATCTTCAAATAATCTCGAATATCTTTAATTCCAGTATGTTCCAATGTAGACGCGAATCTGCTAACAATATGATTTCACGAAAAATTCCGTGATTTTTCCACTATACCTATATTTAATTAGTCCAGAATTATATAACTTAGAGTGAAGAAACGTATCATTAAGTTTTATAATGGCATAAAAAATACATTGATGATTCAAGTTACGGACACAACAAACAACCGTATTCCAAAGACAATAGCATGTGAACTGAAACGTTCACATGTAGATGGATGGATGAAAGATAATTTTTATTTTCCCATTGTGAGTAAATTTGTGTCGGTACTGTGGTTGATTCTACCATAAGAGCGACAAGTTCAAGATGTTCCCGTTTGTCTGGTTATAGAACTCATTCACTTCAATCCGATATTCATTTTGTTTTATCGTGGTATTAAAAGCAAAAAAATCTCGAATATAACGGGGTGACTTCTGGAGGCCGCAGTTCGTTTATTTCAAGAAATTTTTTTGGTGCAAATGGTTGAAAAAATTGTAAAAATGAGCAATGTTGCCACTTTTTGCGCGCATGTTCTAGAGGAACAGCTTGCTATCGTTTTGTTCAAATGTCTGTAATTTTCGATGCTTGAGCCGAAAATGGTCTCAAACGACTAGGTTGGAGTCACTGATGACGAATCAGGTGTCAAAATCGATTCTGTCCGGCCGGCCGGCCGTGAACACGATAACTGTCGAACGGAGCCAGCTAGCAATTCGAAACTTGCAAGGTAGTTCGCGCATCGGAATGCCGCGTTTAAGTTCGTTAATGGGCCACATCGGCCAAATAGTTTCGGAGTTAAAGCCCTTTGAAAAATTGAGGTTATTTCCCTCTTATTTCAGAAACTACTGAAGCGATTGGATTGAAACTTGGTAGTTAGTTGAAGCATAATGACGCTCAACTTTTAGCGGAATTTCGTTCAAATCGTATGGTCATTCAATTAAAAAAAAATTTTTTTACGGAAACATTTTTTTTTCTGAAACTATTGTTCATATTGGAGAATAATTTCAGCTAAACCTTGAACTTCATTTCGATACGATCATAATTTTTGGAGATTTTGGGAAAAATATGTCAAATTTGGTGGTTTTCTTCTCGATATCGTTGTTTGTTTCGGTATAACTCAAAAAATACTGAGTCAATAATGATAAAACTTCGCAGCTGGTTTGAAGATGCTGAGAGACAAACTTGTGCAGAATTTCGTGATGATCGTATCTAAAAATTTCGAATTATTTTTTTGTTCAAATATTCAATATTCTGTGATCTTCTCATCATGTTATCCTCATTAAATTTCGAATGAACTTTCGAACTGTCATTTTTGATAAAGTACTGGATTTCAATCCGATCTAATCTGTATTTTTAGAAATAATGGGAAAATAATATACCCATTCAAAATTTTATTTCCCCAATATTTCCAAAAATAAAGATTAGATCGAATTGAAATCCAGTACTTGATAGAAGAAAACCTAGAAAAGCACTGCCATGAAGGCAGCAGCTTTTGCGCGAACTCTCCTTTGAACTTGGGCGCAAAAGCTGCGAAATGAAATGAAGTGAAAAATGGGAAAATAACTAACAATGCACATTCTCACAGAAGAACTAAGTACAATTAAAAAAAAAATTACAAAAAATACTCACTGACGCCTGCAGAACGACACCCCGTTTTCTCCTATAAATTCTCCGAATTCTAAGATTTCACGCGGCTGTTGGCAACGCGTACACCGCGATTCAGGTGCTTGACCTTGAGATATTCACGAGGTTTAATGAAGTGAATGTGGCTGTGTTGCCTAGTCGTAATTCAGCACCACGTGCTATTGGTTCCTCTTAAGGCTGATAATCTAGAAAAGCACTGACTTGAGGTCAGGAGCTTTTACGCGCTGGTTCAAATACTAACTGTTAGATCAATACGAAATTTTGCACCTACTTGCGTGTTTATAATCTCCACCTGATTAAGAAGTTTCAATCTGACTGGATTTGTACTTCTTGAGATATTGCGGAAAGAAAGTTAAAATTTCAACTAATAACGAAATTTGGCACATTTTATTCCTTATATCACCGAAAGTAAATATCGTATCGGATTGAGATTTGGAACATTGTTGTGAAATACTGACTCTAAGATTTGTGACAAATTCCATTGAAATTTAATAGATATTTCCAGAGAAAAAAGAATTTTTCATCAAAAATTTTGAAAATTTTCGAATAAAATTTTTTTTAAAATTTTCTAACAACTGGATCTACACGAAATTTTGCTCTAAGTTGCGCGTTATTATTCCAAAACTGCCCACGAAGTATCAGTTTGATGGAGTCAATACTTCATGAGATATCGAGGAATTAACCTCAAAATTTCACATGGGCCTAACCCCGAAACTACCCAACTGATTTCATCCATTAAGGAACTTAACCGAGATATTTGGACTCCAAACCTTATCTGACAATTTCAAGTCGCTAAGTCTTTTCCTTTGAGAGTTACAGCACACACGGGCGGACACTTGTTCCTGTTTCGACTTTTTCTCTAATTTGAATATCCTACATTTTTGGCCCATTTCACTCCAAACTTCTGGGGAACACTGCATAATGGTTATGAATAGTAACATTCTCCATTAATGAAGGGAGGAAAATCACACAAATGCTACTACAATGTTATAATCATTTATGGAAATATACTGTATATGAATATGAGAGAATGATTAATATGATACATTGTTCAAGGAAAATGTACGAATGAGATGAATATATCTTGCTCTAAAATTTTTCCACAAGCTCGATGTTGAGAAAGTTCATTAGAAGATAAACATCTATAAATTACGTGTTATAATACATTTACAATTGGTGTAATCAAAGTAACTGTTATAGAGTCATGTTGCATGAGAGCTTTGTATAATTTATTTCGAGCAGAAACTGTATACGACTTTTTCTTCCTCCAGAGAACTGCGAAACGGGCCAGCTGTAGATGACTATTCACCTGAATTCAACGAATTCTTTTATAATAATATAGAAAATTGCCATAATACATGCAATTTATGAAATGGCGTTTCTTTAGTCGCAATAGCAGCGAATTTTTCCACTATAGTTCATGGATATTTCGACAAAATAGATAATACTTTGTGCTTGAACGAAGTTGGCGAATCATGCTCACATAGGAATCACTGGCGTAGACACACTGGCTTTAGCGTGTTCATCAAATATTCGTTTAAGAAGTATTGGTTTATTATTTGATAAAATCGAATAATAATCCTTAGCGATCGAGAAAAAAATTACTCCCACAGAAAATTTCACAGTTTATATTTTGAAGTATGTAGATTTGAATGAATTAATAAAAATAAATCTGTCCGTCCGCCGTCCGTACTCCGGGGCCTTTTTTCTGAAAGAACTGAACCGATATCGGTGAAACTTGGTAGAAAAATCGTAGATCGATGTACCGTGAAGGCTCGAAATTGGGGATTGGAGGGAAAAAAAAATTTTCTCGAAAACTTACCACAGAATTTTCATGACACCTCAACGTTGATTACTGTTGCATAACTCAATCTAAAAATTTTCACCCGGATGATTTCCGACCAGTTGTCCCTGAGTTATAGAGAAAGGCGCTGCAAATTTCCAATAAGTCCGAAAATGAATCATTGCATTCGGTTCTAAGATTGGAATTCAGTGGAATAATCGGTTAAATTTTCATCCAGAATCATATATCTAAAAGTAGATGAAAAGATTGATTCCCAAATTTTCAACACATATCGAGTAATTTTTCACAGATTCGTTTATTATTTTATGAACACAATGTTCCAATGCCCCATCGATATTCTTAACAATACAATAATCGTGAGTTTCAAATTGAATAATTTGGGGTTTTCTCTTCCAATATCAGAAACATAACTACTGAAAATCGGATAACATTATTATTAATAGAGATCACCCTGCATTTACGGGATTTGAGATTATATTACTTCATGGAGCTCAAGAATATCTTAAATAAAACTTATATATTATTCATAAATCATTGGTTTTTCACAACACAAAAACCAATTCCATGAAAAAATTCATTTGAAACATTGAAATCTCAATAAATACTCTTGTATAACTGAGTACCACTTTTACATGCAGAATAAGAATTAAGGAGTGTAATTTTAAGTGACGAAGATTTCCAAAAAAATTGGTTGATCGGAGGTTTCCATCAATTTTGGTTTGCGTAGTACACTTATCGTCAACATGTGGATATCCGTTACTGGTTTCAATCGAAATCCAATATTTTGCGTACTGAGAGTTTGAAATAAGGGTGAATATGAAAGACAATGAGCATGTATTTGATAAACCAAATTGGAGGATATATGCAAAACAATCAATAACAAACCGTAAAACTCATCAATTGTCGAGAATCTAATACTAAGGGTAGGAGCCTAAGACTAAGGTAGGAGCCGATGATCCACCTGTTTTATTTCTATGATTCAATTTTGGTAAGCTTCAATTTTTCCAACAGGTTGGAATTGAAATAAAAAATGAAATTAAACAGTTCAAGAGATTGCTCGCCAATATCGCAGTTTTCTGAATGAATATTCCGAAATGCAAGACGCTTGAAACGGCTGCTCGCATATCAGAATTTTCTTCAGGAAAACTTTGAATTCCGCTATAATATTTATTAGCCGATATTGGCGGACAATCTTAAAAATTCTTTTGTTCCACTGTCAAACTTTTCACTTGTGGTACTCGCGTCGATGAAAGTGAGATAAATATCGCTGAAGAATTTGCACATAAAGCTGGGAAAATAATAAATTTGTAGCATTTATTTACTGTTTTCCAACTAGTAATTTCACCGTTTTCATATTTGTGGTAGTAGTGTCAACCATACCTAAATGAATATGCTCACTCACAAATCTGACTCAAGCTTCATTCTGAAACAAACATGACAAATTCGAATGATAGGCTATAAAAATATGTATTTCAAGTGGAATAACTGCAGAACACAGCTTGTTCAAGTATTATCTGAAACTATTTGAATTGAAAAATAATGATCTGGCAGTACAAAGATTTGTATCAAATAACTCAGATAAATTTGGTTCTTTGCTAAATTAATAATTAAAAAACCAATATGGAATTTCTTCCTCCATTCTGAACCTACTCGATATATTAGGGAATAACTTGTAGAATTATATATTCAATTTTGTGTGTAGTTTTAAGGGATATCGACTGAAACGAGGTAGATTTTGGTACTCTTTATTTCTTGCCTAGCTTTCGGAAAACTTTGTTTCCATCATCAGGGCCAAAAATGTTGAGGTTATTCCTCAGTAGTTGTAAAAACACTTAAAAACATTGAGACAAACAATTACAAGACAAAGTGGTCGATTTTTAAAAACGCAATAAGTTATGTTGATGTAAATTTAACCTTAAATATTTTGATCACAGAGTATTCATATCGGTCCATAGATTGTTTTGTTTTCATATTTTTCTTCTCCGACTTATTCATCCAACGGTCCATCATAAAAATTTTGTTCTTTAATGTTAGGGTATGTGAGTAGATAAGTATACACATTGCTCAGTTTTTGTACGTCGCTCTTTTTATTTATTGGGTTTTCCTGGTTCCTTATGTTAATCATCTCTAGTATCAGTCTTTTGTTATATTTTTCTTGAGTTGCCACTATCTCTGTACCATCGAAGTCAATTCTATGTCCATTCTCTACCGCATGTGTGGTTAGAGCACATCGCTGGTTGTTCTTTGTGATGTCGCTTTTATGTAAGGCCAGCCTACTGTTAGTGAACTAATATATTCAATTTTGTATATGTGAAAGAAAACTAAAAGAGACGTACAACAGGGGCATGTGCGAGGCTGGCTCTATTGCGAATCCTTCGACATAGACGAAAATGCCATTGATTCCAAAACACTCTTCATGCGAATAAAATTTTCTTTTCCGTATATTGATGAAGTCATTATAACATAAATATTTAATGTTAGCTATAAATCTGCAGAATTATTTTTACTTTAATGGGTTATTAATCATATAGGTATTTCGAACCTTTTACATTAATATATTCGTAGGTTTATCCATAAGATAACATACATCAAGAAGATTTCTATTATTGATTTTATTTTTGATATTTCGAACAGAACATCTTGTAGGCCATGAAATTCAGATGGATATAATCTCCGAAATTATTGTCTGGATTCTGTTTACTCTCGCGAATTTGATCCATATTTGGCTTCATGAAAGGTTGATTCCACTTTGAATTCTTTCATTTGATTGATTTGAAAAAAATGTAAAAATGGGTTCAGAGCTGAAACTACCATAGAATATTGTTCACCTGCTATATATAATGTATAATATATTAATATATATGTATAACAAGTATAGATAGTGGTTTATCTTTTCCTTTTCCCAAATGGTACTTGTATAGAATGACAAATTGCGGTTAAGTTCTCGTTAAGTATTCCACTATTCTTCTTTTATCATTACAAGTTGAGAGGTTCTCAAATGTTAAATATAATTATGGACCTTTCAGTAGAAAACTCATCTAGATTATATTTAATTCTATCAATTTATACAACTTGTAAGGATCTCTTGTGATTACAGTAATTTAAGATTGATATCCTGCTGCATTTATTAATTATTTATAATCCGATGCTTGTTTGCATGAAGAGAAAATCACCACTGGGATATCCTCAACTAATTTCGAGTCAAACAATACCAAAATCATTTTTAAATGAAGTTATTGGTCGGCATGAAATGATGCGAAGTAAGCTTCTACAGACAAAAGCACATTTTACAACTTGATACGGAAAAAGTTAAAAAAAGAATCCGAGTATAACGAATTTCTTTACCTGCGTATAATTGATTTTGAATTTTGTTGATGCAATGAACGAAAACACCAATTCTGGACAATAACATGTTGAATGTTGTTAGTTTAAAAGCAACCAATACCACGTGGTGGTGAATTACGGCTAGCCAACACAGCCACATTCAAATTTCATTAAACCTCGTCAATATCTCAAGATCAGGCATCTGAACGCCGTCTACATGCTTTAACGTTGCCAATAGCCGCGTGAAATATAAAATTTTAAGAAATTTCGACATTTAAAGGACAGAAAGGGGTGTCGTTTTGCAGGCTTCAGTGAAATTTTTTGGACGTACTTATTTTTTTTGTGAGAATGCGCAATGTTTGTTATTTTCCATTTTGCACTCCATTTCAGCTTTCACTTTTCTGAAAAAAACGAACTCTGGCCCCCATAAGTGACCCCGTTAAATTCAGGTTATTGTTTGCTCCTAATTGAAAAAATATCTTGGAGGAAATGTAGATTTTCCAAATGTTGGAAATGCAGTCAATAATAAGGTCCGAAAATAGGCGCAAATATAGACATAAGCAAGCTCTTAATAATGTAATAAAAGTTTACAGCAACAACGTTTAGAAGAGTTACTCGTTGGAAGGCTGACAATTCATTTGATTTAAAAGAACTCGTTAAACTATAATAGATGACGAAGTAGCTCTAGAAAATACTCGTGAACGAATAGAGTTTTTTATAAACATTTCCGGTTATTCAAATTTGGCAACAACGTAAAACGAGAAGCACAATAAGGCTGAGAGTAATTATTCGTTTCCGGCAGTGTTATTACATATTTCCATAATTCTATATAAATTGCTGCCCAGTTTGAATTGTATGGAATTCAACACTGTCATTAAAATGCCATAGAAGTTGAACAATGAAAACTTCAGAATTTCAGGAGTAATCAGATATAATTGATGTAGGAATTTTCATTTGTCACATAAAAGATCATTCAGGAAGGACAACAAGAAATTAATTCGCGGGGAAAAATTCCGAATGTCATCTTCGGTATGAGTGCAGCTGATTGTTTGTATGAATTTTGAAGCATGTAGGAAATAGAAATTGATCAAAATATTCTAGAAAGTTTCGGAATCTCAGATATAATCAGCCAAAAGTTTGGTGCATGTCAGATTCTGAGGGCAAATTGACATCTTGATAATTGGCATAATTATCAATATAACTTTTTCGAAGGTTTCCAGAAGTACAACTCTCAACCAGATCAATTTCGATGTTGATTGTGAAATATCTATTGGGATGTTTATGAAATATAAAATTCTTTATATTTTTCAAAAACTAATCTCTTCTGAGACGATGAAAATTCAACATATCAAATCTTTACTGAAATAGATAATAAGGATTTGAAAAATGGATTTCTATTCAGAAATCGGAGTGGCATACATTATTTGCCCCAATTCGTCTAGACTACATCCCTCACATACGCTATACCTACTGGTTGAAATATTAAAATATCTTTTCCTTAATATTGCTATTGATGCTTGACGGGATTGTTAATATGGCGCCTCTTGGGACAAAAGAGGGTTTAAAAATATATCATTTTTTTTCGAGCCAATATATTCATTAGTGGCCGCAATATAATTATTCTATATGACATATTCATTATAAATTTAAATGAATTCTTTTATAAAATGTAAATTCAAATATATTTATTAATTCGATCTATAGAACAAAATCATGAGATGGCGCGACGAAAGTATACAGTATCCAGCAATTTTGATTAAATTGGAGTTTGCGACTGAAATCACTACGTATATTTGAGGAATAACCCTAAATATTCACAAATCACACAGAAATCAGGACTGGTTTTCAATATGCTTGTTGAAGATATTTCACATAATGAAACTCCCAACTCGAAAATAAATCGTCTTTCGTGAAAAATAAATAAATGGTCACACAAAATATTTATACAGGGTGTAAATAAATAGTTACGGAAAAATTTAAGTGGTGATTCCTCGTCAAAAAATAGAATGGGTTTTTCATATAATTTTTTTTTGAACAGCCCCTGCTTAGATACAGTCTCCTGAAGATGTCGCCAGAAAAGAAATTTTTAATTTTCTTCTCAAAAACCAAATATCCCACAAAAATGAAACTGAGCAGTCATTTAAGGCCAGCAAGGAGGCTCTCAAAAATATTTTTCATAGTGTTGCTGTATGATGTTGAGGGGTATAAATTACTACATTTATTAGGAGCAAAAAAGATATCTTCTGATTTTACGCTAAAATTTACTGCTTTCCAGGACAAAAAATAATTTATCAACAGTTATTATTCTTGAATTAGTAAGCGAATGACATGTTCAATTTTAGGGTTGGTTTTTTTCTACTGGAAATGTAGAGCACCACTTTGAAAATCTTTTTGGGTGCCTACTTGCTCGCCAAAAATGTCTACTCAGTTTCTTTTTTGTGAGATTTTTGATTTTTAAGAAAAATTTAAAAATTGCTTTTATGGCGATATATCTTCAGGGGGCGGTATCTAACTAGCAGCTGCTCAAAAAAAATAATTTTACAATTTATATGGAAGGCCCACATTATTTTTTGACAAGGAATCACCTCTCAAGTTCTTTCGCAACCATTTATCTATACTCTGTATATATTGCTGCAACTAATAAATATATTGACGCGAAAATGAATATATTTGCAAACATACTTCTGTCCCGAACGGTACCTCATTGTGATTTCACAAGATATCTAGAAAAATATTAAAGTTGTGATGAAACAACGAGTTTTTCTCAGAACTTCCTCACCCTTCAGTTCAAAAGCTAAGAGGTTCAGAACAGATTCATTTGATAATATCATTGTATAAAGACAACATACAATGATAATATCTTCTTCAAATCACCTTAAGATTAACACACTTGAGCATCAACACCCTAGGAGTTCTGAAATACCCTGTATTTATTAGTTTACATTTCAACTATAAATAACTGATTCCACATGTACTGAGGTTTTCATATCATAATTTATGATAACTTTAATTGAAAAAGCATCATTAACTCAATCAATGTATAATTGGAGCGAATGAAACATGATGGTGCCACCTTAATATACACCGTATTGAGAAATGAGTACGTTATATGATATTGTAATCATTTCTCGATATATATAATAATTTATAACATTCAAATAGAATATGATGTTAAGCGACAAGGATGAATTTGTCCTAGCCTGGTAGATAGGTATTTTTTGTTTTAGCATTTCTTCTATGAAAAAAAATGGGCTACAGTTTTTCGTACCCATTTTCATTCACCAGGAAGACGAAACTTATATTTGTAGGTATAAATATACTCGGGTACATTAAAAACGTTACATCCAGAAGGACTAAGATGTTTTGTCAACAGCATAACCATACTTGAAGCATGCTATGAAGAGGATATCAACCTTTAAGTTTGTATGAACGAAATTATTTTTTGTCATTCTGTTTTTGAAGAAAGCGGATCATGAAACCTGAACAGTACAAATAACTATTTGGGTTCACTGTGGATAGAATAGTGATAACAAAACAATGTGTAACTATTCTCTATTCCACTTACACTTTCTGCGTCTAACGCACGTTTCGGAAACCAAGTTTCTTTTGTCAAAGACATATCGTTACTAACTACAGTTACAAAGTGTACATGTTGAACGAGTGAGAGGATGGTATACAGGACAAATGGAAAAGGGTTTTTAAAGGCTATTAGGGTAGTGCTGGGCTATCAAGTCATGGGTGAGTCAGGTAAATTATTTGAAAAATGGGTCACTAATGGGGGTGAAATCATTGTTTAGCAATCTGTCTTATCACTTGAACATATGTATACTTCAAGAGTATTGAAGTAAATTTTGCCCGAGCTTTTTAATAGCTTTACCAAATTCAGAAAAATCCATGAAGCTATTGAAAAGCTCGGGCAAAATTTACTTAAATACTCTTGAAGGTATACATATGTTCAAGAGAAAAGACAGATTGCTAAACAATGATCTCACCCCCATTAGTATCCCATTATTCCGAATATTTACCTGACTCACCCCTGATAGCCCAGCACTACCCTAATGGCCTTTAACAACCCTTTCCCATTGATCCTGTATACCATCCTCTCGCTCGTTCGACATGTACACTTGTAACTGTAGTTGGTAACGATATGTCTTTGACGAAGGAAACTTGGTTTCCGAAACATGCGTTAGACGCAGAAAGTGTAAGTGGATTAGAGAGTAGTTACACACTGTTTTGTTATCTGAACAGTACAATTATTTTTAGTTGTTGGCTGGTAGTTGACTAGTGTTAAGCCATAGTTAAGAGCAAATAATACCACGTGGAGATACATCACGGCTAGGCAACACAGCCACATTCAAGTTCCAGCAAAATTCGTTCATATCTCAAGGTCAGGCACCTGAACGAGGTCTACATGCTTTAACGTTGCCAAGAGCCGCGTGAAATATTAGAACTCGGAGAAATTTCGACGTTTTTAGGAGAAAACGAGGTGTCGTTTTGTAGGCTTCAGTGAGTATTTCTCAAAAATATTTTTTGGGATGAACTTAATTCTTTTGTGAGAATGCGCAATGTTGGTTATTTTTTCATTTTTCACTCTATTTCATTTATATTTTTGCCGAAAATTCTTGAATATGAAAAGTGACAACATTGCGCATTTTACGATTTTTTACAACCATTTTCACAAGAAAAATTTTCTGAAATAAACGAACACTGTAATATTCGAGGTATTGTTGCTCTTAAGCGTAACAGAATACCCCGAGTTCGAAAACATCAAAATTATCACTACATTTGGAAATTTGACAGGAGTAAATTATTACCTTTCAGGATGTTGGATGGTTCTTTCGTGAAATAAGCCGTCCTGTTAAATGTGAGTGTCGTGTTTGGTCAACTGAAGGGAGAGAAACACAAAGAATACCAACGTCAAGATAAGCGCTTCAGGCGACTGGCCTTACGGAACCGTCTTGCTATTACGCGTCAAACCGCTGATCAATGGTTAGAAGAAGTTAGATCTGATATTATACTCACGTTATACTGCCATTAACTGCAGATCACGTCGTCATACTTTGGACTGGTGCAGAGAACGGCAGCAGCGGAAGGCAGAATGGCATGATGTCGTAGTTGGCAACGAATCACGATTCTGTGTATAGGTATGTACGATGTCCGTAGTAAGGCAAGACGCCACCGTGGAGAGTGACACAATATGTATTTGCTGTTCAGAGGCATGCACACAGAACTGTTAGTGTTATGGTTTGGGGAGCTACCGCTTCTGGTAGTCGATTACCACTGTTCATTCGACGTAGTATAACAGCTGTGTGATAAATTGACGATGTCCTACAAACCAGTCTACTGCGCCCCAGACGTCTCTTTCGAGCGAGAAAACACACGTCCTTATATTGTTCGTAAAAAGTGGACATCCTTCTGAAAGATGGCGTTAACGCATTGTCGAAGTCGAAGTTCATTAGATTTAATCCCATTGAATATTTGTGAGAAATGATGGGGAGATTATGGCACAGTTGATTCACGGAAATCGGGTTGCTTGGAATGAGTTGTCATCTAATACCTATCTTCGATACCTACACTTGTACAAAAGTGTATTTAGCTCATTAATTTATTTTGCTTAGATGTTCTGAAAAGCTCGTCGTTTGATTCTTGATATACATTTAAGACTGCCCTTGTTCCCTGGAAAAGCTGTTACGTGCTTAAGTAACAACTTTTTTTCAATACATTTGTTCGGTTTACTTTTGTTTTATTTTGGTAAATTTAAACATATGTCGCCATGTGTGCGCCGCATAAAACTCAGTTGAAAAATGAGAGTTCAGAGAGACAGATGAAAGTATTAATTCATGTTATAATAGATTCACGGCGGTTAATTATCTTAGGCAGGGGTTAATTTACAGTTCATTAAGGACTTTGCATTGTGTAATTCCCTTCTTTCCCAATTCCCATCATCCCTCCTTAGTGTGCAGTGCAAGGATTTCAAGAGTTACGAGAAACTGGACTATCGGTAAGTTCGGGTCTTATCCTTTTATCTGAGTATAGTTATTGGGTTTGAGGGGTAAATGCAACATTTTTTGGTTCTTCGGGCACGGACGGTTTCTGTTTAATTCAAAACGGTTTGGATTGAATATATTACGGAATATCATTTCATTTAAATTCAGTACGATTTTTTTTTCCTTTCAATATCGGTTCGAATTTGTTTAGTACGGAAGTTATCTCGCTTATCGGTATCATATGTTGATTGTTGATCGCGCAGTCGAGGAGTCGTCTGTTGTGTTCATGGAATAATCTAAGCAACTATAAAGCATATTCATTATTTAATTCAGAGGTTAGATTCAGATTGTGTTTACACCTTAATTATGGCGGAAAAGAAACTTGAGATAGAATTGAAGCTTTTGCAGGCAAAGAAAGAGTCTTTATTTGGTATACTTACTCAATTGGTGGATTTATACAAACGTTCCAGTGATCCTGAATATAAACGTAAATTTGTTCGAATGTCAAAATCATTGGATGATACAAAGGCGGAACTTTTGAAAACGGTCGATGCAATGATGGAGAAAAACTTGCAATTAGATCCAGATTTCGTACCTGATTATTCCATTTTGCGAACCATAGATGAAATAGTATGTCATGTGAGAGAAAATATAAATAAACTTGAAAAAGAAACGAGTTCAAGTAAATCTCAAATTAAAATGCAGAATAGCAGTGAACCGAAGCTACCTCATATTGAAATTCCAGAATTTTCAGGGGAAATTCGTGATTGGGAAACATTTTATTCAGTTTTCAAGAGTTTGATACACGAAAATAAATCCTTGACGAATGTCGATCGGTGTTATTATTTGGTAGGAAAACTTAAAGGTTCTGCATTGGGAATTTTCTCAGGTTTGGCGCCCACAGGTGATAATTATCCCATAATTTGGCAATCTCTCATCGATAAATATCAAGATAAAAGGGCATTAGCGAACAGTTATTTAGATCAAATGTTCGATTTCAAGAAATTGAATATAGAATCCTCCAAAGGTTTAGATTTCTTTTTGGAAAAATTTGATGCGGCGGTGAATGCATTGAAAAGGTTGGATCTTAATGATTTGATGGATTACATATTCCTTTATTTAGCATTAAATAAATTAGATCCTGAAACCACTAGAACATTCGAAATGCATAAAAGAGGTGGGGGAATACCCTCTTATGATGAATTGATAAATTTTGTGAAAGAAGAGACTAAAATTTTGGCTAAGAGAAAACCATCTGAAATTATGAGATCAGTAGAATATAAAAACAGACAAAATAAATCTTTCCTGATCAATAATATGTCAAGGTTTGAATCTAAAAATTGTCCATTTTGTAAAGGAGTTGGTCATTTTCTAAACCGATGTGAAAAGTTTAAGCAACTCACTCCTTCGAAACGATATAATTCGGTGAAAGAAAATAATTGGTGTTTTAACTGTTTATCGGCAAGTCACGGAGTCAGATTTTGTCAGGTGAATAGATTTTGCTCAGAATGTGGAATGAAACATCATACATTGTTGCATATGGGTAGATCTGAATCGGTAAATACAAACATAGGGGCGTCAAGTTCATCGGGAACGACGGATGGAGCAAAATTTTGTTCGACAATTTCCACTTGTAATGATCAAACAATATTACTTTCAACGGTTTTAGTACAAATTCGAAATAGTTTAGGAAGTGGCACAGCAAGATTTCTTCTTGATTCCGGTAGTCAAGCTCATTTGATGACATTGACGGCATGTAAACGATTGGGTTTGAAAATTACTAAGTGTTGCTCTTCAATCGAGGGTATTGGAAATATTGCACAAAAGGTGAAAGGATTTGTTAATGTGGAGATAGAATCTCGATTGGATTTTTCTATTAGATATTCATTGAAGGCTCTTGTAGTTGACAAAATTTCAGAGTGTCTTCCTCGGTCGGAAATTAATATATCGGATTTTGCAGATATGATTCAGGGTGTACCGTTAGCGGATGAAAATTATTTTCTGCCGGCCGAAATCGATGGAATTATAGGTGCAGAACTTTTTCCAAGTGTGATGTGTGATAGGAGAATAATGGGTCCAAATAGATCTCCAGTAGCAATTGAAACAGTTTTCGGTTATGTGGTTATGGGTAGAGTTCCGGTAGTTGCGAATGATTCTAAATCGAATATATTTTTCACTCTTTTAGATGAACCGCCAGTGGAAGAATTGTTGAATAAATTTTGGGAAATCGAGTCTGTACCAAAAAAGAAAATTTTAAACCCGGATGAGTTAGAGTGTGAAACATTGTTTAAGAATAAAGTCTCTCGAGATAGAGAAGGTCGGTTCACAGTCGCTTTACCATTCAAAAGGTCGCCAAAATTTTTAGGGAATTCGAAGGATACAGCAATGTCTCGATTATTTTCTTTAGAACGTAGACTGATGAAAAGCCCTAATCTCAGATCGGAATATAATAATGTGATGAAGGATTTTCTGGATCAGGGTCACATGAATATTGCAGGGGAGACGGTTTTGTCTGAGCCATCATACTATATCCCTCATCATCCTGTTTTTAAACCAGATAGTTCTAGTACACCGGTTAGAGTTGTTTTGGATGCTGGAGCACCAACAGATTCGGATTTTTCTCTGAATGATATTTTACATTGTGGGCCCAAGTTGCAAACGGATATATTTGCTTTATTAATTAATTTCAGAATATTTGAATATGCGGTGACAGCGGATATAAGACAAATGTATCGACAAATAAAGGTTGTTGAAGAACACTGCAAATTTCAACGGATTTTGTGGCGTTTCAATCCATCTGAGGAAATAAAAACTTATGAAATCAATAGAGTTGCATTTGGGATAAAATCTTCACCGTATCTCGCCTTGCGAACTATAAAGCAACTGCTGGAAGACGAAAAAGCATATGCACAAAGTTCAGACTCCATAATGCGAGATCTCTATATGGACGATTTCATATCTAGTATTGCTTCGGAAGAGGAAGCTATTAATTTATACCAAGATATTTCGAGAATTTTCGGTTCTGGTTGCTTTCATTTAACAAAATGGTCCACAAATAGTAGAAAGTTGTTCGAACTTATTCCAGAGAAGGAAAGATTAGGAAAAACGGTTGTATTTCAAACAGATACTAAAGTTTTAGGTATGCAATGGAACCCCAAATCGGATAGTTTGAGTTTCAGGTTGACAAATCCCAATAATTTGAGATGTACAAAAAGAATCATCTTGTCAGCAGTTGCGAGATGTTACGATCCCATAGGTCTCATTGCTCCATTCATTTTTTCTTTGAAACTACTAGTTAAAAAACTGTGGAATTATCAGTTGGGATGGGATGAGAAGGCTCCGACAGATGTTTTGAAAATTTGGACAAAATTTCTTGCGGAATGGCATTTTTTGGATGATTTTCATATAAATAGAACCCTGGGATTAAAATCAGGTAGTGTTGTTTCTCTTGCAGTTTTCGGTGACGCAAGCACAGACGGTTACGGAGCCGTAGCTTATACAAGAGTGGTTACACCCCTCGGTGATATCAAAATTGGATTTTGTTGTGCCAAATCAAAGGTTGCTCCGTTTAAGCTTGTTTCAATACCTCGATTGGAACTCTGTGCGGCGGTTCTCGTGTCGGACTTGATAAGGAAATTGAGGGATTGCATTGCTCCTAGAGTAAGAATTTCAAAAATTTACGCTTTTTCTGATTCAACCACTGTCATTCAATGGTTAAACTCTGTACACCATAAGGATATATTCGTTGCCAATCGAGTTCACTATATCAAGGATGTCGCACCAAACACTGTTTGGAGTCATATATCGAGCAAAAATAATGCAGCCGATTGTCTTTCGCGGGGATTGTCGCCAGCGGAATTGGTGAACAATGTGGACTGGATTTCGGGACCTAGTTGGTTGAACGATCAAGAAAAGTATTGGCCCATTAATCATATTAATTTGAAATCGGATAACACTGATTATATAGGGTTAGCAACAGCAGAGCAAAAGGAAGCAAATAATTCGATATACGATATCATGATAAGGAGATCGTCTTGGAAAATTATACTACGTTCCATAGTCTATGTTCTCAGGTTCTTAAGATTACTGCCGATGTCTGGTAAAATTGGGGTCTCAGATCTGTCAACAGCGGAGTTGACATTAATTCGAGTGGTGCAATCACAATATTTTCAGGAGGATATATATAATTTAACAAATAACAAACAATGTTCTGCTCGGTTAAGGAAGCTCCGGCCTTTTATGAAGGACGGTTTGCTGAGAGTAGGGGGAAGGTTGTCTAATTCAAATTTGAATTTTGAGCAATGTCATCCATTGATCTTACCGGGAAAAGATGTCATAGTGGATAGGCTCATCGACTTTTACCATGTGGAACATTGCCATACTGGTTTTCATCTACTAGAGGCATTATTGCGACAAAAATATTGGATTTTGGGAGGTAGGAATATTATAAGAAAAAGGGTTTATTCTTGCAATAGGTGTTTTCGATGTAAACCTAGATCCTTTTACCCATTAATGGGGGATTTACCTGCACCTAGGGTTCAAGAAACGAAGGTTTTTCTCCATACGGGTGTGGACTATTTCGGACCGATACATATTAGAATGGCCCTAGGTAGAAGAGTGAAATCCTATAAGGCCTATGCGTGTTTATTCATCTGTATGAGTGTTAAAGCTGTTCACTTAGAATTGGTGAGTTCTTTGTCAACTGCTCATTTTCTTGAAGCATTTAAACGATTTCTCTCTAGACGTGGTCCATGCCGTTTTATTTATTCGGATAGGGGAACGAATTTCATCGGAGCTAAGAAAGTTCTTTCAGATCTCAAAGATTTCATAGAATCGAGTGAATTTCAGAATAAATTGGAGAGTGAGATGTCTTTCCAGGGAATTACTTGGAAAATGATACCAGCAAGTTCGCCACACATGGGTGGTTTATGGGAGAGTAATATAAAATCTGTTAAAAATCACATTTACAGGGTGATAGGTGAACAAATATTAACGTACGAGGAATTCAATACATTATTGGTTCAAATCGAGGCGTTGTTGAATTCCAGACCTCTTTGCCAATTGTCAGTTGATGCGTCAGCTCCGCAAGCGTTAACACCGTCACATTTTTTAACATTGACTCCATTGATGGGGTTACCGGCTGAAGATATTAGTGATACGGGTAGGAGTCGGCTTGACCGATTTAAAATGATCGACAGAATGGTGCAAGATTTCTGGAAGCGTTGGCACTTGGAATATTTAACTTCTTTACAAGTCCGAAAGAAATGGGACAAAGAATCCCAAAAGATTGTAGTTGGTACGTTAGTTATTATTAAAACTAATAATGCACCACCCTTGCATTGGCCGTTGGCAATTGTCTCTGAAGTACATCCCGGTTCCGATGGTATTATCAGAACGGTAACTTTGACTACTGCAAAGGGTTCAATTCTATCAAGGCCTGTTGTTAAAATATGCCCATTACCCACTCAATAGTTATATACGAGATCTTGATATTTGTTGTAGTTTTTTTTTCTCTTTGGTATTTGCATATTTTATGGTTGCTTTTGTTGTTTCGGAACAAATTAGTCTGAAAATTCTAAATTTATTTTTTTTTGGTTCGATTTTTCAGGGGCGGGGGTGTGTTCGGTTTACTTTTGTTTTATTTTGGTAAATTTAAACATATGTCGCCATGTGTGCGCCGCATAAAACTCAGTTGAAAAATGAGAGTTCAGAGAGACAGATGAAAGTATTAATTCATGTTATAATAGATTCACGGCGGTTAATTATCTTAGGCAGGGGTTAATTTACAGTTCATTAAGGACTTTGCATTGTGTAATTCCCTTCTTTCCCAATTCCCATCATCCCTCCTTAGTGTGCAGTGCAAGGATTTCAAGAGTTACGAGAAACTGGACTATCGGTAAGTTCGGGTCTTATCCTTTTATCTGAGTATAGTTATTGGGTTTGAGGGGTAAATGCAACAACATTTTACTTTTACGACTATGATCCTATAGACATGAAAAACTACCTATATAATGACGTGGAATTTCATTTAGATGGTTTCATTGAAATTTTGGATTGTTTTTCCACCTGGAAACCACCACTTAGGAAGGCGTACCGGGATGGGTGACCGTTCGTATAACTTTCGAAAATTTCAGCTCAGAGACTGAAAATTTACATCCGACATGTAAATATGTATGAAAATTTACACTAAAGCCCCTGACGTGAGTTTTAGATTCCATAATATGCTGAATTTGTTCGGATCAAGTTGTGTTTTGAAATGATTAACAGTTGTCAATTAACTCCACAGGAAATAGCTACATATTAAATAAAATTAATCTTCATGATTCCGAGGAGCTGAGCGCCTGAATGGTGTCTGAAATTAATTGAAGAGATCATTATTGAAGCCATATTCATATTTCTTATATATTCCTGATAGCCGATTGGTCTCGTAGGAAATTATTTCCATTTCATTAACACTAATTATTGGCGCACGGGTACAGAAAAATGAGATGTCGAGAATTAACTTGGAGTCGTCTGGGTTAGGTGATCAGATAGGCATTTTTGGGAGCATATCAGCGAATGAAACAGAATACAGGGAGTTTAATGGTTCGAGGCAGCGCCTTTTCTGCACCGTCGGGACTCGGTTTTCAACTCGAACGATGCATTCAAATGTATGTTCGAGGCTGAGCTCAAGTGCCGTCCACACTATTCGCTGAATCGTTTATCAAATTTTATTGCATTGGCTGTTCGGATTACACCGATGAGTCCAGATGAGTGAAATCTGAACAGCGAATGCAATATAATTTGTTAAACGATTCGGCGAATCGTGTGGACGGCACTCGAGCTCAGCCACGAATAATACATTTGAAAGCATCGTTAGAGTTGAAAAACGAGTCCTGATGGAACAGAAAGAGCGCTGCCTCGAACCATAAAACTCCCTGTGATTTATTGCATTCGCTGTTCGCATTACACTAATCTGGACCCGGCTTTAAGGAACAGCGTGCGTGCATGCATGATAACTTGAGACCGAAAAGGGTATCAGAATGAGCCGGTTGAGTTCTATAATGAACCCAATCAGCCAAGCGGTGTTTGAATTATACTCATTTGAATGAGCTTTTGAGCTATTTTCCTACCGTCCAAGGCTGCCATTAACTACGGATCACGTCGTCACAGAATGGAGAAGTATCACAGAAGCGGCACTCTCCCTTTTCCAGTGTCCCAAATTAACATGCGCATGTTTCAATCCTCCATTTTGTTATTGGTTTTTGCTCGCATGTTCTAGGGAAACAGCGTGCTATCGTTTTGTCCACATGTCTGTAATTTTGAGCAGAAAATGATCTCAAACGACTAGGTTGGACTCAGTGATGACGAATCTGGTGTCGAGAACGATTCTGTCCGGTCGTCTGTACGCACGATTACTGGCGTAGGGAGAAATCTATCTCCTTGAAAAATCGAAAGTTGGTTGCATTTCAAAATGCGAAGGTTAAGTTCGTTAATGGGTAAAATCGGTCGAATGAGTTATAGCCATTTGAAGTTTTGAGCTTATTTCCCTGGTATTTCGAGAACTACTGAAGCGATTGCATCGGAACTTGGCAGTTAGTTGGGGCGTAAGGACTTGCAAATTTTTATTACGTTTTGTTGAGATCCTGCTGTCAGAAAATTTCGAAAATTTTTTTTCTAAATTATTTTCGAAAAAAATTTTCTTCTCGTGAATTATTTATTGCATTCAGAAAAAATTCTTAAGTACCTTGAGCTTCATGTTTTACAGCAGTGTACAATATTTCAGTTCGATGCGATCATAATTTTTGAAGATATTGTGAAAAAATATGTGAAATATCGTGGTATTTTCTAGATATCGTTAATTTTTTCCGGAATAACTCAGATTATACCCCTTCAATCGTGATGAAACTTGGCAGCTAGCTGGGAAATGCTGATGGACAACTTTGTGCTACATTTTTTGATGATCCTGTCATCAAAACAATTCGAAAAACAATTCCAAATTTTTTTTTTTCAAATATTCAACATTCTGTGATCTTCCGAATGTTGAAGATCGTTTTCTCGTTGAGAATTGAAATTTTGCGTCCTTTGAATTCTTGCAGTTTTTTCCCAAAAAAACAACGATACCGAGAAAAAATCGACGAAATTTGACATAATCTCCCCAATATCAATTAAAATTGAGGTTTGTTGACATTAAACCTAACTTAAAAAATGTCAACAAACCTCAATTTTAATGGGGGTTGTTCCTTTAAACGAAAATGCAGTAATTTTCATGAAAAACCTTTGGAAAATGACATTTCAAACATATAATTCAATATTATATTTTTAAAAAAATGTTTGATCACCTAAAACTGAGGAAAAAAAAATGGGGATTTGCATTTAAAGGGATTAGTCTTGAGTGCACGATATGGCAACGTCAAATTCAGCTCTCTCGGAAAGGAAAGGTCGTCAAATGTGTTACTTTGCTCAGGAAAACAGAGATAGCTATGCTTCGATCTGGTTAGAGTAGAAGGCAACGACCAAGGAAAAGAAAAAGAAGAGCACAGACTGTCATACTGTCATATTATTGACAAATCGCAAACGGAAATTGTTTGGTTATATTGGCAAAGAACACGTGTGTACCACAGAATAGGAATAAATATTTCATTATTCTATAGCAGAAAAAGCTATTCTACTAAACACCGTTGTCACTTCGTGCATGCCTGACAAATCCCAAACCCCAATTTTGAAATCTGATTTTGAATACTTTCTGAAGGTAATTTGGGAAAATGATGAATCAAACCCATAATAATTATGTTCAAATTTGCATTTGCAGTAATAACCCAAATTCAGGAAAAACCTCCATTGTCAGCTGTTACATGAAAAGTTTGGCGTTCTTCTTGTGTTTGCAACAAATTACTTGAACAACTATTTTATTGAATGCGGAACAACTTAGGAAAATAACCTCGAATTCTGCGAGTAATTGTTTTGTGATATTGTATAAGTTTTTCTTAATTATGTAAATTGTAGTGACTCTGAAGAAGGAATTGAACAACTCCGAAAGCTCGGTATGGAATAAAGAGTGAAATTATTATCCTGGTCATAAGTCGAATTCCCTTATCCCATATATTCTTCTGAGAAGGAACATTACATTCTTTGGTATATTACAGTGTTAGCAGAGGAAATGTAAACGGGGTACCATACATTTTTCCCTATGAAACAAAAGCACAGATAAAAACCTCAGCAAAAACTCTGTCTCCCCGTATAAGTGTTCTAATTTGTTGAAAGAACATGGATGGCATCTTTTTCATTGGAAAATCATTTTTTAGTCCTCTGGAATTTATTTTGACCAAATAACTTGACATAATATTTGAATCAGAAAGAGGAACAGAAAACCAGCACGAAGCAGTAAATAAAATTACCTACATTCGCTCTCTGACCGGGACAGTCTTTCGACCAGGTCCGGTCCTCCAAGCGATGATATTTCAGATCCTCAGATAAACGAAGAACGCTACAGGCCCCTTATATTGGGGAATCATCTTCCATAGATCGATAATTGGTTATTTTACACTAGAAATCTGACAAAATACTCATTATTTATTTATGCGAATTAATTATTGCATGAGAAACATGAAACCACTCAATTAAAACTTTTTATCATTTGGAATAAACAGTTTATTTACGAACTCTGCGTAAAAAGTCGAATGTATCTATCAAACTTTAACCCTGCTCTATAGATCTCTTTCAATGGTGCCAATCGAAAGTGGAAAGGTTCAGGTAGGTATTATCTAGTCATTTAAATGTTGACCAGTTTTCCGGTTGTTATTCAACCTCCATCCTATTTTATCGTTCCGAAGGTTCACGAACCGTCATTAGGTCCACATTACATTCTGCACTAATTATATACCTACCCGAAGTCTCGAGTTTCTACGTATGCTGATGATGGATCAAATAGAAATCGAGCGATAAAAATGATCGTGAGTTCGGATTTAGTTGAGTATTGGCGAATGAAGATAAGCGCTACTCCCTCTGGTGGCTATCCGAGTAACCCGAGGTACAGACATTATCATTGACAAGTTAAAAGAAATGTTAAGAAAATGAGAAAGTTTATGCATTTTTCTTGGCGTTTGTGTGATTTAACAATTGCTTCTACTGAGAAAAAGCAAACTCAAATGTCCCTTCCCATAGATTTCTACAGCCCGGTAAAAAATTTGTAGTTAAGGTGAAAGAAACTTCCTTTAACAAGTCGGGCCTGAAAGTGTTGAAGAATCGATAAAAACCAACAAACAAGATTTATGAGAGTCTGTTACCTGCATTTTACCGATGATGATAATTTTTATAGAAGTAAGCACGAGTTGCACATGAAATATTAGATCACATTCATGAAGAATTTTTTTCCAGGCCCATAATCCAAGTAGAGAAATTTACTTAAGAGGAATGCTATGCCTTCCAGAAATCTGCCTGTTGAACTGATCATTAAAGAACAACGTAAATGTTCTAGTGATAGAACAGACTATTAAAAAAAGTCTCAACAAGGAAATATCTGGTGATGAACACTCTTCGCTCAAAGTGCGTCTGCCGATGCCGATTACAGCTTTTTCAAGACCAATCATATGAGTGTTGGAAAATTTATTTCTTTATTTGTCAATCCATAATGAAAAAGGCTAACGGTACACGTAGCATTAGTTTCATGTGAATGTATTCATTTTATTCACAATATATTGAGTATTTAGTCCTTCCCTATAAAAATAGTGAAGTTATAAGTATTTGTCTATTATTCCAAAAAGTAGGTTTTACAATACTATCTGTTTTTCAACTTTCAAGACAGCCTAAGAAATCCACCAAAGTTAATCTTGCCATTTGGATCTGAAAATAAATAATATTAAAATACTGTCTTACCTTGAAGATATCCCCGTACTTTAAGAGTTGCTACACTCAATTAGATTGAAGGATGATACATACCTACTTTTAAGAATGGAATATGTACTCCCAGTAATACTCTCGTCAACTATAAAAGTCTAAAAAGTCTTTGAATAAATCGTCAAATCAAAAATCATCAAACCAAACACTAACAAACCGTACAAAATCGACTATCAAAACAAAATCTATGTCTGTATGTAAGGTTCCAAAACTGGCCACCGTGGCGCTGCAATCTTAAATTCAGACGCCAATTCCGAATTGGAAATATGGATCAGTCTTTCGAATATAAAAGAATATATCTGAACAGATTTTGTTAGAAATAATCAGGAGAGGAAGTCTGCATTTCTGAAGAACAGATATTTGAGAAAATCGTTGAATATTTTACCCCATATTGCTTCGATTTAAAACAAGAAATTGAACAGAGCGCATTAAATCGCTGGACTTCTAAATCGATTTCCATTAAAACATCGTTTTTCGGAATTATCAAAGACAAGAATATACTACATACAGGGTGATTCCGGAGGAGACCGTCAGATTTTAGGGTAAGTTTACACTAGTTGAGACAGTTTCGTAACAATGTTTGATTTATTGTTGGGGGTCTCTATTGAGACTATACAGGGTGAATTTGTCTGATAAAACCGATTTTATTTTTACTAATAACTCTGGTGTGGCTCATCCGATTTTGATGAAATTTTCATCGAAGCACAACATGAATGAGCAAATTCAAAAATTCCTAAAATTTTTTTCAAAATACGCTGTGATTTCAGATTGGTTTTGCAGGTTGAAAAAACACCCTGAACATTGCTCTTCCAACACTTCGCTAACAGTTTCAGATTCAACCATTACAAGTCATCATTCTGGTGTATTTATATTTTTTGGCACAACTCCAGTTTTCCGAAAAACTTTTTTCAAAAAAGGAAAATTTTGATATTTCACTCCAACCGATTCTACTTTTTTCGATAACTTTGGTATGGCGGATTCAATTTGGATGACTTTTCAAGTTTAGCGCAATATGAATGAGTACATTCATAGTTTCAACATTTTGCCAAAATGCAGATATGTTATTGTGATAATTTGAAATTAATTGTGCAGGTTAAAAAAACACCCTGCACATTGCGTTTCAAAATCTTCTTCATCCCTTTGAGATTCTACAATAATAAGTAATTTTTTGGCACACTTCCGGTTTTCCGAGGAAAAATTTTCAGTGAAGAAAATTATCGAAATTTCACTTCAAAGCAGTGAGAATATTGCTCAAGGCAGTAAAGCAGTAAAGGGAGTTTTTTCAAGAGGCATAGAACTTTAAGTTCGCAACACTGTTTTAACTTGGGGCCATTTTGTCAGCTATCAAGTGATTTGTGTTTAGTTTGGTCTGGCATTCAAAGATGAATTGCCTGAACAACGCTTCGAAATTGTGCAAATTTATTTTGAAAATAATGGTTCTGTTTGAAATATGTATCGCGCTCTGCGTTCATTTTGCGGTGAACATAATCGTCCATCAGAGCACTAATTCGACTAACTATGGACCATTTTCGGCCCACGTTTACTCTAAATGATAATACGCATCCACAGAGACTTCGTACAGTGAGAACAGAAGAAGCCATTGCTGCTGTAGAGCGTAGCGTAGAGGAAGACCCGAATCAGTCTATCCGCGATCGTGCACAGGAATTGGATATTTGTCCAATCACTTTATGGACTATTTTACGGAAAGATCTTGGTTTGCGTGCTTACAAAATCCAACTAGTGCAAGTATTGAAGCCACACAAACACTTAACAAGGCGTAGATTCCGTGAATGGGCCCAAAACAAGATTGCCGTTGATCCCGATTTTCGTAAGAGAACTTTGTTTAGCGATGAAGCTCACTTTTGGTTGGATGGCTAAGTCAATCAATAAAACTGCCGTATTTGGAGTGAAGATAATCCTCATGCGTATGTTGAATTGCGTGGAATTATTATATGTTGGCCAGAACGTTACAGCCAATGGCGACCGCTCTGGAGCCATGATTACTGACTTTTTCGTTCCTCAATTGAGGAACCATGATGTGCAGCAGCTATGGTTTCAACAAGACGGCGCAACATGTCACATCCTTGTTTTATTCCATTTAAAAGTTCTATACCTCTAAAAAAACACCCTTTACGTCTCCTATCGGTGCTGCCTGATCTTGCCTTCTTGTCTGTGTAAAAAATATAAATCATCTAGTCAGTTGTATGGACACCTGAGGGCGCAAGGTTCGCACGGGTGTGCGACGTGTGTTAGAGTCTTCAAAACAAAAACCTCCCAAACCGAGCTTTCAATCTTCCTATGTATTATTCACTTTCCAGAGTCACCGTATCTTACACTCAATAAAAATTTTTTTGGAACTGAAAATCCAACGAGGATTCAAAGGCCTACTGACGCATTATTATTTTTATTACCTACCTATCGTCGCCCACCAGGTTTCAATGCTGAACTCAGTTATGAAACCGTGGGAGGCCTCGTACATTTTTATCAATAAAACGTGGCCGTAAACTGCGAGGTAGACTGTATTTCTAGGAAATTTCAATAATAATGGTACCATGCTAGAATGATAACAACGAAAAGAGCAAATTATCACCTCATGAATGAAAATGAATAGATAAGTCCCTCTGAATTTTCCACTTATCAAAATTATAAAGAGAGCTACCGACACCGCTGCGACATTATCATTTAGGAAAATGAAGAATGTACATGACTAATTATTTATGTCTGTTGCACGATTGAGATTTTTGTTTATCGTCACGATTCATTTCGAATTCACTTTCACTTAGTTTATTAGAGAAGTTCATTATCGAAATTCAAGTTTGTCAAACAATTCCTAAAATTTCTACAATTATTGAAACCACTTCATTTTTCAGTTGTAACAAATACAATTAAACTGTGGAATCCTCAGATGGGGATGAGTGAACAATGATTATTTTGGGGCCTTTAGAAACCATCAAAAAATTGTTTCTCAAAATTTTTCTCATAAAAAATAGGTAAAATTCATCCGAACATTCATTTCAAGAAAGTCACAAAATGACATCAACAATTATATTTGTTTAATATAGTGACCTTCCTTTTCACAAAACTAAAAAATACAGACAAACCACATTTATAATACTCAATTCAAAAATTAAATAACAGCTCAGTCAAGAGTAAACAAAACGATTGGCCGAAAAATTGAAATAATTATTGTAATTTGTATGTTGGAATGTGCCAGAAAATTTTTTCATTAAATACTTTGAATAAGAAATTATATGTTTTCAGTAGTTATTGATCAATGTTTCGAAGTAATATTGAATTGAAATCTGATTAAGAAACAAGTTCATAAAGTTAATTTTCATGAAATGATATTATTTGAAGAATGTTATAACTTAAATGAACTAAAAAAAATCATTATTATAATTTATGAAGAAATAGAATACTTACGGATATAACAACTCAATTCAGAACCAACTCAAAGATCTTTATGGAAAAAATCATATAATTTTGTGGGTAAATTTAAATCCTCCTATAGTAAATCGCGAACGAAAGATCATAGTTTGAACAAATAAATAACAAAAAACTAAATGCACCGACAAAATATGAAAGACTAAATCCACCAATGGTTATGAAGAAAAATTCCTTTAGAAATTAGATTTCCTAAATATTTCCAGATATCCGACCCTGTGAATCATTGATTATTTTTTGGAGATTGATATAACGACAATTTTATATGATGGAAATGAGAGAATTAATACTGATTTTTTTGTGTGTTATGTTTGAAAAGTTGTTTACGTCTGTGCATATTTGTCTCCTCTCAAAAACAAGATTATACAGAAATTTTATTGTGAAATTATTACATTTCCTAATGACAACTGATTCTAAGCTGATCCCTTATCCATTGCATCGTGGGTCCCTAAACCAGCTTTCAACGATTCAAGAACGTGACTAGAGGAAATAATACTTTCCTGTATATATCTCAGCCAACTCACGATTCACTTCAACAATGTTATGAATTTGATATGAGTTCTTGTTTCTTTCGGGATCACATTTCCTTTCGAATTTTTGATGTTTGAATTTGAGTGTGTAGTGTGTAGGTTTTTTTTGAGCGGATAGCCACAATATTCTGGTCGAACAATTCTGTAATTATTTAGATTAAGGTTGAAGGTTCAAAATCGGTTATTCTTTTTGAGTTTTTCAAACTGACACTTACACCACTGCCATGATATACCTACATCAATTTTTTTGTCTTTTGTTTTTTACAAAAAAATGGCTATGGAGCCATAATTACTGACTTTTTCGTTCCTCAATTGAGGAACCATGATGTGCAGCAGCTATGGTTTCAACAAGACGGCGCAACATGTCACACAGCTTTTGCCACAACTGATTTACTGAAGGAAACGTTTGATAACCGTATTATTTCACTTTTCGGGCCCGTAAATTGGCGTCCAAAGATCGTGCGATTTAACGCCGCTAGACTATTTTCTGTGGGGATAATTATCGAGGAAACAATTGGGATAATATTATTTCACAACTAATTGCCAAGTTTGCCAGATTATTAAGCTGGTTGTTGAATGACTGCTTTATGTGAAATTTCGAGAGGAACATAGGACCAGAGAAGATCGCCATATTATTTCTATCTGCTCGAGCAGCGTTGGACGAATCTGGAATCGGATGGATGGGTCACCGTTCTCCGTTCGGTTTCTGAACTCAAACAGAAGCGCTGAGAGCTCCCTAATACACTTCAGTGGTTTTTCGAGTTTTTGTGCACATGTTCTGGGAAACAGCGTGCTATCGTTTTTTCCAAATGTCTGTAGTTTTCGAAAATGGTCTCAAACGACTAGGTTGGACTCACTGATGAAGAATCCGGTGTCAAAATCGATTCTGTCCGGCCAGCCGACGACACAATAACTGACGGAAGAAGCGAGCTAGCGACTTGAAACTTTCAGATTAGGTCGCCCAATGGAATGCGGCGGTTAGGTTCGTTAATATGGCCAATCGGTTTCGGAGTTATGGTCATTTGAAATTTTGAGATTAATTACCTGATATTCAGGAACAACTGATGCTATTGAATTGAAAGTTGACAGTTGGTTGAAGGATATCAACGCACAACTTTTCACAAAATTTCGTCGAGATCAAACTGTCAAGTAAATCTTGAGGAGTTTTTTTTCGGAAAATGTTCTTTAAATCCGGAAAAACTTCTGCTCGTACCTCAAACATCATATTTTACAGTACTGTAACAAATTTAATTTTGATACGGCCCTAATTTTCCGAGATATTGGAAAAAATATGTAAAATTTCGTGGTTTTTTTCTCCATATCGTTGTTTTTTCCGGAATAACTCAAAAAATACTAATTCATTCATGATGAATCTTGAAAGCTATAGTTTGACAATGCTGATGGCCAACTTCGTGCACTTAATGCAACTAAGCTCAATTTTAAATTTGTTTTCCTTAGGATTTGATAAAATTAGAACAGATTAGTGTATTTTTCTTGTAAGGAAATCCTAGTTTATCGACCTTTTTTATAGATTTTTCGATGTGATTAGGAGTTTATCGTTTTCAGTCACTCATGTTAATATACAGGACCTCAAATTTATGGAACAATGCTTAATTCCAAAATGACTCGCTAAAATAAAACATTATGATACTACCTTGGTGTCGTTCATCAAATGTAAAGGACCAATAAACGACCATTAGCAGTCAGCTGTCCGACGTTGAACATTACTTTGGAAGTAATGACCTCTAATTTGGTCCCACTGATTCCTTAATAACGCGGTGTGTTCATGTGAATTGAACTGAGTTTTCAGGAATAAATTTCACCATCCATTACGGTCTGCTTGAGTTTCTGTATTCCGCAGACTAGATGGCTTGAACATGGGTTGGAATATAGTTGTTTTAACAACGGCAATGATACTTTTATTAATGAATTCTGAGCCATGCAATCGAAATTGTGATAAATGTTTCTGCTGATTCAAAGTGATATTTCATGAGCAATTTTATATACGAAGGAAATGGGCTCCTGAAATTATAAATGTATGTAATGCAAACCTTTTCCGTCATTCAACAGGGTAAGGCGTTCTGATTGTCGTTGAAACTCTAATAAACGAAATCTTTGGAGAATGCTCTTTCGGCGTAGAGGTTTGGTTTATTGGATGATTAGCAAAGATCAAAGTGGGACATTTGTTGATTTATCTGCAGATCCAGAAACTTATAGAGAGAAGTTTATTCCCAAAAAAGTGAGGAATTTCAATCATAGATTCATCTCCAAAAAATACACTCCTTTCATTTACTATCTTTCCAGATTCGGCTCCAGTTGAGATTCTGAAAAAAAAACTTTCTTTCTTTATACCTTTGGTATGGTTTTTCCGAAAAAAGCCTAGAAATGCCCTGAAGTGAAGTCAGCAGCTTTTGCGTGCATGTTCAAATTCGTCGCCGAAGCTGTCATCTTTTCATGTATTGAGCCCACCAAACGCACTTTTGGTCATCTCCGTTGAACATGCGAACAAATGCTGCTGACTTCACGTAGTGCGTTTCTAGGTTTTTTCAAATTGTTCTAAGGACACGATCATCACGAAATTCTGCCCAAAGTTGTTAAAAAGCATTTTCAAACTAGTTATCAAGTTTCATCATGATTGAACCAGCATTTTTTGAGGTATTCCGGAAAAAACAACGATGCCGAGGGAAAAAATTATTTTATATATTATATTATATTTTCCTAATATCTCCGAAAACTATAATCGTATCCAACTGGAATTTTGTACACGGATCCGAAGCCCATGGTTTGGACAATTTTTTTTCTGGAATATGATGAATAGAATAAGAAAAACACATTTTTTCGAAAAAAATTTTGAATTTACTGATGATGCTTGTCATTATGCTTCAACTTACTAACTATTTTCGATCCAATCGCTCTGTAAATTCCTGAAATATCAGTGAAATAATCTAAAAATTCAAATAGCTTCAACTTCGAAACCTTTAAGATGATTCTGCCCATTAACAAACTCAACCACGGCATTTTGATACGCGACCTACCCTGAATGTTTCAAGTTGCTATCTAATTCCGAACATCAGTTATCGTGTCCTCGCCCGGACGGCCGGCCCTACAGAATCGATTTTGACACCGGATTCGTCATCAGTGAGTTAAACCTAGTCGTTTGAGACCATTTTTGGGAAAAAATTCGAAAATTACAGACATTTGAACAGAAAGATAGCACGCGGTTCCCCAAAACATGAGCGGAAAAATTGTGGTGTGCAGTTTCCTATAACTATTCTTCAGTAATCACTTTTATCCTACTTGAAACGGTTTCCTAGTTATAGGGCCGCCGATTCATAAAACAAAAAGAAAAAAGCGTGGAGAATGCAGATAAAGTTTATCTTGAGTCACCATATTCGACGTTGAATGTAATAAAATCCGATAAAATTGGAGAAGTTTCCCTATTATTGTAGATACGCCCCTGAGGTAGGGAAAGGCCTTATATTAAGCTCTGCCTTCGGTTATTTATCCATTTTGTGATCGGAGCATAGACATAGATACTAGGTCTCTATGTCTATAGAATAGACATAGAATTCAAAGAGTTCAAAAAATGTGTTAAGGCTAATTGAGTGATTTCATAAAATTGATTCATTTATGTATAAATTGGATGAAAATAAAGATAGTTATGGAATTTTCAATATGAGAATGTACGAAAATTTAATTGTGTGTAATCTAATGGTGGAAACAATTGGGTACTGCATCATTGTTTCGATGGCCAAATGAGGTGAAATATTTTCTTCACAATAATATCGCAAAAAGCACCAAATCATAAAAATCAAGTTAATAAATGAGTATTCTCAATCAGGTTTCTTTGAATTTCAAGCATTGGGTTGGTTATTCTGCAAAACAGAGATATCTGACAGATATCTCTGAAGAACAAAGTGAGTGAGTTTATTAGCACATTGAGAAATATTTGAATGCTTATATCGTTTTACCTGAGTCGAATTTGCGAGAATTGGCGAATGAAAAGAATGTTCCATTTGATGAGGGGAATATATGTTAAAATTTATCATTATTATTATTTATTTAGTAAGAGCTGAGGCTACGCCTTTAAAGCTCAGAATACAAATACAAACAATACAGGCAGTACATTAGTTATACACAAGAAAAAAAATCGAGAGTACACAGAACTTAGAAATAAAGGAAGAAGCCTGAAGAAAGCAAACAAAATGAAATGTCAGTATACACAACAACACACACGATCAGACGACGATTGAAGGAAATCGATAAGCATCATATCTGTTCTTGAAGCAGTTCACACTAGACGAGCACACAACATCAGCAGGCAAGCTGTTCCAGGCTCCGAAAATTATGTTCGGGAGGAAAGTCTGCCTTTGGGTAGTCCTAAAGATTTCCCTTTTTCAGTTTGAACGTGTGTCCTCGCATGTTATTAAGATTACGGGTGAGTAAAGTTGACAGGTATACTCCAAGCAAATTATTGACAACTATATAACCGAATATAAGGTCACAATCTATTTAGAGACTCATACTGTATGAAACTTCCCAAATTCCAATCAATCATGAAAGTAGAAGACAATGATGTTTGCTTCGCTTCCCTTGCTGTTGGATGTTTGGGTTCAGGCAGGAAACGAGTTGCACGGTTGTTCTGAAAGTATTTAGAAAGTATAATGGCTGTTAGACCTCAACGGGTTCCTCGAATAATAGGTTACGTGACTAAGATGTTATTAATATCACCAAATTAATCAGTTACACATGATATCCAGATAATTAATTTCGGTATTGGCTTTTATTGAGAAGACAATAGTAAATAATATATATACGACTCACAGGTGACCTTCTTGAAATACAATATTACCTATAAGAGAAACATTCCACTCAAAGGTTGAAAATATATTGCATTAAAGTTCATCAGTATTCATTGTCTTATGCCTGCTCTACACTCGCGGTACGAAACAAATGTGGTATGTATATGTGCATGGGGTCGGTCCCCCGATGGAAGTTTGTCTTTATTACGATTTCCAAAATGATCTTAGGGCAGTAGTTTCGAAAATACTTCGACAGGATTCTAATATTTCATGAATTCGAACATAACATAACAACATGAAAAAGGTTTTTTTTTATGAGTTAATGTTCATACAACAATCAAAAAAATATCCTATTTAGAATTAATAATATACAATATTCCAATTGGATTTCAGGTGTAAAACAGTTACGCAGTTACTTCAGTATCTATCTTCATTTCAAGACACCAATATTATTACAATCCAGCTACCGGCCAACATGACATACAGGCATAATACACGATAACAAGATCGTCTGAATGCTATTTTCTTATGATTATCTTCGGGCATTACATGCTACTTGTATGCAATGCAATATTGAGAAGAGGAATTGCATCATTTTCAGTATTCTAATGATTTTTCTGATATACAGCAAAAATGTCATCGAAATTATCCTTATTTCGGTGGAATTGAATCAGTTTTAAAAAAATGACAAAGAAGGTTTTAATAATCAATCTTGAATAAAGTTGGTTAATAATTAATTATGTAATTATTAAAGTAATTGTATTGAAGCATTTCGAAGGTTTGCGAGGTAGCTTCAACTTTTTCGGGGGTATCACACGTTTCGTCCTGGGTTAGTCTTCGGGAACTCAATTTACAACAGTGTATCGAATTTCAGTTTGATAATATTTTTTTGGGGATAGTGAGATAAGAATATGTCAAATTTCGTGTTTTTGCGCGTTTTTTCTAGGGAAACACCTTGCTACCGTTTTGTCCAAATGTCTGTAATTTTCGAATTTTGAGCCGAACATGGTCTCAAACGTTTAGGTTGGACTCAGTGATGACGAATCCGGTGTCAAAATCGATTCTGTCCGACCGGCCGTCCGTTCGAAGGTACGATTACGGGCGTACGGAAAATCCTATCAACTTGAGAAATTCACGGTTGGTTGTATTTCAAAATGCAAAGGTTAAGTTCGTTAATGGGTGAAATCGGTCGAATAGTTTAGGAGTTATAATGATTTGAAGTTTTGAGTTCATTTCCCTGATATTTCGAGAATTACTGGAGCGATTGAATTGAAACTGGGTTGTTAGTTGGAACATAAGGACTCGCAACTTTTCGCGAAATTTAAAAAAATTTTTTTTTCATGAACTATCAATTACATTCGGACAAAATCCTGATCATACTTTGAGCTTTATATTCCGCAGTAGTGTACGATAATGATTTTGGAGATATTCGAAAAAAATATGACAAATTTCGTGTTTTTGCGCGCATGTTCTGGGGAACAGCGTGCTATCGTTTTGTCCAACTGTCTGTAATTTTCGATGTTTGAGCCGAAAATGCTCTCAAACGACTAAGTTGGACTCACTGATGACGAATCCGGTGTCAAAATCAATTCTGTCCGGTCGGCAGGCCGTACAGACACGATTACTGTCGTACGGAGAATCCTATCAACCTGAAACTTTCAGGGTAGGTTGCATTTCAGAATGCGACGGTTTAGTTTGTCATTCGGCAAAATGGGCCAAAAAGTTTCGGAGTTAGATCCTTGAAGTATTGACATTATTTTGGCGATAATTCAAAAACTACTGAAACGATTGGATCTAAACTTGGCAGTAACTTCGAGTACACCAACGCGCAACTTCTTGCGAAATTTTGTTGGGATCATACTATCAGTAGATTTAGAAAAAAAATTCTTTCAGAATTTTATCAAATTTCGTGGTTTTCTTACCGATATCGTTGTTTTTTTTCGGTATAACTCAAGAAATACTGATTCAATCATGATGAAACTTCGCACCTAGTTCGAAGATGCTGAAACACAACTCTGTACCGAATTTCGTGATGAACGTGTCATAAGAACGATTTGAAAATAAATTTCACATTTTTTTTTAAATACATATTGATTATTCTGTGATCTTCCTATCATATTATCCTCATTAAATTCTATACGAACCTTCAAACTGTTATTTCTCGATAAAGTACTGGATTTCAATTCTATATAATCTGTATTTTCGGAAATATTGGGAAAATAAATTTTGAATGGGTATATCTGGGGAATCGTTGGGTGGATTTTACCCATTCACGAATTCGGCCTTCGCAATTAAGGTTCAAACCTTCTATACAAATTTCGAGTTTCTGAGCTGTTTCTTTCGGTAGTTATTGTGTTTACGGTCCGGCCGTTAGGCTAATTGGCCGAACGAATGTACGAAAGTTCAATTCGAACTGCGAGCGGCCAACGGAAACATCAGCAGGAACGTCAGCTGCGAAAAGGAACAGAAATGTCAAGTTTATAGCTGGATTTATGAAGTCGACGTTCCCGTTGCCGTTCGCAGTTGACGTTTCCGTTCAAAGTTAAAATGCACTATGCTGCGCAGCTGCGTCAGCTGACTGATAATGTGCCGCTCTCCTGTTTTTTCCGCTGCCGTTCGAGATGACCATGTTTCATCTTTTGACGTTCCCGTTCGTATCTTAACCAATATGTGAGGTTAGGATGCACTTATAATTCGGAGATTAGTTTGTTTATTGATAAGTTACGCTTGGTTTGGTTATATTCTTCTAACTTTAACAAGGGAAACCCAAATTCACAGGATATTTGACCTCTATAAAACCTCATAAACGCGAACTGGCCGAACGGCGAACGTCAAGTTTATAAAAGGGGTATAGTTCGTTTCGAACCGCCAGCGGTCAACGGGAACGTTAGCGGGAACGTCAGCTGCGAACGGGAACGGGAACGAAAAGTTTATAAATCCAGCTCAAATCTTACAAAGACCGAGCGAGCCGAAGCGATAAGAGCTTCGGTCAAAAACTCTGCGTCTGCAATTATCATTCTGAATACATCCTTGCTTTATTTCAGTTTCATTTATTGCTCTGATTCTCATCTCATTTTTGGGAAAACACTTCAGAAGCATATTCAAGAACTTCAAGTCATAAGAGATTATTCTTTGTTGAATCATGAAGATTAAATCATACGATTCCAAGCCGAGTGCGATATAAATTTTTCAACTGCCGAAAATTTTCCAAATACCAGATCATAAGATATTGTCTACGGTACATAACTTCTTGTTGACAGATGCATTTTGGTGATTCTTTGTTCCAAATATTACAACAAATTCATTGTAGAGCCAGTTCTAGATGAGTGTGAAGCTGGGTTCAGACGAGTGTAATCCGAACAGCGAATGCAATAAAATTTGATGAACGATTTGGCGAATAGTGTGGATGACACTCGAGCACAGCCTCGAATGATACATTACATTCAAACGCATCGTTCGAGTCGAAAACCGAGTCCTGACGGAGCAGGAAAAGCCCTGCCTCGAACCATATAAATCCCCGTGTTTTATCGCATTCAGTGTTCGGATTTTACTCACCTGGACCCAGATTTAGGCGCCATCCATTCAGTGCGTTATTGTGGAGCTGAATCCCTTTGGAATATTCACGAAAATTCGGCAACCACTCCAGTTAGTAGCAAATTTTGGTACAAGTTGCAAAACTACCTCTGTGATGGAGGAATTCCAGAACAAATTCTTTATGTTGAGGTTCGCGTTATATATCGATGTTTGTAAAGATCATGTCTGATTGGCGGGAAGTTCTGTTGGAGCTCTTGATTGCACGTCAACAATGTGAATGTAATTTATATACGATTCGTATATCAAATTGGTTATTTCGATTGCTGGTTTTTTCGTTCCGTAAATATGAAATGTTCAGTTGGTTCCTGAACGAAAGTGAACTTAGATATTCCAACTGAAGCAACCCCCGCTTCAGTCAGGCAGAATATGATAATGACCAATGACAACATACTATGACCTATGGATAAGTCCCATTAATAAATCGTCTTAACTATAGAAAATCGATTGTCATCCTGGGGCCCTATTCTTGAATGCGTTCTCTATCGTTCCATCTTAAATGCACCGCGTTTCCTTGGCAACAGCGTCGACACGCCTATTTTATCACGTTCACGACCCAAGAATAGGGCCCCTGGTGACAGAAAATCACCCACTTTTCATCCAATAAGTTCCTTGAATGACCTTTAATTCAGGAACAAACCAAGCGTTCCATCTTTACAGAATGGAATTCTAGCAACACAAATAACCGAGTTGGTTTACAGTACATGTCTTTTATGAACAAAATTGACATTATTGATGTCAAACGAAGAGCTCCAACACAAATTTCAGCCAATCAGACATTATCATATTACCTAGTTTGAAGAGTCAAGGCGCAGTTAACGGATATTATACAGTGCCCCTCAAAATAATGGAACAAATTCATTTTCTCAGAAGAAAAATATTTGTTAACAAAATCCTGATACAGGTCTATTTCTGTTTCACTTTTACCAAATTTTTATGCATTTTGAAGGATTTTTGTTGCACCCTGTGCCATCAACCCTCTAAATTTTTTGAAAAGGGAAAGTGGGTCATGTGGTACTTTTTTGGCCAGGTCTTTTGAATTTTACAGGCGTGCAGAAATTTTCAAGAAAAAAATTTTTTTTTTCGAAAAATTTGTTCAAAGAGGTTTTCAGTATGTACACTTTGTCCTGGCTCATTTACTTTGAGACGATGGTACCTGATGAAATTTATCACCGAATGATAGTCGACCATTACAGTTTTGTTCATGCACAACTTTCAACCCCTATGAACCCTTTGATGGAGAAAAAAAAATTTTCACGTGAGGGGGTTGAAAGGGGTTGAAAGTTGTTCATGAACAAAACTATAATGGTCGACTCTCATTCGGTGACAAATTTCATCTCGTCTCAAAGTGAATGAGCCATGACAAAGTGCACATACTGAAAACCTCTTTGAACTAACTAATTTTTCAGAAAAAAACAAAATTTTTTTTGAAAATTTCTGCACGCTTGTAAAGAATTTACAAAGACCTTGCCAAAAAAGCACCACATGACCTACTTTTCTTATTCAAAAAATTCAAAGGGTTGATGGGGATGCAACAAAAATTCTTTAAAAATGCATATAAATTTGGTAAAAGTGAAACAAAATTTACCTGTTTCAGGATTTTGTTGCCAAATATTTTTCTTCTGAGAAGATGAATTTGTTCCATAATTTTGACGCGCACTGTATATAACGCTAACCTCAACATGACGAAGTTGCTCTTCACTGGTAGTGGAAAATTTTCAAAATTTTGGGGTTTGCAAAGTCTCCTGTTGCAATATTCTTGTTTGAACTTTAACTATTCGAATTCTGAGTAGACAGTGTCTATAGGAAGCCATATAGCCATTCCACCATAGAGTGAGCTGAGGACGATGAGGCTTATCTGGGAATGACGTACTCCAACTTCTAGAAAAAAATTCTTCTTTTTACACTCATATCACCGAAGTTTTCTTGACTTCGAATTTGGATTGTAGCATTCATTCTTTTGATTCAGTTGGATGCGCTACCTACCAAACTTTCAAATCTCTAGCTAATACGAAATTCATTTTTGCCGGCTGAAAAGAATTGGACTCTTCGCCGAATTATTCATCAGTGAGCTATACTATCAGAATATTTTTGGTTAAAATTGATATACAGAAATGTTATCAAAATAATGTTCGTAAGAATATGTTCGGAAAAATGTTTCATATCAGAATTAGGTTCCTGACGAAGGTACAATTAGTCATCAGAAGAGAAGACATCATATCTCTCGTCCAGAATCGAAAATTCAAAAATTGCGGATCAATTAGTAATAGTAGATATCCCGACTGAAAATAAAAACATATGAAGCTATTCGGTTTTTAAAATCTACTCAACTGAATAAATCGATATGGATCCTATACCTTCGATGATTATTTCTAGTTAAAAGTATCAAATTATAGTTTGGCGCATTTTCTTAGGGTCGAATGTCACCTGTTCCTCACACCTGTCGTTGTTTCTTGTGATATTGGTCTGTCATTTCAGTTTGTAAATGTCAGTTTCATTTCTATATGATGCAAGTTGCATCAATCATCTCGTTCATATTCTACGCTTCTAGCTATTCTAATTGACCTAAAATCGTTTTGGATTTAGAATTGTGTTCATCACAATTTCAAATGAACAAAAATATTACGTTAAAATTGCATTGTGACCGATTATGTTCGGAAGAGACAAAGCTATCGGAGTTCCTCATCATTATTTCACAAAAGCTCATTAGTAATTATATGTAACAATGCAGGTACCAAACTACATTGCATTTAAAATGTTATCGAACGTCACTCGTTTTGGTTGGCTGACTCTGAAAGAATGATTTTCTCAAATTATAGATTTATACGTGGGAAGATAAAAGAACACCTACAAATGTACCAAATATGAGAGCTTGTTAGAGTGGTCCAACTCGAAAAATCAACTCGGCCTTATAGCCCGGGTGCTTCAAGAATAGATCATAAAACACTTGGAAGATTGTTTGATTGCCCGTCAAGCAAAACTATTACTCACATCGTAAACTCGTCTAATATCTTCATGTAACAGCAGGTATTCCTAGAAGAACAATCCTCCAACGCGGGCATTTCACCAGTCTTGTATTTACCATCACTCACAATATCGCGGAAGTATACTAACCAACAAAATGACGTCATATAATCGGCATAGAAGTTCATTGAAAATAAGCGAGAAAAACCACGCAAAAGAGCTTTGGTTGAAAACAAAGACGCTGGGGATGGCACTAAAAGTCCACGGACGAGAAAAATACCCCGTGAATTCTTCCAGTGCCATTCGCAGGTCCATGTTGGCACTCTCAACGATTCGACACCGAATGGTACTACCAGGCACGACTAGAAGGTACCACGACTCGACTCGAACTGACTTTGGTACCTGTAGCCGCGCAACAGGTAGCTTCCCTTGCCCCTCTATGAGTGTTGCAGGTACTACAGGACATTGCACCTGTGGCTCTAATACCGTGACACTGCCTCGATGGTGTGCTATTAGTCATGTTCGGTACAAGTCACTTGGAACACTACCAGAGCATGATGGGAAGTGGAGAAAAACTTTTACGAAGAAAAACTCGACCACCGAAGCTTCGTGACTGAAAGAATGCGTGAAACCGTGACAGGAAGAGTAAAAACAGAGTTCCATAACTTCGAAACCACGTGGATCGCCTATATCTAGGACCTTCAGCTCCGAACAATCGAATATCAGACTATTATGTCATTCCGTCGGCCCCAATCATTATTACCGGTGTGGAATAGATGGACTCTACATGTGTTCAGGTGCAAAACCAGAGGGTATCCTTGATCTCTGGACAGAAATCAGCTGAAAGGTTATCTATCAGTGGCATAGGCGCCGGCGGGTCGAGGAAATAGGTCTCTTGCAATTTTGTGTTGTTATTGGTATCGAATATCAATTATTCTATCCATAATCATACTGAAAAAATGAATCGCCTTTACAAATTTCTATTTTCAACGAGAAATAGATCTTTTAAATTTGGTTCCAGATATTGGCCGTTCAAACAGACGAACCTTTGAGGCATTCCGTGACGTAACGTGATACATTCACTCTCTCTCTTCTGGTGTACCTTTCACTCTTCCAAGCCAATGAACAACTTCGGTTGTATCGATCTTAGAATCGTGCGGTGACGAGTGACATATAAGGCGATCTTCCGCGTTTAATCCTATTTGATTAAACCGATTTAACCATTTTCGATACCGAATTATTCAAAACTGGCGAACTGTGAAAGTGTGATAGCATACATTATGAATGAAGAGATAGTTGAAAATGTTAGCAATATATAATTTCGAAGTATACACAACTGGGTATCCGAATTTTCAACATGACCTCCAAAAGTCCATTAATTCGGTATAGCTTCGTCAAATTTCGCCAGATTCAAGTGAAACTTAGTACATGCAGTTTCCTTGAGGAACTGAATCGTCTGGTTATAGGCTTTCACGAGTCTCTCGAAATTCAAAATTTCTCGTCTCGTCTCGATTTCGAGATCGAGAAATTATATCGAGATTTCTCGATCTCGAAGAAAATATATGGACTACAATAACTCACTGCTCTAAAAACGTCAGAATATAGAAAATAAAACTCTAGAAAAGCCAGAAGCTTTTACGCGCTCATTCGAATTCTAACTATTGTAGATCAACACGAAATTTGGCTCCTAGTTGCGCGTTGTTATTCTCCACTTGATAACGAAGTTTCAATCTCATTGCATTTGTATTTCTTGAAATATTGCGGAAATAACGTTGAAATTCCAAAGAACACCGAATTAGGCATATTTTTTCCTTTTAGCTCCGAAAGTAAATGTCGGTTCGAATTGAAATTCGAAACATTGTTGTTTGATACTGACACTAAAGTGTGTGCCAAATTTCATTGAAATCGAATCAATATTTCGGAGAAAAAAAACTTTTTCATCGAATGATTGAAAAATTTTCGGATAAACATTCAATTGAGTTTCAATCTGATCGATTCAGGACCTCACGAACGGGCCTTACTCCGAAACTATTCGACCAATTTCAACCATTTACGAACTCAAGCGAGGTGTTCGGACTCTAAACCCAATCTGACAATTTCAAGTAGCTATTGTATAGGTCCTTTCCTTCGAAAGTAAGAGCACATACGGACGGACGGACCGATGGACGGTTAGGATTGAATTTGACCACGGATTCTTCTTCAGGCTGTTCAACCCAATCTTTTAAGATCATGTTCGGCACAAAATTCAAAAATTACAGACATTGTGACGAAACGATAACGCGCTGTTCCCAAGAACTAGCACTTAAAAACTATGATAAGCTATAATTTTACGATGCCCGACCAGTGTTGCTAGGTTGAAACTGCACAAGCGGAAAATGATTATCATTAGATTTAAATATAATTTGGAGTCTTGTACAATGCTTTCTACATTTCTTTATTACAATGATTAGAAGATAATTAATATTACTTCGCAAATTAATTGATGTGACTCCATTCGGTCAGTCTGGCCATTCAGGGCGAAGAAAAGCCGTGAAGGAAAAGGACCATAAATTCAACATAATTTTTATTGTATTCTTTAAAAATGTTAGTCCAAGATTATTACTATATTACTTCTGGAGATTTTCTCATGGCAGACTTATGGCACTATTTTTGCATATATTTTACTTTGTAGTAATTGTGACTACTAATGAGATAAAATAATTTGCGTAATATCGATAAATTTTTTTTCAAGAGACAACTGTTGCTCAGGCTGGAATGGTACTGTACTCTTCTCTTCAAGAACGAGGAAACAATTTTAAACTCTCCCTTCTCGTAAACTTTGAATGTATGGATGAAAGATGTAATCAAAACTTCGAGCATTCGTTCAATTTTACTTTTTTGGAACAATATTATTAATTTTTGTGCCGATACTCTGTTTTTTTTTGTTACAAGTGGCTTCTAGTTCATAGCATACAGCCTCTATATTTCAAGCTAATTTTATTCATAGAAAAAATTAAATATCCTTTATTTCGGTGATGCCTTGTGTTATACATTATAACTTTTACATAGCATTTTCGATAACATTCAGTTTTGGTTTTCGAGATCGAGATAGAGAAATTGTCTTCGAGAAAAACATTGAGACGAGAGTTTATTTCTCGTCTCGATGATCAATAAAAGAAGGCTTTTATTAAAGGATTTCTAATTTTGGAGCGAGTGATCTCATCGGAATAAACTCCTCGAACGATTCTGAACAAAAAACGTTGAAAGCGTTAGAGAAAAAATGTTCTAATGATATACTTTCTAATGAGCCACTCATGGAAACACTTTGTATATTATTATGATCCTGGATCTTCACTAACGTTTCGTTCTGATACTCATAAAGGATGTTTTTTTGAATTTATGAAGAAAAATTGCATCTTTTACGATGAAAATGTTACTTATGACTAGAGAATACGACATATTCTCAGGAATTCATCAAGATCTGAATATTGAGTTGAGGAAAAATGACTATTGTTTTATAAAATGCTTATTTTATTGTATATCGTGATTTAATAGGATAGGAAAACCCATTCTTGCAAATACAAAATGGCGGATGCGTCGGAACAAAACGCCAAATATTTATGCACGCGGAATATGCTGAGAAGTGTTAGTTTACTGAATAACACTCAATATATCATAGTGTAGGAAGGCATAATGGATGAAATGGAAAGTATGTCAAACCTGCCAATTTCATTGAATTTATTTATCCTCTTGTCATCAATTATATGTATTTATGATTTTGAGGTCTGTTCGCCAATTTGCATGAAAATTAAATCTGTGTTTTTTTAACTTATAACTACATTGAAATTCGATCGGAATATTCTGTTTTTGGAAAGAGTGGGAATGTAAAATTTCGATACCCAGAAGTATTTGGTGGATTTTGCCATAACTAATCTAACCAGTGATACATGTTTTTTAGGGAAGCAAGGACTTAGGGTAGATCTCTCATTCAAATTCGTTGCTGAATGAGTCACCTATTCACGTATTGACTCCGCCAAACTCAGTGTACCTTCTTGATTGAATGGTTTGGCTATCTCATTTTCATATGAACTCCACTATTTTCTGCATGAATCCTCAAGCTTTAATTTCCCAATCAAGTAGTAGATATCAATTCGATCTGATCTGTATATTCGGAAATATTAGAAAAACATAATTTTGACTGAGTACCTATAGGTTTCTATACGGAATCCTCCTAATTAAGCAACAAACCTACTCTACAAATATCGATTCTCCAAGTTAATTTCCTTCTTATCTTGAACACAATACCTCCTGAAATAATCTTCTTGGAGACTTGATACTTGAAGAGTATCTTTTGAGGTAATCTACAAAGGCTAAATTCTCGAATCGGTAAAGTTCACCCAATGTTCCGCACGCCCGTTCAAAATTTCATTATTTTCCCAGTAGGAATTTCAGAAATAAAGATCGAATAGAAATGAATCCAGAACTTGATTGGAAAATTAAAGTTTGAAAGTTCATGCAGAAAATAGTGAGGATCATATGATATAAAGTATTTGGAGATAATTCGTAATTATGTTCTAATAGTTCTAATCATCACGAAATTCTCCAAAAATCACACATTTTTTCCGAATATCAATCGCTGAAACTAAAATTTGAATCGATGTTGTGAAAAAGTGACTACAAGATCTGCTCCGAAATTCATTGAAATCTGATCAAATAAAATTTTTCAAGTCAAAATTGGAAAATTTTAGAATATGAGTTTTTTTGAAATTTTCTACCTGTGAGATCCTCCCAAAATTTTGCAACTGTTCTATATACGAACTTCAATGAAGTGACCTCGAACTCTGAATCTGATCATTTCAGTTTTTCTGGAAATATTAAAGAAATAACCTCGAAATTTGAAGAAGCAATTACATAAATTGGACATATTTCTTTTCAAATTCCTCCTAAAATGAATATCGTATCAAACTGAAATTTGAAGCACTGCTCTTAGATATTGACTTGCCGGTTTTTGCCGAGTTACATTCGAAACTGATGAATAGTTTCCGAAAAACCAATTTGGAAATTTTCGGAATGAATCATTCTTTACATTGCGCGTCAGCATTCTTCAAGTAGTCACAATTTTTTTTCTTGTCGTGTCAGTACCTACTTAAAAGAAAAAAATTTCGGGCAAAAGTTGGAGAATTTACCAGAAAAAATTCGTTTATATTTTAACGATCCCCCAAAAGTTTTGCATCAAGTTGTGCGTTGGTATTCTTCAACTAATTACGCTGCTTCAATCTGATCGCATTAATACATTTTTGAATATTCAGGAACTTACCTACAAAGTAAGCTCACACCCTGCCAGACGAAATTAAATTTAACTACGAATTCTTTTACAGGCAGTCCAACCCGATCGTTTAAGATCATTTCCGGTTCAAATTCGAAAATATCAGACATTTTGGCTTGAGCAAAACGATTTGGCGCTGTTTCCCATCGCATAAAATTTCTTTTGAATGCAAATATAGTTTTGTGGCATGTGAAAGATATGAAAGATATATAAATCTTGTCAACAATACTTTCTACAACCACCTTGTCATATGAAGGGTGTTTCAAATTGCTCTTTTTTTCAAGAATAAATTAAATATAGATGGCGCACTGCTTTCGTCTGGGTATTTTGACATTTAAGAGGTGTGATGTATGACATTTATAAAAATGGCTTCGTACACGAACAACGCGTTCAAATTGTTGAATTATTTTATGAAAATCAGAGTTCTGTGACGAGTGTTTTTAGAAAATTACGTGAATTTTATGGTTTACACAATCTTCCACTTCAAAGCACTATTGGATGAAATATTAAAAAAGTGTTAATACAGTCGTAGCGGTTGTTCACTAAAAAATATTGATTTGGTTCGTGAAAGTGTTGCTGAAGACCCTGGAATGTCCATTAGACGACGTTCAGAACAAGTTGGACTTAGTGGGTCCACAACATGGCGTATTTCACACAAGAATTAAGCTCTGAAGGCATATAAGGTCCAAATAACACAGGAACTAAAGCCATTAGATCATTTAAAACATCGTTCATTTTCAATCATCGTCAATCGTCGTTCATTTTCGTCAATTTCATCAATGAACACAGCTGATTTTTCTCAAAAAGACATGAATTCAGATGAGGCACATTTTCAACTTGGTTGCTCTGTTGATAAACATAATTTTCGTATCTGGGGTGAGGAAAATCCACGAATTATTCATGAGAAACCTATGCTGCCTAAAGGAGTCACTGTTTGGTGTGCATTATAGTCAGGTGGTGTAATTGGTCCTTACTTCTTTTGAAACTGCTGCTGGTGAAGCTGTAACTGTCAATGGTGATCGATTCCGTCGGATTATAATCGAATTTTTGTGGCCTGAATGAATGATTTGGATCTAGAGGACATTTGGTTTCAACAGGATGGCGCTACACTTCACTTTGCAAATGACACAATTAATTTATTGAGATGAAAATTTCCCGGACGAATAATCTCAAGAAACGGTGATGTCAATTAGCCCCCAAGAACATGTGATTTGACACCGATGGACTATTTTCTTTGGGTTATGTGAAAAGCCAGGTCTCCCAGGATAACCCACAAACTAAAGGATGAAATTATTCGTGTCATAAGTGAGATAGAGCCTCAATTATGTCAAAATATCATTGAAAATTTTAACAAAAGGGTGGACGTGTGTAGAGCAAGCGGAGGCCATTTGACAGATATTATTTTTCGTAAATAAGTGTTATAGCTGATACTTCAATTACATATAAAAAATTCTCGAAAATGAATGCAAATTTTGGGTTTTATTTATTCTTAATAAAAAACGCGAAATTTGAAACACCCTCTAGATTGCCAATGCGAATTCAACGTGAACAAAAGGTATCTATCTAATTCATCTTTGCTTTGAAGATTCATAACTTCATATTTCTGTCGCTGATCTGCTTTAGTAAATATTCATAAAAATTCATCTGGCATATCTGGATACAGCCCTGCCGTGTCATCTGCCAACCGTAACCACGCTGAGGAAAAGTTGCTTTTCTACATGAAGATGATTCCTAGATTCAACGTACAATTCTGTCTTCGATTCAGTGGAGAAAGAAACCATAAACCACAGACCTGAACAGATGAACTTCTGATGATACTGTGAAGGAATTGAGAATTACACTGATTCTTCATACCTGGGGGACTTTTCTTTTAATAATTTCATACTGGATAGCTTCGATAATTCATTCAGTTTGATCTTTCTTGAAACCGTTAGATTTTATATCGAAAAAATTCTAATTCTAGAAAAGCTCTGGCGTGAAGTCAGCTTTTTCACTCATGTTCGAATTTGTTGCTAAGACTAAGTTAGAGTGTGATTCTTTATCTTTTATGATAGAGTTTCAATATTGGGTAGTGCTATTTTCACGAAATTCATGGATTTGAAGTTTCAACAAGAACTTAATGCGATCGTACAAATAAGTGCTGAAGTTCGGCCCAAACCTGCCTGCACTTTTGTGAATAATGGGATGACAAAATTTCAAATACGTTGATCTTATTAATGTTGGAAGGATTTTGTATTCTTGTTCATTCTGCTCAAATATCTAATCTTTTCTTTCGGAAGTCCTACCTGTGTTTACGATCGACCTGATCTGATCGAATTTTTCGAGAAATTTACAATTAAAAGTTTCAGATCACCATATACCATTTGTCAGATTTTTCTATAACTAACTCAACCAATAATATAATATTTTTTTTATGAAAGCACGGACTTGAGGTCAGTAGCTTGTACGAGCCTATTCAGAATCGTTGCCAAAGGAGTCACCTATTCACTTATTGACCCCGACAAACGCAGCTCTACTTCTTGGTGGAAAGATCTGGCGATATTCTTTTCATATGGCTTCACGAAATTCTGCATGAATCTTCAAGCTATCATTAGCTAGACCTTTGTATTGTAGCTTGATTTATAAACTTGACGTTACCGTTCCGTTCGCAGTTGACGTTCCCGTTCAAAGATGAAATGTGCGAAATGCTGCGGCAGTTGACAGTAACGCTGGATTCATGAACTGGATGTTCCCGTTCCCGTTCGCAGTTGACGTTCCCATTCCCGTTCGCAGTTGACGTTTCCGTTCAAAGTTAAAATGCACCAAATGCGCAGGGGCATTAATAAAGTCCGCAGCAGCATCAGCCGACTATTTGTGTGCCGCTCTTCTGCTTTTTCCACTGACGTTCATGTTTCATCTTTTGACGTTTCCGTTCGGATCTTAACCAATATAGTGAGGTTAGGTTAGGATGCACTTATAATTCAGAGATTAGTTTGTTTATTGATAAGTTACGCTTGGTTTGGTGACATTCTTCCAACTTTAACAAAGGAAACCCAAATTCATAGGATATTTGACCTCTATAAAATCAAATAAACGCGAACTGGCCAAACGGTGAACGTCAAGTTTATAAAAGGGGTATAGTTCGTTTCGAACCGCCAGCAGCTAACGGGAACGTTAGCAGGAACTTCAGCTGCGAACGGGAACAGGAACGAAAAGTTTATAAATCCAGCTTAATGTTGGTTTGCCACGCTCATATTTTTTCCCGCTGACGTTCAATATTTTATGTTTTCACTTTACAATTGGGGTTTCGAACAATACAGCGAGGTTAGAATGCACTTATAATTTTGAGTACAGCTTGTTTATTGATAAGTTACACTTGGTATGGTTAGGTCGTATCAAATCAATAAAAGAAAACCTAATTCACAGGTTATTTAACTGTTATAAGACCTCATAAGAGTGAACTGGTCCAACGGCGAGCATCAGGTTTATAAATTGCAAAGTTTCGAGTCTCTGAATCATTCCTTTGCAAAGTTATCACGTTGACATCCGGTCTCAGGTCAAGTTCAGAATGCACAAATTCCGCCAAGAGGTTGAGAATATAAACGCATTTGGAATACAGTCATTTTAATATTTACAAAAAACAGATCAGGTCGAAAAACAGCATGGGCCATTTGAAAACACAAATTAGGCTTGGTAAAATACCTGAAATCATAACTTTGAATTTCTATTTTTCCAATTTCGCACGATCACGAGTTTTCGGCATTCCAATATTTCCATACTATCAGATATTTCCAAACCAGCGGATATGACGCAGTTTATCCATTGATGTGAAATAAATTTCGTCTTAGAACACCCCTTTATGTATTTACTTATATGAAAACTGCCAACAGTTCCGTCTAGGTTTGGGGTCCCACAGATGAAATTCTGTTTGTGATCCAGCATTTTCGAACTATTTCTTCAGAATTAGTTCCGAACTAGAATGGGCGCAGAAATGTGAATTGGCGCAGTTCCGAATGAGTTCCAGACAGTGAAGGTTGATTCTCACTATACGTCCCGTAGCCTTCCGGCATCTCTTCCGTATGATTTAAGTCAAAATTTAGTAGGCAAAAATGTCAAATGTATAGTGTGCATACATTAGTTCATTTATTTCATACTGTACTGTAATGTGCCATGATACATTACATCACTCGGCCGGTAAAGTAACTTTACCGGACTGGTATATTTTAACGAACACATGAACGATTTTTATTACAATTTTAGCATAAAAAAATAAATAAACCACATCCGCATCCAAGAAGTAAGCCAACATAATGTTTTCATTTAGGATTTTCTCCACATTGTAAGTTTTGCGCCATTCACAGAATAAATATCTCGTATTCCTTTCGATATCGTCCGGAAGACTTGGCCGGGATAAGTTTCGCCGTCACTACAGAACTTTTTTTCAAAATCTTGAGTCCATTTTATTTGAAATTATTCAAAACCAAAAATTCAAAACGATGCTAAACTGGCAGACAAGACAATCAATAAAAAAATCTTTGTTACTGTTAACAAACGATTCAAAGCATACTACATTATCACCCTAAATTAATGGATGGTTTTACATCATGTACTGACACATTACTGACACCTTCAAACTACCTGAATAGACAGAAAAACAAAAAATTAGATGTATGAAATAAAACGTTGTACGATACACGGCCGTGAAATGACGTTAAAAAACTCGTCTAGAAATTCCAGACTCGTCCTTTAATGAGCCATTTTCCGGCCTTGTAACGTAAATTACCATTACACCTTTTAATATTTTACGGAAAGGATACTGGAAGGTTACGGAACGTATAGTGAGAATCAACCTTAACAGAGCTGGGTGTTGGAGCCAGTGTCTCCAACATCTCTGGCCGGAATCACGGCGTTGCCACTTTCAAATTACGGTATATTACGGTAGATTCGAGAAAACCGAAAATGATATATAAGGTAGAAATACGGTGACCAATTTTCAATCATTATTTGATCAAAAAAGAAAGCTTGTATCTTTTAGCGAAAAGCAGTTTCTATTTCGAAGCACTTGTAAATCGAGAACCAGATTTGAAGGAATATCTTAATCATTATATTCAGTTGTTTAATCTAATTATTTGTGATGCTGATGTTTATTCATTTTCTCTTCATTACGTACGTATGGAGATTTTCCTCATTACCTAACTCTGGATTGGAAAGAATTCATTTATTAGTTTCACTTATGATATTTTCATATTTTAACTGTAAAATGAAATAATATGGGTATTGTTCCCCAACTTTTCGTTTGTAGGTATTCCCAATTCCAAAACAACCTGTATTGGGCTGAAATATCAGCTTTTAAATCAAAACATCATCCCTTTAATCTCGTTATATTCAAATCCTAACGGAGATCCGATCCAAATTGATTCAAGCTCGATTATCAATCGACGATATTTTTACAGTTATCGCACTGTCACTGATATAAGTTTTATGACGCCCTCACATGGAAAATCATTAGATTAGAACCAAAAATAGAATGTACCTGGTTGGATGCTTATCACCTTACTTACCTTCAAGCGATATAATAAATATGTGTCCAACACGAGCCCTTCAAAAATATCAGTTAGGTATGCAAAAATGCCAAAGATCTGTGGGGTTTTCCCTAATACTGCGAATAACTGTGATGAAGTGGATCTCTCTTTCGAGATATAACTGATATTTTTGAAATACTAGAAATTTGAGGGTTGTTCGTACGAGTATAGGGAATAAGAAGAGAAATATATGTGCTGATGATTATAATAATGGAATGAATATACAAAATTTCTGAGGACAGCCAATCTATCAATTCACCAAGTGATACAAGAATTGCGAGAAATCTTAGGATAATTCTGAAAATATTGAATTATATGTTGAACATTTATTGAATTGGGCTGAAATATTCGATGAATAAAATTGGCATTCAGTAATTGACGGTTTTTAATTTCTAATTCATACTACGAAATGACATGAATTCGTATTTTCCTCTATAGCATTTTCCAGGAAATCGGTAAAATTGAAATTACGGTAGAATATGTCACCGTAATTGCCCTTCTACGGTAGACGGTAGATTTTGGGCAGCTTCGCATAAATTACGGTGACAATGGAGACACTGGTTCGAGCCAACCTAAAGTTTTAAGGACTCTTCACCACATAAATACGGCCCTGCGTATAAAGTAAGTTCGCACGGGGTAGTGACTTCAGGCTCACCATGCGTAACTGACCATCTCATAATTAGGTATACTTGGTTTGGTAGCATTGTGGAAAATGCCTTCGATCAAGAAACAGTAATGAACGCTATACGGTAGTGCACTATATAATGATCTCGAATAATATTATTTTTGTATCGTTAATCGTTACAGCATAAAGTAAGTGGAGAAAGAGGATGGGTATTAATGATGTTTGGTGGAAACTTTTTTGCTCTGCGAGATTTATTTATTTGTTCAGTCTTTATTTCTAAATAGTCTCCATAAAATATATACGAGCTGAATAAATTATTGAAGGTTTTAATGTTATCCGGTGAATTATGAATATTTTTGCTCGCATGTTCTGGGGAACAGCGTGCTATCGTTTTGTCCAAATGTCTGTAATTTTAAAATTTTGAGCCGAATATGTTCTTAAACGACTAGGTTGGACTCGCTGATGACGAATCCGGTGTCAACATCGATTCTGTCCGGCCGCTCGCGCATTGGAATAAGGCGGTTAAGTTCGTTAATGGGACCAATCGGTGGAACAGTTTCGGAGTTATGGCAATTTGAAAATTTGAGATTAATGCCCTGATATTTCAGGAACTATGTATATCATTGGCTGGATTTTACCCACTCATGAAGTCGGCCTTCGCAATCGAAATCCAAACCTACTCTACAAATATCAAGTTTCTAAGCTGTTTCTTTTTGAAGTTCTTGTGTTTACGGTAGGCCGTACCGTAACTTCCGGAAGAAACTACTTAGAAAGTCGATATTTGTAGAATAGGTTTGGGGCTTGATTACGGAGATTAAATTCGTGAATGGGTGAAATCCGCCCAATGATTCCGTACATATACCCATTCAAAATTTTATTTTCCCAATATTTCCAAAAATACAGCTGAGATCGAATTGAAATCTAGTACTTTATCGAAAAAAACCTAAAAAATCACTGCAGTTAAGGTGGCAGCTCATGCGCGCATGTTCAAATCCGTTGCCCAAGCGGTCATCTCCATTGAACATGCCCGCAAAAGCTGCTGCCCTCACGGCAGTGCTTTTCTGGGTTTTAGTTGTACAATATTGAGTGGTTTTTCTCGATATCGTTGTTTTTTTCGAAATATTTACAAAAATACCAATTCAATCATGAGGAAATTAGGCAGCTTGTTTTGAAAATGCTGATGGACAACTTTGTACAGAATTTCGTGATGATCGTGTCAAAAAAGAATTTGAAAAAATTTCCAAATTTTTTTTTCAAATATTCAATATTCTGTGATCTTCTTTTCATATAATCCTCATAAAATTCTGTATGAACATTCGAACTGTCATTTTTCGAAGATTCGATCCGATTTGTATTTTTGAATATATTGGAAAAATTTTGAAAGGGTATACCTACAGAATCATAAGGCGGATTTTACCCATTCACGAATTCGACCTTCATAATTAAGGTCTAAACCAACTCCACAAATATCGAGTTTGTAAGTTGTTTCTTTCGGAAGTTATTATGTTCACGGTCGGCCGTAACTGAAGTGAAGTCAGCAGCTTTTGTGCGCATGTTCAAAGGATATCACCAAAAGTGAATATGCGCGTGAAAGCTGATACTTCCCGTCAGTGCTTTTCTACGTTTTTTCTTCATTGCAGACATCTGTTTCTACTCTGACCAATTCGAGTTCTTCCATCTCATGTAGAAAATAAAATGCAGAGGTTTTAGTATACTTCTCTTAGATATTCCTTTTTCAACTGTTAAGTAATTATTTCGGTTTTCCACTCTTGATAGACTTTCACAAAATAAAATTAGGACTTTTATTACTTCAGAAAGAAAATAATCCAAAATCGGTTAGCAAATAAATATTGTGTTTTTCTGTCTGAAAGCTTCTCGTAAAGCCTCATTGGTACGAAGCATTGACTGATCAACCAAACCCAATACTTTTTGGAATAATCCATTTAGAGACTGGATTTCAAGCTAGGGAAAGGGCTCAGTTTCAAAGGACGATTTTTTAATGAATAATCATAATCATATCCTCCCAATATTTTCCAAAATACCGGTCTGATTCGGCTGAGAGATAGGTGGATAGTTAGAAGATCTTGTCTTTCAAATAACTCCTCTATTTTCTGTAAATTTTTCACCATTGAAATTGAGGTTTATCGTTGTTGAGGCCGCTGTTGAGGAATAATGGAGCTGTCTTTACGGCCAATGGAATTTTGTTATTGAAAGGCATGCGATGGTTGAATAAAAATAAAGTTACGAGACAAGACTCCCATGAATCTTGGAGGAACATCACAAGTTTTTCATGGAACTCAAACCTAGTAAAATAGCAATTATCTTAGGTTAACAGTTAATCTCATAAGGGAGATACTTGAAATTCTCAGAGTAGGATGCATACTCGAATATGCGGTCTCTCTGTTTCAGAAATATAACCGTGTGAAGGTCAGCCTTTGAATCTACTGTAAAGAAAAAAACATCCATAAGAAACGACCTAGAGGCCAAAAGAGACAAGCTCTTGACTTCCTAACATTGCTTTTCTAAATATTTCTACTTTTGTTTTGTATAAAATATCACATTTTTCACTGAGTATTTTGGAAATATTTGAGGTTTGATTATTGTTCATTTTATGAATTTAATGAGAAACCGTCGTTTGCCTGCTACTTCTGAGCAATAGGTAATCATGTGTATCAAACATCAAAAAGCCTTCAATTTCTCCAGACTTATACTAGCATGAACAGAAACAGGGCTTTCCGGAAAGATGAGCATAATGTATCTACTCTCAAAGAGAAACTCTAAAAAGTTAAAAGAAGAAGAGATGAAATGAAGATTTTTATGCTTGTTATCTCACCGTACAACTCAATTCATCTGATATTAACAACTGTAGCGTGAAATGGTGCTGGCGGAAACAGTCCATTCAAAGATGGGAACCAGAAGTCATTTGTTGCGAAATAAATATCAACAAAGAAATTTATTTCCCTTTTACTGTTATTACAGACCGCACGATTACGTTTTTGAATTCGTGAAATAGACGTGAACCATTTCACTTAGATAACCGTTAGTTTGATCTTATGAAACGCTAAGATTCGCTCTACCTTTTTTATTTCTCGGCATGTTATGTCGGAAATAAAATTCGATTCGCTAAAAGAATAAAACCAAAATGAGTTACTGGATGTAGAAGATTCCGATATGCTCATTGTTAATTTCATCTCCACGGTGGAATTTTTGCCGAAAATACGAGATGTCTTAGTTAAAATTAAACCAGTCAAAAACTGTAGTAGCACTGACGTGAGGTACGGAGCATCAATACGCTCGTTGTCAAAGCAGTATTTCTTGAGAACAAGGATACTGAGGAAAAACAACGGAATTCGAGAAATTTTTTCCCAATATTTCTTGAAATAAAAATCAGATCGACCTGGAATTTTGTACAATGTTGTTGAATATTGTGCCAAATTTCAATGAAATTTGATGGATAGTTGAGGAAATTTGTTCTTTTACTTCTAGAACTTTTAACGCACTTGTTCGGGGAAACATCGCGATATGGTTTCTTCACAATGTCTGTAATTTTTGTATTTTGAGCTGAAATTGGTCTTAAACGACTAGGTTGGACTCACTGATGAAGAATCAGTGATCAAATTTGATTATATCCGGCCGGCCGACAGGCAGTACGTGTGAAATTTTCAGGTAAGTTTTGATCCTGAATATCCTGGTTGAATTCGTTAACCGGCCAAATCTGCCGAATGGTTTTTGTGTTATAGCCATTTGAAATTTTGATTTGAATTAAACTTGGTTGGTAGATGAACAGTATCAATAAAAATAATTAGACATAGAAAAATTTGAAGCAAATTTTTTTTTTAAATTTTCATATATGTCATTTAAATTTCACTGAAATCTCCAATTCGTCATTCGAAAACTTTTATAACCTTACCATGGAGTTTGTCACAGACCTTGAGGTCACTTTTCAACAACACTACCTACTTTTATCAAATTTCGTAATTCAATCGGATATTCATCTTGGGCGAAAATATATTCAATTTCGTGTTGATTTCATCGACATCATTATTGATTATTCCCGAAATAACTCAAAAAATACCTATATATCCGATCATCTATAGTAAGGGTATGTATATAAGCGGGATCACAAGATGGATTTCAAGTATTTAGAGGTCCAAACTTGCTCTAAAATTATTAAGTCTCCAAGCAGATTATCTCTGTGCTTCTTGTGTTCACGATCAGTGGTTAGGCCAGGCGTAAAGAGGGAAACGAGGATAAATAACCCTCTGAGACAGAACTTGACATGGAAAATATTATATATTCATTCAATGCAAAAACTACCACACAATACAAGAAGTTAGACCAAATTGACCACACTAGAATAAATCGAACGATGTTGAACGAGTAGGTCGAAATCTGATGACGAATCCGGTGTCGAAATCGATTCTATCGAACGGAGCAAGCTAGCGACTTTCAGACTAGGTCGCGCATAAGAATGCAGAGGTTGAGTTTATTGATGGGCAAAATGGTTTCGAAGTTATAGTTTGAACTTTTGAGATTTTCTCCTCAATTTCTCAGGAATTGTTTGAGCGATTATATTGAGACGTAGTTGTTAGTTGAAGCACACCGACGTGCAACTAATTGTAAGATTTTGATGGGACCGTACGATTAGTTTACTTATTGAAAAAATTAAGGAATTTTTCTTCAAGGAATTTTTTTTCAGGAAAATATTCAACAAGGTCTAACGAAATATCCTCGATATCTCTTTTATTTTTGGAATAACTCGAAAATAATGATCCAATCATGATAAAACGTGGTGCCTATTTGAAAATGCAGATGCAATTTTTTACGGAACGTCGGCCGTTTGGACGAATATAAGTACAACTTTGAAATTTGTAGCATAGGATTGGTGCTTGCTTAAGAATTCTTGAAAGAGTAGAATCCGCTCAATAAATTTGTAGATATACACCTGCAACATTTTTTCAGCCCAATGTTCCCAGAAAATACCGACTGAACCAAATTGAAACTCAGCACTTGACTGAAAAATGAAAGATTGAAGGTTCATGCAAAATTTCATGGGGACAATTTGAAAAGAAGATCCCCAAATCTTTTCTCCATTAAGCTGCGTTTGGTGGGGTCTATAAGTCGAAAGATGACTGCTGTGGCAACGAATTTGAACATGAGCGAAATAGCGCCTGACTTCGAGTTAGCGCGTTTCTAGAATTTTTCTGATAATTTATTGTTTATCTTATTTCAATGATGCTTTACTATTTACACAAGTTTTCTGAGAAATATAATGAATTATCCTGAACACCATTGAATCTTCTTCTTTCGATAATTGTACACAGATATTCAAACAACTAATAAGAACGTTTCTTTATAATACGGGAGATTGAACAAATTAACTTTGAATGGGAGATTTCTGTATTGAGAAAATCATAATGTGAACGTGAATGCAGGAAGAGACATTTAATTAGCCGTAAAACTCCATAACAATCAAATTCTATAAATAAACGTACAGACAAATAAAAGGGGAGAAAAACTAGTGGGATATTTCCATACCACGGATTGTGCAAATTTGAATCGAAACGAAAATGGCACTTCTATATAGGAAAATTTCGATTTCCCACATTAATCCTAACGAAAGATGTTTGATCATGTAAAATCATTCAAATTCAATTCTTATGCAAATATCAAAAATTCTCACAGTGGTTGCTTTCTCGAACCACAACAGGAAGCGTACCTATATTATTGCCAAGAGAATAACATAGACGTCATCTTCATTCAATTCCATATCTGAGATATAAAGCGGCAAAGCTTGAAACGAAATTTAAAAAACCAGTTTCTCTTCAACGAAGCGGACTATGCATCAACACTGGTTAGAAAAATAATAATGACAAGATGATCGAGCTTTTTTCCTCTTCTTCAGACCATTAGACAGGCTGTGAATATGATTCAAGAACTTCATCGCGGTATGAAGAATTTCACAGAAATGCAACGCTGAATTTCATTAATATACTCTGGTATGAATTGATGGTACATTGTTTTAATGTGTGCGGCTGTTATGTTATGTTATTCTCGTTTCAGAGTTCCATAATACACTTTTATGATTTCTGGGTTTCTGGACAGCCGAACGTAATAAAATTAGATTCATTTTATAGGGGAACGAGATAGCAAGGATAGAAATTCATTTCATTCGGGGGAACCACGTCAAAGATACAAATTAAAGACGGTTTTTTTTGAAATTTCAACAGCCTGTATCTTTTTACCGAGGAAGAATCGTAAACAAAAAAAGTGTTTTATTTGAAGAGAGGAACCTGGGGTTGAAATCACTGTACAACAAAGACTCACTCTGTATATGATTAATTTTTCATTCAGATAGGTTACCGTAAGGGTCCAGCTCCAAGGGCCGAATTGGGGTTTCTCATGCCGTCCAACAGATTTTCGTGATATTCATGTTTTCAGAATAAGCGGCCAAGGAAAAAACTAGCTTAATATTGTGCAGGAATGAAAGACCTAGAAGTGGTTAATTTTGCGTTCACATAGGTTACCTCTAATAAAGGCCCAGCTCCAAGATCCGAATTGTATGATCCCATGCCGGCCGAATAGATTTTCGTGATTTTCATATTTTTCGAATAGGCGGCTAAGAACGAGTTTGAGTTTTCATCGAGCATAGAGGAATGAATGATCAATAAGTATTTAATTCAGGGTCCAACTCCTAGGGTCAAATAACAGGTTCTCATGCCAGCTGAATTTATTTTCGTGATTTTCGTGTTTTCAGAATAGGCGGCCAAAAAAAACTTAGTTAATAATATGCAGGAATGAAAAAGCGATAAAAAGGCAATTTTTCCCATGCCAGCCGAATAGATTTTCGTGATTTTCATGTTTGCCGTATAGGTGGTCAAGAATGAATTTAAATCCATATTATAGAGCACCAAAAGAGCTATGAATCATGAAATTTTCGTACACATTGATTACCTTTAAGGGTCCAGCTCCGAGATCGGAATAGTTGGCCAAAAATAAAACTGGGTCATGTAATGGAAGAAACGACTTACAAACTCGATATTTGTAGGGTAGGTTTGGGGCTAAATTATGAAGGTGGAATTCGTGAATGGGTAAAATTCGCCAATATTTCCAAAAATACAGATTACATCGAATTGAAATCCGGTGGTTTATCGAAAAATACCTAGAAAAGCAGCTTTTACGAGCACGTTCAAAGGATATCATCTAAGTGAACTTGCGCGCAAAAGCTGCTGAATTCACGTCAGTGCTTTTCTAGGTTATATTTTGAAATATCGCGAAAAAAGAATTTTGGATGTGTTATCTGCGGAATCAATAGGGTGCATTCTATACATCCCCGAATTCGCCCTTCGTAATTGATGTCAAAACCTACTCTATAAATATCGAGTTTCTCAGTTGTGTCATTTGGAAATAATTGTGTTTACGATCGTCCGATAGGCAAGGGTGAGTTACTGACGAGAAATTGAAAGAGAAATTGATTGAAAAGTTTCAGGATGGTCCTGAAGCTTCCTTATTCTGAACGCTGCAATCCAATATAGTCCGTAAAAGAATAGTAAAAATGACACCGATCGACGCAAACGTTCCAAAATTATGATCGATTGAATTTTTGGCTGAATTTTTTAAATCGCCCTACACGAATTGGATGAAAAACACTCTGGGGTGGTTTAATATTCTCATTGAGATCCTTTATATGGGGTGGGAGAATGTACAGGGTGGGCAAAATTCGTTGTCTACTGAAGGGATCTCGAGAACTATAGCAGCTAGAAGAAAGCTGATAACACATTCTCGAACTCTTTTTTCCTGACTAATCCGAATCTGAAAACAGATCCAGCTTATCGTTCATAGAACTTGAGTTATGAGCGAAAATTGACAAATTGTCATTTTCGATAATGCTGAATAACTAGCTTGTTTGAACTCGTATTCGAAATCTGTTGATACATTCTACAGGCACTCTTATCTTGCAACAAAATTTTTGCTGATTTCAAAAATGTATCATATCATGTCGCTATTTACATGAATATTATATGACACAATTGTCAATACTTTTTTTCTGCTTTCCTTTTCACTGTTGAATTATGAGTAGGCTGACGTTGCCATAGCGACGATTGAATATGCATTATCTTTGTGTGAACTTACGCCTCTATGATTGGAATCAGCGATTGCTGAATAAATACTTTTATGGTTAATTTGTCATAGTTCTTAAGATAAGCAATAAAAAATCTGTTTATTATTCCTAATGACCCGAAATTTTGCTGATCTCAAGAACTATGACAAATTAACCATAGAAATATTTATTCAGCAATCGCTGATTCCAATCATAGAGGCGCAAGTTCACACAAAGTTAATGCATACTGCCAACTCATAATTCCACAGTGAATAGAAAAGCAGGAAAAAAGTAATGAATATTTTCTCTTGTAATATTCATGTGAATAGCGACATATGATACATTTTTGAAATCAGCAAAAATTTTGTAGCAAGATAGGAGATCTTTTGGCTATAGTTTACGTTTGAAAAATCCAAAATCCTTCTCATTTCCCGAAAATGGCTGGATTGAAAAATTCAGTCATATTATATTTGAATTACTCCTAAAAAAGTGCCTGTAGAATGTATCAACAGATTTCGAATACGAGTTCAAACAAGCGAGTTATTCAGCATTATCGAAAATGACAATTTGTCAATTTTCGCTCATAACTCAAGTTCTATGAACGATAAGCTGGATCTGTTTTCATGATTCACCCTATACGGGAACACCGTGTATAGAAATCTACAGACACTACAGGATTCAAGCATGATATTCTTCTTTGGAAAGCTAACATCAGCTCTATGAAAAAGTTAACTTTCTTCTTGTAAAAACACCTGCTGATTAGTCCTAGTGTTTTGTAGAACGCTCCATCAATAGTGCGTAAGAAAACAAAAGATACCATCTCCTGGGCACCTTCTCCGTGGCTTCTTCGCCCCAGTGGAGCGAATCTCCACCAACTTATTATGCACCAGGCATTGCTCATTGACTTTCAGTCGGATTTGAGAAAATATGACACGAATGCAGCTATGCTATAAGATGTTTATCATTTTTATGGAAGAAGTAATATTATTGTACAAAATAGGGAAGTAGTGATTCTACCCAACAGTACTTGACTTCGGAGTTGATCTCTAGGACATTTTGCATGAACATTCAATCTGACACTTGATAAGCAAGTTCCAGATTTCAACGCGCTCGCATTTATTTTTTTAGAATATTGTGAAATTGATATCGAAAAAATGGAAACCATTCAGATATGACAGACATTCAATAAAAAAAAAAACTCCTGAGAAACACTGATGTGAAGTCAACATATTTTTTCCCAATATTTCAGAAGATGAGTATCAGAGTTGATGGATCGAGAAGGTTTCTTAATTCCTAATAGTACGATCCTGATAAAAACCTAGAATAGCACTGCCGTGAAGGCAGCAACTTTTGCGCACATGTTCAATAGAGATGACAGCTTTGGCAACGCATTTGAACATGCACGCAAATCTGCTGCCTTCATGGCAGTGCTTTTCTAGGATTTTTCCGATAAAGTACTGGATTTCAATTCGATCTTATCTGTATCGGAATCATTGGGCGGATTTTACCCATTCACTAATTCGACCTTCGTAATTAAGGTCCAAACCTACTCTACAAATGTCGAGTTTCTAGGTTGTTTCTACCGGAATATTGTGTTTACGGTCAGCCATTAGGCCGACCGTAAACATGGAACAATGAAAGCTTTTTATTTGTAGATCGAGTTGTAGATTATCGAAGTGACAATAATCACCTAAATTTGCCTACAATATAATTCAAAGCCTAGAAAAGCACTTTGGCAACGAATTTGAACATGCGGGCTAAAGCTACTGACTTCCCGTCGATGCTTTTCTATGATTTTTTCGATAAAGTACTTGATTTCAATTCGAGCTAATCTGTGGTTTTGGAAATAGTGGGAAAATAAAATTTCAAATGGGTATATCTACGGAATCATTGGGCGGATTTTACCCATTCACGGCTTGGACCTTCGTAATTAAGCCCCAACCCCTTTCTGAGTCGTTTCTCTACAGGTTATTGTGTTAACGGTCGGCCTGACGAAAGCTGAATTCGTGAATGGGTAAAATCCACCCCAGATATACCAATTCAAACTTTTATTTTCCGAACTAATACAGATTAGATCGAATTGAAATCCAGTACTCCATCAAAAAATGAGAGTTCAAAGGTTCATACAGAGTGTCATGAGATTGAAGTGATCAGAAGATCACAGAGTATTGAATTTGAAAAAAAATTGAAATTGTTTTTCAAATTATTCTAATGACACTATCGTCACGAAATTTGACACAAGGTTGTCCATCAGCATCTTCAAACTAGCTGCCAAGTTTCATCATAATCGAATTAGTGTTTTTTGAGTCATTCCGAAAAAATAACGATATCGAGAAAGAAACCTCGAAATTTGACATATTTCTTCCCGATAACTCCAAAACTTATAATCGTATCGAACTGAAATTTGTTACACTATGCTGTTAAATGTGGAACTCAAAGTATGCAAAAATTCAAATGTCAATTTGATTTCGCCCATTAACGAATTTAACCTTCGCAGTTCGAAATGCAACCAACCCTTGAATTTTCAAGTCGATAGATTCCTCCTCACGCCCGTAATCGTGCATACGGAGTACGGACGGCCGAACAGAATCGATTTTGACACCAGCTTCGACATCAATGAGTCGAACCTAGTCGTTCGAGGCCATTTTCGGCTCGAAATTCTAAAATAACAGACATTGTTCCCCTAGAAGAGGTGCGCAAAAATTAGCGATATCGAATCTTCTGAAGATAGCGAAAATCGAAAGGTCTATGAGAAATCGAATATTCCGTAGTTATTCCCGAGAAATATTCAGTGAATCAAATTCAAATTGTATTTGAATTTTTCCGTTATTTCAATGAATATTTTAGTTATTCTCCCTTACCGTTTGCGGAACGTTCTGTTATTAACAACCGGTAAAAATGATCTACCGATCTAGCAACAAACGCTACTAACTAACAAATGTGGTTTTATCGTGCAAAAACGAACTTAACCATTTTTTGCAGAGTTGTTAATCTTTTATCTGTCATTACCTGAAAGAACTGACCAATTTTGGACATTTGCCTATAGTTGAAATGTTTTCACTACAAATAGAAAAAAATCGAGCGTTCAAAATAGCTCTTATCAGTTTATTCGCCTTAACACTACCGTTTCCCAGTGAAATGCCCATAGAAATGTGACAATGAATTAGAATATTCAGTTCAAAATTCGAAAATCACAGACATTCGGAAGAAACGACAGCACACTGTTCCCCAGAACATGTGCGCAAAAAGCATGTTATGGTCACAAAATCAATATTTCTCTGTAGAAAAGGATAGTGTTAGCAGGGCTGGGCAAAATACATGCTTGGCTTAATTGAAATACAAATTACAAAATACTTTCTCGCAGGAATTTGAAATACAAAATACAAAATACTTTCAAGTCGGGTATTTGAACTATAAAATACAAAATACAGTATTTTGACTATTTGTATTTGAAATACAAATTACAAAATACATTTAGGTGTTACGTAAAATGTGAAAAGAGGACAACTAATTCAGCTCAGCCATTTTATCGCTAAATAGAGAATTTCCCACAGAAACACAAGATTTTTGAATGTAGTATCAGACAAACAGCCTCTTGTTGGGGAATGAATAAAACCTGCTAAAGAAAACAATCTTTCTACAGGTCCTGATGAGTACAAACTTGTGTTATATTGTATGAACACATTTTTAGATTAGGATAATGTTCAAGAATGGTAAGCTCTCTGCTCTAATCGTTTTTGGAAATTGAGTAACTCTAACTACATGTTGAAATGACCATTGCGCAGGACCTTTTATTCCTTTACATTTGCCGAAAACATGATTGCTAGAAAAAAAAACTAGATGAACGTTGCGCCATCTGAAGGGAGGGATGTATTTGTTCGAAAGTATTTCGAAGACAAAAGTATCGAAATACAAAATACAAAATACTTCAGCGTCAGGTATTTGAAATACCAATTACAAAATACATTTTCAAGAAGTAATTGAAATACAAATACGAAATACGTATTTGTATTTCAAATACGTATTTCAATTACAAGTAATTGAAATACTGCCCAGCCCTGAGTGTTAGCAACTAGTAGTAGTATGTAATTGAATACTCTATGGTGTTAGTGAAAAGAAGAGATTTCCAAATGATCTAGCAGGGTTTTCAAAATCAGGCATGATGCCTTTTCCATTCTAAATAATGAGCGATTTCCAGCGATGGACCAAAATCTCCGGTTATAGTTACGCTTACCATCGACAGATTATTATCATTTGCCTATGTCAGTTTGCATAGCCGTAACTATGCAACTAACCCGAGCTTTTATAGTCCATCGCTTGAAATCGCTTATAGACTTCAAATGTCCTGAAACGACCACGGGACCACGTCAAATGTCTAAATGACAGAAGGTAATTTTATCGTGAACGTGCACTGATGCTTACATCGGAAGAATGTTCTCAAATCAGACGTGGTGAATTAGATACACTCCGGTCGATTGAAAACGAGAATTCTCATAGGAACCAGTCGATGTTGGATCAAGAAGTGGTTGGAAAATTAGAATATGGTTCAGTTTTATTATCATTTCTATAGGTAGATATAATGGTAAATTATACCACCAACGATTGAATCTTCAACGCAAACGGAATTAGAACAGACCATCGGGTTTAATAGAACGAATTCGTATTTTGTTTCTCATCGTTTTCTGTATGTATGAGTAGTTCTTAGAATCTACTGCAGGCATTTATGCATGGTTTTCGCCAGAGGAATATTTTGTCTTAAGGTTGTTCCTTACTTTTAAGCCAAAGAGGTGATTAATTGGTTTTTCTTCTGAATCTTTCTTCAGAATAAAAAATAACTATTCTGCCATCATAATCAGGACCAATTATAGCAATAGGATCCAGTATTCTTGTTGATACATATACAACTGCAAACATAAATATTGCTTTGGCCGGTATTGGACTACATGGTGGTCAATACTAGTCACTATGTTGGCAATACTTGTCAAGCTTTGTTCAGATATAAATCACATATATAACCTTCAGGAGAGTCAAATCCCGAGGAACCAGCATGAGTCGAAGACAACTTATCATATATCTATACCACAGTTCATTGTTTCGTCCATAGTTTTCACCTTCAAATAGGATGACATAATATATCATGATCTTCAACCTATGATAGTTGTGCGCCCATATCAATAACTGACGATAAAAAAAGTGAGTTATTTCCCAATTAATGACGCCGATAAATGCAGATGCAGACCAGAAATGCTCCCTCAACCTGTCTGAAATTTACCGAAAAAGGATGAGTAACACTATCAAGGCCAAGCAGAAAAGAAATTCATAATCTTATGCATTAAGCATATATTACTATTAGTACGATTCAGTGCAATATTTTATGTTATTTTTCATATTTTAATTTCTTATTCTTTAGTTTCTATTCCTTTTATCTAATAATAAATTATTCATCTCTAATTTTATTATTCTTTAATTGCTTTATCATCAATTGAATTTTCCGGTGCATTCCTTGATTGAATATTTTTTACATCTTTCTTTGAAAATGATTTTCTTTCCATAAAGATCATTAACCACAAACACTTTTTTTGTATATTTTATATTCTCATTACATGATAGGTGACCAGAGTTTTTTTTGATTAAAGCAGTAGGTTCTTACTGACACGATAGACTGACTTTCTTCAAATGAAACATAGATAATGCAAAAGATTGAATTGTTTTTCACAAAAAGTACGGGAAATTGATTCATAAAAGAAATACCAACAATCAGCTTTTATTGAAAGACTTGAGTTGAATGTTTCAGGAGGGTGGTACGATAATATAAACAAACGTTTAATAATCGTTTACGATGTTATTTAAGAAAGAAAAAACAACGTTATACCGATGTTGAATTCAAAATTTATTTAAAACGTTGATAACCCGTTATGAGGAATAGTTACATTACAATACAAAGTAACGTTACTAAACAACGAGAATGCAACGTATTTCCTAACGACATTTTCCAGGTTTATCAACGTTGTTTGATCGTGGCGTTACTAAAAAAATTCAAAGTTGTTTTCACATATCCGTGTTTATTGGGTTGGGCCCTGAATGCAGTAATATTCGAATAAGAGCATTGATCTTTATTTCCAATAGACTGGCATTACCCGCCACTCCCTTAATGCCTTGTAATGGGTGTTTTTTAGCTGCATATGAATTTTCAGTGTGTTTGATAGTCGAGAATATCAAACTGATCGATCAATTTGTGCTGTAATTTATCGTTTTTGGACACGTTTCGTTGTTTTGAATTCAAAACTATCATAAAATGGAGAAATGTGCGTACCGAAGTATTGAAGAAGATGCCGAAATGTCGTTACGTCGCCGTTTCCAGATTTTGGTTCTCAGGAATTAATCAGCTTAACATCGGTGACATTTGGTTTCAACAAGACGGCGCAACTTGCCATACATAGCCCTAAACCATCAATTCATTTTAAAATCGAATTAGTGACAACTTTATTCACAGTGCGGTCAAGTCATACGGCCGGATTTATTGGAAGGAGTAGTGAAAAATTATCTATCAGATAATATCAATAAAAATTCATCTCAACCATATGTCCGTCTTATATTATTTTTCAATGTGTTCGAGAGTTTAAAAAAAACCTTCTCAGGTCGAATACAATGTTTAATGAAAAATTAAGAGAAACCGTACTTTGAAGTGACTGTTGATAAAATAAGGTACTATTTAAATAGACATAGGACATAGGATGCTTTTCTTTCAAATCGGTGAACTAAAAACGGTTCTAGTGAGAGAGACGAGCCTATATCTGCCCCTCACGTTATAGAACGGTACAGATGATATGATAGATCGATCAACGCTTCCTCAATCTAGGTCGAGTAGGCCCTGTTCTGCGGCCTATTAAATCCCAAGATATAAACCCTCCATAGAGTTTATTTTGTGGGAGAGATTGGAGGATCTGGTTAATGCTGAGATCATCCAGTAAATACAACATTGGGTGAATGGAATATAAACTATTCAGATATATTAAGAAATGATGACGATATAATTAGAAAGGCTATTTTACATCTGAGAATCCGACAAAAAATGTAATCGAGGAAATATCTTTCACTTATGAAAAATTCCATATGAATTCCAATATGGCGAATCAAATTTTTTCTTTCATTCTGTTATTTAATATACGTGTTTCATATTTTGTTATTGATTCATTAATGAGTGAGTGTATTGAAATATTTTCGACTCTAGATTATTGTACAAAACCATATATAGTCATTATTTAGATTATAATGGTAACTTTTCAAGTTTTTGATGAATAAATATACGCGTAATTCCTATTCATCCACGAAATATTTAAATTTTTCTGTGGCGAATTCATCCACTTCAAGAAAAACAGAGAAAGGGGCGGAGTCAAAACACGAAATTCAAATCTCCGAAAAATCGTATAAATATATTACGCTCCGCTCTCAAAAATCACTCCACTCCATCTGCATTCACCGTTCACATCACCGCTAAGAAGATATTCTATACGCCCGTCATCAGCGAAGAACTACCTGTCAACACTCAAGGAGATTTACAACGAGAATTGTTAGCCTGTGCTTTTCAACAAAAAGAATTTTATTGCCTTTCGAATTCTCTTCTGTTGTAACACTCTAGAGTAAAATAACCAGGCTAATCCCTTTTCTTTATTGCGTGTTTGATTTCACAGTACAGACGACCCCACATTTCCTACTCGTGCAAATTCTGAAACTCATTAAAAAATGTGTGTGTGACATATTTGAATGTTCTCCTTAAAATCTGTCAACAATGTTCTGAGTTTCAAAAAATTCCATTGGGATATAATGATGGTTGAAATATTTCTATGAATTTGATTCAGGTATCATCCTGTAGCTTTTTGTAGAGAGCGAGAAAAAATTTTCATTGTCAACCCTTACTCGCCTAGTCCTACTCTACCTCTCGTGGGAGTATTTACTGCAAATCCCGGAACACTCCGTGTATTATTTGCCGTGATAATGAAGCCACAACATATGAAAGACCATCACCAAGTCTCGAATTGTCTGAAAAGTCAACTCAGAACCCAGGATTTCCTGATGATCTGTAAAAGCATAACCTACTATGTTTACGATGTTTGCTAAAATAAAGAAAAATAAATTTTTTAAAGGACTGGAAGGTTTCGAAGAGAATACCGTTTAAGATATACAGCTACAGTCTTCATGGTCCACAATTCATAAATTGTGACTGATACTTAGTTTCTGATATACACCACTACTGATATTTTTCCAGTTCATCCCAATGTTCTGGAAGGAACAACCTAATAATTTAGTCCCTAGTTCATTCTCTTCGAAATAACCATGGCAATGCCTGGACATAATTGAATTTGATACATCGTTCCCTTGAACATGCGCGTGCAAAAATGTATCTGTTTCAGTATATTCTTGAAATATGTAATGTAATGCAGCATGCAACCTATCATTTGAAGTCATAAGTGGTATCCACATAGCACGACTTTCGAAAGGAATAACTTAGGGGATTTCAAGGCAAGTTTAACATATAAATGAGCAAATGAACGGACAAACCAAAAAGATCTCGACTACAAGTCAGTGTTTTACTGAATTTTTTAATAAAATGAATTTTTAATATAATGAAGACCACTATTATTACCATATGAAATTACTATGAATTGTATATGCACCAATCACGTAGTTCTAGTGGATAAGAACAGGTGCTGCAAAACGATCTTACATTTCACCCTTGGTATACCAACCGTGACACCCTTCTTCTTAGAAGGAGGGCGCACTAGATGATACAGGTGTTGAGGCGAAGTAGGCAATTTGACATGGTCTTCAAGGCACACGGGTTTATTCTAGAGAAACTCCTAAATTTTCTTCGTCAAGTATAATGATGATGACGTACCTAAGTAAGGAGCAATCAGCTTTGAAAGTGGGTTGATTACTTCCAATTGTATACATTTGTATACCATAATTCATTAGTGGGAAGAGCTTAAAGTGAAGCATTCACGACATTTCAATTTTCATTGTCGAAAGCAACAATATACGGCGCTCGAAGGAGGGTTGTCTTTTGGATCTAGGAAAGCCTTCTTTTACACTTAGGGCCGGTATTATAAAACTTAACTGGAAGTTATCTTTAACTTCAACTGACAAATTTGATAGTTATATCCCAATACAACTGTCAAAACTGTTACTTAAAGTTAAAGATAACTTCCAGTTGAGTTTTATAATACCGGCCCTTAATGAGATTTTGCGCGCATGTTGTAGGGGAACAGCGTGCTATCGTTTTGTTCAAATGTCTGTAATTTTCGATGATTGAGCCAAAAATGGTCTTAATAAACGATTAGGTTGGACTAACTGATGACGAATACGGTGTCAAAATCGATTATGTCCGGCAGGCCGTGAACACGATAACTGTCGAACGGAGCCAACTAGCGACTCGAAACTTGCAGGATAGTTCGCGCATCGAAATGACGCGGTTGAGTTCGATAATGGGCCAAATCGGCCAAATATTTTCGGAGTTATAGCCATTTGAAATTTTGAGGTTATTTCCCTCATATTTCAGAAACTACTGAAGCGGTTGGATTGAAACTTGGCAGTTAGGTGAAGCATAATGGGGCGCAACTTTTAGCAAAATTTCGTTGAAATCGTATGATCACTCAACTCAAAAAAAAAAATTAATTTTTTTTGAGAAAAATATCAATAAATTACTTATTAACATACATTTTTCCTTAAATCTTACCCTAGCTGTAGTTTTTGAGATGGAGATTACAAAAGATGGCCATACGTATACATTTATCTTTAGTCGCCTATTAGGTGTGTTTAAAGATGAGCTTCTCGGATTTCAGCTATATAGGAACTATTGCAAAAACTGCAAAAATCGAGAAAATTGCTTATCGTGTTCAAAACCCAGCAGTGTAGCTTCCGAGATTGTTTCACTTTCCCTTACCAAATTTGTACACATACAGACACTGTATATTATGAAATGATCAACCGCAAATAATCAAACAAATCGTAAGGGTATAAACCATGACTAGTCCTCAGCGTGCGGTTTTTCGCTGTCAAACCTATAATAATCGAGAAGTGCTTTTACGGATTATTCTTGAGACGATATTTTGTTTACAATAATTCTTAAATTACACATACACTCCTGAATTGAACATTATCAGTATGTTTCTCCCTGCATTGTGCCCCTGTCACTTTAGTGAGTACTTACCACCTTACTTTCACATGTATCATGGGAAGCCTGTTAAATGTACAATCGAAAGATCATAGATATCTATTTTATACTCCACTACTCAGCTTTTCGAAATCAACAATAATGTACTAGATGGCGCTGTGACTCAAATTACAGATTCCAACCCTGTTGTTTGAGAAAAGTTCTCTACTGAAAAGAGAGTCTTGGTATAATAATTATATTTGTATTCTGTGGTATAAAGTGCATCATTCAATGGTCAAGTAATTGCAATATCTTGCAAAAATTTTTTTGGATTGCATTTAAGCTTGTATTAGTTGTTGTTTTTAGATTTTAAAAAGAAAGTGTGAGAAACATTAAATTATATGGTAGATAGTAATTGGTCCCATGTATTCAAAATTCACATTGAATGTGAGTTTTTGTTTTAGCACTTCTATAAGTGAATGCTCATTTCAAGTAACATCATTTCGTTTTCAGCCCCTGAAGAAGTTCCAAAAGTAGGAACGAAAGCTAGGAAATATCAATAAAGAATACACTTGTAGTCCTTATTAATTTATTTGACTTCTTTCCCGATAACGATGAATCAATTTCCAACGAAGTCGAGAATTTTACCTAATTTTTGATGTTCATTTTTGAAACATCTGGCAGGTTTTTTTATTATTGTTTTTGCACGCTTGTTTGATAAAAATGGAAACAATTTCCATACTAAAATACTAAATAAAAGAAGTCTTCCGATACAAGATAGTATCGAAGTTCTCTTTGGAGTTGACAGAGACAGACAGAAGTAAGAAAGAAAAGTGAGGTTCTCTTTGGAGTTGACAGACCTATGGTTACAGCGCCAAAATTCGTAGCATCATAGTATGAAGAGTACACAATGGTAGCATGATATCAAAGAATGAAACAGTTGAAGCTTTGTTCATGCAGATAACAAAACTTTCTTAATTATGCATGATCATTCATCAATATTGCACAATATTACGTTTGAAATGAAGAGTAATTGTTTTGTAGAATACTCTTCAAAATCACAACAGAGAAATTTAAAAAGAATAAGGGTATTGAGTAACAGCGTCCTTAACAAAATTCAGATAATTTTATTACATAGACTTTTCACTGATTCAATTCTTTCGAAATGATAATATAATAATTTCTTCAGAAGACTAGAACATACAAAAATAATTCAACTTAGGTAAGTTTCCCTAAAGATAAATCAAAAATTTCGCATAAAACCTAGATATAACTAAATATGCTGACAAAATCAATCCAACTGAACTAGAAGATCCACAACTTATTCATTGTAGAAATGATGTTTATCGTTACATCTAATATTTGTATATTATTCCCATACAATTAACAGGACAAGTCTCCAGAAAAAATGCAAAAAATAGTGTACCAGGTCATAGTAATTAATACATTTGAGAGAAAATTTATCTATAACTATATCACATCTAGAAGATATTTGAATAAAATTATGTTTCATGAGGACTTTCCTCCTCTACTCGATAATGCAATGCCGACAAGTGCTCCAGCAGCTAATAATACCCCACCAGCTACAGCCATGCCAACAAGTCCATCTTTTTCTAGTTTTTTCTTGATTGTTTGTTCCAAAGTGAGAACTTGCTGGTTTCCTGGAAACATATTTAGTGATGTAATCAGTAACATTAGAACAAGTTGTAATTGCTGGTTCTTATATTCATGATTCCACTCAACTCAACACACTTTGAGTTTCAGAGTGGTTTCACCGAGACTTAAGAAACTCTTTCAAAATGCAAATGTGCAAAAACAATCTAAACATAACTTTTTTGTGTACCTATAGAGAATTCCAATTTTGTAAGTAGAATACACATAATCACTGCATGATCAAACTAGACTCACTTAAATCAGTGAATTTATAATAACCGAAGAAAACTTTTTGGCTAGAAGAAAAATCTGATTCACCGCTAATTCCAGTCCTTTTTATCAAGTAGTTAGTAAAATTTTTAATCAACGCATAACACAAATTCTGCTACTTCAAAACTGTCACCAAACTAGATTGCATAACGTGAGCTCAGCCTAAAATGTTCACATTCATGAGTATTTACAAACCAAAATATTAAATATGCAGCAGATAAAATGAAACTGAATACCAGAACCAGTGCATTAATAAAATATCAAAAGAAGACATAACCCATTTCCATGAAGTTCAACAAATATGTGATCGATCAATATGTGTTGTGAATCTACTTTTATCTAGGCATATATTCAAATTATATACTCAAATATATGTCATGTCCTCCAGTTTAATGATCACTTACCTGGTTCTACTGATAAAAATGCGGAACAATATTTTAAAGCCTTAGAATACTCTTTCAGTCGGGCATTTCCTATAGCTAAATAATATAAATAATCTCTTTTGCCTTCTGGGTGGTTTTTGTATAATTCCTCCAGTAGAATTACTCCCTTGCTAATATCCGCTGTGTATTTGCTCCTTACGAGGCACCATGCATATTCAAATTGTACTTTGGAAGTGATATTGTTTTGATATAGCTGTTCATGGTAAATCTTTTCAAATTTCTGGGGAGACACAAGATAATTGAGATGAGAAAACTGAAATTCTGAAAATGCGTTGTTTTCTAACCTTCAGGTCATCAGGCGAAACTGTTTCCTCAAGAATGTCAGCCATCATTTCGATGAACTTAAAATTTTACTGATTACAAAGTGAAAAATTCTGAAAACTGTAAACCCCCAATCAACCAAGAGTTTGTTATCGTTATCAACCTTTCATTTATTTGACAACAAATCTGCGATGTGACGGTTGATCTGAGTCACCATTCACGATTCACGATGACATGCGATTGAGATTGCAATTTGCAATCTACATAACAAAACCAGATTTGCGCCATCTATAGTGGCCAAGCCGAAGAGTAATGCCACTAGGTAAGAGTGCTTTGAAACCAATTTTTCATTAGCAATCACTTCGGACTACTGTTACTAGATGGCAATACTGTAAAAACAAATATTTGTTACCCGAATGTGTGGTTTTGAGATGTACTTGAATTTTCGGAATGGCCAATTTTGTTATGCCATCAAAGAAAGAGAAAAACTGTATTCAATACATAATACATCAATATCTTGAAAAAGTAGAAATCTGTGTTCAACCACCTTGGCATTATGAATTGTGAAAATACTTTGTCCAAATTTTCTTGTAGATTCACCTCTCCTCAAGCGATGGGGTCAGATGCATTCGATTTGTAAATTTTTGTTTCGAAGTTTCATGTAGTTCTATCACCTCAGCCTGGCGTTAAATCATTAACACCCAACTAGTCATTGAGTTTCAATACCAAGAGTAACATGCACAAAACGAAATAGGCTGAGTTTTATCTCACAGCCGTTTTTTCAGACACTAAGAAACTTAGCATAATCGAAAACTAAAAAAAATGGAGATTGGACGACATATCACGTTACGTGGAACTAAATTCAAAAGGCAGTTTTCTCGCTGAAAATTGAAACCTTTGAGAGCAATTGAATTTTTTCAGTTTTCTTATGAATATAATAATCCATTCAATAATGAAAAAAAAATGCAAGAGACCTTTGACATCTAACTGATGAAAAATGGCCGTTTCTATGGAGATTTTAATAGATATTGTGAAGAAAGTTCGCGATTTGATCGCGTATATGTTCGGGGCAGAATTTGATCGCCATTGTGAACGCAATTGCGATCGCGTATATGTGTTCTCCACTTCAAATTATCAGAGAAAGCAGTGGTCCATTGCTCCCATATGCAAGAGTTGCCTATGGATCTAATTCTTATGATGGCCCCATTCATTTCTGACAGAAAAGCACACTGAATCTGCCAACAGCAAGAGGGACAACTCGTTATGCTCAGCCCAAATTAATCATATATACTTATTGCATATCTCCAGTAACTAATATAATCAATGTAACACTGGATTATACTCCTTATGATCAACTCAGTTATTGTCTGGCAACAAACCTTGAATGTCGACGCTTAGTTTCTTGCATGGTATTGATATCGATCAAGTTTCTATAACCTCAGGGGACGATGGTTCTATATCGGCTTTGGCGGATTCTTCCCGAATTTAGCCCGGGGGAGTGTCCCGAACGCTGATGAGAACGACATGTGTGCTGTCGTTCGCAGCGGCACATATTGGGTTTGTGGTGAAGTAGAGGCATGATTCGTCACCTGAATAACTTCAGACATGAGCAGGCTGTCATAGCCAGTGGATGGAATTCCATTAGGTGAGTTCAGAAATAAAATACTATATCATTAGATACTTTAATTCGAACGAGTGTACTTGATAAAGGCAATTAATACAATCATTAAAACTACAGACGTTTCTAAAATACCTCTACATGATATCTTTCGATGTTGATATCTCAAGAAATACATTTTTGCGCGCATGTTCTAGGGGAACAGCCTGCTATCGCTTTGTCAAAATGTCTGTTATTTTCGATGGTTGAGCCGAAAATGGATTCAAACAACTAGGTTGGACTCCCTGATAACGAATCCAGTGTCAAAATAGATTCTATCCGTCCAGCCGACCGTGGACACGATAACTGTCGAAGGCAGTGAGCTATCGACTTGAAACTTTCAGTTTAGGTCGCGCATTGGAATGCGTTCGTTAAGTTCGGGCCAAATCAGTCTAACAGCTTCGGAGTTACAGCCATTCGAAGTTATTCTTTTTTTTATTTCAGAAACTACCAGAGCGATTGGATTGAAACTTTGCAGTTAGGTGGGGTATAAGGACGTGCAAATTTAAGCGGAATGTTGTCAAGATCGTACTGCCAGTAAATAAAAAAAAAAAATTCGAAATTTTTTCGAAAACAATTATTTTTTCGAAAACTGTTTATCATATTCGAAAAGAAATTCCACTCAGACATTGAGCATTATATTTCCCAGCAGTATACCAGATTTCAGTTCAAAACGATAATACGTTCTGGAGATATTGGGAAGAAATATGTCAAATTTCGTGGTATTCTTCTCGATATCGTTGATATCGAGAAATACTGATTCAATTATGATCACACTTCGCAGCTAGACAACTTTGCTCAAAACTTCGTGGTTAAAGTGTCATTAATACAATTAAAAAAAAATTCAAATATTCAATATGCTGTGATCTTTTTACCATATTATCCTCATTAAATTCTGTAAGAACCTTTGAACTATCGTTTTCCGATGAAATACTGGATTTGAATTCGCTCTGATCTGTACCTCTGAAAATATTGGGAAAATAAAATTTTGAATGGGTATATCTGCGGAATCATTGAGTGGATTTTACCCATTCACGCATTCGGCCTTCTTAATTAAGGTCCAAACCTTCTCTACAAATCTCGAGTTTCCAAGTCATTACTTCCGGAAGTTATTGTGTTTACGGTCAGCCCTAGGTCCGTTTTTTTGTCTCCAACGTACTACCTCTTGAATGAAAAATTATTAATGATATTAACTGGTATGTAATGAATAAGGTTGAAAACTTGAGAGTAGTGTGGAAAACATCGCGTAGATTTCTGACGGAAAAATGACTATTCAAACATTCTCACAATATTCACAATGGAATGTGTCCAGCTTCCATAAAACCTCATACTTCTATAACCTATTAGTAGCCTAGAATTGGTGTCCTCCAATTACTAAAGTACGTTTGCCAAAATATTTTTTGAGCCAGATAAAGATCTTTCTCTCTTCTTCTACTTCATTATTAGGTGCCGTTCGGGACTAAAGTGGGTTTGCAAATATATTTATTGTCGAGCTTCAGCTGTGTATTCATTTAGGTGAACTGATGCTTGAAGTGCAACATGTAGAAAAGGAGTAATAGTCTAAAAACTTATTGGAACTTTTATGTGATTATCGCAGGGCCGACATATTTCGGCAGTTGGTTTACACTACCATTTTCAAACCAACAAGTTTCTGGACTACTTCTCTACAAATCAAAATCAGGATTTATTCATCAATATTTTTAAGCATTTTCAAAGTTGGATTGCTGCTTTCTTTTTTCTTTTGGAATGACGTTTTGAGGTCCGATTCTTTCATTAGACTAATTAATTTCCATATACTTAAATGAAAAATCAGTTGTTTTATACATAAGTTATTTATCACTCTTCAACTAATGAAAGGAGGAAAAAAAAATTATTTGGAAAAAAGGAAATTTTAATTTTGGGTTAGTGCTACTCCTCAGAAATCTCTTTGTTTTTCTTTGAAAATACCCCATTGTAACATGTTTTTTCCTCGAATTTCGAAGGTAGATGCAAAATATTCTTAATACGAAGACTTAAGAATTTTATTAAATTTTCTACCAACCTCGATGTTTCAGTTAAAAGGTGTTGCCCATTTTCTACTATTAGCTATGAGGAAAAATGAAATACTAACAAAGACTGGAAGTTGTTTATTGTAAATATGATAATTAGGATTAAATTCATATGTACAAAACGCTTCACTCATATATCTTTAATATTTACAAAATATAAATAGTTACACGATGTATTCATTAGAAAACAAAGACTCAATACAAAACGCTCATTCTTGCTCCTTTTTATGACTAGCTTTAAAAAAATGTGCTTTTTACAGCTGCACTAGATAATTTCATGAATATTAAAGTGTTTCTTCACACCTGGATATAATATCTGGTATAATATGGATCACAACCACAAAAAATAAAATATTTTTGAATGCAATATTTCTAATGAACGTCGTATTTAAGTTTTCGAAAATAAATTAGAATTTCTACATCTTTCAGATAGTAAAATATTTACAGTTTTTTATAGAAATATTGCATAGTTACATACTATTTACAGGATGATTTGAATATTTTCAATAAAATTCGAAAATACAAAATCTTTTTTGCTTACAATTTGTTGATATTAACGATGGTGCATAATGTTTCAATTCACATCATTGAATATTTGAATCCACATAAAAATTTCACTTGGTTTAATGCCTTCAGTTCGAAATATTTTATAATATACAGTCAAAAACAATAAGATCGCATTTGAACCAGGAAAAATGACTCTTATAACAATATAATATGAATAAGTTATTGCAGCCATTCGAAAAAAATTTTTGTTTTACATGTCGAAAATTTAGTGGATGATAATATGCAGTATGTCCAATCGAAATTTCATTCTGAATGCGAAATTAAGAATGAATAAGAATCACATTTCTCTGGTAACACACATAAATGAATGCTTGCTTTGCTTCCACCCATTGCAATCATTATCGCTGATTCACAGTGAGAAAAATATTGTGGATAACTTCAAGGGTTCTATATTACAGTCTCTTAAATTTCGTACAAAAATCACATTTTTCTGGAATGGATTCATTATTGCTGGTGCTTAATCTTCAGTCCTATTTTAACGAGGTCCTCACCAGAAAACAGCAGTGTTTATATTAGAAGCTGATCTGTACTACATTTTGACATGAATAAAATTTGTCTTTACTTCATTTCGTCAGAATACAGCTTCGTTTATCTTCAAGGCATCGGCTGTAGAAGCATGCCCTTTCCACCTTTGCTAGTGTTGGTACACCACTTCTCTATGACACATTGGAAAGCCGTTTCTTGAAGAATTCTTGTCTAGGGATCTCATCGAGTGTGCCCTGCAGTTATCTCCGGTTATGTAGGTGAACCCACTGACAGGAAGGGTTCCTCCTGGTCCGCGTTGTTCTCTTACTACCCCTGCGCGCCTGCCCTCCGCACTGTTGTCAACACAAAAAACTCCAGAAGGTGGCGCGCTCAGTTCTAGCTACAATTCCGTCACCGGAATAGGCTTAACATTATGGTGCTGAGCTCTGATAATATAATCATCATCAGAAAACGTCTTCTGGTATTCGTGCTCCTTTCTACTAATGGCTCTCTTATTCCACTTGTAATCTTTAAGAGCCTCCCTAACCCTTTGCCGGTAACGAAAAAGAAATAACCCCAAGCCACCTAAAAGTATAACCGAACTCACTAAGAGGGTTATCAATATGGCAGTTTGTCTGGGATCTACGAAAGAACAGTCTAAGTCCGCACTGCTCAATGTTTTCAAATATCGGTCGCGCAAATGAGCTGGCGATGAGCACTGGACATTACTCATGTTCTTCAGAGCCATCAGGTTACCTAACCATAACAAGCTGCAGTCACATTTTATATGATGATCGATTACTTCTAAAGTTCTGAGTTCACTCCAAGAAGCCATACCTTCGGAAAAACTTTTGAAAGAGTTTCCTTTCAAAGTAAGATGTTTCAAATTTGGTAATCCAACTAAAGCGCCATCTTCTATGTGTTCTAACTTTTTGTTACTTGCAAGAATGATGGTTTCCAAATTCAAATTTTGACTAAAAGCGTCTTTCTCTATTGTAACTAAGTTACTGGCTCCTGTTATATCTATTTTCTTCAAATTGATTAGGCCTTTTAGTGAGTCTCTTCCGATAGTCGTGAATTCATTTTGACCAATCAATAATTCTTCAAGACGTTGGAGAGGTGATAGCTGCATGGTTGGAACTACTTGTAAACTATTTCCTGCCAAATTAAGAGTTCTCAAGCCATGTAGACCTCTGAAAGCATATAAGCTAATGTTGGCCAACCCTGCATTATTTAAATCCAGTACAGAAAGAGTGGATAGGCATCTGAAGGCATCGTCCGGAAGACGAGAAACTGCATTCAATCCAATATGGAGTTCAGCAAGGCTTCCTAAGACACCAAATGATTCTGTAGGCACAGTGCTTAACATATTATCATCTAGGTATAATACTCTGAGGGAACTCAAACCTTCAAATGCATTCTTATCTATTTTCGATATTCTGTTTTTTCCTAAATTCAATTCTTCAAGCATCTTCAAACCGGCGAATAAATTGGCACTGAGTTCAGCTACGTAATTTTCTCTGAGGTTGAGTACAGTTAAAGACTTCAGCCCATGGAACGTTTCGTTGTTAATTACTGATAATTTATTCTTATTGAGGTAAAGTTCCTTGAGTTTGTCTTGATAGATGAAACTGTTAGGTTGGATGCTGACGAAGTGGTTGTAGGATAGATCCACATAAACCAGGTCTCTGTAGAATTGGAAAGCTTCGTCGACTGATTTAATCTTGTTATTCCTCAGATCTAATCTTTGCAATGCTGGGTTGAGGGCTATTGGTAGAACGTCTAATTTACTTCCTTCGCATTCTACCACGTAAATCTCGTCGTTACATTTACAGCTGGCTGGACAACCTATAGCTGCAACTACTGATGAACACGATAAGATGAGAATGGTGAGCAGGAGTAAAGAATTTTTCATCCACATCTGAAACAAAAAAAAATTGGATAATGTTGAATTGTTATGCCATAAAGGGGAAAAATTTTAATTCGAAAAATGGATCGGTGCACCTTGAACGCAACAGGTACAGTAAATCGTGACGAATTTATACCTAAATGGTTGTTTTCCAATCACAATATGTACTCAAAAGGTGAGGTCTTGGAACAATACCCAGTTAATTCTGAATGGCTTTATATTTGTTAACTCATTCTATTGTTATGGAGTTAAGTAATGTGAGAAACAATTCAGACCTTCTGATGAAATTAAAATTTCTTATTGACCTTATCTGGCAGAAAATTCCTGAATGAGACTATTAGCTTCTCTATTGAGCAGCATGCAAAATACAGATTAGAATAAAAAAGATCAAACGCTTACATAAGGAAATCGTAAATAGAGGAACGTCTCTACCAGTAAAATTCAAGTATATATTTCTGTATGAAGTTAGACGAAATCAAATTGAACTAGGAATAGTGTTAACTGTGGCTGTTTGTTAGCGTTAGTCGAGCACATTTCGCAGATCTTCTTTTTCGGGTAGCATCCAATGTTTTGCTTACTTCAAGTCAAGTAAGAAGAACTTGAAGTGAGCCCTTCAGAGGAAAGACAGACCGAATATTTTTTGGCGAATGGTGACCAGGGCAGCCGAAAAAGTTTTCCAAAAATCTTTTTTTTCGAAAGACAGAGCTGGTCCATATCGTGCCAATTCTTGGCTGTTGATAACCCTTTAAGAAGTTCTGGTACAGGTTTTGCTGTTTCTTATGTTAACTAACACTGGTTTAGCAGGATAACAGCAGGTTCCACAGAGCTCTCATTGAGGTAGAGATAATTTTATGTTCCATTTCAGTTCATTTATAGCGATACCACATAATAAAAACGTGTTTTCCAAAAAAGTTTCTTCAAAAGAAAATTTTTTAAATTTGCCCAATCCAACAATTCTTGTCTTCATGAAATTCATAGTTTTGTCAACTCGAGTTGAAGTCAGCCACTAAAGCAACTACTTCGGGATAATCTTCGACAAGAACACAAAAACCTACTGAATTTAATATAATTCCATTTAATAATTTACCGTCATCTGATACCACTCTCAAACCGCATTATTTATTATATCTTTCCTCTCTGTCTCATATTGAAGGAAAACCGAACGTTGACAATCGATACTTCTTCACATACTCTGTTATCATTTTCTGCCATATTAGAGACAATTTATGTGGAAAGCGGTAAAATTTGCTCTCAACTATTGTTTATCTTATCTGGTTGAAGGTTTCCAAGGAATGGAATGGACAACTCCGAAATGTGAGTTATTTTAGAAGTCTGACAAGTTTCTCCATTAGTGGATACCACTTGAGATAACCGAAAGAACTATTTCTCTTAAGTTGATTTGTACTGTTTTCAAATTGATACGGTGGGCATATGAAGAGGTGGTCTCGAGATAATTCAGGGGAATTTTTGAACATCTGAAACTTTCAGACGAGGTTATTTAGGTGAAGAAACATTTCGTGCATCCCCGAGGTTATTTTTAATTCATTCACAAATGGAACGCTTCTTCATAATTAATCCTTAATATGTTTCGTAATGGGAGTGTTTCAAGGGTGTTTTTCAGTGGGAAGTATAACAAACTGGAGGGGTGATTTTGACAAAACAGAAATTATTTCGGAGGCGAAGGGTTTAGTAGTGAAAATTTAATTCCATACTTAATGGTTCATAAATCATAACCACAAATATTTCCGAAAGACAAAACTTGGAAACGCGATATTTGTGGAGTAGGTGAGGACCCTAATTACGAGGACGGAATTCGTGAATGGGTTGAATCCATCCAATTATTCTGCAGATAAACCCAGTCAGAATTTTATTTTCTTATATTTCCAGAGTAATAGATTGGATCAAAATGATATCTAATGCATGCAGAATTTCGGGAGGATCATCAGCAATTTCGGAACAAAATTGTTCATCAGCATTTTCCAATTAGTTATCATGTTTCATCATGAATTGATCAGTATATTTTAGTTATTCGGGAAATATCAACCGTACCGAGAAAAAATTAAAGAAATTTGACATTGTTTTACTCTGAAAATATAAGGACGGATGGAACTAAAATTTGGCAAAATTCCATCGAAATCTGATGGATAGTCTTCGGAAAAAACGTATTCAAAAAAAACTTCGAATATTTTTTATATTAAACAACTATACATCCTCAAAAAATGTTTGCAAGCAGTTGCGCGTCAGTTTCACATAACTTATTACTTAGTTAAAATTTCATTGTTCAAGGAGTACCTGAGATATTGACAGAAAACCCTGAAAAATTCATATGAATATAACTTCGAAACGGTTAATTCCATCAACGAGCTTAACTCTCGCATTCTGATGCGCGACCTACCCTGAATGCTTTAGGGTCGCTTTTCTTGACTACGATGGTGAAGAACGTTCTCTATCGTTTCATACAAATTCGTCGCCAACAACGTGGACACGCCCGCTTTTCTAGTTTGTTCTCGTCCCAGGATTTCAAGAATAGCACTCCAGGTCACTACCTCGTTCCTTTCGACAGTTATCTTGTCCTCGGCAAAACAGAATTGATTTTGATGAAGGATTCGTCATCAGTGAGACCAACCTAATCGTTTGAGACCATTTTCGAGGAAAAAATTAACAACTACTGACAGAGTGATGAAATCATTGCACGCTGTTCCCTAGAACATATAAACTGAGAATTTTCCCACTTATTGAGAAATTGCAGACTGCTATTATCCCGAAAACATCGAACAGGGATGTTATGGTACATACAGTGCGCGTCAAAATTATGGAACAGATTCATTTCCTCAGAAGAAAAATATTTGGCAACAAAATCCTGAAACAGGTCAATTTTGGTTTCACTTTTACCAAATTTTTATGCGTTTTTGAAGGATTTTTGTTGCACCCTGTGCCATCCCCATAAACCCTCTAAATTTTTTGAATAGGGAAAGTGGGTCATGTGGTACTTTTTTGGCCAGGTCTTGATATCTTCTTTGCAAGCGTGCAGAAATTTTGAAGAAAATTTTTTTTTTGAAAAATTTGTAACTTCAAAGTGGTTTTCAGTATGTGCACTTTGTCATGGCTCATTTAATTTGAGAAGATGATACCTCATGAAATTTGTCACCAAAGGAAAGTCGACTATTTCAGTTTTGTTCATGCACAACTTTCAAACCCTACGAACCATTTAATGGAGAAAAAGATTTTTTTCACGTGAGGGAGTTGAAAGTTGTGCATGAACAAAACTGTAATGGTCGACTTTCATTCGGCGACAAATGTCATCAGGTACCATCGTCTCAAAGAGAATGAGCCATGACAAAGTCCACATACTGAGAACCTCTTTGAAGTAACTAATTTTTCAAAAAAAGATTTTTTTCTTGAAAATTTCTGCACGCCTTCAAAGAAGATACAAAGACCTTGCCAAAAAAGTACCACATGACCTACTTTCCCTATTCAAGAAATTTAGAAGGTTGATGGGAATGGCACAGGGTGCAACAAAAATCCTTCAAAAACACATATAAATTTGGTAAAAGTTAAACAAAAATTGACCTGTTTCAGAATTTTGTTGCCAAATATTTTTCTTCTGAGAAAATTAATTTGTTCTATAATTTTGACGCGCACTGTATAATGATAACTTCTTCCCCAGATTAAGCACGAAAAAATGCAATCCTCATTCGAACTCAATGGAAGAAACTCATGATCGAAACAAGTCCATCAAAAATTGGATTGTTCGCAAAGAATGGACCATATCGAATACAAAGAAACCAGAGAACCAGCGAGATAATCGAATTATACCTCCTTCGCGAGGTGTTCTTCAAGATCATTACCTCCGCGGATATCTAGATGGATAACTTCGTGTTTCTCGCGAAATGAACAATCCCTTCTGATTCCATCTAGCCTAGTTTTCTTTTTCAATATAGCAGTACATAATGCGGGGTAATTCAGTTTCGCTGGGTCTGTTTATTGTCAGAGGCTGGAAAGGAACAGACGCCGACGCCGGAATAGACGCGGAAGGCCCTGGACGTGACCAGAAAATCGAGCGCCAATATTTATACGCATTATTTTCCAAACAAACATAAATCAACGGTTCTCGGTCTTTCTCTATTACTCGCCTCTCGGAGAAAATGATTGAGCGCTTCTGGTTGAATGGACGATGAAAAAGAGTGGAGGAGGATTCTTGACGAGATATTATTTTCTTATATTGATGACAATATGGCGTGTGAGTTTCGGATATAAATCAGTTGACTTTCCTTCTAATCAAAGCAATTCCTGGTCTACAGTTGCGTGGAAAGGCAACCATTTGTCGAATTAATGATATCGAGTTGTTCAACTCGAGCATTTCGATGTGAACCGTTTTCATGCCAGAGCAGAATATAGAAATTTGTTTTTCCCTTCTTTATGCGGAATATAATTTATGGTCAGGAAACATTTCAAAAACTTTTTTCCAGACCCACAGACTACACAGAATACTTTGATCAACCTGCATGGCTTCCATCCTTTTGTCATGCACATCGATCAAAGTATTCTGCACTCGAAGATAGGATTCGCAAGAAGCTCCTGGGAGATGGCGCGCTGTACGTTTTTATACTGCAGTATTCTATCTGACAGGTTATAAGTGCCTAGATTCCTATGCGGTTTATCCAAGGTAAGATGGTCTGACGATCAGTAGGAACTGTGAAACAGTTGTAACCATTCGGTGCAGATGTTTTTTGTTGATTGGATGATCAGCTCAGATCAAGGTGAAATGTTTGTTGATTAATCGACAGATATTCGTCCTTGTGGTTATGTTAGTTCTTACTTCTGGAGCTGTCTTCTCTCCATGAACCAATTCCTATTAGTGAAATATTTTCGTTACACAACCTGCAATGAGTACCAAACCAGAAGAATCGAGTGAGTGATAGAGTTTTATATAAGAAAATACTTGAATTTCAAAAAACAGATAAGGCAGCTTTAGGTAATTTTTCAAAGATTTCTTTTCTGAACGTGTGCAGGAATGTATTAGCACATTGAGAAATATAACACAGAGTTACTGAAAAATGCAGAGAGTTCCATTATGTGTTTACATAGATGGATTGGTTTCATTCAGGAAATCAAGAAAGAATTGGAGGTTGAATAAAGGATAGGGGAAAAACCAGCTTTTGAATAGTCAAGAATAGTGGCATATTTTATATATGGACAAATTGATACCCACCATTCCCCAGAACATGGGTGTAAAATGATATAAAATAATATCACTCCATACCATAGAAAGAAATAAAACATTGTTTTCTTCCATTTCAAACAAAACTTCTTTCACTAGTTTTGCCGATAATATGAATAGAAATTGTATAATAAATATGTCTGAATTCGATGAGCTCAGCTTTTTCGATGAGGTTCCTAAGATCGAACGACCACTGTCCACCGGTTTTCGATATATCTCTGGTGTTTTCTGCTTCGCTGTAACAAACAACAGAATACTACCTCTGCGACCCGTTTGTCCGTTCCCCGTTTGGCCTTTGAGGAATATAAACACGGCCAGAGCCTTTGTCGACGGTCGCGGCTAAACGCCTTGTAAACAAAACTAAAAAGAAAAAGCGTAAACGAAATTCGATAAAATTGTCGGAAATGCTGGTCCAGTTCCTCTAGGAAATTTATTTCCTAGGTTTTTGCTTCGAGTCGTGAGTTTCGAATCGTATTACTAGGTTTGGTGATTGAATTGGATTTCTTATTCTTCCACGTTCTGAATTTATTATCATCCAGTGTAGACATTTTTTTGTAGCTCTGTTCAAGATGTTCCTGCTTTCTGATCGATACACAGATATTCGAATTAAAAAAGATGAATGATTCAATAAAGTGTACAGGGTTCTTCATTATGGATTATCTATGCCCTATTAAGGTTATTATTGGCCACTGAAAAAAGTTTCTAATAAGAACATTTTGGTTATGACTGAATTCCGATAAAATGTTATCGAAAAAGTTGCGTGCGGGACTTAGGAGTTACAATGGAACAATGTTCTTCAAATGGGGTACCCTGTTTATTACAGATTTTTTTTCTGATTACAATAATACATCATATATTACCTCTATTTCATACAAGTACTCGTACGTTAATGATTTGAGAATATAATACAAAAATCACTGTTTTTCATCTTCATGCTTTATTTAAGGTTTAACAGTGACCTGAGTTCTGTAGTACATCCTTATACAGAAAATTCGACAGATTTTCACTCGATTTATTCAGAAACTATGGAAGGTACAACCATTCCTAGTTTCCAATCAACCCTTATTCTTATAAACTAACTGCGTCATAAGGACTATTCAATTCGATATCGTTGGTTTTTCCGAAATAACTCGAAAAACGATGATTAAATCATGATGCAACTTGGTAACTAGATCGAAAATGCCGATGAAAAACTGCGAAATATCGCGATGATCGTGTCATTAGAACAATTAAAAAAAATACCTAGAAAAGCACTGACGTGAAGTTAGCAGCAGCTGCGCGCATGTTCAAATTCGTTGCCAAAGTGGTCACCTCATTTGAACATTCGCGCAAAAGCTGTTGACTTCACGTCGGTGCTTTTCTATGTTTTTTATGATATCATTTTATTGAAATTCAGTCATAACCACACAAATTTAAATTCGATTCTTTTCTATGGGTATAAAAAAGAGTATAAGAAGGGAATTTTTTGTAGTGAATAACCTTTGTGCCTTAGCCCCATTCACTTTTATAAACTATCCCGGTTGGCCATGACATTCTGACACATTTCACAGTGTATATTTTCCTGTCAGATAACTTCACAACGTTGTCATCTCTACATAGAGATCGTAGTTATAACGTATTTTTCAGAATGTGAATTTACTTTGAGGAAATAATGAATTTGAGAAAATATGTGAATTCAATCATTCCAAATACCTGGCGAATGTTGAAGAAAATTTTTTTAACTGGAAATATTTCACCTATAAGAGCATACTTGGAGATTCAGTTATGATATTTTCTTGTACGGAAATCAAGAATCTAATGTGGAAATTTTACTGAAAAATAATAGATAAAGTAGTCCGTTACTTTGTGATAGTATATTCGAAAAAAAAAATAAAAGTTCTCGAATAACCCTTCAGTAAAACTTCTGAACGCACAGACGAATCTATGGAATTCCGCACTTTCCAAAATTCTCAAGGAATAAGTCTACAGAGGACATTTAAACACCTTGTTGCACAACTTGAAATACTCCAGTATGAAAATATTGTAGTACTAAAAAACCAGTGTCACCAGTACTCAATTTACAAAATTCTGAGGAATCTATATGAACGATACACTGAGTTTTCACTCGATTACGTCGAAAATGTTGGATAGCTTGTGATAAATTATTGATTCCAAACTATCAGGGTTACTATCAGAAAAAGCAGATTTATATTCTACATAGCACTCACTGATACTTTGACTCTGCTTCTTCAAAACAACCTACAACATTTTTAGTATCTAAGCGTGATGATTATGTTGAGATTGTGAGTAGAAATTGACATTGGTATTTGGCAACGTCTCTGAGAATTATTTTGACATTGCCGATATTTCACGAGTGCCAACCTGCGTCAGTATTAAATAAAATAAAACTTGATAGACCTAAATCATGGCCAACCGGGATAGTTGAACTGAATGGAGGATATGTCCCGGGTTTTTCCAGAAAGCTGCTGCTTGATTGATTGATTTATACGAATGGGATGGAAGATTATTTAATGATGGCGATATTCATATCAGAGCATGAATCTGGCACGATATTCACTCAACGTCCAATAAAGATATCAAATCTTTATTGTTATTTTGATGGCCGATTAAAATGAACTAGTTCGCGATGTTATATGCTGAAACTGGTTAACGACAACAAACGTTGCTTTGTTCCAGCTTCCAATCTATTATAACTCTAATAAAATTGATCACCGTATATGTGAATCTAATTGAACAACCCGTATAAACAATTAGAATCGTTAAATCTCCAGAAGCGGGTAGTTAATTGTGCGGCTAACAACTTTCAACCGTCCAGATCTTTCTGTTTCTACCATGACCGTGGCTAAAGTGGAATTAAAATTCACTACACGTTTTTCTCTGTGAATTCCTCATACTTGTACGTGAGAGCCGGCTCTACACGTAAGTTCTTTACGGTTAAGTTAAGACGTCTACGAAATGAAGTTTTATGAAATACGATTATGGTATTTTTTCGTCTCACAGCTGATTAAATTCTCACGCTGGGTATGACCGTGACTTCATGCCGGTTAGGATGTGGTCGAAGATTTAACAGAGGATGCATTTCGCGGAGTTCTTGTATCTCCGGTTTGATGTCTGCAAGCGAACCGACCAAGCTGTGGTGCATTGAAAATGAAACTGGCTCCCTCGGAGACGCAGAACGGAAATTGATATTTTTGACTACGGAAATTCTAAGAGAATATATTTTCTTTGTTGCATCTCTTACAATATATTGCGCATTCGAAATTATTCCACAGTTGGGACCTTCATTTTTAAGGTTTTTTATGGGTTTTCACTCCCGATATCTGAAACAGAACTATTAAAAATTTAATAAAAATTAATGTTTTCATGGAAAATTGCAGTATCAAACTATTTGTCAAGCCAGTTTCTTGCAAAACAGATTGCCTAATGAAAAATACAGGAACAATACAAACGATAAAGAAGGCTAACTGTGACGTTTCAGAGTACAAATCCGACTCTCTCATCAGACAAAGCAGAAAATCTCAAGATTCTTATATAATTCTTCCAATTTTCTGAATCAAACAATCGAAAAAGGCCTTGTATTCATTAGGCAATCTGTTCTACAAGAAACTGCCTTTGACAAATAGTTTGATACTGCCATCCGCAAGGGCGTTTTCCTTGAAAAAAACATTTTTTATTTAATTTTTAATAGTTCTGTTTCAGATATTGGGAGTGAAACCACATGAATAACCTCAAAAATGATGCGAAATCCTCTCAAAATAAGCTTTAATCGATACTCAAAGGAAAGGTGAGGTCCTTTTTCGATTTTTTGTTTCAGAAAATCGGAAGAATTATATGAGAACCTTGAAATTTTCTGCTTTCTTTGATGAAAGAGTCAGATTTGTACTCTGAAACGTCACAGTTCGTTTTCTTTATCGTTTGTATTGTTCCTGTATTCATTAGGCAATCTGTTTTGCAAGAAACTGCCCTTGACGAATAGTTTGATACTGCAATCAGCAAGGGCGTTTTTCATGGCAAAAACAATTTTTATTTAATTTTTGATAGTTCTTTTTCAGATATTGGGAGTGAAAATCAAGAAACAAAAAATGATGCCAAATCCTCCCGAAAGCTTCAATTGATAATTGATTCCTTCAGTTCGTCAAGGTTTTTGGACTACGTTTGAAAACCCCAAGCTTTGAGGTAACCTTATAGATAAAGACTGCAGGTGAATTGTGGGCCTGGCTTGTGGAACATTCAAGGCGGACGGACCGCTCGAAAGAACGAACGTGAAGTCAAATTTGTGTTCGAAACGGTCCCCTATTGACCTATCCAAATGCAGCTTTACTTCCTGATAGTGAGATTTAGCAATTTTTTTTCATTTGGTTCTCACGGAATTCCGCATGAACTTTCAAGAAATTATTTTTCTAACAAGTATTATATTTCGATCGAATCCGATCTGTATTTTTGGTGATGGTTCTTGAGAACCATATGATCAGTAGATCGGATAAAAATAACATATTAAAAAAAAATTAAATACATATTTTCTTGATTGTTCTAATGAAACAATTATCTCCCTCTTCATTAATTTTCGTTATTTATTTCAAGATATTGAGGAACTAACCTTGAAATATCAAATAGCAATGATCTAACGACATATTTCATTCTCAATATCATTCGAAAAGTAACTTCGCGTCAATCTGAACTTTGAAGCACTTCGTTAGATATTGAATTTCAGGTCTGGGCTCTGGTCTTCAAGTGAAAAATGATAAATACTCAATGAAAATGTTCGTGAATATTCATTTTTTCCGATAAAATCTTCAGGAAATTTCACACGAAATTTTATGTTGGTATTATATGAATAGTAGAGGAGTTTCATTCTGATTTCGTCAGTACTTCTTGAGATATGAGGAAAGTAACCTCCAAATTTCGAATATGGATGAAATTTGACATATTTTTTCTTTACATCTCCGAAAACATATCGGATCGAATGGAAATTTGAAACGCTTTTGTTGAATATTGAGGAGTCTGTGCCAAACTCTCCTTAGTATCCAGGAAAAAAAAGTTTCCACAAAAATTTACGAATAAAACCTTTTCAAAAGTTTTCAGCAATTTGATCCTCACAAAATTTTGCATCGAGTTGCGATCACATCTGAAATATACTTTGAATATGGAGGAACTAACCTTGAAATCATGCATTTTTATAACAGAATCATTCGCTTGATTTTCCCATTAACGAATTTAACCGAGATATTTAGGCTCCAGACCAAACCTGAACATTTCAGAGCTTTAGGTCCTCTCCTTGAAAACTTGGAGCTCACACCAACGGTCGGCCTGATAGATTTGAGTGCGTGAGATCAACCTAGTTTTATATTATACTAATTGAGTACCTAATAATTCACTAATTGAATAGAGAGTGAATTGCATCCAGCTTAACCTCGAAGTCTAAAGAGCCCGACGAAATTTCGGCTTTTTTAGGAAGTAATAAAAACCAAAATAGCTAATGAGCGATAAAACACCTATCGCCGAAGCTTCTGAGTGTTTCAAAAACTTTTTTAAGATAGACCCAGCATAAATTCTACCCCGGATCGTTCGCCATTTTGTAACAACAAAAGCAGGTCAGAACGTGTAGATCTCAGGGCCTACTAGCCGGTCAAGACTATTTTGTAGTCAAATCTCGAACATTACAGACATTTCGGTAGAGTGATAAAGTTTGAGTCCCCCAAATCAAGCACGTAAAAATTTTATGAAATTTATCGACCTTCTCACGTCATGTCAGCGCTTTGAACGAAATTTTCATTCGATTTCTGCCTGCCATTTCGAAACTATACAATTTTTCCGATCAAATGTACCTGCGCCGTGAATATACCTGAAATCGAGAATATTCCTCAATGAACCGGATCAACTCGACAGATAGAATTGACTGTACATTGCCGTCATCCGAAATGAGGCCGAAACAAAGGACAAAAAAAACAAAAGACGAATTAATGAAGTATCGATCTGCGGTCGAAAGCGGACGTTTGTCCGAACATCCCGTGCGGACACTTCTATTATTCATCTGCCATGAAAGATATGGATCAGCGAAATCGTTTCAATTTATAATTCAATAAATAAGAATTTAATGCCTTTTTATTGTGTTCGAAAGCGTCAATATTGGGAAATGGAGGTATACAAAGAGGCATTTTTAATAATTCTGCCGATTCAACGTTTTACCACGGCTAAATAAACAGAAACAGACTAAAGGGACAGGGTCGGATCGGCATGGTGGGACTGTAGCAAAAAGAATGATAAATCGAGAATTAATTATATTTGTTCATTTGCGCCGTTTGTAATCTGTGTATACGTTTCCTGTTTGATGAAACTCATGAAGGTAAGGGTTTTTTTTTCAATTTGTGTTGGAAATGTACAAATGGGTTCATTCGGAAATATACGGAGAAAATGATTAAATCTTTGTTGCGTTATTTTGCATCAGTATATGGAAGGAAATCGAATTTGTATTATATAGTTTATCTAATACTTTCACTGGGAAATTTTGAGTTCAGAATAATTTGAAGAAAAAAGCGAAAACAGTGATTACAGTTTAAGAACAAATGGATAAACTTCACTTCTATCAAAGTCTCCTGTATCTGATAGGGTACGAGTTCGTAAGAATATCCTGCGATGAGGCTGGTGAAATTTGGTTCACATAAGTTACCATCACATTCATCATCAGTACCATGAACTCTAAAGGTATTGGTCGGGGCTAGTTGCGCAGATTTTTGAAATTTATTAAGCTAAGTCCCTGGATGACACCTTCCTGTGAATGTGTGACGCTCAGATTAAAGTGAAATATGTTTTTGTCGATATTGTATAAATGTTTGATAAACGTTTCGAATAATCGATGACGCCAATTTTTTATTAACTTCTATCGCCTTGTTCAAGAGTCTGATTTCAAGTTTATTTCTATATGCAGTTCTGTCCTGAATCTATTCAGAACTGACAACTTTTTTATGTTCATGGTCATCAAATAGTCTGGAACTAATTCTGAATGAAATTATCGAATATGGTCGAACGTAAACCGATTTTCTTCATGGCAAATATTAATAAATTTCACTTCAAAGTGCGGAAAATTAAAGATCAGAAATGTAGAGTACGATAAATATTATATTAATGAAAGAAAGTGGAACGTTAATCCACATAATTACTTGCACTTGCCAAAACTGATGGAATTAATTTGTTTTTCAGTTCTTGTCTAGAATCATGAATGAATAATGGTTTTTGGAATAAAGTCGAAATATGTTGGAACTCCAATCTCGATTCGGATATCTCTTTACAGTTCAGAACTAGTTCTTGCACATGTAAAAACCAATATATTTTTAGTTTCAAGGAAAAATCCACGATGAGATTCGCTGTATCTTTTGATAGAACTTTCAAAAAAGCAGAAAGTTTGTGACGTACGCCCTACTTCATCCCTTTGTCTTGAGTACCCTACGTTACCTGCCTGAATCGCCTGGCCGCATCGGTCAACACCAGAGGGCGTTAGCGTTTACGCCTCTACCCAGTAGATCCTCTCAAGATCAAAATACCCTGGTCATTTCCAACGATCTGGCATACTCCTTTATGTCTTATGTCAACTCACGTGGGCTTAGTATGGCGCATGCTCTGACGCGCAGCGCTGCCGATTTGAGAGTAATTTCTCCATTTGTTAGCAATTTGGAGTTATCGGAGTAATTGTAGAGCAATTCGGAATTGTAAGCATTTTACCCTATGGAGTTCATATTTATCAGATTTACTACTTGTATTTAGTAGGATACTGTAAATGTTTCTTTTCTGTGCACATCTCATATAAGTGTGAAAATCATTGGGCTCTTTACTTTATTCAATGCAGAAACAGAATAGAACCACTAGAACGTTTAAAGAAAGTTTGAACGGAGCTCATGTTTACTAATACTGACACAGATTTCTGTATTGAACCTCAGCAGCGCCATCTATCCGGAGAACCATAAAATGAGTTTGTAAGGATTCTTTATTTTCTGGGAGTGAATTGCCCCATTTTCATCAATGCTTGTGAGCGAATTGAGCGCTTTTATCTGGCAGCACTACTGACGAGTCCCCAGATCAAGTAAGGACGAAACGGGATACCTCTACAGAGATTAAAACAACATCGCAAGCCAGCGTCAAAAAACTTCAGCATATTTATACAGTCCTGAAAATGCCAATGGAAAAACTAAAAGCTTGGAAAGACACATTTTTCTGCATATTTATTCGTTATCATTCACCTCGTTCAAGTCATGCGGGAACAGTATTTCATGAAAAATAGCTCGTTGACAAAATCAACACGAAATGTCAGGATATATGGGTTGAGTCCCAGGGGCATAACTTTTATATGGTTCAGGGAAATAGAAAAGTCAATACCCAGAGTTAAACGAGACGATGTTTTTCCGTTCAGTGGTATATCACAAGCGCCGTAACTGATACGGCCATTTATTTGTATTTTCAGGGTAGGAAAATAACCGTTTCGAACACAAAGACCTGATCCCGTATAACTGCCCGCAAATAAAATATCATCGGTGGTAGCTTTTCCGGTTAACATGCCGTAACTACGGATATTTTGGTTTGATTTTCAGTTCAAGTGTTATGCGGCGTTAATTGGGGCCGTTGCTATAATGGCATCGAAATCCAATACAGACAACTAACGTTGCATTAGAAAATAGTGCGGATGATGCCGGAAATACAAAATCCAATGACAGTACCCCGATGATTTTGTGGGCCAAATAGGTTCGACAATGCTGGTCGATGGAATTAATTTGAAATCTTTGTTTTTTTTTGGATAATTCGACAAGCTCAAAATTCAGAACCAATATCCTTCAAGGGGGCTGAAAATATTCAAATAACCACCACTGCATTGATAAGGGGAAGAAAACAATTTATTCGATCATTTTTTCTTTGAGATTTGGTACTTGCCTTTGCATATTGCAAGATTTATAACAAGAACGCGAGAATTCTGTAACACTTTCGTTTCATTTTGAACGAGATAATTTTTGAAAGGGTATTTTAGCTCTATATCTTTGCAAGGCATATTTGAAAATAACGTTTTAGAGGTATACTGAAGAAATAAATTCTGAAAAAATCTCTTCCTTCAGAACATACTGGACTGGAACTTAGTTGAAAGTAATTTAATCTCATCTGATGAGTGTGCAATTAAAGTTTGATATTATCGCGTATATGAAAAATGCTTATTACAGAAGAAGTTGTCATGTAGGTGATTCGCTTAATATGGACAGAAATAATTTTTTTTCAAACGTTAGATGATCACCTATAGGTAGGGTTCAATCACTTTCGAATGAGGTTAATTATTTTGACTGATGTATAATATACATATTTCTATGATTTTGTATTACTCTTGAAGAAAAACCCATTTTTGATTCGCTTTTTTCTGTCTCGCCCTATTATCATCAGCTAAGGACTGAATCATTTTCAAATAAGGTTAATTATTCCAGCCGAAACATCATGTACATATTTATTTATATGCTTCTAGATTATTACCCTTGAAGAAAAATTCAATTTTCAATAGCTTTTTCTGGCTCATCATAGAAAAGTAACTTTCAAATGACACTTTGATGATTAGAGGATAAACAGACCTTTCTGATACCTGCGCTTATTTGAAAAACCATTGATAAACTCAAATCGGAAGTTTGCCACTTGAAAATCAGTTAACCTGCAGAAAGATTCTTCTCAAAATTTCAATTGAAATAAATGAATTTCAACCTGCAGGTTTATACTTCTGATAAAAAAGGTACTCGACATGACTTCGCAAAGAGAAAAGTGTGAAATTTTAATTAATCAATCTGAGCTTGTAGGCCTGAAGGAAGTTTCAGTGTCGAAAAATTATTCTTCGACAAGCTGATAAATGTAAGTTGCAGAAGAAATACACCAATGGTGATTCTGATACCTCAGAAAAGGGCTGAATTGATTTTATACTAGAATTATTTCGTTGTGCTAGTTAAGAAGAATTATTACTTTTTGGTTTATTATTTGATGACATCAAATAATAAACCATAGTGACCGACCAAAAAAAAATAAATATGCCACCCCCTGAAAATTTCACAGTTAACATTTTGAAGTATGTAGATTTGAATGAACTTATAAAAAATCCGTCCGCCGTCCGGGGCTTTTCTCTGAAAGTACTGAACCGAAATCCGTGAAAATTTACCACCGACTTTTCATGAAACTCTCAAGGTTGATTACTATTGCATAACTCAACCTAAAAATTTTCACCCGGATGATTTCTCTGGTTATGAAGAAAAACGCTGTAAATTTTAATGTGAAAAAGCCATGAGTTATTAATAATATACATAATAAGTTTTATTGAAGATATCAATGGTATTGGGTTTTTAACTGGAAAAATAATAAACCTTTGTGTAAAATTTGAAGCGTTTTTTTCAACAACTTCTGAGAATAGTTTTTGACTTTATACCAGGCGTCCCAGATTTTTCATTATAACTAATATTTCAGATGGGCTGTTGCACCCATTATTGCCTTGAAATACTCTGAAGGAATTTTTGCCAAAAATATCACGATTTCAATCCTATTTTCATAGGAACTGTGAATTAAGTTCATCGATACCTTCAACGAACCAATAATATCGTCACAACAGGATATGCAGTGCGCGTCAAAATTATGGAACAAATTCATTTTCTCAGAAGAAAACTGTTTGGCAACAAAATCCTGAAACAGGTCGATTTTTGTTTCACTTTTACCAAATTTTTATGCATTTTTGAAGGATTTTTGTTGCACCCTGTGCCATCCCCATCAACCCTCTAAGTTCTTTGAATAGGGAAAGTGGTACTTTTTTGGCAAGGTACTTTTATCTTCTTTACAGGCGTGCAGAAATTTTCAATATTAGTAAGTTCAAAGAGGTTTTCAGTATGTGCACTTTGTCATGGCTCAATTACTTTGAGACGATGGTATCTGATGAAATTTGTCACCGAATGAAAGTCAACCATTACAGTTTCACACATTCTAATTTTTTACGTGAGGGGGTTGAAAGTTGTGTGTGAACAAAACTGTAATATTCGACTTTCATTCGGTGACAAATTTCATCAGGTACCATCGTCTCAAAGTAATTGAGCCATGACAAAGTGCACATATTGAGAACCTCTTTGAAGTAACTAATTTTTCAAAAAAAATTTTTTTTCTTGAAAATTTCTGCACGCCTGTAAAGAAAATTCAAAGACCTTGCCAAAAAAGGACCACATGACTCATTTCCGCTTTTCAAAAAATTTAGAGGGTAGATGGGGATGGCACAGGGTGCAACAAAAATCCTTCAAAAATGAATTGTTTCAGGATTTTGTTGCCAAATATTTTTCTTCTGAGAAAATGAATTTGTTCCATAATTTTGACGCGCACTGTATAGACTTATAATCATAACCTTGTGACCAAATATACCAATCCTTTGTCTATTTTGGATGTTACCTAGGACAAATCTGAAGATTTCAGCACATGCCATCCATGAACAATTGATTGACATGAAATTTGCGATAGAATTGATGCAATCAAGATATTCAAAGTAGAATTTTGAGATTTCAAGGATTTTGTTTCTCTGAACCATCAGAAATGTTATCGGTGAAAAAGAGATAATCCACACGAAGGGAAATCATGGTTGGATTCGTGAGGTGAAAGAAGGAAATCCTAAATTCTGTCTGCTGCCCCATTTGTATAACTTGTTCGGTGATTGTCCGAGGGTTTTTTGTCGGATCGAAAGGTTGGACCCTCGAAAAGCTATCGCTCATTCGGATGTCTGAAATCCGGAAAAGAGCGCGGATCAAATCCTTTCTGCAGCTCCGGTTTAATTAGAAGTTAAATCGAAAAAAGTCTAGAACGGAAACTGGGATATAATCCCTGCGAAATTCATCACAGCTGAAGTTGTATTGATCCTGTCGGTATATTGAGGTGTTTCATTCGGAATTTCCTGATTATCAGAACTTAGTTTTCGGGTGTCAGGTTGTTATATTCAGAAGTAATTTTGTATCAGATCAACTGTGGTTTAGGCATACTTTGAAATCAATAATCATTACTAAGAGTAGTTCTTAACTCGAATCAATATTGAACGATCATGTTGGGAAGTTGTAGTAATGATGCTATTTTACTCGTTTTTTTCATATAACAGGAAATTCTTGATCAAGGAGATCCCCAGATAACCTCGATATGAGTTGAATTTTGCAATACTTATGAGTTAAGAAGATATGATTTTTCTAGTTCATGTTCTCAAATTATTCGTAATTCAACTCATTTAATTTTACTTTATGGACATAGACAAAAAAAATAGATATGCTACATAGTTTCAAGGAATACGATCAAACCTCAGAAATGACTGAAATTCATTATCCGGAAACATGGTTCGGTAAACACCATGGCGCGTTTGTTCAAATTCTCTGAAAGGAAAAGCAATATAGGATTGAATCGAAATTTGATATATTGTAGTTAAATACTGGCTCTAAGGTTGTGCCGAATTTCGCTGAAGTCTTAGCAACATTTTCGGAGAGAAACATTTTTTCATCAAAAATCATTTTTAAAAATTTACTCATGTTTGGAAACACACGAAATTTTGCACTCAGCTGCGCGTTGGTATTCCACAACAGTTCACAAAGTTTCAGGCTGATCGATTCAGTACTTGATATCGAGGAATGAACCTCAAACTTTCAAATGGGCCTAACTCCGAAACTATTCGACCGATTTCACCCATTAACGAACTCAATGAGGACATAATAACTGACGAAAGATGAGAGCTAGTTAGTGGCTTTAAAATTTCAAGGTAGGTTACTCATCTGAATGCGACGGATATGTTCAAATCCCCCAAAAGATTTCAGAGTTATACTGATTTGAATCCTTGATGTTAGTTATTCAATACTTCAGGAAAGATTGATGTAATTTGATTGAAACTTTGGCATTCAATTGAAGAATAACGACGCCCAACTCTGTGATAAAATTTGCTAGTGTTGTACTATTAGAAATAAAACAAAAATGTCTCGCTCTGCATGGCGACCCCTTTATTTGAATTCTTTTCCAATTCTCTATGACATCCCATCACATCGCATAAAATCTGATATTGAATTTATCAGGACTTCACTCAAATGTACTAACTAAGAGCACAATGACCTTGTGATATTGTTGCAAAGAAAACTTCAACGTCACGACAGTCATCCTTCAAAAGGATCAACTGTTGTATTTTAAATGAGCCTCCATTTCACATGGGAATAGATAAAACTGAAAAATACTCAGTAACATTAACCCAAAATTTTGAAAAACGAATCGTGATTCCTATTCAAACTCAAAGTTTTCTTCATCGCAGATAGATTGGGTTTGTAGGGAAATTCTGAAATGACGCTTATAGAATTGTGTTCACAAAACTATGCCACCCAACAAAGATTTAGTACCCAGGACTCTTTCGGTAACTGCGAAACTGCTCTGGTACGACTAGCTCAGTACAGACAGACCAGGGGGCTGATTCTTGAATCTCGATCAAGAATTGAAGAGTATGGCAATTGTTATGAGTTTATGTCAGTTTTCTCGAGTATCTTCAAAATTTGTGAGAGTTCTATTCGCCATTTCGACTATGTTTTCAAGCGAATATTCAAGAAATAAACTTAATGCAAGATATTGAGTAATTTCAAATCGGAATATAAAAATAACCTCATCACCTTTTCCTTCGACTAAGCAACGAGTGGTAAGGAGTATAGGAGATAAAACATCAACATTTAAACGAAAATGCAGTAATTTTCATGAAAAACCTTAAAAACATAATATTTCAAATATATAATTTCAATATTATATTTTTTGAAAAATGTTTGATCACCTGAAACTGAAGAATAAAAATGGGGATTTGCATTTAAAGGGATTTGTCTTGAGTGCACGATATCGCAACGTCGAATTCAGCTTTCTCGGAAAGAAAAGGACGTCAAATGTGTTACTTTGCTTAAGAAAACAGAGATAGCTATACTTCGATCTGGTTAGAGTAGAAGACAACGACCAACGAATAGAAAAAGAAGAGCACAGACTGTCATACTGACAAATCGCAAACGGAAATTGTTTGGTTATATTGACAAAGAACCTTTCAAAAAACACGTGTGTACCACAGAATAGGAATGAATATTTCATTATTCTATAGCAGAAAAAGCTATTCTATTAAACATCGTTGTCACTTCGTGCATGCCTGGCAAATCCCAAACTCCAATTTTGAAATCTGATTTTGAATACTTTATGAAGGTAATTTGGGAAAATGATGAATAAAACCCATAATAATTATGTTCAATTTGCATTTGCAGTGATAACCCAAATTCAGGAAAAACCCTCATTGTCATACTCTTCAATTCTTGATCGAGATTCAAGAATCGGCCACTTGAAACCAAACACTGATGATACCGTGGTCAAGCTTTCCTGAACTGAAGAGGCTGAATATAACATGCATGAATCGAATCCGAAAACCCACCCATGTTTTTGATAGCCGAGGAGCCCCGTCGGTCATTCATCCCTGTTAGCATTCATTACGCCTCTTGAAATCCCGACTATAGGATCTGAACGTTTCCAACAATTGCCGAAATTATTACGGCAATTGTTCTGTGGGGTCTTGAACCGAGCTTAACTGCTAGAATAATTAAATACGGCATTACGAGTCCGATTATTGGGATAATTGAAGGTGGACCCGAAAAGGAGCGAGACAAAAACTAAGTTAAAGCTAAGGGGAACATAGGTAGCGTTGGAATCGTTCGACAGCCAGCACATTGGCGACGCCGGACTTAGAGTAATCCAACTGAAGAACAGGGGGGTATTCAGAAAGGGTATTTCTGCTTGGATTATGAAACACTGTTTCCGAAAAACACTCATTCCATACACAAAGTAGGGCCACATTTTATCCTCACATCGGTTTTCATTCGGCTCCGATGAAAAACGTAACATTTAATTTAATCACTTTCAACCTACTTCAAATGGTTTCCTAGTTATAGATTCGCAGATTCACAAGGCTATAAGAAATCAGCATTGACACTGAGAATCTTCAATCATTCAAGAATACTTAATTTTTTCTTATGATTTATCCTAAAACGCATCGTTTTCGAGATATTTACCTTTTAATGTAATGAAAACTGATAATTCAAGACATTTCTCTATTTTCTTGGATCCACCCCGAATCTAATAAAGGCCTCAAATTAAGCTCAGCGCAAATTCATCTGGATCACAGAATACACAGGGGTTATTCATTTTTTGTGACCGGAGCATGGACGTACAAACTATGTCCACTTGTCTATGGACCAGACTTTCCATAGAATTCAATTGAAGTGTTGAGTGATTACAAAAAATTTGTTTATAAATTTGATGATAATTAGGATGATTATGGAAATTTTAATATGAGCATAGGCAAGGATGAAATCCTATATGATTTTATGGTGGAAACAATTGGATTATGCATAATTATGGAGTGGAAGAAAATGTTTCAATGGTCAAGTGCAGTGAAATATTCCCTTTTCAATAATACCGTAATTGAATGAGTTTTCTCAATAACTTCTTTTCGAATTCCAAGCAATGGATTGATAATTCTGAAATATCGATCAAAATAACTCATAGTCTGTGATTAAATTGCAAAAAAATCAGGAGTGTATAAGCACATCGAGAAATATCTGAATGTTTATAACTTCTTACTTGAGCAGAACAGAAAAATGGGAAATGGAGTGTTTTATTGGATATAGGAATCTATGGTTGAAATAAATGTACAACTCAAAGACTGCGCCTGTATAGATCAACTTAAATATCGGTAAAATTAATTCCTACCAGGATATTTTGATATTTTTTAAAGCGCTCGATATGAAGCAATATCGCGAAAGCGTAGGTGTAATTTAGTTGGAGAAATTCGAATCAATTTTTGATGAAAAAATCTGAAAAAAGACGAACTTTCGGTCACTGTGGCCTAAAATGACACTATCTCAACCAACAGTGAGCGTGATATGTTCTGTTGAATAAAGCACAGAAAAAAATTAATTTAACACTCCTAACTATTCATCTCTGAGCTCGTTTCAGACTATTTTCGGAAAAAATCGAAAAGACAGACATTTGGGCAAACCAATAGCACGCTGTTCCCCGAAACAACCACCAATATTCTAGACAACCCAAATTGCCATAATTATACGGATTTTGCAAAACTTGTTGCTATATCCTGACATAAAATCGGTCCGGTCCTGCTGTCTCGCAATTCCAGTGTGAAATCATAATAATTCCTATTTCCGCCGTCTCCAGCGAGGGTCGGCAATCTCTGTAATGGGACCTGCCGGACTCCGGGAGCTTAAACTTTGTAACCGTGTGGTGATCGTAGGCCAACTTTGGTCTATGTTACCATTTCCGTTTCATTCTTTCTTGCTTCATGCCAGTTGCTTTCATCCAAAAGAATCCCAACCGTAAGTCAACAAGTTTTCATTCCATTTGGCGATTCATGAATTATGCTATGAGTTTTTGAAGAAGGTACATAGTTGAGAAATGGTCATATATGAATGGCTGTCCATATGAGAATATTCACAGTAAGAATAACATTGGATGATGTAATAGAAGTCTATTTTATCTATTTCACTCTTTTGTTTTATTTGTTATTGTAAGACTGATTTCGGTATTTACAAGTATCTACTACACAATATCATAATATGGTATCATATGTTCAAAACAAATACAATAAAGGAGACCGTGACAACTCTAATTGACTGTTTAGGAGATTTATTTCCGTATTTTTATTAAGTTTACACATTTCCAAACATTCGAGTAGGTCCATTTTTCTCCCTCATCACAAATATGGAGAACTTCTAGGTCATCTGTGTCTATTGGGTGGTTCTGAGTGTCTATAGGTTCGAGGATTGGAGAATTACGATCGGTTGATTTTTTGATCTCGTCTGAAAATTTCTGCCTGTTTAACCCACGTAAGCTGATGAGCATTCTTTGCAAACTATCTTGTGAATGCCCAACGATATGTCTTTGACAAAGGCAACTTAGTAAGTGTAAGTGGATTAGAGAGTAGTTACACACTGTTTTGTTAACTCAAGTAAACTTCACAAAAAAACATACACGTAGAAATATAGAGATTTACAGACACACATAACAAGAAAAAATAACGAATTTCAAAAACTAACATTTGAATTAGATCCTAACAGGGGTATGCTATTATTGTACGTCCAAAGGGCACGCGATATTTGCGAGTCAGCTTCTCGCTTTTAAAAACACTTTTAGAATTCAGAGTTATACAAGTAAAGTCTTTCTTGGATGATGTTTGTCAACCTGCTAGCCCATCGGGATACTTCGCTGATAAAATATTTATTAACTTTATTTGCTGATGATAGTTCAGTGGTAATAAGAGCTCCATTTCTTGGGAAGATTCAGAGTTTGTGTGGTGTTCTTGTGGGTTGCTTCGAGGACTGCTATCATGGGGATAATCTGATGATTAACATTGGAAAAACTGAGTGTATTTTTGCCACAGCATGTCAAAGTAATCTGGAACTCACAATTCACTTTTTAAATGAAGACATTCTATCTAAAGAAAGTGCTGAATTTCTTGGCATCTACTTGGACAGTGGTTTGAGATGGTCCGCTCACATCGATTTATTGTGTAGCCGACTCAACAGTTCTTATTTTGCGATGAGCAGGGTGAGCAAACTCCTTCCTCCAGGAACACTCAAGTTATTTTCTTCACTTAAACTCAAATGTAAGGCTTTTCCGAAAAGGCTATCGAACTACATTCAAAACAAGATGTCTGACTAATTCGGTGTCAAAATAGATTCAGTCCGTCCGGCCGGCTAGCCAGCCGTGGACACGATAACTGACGAAAGGAGCAAACTAGCGACTTGAAACTTTTAGGGTAGTTCACGCATCGGAATGGCACGGACCAAGGAAGGGCCAAATCGAAATGCTTTCGGAGTTATAGCCATTTGAAGTTTTTAGGTTATTTCCCCGATATTTCCGGAACTACTGGAACGGTTGGATTGAAACTTGGCAGTTAGTTGAAGCATAACGACGCGCAACTCTAAGATCAGATTAACTCACACACAGCGGTTCCACTAAAAGCCCATCGAACAAAATACGAAGTGGCAAAATTGAAAAGACGTAAAATCTCCATTACAACCATTTCACATCCTCATTAGTGACAGTTCAACGACGTGGCCGAAACAAAACGCTTCATTCGGGAGATCCGACCGCATCATTTCGTTCCTACTCTATAATATCGGGGAGGGAGCCCATCATTTTGCCATTATCGTCGAGGGGTGTCCCCGGGATAACAAATTGTCCCAATTCGTCATTTTGTCGCCTCTCCGCTCTCATTCAAATGGGCAGAAGGACCGAAACAAAAATGTAAATTCTACGCCGGGAACCGCACATGTACCGCATCCGCGTCCTTTTTGAGTAACTGTTTCAACCGGGGAAATCTAGGGCGACGCCTCGCGGGGCTCCTGGAATGTATGAATACATTATTCCTCAACGAGCAAAAAGCTCACGTTCCACTTGAGATTTTTTACGATACCGCGCACACCCCCGCATCGGTGACTCGTGATGGCATGATCAACCTTTTCAGACCGCGTTTCGTCACTGTCACGGCTTCTGTGGGATTTTGCTGAGCTGACAATCAGACCAGGGCTATTTTGTAGGGCTTATGCGTCTTCAGGGGGCGAGGGCAATTGAATCTTTGTTTTTTGTTTTGTTGTTCTCGTTCTTTTGTTCCGATTGTGATTGACGATAACAGTTTGTAGAAATGAGAACGTAAAATTTCGCGATTGGGTCAGCGATCTTTGTACTATAAAACATGGAGATCTTATAGAGGAATTTTTTTAAATCTTCCCCCTTTGGTTTTTCGGTTTACCGATGCAATCATATAAGATATTCATCTAATCCTTCATTTCAAGAAAGTCAAATAGTAGACATCAGAATGTTAGATTCATATACAAAAATCCCATCTACACTTGGTCCAAAAATGAAATGACAGTTAAAGAGTAAACAAAATAATTGTCCAAAAAATTCATACAATTATTGAATCAAACGGTGATTGCATAACCTTAATAAAGTAAACTCTTTTGAATTTTTGTGATCAAGTGTTGGCCAATACAGGTGGTAACATTCTGACATATAATATAGAATAGATGCCATTGATGATTTTGAATCGAAAAGATGAAACAGTGTGTCTAGTATTATTTTCGTATTGTATTTTATTATGTTACCGTTTTCCTAAGTTTTTTACTTCAATCATTATATACCAGTTGATATATTATAATGAAATTTGTTATTCAACACGTGAGACGTCGAAGGCAATGAAAGTATATGGTAAGATATTAACATCCAACGATGCTATGTAAAGGTATTACAGAAAAATCTTTATTTTTAATGATTGTATCGATAACCTTTATTTAATTATATTCAATTCTATATTGTGTATAAAATTCATTTTTATGTAATGTTATTATTTGTTATAACTCTTATGAGTTGGAATAAACTTATAACTATTATATCTCGACTGTAAACTCACTTTCATATCTACTGTTATCAATGAAATTATTGAGAAATATTTCTAAATTAGGAATTTTCTGTGTCGATTTGGCGGACCCCGTCAGTAAAAAATCTGAACAACCACATTTGTGAGAATATTCGAGTCAAGACATAATAATAATTTAAATAATGATTGAAGTTTTAAGCGAGCATATTCAAGAAACTATGACATTCATGAAACGACCATTTTTTCACGAATAATCGCTTGTTAAAGAATACACTCAAAATTCAGATCAGTACAAAGTTCATTCACTGTATGATAATCACTGAACAACTGAGTAAAAAAAATAGTTCAACATAAAATCAGTATCATTTATTCGATGTGATCCATTCAGAACACAATTTAATGTTAACGAACTTAGAGAATAATATATATTCAGGAACCATTAATTCAAATTGAAAATGTAATACCATCCATTTTTCCCGTGGAATCATTTTGGGTGTCTTCGTTGAAAAATAATAGATATATAAAGGTTAATATTCGTCATTGAGAACTATTTATCATTGACCTCTTCGTTCCCACTAACTTGAATACACTAACATGACAATGAACCTGAAAAAAATTACATTCCATTTTATGCGAAAACTAGCCGGCAAACTCCAGTTAACAAGTATGTAGACACAGAAAAGGTTCTTCGAGTTATGAAATTAAGCTATTACGGACTCTTTGATCGGGTCAATTCAATTTTGGTTCAAACTGTTCAAGATTGAGCTCAACTACGCATTCGCCATTTTGCATTGTAAAATTCAGGGACTTTTGATTTGCACTGAAAGTTGAGATACCATCGAAATATTGACTCTTTTGAAAATGATTGATTTTTTCTGCAGTGGAATGAATTTCAGATACCGTTTCAGTAGTTTCCAAGAGAATGGAGAACATGAAAACAAACGTTTGTCAAATTTCTCCATTGATTGAATAATATCCTGTCTACATAGACTTTGGGACAACAGGCCACAATGATTTTCTCAGTTTACGAATACATAACCTTTTTGGCTGGTTTATGTATTCGTTTCGAGAAATTCAGGTTGAAATAAATAGTAGTTTAAGTATCTCATCACGCGCCTTCGAATAAAGTTCTTTCATTGAGCAAAAATGTATGGCAAGGTTCGAATCGGATCGCATCTTTTGAATTGAAAAGCTTCAGTTGTATTAATTGGTTTTATTATTTTTAGCGTTATTTCCGAGCGTACACCTATAAGTTCACGATTCCATAATGGTGCAGCTGAAAAAAAATTATCTCTTTTTAACAGGCTCGCAAACACGAATTTCATCCGAACCAACATCAAAACACCCAATAACGTTCGAATAAATATACAGGTCCCGTTGTTATATGATAGCTCGACAAACGTCATGTGCTCCCAAATCGCTGTGCCATAAATTCTTCTCCTCTCACTGTATACTGGCCTGTCCTGGACATTTCCCGAATATAAAAGCGCAACCAGAATGCCATTCGTCGAAATTTTTTATCCTCATATTCTCCGCGTACAGAAAATTCCGCTCACATTTCAGGTTGATAACACAATACAGGGACGTGTATGGGTCGTTAAAATATTTTTAGTGTATCATGTACACTGTTCCAGGCTGACGGCTTGCGTCAGGAGGTTTTCATCGCAAAAGTCGAGTGTCGTAAAAAAATCTCAAGTAGAAACGGTCTACGCCGCCTGGGGATATCACTTATTGCCGCCTGTGACAGGGAGAGACAGGAAGAATCGTAATGAGTGGAAAGAAAGGGTAGCAAAAGGCTGTAATGGATGTACTTTGTTTTTGAGTTCCTTGTGATATGAGATCTTGTCTCGTCAAAGTTGAAAGCAATTGCCCCTGCTTGTGCTCGCTGGAGTTGCACTAAATGTGGCGTCTGCTTTTTTATCACAGAAGCAGACAGAGTTTGTCAGCCGTGAATTTCTGGAAGCATATTGGGACGTTTGATCCAATGAGGCGAAAATTGATTGCAGCATTCTACTTCAAATCGAAAAATGAAGTTCGTCTTGAGAAGAAATCTCATATTCTGCGAGAAAAACATTTGTAAAAAGTTAAATATTCGATAATGAATATTTGTCCATTATTTCACAGTAAGAGAGCGAAATGAAGCGTTCATTGTACCATTGTATAAAGAGGGATTCCCTCTTTATACAATGATTGTACTCCGGACAAGTATTGGAGTCGATATACTACAAGATATACAGGTCGGGCCAAGACACTCGGCACGATGCGAAAGTCTACGTTAATCTAGATGAGTTGAGAATACAGTCCGCCAATGGAAGAGTTGAAACCTCAGGGCGATGCCTTATCCAATAAACGACTGTTTTTTTCAAGTTGGTGAGGTCGATACGCGATCAAAGTGAATTTGCCTCTCTAGTGTTCCAGTCGCACTCCAAACATTAGGTGCGTTAGACCATATCGGTTGGAAATAAATATGATAATTTTATTTCATTGAAGATAAGGAATTTATTTGCCACAATAAATGAAACTTATAATTTCCTCTGTGAAAATGAGTACTCAATACCCAACATCCTCAAAAACTTAATGTTTGAACAGGAATACTGTGGAATACATTATAAGGCATCATTTTTCATCGATAGTAACCTTAGCGCTGCCAAATATCTGAAGCTTCTAGAGAATCAAATTATGCCGACAGTTTGTCAGCTACCAATTTATTTCGACGATGTCAGGTCGATTTAATAAATGAATAACCTCCATAAGTAGTTGTTACCCCCTCCAAGTTGGAGCATTTTATTTTCGATATTCCAATGAACTGATTCAGTTAAATATCTGAATAATGAGTTTGCAATATATGGAAGGCATCATTTCGTTACTGGGGGATTTTGAATGAAAAACAGCCGAATAAAATTAAATTTTTCCATGTCAATTCTTTTTTCTCCTTTCGAAATAAGACGAAAACAAGACATCTTACAGGTGATTTTCCGTTGTTCTACCAAGTTTTTTTCATCATCTACGAAATATATCGATTGAAGGATTTTGCATTATTCATTTAGGTTTTCACTCCCAATACCTGGAAGGGTACTATTGAAAATTAAGTCAAAATTATTATTTATAGAAAACGCCCTTGCGGATTGCAGGATTGAAACAATCTATTGAGGACGGTTTCCATAAAAAATGTTGTCTAATAAAAATAACGGAATAATAAAAACGATCAAAGAAGTGAACTGTATCTGTCAAGAGTCTATAACTTACTCCTTAATCAGACAATTAAGAGAAAATTTGTCAAAGTGAAATTTTTTTTTGTGAGTTCGGCAAACGACTTGAAGTATTGAAAGAAATTAATTCTTGAAAATTTTTCTTCAATTTTCTGATGAAGGAGTCAGTAATAGACCCTGAAACATTACAGTTCACTTCGTCAATCGATTACTTTATTCGGTTATTGTTCATTAGGCAAGATTTTTTCTAGAAACTAGGTCAGTTATCATCGATCTGCGGAACTAAATATTTAACGATGTAGACGGTTTAGGTACTGACGCCACTTTTTTATAATTTTTTCGGTTTTATGATTAGGTCGTTTCGAAAATGAAATCCCAGCGCAATAGAATTCATCTAGGTACAGCAATACGGTAAAGTTTTCACAGCAGACTATTCCGGAATGAATAACGACTTCCTCTGAAGTATAATTCGGATTTTCTTATTGCAAAATAACCTATCTGGTTAGGAGAAACAGCGCGTGATATATGACACCAGTATTTCATAAAACGCATCCGGAATTTTTATATTGTTCACAATAACAATAAACTCGCAGGCAGAGAGCTGGAATTTTACGAGGCAGTACATGAGGGTGTTGTTTTTAAAACTAAGTTTCCGTTTTTGCTCGTAAAATAACCGTTTGGGAACAATTAGCGACGTCCGAGGGGATGGATGGGGTGAATGAGATCATAACGGGAGCGTGTAGTTCGTTCAAAACGAACAAAATTAAAAAAGGAAGGTGTGAAATAGTTATTAGCAGCGTCTGTACTGGCGATGTTTAGGAATAACAAGTTGTTTGTTCTACAAGTACATCAGCCAGTCTCCAACAGAAAAATGGTTAGTAAATGGAGAGCACGAAACTGCATTTAATAATGAGACTGATGGTATATTGTGAGAGAGAAATGTGAAAATTAAAGAGGAAGTACAATGCTGAAAAATGTTATTATTTTTCGACATAATACATGGATAATGCGATTTTCGTTTAATATTTTTTTCTGATGCATATATCATTTTCCCAATATTTCCAAAAACACATAAATAATATTACTGAAAAAAAGGGTGTCAAGATGAAAAGGAATCAAAATTCCTTTCTCGTGAAAATTCTAATTTTTGAAAATCGCTCGGATTTGTCAATTTTAATCTCGGGGTATCCTTGCTAGATACTCATTTCCTCTGCGATGACATCCTGCAGTATTAACGATGGTGCTGTGTATTGTTAACACTGCAGAATGTCATCGAAGTATCAAGAATCCTAGGTAAGTAAGTCGGTTTGATTTGGAGCCTTAGATGATTACCAGTTAAAATAAAAAGAGATGAAGCAGGAGAGATTTTTTTTTCCGAAAAACGAGTTCATTATCCTAAGTAGCTTGATCTAACAAATGCTTGAAGTGAGCCTTGCCAACTTCCTACAACGGTATAAATTTTGCTCAAGAACTGTTCGAGGGAACCATTCAGTCAATTTTTTCATCACCAGATGCTTTCGTGTCTCCAGAAACTTTATATAGAAAAATTCATTTGAATGCGCTGAATTTTGACAAAGTTATCGCAAACTCATGGGATTTTGGAGATCATATGGGGTACATTTTAAGACTCAGGTTGATATAAATTTTTCTTTATATTTTGATCTGTATAATCAACCCGCGACATACATGAACGCAAAAAAATCTAGAAAACCACTGACGTGAGGTTCAAATTCTAACTGGGATTAGATCTACACGAAATTTTGCACCTAGTTGCGTGTTAGTAATCTCTACCTGATTACGAAGTTTCAATCTGATTGCATTTGTACGTCTTTAGATATTGCGGAAACAAGTTAAAATTCCAAATAACAACGAAATTTGGCGCATTTATTTCCTTATATCTCCGAAAGTAAATATCGTATCGAATTGGAATTTGGAACATTGTTGTTAAATACTGACTCTAAGGTTTGTGCCAAATACCATTGAAATCTTATCGATATTTACAGAGAAAAAAAATTATCATCAAAAATTTTAAACATTTCCGAATAATTTTTTTTTTAAATTTCATAACAACTGGATCCACATGAAATTCTGCTCTAAGTTACGCGTTGGTTTTCCAAAAGAACGAAGTTTCAATTTGATCGAGTCAATACTTCATGAGATATCGAGGAATTAACCTCAAAATTTCAAATGGGCCTAACTCCGAAACTATGGAATCGATTACACCCATTAACAAACTCAATCGACATATTTGGACTCCAAACCTAATGTGACAATTTCTAGTCGCTAAGTCTTTTCCTTCGAAAGTAAGAGCACATACGGACGGACGGCATTGAATTTGAACACGGATTCTTCTTCAGGGAGTTCAATCCAATCGTTTGAGACCATTATAACGCGATGTTCTATAGAACAAACGCGTATAACGGACAGTCTGTAAATAAGTTGTAAGTCTATACTATAGACTCTATAGACTTATTATTTTTGATATATGGAAACAAGACCATTTTCAGGAATTGATAACGGACAACTCCAATCGAATTATTCACACAAAATTAACATTTCATAGATGACTCCTCAGAATAAAAGCGTAAAAATATATTCCTGGAAACCGAAACCTCTGATGAGAGTTTCATTGAAACCGAATTAAATAAAACTTTTTCCCAGATTCACTGTACGACTTTCCAACGAATTGTTTCCAATAGCTACAAAGCTTTTTTCTACCCCACAGAAAAATATACTTACACCAAACGAAATCCCATACGAAAAGCACGAGAGCAAAAATCGCCAGAAGGCCAATATATTTATTCGAGCTCTCTTGAAACCAGGCCACTATTTATTTTTCCCTCTTCCGCTTTTATTAGGTGCAAGATACATAACCGGCGAGGCTTTGTTGTTAATGGATTTTCTTTGCTGCATCTCTACAGGGTAGAAATATGGATTTCAGGCCCCCCGTGCACTTGTGAAGAAATATAGCGATTATGTTGGAAGTGAGATATATTAAGGGAGATGTTTTCTAGCCAATTCTGAGGGTTTGCGAGTTTAGAACGGCACGAATGTGAGGCCATTCAAGATGGGGGTCGAGGATACCAATATTTTACTTTCGACTTTCTCTGGAGGGTTTCTGTTCAGACATGACCTATGCGAAAACGACTGTTCTGACCGGGTTTGATTTCTACAAATGTTTTACATGCTTTCAGCTGCATTTCTCCAGAAAAACCTGGATCTTAGTACATCTACTCACGTTACGAGAGTCTCATAACGATCTTTTCTATTAGCCTTGTGTCCTATTTGCATATCTTCCTGAATATTTATGTGTCATTTTTTATTTATGCCAGCATCCGAAAAGAACCTATTCCAACCCCTTGTGTCTTATTTGCCGCTTGATATCTGAGCTTCCATTTTTTTTTCTGGTGTTATACTACACCAGAAAAGAAAATGGAAATAGGACTAGTTCAGAATGAGGAGTACGCAGCCAATTTTTATTATTATTTATTGTTATGTTATTTCTCTTCATGTAATTTTATATTCTTTATGTAATTGGGTTCATCCCATGAATAATTAAATGAATAAACAAATATGCATACCAAAAAATTAATAAATGAATAAGATAAATTCGTGCTGCCAATAGATATAATTTTATCAAAAATTACTCCACGTAATAATTTACGTTTGGAATTGGCAAATATCAGAACACGATGTCCGGAAAAGTTCCTTGATGAATCTTTGTTTTTAGAAGATTTTGAGCTTGTTTACTTTTATTGATTGGATATTTTCGGAAGATTCTGTAATGGTTTCAGGTTTTCACTAATAATTTCAAAAATGTTACTTTATCTTGTGAGTGCCAATATCTAACTCCTTTCAAGAATATTTGTCATACTCAATTCAACAAAGGTTGCTTCTGGTTGACCTTTAAATGAAAAGTATTTCCTTCCTTGATCATGATACTGGGATACACCCAGTGTTAGTCGCAAATATAGCAGATATTCATCTACCGAGTGCAAACTATTCTGTCGCTAAATTTCGTAAACTAAGTGGAATTCAACTACCCTACTGAGTTTGAAGTTCAAGTCAGAATATTGATTTTATGCCTGTCAGACCAGGAAGAAGGGGGAAAATTAAAAATATTCTATATTGCACAAGAAGCTCTCAGCCTACAATGAATAAACCTTCATGTTGAATGCTATTGTACGCTTTTAGCTCTGATATAAGGTAATGTAATTCTGTAAGTAGTGTCTGAGATAATATGGATTTATGAGTCTGTTGTTTTACTTGGGAGATAATTGAGTCAGTTATTCATGTAATCTAAATGTGGGTGCTCTCTTCTATAGGTTTTATATTTATACCTGTGGTCATAAGTTAACCATGCTTTCCACGTTCTTTCTTTCATTTATACCCCATTTTATCCTCCGAAACTTTCAAAGAAAAATCCACAGAATGTGTTCCAAAAATAGGATAAATATTTAAGGGATGGTTCTTGGGTTCATTGAAAAAAAATATGATTTATTAATATTATTATTATTATAATTACAATAAGAGTAGAGGTATTAAACCTATAAACTCAAACTAAAATAACATTCAAACGAAATATGTGCTTCAGCTATGAAAAAGATTATGAAAAATAAAAAAAATATGAAGTAAAATGTGGAGATGTGTCGTTCGATCACCGTCGAGTAAGCCAGGAATCGTAACCATTCTTGAAGGCGTTAGTGGAAGAAACATTGACCAGGTCTCCAGGCAGACTGTTCCAAAGATGAAAAGTTCTATTTGTTATAAATTGCTGCCTCTGGTTTGTTCGGAAATCCTCTCTTTATGTCCCGACATTTAGAATATCGAACGGTGAGGTTCTCGAAAAGTTTATATCATTTACGAAGATGTATAAAACAAAGGAATGCTACTGATTTTTCAAAAAATTAATGATAAACCCAAGTCTAGCTTTTCATTGCCTTATTCTTGAAATATAGTATGTCCTATGTATGAATGAATAATGAATAAATAAGAGCTTCACATGAATATTTGATTGTCTACAACAGAAAGCTGGTGACATGTCAATGAGGCCAAAAATTTATATTCCATGGGTATTTTATAATGAAACATCCTAAATGTTGCCGGACCTAGTTTTTGTTATTAACCACCTTCCTACAAACCGAAAGAGGATGTCATGAAGTTGACCATAAAATCGGAAACGAGGAATATGGCTCTTCTACTAGGAATATTAAATCGAATGGGAATTCCTTATTTCAATCAACACTGTGATGAGGTCGGCAAGTTTTATTACACTGAATCCCATCTCGAATACCAAATCGAGTTTAGTGGAAACGCTCCCAGAATATTATAAGAAATCCATCTCAATAAACCACAACTGTAGAGTAAAAACAAAGAGGAACTTTCGAGATGATGCTTCCTTCAGAGCTTCATTTGATATTCAAATTCACAATGTTCTAGAAATACAGCGTCTTAAGATTCATCAGGATGCATAATGTGAGAATTTTTATGGGACTGTTTAAATAAATTAAGCACTATGAAATCTAGGAAGAAAGTATAGAAAATTTTCATTACAATAAAAATATGGGCGGAATTTGCGATCGACTATGGATATCGAATAAAACTTATGAGTATTGCAGCAAAAGTGTATCTACGTATGTTTCTCAAGGAAGTGAAGATAAGATTCATAAAAATATTTTGACAAATTTACACGACCATGAGTAACGTTTCGACAAGTATGAATAACTTCGATAAAAATGTGTGTCAATGTTGACTTATATGCTCGAACAAATTTAAACAAAGATAAGAATTTAGGTCCACGATACGAATAACTTGGAGTATGTGTACTTAAGGATTTTTATTCCACTGAAATTGACGATATAATATGAGTCGATATTCAGCGTAAATATAAAAAACCCAATAATTAATTTGTGGATTTGCATGGTCTTACGATTCAAACGATTTCATATGCAATTTGCGAAAGCAAATCGTGTCGAGGCAAAACTTCGAGAATTCCCGAGAATTCGAGACTTTTATTACTTATTATTTTATTGTCATTCTAAAACGGAAGAAATGAGATACAATAGGTCTCTCTTGCATGAATTTTTTCATTATTGGAATCGAATATTCTATCTTTAAGACTACTGCGAAAATTTAAGCTCCGTCAAAAATTTCAATTTTCATGAAAACGATCTATTAAATTTGGCTGCACATATCTGCTGTTTGAACGGACGAAACTTCGGGCCCCTCCGTGACGTACCGGGATAGCTGTATCTGTAGCGATCGGTGATTCTTGCAATGACGAGTGACGTAGAAGGTGATCTGACGCGTTTCACCCGCCTCGACTTTGCGTCTCGTTTTAACCATTTTCAATACCGAATGTTTCAAGATTCGCGAATTGTTGAAGTGTGTGATAGCATACATTATGGTTTTGTATCGATATAAAGTGAGAAAAACACAAAAATATGATAACTCGTGTTACATGCAAGATAGGAGAAAAAGAGCAGAAATTAATATTGACGTTCTTTCTTCTCTATCCATAGTCGATCAATATTTCGATATGAAGCTTATTTCAGCATTTTATTACATCAGTCTTTCAATAGCACAATGATATCCGAACATCCAACGAAATATTCTTTATGATGTTTGATTTATTTTCGAACACATAACTGTTCACTTGAGAAAATCAATTGCATTCTTGATGATGCTCCCGTTTTGTGGTAAATTGGAATCAAGATATACTATTTATTGTCTGCGAGAAGTTCATATTCATTGGAACTCAATCTCACAGTTTGTTACACAGGTGATTTTTCCAGATTGAATATAAGAATCAGCTGAAAATTGTTATCGATAAAGATATATTTATTTTCCGGGTTTTTCCTAGGTTTCCACTTCAAATATCTGAAAAAGAACTACATATAAAACAGTGAACAAAAAATTTTATTTATTTGAAAAGCCCTTGCAGATTTTTTAGGTTTTTCCTAGTTTTCTACTCCCAATATCAGAAGAAGAACTATTTAAAATTCAATGAAAGTATTATTCATAGAAAACGTCCTTGCAGATTGTGGGGTTCAAACTTGTTAAGGACAGTTTTCAGATATGATGTTGCAAGTAATGCAAACGATCAACGAAACGAATTCTAACTTTTCAGAGTTTATATGATCCTTTCATAAGACAATAATGCGACAATTTTACAAATTACTTTCTTTCGATACCTTCATATTTCAAGACTTTCATCAGATCGACATTTTCCAGAATCACAGCAACGCAGATTCATTTATAGAAAAATTCTTCAGTTTTATTTCCACTTCGAGTTAATTCAGCAGAATATTGTCGATTTCAACAAAATAATGGGCGACATTATTTTCTACCCCAGCAGAATACGAGAGGTCTCTTTTATTTTTCTATTAGATTATCTGATTCCGTATGAGAATCTCATCATTTTCCTAATGAATTATCATTCCAACATACAAGATTCTCCATTTGAGTTTTTTCATTTCTCTATTCTTCAAGATTTTGCTGTGCTCTCTTTCTGATATCTAAGGACCATTCGGAATCACTCGTCAGAATGGCATAATACAAAGACACTGATGCCGAAATTAAAGAATTTAAAAAGAAAAACTGAGGATTCCTCCTGTATTTTGCTGAATGGAGAAGATAATTTCGCCCATTGTTCTGGAAAAAGGTTTAATTTACTGGGAGAGGAAGAAGAATTGAAGAATTTGCATATCGAGTGAATCTACGTTGCTCGCTTCTCGAAAATACGAATTTGATAGAAGTCTTGAAATACGAAAGTATTGAAAGAAAATCATTATTTTTATTGTTTCATGAAGAAATTAGCTATGGACTTCTAAATGTTACAGTTCACCGCGTTTCTCTTTTACATTAGTCTTATATTTTTCCATTACGCAACATTTTCAATAGATTCAAAATATACAATGAAATATTAGCCCCGCTCCTTCGCCATTTCGTTACCCCAGCAGAAGGTTCATTACTCCTGACGATCTAGTTAATAGGTAATTAAACTATACGACTAGAGTAAGAAATTACATTTAAAGTTTTCAGTGAAAGTAGGTATAATGAATCAAACAGAAAATTCTTCGAGTGATTTCACGACAAAAAATTATACAATCAAAATTGTTTTCAGGATATCCAATAGTAGACCAATAGTAGATCATTTAGCTGCTGGGTCTTGGCTCAGTTATGTTATTGAAGGAAAAATCTGCCTCTATCATTATTCGATCAACAAAACTAGTTGTAAGTATTAAATCCACCCTTGGTATATAGTTCGAGCTGATAAAAAGCATGTAAAAACATGAATCCGATCATAATATCGATGTGGAGGATTTTCTCTTGCATGTGCCGAAGCCTTTAGGCTTCATTTAACGACGATAACGAAGCCCTCATAGAACTCTCACTACACCATTCTATTCCTAATTGAATTCCTCTGACCGTGTGTCGTCATGAGCCATCAGACATGAGCATTCGCTCAGTAATTGAATTTGTAAATTGGTATTTCAACGACCACCTTTAATGAAACTCTTAAATTTACGAGCAAATCTGTCGTTTACGGCATCGTAGATGACTACGAGACAGCGTTAACAGGGTTCAAAAAATCGTAACACATCTTTGCGACTTGGTGATAGTGAAAATCGAATGTGCTCTACATCATTTCCTCTATTCCTTTCACGTTCCACGAACAGACTTGAGATGTGCCGATTGGGAATGAAACTTACAATTGATAGATCGCAGACATCGAAATCGCATGAAAAGCAAGTCCTTTCATTGGATCGGAATGTCGGCCGCAAATTCTCAGACGTAATTTGGCGAAACTTCAAGTGTGAGGAATTGAATCTCTTCCGTTTCACGGCTCCTTTCATTGTTTTCTGTTACCTAAAACTTGCAATAACTTTGACATATTCTGGGAGATCACTCGGCAGGAATAACCACGATATCATTTTGTAACAATGTTTGTGAATTTCGAATTTTGATAACGAAAACCGAATGTTACAAGGTTTGTTTCGTGGGTTACAGTTTGTTTTTTAGAAAAATATTTTTTGGTCAAATGATCAAAAATGAAAGTTGGTTAAAAAGTGTCGACTGTCTTTTTTGCTTTGTGATTTACGTGTGGGGAAATTCATATGGATTGAAAAATGAAAAAACATTCAACAATGCGTGTTGTAATTAAAGCATATCCGATCACTCTAAATTCTATCTAGATTTTATCTGTTTTGTCTGAATATCCATTCATTCCCTAGATTCCCATATTCAAATGATGCTGGGTTATGAAAATCCATTGATGATCAATTGACTCTTGAATTCACAAAATTATTGAACCAATTAAACAATTTGAATTAAACGGCGTTTTCATTCAGTCTAGAATGATTGATGGAGAATTTTTGGTTGAATCTAAATCAGCAAGTTTATCCATTCACACAAACTTTCAGTTTATTTCCGATATTCAATTAGATTTCTAGTGTGAAATAACTAATTATGGATCTATGGGAGATGATTTACCTATACAAGGTGCCTGTAGCGATCTTCGTATATCTGAGGATCTGAAATATCATCGCTTGGAGAACCGGACCTGGTCGAAAACCCCTCCCGGTCAGAAAGAAATTTTAGGTTTTATTATTTACTGCTTTGTGCTAGTTTTCTATTCCTCTTTCTGTTTCAGATATTATATGGGGAAAATTCTGTCGAAATTGATTCATAATGACAAAAAAATTATGTTCCAATGAAAACGATTCTATCTATGGTCTTTAAACAAATTCAAATATTACTACACTTATACGGGGAGACAGTGTATTTGCTGAGTTTTTTATCTGTGCTCTTGTATTAAACGTAAAAATCTATGGTACCCGTTTACATTTCCTCCGCTAACACTGTGATATACTAAAGAATGTGATGCTCGTTTTCGAAAGAATATATTTATATAACTTTCAAAGAAAGAAACTAGAGATTTGAAAATTTGTACTATCCAGGAAAATATCATCGATAAAATGATATTTTTGGTGGATTTCGCTTTTTCACTCAGATTTTTAGGAATATTTGAAAGAGAAATAATCAAATGAAATTATTATTTATAGAAAACGCCCATGAAGATTGTGGAATTCGAACTATTCGACAAGGGCAGTTCTAGAAAAAATATTGCCTAATGAACAATAATGTAAACGTTCAACGAAGTGAATTAAAACATTTCAGAGTCTATACCTTCAGCAGAAAATAAGACGAAATACTCCAAATTTTCTCATTATTATCTGATGAAGGAGTAGGATTTATACTCTGAAATGGTACAGTCCACTTCGTAGAAATTTTACTTTTTTTAGAAAGTGACCTTGACGAATAGTTTGAATCCCGCTCATTCGCTAGGACATTTTCCATGAAAAACAATTGTTTTTCAACTTGTTATAGTTTTTTCTCAGATTTTGCTTTTTCACCAAAAGCAGTGGTATTTTTGGAATATCCTGAGAGCTGTTAGAAGAACAATAGTTGAGTGATTGAACCAAACGTCAAATACTACTAAATTACTTAATACACGCAAAACAGGTTCAACGCATGCAGCGCTCCTACAAAAGAACATTTGGAGAAAATTTCTCACAACTTACCCTTGTTTTCTCAAGTTGATTAAGTGTTTTCAAAATAAAACATAGTCGCCATGAACTGTCAAAATTTACCAGTATGTTTTGAAATTCGTTTTTACACCATGGTAGTCCTTTCCTCTGCTGTACATGCACTGTTCATTAGAACAGAAGAAATGGTCATGTAATATGTTCCTCATAACTCCGTTACTGTTCGAGCTTCCGAGCATTGTCTGAAATTTCGCATTTCTCTGCACAATATACATATTGTAATTCAATAACGAATAGGAATCGAGGACACACTCGAGCACTCCTGTTTGTATCTTCTAACAGGAACGAAAAAGATATAATGGATAACTCGAAGCGGAGTTGGTTTACACGGTGTGTTTATTTGAATTTCTTGGTATGTACTTCGATATTCTATTATTGCACTGTAATTACTGGAGCGATGAAATACACGAAGAAAGCATTTCTTGATTGCATTACAGGAAAAATATGCTGATTTGAGAGTGAATCTTGACTTAAAGGAAATACTTCATTCTGTTGGTACCTCCAGATGTTTCCGTTTGTATTTCTGCATGAATATGAGTGTTCCTGGAGTACACTCAGTTCGAGTGTTGGATGAAGATGCAATCATGATTAGTGGATGCTGAATAATTTCTATAATTATTATTTCAATTCGACATTTCCTGGACGAGGAGGATAAATATCAATGTTGAGCAGTATGACATTTGGTGTTATGGTGGATGATGCAGAATTATTTCCATGTCAATTATGAATACATGGCTTGGTGGTTAGTGTTGGAGTTGAATCTATGTGTGAAATTTTTCATGATTACAGATATTTTTTTAATGATTTTAAACAATAATATGCCACTGATATGAAAATTATCGTTCTAACTCGATTTTGTCCTTAAACACTGAAAATTCCGAAGGATAGCACCTGAAACTGCAGGTATGAAATCGAAATAAGTAAACATTACATCCGTTGAAGTGCAGAAGGGGTTTGATAGTGAATCTATTCCAAATTTTGTTTTCTCAATAACTCGAAAAATATTGAGCCCATAAAACTACCAAAAGGACTGTTGAGTGACCAAGGCATCAGAAAAATATAAAATGAAATTCTTCGAAAACTTCAGATATCTGTTAAAAACTAGGTTTCTGACAGATTTTGTTGAATAAATATATAAGAATTTCTAGAGAAAATACTCAGCCACCCAATGATTTCGTGGACATACCAATTCTGAATTTCACAATTTTTCAATATTAATGAGAATGCGAGATTACACAAATTGAAATCTGACAATTGTTCGGAAAATGTCGGCTTGAGGTCGCATGCAGGAAATTCTTGAGTATCATAACCTTGAAATAAGGCAGAAAATCCAGTTTCGTGGTGCAGAATAATTACTGAATGGTGGCCAGTCCTGCCAATAATTCAAATAAGCGCACAAAACTTCCCTACTTAAAGGCAAACCTTCTTTTTCTTTCCACTGATATCACAGCAACTAATAGATTACACACATTTTACACAGAGAGTCATTATTTTTATCTTTTTGTTTTGTATATTCTGTATATTCAACTTCTCAATTCAAATATTATACTGTCCCCAAATAAAAGTTTGGCAATCATGTTTTAATAAAAAATAGCCTACAATATAATCATCAATTTTGGTACCTTAATAATCGTGAGTATCAGGTTTTGGATACGAAGTTTGACCTTAATGTAGAGAGCTGAAATAAATGGCATTAAATTATGGAGTTTAAAGTTTACACCGAACACCTGCAGCCATTAAACATTCTTAAGCAATTTCATGTTGTGCGAATTTCTCTGAAAATAATTACAAATTTCGAGTATTTACACTTCAAGAGATTAAACAGAACGAAATGTGAAGAATTTACAATTATGAATGAGAGAGTGGTTATTTCGATTATATCCAAGTACCGAGTACTTCATCGCCACTTGAAAAAATGAAAACCGTCTCTTCGTAGAACGGGTTCCATCCTCACATAATTGAATAGTGCATCTCCCTCTCACGCCAATAAAAGAGCTCTTCACGCAAACATGAACTAACGCACGGGCAACATTGCCGACTGGAGTACTTGAAATTAAATTGCCTCATTATAACGCATCTGATAAAAAATGACCAGAAGAAGACTTTGAGAAGCCGCCCAGTATTTTACAGCATATTCACATTCCCAGGTCGTTATCTCGAACTGCTATCGGACAAACAAACGGTAATAACGCTATCGATGAATCAATGTTTGATTCAATCTACTTCGACTTTATTGCATCTGGACAGGAAACGTTTGGACCTCGGTATCTTAATGAGAGAGACGATTTAACTGCTCAGTTTGGCTGAGAATCAGGAGCGGATGGTGAGGGAGGGCTGCGGGGCGCCTTCATCCCTAGAAAAATATATATACAGCATTGATTTGTATATTTCATATTCGTGCTTTTCTCCTGAAACTGGATTCAATAAGAATTGAAACATTTTATTTTAACCCAGCGATCATCTCTATTTCAAAATAATTACATTTGCGTTGAGAGCACTATGCCGGGCTCAATTTCGAACGCATATTCACGATATTTTATTCAATTTTTAGCTTTATATCACAACTTACCCTCAAAGAAGTCGAAATGTCGTCCGAATTTTTCTGTTTCGAGTTCAATTACGAAGGCCGAATTGGCGAATTATTAAAAACTATCGAATGATTCCGCAGATATACCCTTTCAAAATTTCAGTTTCCCGATATTCCCAAAAACATAGGTCGAATAGCCCTTCAATGAAAAATGCCACCTTGAAGTTCCAGCCAAATGGGGCCTACAGAACAATGAGCAAAATAATTATGTCCATTTTACAAAATGCAGGAGGATTTTTCAATTATTTATTGCTCATTGTTCTGTAGATCCTATTTGGCAGAAACTTCAAGGTGGCATTTTTCATTGAAAGGTGATTCGATCTATGTTTTTGGAAATATCGGAAAACTGAAATTTTGAAAGGATATATCTGCGGAATCATTCGATAGTTTTTACTAATTCCTCAATTCAGCATTCGTAATTAAACTCCAAACTTACTCTACAATTATCAAGCTACTGAGTAGATTCTTCCGGAAGGTATTTTGTTCACTATCAGTGGTTAGGCCGGCCGTAAACACCTTTACTTTAGATTAAGAATCGATATAGGAAATATATATTTGTAGAGTAGGTTTTCAGTTTAATTAAGAAGATCGAATGGTTAAATGGGTTGAATTCGCCAATTATTCTTTAGATAGTATACCCATTCGAAATTTTGGATCGAATTGCAATCTAGTACTTGATAGAAAATTATAGCTTGAGGTTGCAGAATATCGTGAGTACTATATGATAAAAAAAATCTGAGTTTGGCAGGGTCAATACTTGTATAGATGACCGCTTTGGCAACGGAACAACCGCATAAAAGCCCTGACCTCACGTCAGTGCTTTTCTAGGTTTTTTATAATGTTGAACCAACGGCCCCGAACAAAATTATGATCAGCCGCCACTGCTTACAACATAAAGTAGAACAAATAGTCCGAATTGTTCACGTGAATAAATTGGTATAATTAGCGTAAAACATCCATAATAACAGCGTGTTGAACTCATTTTGGATTTTCTATATTTATAAAACTGTTAACTCGATGTCTGATTGACTCTTAATTGAGATTGAAATGTGACTCCTTGTTTGAATAGTATTGGTTAATGAAGTCCGACATTTACAGAATTAAATTGATAAGCAAGAATTAGCGGTTGCAGTATCAATTGACTTTGCTGTGTCTGAGTTCGCGCTAGGACACAGTAAAAACGTCAAAAAGAAAATCTTATTCTATTGATAAACACAGCTTTTAGAACTTGTATTTACAGTGGTTGAAAATATTTCTTAGCAACTTCTTGAACATGGTGTCTGGTGAAGTTAAATCTAATTTTTTTATGTTGTAGTTTCACTTGATTTCATTATAATATCCTTGATTCGATACCCTTTCCACGAAATCGTGCGGAGTACACAAAGATCTTCGTTCTCATAAATTTTAAGTGCTATTGGCAATTGATTATTATTTCAATAGAAAAAACCAGTGATCCAATCATGTTGCTTAGAATATTCAGTTTTGAGTTGTTGTAATAAATTTTGGCTTGTTTGATTTAATACTGAATTTTGTGGTCCAAATAATCCATTTCATCATTTCCCAATGATTTGTTCGGACGTTCACCATTAAAAATGTTCATTTCAAAACAGAAACAACCTTAGTGTTACTGCGGAATACTTCATGGAATTCTCACGAGACAATTACGTGAATTATTTAATTCAATAAAAAACTGGGAATTGAACAGAAAACAATCATATTCGACTTGAAGTCTAGAAAAAATTGCTTGTCGAAGAAGTTATTTTTTCAAGGAGAAAAGTTTCTGGTAGTTGTATTTTATTTTTTCCTTCATTCTCGAAGAAAACAGAAGTAATAATATCCTCGCATTCATTACTTGTGACCAACCAAACGCAAACAAACTCAACGAATTTTACTGTGAAAGTTTTCTTGCATTTAAGTCGAGCGACAAATTTGGATCGCTTAAGTGAGTTTGGATGCTTCTTTTGTTTCGAAAAACGAATCAATTCGAAATTTGAAGTTGTTAGTCAGTTAGGTGTAAGTGTCGCTAGAGTTACGATTTTAATGGAACAGTCTGACATGGAAGCTGTCTGATGGTTTAAATTGAAATTAATGACCCTTTCAATCCGCATGGCAGGAATGGTTATTGATTCAAGCTAAATTTTCGTTATTTCCAGGTGATATGAACTAAAAATTCTTATATTCTCTTCAATACACATAAAAAAAATCATATTTCATCAAAAAATGAAGGTAGATGTAAAGGATTGTTCAAGTTGCGCGGTTTTTTAAGAATAAATAAAATATAGATGGCGCACGGAATTCGTCTGGGTATTTCGACATTTAAGAACTGTGATGTATGACATTTATAAAAATGGCTTCGTACACGATACAACAACTCGTTCGAATTGTTTAATTATTTTATGAAAATAAAATGAAAAGTGTTTTTAGAACATTCACGTGAATTTTATGGTTTACATAATCGTCCACCTCGAAGCACCATTGGTCGATTTATTAAAAAATTTCAAGAGACCGGTTCGGTGGAAGATCAAAAAAGTGAAAAATACAGTCGTAGCGGTCGTTCACAAGAAAATATTGATTTGGTTCCTTAAAGTGTTGCTGAAGACCCTGGAATGTCCATTCGACGACGTTCACAACAAGTTGGACTTAGTGGGTCCACAAAATGGCGTATTTCACACAAGGATTCAGCTCTGAAGGCATATAAGGTTCAAATAACACAGAGACTAAAGCCATTAGATCGTTCAAAACGTCGTTCATTTATCAATTTCATCAATGAACAACCAGCTGATTTTTCTCAAAAAATCATGTTTTCTGATGAGGCACATTTTCAACTGGTGGCTTTGTTAATAAACAAAATCGTCGTATCTGGGATGAGGAATATCCACGAATTATTCATGAGAAACCTATGCATCCTAAACGAGTCACTGTTTGGTGTGATTATGGTCAGGTGGTTTAATTTGACCTTAATTCTTTGAAAATTCTGCTGGTGAAGCTGTCAATGGTGATCGGTACCGTCAGATGATAATCGAATATTTGTGGCCTGAATTAATGAATATTGATCTAGAGGACATTTAGTTTCAACAGGATGGCGCTACACATTCTCCAGAAACGGTGATGTCAATTGGCCACCAAGATCATGTGATTTGAATCCGATGAACTATTTTCTTTGGGGTTATGTGAAAAGCCAGGTCTATAAGAATAATTCACAACCGATTCCTGAACTGAAGAATGAAATTAGTCGTGTCATTAGTGAGATAGTGAGCCTCAATTATGTCAGAATGTCATTGAAAATTATAACGAAAGAGTGGTCGTCTGTAGAGCTGCAAGAGGAAGACATTTGACAAATATGTATCATTTTTCGTATATAAATGTCATAACTGATACTTCAATTACCAATAAAAAGTTTTTGAAAATGAATACAAATTATGTGTTTTATTTATTCTTGAAAATAAAAGCGCAATTTGAAACACCCTTCATATATTCAATGGTCATGGACATATATTTCTAGCATGTATGTTTTCAACTTGAAATTAATCAATTCATAACATACTAATGTGAAGTTGGTGAGACTATGGGTGAAAACTGTACTTGCATCTAGTTCTATTGAATTCGTTGTTCCTTCACAAAATATCAAAGTAAGCCTATTTGTATCGAAATTGCTAAGACATACCCTTTAATCATATTTTTCTTTCCGAAAAACAATGCCTGAACTCTCTCTCACTGCAAGTCTCAACCTTTACATCGAATTGTTCTTCTGTCCGTACAACGTCTGGATGGAACGTTTGATCAAGATAAATTGAATTGACCTCATTTTAAACTGTAGACGACGAAATATCCTCTTATTTTCCTTTCATATTTATTCAATCATAATTTCCAAGCGCCAAGAGCGCGTGCTTTATTAAATATCGGCGAGATTAATGAACTCACAGTCAACGATGCATGGTTCCCTTTTTGTGGGATGTATACAAAAGATTTGTTGACTTTTCAGAGTTTTGCTATTTAATGAACGTGTGAATGAATCTCATAGGATGAATGGCGGATCAACTCATTCACCTTTGATTTATCGGTCAGTTCATATTGTGTGAAATTTGAAGAGAAAGGCTCTGATTGCATCCGAAGGCTGCTGACTATTCATTCCGTCAACTTATCTACACGCTGTGATTAGTAGTGCTTTTCCTGTATATGGTTTTTTCATTGAGGGTGAATGTTTGCAGATAAGAAAGATAGACGCTTTTGAGGATTGGAAACGGTAGGTGTATGGAAAGATCTGAATATCTAGGAACGTAGGCTACTATTCATCATGTATTCATGATGAATATTGAAAAAATCCAGGAAAACATTCGGGCATATCTTCGTTGGAGGAGAAGAATTTGTTTAGGTATATCCTTCTAATGGCACGATCACCACGAAATTCTGCACGAGATTGTCGATCTGCATTCGCCAACTTGTTACAAAGTTTCATTTTGATCAGATCAGTATTTATTCCAGAAACACCAAAGATATCGAGAAAAAAACACAATTTTTTTCTCCAATATACCAGGAAATTGAAATCGGATCAAGCTGAAATTTGTTACCCTGAACTGAGAAAAAGGATCTCCTAAATCGAATATAAACATATTCTTGAATTAAATAATCTTCCCCCAAAGATAATAATTTGAAATTGAACAATTTACTTCTATTCTCAACTCATTCCGTTCTTTGCCTGTTTACATGAATTTTCTTGAATCGAATTCAGTTTAACCAAAACATACGTTCCCTTTACTTTAGAAAACAATTTCAGCAAATCATAGTTCTCTTGGATCAAGAATATAATTTTTCATTTAATGTGTCGACCAATAAGCGGTATTAGCGCTGAAGACGTGTATAGAATGTAGAATCGAAGAACATATGGATATTTAGAAAGGAAACAACACCATGGCCGCCATAGTGAATAGTGAACAAGTGCGTTTGTGTTTTTGATGGTGCATTATGAATTTGGTGTAAATGGAGAACTACTTATAAAAATCAAGGTTTTTCGGGAACAGAGTTTCGAAAGTCAAGAGGAAAAGGTTGGTTTTAAGAATAAGTTTGATTACTCGAGAACAAAGTTTGAATTGAAACATGTAGGTACATGTCTACATGAATGTGTGTTATGCACAGACATTGTCACATGTATACCTACATCAGTGAACTCCAGAGTACACAATTTTATTTCAGATTGGAGGTCGAGAGTAAACAAAGTAACCAAGCAAATTGTTCCAAAAGACTTCTGCTCTTTGATCTTCGAAATCCTGTTCCCAAAAAACTTACTTCTAAGAAGGTGATCTTCCATTTGAACCTTATTTATGATTGATATCTTCAACAATGATTATGGAAGGCTTTTTAAGATATCATGCATTTTTAGTATTTGAGAGCCGCTAATTGCAGCGAACCTAATATATTATCTTGGTGAAAGCAAGTGAAATATTCTAGAAAAATATTTCAAATACAAAAATGAGAAATCCTACATTCGTATTGAAGCCATATTATTTCCAAATTAAAATATATAGCAAACATATCCAGTAATTGTTATCATAATACATAGGTCTCTTGCATAATTTTTTTTTCATTGGAATCAAATATTCTTTTTGCAAGACTTTTGAAAATTTTAACCGTCTTCAAAAATTTCTATTTTCAACGAGAAAATGCTCTTCTGAAATTGGCTCCGCATATCGGCTGTTTAAACGGACGAAACTTCGCGGCTTCGGTGACGTTCAGGGATATATCCACTCTTTCCCTCTTCTCGTATACTTTTCTCTCTAGCAAGCTAATGGACAGCGTTGGCTGTATCGATCGGTGAATCGCGTTTCACCCGCTTCGACCTTGAGTCCCGATTTGGCCATTTTCAATACCGAATTATTGGAAATTCGCGAATTATTGAAATGTCTGATAGCATACCTTATGATTTTGTATCGATATAGAATGAGAAATACATCAAAAACCCGGTGAAACCCGGTCCTGAGGATGATCGGAAACAGGAAGCTGCATTAAATCAATCGGATAAGTTATATTACCACGAAAAATGTATGAAGAATTCCTCGCCGTGATATATCTATTTTAAGATTCGTTCCCCGAGACGTATGCCGTGGTAATTTATACGGTATTAAAAATTTACGAGACTTAATGGAATTTTTTAACTGCTTCTCGGTTAACAATGGATTTTGGCCGGACTTCCACAACTGAGGACTTATAAGTTACACCGTGGCGGGATTTATTTCTTCCATGGAAATCCACTCATTTTATTTCGGACTTTCCTCCGGATTCATTCGGATGTTCCGAATACAATTCATATTCATAACTTTTTACTTCCGTGTAATAAAGATAAAACAGCATTACCTGGGAAATGGAATAATTATACCGAAGTTTCCTAATAATTCAGCACTTTAACGTCTAGGTTTTCTAAGTTCTGAAAATTTGAAAGTAAAAATAAGGAAAGATTTTAACAAAACATCATGAGATTAAATAATTTCGGTTCACTCCGTGAAAAAATGATAATCTTGGACTAAATAAGTTATTTAGCAAAATAAGACATACATAGAGATGGAGATGGTCTTAAAGCTTTCCTTCTTGAAATTGAAGCATCATCATTTTTTACGCGCTTGTTTTGGAAAACAGGACGTTATCGCTATATCCAAATGTCTTTTATTTAGGAGTTATGAACCGAAAACTATATGGTTGGAGTCCCTGGAGAGGAATCCTTGGTCAAATTCACTGATGTCAATCTGCCATATATGCTCTGTCTTTCGAAGGTGAGGCCAGCGTCTTGAAATCCTCAAATTAGGTTGAGTGTTCAAATATCTCGGTAAGTTTCGTTAATGGGTTGATCAGCCCAACTGTTTATGGGTTATGCCCATTTGAAGCTTTGAGGTTATTTCTTTAATATCTCAAGAAATACTGAAGTGATCAGATCGAAACTCAATTAGCAGTTGTAGAATACCGACCTGCAATATAATGCGAGATTTCGTGGGAAAGGTATTTATAAAATAAAAAAAAATGATTACGAGAATTTCAGAAACTTTTGTTGAAACGATTTTTTCGCGAGTATATTATATTCCTTAAATTTCAATGAAATCGAATTGAAAAAATTGTCCTCCAACTTTTAGTTCAAAACGATATTTATTTCCAGAGATCCTGAAAAAAACAAGTCAAATTTCGTGTCCATTTGAAAGTTTTAGATTATTTCCTCAATATTTCTAAAGGTTCTAACTCTGTGAATACTTCATTGTTAGTTGAAAAATAAGTACACATGCTTTTGGCCGAATTTCGTAAGGATTGTGGTAGCATTTCTTGAAAGAATTGATTTTCGAAAATTTTTCAGATTTTCATTAAAAAAGTTTGTTTTTTCGAGGACAGCCAGCAACCTTAGGTCACTATTCAAAAGAAGTATTTTCAATGTCAGTTTGATGGGATATTCATTTCCAGAGAAAAAATATGTCGAATTTCGTGCTAATTTCCCAGGTATAGTTTCTACCGAAAAACTCGAAACTACTCACCTAATCATAAAAAAACTTGGTAACCAATTGGCAAATCCTGATGTGCAAACTTGTATGAAAATTCTTGATGATGTTTCGTTAGAACAACTCACAAAAAAATTCAACATTTTGTTTTCGAATATTTTGTATTTTGAAAATATCACTAAATCTTTCCATCAGAAAGGAATATTGCATTAGAAAGGGTGACCACTTTGGAACAAGCGCGTAAAAGCTCCTGACCTCATGTCAGTGCTTTCCTACAAATTTATCTCCAAACTCATGGTGTGAAAGGAAAGCAAGAATTTTTACTCTGGGACAAACTTCATCAATATTTGCTATATTGTTTATTTATGAATATTCTGTCATTGACTCAGTAACAAAGAATCCAACAGTCTTGTTTATCTACTTTATTTCTTTATGGATTTTTCATAGAAAGCACATTCTGAACTTCAGTAATGGCGCCCGATAAGGGTATATTTGTATTTCAGCGATGAAAAGCTCGCGAAATTTATTCAGGTATTTGCTAGTCCGAGAAAAGGTTTCCTTCTATATTCTACCCTGCCTCGTCTGTTAGGGTAGGAACGAAGCGGATGAAAGATGGATAAGGAAGCCCATGTCACTGATAATGTCATTCCGATACCGTATTTTTATAAATATACTTTCGCACAAATTTCGAGGCGACATCTATATTTTGGTTGAGAGGACTCATCGAAGGATGAAAACTGAAATTTGATTTATGCGGAGATTTGGGCAGGAATTTTATATTTCTTCAATGCTAGAGCGTGAATTGAATTATTTGTGTTGAATCTCGAGAATTACATTACATGAAATATTTGTTATGATGTAATGCATTTTATGAGATATCTTCAGTGTGCTTCAGAGCCATTGAATTCAAACTTGGCAGGTAGTTGAAACATAACAACGCTCAGGTTTCTGCGGTATTTTATCGTAGTTTAAGTGATTTAAAAAAGTTTCTGAATTTTCTTATATTTGAAATTTTTTTTCATCGGTATTGTTGTATTGCTGTAATTTTTCAATCAAGTACTGAATTCCAATTCGATCTTATCTGTATTTTTGGAAATATTGGGATGATAGAATTTTGCATGGAAATATCTGCGGAACCTTTGGTTGGATTTTAGCCTTTCACGAATTAGACCTTCGTAATTAAGGTCCAAACCTACTCTACGAATATCGAGTTTCTAAGTTGTTTTTTCTGGAAGTTATTGGGTTTACGGTCGGCCGCAAAGGGCATCACGTTTCGCCCTGGCTGAGTCTCGAGGAAGCGTGTGAGCGTTTCCCGGAAAACTCCACTTACGGAAATATTCGGCTGGAGTGTTTTATGCTGGCTACTCTGTATATTTCACTGGTTAACAATGTGAACTGGCGAAACAGTATACCGTCAATTTCCTAATTGAAAAACATTTAGAACCTCGCACTAGGCAAAATAGCCAATAGTGCGAAACGAAAAGTATTACCGTTTTCCGAATTTCTTACAGTGAGAGCTACCAAACGACCCCTGAGGGAGAAATGACAGGGGATTGGTTCTTTTCATCCATTCAATCCTGTGTATTCCTACACCTCACAATATCCAAGCGCCGTTCTTAAGGAGGGAGTAGTTCGAATCGGATCAAAATGTGCTCGAGGTATGCTCTCTGCGAGGGTTGTTTACAGTGTCCAAAGGCCTTACTGTTCCCAAACACAACCCGGATTAGATTACGGAAGGACTAATCACTCCTTGATACTGAACCCGGAGAACCGCAGACAATTAACCCAAGCATGGCATTATGTATATCGTTACAGGGTGCAGTGTACACTTACATTAGCGTGGCAGTATTATATTGCAATAGAAAATCAATTTCAGGAATGTCTTGTGAGGCAAAAGGTGTCCTTCTAAACATTCTGTAACAGTTATTTGAGTTTGATGACTTCAATCGATAACAGAATCCTGAGCGATTTGAGAAATTCTGTTCACTAAACAACTCTGATTGACTAAGAGTATTGTAAAACTGGATTTTACACATCTCTTGAACTTTTCAGTTGTCATACTCTTCCACAATATTCAAATGTCGAAATTTCTGTCCAGCCGGCCGTCCGTCCGTAGGCACGATTATAGACTTACGGAGAATCCTATCAACTTGAAGATTTCAAGGTGAGTTGCATTTCAAAATGCGAAGGTTGAGTTCGTTAATGGGTGAAACGTGTCATATCAACATTCTCCCCCTTTCTTTTCATGTACCTACCTTGCACCCTATCAAGCTAATGGAGAGCGTAGGCTATATCGATCGTAGAATCGTGCTGTGACTTGTGCTGAAGGACGCAATCTACCGAGCTTCACCCAAATTGAATTTGCGTCTCGATATAAACATGTTTAATACCGAATTATTCAAAATACGGGAATCGGGAAAGTGTGCGATAGGATACATTATGATATTGTATCCAAAAGGATTCAGTTGAACATAAAGTTATGATATTTCGTGTAACAAGCAAGGGTCCTATTGTAATTTGCCTCACGCAAATACCTTAGTTAACAAATTCAAATTCAAGCACGATAACTATTTTATTACCTAGAGTACAAGCAGATCTAGTTCGTCAGTTGACAAAACTCCGAAATGGTTCAAAATATATCAAGAGTAAGGAATCTAATGTTTATGCTCAATTATGTAACATAAACTGGAGATTGGAAACAATTGCAAGAGCTTCATTTTTTTATTAATTATTTTTGAGAAGTGAATTAGTCACTCAATTAGCGTTGGATTTAACAATTCGAGAGACCAAGTTGAAGATTCATATTACAATAAAACGTAATCTCAGATATTGTGTAACTTGCTACTGGATTTACTTCGCTCCGTATTTGTCAACTCCAAATATTTCTGTGATCAAATCATGAATTTCCGCCTAAATTATATTCTCAATTCGCATACAAATTAGATGAAGCTTCTATAATATAATATATGGCGACAAGACGTGATCTAATAATCTCGAATTGTCCTTAGGTGATTGTAATCATAACGCGTCGCTAGACATGCTATTCTATACCATACTAATTGATAATTACCTAGAAGAAGACGCACGAGTTCAATATCTACTAGGTACTGATTGCTGAGAGCACGCAAATACGTACTGTTATAATATGTCAAAATTCTTATAAGTTGAGAAATAATATATCATATTTCAATTCATTCTGAACTCTCACACACGAAAGTATACGATTATTTTTGATTTATGAATGTAAACGATGCGATCTCTTATTGAGTTGTTACATGCATGAATACGAGGTGAAGTCTGTTCCGTATACAGTGCGCGTCAAAGTTATGGAACAAACTCATTTTCTCAAAGGAAAAGTATTTGGCAACAAAATCCTGAAACAGATCATTTTTTGTTTCACTTTTACCAAATTTATATGCATTTTTGAAGGATTTTTGTTGCATCCTGTGACATCCCCATCAACCCTCTAAATTTTTTGAATAGGGAAAGTAGGTCATGTGGTACTTTTTTGGCCAGGCCCTTTGTATCTTCTTCAGAGGCGTGCAGAAATTTTCAAGAAAAAAATTTTTTTTTGAAAAATTAGTTAGTTCAAAGAGGTTTTCAGTATGTGCACTTTATCATGGCTCATTTACTTTGAGACGATTGTACCGGATGAAATTTGTCACCGAATGAAAGTCGACCATTACAGTTTTGTTCATGCACAACTTTCAACCCCTTTCAACCCCTCACGTGAAAAATTAGAATGTGTGAAACACTGCGCTTCAGTTATGATCTTATGTAGGTATGTTATCAGTACGTTTCTACAGAACTTGAAACATTTCGATAAAATGTTTCAATTCAAAGAAAGACTTCTGACAACGCAATGTCATCAATGTTATGAATATATCAATCGCTTTGATTATTGCATCCAGAACGCTCGTGGTCATTTTGAACATTCAATTTAACTTATCTTGTAATGCAATGCACAATCCTCCGGGTGGAACTTCAACGCGTTTCAATGCGGAAATAAATTTCCCATGTCACTACATTTTTTTTCTCCATTAAAGGCTTCGTAGGGGTTGAAAGTTGTGCATGAACAAAACTGTAATGGTCGACTTTCATTCAGTGAAAAATATCATCAGGTACCATCGTCTCAAAGTAAATTAGCCATGACAAAGTGCACATACTGAAAACCTCTTTGAAGTAACTAATACTTAAAAAAAAAATTTTTTTCTTGAAAATTTCTGCACGCCTGTGAAGAAGATACGAAGACCAAAAAAGTACCACATGACCCACTTTCCCTATTAAAAAAATTCAGAGGGGTTGATGGGGATGGCACAGGGTGCAACGAAAATCCTTCAAAAATGCATAAAAATTTGGTAAAAGTGAAACAAAAATTGATCTGTTTTAGGATTTCGTTGCAAAATATTCTTCTTCTGAGAAAATTAATTTATTCCATAATTTTTACGCGCACTGTATATCAAAAATGTGTAATTAATTTTGTTACGATTCAAGTCCATTTAAATGAACAGGAAACAACAAAATGTTCCAAACATCAATGTAAAGATTGGTACTCAACAGAAAGTTGCTATCTTGAGAGATTTGATTGAATTGACAATTTGAACAATACATTTCAAAACTTAAGCGTGATGCCCTTGTCTGAATATTCAGGAAAAGGGTATTTATTGTTCGTGGATGAAGCAATATGGTGGATGCGGTATTTAAAACCTCTTATGCGCATGCTAGCGCACCTGGAAGACAATTTTGAAAATGGCAAGTCGTTAAGGTTGAGAATTAAATATGTAGCCTTTTCATAGTTGAGATTTCAAATATAAACTGTGCATGATACACTCATGTTCCGGTAAGATCTTACTGAATCCATTTAAGCTTCAGTTCTCGATGGCCCCGACAAATAGAAAAATATAAAAGAAAACTTTCATTGCGTTCAAGGTCCATGATCAGAGCATTGAATTCCGTGAAAGCAAATAAAATAAAACATCAACATACCTCTTTGCTTCGCCTTCGGCATTCTCTATGTTTCGGTCTCATCTGTAAAAAAAGTTTCAATTAGAATAACAATTTCAGACAGATAAAAAGTCAAACATATTAGTCAGAATTAAAGCAGCTGAGCTCCATTTCCCCCTGACCAATCTCCTGGATATTGTTATTTCGACTTCTTTATTTCTGCCTTCAGGGTAAAATTAACAATTGGCCATAAAACAATGAGGGTTTTAATTGAAGAACAGGCAATCCGCACTTTTTGAAGCCGTCGTGCTTTTCAATTATCGTCTGCGGAGAAAAACAATTTACCAGCAATTCGAATTTACGACAGGATGCAGACTGCAGGTCGTTCGACTGACTGTAAAACGAGTTTTGTTTGAAGAGCGCATTTTATTCGAGAAAACGTTGAACTCGTCAAATGATGAAATTAGCGATTTTTTTGGATACAACCCACTCGAATCTTTTTCAGCAGAAAAGCACAGCACTGACGTGAAATCAGGAGCTTTTGAGCGCTGGTTGAAATTTATAGAGCGAGGACCCATTCGAATTTTGAGCCCAAAATGGTCCCAAACGATTGGGTTAAACTCTCTGAAGAAGAATCCGCGTGGTCATTCCATTTGATTCCGTCCGTATATGCTCTGACTTTCGAAGGAAAGGACTTAGCTACTTGAGATTGTTCGAATAATGGGTGGAATCAGTATCAGTTTCGGAGTTAGGCCGATTTGAAATTTTGAGGTTGATTCCTCGATACCCCATGATTTTTTATTGACTCGATCAAATTGAAACTTCGTGGGTAGTTTTGGAATGCTAACGCGCAACTTAGAGCGAAATATCGTGTGGATCCAGTTGTTCAAGAATGAAAAAAATTTTATTCCAAAATTTTTGATGAAAAAATTTTTTTCCACTGAAAATATTGATTAGATTTCAATTGAATTCGGCACAAACCTAAGAGTCAGTATTTAACAACAATGTTTCAAATTTAAATTCGAGCTCGATATTCACTTCCGGAGATAAAAGGGGAAAAATTTGCCAAATTCCGTTGTTATTAGAAATGTTGACGTTATTTCCGCAATATCTCAAGAAGTTCGAATGCAATCAAATTGAAATATCGTAATCAAGTAGACATTACCAACACGCAACTAGGTCCCAAATTTCGTGTTGATCTTATAGTTAAAATTTGAACAAGAGCGTAAAAGCTCCTGACTTCCCGTCAGTGCTTTTCTAGGTTTTTTTTTGAAAATGACAATTTTGAGGAAAATCTCCGAAAACGAGAATTCAAAAGAAAATAAATTTGCCAATTTTCATGTTTTCTATGATGAAGGAATCAGATATTGACTGTGAAACCGTTGTTCGCTCATTAGGCAACTCTTTACGTAGAAACTGCCCTTGACAAATAGTTTGATGCTACAATCCCCAGGGGCGTTTTCCATATAAAAACAATTTTTATTCAATTTTTGATAGTTTTGTTTCAGATATTGGGAAAACCCCGAAAAAACCTTCAAAATGATGCAAAATGCTCCTGGAATATCGACAATTAAAAAAAGCACACAAAATTCGCATGTGTGATCACACAATCGAGTAACTGAATTTCTTAACAGATCAAATTTTGATTTTTTGAATGACAGACACAACAACTTGATAGCTCAATATTGTAGGAGAAGTTTCGAGATTAATTACAAAGTTCGGATTTCTGAATAAGTGCAATCCATCTGCAGGTGCAGGGTGTTGGTCAATAATTCATCACCATGTTGATCAAAGATATAAACCAATTCTCTTTCGAAAAATGGTTCTCGACGGATCAACGAATTTCGTTGGTTCCAGACAAAAAGAAACAGCATCTTTCTGAAGGAGAAATGACTTCATATACATAGTACGATATTTCAAGAGTAGCGAAAATACGTGATGATTAACCAACTATGTCGTCGATTTTTTTCGATAATCATGGATCACAAGGATCCGTAAAATTCAATTACGAACCATCACAAAACATTCCTCAAGGTCGAAAAGTGAGAGGTTATAATAATTATGATACATCAATAGGTTCTTCATTCAGGGAAGACCACACAATGCTATATCAAGGCGTTCAATGCGAGTATTGTTGTACACAAAGAAACATTTGTTCTTTCAACAGAACTGATTGGAAACGCACGCTATATATTCCATTGTGGAGATGTTTTATTACCTATGTAGTATATAGCCTTATGTGGAAAATCAACCAATTTATTGTCTCATATTCTCGGTATGCAACGGATATTCGATATTTGTTCTGAAGGAAGTAGGTAGAACTTCTTGTATATAGAATTACATTGTAACGTTCAGATTATATGAGTTTTCAGATTGGGCAATTGCTGCTACCTACGCCTATAACGGCTCTACAGAAAGGAGGTAAAGAAGTTGGAAAGAACATGAAAAAAATTACGACTTGAATAATCTAAAATTAATTACTCTTGAATATTTCATCAGATGATTCAATGATTCCAATTCTGCGGATGAAATCAAATCATTCTTTAAATCCTTGAATGCTCTCTGTTCAATTCTCTAACACAGGTCTCTTGTATGTCACACCAAACATCATATTTTCATGTTTTTCTCAATCTTTTTCGATATAAGATCTTAATGTATTCAGTCACACACTTCAGTAACTTAGAATTGGGTGAAACGCAGTAGACCACCTCCTACGTCCACGTCAACGCACGATCGATACAGCTGACGCTGGTTTGATAGAGTGGAAGGTACACGAGGAGAGAGAGACAGGGGATTTGACACGTTACGTCACGGAACGAAGTTTCGATCGCTTGAACTTTCAATATGAGGAAATATAAAAGATAAATTTCCCGTTGGAAATTTAGATTTTTTGAAGGCGATTGAATTTTCTTAGTGTGCTTATGGATAGAATAATCGATTCAAATGATGAAGAAAATACAATGTAAGGAGAAGGAAACATGTTTGAAACTTCAAGAGACTCCAGATTTTGAACACTGATAGAATAATGTGTCCGAAATTAGACTCTGATAAAAATGAGTTCAATATGATTATGGGATTTTTCAGTTATGGACTATCAGCTCAATGTAATCGCCAAGTCAATTCGATTAACCCCGTACTCTAAACCCCAAAAATCTTCAGCTCGTTTTTTATCGAACCATCCCCTATCGCTTCTCAGGACTCATCAATTCGACATTAAAGATACCAAATCTCAGCCTCGGTTCCCGAAAGATCCCCATTTGAAATTCAATTCTTTGCGAATGCTCTAGATGTTGACCTTGTTGGCGTTGAATCTGAACAAAGTTTATATTTTCGAATAGAAATGAATGATATCGTTCATCATTCAATAATTCTTTTTGATGTTTACGAAATTTAATAAAGAAAAAAAATCATTCGTTATCAACGTCTTTATGCAATGTGTGAGAAAACTAGTCAATTCCAGTAACGAATTTCATAGTTGCGTATAAATATACAGAGTGTAACACCCAAATGGAATAAATTCGATAACGAATAAATGAGGGTGTGTTGGGAAAAATGCTCGGACACGTCGATTTGTAATTTTAAATGCGCATATTTTTCAAGAAAATACTCTTATATAGGGTGTTCCATGTGACCGTGGCCAATACCATATTTCTTATTTCAAATGCAACCCCCTGTATATTATTTAATTTTTGGATTCTTCAAAGCATTCTAAACACAATTCATGCACAATGTCCTATACCTATCCTTAACTATTTCGGAAATATTAAATGTTTTCAGATTTAGTGCAAAAGTCAACGTTTTAAATAAAAATTATTTCATTTCACAAATTCGGTACATTACACAAAAAACCTAATAAGTAATACTGATTATTTCTTAATAATCAAAAAAAAAAACAAAAAAAAAACATTAATGTCAATGTAGGAAATGTTCAAAATGCTCGTCGCGAACGTCTTGGCAACATGCTAATCTGGTGTAGAATTGTCTTCTAACGTTACTTAACATTTCTGAAAACACTTAATATTTCCGAAAAAGTTGAAGATAGGTATAGGACATTGTGCATGAATTATGTCTAGAATTTTCTGAAGAATCCAAAAAATAAATAATATACAGGGGGTTACATTTGAATTAAGAAAGTTGGTATTGGCCACGGTCGCATGGAACACCCTATATAATTTTATTTTCTTGAAAACAATGCGCATTTAAAATTACAAATCGACGTGTCCGAGCGTTTTTCCTAACATCCCCTCATTTATTCGTTATCGAATTTATTCCATTTGGCTGTTACACTGTGTATAATCTTAAAGGCGGACGATATAGCGCGTATCAGTTCGAGTGGAATTAATCAATTGAGCTCAATCAGTTGAATAGTAAATTATGCATTTTGGCAACCCAACATTATTTCAGGAATGCAAATATATATATATAACAGCAAAAAAAGATGTTACTCATTTCGGAGCTATAAGGTTTATTTTTTTCTGGGAATTTTCACGCGCTTGTTTTAGGAAACAGCGCGTTATCATTTCGTCACGATGTCTGCTATTTTCAGCCAAATAGGGTATACAGAACAATGAGCAGAATAACTCTCTCCATTTAACAAAATGCAGGGGGACTCTTAATTTTTTTTTGCTCATTCTTCTGTAGACCCTATTGGGCTGAAACTTCAAGGTGGCATTTTTCATTGAAGGGCGATTCGATCTTTGTTGTTGGAAATATCAGGAAACTAAAATTTTGAAAGGGTATATCTGCAGAATCATTCGGGAGTTTTTAATAATTCGCCAACCGGCATTCCTGAGCAAACTCGAAACTTACTCTACACTTATCAAGCTACTGAGTAGTTTCTTCCGGAAGTTATTTTGTTCACTATCAGTGGTTAGGCCGGTCGTAGACACATTAACTTTAGGAAGAATCGACATATTTGTAGAGTAGGTTTTCAGTTTAATTAAGAATGTCGAATTCTTAAATGGGTTGAATTCGCCAATTATGCTTTAGATAGTTATACCCATTCAAAATTTTGGATCGAATTGCATTCGAGTACTTGATCGAAAATTATAGCTTGAGGTTTATGCACAATTTCGTGAGGACCATATGCGTTTGTCAGGGTCAATACTTGTATAGATAACCGCTTTGGCAACGGAACAAGCGCGTGAAAGCTCCTGACCTCACGTCAGTGCTTTCTAGGTTTTTATTTCTAGAACTGGCTGCAACAGAGGACTAGAAAGTGTTCGTGGCGACTCCTCGACATTTTTCATCAAGTTAATTGAGTTTATTAAAAGGGGTGGCGCAATTTACAATTCACTCATTGGAATTTACATACTCTGAGACTAAAATTTACCGCGAACTGTTCTTTAAATTTTGAAAAAATCTACCAGTATTGTTGATTATTGAATTCGGTTCATATCTCTTGAAATTCAGCTTTTCGTTTTTGAGAAAACCTTGAATGAGTTTGAATTTTTCATATTAAATTCAAGTCTTCTTTATAAAGGTTATCAATATAGTGGTTTGAATTTAATATTTAAAGAACAAAAATGTTTTATAGAGTCAGTATCAACCGTGTATAAATTTTTGAGGTTATAAAGATTTGTGAAAGTGTTTCTCACCGCATTCCATTCATCAAGGATGAAAGAAGATGGTATAGAAAGAAGTTGTTGACGAAATTGTTCTATAGGCATGCATTTAACAAGCTTGCCAGTAATTCTATGTCTACTTAGTTCGTTTGTGATCGGGTGTGGCGGATGAACATGGTGAGATTTCGACATATAATATAGAATAGATGCTACTGATGATTCTCAATCGAAAGATAAAAGATGAAATATTGCGTCTAGAATTATTTTTGAATTTCATTTTAAGATGTTACCTTTTTCCTAAGTTCTTGACTTCAATCATTATATAATAAATGATATAATGATGAAATTTGTCATTCAAGATGTGGTACGTCGAAGGCCATGAAAGATATCGATATCGAATGATATTATGTAAAGGTACTACAGAAAAATCTGTATTTTCAATGATTAAATCTTTATTTTTGCATCGATCTCGACTTCTACATATCATGACTTTTCAATACCGGAGACGTCACAAAATTGTCACCTAGCCAAAAACTACCTGCTATAATTAATGAATTCGTTCTGAGTAAATTCTTAAACGAACTATCGCACCTTTTTCACACAAAGGAGAATCTATTGCCGCAGGCAACACGAACAATATCGTCGAATTTGCTGACGCCCCTAGAAAGGCTTGGTCGATTCAATTTGCTACATCACTTCTCCATCGATGCAACAAAAGATTTCTTGTTTCGAAGTTTTCCTTCGCTAAATCCGGATTAATAACCGTAAAGGGAAGCCTTGGCGGCTAATTGAATTTTTTCATCAATCACAACGAACTTTCATTCATTATGGAATATGGTAACGGAATTTCAGGGGAAATTGATGAAGGGAAGGTCAGATTGTTTCCCCGATTATACTCGACCTCTTCAAAAGGAGTTGGACACGATTTCTGAAAAAAACCATGGGAGATTTCGATTGGGTTTATTCATTATGGGGATGAAATGGCATCCGATCTCAGAATGTGAAATTTCTCTGAGTCTTCTTTTATATTGTGAACGAAGTTCTGTAGTTACTTCTACTTTTGGAAGCGTTTGATTACCGGAACTGAAATAGGATGTTCTGTGTTCAAAGCTGCTTATATAAATCTCTATATTTGATTCTTTGATAATTTCACGAGGAAAGGAATTATTTCAAGGGTATTGTGAAAATAATAATAAACTTTAGAGTAAACAATACCTCGAATATAACGGGGTGACTTTTAGAGGCCAGAGTTCGTTTTTTCAAAAAATTTTTCGGCTGCAAATGGTTGAAACAAATTGAAAGAATGCGGAGTGTTGCCACTTTGTTAAATTCAAGAATTTTCGGATAAAAACTGAAATGGAGTGGAAAATGGAAAAATAACTAACATTGCGCATTCTCACAAAAGAATTAGGTAAGTTCAGAGTTATTGAAGAATCAAAATTTCAAATGGCTGTTACATAAAAACCATTAGGCAGATTTGACCCATTAACGAACTCAACCGAGATATTCAGGATCAAAATCTAGACTGAAATTTTCAAAACTCTACGTCCTTCCTTTCGAGAGTTAAAGCACACACGGACGGACGGCCGGCCGGCCGGACGGACAGAATCAAATTTAACCACGGATTCTTCATCAGTGAGTCCAACTCTGTCTCAAAAGACAGATTTCAGCTCGAAATTCGAAAATTACAGACATTGTGACGAAACGATAACGCGCTGTTTCCCAGAACAAGTGCGTAAAAATGGTATCCGCTTCGTAATGCTGTACTTCATGTAGTTTTTCTTCACATTACTTTTTTTTATTCATTTATTAAGTTTACTGAAGTTTCGAGGGGACTATACAGCTAATATATAACGATTTCGAATTCTAAAGAGCAATTGATGAAAAAAAAAATGCAATATGTCGAAATGTTCAATTTACAAACTTGAAAATATTCGAAATTCAAGTTTAAATGGCTAATTTTCACTTCCGACAAACAAGAATTGGAAATAAAGGGTGGGAAATGATTGTACCTTGCTAAATTTTCATAAAGTGTAGATCTTTGACTGTCATACAAGGCACATTACCATAATATCAGGGCTGGGAAAATACATGCTTGGCTTAATTGAAATACAAAATATTCTCAAGTAGGGTATTTGAAATACAAAATACAGTATTTTCACTATGTTTATTCGAAATACAAAACACAAATTACAAAATACATTCAGTATTACGTAAAATGTAAAAAGAGTACAACTATTTCAGCTCAGCCAATTAATCGCTATAAGAAGAATTTCCTCTCAGAAAGGAACACAAGATTTTTCAATGTGGTATCAGACAAACAGCCTCTTGTTGGGGAATGAATGAAACCGGCTAAAGAAAACAATCTTTCTACAGGTCCTGATCGGCACAAACTCGTTTTATATTGTATGAACACATTTTTTTAATTAGGATAGTGTTCAAGGATGGTAAGCTATTTGCTCCTATGGGTTTTGGAAGCTGAATAAATCTAACTCCATCTTGGAAGTCTGTGGTCGATCACTGTCCCAGTTCACGAAAACAATAAATCCGTCTTCTTCCTCACAACTACTACTACTGCTATTCTCAGGCATTGATTAATTTTTTTTGTAATTTGCTTCTAAGGCATGAATAGCCACATTTTGAATTCTCTGACTCTCATCTGTTGTGATGATTTCTGGCAACCAACGCATTTTGTAGCTAGGATGATAACATGACGCCAAAATGACTCCATTCACTTTAGGTGACAATTGAAAAAACTCGTCAAAGCTCCGTTCTGAACTGTCTTTCAGTCATGATATAATAACTGTGAATTGTCTCAAATTGGAATCCTGCAGCTGATCTTATCTAGTTCTTATGGACATTAAAATAGGTAGAAGTTTGCCGTAGTAATAATTGTTGCCCTGAAGATAATCTAAAGCCTTTACATTGTTATTATCATTGTTGGATTTGTTGGTACTATTATCGCTATTGACCACTGTGAAATACTTTCCTCTTAAGATTAGCGGATACGGCATTCACTGCGTCTCCATCGTTAAATTCTTGCTAATAAATTCGTCAAATACACAGAACTCAAACAGGTTAAATGAAAATAATCATTTAAGAACAGACAACAAACCTTACGAGAAGTTCATATAAAAAATTCAGTTTAAGGGTTAACCTACCCCTGTTACAAGTATTTCGGAAATAACCATTGCGCAGGCCCTTTCTTCCTTTCCACTCGCAGAAGATATGATTGCTAGCAGAATGTCAAGACTGAGAAGATGAACATCGCGCCAACAGAAGGAAGGTTCAGGGACTATTTTCTGTAGAGCGCTAACTGTATTTGTTCGAAAGTATTTCGAAGAAAAAAGTATCGAATTACAAAATACTTCAGAGCCAGGTATTTGTAATATCAATTACAAAATACATTTTCTAGAAGTAATTGAAATACAAATACAAAATACGTATTTGTGTTTCAAATACGTATTTCAGTTACAAGTAATTATCCGTATTGAAACTTTCTGTATCAACAATAGGCCGTTCAAACTCACGATCCCAATTTGAATTATACCGAGAATTATCATCGGTCACCACTCATGCAGAATTCCCAGAGAGGGTCGACGTTCCAATTTGCTTATTAAATCAAATGTAAAACTACCATTAAAACCGTAATGACAACAGGGAAACGAATGCCTTATGGCGTAACATTGGGCTCAGCCATTAAGAAGGGTCCGCAAATGAATTATGTTGCCTCCTCTATGCGCCCTACATCATGCCACTTCCGATTATTTATTGTACGTCGAGAAAAGCAGAAACTTCGGATACATGCGATAATCGCACGTACGGTGTGCGTGTAATCACGCACGTGTAGTTCTTAATCAGCCCGTGTCTGGGTATATTTTAGGATCATGAGCCGTTAAATGACCGGGGGGAACAGACAGACGAATGATATTCGTGAAATGTGACAGTTAATTTCCTGCGTCCTTTTATCACCGCAGGGGTGTATACACAGTTGTGATGACGATTGCTGGCCGATTTTACAAAATATCGTGTCGTTCCAAAGTTTCGTATTGTTCCTCATGATATGATTCAAATTTGGCATCATCAAAAAATGGCTATTTGTGTGCCTAAGGGCCGATAATAAACATAATATCTTCCGCAAGAAATAACTTAGAAACTTGATATATGTAAGGCGGGTTCAAACCGATTACGAAGGTTCACTAAGTGAATAGAAGAAAATGTAATTATTATATCAGCAGATATGTATGGGTGAGATCCAGCATAAAATTTCGCGAAAAAAACCGTTCAGTATTTATTTTCCTGATATGCACCTTTTATTTCTTAAAATACTTTTTGAGATACTGAGGAAATAATGTAATAATGTGAGTCAAAATTATGGAGCAAATTCATTTTCTCAGGAGAAAAATATTTGGCAACAAAATCCTGAAACAGGTCAATTTTTGTTTCACTTTCTCCGAATTGTATGCATTTTTGAAGGATTTTTGTTGCACTCTGTGCCATCCCCATCAACCCTCTTAATTTTTTGAATAGGGAAAGTGGGTCATGTGGTACTTTTTTGGCAAGGTCTTTGTATCTTCCTTACAGGCGTGCAGAAATTTTCAAGAAAAAAAATTTTATTTGAAAAATTTGTTAGTTCAAAGAGGTTTTCAGTATGTGCACTTTATCATGGCTCACAAATTTGAGACTATGGTACCTGATGATGAAATTTGTCACCGAATGAAAGTCGACCATTAGAGTTTTGTTCATGCACAACTTTCAACCCCTACGAACCCATCAATGGAGAAAAAATGGAGCCATGACAAAGTGCTCATACTGAAAACCTCTTTGAACTAATTAATTTTTCAAAAAAAAATTTCTGCTTGCCTGTAAAGAAGAACTTGTCAAAAAAGTACCACATGACCTACTTTCTCTATTCAGAAAATTTAGAGGGTTGATGGGGATGGCATAGGGTGCATTAAAGATCATTCAAAAATGCATATAAATTTGGTAAAAGTGAAACAAAAATTGACTTGTTTCAGGATTTTGTTGCCGAATATTTATCTTCTGAGAAAATGATTTTGTTCCATAATTTTGACAAGCACTGCATATCAACCGAATTTCATATTTTAACTTCCTAATATCTGCAAAAATAAAAATATAATTCAACTTGAATTTGGTGCATAGTTGCTTAATATATACAAAAAAATTCAACGAAAACTCCAACTTTTTATTTTATTTCAATGGATTATTTTTTCAGATATTGAAAGCGAAAACCTGAAGTAGCTAAATTTCCCGATTAAATCAATTTACGAAATCATAGAGAAGATTCGACCCATTATTGGATTTCCAAAAATCGAATTGAATTTTTTTTATTTTTAATATGTCAGGATTATAAGGAGATTTCGAGGAAGTTTACGCATCACAACGAATTATCCAGTTTGATACCCTTAAGAATAATATATATCAACGCAATTTCAAATATTATCTTCCTCTTATTCGCAAGAACAAGAATCCAATCGGGTTTGAATTCGGAACACAGTAGCCTAATGCAAGTACAATTGTGAAAAACTTGAGGCGAAATCTGGCGAATAATTTCCGAAAAATAGAATTGTAACAAAAATCCCCAGAACCCCCAAAAATTTTACGATTCTATGAAATTCTGCATGAGTTTGCGCGACAACATTCTTCAATTTATCATCGAGATTAAATCTGATTGCATCAATACTTTTCTAGATACTTAGGGAAAAAACCACAAAATTCGAACCAGAACATTCGAACTTGTCTTATGTTATGATCACAACGAAAGTTGGTGATAGTTTGCGCAGCAATATTTCTCAACGAATCATTAAATTTCATCCCGACAAGATAAATATTCTTTGAGGTACCCAGGAAATATCCGATACTGCGAAAATATATCAACAAAATTGCAAATATTATCTCCCTAATAACTGCAAAAATGAGAATACCATTGCCTTTGAATTGGGTACAAAGTTGCGTAGTATATACCAGAAAAACCGTGAAAAAATTCAACGAAATAGGGCGGATAATTTTCGAAAAAAAAATAATGACGAAAAATTCCAAAACTTTTTCAAGGATGACGATTTTCCCGTAATTTTGCATAAGTTTGCGTGACCACATTGTACAACTTATAAATAAGATTGAATCTCATTGCTTTCTCAGTACTTTTGGAGATATTCAGGAAAAACCTGTAAATTGTAATTGAGTTAACCCTCAAACTCAAAGACGTTCTGGCTAAACGATAACGTACTCTTCTTCAGAAGTTATCGTAGAATATCTCGAAATAAATTCAAAAGAATAAGGGAATCTTACAGATGTAAAATACTGTTCCAATAAGTTCCTCCCCAAAAAATAACTAGATACAAATTCTGCAGTTCATCATCCAGATAGGATCGCTCCCAAACATCTAAGTCTATTTTCGTTTATCAGATTCATTCGATATATATTATGATATACTATGAGAGATAAAATCTCAAACATACGCCGTTATATTTGCAGCAATTATTTAACACATTTCATCAACAAAATATATAAGGGTTAAAACAAAATATAATAGCAAACCTGCTGATAATAATGTTTCGATCCGTCCAAAGCAGAAAGCCTGGTGCAAACATAGAAGAAACTTGTTTCAAGTGTCAAATACGAACAGAAGTAAATGATGATTACAGAGTTCAAGAGAAACTGATTAATGAGTTAAATGTCAGAGTTCCTAAACTAATCCCAATTAATAATGTATGTTTTGATAATACTACAAACGAAATCGTTTCAAACCGTCATATATCTCGTTGTACATCGTATGTTATATTGTGAATTAACATGTGAAGTAACTTTCCGAGTTCAGTAGACATAGCCAAAAGTTTTCGGCAATCAACGAGAAGTTTCATTAGAATTTGGAAGCTGGTTTACATTTTATCAGATAAGGACGTATAACTCTCATGAAAGTAAGCTGATTTGGGAATATTAATTTAACGATGGATTTTCTCTGGTGGCAACTTGTATTTACGGCGATTTATAGGTTCCTCTATTCACTTGCATGTTTAATTATGGCGCGTGAGTCGCCTTGAGGAATTCATTTATTGTCGAAATGAAATATAGGAAGTTTATTTATATCATTATCTCATCATCACTAATGAGGACCATAGTGAGGAAATTTGTAGAAATTGGGGCATCATTGAATCTATTATTTATTCATCATTATGAATTTTGAGAATAATTTTTATGATAATATACAGGATGATACTTCAAGTTGTTAATTAATTTCAATCATAGATTCTCCCCATCAATAAAACAAATTTTACGCGCTTGTTCTGGGGAACAGCGCGTTCTCATTTCGTCATTATGTCTGCAATTTTCGACTTCTGAGCCGAAATTGGTATCAAACGACTAGGTTGGACTCACTGATGAAGAATCTGTGGCCGAATTGATTCTGTACGTCTGGCCATCAGTGTACACGGTAACTTTTCAGAGGAAGGACCAAGAGTCTTGAAATTCTCAGGTAAGGTCGAGATCCTGAATATCTCGGTTAAGTTCGTTGATGGGCCAAATCTGCCGAACGGTTTTCGTGCAAGAGCTATTTGAAATTTGATTTTTTAATAACCCGAAAAATATTTATCTTATCGAAACGAAACTTAGTTGGTAGATGTGAATATGAAGAATTCGCCAAAGGAAAATTTGAGGAAAAATGTTTTCTGAAAAGTTGCATATTTCAGTTAAATGTCACTGAAATCTCCAAACCACCACTTCATAACCGAGTACTATTTTTCAACCCAATGAGATTTGCTGTTTTTTTCTGAGGAACAAATCGAGAAAAAAAATTTGAGAATTTATTTCAGAAATTCATATATCTCAAAAAGCATATCTCCGATTCCGTTGAAATTTCAATCTTAACGACACTTAAGTTCAAAATATTCGTTCGCATCGACTTTTCACGGCATCAACTAGTGAATAGTCGAAGCATTTACTGGATCCTACAGTGACAATATGCAGGACAGCGTCAATAGATCGTCAATCGACGTATTGCAGTCGTCTGTTTACACTCTACACCTCATGAGTTTTATCGGTACTTCCCCGTAGAGCATGAGCTGTGTATCGGAGTAGTCACTACTCAACAACAGTGTCTCAACCTTCAGCTTGATCGGATATTCGTCTTGGGAGATATTGGAAAAAAACCTAGAAAAGCACTGCCGTGAAGGGAGCAGCTTTTGCTCGCATGTTCAATGGAGATGACCGCTTTGGTAACGAATTTGAACAAGCGCGCAAAAGCTGCTGCCTTCACAGCAAAGCTTTTCCAAGTTTTTTCTATTCTTTTCTCTAGATTTGGTAGTAAGCTTTCGAATATTACTCAGTATACTAAAACACTTTTTTACTCGTCCAACACAAATAAATCTAGCTGTAATCTATATTTTCAATTGAACAGAAACCGAACGAAAATATACACTCACTAAATTCATACAGTTTCAAGTATTTTCAATGAAAATATCACACCTGATTTCATCATCGCCAATTCTGATTTTTCACCTAAGCTAAATTTCGAAAAATATCAAATAAAATAGTGCTTTATTTGATCTATAGTTAAAATTGAATTAATGTATAGACCCCCTTGTAATGCCTTATGTAATGAACGCTGAACTTGACAGCAGTGACCTAACCTCACCTAATCTACGTTCATTTGCATTCGCAAAGCTTGTTAGGTAAGGTGAAGCCAGTGTAGCAAAATATCGATTTCACGTTTGGCTAGGTTAGGTTGAGATATGTGGGATACAGCTTGGGTCTGGTAGATAAACACTATGAGAAGATTTTTCTTCAAGATACATATTTCGTGCAAGTTCACTAGAATACAATCTTCGAGTCCCCGCTGAAAGTGTCTATTCAAACCTTCATGAGGTTCCACTTTCCAACTGAGGACTAATTACTTCACTTCAATTGTTGTGATTATTCCGACATGATGTTCACGTATCATTCGGTTCAGTAAGTTATCTCACAAATACGCTGTGAACTTCTGAAATATGCACCATAATTTTTTTCAACTCCCCTGAAATTTCAACATTTCTGCAGAACATAGAATACAAACTAGTTACAGTTTGTTCAATGTTGATACATCCACTTTTGAAAGAAGTTTCAGTTATAATATTTACTAGCTGTACAACAGTATTCCTCACGAGTTCAAACTATTAAATCAAACTAGGTTCGAGAAAGAGATCAAAATTTATCTCCTCGATATCTCATCAACATGATTTCTTGATTGTCTCTGTGAATTTTGCTTGTTGATGTGCTCAAGTTCTATTCCCTTTTCTTTATGTGCTTTCATTTTTTCTTGTTAAATTTTTGATTAAGATATGTTTAAATGTACTTCTTTGAAAACTACAAGGGTTGAGTGGTAGAACACCTTTGGGTGAACTTCCCCTTGAGATGTCTAGTGAAATAAAGAGATTCATTATTATTATTATTATATAACTTCCAGTTGGTAATTATTATTATTATTATATAACTTCCAGTGGGTAAAAATCTGAATGAGTTGGCAAAAAAAGCATTATTCTGGTGCTGGAAGATAGCCATCAGAAAATTAAGGGAGTGGCTAAAATTATTTATATTTTGAATGAAAAACACATGAATAAATTCATGTAAATTAGATTTCTCTTCAATTTGCGCTCAGTTTTTCGAAAATTACCGCAAAAGAAATTCCGTACTGTAGATGTTATTTTCGGAATTCAACCTTGATGAGCTCATCTACGAAGTTAACCCCAACTTGTCGCTGTAAATTCAATGATTCGGAAAGGATGATTCTGCAGGTAATTGCGCATAAGCTATTCCACAATAGTTTTCAGGTTTTATCATCATCGGATAAGTATTTTTTGAGTTATCCAAGAAAATAGAAGCGAGAAAAAAAACACGGAATTTTACATATTCTTTTCCAAAACCTCTGGAAAATGCGATGGTATCGAAAAAAAAACGTTGTTAAGCTGTTGTGAACTTTTGATTCCAATGTCTGTGAATTTTTTTGCGAATCTGATGAATAGCTTCCCAAAGAAAATTTCGTTTTTTTTAAAATTTACTAATACTCTCAACGAAACTTTGCGAAAAGTTGCGGGGCCATATGCTCCAACTAACCGCAAACCTTCAATCCCATCAACCCTGTTGAAACCGCAGTATAAGGGAAATAAACTCAAAGTTTCGAATGACTATAACTCCGAAAGCATCCGGCCGATTTCGCCCATTAAAGAACGACACTGTCGCATTCTTAAATTTACCCTGAAAGCTTTAATAGGTCACCGTTCTCACGTAATCGTGCCTACTGCCGGACTGAATCGATTTTGACACCGGATTCCTTATCACTAATTCAGTCTAGTCGTTTGAGACCATTTTCGACACAAAATTGGAAAATTAAGGACATTTAGATAAAACAATAGCACCCCGTTTGTCAGAAATCGCTCACAACAAATATCTTGAAAAACGCCTCGAATATTATCAAATTGTTAATGAAGGCCCACCTTTGAGAAGACCGTTTCCATAAAGAATCACTCCGTATATTTACTAGATATCAAATACTGCATCTTAGATTTGCAAGAACTACTCATCGAAAGAGGGTAGGTCAGAAATTGCGAATTACCTCTCGGTGAACGACTTCCTTCATCAGGGCATATTCAATCACGTAGTTCGCCCACGCGAACGGAGGGTCTGGAACAACTTCCGTTAACGGCGACTTTCCCTACGCGACCAGTTGATTCGACCGGGACACCCCTCGACAACCCTTTCAATTTTAAAGTAGCATAAACAGTTTCATTCCGTTGAGCGTAGTGCGATATAACGAGATTGCAATTGGATTTTAATATTTTTCGGTGCCAGATGGTCCGACGCCGTTCGACGGATGAATCTGCCGCCCCATCGGACTCTGTTCATAGTCGAGCGCCGCATTTGGGGAGGGGGGCTTCTGGCGGTTTTCAATATTTTTTCGAACTGAATTTTCCGGTTTTTAAAAGAGCCAAGTTTCGGTGTCGTGATTGACGGGGTCTTTATGAAATAGTTTCCACGCAGTTTTGAAAGGTTTGTTATTGGATATGGGTTTTCACGTGACATGTCAGTGATAGCGGGTGGCGTTTGTTTCGGATGGTATTTGATGAAATTCTAACTGGTGTTTTTCGTTTTGGAATATCCACCCTTCGGCGAGTTTTGTTAGCGACTGAAATACAAACATTTCAATTTATTTAATGGAATTTCACATGTTTTCGACAATATATCGACAAGACTATATCCAGGTTGGCTTCGGCAAAGCACATTCAATACATTAAAGCCCCACTTTCTCAAAATATTTTCGAAACTTTTAATTAATGACAGTGGAAGCGTAACATTCAAAAGGAACTATGAGAACTTCATTTCTGTGACCTTATTTCTGGGAAGCAGCGGGTTATCATTTCATCACGATGTCTGTAATTTTAGAATTTTGGGCCGAAAATGGTCTTAAACGATTGGGTTGAACTCCCTGAAGAAGAATCCATGGTCGAATTAAATTATGTCTGTCCGTATGAGCTCTAACTTCTGAAGGAAAAGACTAAGCGACTAGAAATTTTCAGATTAGGTTCGGTTTCCAAATATCTCGGTTGAGTTAGGCCCATTTGAAATTTTGAGGTTAATTCCTCGATATCTCATGAAGTATTGACTGGATCAAATTGGAACTTCATGGACAGTTTTGGAATACCAACGCGCAACTTAGAGCAGAATTTCGTGTGGATCCAGTTTACAAACTTTCGAAAAAATTTTTTATCTGAAAATATTGATAAGATTTCAATGAAATTTGGCACAAACCTCAGAGTCAGTATTTAACAACAATGTACGAAATTTTGATTCGATACCATATTTACTTTCGGGGATATAAGGAAAAATATGTGCCAAATTTCGTTGCTATTTGCGTTTTTATTTCCGCAATATCTCAATATGTTATCTCATCTTGTTATTCTTGATATGAGACTACAATTCTGCAAATGAAATTCACGAGAATATTTTTTTTTCGGTGTACCTGTTGTAATGTCATAATGAGAATCATGGAGTCTGATGAAAATGACGCTAAATCAGCGAAAACCGATCATATTCGGTAAAATTGTTAAGATTTCATAACAATAACCCCAACTTATATTAAAGAAACCCAGAATGGATTTACTACTCAAGAAAAAAGTTGGAGAAGAAATCAATAACGGTTATAAAAACTCGAGTTCAGTGCGTGCTCTCAAATCAATAGCACACAACCCATATTTCTTTCCCACTGGATGCGCCCCTACTGTAGCTGAAAAATCCTGAAAAACCGTGAAGAAATCCGATTCGTTATGGGCTATATGTTCTCGAACACAATATATGAGTATTGCACACGCTATAATTCATTATTCGTATTTACAGATCAATGGCTGAGAAATTAAAATAAATCTCTTTTATAGAACCTACAGCTACGTCCGAACCATTTATTTTATTTATACGTTTAGTAAACACCCACTTCAGCGTATAGATTCGCGATTCCGGGGGTGACTAACGACAAACTACATGACAAAATAGGGGTTGGAGAGAGGGGAGGATTATATAAACAGAACCATGGAGAGCTGGGACTTCCACACTTTCTGTTTTTTCTTCTTTAAGTTGGGCTGTTTTTACGCGCTTGTTCTAGGAAACAACGCGTTATCATTTCGTCACGATGTCTGTAATTTCCGAATTGTGAGCCGAAAATGATCTTAAACGATTGGGTTGAACTCTATGGAGAAGAATCCGTGGTCAAATTCTGTCCGTCCGTCCGTATCTGCTCTAACTTTCGAAGGAAAAGACTTAGCGAATTGAATTTGTCAGATTAGGTTTGGAGTCCAAATATCTCGGTTGAGTTCGTTGATGGCTGGAATCGGTTGGATAGTTTCGGAGTTAGGCCCATTTGATATTTCGAAGTTAATTCCTCGATATCTCATGTAGTATTGACTCGATCAAATTGAAACTTTGTAGACAGTTTTAGAATACCAACACGCAACTTAAGGCTCAATTTCGTGTGGATCCAGTTGTTGGAAAATTTGAAAAATTTTTGCTGAAAATTTTTTTCTCTCTGAAAATATCGATTAGACTTCAATGGAATTAGGCACAAACCTTAGAGTCAGTATTTTAAAACAATGTTCGAAATTTCAATTCGATCCGATATTCACTTTCGGAGCTATAAGGAAAAAAATGTGCCAAATTTCGTTGTTATTTGAAATTTTAACGTTATTTCCGCAATATCAAAAGAAGGTCGTGTTGATCTGATAGTTAGAATTTGAACAAGCGCTCAAAGGCTTCTCTAATTTTTTTAGTATCATCTGGCGCTATTTATGATCAACTGTGTGGAACTGATATTTTCATTAAATTGGATCATAAGATACATTGGGAAATTTTGGGTTACACCGAAATGAAGGGGTTAGTTTAGATAATTTGACAAAAGTCTTGATACACAAAGGAATAAGAAAGTGGGTCTCTTGCAGGTTTTTTTTTTTAAGATTGGAATCGATTATCCTATCTATACGGAATATTGAATATTCAATCTCCATCAAAAATTTCAATATTACAACGAGAAAACTGTCTTCGTGTACTACCTTTCACTTCACCAAGCCAATGGACAGCGTTTTATTTACACGTTTAAGTTAACATTTCGATAACTGATGTTTTTCAATAAGAAGCAATCACTCAGTTCTTGCTGTGCATGTATTTGATGAGATCCACCACCCTGCTGGAATACCCGTACTCGTTATCGTACCATGAGATCACCTTGACGAAATTGCTATTCAAAGATATACCAGCTTTAGCGTCGAAAATGGAGGAATGAGAATCACCAATAAAGTTGGTACATACTACTTCGTCCTCGGTGTAGCCCAGTATTCCCTTCAAGGGTCCTTCCGATGCTTCTATAACCACTCTCTTGATGTCTTCGTAAGTAGCACCCTTACCAAGAAGACATGTTAGATCTACTACGGAGACGTCAGGTGTTGGTCCTCGAAAAGCCATGCCAGTCAGTTTGCCTTCGACATACTTTATGACTTGGGTCACAGCTTTAGCAGCCCCAGTAGCAGCTGGAATGATATTCTGGGCCGCTCCTCGACCATCACGCCATAACTTGCCAGAAGGACCATCTACTGTCTTCTGTGTGGCAGTTGTCGAATGTACAGTAGTCATTGAAGCTTCGACTATCTCGAAATTATCATGGATCACCTTCGCCAAAGGTGCCAAACAGTTGGTAGTGCAAGAAAAATTGGACACAACAGTGGCATTGGGGTCGTAGTCATCCAAATTCACTCCGCAAACGTACATTGGGGCATCAGGTGATGGGGCTGAAATGATGACTTTCTTAGCTCCCCCATCGATGTGGGCTGTTGCTTTGTCAATGGTTGTGAATACGCCAGTACATTCGACAACATAGATGGCGCCAACTTTACCCCATGGAATTTGCTTAGGGTCCTTCTCATTGAAAATTGGTATTTTCCTCCCGTTAATAACCAGCGTTGGCTGTATAGATGGTAGAATCGTGCTATGAAGCGTGACGTGGCAGGCGATCTTCCTCATTCCATCCAATTTGGACTTCGATTTTCAATATAGGATTATTTAGAATTCGCGAATCGTGGAAGTTTGGGATAGCAAACATTTTAATCTTTTGAGGAAATTAATGGGGAAAAACATGAAAATATCATATTTCGTGTTACATGCAATTGACCAATAGTAACAAAATAATCCTGAAAATACTCTCTTATTGTCTGATGAAGAAGCCTGATATAAACTCTGAAACGATACAGTTCACTTCCTTGATCGTGTACCTTACCCTGATATTGCTCATTAGTCACCAATTTTCCGAGAAACTGCCCTTGACAAAAAGTTTGCATCTCGCGAACCACAAGGGTGTTTTCTATGAATAATAATTTCTTATTAAAATTTTAAAATTTTTTTTCAGATATTGCCCGTGAAAATCTAAAGATATACTGAAAATTACAGGCAGAAAATTTGCAAATCATACTGTTCACGAATTCTAAGTTGATTGTTTCATTTTTGTGTCTCAAACATGAATCATGAATCATTATATTATCGGTTCTCATAAATCAGTATATATATATCGCATATGAGTTCAAAAGTTATATAAACATTATCCATTTAAAATAAAATCATGAAATCTCCAGTCAAAACTTGGGGGTTTTCACATTATTCCCATACGCACAGTTATAATAACAATTTACAAAAACTTTTAGTTGTTTGAATATTTACATTAGAAGCTCATATGAATGAAATCCTCAACAAGATTTTCAGTATCGTCTGAAGTGAGCTAATAGTCCCTTCTACAGTACACTTCGTTAGGGGGTGGAAACAATACATAATAGGGCGTAAAAAAGGAATTGGACAATTGTGAACCTGGATAATTACTTAGAGGGTGAACCAAATAGAAATAGGGTACGAAATGGAACATGTTACGATGCAAGGGGGTTGCCCTTAAGCCCCTCTCAGTTCACACTGGGGAGTAGTTAGTGCAGATGCTTATCAGGAAATGTGTGTGGGGTATTTCTAGGAAATGACTCTATATTTCATGCCTGATCCCTTTTTTGATGGCAAATAATGTGGGATTTTTCGTTGCGATTCAATTAATTAGTTTTGTCGTGCCGTAGGGCAGTTTCTATAAAAAATAGGAGCTAGGTAGTTTAATAACCATCGTTTCAACAAATGTCGAGTCAAGATTTCGACAACAATGTGCTCTTGGCACGGAAAATGCCCTATTATCTTTTATATCGGGTTTCACGACAGGATGTGAGGGTGATATTATGTAAACACGCATAATTGAGAACCGTTTCGCAAAAAACTGCTTTGAAGTCTGCTTCGTCTGTAGCTTGAAACGATTTCTTGCAGATTTTCAGGGTGAAATACTTCCCGACAAAAAACGACTAAATTTAATGCCACAGGATCTTCTGGATCGGTTTCCCCATCCAGCACATGAAAACGAAATAATCGAACATTTATTTATGGAGAATACTGTCTTGTGGATTAAATGGTCTATTTTCCGCTTGAATGCCTCCGTTTGAACGGAAAAGATTGCCATCAGAGTAGATGATAAAAGGCTCTTTTGTATGATGAATAAGGATTTTTCATGATTTTCCGCATTCGAACTTGAGGAACACTTTCGAGAATAATATCAAAATGACCATATTATGAAGTAGGAGTATGAAAAAACTGTTCCAGCTAAACATGTCCATGGTAAACCGAGAATTGGAGGGATGAAACAAACTTTATATTGAAATACTTCGATAAAAACTTTCTCTCATCTAATTTATTACTTAATCAATTCACAAAATACATAAATCAAGCCAGACTTTGAAATATCAGTTCGTTTATTAGCAGTTTAGTTTGATTTGTGACTCAGGCATACTAGAATCATTAATAATTTCTTTGCCTGAAATTGGATAAGAAACAGTTTTTGTTTGAGAACTGAGAACGACGCAGAAGGGGGACAAATAATTAATGAATCAATATTTTTTTACGCAAAATTGTGCTGGTTATTTGGTTTTCGTTGGTTTATTGAATGAAAGGAGTCATCTCCTTGAATTGATTGCTGTAGGAATATGTGAATTAGGGAAGAGAAGGATTTGATGTCATTAAGGAAATAAACCACAGTGGATTCACAGTTGGGAAATTTTTGTGCGTACCTATTTTTACGCGCTTGTTCTGGGGAACAGCGTGTTATCATTTCGTCACGATGTCTCTAATTTTCGAATTTTGAGCCGGAATTGGTCTCAACCGACTAGGTTGGATTCACCGATGAAGAATCCGTGGTCAAAATTGATTCTGTCCGTCCAGCCGTGTACGCTGTAACTCTCGAAAGGAAAGACCTAGAGTCCTTAAATTTTCAGGTTAGGTTAAGATCCTGAATATCTCGGTTGAGTTCGTTACTGGGCCAAATCTGCCGAATGGTTTTTGTGCTACATCCATTTGAAATTTTGATTTTTCAATAACTCGAAAAATATTGATCAGATCGAAATGACACATGGTTGGAAGATGAACAGTGTCAATGAGAAGAATTATTCATGGAAAAGTTCGAAAAAAAAATTTTTTTTTTTGAAAATTTTTATATTTCATTAAAATTTCACCATTTCGCAATGTGAATAAGCGCGTAAAAGCTGCTGACTTCACGTCAGTGCTTTTCTATATTTTTAGCATTAGATTCAACTAACTTCTGCTACTGTCGTGTGGTTTCTGAGGTGATTAAAGAACAGAATGAGCTAGAGACTTGATAGTTTCAAGCAAGATTGCGCATCCTTATACGCCGGTTGAGTTTGTTTGTTAATGAGCATAATCGACCCAACAGATATTGATTTATACCCTCTTGTAATTTAGTTTCTTCGTAAAAATCAATGAGAATCCAGTAGTTTATCAGGAAATGAAAGTTCGAAAGTTTATACAGAATTTAATGGGGATAATATGCTCAGAAGATCACAGAATATTGAATAGTTGAAAAAAAAATTGGAAGTTGTTTTTCAAATTGTTCTGATGACACGATCATCACGAAATTCTGCACTGAGTTGTCTATCAGCATATTCAAACTAGTTAACAAGTTTCATCATGATTGAATCAGTATTTTCTCAGTTATTCTGAAAAAAACAACGATATCGAGAAAAAAAAACACGAAATTTGAATTTTCCGTATCTCCAAGAATTATGTTCGTATCAACCACGCACACTGCTGTGAAATATGAAGCTCAAAGTCTGTGCTCAAATTTTTTTCCGAATATATTGAACAGTTTCCGAAAAAAAAAAATTCGAAAAAAATGAAATTTTTTTTTTTTATTTACTGATAGTATGATTCCAACAAACTTTCACAAAGAGTTGCACGTTCTTGTACTCCAACTAACTGTCAAGTCTCGATCCAATCGTTTCAGTGATTGCTGAATTATCACAGAAATAACCTCGAAATTTCAAAAGGCTCAGACTCCGAAACCCCTCGGCCGATTTTGCCAATTGACGAACTTAACCGGGGCGATCACAAATGTAACCTAACCTAAAAGTTTCAGGTCAATTGAATTTTCCGTACGATCATAATCGTACCTACGGACGGCCGGCCGGACAGAATCGATTTTGACACCGGATTCATCATCAGTGAGTCCAACCTAGTCGTCTGAGACCATTTTCAGTTCAAAATTCGAAAATTACAGATATTTGACAAAACGATAGGCGCGCAAAAAAGGCCGAAATTATTTAAAATGAAATAGAAACAGTCGTTCCAGGTTAGATCGAAATTGAACAATGACATTATGGTTGGATGATTCATATCTTCTTTGAAAATATACAAGTATTAATAAATAACACATATTTTTTATCTTTACTGTCTGCGAATGATCTAATTAAGATATTATGAAGTGTTGAGAACAGAATAGAAAAACGTGAGACAACACATCGGTTTATCTTTTTTCATCAGTAGAAATTATAGCCGGAAACATGGCACGAACAAACACTACAAACTGTCATTTTAACTACACTCTAATTTGAAACATCCCACTTGCAACGTATTGAAATAGTACAATAGACAATGGTAATTATGAGTACTGAAGGCGTGTGTCATATTCATAATGAAAAAGTAATTTACAAAGAACTCGAATGATAGAAATTGAATAAGTCTGTCTATAAATCATTAGATTTTTTTACGGAAATGCTACATTTCACACGTATCTATGAAATTTGAGTTTCAAGGAATGATAAGTCTAAAACGTGTAAATTGACGGTGAATTCATAACCATATATGCGTGGTGTGAATCGATATAATCTCATTATCTATATGTATGATTCAAACAGCAAATTAATAGACAGAGCGTTGCTCATTATGTGAGGTTTGATGCACTTATGCTTATTGGAAACGCTTGAAGTGTTTCAAGCTCATGACAAACATGTAATAGAAGTAGGCGTTGGATGAAGCCATTATATGATTTCATTTGACCTCTACTGCAGGGTATTGAATTTATTGGAGAATTAGTTTACTTTATGGTGGCAAGTTTATTGAGAACTTAATCAAAGCAAGTATATAAATCCGAGGAACGAGGTCAAATCTATTATGAAGTGTTTATCTGGACGTTGAACACATTTTTCTTTGAGACAGATGGATATATTCAAATGTACTACTTTCAAACACGTAGTGTCAAGAAAAAATTATTTTTGTTGCTGAGTTGGCACTACTAAATAATCTACTCATGCATAGTTTTTGTCATCTTTCGCTCAGTTTGTATAAACACATCGAGAAGAGATCTTAAATTTTGAATTTCGAGTAAAATTTTGTATATGGAAGAAAGAAAATAACGGGAATATATTTTATCGAAAATAAATCCATAAATATGTCTGTATTCAAATGATGTTGAAATGTTATGAAAGATTTGCCACCCACACGCTGGCCGGAAATAGATCTCGTCGAATAAACACCAAATTTGCTTGATCTGACCTCGGTAGACTTTTTCTGAAAAACTGAAAAGGCCTCCTTCGAAGCAGGAACAATATTGAGGAAAATTTAATTTGCTCATCTCTTTATGCGCTTGTTTTGGGAAACAGCGTTATCATTTCGTCTATAATTTTCGAATTCTGAGCCAAAATTGGTATTGTAGGACTTGGTGGACTAACTGATGGAAAACCTGTAGTCAAATTTGATTGTGTCCGTCCGGCGGTGTGCGCTCCAACTTTCGACATAAAGAATCTGGAGTCTTAAAATTTTCGGTTTAGGTTTTTAGCCTGAATATCTCGGTTAAGTTCCTTAGTGGGCAAAATCGGCCAAAAAGTTCCGGAGATGGATCTTTATGAAATTTTGAGGTTAATTTCGATATCTGATGAAGTACTGATTCAGTCGGATTAAAAAGTGTGAGAAATTGTTTTTTCGTGAATATTTGAAATTTTTTTTTCGAATTTTTTTCCTCATGGAATGTAGATCAGATTTCAACGGAATTTGGCCACGACGAATCAATATACAATCACAACGTTTCAAATTTCAACTCAATATTTACTTTCGGAGATATATCTCAAGAAGAACAGATGCGATCAGATTTAAATTATGTATAGAGAGTTGAGGAATACAAAGCCACGACTCAATGAAAAATTCCGTGAGGATCGCAGAGTTCAGTTCAGTTTGATCCGACTTTTATCTTCGGAGATATTGAAAAAAATTCAAATCTCTTGGTTATTTTCTCGGTGTTGTTGTTATTTACAGAGTAACTCAAACAATACTGAAATAAGGTAATTTCCAATGGATATGAGCGGATTCTTTCGATGATTTAACCAATTCGTGAATTCGGCTATCGTAATTGGACCGGCTCAACAAATATCAAGTGGCTGAAAGGATTCTCATTTTACGGTTGGTAGTAGGGCCGACCTTAACCACAATAACATCCGAAAAAACGACGTACCGACTCGATATTTTTACAACAGTTTTAGGGGTCAATAAAGCAGGTGGAATTCGTGAAAACTTGAAATCCCCCCAATGATATCATAGATATATCTATCTGCAGTTTCATTTTCCCAATAATTTTAGATTTAGATTTTATTTCATACGACAACCCTCACAAACATCAAATTTTTTTATAGACTGAGTTGATTTATGAAATATGAAAAACTGTTATGAATAGAATGCAGGTGCGGTGGAATGATTATGTCTACTTTCATCGTAGAAAAAAGTTGCAGAAGTTGATTTAAGGATAACAGAATTATACATTTCATTTATGACTCAGCATCATTCATTGCCACAGCCGGCAACATCAAGAGGAACTCTTAGTAATATTTCTAATTAATTCAGTGTAATTGTGGTAGGTCAGCATGAAATTAAACCATCAAGTGAAACTGTTATTTATCTGTGATGATCCTGAAGTGTTTGTCTTAAGGGCACTACACACTTGTTTATAATCGTCGATTTTGAACGTCACGATAAATCAATTCGTTCGAAATCATAGCTTGTTTGAACGGCGTTCAAAACTGTAGTCAGAATGGATCGAAAGCGCTCGCTATTAATCTTAACCACTGAGAATTGAATTGGTATCTTCTTTTGTATTTTGTATTTTTGAAATATAAAATACAAGAGTATATTCCATTCTCTCTGATCGTAACAGCAGGTTCTTCCTCATTTCGATGGAAGTAGAAACAAATATATCGCGGAATATTTAGCAACAAATAACCCCTCTCATCTATTTGACTGAGAACAGCATCAGTTTTTCTATATTTCCACTCCCAATGTTCGGAAAGAAACAAGGAAAAATCCAAAAAAAAATTGTCGGATATTCTTTATACCTTATCGTAGAGCTCATAATACATGTTTCATGAAGTGTTTGATTCCAGTTTAAATTCAACATAATATACAGTGCGCGTCAAAATTATGGAACAAATTCATTTTCTCAGAAGAAAAATATTTGGCAACAAAATCCTGAAACAGGTCAATTTTTGTTTAACTTTTACCAAATTTTCATGCATTTTTGAAGGACCCTGTGCCATCCCCATCAACCCTCTGAATTTTTTCAATATGTAAAGTGGGTCATATGGTACTTTTTTGGCAAGGTCTTCATATCTTCTTTGCAGGCGTGCAGAAATTTTCGAGAAAATAAATTATTTTTTTTGAAAAATTAGTAAGTTCAAAGAGGTTTTCAGAAATTTAGAGGGTTGATGAGGATGGCACAGGGTGCAACAAAAATCCTTCAAAAATGCATATGAATTTGATGAAAGTCAGACAAAATTGACCTCTTCTGAAAAATTGAATTTGTTCCATAATTTTGTCGCGCACTGTATAGGCACCATGTAACTTTAATATGGAGGTAAAATATTGCGACAATCTTTTGTGATACTATCGTGCTAATAACTTTTTTTAATTAAATTTCAAATAGCCCTTTTTCGATTAAAAAGTGACCACCTGAAAAATAATACAAATTTATCAACAGAATGAAAATACTTCGATGACTTTTTACTACCAGGAGATTCACTTCGTTACCTTCCCTCAAATGGCTAAAGAAGCGGTAGAAACTCATATGCACCATCTGAAATTTCATCTCGAAGGTTCCAAAAGGAATAGCAAAACGTAAAACTTGCTATCTCCAAGACCCGACCCGCAGAATAGACGCCTGACATTTATTGGAAAGATAATCCGGACGGCTAAGAGCACCAAGGGAAAATGCTGCTTTCTGAGGGTGATGAATTTATCGTTGACATCAGTCTTCTCAATTGACGCAGACGAGATAAATGATTGCACCTATGGAATCGCTCGTAATGGTGTATGAAGAAACATGGAATCAAGGCCTAGTTCAACAGTAAAAATCTTTCATTCTACGCGGAATTGGAAATGAAATGATGAGGATTGCTCATTGAACTGACGTTTCGCAACTTTTCGTTTTGCTAGTTCAGGGAATAGTTGGTTCATTCTGAGGTAACGACAAACCATGTAAGGAGTGGCACAATATATCGTGAAGATATCGAGCCATAACAATGTCAGAGTGGAGTCATTCATTGTAGAAGGTTTCTTCATCAATAAAGTGAGCAATGAACAAAAGAAGGAGTTAATTTTGATTATTAAATCAGACTATTGTCCGTTTTTCAGTTTCACTACTTGCCGAGTACTGACCAATAAGTCTTGTTACGAGTGATAGAATTGCTCGAACAATTCGCGAATTCATTGAAAAATGTGATCTTCGAAGCAAACTGTATTGAACCGACCTGTAAAGTACACTTCAGAATTCCCTTTGAACACCATTTGCAGCCACTACATTGTGTCAGTCACAGAGTCTACAGAGTCAACAAACGATGGCGCCACCGTCTGATGCACGCTAACTACTTGCTACTTTCCACTGATATAGCATAAGCGCGCCAATTACATTGGCTCTCACTACGCCGTATCTACGGTTGTCATTGGCAGGTGCCAGAGGATTCAGCATATCTAATGAGTTCACCTCTGGCAATTGAACGAAACAACTTTCCCCAAGAGCCGTCCTTCAGATGGCGCGAACTCACGAGAGAGTTTCAATCAAATTGTTTGAATCCTGTGAGAGTGATGATAGCGACCCCTAAAATCTTTGGGGAATTGAGTGACACCTTGTTTTGAAAGTATTCGAAAACCTTTTCGAAAAGGTCGAACACTTGACCTTTTTGAGAGTACTCCTTCGATTTATTTCAATAATGTTATTGAAAAAATGTCTATCATAGCCTCTCAAAGTTCTGTTGGTATTCGAAGAAATGCTGTTATCGGATCTATCACTAAAATTTTTTTATCCTTTTTACGTTTCCTGATCTTTCTTTCGGAAATATCGTTTCAAAATTGCGAAAAATTCTGTGATGTCATATGATGAGCTCCTGATGCTGATTTTATTTAGAGTTTTATCACAGAAGAAGACAAACCATCTCTTCGTTTACAGGAATCACGTCACTATGGCACCGACCCAAAATGACAGAGATATCCCAACTTTCATCCCTCATCCTCCAAACAGAAACCAACTGTCAAATGGATTTGAATGCTTGAAATGAAACCAGAGTCTGTCTATATGTTGAAGTCGCGAGTTCAACCATATGTATTTCCAATTGAACACCGGTATCTTCGTAACGAGCAGATTAAATTTTAATCAGTCTTTACATTGTCAGACTTGGTTGAAATTAATCCAAGGGTTCACTCAAGAGAAGAAATTCTTGAAAAACGACCGCATTGCAAACTTTGCCGTATTAGCGGATGGAGGCGACTGAAAAATAATCTTCTGCGTAATTTTATCGTAATCTCGTCTCTTATTCCGCATGTTCGTGACTCGTCAACCTCATTTACATCGATTCAGCAATTTTCCGTCGCGACATCATTGAAAGAGCGGATCACTTTTCATCGACGTAATTAAATTATTAAGTAAATTTCATTTTGTTAGTCTCCAAAGGAAGTAGATAATTCAACACGAGTGGAGCAAATGGAGCTTAATTGAAAGGATTATATGAGACATCCAAGATTCGAGAACTGGATAATTTTTGTCTGGCAAAAACTAGAAGGAAGAGAAGATGTTTTCTATGCGCTTTTGAGTGAGGGAAGTGATTATATCTAATTGGAGATTCTGAGAAATAAATATTTTTTCACTTTAGTTCTGATGAAGAGACTTGTAACGATATGAATAAATCATGTATCGTTGCATTAACGTAGTCAAAACAGATTGAGTTCTTCTGAAGTATACCCATTTCTATTCTTCGCATTTGAACGGTAAGTGGTCTCGTATCAGCTCATGCATATATAATAAATTTTAAAGTAATTTTTTATTTCGACTTCTTCAACGGTAACCTTCCGACGCGACTCCTTACGAAAATCCCAAACTCACTTTTGCTACGATTTTTGTATTCATAGCAGTATATTTTCTCTGATATTTCGTCATCGATGGTGATGATGTTATGCGGGAAATTCTTCACTGCAAAACATCGGCCTCATGAATCGAAAGAGGATCTTCGGCAAGTGAACACCGGCTCTGATATCATTGAGCCTAACATTTTCAGATTAAGATTGAATTAGAAATAATTTGGTTCGTTTTGAGTCGATTGTCTTTTTTTTTCTAGTTCAACTAACGTATCTGGACCTCTAGACGATTCGAAAAATGTCATGAGCAGGTCTCGGTGAGAGCTAACTGTCACTTTTCTAAGGACTATTATGTGACTCAGACGATTTTGTTCTAGGGAATATTCATCGATAACACATTAATCAAAATTCATTCTAGGAAGTGACAACTATTATAGAGGTTATCTTGAAAAGCTCTCCGCTCAGCTCAAATGTCATGAGCAGGATTTTGTTAGGACAAAGATTTCGCACTTCTCGGATGATTATCTGTTAGTAAGTTCAATCGTTTCCTAGAGAACTGAATTAAAAATTCATTGAGAAAGTACAAATGAGTTGACGTTTTGAAAAGCACTTCGTATAGTTTGAAAATATTCATCAATTTCGCAGCTGAACAAGTCCAACCTTGGCTCCGACATCCCTTAGGCACAGGATATAATCAGAAATAGTTCAGTGTGCCCGATAGCAAAGTTAACTACAACTTTTGCTCATCCGAACATTCCATACGTTCAACTTACTCATCCCACCATCTTGTTAATTCAATAGGTGTCATGAGCAGGATTTTATAGCACAATGGTATTCCTCTTCTGGGTTGACTGTCTGTTGGTAAGTACAATTTTTTCATGGAAAACGTATATACAGTTTGTCAATTTGAGAAGATACATCCATAATATGTCGCCCCCCCTGCAGAATCAGAAAAAAACAGAGAAATGCAAACCTTGGTTTGTAGGGGGACATTTCATAAGGTTGCTTTCGATCAATTCGTTCCAACTCTGTGTGAGCAACCCCTAAACCCCCTTTGTTCAGAAGATGATTCGATGGCCCTTTAGGAAATGCCGTACACGTGACCTTTTTTGTTGGTATTTCGTCAATTTATTATTCTGAAGAAGTGAAGAAAATAATTGAATAATGCAAGAACAAATCTAGTAATATTGTGGAAAAAACAGTGAGCGTCAAAATTATGGAACAAATTAATTTTCTCAGAAGAAAAATATTTGGCAACAAAATCCTGAAACAGGTCAATTTTTTTTCCACTTTTACAAAATTTTATGGAATTTTGAAGAAATTTTGTTGCACCCCGTGCCATCCCCATAAACCCTCTAAATTTTTGAATAGGGAAAGTGAGTCATGTGGTACTTTTTTGGCAAGATCTTTGTATGTTTTTTTTTTTGAAAAATTAGTTAGTTCAAAGAGGTTTTCAGTATGTGCACTTTATCATAGCTCATTTACTTTGAGACGATGATACCTGATGAAATTTGTCACCAAATAAAAAGTCGACCATTACAGTTTTGTTCGTGCACACCTTTCAACCCCTACGAACTCTTTAATGAAGAAAAAAAATTGAGTGACATTGGAAATTTATTTCGGCATTGAAGTACCACCCGGAGAATCATTGTGCTTTACAAGATAAGTTAACTTGAATGTTCAAAATGCAATAATCAAAGCGCTTGACACATTCATAACATTGATGACATTGCGTTGTCAGAAATCTTTCTTTGAATTGAAACATTTTATCGCAAAGTTTCAACCTCAGTAGAAACTTACTAATAACATACCTACTTGGGATCATAACTGAAGCGCAGTGTTTCACACATTCTTATTTTTCACGTGAGGGGGTTGAAAGGCGTTGAAAATTGTGCATGAACAAAACTGTAATGGTCGACTTTCATTCGGTGACAAATTTCATCAGGTCATAAGTAAATGAACCATGACAAAGTGCACATACTGAAAACCTCTTTGAAAGAACTAATTTTTCAAAAAAAAAAGTTTTTTTCCTGAAAATTTCTGCACGCCTGAAGATACAAAGACCTTGCCAAAAAAGTACCACATGACCCACTTTCCCCATTCAAAAAATTTAGAGGGTTGATAGGGATGGTACAGGGTGCAACAAATATGCATATAAATTTTGTAAAAGTGAAACAAAAAATGACCTATTTCAGGATTTTGCTGCCAAATATTTTTCTTCTGAGAAAATGAATTTGTTCCATAATTCTGACGAGCACTGTATACATCAATTTTGGACGAAGACCTTGCCAAAAAAGTACCACATGACCTACTCTCCCTATTCAAAAAATTTAGAGGGTTGATAGGGATGGTACAGGGTGCAACAAATATAACATATACATTTGGTAAAAGTAAAACAAAAAATGACCTGTTTCAGGATTTTGTTGCCGAATACTTTTCTTCTGAGAGAATAAATTTGTTCCATAATTTTGACGAGCACTGTATCCATCAATTTTGGACGAAAACAAGTTGAAGTTGGCTCTGACATCCCTGAACCTAACATTTTCAAAGGATATAATTAGAAATAGTTCAGTGTGTCCGATAGCAGAGTCGACTGCCGCTTTTCTCAGCCGTACGTTCCCCACGTTTAACTAACTTATCCCGCCCTCCTATCCATCCAATAAATGTCACGAGCAGGCTTTGGTAGGAGCGAGGTGTCGCCTCTTTTGAACGGCCAAAGTAAAAAGCATTGTTCGCGCTCATTTCGATTCCCTCATTCCGCATAAAGTACACATCACAAAGGCAATTCTTGAGCTCTTTCGATGCGGTACAAAACGGAATGAAATGTCTCGTAGATTTTATCTAACGGCATTTCCGTACAGAGAGCGTATTCCTATAGGGAAAATGGCTTGAAAGCTCTCAAGTTATGAGCTTCGTTCGGAATGCATCTAGATTTCGCTGGGTATAAAATCGCATGATGAGGACAGATTTGCATGTAATGGTGAACAATATCAAGGATTGTTCCGGGATCTCTTGGTGGCGGAACTCGTACAGATGTCCCAAAATCCGTTCAATTACCCGTAATCTAGAATATAGGCAAGAAATCTGCATGCAAATAAACAGGATGTGTTAAGATTAGTTTCTTCAAGAAGGTATACTGAAGCGAATATCAACAGGTTTCATTCAGTCATTGGGATGAATAATTTTACTCAGATCCCCTTAACAAAAGTTTGTCTATAAAAAATTGTTGAACTCATCTATAGAACTGAAAATTGCTATCCCACACCTAGGTGGAATGGTGTGAGATTCTAGTAGCAAAAACTGAAATTACAAACACTTTCTCCGGCATAGAGCACCAACTCAACGGCCCTCATTGAATTTTCAACGAATTGGTATAATTGAAGGGCTGGGCAGTATTTGAAATACAAAATACGTTTTTTGCATTTGTATTTCAATTACTTCTTGAAAATGTAATTTATAATTGGTATTTCAAATACCCGACGCTGAAGTATTTTGTATTTTGTAATTCGATACTTTTATCTTTGAAAGACTTTCGGAACAAATACATTTAGCGCTCCACAGAAGAGAATCCCTGAATCTTCATTCAGATGGCGCTATGTTCATCTGCTTAGTCTAGTTCTTCTGCTAGCAATCATATTTTCGGCAAATGGAAAGGAAGAAAAGGTCATGGTCATTTCCGAAATACTTGTAATAGGGACAGATTAACTCTCAAACGGTATTTTTTATTTGAACTTCTCGTAAGGTTTGTTTTCTGTTCTTAAACGGTAGTTTTCATTGAAATTGTTTGAGTTCTGTGTATTTCACGATTTATTAGTAAGAATGGATGATCAAATTCCTTTCTCGGTCCCGGACGACGGCAGCGATGGAGACGGAGTGAATGCGGGGAGAGATCCGCTAATCTTAAGTGGAAAGTATTTCACAGTGGTCAATAGCGATAATAGTACCAACAAATCCAACAATGATAATGACAATGTACAGGCTTAAGATTATCTTCAGGGCAACAATTGTTACTACGGCAAACTTCTACCTATTTTAATGTCCATAAGAACTAGATTAGATCAGCTGCAGGATTCCAATTTGAGACATTTTACAGTTATTATATCATGACTGAAAGAGAGTTCAGAACGAAGCTTCGACGAGTTTTTTCAAATGTCACCTGAAGTGAATGGAGCCAGTTTAGCGTTATGTTATCATCCTAGCTCTAAAACGCGTTGTTTGCCAGAAATCATAACAACAGATGAGAGTCAAAGAATTCAAAATCTGGCTATTCATGCCTTAGAGGCAAATTACAAAAAAGATTAATTTATGCCTGGGAATAGCAGTTGTAGTAGTGAGGAAGAAGACGGATTTATTTTTTTGCGAACAGGGACAGTGATCGACCACTGACTTCCAAAATGGAGTTGGAGTAAGTCAGCTTTCCAAAACGATAAGAGCAAAGAGCTTACCATCCTTGAAAACTATGCTAATAAAAAAATATAAAACAAGCTTGTGCTCATCAGGACCTGCAGAAAGATTGTTTTCTTCAGACGGTTTTATTCATTTCCCAACTAGAGGCTGTTTTTTTGATACCACATTTTTCTTTTAGTGATTAATTCGCTGAGCTGAATTAGTTCGAATACCCTACTTGAAAATATTCTGTATTATGTATTTCAAATACCTGCGAGAAAGTATTTTGTTATTTGAATTTCAATTAAGCCAAGCATGTATTTTGCCCAGCCCTGTTTGTAGGACTGAACGACTGTCCAAACAGACCAAATTGTTTATATTCCCGCGGCGGCGTTATGAAAATATGTGAGTTCGTAGAAGATAACGACGTTGGTACCATGCTGAGTACTGTTGACTATAGAAACTGTTCCATTGCCCTTCATATTATTTACTTCTTTAAGATTCGAATCAGCTCGTGCTTATTACCATGTAGGTACTATGGCATCTGAAATAACTCATAATGGCCTATCAAGAATCGCCTGTACAATAAAGAATTACATTGATAAACCAATCGTAAAAAAATATTGTCGTGTTTGTTATAACAAGGTCGCCAGCGACGTTCCACACGAGTTGTGTATATCTACATCAGTGATTTATACGTCAAACGAATGTTTTGATGTCCAATGACACATACTAGTGCCATATAAAAATTTCATGTAGAAATATAACATTCCCAGTGCTGATATTTGTTTTATCAATTTGATTAAACGAAGGGAATTATTTCAAATGGATATTTATCTACTGAATTGGATATATGCATGGATTGGTATTGAAATATTATTTTTTTTTTGTTAGATCATTAGGAACTGTTTCAAATGTGTTTCCTTGCGAACAAACTTGGAAAAGGTCATATTGGTCTGCTTAGGAAAATCCTTGTTGATTAGATTGTTGTTAATTAGAATTTCTCTTATTCAGGGACATCGCCATGTCCTTTCGCTAGGCAACCTATTCTCGATATACTCAACCATGTTTTATCAAGCATATATTCTTCATTATCGTCAAATAACGGACTACTGTTTATTATTCAAATAGCAATGTGATCTTTCATTCTTTAATCATCGCTTGAATCCACTGATAAAAATGGATAATCATTGTCAATGACGAAGTCAAGCATTTAACAGCTTTTCCGAAAATCTTAATCTTTTACCTCCATGTATCGAAAACAATCAAAAGCTGCATTATACATTATGGTATAATTCCACGGAATTCTTTTTGTGCGAACTTACCCTTATTATTCAAGCATTCCAAAGTCATATACGATTAAATACAAAAGTCGAAATTATGATTATTCCTCTCGGCTTTGCCTGTCCAAATATGGTGAAAATTGTGGAATATCTTCCACGATACGAATCCAACAAAGCATTCGAGATGAAACGAAGTTTGATGTGATAAATCCAGGGATCAACGAGATGTTTTTAGTGGCGAAAGTGGAGCGGTTTCCAACGTGAAAAACTGAATGCCGGGAGGAAGAACACGATTATTTTTATATGCCTCTAAAATCCCATTTTTCGACTAGGTTTAGCCTAATGCGGGTTTTATTTCTGCCACTAACAGCTTCCAGTTCGTAAAAGTACGGAATATAAGGTAAATTTTATATGTTGACACAACAAATTGTTCATTTTAGTATGACATATCCCCGGTTCACGGCACATTTACGACACGACAAAAGACAGTTTTATTCAAGACTAAATGACCGTAAAGCTACGGAAAGTCTGAATCCGGCCTAAGAGATCACCTGGAAAGTCCTAGCATCTATACGTTTACACTGAAGACTTGAAATAATTTTTCTGCATCTATGGTTTGGAAATTGGATTTCTTTGTTCACGGAACTTTGGAACTTACAATATTGATAGCGATTAGCGAGAAAAATCCCAAAAATATAGGTTAACAAAATGGCTTTAATATAAAATTTTGATTTTTTCATGGAAACCTAAGGATACCTAATTGATTATTCGTTCCCAGTATTGACTAACTTTTTGATTTTGTCAGCATATCTTTCTAATAATTATAAACATGAATACTTTGTGACATTCATGGCGCTTTTGTGCTTATGCAAGCTGGTACTTTGTAGTACTTTTTTATGAATGAATTTAAAGTTGAATACATACATAAGTTGGTTGAAAGCTTTCTCCAATTATAATATTTGTCTATTCACTCATAGAAATATACACAAATGCATTCCGATAGCAAACTGGAGTTTTCAAAACACAAACATGAAGTGCGAAAGTGCCGTGTAATGAACATCGCTATAGACGGCAAGGACGCCCTATAGAATATGCTGGTAATTAAATTATGCAATGAAAACATGAAAACTCTCATGATGAATCTGATGGATAAGTCACAGCGTATAGGTTCAACAACACGAAAGATATACGCAGGTCAAAGAGCTAAATGAATGAGGGAGGTCATTCCATCAGCTCAGCATTTTTTTTTCATGAATAAGCGATGTATAGAAATTTCCACTCAGAGACCACGAAACGCAAACGAATGCTGATTTTTCATTACTGCACAAGTTGACGTGGGCGGTTTCATTGAAATATCAATAGAGTGTTTGTCCATGGGAAGACTGGTAGGTAATCAGATCTCAAAATACGAGTCTGTATGTGTGCTCCATTACTTCATTGAAATTTAATCATCAGACAGTTTCAGCAGAGGTCTTTGAAAATGCGCCTGCATCTGCATTATTGGAATGGTTTTTTTTCTATTGCAACTCATCCATGCAATCATGAAATGATACTGCCTCGTTTTTCAAGATGTGAGTTTGAGAAATGTGCGTTGAACAGGCTCGACTGTTAACAACTGAGTCAATGTCACATTTCTGCAACCAAACCGATTTAGATATTTGAATTTTCAAATGGACTGAAAAGTTTCGAACTTATGATGGGGAAAGATTAATATTTCAGTACAACAAAGTTTGATGAACGAGATTGAATATAATATAAATAAAGGTACATATTCCGGGATAGTTAAATAGTCCCCACGAAATTCACTCGAATATTCTAGTCATTACACATATCACTACTAAGGTTTCTCTTTCTTTTCATAAATTGAGCAGAGAAAAACTTTCGAAAGGACACAGTTTTGGACTCGATTGAAAAGAGGAATTTCGCCCATAAGAAGCTGATTCTAGATCAAGATTCACTTTTTCCTATAAATTTCTGAGTTGTTACTTTTAATGAATGATCACACGGCTTTCGGGCAAAATCAAAACACATTTCAGATCGTTGAAGCTATTTTCAGGTTCTTTCTAGGTTTTCACACCCAATTTCTATAAAAAAAAACTATATTGATAGCACTAGCAGATTGCGGAATTCAAACTATTTGTCGAGAAGAGTTCATCAAAGATAATGTTACCTAATGAACAAATCCGGAACTTTATCTTTTCAGAGTCTATATCTGATTCCTTCATCAGACAATCAAGGGAAATTTCATCAAGGAATATTGGAAGATAATATTTCTGCGTATTGTCTCTTTATTGTCTGATGAAGGGTTGGATTTAGACTCTGAAACGTTTCTTTATTGGGCAACATTTTTTCAAGAAACTTCACTTCACACAAATAGTTTGAATATCGCAATTCGCAAGGGCGTGTTCTATAAATAATTTTTATTTAATTTTAAATATATATTATAAATTATTCAGATATTGGAAGTGAAAACCGAAAAACACCTGAAGAATAATGCAAAATGCTCCCAAAATATACTTCAATCGATAGTTGTTCGAGAAAATTTTTGTCATCGAATTGGGAAAAAATCTGGAAGTTATCTGGATGAAATGATCCTGCACAGTCATGACTCATATCATCATCTATCGTTCCTTAAAAGGGTTGATAATTAGGTTTCGAAGAAGAAGGAAATATATGCGTTAAAGAGGACGACCAATTCAAAGAGAAAAAAAATGCTGGCAAAAAAGATCCCAATGAACTCAACACTGTGGATTGATCCCATAGAATTCCACCCTTATCCTCGAAAGAAACAGAAATGGATTCAAATTCGAAGAATAATACCGACGATAATCGTCTCCTTTCTTTCCAGGTCACCTACCAAATTTCAGACAACAAATCGACTTCAACGGCCTCCTCGAGAATCGTTTTACGAGCAGGATGCTTGCGTAAAAAAGGATCGCTAGATGCCGATCGAAATTCCACACCTGACCTCTTCCTTTCTCTTTCGATTGAAAATTCCCGATTTTATCGGTCTCAGACTGCGAGTTGACAATCGTATGAATAAACGATACTCGAACACGCTTGTTTAGTATTACACAACTCAGCTAGACCGAGGAGCTGAAGTCATTCAGCTGTCTGAAGAATGAAATTCAATCCAGGACAGGATTTGATTGATATGAAATGCAATTTTAAAGTTACGAATCGCGAGTATGTTCCACATGAGTTCATCGTAAAACAAGATGATATCTCAACAATAAAGGAAATGTGTAGCAAAGAGAAATATCACCATTTCAACATCACCAGTATCATCATCCAATACGATGCTTTTCAGATTCGAAATCAAATTATTGCCCAGCAGGTTTCCCATTGATGCCGATCCCCAAAAATATGGAAATTTCATAGACCGAGTGATAATTATTCGGTAGAAAAACTCATATTATCAGGGGTCCCTCATGGTTCCATTTTCGGTCCATTGCTTTTCATACACTGCAGTGTGCTTACCCTTAATGCTTTGTGAGCAATAAGCAACTGACATCCACAAAATGGAAATTTCATAGACTAAGTGACAATTATTTGGTCGGAAAGAAGTTATATAATCAGGGGTCCCTCATGGTTCCATTTTCGGTCCATTGCTTTTATTAACGACGGTGTGCTGAACTTAAATGCTATGTAGGCAACTGAAATCCACATTTTTCTCAGAAGCTGTACATTCTGGTATCAAATAGCTTCGTAGTGGTACAACTCAATTATCATGATATGTTACAGACTTAAGTCAGGGAAGTGAACATGTTCCAAAAGAGACGCTATGCTACACTTGTACGTGTAACTCATTGTGCAAAGTTCAGTATTATTTTTTGATGGTAAGGCAAATAAGCTTCTCCACTCATGCTACTGGTCGAGTTAGGTCAACATTACCTTGTTTGAGGCTTATCTATACGTCCAGAATATTCTTCATAACATGAACACATAAATTTGAATCTCTTTCAGCTTATGGAGACTGTATACTCCATTCACTTTCATAGTCGTCACTCGGCAGACTTTGGAATCGGAAAGTTTTTGTAACTAGAAATGAATACGGTTGGCACTCGTGAAATTCGTGAGACCTACATATTTTTATCAGAGACTCTATGGTTTGATTCAGTTACATACCTACCTACATGTAGAGGGTACAACGTTGCGTTGGTATCTGACAGGAAAATAATCTCGAACAAACATTTTTCAATTCCACAGGGTGGAAGGTGTCAGACTTCCATGGCCAACCGATTGAGACAATAAAAGTGAATGCATGAGTAGTTTCTAGCAATAAATACACCTAGAAATCGAAGAATATGCGAGATTTGGGAAAACGAAAGGAGCGTAGAATATTCTGTCATCTTTGATGTGTCCAGTCTCATCTGAACTGAGAAATAAAGGGCAGTGGAGTGTAGTGGACAATAACATTTTCATGTAGGAACGAACCTATATGGAACCAAATCTGGCGAGAAGAAGTCATCAAGCCTTTGACTCTCAGAAAATGATTTCTTGGGTTATGTGGATCAATATGAAGGTCAACCAGCTCCGTCGTTATAATTGGATTTTATTCATTGTGATGAGATGAAATATCTTCATTGAGAATGGAAAAAGAATAAACCAAGAATTCAATTGAGGAACATTCAATCAGAATATCCCTGTGCCTGACCTGCATCCTCATAATGGCAGAGTATTTTACATCTACGTGGGTTCAACATGAATGCCTGGTTACCTGCTGCAGAAAACTGGCATAATTTAGAAACCCACCAAGGCGTCCCTTACCACGATAGCCTTCCTGACCTCGCCTCGGAGACAATTTGGTTTTTTGCAGCGTTTAATTGCACTATGACGCGAGGCCTAGCTCGATTTCTATGGAATGTGATTTTGAATTTGGTACATACTACGTCCCACGTTCAAAATGTAATTAAAGCTTTGTACCGTAACGTATATGGATTTTGAATGGGCATATACCTGAACGGCTTGAGATTTACTTGCGGAGTTCTCGAGATTCAGCCTAAATGCATTCAGCAATTAGAAGAGAATCCGATGAGGTCGATGAAGAATGTTGTGACCAATCACAGTGCAATTTTATTGGATCAAATTTCTGGGGAACAACGGAATTTAAGATGTTGAAATGTTTAGTACTTTCTTTAAGGAAAATAGATCCTGATGATTCGAAGAACATTTTCTTCACACGAATTCAGGAAAATGATTGGGCACGTATTTAAATACGGGGTGTTCCTCAATGATATACTAATATTTTAGAGGGCGATTCTTGGAGCCATTTCAAAGGAAAAATACTTCATAGGAAAGAATGTCGTGTATGTGCCAACTTTTGAGATACAGGGTGGTGAAATTTCCAGAAAATGAATATTTTTATAACCACAATGATGCAATTACTGATACTTCTATGCAATTTGGCACACGTTTTCACTACTGTTAACTTGTTCATCAAGATGAAGTTTCTGATGAACAAACCATTTTATTATACGGACCAGGATCAGTGTATGGGTTTAACATTTAACATTTTGGGGGAAAAAATTATACGACACTGATTTCTCTGTACTGAAAGTAATTTCCGTAGAAATTGCTTACGTTTCGGCTAAAACTTGTATCAGTTTGACGCTGAAGTGAAATGATTTTAAGTATGGATTAAAGCTTATTTTTGGGACTTTTGCAACATAGTTCAGGTTTTTTTCTGGGTTTTTCACTCCGAATATCGAAAACAAAACTATTAAAATTAAATAAAATTGTTTTTTGTGGAAAACGCCCCTGCAGAATACAGGATAGAACTATTTGTCACGGACAGTTTCTTGGAAAACAGATTGCCTAATGAACAATACAGAAATTATATAAACGATATACAAAGCGAACTGTGACGTAGAAATGAACCTCCTTTGGCTGAATTCACTTAAAAAAGAGGTAATTGAAAAACTTTAAAATGAAATGAATCTGTGTTGCTGCGATTTCATAAAAATGCCAATTTCACGAAAGTCTCAAGTGGAAAAATCGAAAGAAAATAACTCTTAACAATTTTCTCGTTTGTCTGATGAAAGAGTGAGATTTGTACTCTGAAATGTCACAGTTCGCTTTGTTCATCGTTTGTATTTTTCCGTTATTCTTCATTAGGTGCCCGGAAAAATAGTTCTATCCGCAGGGGCGTTTTCCATGAAAAAATAATTTTATTTAATTTTTAATAGTTTTGTTTCAGATTTGGGATTGAAAACCCAGGAAAGCCTGAAACATGATAAAATAATTTTATTTTTTTAATCGATAACCACGCGCAGGACAAAGTGCAATCGAGGGATCAATTATGTTCAGGAGAGAATGGGAATTTCAAAAATAAATAGAAAGTGTGGTACCCATTTTTTTTCCGAATATATTCAATGCGAAATCCTCACAGAAGCCACTGGTGGAAATAAGAGAAATATTTGTACATCAGAAAATGTATTTTGAAGCAGTGGAAACGTGTACCACCTACCAAATTTCATAGGAATATAGACAATAGGATAATTGTCTCAAAATTGTATCTCAAAAGTCATAATGTTTACGATACACGTTCTTCTAAAGTATTTTCTTGAAATGGCTCCAAGAAATGCCCTCGTTTATATCAGCATATCATTTAAAAACTTTTGTTTCTGTGAAAAGAGAGAGAATATTTTGTCTTGAGTAGAACCATAGATTTTCAGTTTGGCGATGGATAGTTTCAACATTTCCTATGGGAACATTTTTTTTGAGAATTTCGCATTTTATTCATGTTTTCCATTATAACGAACCACACAAAATAAAGCCATTTCTAATTCAAACATCAATTTAAGATTGGATAATCAGTCCTTCGGTCCACATTTTCAAGCGATTGACCTGGTAAACACGAATAGGTATTTTCACATCTAGTCTTGTATGATTTTTTTTTCGCATAGTTCAAGGGTCAGGTATATACGCATTGCCTGGGAACCGTGAACAGGAAATTTCAGGGTCACCTTGTGTAAATGTATCCTACAAAAAAAATCTTCATAAGAAGTGATAAGGAGACATCCTTATCTGTAAAATGAAGGCTACTAACTGGAACTTAATTAATGCAATTCTGCTCCAACCATACACCTCTATTGCATTTCGCTCTGCACTTGATATCATCAGTTCGAAGAACATTGGGTCACGTCCAATTCAATGGAAATCATTATATAACTCACAATCAGTGTAACAGAACTATTGAATAATGCAACGAAGGCAGTCGATCCCAAGGTCTCGCCAATCGAACTCGCATAAAATCAACATCATAGAAATCGTTTCCGTCAATAATAACAAATGCAGTAGAAGCAGACAGAATACCGCCGTATTCTTCGAAACTTCAGAGCGGAATTAATTGAACTTTCCTACCAAAAAAATGCCTACACGAGGAACCCGTAGATTTACTTGTTTATATTCCAGAAATTATGTTCTCAATGTCAGCGGAGCCACTTCCGAAGGAGTCCATGGAAACTATCTCAATTATTATCGAGAATTTGTCGTAAACGAAGTATGGAATATTTCCATTATTCAGCATTGAAACATAAATTGTTACTTTCGGGAAACAGACGATTCAACAAACAATCCAATATCAGTCAATAACCATACGGGTGATGAACCTGAAATAGCATTATACAATGCGGTGTTGCCGACTTTGCTAAATTTCCTCAGAAACCAGAAAACTCTATTGATTCATGAAAAAATGCCATAAAAAATGAAATTTTCTATTTTTTCACGTTGGATGGACTTCGACAAAAACCCGACCATTATTTATAACCATTGTGATAGAATTCAATGCATTTTATAGAATGGCACTGCTAACGCAATATTAAGTTAGTAAAGCCACCCCCTTGAAACAACTTCTTTAGCGACGAATCGTCAACAATCATTGCTGAGATAGTTTTCATTGACTACCGTGCAAGTGGATCTGCTAACTGTATGGACATGGATTAATTGACCTATGCTACAAAAAATGCCTACAAGAGAGACCGTGGATGTCGTACTTGTTTGTAGTGCAGAAATGAATGTTTCTATTCTGTAGAAGCGAGCCTGTTCTGAAATTGGGACATAAATCTCCGACGTCGTTTATTTTATCATATAACGAGCGAAAGCAGAGAAAATGATGCAAAGATCTACTTTAAAGCTCGGTTGTTGAATCTACATTATGCATTCTCGGCATCACGTATTATTCCGTATATCGTGACGTCTTAGTTCGCTCCTCAAATAGATAAAATGAGTTGTGGTGGTTCGGGGGGGCACCCACATAATTTATTCAACAAAGAAAATGGGTGTATCGCTGATGATAAAGCACGAAATAACTCTTTTCTATGGGTTGGAACGATCTTTATCATTGTAAATTGATCAAGCCCATTTCCTAGTTGACATGTAGTGAATCTTACCGTGTTATAGGAAGGACTGACAGGGGCTTCTTTTGGGACGTTGTAGATCTGGAAAGAAAATCAAATATTAGGTTTCAGTTTTCGTGGAAATGATGGAACTTTGCACTGATGAATATCGTCAATAAATACCCAGAGATTTCTACTTTAAAATATGGTTCTTAGAGATTATAATAGAGAGATATTGCAGTGTCGAATTCGTGTGACGTTATTACCGTAAACGATATTTTTGACATCTAAGCATGCGCAGATTCAGTTTCAGAATAACGCGACGTTAATAGCGTTAGCGTCTTACGTTATTTACGGAAAATTGCGAGCCGCAATTTACGTTGCGCTATTCTATATCGGAAGGATTCGTTAAGCTTCGGGTCCTTCCGGCTCCGATCACTGTCATAGAAAAGCTGTTTGGTAACACGTTTTTTGGTGTTAATTACACAACTTCCTCAGATTTTTTTTAATGTATTTTATAATACCTTTTACACACAACTGATATTAGACATTAATATTTATTATTATTATTTATTAGTCCTACCACAGCAAAAATTTTTCATATATAGGTATAATTGTTACTTTTTCACCAATAAAGAAATACTGTTGGAAGCAACATGAGGAGTTTGAAATTACGAATAGTTTGAACCATGCCAATTATATTGTGCAATATAACTAGTTCCACCTTCTTCTGCAATAACACCAGCTGAAATTACTGCTTCCGATTCCTTCTTCATTTTGTCCAGAATCAAAAAATTAATGCAAAAATTAAAATAATTATTAAACTCGAGAAGTATAGACGTGAGTTCGTAACACAAAAATCTGTCGTCTCACATAAACGTACCAAACAAATTGATAACTAACGCAACGGTAACAAAAACGTGTAGCAAAACGTCTACTTTTGGAACGACCGTTAAAACCAAAACGTAATATTTACCGTAACCGTAATAACATAACGTTTGCGCTACTCGAGAAATACAATATCTCTCTGATAATTTATCTGCTAGTATATTAACTCCACCCCAACATAAACCATAAATAGAAGAGACAAGCAATGTTTTAGATAACTGCAGGAAACTGATTTTCAGAAATGTTTTCGATCAAACATCGAATGAACTATTCTAGCGGAGACTCGAACCGTTGCGAGAAGGCTCAGGGATCATTTATCAACCAATTAACACTAATCAGATAGACATGACAGTATAAGAAAATCGTCGATTGAATGGTTTTCGGGAAAACTTCATATTAGAACAATTTGAAATACTGCTTTAGTTTTTCATGAAAAATTCAGATTATTAAGATTTTCAACAGAATTAAACATTAGATTACTGCAATCGTCTATTTTTATCGTAACACCAATCACAAAGCATGAGGTAAACTCCGCTGTCAATGCTCCCATTCACTGTGTTTCGTTGTTGTGAATACTACTCATTAGGCATTTGCATTGATTTTTCATTATTTTATTTTAGATCTGATTCATCGAATTCAATTTATTATAACAATTGAACCAAGTTTGGTGAACGCAAATATTTCAAATTTGCCCAAGATTGATGTATTAATGTTTGTCGATTTCCTCGCAACAAATAAAGAATTTTGCTCGTCGCAAGCTTCCATGTAAGTGAATTTTGTATTCATATTCACATTTAATATAACCAATTCAGATAAAATCAAACTCGTCTTGAACTCATGCAAGTTTATTTAACTTTCATAGGTGATTTTTACAATGCACTTGTCATTGTTTATTTTTAATAAAACCAGTGAATGTGTGTAACTTAAAAGCACCTACTAGTATTAATCGTATTTTTCCTCAAGGTAACCACCTTTACATGAAGGAAATATTTGTAGTTTCATATCATTTGGAAACTGCAAAAATAAAAGGAAACAATTGAAATTGATAATGAGAATGGTAGCCAAGACCAAACGAAAATATATAAAATATTTCAATATATGATGACATACTCAAATCAAAGTGGTCTTCACAGAAATAAAGTGGCGAATTCGTGACTACGTTGTTCGGATTTTGCCGTGCGAAGTTTAACCACTTATCTCTTATTATTTTCTTATTTGGAACATGTACAAACATTTTGTTGGTTTTTCTTATTGATGTGTTTTTACAATGCGGTACTGCAGACCACTTATAAACTTCAGAATTCATTTTAACACACCAATTGATTGGATGTTTCGTTTACTTTCTCAGCTGAACGTCAGTGCCGATGCCATGACACCTGCGCACTATCGACAAAAAATAAGAATAACGGCTTTCAATTTCGTTAACCTTAAGTTTATCACTGAAACGAAGTTTTTTTCGTAGAAAGTAAATGTGTACCCACATTACGGCAAAGTTTTTCGAAAAAGGGTCTTTTCGGAAAAAAGGAAGCCTATATCTTCGAAACTAAGATCGATCGTCGAGTTTCGACTGCAGATTCATGTACAGAAGGCTAAATGGAGCATATAAATCAAAAATCCAATTTCTGTTTGCCGACCAGAAATTCGAGCAATCTCAATATTCCTCACTCAACAAAGTACATTCACTCTATTTGTGCAGAAGTCATTTCACATAAAATAAAGTAATAAAATACCATTATATGGAATATAAAATGAAATCGACCTCCGAAGTTCGTCAACATTTCGTACATTTTATTAGGCATTATAATGGCTTCGGGCCAACGACACATTGTGCATGTTCGCCCTTATCTTCTACAACGGACATCGATCACCCCGCAGATCCGCTCTTTCAATCTTCCCCCAAGCTAGTTCGCTCCATCCTCGGCACCCTTAAACACTTAGTTGTCTCCGAAGCTTTTGCCCCGCCTGACTTAGGCCGTATCTTATCACGGCCGTTGCCCAGTAATCCACCACGGGCTTCCAAATATGATTAATATAGATTGCCACACGCCCTCCCCCCTCAAGATCTTATCAGCATTTGCAGTTGTATAGGGGTTGTTAGAGGCGATAGTCATAAGCTTACAGCATCCATTGTGGACGACGACATCTAGGGCTTAGGACCTCCGGAGGTCCTAAGAAGTTAAGAAAACTGTGAATGATTTGATTGAATGCTTCGCGCGATAACGCAGCATCTGCGTTCAGGGATATAAACCTAAATATGGTTGGCTGTCACGGTGGATTGCGTAGTTTATGAAGTTTGAAGTGAGGAATGGAGTATGTAAATGAATTCGAAGTTCAAGAACTGCTTCTCGGTCATTAGTTTTCCTCGATATAGAGTTGTGGTCCAAAACGACCAATTATAAGTTGCCTGTAGACAGCTATATAAATTAGTTCCATGTGGGTGCAAGCCATCGAGAAACCTTTAGATATGGCATAGAATAGCGAACTTGAAGATACCTATTCATATTGCAGAGAGAGTCTTTTTTGTTAAAATAATTAGGTAGTTCATTCGATAATGAGATCTACATAGTGGAATGTCACCACAATGTTTTAGACTACAAATCGACTCTGAATCTCGCACTTGGATTTTGAGCAGTAAAAGGGTGATCTGAGAATGGAATCATTCGAACTTCGGGAGCCAATATCTTGTGAACTAGAATTTTCAATGTAGGTGTGAAGTTTACTTCGTTTATAGTTTAGGGGTTATAGCCATCTCAATATTTAAAAGAATACGGATTTACGATCCGATTAACTCATACGAATTTTTGGAAATTCAGTAAAATCTGTGGGTTCACGTCCTTGAGTTGACATGCTGATTTGTTTCACAGTATACGGACTGGTGAAAGGAAAGGACCAAGTTGCACTGAGCCAATGTAAGACCAATGTTGATCTGCACTCTGTTATCATTTCATTTACATTTTATTTAGTTTATTCATATAAGTTGTGTTTCAACTGATAACCCTTTTCATCCTTCTTTGTAGACCTGATAAAGTCTAAATATACGGAGGAAAAGTCGGCTCAGAGCAACTTGGTTGTTTCATTTCTACCAGTCCTATTCCTGTAAAACAAATCGGCAAGTTTCCGAAAATTGTCTTCATTTAATATCCAAGAAACCATCAGTTATTTCTGAAATTATTTATGGTTTCTTTAAAAAAAATTAGAGTTCAAGATTTCAAGTTTCAAGATTCTAATCAGTATTGAATTTAAACTACTCAATAATTCAACCTCGCAATGCAACTATATAAACCCACTTCACAGATATCGAATCAGCAAGTTGTTTCTTTCGGAATATATCGTAGCCAGATCGACCGTCTCTCAGTCGTGACAACAAGTACACAAGTTCTTCAAAAGGACTCCGGATATACTTCGAAATTTTATTCTTTCAATATTTTCCGGAATACAGATCCCATTGAGTAAAATTCGCTTGATGCAAACAAATATTTTGAACCTTAGCTCTTATGTTGGGAAAAGTCAAAAAATATATATCTGATTGGACTGAAACGGAGTCTTTAAGTTTCGGTGTCGATTAGAATAAAATTTAAACGGAATCGGAGATAGGCATTTTGAAATATATGAATTTCTAGAATGAATTTCCTTAATTTTTCTATTGATATGTTCCTCAGAAAAATCAGGAAATTTGATTGGGCTGATATGAAGTACTCTGTTATGAAGTGGCGGCTTGGAGATTTCAGTGAAATTCAAATGAAATATGAAAATTTCCAAAAAAAAATTTTTTTTCAAAATTTTCTATGGAAAATTCTTCTTATTGATACTCTTCATCTACCAACCAAGTTTCATTCCAATCAGATAAATGAATTTCGAGTTATTGAAAAATCAAAATTTCAAATGGCTATAACACTAAAACTATACGGCAGATTTGGCCCAATAACGAATTTAATCAGGATATTCAGGATCAAAACCTAACCTAAGAATTTCAAGACACCAGGTCTTTTCTTTCGAAAGTTAGAGCACACACGCACGACCGAAAGGACAGAATCGAATTAGACTACGGATTGTACGTCAGTGGGTCCAACCTAATCGTTTGAAACCGATTTCAGCTCAAAATTCGAAAATTACAGACATAATGACGAAACGATAACGCGCTGTTCCCCTGAACAAGCTCGTAAAAATCTGCCGATCGGACTATCAAACAGGATAAGACCACAAGTTCGTGAGGATTTCCTGTAGGAATTTATGTTGGCATGAGTATTCAACGGTTGAGTGCGTCACTGGTCACTGCTATCAACTTTTTTATTCATTACTATTGCAAAAAACCATAACTTATTCGAAAAAAAAACTTTAGTTCAAAGGATCATTCCGAGAAATATCAGATTGAAATTCAATCAAAGTCTGAGTGGACGCATTGCAAATTAGGAAAGCCTTTTGGTCTGACAGACTACGAATAAGCACCGTTTTTTCCTTCTTTGATTAAAGCTTTCCAATTTCAGCCGCACTGAGTATCGCAGTTAGATTAATTATAGGATACAAACTCGGACGCCATTTTATTAAGGCGAAATGACTTCTATAAGGATGGCGAGTAATCCGTTAATGTGTCACGTTAAAAAGGGAGACCTAAAGTTTTGACTATGAATAATTCGACGTCTCAATTTGAGCTTGTCCAATTAGAGCGCTGCAATCCCCCCCAAAAACCGCTGTTTTTGCCCTAATAAAAACCGCCCTGAGGCGGAGAGGCAATTGGACAAAACAAGATATGCAAATGCGGCGCCCCTAATTAAGAAATTAAAGAATTATCTCGTCGTCTCCATCGAGCATACTCACCCACAAGCGTGTCCATAAATTCAAACAACCTGGAACGTAACCTTGGGGTTATTCTGATACAATCGGTACAAGTTCTCGTCGGTAGAGGTTCGTTGGAGACTCGAAGGTACCCTTCATTTCCTGCCATTAACCCTGTTTCACACGCAATATTTCGCGTTTCCGCTAGGAAGTTTACACAAAATATCGATTCTCAACTCATATATTTTGATGAATACCTTAAAAATCAATTGGGTGTCACATTACAAATCAGCTGACACTTAACAGTGAAATGACAACTGAAAGAAGAAGAATAGACGACTTCGGCCCAAGTTCCCACATTCCCGTTCCCCAGTGATAGTAAATTTGTGAAGAAAATTGTGGGTTAGCAACTTGGGCCGAAGTCGTCTATTGCATTAGAGCAGGTTCAATGTCTTGAAATCATAACATTTGAAATATCGAACTGTCAAATATACTCAGTTGGTATGTCATGAAATTTCTAATCGAAGTCGTCTATTGGGTTTGAATCGACATGTGCGATATGACGCGAATGAAAATTTTGCAGAAACTACTTAGTAACGTGACAAGTAGTAATTTAGAAATTCACTGAAAACATCACCACTGTGGCAGAAAGTTTAACTGAACAACTGGATGAGTATTTTCAGCCGAGATCCTGAAATGGAATCTTCAATTAATTTCAACATATTTGGTTTCCATTTTATGATCTCTTGGACTTGCAGAAAATAACAAAACACTTCCAAAATGTCATACATTTAAAATGAGCCATGCCCCAAAAGATCAATTTCCATTGTGCTTCAATTAGGGTTGTTCAAGACCACAATTTACTCTAACTGTTCACTCAGTTTGACTAAGAATCTATAGGATCTCAATTTTTTCAACTTCAAATTGATTCTTGTCATATTCGACTTGGGATTCGACAACTTCGAATTGAGAATGATTAATTTCATATTGATTGTGTTGGCCACAATTAAAAGTTGTCTATTTTCCTTTCAAATATGGACTTGTTTAGTTCGGTTCCGATTCTGAACTCAAAAAAGTTTGAATGTGAATGTCTACATTGGATATTTTTAGGAATTCTGAATTTTTCCAATGTAAAATTCGACTGAATTAGACCAGAAACATGCCAACTCACGAATTTTGAAAGGTGAAGAATTGGGAAGTTGTAAGTAAATTTGTATTGGATTCTATGGTCCAAGCATGACATTTGAGTTTTCTGTGTTGAAACGTGTAGTTGATAACGGAAGTAACAAGAGAGATGTATCATGTATGAGTTGATTATTTTTACTGAAGTTAATATTATACAAGAATCCTGAAATAATCCTCACATTTTCACAAGAATAGCTCTGGTTATATATATTTCAAGATCTCGCAATATTCGAAGGATTTTCACCAATTAAACAAATATTCCACAGGAAATAACATATTACTCACACGAACAACCAACTTCAAATTAGCCAAACATTTCCTTTTCCAATCAACGATTCCTCTGATTTCAAGTAATTGATCAACCTTCAACCTTAACCATAAACATTCCCTAACACGCAAGGGTACCAATTTGTGAAACTCGAAATGAACGACTCTATAAATTCCTATTGTATGAAGGCAGTGGATGAATTTAATGAACCAGTTTAATCAATAATATGCAAATTGAGTCGGTCTCCAAGTTTTCGAGACCTAGACATGAAACGTGGTCGAACGAACGACCTAACGACGAAATTGACCATATCGGACCATTCATCATTCTGCCACCCTTTGTAATGGCGCCAGATTTGTATTTGGCGCGCTGTAGTTCGTTATTAGGACACGCATCTTTGAGTATACGAAAGCAAGCAACCATTTCGAGAGAAACGAACAATATAAGAGTTCATACTAACATAATAATATATCGTTGAAGATTTCTTTATCACAGATGATTAAAGTTCGTAAGAACCTCCTGAGATGGCGCTTGAGAATTATTTCGTACAAAAGTTGCCATCCAATAGAGCATAATATCCGGGAACTTTAGCAGAGAGATTACAAGGAACAAAAATGAGGTAACGAATCTTTTTTAGTCAGAGATATTCAACACACTGATCAGAAATTTAAATATCTACCGAATTAAATAATTTCTAGGCACAAACGTTGAGATTATTTCCTTAGAATATATGATTATACACCACCAACCAAAGGTCGAGAGTTCACACTGCATTTATTCACTCAATTTAACTGAAGTAACATGTTGGTCGGCATTTCATGTAGCGTTTGCTTTTGTTGGAATACGGACAAATGACGAACCGTCCTCAGTGATTACTGGTAGGAGAAGTCACAACTTTCTCATGTTCAAACAAACCAACGAAATAACTACTCATTAGCACCAAGAAAATTATTGACTAACCATACAAAGTTTATTGAATACACAAACACCGTGACACGAACGGAAGATAAACCCAATATCGTAATGTTTTAAGTCTACAATGGTGCAACCACAACAATAAAACGACCAATATACCTCGAAAACTAATGAAACACATCCACACTCTTCTAAATTGTACTTATGATCGATTAGCCATAATATTCGTTGGTTGAATACAGAGAATGTCCATTGTTTTCACTAAAAGCAAATATTTGCTCTGAGTTCATGTTGTTTCATTCGCATTTGATTTAGTATCATGTTTTGTTTCAGGATATCATATAGATAAAATATTTGGTGAATTAAACAGCGGGGAGAAATTATTTTAATCGAGCTCTTCATCACACTTATTCAACAGCAAAAAAATGCAATATTCACAAAATGATCCATGCTTGCAATATCTGACTTCTTTCTACCCACTTCCCATTCCATTATTTCCCCAGAATATTCAACTCCAAAAAGAGAGTTCTAATCTTGAAAAACTGACGAAATCTTCCAACTTGTAATTTACAAAAATGAAACTTTTTCAACTCTATGACTTATTGAAAGTTTATCATGACATTGATATTTTCTCAAGGGGTTTCACTTCGGATACTTTCTGAAGACACTGAGGGCCGGTATTATAAAACTTATTTTGACCATAGAAAGGTGTGAAGAGGAAAAACAACCGTTATCCCTCCATCATAGATCTTATTATGGAAAGAGAGATGTTGAATCAGTCATCCTCTGTCTTCTTCTAACTACTTGAGGGTGAGATATCCTCATCTCTCTCACAACGGTATCGATTTCCGTTCACAGTCCACGTTCCTATGTCTATGGTTCTTTGAAAGTTGAAGTGAACTAATACGTTAATAATAACTAAACTCATCGAAAACTGATTTCACATGCTCAAATCAGTAAACATTTCAGTTTAATAGACGACTTCGGTCTAAGTTGGCAACCCACAAATTTCGTCCAAATTTACTATTATTGGGGAAGAAGAATTTCAGAGCAAATTGTACATGATAAGGTTCGCTTTATTTATAAATGTACGTTAACGGTGCCTCGGCTCCTCAAAGAAGATACTTCCTTCTAAATGTAGGTTTTGTAAAAATCATCTTCGATTGGCTGGAATTTAAGTTGGGATTCCTGATTTGATGTCAATAGTGCCAAGTTTATATGGGATATGTTCCGCAAATCAACTTGGATATTTCGGATGCCCATTTTCCTTTCCGTAAATATGGACTATTCGGTTGGTTCCTAAAAAAAAGGTTAGTTGCGGAATTTGATTGATGAAGAAACAATTTATTTGACGCAAGAACGATAGTCATAGATACCATAGATGTTCTATGGTAACATATCCATGACAAAGAACCATCTATATTTACCTTATGGTCCATAGACCATACTTTTTCATTGTTGATTGTTGTGTCGTCTATGTTCTATGGAACCTGAAGTATATAAAGATTGTTTTATGCTATGGATATGTTACCATAGAACATTGACTGTCGTTCTGATGATAGAAATATTGATTTTTCATCAATCAAATTCCGTAATTAACCTTGTTTCAGGATCCAATCGAATACTTCATATCTACGGAACGGAAAACCGGCAACCGAAATAACCAAGTTGATTTGCGGAACATATGCTATATAAACTTGACAGTATTGCCATGAAATCAGGAATTCCAACTTTAATTTCAGCCAATCGGAGATGATCTGAAGAAAGACCTATATTTGGAAGGATTTATATTAACCTTATCATGTAGAATTTGTCCTGAAATTCCCCTTCCCCAGTAATAGTGAATTTGAACGAAATTTGTCGGTTTCCAACTTGGACCGAAGTCGTCTATTGAAACAAAATCATCGGATAGTTCTACGATCCATTCACTGTAACTACCAGGAACTTGCAGATTCCAAAAAATCGTTGGCCTGGAAAACCCGATCGATCAAATGGAAGTGATTTCACAGTTCAACTTTGATCTCTCCCATTTTCTAGGTTCCGTTCACCGACATCCTTTATTCCGTGTCTGCACCAGGTAACCCTGTGCGTGCCTGCCGAGCCAAAAGCAATGCATGACTGCATCTGTATCGCGTACAATTTAGATGCGCTAATCTGCATGATTTATATGCCTCAAAGGAAACCGATAAAAACAAAGGGAAAAATTGAGCTTATCGCGATGCCTGACGCTTTTAACGACTCTCCGCGAGCACTCCGTGGTTTGCAGCATTTTCATGTGCCCTCAAGTTTGAACCGTGCTTTCAGGCTTTCAGATACCGTGTCGGAGCGCGACGCTGCGAATGGAATTATCTCCAGGCCCTCTCGGAGCAATAATAACAATAAGAATTATAAGGATGATATAATTCGCGCCTAAATTACATCCTACGAAACGAGATAGTGCCTTTAACTACGTGACCCCTCACGAGTTTAGTTTCATTTCATTTTCGACGCAGTCGTCATGCTGTTATTAGTACTTTTTTCTGTCGTGATTTTCTTTTTCGATTATCGTGGAGAGTTAGAGGGCGAGGCAATAAATAACTATCGAGTATGTGTGTTCGCGTTCCCGTTCACCATTAGGAAGAGTTACTCTCCCACGATATGGTACAACTTCATGAAGTTGCTGGGAGTTTGTAGACGTGGGGAATTCGCAGAATGGGTTCTGTGATTACTTCAAGGTTGAGTATTAGAAGAAGTTGGAGACAAAGGGTTGTTTGTTTATTGGAGCACTCTAGAAGAAACTGAAAAATTGGAATAATTCCACCTTCGATTACAAATTTCATGACATACCATATTATATATAAATATACATACGTATATTTGACAGTTCAAATTTTTTGATTTCAAGACATTGAACCCACTCCACTGCAATTGACGCCTTTAGTGACACAAGTCATTCAATGTCGAAATAGATTCTGCCATGCGGCCGTCCGTTGTCGCGATAAATCGAGAACGGAATTGGCTAGCGACCTGAGAAATTGAGGGAAGGTTACTAATCAGAATGCGCCGGTTGTGTTCGTTCTAGAGCCAAATTGGCCGAACGGTGCTGGAAATATACGAGTATAAATTTTCGAGGTATTTTCCTCAATTTATCAAGAATTATTTAAACAATCGAATTGAAACTTGGTTATTAGTTGTAAAATAGTAACAAACCAATGCTCTCGAAATTTTGTTGCGGTTGTATCGTTAATGAATTTTTAAAAATAATATTTTTCGAAATTTATCTGAAAATTTTTTTTAGACAAATCTTCATCAGATTCCGACGAAATTTTGTACAGGCATTAAACCCTACATTTCGGATATGTGTCCTTAATTCAAGTTCAATCTGATCTATATCTTTCAAGATATTGAACAATAATATGTTCGTAGTTTTCTTCACGGTATTGTTGAATTTATCTCAAAAAAAACTAATCGAATCATGATGAAACTTGATGAATAGTTGAAAAACACTGATGTAAAACTGAGTGCAGAATTTCGTATGTTTGAAGAAATTCGAAAAATCAAATTAAATTTTTTTTCACAATTTTTTATATCCTTTGATTTTCTGATTGGATTTTTCATTTACCGAAATTCTTTGGAATCTTCTTCTTCTTCTTTTTTCGGAACCATTCATAAGATTTTATTGACATTCTGCAAAAACCTCGAAGTCAATATTCTTCAACAATGTATCAAGATTTCTTACGATACGAATTTAATTTACGGAGATATTGGAAAAGAAATAAAGGATGTTTTTTTAGAGGTATATGAATTTGAAATGGAATAAAACAAGGATGAATTTTCAAAATTGACATGAGATTGACGTTATTCAACAGATGATCTTTTGTCATAATGATTTAAATATAATTTCTGGCATATGACCGCCACGGCTAGCTCGGACGTAATCTTACCTAGAGGTTCAATATGCAATCATTATATCATATTTTTCCAACATTTGTGGCCGTATATCGGCAATAACGCGGCGAATCTGGACCTCAAAGTGGTCGATACTTCGGGTTAGTCGGCGTAGACTAGCAATTTCACATATCCCCACAGAAAATAGTCTAGCGGCGTTAAATCGCACCATATTGGAGGCCGATTCACGTGAAATTATGCGGTCATCAAACGTAAATCAATTATGGCACGAGCTCTGTGACATGTTGCGCCGTCTTGTTTAAAACACAGCTGCTGCACATCATGGTTCTTCAATTGAGGAACGAAAAAGGCAGTATTCATATCTCTAAAGCGGTCACCATTGACTGTAACATTCAGGCCAGCATCGTCTTTAATTTCTAAGACCAATGATTCCACCAGAGATTACTCCTAGAGTAAACGTGTTGCGAAAACGGTCCATAGATAGTCGAATCAATTGCTCTGATGGACGATTATGTTGACCGTAAAATGAACGTAGAGCGCGAGACGTATTTCGAACAGAACACATATTTTCAAAATGAATTTGTACAATTTGGAACTCGACTTGGAAGCATTGTTTAAGCGTCAGTCTATTCATGTTGAAAGGCCAGACCAAACCAAATACAAATCACTTGACAGCTGACAAAATGGCCGCCACTTAAAACAGTGTTGCCAACTCAAAGTTCTATACCTCCCCTTTATGTAGAATTTCGCGATTCTCGGTATCTTTGATATTTTTGCAGAATCTCAAAAATCCTGATCCGATCATACTGAAAACATGTGAAGCAAATGCAGATGCACAATTCCGTGCAAAATTTCGTGATGATCGTGTCATTGGGAAAATGTACGAATGAAATCAAATTTCTATATTCTCCTAAAAATTTGAATATCCATACAAAAGCTACTGACTAAAACTAAGTGATTTTCTCGAATATCAATAAATCAATTTCATTTCATAATTTTCGCCCCTGTATATCCTTTCGTTCATCCAATTTTGTTACTATGTGAAATTGCTAGACCGTGCTAATGATACAATTCTGATGTGTCCTTTGGTTGACACCCTTCGTCTTGAATCTAGGGCCTCAATCAATTACGCGACGAATGAGGTAAACACACAACACGATGGCAAATAATAGAATAATTCGGAACACCCGTAACTTGCTCATAACCACAGAAACAAGCCACCTTGCCATTACATATATATACTATCGCATCATTCAAGGTAGTTTACGATCCCAAACACGTGAAATGGAAGATTTACGAGTAATAAACCAACGAAATATAGGGAACCAATGGACCAAGGGCTTATTTAAGTACCATCACGTCCTATGAATTTAAATATGATTTTATTGGTTATATAAACAAAGTGATAATTTTATTCTGTGAGCGTAGGCAGATTAACCGTATCAATATTGTCTAGGACAGTGTTATTAGAGCACCGATAGCGTTTTCGTTCTCCTCAGGCTGGAAATTGGTTTACACAGTACCCACCTTTCGTTCCCGGCGATTGGAATCTGAGATAAGGAGTGTAACGGGATCATGAATTTCTGTTGTTACGATGATTGATCAGGTATGATTGTATACCATTTTCTCGCTCTATATAGCTCATACACAATAGTTGATATAGCGGTGTTCCGAAGATGAGGCTCTCTTTATAAGGAAGTAAACATTATGACAGAACATATTTCCCACAAAACACCCATGTTGCAAAATGGGGTTTTGAAGTTCAACATGGTAGCCCGTAGAGAACAGTCAAGACACATTTGAAGCAGCTTAAATGGCAATAGGTATTGAAAGGCACATAAATTCGAGATTCTATTCATGAAAATGCTGACAAAAATCTTTCAGGAATTCTTATACTGGCCCTCTGCTTCACACTTGTTTTTGTGAGATAATTTAGAAAGTGTATAATAGTACAACTGAGAAAAAAAATTAATTAACAGAGCTTTTATACTGGTGATTCTTTTACCACACTACTCTTCGATCTGAATTTTTCTCGAATTCCACTTTCATGACATATAGTAGGCATCCTGTAGATATTTATACTTGTTCGAATAATTTGAACTCAGTGAAAAGGTATCAAACGCAGTTAATGGTCCGAGAGCTCCTGGGTACACCAGGGTTGGCACGGAATTGCAGGGGTAACAACCCTAAATGCAAGTATATCAAACTTGTGAATAACATCAAACCATCAGGTAACCCTGAGCTAAGTTGCATAACATTGTTGGACAAAACAAGAATTATTCTAAAATTTGCAGTGGAATAAACAATCAATGGAAACCGCTTTGGAGGAGGTAACATTGACCAGAATTATTCCAAAATTGCATTTCTGAGGACAAAAATGTTCGATTCAGGATCAAACAAAAACTATTCGACAATTTGGTTGCCAAGGAGAAACAAAATCAAGGGAGCTTCCTTAATTTATCCACTCTATGGCAAGTTAATTCTCGGATTAATTTTGTTTGGTTCTGAATCAAAAACTTATTTATGTCTCCTGAAAAATGCAACTTTGGGGGAAGTTTTGTTCAATATTGCCTCCTCCAAAATGGTCTTCCTTATAGATTGATTTGCTCTCCGGAAATTAAATTGTCAAATTATTCTTTACTTCTTTGTATACCCGTACTTGGTGTACCTAGGTAGGTCAGAAAGCTACTCGAGACATACTCATCTTGCCTGTATATACAGTGCGCGTCAAAATTATGGAACAAATTCATTTTCTCAGAAGAAACATATTTGGCAACAGAATCCTGAAACAGGTCAATTTTTGTTTCACTTTACCAAACTTGTATGCATTTTTGAAGGATTTTTGTTGCACACTGTGCCATCCCCATCAACCCTCTAAATTTTTTGAATTTGGAAAGTGGGTCATGTGGTATCTTTTTGGCAAGGTCTTTGTATCTTCTTCACAGGCGTGCAGAAATTTTCTTCTGAGAAAATAAATTTGTTCCATAATTTTGACGCGCACTGTATATTATCTTAAATTTAAACTGGAATCAAACACTTCATGCAACATGTGTTATGAGCTCTACGATTAGGTATAAAGCCTACCAGGTACGAGGAATGATTTTTTGGTATAATTTTTTTTGGAACAAAAATTTGTTTGAATTATTCGAGTAACAGTTTCAGTACGGTATTGCTTGTTGAGTTCTTTTTCATTTCTTCGAGATCTTTTACGAAGGAAATCAAAGGAATTGAACATTAAAATCATGGTACAGGTTTCCTATCATTCGATGTCCCAGAATTTAAACACCAAAGTACATAAAGGCTCAACCCCCACTAAATTTCTGAGAAAATCAAGCTCAACTCATTGATTTCACTCAAACTGATGACGTGCTATTGTTGCTCTTGTTGTTGCTTCCGATCTGAAAGCAATGGGATATTTCATTAGGTAGATCCCGACATTCTCACAAATACGATAAGCTGGTTATTAAGAAAACTGGAGCGCGTAATGTGATACCTATGAAAACGGCATGAACAGCTCTGAATCACCCGATAAGAAAGTGCGTCATTTTATTATTCCACCAGGAAAAACACTCTCGAAAGCTACTCTAGAACACGAACAGTGAACAGAGCTGAATGAGATAAGCCACGATTTCCTAAAACCATTAGCTAGAGTTGCATTTATTGATGTATCGATTGGTCACGGACAATCTGCAAGAATACACCTACGAACCACGCAGTAGCTGGAAACGAATACGACTTTGATAGGAAATGAATAAGAACTGAAAATTCGAAAATCAAGAAGAAACGTGAGATATATGAATGGCTGTTACGCCTTTGTTAAAATACGTTGCCGAAGCAAAATTTTATCTACCTTTTTCTTAACATGTTTTCCGAGCATGAATATCGGATTGAGCCGATTTTGGGTTTATATATCCGTTGATAAATATTCATTTCATGGTTTATGCCAAATTTCATAGAAATCCGAGGAAAGGAATCCGATAAAGATTTTTCGATTTATTGTCGCAATTTTTTAACCATAAAATTCTAACGATTTTAAACTGTTGCACGTTAATATTCTAAAAAGATCAGGAAGTTCAAATCGCCTTGTACAAGTACTTTTTGCGATATTGTGAGAAACTTTTTTACTGATTTTGCCAATTTACGAACTGACGAACTTGACTCATGAACTGACAAACTCGACCGTGAAAGATTCGAATGTCTAGGTCTTTCCGTTCGTGAGTTATCCTAGCAACAACTGAATTTTTCATCAGATTAGCCTCAGTGATTACAAAATGGTCATTTTAGAAAAGTTTTAGCAAAACGATAACGCGCTGTTCCCCAAAACATGCACAACCGGCATTTATATGCATGTGGGCCTTTTGGTGAGCCTTACGCCTGATACAGTTAACTCTCAGGAACAGTATAAGTAGGATGAGATAATAGCATTGATTTTATAAATTCATGACTTCACCAGTCTGCTTTCATATAATACAGAGTAGCCAACTCATAGGACGAGTTTCTGTGTCTTACAAAATTCTTGTATGCTGTGAATGAAATATCTTGCGTAATTGGATATTATGGGAACCATTCGTTTTCCGATCGACGAAAAAGTTCGACAGCAAAATTAGTATCTCCAATAATTCTCATTAAATAGCAGTCCAATTAATAGGATGTTATCATCATGTAAACTGCCTGAAAAATTATCCGTAATCATTATTGCACCGGTTTTCTGAGCCAGTTTTTAAAATGCGCAAAATACAAGATGTGAGCGGGCTGAATGCGATAAGCCAGGGATTCTTCGAAGCATAAACTCGAGTCGTATTTATATCAATTGCCAGCGGGCAATCAATAATATTTGCCCCAGCGTGATAGCCGCGGTAAACTCAAGCCAACGAGCTTGTACAATTTGTGTGGTCCCCGCAGCACAATGGAACGCTTAGCTGCAAGATTTTCTCCCGATTGGATTTCCAATGGGAAAAAGTTCCAGATACTCTTTCAAAGTCGAGTTTCAGTAACTTCACATAACACAATATAGGGCAATTTCCAAGATAACGCGTCTGCAAGCCATTCTCGTGGGCTTATATCGACTCAGACGAATGGAATGATTTTTATGAGAGGTTGCACACCATAATGCTTTCTTTTCTAGGATTTTTTGCACCAGGAAGCATTCAACAATGTCTGGCGTCAGATGAAATGAGGTCGGTCTGGAACTGTGATATGTGGTTGCCAGGGGTGAAATATGAAATACAAGAATGAATGCTTTATGACGTTTTCTTAAAGAGACGGCGATGTTTTCGGCCCGCTTCTTGCGATAAGACGAACAATTGAAATAATGGGAAGCATTTCGGATGTGTATTTTATACATCCATTCGAGAATACTCAGTACACTCAGCTAAATTGGAAAATTCTTGAGTCTACATAGAAAAACATATAATAGAAACTGCGCTTTGGCATGATTTCATTTATTCCTTTCTGGAGAATGCTCATCCTGAAATACAAACATGAATGGAGAATCAAAAGTTTCACTTATTCTGGAGTGCTCGAAACAAGAGAAGCCACCATTATGTTACAATTTGTGTATTTGCGAACGAGTGGAAATAAATACAAAGAATTGCATAAAGCGACCCATCGGCCAGCAACCTGATTGCAAGAAGAATAACTTGGTTACCAACCTAGTTGCTAGTCGAAGGGTTTGCTTTACGCCAATGACAACACGTAGCGAGGGATAGGGGGCAGCTAGTGTTGCCAACAAGTTTGGACGTCTGTGGGTCTGTAACAAACCTGGCTGGCAATCATCAAAGGCCTTAAAAAAATCATTGATGAGGAACTCGTGTAGTCAAATTCAATTCTAACTGGCAGTTTATATGCAAAATATCTTACGAAACTAATGAGCTTCAGACTCAAAATTTCTAAGGTAGGCTAGTGGTCTAAATTAGATGGTTAAGTTTGTAAATGGAATATATCCGCTGATAAGCAATTCACTGACGAGAAACTTGGTTGCCAATAATTTTGGCCGGATCGCAACTGGACCAAAGACAACCAACCACATCGGTAACACGATGAGTTGCCAACAACTCTAACTATTGCGCAACTCTTTGCCAATATGGTTGCGAACCTTGTTGCCAACGAAGTTTGCAACCAAGTTTCTAGTCTGTGGGCAAATTCATAATAATGGTACCGATTCTACCGAATCGTATCCGAAAACTATTGGTGGAGGCTTTCAGAAGTCGATAAAAACTTGTCATTAACTTCAGCCATCCATGATTTACCATATCTCTAATTCAATTTTGTAAACCTTCTAGTATTATGAATTTGGAACCTACGTGAATGGTTATATGTATTAGAAAATAATTCATTTATAAGCGGGCTTTTTTAGAGAATTGCACAACTGAAAGTGACGCCAGAGTGCTGCCAACTCAGGAATGCTACAGAGGTAGCCACCGAAACCAACATAATGATGAATTGCAGCTTGGTAGACAGTTGATAAATATTGACACAAAGGTACAGAATTCCGTGATGGTCATATGATTTAGAGATGCAACTTTCAAGCCATATAATCGTTACTAGATTGGAGAAAATATGGGAGTCAGGCTATGATAGAGCGGATATAATTTCCACTAGCTACTGTTATTCCATTAAGGTTTTTCTAATTCCACTCCATACTTGGCAAAACTGAATAGCTGGGGGTGAAAGCTATCCAGTATTTTCAAGTAGATAGTGTATTTAAACTTCGATTGAATATCGGAAACTAATGAATAAATCTCATCTACTCTTTCAAAGCCTTCATACACACATGGATCGTGGATAATTACTGAATACTGAATATTGTGATCGGAATTCCAGGGGTTCTACGATCCAATTTAGTGCAGCTATAGAGAAATGAGATCACTCATGATGCGTCTCCCTTTGTCTACAATGAATTCAAAGTATACTTAATTAGTCAGCGTGAGAGTCATAATTTGGATGTAACGAAGTTTCGTGTCCTAAATAAAGTTGAAATCTGTACCCAGAAAAGTGGGAAGCGTTGTTGAGAACCACACAGAGGCCGCCCAAAGTCGTCGTTCTGCTCCCCTGCCTCGCTTTTGAGTCATGAACGGGTTGACAACTTTCTCATAACTTGTTTCTAAACTTAGATTAGTTTATCGACTAGGGAAGACTCATGTACATTTCGGATTGTGTTCATCCAAATGAATGTTATTTCCCTTGTTCGTAGCATACGTGAAACATTCAGATATCTTGTTAGTTTCCGTTGTTGGCTGCACACACTCATTAACCAAAATGAGCTAGATATGGAGTTGAGGTCTGGACTTGGGTATTTCTTCTTTGAAAATTTTCATCTATCTTACGTACTTATCTGGATATTATTATTCATATGATCATTTATTGGAATAAAATGTCATAAGAAAATGAAACTGAAATGCCTAATGAGGGGAAAACTATGAAAATTTCAGTCTTTAGTCAACCAATATTCACATTGAGTTCAAGATGACAAATTCGAAAAACTTTTTGAGGCAGATCCTGCGTTTCGTCGACGAACAGGTTCAATGTTTACTTAACCAGTGGACTCAAATTTATTTACTATACTAACTCCTAAGTGCGCCGATTAAGGCCGTAAAATGGGCGATGCTCGCAGAAAATAAATTCTGATAAAACAATTTCATCCTCGCAACGTGCTGTTGAACGCTATCTGTTGATAGTGATTTTTCAATAAGGACTTAATACATGGCAACCCGTTTGACACATGTAGCTTCAATTATATTGCATTCATCAACTGTCAAATTTGAAAGCTCTTTTCACAAGAACTTTGATGATCATTTGAGACTGCTTTAAGTCCCAATACACAATTAGTTGACATTGTGAGGTGATTTTCAGTTAATTTGTAATAGTCCTTTATCAGATATTACGGGCAAAATTCTGAAATAATCTTGAAAAATAATTTCTAATCAAATTCATCAACCTGACAACATCAAATTGGGCAAAATATAGGATTGGGCTCAGAAGAAGCCGAAAAAATCTTTAAGGGTCATAACATGATTTTTAAATTGATTCATTCTAATCTATCTATCATAGTGAATTTATGTCATATAACCGCTTTGTAAGAGTTTTCATTCGATCGTAAAATGAGATAATTCTCGAAATCTATTCGATTGAAGTACTCCGAATAACAAAGTGCCATAGGGTAGGGTCAATAAAAACACGAATAAATTAGTTTATTGAGTAGTAGGATTTGATGGTCCATAAAAAACCAGTAGACGTCGTACAATTATAATTTAATTACTTACAATAATATATTCGAAAACTACTACCCAGTTATCATTCCCAACAATAATAAAGTGTCGCGTTAAAACACTTCCATCTCGATTATATGCCGCAATTCTCGAGATAGTGGGAAGTGGAACCTGTTTCATGAAGATTAAATTCATTTTATGCGTCTTTTTTATTCACGCCTCTCAATTTTTTTTTTGATAAAACTTATCTGCTCTCTGTTCATAGAGTGTCGTGGATCCTGAGATTATTTGAGCCAGTGCGTCAGAAAATGATCAATTTTTAGTTCGAGAGCATGATGAACTGATAGAACTTGCCATCATACTTCGGATCTAATAGTTTTCACACTCTTGAACTGTATGTGACTTTTGTCCCCAATAGGATAATCAAAATTCAAAACAGGAAAGGTAAAAATCCGCCCAACAATATGATAAATATTTCAAAATTGCGTAATGCCTATATTTCCGAAAAAACTTATTGGATCGAATTGAAATCTAGTACTCGAGAGAAAACTTATATTGAAGTTTCTTGCAGATTCTCAAGAGGACCTCAAAAAAACTCGTCAATCTTCCCATCATCGGTAACGCAAAAGCTGCTGACTTCACGTCAGTGATTTTCTAGAATTTTTCAAAGCTGAGTTCTCATCACGCCGAATTGGATTGAGCTTTAAACATAACATGGGAGATAATTCGTGTACATTTCGAAACGTATATTTTTTGGTGTATAACTGAATATTTACAAATTTCCACTCCTGAATTTATGAATTTTATGGTTCTGGTGAATGTGTACATTATTATTCGACGCGTGTTTCTAATTATATAAGCTTAGTTCGGCTTCAAAGACAAAGAGTACACGATGGTTGTTTGCGTTAAAACAGGGTGACAAGGAATTATCTTTGTCGTCTGAACGATTACAGGTGATGCGTAAACAACACAGAAGTAATCCTCTGGAGTTGAAGCCACTTCTATTTTTTCATCCACAATGAAGATTTCTGACAGATTTGTGAGTGTTCCTGAAAGAGCTGAAATCTCTGTTGAGACAGGACTAATGATTTTAAGGATCCAAATATTTGAAATGCATTTCATTTGACAAGTTGAACCTAAGCTATGTTATATCGATTTGTACAAGAAAAGAAAAAAAAAGGGGAAGAGGTGGAGGTGTTAATGGGGAAAGCACAAGAATCTATTGATTATAATTCTGAGTTTATAGTATTTTTAGGATCAACTGTTCATTAACTTCCCAATAAACTGAAATATATTCAAATATTCTAAATTCTACGGTTTAATGTTTATGATGTGCCGAGAGGACGACCGTAAACACAATAACTCCCGACAGAACTGACTTGAAAACTCTAAAGTAGGTTAGGGGGTTGATTATGTAGGTCAAATTTTAATTTTCCCAATATTTCCAAGAATACAGATTGCATCGAATTTGTATCCATTTCTTGTTCGTCAGATTAAAGTTCATGTGGAATCCCGTGAGAAAATCATGATAAGAAGAACCCCAAATCTTTCCATCAAGAAAAAAACTAGAAAATCACTGAAGTGTGGTCAGGAGCTTTCACGCGAGTGTTACGTTGCCAAAGCGGTCATCTTCACAAGAATTGACCCTGCCAAACACAGATTTTTATTTTATATGGTTCCCCCCACAAAGTTTGCAGTCTAATTACGGAGGCCGAATTAGTGAATTAGTAAATTAGAATTAGTAAACTATCGAATGATTCCGCAGATACACCTTTCAAAATTTCAGTTTCCCGATATTTTCAAAAACATAGATCGAATCACTTTTCAATGGAAAATGTCACCTTGAAGTTCCAGCCAAATGGGATCTACAGAACAATAAGCAAAAAAATTAAAGAGATCTCTCGCATTTTGTTAAATGGAGGGAGTTATTTTGCTCATTGTTCTGTAGACCTTATTTGGCTGAAACTTCAAGGTGGCATTCTTCATTGAAGGGCGATTCGATCTATGTTTTCGGAAATATCGGAAAACTGAAATTCTGAAAGGGTATATCTGCGGAATAATTCTATAATTTTTACTAATTCGCCAATTCGGCATTCGTAATCAAACTCCAAACTAACTCTACAATTATCAAGCTACAGAGTAGATTCTTCCGGAAGTTATTTTGTTCACAATCAGTGGTTAGGCCGATTGTAAACACATTAACTTTAGGAAGAATCGACAAAGGGAATATATTTGTAGAGTAGATTTTTCGTTGAATTAAGAAGGAATTCGCCAATTATCTATTCTTTAGATAGTTAAACCGATTCAAAATTTTGTATCGAATTGCAATAAAGTACTTGATCGAAAATTATAGCTTGAGGTTCATGCAGAATTTCGTGAGGACCATATGGAAAAAATGATGAAGAATCCGTGGTCAAAATTGATTCTGTCCGTCCAGCGGGCCGTCCTGCCGTGTGCGCTGTAACTCTCGGAAGAAAAGACCTAGAGTCTTGAAATTTTTAGGGTAGGTTAAGATCCTGAATATCTCGGTTTAGTTCGTTAATGGGCCAAATCTGCCAAATGGTTTTTGTGCTACAGCCATTTGAAACTTTCATTTCTCAATAACTCGAAAATTTTTTATCTGATCGAACTGAAACTTGGTTGGAAGATGAACAGTGTCAATAAGAAGAATTATCCATGGAAAAATTCGAAAAAAATTTTTTTTTTGAAAATTTTTATATTTCATTAAAATTTCACTATTTCGCAATGTGAACAAGCGCGTTAAAGCTGCCGACTTCACGTCAGTGCTTTTCTAGATTCTTTTTTATCGGCATGTCAGTGGTTTCCTATAATTTTCAAATTATTTTCAAGCTGATTTTTGTGATCGCAGCATTAAACAAGAAGAACATACAATTCGAAGTATTCACCTTTGGACAATAAAAAAATCGCGAAACCTTTGAAGAACGAATATCATTTCAAATTAACTATTTTTCAACCGCTACGATAGAAGCTTTTCGAATCTCTTGAAAGTCATTGTTCATATCGTCGAGCTCACTAGTTCTTCATTAAAATAATCCATTCATTATACTGCCATATTTATTAGGGTTGGGTCTGGGATAGGCGTATTTAATTAATGCCAAGGGATGATTCTGATCCTGTCCCAATTAGCAGGATAATCTATTTTCAGCGCGTGTCTATTCGGAAGAATCGTTCGAGAGCATTCCCGTAGAGAAAATCGAACATATCGTTTCAGACTTGCTCCGATAAGTGAGTCTTCGTTCGTTTATTTTCTTCAGACAACATAGAAACAGGAAACTAAACTCCGGTATTCATTATTTCATCACGTAAGTTGCACGGAATACACGGATTGTTAGTTTTAGCCGGCAGGGGCAATGTGAAGTCATAATTAGGTCTGATTAATGAAGATGTTAGTTTGAATGAACAACGATTGTTGGAATTGTTTTTTTGAAGTAACCTGTAGCGTTATGTTGAAGACTATAAATAAACTATACCGGTTTTGTCCATTTGATTGAAAACGAGAATGAAGAGCATGCTTTTTCATTAATTGTTGAATGGATTTCTTTATTTTGTAGCTTTTTATGTCAAAAATTTGGTAATGACAATTAAATTTGTGATTAGTAATCGAACTCCTCAATTGGAGCAATATATGTTCTTATATTGTTCGTTCTAGCCGGCGGGGGTAATGTGACATCATAATTAGGTCTGATCAATCGATGAAGATGTTAGTTCGAATGATCTATTGCTGGAATTGTTTTTCCGAAGTTACCTGGAACGCTTTGTTGAGAAGTATAAATAAACTCAACCGGTTTTGTCCATTTAATTGAATACCATACCCGTTCATTAATTGATGAATCGATTTCATTGTTTTGTAACTTTTTTCTATCAAGAATTCTTTGTAGTGACATGGAAATTCGTGATTCGTAGAAAAAACTTCAATATTCACCTCTCAAGTGGAAAAACGTTTGTTCACGACGCATTCTTTTTTATTCTCCCAAACGAATATACATGGTGTTCGGATTTAACGATAATATATTTCTGGAGTGGTTTAACGGGTCGAAATATGAGAAAAACTTCCTTTAAACTAGGCATTAGAGCCTTCAAAATCTTATTTTGCGATGGCTTCGTCGAAATTTTTTGGATTCAAATAAAACTCAGTACCTGAAGGATTTTGGAGAAGCTGAATCGTCTGATGATAAAACGAGCGCAAAATAATTGGCTGAATTTCATGAGAGGAGCGGAGCAAATAGAGAGCGTTCTCAAAATAACTTCGAATTTCCAAGTAAGTAATAGATATTTTAATCAAAGAAATAAAAAACATTTATAGAATATATTGTTCGTTGTAAAGTAACGGGGCATAAATTCTCGAGAAATTGTAGCTTTGTGATGATATGCATTCACACTGAGCCACTGAATGTGTTTTCATTAATATTGTCAAAGTCTCACAAGCTTATTATATTTTTCGAAATAAGCATTCTGTGGAATGCATATTATAATGTCATGATGCTTCGTTGCGTTCACGACGAAGGGTAGTCATTTTGTTTGAAAATGCTTGAAGAGTTCATTTCATCGATTGAAATTTCAATAAGAACACTTACTAAAATTATATTATGAAACCCTTCCATTTTATCTTCGCCAGTTTCTGCAGGTACCTACCGAATTTAATTTGAATCCGCCAAATTTTGACGAAGCCGTCGCTAAATCGAGGTTCAATGATCAAAATATGCATTTCAAAAATAATCTGTAAAATGATCCCATAAAGATTATTATGATTTCACGAATACGAATGAACTATAAAATTCGAGAATGAAATGGCAAATAATTTCGAATATTTGCTCAACCCATAAAAGTTTGGATATGCATCATAATGTTTAACTACATTACAATGGAGAGACAACAGATCATCAAAATATTTATTTCATTTCAAACGAGTATCACCTCTATCTGAAAATACGAAGTGAAACCAATCTGTCCGAACTAGGACATCAACTTTGTAGGTATGTCATTACAGTTCAAAGGCATTTTCGAATTGAATGAATTCATCAATGAATAATTCAATCCGAAAAGTTTCGAATGTCCATATTCCGGCCTATAATTTGGTCCTCTCATCCATCTACACTCAATATCACGAACGTTTCTAGTTACAATTCCTGAACATATTGCATACGAAACATACGACGGGTTATCAAACGGCATCAGGAAAGGCATTCATGAGAGGTAGAGAGATACTTAGATGCTATATACGCTATTATTATGATTGGAGGATTGAAAAAAATTATCTGGAAGCCAAGCTGAAAAAAGAATCATTCGAGGTATCATAGATTTTAGGTGTGAATGGATAGAAGGCTCGAATGCTTCTGATTTCAGGTCAGTGCTCGTCTTTCTATTTCATTAAATATATGAGACCTACAGACTAAGGGTCCGGCGTCCGGCAGAGGACGCGGACGTTTTTGAAACGGCTCGTACTCCCCCCCTTTTGGGTCGACAGATCCGGGGAAGGAGCAGTTAGATTCGGTGGGTCTTAACATTTTTTTACTGGTTGAAATCATGGACCTGTGGACCGTAGAGTACCGCGTTTTTGCTTACGACAGTTACGTCCGCGATAACGAGTACGTCACGGCCGTTCAGCGTGAGTTTCGTTGCCATTTCAATATCCACTGAAATCGGGCTGTTCCCTCTCGAAACACCATTCTTCGTTGGGCTGAAGCACATCGCACACGAGATGAGAACGTTGAAAGAGCGCGACAAGAAATTCTTCGCAGTCCGAGTCGATCTGCTCGCCAGCCTGCTGCTAAACTTCGCCTCAGTGATAGTTTGGTAAGGGGTATTTTGCGTTTAGAACTGCGATTTCACCCCTACAAATTGGACGTTGTGCGACAGTAACAGCCAGGGGATGATGCACAACGAATGTACTTTGCCCGTGAGATGGAAGCACTTGTTGAGTAAAATGAGAACCTCATTTTGTTTCTGAGCGGTGATGCTCACTTTCACCTTAATGATCACGATAATTAGCATAATTGCCGTTATTGGGCTGATGAGCATCCCCAACAATTACACGAAAGACCGCTGCGTAGCCCTAAAGTGACAGTTTGTTGCATTGTATCCCAAACTTGCGTCATCGGCCCTTACTTCTTCGAAAACGTCAATGGCAATGCTGTTACCGTGAACTCTGAGCGCTATATCGAAGTGATAACCAACTTCTTTGCACTTGAATTAAGAAGACGTCGTGTCCCAACACGACGTGTGTGGTTCCAACATGATTGGGCGACTGCCCATACAGCCAGAGCAACAATGAAAGTTATTCGTCCTCTTCCCTGGTCGCCTTATTTCCAGGTTTGGTGACGTTCATTGGCCTCCTCAGTCCCCAGATTTGGCCATCTGCGACTTTTTTCTGTGGGGACAACTCAAAGCACGAATTTACCAACACTAGCTCCGAATATTGGAGGAATTGGAGGAAGCAATTCGCGTGGAAGTCGCCGCAGTTGAGAGAGCAACGTTGGAAACAGTTTTCGGGAACTTCCAAGAAAGACTGCAGGAATGTATCGCGAAACAAGGACGCCACCTGACTGACGTGATTTTCCACACATGAAATCCAAAAATGCTTTGAAATTCTGAATCCAAATTGTCCAATAAAAATTTTCTATAGTAACAATTACCGAGATTATGATTTTTTCAAAAACAACTGAGTCCTCTGCAAGGACCCTGTACAACGCTCATCATATCTAATGTACATTTCACGTTCTTATATTCATAAGCACTCTAACTTTTATAAATATTTTTTTTTCATTTATACAGGCTTACTACGAGCTGTTCTCGTCTGTCATATGTATGTATACTGACAAAGGATTCAACGCTTTATTGACTTTATTGAAGTATACGTCTTGTCTCTTCCATATCTTCTAGCAGCATCACTTTTTCGGTTATCTTAAAAGGCCGATCCAATAATTCAGAGAGGTGACCAAAGCGAACACCGCTCAACACAAGAATGTTTATATGTTCCGCTCATCATCGATAATTACTGAAATGAATGACTAAAAACCTAAACTACCCTTTTGCTTCACTGACCGTTTAACAGAGCCTTCAAGTGTCTCCTCTAAGCGATGGTGTTGTATGTATTCTTTTCATTTGTATATCCCCATGCTTTCTAGTTTCAAATAAACAATTCTTCAGATTTGAGTGCAAAAGAGGAATTTTTTAAAGTTTATCGGTGTGTGTTCCTATTCAGAATATTAGGAAATTCAACTGATTGGATTTCTGATTCTTGTTTTTAGCCATTCGTCAGCAACATAGCTAAGCCTTTTTGAGGTTGCAAACTCATTTTTCAGAGCTAAAGGTCACGAGTACATATGGGTTCATTTGTGTATGAAATCGACCAGATAAACTACTCTTAAAGTTTTGTCAGTTCCCGGACGTCCTGTATAAATGTTATGCAGTAGTTGCGAATAGAATCTGCCAGGAACTTAGTATTGTGATGAACATTTCGAGAGGAATCAGAGATGCGATCAGCCAGAGATGAACCCATTCTGTATATTCAATCAACATTCCATGAACATGTTGGAGATGTAATTTTCGCAGTGCTCAACTCGAAACTACACTACAAAAGCAGGATTCCTGTAACCCTCATCAATCCAACACCCAGGGGGACTACAAACAAATAACACCTGGTAGGTAAACTAACCGCATGTGTGTGTGTGTGTGTGAGTGTGGAGAAGAACGAAGAACATACATCGCATAGGCTCTTTCACAGAGGCGATTGAACTCTTAACCGCTGAGGTTGCATTCATAGAAGGCGAGTATGAGTAAATCGAGATTTACATGAACAAAATTAATCTGATTTTATCTGGATACAGTCGGTTTGTAAACTATAACCGTGACTGTTGGTTGATCGTGAACGGAAGTCCACCTTATCGATTTTATTCGATGCGGTATTGGCGTTAAAATATTTACCATATAACAGTAATGTTAATTCGAATCTCGCCTCTTTGTTGTGCAGTTGTGCAATGGGTCAGGATGAAATAATGAACTGTTTGATGAATGGAATGGGCTTCACATATTTAATGGATGGAAGTGTGTATGGAACAGGCTCTGCAGACAATCGTTTCATTAGCGGCATCATTATTTTCGATGTTTTATGCCTTCAGTCAAGGTTTGGATGGTGTGGCCATAAACACGAGGCAATGGGGAAGGAGAAGAGAAGACCACTACTGATTTCGGAGGTATTCGATTGTTTGCACGCGTTCTATATGACAAAGCGTGCTATCCCTTTGCTCAAATGTCTGTAATTTTTGGCATTCTTCCGGAAAATGATCTCAAACGACTAAGGTAGGATGCACACATCCAGCGAGCCAGTCATTTACTTAGGAAATCTATGTCAACGAGTAGACGTTTGGGGTGCTTTGGAGTGCCAATCAGACTGCAGATATGGGAAGACGTCACTCTCGCCCGTTTGAACTAGCTTGAAGAGGTTATGAACATGTAAAGAAACTGAAATGAAATTATCGTCATATTTTTTCGATGAATAATTTCGTATCTGTTTTATTTTAGAACATAATCCAAACAGTTTTTACAACAAAATCAATTGTTCAGTCATCTCTGAGGTTCTATTATATGATGACAGTCCTCATTATGTGATGTTTTAGTTGCACAACAACAAGAAATGAAACCTAGGTGGACTCATTCATAATGTTCATTTGATATAATATGAAGGAATCCCAACTGAAGTAAGAGAATTACAACCTCCATTATCCAATTGAAACCATTGGATGTCTAATGAAATTGTATATAATTGCACAACGACAAGGATTGGAATCAAACAAAGTTGGTTTTTTCATATTTTGTATTGAAATGAATCTCAATTGATGTGAAAGTATCACAACCATACGTTATGTTCCAGTTGAAACAATAATATGTCTCTGCTTGAAATGAAGATGTTTGCATGATGAATTAATTGATTCCAAAGAACAATTTTTTTCCAAAAAAATACATCTTCTTTTAATAAATTACTGTTATATGTCTTCTTTATTGATAAAGAGTGAAGCAAAAATAAATTACACTCAACTTGCTGAATTTATTTATATCAAAAACAATTCGGTAGACGGTTTATTCTATACTATACTAATTGAATAAGGTGACGCTGGGTCGAAAAGGTCGTCCCACATATCAGCGATCTCCTTCGTAGCCGTTAGAGTTAGGAAAAAGCGGTAAATTCACATAGGTAGATGAAATATCACCCTACTTCCCATTGAAAAAATCGATATCTCAATCGAATTGCTTATATTTTTGAAAAAATCCAGAATATGGTGAACATTTCACCACAAATTCAGGTATATTCGACCAATCGGATAACTGCATTTTATGGGCGGGGCCTGAGACACGACCAAACGTCACGATCAACTGTCATTTGTCAAATAGGAATGTCACTTTTACAGTTGCAAATTCAAGATTCCATGAGACAAATATATGTTATTTGTGAAAATATGCATCGAATTATGTTTTAAATAAGTTAATCGTAAGTTTTAAACGATCTGGATGCATTAATTCGATTGATAAATTGACCCAGGAAATTCAAGTGAAGGAAGGTTAACAAATATGGAAGTTATTCTTGAGATGTGTATTGGTTTCGTGCGTCGTTTGACATTTGCCATACGTTCGAGGTAAAACAACCTCACTTACCCGCTCTGTTTATGTTATGAAGTACAGCATTTTCAACAATTTCAGGATAAATTTATGAGTTAAAATGATTTATATTAATAGAATTGGTGAATAACTAGGCTAATGGTACTGAAAACTTATCGAATAACATATTTATTAAAAGTAATAATTGATAGTGTTATGGAAAAGATAAGATAATGTAGTTTTCAAAAGAATTATATTTTTTTATATGAATTTTCGAAGTTTCTTCATTCCTTACAAATTCATTCGATTGCATCCACAAATGGTAGAAAAAGGCTCGCAATTAAATAGAACTCACCCAAATTACCACAAGCTTTTGAGAGGTTTTCTAGAGACCTATAAGTAACCAATTTGAACTCAAAATATCGATTTAGTTAATATTTCACTAGGTGAGTTGGTGAGGTTTTTCTCAGAATGTTCGTATATTTTGGTGGATTCGCCATCGAAAAATTTATTTATGTTAGGATATCGTAATTTCATTTTTATCATTTTGCTTTGAATGATCATGACTTTTTGTTTTTAGCCTGACGAAGAGAAAGATTTTTCGAAACGTAGCTGTACTGAATGAATTCAATAAATTAGTTCCCCTAGACCGATATTATTTACTTTTTGAATATTTGGGAAAAATATCTATTTATATATATATATATATATATATGTCCAGGAGTTACCGGAATCAGGACACCGAATACTTCGAGATAAGTGCAAACCTGGTAAATTCAACGTCGACGAACAGATTATGAAACTAACGACTAAAACGATCAAAAAGCAGTTAGAGACTTGATATGCACACGACGTCTTGTTACGTATTTAACGTTCAGCATACACAACTAACATTTAGAATGATATCTGTTCGTGTGTCACGACCTCACGAACTGATGGATTTCAAGAATCCCGTGGCTGTGGTTTCGGTACTTCTTCAAACATCACGTCTTCGATCGCTTATTTCAATGCACATATTTCAAGACGCTTATGTTACATAGTACGGGAGCTATTACAGAAATTTGGGCTGATAGATTTCAACCAAAGAAGAGAGTTTATGTAGAGAAGTATTCACTAACAATTACCCACCCCTGATCATCGTTATGATGGTCATAGAAAGTGTTTCATATAGAAGTTGTTCGATTATGAATTTCGATGAAATGATATTAAGAAAAAAACCGTGGCGTGCAGAATTCAGGAGATGCAAAATATTTTTAATCTAGTGGGATATTTTCAAATGTTCTGATTGATACCTACAATGAGTCCATTCGAAAAATTATCACCCTTGATACCTCTGCCCCATCTAGAATCAGAAAAAATGCAGAAATATGAATTTATCGAAAAAAAATGTTTTCTTTCACTCCACTTACAGACAAAAGGGGCGCGTATAAATTGGATTTATTTTGATTATAATGACCGTTACCAGGCAACGGTAGTTCATCTATTTTGTGTCTATTTTCTTAACGCGGAGAGAGTTCGATTCCCACGAAATTTTTTTTAGAAAATATTGTTTTTCTTGATAAATTCATATTTCCATCCAGGTCATTCTGGAGGCCTATTAGCATAATTTTGTCATCGGTAGGGCCACCAGTTTCTTGAATGAAAATTCTTTAATTACCCCGAGCGGACTATTTGGAAGGCTATAAAATGGATATTTTTTCATTCTGTTTGCACCCCAGTGTTCAGAATGAAGTTGAGTTCAACCTCGAAAGATTTCAACAATTTTGGATATTTTTTTTTACTGTAGACATGTGAAAAAAAGTTGAGTTCGAATTTTGGATAAATATTTTCACGGAAAATCTTAGAGTTGAGTACGTTGAAATAATGCTATCCAATTTGGCAATCGAAAACAAAAAATTCCAACTTTGTAGGTTTTCCGCCATTTCGAATTATTTTTTCCAGAATTTTACACAACAATTGAATTGACCACGAAAAAATACTAAGATGTGACCAAAACCGTTATTTCAAAGGTCACGCATAACTCACCACAGTTATCAGTATATTGCTCAAAGTTGACAATAAACACCCTGTATTATCACTTATGCTTAGAAAACGGGGTATGTGTCATAAGGCAGAAATGACTTTTGCAATTTCATCTATACGGCTATATATGTTTGACCAGTTTATGGCGAAACAACCTGTATATTGGCGCAAAACGGAAAAAATCAATTAATGGCAGTTCAATTCCAATAAATCGGTTGGAAAAATATGAATTTCAGACCAGACTGTCTCCCAATCCTGCGATATTATAGAATAAAGCTGGAAGCCCGCGAAGGCTAGAGCCGTCGCATTTGAATATTTCCGCTCGTAGGATTCGTATTTTGTGTGAATCATATTTCATATTCACTTATTTATTCAAAACTTTGAACGTTAACGCTAATGCTGTATCAACATGAAAAGTCGACAGGAAGTCGAATCAGTTTATTTATTTACTTTCTCTTTGGAGCACAAGGGCGCAGAACGACATTTGTTAAACTCAAGAATGATCGTCTAAACCTAGTCTAGGCTGTTTTCCATTACCGGATGATTTTACGTCCGCTTCATGAACTGAGGGAAATGCACGAGGTATTTCAGGAATTCGTGTGAGTTTGAGGGTTATATAGGAGGAAAAATGTATATAAAGGTAAAATAGTTTACAACCAAATGTTCGGTAGAATAGAATTGTTTCAGTAGTGTTTCCTTTTTGCTTTTAAAATGCCTCAAAAGTCTCGCGACATAATCATCTCTCACAAACAATTCTCTTGACACATGCTCGTAAGGTCTCTATAAGGGCGCCCACCTCGATGCTTTACCCAGCACTACGACCATCCTTCCTTTGATAGAGAACGGCACTTTCCTTGAACTGGAATAGAAGTTACCTTTCAAGCTACTAATCTGTGAATGGAAGTGTCAGTGTCAGTACACAATCTGATATATCTATGCAGAGTTCTGAAAGAATGAAGGGTGTCCCACAGTGGAAGGCCTCAAATTTCGTGTAAATAATTCGATTTTGGGGAAATTCGACAATGAAACGTTCTCTCTGAAATATTTTCGAACCTCTGTAACTTCCGGTTACACCAGCAACAATCTACCACTTCCTTATTTCAAATAGCACACCCAGTATATTATTACATCATCAAATAGACTGTTTAAAAAATTTACAATCATATGCTATACCTGGAGTGAAAACTCGACTGTTTCGGGTTTCGAATTCGAATATTTTTCAGAAGAATTAAAAAATATCTCCGAAAGAGTTGAGTCTTCTCCCAAGGTATGGCATGTTATTAGAAATGTTACTGCAAACAAGCTTTTGCTTGGTTTGCCATTGGAAATGAGGAAGTAGTACACTGCCTCTGTTACAACCGGAAATTGAAGTGGTCTGAAAATATTTCAGAGAAGAATTACTTTGTGGAAAACCAACAAGTACCAATTTTCAGCACAAAATTATGATCCTTTCACCGTGAGCGTCCAAAACTAGGGGACACCCTGTATACCCCGCAAACTTATCAAACGATCCATTCATAACTTAACCTTATTCGGAATCAAAGACACGATGTATCCTTGGCTTGAAGGAAACACTCCTTCCAAAGGTGTGTCAGTTGCCGATATTTTTTTCACTCTGAAGTGGTCAATTGATGTTAAGCATCAGTATCCTGTACATAATGAATCCCACATCCTCAAGGATAGGATCAAGTTGAATTGCAGCTATTACAAAGGGATGAATTTAGATTACTCCATCTTGAGATGATTAGACAAATTGACCAAACTAGGTCATAATAAAATCTAGAAAAGCACTGATGTGAGGTCAACTTTTACGCGCTTGTTCAAATTCTAACTATTAGAACAACACGAAATTTCGCACCTAGTTGCATGTTGGTAATCTCCACCTGCTTACGAAGTTTCAATCTGATTGGATTTGTACCTCTTGAAAAATTGCGGAAATAACGTTAAAATTCCAAATAACAACGGAATTTGGCAATTTTTTTTCCCTTATATCTCCGAAAGTAAATATCGGATCGAATTGAAATTTGAAACATTGTTGTTAAATACCGACTTTGAGGTTTGTGCCAAATTCCATTGAAATCCAATCAATATTTTCACAGAAAAAAAATTTTTTCATCAAGAATTTAAAAGATTCCCGAATGAATTTTTTTTTGGTTTTCTCACTAGCTCTAAGTTGCGCGTTAGTATTCCGAACCTGTCCACGAAGTGTCAATTCGATCGAGGAATTAACCTCAAAATTTCAAATGGACCTAACTCCGAGACCACCCATTAAGTAACTTGACCGATATTTGGACTCCAAACCTAATCTGACAATTTCAAGTCGCTAAGTCTTCCTTCGAAAGGAGCACATACGGACGGAGGGAATTGAATTCGACCCTGGTTTCTTCTTCAGGGAGTTCAATCCACTCGTTTAAGACCATTTTCGGCTCAAAATTCGAAAATAACAGACATCGTGACGAAATGATAACGCGCTGTAGAACAAGCTCGTAAACCATCTATAAAATCGACACACATACGTATCTGAACAGTGAAGCCACTGAGAAATCCCTCAAATCGGTAAACCGAAACAAATATTTGCTTTGATAATGTCGACAAGATTATAGTTTATTGACCCATATATTCTACATAGCTTTTGTTGCGAATTCCATAAATACCTGATATGGGTGAGCCATGTACTCAGCTGGTAATGTTTCAATGACTTGGCATGAATCGAGGTCGTTGTTCTGTGAATATTTTCATGAATGAAAATGTAAATTATGAATGACTAGTATGGCATAACAGAAACTCATTTGAGCACAAGCGAGATCATGCTCGAACAAATTTGACGTCTAATCATTATATCAGCCGATGAAGTCGTAGTTGTAGTTTTCAGAATGTCAAGATTAATAATCCATTATCATTAAAATCTCGATGGTCTACAGTGGAAGTACCAAGTCATTTTTTGTTTATAAATGTCCCACCAGACAGAGAACTACTGGAAATGGAAATTTTCGAAATAAACACTCTGAAAGTAGTGTCAAATTTCGTAGTTCCTTCCGGCGCATCGTTGTTATTTCTGGAAAACTCAAAGAATTCTGAAAGTTCGTAACTGGTTGGAAAAGATGATGAACAACTATGTGTGAAATTTCGTAGTGATCATTTCAAGCAGCCATGTTTCAATCAAGTACTGGATTTCAATTCGATCCAATTTGTAGTTTTGGAAATAGGTATCGGAAAATGAATTTTTGAATGCGAAAAAATTCATTTTCTTGGAAGAAAAATATTTGGCCACACAATCCTGAAACAGTTCAATTTTTGTTTCACTTTTACAAAATTTATATGCATTTTTGAAGGATTTTTGTTACACCCTGTGCCATCCTCATCAACCCTCTAAATTTTTTGTATAAGGAAAGTAGGTCATGTGGTACTTTTTTGGCAAGGTCTTTGTATCTTCTTTACAGGCGTGCAGAAATTTTCAAGAAAAAAATTTTTTTTTTTGAAAAATAAGTTAGTACAAAGAGGTTTTCAGTATGTGCACTTTGTCATAGCTCTTTTACTTTGAGACGATGGTACCTGATGAAATTTGTCACGGATTAAAAATCGACCATTACAGTTTTGTTCATGCACAACTTTACAACTTTAAACCCCTTCCAACCCCCCCCACCAGAAAGGGTTCGTAGGGGTTTAAAGTTGTGCATGAACAAAACTGTAATGGTCAACTTTCATTCGGTGACAAATTTCATGAGGTACCATCGCAAAGTAAATGAGCCATGACAAAGTGCACATACTGAAAACCTCTTTGAAGTACCTAACTAATTTTTCAAAGAAAAATTTTTTTCTTGAAAATTTCTGCACGCCTGTGAAGAAGATACAAAGACCTTGCCAAGAAAGTACCACATGACGACCCACTTTCCCTATTCCAAAAATTTAGAGGGTTGATGGGGATGGCACAGGGTGCAACAAAAATCCTTCAAAACTGCATAAAAATTTGTTAAAAGTGAAACAAAAATTGACCTGTTTCAGGATTTTGTTGCCAAATATTTTTGTTCTGAGAAAATGAATTTGTTTCATAATTAAAACGTGCACTGTATATCTAATGAATCATCAGGTGGATTTTACCCCTTCAATAATCCGGACTTCGTAATTAAGGTCCAAACCTACTCTACAAATACCGAGTAACTTAGTTGTTCCTTTCTATTGCCTCACGGACGATTGTGAGCACAGAAAGAAAGAACTTAAAATTCTAGCTTTTTAGAGTGAGTTTTGCACTTAATAACGAAGTCAAGATTCTGGCATGGGTAAAATCCGCCCAAATGATTCTGTAGATATACCCATTAAAATTTTATTTTACCAACAATATCTCGAAAAACATAGATTGCATCGAACTGACATCCAGTATTTGGTTGAAAAATGACAGCTTGATGGTTAAATCAGAAGGAGCAGATGAAGGAAATTCGCAAAATCTTTCAAAGCTGCGTTTGACAGGTTCAACATTTGAGAAGGTGATCGCTTGGGCAACAAATTCACATGCGCGCAAATGTTGCCGACTTCACGCCACTGCTTCTCCAGAAATTTCCCATCCAATTTACCATAGCATATCAAGAATGTCATTCCGCGAAGCGTAAAAATTTTACAACACCACGTTAATTCGCTACATGATCCCGAAAATATTTGAATTTCTAATATGCTCGTAAAATTTACGTAACAACCATGTACCCTGAGTCGTAAAAATACCAGGCGGCCATTGTAGTTGGATATTATGAAGAATCGTTTCCAGATGGAGAAAAAACTCTTTCAGCAAGCTCAGCATAAAGAACTCCCCAAGGCGGCCTTCGTATTCCGATGTTATATAAATATTTTTACGGTCATACTGCGAAATATACAGGAGTTGCTGAATAAACTGTATCTGAAACGGCACCCATCTCTAGGAGAACCTTAACCCGCAGAGTTATTTGCCGACATATTTCATCACTCTTCGTGGGTATAACGGACCTCTGGAGATAAAACTGTTCCTTGAAGTTTTCTTTATACTTCGTTCATATTAGGTATGCCCCATTATTTCTGCACTGTCTGCTGAAACACTTTTGCAGATTAGCGATTCAAATTGGAAAATGGATCGCAGTGAACTATGTCATTTGAGGAGTGGGTTCGTGAGGTTCTCGACTTCCAGTGAGTTATTTCATTTGTTGAATTGCTTCATGATTGGTAGAAAGGAATTACGTAAATGTGTGCGTATGTTTATCTCAACTACCAATTAAAGCTTATTTTGGGAGGACTTTGCATCATTTTTACGCGCTTGTTCTAGGGAACAACGCGTTATCATTTCGTCACGATGTCTGTAATTTTGGAATTTTGAGCCGAAAATAGTCTTAAATGATTTGGTTGTACTCCCTGAAGAAGAATCCATGCTCTAATTCAATTCTGTCTGTCCGTCCGTCCGTATGTACCTTAACCTTCGAAGTAAAAGATTTAGCAACATGAAATTGTCAGATTAGGTTTGGAGTCCGAATATCTCGGCTGGGTTCGTTAATGGGTGGAATCGGTTGGAAAGTTTCGGAGTTAGGTCCATTTGAAATTTTGAGGCCAATTTCTCGATATCTCATGAAGTATTGACTTCGTGGATAGGTTTGGAATACTAACGCGCAACTCAAGGCAAAACTTCGTGTGGATCCAGTCGTGAGAAATAAAAAAAAAAAAAATTATTCGAAAATTTTTTATGAAAATTTTTTTTTCTCAGGAAATATTGATTAGATTTCAATGTAATTTGGCGAAAACCTTAGAGTCAGTATTTAACAACAAAGTTCAAAATTTCAATTCGATCCGTTTCTTACTTTCCGAGATATAAGGAAAATAAATGTGCCAAATTTTGTTGTTATTTGGAATTTCAACGTTATTTACATAATATCTCAAGAAAGACGAATGCAATCAGATTAAATCTTCGTAATCAGGTGGAGATTACCAACACGCAACTAGGTGCAAAATTTCGTGTTGATATGATAGTTAGAATTTGAACAAGCTCGTAAAAGCTTTTCTAGATTTTTTGAGTTTTCACTCCCAATATTTGAAACGCCCTTGCGAATTGAATAATTTTCTTGTTTGCTTGATGAAAGAGTCAGATTTGTACTCTGAAACGTCACAGTTCGCTTCGTTTATCGTTTATATCATTACTGTAGTCTTCATTAGCAATTTGGCTATATTCTTCAACAATTTGCTGGCATAACTCTTCCATTCGAAAGAACGCGGATAGATAGCCACCACGTATTTTCCTATGTGAGAGATGAAGAGGAATTAATTTTTCTAGGATGTAACCTTATTGCTCGATCATTTTTTAGGTTTTTCCTGGGATTTCTCCCAATATCTGAAATAAAATATTAGAATTGAATAAAAGTTGTTTTTATGGAAAACACCAGAATGGAACTGTTCGTCGAGGGCAGTTTTTTAAAAAACAAATAGCCTAACCGGAACAATACGAACGATAAACAAAGCGAACTGTGATGTTGCAGAGTACAAATCTGACTCTGGCAGAATTATTTTCTGAAATCATATAATTTTCTCGTTTGTCTGAGGAAAGAGTCAAATTTGTACTCAACGTCACAGTTCGCTTTGCTTATCGTTCGTATTGTTCCGGTATTGTTCATTAGGCAATCTGTTTTCCAAAAATCTACCCTCAACTAATAGTTTAATCCTGCAATCCGCAAGTGCAAGTGCGTTCTCCATAAAAAACAATTTTTATTGAATAATATGTTGAAGCGCATGTTTTAGGGAACGCAGTCATATCATTTCGCCCACATATATGTAATTATCGATTTTTTTCCCGAAACTGTTCTTAAACGACTCACTGATGAGGAATATGATCTCCAGAATGAAAAATGCGAAAATTTTTCAAATTTTTAAATAGAATGAAAGAAATTACTTTGTTTTCTATAACGTTGTTTCATTGAAGGTTAAATCATGACCAGAGTTTCAAAATACTGCAAAATTTTCAAACTGATCCCAATGAAATTTTTTGCATACCTTGAAGTCTATACTTTACAACAGTGCGCCAAATCATAGTTTGTTCGATATGACGACTTTCGTGGTTTTTTCCTCGGTGTCGTTATTTCAGAAAATACTGATCCGACCATGATGAAACTTGGTAACTAGATGGCAAATGCTGATGCAGAATATTGAGATGATCGTGCCATTAAACCAATTAAAAAAGATATCAAAACTTTTTTTTCGTCCCCACAAGCTGCGGACTTCTTATCAGGGCATTTAGGCATTTATAGAATTTTTCAAGACTTGTAAATGCATTAAACATGGTTTTCATTCACTCTATTCCACACAGGTTGAACACGTCCCTCTGTATGGAAGCCTTATTATTATTCGCTCACTACTAGCGGTTCTATCTGAGATTTTACTTCACCTACCATGTTGTGTAACCTGCAGGCTCCTTTAGAAAACATTTGTCTGACGATTTAGCATTTTTGTGTACACGGAACTTCGAGAAATGTGCTTTAACTGTAATTACTATTAATTAATTCAGTTCGATGCAGGTACACGGTATATTGCTCTACTTTTTGCAGCGAAGAGACAATATAAGCTGTTATTCCATCCACGAAAATGGTAATGGAAGTAGCAGTAGTTCAATCCTCGACAGCTGAGAGAGCTTACTTGATAATTGAAAAGGCTACTTCAAATGGCAGAATATTATGTTTTCTCATGCAATGAATTTTTTTATCATTGGAAACTTCGCGGCTTCGGTGACGTTCCACTCTTTCCCTCTTCTCGTGTACTTTTCTCTCTAGCAAGCCAATGGACAGCGTTGGCTGTATCGATCGGTGAATCGTACACTAACGAATGACGTAGAGGCGATCTGACGCATTTCTCCCGCTTCGACCTTGAGTCCCGATTTGGCCATTTTCAATACCGAATTATTCGAAATTCGCGGATTGTTGAAGTGTGTGATAGCATACATTATGATTTCGTATTTATATAAAATCAGAAAAACATAATAATATGATAATTCGTGTTACATGCAAGAGACCTATTGAGAAGGTTTCTCCATCATTATGTTGATCTCTACTCGTGATCGGTTTCATGAAATCCATCCCATGAATTCTTAACCATATGAAACCCGAGACTTCGTGCGGAGTCTGCACCATTCCCTAGTGTCAACTGTAATACTTCTTATCTCAGAATCCCGCCCTGAATTCATTGCTCTGAGTGGCAAAAACTAAAATTTATTTATGAGGTATAATTAGGCTTAATTTCTCTGAAGCAGCAATCACCCAACATAAATTGACACAGTCTATACTTTTTATAGTGCAGAAGCAATGATAGATACTCATTTTGAATTATCTTCAACGGTGGAATTGGTTTTTGGAAGAGCAACAATCTAGAACCGAAAAAATTATAAGTAAGTCGAATATCGTTTTGGATCATTTGCAACCAAAATCTACAGAACTACAGACGCTTGTTCCAGACTATATAAATGCAAATGATCTACTTATTTCACGTGAAAAAATAAACAAATCTATATCCTTGCAATTTCTCTATCCTACCTGATATGAACTTTGTATATGGCTTTGTTGTGTTAATCGAAAATTCAAATAGTTGAAAGACTGAAGCCATTTGTTATATTTATTTGAATGTTCCTAAAATAAATCAATAACAGTTTATAAAAATACCATAGTTTTTGTCAGCTCATTTCCCTTTGGAATAATCAATCGAATATGTGCAAACTATATCCCATTCATGGCTTCGCTACAGCAATCGAAAATTCAAATTGTTGAAATAATGAAGCTTGATGATGAATGGAACCTAATGCGATATTTAACACTCGATTTCGAGCTTATGTGTCATGCCAACTACAGTGCTTCCGGGAAATATGAACGGGAAAACGCGTCAAACAACAATTCGCAGGTGGAAAACCAGAGCAACCGAAAGCGCAAGAACCATATCCATGTGTAGAAACAGTGACTGGATATTTTCAGTTACCATTGGCCAAATTAATGGGCAGTTTGAACATTCGAAACAATGGAGCAAATTTCTATATTTATTCGGACTCGTAAAATTATCTGATTTCAAGCAGATTCGACGCGAAAAAATTAATGATAGCTCATAAAAATGCCATAATTTTTGCAAAGTCATTTCCCTTTAAAAATTCGAATATTTTCAAACTATACCACATTCACGTCCTCTGCATAGCTTGGATGCAGAAATAGAACATTCAGGTAGTTGAAATAATGAAGCATGATGATGAATGGAACCTAATGCGATATTCAACACTCGATTTCGAGCGTATGTAGGTGATTGTTCGTTGTACCCGCATGAACTACACTAACACCACTTATACTGTTCGGTGTGTTTTGTTGTAAACTTGCACTCTGTTCGTTGCGGAAATTTTGGCAGTTAGTGCAGTTAAAGATTACGAGTGAAGTATGAGGTTTTATTCTATGATAGTTATGCGTAAATCATGATCATAGATAGACATATGTTGCAGTGATTAAGTCTTGGGATAAATATCATTCTTTTCCGAATTCATTCCCAATCATCTCTTATATTCTGGATTCTAAAATTGATATATTGAAATCTCGTAAATCTTTTTGGATTAACGATTTTCTTCATTCCAAGAAAAGTGACAAAGAAATTTGGCGTTCGAAATGGAATTCGTGTAATGTTTTCAACAAAGGTTTGATCAGCGATCCTTCAGAAAAAGTCCATGGTTTTAATCTTCCTAGGAAATTTATGTGCATTTTCAATCGACTTAGAACCGGTCATGGTCGTTGTAATAGTTTCGTCTTCATGTGGAAAGTCCACGTTGCAAATGCGGAGAAGAAGAGGAAATAATACATTCAGTTAATAGTTGTCCAATATATAGATTTAACGATGGTTTCGAGGCAATTGATTTGGTGTCTGATCCTTTTTTGGGATGGATTGTGAACTACAAATTAATTTAATGAATAATAAGACATTTACTAGTTCATATTGGTTTTTTCGTCTTCTTTTCTTGTTTTCGATATATCAACCTGCATCGAAAGGAAAGAAGAAATTTTGTTTCGTTGATGAAAAAGAAGACCTTCTATAACAAACAACAATTTCACTACACTTCTTCGGGGTGACAGAATTTTTCCTGAGGTTTTAATTTGTGCTCTTGTATCATACTTAAAAATGTTTGGTACACCGTTCACATTTTCTTTGCTGATACTGTGATAATGTTTACACATATTGAATATTCAGTTGCTTCAATCAAACGATCAAAATTTTGTTACCGTGACTTAATAAAATCTCCATGGCAAATCAACAAAACAATATAAATATTACTTCGAAATGGTAGTGAAAACAGAAGAAGCATAGATTTCCGTCATCATTGATTTACGTAAGATCATGTATCATATATTTGTATTCTGTGAAAATCATGGAACATATTGAATTACACTAACTACACTCATCCTGTTTTCTGTGACTACAATCGACTGCATTTAGAATTGAAAGTCAGTGGAGTTGGTGTAGAATGTGTAGGTCTTGTAGGTGCATCAAACAAACCTTGTGTCATGCCGAAGTACACTGCTGCTTGAAAATATGAATGGGAAAACGAATCAAACAACACCGTTTTCATCAGAAGGCGTAGGTGGAAAACCAAACCAACCGAATGCGGCAAAACCATCTCCCTGTGAAGGAGCAGTTTTACTAGTTATTTTGAATTACCACTCACGTAATTCCGCTCTCTGGTATAATCTGACCGTTCATCATTTTCACATTAGAGAATTTGACTCTAAATTTCGTGGAAATTGAATTCGTTCCCTTCAGAATGGGCAAGAGTGGTTTTTTGCCATTATGCAATAAAAACTGGGAAGCAGTTCCCTCACGAAGTGAGCGTATCCTTTCAGCCGACCTTATAACAGTTTAAATTTATTAGACGGTTATTTATGGACCACTCCGAAAACAATAAATGCTGTGAGAGTGTTCGGCGACCAGAGATAATCCGATGTTTCTGGGAACATTCAGGTATAATTCCCGCTGAAAAAATACTCTTTTTTGTGATTTATAGGCACAAAAGACACGTCAACGGTACGACCTTAAATGGAGCGCTATTTGGGTAATTACAATCCGAATCATGAGAACCTAAAAGGATGAAATGAGGTAGAATATTTTCCTAACCAGTTATTTGGGAGGATTTTGCATAATTTTTTAGGTCTATTTCTGGGTTTTCAGATATTGGGAGTGAAAAACCAAAAAAAAAACTGAAAACGCTGCAAATTTGAAACGAGGGTTTATTATTTCCTCAGATAAATAACCCAATACCATTGATATCTTGAGAAAAACTTATATATTATTTAAATCATTGGTTTTTCAAAACAAAATTTCCAGCTTTTTTCTTTAGAACTCAGAGACCACTGGTCGGAAATCATCCGGGTGAAAATTTTTAGGTTGAATTATGCAACAGTAATCAACGTTCGGAGTTTCATGGCAGTTCGGTGGTTAGTTTACGAGAAATAATTTTTTTCCCTCCTACCCCCAGTTTTGACTCTTAGGGTACACCGATCCTGCTGAAAAGCTTGGAAGATCAATCTCGAGCGGTACAAGATTTTTCTGCCAAGTTTCACGGATTTTGGTTCAGTACTTTCTGAGGAAAGCCCCGACTCGGACGGTGGACGGACGGATTTTTCTTATCAGTTCATTCAAATCTACATACCTACTTCAAAATGTAAACTCTGAAATTTTCAGGGAGGGTTATTTTTTTTGGTCGATCACTGAGGTTCATTATTTTTTTTATTATTTGATTTTCTCAAATGATAAATCAAAATTGAAACAGTACACTACAGAGCGTATTTTGTATCGGTGAAAGCCTATTTTGAATCCACGAGTCGCGTTTGTTTCTTCTCTAACATGTCTCGTGAGATACAAAAATATTGGTAAAAATCTAAGAATACATTTAATCATTTAACTCACCCAAAAACAGAATTATTTGTTGAGTTGATTCTTATATTTTTTTTTTTTGTTGATTCATCACGCTAACAGGGTTGAAAAAATTGACTGGAACCAACCGTATCAAATGTCCTTCATCCTTCAAACTAAAGTTTACTTCTTTTCGTATTTTTTCTGATTCAAGCGTGGTGCCTTCTCTCATCAACACACTAAATAGGTACTTATCTTCATTAACAATTCAATGAAAAAAGTAGGTAAAAATTTCATGAAAAAGATTTTTATTGAACATCAGGTATTATATCTTGGCATGTGGGATTCCGGGTGGGCATAATAATTATCAGACCAACAGTCTGACTATAATAGCAGATGACCTCAGATGAGGAAATATGAAATGCTACGAGAGAGCAGATTCGAGGACACCAACGTTTCACAGACGATTTGGAACCATCAACTGGTTTTGTCTATTTCACTATTTCTTGTGGTTATATCTGAATTAGAAATACTGACGCAAATGTTGAGTTGACAAACAGTTACGGAAAATAAACAAAGCATCATTAAATTTAATCGAGTTGACTCATAGAGCAACTAACCAGTTTTTTAAACATTAACAAACACAATTTGAATTAATTAGTTTCTCAAGATGCGGATATTCTGGAAAAAATAGTCATCATGAAAAATAATTATTGTCATTCCGCATAACACATTCTTCCTCTTATAATTTTTTCGGAATTCTGAAGTAACAGGTATGTGTATATAATTCATGGGGATAAAATAAAATAATGTTCGTTATATATTTCATTCATAATTCAAAATTATTCCCTTACTCTAATTCTGACTCATGTAAGATATTATAAGGTACCTAAATAAATATTTTCATAAATATGATGCATTTTTCGTTATACCTTTATTTCATTATCTTCAGTGAATCAAGACAAATCGAGAATGAAATTCTGATTGACATTGACAATTATTTCAAGACAGCAGATTCGGAGACGCCAACATCTCGGCCAACATTTCACAGACGATTTGGAACCATAACTTGTTTCGTCACTTTCACTATTTCTTGTCTTTCCATAAAATAGATATTTGAATTGAAATACTGACACAAATTTCGAGTTGACAAACAGTAACGGAAAATAAATAAAGGATCATTAAATTTAATCAAGATGACTCATAGAGAAACTAACCAGTTTTTGAACCATCAACAAAAATAATTCGAATCAAATAGTTTCTCAAGATGCGGATATTCGGGAAAAAAACCATGATGGTGAAAAATAACTATTGGCCATTTGAATAAACACTGGTTCATTTAACTTTCATTCTTTATTCAAAATTATTTCCTGACTCAAGTCATGTCACTATCAACGAATATATTAGGAGGACATATAAATTAATTATTTCATGAATATGAATTTTCATTTTTCGTTATGTTTCCACTTCAGAATATACAGAGAATCAAGACAAATCTAGTATGAAGTTCTGATTGACATTGACAAATGTAGAGTTTACAGGCAGTTATAAAAAATAAACAAAGGATCATAAAATTTAATCGAGTTGACTCATAGAGTTATTAACCAGTTTTTTAGTTATCGACAAACAAAGTTTGAAATACGTAGTTGCTCAATATGCGGATATTCGTGAAAAAATAGTGATCATCAAAAATAATTACCATTCGACATAAAATAAAGTTTATCAATTCGAAGAGGTACCATACTTGATATCTCTGCCTCCATACAAAATCAGGAAAAATTAAAAAAGAGGTGAAATTTGTAGTTGGAGGCAACCCCTAAAAATCTTAATTTGCAAGGGTGGTTGGGGGACACCTTGTTTTGAAAGTAATCCGATGGCCTTTTCTGAAATGCCTTAAACCTGACTCTTTTGTGAGTAGAAATTTAATTTTTCTGAAGGAGTGAAGAATGCAACAAAAAATTCTATACTATTGTGGAGATAATGTTTATAATGGTAAAAGATAATTCTGCTGTTTACCACACGTAGAATTCACTGATAAACTAGGAAATGCTGTTATTGGATCTATTAAGAAATAACTTTCATCATTTTCATGTAGCATTGCAACTCTTGATATGGAAACTATATTACTGTTTCCGAATTTTTTTTTCAAAAGTAGGTACAAATAATGAGGTTGTTTGTAAGGCATTCCAGAAAATGAAATCGAATTACCTTTGAGATAAGGTGTCACTCATTTTAGGGTTGCCATCATAACGCTCAAAGGGTTGATACCAATTTATTGGAACCAACTGTATTAAATGCCCCTCTATAGAATAAAGTTCAAATCATTTTGCATTTTTCCTGATATTGTACGAGGGCCGAGTTATTGCGGATGGTATTTTTTCAAATTTACACACCTTATTATCGTCACATAATTTCCCAAATGGAAGAATTAATAAGTAGCTGAAAATAAATCAAAATAATATCATCTGGAAATTACACATTATTCGGAATGATTATCTAACCTAAATCATGTCATTACAACATTAACGAATATAATTTTAAAAAACATTAATTAATTATCCTATAGACTATGAGGTGATCCTACTTATTCATTGAATGAAGACATATCCAGGATGGAGTTCTGATTGACATTGAACTCCTTCGACAACGAAATTCGATGTCGATTTCACATGTCTGAATATACAACAAGATTTCTCTCCGCATTCAGAATCGTTACAACCTTGCACTTAACCAGATTATTACCTATTATCCGAGTTATTTATAGAAACCAAACATTTCTTCGTCCATAATAAATCAAGTGAGTTAGGAAAACCAAACAGAAACTATCTTTCTATTCAGTGTTGACATCGACTTGTTTTCTGTAGATTATGATGGGGTAAGAAGATTAGGAATCTTGGTCGGATATTAATGAATTTATGTCACAGCAGTGCAACCCAAGTTTGGTCAACACGTGTCTGGTGTAGTATATTATAGAACAAGTTTTGGAACAACATAGATTCCATGAGTGAAGAGTTTGTTGGTTGTCCAATATGAAGGTGTGGATTACGGTGTACAAATATGCAAGACACTCTAGGAAAAAGAATTCTTCAGATCAAATCGAGGATCAAATCTGTTATATTGTGTTTATACAGCGGGTTTCTCACGTATGTACGGACAATTTAGAGGCATGTTGCTCACGTCAAAATAAGTGAAACCTTTTTTAACAATAACAACATATCTTAGAAATGAATTGACTTCTCTACACGTATTCGAAAAACACCCTATATAACCAACAGTAGGAAATAGGTGTGACTTCCATTTAAATTTTCGTTTAGTATTTTTGCGCGTATGTTCAAGAAAACAGCGATATATCATTTTGCCGAATGTCAAGAAAGAACCAGGAATAGATCAATGAAACATGAAATAAGTATCATTCATTAAAAATTTAAGTTTCGCGTTCGCATAAGAACTAATTTTTAAAAATATTAATAACTGACGTGGAATTGAAATTAATGATTTTTCCCATGTGATGAATGAGATCGATCATTCGATGGATTCATGCAGAAAGATAGTATTTCACGACTTAGTACCTTATTCAATCCGTTGGAAAGTTATTTAAATATGATTTGATCTTTATACCACAAGTCCCAAGCTTGATTTACAACACTAGTCTGCCTGGGGCCGGTAATCATGTGGATCATTTTACCCACATAAAATCATGAAATATGGCCGCAATTCTAGTTCTGAGGGTCATTATATATTCTTTTTGCGGTTCTCCAGCATGTAAATGCGTCAGTCTGTATGTATACGTATATACCGGTTTCCATTTATTATCTTCTTACTGATCTTAATTTTTGTCACGAATTTTACGTATCGTGTAACGTTTTTATAACTGAAATTTCCAGGATTTTGAATGTTGCTATACAACGAAGTATTAACATATTTGAATAATAAATAATCTGTTTGTTCAGTTTTCGACCTCGTGCTTACTCGTCGATTTATGTGAACATGATTATCATGAGAAATAACTTACACTTTTGTTTCAGAAATAGTTGAAGACTTCTCTCTGAAAGATATTTCATAATAATTTAGATGTTCTCAGCTCGGTTCTTAGTGAGGTACTATCTGAATATTCTTTTTTTTGAAAATAAAAAGTCTATTGGAGTTGAGATACGACGAAAACTTGCTTTATGGAATGAATAAGCTGAAATAATTCGTCCGTCATAAAATATAGTCTACTGAACCGATGCTTACAAATCACTAAATTCAATATTATTGAAGAAATCATAGGGAAAAGCAACCCCCTATATACAATACTTTATATGGATGATTTATCAACCTTTATCAATCAATATTCTTGGCTATTTACTCCTGGTTATCATTGACTTTTTGCATTGATCAGACCTATCTTATTGAATTGTTACCCTCCATCATTTGGTTGACTTATAGCTTGTTATGAGAAAAAGGATTCAGATGTGTGAGCAACATCACGTGCAGTGGAATCAGGGAAATACACTTAATATTTTCATTTCTCAGCTTTTTTCTAGGTTTTCCCGAGGGTTTTTCCTACCAATACCAAAAAAACTATTATAAATTAACTAAAACTATTTATACAAAACGCCTTTTCGTATTCCGGGATTCAAATTATTTGTCAGGGGCCGTTTCTAGAAGAAAAGTTAACCAATGAACAATACCGGAATAATGCGAACAATCAATGAATTGAACTATAACGTGTCAGAGTCTATATCTGAATCCTTCATAAGACAATAAGGAAAAGATTTGCAGAATTGTTTTCTTTCGATAATTTCGCATTCCTAGACTTTTGAGAGAAAATAATTCTGCAAATTTTCTCTTTATTGTCTGATGAAGGAGTCAAATACAAACTCTGAACGTTAATGATCAATTCGTTCACTAGGCAACATTTTTGCTAGATACTTATACTGCCCTTGACGAAGACGGTTTTATTAGATTTCTGGTTCTTTTTCAGTTATTACGAATGAAAATCTGAATATTATGCAAAATCCTCCCCAAATATCCTTCGATCGATGCACAAAACTCGTATATGAAACTTGAAAGCTCATTCGATAAGTATGCCTCCATTTTGAATTATACGAATTCTTAGCTTTTCAAACTGCACAGAAGGGTAAGTTCTCGTTCCATAATCGAACTCATTCAGAGGGTTTTTCTCCGAAGTTGAATGACATCAAAACACAGAAGTAGCCTTTTCTGAATAAATATTCAGGAATCTTCCCTCGAGTTGAGTCACCGGTCAATTGAAGTTTTGATTTCAACAAAAGGCTCTCGTCTGCGAATAACAAGAACCCACTCTATATTCTTCTTACATTCCTACCCTAGAAGGTCTCACGAGATGTATTCTCTCCAATATTTCCTTTTCATCTCTCCAACTTTCTAAACGGGGGGTAGATTTCCTTTTTCATTCAGGTTCCTCTTCATCGTATACCCACATTTCGAGGTTGGGTAGGATCCATATACCTCGTTCAACTTTCGTATGTGTCGGTGTGTGAGAAATGGCGGCAAAAACTAATATGGGAAATATTTTGTAGCAGTCGAAGCCGGCCTGATTTGTTACGAATAAGCGATGTCGTAAATCTCGTCTTGGCATTTGCAATATCGGGATTTATTGTAGTTTCCAGGTTTTTTCGTGGCGACCTGGCTTCTACATTCACAATTTTCGTACTGGTGAAATTTAGATTTTTATTTCGATGTTTCACTCATGCCAACATACGAATACTATTTTCCCTTTTTCTGTCCAAAATAATTGCCATTTTCGTTTCATCTACAGAAAAGAACCTGAGAAAATTTTGTAGCTAAGTTGATTTTTTGCGCGCATGTTCTGGGGAACAGCGTGCTATCGTTTTATCCAAATGTCTGTAGTTTTCGATGATTGAGCCAAAAATGGTCCCCAACGACTAGATTGGACTCACTGATGACGAATCCGGTGTCAAAATCGATTCTGTCCGGCCGGCCGGCCGTCCGTAAACAAGATCACGGTCGTACGTAGAATCCTATCGACCTGAAACTTTCAGGGTTGGTTGCATTTCAAAATGCGACGGTTGAGTTCGTTAATGGGCAAAATCAGCCGAACGGTTTCGGAGTTGGAGCCTTTTGAAGTTTTGACGTTATATTGGCGATAATTCAAAAACTACTGAAACGAATGAATCTGAACTTGGGAGTAAGTTGGGGTACAGCAACGCGCAACTTCTCGCGAAATTTTGTTGGGATCATATTATCGATAAATTTCGAAAAACTTTTTTTTCAAAATCTTTTTCGACAAAATTTTTTTATTCGCGAACTGTTCATCATATTTAAAAAAAAAATTCAGCGCGAACTCTAAGCTCCATATTCTACAGCAGTGTACCAAATTTCAATTCTACATGGTTATTAGTTTTTGAAATATTGGGAAAAAATATATGAAATTTCTTTCCGATATCGTTGTTTTTTTTTGGTATAACTAAAGAAATACTGACTCAATCATCATGAAACTTCGCACCTAGTTTGAAGATGCTGGAACACAACTTTGTACAGAATTTTGTGATGATTGTGCCATTAGCACAATTTGAAAAAAAAATTCAAATTTTTTCTTTCAAATAAATATTTAATATTTTGTTATCTTCCTATCATATTATCCTCATTAATTTCTGTATGAACCTTCGATAAAGTACTGGATTTCAATTCGATCTAATCCGTATTTTTGGAAAAATTGGGAAAATAAAATTTTGAATGGGTATATCTGTGGAATCATTGAGTGGATTTTACCCATTCACGAATTCGGCCTTCGTAATTAAGGTCCAAACGTTCTCTACAAATATTGAGTTTCTAAGTTGTTTATTTCGGAAGTTATTGTGTTTACGGTGTGGCCGAAGTTTTCCAATACGAATTTTCGTTTCAATTAAGTAGACGAAATAGTAAATACCTTCTGTGATAAATATTCGAATACATATGTATTCGGAGATGGAGGGTACAATATAAATTTGCCATTCTGACTAAATGTAATGAATCAATGCTTCGAAATGAATTTTTTTCTGGAAATTCTTGAAAAAACTGTTTGGTCTGACTTGAAAGATCAAAAAACTAAATCTGATCTAGCTTATTTTGATTTAATATACTATTCAGATTTCTAAATATTTCAGATCTTATAAGAAAGAATTCCGGATGCCTAGAATCTATCTGCGAAATCTAAAATGGAACAATAACGCTGTGTTTTGACAATAACTGGACCATATTTAGGATCCAAAATATGTCAGTTTCGAAAGTATCGTTTTCTGTCTGCTAAATGAAGAAAATAATGCATTTTGGACCTGTCGGATTGTGATAACACTCCAAGAACAGAAAACAGAAACTCAAAAACAAATTTTGCATGTTTCACTTCCTCTTATTATCGCCTATTTTCGTGGATATTTTATTGGCTGAATAACCAATTCAAATGTCTCTCACTATTGAGTGATGACTTTTCATACGATAAACCTTATAATTCGGGAACATTTCTAGATAAAACATCACAAAATACATTCGAACAAAGTAATGGCTCCCTGAAAATGGGGGTAATTAAGAGCAAATACACCTATTGTTCGAGAACGTATAAATTCGCAGAAGATAAATAAACCCGATCCAAGAGAGGCATTATTCCAACCAAGATTTGGCAAGCGAGATACAACTCCAAACGCCGAAAACAATTAGGATGCATCTCCTCCTATTGCTGGCTGGCATCATGTCAAATTTGGTGTTATGCAACCCTGGAATATAAACCAGAAGGTCGGTTAGCACAGAATCCAATGATTTGTGGTGTAACCAAACTGTTGAACGTTTTTAAATCGGAATCTTCGGTACAATTTTGAACACTTGGGAGTAAAATGAATTTTTTGTCGAATTGATAGCGACGAAGTGCTGTTGGGGTCGATAAATGCAAGTTTCGTTCGATTCAAACAACGCAGCAGCAAACTGAAAGCGACAAAGCACCTTTGAATAGTTTGAGGATATTTATGGGATTCATTGCGGGAAAATAACGGCAAATAATAAAAAAAATTAATTGGAAAGAATTCTGAACTATTTTCATTTCACACGGCCGCTGATTTTTATTTTGACGGTTCCTGAGATATTTCTGAACAAATTTTTTCAAATTCCAAAAAGACATAAAATAACTTGGAAAAAACTACCAGTTTCAAATACCAGCTTTGCTAAACCAGATAAAATATCGAATGAGATATAGAGCAAAAACCAAAATAAATCATTGAAATTTTTGGGAGAGAAAAATTCATGTTGTTAAGATTCCATGTTCCACAATCAATCCATGAAGTCGATCGATTAAATTTGAAAAAGGCAACCTTTTAAGTTTCAAAGTTCAAGAATGTCGTTATCGCTTTCGAACAATAGGATAGAAATGTTTCACTTTATTTTTTCAGTCAATCTAACATGAAAAAGTTATAGAATCTCCAAGACCTAACGAGCGAATAATCGAGTTCTGCTTTAAAAATAGAGTATCAGGACGAGTTCGACAGGCAGTAAGACGTGTTAATATCGACGTCCTTGACTCTTGATTATAGAGTTGTCGACAATGTTGAAAGAAATAAGCGCGAAATTAGAAAAAAATCACATAGCGCGAGGATATATTAGTGTTGAACATGATTCGAAAGCCGATAAGAAACAGCTCATTAGAGGCTAATTCTTTATGGCGAGAATTATTGCACATCTAGTACTGGTGAATAACAACTCTTCGAGTAGATAGGTTCGCTTTTTCCCAATCATTTTACTGTTGAAGTTGTTTTATGTAGCGAGAAATGAGGAGATAACTCAATAAACAGAATTATTCTGAGAAACTTCGAGACTCAATAGTTGAGACCGAGGTTGAGACTATCAGACGAACGCAGCTTTTCCTCTAGAAATACTCAGAAACTTCGATCTAGTAAAAATTATACAGGGTGGGGATGAAGTAAGGAACCAAGTTAATATCTTTTGAACGAAAAAGACAATATTTATGAAATTTTGAAGGTAAGCTTAATTGCGCAAAATGCATGTACACACAACCTCAATTTGTTTATCTGAACGTTTTTTTACGGTGAGCTAAAAAACTCAGAAGAGGTTGATTAATGTGCGATAATTTCTCGCTTTTATAGATTTTTCACACTACACTCACTATGTGCGCATTCGAAATCCCAAGCTCTTTCAACATCTGTAAAGATATACAGGAGGTCCCATATAAATTAAAAAAGTTGAGGGTAGTTCCGGTTCAACCGGAATTATCTTATCAACAAAAAATTGTACATAAGATGCATTTTGCTCCATCGTTCTCACCTGCAAAATGACATAAATATTGTCCTTTTCATTCAAAAGATATTTAGTTTTCCATACTTTATCCCAACCCTGTATAAACGCAATATACAGGTTGTATCGAGGGTTGTATCTGAATAACATCGAAAAAGGGGTGATTCTGTGATGAAAATTAAGGTAGTTTATTGGTATAAAATTTTTTGAAAAACCTCCCCCAGAAAAGTTTCACAACAATTTTTTTTTAATCTTCGGAGGGTGTAACTTTTCCGGGGGGAGGTTTTTCAAAAAATTTTATACCAAATACTAACCTTAATATTCATCACAGAATCATCACTTGCATGTTTTCGGTGTTATTTAGATACACCCTGTATACTTTGTTGACATTATGGCATATTTCACATCTTTTCAATATGTATTCGTGTCAATTCAATTTATTCTAAATGAAGATGCAGAATGCGTGTAATAATAATGCACGAGAGGATTAATGCAAATAATATGTTATGATTGTTTTCAATTGAAAACACGTGAAATAAAGTCGCAGAAAATCATTGATTTGTATATATACAGATTCTTGTTACTTTCATAATAATGATACTGGTGCATTTTACTGAAATTAACATTCTCTATGTTTTGAACTAAAAACGTTCAAAATGAAACTGTAGAAAATCGAACCACACAATTCCATGAATATTCTTTCTGGTATCGTCTGGAAAAAAAATCAAATATGCGAATTAATGATAATTATCTTTGTCACTGGATCGCGAACGAGTTATCTAAATATTTTCTTCATCTGTATCACACCAAGTCTGTTGCAATAAAATCGTACTCCTAAACAAAACAAATCAATAATACTCGAGGGACTTTAGGGAAATCAAGAGCAAATGCAATCAAGCAATTACATTCAATTACATAAAAATACTTTTCTACTGATGTCATACTGATCCCCTGTCTACCGTTCAACAATATACATCGTGTCCTTCACGTTTTCTCATTCGTTCGTAAACAAATCGATTCGTAGGCAGTTTTATGTTTGCTAGCTGTAACCTTTAAGCAAATTACAGTTGCGAAACTATTATTATGGATACGTATACATGATCCTGTAAGTTGGTTAAAAATAATTTTACTATCGACATTAATACGCTCATGAGTAGGAGTATTAGATGTTACTCTAGTTCGATACCTCTGAGCACTTAGTGAAATCATGAATTTTATTTTGCTACAACTACAGTCAATGACTTACATCGTTTTTAAGAGAGCTGAAATCCATTTGTCTCGAAATATCCATAATGGCAAAAAAATCGTAAAACTCAAAAAGATTGAAACAAATCACAAAGTCGAACAAAAATATCAAACTTCATCGAAGAACGGTATCACTATTCCAGTACTATCAGCAATCCGTGCATTTTGACTATTCCGATATTATCGCCAAGTTGCTGTGGTATAGAGCTATCGCGAACAGGAGGCAGTCTCGTCCGTCTACAACACGCCGCTCACGAACGTTCGAACTGGACTGATCACTGTTCTGAGTCGGACTTCGACGCTTGCACGCAGCGTGAGTTGTAGGGCCAGCTTGCCGGCCTAGTAAGACGCGTAGTGTGAGTTGCACTCTTCCTCGGCGCTCTTCTGGCTTGGGAGATTCACGACCATCCCAGCGCCGCCGCCAAAGTTGGCCATGCGGGGTTGCCAGATTTCGGGGGTGGTTCCTGGTTCCCCTATAATTTATTTCAGTCGGGGTTCTGAATTACTTACAACCACCGTGAGCTATGACTGAAGTGCGTATTCTGTCAGGTTTTTTGCTATTGGAGGCAGGTAACATTGGAACGGATGTGAATCTTTTACCTACCTGGGATGCTTTGAATGATTATTTTCACTGTGATACGCCTCGGCCATTCCTTTATTGAAGAGGGCATTATAAAATAGTCTGAATGACCGGTTGCAACTCCGGAAATTTCGATTTATTATGACGGAATATTGAATAACGTTTAGCTGCGTGAATGAAAGTCAAAAGGACACTTCCTTGGTATTCAGGATCTTTCGGTTTTGAGAAAGGTTTGGAAGTATTACCCAGGAAGTACGCTGTGTTTGTATAGTACATATACGATTTTTTCGAGAAGTTATGAATCAACCTTTGCGATAGAAGTGGAAAATACCATATATTTTTCGTTCTGGTATTGCGATTCAGCTCATCTTTTGAAATTATATCATGAATAATTTTTTTCACGTTAAAGTCGGTTTTTGAATTGTAAATAAGAACAACATCAAGAAAATCTATACTTATTTTGGTACCACAAATTCCAAAGAAGTTTCATCACTTATATGAATGTTGTGCCATTAAAATTTCACTTTATTAATCTCTCATCATTTTTTTTCGAATATTTCATATTTCAGAAAATACTGATCGAATTGAAACTTAGTAATTAGTTGTGGGATGCCGAAGCGCAAACTTCAGCGAATTTTATTGTTAGAAAAATGAAAAAAAAATATTTTCAATAATTTCATATTTCGAAAAAATTTGAACCACATAAATTGAAATTTCAATATAGCACGTGAAAAGCTGACGAGCCAACTTCTACGATATACCGTGAAAATGGTTTTAAGCGCCGTTAAGACCAAAAATATGTACAGAAATTCATTCATTTTTGTGTCAATATATTTATCAGTTGCAGCAATATTACTTCTTTGTGCGATTATTCATTTATTTTTCGTTGCGATATATTTATTTTTACTAAACACAATATTCAGGAGGTGGGAATCCTAAACAAATAAACTGTGAGATCCTTTTAATAAACACCCGACAAGAGTTTCAGCAGTTTCCAGCAATTTGAAATCCCAAGTTTGGAAAAGCCTAAAAATATTGATAATCGTTTTTGATGTTGATTTGATTCGTGAATGTTAAGTACTATTCCTAAAATGTTTGTGATGATTATCGTCGTAAACTGTGACATAAATGCAAACTACTGAAAGCTTTATTGAATTCTTTGGACGCGTCATTTCTTATTGATGCTAGATAAAATGAATCAATAAATATATTGAATCTCACATTTTCGTTCATTCGAAACGCCCAACTCGTGAATATATTGTGTTTGGTAAAAAATGAATGTATCGTAATACAAAATAAATACATTGCTGCAATTTATGAATATATTGACTTGGAAATGAATATATTCGCAATAACATATTTGAACCAAACGACCTTCATACATAGAATTGTTTAAAAAAATCTAGAAAAGCACTGACGTGAAGGCAGCAGCTTTTGCGCGCATGTCAATGTAGATGACCGCTTCGGCAACGAATTTGAAAATGCGCGCAAAAGCTGCTGCCTTCACGGCAGTGCTTTTCTAGATTTTTTTTTCGAAGAATGACTGGATTTCAATTCAATCAAATCTGTTTTTTTGGAAATATTGGAAAAATGAAATTGTGAATATATCTACTGAATCATTGGGCAGATTTTACCCATTCACGAATTTGACCTTCGCTATTAAGCCCCAAACCTATTCTACAAATATCGAGTTTCTAGGTCGTTTCTTCTGGAAGTTATTGTGTTTGCTTCCGAAAGAAACAACTTAGAAAACTCGATATTCGTAGAAAAGGTTTGGACCTTAATAACGAGGACCGAATGCGTTAATGGGTAAAATCCACCCAATAATAATTCCGCAGATATACCCATTCAAAATTTTATTTTCCCAATATTTCCAAAAATACATATTAGATAGATTTGAAATCTAGTACTTTATCGAAAAAAACAGTTCTAAGGTTCATACAGAGTTTAATGAGGATAATGTGATAGGAAGATCCCAGAATATTATTATGTATTCGAAAGAAAAAATTTGAATTTTTTTTGAAAATTGTTCTAATGACACGATCATCACGAAATTTCGTACAAAGTTGTGTTTCAGTATCTTCAAACTAGGTGCGAAGTTTCATGGTCATTGAATCAGTATTTCTTGAGTTATACCGAAAAAAACAACAATATCGGGAAGAAAACCACGAAATTTCATATATTTTTTCCCAATATCTCCAAAACTAATACGATTGAAATTTGGTACACTGCTGTGGAACATGGAGCTCAGAGTTCGGGCTGATTTTTTTCGAATGTCATGAACAGTTCGCGAAAAAAACAAGCGCGTAAAAAATTCCGAAGAAAATTTAGTAAAAACAAAATTTATTGGTTGTATGATCTCTACGAAATTTCTCGAAAAGTTGCTCGTTAGTGTACTCCAACTAACTGCCAAGTTTCGATCCAATGGTTTCGGTAGTTTTCGAATTATCGCCAAAATAACATCAAAACTTCAAAAGGCTCTAAGTCCGAAACCGTTTGGCCGATTTTGCCCATTAACGAACTTTGCCGTCGTATTTCAGAATGCAACCTACTCTGGATGTTTCAGGTCGATACGACCGCAATCGTGCATACGGACGTTCGGACGGCCGGCCAGCCGGACAGAACCGATTTTGACACCGGATTCGTCATCAGTGAGTCCAACCTAGTCGTTTGGGACCATTTTAGGCTCAATCATTGAAAATTACAGACAGTTGGACAAAACGATAGCACGCTGATCCCCAGAACATGCGCGCAAAAATAGAAGAATGTAATATTTCTACCAAATTTTGACTCCCAATATCTGAAAGAAATATCTAGAATTAAATAAAATTATTGTTTACTGAGAAAGCCCTCGATGTTTGAGATATTCTAACTATTGGTCAAGGGTATATTTAGAAAGAGATTTTGCTTAATCAACAATATCGGAACTATAACGTTTGTAAGTCTATATCTGAATCCTTCATCAGACAATAAATTTTATAGAACCACGGACACAATTCGAATCTGAAAAATACTGGAGGACCCCTCAATATTTCTCTTTAGTTCATCTGGTTCCGTCCTCAGTATCTTTTTATGATACCAATATGTCCTATGATTTACAATTGTCGAACATTGATTCGCTATTTGGGATCTTTGTACGTGTAACTATCAAATGATTGTTTAGGAGTATACCGAGATACTGGAAGACGGAGCCATATGATCTAAAAAAAAATCAACAGTCCTGTATCTTTCAGAATAGAGACAATAACTAGGCCCATTTTCCTAAAGAAATGGACCATACTTAACTGAATTTACTAAAAATAAACTAGAAAAGCACGGACGTGAAGACAACAGCTTTTGTGCGCATGTTCGATGGAGTTTACCTCTTTGGCAACGAATTTGAACATGCGCGCAAAAGCTGCTACTTGAATGGGTAATTGTGTAAACACAATCCTCCTCAAATCAAATTCAAGAAACAACTTGGAAATAAAATTATTGAAAGAAAATAATTTCGCAAATTTTCTCTTCATTGTGGAGGGGTCAGATTTAGATAACAGTTCAATTGGTTGATCGTTTACATTATTTCGACATTGCTCATTTTAGCACAATTTTCTATAGAAACTGCGCTCTTGATGAATAGTTTGAAATCCGCAAGGGCATTTTCCTATGAATAACAACTATGAATTGCTTTTCAACATTTTCTTCTCAGATATTGGGAGGGAAAACCCAGAAAAAATCTGAGAGAGAATGCAAAATCCTTTGAAATATCCTTTAATCGATATTCAGGATACATGCACAGCAGTTCCTTTCTCGAACTTTCAATCCTCTAGTTTGCACAAGCACATTGTTCATGAATATCACCTATAAAATTACATGCAAATTTCACAAAGTCTCGAAAATTAATCCGCTAGTTGTGAAACTAGGTAATGCATTCATTACTCCATATGAAGTTTAGATTGTTTCAAAGTGTTTTTAATCGGTCGTTCGTGAGAGATATCCATAAATGCAGAAATATCGTAATTTCATTGGATTTCTCGTGGAACTACTCAGGTTGCGAAATGGCTTTTCCGCATGACGTTCAGGAAAAAGACCTTGTTCCGAAGTCACGAGCCACTCCGATTTCCTGCTTTTTCCTCGGAAGCATTTTCTTAATTCACGCGACGAAAAATGCGGACAACAATGGACGGTAAATGCAGCACGCACGGTAATCCTTCTCCGGAAGGATGAAAGGGTTATGCTCTAAGGAAATGTAATTCGTTGTGCGAAACATATAATAACTTTGCTCTGATTTGCTGAATTCGAAATTCAAAATTTTCCTCGTGTATGTCTTAGAAAACATAATATATGTCACAAGTTTTTCACTTTATTCCCGATATTTTTTGCGCGCATGTTCTCGGGAACAGTGTGCTATCGTTTTGTCCAAATTTTTGTTTTTTTGAATTTTGAGCCGAAAATGGTCTTAAACCACTATGTTGGACTCACTGATGACGAATCCGGTGTCAAAATAGATTCTGTCCGGCCGGCCGACGACACGATAACTGTCGAACGGAATCCTATCGGCCTATGAAACTTTCAGGGTAGGTTGCATTTCAAAATGAGACGGTTAAGTTCGTTAATGGGCAAAATCGGCCAAACGGTTTCGGAGTTAGAGCAATTTGAAGTTTTGACGTTTTTTTGGCGATAATTCGGGAACTACCGAAACGATTGGATCGAAACTTGTAAGTTAATAGGAAGGAGTATTGTAATTCGCAACATTTCGCGAAATTTTGTTGTGATCAAACTATCAGTAAATTTTGAACATTTTTTTCAGCACATACTTTCAGCTCCATATTTCACAGCAGTGTACCAAATTTCAATTCGATACGGCTATTAGTTTCGGAGATATTGGGAAAAAATATGTAAAATTTCTTGATAACATTGTTTTTGCGCGCATCATCTGGGGAACAGCGTGCTATCGTTTTGTCCAAATGTCTGTAATTTTCGATGATTGAGCCGAAAATGGTCTTAAACGACTAGATTGGACTCACTGATGACGAATCCGGTGTCAAAATCGATTCTGTCCGGCCGACGGTCCGTAGACACGATTACGGTCGTACGGAGAATCCTATCGACCTGATACTTTCAGGGTAGGTTGCATTTAAAAATGCAACGGTTGAGTTCGTTAATGGGCAAAATCGCCCAAACGGTTTCGGAGTTGGAGCTCTTTGAAGTTTTGACGTTATACTGAAACGATTGGATCGAAACTCAGCAGTTAGTTGGAGTACAGCAAAGCGCAGCTCTTGTTGGGATCATGCTATCAGTAAATTTTGAAAAAATTTTTTTTTAAAATTTTTCTCGAAAATTTTTTTTTCGCGAACTGTTCATCATATTTAAAGAAAAATCAGCGCGGACTCTGAGCTCCATATTCCACAGCAGTGCACCAAATTCAAATTCGTTACGGTTATTTGTTTTGGAGATATTGGCAAAGAATATATTGAAATTCCTGGTTTCTTCCCGATATCATTGTTTTTTTTGGTATAATTCAAGAAATACTGATTCAATCATGATGGAGCTTTGCACCTAGTTCGAAGATGCTGAAACTCAACTCTGTAAAGATTTCGTGATGATCGTGTCATTAGAACAATTTGAAAAACAATTTCAAAATCATTGGGTGGATTTTACCCATTCCCGAATTCGGCCTTCGTAATTTAGGTCCAACCGTTCTCTACAGATATCGAGCTTATAAGTTGTTTCTTTCGGAAGTTATTGTGTTTACGGTCCGGCCGTTAGGCCGTATGGAACTTCACTGTAAATTTAGTTTGTAAATTGTTTCGATAATCATCGAACTGGAGACGCGCACGTTCATTGGAACAATAAAAATTTCAAATTTTGTTTTTGGATACTTCAGACTTTTCTGTCTTTTTCATATGGTTCTCACGAAATTCTGCCACTTCCATTTTTCCATCGAGTACCTACTGGGTTTCAATACGATCTGATCTGTTTTTCTGGAAATATCGGGATAGTAAAATTTTTGAGTGGGGTATCAGCGGAATCATTGGAATTTTACCAGGTCACGACTTCGACCTTTATCATCAAATTCTAAACCAACTCTGGAACTATCAAGTCTTAAAGTAGATTCTTCGGGTAGTTATTGTGCTTACGATCAGTGATTAGGCAGGCCTTAACGAAAATAACTTCCAGAAAAACGATATTTGTAAAGCACGTTTGGATTTTGATTTCAAAGGTTCAATTCGTGACCGGTTAAAATCTATCTAATATGACCCCCCAAATATTTCCCAAAATACATATCGGATCGAATTTAAATCTAGTATTTGAACAAAAATTGATGGCTTGAGATTCACGCAAAATGTAGTGAGATCCATGTGAAAAGAAAATCGACCATTCTCTACATCAGGAAGTAAAACAGCGTGAATAAGTGACCGCTTAGGACAGGAATCCAAATGTAACGATCACCTCCAAATTTCATACAGAGTTTTACACCAGTATTTTCAACTCCGTAGTTACAAGCCCACCAGTAAACACTCCTTCCGGACCTCACGTCAGTGCTTTCCCAAAATATTTTAGTCGAATTTTTGCTTTTCCCTTGAGGTGAACGTTCAAACGAGCTTCCAATCAATTAACGCGACTGAACGATAATATCGAAGGCATGCTTCACACCCTTCACCAAATTTTTGTAAGGCATGAAATGGTCACCCTATGAGAAAAAGTGACTCCTTGTTCGAACACATCTGGGAAAGAGTCAGTCAGCTGGCTTGTACATACATGCGCCTTGGAAGCGCCCCATTGAAAATACATTACTACTGTATGAGGCCAAATCTAACCCCATATCGGCTACATTAACCTCCCCAGAGATATCGCGTTGTCTGCACTTTGAGGCAAACAGAAATTGCCTTCAACATCCCCGGTAACAACCGACGCGCACGAAGCTTTGATACTACGTAGGTATTTTGTAGTAATCCCCGTCTGAAGGCGCTTCGTTGGGGTTGGTAGAGAAAATATGACCGTTTATTAGAGAATTCGCCAATTTGAATTCGGGTTGGAATTTAATGTTCGATAATTGAACACTATGATTGTTTGTTACGATGGGGATTTCGAGAATGGAAAGGAAGACATTCAGTGGATATTTCCAGTTTATTGAAATATGCGGTTTCATTTGAAATTACTTCATGAAGTGTAGATAGTTCAGAATAATGTGTTAACTACGTCCATTCCACAGGTCAATAATATATCATATATATAAGGTTTGTTCGTTGTTTCTGCATGGAATTTTTTTGTACCGAATATTCAACTAACGTCCATTCGACAGTACACATGTAAGCAGCAGAGTGAAGTGAGGAATACTTGACATTTGTCCTCTGCTTCCGTGATCGGAGTAAATCCAAGAAACACAGAATATTCTACAAACATTCCATTTTCTCAAATGATGCTAATTCCATAGTTTTAGGCTTGTGCGATAGGTGAATAGAATAATGATGCTTTTACCATCATTCGTTTTCCTACTAAACCCTTGGACCAAACTGGGGAACCAGTGGGTATTTTATTCTCTCACCACCGACACAATAGCTACCAATCGACCAATCAGAGCGCATGACACTGTTGATGGTAATTCGGCAATTGTCATTTTGAATTTATTTATATTTTCGTTGACTTTATTTTATTTGAACAGTGCAGATGTATATTAAAATTAGTATTCGTATGAGGAGAGAATCCTCTCTATAGAAGGTATAAACTAATCGTGGAGCTGCAACTGTATTGGAAATTATGCGTAAATACTATACTTGCTCACCTCAAAATACAGAGAAGTCAGAGTTTTCGAACTTCGCTTAGAATAATGCAAGTCTACGGTATTATGATTCGATTAATTACTGTTCATATAATGATTGTCAAAATAAAGAAAGCCTTGAATAGTGCAGCCTTATAATAGTTCCGAGCAATTGATTACACGAAGTGGTTGATAACTTTTCATCTGTTATGTTTGAGATTTCAGTAAATGACCCATTGTAATCTAGCTTGAAATTGAAGCTTTGTGGTACTTTAAGTTACTGATGATCTCGTGGGTTTTGTGTCACATTGTAGGTACAGTAATTTTTTGGAATGAATAATCATTTCATCTATGGCTTTTTATTTTTAGGATTACAAGAAACTTAAGCAGTAGGGAAATAACTCTCTGATTCTTCGTATAAATGATCCAATGACTATAAAGAAAATTTTATTGGCGTCGAATTTAAGATTGCAGCGCCACGGTGGCCAGTTTTAGAACCTTACATATAGACATAGATTTTATTTTGATAGTCCATTTTGTACTGTTTGTTAGAGTTTGGTTTGATAATTTTTGATTTCACGATTTATTCAAAAACTTTTTAGACTTTTATAGTTGACGAGAGTATTACTGGGAGTACATATTCCATTCTTATAAAGTAGGTATGTTTCATCCTTCAATCTAATTGAGTGTAGCAACTCTAAAATTACGGGGATATCTCCAAGGTTAGACAATATTTTGATATTATTTATTTTCAGATTCAAATGGCAAGATTGACTTTGGTGGATTTTTAGGCTGTATTGAAAGTTGAAAAACAGATAGTACTAATGCTACTTGTACCGTAAGCCTTATTCATTATGGATTGACAAATAAATTTTCCAACACTCATATGATCGGTCTTGAAAAAGCTGTAATAAATCAGCCTTGTACAACTTTGCTTTCATCGGCAGAAGCACTTTGAGCGAAGAATATTCATCACCAGAAATTTCCTTGTTGAGACTCTTTTTTTTTCAATAGTCAGTTCTATCACTAGAACATTTACGTTGTTCCTTAATGATCAGTTCAACAGGCAGAATTCTGGAAGGCATAGCATTCCTCTTAAGTAAATTTTTCTGCTTGGATTATGGGCCTGGAAAAAAATTGTCTTCATGAATGTGATCTAATATTTCATGAGCAATTCGTGCTTACCACTATAAAAATGATCATCACCGGTAAAATGAAGGTAACAGACTCTCATAAATCTTGTTTGTTGGTTTTTATCGATTCTTCAACACTTTCAGGCCTGACTTGTTAAAGGAAGTTTCTTTCACCCTTACTCCAAATTTTTTACCGGGCTGTAGAAATCTATGGGAAGGGACATTTGAGTTTGCTTTTCCTCAGTAGAAGCACTTGTAAAATCACACAAACGCTAAGAAAAATGGATAAACTTTCTCATTTTCTTAACATTTCTTTTAACTTGACAATGATAATGTCTATACCTCGGGTTACTCGAATAGCCACCAGAGGGAGTAGCGCTTATCCTCATTCGCCAATAGGATACCAAATTAGAATTATTGAAAAAAATTATTTGGAAGAAATCGTTTGAGAATATAAATCCGGTCACAACACATCTATAGTATTTACGTGTCAGGTCCATAGACAGCGTAACGAATCTAGCCGAATGATATCGAGAATTGCCGATATCGCATGATTCCGGCACTGATCTCCGTTCGAGGCCGACCGCGTAGCGCAACCGACATAACGGACGGACCTAGTTCATTTTGGTTCAAACTTTCAGCACAGCGCAGCGCTTTCGCTGCAGACCGTGCAGTGCTTCGCCGCGCTTCGCCACCGACCTAATGGACAGGCAGCTCAACACCCACTAAAATTTTGTGTCCCAGTCCTTGTCCTAGAATTGTCAAATATTGTTCTATTTCTCTCTGTAAACATGATATGATCTGTCAAGCTTGTCAGCAGTTTTATGTCGGACAAGATTTGACATATTATGATAAATAGATGCTATTTATAATTCAAAATTGATAGATATGATATGAAACACTAGTAATATTTTGTGGATTTAATTTTCAATTTTGTGATTAAAGACGTAGTACCTTCGAAGACAATATTGTTTATCTTATTATATCAATATTGATATATAGTATACTCCATTCATTTTTGAAACTATTCCAGTTGGTCATGACATTCTGACACATTTCACCGTATATATTTCGCAAAAGTTAGGTTATAGTCAAAATGTTTCTTTACACAAATTTTCATCCAACAATTTATACTGTAAAAATTTGCGCAGGAAAGTAATTTTGGCTGCAACAACATGTTTTTATTCGCATAAAATTTTGCGTTCATTTGCCCTTGTGTATTTGTAAACCGTTGATTTTATAATTTTAAAGAGTGATGTATGTCCCCCGTTAAATTGCAAATATTCCTTTGCGAAAGTGGGAAGTGTATCAATCGAAAAATGTTCATTTTTCAAATTGTAATTCGTCGCTGCAGATCTTTTTTCAAAATGTTTGTCATCTCTGCCACTTAAAATCTTCCTTATTGTGGTTATGCGCAACTAAAAATTACTCTCTTTTCATATAAAATATAATTCCTTGGTTTACAGTCATATACGTCGAAAATGTTGGATAGCTCATGATAAATTATTGATTCCAAATTATCAGAGTTACTATCAGAAAAAGCAGATTTCAATTCTTCATAGCACTTCCTGATACTTTGTCTCTTCTTCTTTGAAACTACTAAATCTATTATTTTGTGTCTTTCTCAACAGGCGCTCCTAAATTCTAATATGAACATTAATTCACACTCTATTGAAGACAATAAAATTTGTGGTCGTTTGATATATTTCAAGAACCTCAAAGGCAGGTTTGTAACTCTTCAAATTCTTTGATATATATGATTTCATGATTATCGTGCTATCGTGATTCTATGGAACTACCCTCTTCAATTTTCTCAATTCAAAATTTGAATCAGCCTGCTGTATCATTGTGAATCCCTCCCCATAACCAATTCAACACAATCGATTCATGGAATGGAAACGTAAAATGATCCTTCGAAGAGGCTACTAACGTTTCTCCGATAATTTGATTGATTCTCGTGAAGCACCAGCCAATTCAATCACATTCTTCTGGCATCTTACTCAGTTCGTATTCCACCTATAAAATTAATGTTATCAACTGCGGAGTCCATGCCGCTTCCTGTTCCTGTTTACACCTAATTTTGACCCTCTTGTGCTGGAAATTGTGGGTTTGAATCATCTCGAGCTTCTAGAAATTCGACTTTTCTATCCGGATATTTGGAGGTCAAGCTCTAAAACCTAATTGCTCTTGATTCTTTCTTGCAAGCTAGTTCGGGTTCAATAAATTTTTTTTTGATTGCAATGTCTTTCAGCTGGGTTTTTCGGAATGCCATGATGATTGGTCATACGTTTTGTGGGAAACGGGGCTGGAATAGTGCAGAATTTCGATGCATTATATGCAAGTTGACATGATTTTTAATAGGTCTCTTGTATGTATTTTTTTTATCATTGGAATCAATTATTCTATCCATAAGAATACTGAAAAACTTCAATCGCCGTCAAAAATTTCAATTTTCAACGAGAAAACGATCTTCTAAATGAGGCTCCACATATTGGATGTTTAAACGCACGAAGCTTCGCGGTTTCAGTGACGTATGGGGATATATCCACTCTCTCCCTCTTCTCGTGTTCCTTTCTGTCTAGCAAGCCAATAGGGAGCGTCAGCCGTATCGATCCGGGCATCGTGGAATATCGAGTGACGTAGGAGGCGATCTACCGCGTTTCACCCACTTTGGTTTTGCGTCCCGATTTGACGATTTTTAAAAGCGAATTATTCGAAATTCGCGAATTGTTGAAGTGTGAGATGGCATACATTATGATTTTTTATCGAAATGGAATGAGAAAAATATAAAAATATGATAATTCGTGTTACATGCAAGAGACCTTTTCTGTCATTTAAGACGTAATAAGTTCAGGGATAATAGTTTATATCATGAGATATCGATATCGAAAGATAATATGAAAGGTTCTCATCGTATTCTTTTAATTTTTCTTTGTCCAAAAAAATATTGAGGCCAGTTGTACTCATTTGAATTCCTGCTCAAAACTAATTCAACACAATCGATTCACCGAATAGAACCATAAAATGATCCTTCATAGAGGCTAATAATGTTTCTCCGATAATTTGATTGATTCTCGTGAAGCACCAGCTAATTCAATCACATTCTTCTGGCATCTTATCCAGTTTGTATTCCACCTATAAAATTAATGTTATCAACTGGAGAGTCCATGCCGCTTCCTGTTCCTGTTTACACCAAATTTTGATCCTCTTGTGCTGAAAATTGTGGGTTTGAATCATCTCGACTCTTCTATCCGGATATTTGGAGGTCAAGCTCTAAAACCTAATTGCACTTGATTCTCTCTTGCAAGCTAGTTCGGGTTCAATAAATTGTTTTTTGATTGCAATTACTTTCAGCTGGGTTTTTCGGAACGCCATGATGGTCATACGTTTTGTGGGAAACGGGACTGGAATAATGCACAATTTCGATGTATTATATGCCAGTTGACATAATTTTTAATTTTGTGATTTAAGAAGTAATGAGTTCTGGGATAATAGCTTATGTCATGAGATATCGATTTCAAAAGATAATACAAAAGGTTCCCATCGAAAAATCTCCATTATGCTATGAGAACTGTTTTATTTCAAATGGGAATCCGAAAATCTTGTAAAAGAGATACATCTTATTTTTCAACAAGATATCAGCAATGCGCCTGCTCATGAAAATCGAATTTGTAATCATTTGTCATATAATTCATAGGAAGAAAATGACAGTGTGGTACTGTTCATATTCTTTCATATGAAATTCCATGATTATAACCATGATGTAAGCAATGTGCTCATCTCCTCATCTGTGATCGTACGCACAAATGTAACTTTGTCCATTCAAATTCAAAGCACAGAATATATTTTTCCTTGTGTTTTCAACTAGCTGACGTCACTTTTTTTTAGATGAGCACGTCATGTTTTGCTTATATCATGATTATAACGCTATCGTGAATCTATGGACGTATTCTCTTCATTTTTCCTAATCCAAAAAATATTGTGGCCTGTTGTACTCTTTTGAATTCCTACTCAAAACTAATTCAACACAATCGATTCACGGAATAGAAACATAAAATGATCCTTCGAAGAGGCTAATAGTGTTTCTCCGAAAGTTTCATTGATTCTCGTGAAGCACCAGCCAATTCAATCACTTTTTTCTGGCATCTTACCCTGTTCGAATTCCACCTATAAAATTAATGTTATCAACTGGAGAGTCCATGTCGCTTCCTGTTTCTGTTTACACCTAATTTTGACCCTCTTGTGCTAAAAATTGTGGGTTTGAATCATCTCGACTCTTCTATCCGGATATTTAGAGGTCAAGCTCTAAAACCTAATTGCACTTGATTCTCTCTTGCAAGCTAGTTCGGGTTCAATAAATTGTTTTTTGATTGCAATTACTTTCAGCTGGGTTTTTCGGAACGCCATGATGGTCATACGTTTTGTGGGAAACGGGACTGGAATAATGCACAATTTCGATGTATTATATGCCAGTTGACATAATTTTTAATTTTGTGATTTAAGAAGTAATGAGTTGTTGGATAATATCTTATGTCATGAGATATCGATTTCAAAAGATAATATAAAAGGTTTCCCATCGAAAAATTTCCATTATGCTATGAGAACTGTTTTATCTCAAATGAGAATCCGAAAATCTTGTACAAGAGATACATCTTATTTTCCAACAAGATATCAGCATTGCGCCAGCTCATGAAAATCGAATTTGTAATCATTTGTCATATAATTCATAGGAAGAAAATGACAGTCTGGTACAGTTCATATTCTTTAATATGAAATTCCATGATTATAACCATGATGTGAGCAATAAGCTCATTGCCTCATCTGTGATCGTACGCACAAATGATGATTTTTCCATTCAAATTCAAAGCCCAGAATATATTTTTCCTTGTATTTTCAACTAGCTGACGTCACTTTTTTTTAGATGAGCACGCAATGTTTTGCTTACATCATGATTATAATGTTATCGTGAATCTATGGACGTATTCTCTTCAGTTTTCTTAATCCAAAAAATATTGTGGCCTGTTGTACTCTTTTGAATTCCTACTCAAAACTAATTCATCACAATCGACTCATGGAATAGAACCATAAAATGATCCTTCGAAGAGGCTAATAATGTTTCTCCGAAAAGTTCATTGATTCTCGTAAAGCACCAGCCAATTCAATCAATTTTTTCTGGCATCTTACCCTGTTCGAATTCCAGCAATAAAATTAATGTTATCTACTGGAGAGTCCATGCCACTTCCTGTTCCTGTTTACACCTAATTTTGAACCTCTTGTGCTGGAAATTGTGAGCTTGTATCATCTCAAGCTTCTAGTAATTCGACTCTTCTATCCGGATGTTTGGAGGTCAAGCTCTAAAATCTAATTGCACTCGATTCTCTCTTGCAAGCGAGTTCGGGTTCAATCAATTGTTTTCTGATTGCAATTACATTCAGCTGGGTTTGTCGGAACGCCATAAGGATTGGGCAGTCGTTCTGTGGAAATCGGGGCTGGAATGGTGCAGAATTTCGAATCATTGGAGAAACCAAAATGTAGAGGTCTCCTTAAATGAGTGTTTTGACAATTGAGTCAACATTCGATTAGACGAAAGCGAATAGAGGTGAAGCTTCCAGTTCATTGAAATTATATTGGATTGAACAGTTTGTTTCGAAGCTGAATAATCTGGATGAAAATAATCCTCAAATGTTAAAGAAATGTCATATTGAGCTTTTGTCAGTATAGGACGGCGATAAGGTCGTTGCTCAGGTAGATAGCAGTTTCTTATCTTTCCTACTTGTGTTGATTTATCGAGAGAATCGCGAAAAAGAAAATGAGGTTCTTTCTAAAAGAAAAATCAAGATTTCGGAAAACTGGTCCTACCTGCAAATTGTTTTTTGTGAGGGATATTTTCTTAAATGAAATCAATCCTCATTTCAGTTCACCCCCAAGATGGGCCTTGATTTATGTTGTTGAAAAGCTCTTTCTGTTTTGAAATTTGAGATTCTTAAAATTCTAGTTTAAAAATGCAATATAACCTAACTTACCTGGAGCAGAGAATGTTGCCTATTTTTAAGAGACAATGCAGAAAATTTGTTCAGAAAAACGAGATAAGTGGGAACACTTATCTCATTTTTCTGAACCAAAATTCCCGTCCTGCATTGTTTCTTGGGAATTGGAAATCATTTTGAACTCCAGGAAATTGGGTGATATTTCATTTTCAGAGTCAAACATAAGGTTTTCGAATGATGAAATCTCAGAAAGAACTTAACTGTCTTATTCAGAAAGAAAAGAGCATTGCGTTCACGAAAGACCTATATTTCTCTTTGACTGTGACTCCCTGTATAAATAAATATTGATATTTCATCGTTTTCGTTCTCTCCAATGAACAAACATTCCAAGGAATTGCGTTTTGATTTTTCGAAAGATTAAATCACACATTCTCCTTTGTTTGCAGATATGATTCTGAGCACTTTTCTGGAAAATAAGTTTTTTCATCTTATGCCAAAATGCTTTCGAAAAAAGTTTCTAGAATTTTGTTGTTTTTTTTTATGAAGGGCATGGGAGTTGACTTAGTCATTTTGTAGGCTTTTTCAAGATTTTCGTTCCCAATAAAACGCTCTTCGGATTTCAGGTTTGAACTATTTATCAAAGGCAGTCTCTAGGAGAACTGGTAGCCTAATTAACAATACCGGAAGAATACAAACGATAATAAAAGCAAACCGAAACTTTTCACAGTACAAATCTGACTTTTTCATCTGACAACCACCAAAAGCTAATAATTTAGATAGACACGATATGAATGGAAAATCACATTTCATAATAGCATTCATGAATTCAGCAGGTTTATTTTGATGATTTTATTCAATTCTTGTCAATAGTTGGTGTTTTTTATAAACTCTGAGAGTGAGAAAGCTGCTTAAATTGGATATCTCATGAGAAAGTTTTCTTCTCCCTAAAGAGGAATTTCATTGAACAGATTTTATGTGTTTCCCGAAAAATATGAGGAATTCAAGAATTCTGTTACATATTCGATTAGCTACCAATGTACGTTTTCGTTGTAATGGAACCACGTTGCAATATAAATTTCGTCTACTCGCATCAAAATATAAACTTGATAACTAACTTTGAATTTGTTTGAACAAAATTTAGCACATCACAACCAAATGTTAATAGAGACTATATTGAAATCCATTTGAACGATTATGAATGAGAGGCAGAAAGATTCACACTGTTCTAGTGCTGTTCCCTATTTTTCAAGATTTCCACTGTCTGCAAACTTCGAACTCACTTCGAGCTGCTGAACCATTCGAAATCGTTTCCATTATTCCAAATAATGAAAATTGCCTGAATCCATCGAGACAAAGAACTCCATCCATATCGAAAAGTTATAGTCGTATTGTTGAGTGAACTGCACTTGAAACGTAAATTTTTTCCCTCGAAACTTTTCAATTTCCACCCCATTCAAACAGTGTTTCAAGCACTGACTCCCAAGAAGAACCTTCAGTTTACGACCGCAACAATTGGAATTGTGTAGTTTCCCGAAGAAAAATAGATCCGGAAAAAGCCCAGCAATAATATTTATTCATCTTGTTGACGACGTGCTTCGCAGATTCCATTAAGTCGGGGGCCATTAGGAGTCGATCTGATTAATCGATTTCCCTTTGCATTTCAGAATTTCCATCCATCTCCTGTCGTTCTTTGAAATGGAAATGGAAAAACTACGTTATTGCAAACTTCTGTTAACTTTTATGATGTCCTTGACGATCTCGGATACGGTTAGGTCCGACGTTATTTTTATTCGATTCTGCATTCCGGAATTCGATTGGAAATAGAAAATGAAATTCAGATTCGAATTAAATTAGAAACGTGAAATTGGGATAATGGAGTTATTTACAGAGCTCCTGGCTTAATTGGAACGTTTGTAGATTTGATTTGCTCATTTCGTAACAAAAAAGTACATGAAAGAGATGTTATGTTGTACCATCAGGAAATCTAGACAAAGAACTCGTATCTTATTTGCTGAACAAATTCCACTGTTTTGTAACGCATAAAATAAGTTCAAAGCTATCAAATGAACGTGAATGAAGGCAAAAAATTCTGGAATTTTCGTACGAATATACAATGGGTTTAAGACTTATTGACAATTTATAAATACAGATTTCTCTGTAGTATCTTTACATAATATCTATGCGATATACTTTTATTGTCTTCGACGTACTACGTCTTCAATGACAAAAGTTTATTATATCAACTGGCATACAATGATTGAAGTAAAAAACTTGGGGAAAGGGTAACATAATGAAAGACAATCTGAAAATAATACTAGACACAGTGTTTAATCTTCTATCTTTCGATTTAGAATCATCAGTAGCATTCATTCTACATTATATGTCAAAAACTCACCACGTACGGAATTTAGTAGACATAAGTCCATGCGCAAGCTTCTTAAAATTGTGCATAGAAACAATATTGTTTACTTACACCTTTTCCTTTCCTTGACAAATGAGATGCGGTAAAAAACACTTTCAAAAATCTTTATAACTTCAAAAATTAAATGGCAGTCGAAAGACAGAACATGAAACACTGTGTCTAGTTATTTTTAGATTGTATTTCATTATGTCACCCTTTTCTCAAGTTTTTCACTGCAATCAGTGTATGCCAGTTGATAGAATTATATTTTGTCATTGAAGACGCAGTACGTCGAAGACCATAAAAGTATATCATAAAATATCAAGAAATCAGAGAAATCGGTATTTTTTGATTGTTAGTTATATTAATAGCCTTTATCAAGTAGATTTTTTCGAATTTATTAATTAAGACTGATTGACATACCTCTATTGATGAATATTCAGAGTGATCTAGGACTAAACCGTCATATATGGAATATTGAGTTTTTGAGTAGAAACGTTTTGTTATATTTCAACTTAAGGTTTGTTCGTTATACCAGCATGAACTACACTAATTTCACTCCACTGATACTGTTCGGTGTGTTTCGTTGCAAAACCTGCGCTCTTTTCGTTGGCGATGTTGGTAGTTAGTGAAGTCATAGATAACGTGTGCAATGCATAGAGTGAGGTTATTTTCTGTGATGGTTATGTAAAGTATAGTATGGTAAGTAAAACATGGTGTGCTAATCTGCTTTTCTATGATCGTTCACACAAATGATGACGTATGAAACAACATGCATAGAATATATATTTTCTTGTATTTTAATCTTGCTGTCGTCACTCTTTTTGCAGATGAGCCCACCATGTTTTTTACATCATGGTTAGGCATAAATATAATTCATAATCATAGACATCTGTTGTTGTCTTTGGTTTCTAGTTGTACGTGTTTTGTACTGTTTCAATCATGTTTTTGTCAGTTTTTCAATTAAACCTTCATGTCGAAGTTTATTGGTTGTGTTTTCACAGTTCGTCTGGGAGGTTGAAACAGTGCATCTGTATCTGCAGTGAAATCACCTTGAACTTCTATTATGATCTGCCAGCTACTATTTCATCTTCTCTGTTGCAACAGTCCAAAATCCAATGAACCCGTTTTTCGATGTTTTTTCATTACCTTTCGTCATTCTTTAAAATGAAAATGGAAGAATTACGTTATTGCAAACTTTTGTTAAGTTCTTTGAAGCCCTTGACGATCTCGGATACGGTTTGGTTCGACGGTAATTTTATTCGATTCTGCATTCCGGAATTCGATCGGATATAGAAAATGCAATCCAGATTCGAATTAAACAAGAAACGTGAAATTGGGAAAATAGAGTTATTTACTGGCTTCATTAAAACTTTCGTTGGTTTGATTGGCTCATTTCGTGACGAAAAAAGTACATGAAAGAGATGTTGAGTAGGCAGGAACTTTAGAACGAGAACTCGTATCTTATTTGCTGAACAAATCCCAATGTTTTGTTTTGCAATACACAGCGTCCAAGCTATAAAATGGAAGCCAATGAGACCAGAAAAACTGCTGGACTTTTCGTACGAATATACAATGATGGAAAGACGAATGATTCATCTGAGTTGATGAATTAACTAACTGATGACTGAAAAATCAAATATAAAGCTTCGATTTTTCAGTTTTTGCCCTGATTTTTGGCGAACTTACCGTCGAATCAACTCAACTTTTAACGGCGGATCAACTCATTCATTACGGTTCGAATCCAATGGTTCGGTTGAACTGAAATCAAGCAAAGAATTTAATGTTGATTGATCCGAAAATCGTAAAACTGGTATTAATATTTCAATAGTATGTTCTATGTTACATGCAATAAATTTTTTTCTGAGAAGTGAACAAGAGTTTCAATGTAGATTTCTCAACTCAATAATGCAAATTAAGTACATTGAACCAGAGCCGTTCGCCCGAGTCTCAATTAGATTTTCATCTGGAAATGGTCTGCAGTAATGCAGCAGATTCTGAAAAGTTACCCCTGGAAAAAGTATTCCATGCAATAACAGGTATCTGCGGATATAATTAATATACATCTTGAAGACTCAAGTCAAATACATTCAATCATTCAAAATATTATTATTTGGACCAAGAAATCTCAAGAATGTGTTTCGAGAGAAATTAGCGAATTTATGATGCATTTTGTTGAATTGGAAACTTCCAACATGATCTGCCAGCTACCATTTCATCTTTTATGTTGGAATGTAGTTAGAAGAGTATTTCAGAACAGTTCAAATATAATAAAGCTGATTTTCAAATTTTTCATCCATCATTTGTGAGGACAGAAGAGAATCGATTTCAATCTACAGAAGTCTGGGCGCTATAATATTATCTGATTGAAATTAAATTGAAATTAACCCTCTGAAGGAGATGCCACCCCGTGATGTTTGGATGGGGAACCCAAGAAATTCGAAGATAGGCAAATAGAGGTAATTATTCTCATAGCGGGAATTTTGCTGCAAGTCCAAGGGGATGATCAACTTCATCTTTCCCTTCTTGAATACTAATGGTTACTCCTTGCTGAAGGAAATTAAATGCTTCTAATCTCAGATACCACCTAACAACTACTTTGGTATGCGTAGAGCGATGCAGATTTGTTTACGCAATAACTTTGGGGTTAGTCCATTCCATCAATTGCCTGCACTGCCAAGAGGGTTCCTCAAGAGTAAATCAATTACTCATTTGGTACAATTCTTAGTTTGTAACTGATTCGGACTTTGGAGTCGATCTCAAGGCAAATGCTGAGTTTGAAGTCCGAGCCAGGAATATTTTCGAGTACAAAACGAGAACTGAATCGAGGCAACTGACTAATGTCAAGTCGGAATTTCCTAGTACGAAGTAGGAACTGAGTTTCATTCCGAGTTTGAGGTCAGAATTCAAAATAACTATAACTTTGAAGTCGAAATTCAGGCAAATGTCGAATTTTTAGCCAGAGTAAATGATATTTCTGCATGCAGTTTCTGAACTGAGGTTCATTTCGAGTCTGAAGTACGAATTGAGGCAAATGCCGAGTTTGAAGTCAGAACCCGGGATATTTACGAGTATATAAGTATTAAGTATCGGTTGAAGTTTATTTGGGAGGATTTAGCATTCTCTTTTACGTTTGTTATGGGGTTTCACTCCCAATATCTGAAACAGAACTAGTACAAATGAAATAAAAATTGTTTTTTAATGAAAAACGCCCTTGCGGATTGCAGTATTGAACTATTCGTCAAGGGCAGTTTCTTGTAGAAAAGATTGCCTAATGAACAATACAGGAACAATACAAACGATAAAGAAAACGAACTGTGACGTTTCAGAGTACAAATCTGATTCGTTCATCAGACAAAAGCAGAAAATTTCAAGAATTATTTTCTTTCGAAAGAAAATCGGAGATGTTTCTAAGTCAGAATCAAATATATTTCCGAGTTCGGTATGATTCATCCCGACTTTGAAGTCGGAAGTGAGAAAAATTTCTAGTTCAGAATTGGAATTGAGGCCAATGACGAGTATGAAGTCAGAATTGAGAATATTCCTGCGTTCAAGGTCAAAACTGAGTTTGACACACACAATTTGAAATAGATCCAACTTTGAAGTCAAAGTAACGTTCAATTTCAAGTTTGAAGTCGAAATAAGCAGAAAATATCTTTGTTCAGAATGTGGTACTTCAGAAACTTCAACATTCCAATAGCTCCCATTTCCGCGTGAAAAACGTAAAAAATAAAAGACTCGAAGCGATATAATTTCACATATACCTTATTGTCCAAAATACATCATGCGGTCCGACGAATGGTACAAATAAATTCAGAGAGATATAAATAAAGCATTGAGTGAAACTGAAAGCATTTACCATGATCCCTAAGCTACCATTTCATCTTCTCTGCTGGAATGCAGCTCCCAAAAAATAAAAAATATTCAGAACAGTCCGAAATCCAATAAAGCCCCTTTTCCATGTTTTTCATTCCGTTTTTTTTTCAAGAGTGAAGATAATCGATTTCAATCTACAAAAGCTGGAAATGAATGAATTCGAGATCAGGCCAAAACGCAAACCTCCGTCCGTCTGGGCGCTATAAGATTATCTGATTGAAATTAAAATTTCCAATTCGAAAGCTGGGAATAACCCTCCTAAGGGAGATGTTTCGATGGGGAACCGAAGAAATTCGAAGATGGGGAAATAAAGGTAATTATTCTCATCGCGGGAATATTATTCGAGGTCCAGGGGGGATAAGCATCTTCATCTTTTCCTTCTTGAATAATAATGGCAATTCATGGCTGGAGGAAATTAAATGCAACTAATCTCAGAAACCACCTAACAACTGCTTTGGTATTCGGTAAGCGATGCTGATTTGTTTACACAATATCTTGGGGTGAATTCATTTCTTCAGTTGTGTCTTCTTGGAAGGTTTTGTAGATGTGAGCGTCCGGAAAAGTTTTACATTGTGATTCACGTAGATTATAATGGGTGTTTTTTAGCTTCATGGGATGTTACGATGGTAGTTGTCTATGGTTTGACAATTGAACACTGTCAGCACTCTATGGTTCATCAAGATTATACGTAAAAATTAGGTGTTGAAAGGACAAACAAAGAGATATCTCATATGATGGAATGTTAATCTTTTGTGTATTATCTGAGTGGATAAACGCTTTGATGCTATTTTTTCAGTTAATTTTGATCTTCAAACTTTTGTGAATACCATCATCATTTGAGAATAGTTTGAAAGAGTAATTTGAAAAGAGATTTGTCCAATGTAAATATATCGACTCCTGTTTGTTACATACATTGAAATGTCTCCCTTTCAGATTCAATTCGAATATGAAATTTTGTTCAGTTGTTAGATGTAGCCATCGGCACTAGTAGTGATAAGCACAGCATTTTTTTTAGATTTCCATCCCAGCAAACTAGATAGGGGCAGGTAGAACCTGCCTAGGTGGCAAGACGAGCATGCTCGATATCATCTCTACATAGGAAAGATTTTCCCGATTCTGAAGTTAACAATTATTTTATGTTCTGCATATTCTGTAACAGGTAATGAACTAACAAAGACTCTCAACATATTCATTCACAAATATCATTTCAGTACAACCTTCAGATCAACTTGGCATTGAGATTATATTCAAGATACAAGATAGTAAAATGGCATTCTGAAGTTATAAACAAAATATAAATGGTAACAGAAGTATAACCGACAACTGGAAGAGAAAAATTAATCAGCTGAACATAGACGACATATATCTTGACCGTTTGAATGAAGGCGTTTTGCAGAAAGGAAGACATAAATCAATCAATTATTCAAAAACCTCTTTTATATTCACTATTCTGTGATCTTCTGATCATATAATCTTCATGAAATTGTTTATGAATCTTAGAACTGTCATTCCCCGATAAAGTAATGGATTTCAATTCCATCTTATATGTATTTTTGGAAATATGTTGCGCGCATGTTCAAAGGATAACACCAAAAGGGAACATGCGCGCACGGCTGCTGACTTCACGTCAGTGCTTTTCTGGGTTTTAATTATGCAGAGTGAAATCGTGGGAAACTTTCATCATTTATTGTTGGAATACTTCATTCTTTTATATTTTGGAATAAGTCACAATAAAGCTGCCACACTGTATGAATACGAAACATTGTGTTTAAATCCTAACACCCTTTGGAACAAGCGCGTAATCGGTTTCCGATGCCTACAAACGCACTCTGTGGATATTGGAAACAGCTTAATTCCTAAGAGGCTTCTACTTTAATTATACAGTTGATATTGCATCGATTGGTAAAATTAACGCATTTCAAAGGGCGACAAAGTAAATGTTGAATTTCTGAATTCAAACAATATTCTTTCATACGGATTAATAACGAAGTCCATTGCATGCAAACATTCTCCCTTTCTAATATGCAGGGTTCCATCTAGTATTTACCCCAAATGAACTACCCTATTCGAAATAATGTTTAACAATAAAATAAATATCCCGTAGTGCCTAGGATAATAATTGTTGGTATTATACCTAATGTAGGTTGGTAATGAGAGAACTTGTAATAATCACTTTACTCATCACGAAATATCCATTACACACAATACTGTTGATGAAGAGACAATTCGGAGTAATCATGCTAATATTACTATTTGAAGTTTTTTATATTCTCATCATATGTAATGTTTATCTGGAGAGTTCTTATACTTAAAGTAGTTTCGATTATTTAAATTCATAACAAAATGTTTTCGGTAATTTGAAATTTGAACAGTAACATTTCCGAAGGAAAAACATCAGAAATATAAAAGAGCTTATGTTTTAGTTTTGGTTCATGTAATTATGTACCTAGTACAATTTTCATCTCATTATGATCTTGTATGTCAAACTTTGAATGCTGCATTAGGTTATACCTGTATGTATTACTTATGTCTCAAAAACCCAGAAAAGCACTGACGTGAAGTCAGCAGCTTTTGCGCGCATGTTCAAAGGATATCCCCAAAAGTGAACATGCGCGCAAAAGCTGCTTACTTCACGTAAGTGCTTTTCTAAGTTCTTTTCGATAAAATACTGGATTTCAATTCGATCTAATCTTTATTTTTGGAAATATTGGGAACATAGAATTTTCAATTGGTATATCGTGAACTGGTAAAATCCAAATGATTTCGAAGATATACCCATTCAAAAATTGTAAAATCCCAATTTTTCCAAATATATAGATAAGATCGAATTCGAATCTAGTACTTCATCGAAATGTTCGAAGGTTCAAGCAGAATTTCATGAGGATAATATGACCAAAAGAACACAGAATATTGAATGGTTGAAAAAAATTTTTTTTTTTCAAATTGTTCTAATGACACGATCATCACTACATTTTACACAAGGTTGTCCATCAGCATTTTCAAACAAGCCGTCAAAGTTCACTATGATTGAATTAGTATTTTCTAAGTTATTTTGTAAAAAACAGCGATATCGAGAAGAAAACGCGAAATTTCTTATTTCACAATATCTTCAGAAATTATTATTGTATCGAACTGAAATTTGGTATACTGCTGCAAAATACGAAATTGAAAGCATGACCAAAATTTCTTTCGAATGTGATGAATGATTTCTAAAAAAAATTCGAAGAAATTTTTGTTTGAACTTACTCACAGCACGATCTCAACAAAATTCATCAAATCATCACGGAATTCTTCATAGGTTTGCGCTTCTGCATTATCAAACAACCAAGTTTTAGTCTGTGTACAACATTATTTCTGGAGATATTGAATAAACAATACGTAATTAAAAGTGTTTCTTCTTTCAGAAATTATTCATGAGATTTCGATTCAATTCTGCCCAGACCTTCTAGTAAATATTTCTCAACATTGAATAAATTTTTAGTTCGAGCAGATTTCAAGTTTCGGGGATATCGTGGAGAAAATGTTTCAAAATTTTTCTTTGTGTCGTTGTTATGTCGTTGTTGTGTCAAAATAATCATAAAACTAGTTAATAGTTCGCAAAGGCTGATGCACAATCCTGAGCAAAGTTTTTTGAAAATTGGGTCAGCAAAACATACTAGAAAAAAACTAAAAAATTTTTCTACCACAACTTTGAATATGCCCGCAAAAGCTACTGACTTCACTCCTGTGCTTCTCCAGAATTTCTAGTGAGATCCGCTATTCTAATTCCATAGTCTGTGATAAATTCAATCCATTTTATGAACTGAAAATGAAACGATATCTTGATTTTTCAACTAGAACATATTCACAATGAGATTATTAATCACAATAAGTGATGCATATACTCCTTTCACTCCTATGAAGTCAGCCTGCAACCCTCGGAACAGGTTTATCAAGTTTTTGTATCTAAAACTGATCCAGGTTGGCAGACGTGAAAAAATACTGTCAATTCCTACATATTTTCATTGAGGACTCTATGGTTTGCTTCAGTTACAAGCATAGAATAACAAAATCCTAGAACTGCTAACTCCCTACTAAATCAGGGAAACAGAGTGGCCGCCATCTTTTGGAGTCATGGCGGGAAAAATGACAGCGATTCGAATATTCGTGCAGGTACCTTTATACATTTGAAATATTGGAATTTTTATTGTCTCCTATGAACCATAAATCAAACAAACATATCATCTAAAAATCTAAGTCAAATATATCTCACATAGTCGCTGCAGAATGATCATTTATTATGATTAACTACTCAGATAGGTTAATTTTTTGAAGGATTCTCATCGATCCAAAATACTAATAATGATAATTTGCTTCATTGAACAGTGATCAAACAGTCCATGCATGTATATACCGAAAAATCTTACTACAATAACTATTGATATTAAGAATACGTTTCACATGGAAATGAATCTGAAAAATTCAAACATCCAGTTATCACAAACATATTTGTTGTGTTTCGAAATTCCCAACTAGAACTGGCCAGTAATTCGACCCGTTCAAGGAAACATTATAAACATTTCTTGATGCTATGAACAGGAGCTACCTCTCTACCACAAATAATTCTAATCCAATTAAATCTTGATCGTGTAAAAATTTTAGTGCAATATACAAATGATAATTAGTCTCAACATAGTCAAAGATTTCTAGTCGATCTATTCAAGTTCGATCATTATCAAACAGATCTTCCAAACAGAAAAATGGAAACTGATTTTTGGATATTTAGTCCATTGGATCCGATCACAAACTGAATGAGCCACTGACTGGCTTATAACCTGAAATTTAATAGGATGATTAATGCTTGAAGTGAATTCTCTTCATAAGCCATCATTGAACATATATTAAATTAATAAATTTTGGTTCCGTTTAAGCGAAACTAGTTTTGCCACATTTCGGTATTTCTGTACTATTTTCCATTATAGATTAAGAAAGTTATGATACTCCATAGAAAAAGAGAGGCAAATATCTAACATCTCTCTTAATATTGGGGTCGCCTGTTTCCAAGATTATCAAAGCAGTTTCATACCCCTGGTTACAGTTACAATCGTTCCTTCGTGTAGAACGGACAACGCCGCGTAATTATCTGAGAGAAAATTTTATATAAAGAAACATTTTTAATTATACACAGTGCATTGTGACAAACTTTTATGTCCCACCGACTGACATTTAAGAAGTGAATGGAGAATAGTCATCTGAGAATTCAGATGAATTTCACCTCATTTTTCCCGCTTTATGTGAATATTCAAACGAAAAACAGAGCTACTCCTACCGAAATTGTTTTTTCGATGCCAAAGAGTTCCAAGTATTAACGAGGACAGAAAGTGAAGCCCAAAAATATATCTTCTGAAAACCACACTTACTTCGAAACTCGTTTGACAAAACTTTCGCAGAACGATTGAGGTTTATCGGCTTCCGAACATTGAAACTTCAGACTGCCTCGTTTGGACTCATTCAAAAGTTCAACTTTTATTTTTTTCATCGAAATATTCCTCGCTCGCTTATTTACTCTCATCAATTTGCGGTTAAAAACAGTTTCCAACATTTTTTATGACTTTTTTTGTGGGGGTCACAAATAACAACGCAGTTTCTCAATACAGCCGAATAGAAAATGAATTTCATCGATTTGTTTCTTTAATTTGAACGCAGGAGAGTTCATGGTGTCTCGATTTGATGTACTGAATTTTTCATTAGGTTATTATTTGCGCCACGAAAGTTTATAGCTTTTATGAAGAGTTTTTTCGGGTTTGTCTGGAATAGAAAAAATAATTTTACTGTATATTATTGATATAGGAATAATGGAGCTTAATATTTCTTCATGAAATAATATAACAACTAGAAATGAAATTGTGTCTGATATGCTCTCTAGGATAAGTTGTTTGAAGCAGTTGAAAATTTGGTTCAACGATGAATTTTCAAAGAGCATCAACATGAAGTCAAGAGGTTTCAAAATTGGAACCAGTGCGGTCGCCAAGATTAACGGACGATCATAAACACAATAATTTTCGAAAGAAATAACGTTGACATTCGAAATTTGTAGAGTGAGTTCGGAATAATTTAACGAATGTCGAATTCATCAGGGGGTAAAATCAACAGGTGATTTCGTTATCATTCTGCCCAAATGCCTGAAATATTTGCCTTCCAACCCGAAAATGGGCATAAACAAGTAGGTTGAAATCACTGATGATAAATCCGAATGAAAATCGATTTTGTCTGGCAACAAGTCAGCTGTAGGTACTATTACGTGAGTAATTAACGACGGTTAAGTTCGTGAATGATCCAAATCGGCCAAACGTTTTCAGAGTTGAAGTTATTTGAATTTTTGGTGTTACAATTATTTGCTCCATATCTCAGGAAATACTTATGCGTTCGGATTAAAACTTTCAGAATACCGATGCGCAACTGCTTGCAGAATTTGTTGGTATTGTTATTATGGTTGCTTAGTTGAAAAAAAAACCAAATTTTCGAAAATATTTTCCTTGGAAACTTTACACCAGGTTCCGATGAAATTTGCACAGGTCTTAAAGCCAAAATTCTGGAACATTGCACCAAATTCCAGTTCGAATCGATCCTAACTTCCGGAAATATTGGGAAAATATGTTTCGAATTTTGCTTTATGTCATAATTTTTTTCTAATCCCCTTGTTGAAATTTCAGTCTCAAAAAAAAAAATTTGAAATTTTTCGAATACATCTTTTTAAAACTCAAAAAAAATGAATCCTAATGAAATTTCGTAATAAGTGGCGCGTTTCTATTCTCGAATTAAATCTTGAGTTTCAATATGATCGAAACTGTAATTCATGAGATATCGAGGAATTAACCTCAAAATTTCATATTGAACCATTTTCGGCCGATTTTGTCCACCAACAGACTGAGCCGAGATATTCCAGCTCCAAATCAACATGAAACTTTCATTACTGAATGTCAGACGGACGGGGATACAACCGGATTTTAGCTCGGATTCTTCAAGAAGTAGATTGAGACCATTTCCGGCTCGAAATTCGAAAATGACAAGCTGTTCCCAAGAAAACGCGCGTAGAAATTGGATGTGAATTTTCAGGTTGCTTTTATCTTAATCATTATGCTTGAATCAATTTCCCTAGATTTATTGAAAGCATTTTCACATGCGTGAACTAGCAATATTTTTATAGGGCAAGTTTAGCGTCATAATACGAGTACTAAATATAATTTCTGGAATATTCTCGCGTTTTGAATCACGATGTATAAAGGACTTTGAAAGTTAGCTTACTTAGGCAAGAATCTAAAGCCGGGTCCAAATGAGTGTAATCCGAACAGCGAATGCAATAGAATTTGATAAACGGCTCTGCGAATAGTGTGGACGGCACTCGAGCTCAGCTTCGAATAATAAATTCAAATGCAGCGTTCGAGTTGAAAACTGAGTCCCGACGGAGCAGACAGGTCGCTACCTCGAACAATAAAACTCCTTGGGTTTTATTGCATTCGCTGTTCGGATTACACTCATCTGGACCCACCTTGAGGTTTTCTTTCGAAAATTAACCAGACACCTAATGTAACTTCGAATACTCATCTAGTATCTACATCCACTTCCTAAGTATTTTTGCCAGCATTGTCACCAATTACCTCAATATTTCCGATCCCAAAGTTCAGAATTGTAACAGCAAAATAAAAATTTAAGCTCAACTCCTTCCCTCCAACCCTATGATAACTTCTTCCTCGATTTATTTTTTTAGTATATTGGGGAATATCGCCCAAAACAATTCGCTGCATTCGTTGACGATTTTATCAAGAAACGAGAAAATTCACTAACCAAGCTCGAAGAATGTGAGGGCGACAAATCTATTGTTACTTCCAGGGGCTGTAACTTCCCAAGGTTTCCCAGGTGCCTAGATTGGTTATATGGTCCAGTCGTAAAATAACTTTTTTATTGTTGCTACGTTCAGGCAGAGCGGCAATGAAATTGGATGAGTGATGTCCATTTTCCATTTTACAAGTTTATTAACGAATTATTTCTAGTCGTGACTAAACAACCATTTTTCGTTCCTGCAATTTATGCAAATTTTTCAATGAATATTTTAGCCTTAGTTGAACATGCTTTCCAGTGAATGAAATATGGCCCTATCGCCGAGTTCTACGGGCAAAAAATAGATAAGAGTGATGGGAGCGATATTTCAAATTTAGCGGTAGTAGAAGTTTTAGATTCTGAATCCCTGTATAATCATCGCTGACTAGAGAGTTATTACTGCATTTATCAATGTTTAGTTCTGATATTTTATGCTGACTGAAAATTGCCTCAGTACGTGAGAATAAACTCCACGATCTTTGCACCTTGTATATCAACTTTTGAAAGACGACAAATTATACCATTCAAAATGTCGGAAAATGGTCACAAGAGGTTAATTAGCTCCACGACCTGGTTACACACAAGGTTTTTCGAGTTGAAAATCGTCCGAACCATATATTTCAATAATAATCAGGCTGCAGGTTTCATTATTTATTCTAAAATTATCGATTCACCTTTAAATGCCATCTATGAATATTTTTTCATTTGAAAATTAATGGACAATTAGAACACTAAATATATGGTGAGTTCCAGTAAAAAATTCGATAATTATTTCTCCTCTCGTATTTCATTGTCAATCGATATGCCTGGAAATCATTAATTTTTAACGATAATATCCGATTGTATTTCAGGGAAAATTATAATTTCATAATTTCTTGAAATTTCCAATTATTAATGATGGACTGAAGAAAATGAACTGGTACCTTTATAACAATTAACTAATTAAATGGTCTTGAGTAGCACTTAAGTTTTATCGAAATAACATCTATTTGAGGAATATTATACACCATTCCTCAGTAGAAATTCTCAGGAAAAATAACACAACACATAATTTTCAATAAAATGATTCGGTAATATTTTTCTGAACTATTTTATTATTTGGGCATTCAATTCAGAATTTAGAACTTCATATGGAAATTTTTAAAGTTCAACTATGCATGCTCCGTACAAAAACCAGACAATAAGAATTAGAGATTTTTATGTGAAGTGAATCTACTATTGATTGACGGAAGTTTTGGGAGGATTTTGCATTATTCTTCAAGTTTTTCTGGATTTTCATTTCAAATGTCTGAAAAACAATTATTAATAATTGAATAAAAATCATTATTCATAGAATACACAGATTCTAGAATATATGTTGCCTTAGAAACAATATCTGAATAATGCGAAATTCTTCTAATGAAATTCTGCATGAACCAAGCTGTTATTGCTGAATCCAGTACTACTGAATTTGAATTCGACCTAAAGTATATTTTTGAAAATATCTGGGTGATAGAATATTGAATGGTTATATGTGAGTAATCATTGAGTGAATTTCACCAATTCAAGAATTTGGCTTTCGTATAATTGAACCCTAAACCTGCTCTGGAGCTATTGAGTCTCTGAGAATACTCCAGTAGTTATGGTGTCTATGACCTGCTGTTAGGCCGAAACCAAAAACACAACTACTCTCGAAAAATACGACTAATAAATTCGATATTTATAGAGTAGGTTTTGGTAAAACCAACCCAATAATTACCCATTCAACCAAAGCTGCAGACTTCACGTCCTTGCTTTCTAGAATTTTTATATCCTTGACACTCCCAAAAAAATAGATAAATATGTAACGAAAAATAAATATATTTCTGCAGCTAATTGACATATTTACTAAAAATTAAATACATTTGCAAACACATATTTGTTCCAGGCGTAGCTCAAATCAGACATATGACAGATATATAACTCCTAGTACATGAAGACAAACGTTGACGTTATAATTTATGTTATCCGAGTTATCGATATGAATGGATTACCATGTTTTCTCCATATTTCCTTCCTTTTTTTCAGCACTTAGGTGAAGTCTCTAAACCTCTACCCAACAAAACCGCCAGAACATAAAGAACAAACACAACCTTTATTGAACCAAAATCTTAGGATCGCAAAGATATGCCCAACCAATTCACACAACACCTGGGGATGCGCCACAAAATCACTGTTTCACAAGTTTCGAATGACAGGTACGGTGATTTATTCCCACAGAGAAATAGAGAATTATCTCACTCCCCTATCGACCAGAGATGTCACCAGTTTTTGCCGCAAACGGTCATCGCACGCACCCCTGTTACAATACCTGAAGCCATAATCCTTAAATGCGAGGAGAATGAGATGACAATCACCAGGTGTCTTCTTTGAAATCTCAATTCCCGTGACCGGAGACGTCGTTCTTTATTTATTATTTAATGATTTTCTCACAGATTTATAATGTTGGAAGGTTAACCCAAATATTTTTTGTTTGGTTTAACGAGTAACGGAATGCTGTGCAGAATGCAGGCATCCCATTCTGTTGAAGAATCTGTAAAGGTGTTAGACGTAGGAAAACATTCCGAGCTTTTCGTGTGAGATGAGATCGAATACGATAGTGAAAAGTTATTGGAACGGATTGTGGATCTCGATAGTTTAGTGTTAACGATTGATTGATATACTTGAAGATAAGAACATACCTTCTACAAAATTATTTCAGGAACAAGTTGAGGAATTCGTTGACTACAGTAAAATATTTACGGAATAGGTGGATTGAAGTTTCGAAATATCACACGAAGATCGATTAAGTTAGGGTCAACTGCACCGTTTTCGTCTTAAGTTTATGTTAGTTAAGCGACGATTAACTTATTGAACCCTGTTTATTTTGACCACAGATGGCAGATAACTCTCATTTTTGAACCAGATTTAACGAGTTAACTTCTAGTTATCTGTCACCTACCCTAAATGTAACTAGATTGAAGTTCATCTAATAATACTTGGATACTTTCTTATAAATTGGTCTTGTGACTAGCTTCATGTTGTTTATTTCAACCCTAATTGATGAAATATTTGAATTCAAAGGATGACCCCTTCTTTATGGGGTAAAACTACCGTATTTCTATAAGTTGTGATAAACCCATCAAAAAATGTATCTGAGAGACTTCATAGCTTTCAAAAAAATATTGCATGTAAGGTCAGGCACCTCCTCGCAGTCTACATTCTATAATGTTGCTAATAGCCGCGTGAAATATAGGAATTCGGAGAAATTCGAACGTCTATGGGAGAAAACGGGGTGTCGTTCTGCAGGTTTCAGTTAGTATTTTTTGTTTTTTTTTCTTAGGATGTACATAACTCATTTGTGAGAATGCACAATGTTGGATATTTTTGCCATTTTCCATTCCATTTCAGTTTTATTTTCCCGAAAAGTCTTGTATTTAAAAAAGTGACAACATTGCACATTCTTAAATTTTTTTCAATCATTTTCAGCAAAATTTTTTCGAAAAAAACGAACGGCTCAACCAAGGATAGAATTTCTTTAGAATTATTTTGTTTGTAACAGGTATATTATAGTATTAAGTTAATATTTGATTGATGATAATGAAAACTTTGACGTGAGATCCGCAAAATAAAAAGTATTCTATAAGTATAAGTATAAGTTGTTTGTTTGAAGATCGACTAACATAAGAATGCAATTAATTTTACATTATTTCATTCGTAGTTATATTTATGGTCCAGTTAATGTAAAATCAAGAATAATGATTACATAGACATAGCACCTGCACAATAATAAAGTATTTTATGAAAGCTTGCCACATTATACATTATTATAGAAAACAGTAGTGAAGAATGTCCATGAAACTATGTTTCTGCGCATAGCGTGCTATCGTTTTGTCCAAATGTCTGTTATTTTCGAATTTTGAGCCGAAAATGGTCCCGAACGACTAGTTTGGACTAACTGATGGCGAATCTGTTACGCCCGATTACGGGCGTACGGAGAAATCTATTGACTTGAATATTTTAGGGTAGGTTGCATTTCGAAATTCGAAGGTTAAGTTCGTTTATGGGCGAAATCGGTTCAATGGTTTCGGAGTTATAGCCATTTGAAATTTTGACGTTATTTTCCTGATATTTCGAGAACTACTGCAGCGATTGTCACTGAAATTTTTTCGAAAACTATTCTTTACATTTTGAAAAAAATATTCACTGACCTTCATATTTCACAGCCCTCTGCCAAATTTCAGTTTGATACGATAATAAGTTTTGGAGAAAGTTTTTGGGTACAAATGGTTGGAAAAAATCTTGAGAAATCGCAATGTTGCCAATTTTTTATTTCCAAGTATTTTTGGGGAAATAAAAACTAATATTCACTCAAAAATGGAAAAATAAGTAATATTGAGCATTCTCGCTGTTATAGGCATCGTTGCAGGATGCTGACCGTAGGTGGGTGCCTGACCTTGAGCTGTTTATGACTCTTTTCTATTTGATATTCAACCATTTAACACTCGAACCTTGGTTCCCCATGGTTTGGTTATTCAATTCATATCAAACCCATGAGTAGATCAGAGTTAAATTTTTTGATGTCTAGACTGGAACAGAAGTATTCTCAGGTATACACGAATTATTGATCCAAATTTTCACCACTTGTCATTTCAATAATTATGGAAACTACTGAACCTTCAAATGAATCACTATATTCGCTTGATTCGATCAGTAATCTACATGACCTGTAATAATTTGACCGTCGGTGGATCGATCTTGGTCACGACAGCATCTATGAATTCTCTATTGCAGCCGGGGTTATTAGATTAAGAGCCATTTCCTGAACAATATTCGAAGTGGCCAATTGAATTATTCAAGTCAAATCAGAAGCAAAATGTGATATGATCAGGAAATTTTCGTGATTTTGTCAGATAGCATAGAATGTGTGGAAACAATAATAGCTGTTGACAAAATAAAATGAGAACATATTTTCATGAAGAAATAAACTTAAATTTTTCTTCCAAATTTCCATGTTTTATGCGAGTTTGCTTTCAGGTTTCTTAGAGGTGATACTACGTTTGTTGAATATGTATTTTTGAGTTCTTAGCGGAACTCTCTCCAGTTCGATGATTATCGGAAACAATTTAAATACAAACTACATTTACAGTGAAGTTCCATACGGCCTAATGGCCGACCGTAAACACAATAACTTTCAGAAGAAACAATTAGAAAATCGATATTTGTAGAGTAAAATTGGACCTTGACTAAGAAGGCCGAAATCGTGAATGGGTGGAATCCACCCGATGATTCCGCAGATATACCCATTAAAAATTTTATTTCCTCAATATTTACGAAGATTACGAATTAGATCGAATTAAAATCCAGTTTCTCATCGAAATATGACAGCTCGAAGGTCTATACAGAATTTCTCGAGGATAGTATGATTAGAAGACCACAGAATATTGAATATTCAAGAGAAAAAATTTTTAAGATTTTTTTTTCAAATTTTTGAATTAGCTGCAAAATTTCATCTTATTCGAATCAACATGTTTTGAGATATTCCGAAAAAAATAACGATATCGAGATAAAACCACGAAATTTTACATATTTTTTCACAAAATCTCCAAAATTTTGATCGCATCAAACTAAAATTTGGTACACTGCTGCGGAATGTGAAGCTCAAAGTATGATCACAGTTTTGTCCGAATAGAATCAACAGTTTCTGAAGAAAAAAAAATTCTGAAAATTTTTTTCTCAAAATTGCGCGTCGTTATGCTTCAACTAACTGCCAAGTTTCAATTCAACCGCTTCAGTAGATACTTAGTTCCTGAAATATCAGGAAAACAACCTCGAAATTTTAAATGGCTATAACTCAGAAACGAGTTGGCCGATTTGGCCCATCAACGACCTCATCCGCAGTATTCCGATGGGCAAACTACCTTGAAAGTTTCAAAACGCTAGCTTGCTCCATTCGACAGTAGTCGTGTCGGACAGAATCAATGTTTCGGCTCAAAATTCGAAAATTACAGACATTTGGACAGAACGATAGCACGATGTTGCCCTAAAACATGCGCGCAAAAAGAAGACTTGAATATTTATGCAACAATTCAATAAAATCTAGGTCAAAGTTGACGGGAGAAATTCTTGCGAATATTTCAGGGATACCGAATTGAAGATGCACGTAAAACCTATCCAGAAAATTGCAAGTGCATTTTTTTGTGATATATTGCCCACGATAACACTGCGGATATAATTTAATATACATATATCCCTTTTCACGCTTCCAATCTCATCGTTCAATATAGGAGACGTCATATGGAAAAAAATTTTTGATTTTTCGATCAGTTGTCAGATAGTTGACATACGAGGGATTCCTGTCGGTGCAATATATATAACAGCATGTATATGGAAAACCGAAACTGCTATGAAAATCCGTCTGGTGCAATTTTCGATTCACGGAAGTGAAATTTTTGTATGGATCACTATCGCTAAGGCCGCCACCCTATAACTTCACCAAAAAAGGTGTCACAGAACTGTTATTAAAGTATGAAACGCTTTCTATCGAATCGTTTATACGTTAGTGGGAAAAACATAATATTCCCAAACTACTGTGATAATTACACAGGAGTTTGGGAATATGCTTTTCCCAAGATTTATACATACTATTTTTTCTCCGATCGTTGATTTAAATTTAAAATATTAATTAAAGATATTAGATTCAAGATGTAATCAAGTAAGTTTGCATAGGTTTTTCTATGCTCATATTGAAATATAGAAGTGGTAACCATGGAAATTACTTTGTTATGACAAAATCGAAATAATTTTCAAGCCGGTTTTGTTTGATTCATTCTATTATATAAGGAATTAAAAAAGAAATAGCAAACATGAACAATGATAAATATTATTTCTTTTGTAACAACTTTATCGATATAAAAATTAAAACCATACTTTGTTTCATTTTACTGTAATAATTCATTTGTTACATTACCGCACGCTACAGCAGTGCGGTACTGCGGTTAGAATATTACCGGGCTGTTTTCTTCTAATTGCTTAGCAATTTCCCACCATTCTGGAATGTTGAGCTTTGCGAATAGAAAACAGGTCAAAATAGTGTCACTTTTCTCACGATCCGAGAAAAATATTCATTCGACACATTTAATATGAGCATCACCTTGAAATGATAGCAAAATGAGGAAAAGCGTTTTGAGATACTGTACAATTAGATTATTTTAAAGGTAAAACCAATGAAAATGAACATTTTGAGGATCATAATTGTATTATTTTCAGGAGTAATAGCTTATATTTTCAGGCAGGCTGAACAAGGGACGGACGGTGCTACTGAAATATGATCTCTTTGTCAGAATAACTCCATTAGTTAATACCTCGAAACCTGAGCTTCGGCGGTTTTTGGCAACCGAATGAATAACTCGAGTCTTGGGATGAAATCTTCCTGTTCAGAAAAAAACAGAGATTCAAATTTCACAGTAGGACTGTATTATTATGTTTCGTGTGAAACCAGTTTGCTCTCAATTTCTATTTTTGTGGGCAAATACAAATCTACCTTAGGTATTTCTTTTATCAATTATCTTCCGAATATCCAGAGCAAAGAAAATCTTTCAAATATACCGCGTTCATTCACAAATAGTTTTTAAAGAATAATTATATACTTTAACTTTCGATTTCTGTGGTATTAGGGCAAGGTCAAATCCGAATGAAGACTAACGCTCATTTATCGGCAATACCTGAGCGCACGCCACTCCGGAATTTTATTCTTTCTTTACAGGGTGGTCATCGTTTTAAGATGAATGAATACCTTGGAAAGCCAGAAAACAACAACTGAATATGCGCTAAGGCATGGTTTAGATCACTATAACTCGTGAACCATTCAATATATTCGCTGCAAATTTGTCAGGTCCTGTCACCTCAGGCGATCAAACTGTCCATATGAAATGAACCATACGGAAATAATGCAGATCAGCGCTAGGAAATTTCGATTTGTAATTCAAGACCTGATGAAACACTCTGTACATGAAATATCAATTCTTCCTAACCACCAACTAATTCTCCAAAGACTTTTCTTTCAAATACTATTTTCTATGTGAACGGCACACCAATCGTTTTTTTTTCATCGAAAATAATTGAACCCTTATGATTTTGGAAACTCTTACGGGCCTGCATAATATTATAAGATTTTCTTGATATTGACTTTATTAATTTCAATGCTTGCTTCACCTTTAAGTTTCAATATTCAGACAACAATGGCATACTTATTACTCTTATTTTTTGAATACATTTCTGAAATGAAGTGACCCCAGAAATATTTTATTTAACATTCTTCAATAAAATTTTTGTTGCTGGTTATTTTATTCTGGGATTTTTCTTTTGAGTTATGCCTCATTTTTTGAACGTTTAGTATCACTATATGAGACCATGAAGAATCAGGTGATATTGAAGACTAATTGATTTTCCTTGTACAGGGTATTTCATTAGACCTGTAGTTAAAAATCAAAATTTCCGAGTCCTGGGCTGTACTATTTCGATATGATTAATATAAACAGTTCGTTTACCTGAGTGGACAGTACTCGCTACATTCGCAGCGTACTAGTTCAACCATTGAGAATTCACAGCCATCCAAGAGTTCTGCCGAAGTCAATCAAACTCAAAAATTATAAACACTTAATTTTTTCCGATTAAAAAAAATGAACGGTTGCTGTGCTGTTCACGTGAAAAATAGTTTTCCAAATATTGCTTCTATGCAGAATCAGATGCCAGTTACGACAATTTGATATTCGATGTTTTATTACACCTGGAATAGAAAAAGAAATTTTCCAGTGATATGGCTGTATGTTTTGTATGAATAGTTTGATGGCCTGAGCTGACTATACCTGCCAAATTTGAAGCGAATACGTTGAATGGTTGACGAGTTAAAGACAGAAAAAGGTTCTTTCGAAATGAATAAATCACTCTGTATCTGACAAGCCCATAGCCTTAGCCAATATTTAAATGTGGTCTTTGGGCTTCCAAAAGCACCATATATTTATCATTCCACGATGTAAAGTCACTCGCGGTCCGCGGACCATCCTGTATAATTATATGGGACAGCGCGCACTTGACCACTATGGAGCACAGCAAATTAGCAACGAAATAAATTTCAGTTTTGCCATGGTCAGGGCTGTTACCGATAGGTAAGCGTTGGCCTTAAATCTTCGAAAATTCACGATTGCGAAAATTATTCTCTCGAACTGAAAGCTCCTGATTGCATCGAGAACAATCTTAATCACACGAATGTATCGTTACTTTATGCAGTACACTGAATAACGTACGCATTGTTATGCATCATTCCGAAGCGCTTTATCTAGAAGATACAGTGTGGTCCAACGAAAACGTAACATCTCGATGTTGAAGCTTTAAAACTAAAATGTAAAAAATCACTCGGACCCGTCAACTTTTTTGCTCTTTGCATCCCCTTAACTGGAACCCCCTAACGGGGGTAAGCACAACCCCTGGATTTTGAATAGGAAAAGTCATAGCGATAACTCATTTTGAAGATCTTATCGAGTACTATCTGATCCTGAAATTTCGCTTCAAAGTTTCCATCTGTAATGAAATGACAGGAAAAATAGTGAAAGTGCTCCTACTTTTACCAACAACATACGTTTCAAATGTGTCGAAAACGAATAATATGATATACAGGGTGATTCCGGAGGAGACCGTCAGATTTTAGGATAAGTTTACACTAGTCAAGACAGTCTCGAAACAATGTTTGGTTAATGGTTGGGGGTATCTATTGAGAATATACAGGTCCGATTCGACCTATTTCACTTTTATTGTTAACTTTGGTATGCCTCGTTCGATTTTGATTTTCAGCGAAATACAATATTGATGAGCAGTTTCATTCATTCCAGCAATTTTTTTCAAAATAAACTGTTGTTATTTTGATAAATCCAGATTAATTGTGCAGGTTGAAAGAACACCCTGTATATCGCGTTTCCAAAACTTCGCTTTCTGTTCACGATTCTTCTATAATAAGTCATTATTTGAGAATTTCAAATTTTTTTGGCACACTTCTAGTTTTTCGAGAAATTTTCATCAAAAAAAGACAATGTCGAAATTTTGCTCCAATCGATTCTACTTTTACTAGTAACTTTTGTATGGCTCATTCAATTTTGCTGAAATTTGCAGTGTAGAACAATTTGAATGAGTACATTCAATAATTGCAACAATATGTCAAAAAACAGGGTTGTATTTGCGATAATTTCAGAATTTCAGATTAATTTTGCAGTTGAAAAAACACCCTGTACATTGCTATTCCAAAATTTTTACTCGTTTCAGACTCTACAATAATATGTCATTATTGAGAGGTTTTTAGTTTCTTTGGCACACCTCCTAGAAAACATTTTTGAAGAAGAGCATTATCGAAATTTGGCTCACTAGCAGTGAAAGTATTCTGCACTAGGTAGAAAAGCTGTATTATCCAAGGATGCAAAGTTGTTCGGCACTTCTAAAATATTCTATTCAAATTCGAAATTTATTTTTCAATTGCTCATTTTCTGTATAAAATCATTCCATTCAGAAAATTACTTAATTTAAGTTTTTTGCAAACCTTCGCTTTTCAATGAAAGTTTTATGAAACAGTGACGTTATGTGATTTCGTTCAATAATGTCGATTGGAAATTCCAAAAAAATATGTATTAAAAAAAAGGGGAAACCATTTCTTAAATTCAATGTGAATTCTCTGCTGGTCCTAAAGTCCACTTGTCATTTGTTTCGTATGTTTGGTCAAAATTTGTTTTTATGTGTGTAGATTTGATTTCATACAGAATATGAGCAATTATATATGAAGTTAGAATTTGAAAAGAATATTTTAGAACTTAAGAACTGCTTTGCATCCTTGGAATATACAGCTTAACTACCTAGTCCAGAATATTCTCACTGCTTTTGCGCCAAACTTCGATTATGCTCTTCTTCAGAAATTTTTTCTCGGAAAACCGGAGGTGTGCCGAAGAAATTAAAAACCTCCGAATAACCACATATTATTGCAAAATCTGAAACGAATCAGAAAGTTTTGGAGAAGCAATGTACAGGGTGTTTTTCTTTCAACTGCACAATTATTATTATTATTATTATTATTATTTACAATATAAGAGTTAAGTATAACCTATATAACTCATAGAACTTAAATGAATTACTTCAGTGTGAAGAAACAATTGTTAAAAATAAACTCAATATCACAAAAAAAAAAAAATTCCATTCACCACAACACAAGGAAACAATCACCAGTCACAATGGACCACCAGCTCTCCACGAGTCCCATCTATTTTTGAAGCCATTTACACTAGTTGCGTTGACTACACCGCTAGGCAACATATTCCATATGCGAAAGACCCTATTGCTCAGGAAATTCTCTCTGCTCCTTGTGAAAAACTTCTCTCTACTGAGCTTGTAATCATGCCCTCTCAGGTGGTTATTATTAAGAGTAAACAGGCCCGACATATCCACTCCAAAAAAACCCTTCAAAGCTCTAAATGTAGTTAGCATATCCCCTCTCAGCTTACGATTGGCAAACGTATCCAGAGCCATAAGTGAAAGCCGATTTTGGTAATCAGGTCTTATGATACCGTATGGAATCCGAGTAGCTCTCCTCTGAACTGTCTCCAGTAGATCTGCATCTTGGGCGAACGTGGGATGCCATACTGGACCGGCAAACTCCAGTGTGGGGCGCACATAGGTCTTGTAGAGCGATGCTAATGTGTGGTAATGACAGCGGTTGAAGCATTTCTGAATAAGGTAGAGGGATTTTTTGGCTTTATTCGTCGCCTGCAATATATGTGACCTCCACAGCAAATCAGAATCCACTGAAACTCCCAGGTCAACGTGAGTTGAGCATGATTCTATTGGACTCCCGTTCAGATAATAGATCTTCCTCGGGTTGTTGCTACCCAAATGCTGAAATTCTGAAATTATCACACTTACAACACTGTGTTTTAAGAGACTGTTGCAGTTATTCAATCGACTCATTCAGATAGTTCTACACTGAAAATTTCATCACAATCGGATGAGCCGTACCAAAGTTATTAATGAAAGTATAATCGATTGTAGCGAAATTTCGACATTGTCCTTTTTTGATAAAATTTCCTCGGAAAACTAGAAGTGCGCCAAAAAAATTAGGAACTCTCAAATAACGACTCATTATAGTGGAATCGTAAACAGATAGCGAAGTTCAGGAAACGCGATGTACAGGGTGTTTTTTCAACCTGCACAACTAATCTGGAATTATCAAAATAACAACCGCTCATTTTGAAAATAAGGAATGTGCCCATCAATATTGTACTTCGGTGAAAATTTCATTGAAATCGAATGAGGCATATCAAAGTTATCAATAAAAGTAAAATCGGTGGAATCGGACAAATCACCCTGTATATTCTCAATAGAGGCCCCCAACCATAAACCAAACATTGTTTCGAGACTGTCTTGACTAATGTAAACTTATCCTTAAATCAGACGGTCTCCTCCGGAATCACCCTGTATATGATATATGTTCAGTGTATCCCTGGCCCAGTTAAAACGCTACCTTAGGAATGTTTTCTCATGACATGAGTAATTAGTTTGTAGATTGGTATATATATCTGAGTGTATATTTTATTTCATGTTTGGTTCCTACCGTTTTTGTTTGGTTTCTTTTGTTTAAATGTGACGATATATTTGTTTTAAAACTAAGTGAATACTGTAATCTGGGCTTGTCCCGTTGTATTCCATACCGAATTATTAAATAAATAAATAAATAAATAAATATGATTTGGAAGTTATTTGGGGTGCAGTCAAAAACAATTAGTTTCACTCTTTTTTCTTATTACTTGAGCTTTCGGACTTCTTCATTCCTTCATCAGGAGCAGCTACAAATTAAAAGCATAAAATAAATTGTACAGCTAAACCATTGCTGTCAAGCACTTAACAAATTGAGGTTATTTTGTTATGTGTGTTGAAATTCATATAATTAGGAATCGTGAATAAATCCCGGAGGTGCAATCTAGGTTAGTTTCCATAACGTATCATCGAAATATTCGACACAACCACAAAATTAAACATCAGAATTATTGTCCAAGTAAATCCATGTAATCCTTCGTGAAAAATTCGTTACTACTGTGTTTTTGAGATAATGGAAAAAACCTAGATTGCACCTCCGGGATTTTCACGATTCCTAATTATATTAATTTTAACATCCATAACAAAATAACCTCCATTTGAAAGTGCTCGACAGCAATGGTTTAGCTTTACAATTTATAAGATGCTCTTACTTTGTAGCTGCTCCTGATGAAGGAATTAAGAAATCCGAAAGCTCGAGTAAAAAAAAAAGAGTGAAACTTATGTTTTCGACTGCACCCCAAGAACCTCCAAATCAGATTAGAACCTAAACACTCGACCACATACTTACCCACCCTATATGTTCAATCAAATTCCATATTTTCCTACTTTGTACACGAGTCCCTGCAATTGGATACGATTCTATAAATGTTCTGTAAGGATCATGACATTTTCGTTCACAGGGTAGCCCACATAAACATTCTAGTCAGATATTTCCCTCAGTTGTTTGTCAGAAAAAAGCAGATATTGTGAAACAACTAAAAGTCCGTCGCATTTATTTACAGACATCATGCATATATGTCCACCTTGAAGACCCTAGTTCACGTTTTCCGTTCGTGGTAACTCTCTATAGGGACACTCCAGTATATTGCAACATTAAAAAACAGGATAGACTCTTTGTTATTCTTCGTTCGAAAGCTTAAAAGGTAGCAGTGACATACGATTCGGTTGAATACCGAAAACCACTCAATCCAATATATCACCTGTAATTCCCCGAACCCCTCTGTACATTCCCTCCGCAAATATTTGTACTGGGGCAAGACCACAAAATCCCAAACCTCTCTACTCGCTAACCGGAATCAAAATCTTCTTCGGCTCTACCACACGGTAGTAAAAGACGGATGAGTTAAATGTCCTACAACGAGGCAACTGAAAGTGTAATGCATAAATTACGACCAGATTAAGAAGGGTACACAAGATGAATGAGGTCACCAATTCCATCAGGCAAATTTAATTATTCTGGACCTTCCGTAGCAGCTTACATACGCGGTTGACTCATTTCACTATCTACCATCGGATTATCGGAGTGATAAATTCGCGGAATGCAACATTGTCTACCATAGTTTCTTCTTGAGCTATTACTCACGTCGAGAAGAAAGTCCTATAAAAAGGATAAAACAATACCGGATTTAAAGTGAGATCTATAGCTTGCGATTTAAAATTGATGTATTTATGGTGATGCTTGCTGATAACTTTTCTTTCGTAAGCTAGATTATCTCCGCAAAGTTGAAATATCTATATTCTGGGTGGCACTTAGTAATAATGAATTTATTGCATCTAGTTTTTGTGTAATTCTTTAAATTTAGGTCATTCGTGAAATTCTCGGAAACATAAAAATTAGAAGAGAATTTAAAAAACTAATAATTTCTTGCGCCTCTAGGATGTCTTATGCAGCTAAAAATACACTAGGGTTGCTCCTAGTGAGCTGACCGATCTTCTCTCGAGCTATGACGATGGACAGTTTCCTCTGGCATCGTTCCTGGACTTGACAAAAGCATTTGATTGTGCTGACTATAATACCACAGAGAAAATCAGAAGGATATGGCATCAGAGACAACCAACTGAAACTATTACAAAGTTACCTAAAGAATAGAACACAAAAAGTCATAATAACAATCAATAATATTACGTATATGTCCTCAAAAGAAGAAGTCACAATGGGAGAGATTCAAGGGCCTTGGATACTCGTACCTTTTCTCTTCATATAGCCTATATCAATTACTTTTCGTCTGCATTGGTAGCTTACCTATCCAAGAGATCATAACGCAATGCAAAATCAACACCACGATTTATGCAGAAGATACTCACATCCAGGCATCTGCAGAAGATATACCTACAGTTCACATAATGCTAATATCATCTTTAGCAAAATCGAAAACTGGTGTGTAGAAAATAGACTAATCTTGAACACATAGAAAACAGAATGTAACTTCTTCAAAATGTAACTTCAGAGAGAACGAAATACACAATTCCTGACTGCGCAACATTGGGTAACATAAATACACCACCAGCTGAAGAAGTCATATCGAATCTGGCTGGACAATAACATGAAATGGAAGGCATATTTGGAAAATTTGAATAAAGATTAAATTCAGTAATTTATACACTCAATGTTATGAAACATGATGTTCGAGAAAAGGAGTTGAAAATACTGTACTTCAATTTTCAATCACTGGTATCTTACGGTATTATATTCTAGGGAAATAGCACACTACATAACAGAATATTTCTGACGCAAAAGCGAGCCATCAGAGCTATGTACCAAATGAAATATCGAGATAAATGCAGAGGTGTTTTCAGAAGCGAAGGTATATTAACATTCACAGTAACTTATGTCCTTCGATGCTCACTTTTCCTTCTCAGCAACCATGAATTTTTTGAACCTTACAGAAATCACAACTACACTAGGAGAACATACTCATACTTGTACTCTAGAAGACATTTATCTCTCAAAAAAGTAGTTCAGAATAAATGTGTATGGAGATCTATAACAACCTACCCAAGAACTTCCTTAGTATAAGTGACATCAAAGTATTTAACAATAAACTTGTCAACTTCCTTCTAAATAGTGAACCATACAACCTAGATGAACATTTCCAAAATTGCAGAGATCTTTCTACAAATTTTTCTTTGAGTGAGGATCATATTTGACCTGTCTCTTTGTATATTACAATGACTGAAGAGGAATCAATGAATTATTTTATTATTATTATTATTATCACATCCCTTGCTACTAGTACCTCTTGCTGATATGCCGATACAGTTTGTGGAGGAGTGAATACAAAAAACTTCTTTCTATTATGATATAGACGTGTTCAATAGGTGAAAGATTAGAAGATTTATGAAAGAAGTCGAATTGATCATCTTTGCAAGAGGTCGACGTAATTCTGGTCATGTGTGGTCCGCATCTTTTTAGGAATGTGGATACGTCAGGGTCCATATAAGGCAGAACATGTGATTTCTCCACCTGTATATAATACCGGCCACATACGTTACAGTCTACGGAGAGGTTGACATGCGCAAGTCTACCTGCACGATACAACCAGTGAGTGTATTGGAACAGACCTGTGCATTGTGCAGGCTCTCCGACCTGCACAGGCAACCGCAGAAGAAGCAACATTCGATTCTTTCTCGAAGCACTCTACGGTGAACCTGAGCATGTATGCGAGACCTCCGACTATCCCATTCATGTAACAACGTCAGGCCTGAAACCTGCACAGGTCAGTATGTGGCCAGACAATGCACGATGGTTATTTTGACTGCTTCCGTAAGCCATAGCTTCCATTCCATTCCATCATTCCAGAAGTATAGCGCACATGTCTTTCAACATAAAATTTAGGATTTCGTCCTAACTCTGACAGCTAGGTATCGCGGTGATTGACGTGAATGGAGCAGAGAGCCGATGTGCTTTTGGTGTTCATTTTATACAAAATAATCGTCGTGCTTCATATTCAACCATGTCAGCAAGATAATGTGGAGCCACATATATGCAGTATGAGGTTGGCTTATTTTAAAGACAATAGAGACGATTTATTTCCTTGGCCCCCCTAGATCTACTGATCTACCATCAATAGAATAGGTTTATGATTTCATGGGAAAATGATTTTTCTGTTCACCCAATTCTCAAAAGACTCTTGCGGCACTTACGCACGAGCAACAAGTAGCCTGGTATGAGGTACCTCGAGGGATAATCGATCATTTCAGTAGGAGCCTGAGTGTATAATATCACTTCGTATGTATGACGAACACATAATTCATTCTTTCTTACTACATAATGGATAAAATTCGGTGACAAATGTGTACTCCCATGAATATGAGTCGCAACAAGAGAGGCAATATTTATGTTTATCGCTGCTTGATGTCATATATTCAAACCCTCATAGCCTCGGATCTACATCTCTATAAAATGAGACTGATATACTGATGAAATGCGGTGAGTTCAATTCCTCTAGCTTTTAAATTGTGGGTTTTACCAATAACTGAAATTAGTTGATTTTAACTCTGACTCATTCACTTATCATCAACACCTTTTAACTACTTTCTGAATCTCCATAATGCAGATTATTATCGGGTAGACGAAAATTGTGATATATGAACTTATAGTTGCTAACCCTTAAAGATGAAAAAAATTAAAAGCACATTATACGGTTGTCTTTTTTCGAGAAACTCATAATGTCATCAACTGCATTCTCCTGTTTCCGAGTTCTATAGGTTTTTTTTTGGGTTTCCACTCCCAATATCTGGAACAGAATTTTACAAAAGTATCGAAACACAAAAAATCGAAACGAAATGAGTCTGAAAATTTTCTCTATTGAATGTTGGTGGAGTCAGATTTGTACTCTGAAACGTTACAGTTAGTTTTGTTGATCGTTTGCTTTGTTCCGGTATTGTTCATTAGGCAAACCTTTTCCTTTGAAATATCCCTTGACAAATAGTTCAATCCTGCAATCCGCAAGTGCGTTTTCTATGAGAAACAATTTTTATTTAACTTTCAATAATTCGGTTTCAGTTATTGCTTTCATTCACCTCGTATAAAATCATAGATTTTCATCGCCACAAGTCGAATGATTTGTTTGAACGATTGCTTGCTGAGCCCATACTTGGTTCAAAATTGTCAGCGATCCTCGACATTTGAGATGAGTAGCGCATAACACAAATAGTGCTTAATCCTATCGTAGTCACAAACATTCCGCCACTAAATTGTCAGGTTTGTTTAAGGAGCTACAATAATCTCCGACGTCCTCGATGGCTGAAATGTGACATGCAAATTTTATTTGCACATAAACGACATAAACAACAAAACTGTGACCCACCAATTAACAGAAAAGTATTGCGGTCGTAAATAAAACAAATGCAACAATATACTTTCCAAAGTCCTGGAAGTCCGTTGAACTTTTCTGTCTCACCATAACATCAAAAACAACGGAAGCATTCTGAAGTATCCTCATTCATCAAAATTATCTTAAGAAAATATCTTTCGCCATTGATATCTCACGATATACTTTTTTTTTAAAGTTCCACACCTTGAATGACAAAATAAAATTATATTAACTGGCATATAAAGATTGAATTCGACACTCAGACTTCAGAGTAACAAACAACATAGAGGTAGCATACGTCATATTCAGAATGTGATACAAAATTTGATACTTTGACCGTAATCAAAACAAACTCGTTAACAAAGCAGTTTTCAACCAGTGATACGAAATTTCAGTAAATTCACGGGATTCTCCACAAACAACTCACTTCTTACGTCCCATAAAAAATTGGAGTATTGTAATCGTTCAAAAAATATTGAAGTAAACATCTGGAAATATCTGAAAACTCCATAGAAACTCATGGAGTTGTTTAAATTTCAATATTCAACCGAGAATTATTAAAATTAATATTTTTTATTTCATTCAATATACAATTACAATAAGATAATATCATTGCGCCCTTTCAAATATATCACAATCTGACTACGTCGACAAAAGGATGTTGCGGACACCCAAAAACTGCGTACAGTCCCTCTATGTTGTTTCTTACTTTGAGGGGCGAAACTTCAGAAAACGGTAACACAAAAACAAATACTACAAAATCATAATGTTTAATCTTATATTTTCCGTTTTCAAATTATTAATAGCCACTATTCTATATTATTTTTTAAAATGTTATACCAGCCTATATCTACAAAAACGACAGAAATAGACATGAAACTAGCTATAGGGTATTTATACCAGCTACCCTACGTTTCTCCAGTAATGAACACACCAGTTAACAACTACAACAGGTATATGTTCAGGTTCCAATAAACCAACAATTTTTCTATTAAAAAAACCAACAAGGTAACAAGTTACATGTCTTTTAATCTTGTCGCTTATGATACTGCTTCAACCCGGGTCACACCCTAAGCCTCTTTCAGCCCTACTTGCGCACGCTAGAGTATGAACGATCTCTACCGAAGTACACTGTTCCTATTTCCGATTTCTAACACTAGCGAAAAGTTTTTCAGATGCTTGTAATGTAGGCAATATAGTTCTACTATATTGCCTTCAGTTCCACACCTTCTTCTATCTTCGATAAATTAAATGATGCAACAGTTACTTTCAAAAAATCTTTATAACTTGAAGAATTAGATAACAGTTGATAATGACTCTATAAACTTTCGTTTCATATCGAAATCAAATAGCCATGAAGCATATACATCGAAAAAACACCATCATCTCAGACGTGTGATTAGAAATTGGCCTCATAATTAAATCAACCTGAACAAGTTTCGACAAAATTTGGTCTTTTTGAAAATCACTACTCTGTTATTATCGATAATTGCATAAACACTACCTTGATGGTTAAAATAACAGGAACAGAACATAACAAAACGAAACTTACAATACTACATCATTATCCTTTGAACAACAATTTTTAGGGTGTCAACCCTATGAATAGAAAAATTAAATCTGTCATACGTAATCGCAACAAAATGTTCCAGGATATACCACGCCAATCCTCATCACAATAAGAAATCCTTAATTGCCATACCCATAAAATATAATACAGAGCATTAATCACACAAAAGAAGATTGAAATATCCATCTGCTATAATAACAAATTTGACAAACATGTGCAGCTTCTCTATTGAAAAGTGGGACCCAGAATTAATGTGCATTTTTTAGACTGTCGCCCCGCAACAAAGCGGTATTGGGTTTCAATCTTTGGTTTATTTATTTATTTTTAGCGGTCGCAAGGGCGCCGTATAGAAAAGTCCCTTTCCTATATCGAAGGTTTCAGCCTACGAACCCCGTCCTTTGTGTACTGGAAGATACGAAAAAGGTTGTACGAGGCCTATGTTTAGAAGATAGCCAGGGTTGAATTCAGTTATTTCTGTCGCAGGCTTCATTCATTTATCTGTGAACATGGCAGATGGTCTACTAGAATGCGGTGATAAAATTGAGTTCTCAATAAAGAGGAGAAAAGTTTCATTGTGTCATTGAATTAAGTTGGTAATAATTTTTATGGATATTTTATGGGGAGTTAGAATTATTTTTCCGGGTGGTTTAGGTTTTTGCTCAGAAAAAAATTATTAAAATTTAATTGAGATAAATTTTTATAGAAATCGCCCTTGCGGATTGAGGACCTCCTTCATCAGACAACTAAGCGAACATTTGCAGAATTATTGTTTGATGTAATCAGATAAAGACTTTGAAACGTTACAGTTCGCTTCGTTGGTCGTATTCATTTCTGCGCCCATGTTCTAGGAGAACAGCGTGCTATCGTTTTGTCCAAATGTCTGTAACTTTCGAATTTTGAGCCGAAAATGGTCTCAAACGAATAGGTTGGACTCACTGATGACGAATTCGGCATCAAAATCGATTCTGTCCGGCCGGCCGTATACACGATTACGGTCGTACGGAGACTCCTATCGACCTGAAACTTCCAGGGTAGATTGCGCATCCGAATGCCGCGGGTAAGTTCGTTAATGGGCCAAATCGACCAAATAGTTCGACACAATCGATAAAAATAGTTATAGTAGTTTGAAATTTCGAGCTTATTTCCCTCAGATTTCAGAAACTGCAGAAGCTATTAGATTGGAACTTGGCAGTTAGTTGGAGCATAACGACGCGCAACTTTGAGCTAAACGTCGTTCAAATCTTATGATCACTCAACTCAAAAATATTTTTTTTCAAAATTTTTTTCGAAAAATTTCTATTTTCTGAAACTATAGTTCATATTCAAAAACAATTTCAGTTATACCTTGAGCTTCATATTTCACAGCAGTGTACCAAATTTCAGTTTGATACGGCTATTTGTTTGGATATATTGGGAAAAAATATGAAGAATTTCGTTGTTTTCTTCTCGATCTTGTTGTTTTTTTCGCTGTAACTCAAGAAATACTGATTCAATCTCGATGAAACTTTGCAGCTAGTTCAAAGATGCTGCAGGATAATATTGTGCAAAATCTTATGATATCGTGTCATTAGAACGAGTCGAATATTCAATATTCTGTTATCTTTTCATCAAATTATCCTCATTTAATTCTGTATGAACCTTCAAACTGTCATTTTTCGATGAAGTACTAGATTTCAATTCGATCTTGTCTGTATTTTTGGAAATATTGGGATAATGAAATTTTGAATGGTTATATCTGCGGAATCATTGGGTGGATTTTATCCATTCACGAATTCGGCCCTCGTTTCTTTCGGAAGTTATTGTGTATACGGTCGGCCGTTAGCATGCTTTATATTCAACTGCAATTTGATTCTTTTGAATACCTTATAATTACATGATATGCAAATTACTGGTCGATACATAATTTCTTTCACAGTTCCACATATATTTTCCGTTTGAGATTGGCTATTTATGTCCAATTCAAACATATCATAATATCTTTCAATCGAGAATGGATCAATATCTTTGTCATCAATTGTCAAGTATAATTATAATTTTTAAATTTCAAGGTATTTATTCAGAGGTCCTTACCTTTCAGATCATAGGTTATACATAATTTATACATGGGTCATAAGTTCATTCAAATGGATAATTATCAAGCATTATGTTTTCTGAATAACCTAATGAAATACTGAAATTTAATTCTTTCGTTTAGTTAGTGGATCCTGATTGATTTGGATATTTTTTATATTTTTGGTTGATTCGCAATGTTTGATGCCTGGATTTATATTAATTAATTGCATATTATGACAATGAATGATTGAATTAGAAAAAGTCATGTTTATTGATAACTTGTTTTTACGTTATTATAAATCATTCAGAAAAAACTATGACTTTAAGTTGGCAACAGTAGTAGTGGTCTGCAGTTGAGGGCAGCACTAATCGCGAAAGGTAATGAAAAGATTCCAATGGCTTGAACACAGTGTTTTCACGAGATTTACCGTTCTGTGTTCCAAACGAAAGCACAAACAAATATATCGAAATGCAAAAACTCTTCCCCTGTCAAACATGGTGATGCTTTTGATGTTTCCGAAGTCGAGGCATATTGTTGCTTAACCCTGACTCAAAACAAGTCGACTGACAGGCATGGACCGCTTTCTTCACAAAAACACTGCAAATTTTACACAAAGGTTTATTATTTTTTTAGTTAAATGACCCAATATGCCAATGATAACTCAAACAACTCAGAACCGAATTCTATGACTCATTTTCGACATCATTGGAAATTTGCAGCGTTTTTTTTTTATAACTCAGAAACCACTTGTCGGAAATCATCTGGGTAAAATTTTTTAGTTGTGCAACAGTAATCAACGTTTAAAATTTCATGAAAATTGGGTGAGGTTTCGAGAAATAATTTTTTTCCCCCAACCCACCAGTTAGAGCCCTTAGGGTACACCGATCCTGCTGAAAAGCTTGAAGGATCAATCCCTAGTGATACACGATTTTTTCACCAATTTTCAAGGATTTCTGTTCTGTACTTCCAGAGAAAAGCCCCGGACAACAGACGGCGGACGGACGGACTTTTTTTTATTCGTTTATTCAAATCTACATACTCAAAAATGTAAACTGTGAAATTTTCAGGGGGGGCTTAAAATTTTTTTTGGTTGGTCGATCACTGAGGTTTATTATTTGATTTTATCAAATAAATAAACCAAAAACGCTGAAAAAAAACAGAAACGTTGATTTCGCCATCATAGCAAAGTTATTCCTTCTGGATGTAACGTTTTTGATCTCACTGAGTATATTTGTTGATTGAAAGATAAAATCCATTCATTGGATAACCATTAGCTTCCATTTAATATCCATCGCATTTCTTGGTGATACCCAACGACATCCAATCCAAAAATTTCAGGTACACTGTCGATCCCTAATGGAATTCGTCCCTGCGACAAAGGAGAATGTCCGTCATTGTATCCTTGCTACAGCACAATGCCAAGGAGGTTTGACAAAACCGCATATAATTTCGTCCTGCTCACGGATCAAAATCCCAATGAACCATGAAAATTTCATTCCTTTTGTGGGGTTCATTTTAAACGTATTAGAAAACTGGTGACTTCCTTTGTACTCCGCCTATTTCTTTTGCGGGCATCACTTTCAGACATAAATTCTCCAGAACAAATAGGATACTAATGACTTTTGCGGCTTTTAGTATGGGACCGCAGATTTTGTTCAGAATGCTCACAGGGAAATTATGTGAATATAACCTCCAGGACCTAGTGACCTATAAAATATGATCCTCTTATATTATATTTCTCATTCGGCCAATTCGAGGATTGCCTTTGTTTCAGTTTGCTATTTTCTTTGTAGAATTCTTCTTTTATGTAATATCAGACAGTTTTTCGGCTATGGAAAACACTTTCGGAGGATTTTAATTTAGGAACATTAACAATATTTCGGAAATGGTTGGAATTTTTTGCTACGCGAAGTAGATATCAAGTTTTATGTTTCAATAGGAATAATCTGTCTGTGTTTGGTCTCTTCAGAAAGTTAGTGTTATATTCCGTTATTGACATGCAATTGTAAGTTATAACCGCAGAAATATTTCGTCAAAGTCCCCAGATATATTTACATATAATTGTATTACAATTTCATTGTAGAAGCCAAGAATCGATGGACATGTTATCAGTTCGCTGTACCAAATGAGCTTTCCTATTAATTCACAGAAAGGAAAATTCATTGAATCCCAAGTTGAATTCCATGAAAACTTGTGCGATTTATAGTTTCAATGTTTTCAGTCGAAACAATGCCTCCCAAATATTGAATATTTACTGGAGTTCAGGTTGGAAAACATTTCCAAATTCATCAATTGATTATATCATGAAACCCATCACATGTATCAACTTTTATCTATGTCATCCAAGATTAATTATCACAAAGCTTTTTCAATTGAATTAATAATTGAGAAAAAATATTCCCGCCTAATTTTATTTAGACTACTTTTACCTTTTGCGTGCCAACAATCAGAGCTGCAGGAAAAGAATACCTTAGTTTCTTGAAAGTAACTCAGTTACTTTGAAGTATCTAAGTTACTGAAACTTAATTCTCTTATTGTTTTGGATCTCTCTTAGATTTTATTTATAAGAATCTTGTTTCTGGTATCTTGTCAAGGTATCTTAGATACCAAAATGTATCTCTGGTAGCAATAAGCATCTTAGATACCCTCAAGTATCTCAGATAGAGAAAACGATGTTAGACACCGAAAAGTATATTATAGATCCCGCGAGAGATCTCAGTAGTTTCTGGCAGATTTTTTTGCATTTTACTGTAGGTATGCTGTTGTTTTGTTCTGGGGAACAGTGTGCTTTCGTTTTGTCCAAATATTTCTACTTTCTGAATTTTTCTCGAAAATTGTCTCAAACGACTAGGTTGGACACACTGACGAATGCAATGTCAAAATTGATTCTGTCCGGCCAGCCATCCCTTGCATTTCAAAATACGGTGTAAAGTTCGTTAATGAGCAAAATCGTCCAAACGGTTGCGAAGTTACTGCCACTTCAAATATTGAGGTTATTTCTCTGATATTTCATTAACTATTGAAGCGATTGTAGCATAACGATGCGCAACTTTGAGCGAAATTCTGTTGAAATCGTACTGCTAGTAAATGAAAAAAAAATTTCAAAATTCATTTTCGAAAAATTCGGATTCATATTATATCAGGAAAAAACATGTCAAATGTCAACTAGATAATTATAAGTAGGTTTGGGGATTAATTACGAAAGTCAAATTCGTGAATGGGTGAAACCTGTGAAATATTTCCGTAGAAATACCCATTCAAAATGTTATTTTCCCAATATTTCCAAAAAACATATGATTGAACTGAAATCTATTGCTTGATTGAATAATGACAGATTGCAGAAGTTCGCGAGGATAAGACTATAACCAAGATGGGCCAAAAAAGACAACAGAAAACTACACGTCATTCTTTTTTTTCCAAAATCTAAAGCAGAAATATTGAAAATAAAATGAAATCAATATTTATAAATAATGCCCCTGTGTACTTTGTGAGGTATATGGACTATTTTCAAGGATCGTTTACTTGAGGCAATGTTGCCTAATAATTCGGTGATAATAAAACAATATACCTTATTACAGAGTATGAATGTAATATTTCGGAGGCTATATTTGATAGTTGAAGAGAAACCAAATAAAACTTCGAAGTAAAATGCAATATTATCCCAAGTATTATTCAATCGATGCAATTTGTGGTTGCCTGTACTTTTATTTTCTTTTCTCTGATATCACTTGTCCAGGTTTCAGAAGCATTTTCGTATCGATAATTTTTTCGTATTGTAGGAGATATCCCTCTCATGCATCAATATAAATATTGAATACTATACAGAAAAAGTCCACAAGTCCACTCCAACTGCTTCACTGACATTCTCCCACATAAAAATAACACAGACGACTCCTAATCAAGAATCCAAACAATTCTCGGACATGCTGTATCATATCCTTTGGTCAAGATCTTCATCCGCCCCTATGCCCAATACCAGCACTGATTTAATCGATGAATAGTCTGCTCCGCTCAATCATTCCCCCTATTATAAGAAATTAATCATCCGATATGAAATTTCGTCCCAAATCAGAACGCTATGTGGATAAAAACTTGCCCTGTCATTTTTTGATTGTGGAATAGAACAGGCAGTCCTTATTCTTATGATTGATTGTTACTTTAACCAGCATCCCGTCGTCACAAACAGCCGTGCGACGCGTTATAAGATGTGGTTTTGACCTATCTCATGTCGGGTAACACTGAAGGATGGAGACGAAAAAACAGGATAAATTGGAAAATTCAACCGGCATCATTTGTTAAAGCTGGTAAGTGTTCAGATTGGATGATTGGAAAATCTGATTTATTTTGAAAATGGCAAGTCAATTCCATGTTAGTCTTTGAGTACATTAACTTCAACTCATCAAATTAACTATTTTTTTCCTTAACCATTTTTAGGTTCGGATCAAGTTAAAACATTCAAAAATTCCCCTATCTGCTAATGCATATGATTCCTTAATTTCAATCAATTTTAAAGTTCGGCGCAAATAATAAAAAGATATAATCATTCAAATATTTCTCAATATGCTAATGCACTAGTTCCTGCACAGTTATTATTAGTTCAAAGCAGATTCTCTTAAGGTAATCTGTGTTCCACAATATCCAATCCATTGCTTGAAATTCGAAAGAACGTGATTGAAAAATCTAATTTGTGAACAAAAAACTTATGATGCGGTATTATTGTAACGAAAATATTTCACTACAATTGATCACTTCCACCTGACATTCGAGCAATATATTCTTGTTTTTACCAGAACTCTTTGGCAGGTCTAGTCCATAGTCCTGGAGACAAAGTCTCCAAGTCTATGGTTTAGTCACAAAATATATAAATAACTATGTGTATTCTGTGGCTCGGATGAACGTGCGAGGCCCTAGCTAGTTCAAGTACGAATCTACAAAAATAGCGAAACTACTCAAAGTTTATCAGGTTTTATAACATTCAACGTTGAATATCTGAGAAATGGTGCATTTCATGAGAAAATATAGAGAATATTCAAGTATTTCAAAAACAATTCATGGTTCTTATAATAACTTATAATAAGCTTTATCTACATTATTTATGCTAAGTTCTTATAGTCAGGGCTGGGCAGTATTTCAATTACCTGTAATTGAAATACGTATTTGAAATCCAAATACGTATTTTGTATTTGTATTTCAATTACTTCTTGAAAATGTATTTTGTAATTGGTATTTCAAATACATAACGCTGAAGTATTTTGTATTTTGTATTTCGATACTTTTGTTTTCGAAATCATAGCAATCATATTTTCGGCAAATGGAAAGGAAGAAAAGGTCATCATGGAGTTAGAGTTAGTCAACTTCTAAAAACGATAAGAGCAAAGAGCTTACCATCCTTGAACACTATCCTAACATAAAAAATGTGTTAATACAATATAACACAAGTTTGTGCCCATCAGGACCTGTAGGAAGATTGTTTTCTTCAGCAGGTTTTATTCATTCCCCAACAAGAGGCTGTTTGTCTGATACTACATTTAAAAATCTTGTGTTCCTGAAAGGAAATTTTTTATTTAGCGATAAAATAGCTGAGCTGAATTAGTTGTACTTTTTCCACATTTTGCTTAACACCTGGATGTATTTTGTAATTTGTATTTTGTATTTCAAATACAAATAGTTAAAATACTGTATTTTGTATTTTATATTTCAAATACCCGACTTAAGAGTATTTTGTATTTCAAATACCTGCGAGAAAGTATTTTGTAATTTGTATTTCAATTAAGCCAAGCATGTATTTTGCCCAGCCCTGCTTATAGTTTTATGTATAAAAAAGGTTTACCACTAGGAAACCGTTTAAATAAAGAAAAAGTGATCACTGAAGACTATGTGCCATAATCATAAAAAACTTCGCACCAGAATTTATTCCAGTTAAAATAAGCATGTCAAAGCTACAACAGAACGGCTGAATTTTTTGGAAATTTCAACAGCCTGTTACTGTTTACCACAAGTGGATCCGGAAAAATGCTAAATGAAAAAATGTTCTCTTTGTTGAGAGTTATATGTGGTTCGAATTAATGACCAACTTAAAGACTCACCTATTATACAGGGTGTCTATAAATAAATACGAAGGACTAAGTGACTTAATTTCTCGATGAGAATGACTAAAGGTACTTTGTATAATTTTTTCAACTATTTTTCATCGAGTACTCACGTCCCTGAGTCCTTCACATTAATTTTCAACTGTTTTGTGTGTATCTCATATTATGTGAAGGTACTCTGAGGCATCTCAAAAAGTATTGGAAGAAAACGATTAAATCTAGAAGAATTAATTCTGGATGAATTCGAAGCTGAGGTTCTTTTTTTGTTAAATCGAATAACCCGGTAAGAACGCTAGCGATAAAATACCATCAAAATGTTTCCATTCCAGCCCGTTTAATTAGAAATCAGAAATTCCATTCCATTATTTCGCAAAATTTCTAATTGTTAAAATATACCCAGATATTGCACAGGTCCAATTTTCCTCATTATTTTTATTATTCTGGGATTATCAGTAAATTAAGACGAACAACTTATTGATTCGTTCCTTCATTGCATTATTTATATTTGCGCAAATTCTGAATTAACAATGTATCCAAGTTTGTGTATAAAAAACTCATCTGAGTGTCTCGCACCCAAAAACGAAGCTAGCTATAGCCAATATAATTTGAGTATGCACTAATTTTCAAATTGGATATGAAATTCGTTTTCACGGATAAGATATAAGAGTGATTGCGAATAGATCCGAAATAAATAAGTGACTGTGGATATACAGTGCGCGTCAAAATTATGGAAGAAATTCATTTTCTCAGAAGAAAAATATTTGGCATTAAATCCTGAAAGGGGTCAATTTTTACCACTTTTACCAAATGTATATGCATTTTTGAAGAATAAATGTTGCACCCTGTGCAATCCCCATCAACCCTCTGAATTTTTCGAATAGGGAAAGTAGGTCATGTGGTACTTTCTTGGCAATGTCTTTGTATCTTCTTCACAGGCGTGCAGGAATTTTCAAGAAAAAAATGGTTTTTTTTTGATAAATTAGTTAGTTCAAAGAGGTTTCCAGTATGTGCACTTTGTCATGGCTCATTTACTTTGAGACGATGGTACCTGATGAAATTTGTCACCGGATGAAAGTCGACCCTTACAGTTTTGTTCGTGCACAACTTTCAACCCCTTTCAACCCCCTCGCGTGAAAAATTAGAATGTGTGAAACACTGCGCTTCAGTTATGATATTAATGTAAGTATATTATTAGTACGTTTCTGAAAACGTATCATCGTCTCAAAGTAAATGAGCCATGATAAAGTGCACATACTGAAAACCTCTTTGAACTAACTACTTTTTAAAAAAAAAAATTTTTCTTGAAAATTTCTGCATGCCTGTAAAGAAGATACGAAGACCTTGCCAAAAAAATACCACATAACCTACTTTCCCTATTCAAAAAATTTAGAGGGTTGATGGGGATGGCACAGGGTGCAACAAAAATCCTTCGAAAATGCATACAAATTTGGTAAAAGTAAAACAAAAAGTTTCAGGATTTTGTTGCCAAATATTTTACTTCTGAGAAAAAGAATTTGTTCCATAATTTTGACGCGCACTGTATTATTCACACATTATGCTGAGGAGATTATTGATACTTGTGTAATCTTTGCAGCATTTAATTTCTTAGGAAGCTGAAATCATTGAGCTTCACGAGAAATGAATGTTATATTTTCGAATCATTCTGGTTTAATCTTTGGATGGGAAATTTTTTCGAGTTAAAGAATTGATACTTCCAGTAATAATGTTCTTCAAAATGACTCAAATCTGAATGCCACACATTACATTGATTTAATGTTGTCAGCACGATATACTTCCTAGAATCCATGAATAATTTCACATCGCTGATCTTCCATCAAAGATTTATTGCCACTATTCCTTATTCATATCTGAATTTTCTCCTCAGCTGAAACGATCGTGCTACCACTGTTAAATCCTTATTGTTCTGTTATACTATCACGTTGAATTCGAAGCGATCCAGTCCATAAAACTCATTATTCTACACAATATGTCCGACGTATGTGAATAGAGACTGACACATAAATAACAAAAAATCATAAATTGACCAAGTAGATGTTATTACGACTTAATTCAACCCCCAATGAAATCAGCCGGCTGTCTCATAACTAATTCTATTTTAACAAATGATGGTGGCTGGTGAACCTTTTGGATCTATTATTTTTTTATGCCATTGGGCTCCCTGCAGAGAATGGGATGAAGCTTCTAAACGAGACAGCATGAAAAAGTCCCTGAGGTGCGATGTGGATGAAAATTTTGTAGCGACTGTTACAGGAAATGAGGTAGGTAGTGGATGGAAAATTTCTGCTACGAATAGACATTTAATTGCTTAGTTTTTCTACTTGCTATTACGCCTTAAAAAACCAAATCTTTCAATTGAGGGTACACATGTTGGTTGAAGGACATTTCAATATCTCAAAGAGAACTATTAGAAATTCAATAAAAATTATTAGTTACACAGGCTGATTCTAAATTAGACGTGAAACCTGAAGGAGATGTTATGTCTTATTTGCTATCGTTTGGGCCATATTTATTGGATAACAAAAATCAACTGTTTCCGAATTATTTGAGTTTTTCTATTTGGATCAAATTTAATTACAGTTTTGGGTCGTTTTCATCATACGAGGATATGATATGCATAAAAAAGCAAAACTAGCTGTGTTAGATGTTGAAAAAGGATTAGTATGATCACACCTGGAATTTCGACCCATTATAATTGATAACATATACATTATTTCTCATGCCGGACGTGCAAAAGGTTGCTCATAAAATAATCTGCTGAAACGGAAATTCATTCCAACACAACTTTCTAGGCAATGAAGAAGGAGAATGGCAAGTTTTAAAAATAATGTTATTGGCACACATAAATTGTGGTATTCGGAAATTTTGAAAATCACAAGAACTCAAATATATCGGAAACTGTTAATGTTTAGTTACCAATAAATATGGTTTAAACAAATGCAAATGAGTCATACTAACAGCTACTTGAAGGCTGACGTGTAATTCGGAATCACCCTGTATAAATCGTCAGGGATAGTTTCTTGACAAAATGTTGCCATAACAACAATATTGAAATAATAGGAACAATATAGATGCATAGAATACATATTTTATTTTGGGTCCGAAATGAGGTACAAATGTTGTCAAAATACGGCTTTGTTGTCCTACTTCAGTTTTCGCCGATAGATGCCGGCATAGGAAAATCTGCCATATATTAGTTGAGTTCCTATATTCCTGGCCAGTACTTGTCAGTAAATCTTGACAGTCGATTTCACTGGCACTGCTTTGGTAATTCTTTGTACCAGTACGAAGCGTTTCGGAGTTACTGATACTGGCCAGTATTGATTGCCAATATCGGAACGCAACAAATATCTGAAATATTCACAGAAGTTACCGACCTGTCATATCGAAACTAGTTAAATCAGAATTTCTTTCTCATATTCCGAGTTTGAACATACATTATTTTCAAGAATTTCCGAAAAAAAAAATGCATTTTGACGAATATAATGATTATTCATTTCATTCAGCCAGAATGAGGGTAATATCCTTCGTCTCTGAATACACAAGTCTGAAACTTGCTATTTTTGAATACCTGTTCATTACAAGAGGTATTTATTATCTCAATATTCTCTTCCAGAGTTTCGTTTTCAAAAATACCACAAGAAATCATTAGGAACGATAGATACTACGATTAATTTATCTGGTTTGAAATTCGTCTGATAAATTCGTATGAACATGAACAGCAAAGTGAAAATTCATATATCAATTTCAATAATAATCAACATAAACATTTCTTCGAAATATTTTCATAAGTATGAAATAAAATTCATAACTTTTGAGTTGAATATTTATTAATAGGTACATACAAAATTTATAGACCATATTTTTATGAAAGGAGATCCAAACTATCCAATAAAATCCATGAGTAATGTCAATCTCCCGTTCAGTTTTCACCGTGTTGTTTTGGCTTCTTGTATCCATACATGAAAGTGTTCTTACAATAAACCGCCTCATATTGATCCTTATTTCCTAATACATATTTCATATTATTAATGAGTAGATGTTCCACATTTGTTAAACCATCCTTATATATTAGAAAGAATCCATAATTTCAAATATCTGATTTATTTTTTGGGAAATAGTTTCATCAGATTATAGCTCAATTGATTTTATTCAGCGAAATTAATTGTATGGACTTGAAAAAGCCACCTTAGCGCCATCGTAGTTTACAGAGCCAAGTAGGACAATATTTGACAATTCTAGGACAGCGTTTAGGTTCCAAAATGTTAGTAGGTAATAGTAGGAAAGTGTCGACACCTGATATATTCTATGCATCTTGGGAACAATCAATAAATATAACTTTACCTTTCGGAAGTCTATATCTGAGTACTTCATTGGACGATGAATCGAAAACAAACGCAACTATTTTCTTGCAATATTTATGAATTCAAAGAATTTCCGTCAGATCGAAATTTTTGATGATCACAAAAACTGGCGTGAATATGCATTCACGCCAGTTCGAAAAAATATGGCCCATTTCATAGAACAGTTAAGAAACCATTTTCTCCATCCAACAAAATACCAGAAGAATCCTCAATTCTCATTCTGAAAAATACTGATTTTATTTTATTTTTATAGCTTCATTATTTATATTGAGAAGGAAAATCCGAAAAACTCTTATTGAGGGAACATACTCTACAATATACGCCATTGAAAACGAAAATAAGAATTTCCAAATTGCTTACAGCTTTTTTCGATGTTTTTGAATAAGTGTGGTTGTGGTTGTATATTCGAATCCATCAGAGCTTTTCACTTTTTGGTTGACAGTATTGAATTATTTGAACGAAATAAAATTGATGGTTCAAGTTCCCACTTACGATAAAATTTCATTTTCACACAATAATTTTGATTCCTTTTTATATTACAAATGGTTATAAATTTATCAAAATCATATAGAATTACACTTTTTTCTCGAGGCGAAAAGCACAAATTTCAAGGGTTCACTTGGGGCCTTGAAAGGAAGAAATTACAGGCCGTCGCCTTGAGCTTGGCAGACATTTGACATATTGTCTGCTATAAATATAATTTTTTTCGGATCGACTTCCAGGCAAAGTCAATTTAGAATTCTACCATTATATACTGTAAGAGTCGTCTAGATGGAAAGCGCTTAGATATAGATTGAGTTCATCTGTGCGAGTTGTGCAATATTATTTGAAATCGCTCCATGGCTTGTTCTAGAAAATCAGGATGTTTTTCGTAAATTGTCGAAATTTTAAATGATTTCAAATTCAGAAATACTCGAACGATTTTCATGATATTTGGTGCGATGGTGACGTTACAGATTTTAATTATCAGAAAAACATGCTGAAATATCCGGTGGGTAATGAGAAACTTTGATATTCAGCATGTTGTGTTAAGATTTGAAAATTTTTGAACTCGGATGAAGAAAGGGCTTGGAAAATATTTCCGAATTTATTAGATGGTACAAATTTCTATATTCGTTCCTTGGAGTCTCAAACGGGGAATTTTCTTAAAATGCTCATTCTCCCAGTCGAACGCAGGATCTTTTCGTGAATTAATTCCACAGTATTGAGCTCCACATGTTCTCTGCAAAATACCCTAAGTAAAACAAACAAAATGCATGCAAATATTCATTAATTATCAATAAATAACCCTATGTGAAATGTTCCGTAGTCCTTACGGCTGATCAGCTGAAACCCAAGTGTCAAGACACTGAATTATTTCTATCAAAAGTAAGTCTTAACGGTCTGTCATTTCGAAATGTTGTACTCGCCATATTTCCAAAAAAAACTAATCAAATCAGATTGAAGATGAAATTCCTTCAGACACATTTCACCGTGTATATTTTGAAAAGGTTGGGTCATAGTCATTTTCCTGTCAGATAACTACACAAAGTTGTCCTCTCCACGTAGAGGTCGAATTAATTACGTATTTTTCAAAGTTTGAATTCACTTTGGGAAATAATGAATTTGAGAATTATATTCAATTATTCCAAAGACCTGGGGAATGCTGAAGAAACTTTTTTCCCTTTTAATACTGGACATAATTCACTTATGTAAACATGGTTGGAAGTTTCAGTTATGCTTTATTCTTGTACGAAAATCAAGAATTGAGTGTTGAAATTTTCTGAAAAATAATGGGAAGAGTAGTCCGTTAGTTTGTGATAGTTCATTCGAAAAAAATAAAACTACCCGAAGAACCCTGCAGAAAAATTTCTAAACGAAAAGAGCTCCTCAGACGAACCTATGGAATTTCCTACTTTTCAAATTCTCAAGAAATAAGCCTACAGAAGACATTTAAATACCTAGTTGCACGACTTGAAATACTCCAGTATACAAATGTAATGAGTACTACGAAAGCTGTGTCACCTTGAAAGATGTAAACTAATCCATAAAGTTTTTGGGAATCAATATGAACGATACACTAAATTGGGATGAACATATTTCTAAACTAAGAGGCAGCTTAGCTTCAGTCTGATATCTGTTGGATAGCTTATTATAAATTATTGATTCCAACCTTTCAGGGTTACTTTCAGAAAAAGCAGATTTCAATTCTACATAGCACTGCCTGATACTTTGTCTACTTCTTCAAAACTACCTTCGGCATGTTTAGTTTCAAAGCGTGATGGTTAAATGTTGAGATTGAGAGTAGAAATTGGTATTGGCATTTGGCAACGTCTCTGAGAATTATTTTGACATTGCCGATATTTCATGGGTGCTAACCTGCGTCAGTTTTTTGTAAAAAAAAAACGTGATAGAATCATGGCCAACAGGGATAGTTTATAAAAGTGAATGCAATATAGATAAGGCATCATTATTCGTAAAATATCTTTTCGAATTGAAGAAGAACCTTTTGATAGCCATAATGAATCTGATTCCAGTTTCTGACTTTAATCGCCTTCTTAATCATCAATCAATATTGTATTCATTTTTCGAAAAAAGACCTGAAATCATAATCCTTATTCAGTACCAAGAAATATGATCATAGTATAGCAGAAACTTGGTTTATAGCCACTAAATAATACCCAACAAAACCTCTAATTTCTTGGTAATTCAAGTTCGAATGCACAACGTCTGCTTTTTTTTATTTCTTTTTATATGGATGGACCTCTGGCTTATGATTCACTGCGTATGTCTGCATTCCGGTCAGATGTATAATTCCGAATAATACCGTAATTACAGGTCATTCTTCACGAAATAAGCCCCAGTAAATGTGTTTCGACAAATTCTTAATCGTACGTTATTAAATATGAGTGATAAGGAACGGAACACGTTCCACATTAAATATCCATCAGGTTTTTATTTTACCCTCTGCATCGAGGCCCCCTCGGCCACAAAATACCTCTATGGGGCAGGTGTCCGCTCAAATCATCCCGTACCCGTCGTGCGACGGCAACGTAGGGCCTTCGAGCCTTTGTTGTATTTTCTTACGATGCAAATAAAAAGAATGGAAAGGAGCCAAACAATGTACCATTGAAATCAGTTGAACGGTCCAAGACTAGCTTTTGCTCGCTCGGCTGTAGTATGGAGTTCAAGCTTCATCTATCAAATTGTTTCGACAAAGGCTATTCAGATCGCCAGATGACCATATTGTGGTCTTAAAGACTTTCGACAATAACACAAAGAATGAATTTGCTACGATTCACTGAATTCGTACATATTATTGACTACCGAAGAATGTTGAAGTTAAACGTTATATTTGGTTTTCGATTTGGTGGCTGGGCGTTACTTCTCTTTTGTGGATTTTGTTGGCTGCGCCAGATATGAGCCTGTTCCTGGGTTTATTCATGAAAATTTTATGTCAAATATCCTTTTTTGCACGATAGAACGACTTTTGTTAGTTACTGCGTTTGTTCCTAGATCGGTGGATCACTTTTACTGGTTGCTTAAGTAAACAGAACAGTAAGGGAATCACTCACAGTTCTAGACTGAAAACAAAATCTGCCATTTTGGTTTATTATTTGATGAAATCAAGAACTAAACCTTAGTGATCGACAAAATAAAACCTAACCCTCCTGAAAATTACACAGTTTACATTTTGAAGTATGTAGATTAGAATGAACTTATAAAAAAAATTCCGTCCGTCCGCCGTCCACCGTCCACCATACGCCTTCCGTACTCCGGGTGTTTTCTCTGAAAGTACCGAACCGAAATCCGTGAAAATTGGTAGAAGAATCGTGTATTACTCGATATTAATCGTCCAACCTTTTTAGCAGGATCGGTGTACCGTAAGAGCTCAAAGCTGGGAGTAGGAGGGAAAAAAAATTAGTTCTCAAAAACTTACTTTTCATGAAATTCTCAACCTCGATTACTGTAGCATAGCTCAACCTGAAAATTTTCACCCGGATGATTGCTTCCCAGTAGTCCCTGAGTTAAAAAGAAAAACGCTGCAAATTTCCAAAAATCCTGATAATTAATCATCGCATTCGGTGCTAAGAGTGAAATTCAATAGAATAATCGGTTAACTTTTCATCCAGAATCATATATCTAAAGGGAAATGAAAAGATTGATTACCAAATATTCAACACATATCGAGAAATTTTCAACAGATTCGTTCATTATTTTATAAACACAATGTGCAAATGCCTCATCGATATTCTTAAGAATTTCAAATCGTAAGTAGTTTAAATTGAATATTTTTGGGTTTTCTCTCCCAATATCTGAAACTTAACTACTAAGATTCGGATGAAAGTTATTATTTATAGAAATCACCCTCCGGATTACGAGATTTAAGATTACATTTCTTCATGAAGCTTGATCATATCTTAAATAAAACTTAGATATTATTCATAAATCATTGGTTTTTCACAACACAAAAAACCAATTCCATGAAAAACATCATTTGAAACATTGAAATCTCAATAAATACTGTTGTATAACTGAATACCACTTTTACATGCAGAACGCGAATTGAGTAGCGTAATTTAAAATAATGAAGATTTCCAAAAAATTCGATTGATCGGAAGTTTCCATCAATTTTTGTTTGAGGTTTGCGTAGTACAATTATCGTTAACATGTGGATATCCGTTACTGGTTTCAATCTAAATCCAATATTTTTCGTACTGAGAGTTTGAAATAAGGGTGAATATAAAATATAATGGGTATAACAATTAAATACAAATTTTTCTGTATTACCTTTACATAATATCTTTCGATATTGATTTGATATATTACGATATACTTTTATGTCTTCGACGTACTACGTCATCAATGACAAAATTATTATATCAACTGGCATATAATGATCAAAGTAAAATCTTGAGAAAAGTGTAAAAAAATGAAATACAACCTAAAAACAATACTAGACACGATTTAGAATCATCAGTAGCATTTATTCTATATTATATATCAAAAACTCACCACGTGTTTCTTACGTACACTTCACTTCAACGGGAATAAGCAGGTTTAAGTCCATACGCATGCTTGTTAGAATTGTGCATAGAAACAATAATGCCACAGATTTTACTTACACCTTCTTCTTTCCTTGACAAATGAAATGCGGTAAAAAACATTTTTCAAAATCTTTATAACCTCAAAAATTAAATGACAGTTGCTATTGACCCTTGAAAACTATAAGTTTTCATTCAAATATTAAATTCAAAAAAGTCTACTTATTAAAGGCTATTGATACAACAATTAAATACAGAAAAATCTGTATTTAATTGTTGTATCAATAGCCTTTAACAAGTAGACTTTTTTGAATTTAATATATAATGGGTATGTATATGATAAAAAAATAGCAAGATATATGCAAAAAAAACAATTACAAACCGGAAAACTCATCAATTGTTGGTATTTATAGCGTTAGATTTTATCACCCAAGTCCGTTATTTTTCATATCCACCCTTATTTCAAAGTTTCTGTAAGAAAAATATTGGATATCGTTTCAATCCAGTGAAGGATATTCGCAGTTTGACGATTGATATACTACGCAAACCAAAATTCTGAAAAACCCGCAATCAACCGAATTTTCTGAAAATTTTAATACGAGACTTAAATGTGGATAAGGTCTACAAGGGAAACCACCCCACAAATTCTCATTCGAAATATTTTTTTTAATTATGCTACTCAATTAGCGTTCTGCATGTGGAAATGTTATTAAATTATACAAGAGAATTTATTGAGATTTCAATGTTTCACATGAATTTTTTTTAGGGAATTGGTTTTTGTGTTGTGAAAAACCAATGAGGTATGAATAATATATAAGTTTCATTCAAGATATCAATGGTATTGGGTTCTTCAACTGAAAAAATAATATACCATTGTGTAAAATTTGCAGCGTTTTTTACTTCTCATGAAGTTTTGTGAGAATTTCCCTAGTTTCTTTAATTTGAGAACACCACGAAATACTTCATTGATTCAACAAAAGACTACAAGACACGGTAGCTTAAGTTCATGGTCGCAAATTCCAAATAAAAATACCCTGAAACGGTATACCGAACCCCCACCGGGAAGAAGACATTCAAAAATGAGCCTCTACTAGTAACTCTGTCATTTTTACAACCAACTTATCATATCCAGCTAAGCTCGATTCAGCTGTATCACAACTAGTGACAACATCGTCAAACAAAAACATTTCCGATTATCTGAGGGCTTGGGAAGTCAAGTCGACTTTGACAGCTCAATTCTGAATTAGGGCTGGGAATCATGAATGAATGATTTGAATATTCGAATATTCATTGAATAATTATTCGAATAATTTGGATTTGCAATATTCAATGAATACTTTCTATTCATGAATACTCAATGAACACTTTTTATTCATGAATATTCAATGAATACTTTTTATTCATGAATACTCAATGAATACTTTTTATTCGTGATTATTCAATGAATACTTTTTATTCATGAATACTCAATGAATACTTTTTATTCATGAATACTCAATGAATACTTTTTATTCATGAATACTCAATGAATACTTTTTATTCATGAATACTTTTTATTCAATGAATACGTGACTATTCAATGAACAGTTGACTATTCACTATTTAACTGACTATTCAGGAATAATTAAAACAACTTCATGTGATTCACTACGAACCAATTCTTCGATATTCTGGATTCTGGAGTTTGCAACTTTCGAATTGGTACATATAAATAATATTTAAATACTGAATGACAAATCTATCATAATCAAGTATAATTTCAAGAATCTTTATATATTTTATGTATGCAATTTCTTAAAATATGTGTGGAACAGTTTCGGGAAATAATTTGTTGTCTAGGGATGGGACGGAGAAAATTTATTTTTTGGTAAAAATTGTTAATCCATACACTGAAGAAAGGTATAACATTGAAAAAAAATCATATATACATATATATTATATTTTATTGTAAACAGTGAATACAAATCATAACGAAATCCACAAGTTATTTATAGTAACCCTCATAATGTTAAAATTACTGAAAATTATAATGAAATCAATACACTTACACAATTTGAATTCAAACTATTCATTCTATCAATTTGTTCAATTGGGGTACATTATATACATTCTATTTCATTTAATAATAATACTGCTATTCATCTGAAGGAATAAAAATAGAATTGGGATTTCATCAATGAGAAATTATTAAAGTTGAATATTAGATTGGAAATATGAATAATATCAACACGTGATAATTGAATAATACTCGAAATTCATCTGGACACAATTAGAAATTAAATACAATGTTACAAATCTACACAAATTTGATTTTACAATTTGATATCCACATACCTAGATAGATTTGTTCCATGCTTGTTCTTGAAATGGTTCCATAGATTGCTTGTAGGTCCTTTGAACTTCGTATTGTAAGGGTATAGTTTACACTGAACCTGATCTTCATTTTTCAGAAAATATTTCCAAATATTACTTCTTTTCGACATTTTAATTTTGGATCTATCACTTTGACACCACAACTGCTTCAAAATTCAGAACAAACTGAAATATTGAGAGCTTTACAGAACTAATATTAAGAATTAGGATCTATAATACCGCTATATATAACGAATTGAGTACCAGGTCCCAACAAAGGTATTACTACTTCAATATACCCATGGGGTAGGGGTAGATTTACGGAACATTTGTTGGTTTTTCCAAACGAAAGTTTGATTATATGAGAATACGACCATTTCTTGGTAAAACCAGGGCACCCCCAACTTTCCAAGAATAACGAAATAGGCGAAACTCATAACTGTGTTCAGTATTACCTGTTCGTTAAATGGAGTACTTCTTTTGTATACCCATGGGTTAGATTTACGATTCAATTGTTGGATCTTCCATACCGAAATAGTTTTATCATTTATGTAACTGATAACTGTGTTCACTATTATCTGTCCGTTAAATAGATCTGTCAAATATTCATGAAATTTATGAAACTAGGAATGTAACTTGAACGGAGCTCGCCTACGCCATGGACTATTTTCTTTGGACTAATCTGAAAACTTTAATATGCTTCTGGAGTGACAACTGTAAATGAGCTAAGAGAGATTTGAAAATACTTGTAACAATTTGCTCAATGATAAACATTTTTCAGGAATCTCGACGAACCAACTGTTGATATTGATACACTCGCGTAAATAAATTGGAGTTTGAGGTAATCATTTTGAACAGTTACTTTGAGTGAATTTGTTTTGTTTTAAATGTTTGCTGTTGTTATTGCAGCTGTTTGTTTTTATTTTTATACCTACTGCAAACTAAAAAAATTTCGAGTCTATTCGACTGAATAACAAATAAAATGTCTGTACAACGTAAATTCCCAATAAATAAAAATTATTTACCCTCATTATCGACATCCGCAATATCGAAGAATTTGTTCGTAGTGAATCACATGAAGTTGTTTTAATTATTCCTGAATAGTCAGTTAAATAATCTTTCAAACTTTCAATCGTAATTTTACGAATGATGGATTACTCAACTAACCACTAATCAGCAGTCCTGAATAAATAAATATTTAGGAATAGTAACGAATATTCATGGATAAATGAACATCCAACTATTCGCTGCATATTGATCTATTCAGTGAATATTATTCTATACATGAATTAAAACTATTCACTGAATGGTAAACTATTCCCTGAATAGTCAACTATTCATTGAATAGTCAACTGTTCATTGAATAGTCAAGTATTCATTGAAAAGTCAAGTATTCATTGAAAAGTCAAGTATTCATTGAATAAAAAGTATCCATTGAGTATTCATGAATAAAAAGTATTCATTGAATAAAAAGTATTCATTGAGTATTCATGAATAAAAAGTATTCATTGAATATTCATGAATAAAAAGTATTCATTGAATAAAAAGTATTCATTGATTATTCATGAATAAAAAGTATTCATTGAATATTCATGAATAAAAAGTATTCATTGAGTATTCATGAATAAAAAGTATTCATTGAATAGTCATGAATAAAAAGTATTCATTGAATATTCATGAATAAAAAGTATTCATTGAATAATTCATGTGTTTGAATGAATTATTCGAATAATCGAATAAATTTTTGAATGAATATTCGAATACAAAAAAGCGAAAAAGTCCCAGCCCTATTCTGAATAGCGGACGGAAGGATGAAGACGAAAATATATGGGGCCAGATAAAAAAGATGAGCTAGGTCATATCTCTCTCGGCAGTTTTCACTCGTTTACAGACGAAGGAAGCGCCAAACATGTGAAAAATTATAAATTCATTTTTCATGTTTCCGTTTCGATGAATCATTGTAAATACTAGCTAATTGCTTTTTGCGCGCATATTCTGGGGAACGACATGTTATCGTTTTGTCCAATTGACTGTAATTTTCGAATTATGAGCCAAAATTGGTGTCAAACAGCTGGGCTGAATGACGAATCCGGTGCCGAAATCACGATAACGGAAGAACAGAGAACCTCAAACTATCAACTTGAAACTTTTAGCACAGGTTGACGAAATACGACGATTTTGTTTGTTGATGGACAAAATCAGCCAAACGGTTTGAGAGTAGTCAGTAGTCATTTGAAATTATGAGGTTATTTCCATGATATTTTAGGAATAACCTAAGGGATTGGATTGAAAGTTGGCAGTTGGTTAGAGCATATAACAGCACGAAACTTCTACCAAATTTTGAGGAGATCGTATTGCGAATATATAAAAAAAATTTCCGAAACTTACTTCAGAAATTTGTATTTTTTTTCGGCAATTATTCACCAGATGTGAAAAACGGTATGGTTATACCATGAGCTCTTTATTTCACAGTAGTGAACCAAATTTCAGTTTGATACGAATCAAATTTTCAGAGATATTGGAAAAAAATATGTGAAATTTTGTGGCTTTCTCCGCAGTATTGTAGGTTTTTCGGAACAACCATCATTCTGATTAAATTGCGATGAAACTTGGCAACTTCTTCGAAAAGGCTGGGGCTCAACTTGTGCAGAATTTCGTGATGATAACAATTGAAAAAAATCAATTCTGCGATTTTCTGATCATGTTATCCTCACAAAATTCTGCACTAACTTTCAAGTTATCATCTTTCAATGAAGCGAGGAATTTTAATTCGATCAAATTTCGACTTTGTAAAATATATATTGGTAAAACAAAATTGTGAGTGGGTATACCTGCAAAATCATTGGGTCGATATTAACTATTCACGAATTTGTCCTTACTGATTGTCTACAAATATCGTTTTGTTCGGGTGTTATTGTGTTAACGATTGGTTGTGTGTACGACGGTCTAATTCAAATCTAGTAAATTGACTGAAAATAATCGCTTGAAGTTTCACCGGATCTTTCCATCAAGTTTGGCTTTGGCAACGAATTTGTACAATCGCGGAAAAGCTGATGACTCCATGCCCGTATTTTTCTAGAATTTTTTATCTCTATTTTGCACTAATAATTTGCATAATATTATGAGTGAGAGAATTTTCATCGAAATATTCTATTGGAAATACAATTATTGTATTCAACAAATAAAACTGCCTCTGTAAAAATTTCGAGTATGAAGCAGAAACTATTTAGTAATTTTTTCTAGAAAGTGATTTTTCTAGAAATGATTCGATTCACCAAAAAGCATGGAAACACATGCAGGTCACTGAGTTCACTTCGATAAGAAAAGTGTAATTCTGTACGATGTTTCAATGAATAATGATTCAATTTACATATTAGTTATTTCAAAGAATCGACTGTGCTAGACCAACCAGAATTCGACTGTTTCAAAAGTTATATTTTTTTTCGTTTGAAAATCCACAGCACCTTTTAAAAGTTTAGGAGTTCAAATAAATATGGACTTTGGTTAATGTTAACTCAAGTATGATTTTCGTTAATTTTCCATCGAAATGTCACCCTGCCTTGTAAGAGATATCTAGAGAAATTCCCAGGGCTGGTGCTTTTGAGCAAGTAACAAGAGGAACAGTTATATTTTTGTCAGGAAATCAACTTTTTTACCCAATAAATTTCAATGATTAACCTAAATAAATGGGTAGCGAAAAATTGTTTTACTTCAGAAATACTGGTGAGAATCATTGTGAAATTTTCAAAATAAGGATTCACCTATAAACAATCTCATCGCATTCGAAATCCACTTTCTGTGATTCAAAAATATCACGTTCGAACTGTTTCAATGGACAATCAATAGAAGGCCAAATGCTAGATTAATTATTCGACATACAGGATGAACTGAAGTTATTAAGGGCCGTATTTATAGTTGCTCCTTGAGGCTTCCTTACTGAAGGCCGCCTTGAATTCGCTTTTCTATGCAAACAAATACAAGTTTGTTTGCATAGAAAAGCGAATTCAAGGCGACCTTCAGTAAGGAAGCCTCAAGGAACAACTATAAATACGGCCCTAAACTTCATGAAAATAATACAGTGGGAAACCTGAATTCAATGTTGCTGGCTCATGCTAGTCAACAATGTTTGTTTCATGCGACTCAAACCGTTTGATAAGTTCTATACATAAATACCCAACAACATTCTTATAGAATTTTGTTCGAGAACATACCTCCTGTGGTCGGTTCATTTTCATTTTACAAAAAATGTTCATTATCACAAAAATAGTTCACAAACATTAAAATGATGAACGTGTTGCTCTTGACATATCGCTTCAACTTCGATGAATTTATGAATTGAATTCTCAAGAGAACAGTCATCTAGGATATGTATTTATCGACGGTTTCCTGCTCACACATGCACAGACGGGCAAATTACAGTTTATTGCAGGTGTTAATTTGAAATTCTTGTCAATATGCGGAAGTAGTGTCTACCTTTAATTGATACTTTCCATTCATATTCATTTCTAAGGACTTGACTTGTAGTTTTTACTATAATGATGAGAATTAATGATTTTATTCTGTAGCATGTTCCCACAGAACCTCTTGAATTAATATAAATCAGTTAAGCTCTTTAAAATGCTTGAAAAGCACTGACGTGAGGGCAGGAACTTGTACGCGCTTGTTCAAATGCTTCGCCAAAACCGTCATCATTCATGTACGATTTGGCGATCTTCTTTTTATTTGATCCTCACCAAATATCACTCAAGCTATCATTTTTCAATTAAATTATAGATTCTCGATCCAATCTATATTTTGAGAATATTGGAAAATAGAAATTCGAATTGCTATATCTAGGAATTTTTTACTAATTTGGCTTTCGTAATTAAGTCTCAAACTTACTCTATGAATATAGAGTCCTACAAGTTGTGTCTTTTGAAGGTTATTGTGTTAACGGCTGATCTAACCACCTATCGTGAACATAATAACTGCTGAAATAATCAGTTTAGAGACTTGATAATAATTATAGAGCAGATTTGGAGTTCAATAATGAAGACCGAATACGCGAGGTGATAAAATCCACTCAATAATTTTGTTTTAATTGTTGTAATGGAAGGATCATCAAGAAATTTTGCATGAGTTGGCATATCGGCATCTGCTAAACAAATTTCATATTTCATCAGATCAAAAATTATATAATTATTTCGGAAATAACAACGATCCTGAGGAAATGCCCACGAAATTTGACATGATAACTCCATCAAACATGAATATTCGATCAAACTGAAATTTAAAACACTGTTGTACAATAACAAATTTTATTACGAGTTTATGAATTTTTTTCGAAAAAAATACAAGAAATCGAGGAAATGATCGAAAAATTCAAATAGCTACGAAATATTACAAATTGTCTGAAAATATATATCAGGTTAAACTGAAATATAAAAAACATTCCTGAATGTTGACTTGCTAAATTTAAAGAAATCTGATGGACAGTTTTTCAGAGACAGATGTATTTCAAAAAGAATTAGAAAAATTTTCGAAAAACTTTTTTGGGATTTTCTTGACACACATTTTTCTCTTATAATCCTGTGATATATTACGATTCGGTATTTCCGAAACAGCTACGAAGTTTCAATTCGACGGCTTCGGTATTTCTTGAGATATTGAGGAAATGATCACGAAATTTCAAACAACCAAAAAAACTTTCATATTTTCATCACATGATCTCCGAAAATCAATATCGAAATGTAGTTGAATTCGAAAGACTTATAAATTTTAAAATCTGTACCAAATTTCATCGTTATGTGATAAGTACCATCCGAAAAAACAAATTTTTTGAACAAGTCAGAGAAATTTTCGAAATTTTTTTATAATTTAATATGAATCCTCAAACTGTCCACATTTATACTTCTTCAGATATTGAGGAAGTAACCCCAAAATTTAAAATGGGCATAACTCACAGAGAACAAAATTCACAAAAATGTACCAAATGACTTGGAGAGAAAGCATGTGCACCCTCAGATAGAGGGTTCACATCAAACCTGATTACTCTTCGATGCCAAAACAAGAATAAATCACGGCAAAGTATATATTTATGTAAGTGGGATCATCTTCAAAAAGTTGAATTTCACAGAAGATAGTCCAAATTATTTCAACAAATTACATAATTACACAATATAAATTTTTGTATCTTATAACATTCCAAATTATTGTTAATAATAGGAATTGGTCCATGAAGAGCTCCAGCACTAATACTAACATAATCACGAGGATGAATATCGGTCAATAAATCAACAAATATTTATTTTTAATGCTAAAGATAAAACCAAAAGTCTATGATTTGAGTTGTCTTGATTGCAATAGCGCTTTTAAAGGTCGAACAGCAAGGACTTCCATAAAGTAGTTCAAAAAACATCCTGTCAAATATCGAAGAAATAACTTTGTTTATCTCAAACAAATATCAGAAATTTACTGCTTGTACCGAAAGAGAAGAAAATGAAAATTTTGAAATCATTATCGTTCCATATACACACAAATATCCGGCAGTGAAACGAATACCTGAGGAATTCCCCACTCGAAATAAACGTCATTGGACACCTCTTATTATGTCTTATAACATCTATTTGTATCTATAGGAGACTTCAGTCCCTGATGACCCCTCAATAAATCGATTCTAATCGTAAACGAAGTAATTTTTATTCCCATCATACCAACTAAGACTTAAACAATACACTGAGAGAAATGCAAGGGTTGATAATTAAGATATCTTTCTTTGGAACAGTTTTATTGATAATTAATAAGATTTATTAATTATTCGAAAATGTTATTCATAATTAGAAACTCTGGATTCTGAATTTATTTCTGAGAAACATTCGATTTATTTAGGCACTATTTATTTATAATAAGAAAAGTTTATCACTAGGAAATAAATGTTGTATCGAGAAGTAATGTTCGAAAAGATTATTAGCTATAAATAAACATTTACTTCCACAAATCAAAACTTATTTGAAATACAAACTGCAGTTATTTATGTCAAACAATTGTGCATTGAATTATGAATGATATAAAATTTATTAATAAATAATAATTATTGATTAGACACCAATAAGTGTATATTAACTCCTGGATCTTTATTTTACCGCGAATCCGACAACGTGAAGACACTTGTCGATTGCCACCTCTTCCTCGCCAAACCCCTTCAGGCTGCGAACCACGTAAATACTTGCATAACGCTTCGGTGGCGCGTTACTGTGGTAGTTTAGTTTGAGTGCTTTCAATTTACGAAACTGCGTGAAGAATATAGCTAGGTGAGTGGACTGAAAAAAATGGACTTCCAACATTTTTTGAGTGAAAATGATTTGATTTGATTTGGCTGATGTTGTTGAAGGTAAGGTCTAAATTTCATAAAAAGTTTTAAAAGTAAAATTGGCTCTCTCGGACTATGATGCTTTATGATTGAAATACGACGCATATTAGTTTTCTTCACACTCGTACACTTTTACCAAAGAAATATATATATATATATATATATATATAATATAAATATCGTTATTACAAATGGCATATATTTTAACTTTTTGTTGTTGACAAAATAAACACTGTCAATGAAATATAAAATAATCTCATCCAATTCAACAAAGGGAAAAATATTTAACATGCAGTAAATTTCGTGAAAATAGATTAAATAAGGTGAATTAATTTGCTTGAATTTTCCAATAGTAATCTTTCAATGTCAATTTTTGAACTCATATCATCGAATTCGAATTTAACGTATTGAGAGGTTGATCACAAACATTCATTTGAAATGAAAATTGACCTCTTCGACCTATTTTTCTACAAAATAGTGGGTATAAACTGAAGATATGAATTATATGAGTTACTTTTTATTTACTCACTCTGTATATTACCCTGATAGTATTTTATACATCATGAATTTTCCGCTTGTGAGATCAGAATGGGATGACGTTTGTATTGATTCAGGGAATGGTATATTGATAGTGTGGAATTATTAGAAGAATTTCTGAGGGATGATTCCTTCGAAAAATGGATTGTCAGACTTGGAGATTGTCATACTTGGAACATGGCTGTATGGAACACGTTGAGACATCCTGTATAGTCATGAATTGCCAAAGTTTGTTCATTTTTCGTTGAAGAATTTGCACTTCCAAGTTAATGTTCCTTCGTAGAAGTTGTCATAGAACTTGTTATTTCAATATCTTTTTTAATTCAGATATTTTACTTGAAGAAATAAATTTATGTTTAAACACCAATGTTAAGTTTCATATTAATATTATATTGATGTATAAATAAAGATTAAGTTCGCAATTATTTCTCTCATTTATTTTTGAGCGAATGCACCACCTCTTCAGTGACTTTATATAATATGTTCCTCAAATAACAACACTAGTTTAACTCATGATATTGATGATAGCGAATTTCAGCGAATCCTAATCTGAAATCAGCAATTTTCATCACAAAATTTTGAATACTTCAGTTCCTGTTGAATTGATCATATTTATTGGAAACATATACGTTTCTAGGGAAAAACATCAAATAACATTGATTTGTTGCTAATAACTCAATATTGAATGAAAAAATATCTTTCTTGACGACTACTAAACTCGTTGTTCAATGGAAATATATGAATAATTTTTATTCTTCCTATGAAACAAATATGTACGAAATCTAAATATATGTTTGTTCATTGTAACTCAAGATAAAATATATCAATCTATAAAGTTAAGAACTTTTTCATCTACGAATAAATCATTTATTCGGTGTGAATAAAATTAATTTTTAAATAATAAATAGTTATTTATGAAACTCAAATAAAAGCATTATTTATGGCAAATAAATATTCATTACGCCATATACGAATCAGGAGGTTATTTAATATTAATAAACTTCATTATATATAAATAAACTGTTCTCTCAGTGTACTATCTAAATTCTGTCAACATACCGAATCAGAGTTGGTATATTTCATCCTGTAAAATATGGACGAATTGCTCTCGGCAGATTTTACCACTTTCGAGAAAAAAATCTCTGTACGTTCATATACGCTAATTTAAAATGAAAAATTCATTGCAACTCCGCCCTGTTCGAATCAGGAATGTAAATATTAATGAACTTCAACCATGTCGTTGAAGGTGCGTATGTACGAGCACTCCATTTTCCATTTATCTATTACCCCGACAAAGAAACGAGCAGGCGATAACTTTGGCATTTGATTAATGGATGATGCATTTCGTTTTATAACAAGGAGTTATCCTGAATGTTTAATTCAACGCTCTCCTTACAACCCTTTTTTATTCCTATGCTGATTGCTTCGGTCTCGGTTCAAACTTAACTCTTCAGCAAGAAGGGAGACCTTTTGTTCTGGATCCGTTCTCGAAAGGGAGCAAATCAAACTTTTCAAACAATGCTCGCTTAGGGAAATGTTGGAGACTGACTATGTGAAAGACGAAATGTTATTCTCCCCATCAAAGATGTTGAGAATTGCGAATTTACAACTTGCAACTTCAAATATAAGTTTAGCTCATTTACATATTTGCAGATAGAGGAGCTCTCCTTGAAGTTATTTAATGTTTAATCTTCCCTTACAATTGTATAATTTTCCAGTCCAGGAATATTTGAACTAAGTTGCATTGTTTCTGAGCTTTGCAATATAAATGAAAAAAATTTAATTCCTCTTTGAAGTTAATCATAAATTGCTCTCCATTCGAAGGTCTATCCATTTTCATAATATTATAAATTTGCCAAGAAGCTATAGGTACTAACACCATAAGAAAATAACAAAGTCAACATTCGGACGTATTGAGACTTTCATGCACCATCAAAACATGCTCCAAACTTTGCCCCTATGGGATCTTACATCAAAACCATAGACATAGAGACGAATCTGTGGAAGAATTGGTTCTAGCGAGACAGAGACCACTCTAGCTCATCCTCAAGTAGATAAAAGAAGATTGAGGACTACAGACAGTCTTACATATCTTTACTGTGTCTTTTGTCCAATTTTATTTTGATTTAGAACTATGAAATTTGTTTTGTTGTGAATGAATTACGTTTATTTTTTGAGAACATTGGCGGTTGTTCTGGATGTTGAGGTTTTTTGTATTGTTTCCCTACGCACAAGTCTTATACTTTTGTGGGTTTAAAATTTGTTTATTGGAGTGTTCTTGATGTGATTATGATTTAGAAACCTGTTTTAATTTTATTTTGCTTCAATGAAAATTATTATTATTATTGCTCCTAATTAGGGTGACAGGATTGTATATTTCTAGAAGTGGCTAACTTTGTGAATTTATTGTACAGATCCTATATTTATGTCTATGATCAAAACATGGTACCATAGAATACCCTAGAATCTTTTGAGACCCAACCGAAATCCTTCCGGTACCTACGAAGTTATAGGCCTTTCATTATTTTTCGAAAATATCGATCTGATCGAACTAAAATTAATAAGTTCTGATATATAACTATATATAATATCATAATTCACAAATATAGTACATCCACGACATTCGCATATAAAGGATAGATAAAATACGCTATCCGCTCAATTAGTAATTCTCTTCATGTGCATATGATATTCAACCCTTTATCTGTTTGTGTTTTTATCTCCACAAATTATTTCTCCATCCAACTTGTATACCCTCTGGAAATGGTAAATGAATTAAACTAATGGGTATGGTAATGAGAATCAATTAGGTAGACAATGATTAACGTGTACTAACAGAGAATTCCATTTGCTCTAGTGTACGTGGAGAAATAGTAGGTAGATACATATAAATGGAAAACCTGTCTTCGCGGATGTTGTTTATAAAAGCCCACAATAAAGCTGTCACGTACCATGCATGCCCAATGGATAAATATGATGATATATTTTTCTAGTATATTTCTTTAATCAATTCTCTATCACATAAGTTATTTTATTTGACAATTGTTAATTTCTGAAAAGCTCATTCAATATTCTGTTCTTTCATGCTGTGATAATAATTATTTCTTTAAAAATGTAGGGGGGTCCTTGAAACATGTAATGAAAATTATTTATAATGTATACAGAAGATCAAATGCTGCTTGAATATTATTTGGTTAAGTATAACCTGCAGAAAAAATGCCATACTCTCATATGAAGATTCATTTCCTTCAAAATAAAGTGCGAATTATTCGAACTTTTTTTATGTGAAGAGAGAATTTCAATAGTTTAGGATTCTTATTTGATGATTAAAAAACTTGGGGACGATATTTCTAATACTTGAATATACGAAAATAATGGCTGCATTCGATATGAGTTTAACTGTTTCGTTGTTTTCATTCAGGAAAACTGTACCTTTACTCTATTCGCTTTTACGAAGTCAGTCGGTTGGCCTTACAATCGGCCAATCAAGTTTTTGTAACTAGAACTCAGTCATTTTTAAGTTTTTTTTGGTATTTGCTTCCAATATCTGAAACAGAACTATTAAAATTAAATAATTTTTTTTATGAGAAACGCCCTTGCGGATTGCAGGATTAAACTATTTGTCAAGGGCAGTTTCGTGGAGAACAGATAATGAAGTGAACAATACAGGAACAATACAAACGATAAACAAGGCGCACTGTGACGTCCCAGAGTAAAAATCTGACTCTTTTATCAGACAAAGGAAAAATTTTTAAGAATTATTTTCTTTCGATTTTTAGTTTTGAGTTTACTTTTGTCAAATTGACATATCAATTTGATGAAAGTCTCAAAGATCGAAAGGAAGCAATAATTATAGAATTTTCTTCTTTGTTTGATGAAAGAGTCAGATTTGTACTCTGAAACGCCACAGGTCGCTTTGGTTATCGTTTGTATAGTTCCTGTTTTGTTCATTAGGCAATCTATTTTCCAAGAAACTGCCCTTGACAATTAGTTTCATCCTGAAGGCCGACCTTCGGAACAAATGACTTTCGAAAGAAACTCGATATTTGTAGAGAATGCTTGGACCTTAATTATAAAGGCCAAATTCGTAAATGGTTAAAATTCCCCCAAGGATTCCGCAGATATACACATTCAAAATTTTTTTTTCCCAATATTTCCGAAAATACGGATTATATCGAACTGAAATCCAGTACTTCATCGAAAAATGGCAGTTTGAAGGTTCATACAGAATTTAATGAGGATAATATGATTAGAAGATCATAGAATATCAAATATTTGAAAACAAAAATTGAAAGTTTTTTTCAAATTGTTCTAATGACACGTTCATCACGAAATTTTGCACAATTTTGTCCTTCAACATCTTCGAACTAGCTGCAAAGCTTCATAATGATTGAATCAGTATTTCTTGAGTTACATCGAAAAAAACAACGATATCGAGAAGAAAACCACGAAATTCTATATATTTTTTCATAATATTTCCGAAACTAATAGCCTTATCGAATTGAAATTCAGTACACTGCTGTGAAATTATGAGGTCAAGGTATAACTGAAATTTTTTTCGAACATGAACAATAGTTTCAGAAGAAAAACTTCCCTTGAAAAAAATTTAAAGAATTTTTTTTTTTTGACATGAGTGCTCATACGAATTCAACGAAATTCTACTTAAAGTTGCGCGTCGTTATGCTTCAACTAACTGCCAAGTTTCAATCCGATCGCCTCAGTAGTTTCTGAAATATGAAGGAAATAACCTCAAAATTTCCAATGGCTATAATTCCGAAACTATTTTGCCGATTTGACCCATTAACAAACTCACCGCGGCATTCCGATGCGCAAACTACCCTGCAAGTTTCGAGTCGCTAGCTGGCTTAAGAATATTCCTGATTGAGTTCTGGAATATCCCTCAATGGTTTAATTATGTTATGGTGGGATATCGGCCCTTTTGCCAATAGGTTTCGACGTATTCGAACACATTGTTGAGCATTCGTAGCCAGGAGGCCAGTTTATTAGTCTGTCAGCGTGTAATACGATTCATATGTAGTGTTAGAGAACACCTGTCTACCTGGCTGGGATTTTAGGTTTGGTCTGGGGTCAAGTTTGTTTCTCCATTCTCCTTCTGCACCTTTAAATAATGAAGGTATAATGGTACGAGATCTGGCTACAGAATTAGTGCGTTCATCGAGTATTTGCTTGAAACAAAATTTTTACATACATTTGTTAATAGGAGAATATATATTTACAAGGTAGCCTATCAAAATATGGCCGCAAGTATTTTTGAAAAAATCAATATAAGTGTTTTTTCTGGAAGAAATTGCATTCAATAGCTCTTTTAAATAAGATATCATCCACCTTATGTGTGAAGACTTCAAAAAATCACGACTGCCGTTGCGCAATTGGTCACACCTCTCCACAGCCAGGAATAAAAATATAATACAGTACAATCAGGGCTGGGCAGTATTTCAATTACTTGTAATTGAAATACGTATTTGAAATACAAACACGTATTTTGTATTTGTATTTCAATTACTTCTTGAAAATGCATTTTGTAATTGGTATTTCAAACACCTGACGATGAAGTATTTTGAACTTCGATACTTTTGTCTTCGAAATACTTTCGAACAAATACATTTAGCGCTGAGAGCTCTACAGAAAATAGTCCCCGAATCTCCCTTCAGATGGCGCGACGTTCATCTGCTTCATCTTGTTCTTTGGCTAGCAATCATATTTTCGGCAAATGGAATCTCCATCATGGAGTTCGAGTAAGTCAATTTCTAAAAACGATAAGCGCAAAGAGCTCACCATGCTTGAACATTATCCTAACATAAAAAATGTGTTCATACAATATAACACAAGTTTCTGCCCATCAGTACCTGTAGAAATATTGTTTTCTTTAGCAGGTTTTATTCATTTCCCAACAAGAGGCTGTTTGTCTGATACTATATTCAAAAATCTTGTGTTTCTGAAAGGAAATTTTTTATTTAGCGATAAAATAGCTGAGCTGAATTAGTTGTCTCTTTTCACATTTTACGTAACACCTGAATGTATTTTGTAATTTGTATTTCAAATACAAATAGTTAAAATACGGTATTTTGTATTTTATATTTCAAATAGCCGACTTGAAAGTATTTTGTATTTCAAATACTTGCTGGAAAGTATTTTGTAATTTGTATTTCAATTAAGCCAAGCATGTATTTTGCCCAGCCCTGAATACAATACTGAGTTCAAAATTGAATTCACTCTGGAAAAATCAATTAACAATTCTATTACTTTTTTGGATCTAAAAATTGAGCTCACAGATTATAATATTTTCTCCTTCGACATCTATAGGAAACCCACTCAGACGGACATAATATAATAATATAATAATTCCAATGAGCGAAGTTCTAAAAGTAGATTCACCCAACTGAAAAAGTGGTACAGTTAAAAAAACTTCCATACCAAGTGATTTTTTGTTGCTGTGATATTTTTTGAAAATTAATTGAAAAATATGACAAAAAATAAAAAAAAAATTGCAAATTTTCTCGTTTGTCCGATGAAGGAGTCAGATTTGGACTTTTAAACGTTACAGTTCGCTCTGTTGTTCGTTTATTGTTGATAAGACAACCTATTTCCTACAAACTGCCCCCGACAAATAGTTTAATCGTGTAATCCGCAAGGAGGTTTTCCATAAAAAGACATTTTCTTATTGAATTTTCACTAGTTTTGTTCCAGATATTGGGATATCCTCCCAAAATAGACTTTCATCGATTCGTTAGTTATCACTGCAAAAAATAAATGAGCGATATTTATGAATCGGTTAATATCTTGGTAAGTGGACAACATGTATTGTACATTTGGATCCGTCATGGTGATCTATCTACCTTTGAACTATTTCATTCCCAACGAGACACTCTGTATATTTTGAACGATAATGACGCGATTATACGGAATAATATATGACAATTATTCAAAATGCCTGATTTACACCGACAGTTAAGTACTTTCAAGTGTAAATGAGCACAGAATTATGGACATTATGGGCCTAGAGCGAAATTTTCATCTATCGACATAATAAATTAATATTTTCCGCTCCTGAATTAAAGTGAATAATTCGTTTAGCCTCCATTCAAACTCATTTTCGGATTCAAATATGGTTCCCTGCTCCCCTTGGTTGATTAAACCCTGTCCGCTTTTCCCCGCTATTTCGAATTAAATCCGCCATGTTGTGTACATTTTCACTTGTTAAAAGTTTTTAATAAACATCCGACCGCATAATGAAGTCAGTTCCTGATAATCTATTTAAAATTTCATTTAAAAAGAACGTATTAGTGGCAGGGCTGAATGTATCAGTATAGAAATTTGCCGCTTGAGGGAGTTGCCCAAATTAGTCGGGTTTTAACAGAGTTCAAGATAGTTTTTTGTTAACATAACATTGCCAATATAGTGCGAATGTTCAGCTCGAATAAATTCAGCTCCGTCAAATTAGTTTCATAATTTCTTGGATGAAGAATTTTTGAATATAATTAGTTTTCTATTCGGAATACTGCTTGGGACTTCTAATTAAGTTCAGCTTGTGAGTATTATATCTTTGATATGAAGTGTGTCACTTTAAAAGGGCAGCACCCTTTATTCCTCGGACTCTATGCAAGACTAAGAAAACAATGCAGATAGAGGTGAACTAGGGGGGGTATTTTATACGAATGGTTTCGATCAATTTGTATCAACCCCTAGAATATTAAATGGAAATGGGGTTTTTCTGAAGGCGATTCGATTGCTTTTTCAAAAATGCCATACACTCGACCATTTTGTTGATAAATCCGAAAAGTGAAAAAGTACGAAAGAAGGATTTTTCGACAGGTCCAAAATCTAATTGCATATTGCTAGAATTTGAGCGAATCGATGATTTCCGGGGCCCTAAGTTCCAAAACTTTCGGGGCCCGCCATTTACTTTTTAAATTTCTTTCAAATCAATTTTCCAATCAGAATATGGTTTTTTCAGCACAAACATAAAATTCATCGATTGAATTTATTGACATCACTTCAAACATAACAATTGAATTGAAATCATCACGAATGTGAACTATTTAACAGGAATATATCAGGTGAAAAAAGCAAATCAATATTTCTTTCTAGAAAAAAGCATATAGTAGAAATGAACCTGAAAAATTTTTGAAACATAAAACATAATATGGAATAACGAACACAATATAACTTCCGAAAAAAACAATACTTAGAATCTCTATATTTGTAGAGTAGGTTTGGACCTTGATAACGAAGGCTGCTGAATTCGTGAGTGGGTTAAATCCTCCCTATGATTCCTCAGATATACCAATTCAACATGTTATTTTCCCAACATATCCGAAAAAACAGATTAGATCGAATTGAAATGCTTAATCGAAAAATGACAGCTTGAAAGTTCACACAGAGTTTCGTGAGGAAAATATGATCAGAAAGTCGTTTAGATAACCAGACCATCACGAAATTTCGCACATACTTGTTAATTAGCATTTTCAAACTGGTTACAGAGTTTCATCATTATTGACTCAGTAGTTTTCTTTTCCGTTTCTTTTCTTAAGTTATGTTTTTGAAAAATTGTTTATCTTTATGTTTCGTAATCAATTTTTGTACTAAGTGTTAATAACATAAAAGAAGCTTGTGGACTGTACTTTTATTTTCATTAACTGAAATACACTTTGAAGTTTATATCTATTCGATGCCCAGAGGGCAGAGCCTTATTTTATATAATTTAAAAACTGATTAATATCGAGATATTACAACGAAGATTTCTTCAATCGTACTGAAGTCGCTAGAGCTTGGACATGCAGACATGGTGCGCAACGCTGGCGCTTATCGTAGTATCAAAAGATCAAATTTAAATTTTTGTTGAGACTATGTCTCCAACACTAAGTGTTTATAACAATAAATACGAGATTGAAGGCTCACATGAGCCATATCCGTAACAACCATCCTGACAAATCGGTGCTCGCGAATCACGTTTTAACAACTAGTCATTTAATTTCAGAAAAATCCGTAGAGCTATTGAAAATCTCGGGCCAAATATACTTAAATACGCTTGAAGGTATACATATGTTCAAGAGAAAATACAGATTGTTAAACAATGATCTCACCCTCATTAGTAACCTATTATTCCAAACATTTAACTGACTCACCCTTGATGGCCCAGCACTATACCCTAATGACCATAACAACCCTTTCCCATTGGTCCTGTATACAATCCTCTCAATTACATACACACATACTCAAATACATGTGTACTTGTAATGGAGTCAGTAACGATATGTCTTTGACAAAGAAAACTTGGTTTCCGAAACGTGAGTTATACGCTGAAAGTGTAAGTGGAGTAGAGAGTAGTTACACACTGTTTTGTTATCAGTATTCTATCCACAGTGAACTCAAATAGATATTTTAATCCAACGTATTGTTGATTCAGAGCGAAAAACTTTCATGTATCATAATTGCAAAACACTGCATCAAGATTGGTACGAAAGATCAGTAATCCGTGCATGAAATTTCCACTTCTCATAGCAGTAAACCAACGGAAATGAACTTTTACGCTAGCGACGTTCATGCTCATGCTGAATTCAACCACGTAGAAAAGTTTCAATATGGCATTAGACGTAATAATACGGTATTACTGCCCTAACCGTATACCGCGCGAAGGCATTAAAGCTCGTTTGCGTGTACCCTTATTATGTCCTTTGAATTTTATTTATTTATTTAATCACATTATGCTGAAACTACACGTCACTCAGGATTTGTGATAATTGGATACTTGGCCAAGACGCAAATTAGGAAGAGATGTTTAATGGAATCCAGATTGGGATGAGTAGCTTGACGAAAGTTCGGGGAGTTTATGTTTGTCTCAGCAATGTATATTACTTTATATGGAAACATTTGATATCAGCTTTATTCAATTGAGATAATGTTAATATGGAATTAGTTGTAAAGTTTGATCAAATTTACAAGTATTGAATGTTTTTCGATTTTTTCTTCATTCACTTGAGGGTTAGCGATGTGAAAAGCATAACAACACAACAAACAAAATATAGTCACGCATGTCCCTAGGCAGGTACGAAGTCAGAGTCGAAGTGGAACTTTGATGCTTGCAAGAAATTTCGCCGACTTCAGCTTGTGGACCGGCACGATTTTCATTGTCAACGACAGCGTTGTAAATCATATACAGTGCGTGTCAAAATTATGTAACAGAATTTTTCTCAGAAAAAAAATATTTGGCAACAAAATCCTGAAACAGGTCAATTTTTGTTTCACTTTTACCAAGTTAATATGCATTTTTGAAGGATTTTTGTTGCACCCTGTGCCATCCCCACCAACCCTCTGAATGTTTTGAATAGAGAAAGTGGATCATGAGGTACTTTTTTGGCAAGGTCCTAGTATCTTCTTCACAGGCGTGCAGAGATTTCCAAGAAAAAGTTGTTTTTCTGAAAAATTAGTTACATCAAAGAGGTTTTCAGTGTGTACACTTTGTCAAGGCTTATTTACTTTGAGACGATGGTACCTGATGAAAGTCGTCGCCGAATGGAAGTCGACCATTACAGTTTTGATCATGACCAACTTCAAACCCCTCACGTGAAAAAATCATTTTTCTCCATTAAAAGGTTGGTAGGAGTTGAAAGTTGTGCATGAAAAAAACTGTAATGGTCAACTTCCATTCGGTGACAAATTTCATCAGGTAGCATAGTCTCAAAGAAAATGAGCCATGACAAAGTGCACATACTGAAAACCTCTTTGAAGTAAATAATTTTTCAAAAAAACAATTTTTTTTACTGAAAATTTCTGCACGCCTGTAATGAAGATACAAAGACCTTGCCAAAAAAGTACCACATGACCTACTTTCCCTATTAAAAAAATTTAGAGGGATGATGGGGATGGCACAGGGTGCAACAAAAATCTTTCAAAAATGCATATTAATTTGGTGAAAGTGAAACAAAATTGACATGTTTCAGGATTTTGTTGCCTAACATGTTTCTTCTGATAAAATGAATTTGTTCCATAATTTTGACGCGCACTGTATATATATGCTTAGTGCATGTGTGATCAAGCCAAACTCAGCCCACGAAGTCATTATGAGTTGATACAGTTGGGGGATAAATTCACCAATAAGGTGGTGACGAAGACACTAGAAACGACGAGGTTAGTAAGATCATAACGACCACAATTCCGAAATAGATATTCTTTATTTGGTCACAATGCCGTACACCAACAAGTCATGCGTTAAAAGCAAAGACTTCAAAAGTGTGGGCGAAAATAGATGACTATAGTTGATGTATGACGGACGGACATGAGTGCTATAACACTCGGAACTGAATAACTAATATCATGGCTACATTCCTATTAAATGAAAAGATAGCATTTTGACCTGAATAGCAAAGTTTATAGCAATTCGCAAACAGAATCAAATGATCTGTGCCATTACCTTCTCGTCCTTATCCAATATTTAACATGGATTCTGTTGAACCCTATATACGTCAATCGATTCTAAGTAATCTTTTCCCATAGGTAATTTATAATTTGAATTCATTATTCGATAAAATTCGGTTAAATTTCCTGATGATAACATATCCTAATTGTTCATATACACATACGGAATGTTCAATGCGAAATTCTCCGACGCCAATTATAAATCGATTTTAACTGTTCTTCCACGCCTGGAAATATTCGATGACAATACGAAAAAACGTTCTACAATAACCAACCAATATTATCATCACATTACAATATCATTTTAAAACTGGTAGATCGCATATTGGAAATAAAATACAATATTTCAATCAAGCGGTGCGATGCAGTTTATTTCATGACTGTGAAAAACAGTTTTCTTATTGCGCAATTAAAATAATTTGTTAATAATATCATTATCATCTGTACGATGATTACTAAACACATAATTCTGCGGGAATACCCATAATGAATACAATAACTACGACGTTAAGGATATGTACGATTCACCATAATTTTATATAGTTTCAAATAGCGTCATTATTATCTGGGAAAATATCCATTTTCTTTCAAGAAAAACATATTTTCAAGTCGTAACTCGTGATTCGTGAAAAGTGGAAGCCTTATTTCCGTTTTGCTGGAAATATATTGGATATGTCGAAGTTTCCATGACGGCATTTATTACAGTTTATGTCCTCAAACGGGAAACTAAATGCTCACAAAAGATAATGGTTCAGCTAAACGTGGCAAGTCACAATGAATAAGGAGGATTATGGTCAGAGGGACCGATCGTATCTAGCCGGTTTCGGTAAAATATATAGAGCATTATTTACAGTTAACCAGTGATAGATCACAGTAGTTCCAAGCAATTAATCAAATACGGAAAACAATATAGCAAATGAGTGTTTTATTTATTATCGTTTGTTTTCCGGTCCTAGTTCTCATTTTCCTCAATCTGTTCGCGAGGAAAATAGCCGCTGTGCTATCGCAAATTCAATTTTGAACTCATCAAGAATTCCTTCGGTGATGTCGTCGCAGAATTTGTGGTTCAATAAAGGACGATGGAAATGTAGAAATTCAGCGATACAGAAATTTACGATGGTTGCAAGATGTGAAAGAATTGAATTATTAACGAAATACTGATTTATGTTGGTTTCTGAAATTCTATTGCCCCCGTGAAATGTTCGGTTTGCAAGGATTGAAATTTCCATTCTTTACTGAAAAGTCACAGTTCTGAGGAAGAAGTGTTCAGAAATATAGGGTGATTCACAGCGATAGCTTATTAGACGTTTATGGAAAACTGATGCAAATTTAATTCTGAAAATTTTCATGTGGGGGTTTTTGATATTGAACTTTTCTTTCCCCCTTAAATTTTTTCAGAGATCTGCAGCTTTCGGTTGTACCGAAAATAGCCAACAATTTTGTAATTTCGAATGGCACACCTAATATACAGAGTGGGTCTTCAAGCTGTACATTAATTTTAACCATAGGATCCTCTGATCAAATTTTATTTTCTATTCGACATTTTCCAGATTCGGCTCACGTTAATAAATATAAGCATTTAAATATTTCCCAATGTGCTAATACACTCCTGCACTTTCTTTGCAAGTTCACCACAGATATCTTTTAGGGTGATCTGTTTTGCACAATAACCAGTCCAATATTTGAAATTTAAATAAACATGATTTAGAAAACCCATTTCCTAAACTAATTCTTATGATTTGGTAGTATTTTCGATATTATCGCAAGGAAAACATTTCACTTCACTACACTTGAAATACTTCAACATCTTCAACTTGATATTCATACAATATCAAATTTCGTTTCACTATAGGATTATACACAATTAATTCTCCGCCCATTGTCATATATTGAAACTCCATAATGATGCTTATTTTCATCAAATTCGTAAAAAAATATATGAAATCACTCAACTAACCTCAACACATTAATTGAACTCTATGGAAAGTCTGGTCTTTAGACATGAAGACATAGCCTACATATCGGTGGTCTGATCACAAAATAGTATAGACCTTATATTAGTTCCATGCGAAATAGATAAACATTTTGGTGTATTTTATTATCCGGATAAACGTGGAGAGAGCTTAATTTAGTGTCTTTACTAGATCGGGGGCGGATCCATAAATATAAGGTTATTTCTCGAATGATTTTGCCATTTTACCACATTCAAGGTTGAGTATATCCAAAACGTTCAAGGAGAAATTACAAGGAATACTAAAGTATTCTAAAATGATTGAATATTCTTATAAAGACTCATGATAAACTTTATCTGCATTATTCATGCTAATTTCTTATAGTTTTATAAATCGGCCAGTCTATAACTCGGAAACTGTTCGAACTAGGATGAAAGTTATTACTGAAATATATGTGTCATAGTTATATTAAACTTCACACCAAAATGTATCTCATACAGAGTAGCCATATAAAAGCTACGAAAATAGATTTATCTTGAAAATTCAAACAACCTATATCTTTTAATGAGCCTAATCTGAAAAAATGTTAAATTAAAGAAGTACTTTATTTGATGAGACGAATCTATGTTTGAAATAAATTTACCACTCAAAGACTGACCTTGTATAATTGTATCATTAGATAGCTTGTTTGGTGACAATTATGATAATACACCTTGGGTGATAACTCAACGATTTCTGAGATATTTGAATTTTTGCGCGCATGTTCTAGGGAACAGCGTGCTATCGTTTTGTTCGAATGTCTGTAATTTTCGATGATTGAGCCGAAAATGGTCTCAAACGACTAGATTGGACTCACTGATGACGAATCCGGTGTCAAAATCGATTTTGTCCGGCCGGCCTTTACCACGATTAAGGGCGTACGGATGATTCTATCGACTTAGACCCGATAACTGTCGAACGGAGTGAGCTTTCAGGGTAGGTCGCGAATTGGAATGGGCTAAATCGGTTTCGGAGTTATAGCCACTTGAAATCTCATTATTTATTTTTTATTTCAGAAACTACTTGAGCGATTGAATTCAAACTTGGCAATTAGGTGGAGTATGATAACGCGCAACGTTGAGCCAAATTTTGTCAGGATCATACTGTCAGTAAATCAAAAAAAAATTTTTTTTCGAAATTATTTTCCAAAAAATTATTTTTTTCGAAAACCGTTCATCATATCCAGAAAAAAATTCCACTCGAACTTTAAGCTTCATATTTCACAGCAGAGTACCAAATTTCAGTTCGATACAATTATAAGTTTTGGAGTTGAAGATGCTGAAAGTCAAGTGCACGGCATTCTTGAAAAATACATCAAAATACCTTCAAAACAAGGTGTCACTTAACCTCCTCCTCCAATTTAGGATTTTAGGGGTAGCTATCATCACGTTCACAGGGTTGATAGAAATTGATTTGAACCAACCGTATGAAATGCTCCTCTATATGAGCCAAGGTTGATCTATCTCTCTCTCTGTATTTTTTCTGATTTTGCATGGGGTCGAGATATTCTTAAATTAACACACTGTATACACTCACAGATATTCAGCATGAACCCAAGATCAACAATTATGCTGGTTACTTCTTCCTCATTTACATATTCCGGAATGTAAAGGTGTTCATTATATTCATTAAAGCGGCTAGAGTCTCCACCCCTGGGATGATGTTGTTTGTTTGAAAATCTAAATAAATCTGACATGAGATGAAAAAATTAATTTATACTCATAGAATTTATAATCAGTCTAGAGACAGACAAATGGGTCTAGAAAAAGGGACCAACATAATTGATCACTTTATGTTAATGAAACAAGGAAGCACCTGCGGAGGAATATACTGACCTTAGATTACAATCAGAAAGAGCATAGTACACAGATTTCTTCTTAACAATGATGGCAAGGATGTAGTGAGTGGGAAAGATTAACCAACTGATTAATTCTCCATTGAGTTCAATTCGGACAAATTCAAGATAGATGTGGTAAATAATGCGAAGAAGTTCCTCAGTAACCAGCTATCTGAAACATAAATAAGGTATCACAAATGTACATACGAATAGGAAGATGTTACCTATTATTAAAACTCAAATTTCATTGGAATATACAGGATGTCTACTTTAAACCTCAAGGCAAGATTCTACATATGATTTTCAACAAAAAATGTCATAAAACTCATGGTCGAAATATTGACGGTAATTTTCCTCGATTCAGCATTTTGTGTTTTTACGAAATATCTCAATTTTTTATAAAATCAAACTCCAGTTATACTTGTAGCCTCATCAAATCTGATGACATAGCTCAAAAGAGCATGAAATTGGCTATGACACCAGTAGTTTTTTGTGTCAAAAAATTTCTTACTGCAGGCGTGGTAAGCAGGTAAACATAAAGATTCTTAGGTGAAAATTATCAATCACATTTTTCCAATAGGCGTGTCGATTAAAAATGAATTTTGACTTAGGGCCAATTGCACCGTTTTCGTCTTAAGCTACAGTTAGTTAAGCAACGATAAACTTATTAAACTCTGCTTTAAATATTCGGCTTGCACCGAGGCTGAATGTAACTAGATTAAAATTAATCTACAAATCTGGTTACTTTCTCATGAATTGGTACTCGTGACTAGCTTCATGTTGTTTATTTTAACCCTAATTGGAGAAATATTTTAATTCAAAAGATGAAACCCATTATTATGGATTACTACCACCATATTTCCATAAGTTATGAAAAATCAAGATGCATCTATTGAAAAACCCAACGAAAAAATATATATGACAGACTTTATAGCTTCCATAAAAATATTGCATGTAATGTTCCTGACTTGTTTATTATCATTAAGATTATAGGGATCTCTTACCACAGACCTGTGCTCTTACCTCTGCATCAGGCTTTAAACCTTATTCAAATTTATAGTCATATACTCAAGTAAACTCATATTTTGTAATATCTCAAGATTTAAGTTTCTGCATGGAATTACAATCCTGGCGTTTGTAAGATGAATAAATGAATAGTATTGATTTATCCTAAACAACTTTCCGATAAGGAACGGCTCACCTAAGAGTAGACTTTCCATTAAATTATTATAAGTATATTATGAATTGAGTTGATTTTTGGTCGAAGATAATGAAAACTCTGATGTGGATAAATATTGAAGTATCATGGATGGATTGACAAAGGTGTACGTTTGAAGATTGTCTAACACGAGGATGCAATTTCTTTCACATTAATTCGTTTGTAGTTATATTTTGAGTCCAATTAATATATAATAGAGGATAATGATAGCACAGAGACAGCACCTGCACAATAATGAAGTAGTACATGATAGCTTTCCACGTAATATATCACTGAATGAAATAGTACCGAAGAATCTTCATGAAACTATGTTTTCTCATTCCAAATATGTCTTCGATTTCATTCTTCTATTCGCTCTTGGAAATAAATGAGCATATCATTGTAACTTTTTCATTTCAAATAGTTGAAGGCTTATAGAAATACCATTAAGTTTACGAACTCAATGGAAATACTGGTGTTAATTCTTCATGCTTTAAACATACGAATCAATGCCTACTGATGCCAGTTTCTCCCTATATCATTTTTCATAAATATCATCTGAAAATCAACCACTTTTAATCAAAATTTGATTATCAACTCGTAGGAGTTCTCCATCAATGTCCAATGTAAACAAAAAAAAACGTAAACAAACTGGAGGTTACGTCCAGAAAAATGTCAAACTTGTACGAAATCGCTCGAAAGTAGGGTTAGATTCCGAAGCTTACCATTAATCCTTCTTTTAAACCCCCAAATTCGTAGGCTTAAATATAACAGTCTGTTAAGGCCTTTTAACGAGGATTACGTGACGGTGCAAGATAATTTTGTACCAAAACCTTGCTTATGGACCTAATCTATGGTTTTGTAATACGGTGCAATTGGCCCTTACAAGTTTAATTCACAAGTTTGATCTACTTGCATAATAATATATAACTATGAATATATAATATAATTACAATATAATTATTAACTTATTTACTCTTCAGAAACAAAATTACCCCATTAAGTGATCTTTTGATGGACATATAAACTTTTTGTACAGGCTGTTTCTTTTTATCCTCAATATCATAGCTTACATGATAACAACGAAAAATAAGAAATGATTCAAACCTGATTTTCTTCTTTTTGAAGCTCTTCATGATTGAATCAGTTGTTTTTGCGCGCATGTTCTAGAACATGTTCTAAGAACAGCGTGCTATCGTTTCGGCCAAATGTCTGTAATTTTCAAGATTTTAGTCGAAAATGGTCTCAAACGACTAGGTTGAACTCACTGATAAGGAATCAAGTGTCGAAATCGATTCCGTCCGACCGGCCGGCCTTTACCACGATTACGGGCTTATGGAGGACTCTATCAACTTGAAAATTTTAGGGTAGGTTGCATTTCAAAATGCGAAGGTTAAGTTTGTTAGCGGACAAAATTGGTCAAACGGTTTCGGAGTTATAGCCATTTGAAGTTTTGAGGTTATTTCCTGATATTTCGAGAACTACTGAAGCGATTGGATTGAAACTTGGCAGATGGTTTGAGCAATTTTGTTGAGATCTTGGTGTCGGTAAATTGAAAAAAATTTTTTTTTGGAACTATTCATTCCATTTGGTGAAAATTTCGGGCATACCTTGAGCTTTTTATTTCACAGCAGCGTACCAAATTCCAATGCGATACGATTATTACTTTCAGAGATAGTGGGAAAAATATGTCAAATTTCGTGTTTTTTTCTGATATCGTTGTTTTTTCGGAATAACTAAATAATGCTAATTAAACTTGGTATCTAGTTTGAAAATGCTGATGGACAACTTTGTGCAAAATTTTGTGATGATCTCGTGTCATTAGAAAAAAAATTCGAATTTTTTTTTTAAATATTCAATATGCTGTGATGTTTTGATCATATTGACATCATTCAATTCTGTAAGAGCCTGGATTTTTTCGATCTCATCTGTATTTTTGGAAATATTGGAAAAATATAATTTTGAATGGGTATATATGCGGAATCATTGGGTGGATTTTACCCATTCCCCAATTCGGCTTTCGTAATTGAGGTTTCGATATCGTTGTTCTCTCCGGAATGACTCAAATCATACTCTTTCAATCATGATGAAACTTGGCAGCTAGTTCGAAAATGCTGATATACGATTTTGTGTAAAATTTCTTGATTATCGTATTATTAGAACATTTCACAAAAAAAAACCTACAGAAGCGCTGGCGTGAAAACAGCAGCTTCTGCGCGCATGTTCAAATTCGATGCCAAAGCGGTCATCCATTTTGAACATGTGAGTAAGAGTTGCTGTCCTTACGTCAGTGCTTTTCTAGGTTTTCTAGCAGCTCATTCATAAAAATGAGAAGAAGAGCACGAAACTTGATGAGAAATACTGACGGATTGTCAACAATACCCCATAGACTCACTTTCAAATTGATAACAGAGCAACAAGATTGCCATTTACATAGATAAAGAAATATTTGTAAAATGCGTTATAATGAGGTGAGCGATGGATTTGTTTTAGCAACCAACTATTGTATATACAGGGTGAGTCTTTAAGTTGTACATTAAATTTTATCCATAAATTCCTCTAATCAAATGAAAACTTTTTTACTTTGCCATATTTCGAGATTCAGCTCAGGTTAAAAGTTACAAGCATTTAAATACTTCCTATGTGCTAATACACTCCTGCACTTATTCTGCCAGTTCACTACAGATATCTCTTATGGTGATCTCTTTTGCAGAAGAACCAATTCTCTGTTTGAAATTCAAAGAAAAGTGATTAAAAAACTCATTTACTCACTTAATTCTTATGATTTGTTGCTTTTTGCGATATTATAGCAAGGAAAACATTTCACTTCAGTGGAGTATTGAAACAATGATTTTCCACTTGATATTATTGCGATATTCCATTTCATTCCGCTATAAAATTATACACCATTCCATCCACGCCCACTCTCATATTTAAAACTGCGTAAATATTCTTATAATCATCAAATTTTAACATGAATTAGATGAAATCACTCAATTAACCTAAGCACATTAATTAAACTCTATGGAAAATCTATTTCGTAGAAGTCTCCATATCTGTGGTCTGATCACGAAATAGCATAGACCTTATATAAGTTCATTAGTTCTATACGAAATAGAAAAATGTTCCTGTGTTTCTATGGTCCGGAGCTTAATTTGTCGCCTTTACTAGCTCAAGGGCGGATCCATAAAAATGAGGAATTTTATCAGATTTTATAGCATTCAACGTTGAATATCTCCAAAACGGTGCATTAAAGGAAAAACTATAAGGAATAATTAAGTATTCTCAAAGGATTGAATATTCTTATTACAACATAGGGTGAACCCCATCTGCCATCTTCATGCTGATTTCTTATAGTTTTATGAATCGTTGAGTCTATAGCTCGGAAACTGTTTGAAGTAGAATGAAAGTAATTATGTACTGAAGAATATATGTGATATTTATAGAAAGCTTCACACCGAAATTCATCTCATTCGAAGTTACAATGACAATGTTGAAAAAAACTCATTGTTTTTGGAAATTTAAACAGCCTGTATCTACTAATACGGAAAAATTGTAAATGAAAAAAGTGTTTACTTTGATGAGACTCACCCTGTTTATCATATGTTTACAGTCATGAAAAAGGATAAAAACTTATTCAAAATGTTGGCGAAGTTGTTGAAAATTTAACGAAACAACATAATAAAAACATGTTCAGAGTCACCGTTCAAATTCATTATTGAATATGGATGTAATTAGTCAACAGTTAAATATGATGTTTCGTGTAACAGTTAGGAAAGCTGTTATGAGACGAAATATTCTCAATAACAAAATAATGAAGCAAAATTCACACTTTACAATTATCTGAATGCTATGTTGATTATGTTAATTATCGCATATTTTCTGTCCAAATAAGAACAATTGGTTGTTCAAATTCTTTCAAGGATATAATTATTCTCTGTTGGAATATTTGGATGGGAATTTGCGATGAAAGTTCACGAGTATAATGAATGTCTAAATTCCTCCAGAGATGTGCTACATAGAAGTATTGAATCTTGGCCTTCATATAAAGTTAAAAGCACCCCCAAAAAAATGATAATGGGCTTAAAATTTATTCTTACCGAAGAACACGAATTTCATATTCCGAGAAAATTGCTTGATAAACCCGAATTCAGCCCTCTTTCCAAACTCTGTGACAGTTTCCGCCTGAGGAATGAATAAGTACCAAATAATGGAATAATTTTCACCAACATCATCCGATGGAGCAAAGATAGCGGAGCATAACGCAAATAATTAAGGAGCTTTTAAATTTATCGAGTTATTTTCCATGAAATTCGTTTACGAGAATGTGTCGACGAGAAATTTCAGTTACAATTTAATTATAGATGGCTGTGGAAGAGCAAAAGGCAAACCCCGACGTTTGGAAATCGATGAATTCAATCGAATCAGGAATTTATTTCTCCTGGCGACAAATTAATAAGCCGGAGCTTCAGAATTAACATCCTAAAGTCTGGAATGACTTCCTCCAGAGTGGTAGTAATTTTGCTATTTAGAACCTTTAAGAGAGTACCTGAGGGAGCTCTGGAGACGTTCGCTCGAGCTTTTCGATCGACAAATATTGCGACTTATTCAACGTTGAGTTTCCTGTTTCAGGGGTTGATTAACTCCTTCCTCATTAGATCAGTTTCGTTCTCCATCTCTGATTTTCAATACCCCAGGGTGAGATGCGATATTTTGCATTTTGAGTGGGGAGGTAGTTTGGTTATGAATTGGAAAAGTGTTTTTCATTACGTGCTTCCTATCTTCAATTTTAAATTAGGACAAGTGTGTGTGTGTGAGGTTTGCACTTGTTCGACAGATCTAGCGATGCCATTTTGTACGGTCTAAAACATCTTGAAAATGTCTGGCCCGGCATTCTGGAGTGGCACCCATCCGAAATGTCGAACTTTTGAAGACTCTGGCGCTAAATTAGTCTGGATTTGACAGAGCGAATCTTCTTCTTCTCCATGCGGTGCCTGTTTTGAATATTGAACTGAACTTCTGAGAAAAAATCCACCAGTATAGTGAGAGAGTAGATTATTGCGTATTCGCATAGATCTCACGACAAAAAGTCTGATTGGTGAAACTCACGATTTTGTATTGGAAACCTTTGTAGATAAACAAAATAACTTTTCATTCACTTGCGTTAACCATACAACTTTGAATTTGAATGCAAAAAGTGACGTCATCATTGGTAAATACGATCATAGATGAGCAGACAAGCACACTATGTTTTGCTTACATCATGGGTACATCTATACAATGTTTTATAAGACATGTAGGAATATTTGTAACTACTCATTTTGTGGCTAGGAAATCGATTAATTCAAGTGAAGCAGGAATTTATTTCTGCTAGGGACAAATTAATAAGCGGGAGCTTCTGCATCGACATCCTGAAGTCTGAAATGACTTCCTTCAGGGTGGTAGTGATGCTATGTAGAACCTCTAAGACAGTACCTGAGAGAGCTCTGGAAAAGTTGGCTGAAGCTTTCCGATCGACAAATATTGCGACTTATTTATCGTTGGACTTCCTGCTTCAGAAGTTGATTAACTCCTTCCTAATTATATCCGTTTCGGTCTCCATCTCTAACTGTCAATAACTGTAAGGGTTCTGTAGAATTGCGCTTCCTGCGACATTTTACATTTCAAGTGAGGAGAAAGTTTGGGGTTGGTTTATAAACGTTGAAGGTTCTGTATCAAGCGCTTTCTATCTTTAAATTCAAATAAAATGAAGTGCGTGTGTGAAATTTCTCATTCATTTTGCAGTTCTATCAATGTCGTTTCGTATGAAGTATAAAATTTCGAAATTGTCCGAAGTGGCATGAATCAAGCTCAATCTGACAGATGACATCTTCTTCTTCTCCGTGCGGTGCCTCATCAAGATTGAACTGAGGCTTTGAGTCCCATTGTGCATAGGCATGAGAATCACATCCGAAGATACAAAGCCCAAAATGTCACGAGTGTACAGTGAGGAGTACCTCTTTCTCAACTCTGACAAAAACAAGTCTAACGGGTCAAATCACACGATCTCGGTGACCAATCCATATCACCTTCGAATGAGATGACCATGTTGTCAAATAGCTCGTCCAAAATGATAGATATGGCATGAGCTATGTGAGACGTAGCGCCGTCTTGCTGAGACGACATGTCGTAGGTGTCCATATCATCAAATTAAGGAAAAAGAAGTTGATAATCATCTACCTATAGCACTCGTCGTTGACTGTGATGGCCTGTCCAACGTCGTTATCGTGAAATATGAAACTATGACGACACCAGTCCAAGCATTGAATTTTATGGTGGACTGTTTTTGCCTCAAGTTCAAAAAAAATAATATACCTTTATCCAGGATAGGTCTCCATGCTGAAAATGATTTTTTGATGAACATAAGGTTCCGTTTCCGAATTATCCAGAAGATGTCTACGGTCGGCCGGACAGAATCGATTTCATCACCACACTCATCATCAGTGAGTACAACCTAGTCGGTTGACACCATTCTCCAGAACATGCCTGCAAAAATGTTTCATTTGAAAATGGTGAGTGCAAATAGCAACGTGAAAAATAGCGAAACTGAATTCAACCATGTAACTAATATCAAAAAAAAATCGCATTTCGCATACCAGAAACATTTTCTTTGCAGTCCATAGTTCACAGGAACGTTTTTCCTCAAAATCATCCGAAGCATGTGGTCCTGAAAAATTCTCAATCCTTTCTGAAATACTCTGTATTTAACGAGAAATAGCGACCAAAATCAGATAGAGAAAGATAGGTCGGGTCTGTAATTATAATCTTCGCTTCTCTGGAGAATATCTCTGAGATTATGAAACACAGAATATCGTTGGCAGCTCCAAAAGGATCTGATAAGTATGGGGCAAAGTTTTAGAGCGTTATAATCGCATCATTGCGCTATTAGTCAACATGTGTTAGGGTTATTACTATTCAACTGCTAATTTGGCACAACAATCCCCATAATCCTTCCACTAATAGATTCCCAAAGTTTCGCACGTTAAAACCGACTGGAAGCCTGCTAATTGACTTTTGATTGATCCAAGCTGTGATACCAGGGTTATCTGAAAACATCATGAAAATACCTTCTGCTTGAGTGAAGGCCTGTAACAAAAGCGTTCGATCTACTCCACAGGGTAAACAGCTTGAATTTAGGGTTAATATTAAGTTATATTAAGTTTTGTCATCGTGCAAATCGGAATTAGATTTTGTTTTTACATAATCAATATGGTCTTCAGATCATAAATCTGCAGTCGAAAATCGGCGGTATCTCTCAGTTTCGGAATATTTCAAAGTTCCGAAAAAAAAGTGTTAGATGGAAAAAAATCGAATTTATCGAAGAACCATTTCATCTGGCGTCTTAGGGAATTTGACTTCGATCACGAAAAGTTTGGCATCGACGCAATTTCAACACTACTTATAAGTGTCTGTAGTTGGAATGAAAATATGGAAGTCATCAATTTATCCAGATAAATTAGCTCAGGTCCAAGATTTGGTTAGTTAGTTTATTATAGGACTGTGCCCTAGAATTGCATACTCCTAGTTGGGTTGGGAAGTACTATATAAGGTGCCTCGAAAGAAATTTTATATTCAAAGAATCGATGAAAAATATTTATTAATTATTAAAATACACTCTTTGGGAATTCATTTCTTGGAAACAATATCGTCTGAATATTTTCCCTCACGTTCGCGACATTGATTCCATGTAACATTAAAATTTCTGATGACGGATTGGCAGGAAGGCTCCGTGATGGCTTTTATTTCGTGACGAATATTTTGTTTTAACTAGTAAAGAGAAGTTGCTTAATTGATGTGGACTTAAGATTTGACGAATCCCCACAGGAAAAAGTCCATAGGAGTCAAATCAGGACTGCGTGGCGGCCAATTTATGTCACCTCTTCTCGATATTAAGTCGCCTGGAAAAATTTCACGAACTTGTGGTAGAGACCTATTGGACGTGTGTGACGTTGCTCTATCCTGCTGGAACAATCTTCTTTGATTATAGCTAGGAAAATTTTGCAGTTCAGGCATCAAAAACTCATCTAACATCCTAACTAAACGCTCTGAATCCACTGTAAGAGCACGCCCTCTTTCATCTTCAAAAAAGTATAAGGACCGATAGTTCCTCGCGATGACATTGCAGCCCATACGGATACTTTTGGCGAATGAAGGGGTTTCTGATGCTTATATTTGGGATTGGTTACACGTTATACCCCAATAGCGACAGTTCTGCTTGTTCACGTGCCCATTAAGATGAAAATGAGCTTCATCTGAAAATAAGATGCTTAATGTATGTAAGCGCTCAATTGCTTGGTTTAAGAATTCTAGCCTCTGAATGGCACCCTGGGGTTTTAGTTCTTGCACCAATTGAAATTTATAGGGGTGCAGCTTTAGATCTTTGTGCAAAATGCGGTGTTGCGATGATCTATGCACGTGCAAAGCACTTGCACGCTTCCGAATGGAGAGGTTGGGATCATCACGAACAGACTGATTAGTCCGTTCCACGCTCTCTTTACCTAGTGTTGAACCGGTCTCCTCAAAGTTCTTCACCCATGAATGGGAGGTATGCTTGGTGCATTATTCAAGAGACGGAATTTCATGCACTTCTAATATTTCTCGCGGCTATTTGGAACGTCAAAGCATACAGACCGTGGGCAGATGCTTGACCTTGAGATATTAACGAAGTTTAATGGGACTTAAATGTGACTATGTTTCCGAAATCTACGAACCATTAATTTATCAGTCGACTTTACTGTTTGCCCTTGAGGGCGAACAATACCTCGAATATAACAGGGTGACCTTTGAAGGCCAGGGTTCGTTTTTTCCAAAAAATTTTTGCGTACAATTGCTTGAAAGAAATTGTAAAAATGCGCAATAATGCCACTTTTATGTTCAAGAATTTTCAGGAAAATAAAAACTGAAATGAAGTGAAAAATGGAAAAATGAATAGCATTGCGCATTCTCATCAAAGAATTGAGTACATCCCAAAAAAATTCAAGAAATAATCACTGAAGTTTGACAGCTCGACAACCCCTTTTCTCCTATCAACTTCGAAATTTCTCTGTATTCTAAAATTTCTATCGGCTATCGGCAACGTTAAAGCAAGAAGACAGTGAGTATATGCTTGAGCGTTAGATATTAACGAGGTTTAATGAAACTTGCATATGGCTGTGTTGCCGAAGTCGTAATTCACCAGCACGTGGTATTGTTTGATCGTAAGAGAAATATTTATACACCTTGTCGAACAAGTGTACAGTCCATCTTATTAGATTCATTTGTAGAAGTAGAAGTCCGTTCTTGAAGTGGAGTTGCTTTTATAGCGGGTTAAAAGAAGAAGGAGACTTTTCTCCACAAATGAAAATGCCAATCTTTTAATCAAGAGTGTTACAGTTCGATGAGTTCACTCATCATCATCAGACTCATGCCCGTACGCATAGTCCGATCTAGAACTCCTACCGGAGAGATTCTCCGCTGAGACATGCTCAGCAAGGGTTCATGGATATCAGTAAAATCTAGAATGTTTTCAAGTTTTCATGTTTGTCGCTCTGAACACTTGCTATTATATGACAGTATCTTTTCAAGGTGTCAAAGAAGCCGCCCCATAAAACGAACCGTAGTTCTGTTATACAGGGTGACCCATTTTAACTTAGGCAGCCAAATAACTCGAAAAATAAGCACACTACGAAAAAATGTTTAGGATCAAAATTTCGTCATTTCGAGGGGGACGTACAATGACGTTAAAATGAGCCCCCCCACCCTTCCCCCTGGGCGGTGAGGGGGGGCAAGTTTGAAATCTTAAATAGGAACCCCTATTTTTAATTGCATATTCGGAATCCTTGGCTAAAAACACATACAATTTGTCTGAAACATTTTTCTCGATTCATGATAGATGGCGCTGTAATCGACGAAATTCAATTTCTTCGATTTCTCTTACTGAGAACCCATGCTTACGATTCTGCAATAAATTAACAATAAAAATACCACGTTTTCATTGTTAATACTCGAAATTAGTCTTAAAACAAACTTCTCATTATTTTTTTTATAATTTGTTGATCAGTAGGATGGCGGCGATTTGGGAATCGCTCCGCATAAGTACGGGCAGTAAGTCTGTAATTTCTACCACATTCGCCAAAGGTTATAAGAATATCGACTACTTCTGTAGGCGTATAATTTGCCATTTTACCAAAATTTTATCAGAGTACAAATGTTAAAAAAATACATAAACACTTGTGACTTTGGCACTAAATGGACAAAATTTTGGAGGGATACTTAGAGGAACTCCATCAGATGGAAAGTCCAAAATGTCTCGGTACTTTGGACCATTCAAGTTGCCTAAAGGGCAGGTTACGCTAAAAGCAGTTTCTTGAGAAGTAATTAATGAGTAATAAAAAATAATGAGAAGTTTGTTTTAAGACTAATTTCGAGTGTTAACAATGAAAACGTGGTATTTTTATTGTTAATTTATTGCAGAATCGTAAGCATGGGTTCTCAGTAAGAGAAATCGAAGATATTGAATTTCGTCGATTACAGCGCCATCTATCATGAATCGAGAAAAATGTTTCAGACAAATTGTATGTGTTTTTAGCCAAAGATTCCGAATATGCAATAAAAAATAGGGGTTCTTATTTAAGATTTCAAACTTGCCCCCCCTGACCGCCCAGGGGGAAGGGTGGGGGGGCTCATTTTAACGTCATTGTACGTCCCCCTCGAAATGACGAAATTTTGATTCTAAACATTTTTTCGTAGGGTGCTTATTTTTCGAGTTATTTGGCTGCCTAAGTTAAAATGGGTCACCCTGTATAAAGTGCCGACAGAGTGCGTTTGATTTAAGGCATCTGTGTTGCTTCCGAAAAAGGGGAGTGCCTACTAGCATGATGGCCATTAAGAACAGGGCCACTGTGTCTAAAATTCTGCAATTACTATGATGAATTCGTTGAAAACAATTTTCTATTTATCGAAAATTATTTGAACGGTTTCATTAAACGCTTTCGTATCTTCGGACTCTTAAGATGAATTGAATTTTCAAATGGTAGGTTCTCTGAAATTATTGCACAAAACGAGATTATCGTACATGCGATATCGTACGTGTAGTACCTACAGAACAACAAGATTATAATACAAACAGCAACGCTGGGTTGTAAAAAGTCACAGAAAACGAATAATCTCCGCTATTTTGTGATTCTAGCTTGCTTGAGCACGCCTCAAGGTAGGTCGTTCGTAGACTTGACCAAGCATGTCACCAACCACTGGCGAAGTAGTGCTCGGCTGTCAAGTAACCAATATGGGATAGACGTGTCGACTTAGGTCGTTCTCAAGTACGGAGTATCGACTATGCGTACGGGCATCAGAAACTACTCGGCTTCAATATTTAGTTCCTCAGACATTCATTGTTTAACCATATCTTTTGAGCAGTTGTGATACGAGCTAAGTAGAGCTTCCTATAAGTACGGACTTGGTATGCCAAACAAGCAGATTTTATTTGTAAGTAGAAGTCCATTCTTGAAGTGGAGTTGCTATCATAGCAGGTTAGAAGAAGGGGAATACTTTTTCAATACAAATAAATCTTATTGTCTTGGCATACCAAGTCTATACCTATAGGAAGCTCTACTTAGCTCGTGTCACAACTGCTCAGAAGATATGGTTTAAGAATGTCTAATGCCAGTACGCATAGTCCTATCTAGAACTCCTACCTGAGAAATTATCCGCTGAGACAAGCTCAAGTGTTGACTCATGCTTAGCAAGGGTCCTTCTGGCGAAGTTCATGGACATTGGCAAAATCTAGAATGTTTTCGTGTTTGTCGCACTGAATTTTTCTATTATATGACAGTATCTCTCCAAGGTGTCAAAGAAGCCACCTCATAAAACGAACCGTAATTCTGTCATATAAAATGCCGACAGAGTGTATGATTTATGGCATCTGTGGTGCTTCCGAAAAAGGGGAGTGCCAACTAGCATGATGGTCATTAAGAACAGAACCACTTTGTATTAGTTCTGCAATTACTATGATGAATTTGAAGAAAATCATTTGCATTTCCTGAGAGCAATCTGTTTATCCAAAATCAGTTGAGCAGTTTCATTGAACGATTTCGTATCTTCGGACCATTCAGATGAATTGAATTTTTAAATAGTAGGGTTCTCTGAAATTATCGCACAAAACGATATTATCGTAAATGCGGTATCGTACATAGTACAGAACGCCATGATTATAATGCAAACAGCAACGCTGGGTTGTGGAAAGTCACAGAAAACGAATAATCTTCGCTATTTTGTGATTATGTCTTGCTTGAGCACGCCTCAAGGTAGGTCGTTCGTAGACTTGAGCAAGCCTGCCACCAAGCACTGGCGAAGTAGTGCTCAGCTGTCAAGTAACAAATATGGGATGGACACGTCGACTTAGGACGTTCTCAAGTACGGAGTACCGCCTATGCGTACGGGAATGAGGAACTGAGCATTGTAGCTGATCAGTGTGTGAGTCTGATGATGATGAGTGAACTCATTGAAATGCATTACTCTTGATTAAAAGATTGGCAGGTTTATGCAAATAAATAGTGTAGAATCAAATATCTATTTATATCTTTTTCAAAAAGAGCAAATAACCCAATTAACAGAAAATAATTATTTCTCAAGTACACCAGTATTGTTCTACAAACCAGCATGATTGAAATTGAGTCCCAACCATGACCGTTCCAATCAAATTATACAGTATTGTTCTAATACATATTCAACATGATATCAGGACCGCCGACAGTCTGGAATAGGACTCAGAACCCACCCCGCACGGGCGCTGTCATGTTTCAGGAATTAAAAGCGAGTCTCCTAATATAATTATGATGAGATGTGACAAGAGGCAGCTGCAACAGTTGCAAGACAGTCCCGCATTCTGTTTCCTCACTTTCCGCGTTCAATTGGAACATAAATGGCTACAGTCATCGAGGGAATTATTCCGTATTGTGTCGTACTTCACCATTAGAAACAAAATACCTATTTAATTACTACGACGCCTTGTTAGGACTATATGTGTAGCCTATTCAGGGTGTGAGGGTGGAATTGGAGAATTTCGACCATTTTCCTTCCCCTAGTATATTATGTGAGTCACGAATAATTCGTTACGCCAGACGTGGTTGATTATTGGTAATTAACGCCTTTCCCCGATGTTGTGTGGTCCTTTCGCATGGAAAAGACGCTCAAGTTTTTCTCTTCAATAGGCGATGTGGAAACATTATTGCGAAACTTTGAGAGATGTGAGAACGTATTGCAGATAAATGATACTACAGCGTTTTAGTGGCACTATTAAAATAGAAGAATCTGGAATCTTCCAATCGATATGACCCATTCATTTCTGTGATTTCGTTCATCGGAGCCGCAGAAGTACAAGGTTGTCAGATTTCATTCCTCGATTAACTAATCGTCTAATTCGACAGGTGATTAAGTTCTGTGGAATTCGATCAAATTTCACAGAGCAATCTTCCACCGAATTTTTGAGGATTGGTCTGTGACCTGACATATTCAACTCGAGTTCACAAAAATTGCTCTGTTGAATTTGATCGACCGACGACAAATTTGGGGTTCACAAAACTCAATTACCCCGTCGAATACGTCGATAAGTGTATCTAGGATGCACAGAAGATAAGGTGTATTCAAAGATGCCCTTTTGTTTCGCCAATGTTGGGGAATTCGGCAGAATTCATTTTTTCCACTGAAGGTGGCGCGATTTGGAAATTACGAACGATCGTCAAGGCAACTGTCTGTCAGAACTAAACTGACATCAGACATATGAGGTAAAAAATATGTGGATGAATGAATTTCTACCATATTATGTTTTGCAGAACTTTCAGTGGGATATATTCTAAGAATATATGCATTGTAATTTTTGGCTAATATATCATTCGATGTTTTCCTATATTATAGCAAGTGAGGAATGAAACTATTAGGTAAGCAATGTGAAATTATTCTTCAGAATCTGCTGATAAATCTATATCATTTGATAGCTTATTCAAATATATTAATATTTTCCAGATTGTGCACATATACAAAGGAAGTTTATGAAAGTTGATACAGAACAAACATTATCCTTACTTTAAGTCAGACTGAAACCTATCAAGAGTTGAAGTTTCAGAAAGATTAAAAACTCATCTAATAGGCCATATTATCAAACCTGTTCAATTTGAGTTCTTTTCCATTTAAATTCGTAAGATTTCCAATTAGAAAACAAGTGCTTTATTCAATGGTTAATTTTATTTCATCAGAGTTGTAAACTTCAGGTTTTCTAGTACGTAGCACTTGATAGTAGCATATATTAGTGAATTTCAGTTTCAAGTAAATGAAAATCGTTAAACTGTTCATGTATATTCAATAAAAAACCAAGAAAAATACAACACATTGTGAAAATAATATGCTTGATTGGGGGTTGATAACTGATCCTCGTTTAGTGAAAATGATTGAAAGACAACTGTGAAAAGAATGATAAGCAGCTGAGTTTCATGAAGTTTATTCCTTCTGTAAATATGATTCTCTCTTCATTTGAACACTTATTTCCATTTACATTTGCACTATCCAAACAAAATACAAAAGGGACCCATTTAAAAGTATCTGTGGGTCTACACAATTCTTGGAAGATAACACAAGGAGATTTCACGCACATATCAATAACTAAATAATATCTGAGAAATCATTAATAAATTCAAAATGACAATTGCCGAATTCCTTAGTGTCATGCGCTCTGATTGGTCGATTGGTGGCGTTTCTGTCGGTGGCGAGAGAATGAAATACATACGGTTTCCCCAGTTTGGTCTAAAAATTTAGTAGGAAAACAAATGAAAATGAGAGCACCATATCTTCTGTGCATCCTAAGTGTATCCAGGAAAACAGTCTGACAACCATGTATTTCTGCTGCATCAGTCAATGAAACCATAGATATATCGGGGAAAATTGATTTAAGTTTGTATATTTCCGTGCGTTAGTGAATATGAATGTTGCTTTGCATCTTTTTGTGAATAATTGATGTGTCATTTTATGATAAATTCAACTGGAAGTGATAGATAAACGAATTTGGTGTTTTAAAGGGGCGATAAATGAAAATATATTCATATCCATTCAAAAGAATGTAATTGAAATCGTTGAAAAATTTAAAAAGTAGTATTGGATTGGAATAAGAAAAACTTTCATGAATTTTCCGATTGACTTCCAAAATAACTAAAATGGTGAGTCATTAAATATTTTGAATGAAAGATTCTCTTCAGTGGAGAAATAAAGATTGCTATGTTTCTTAGCCTAGAAATGTTCACGAACCATCAGTTTCATCTAGATATTATTCCGAAAAGTAGACCTGATTTCAATAATATCGCATTGCTTGTTTTAAATTCCGTAACAATTTCAGACAATAGAAGACTTCGGCCCAAGTTGCCAACCCACAATTTTCTTCGCAAATTTACTATCACTGGGAAATGTGAATTTCAGGACAAATTCGACATGAAAGGGTTCGCGTTATTCACGAATATCCGTAAAAGATGCCTCGGCTCATCAAACAAGATAATTCCTTCCAAATATAGGTGTTTGTTAAGCTGAAATTTAAGTTGGGATTCCTGATTTTATGTTAATAGTGTCAAGTTTATATAGGATTTGTTCCGCAAATCAACTTGGTTATTTCGGTTGCCGGTTTTCCACTCCGTAAATATGAAATATTCAGTTGGTTCCTGGAAAAAAAGGTTGATTACAGAATTTGATTGATGAAAATGCAATTTTTCTGTCACCAGAACATAGACATATTAAGTCTATGCACCAGAACGACAATCAATGTTTCATGGTTGATTTGCGGAACATATCCTACATAAATTTAACACTATTAACATGAAATCAGGAATCCCAACTTAAATTTCAGCCAATCAGAGATGAGCTCAACAAAACCTATATTTGGAAGGAATTATCTCGTTTGAGGAGCCGAGGCATCTTTAATGGATATTTATAAATAACGCGAACCTTATCATGTCAAATTTGTTCTGAAATTCCCGTTCCCCAGTGATAGAAAATTTGTGAAGATAATTGTGGGTTGGCTACTTGGGCCGAAGTCCTCTATTGGGCTCTTGTGATTTTGTATTAATTATTAATTCTCTTTCATAAGAAAATTGAAAATAAGTATTGAGAAGCATTTGGAATTGACTAGTGTTTCATTTCATTACACTTCAATAGGCGTCTGAATTTGAGATTGCAGCGGCACTGTGGCCACTTTGAGAACCTTAGATAGACAGAGCTAGGTTTTCAATTGTTTGCTTGTATATTTGATTGATTGAAATTCGATTTTACAATTTGTTCGAAGACTTTTTCAGTTAAAAGACGTGATTCTATGCAAAAATACTTCAGTTTTATGATAGGGTTATGTATCATCTATTTCAATTTAATTACTGTTAGAAGTATTTCAACATTAACACTAAATGGCAAGATTAATTTCCAAATATTTAGAGTATCTTGAAGGCACATAAGCTAGAAGTGTTCAGGAGGATGCATGTGATATTATGTTGCATGTTCTTTGCAAAACTAATTAACCTTGAACCTATTTACTTACCCAAATCAATCATTGATCAATTACTCAGTTCTGCTCGTTATTCCTTAAAATTCACGAAAATGAAAAATGAAATTTTCCGAATAAGCTGTGAAAATTACAAAACTTTATACAAATATAACTCCAGTAATTATAAAATAGTATGACCTAAAAGGGAACACATACATTTTGGAAAAAAGAGTCACCCTTTGAAATATTGAGGATGAAGATTACGTAATTGTATGGATAATAACCGTATATTTCAGAAATTCCGCATGAATTCCCACCAAATCTTGTACCTACGGTATTCCTTAAATCCTTGAGGACGTCTGTATGTCAATCCACAAATAACAACCTGCAAGAACTCTGCTTTCTTTCTCATCTTCAACCATTACATCGATACCCCATTCAATAAAACAAGCAAAGCAATTCTGTTCGTTTCAACTCCATAAATTTGAATAATACGAAACGGAACACTGTTGAACGAGAAAGGAACCAGTTTTAAGTTATTAATCGCACGGCATTCTACCGAATCGCCTTCTTTTTATGCAGTCATATTTATTATTCAGACACGCGATCACGTACTTACCATAAAAATGAAAAATTTCGCTTGACAAATTCATTTCCGCACCAGACACGAACTGGGTGCGTTTCCATTCATAATTCTGGATCGAATCCGGGAGTGTTCTTGATTTCGAAAAAAATCAGACAGCAGGGCAGTTAATTCTGGGCCGCTACCAAAAATGGAAGCCATCTGCCAATTTGAGATTTTATATGGATTCATTAACGCATTTTAATAAAAATATGTATCTGTGTGTCTCTCCAATACATTCATCGATGTTATTTTTTCGGTACGGAGAAAACGGTGCCTTGAATATAACGGGTTGACTTTTGTAGGTCAGAGTTCGATTTTTTCAAAGAACTTTTTTATTGGGGGCAAATGGTTGAAAAAAACAGTACGAATGCGCAATGTTGCCAATTTTTTATATTCAAGAATTTTCGGGAGAATAAAAATTGTGTAAAATGGAAAAATAAATAGCATCGAAAAAATTTCACACCTTATAATATGTCTGTAATTTTTGAATTTTTAGCCGACAATGGTCTAAAACGACTAGGTTGAACTCACCGTTGACGGATCCGATGTCAAAATCGATTCTGTCTGGCAGACGACACGATAACTCCCGAATAGAGCAAGCTAGTGACTCGAAAATTTAAGGGTTGTTTGCGCATCGCAATGCCGCGGCTTAGTTCATTAATAGGCCAAATCAGCCAATTGGTTTCGGAGGTATAGCCATTTGAAAGTTTGAGGTTATTTCCCTTATATTTCAGGAACTACTGAAGGGATTGGCTTGAAGCTTAGCAGTTAGTTGGAGCATAATGACTCACATTTTCTAGCGAAATTTTGTTGGAATCGTTTAGTCATTCAATTGAAAAAAAATTTTTTTCAAAATTTTTCTCGAAAAAATTTTTTTTTTCGGAAACTATCCATCGTATTCTAGAAAAATTCCGGTCATCTTTTGAGATCTATATTTCACAGCAGTGTACAAAAACTCATTACGATACGGTCATAATTTTCGGAGATATTGGGAAAAACTAGTTTTTTCTCCATATCGTTGTTTTTGCGGTATAACCCAAAAAACATGATGAAATTTTGTAGCTAGTTTGAAAATGCTGTTAGACAACTTCGTGCAAAATTTCGTGATGATCGTCACCAAGACAATTTGGAAAAATAATTTCAAATTTTTTTTTTTCAAATATTCAATATTCTGTGATCTTGTGATCATATAATCCTCATGAAATTCTGTATGAATCTCCGAACATTTTTCTATAAAGTACTGAATTTCAATTCACTCTAATCAGGATTTTTGGAAATATTGGGAAAATAAAATTTTGAGTGGGTATGTCTACGAAATCATTGGGTGGATTTTACGCATTCACGAATTATAATTAAGGTGCAAACCTACTCTACAATTATAGAGTTTCTAATGAGTTGTTCCTCTCGGAAGTTGTTGTTATTACAGCTGTTAGGCCGTTAGGCTTAACGTAAACACAATAAATTCCGGAAGAATCGACTTAGAAACTCGATATTTGTTGGGTAGGCTCGGGACTTAATTGCGAAGGTCGATTTCATGAATGGCTAAATCCGCCCAATGATTCCCAGAAAAGCACTGACGTGATTTTAGCAGCTTTTGCGCTCTTGTTCAAAGGATATGACCATAAGTGAACATGCACGCAAAAGCTGCTGATTTCACGTCAATGCTTTTCTAGGTTTCATAAATTGATTCTTAACATCGAATGAAATCCGCCAATAATCGCGAGTTTTCTCCTGGTAGATAAAATTCTCTTCGAGTAGTATAATGTCAATAATCTCTTACCCTCAAGAACTTCACTTTGAGATATATAAATCTTGGAATCTGTATCCATACGAAAGATATCTCGAATAGAGTTCACAATCAAATTAGGAGTCCAGGTCAATTCAAGTCTAGGATGGATCCATAATAATAATAATAATAATTTAATAATAATAATTTATTCGCAGAAATTATACATACAAAGGTACACTCTACAAATAACCAGAATTCCCACAAAGGCCAAGCCTGTCCGTGGGGGTGAACTACCAAGTAAAATTATTTTCTCAATATTACAAGTATAAAAAATAACCAACGTAATATCTATGATACAAAACAAAAAAAAAAAAACATTCTTCCCTCAATCAGTCCCTTCAAGCATATTGGGAAGGCAAGTTCAACCAGAAACAAAAACGCAATAATATAGCAATAGGAGATTCAATTAAATTTGAAAACGCCAGAAATCTTATGTCTAGGTTGGTCCATCAGAAAGAGCTTCACCCTTCTCCGGAATATCGGCATAGAAACCGAATTCCTAACATCTACCGGAAGAAAATTATAAAGTCTGCTCGCCCAGTAATCAGGAGCCCGCTGGGATATCGTTTTCGAGGCATATTGAGTTCGAAATATCTCATTAGCCATTGATCTTGTATTGTGATGATGATCAATATAATTGAAATCTATTTTTTTGCCGTAAGTACTAATTACCAATTTGAGAAAATATAGTTGTGTTATCTCCAAGATCTTTGATTCTTTGTTCAATTCATTCGACGGATATAGATTCGGCCTGCCCATCATAATTTTCAGAATTTTTTTTTGGATTTTTTCCACTTTTTGTAAATAGCAATAAGCTGCCGCACCCTATGCCAGAATTCTGTAGGTTAGCTTAGATTCTACAAGTGCGTAATATATAACTTTCAAAGAAGGTAATTCCAAAATTTTTTTGAAAAATCTGAACTTATACAATAAACTCCTCAACGTGAAAACTATTTTATCTATGTGGGTATTCCACCTTAAATGGGAGTCGATTGTTATTCCGAGATATTTGACGTTTTCTCTACTCAAGATTTCAGTTTTTTTTATCATTTACAATTATAGTTATCCTCTCATAAGGAGGAATATTATCTGCACCACAGCTAAATGGGAGGAAGCATGTTTTGCTGAAATTTATGCTTAATATCTTCGAACTGAATGCATCCATCAGAATGGAAAAATCTTTTTCCACCCCTTTCCTCAGGTCTTCCCACGTTTGACTTTCATAAAAAATGACTGTATCATCAGAAAAGCTGGTAATCGACCCCTCCGTATTTATAGTAAGTATATTATTTATATATACAATGAAGAGGATTGGACCGATCACTGTCCCCTGAGGCACGCCATATTCAACTTTCCTTCTTCCGCTGATAGACGCATTCACTCGGACACATTGCTCACGATCATCGAGATAACTCGTCATAAGATCTTCTGCTTTCCCTCTAATACCCACATCCCGCAAGGCCCCCAACAGCAATCCATGGTGGACAGTGTCAAAAGCCTTTGCCAGATCCAGGAATATAGCCATACATTTTGTACCATTTTCAAAACGCTTAGGAACTTTTGAAATCAGTGAATTGATAGCATCTAGAGTAGAGAAATTTTTAATCTGTAATTATTTCCAAAGTGTGAGTTTATTTCATTGTTTTCATCAATCAGTACTGATGTTTGAGCCTCACAGTCTCACATAACCCTTGACCATACTTCGACAATATTCCTGCGAAAAATATTTATCCTTTATATCTAATCGAAAAACGAATCTTCCTTGAAGCGAAGGATTTCAAGAAACGGACATAAAAAGAATATCTTATCGTCAATGGTTTCCTCGATAGCATACAACTGATTTTCTAAGAATACCATAGAGTTGTTTGTGTCTCATTTTTATGTTGTTCAAATCAATATAACAGGAATATTTCTTTGGAAATGGAAATATGGCTTCATTCTGATTGAATTTCATTTTGTAATATTCTCGATATGTGACCTATTTATACAATTTTCATTACGTTAAGTTCACCTTTTGTTCGGCAGAGTTCAGTGTATCAATAATCCGAATGGATTGAATTGGATGCTCGTTTGCTGATGACGCAAAAACACTCTTGATGACATTCATAATTTGCAAATTGGGATGTTGTCCCGCGAAAATTGCATATACAGGGTGAGTCTTTCAGTTATACATTAATTTCAACCATAGATTCCTCTCATCAAATGGTCCGAATGGAACAATTTTCATTTATCATTTCTTCAGATTCGGCTCCAGCAAAAAGATACAGACTGTTTAAATTTCCAAAAAAAATCAGTTTTTCTTTTGTAGCTTTGATATGGTAACTTCGAATGAGATGAATTTTGCTGCGATGTTTTTCGTAACAATGACACATATTCTTCAGTGATCATTTTCATCTTACTTCAAACAGTTTCCGACTTATAGACTCACCGATTCATAAAACTATACGAAATTAGCATGAAGAATGCATATAAAGTTTATTTAGTGTCATCAAAAGAATTTTCAATAATTTTAACATATTTGATTATTCTCTATAATTTGTCCTCAAACGCACTTTTATGCAAATATTCAACGTTGAATATTATAGAGTCGGATGAAATTCGAAAAATTTCTTTATATTTATGGATCCGCCCCTGATCTAGTAAATGAAGTAAATTAAGATGGGTTCACGTTTATTAGGACCAAAGAATACACAGAAATATTCATCTATTTCGCATAGAACTAATATCAGTTATATGCATAGATATAACATCGAGTTATAATTTCTATGGGTATATGCTATTTCGTGACAACCCCACAGACATAGTCCCTGTCTATGGACCAGACTTTCCATAATCATAACATTCTGGAAAATGTTTTTCGGTTAGTTGATTGATTTCATATAATTCAGTTATGAATTTCGCGAAAAAAGTAAAATTATAGAGTATTCAATATGAGAATGGGCGCGGATGGAATTGTGTATAATCTTTCCTCGCGATAATATCGCAGAAAGCACCAAATCATATGAATTAAGTGAGTGAATAAGTTTTCTCAATCTCGTTTCTTTGAATTTCAAACCTTGGATTGGTTATTCTCCAAAAGAGATCATCGTAAGAGATATCTGTGGTGAACTTGCAAACAAAGCGCAGGAGTGTAATAGCACATTGAGAAATATTTAAATGCTTCTAACTTTTTACCTGAGCCGAATCTGGAAAAATGGCAAATGAAAAAAGTGTTTTTTTTATGGTAGGAATCTATGGTTAAAATTAATGCACAACTTAAAGACTCAACCTGTATCCTCACTGTTCATGTGTGAATTAATCAGACAGTATAAAAAAATTCTCTGAACATTAAGTAAACTGTCATTACTATTCTTGGGTATAGATAATACTCTTATAAAATGTATTCCTATGAAAGATTTCTCGAAACGGATTCACAATAAAAATGAGGAATCCAGGTCCTTTCATCTAACGGCTGAATTTAAACTCGAACTTCTTCGAAGATGAAGTTTATTTATATTTCAGTTGAGAGTAATCAAAATAGTAAGCCGAAAAAAATCAAAATTTTGGAATTCGAATGTCCAAGGAAAGATTTCACTTAATACTCAAAATATAAATTTATGCGTTGCGAAACTTTACTTGGCTAAAATGAATACGATAATCAATGTTTTGAAGCGATAATGAATTGAAATCATATTTTTTTTAATTTACAAAATTAAGGCATCAACCATTCAGGTTATTAGCAACACATACATATGCAACATATACACTATATGTAATTATAAATCATAATTGAAAAGATCCCACTACAAGTTTACTTCATGGGGTTGTTTATAAAGTTAAGTTTTGGGTCAAGATATTATTTGAAGAATGTTTTAACTCCTATAAATTGTATCCATCACTGTAATAGATAGAGCCCTGGTAGTGGATTATCTTGAACAGTATTTCCAAATACATTCATGAGAAAATATTCCGTTACCAATTGTTGAAAAATATCAAATGAAAGTATATAAAAGTGACCCGGATTACGGTTACAAAGGAAAAGACATGAAAGGAATATCATGATTATCTAAGGTTTTTCCAATATCTCAGGATAATTGATTTTCTATGAATAGTTTCCTAGAGGTGATTCTACGATTGTATGTTGTTCAGACAAATATAATAAGGACATTTCTCTGGAAATGGAAAAAAGGACTTCCATCTGATTAAGGTGTTTTTACATGCTTGTTCTAGGAAACAGCACGTCATCATTTCGTCACGATGTCTGTAATTTTCGAATTTTGAGCCGAAAATGATCTTGAGCGATTGGGTTGAACTCCATGAAAAAGAATCCGTGGTCAAATTCAATTCTGTCCGTCCATCCGTCCGCATGCGCTCTAACTTTCGAAGGAAAAGACTAAGTGACTTGAAATTGTCAGATAAGGTTTGGAGTCCAAATATCTCGGCTGAGTTCGTTAATGGGTAGAATCGGTTGGATAGTTTCGGAGTTAGGCCCATTGGAAATTTTGAGGTAAATTCCTTGATATCTCATGAAGTATTGACCCCATCAAATTGAAACTTCGAGGACAGTCTTGGAATACTGACGCGCAACTTAGAGCTCAGAGATTTCATGTGGATTCAGTTCTTAAAAAATTTAAAAAATTATTCGAAAATTTAAAAAAATTTTGATTTCGATGAAATTTGGAAAGAACCTCAAAGTCAGTATTTAACAATAATGTTCCAAATTTCAATTCGATCCGATATTTACTTTCGAGATATAAGGAAAAAAAATTGCCAAATTTCGTTGTTATTTGGAATTTTAACGCTATTTCCGCAATATCTCCAGAATCAAAAATGCAATCTGATTGAAACTTCGTAATCGGTGGAGATTACCAACACGCAACTAGGTGCAAAATTTTGTGTTGATCTAATAGTTAGAATTAGAACTAGTGCATTAAAGCTCCTGACCCCACGTCAGTGCTTTTCTAGATTTGTTGTTATTTAGATTCTTGATATGTACACTCCCAGATACATTAAAAGCGTTATATCCAGAAGTAATCACTTTGCGAACTTCATTTGTAAGCGCTTTTTCTGGGGAACAGCGAGTTATCGTTTCGTCTCAATGTCTGTTATTTTCTAACTCTGAGCCGGAAAAGATTGGGTTGGACACTTTGAAAAAAAATCCGTGGTCAAATTCAATCCTGTCCTTAAAACCAGCCGTCCGTATCTGCTTTTACTATCGAAGGGGAGGACAAATTTTTATTGCTCAAATTACTCAGGTCTGCTACATAAAAATTGTTTCAAATTCAATAAGTGATTTTTATGTTGTTTTCAACGCTGATTTCAGAAAAAATTCCATCACGTACACTTAATTCACAAACTGTTTGTATGGTTCTAGCTTTTTTCGATATTTTCATACATATCTCTCTACTCTAGTGAGTTTGAATTTTGGTATTTTGGATCTCCAGTAACTGTTATTTAGCCTTTAGTACTTTTAAAACGTATTAAAAAAACTATAATGCATTTTCAGTTGCATAGCAATTTTTATACTACATGAGTTATGCGTAAAATAAATGGTAATTAGGAGAAACCAGTAGTATTTTGATTCAAAAGTGGTTTCAATGCTGCTTGGTCAACAAAGTGGCTATACAAAATTTCCTTGCTTTCTCTGCAGTTTGTCAAGGCATTGCCAAAAGAATGAGAATGTTTCAGATATCTTTGTGGACTGTTTCCTGGTTTATCCGAAGCAAAGCTGAAGGAAGGAATCTTCGTCGGACCAGACATTAGAAAACTAATGAGAGATCCCAACTTTGAGGACACAATCGAAACAAAAAAAAGCAGCGTGGACATCTTTTAAATTGGTTGTTACCGGTTTTCTAGGAAACAAAAAAGATCCAAACTACGAGACAATCGTTACAGACATGCTCGACAACTTTAAGAAACTTAGTTGTAATATGAGCATTAAAGTTCATTTTCCCCACTCACATCTTGACTATTTCCCTGCAGACCTTGGTGATGTAAGTAAAGAGCAGGGTGAAGGATTCTACTAAGACATGAGGGAAATGGAAAGAAGATACCAAGGAAGATGGAACGTCAACATGATAGCGGACTACTGCTGGGCGTTGAAAAGAGATGATCCTCAACGAGTCCACAGCCGGAAAAGCAACAAAAAAAGCTTCAACAGCAAGAGAAAACGATATTATCATGACTTATAAGCTTAAAGAGAAATAGAAGTGTACTGAAAATGTGGTCTAGAACCTGATTTATAAATAAAATAAAATGTTATAAATTTGGAAAAATGGCTTAAATTTTATTATTATACCGAAAAATATTGCCTTTTTGTAAGAAAACCTGACGTTATAGGGAAAAATGGATTGCATTTTTGAAATCAGCGCTGAAAAGTACATGAAAGTCAGTTATCAAATTTCAAACAATTTCTTGAAATTTTTTTTTTGCAGACCTGTGCTATTAATATTTTTTGAGAATGTTTCGATTTCATTTTTGACGTAAAACTACACATTGCCAAACAATGAAGTTCACGAGGTTATTTTTTTTGTATGACACTTCTAACGTCGCGGAGTATAGGATTTTCATTACATTGAGTAGTTCGCTCTTGGTTCGGTGGAGTCCAGCGCATCAATAATCGGAAGAGAGGAAACCCGTTTGTTGATGAGGTATTCAAAAACTCTCGATGTAATTCCTAATCGGATTCCGAAATTCGAATAAAATCTGACGAAAATCGCAATTTTTCTCCTCGTAAACGTAGTCCAGATTCCAAAGATTAATTATCGTCATCGATAACCTCTGATAAAACCGGCGACCGGAGTTAATCCAATTTTTCTGGTCCCCCAACCCGGATCCGATGAAAAATATCATAGCTCACCTCGATTTGCCTGATCGTAAAAATTCCGGCGAACGACGTAAACTTTGAATTGCTCATACGTGCCCCATCTACATATTTCTCGCATTAAATTAAATGTTTGTAAAGTTTTGATCGCACAACTTCCCGGGCGCAGCGTTCCCGTAATAATTGTTTGCAATTTGACGACGTATTAGATTTGTCTCCTCTGGGACCTCCGCTCGTTCCCATTTTAATGAAACATTTAAAATTGAGTTTCGGAATTAAAGAATGTTTCTGGAAAAGTTGCAGATTGAAATGGTTCTGTTACTCGTGTTGTGAAAGCTCACAAAAAAGAAGTCAAGGTTTGAAGCAATGAGAGTACATGACGTTTGCAATTAATTCTGTTATTTCTCGGAGACGTAATTTTACGCTCATTATTTTTTCATATATATTCCGGTATTGTGGTAGACGTAGTTTTTTTCAGTTCATTTTATATTTTTCATTTCTCGTTCGTGGAAATTAAATTTATAGAAAGCCAGTTTGGGGGGCATGGGAATTGAGATATTTGGGTCATCTTGTAGTACGAAACTGACTCAATCATCAGGCTTACGGGAAAATTTTTCAGATTTACTATCTCGTTCTCACTCTGAAACGTAACAGTTCGCTTTGTTTATAAATTATATTGTTCCGGTATAGTTCATTAGGCAACCTGTGCTCCAAGAAACTTCCCTTAAAGAATAGTTCAATCCTGGAACCTGCAATAGCGTTTTCCATAAAAAATTTTCATTCGATTTTGATAGTTCTATTTCTGATATTGGGAGTGAAAAACCAGAAGAAAACCTAGAAACTGATGCAAAATCTTCCCAAAATCAGCTTTAATCAATACTTGAAATATTTGGTTCTTACTATTAGCTTTTACTCAAGATTTTGGATGGTTTCTTGAATTCATCATACTTGGCAGTTTCAACTCAATATTGAAGGAATTCATTAGAAAAAAATCTATGCAGTATGAGATGATGGACACAACAGATATATATATATATATATATATATATTCAATGTAGAGACTGTTTCATCAGACCTAGAACTAATATTTGAAATTTGCTACTCCTGGTCTGCACCATTTCGGTATGATTCATAAGAATAGTTTGATGGTCTAAGATGACAATTACTGCCAAGTTTGAAGTGAATACTTCGAATGGTTCACGAGTTATAGCCATATAAACACTCAAAGAAATTCACCAGGATTTACAACAGGAATTCGGTGACTTCTACAGGAAATTCCCCCTATACAAGCGACAGCAGGATTGTTGAACTTACGTGACAATTCCTGTCGTTCAATTCCTCTAGAAATAACAAGATTCAGATTAGTTAATGCAACCAAACTGGAGTTCGTCATTTCAACAGGAAAATAAGAATGTGACGAAAACCGGAATATACATGACTATTTACAGAAACGTAACATTGATTCAACTGGAATTTTCTAGTTATTTTAACGAACTATCTCACTTTTAGCGGAGCTGTGATTTCGATCTAACAGGAATTTCCTGTTCAATAAACAAACTAGATGGTTTTATTCCAAGCTTCCAACTTCAATTTTTACAATAATTTCCAGTAATGAAACATAAACTAGAACAGGAAATACTTCACTCATAAGGGAACTGTAGTATCGATTTAACAGGAATTTTCCGTAGGAATAAAAACTATCCTTCATATATTACAGTACTAGTAAGTTGTATTCGAAGCTCATAACCTGAGGTTTTACAGGAATCTTTTCCAGTTACCTATTATTTAACAGGAATTTCTTGCATTTCCTATTGAAATATTTAAGTAGTTTTGGCAGTAATTTCCATGTGCATTTGAGATTTCTTTTACTGGAAGATTCCGGTTAGTTCTACCGTGAAGCATTGTTGCAATTCAGGGTACTTCTTATCAATATCGAAGTGCTTTTTCATACAGGGTGTGGCGAAACAGACAGCGCAGTTTTGAAAAGCTAATAAGAAAAAAGTACGGTACTTACAGAAATAAGATTTAGTTAATTTTCTTTAGTACATCATGCCGTTTTATGTGTCAAGTTTCAAAAATGACATCAGAAAGATTATGGGTGCCAGCAGCGATACATTGATGAAGGTGATTTCTGAAGTTTTCGGCTTCATTTAGACCACAGAAAAAAATTACATATTCTCAAATCCGGTGCTGCTGGTAGCCATCATCTTTTTGATGGCGTTTTTCAAACTTGATACATAAAACGGCATGATGTACTAGAAAAAATCAACTGAATCTTATTTCTGTAAGTTACATAATTTTTTCTTAACAGCCTTTCAAAATTGCATTGTCTGTTTCGCTGCACCCTGTATAAAATAGCACTTGAATATTAAGAGGAAGTACCCTGAATTGCAACAGTACTTCACGGTTCAACTAACCCGAATCTTTCTATAAGTTGCGTAGTTTTTTTAGTAGCCTTTCAAATCTCCTAATTTAATTACGGAATACCTATAAAACACAGCAGGCACTTCAAATATAGGTCGGGTGTGAAAATATGAATTTCAATATGCTCAAAATTGAATTTGTTTATTGAAAAAACAGTATTTTACAATGTTTCGTCTACAATAATTTAGTAAGAGCTAATATCTGATAATGTTTGGCACACAATTATATTAAAAGGCTGCATATGTAACTTCAAACCCGCCATTTTATCTCGTACCCTACTTATGGTTTCCCGCACTTCTGCAGTCGATCTCACGTATGTTAACCTTCCATTGATTCTAATCGGGATGGCATCCAGGTTGTACCTTTTTGGCTCCTTCAAACACTACTCAAATAAAGTAAATTAAATTAAAATTATGGCACTACAAGAGATTTGGATGAAAAGAATAGGTTTCACAGAGTTGTAAATCACCGTACCAGTCACATTTCCTTCCTACTACTAATTTTATAACCTCATGCATGTTTTGAAACTATTTATATTTCAGTGTGTGTTCTACTTAATTTGTTTTTTTGTGTTCAATACGATTTATGTTGTTACCTTCTTTATGTTTGGCATATGAAATCTACTGTTCGCAACACTTGTATGCTTATGTGCTGATTGACGATTACTTCAATATACGTTGTTTTAGTGAGAGACAATTTACAGCTAAACAACTTGAAATAATGAAATATACTTACTTCTGAATATTCCGGCGTAATTGACTGAACCCCATCCTCTTGAATAGCCGCCGACATCATCCTCGCTGGTTGCCATTTCCATTGATTCTATTGATTACCCGATTGGAGTATATATTTTCTCTTCATCCCCATCTTGACTTTGATCTAAGCCAAATACAATAGGGGCCAAATCATATAAATAATTAGCAGCACTTGATGCATACATAACTATTTTTCCGATAAATGGCAAAATTCACAATAACTGCACTTGTACAGAAGAATGGCATATACCACAACAACATATGCGTGTTCCAACAACCAACGAACGAACACGAACCGCGTCTTACCTAGAGTAGCGGATTGATTTTGGCGATTTATAGGAATTCTGTTAAAATCAAAGTTCTAAGCTGTACAGTAGCGTCGATCGTAGAGATAACAGGAATATAAATACCGTCGGTTTCACAAAACTTTTGACTTCTGATCAACTCGTTGATTAAGGTTTGCATTCGATGGTTGGGTTGAAAATGAACTAAAATCGAGCACAGAATTTACTGTTGACTGACAATCAAGTCCTTGATCTGGCAATCAAAGTTTTGTGAAACTGACCGTGAATATATCATTGATAATCTGAATTTATGTGAGAAATACGGAATATTCCTATTGAATTTAATGGGTCCATACTGTTAATTATACAAATATTGTTGGGTGTATATTTCGAAATGATTATATTTTACTAGATATTCCTGTACCATTTACAATGTTTGATTCCGGTTGCACTTATGGTTCCGAACTACGTATGTTTTACAGTCGTGGCTCGTGAATATGGCAGAATATTATTCTATATACACAGGAAATATTCCTTATGAATTAAAGGTACAATATCACTGCTAAACTTACTGTTTTTCCAGCTCATACGACAGAAGTCACTTATACCGGAATCGGCATGTTAGATTTCAAGTACAGATTGTTCTCATAAAGGTGTTTTTCTGTTGTAATATAATAATTGCGTTCAAACAACAGGAATTTATTTAACCGGAATTTCCCGAAATTCTTTTTTCTCAGTGAAGGCTCTGCTAAAGAAGATCATGAAATAAATAGCATTAGCCCATATTTAATTGGTGTTTCCTGGCTTCTAAAACTACCATCTATTCACACATCGAGCGATGTACAGTTACTGGCGGACCGTCCTGTATTATCCACTTCAACCCACTTAGTACATCGTGCCATTCATCGAATCATACATATGCATGTGCACATGAACTTATTACCTGTCATATTTTCAAAAAAACCAGCACAACCTCTGAAAGTGTAACAAGAACACTCTCGAATGGCCACTTTGCATACAGTCATAACAATGTGCCAATTGACCGCCACAGGCAAAATGCAGCCAATCGACGGTCATAATTATTCCATTGACCCAATTGTCCCTGCTTAAAAAGCGGTCCATATCTGCATATGCGTGCACTGCACGGGGTTCGTACCTGTCCACAATTGAATAATTGCTGCAAGGCCATAATTCACGGTTAATGCGAGATGTAGCAATGAGATGTGCATATGCAGGATGTGCTCCAGTGTCGCCGAGGTGCCAGGGGTGTCAACCCCGGAGAAGGGTAGGAAGTGACAATATTTTATGCATCTGTTCTGTCTGCGTGCTGGTGCCGTTCTGGACTGGAAAGTTATATCGGATGTAGTTAATTATACACAGCCACATAGAAGCTAGGTAGGGCTGTGACCCCGGTTGGAGACGAAGTGTTTTCTGCCTCATTCAGGTGGGTAGATAGAAACTAATGCGTTGAAGGTGATTGATTGAATCTTGGATGTCAACTGTTACCCTTTATGTAAGCCATTGGGTAAATAGTGTAGCAATCATGAATGACGTTTCTATTACTATTAGCGATCGAATTCTTAATTATTTCAAATATCGATTGAAGGATATTTTGGGAAGACATTGCATTATTTTCTATGCTTTTTGTTTCAAGACTTAAATGGAAATGATCATTTATAGTTATGTTGCCTAATGGAAAATATAGGATTAATGCAAATCATCACCGGAGTGCTCTATTTCTTTTTTAAGTTCACGTATACATACACATATATCACTCCAATTAACCAATAAACCGAGAATCAAAAATGAAAATTCTCTTCATAATATTTCCTATTCCATAATATGTAGTTGCGAAACGACATAATATACATAGGGAATCATCACGGCCATTATCTATCAGAAAGCGGGAACACAAAAATAACCGAGAGAATAGAGACCTACGAAGATCCGAAATAGAGAAGCCTGTATGTTCGACCCTTAAAAATCTCGTGATTGATTGAAATGATACAAACATACTGCAAAAATCTTTCATATCAAGTGACTTGATGCAGTTTTTTTGAAAAAGTCTTGAAATACGAAATTATCGGAAAAAATAATAATGCAAATTTTCTCTTTACTGTCTGATGAAGGAGTCAGATTTGGACTCTGAAACGTTGCAGCTTACTGCGTTGATCCTTTCTATCATTCTGATACTGTTTACTGGGCAACATTTTCTCTAAAAACTGCACTTGACAAACAGTTCGACTTCTGCAATTTGCAAGGGCGATTTTCATGAAAAATTATTTTTATTGAATTTTTAATGGTACTCTTAGATATTGTGACTGAAAGACTAGAAAAAAACTTGAAAGATTATAACATTTCTTTGACGTTTGGTTTGTGGAATTGTTATTAGAAATATGGATGAATTTTCAGTTCGTGGAAGTTGTTTCACGGCATAATTTTCGAATTTTGAGACTAAAATAATTGAGCTGGAGCCGTTCTAGACTGGGAGGTTATATTGTATTGTATCTTCATTAATAAAACAAATGAAAATCCAGTTTTCTCTGACTTTATCTTTTTGCTCAAACTCGGCAAAATAAAATTTTGTTCAATGGTAACCTGTATTTTTATCACTTGGTCGGTTCATGAATGAAAAATAAACGATTATCTATCGATCTATAGTCAAGGAGCGGCGTGCTGTCTTTTTGTTCAAAAGTCTGTAATTTTAGAATTTTTGGCCGAAAATTTTCTCAAATGACTAGGTGGGTCTAACAGATAACCAATTAGGTGTCAAAACCGATTCTTAATATCGACTAAAGCTTATATTGGGAGGATAACACATCGTTTTCCATGTTTTTTCTGGGTTTTCACTCCCAATTTCTGAAACAGTACTATTTAAAATGGAATAAAATTATTTTTACATGGAAAACGCCCTTGCGGATTGCAGGATTGAATTGTTTGTCAAGAGCAAGTTCTTGGAGAACAGATTGGCTTATAAACAATACAGGAACAATACAAACCATTAACAAGGCGAACTGTGACGTTTCAGACTACAAATCTGACTCGTTCATCAGACAAAGGAGAACATTTTTAGAATTGTTTTTTTTTATTTTTAGTTTGAGTTGAGACTTTTGACAGAAAAAGTAATTCTGTCCGAGAACACGATGACCGTCGAACGGAGCAAGGTAGAGACTTGAAATTTTCAGGACAGGTTTATATCTAAATATATTTAGGCAATCGGATTGAAACTTGATAGTTAGATGAAGCCTAACGATGTCGAACTCATTGCAAAATTTTTAGCGAACGAATGGCTAGGGAATTAAAAAACACCTATGTTCGAAGTGTTTCCGGATTCAAATTTCGGAGAAATCGGGAAGAATACTTATACTCCATTCACTATTATAATGTAGCCCGGTTGGCCATGACATCCTGACAGATTTCACCGTGTATATTTTGAAATTGTTAGGTTATGGTCATTTTCAGATAACTATGCAACGTTGTCCTCTCTACATAGAGGTCGTAGTAATTACTTATTTTTCAAATGTCAATCTACATTGATAAAGTAATGAATTTGAGAAAATATTATTTGAATTCGATAATTCCAAAGACCTGGCGAATGTTGAAGAAACTTTTGTCTCTGTTAATACTGGAAATATTTCACGTATATAAACATGGTTGAAAGATTTAGTTATGCTATTTTCTTGTAAGGAAATCAAGAATCGGGTTTTTCAAAAATAAAGTCTTCAGTTCAGTCTTTTTGGGTGCACCAATAGAAGGATATTCTTTGTCGTCTCTTTCACTTAAAATCTTCCTTATTGTGTTGATGTGCAGCTAAAAAATAAATATCTATTCATATAAAATATAATTCCTTGGTTTTCACTTACATACGTCGAAAATGTTGCATAGCTTGTGTTGAATTATTGATTCCGAATTATCAGGGTTACTATCAGAAAAAGCCGATTTCAATTCTACATAGCACTTCCTGATACTTTGCCTCTGCTTCTTCAAAACTACCTTCGGCATTTTTATTAGTTTGCAAGCGTTATTATGCTGAGATTTAGAAATCTAGAATCGATTGATATTGATAATAGTAGAAATTGAAATTTGGCAACGTCTTTTGACATTGCCGATATTTCATGAGTGCCAACCTGCGTCAGTTTTAAGGGAAAAAACTTGATAAACCTAAATCATGGCCAACCGGGCTACATTATAAAAGTGAATGGAGTATATGTAGAATTTTGTAGTGTGTTCCTCAGTATCGTTGTTTTTTCCGTAATAACCCAAGAAATACTGATGCATCCATGATTAAACTTGGAAGCTAGTTGAAAAACACGATCAAACAACTCTGAGCAAAATTTCGTGATCAGAGGAACAATTTGAAAATGAAAAATCAGTGGAAGGATTTTACCCAAGGATTCTGTAGATATACCTATTCAGATTGCTATTTTCCAAAGTACAGATTTACAGATCACAGAATTGAAATCAAGTACTCGATTGAAAGACGATAGCATGAAGGTTCATGCAGAAATTCATTAGATTATATGAAATAACGCGCTGTTCCCAGAACAAGTATGCTTTGAAAGGATTGCCAAGTCTTTTCATCGGGAAGTTAAGGTGCGTTTGGTGGGGCCGATACGTGAAAAGATGACTACTTGGGCAACAGATCTGAACATACGCATGAAAGCTGCTTACTTAACGTCAGTGCTTTTCTAGGCTTTTGTTCCATTATTCTGTGTGAAGAACTTGCAGGTTTTTTCTTGTTTTAAATGGAACACCTTGTATTTTAACGACCCATAAGAAGCGCAAACGAAGGCCAAGTTCTCTAGTTTTCCAGTTCAAATCAAAAATAATCTGCCAATGTGAATTTACAATATGGGAAAGGCCGTCTTTCATACCTTGCATATCGCAGATGGATTTCAAATATATTATTTTTTGAGAGAGTAAACAATAATTAATATACCGTAGCTGACCAAAAATAAATTTCACTGGGACTTGGCACCACTGATAAATTTCAAATATTTGGAGTCAAAACAGGGCAAACCAAGATGTTTCATACAGCCAATATTCCGGTCATACAAAGTAGAAGTTCAAACAAATAGTATTTTTTATGACATCAAAAACCATAATCCGTCGTTAAAATTCCATTCCTAAGTACCACCCCTCAAAAAACCTACAATTGCAACTCTTAGCGATTCCCAGCGAAAAAAATTTGTGAAACCATTATTTTATCATTCTAAGTGATTTAAACCTGTTAAAAAAGTAATTAGAAATTGTGGCTTATCCACCGTTTTTGCGATTTATGGTTTCATATTTTTTGTATCCAAAGATATTCAATACAGACAATAAACAAAACACAATTTATAATAATTATTTAAACGGGTTGCATTTACGTAAAATGATGAAAAATTTTGGTGTCCATAAATATTCCATACAGACAATAACCAAAACTCAATTTATTTTAATGACTATTCTAAGGGTTACATCCGAGTAAAAGTAAAATGATGTAAATTGTTTTAACATATTTTTCCTTTTACTGGGAAATAATTTAGAGTGTTTCTAGAGGCGGAGGTAAGAAACAAATTTCTAACGACGGATCCTAGTAGAGTTTTTTATACCATTCGAAATACCCGCGCAAAAAAATGGAACCCCTGTGTGACCGAGAATAATTTATTTTGTTGAGCTCGATCAAAAAAGTTTCTTATGGAATAACAGATTCTTTTCGGTTTCCGAAATAGTGATACGAAACATCGTGTAGGGGGACCCTGTATACAGCCGCATACGAGCAAGGTAGGGCTATGACCCTAGTTGGATACGGAGTGTTTTCTGCATCATTCAGGTGAGCAAATACAAACGAACCCGTTGTAGCTGATTGATTGCATGTTGGGTGTCAACTGTGATCAATTGTAACCCTTTATGTAAGCGATGGGGAAAACGGTGTAGTAATCATGAAATGACGTTTCTATTATTATTGGCGATTGGATTTATTACTTTTTGTTTACCTTTACGATTGCGGAATTGTAATTAGGAAGATGGATGATGTTTCATTTCTGTGAGGTTGTTTCAGCGTATATTTTCTGAATTCAGAATTGGAAGCCTTAAATATTTTCAAGTGATAGACATATTTTGTTGTTTTTGTCAGATTTCGTCGCACACACGCCGTAGTTGCTCTTCTTTATGTCCAACCACTCAACGTCAAAACTTCCACTTGATCTATGCATGGAGTGTATAATATTGATTATACACACCTATTATCCACGACATCATTGATGACTGCCATTTTCTTTCACCAAGAGCCATCCAAATATCTATATTATTCAATGGTCGTGGACAAAAGCATTTTTAAGTACCTACCTATCTACGTAAAGGAGATCATTCTCTTCAAAAAGGTCACTAGAAACACGACTATGATCGATTTGTTTCCAATTATCTATCTCTCCTGATCGCTCGAATCCATTTCTTTCTAATTCGGGATATTTAGGGAAACGATCTAGAGAAAAATAATAAATAATTTGATAAACAATTCGGCGAATAATGTGAACGGCACTCGAGCTCAGCCTCGAATAGTAAATTCGAATGCAGCGTTCGAGTTGAAAACCGAGTCCCGAACGAGCAGAGAGAGCGATGTCTCGAACCATAAAACTCCTTATGTTTTATTGCATTCGCTGTTCGGATTACACTCATCTTGACACGGCATAAACAAATGATCGCATAACACTGAAAAGAATACAATACTTGTACGAGCCTGTCTAGTAAGAGTCAGGTAGTAGGGCACCAGAGAGTGGGAGAAGCTGAACATATCGCGAGTATCTGGGTGGCCGTTCTAGTTAACTCTATTCTCAGTAGATGAAAATACGTATCTAGTTGACCAATGCAGATCTCAAACTTGTTTAGAATTGAGTGGTTATCATGTAATCAGAACAATAAAGGAAAAAATCGTAATTGTTTTTCAAATATTTTATATTTTGCGATTTTCGAATAATATTGTCCCTACGAATTCTGTATGAATCTTCAAACTGTCAGTTTTCGATGAAGTGCTGGATTTCAATTCGATCCAATTTTTTTTTCGAAAATATTTATGAGTTCGGCCTATAAAATAAGGGTTCAAACCTACTCTATAAATATCATTTTTAAGTATTTTCTTTCGGAGGTAATTGTGTTACGATCGGCTGACCCTAAACATCTGAACATGCGAGCAACAGCTGCTGACCTCACCTCATTGCTTTTCTAGACATTTTCTGTTATTCTGCAGAAATCGAAATTATGATTACAGATAAATATAATTATAATTCACATCACACCTTAGATTATGTATACTCGTCATAGAGAAAAATATGATCAATCCCATTTTGACGTTTAAAAGAGACATTATTCAACCCATAGCAACAAGGGTGAGATGCATAGACATATTCTCTGGACATGGCCTACGGGTTCATTTCTGAAGACTCGAATGCGGATAAGATATAGAGCGAGAGGTCCGAGAGAGAGAGAGAGGGAACTAGTTCGGGCAGATAGATATATAGAAAACATACCCGAAAAAACACCTGGTATGCGTATGGAATCGAGATCGAGATAAATTCGAACATTTACTTAGGGAATATCAAGGGAAATTGACACTCAAGGAAGCTTAAATGGTATTGATAACAATACAGTTTCGAAAATTGGAGATTAATGTGATTATTATTGGGAATTCAATATTCAAAATTAATTAATTCATAACAATATTCGATGACTGACCCTTTTTTATTCAAATTTTCTTGGGCCGCTTGTTTCAGGACCTAAAAAACGTAATGTGTATAGAGTTTATTTCAGGACGATATCCTTATAGCTAACTCTCAATGAATTATTCTTGAATTTTGAGCATTAAATGGTTTCAAACCATTAGAATGAACTAAAAAATGAATAATTCTTTGCGAAATTCGTTTCTGGGCACGGTTCCATAGCAATCAATAAATACGTACATTCATTAAATTTTATTGAAGCTATTTATTTTAATTTTTTTTGGCAATAATGGTCTCAAAATGTTGAAGTTAGACTTATCGATGAATGGCGTTGCGTTTTCGAATTCAAATCTGCTCGATTTCCAGCAACGATATGGTTGGTATATCTGAAACTAAGAGTTAAATATGCAAGCTGAACTCCGCTGAAAAATTATGTAATATTCGATTCAGCTATGAATATTGTTATTATCAGTTATCTCCCCCTACAATTAGGGGCACAACACGATTTTACTATTATTCATCTAGTAGTAAATCCGACTCAAAATGATAGATCTCAAATTCTATTTGAAAAGCTTGTGAAAATACAGACAACTCGGAAATTATATCTTCTGTACAGTATTCATAATCTAATTCAAAAGAGCATAACCTGAAATATGCTTTGTTGTTTTGAAACACAAATATAACTTTAAAATTTTTTGTGAGAGTGTATTTCAAACATAGACTTATGGAGTTTAATATGACTGTGGGTTCAACATGATATGTCCCATTTTTGCCGTACTCTATGGTTTTGCCTGAACTAGTTTCATCCTTTCCTGTCCTCAGTTCCTCTCTCTTAGCCGTGTCCATATAGTTTTATAAGTCTATGGTGAGATGATAGATGACGTTCACGGTCGGTTTCACGAATAACTCGTTGATTTCTATTGGAATTCGGTGGTTGGCTTGAGAGTGAATTGAAACCTTGCATAGGGTTTACTGTTGTTTGTCAATCAAGCCCTTGATAGAAGAATTAATCTCATATGAATCAATATCAGAGCATGGAGTCTTTATCAGTGAGACCAACGTGATATTTTTAGAGAAATTTCGGCTCAAAATTCACAAAGCAAGCCAAAATAATAGTAGTCTTATTGCGCAAAACCTATATCCATATCGATTATGATTTCGGAATCTTAGAGCATATTGTCTCTTTCCCTTGGTAAGTACTAGAGAAAAATTCTCCTCTTTTTCTGCATGAATTTTTCACAGCCTTATCTCCCCTCAATTTTTCCAAGAATAACGAATACACTTTTATACCTTGTGGAAATATTGAACTTCCGATCGAGGAAACAGTAAGCAGTCACAGATACTGAATATATTTTGGGCCCCCCTTGCTTGCTGCTACTTGCGAGTCAACTGCCGGCAGGCATTCTGTCTATTGCTCGTAATTTCCAATTTCTCTTCACTCGGTATCACGTTGCTGCAGCCTCGACAACATAAGAATGGGGAGAAGTGAAAAAGTTCATGCAGTATTCCAATTCAAACGTTTTGTAACCCTCTGGGACTTAAGGGTGAAGCAAACCTTAAGGCATTCGGTAAATTATTGATTATTCTCATTTTACTCCCCTCTGACTTTTTTCGGACATTAGTTGGATGAGTCGTAATTTTGCGTCAGAAGTAAAACGTCAGGGCGTTTTGATAGTGAAAATATTTATTTTTATTTAAAAACGTACAAAACGGATAGGTTGGATTCACCGATGAAAAATTCGTTGTCGAATTCAGTTCTATCCGGCTGGCCGTTGCCAAGATGATTTCAGAACAGAAAGAGGGAAATAGCTATAAACTTGTAACAATGTTTCAAAGGAGGACAGTTGAGTTTTCAATGATCTGCCAAATGTTTTCGGAGTTAGAAGTTTTTAGGATACTTCTTATGTATCTCAGGAACTTTTCTTTGCAACAGGAGCAGCTCGATAGACTGCAATATTTTTTCGTGTTTTTCTACAGTTTTTGTTATATTTTCATTTTTTCTCTTGTATCACATGCATGGTGATTTGTTATCTCTTGAGGGATTTTAGGCTCCAGCCTCCCCTCTCATCAGTTTTTAATAATAATAATAATAATAATAATAATAATAATAATAATAATAATAATAATAATAATAATAATAATAATAATAATAATAATAATAATAATAATAATAATAATAATAATAATAATAATAATAATAATAATAATAATAATAATAATAATAATAATAATAATAATAATAATAATGATAATAATAATAATAATAATAATAATCATGATAATGATACCTACAGCTCGCCCGACAGCTCTAGATATCTAATGAACTCCAATATATTTGAGGGCCTCGAGGAGGGTTAGTTCACATTCCTTCTTCCCTACAGAATCTGCACTCATGAGTTTCTGATGAGCCCATTCTCTTCATATGTTTCCTTATGCGACAATGTACTGTGAGGAAACCAGTGAGAGACATAACTTGTTCTAACGGAGATCCAAATGATTTTTAGAATAATCTATTCCTGGAAAATTCCTCCAGCGTGCTCCTCTTTCATTTTCTTCCTTCTCCAAAAACTCTTTCTTATAGGTGCCTTTGATCCCTGAGTGCCCTGGAACTCAGACTAAGGAGACCTTGTTGTTCTTGCCTACTTCCTTGAGTATGCTTCGGCACTCCCATGTCAGCTTTGAGTAGATAAAATAGGATTTTAGTCCTTTGTTAGCAGCCTGACTATCAGAATGGATCACTATGTCACACCCTCGATAGTTTCTAGTCAATACATATTTCGATTGCGAGTATTTCCGCCTCGAGTAGGGACCTAGTGATAGTGTACTGTTGATTTTAGAGCCGAAGACTCCAACACCGGCCCCCATCGTGGTTTTAGAGCCGTCTGTATAGCATTTAACGATATTAACTTCGAAATTTTGGGTAGTGCATTCCTTTTCCCATTATTCCTTTTCGATATTTAACAACAGTATAGTCATTAAATGTTATTGATTTCTACTTTATTACAAACACATGACACGTTTCCCTACATTGTAGTTTCATCAGATCCTACACGTCGATTCCTATTCCTGTTCGCTGATATCTTTAAATAGAAGTCTGAAACGTCGGCTTTTGTTTCCAGTTTTTCCCGCATGATTATGCATAACTTCAATATTGTATCTAATGTGTTTTTTTGTTTGTTTTTGTTTAGTTTAGTTTAGTTGTTTTGAGACAGTTCCAAATTTGCATCTGATGGAATTACATTGTAATGAAACGCGTGATGTGTATGTAATGAAATATAAATCAACCACATTTGTGGCTTTTAATAAGTTGCACATACATACAATGGATATCTATCAAGTAAAGGTCAACACAATACAAAGATAAACAACAGAATATCAAATATTTAATCGATTTGTTTCTATTTTCGGAGATATCAAGAAGAAAATATGGATTAACAGAGCATCAAATTTCAGTTTGATCCGAAAATATGTGAAATTTTGAGATTTTTTCTCGTTATCGTTCTTATTTCCAATATCACCCAAAAAAATATTGATCTGATCATCATGAAACTCGGTTACTAGTAGCTCATGAGCAATCGTGTTAAGAATTTGGTTATGATCCTGTCATTAGAACAATCGAAAGAAAAATCTATAATTTCTTCTTCTAATATTTTGTATTATGCTATCTTCGAATCATATTATCTCACGACTTCTCGAGAACATCATAATGGGGAGAAGTAAAGAAGGTCATGCAGTATTCCCATTCAAACGTTTTGTATCCCTCTGGGACTCAAGGGTGCAAACCTTAAGGAATTCGGTAAATTATTGATTATCCCTCTTTACTCCCCTCTGACTTTTTCCGGACATTAGTTGGATGACTCGTAATTTTGAGTCAGGAGTGAAACATCAGGGCGTTTTGATAGTGGAATTAGAAGAAAATTAGATATCTGACGTCCTCATTCGTCACTGTTTTCTCGTTTCGGTAGCTGAATGAGCCCAAGAAATGTAATCCTCATCTGGTTATATTTAAGGATATGGAGATAAATTGTCGCTTCCCTCGGTAAGTTGCAACCATCAGTCAGCTCGTTCCAAATGGAAAATAATCTTCTACAAGAGGTGACAATTGTCGACTCCGCTCATTTTAAAACGTTACGGATTTTTCACGAAGGTTTGTTATTTCTTCGATTAAATGGACAAATTACACCGTTCTCCAACTCATTTTCGTTACAATGTATACAGCAATTCCGAGACTTACGTTGATATATTACAGGGGATGATTCTAGAGATCAAAATATGAAAAAAACCTCTCATCATCCCTGGTCTTAAAATGCTATGAATTTGCGATAACTTCATCAAAATTTGGCGGATTCGAATAAAATTGAGTGCATGAAGATTTCTGTAGAAACTAAATCGTCTGGTGTCCAACAAAAATTGACTCAATCTAATCGGTAGCCAGGATAATAGCTTTCAGTTGATTAGTTTTAATTCTTGAGTAAGTGTTCTTATTAGGACTTCAATAGAAGAAATAAACACTTTGAACAGGAACAGTACCCTTCGTCGAAAGCTCCATGGAACATCATTCTCGAATGAAAGGGAATGTTTTATTGATATCATCAAAGTCACAGACGTTCATTATGTTTTTCGAGATAAGCAGCCTGTGCCTTGGTTAGGATTTGTATCATCACAAAATCACTTTTTTCTCGAAAATAATGTTTCGTAATGCTTTCGACGAAGAAACCTCTGGGTTGAAAAAAGATCGAGGAGTATATTTCGTTGATAAAATTTCAACAAGATCCATTTAGAAATTAGAAGTTGTATTATGTAAGTCCTCCCTATTATCCCCGCCAGTTACTTTTCTTATCACCAGATGAATCAGTTCTTCCATAAACATCCTTGCACCGAATTCCCTTCAAATCCCATGAATTTTGACAAAGCTGTCGTTAGTTTATGGTCATATATGTTATGTTGAAGAGTCTCTTAAGCCAGTGGGTTTCCTTTTAAGAGTTGAGATGATTTGAAGTATTCTTCATATTTTGATCTATGGAAAGATGGATCTCCGAAATATATGAACGTTATTTCTGGACACAAAGTACCTATATAGCCAGGTTCACTTACCATGTCACTTTAATATGATATACAGGGTGAGTCTTTGACCTTGCAGAATATTTTAACAGAAGATTTCTGAAGCCGAAAGAAACACTTTTTTCCCTTGCCATTTTTCTGATTCGGCTTGGTTCGTAAGATACAGACTGTTGAAAATCCATAAAAAAATTTAATTTTCGATTATATCTCGCGAACGATCTCATCGAATGTGATGATTTTTGGAATATAGTTTTTTATTGATACGATAAATGTTCCTGGATTACAAAATTTCATCCACATCCTCCAGTTTCTTCAATATGACCATAACATTTCATAAAAATACCAGAAATTCAAAGAATCCAACTTTTAAATATAATTTGAATGCTATTCAACGAATTTTTTGCCATTTTGAATAGTAAAAGTATTCTTTATTTTTTTTCGTATGATGCGCCGTATTCGAGTTATCTGAAATTCAAAAATAAAAAATAACTGTGAAATTCCCAGAATTGGGTACTTTGGCTGAATGCAACTCTGTTCAAAAAATTCACAGAATTCAATTTTTCCGCGTTGCCACGTCTAAAAGTTGAGAATGGAATCCTAGCATTTTTTACTTGGAGTGATTTGTAAGCGGAGTAGCCGACTTTGGCCAATTCACAATGGACGTAACTACAAAATTCATAAGTACCAAAATCTTCAAAATAGATTCGTTCCTGAATCCATTCATGAAGCTTCCTTTTAAATTTCGAGCTAATTTGTGTAGTATAATTGATTAACTTCTCACTTTTCCATGATAATGGGGATTCTTACTGGTTTGAATGCAATCTTTCTGCTGACCCAAATTTCTTGAAATTATGTACAGAACTTTGATAGTATTTATTTTGAGGTATTCTCCAAATGCGCAATGCGCTTTCATAACATAACAACCCATGGTGGAAGAAAACCACCATTACATAACCTTAAAACCACGGAACCACAGATTTATAGTTCAGTTCAGAATCATAGACTACACAAGTGTATACATAGAATTAGCATATTGTGTTTTGTTTGATTTCGAAGAGTTCTTTCTTTCTGTTCGTCAATTTGGCAACGTTTGTACGTTCATAGATAAATTAGGTACATCTGTTTTATTTGTTTATGAAAATGAAAGTTTGAATGGGTTATGTCTGAATCTGATAATTCTTGGAAAAAATGAAATAAACAAAAAAAATTAATAATTACAAATTGAAGATGAATCTCAAAGCTTATATGAGTGATAGCTAGATGAATTCCTCATTATCGAAAATGAAACCAAGAGAAGAATATTCAACTTTTATCGCCCACGAAATTTGGAATACCTAACTTGTTTATTGTACTATAAATACAACTTTTTTCACCAACTGGAATGAAAAAGTAAGTTGACGCTTGTTTTCATAACAGAGTTGCTTATTTTGAAGATTTAAATGGTATATCTTAGGCTTGGAAAAACTTCAGTGTTCAGGTTTCCAGGGGCGGCTAGCCTATTATGAAAATTTATAATGCCTATATCTTTTTATCTAGGCCGAATCGGAAAAAATGGTAGAGGACAAATGTGTTTCTTTCAGCTTCAAGAATCTTCTGTTAAAATATTCTGCAAGGTTAAAGACTCACCCTGTATAAATGAATAGAAATAATAATAATGAATTGATTTATAAATTAATTATTGAATGAAAGAATGAATTAGTGCACAAAAAGATAAATATATCGATAAATGGATCAATAGATCAGGAAATAAAATACATAAGTATATCAATAAATAAATGAATGAACAAATGAATGAATGGATGAATAGGTGAGCTTCTATCACAAAAATTTGGAAAAACAGATCTTATCAAAAATTTGCAATTCTGTGATTTTCACAATATTTAAAGGTTGTTGGTAAGTCATCAAATGGAAATTACATAGATTACATAGTTACATCACCCTACATCTTGTGAATACTGATTGACTGAAAAATTTTGATATAAGTTTCATTTAGTCAGATAAAAACATCATTTATATGTATAAGTATGTAGACGAGCATGAAATCAAAAATATAGATAGGTTCCACCCAGTTATCAGCTATGAATTTCAATTTGTGGAACTGAGCAAGGTGAACATTTTCTTTCAACTCATCTTAGACATACATTGCGTGAAATACTTTGAAACTATCGAAGTAAATCCACATGACCATTTTGGTTCTCAAACTTGAGTACTTACACATGACCATTTTGTTTCTCAAACTCGAGTACTTCAGAGTTTAAAACGAAAAAGTCCAAGATTTATGTTCTCGATTCTACTCTTTCTTAGAATTGGCTCAGAACGATCCTCCTATTTGTAATTATCTTGACGAGAATGACCATCTAATGAAAATGTTGGATTTTTCCAAAAAAAAATTCACGATATTTTATCCTCGAAATTTTTTCTCGAAAGAGTACTTTTTTGAGGACACATAATGAGATTTTTTTGTTACCACCGAAGGAATAACCATCTCCGTTTGTATCTCCAATTCAAAAACACCTCTGATAAAGATATACAATTGAAATAGTATAATATTAATTTCAATGACAGAAAGAGCCCAATGCACAATAAATGGTAATCCTCCTCTCCACCAAATAAAATATGATAAATTCTGACAAAGGTCTGATGAACGAGAATAATTTCTACTTATTCTTTCTTTCTATAATGGTGGGACCTCTAAAATTTCCCATTGTTAATAGAACACTTTTCATTATCATGAAAAGGCTTCTTGGTAGCCAGCCAACACACGATCAGAAATTATCCCTTTTAATTTCAAAGATTAGTCATATCGTGCTCCAGGGCTTTTCCACCGTATCTGGTTGAAATATGGTTCTGGAAATTATAGTGTCGGCGGCAACTCTAAAAGGTCTAGAAAAAGGTTTCAGTACGGAACCTGCCGTCGCAAATTATAGTTAGTTACTGGTTCACGACGACAGATGTTACTTCCCAGAAACGTATCATTTTCGAAGTGCTCGATTTTCAGCTTTTCCCAGGATCGACTGGATCTGGTGAATTATTCGTTTTCAAGGAACATGGATGAGTTTTATCGTTGTTTGGAAAGCGACCTTGACACAACTTGAAAATAGCAATTAATAGACGACTTCGGTCCAAGTTGCCAACCCACAAATTTCTTCCAAATTTACTATCACTGGGGAAGGGGAATTTCAGAACAAATTTGACATGGTAAGGTTCGCGATATGTATAAATATCCGTTAAAGATGCCTCGGCTCCTCAAACAAGATAATTCCTTCCAAATATAGGTTTTCGTTGAGATCATCTCTGATTGGCTGAAATTTAAGTTGGGACTGATTTCATGTTAATAGTGTCAAGTTTATATAGGATATGTTCCGCAAATAAACTTGGTTATTTCGGTTGCCGGCTTTTCGTTCCGTAAATATGAAATATTCGGTTGGTTCCTGAAAAAAGGTTAATAACGGAATTTGATTGATGAAAAGGCAATCTTTCTGTCACCAGAACGACAGTCAATGTTCTATGGTAACATATTCATGGCATAGAACAATCCATGATGTTTTACTGACATCATAGAACATTCTATATTTACCCTGTGATCCTTAGACTATACTTAGTAATTTTTTCATTGTTGAATGTTGTCCCGTCTATGTTCTATGGTTCATAAAGTGAATAAAGATTGTTCTATGCTATGGATATGTTAACATAGAACATTAACTATCGTTCTGGTGACATAAAGAACGTTGTTTCATTAATCAAATTCCGTAATTAACATTTTTTCAGGAACCAACCGAATATTTCATATTTACGGAACGGAAAACAGGCAACCGAAATAACCAAGTTGATTTGCGGATCATACCCTATATAAACTTGACACCATATATCATGATGTAAAAAATATGGTGTGTTCATCTGAAAGAAAAGAGACGTCAGCTAGATTAAAATACAAGGAAATATATATTCTGTGCTTTGAATTTGAATGAAGAAAATAACGTCATCATTGGTAAATCGATCACAGATGAGCAGATGAGCACACCATGTTTTACTTACATCATGCCATATATTAACATGAAATCAGGAATCCCAACTTGAATTTCAGCTAATCACCGATGATCTTAACAAAAACCTATATTTGGAAGGAATTACCTTGTTTGAGGAGCCAAGGCATCTTTTATGGATATTTATAAATAACGTGAACTTTATAATGTCGAATTTGTTGTGAAATTCCCTTCCTCAGTGATAGTAAATTTGGAAGAAATTTGTGGGTTGGCAACTTGGGCCAAAGTCGTCTATTGAAAGATGTTTTCATGCAAACTCGATGTTTTACAAGATTTTGTACCGAATTTCAGTTGGATCGGATATTCATTTGTGGAAATATGGCAAAGATAATCGTTATTATTCGTTATTATCATCTTGACATCATACATGTCACAAGTTTTCCAATTCATTCCCGATATTCTATAAGATTTCTAGTTTGAAATAACCAATTATTATCTAAGGGAGATGATTTCCCAATGAAAGAGGCAGTGGAGTGTAGCGTTCTTCGTGAACCTGAAGATCTGAAATATCATTATTTAGAAGATCGAACCAGGTCGAAGGACCCTCCCGGTCAAAGAGCAAATGTAGGTAATATTAATTTCTACTTCCTGCTGGTTTTCTGTCCCTTTTTCTGGTTCAGATATTTTCTCAACGGAAAAATGATTTGAGAAAGAAAAAGATTATATCTATGTTCTTCAAACAGGTATCTACACAGTTTCATCTGTGCTCTTGAATCATACGTAAAAATGTATGGTACCCCATTTACATTCCTCTGCTAACGCTGTAATAAACTAAAATGTAATGCTCGTTCTCAAAAGAATAGTAATAATAATCGTTGTTAGTTTCTATTGGACTCAAAAAATAATGACCGAGGGAGATGAAGCTTGGTTCGTTGTTAGGTATATACTCCTTTCACTTTTATAATGTAGCCCGGTTGGCCATGAAATCCTGACAGATTTCACCGTGTATATTTTGAAATTGTTAGGTTATGGTCATTTTCCTGTCAGATAACTATGCAACGTTGTCCTCTCTACATAGAGGTCGTAGTAATTAATTATTTTTCAAATGTCAATCTACATTGATAAAGTAATGAATTTGAGAAAATATTATTTGAATTCTATAATTCCAAAGACCTGGCGAATGTTGAAGAAACTTTTGTCTCTGTTAATACTGGAAATATTTCACGTATATAGACATGGTTGAAAGATTTAGTTATGCTATTTTCTTGTAAGGAAATCAAGAATCGGGTTTTTCAAAATAAAGTCTTCAGTTCAGTCTTTTTGGGTGCACCAATAGAAGGATATTCTTTGTCGTCTCTTTCACTTAAAATCTTCCTTATTGTGTTGATGTGCAGCTAATAAATAAATATCTATTCATATAAAATATAATTCCTTGGTTTTCACTTATATACGTCGAAAATGTTGCATAGCTTGTGTTGAATTATCAGGGTTACTATCAGAAAAAGCCGATTTCAATTATACATAGCACTTCCTGATACTTTGCCTCTGCTTCTTCAAAACTACCTTCGGCATTTTTATTAGTTTGCAAGCGTTATTATGCTGAGATTTAGAAATCTAGAATCGATTGATATTGATAATAGTAGAAATTGAAATTTGGCAACGTCTTTTGACATTGCCGATATTTCATGAGTGCCAACCTGCGTCAGTTTTAAGGGAAAAAACTTGATAAACCTAAATCATGGCCAACCGGGCTACATTATAAAAGTGAATGGAGTATAGTAGTCCGTTACTTTGTGATAGTTCATTTGAAGTGGAATGAAAGAATTCACTTTGTTTTATTTATTTCTGATAATTAGTGAAAGAAAACCGACTTGTTGGAAAAACGGAGTCGTTGACTGAAAGAATAAAAAGAAATTCCGAAGATTTCTTCTCAATAATTTGACAATCCAGGAAATAGTGAACCGATTTTATGTAAACTACCTTGAATATTGTAAATATTTTGAAAAACTGTACATAAGCAAAGCAGATAGTTTTGCGGTAATGTTTTCCTTTCAGAATATATTAGAGCAACACAAAAGCTATCGAAAGAAGTGACATAGGAACTGGATATTGACAACGTGAATGGGTAAAATCCCCATTATGATTCGCAAGAAATAACGATCCAAATTTTGGATTTCCAAAAATAATAATCCGATTGAATTGAAATCTAGTACTTGGTTTGAAATTGATAGCTTGAAGGTTCATGTAGAGTTTATACATCACCATATACGATAGAAAAATTTCAGAAGAGCATTGACCTGAGGTCGGGAGCTTTTGAGCGCTTGTTCAAATTCGTTGCCAAAGTAGTCACCTGTTTCAATTGACCCCGTCAAGCGCAGTTTTACTTCTTGATGGAAAGATTTGGTGATATTCTTTACCTCACGAAATTCTGCATGAAACTAAAGCTACCATTTTCCGACAAATTCGATTCAATTCGATCCGATCATATTTTGGGAAATAATGAAAAAATAACGAACAGAATTGAATTTGATAACGGTTTTTTCTTCAGAGAGTCTAACCATAGATGCATAGAATATGTCAGGTGTCGATACTTTTTTACTATTACCCACTAAAATTTTGGGTTCAAAACGCGGTCCTAGAATTGTCAAATCTTGGGCTACTTAGCTCTGTAAACGATGATGGCGCTTACGTCGCTTTGGCAAGTGCACACAATTAATTCCGCTGAATAAAAATGAATTGAGCTATAATCTGATGAAACTATTTCCCAAAAAATGAATCATATGTTTGAATTTACAGATTCTCACTAATACATGAGAGGAGTTCAATAAATGTGGAACATCTACTCATTAATAATATGAAATGTGTTCAAGGAAATAAGGAGCAATATGAGGTTTATTGAGAGAACACTTTCATGGATGGATACAAGAAGTTATTTCGAAGCCAAAACAACGGTGAAAACGAAACGCGAGATTGATATTACTAATGGATTCTATTGGATAGTTTGGATCTCCTTTAAATTTTGTATGTACCTATTAATACATATTTAATTCAAAAGATATGCATTATGCTACATACCTACTTATGGAAATATTTGGAGGAAATGTTCATGTTTATTATTATTGAAATTGATTTATGAATTTTCACTTTGCTGTTCATGTTCATACGAATTCATCAGACGAATTTCAAACCAGACAAATTAATTGTAGTATCTATCGTTCCAAATTATTTCTTGTGGTATTTTTGAAAACACAATTCTGGAATACTTTGTTTCCATGAACTGAATATTGAGATAATAAATAAAACCTCTTGTAATAAGCAGGTACTCAAAAATATCAATTTTCAGACTTGTGTATTCAGAGACGAAGGATATTACCGCCATTCTGACTGAATGAATCGAATTATCATAATTCAAATTCATCAAAATGAATTTATTATAGGAAATTCTTGAAAATAATGTATGGTCCAACTCGGAAAATCAGGAAGAAGTTCTGATTTGAATAGTTCTGTTATTTCAGATTTTATATGGCCGATTTTCTTATGCCGACATCTATCGGCGAAAACTGAAGTAGGCCAAGAAATCCGTATTTTGACAACGTTTGGACCTCATTTCGGACCCAAAATATATCAAAGATCCGCACCTTATGTATTCTATGCATCTATGTCCAACCTAATCGTTTGAGATCATTATGTGGTACGTATCTTGTTAGATACGTTGGAAAATAGTGACAATCATTTCAATCCGAACATGGAGGAACTTCTCTGAGATCACGTTGGTATTTTTCCAGACTCTCTCCATATTTCACGTTGTACACGCCACAATAAAGATTTTTTAATTCTATGCACCCGTGTAATTGATGAGAGCGTGTTGTTTCCTAAAGAATAAAACTGCATCGTCCCCATTCAAAGATCTTGGATTTATGGTTCGAATTATCCAAGAAAGTAGGACGAAACGTGACCTCAGGAGCACATCCATCAATTCACTTCAATTCTACCAGAATTGGCGTGGTAATATTCCTAACGCACAAAAATTAGGTCCTCTCATCGATGACACATTTCTCTCTTATAATAAAGAAAAAGCAAGACGCCCTGCTCGTGTTTCGTTATCCCAAATACTACAGGGAAATTTCGACTGTCTATAATGGATCAGTATTTTCGCCTTGCCTCATCTTCTGTTCTTGCTTATTTTCGCGTTTCATAGTAAGGTGTACGATGGAAAACAGTGAAAATAATTTCAACCCCAATATGAAGGAACGCGCGAGGATCGTGTCGGTATTTTCCCGATTCATTTCTGTATTTCAGGTATATCACACATTTGGGATTTTCATTCACCGCACAGGTGGGTAATTCATGCAGTCATCTGTGAAAAACTGCTCGAGAAATTGGAATTTATCATGGTTGACACATTTTTCTTTCGCCAGATAAAAGAAACTTTGCTCCTGTTCCATTCCTGCAAATCATTCAGAAAACTTGCGATCTGACTTTCCATAGCCATGTATTATGTCATCCTGACATAATACATGTCACAAGTTTTTCACTTTATTCCCGATATTTTATTAGATTTCTAGTTCGAAATGAACAATTATGGATCTATGGGAGATGATTCCCCAATAAAGGGGCCTGTAGCGTTCTTCGTTTATCTGAGGATCTGAAAATCATCGCTTGGAGGACTGAACCTGGTCGAAAGACCCTCTCGGTCATGGTCTGGTTTTCTGTCCCTCTTTCTGTTTTCAGATATTATGTCAAGATATTTTGTCGAAATGAATTCAAGATGACGAAAAAATTATTTTCAAATGAAAAAGATGCCATCCATCTTCTATAAACAAATTACTACACTTATGCGGGGAGACAGAATTTTTCCTGAGGTTTTTATCTGTGCTCTTGTATCATACGCAAATATGTATGGTACCCCGTTTACATTTCCTCTGCTAACACTGTGATATATCTTAGAATTGTAATGCTCGTTCTCAAAAGAATATATATATAGCCAATATGTAATTCATCATGCCCTCATCTTCCATTTAAGGTTCTCTATGAATTGATACCCAAGATGTACATAGTTAGATATATTCGGAAAAAAGCGGAAATTATTTCCATCTGAATATGAACGAGTGCACGAAGGTTGCTTCAGCATTTTGATGAATTGTTCCCGTAATATCCAGGATATCCATTGTTGAGAATTTTGAACTCTTCGCAGGTGTTTAGTTAATGAATTTCATCTTCCTTATTTCCACTTCAAGTTATCCCAAGAACTAGGTCGATCCTTGACCTTTGCAACTTCATCTCAAGTAATTCCTTCAGACATGGCGTGGAAATAGTTCTGAGGAAGTAAACTTCGGTTGTATCATTATCTCACCAAATAAAGTAAGTCTGGCTCCTAATTCATTCCATCGAATATTTCAGGGAGCTTCCGAGGTTCCTATATATGGTGAATCAGTATTCCACTTGTGTCTCATCCTCCCAAATAGTACTGCCGGCTGATGAATTACGGTTTCGTGGATTTCGCCAACACAGCTACATTCAAGTTTAAAAAACCTCGTTAGTATCTCAAGGTCCGGCATCTTCACATGGTCTGCATGCTTTTACTCAGCCAATAGCCGCAAGAAATATTAAAATTCGTGAAATGTCGACGTAAAGAGGAGAAAACGGGGTATAGTTCTGGTTGATTCTTCAATGATTATTTTTACGCACTGGGTCTAGGGAAAATCGCGTTATCATTTCGTCATGGTGTCTATAATTTTCAAATTTTGAGCCGAAAATGGTCTAAAACGATTGGGTTGAACTCCCTGAAGAAGAATCCGTGGTAAATTTCAATTCTGTCAGTCCAGCGTATGTGCTCTAACTTTCGAAGGAAAAGACTTAGCGACTGGATATCGGTTGGATAGTTTCTGAGTTAGGCCCATTTGAAGTTTCCAAGTTAATTCCTCGATATCTCATGATGTATTGACTCGATTGAATTGAAACTTCGTGAATAGTTCTGGAATAATAACGCGTAACTTACTATCGAGTTTCTAAGTCGTTTCTTCCGGAAGTTATTGTGTTTACGGTCAGCCTAACGGCCGACTGCGTAAACACAATAACTCCCGAAAGAAACAACTTAGGAACTCGATATCTGTAGAGAAGGTTTGGACCTAAATTACGAAGGCCGAATTCGTGAATGGGTAAAATCCACCCAATGATTCCGTAGATATACCCAATCAAAATTTTATTTTTTCAATATTTCCAAAAATACAGATCAGATCGAATTGAAATCCAGTACTTCATCGAAAAATAACAGTTCGAAGTTTCATACAGAATTTGATGAGGATGATATGATAAGAAAAATCATAGAAATTTTTTTTATCAAATTGTTCTAATGACACGATTATCTCAAAATTTCGCATGAAGTTGTCTTTCAGCATCTCAAAACTAGCTGTAAAGTTTCATCAGGACTGAATCAGTGTTTCTCGAGTTATACCGAAAAAATAAACGATATCGAGAAGAAAACCTCGAAATTTGACACATTTTTTCCCGATATCTCCGAAACTTATGATCGTATCGAACTGAAATTTGGTACACTGCTGTGAAATATGAAGTTTAAGGTGTGAGTCGATTTTTTTTTCGGATATGATAAATGGTTTCCGAAAAAAAATTTTTTGGAAAAAAATTTCGAAAAAATTTTTTTTTAAAATTCACTGACATTCTGATCCTGACGAAATTTGGCTCAAAGTTGCGCGTCGTTATACTCCATCTAACTGCAAAGTTTGAATTTAATCCCTCGACTATTTTCTGAAATAAAAAATAAATAACTTTATAACTTCAACTGCCTATAACTCCGAAACTATTCGACCGATTTGGCCCATTAACAAACTCAACCGCGGCATTTTGATGCGCAACCTATCCTGAAAGTTTCAATTTGCTAGCTGGCTTCTGTCGACAATTAGCGTGTCTACGGCCGGCCGGCCGGACAGAATCGATTTTGACACCGGATTCGTCATCAGTGAGTCCAACCTAGTAGATTGAGACCATTTTCGGCTCAATCATCCAAAATTATAGACATTTGGACAAAACGATAGCACGCTGTTCCCCTAGGACATGCGCGCAAAAAGACATTATCTATCCAATCTGAATTTGGACTAGTACACGGGGGTGGTCACGTCAGCGTTGTGCCGAATTCTGCTTCCTATATTCCACAACATTTGACTCACGTAATTCTATCAGACAGGGCGAGGAAATATTACTGAGGAAAAAGAATTGAGATTTATCATCGATGACATATTTCCCTTGTAACAGATAGGAAGCGCAGCTCTTGTTCCATTACCCGATCCAAAGATTAAATCTTTGTTCCGATCTGTCAGTCTATGGCGAATCAGTATTCCAGTCCTGCACCATCTTCTGTTTATGCTTCTTCTTCAACAAATATCTAAGGCAAATTCGTAGTGAGATGAGTTTGGAAAACACTGAAAATATTTCAACCTGAATAGTCGGTTTAGCTTCTCCCCAAATTATTTTGATGGCACTAAATTTCTCCAGGATGCCCATAATTGACATTTTTGTAGTGGTGATAGGTGGGCAATTGAGGAAGTCGTCGGTGCGAAACTCTAATGAAATAAAATTTTATCTCCCTCATTCCCGATTCAAATTATCCAAGAAAGTAGGTCGATACGTGACATTTGCAGCTCGTCCATCAATTGACCTAAGTAATTCTATCAGACATAGCGTGGAAATATTCCCGAGGAAGAAAAATTGGGTTTTATCATCGATGACACATTTCCCTCGTACCAGATAGGAAGCGCAGCTCCTGTTTCAGTCCTCCATATCCTACAGGGAGCTTCCGAGCTGTCTGTCTATGGCGAATCAGTATTCCAGTCTTGCCTCATCTTCCGAACGAAAGTTTGACTTTCAGGCAGCGGTCTCGGTTCTGGCCTTGGGGAGCGAATTCATGCGCTGCATCGAACAGGGGTGCATTCTTTATTAGCCATTTCAAAAAGGACGTATATAAATATTGTTTCAGGAAAGTGCAGGCGTCTATCCCCTTTTCATCCAGCGGGATTAAACTCATAATCAATATGCACCAGTGTAATATGGTGGCAGTATAACGTTTCCGACAAGAAAAATGCATTTGAGGTTTTCCGTTCGAATGGATCTGATCTAGTCTTTTCGCGTTTACCTTGTAGGAAAAGGATTCTTCTATGAATGTCTTGGATTCGAGGAGCTGAAATGATGAGATTCTCATATCTGTATAGCTTCAACCATTCAATAATAAAGTTTGATTAATTATTGGAATTGTCCTTTTGCTGTTGGATAGTAGATTATTGAAAAAATCTAGACAATAGCAAAAGAACTCCCAAAAGAATCTAATGAGGGATTTGATAATTGTAGAATAAGTTTGGAGTTGAATGATCAAGGCCGACTTCGCGAATTGGTGAAATCCACCCAATGATTCTGCATATACTCATTCAACATCTCATGATCTTAATATTTTGAAAAATACAGATCGGATTAGATTGAAATCCAATTTTTCAATTGAAAATGGCCGCTTTTGGGTTTATGCGGATCGTCGTGAGATCATATGATTAGTAGATCATCGGATATTGATATTCTAAAAACCATTTTGAATTTTTTTGCTTGATCTAGTCGATCCTTCATCACACAACTTTGCAGAAATATATTCATCAGCATTTACCATCTGGTTCATCATTGGATCAGTAGTCCTAAAGATATTTTTGAATTATCAACGAGAGATTAATATACGATTAAACTGGAATTTAAAAAACTGTTGTGAATTCAAGATATTTGATCGATTTCGTGGAAATATAATAAATATTTCCGAAAAAAAATTTTCCAACTGAAAATTGAAAAATTTTCGGATTAGATTTTCGATTTCAAACCTCTTCGACCCGCACGAAATCTCGCGAAGAGTTCCGCATCCATTTTCTAAACTATCCATGAAGTTTGAACCTTATCGCTTCAGTTCTTCGCGAGGTATTGAGAATGTAACCTGAAAATTTCAAATATACAGGGTGATTCCGGTGGAGACCGTCAGATTTTAGGATAAGCTTACACTAGTCAAGACAGTCTCGAAACAATGTTTGGTTTATGGTTGGGGGTCTCTATTGAGAATATACAGGGTGATTTGTCCGATTAGTCCGATTTTACTTTTATTGATAACTTTGGTATGGCTTATTCGATTTCAGAGAAATTTTCAGCGAAGTACAATATTAATGGGGACATTCATGAATTTTAAAGTTTTTTTCAAAATAAGCGGTTGTTATTGCGATAATCCCAGGTTAATTGTGCAGGTTGAAAAAACACCCTGCACATCGCATTTTCAAAACTACGCTATCTATTTACGATTCTACTATAATGAGTCATTATTTGAGAGTTTCTAATTTTTTTGGCACACTTCTAGTTTTCTGAGAAAATTCCATCAAAAAAAGACAATGTCGAAATTTCGCTCCAATCGATTCTATTTTCATTGATAACTTTGGTATGGCTCATTCAATTTGGATGAAAATTCCAATATAGAACAATCTGAACGAGTACATTCAATAATCGCAAAAGTTTTTCAAAATATCGTGTTGTAATTGTGATAATTTTAGAATTTGAGATTAATTGTGCAGTTGAAAAGAAATACCATGCACTTTGCTTTTCCAAAAGTTTCTTATTCGTTTCAGATTCTACAATAATATGTCATCATTCAGAGGTTTTTAATTTCTTTGGCACACCTCCGGTTTCCCTAGAAAACATTTCTGAAGAAGAGCATGATCGAAATTTGGCTCACAAGCAGTGAGAGTATTCCGCACTAGGTAGGAAAGCTGTATTGTCCAAGGATGAAAAGCAATTCTTAAGTTCTAAAATATTCTTTTCAAATTCCAAATTCATATCTAATTGCTAATATTTTGTATGGAATCATTCAATTCAGAATATATTCAGAATTTGAAAAGAATATTTTAGAAGTGACGAACAACTTTGCATCCTTAGAATACACAGCATTCCTACCTAGTGCGGAATACTCTCACTGCATGCGAGCCGAATTTCGATAATGCCCTTCTTCAAAAATGTTTTCTTGGAAAACCGGAGGTGTGCCAAAGAAATCGAAAACCTCTGGGTGATGACATATTATTGTAGAACCTGCAACGAATAGAAAGTTTTGGAAAAGCAATGAACATGATGTTTTTTTTCAACTGCTGAATTAATCTGAAACTCTGAAATTATCACAATTACAACACTGTATTTTGAGATAATGTTGCGATTATTCAATGCACCCATTCGGATTGTTCTACACTGCAAATTTCATCAAAATTGGATGAGCCATACCAAAGTTATCAATAAAAGTAGAATCGATTGGAGCGAAATTTCGACATTATCATTTTTTGAAAAAATTTTCTCGGAAAACTAGAAGTGTGACAAAAAAATCGGAAACTCTTAAATAATGACTTATTATAGCACTATCGTAAACAGATAGCGTTGTTTAGGAAACGCTATGTACAGGGTGTTTTTTCAACCTGCACAATTAATCTGAATTTATCACAATAACAACCGCTTATTTCGAAAATAAATTTGAAATCAATGAATGTGTTCAACACTATTATTGTACTACGCTGAAAATTTCATTGAAATCGAATAAGCCATACCAGAGTTATCAATAAAAGTAAAATCGGTCGAATTGGACAAATCACCCTGTATATTCTCAACAGAGACCGCCGACCATGAACCAAACAGTGTTCCGAGACTGTCTCGACTAGTGTAAACTTATCCCAAAATCTGACGGTCTACTCCGGAATCACCCTGTATACGGAACATATACCGTATCCATTATCTTCTGAAATAATATCTAGTTAATTTGAATTTCGAAGATCTCTTATTGAATATTGAATCAAAGGTTTATATCTGATGAAAAGTTTCCTGAAATACTAGTAAATTGATTATGTAGAAACAAAACTCATTCCAGAGTTTCAACCTGATCGCGACAGTACTTCCTGAAATATCGAGGAACTGACCTCAAAATTTCAAATTGGTATAACTTCGAAACCTTTAGGCCCATTTTGCCGAACTACACCGAGATATCAGAGGCCAACACGCACTCAATGGAGAGGCCTGGCCACGCGACATCAGGGCGGAGCGGAAATTTATTTATTCTACAGGGTGTATCTGATTAACACCAAAAAAATGTGAGGGGTGATTCTCGGATAAAAATCAAGGTAGGTATTTGGTATAAAATTTTTTGGAGAACCTCCTCCCATAAAAGTTACACCCCTCTGAAAATTAACGAAAAAATTGTTTGTCTTTTTTATTTTACCTGTATATTAATCTTAAGATACGAAATCTGGTAAAAGTATAAAGAAGGTTAAAATATTCAACCCCTAATATATTTTCTTTTTTTTTAGGATGAAAATTTTCCTTTCGAAAAACATGGCTTGAAAGCCGAATTTATTGACAAACTTTTTTATCACTACAGGTGTTTTCGAAAACTTAAGCATTCACGAGAAAAAAATATCGATGATCTGCGAAACCGCATTGTAGCAGGGTGTGAAACGATGAGAAATCCAGGAGGCATATTTCATCGCATACGCATTTCAGTGAGGAGAAGAGTAAATGCTTGTGTTCAAAAAAATGTATACGAAACACTTACCTTGATTTTCATCACAGAATCCCCCTTCAAATTTTTTCGGTATGTTATTCAGATACACCCTGTATATAGTTGCATAGGATTTCGTGCATTCCACCTACTAGTCATTTCACACGATTTTCGGCAAAAACTTCGAAAATTATAGACATTTTAAAACGCGAGAAATGCTCTGTTAACCTACTAAAACCTCGTTAAAACTCTAAACAAATGCAATTTGTCACATCTGCAAACTTCCATACATACTACAGTTCACTTGAGAGATATTCACTTCGTTTCATACTGTATCCTAAATCTGTAGAGCATGCATTTGATTACATACCGATGCATAATAAAACCCGTTCGATTTCGAAGTGTTCCTCATTAAAGGTATACTTCGTTATCATAGATCTCATTTGGATGGAACTATTATTCATTCTCACACTATCATCTTCTTGACTGTAATTCTCTTCGACATAATTCATCTCCATCAGATATAGTTCATTCATCAAATTCATAACTGGACGTTCCAAAGAAGAACAATGATGCAACCACGATAATAAGCATTGTATCTTTCGGAAGTGTTGTTACTCAATCAACTGTATTTTTGCCGCACGAAGTTCACAGTGAGTAGAAAAAGAAAAGGCTAACAACCACGAACAAAGGCCATCGTCAATCTATTTAGGAAATGCTTCTGATAACTTCGAGAGTGTTTCGGTTCATTTTTCTTTCAGGCCCTTGTAATGATTCTCAGAAATAATTAATCTTATATGTGTGTCACCTTTAGGCATCCCGAGTTAGACAAATGATGTTGTATAGTGCTCGGCCTTATAAAATACAACTTTTTGGGATATATGACGGAAATTTCTCAGTTTAATTTTCACAACAATTTCATTAGTCATTTTCGCATCTGTTGTGTTGGATATATAATAGACGAGAGGTTGTAGGTTCAAAAACAAAGGAGAAATTAATTTAGCATGGCGGGTGCCACATGACTCCTTAATGTGCCTTCTGGAGTTAATTCATGCTGGATATTTTGTCATGTGAATAAAAACTTAGCTCTCGAAAATATTCTAGCTGCAGAGACAAGTGGAACTGGTATTATAACTCACAAAAATTTGCCATCAAGGTATTGCAATTTCATACAATTATCAATAGTCTTATACAGTGCGCGTCAAAATTATGGAACAAATTCATTTTCTCAGAAGAAAAATATTGGGCAACAAAATTGTGAAATATGTTCAAAGGTGTTTTCAGTATGTGCACTTTGTCATGGCTTATTTACTTTGAGACGATGGTACCTGATGAAATTTGTCACCGAATAAAAGTCGACCATTACAGTTTTGTTCATGCACAACTTTCAACCCCTTTCAACCCCCTTACGTGAAAAATTTGTTCTCTCCATTAAAGGGTTCGTAGGGGTTGGAAATTGTGTATGAACAAAACTTTGATGATTGACTTTCATTCGCTGACAAATTTCATCAGGTACTATCGTCTCAAGTTAAATGAGCCATGACAAAGTGCACAAACTGAAAACCTCTTTGAACTAATTAATTTTTCAAATAAAATAATTTTTTTCTTGAAAATTTCTGCACGCCTGTAAAGAAGATACAAAGACCTTGTCAAAAAAGTACCACATGAAATACTTTTTCATTCAAAAAATCTAGAGGGTTAATGGGGATGGCAAAGGGTGCAACAAACATCCTTCAAAAATGCATATAAATTTGGTAAAGTGAAACAAAAATTGACCTGTTTCAGGATTTTGTTGCCAAATATTTTTCTGCTGAAAAATTGAATTTGTTTCATAATTTGGAACATCGCTGTATAAATGGAATACAAAATATTAAATACTCATTCGGATTCATTGTAGGTATAGCCTTCAAAGTAGCAGTAACGATTTTCAACAGTATGCAAAATTTTATCCACTTAGTTCTTATGCAAAAAACACCTATTCGATTAAACGAGATCGACATAATATTGTTCACATGCTTGTCGTATGCATAGAATCCATATTACCATCAGTTCCACACATCCTTCTTGTGAAAGAAAATAGGGCTGTACTATTCGACCAAAAAATATGCAATTGAAAAAGTATACATGTGAATCAAGTGTCTATACAGTAAAATTCGTATATTTGAATGTGATTTATTTAAGTATTTTCACTTCATCCTGCTCAATTCAACCATTGAAATTAACTGGCTATCATGGTAAAATTTCTACGAGTACATTCATTCAAACTTGATAAAAAAATAGAATATCAATCGAAACATTTGATGGATCTTGAAATTTTGATATTTCATAATACACCTACGGACTTAGAGTATCTTTCACTCCATTAAATTTCATTTGAGTTCACGAGAAAGGATATAAAGCTGGCCAACGCATTCACCATTTTGCTCAGCATTATCGAAATGTCTGGAAATGGAGGCAAAGCTGACAGGGCACCATTAGAAAAAAATACTTCTTGCTCCACATGGACAAGTCAGCAAATAACATATAGGCTTTGTGAATCAGAAAGGAAATAAAATAGTATTCATTATGCAAATGTCCAGCTCAAAAATTTTAGATATGTGTGAGCAAATTAATTCTCACGACGTGATTGCCAAGCCACCTGAATGAGGAACCAAATTTTTAACAACAGAAACGACACTTAACTTCCTTATGGACAGATTTGGGGATTTTTTTCACACATGGTTCTCATGAACACTGTGCGCTTCTATTTATACGCACTTCGTTTCAATTCGATCCGACGTTGAGTTTCAGAAACATTGAAGAATAGTTTTGAATGTTTATATCTACAGAACCATTGGCCAGATTTCACCCATTTACTAGTTGGACCTTTGCTATCAACCCACTCTACAAATATCTCAGAAATCCCTACACAAAATGTTATTTTCCCAATATTTGCAAATGTGATCGTATCGCATTGAATTCCAGTTCTTCATTCAAAAAATGAAACTTGAAAGATGCATAATTTCGTGTGGATTATATTATTCGTGGATCGAAAATAAAAATATTCGAATTTTTATTGCTCTAATGAAAAGATATTCATGAAAGTTCCTACAAATTTAAACATCAGTATTTACCACCTAGTTTACAAGATTAATTATGATCGATTTTTTGGGTTATTCTATAATAATTAACAACGTTACCGAGAAAATACTCACGTTTGACATGGTTTTTCCTAATATCTCAGAAGATAATTTACATTCAAAAATATTTTTTTAAATTTTTGAAAATTTTTTCACTTTTCGACTGTTACGATTCTAAAGGAATCATCCATAAAGAGGAGCATTATGGTATTCAAGAACTAATGATGAAGTTTAATATCAGTCGCGTTAGTTCTTCCCGAGGCAGTGGGGAAATAACCTTGAAATTTGAACTTGCCACTGAATTTGACATAGTCCGTTCAAAATGAATATTGAGCACTGTTGTTCAATATTGGCTTCAAACTTTTCGCCAAAATTTTTCAAAATCTAATCAATGATATCTGAAAAATAACTGTTTAACTCGAAAGTTCAGAAAATTTTCGGAATACAATTTTTAAAAATTTCTTTACAATTTGATTCTCACTTAATTCTGCACTTAGTTATGCCCTGGTATTTTCAAATCAATAACGAAGCTTCAATCTGCTTGCATCAGTACATCTCGACATATTGTGGTACTAACCTCAAAATTTCAATTTAGTATACATATATCCGACACCTTTCAACCGATTATGCTCAATAAAGAGTTCAGCCAAGATATTTAGGCTCTTAACCTATCTAGACTATGTTATTTCTTTTGGAAGTAAGAGCACACACGGGTAGACGGCCTGCCGGACAGAATTTAATCTAACCACAATTCCAATTCTTTGCGACCATTTTTGGGCCAAGACAGGCATTCAGATGGAACGGTAACGCGTTGTGTATACGAGCGTGAAAATCGTATAGGGCGAAGTTCCCGATCTGATAATAATAAAAAATCAATCCAAGCGAAGAATCACCAAAGATCCATTTTATACGAAAAAACGATTCTTGTGTTTCATATTGACCCCGACAAAGAAAAATGAAAATTTCAGCAGACCCTGCTAGGAGAAAGATAAATCTACGAAATTCAGGCATCACACTGCTGTCATTACCAGCCATTCATTATTTCTTCTGTGGAACCGTAAAGCTTCTGTGGTTATAATTCAACCTAGCCCCATGCAGTTGGCAAAATCAAACAGGGGGCCTAAATTATTTCCTGAGTTCATTAAACAGTTCGACGTTGAAAGTTCGCTCGGTCGAGTTTCATACGTCCGAAAGTTCAGCGTTATAAGTCGGCCTTTTTTGTCGACGAACCCAGTTCAGGGGCTTCCTGTTCCGGTCGATTAATACGTCATACAATCGACATAAATTAGGTCAGGAAAAAGTTCCTCATACAAATAGGGAATGAATGGGACAAAGAAATATTGGGGTTTCAAATTCGGGATAAAAGCTTTAAGATTTTGAAGGGACAAGACTGGTGAATGATTTCTTTAATAGCTGGTACATGATCGTAAAACCAGGATTTATTAACAGATGTTCATCATTATTCCGTCAAGCTCATATCGAGAAAAATATTTATAGATCAAAGTGTATTCAAGGAGGATTCTTCATTATTTTTCAGATATTTTTGGTTTGCGTTTCCAATATCTGAAAAAGAAGAGGAATTAGCAAAAAGGCCATGAACATGCCAATAACAGGGAAGCATACTTTTAGATCGCGGTGTAGACATGTATATGAATTAAATTATTTGTAAACCTCGTGGATGGCATTGCTCTTAACCTTCACCGTGACTCACCTGTTCTGTTTTTTTTTCATCCACTTGATTATATTTGATTTACATGGATTTCGACATCCACCGTGACGTCGACCTCGACCGCGACCCACTTGTTCTGTTCGCACCCTAACAGAAATGCGCATGATATTGTGTGACGGCATTCTACAATCAACTACCAAGTTCAATTTGATCCGATTAGTAGTTTCTGAATACATATATCTCAGAAATTCGAATAATAACTCGGAACCCAATGAGCAGATTTGGTCCATTTAAAAACTTAAAGCATTTGGATATGCATCCTACCTAGAAAGCCTCAAGTCACTAGCTCGTTTTGTTCGACAATTATCGTGTTCTTGTCCGGAGGGCCAACTATCAGGATATAATAGAATTCGACATCGAATTCATCATCAGTGAGTCTGTAGTAGTCGTTGAATCCTCAATGCAATGTGAAAATAGAGAATACGAGAGGGAATACAGTACCTAAAACTTTGAAGTGAATACCGCTCAATAGTATACAGATGGTTCTGAAACCACGATGGGATCCGGCACTGGAGTATACGGGCCAAGAAACAAGTATACACTATTTTAAGGCTCCTACACGAATGTTTTTCTAGCAGAAATGCTCGCAATCGAAAGATGCATACACATGAACCTGGAAAAAATTATCAGGGGCGTGACATAGAGATCCATTCTGATAGTCAGGCTGCTATTAAAGCACTGGACTCCTATTTCATCGACTCAAAGCTGATATTGGAGTGCCGAATGATACTCAATGAAGTAGGCAAGAACAACAAGGTCTCCTTAGTCGACTTCCTGGCGAATACACCTTTAAGAAAGAATTTTTGGAAGAGAAATAAAATGAAAGAGAAGCACTCTGGGGGAATCTTCTAGGAATGGATCATTCCAAAAATTTCTTCGAACTAGACTTCCAAGGTCGAAGTGAAATGTAACCCCTTATCAAACTATAAACTATTGACCTAGTCGTTTAGGAACTTTGTCCTATTTCCCTGAACAAGCGCGTAGAATATTCATCCTGTTTTTCGAAGGAAAAGGACTTATATCACAAACCTTATTGTTCGAGAACCTTTTTGGCCAGAAACTCGAAAATTATACACAATTAAGCAGAATGATAACGCTCCTTTTCACTCCTGTACAGACAACTTGCGACAAATTCGTCAAGTATTGGATATGCATCCAGGAAAGTTTTCCAAATTTCGAATTTCCCCCAGTTTCAGTAACACCGACTTGTTCTGATATTCACTTTCCTCGTCGGTATGCGTCGAGCAGCCTAACTAATTTACTATTACTCTTTTTCAATCGTCTGGAGCCCAACTTACGGGGCAACACTCTAACTTTGAAACAACTTTGATTAAACTTCCGATCGATGGTCCTTTTATCGTTCCTTCGCACCGTTTAAGTTTCGGGGAAAATTCCTTTTACAATATGTTCCCGATGACGGTGTTGAACCTCATTCGTGCCAAATATTTCACAGAAATAGGCAGGTTTACGAGGGAAGTCCAACCGGTTAAAACAGAGATCGGAATTTGTGAGAGTTTATTGAATTTTTTTTCAGTTTTATTTTCAGATTATGTAAAAAATTACATTTATTTCGCATTCGTTACCTAAGCAAAATCTGTCGTCTTCCCCAATATTTCAGGAAATATATATTATATATAGCTCGAAGTAGGCGGCGTAGCTTAACTGAGTTGCCAGAAGGTGGTACCACTGACCGACGCACGCTAGCTACTTCACATTCCAACATAGCATAAGCGTGTCGGTCATGGTCGCTCATTACGCCACTTTTGCGGTTGTCATAGGTAAGTGCCAGAGGATTCAGGCTTTTTGATGAGTCCACCTCTGGCAAAGGGACGAAACAACTTCCCCTAAAAGTCCTTCAGATAGCGCGAACTCACGAGAACCGCCAAAGTGGCGTAGTGAGCGACCATAACCGACGCGCTTATGCCGTGTTGGATTGAAGTAGCTAGCGTGCGTCGGTCAGAGGTGCCACCTTCTGGTAACTCAGTTAAACTACGCCGCCTACAAGCTGACATATGGCAGGTACACTGTTGTTAAATATTGACAGCATGGTCTGTGTCAAGTTCCATAGAACACTAGTTGAATATTTTTTTCCCAAATAAAACAGGCATTTAAATCAATGAATTCAATGTAACAAACATTTCATTACATATTGCAATGCCGTGAGAGCTGCTACTGATACTGTTGCCGATTCTCCTAGGTTCTGCCATGGAACCCCGCAGAAGCTAATGCTTGTGTGAATTAGGAGACCGGGGTATGTTCTGCGTAGGCTTTGTTACTGATTCCTTACGCCACTTCAGGAACAGCACTGTGAATTGTTTACTCAAGGGGCATTAAATGGTTGGACGGTCCCTTGAAAACCGGAACAATTCTTTCGCGGCCAAAGGCTTGAACTGCAGACCTTACGATTATGGGGCTCAGTCACTTTACCACTAAACTACCGCTGCCCTCAAAAATCATGAGCCATAAATCATTTTCGAAAAAACATAACGGTTGCTGTGCCCCTCACGTGGAAAACAGAATTCGAGAGAAAAATCTGTGCGGAATCAAATGATAGTTAAGACAAATTGATATTACACGTACAAGGTGTTTTATTTGACCTGGATCTAGGAATATAAATTTCCTTGTCCTGGTCTGTACTAGTTTAGTATGGTTCGGAAGAACAGTTTTATGGCCTGAAATGACAATACCTGCCAAATATGTTGTGAATACCTTGAATAGTTAACGAGTTATAGCCATCTAAAGATTCTGGCAAAATCAATAAATCACCCTGTATTTCAGAAACCAATAGCCTCGGACCGATATTCCATTGTTGTTTTCTGGCTTCCCATTTTTTCAACATCTTAAGATGTTCAGTTACTCGCGGTCCACCCTGTAAAATAACTACTTGGATAATTTCTGTCAGAAAAACAAACCAAGCGAGTAAAAATAATGTGTTGTACTATTACTATTAGTCGAGAACTCTTGCGGACATTTTCAGATTCATAAAAATAACGGTCACTCATTATATTCGACTTTCAAATAAAATCGACTTAGAAATCTTCTGGTCATATGATCCACAGAAAAATTTGCATGATCCGTACAACAAAGTACCAGATTTGAATTCGAATAGAATTGTATATTCGGAAATATTGGGAAAATCAAACTCAAAAATGGGTATCTAATGAATCAGTGGGGAATTTTACCCACATATTAATTAAAAATTTCTAGAGTATCCACTTGGAGAATCGATATATGTAGACTCAGATAGAATGGCCGAGAAGACCATTTTCGGCTCGATCATCGAAAATTACAGACATTTAGACAAAACGATAGCACTCTGTTCCCCAGAACATGCGCGCAAAAATTAAAAAGCTTCAGATTTTCTTGCATGAAAAGAAATACTATTTATCTTTAGTTTCAGCATTAAACTGCCATAACATACAAATATAATCGTGCCATGAAATGTTCAATTGAATCTTCTATCGAATCATTTTTTTCATAATGAAATTCCACGAAAATCAATTACTTTATATATCCAGCATTTCGACATAAAACTCAGTTTCTGGAATCAAACTGAATACTAAATTAATTTCTGACCTTTCACGTTCGTAAGTGTAGAGTTTTATTGTCGAAAGAATTCTTTTGTATCCATATAATGTCACCCTAATTTATTGATATTTGTGGCTTCCTACATAATTCATTGAATCAATTCGAAATGGTATGGGGACTACAATCTGCGTATCATCCGAAATAAATAATTCAGTTCCTCCATGTAACTAATAACACCTTCCATGAAATTCATGTTAGAGGGTTGAAATATGTATGTGGAATACGAAACCACATACCAGTGAACGCTTCTAACTCAATATCGAAAATAATTGTAGCATTCGATTCCTATCAGAAATAATTCTATAGAACCTTCTTCCAAATTAGTAGCTTTGCTGAGTTGAACAGATAAAATTACGGAGCATATTACAAGTCTGCCTGGTATGCAAGCGATGTAGTCTGGATGTTATAATGTTCAGATATGTATTTCTATATCTATTCATTAGCATTACGGATGCATGGATGAAAGGTTCGTTTCATAGCCAGTATCAGTTCAGATCAGTTGTATTTTCATCGAAGTGTATGTTAACATTGAACGTGCATACGAAATTCAGATTATAGTTGATGGAATTCATAGACGCTTCACAAAGGGAACAAACAAGTAATGAAATAAAGGGTGTTTCACTGAGAGGGCAAGATTTAAATTGCGCGCCAAGTTTGACAGTCATAATGTCACATGATTCTGATGCGACCAATGAACTCAATATTTTATAGAGTTCTATGGATGCGACAGATCGATAGTTGACAGATGGCAGTCAGTTAATATGGAGCATTACATGGTAGAACAACGAATCCTGATCCATGACCCATGAAACATTGACGATCTTGCACGATTTCGTGGCCAAAATTGGCCTCCACGCTCTTCCGGTCTAACGCCTTCAGTCTTCTGGCTGGCGTTATCTGAATTCACAGGTTTAAGCCAATAAGCCCGCAACCAGTGAAGAATTGAAAGCCAAAATTAGACGTGGTATCAATGAAATGTAAGTGGCGCAGATTAACCTGTATTGACAACATTATTTCAAATATCATGGACGAAACTTCTGCTTGTGTAAGAAACGAAAATCTTTCTGATCATAGAGCTCAAGTATTCACTTTCTCTGTATTGTCGAGAAGTAAAGGTAGGAGAAGGAAAATGAGGTTGATTAATGAGTCAACAATTTCAACATTTGTAACATCTTTATCACAAGTTGATTGGGGTTTTATCGAGGGTGATTTTTCTTCTAGTGTTGATTTATTGTGGAATACATTCGATGAAATCTACATAAACTTATTTGATTCATCTTTTCCGTTCGTATTCGTACAAGAAAATAACAGGCATAAAATACCTTTAACACCGGAGGTTCAGAAAACTAAGCAATATTTAGATGCTCTTTTCACAATTTCGCCTCATAGTTCTGAATATCTAACAGATTACAAGAAAATCAAATTTCTGTATGATAAGAAACTACGAGAGATGAATCAAAATTATTTCAGAACATTAATTAATAAAAGCAAAAATAAAAGTAAAACTACTTGGAGCATACTCAAGAGATTAACTGGAAAAGGTAACTCTAATAAGAATATTTTCGAAAATGTCAAAGATCTTGAGACCTTAGCAAATACTGTCAGTGACTTTTTTGACAGTGCAAACTTTATTCGAGATAGACAACAGATTCATCGAAACCAAGTTTTGAATAATGTAAACAGAAGTTCATTTTATCTTTTTCCCTATAACTGAGAAAGAACTCATCAATGTCGTAAAAAAAAATGAAAAATACAGGGTCTTGTGGTTACGATGGTATTCCGATAACTGTGGTCAAAAATTCTAGTCAGTTGATAGCAAAGCCCTTGGCTCATATTATGTACCGTTCATACACGGAAGGGGTGTTTCCATCTGCCCTCAAAATAGCTTTAATCAAACCGCTTCATAAAAAAGGAAGTGAACAGAATGTCCATAATTTCCGTCCAATTAGTTTACTCAGCTCTTTCTCTAAAATGTACAAATTCAAAATGTTTTCTGCTAGACAACATGGTTACCTTAAAAATAGAAATACTACTACAGCAATGTTTGAATTGGTTTGTGATATTGTTGATGCTTTGGAGAATAATGAGGTCCCTATTGGGCTTTTTTTGGATTTGTCTAAGGCTTAGATCATGAACTGCTTTTGAGGAAGCTCTCTATTTGTGGCATACGCGACTGCCAACTAGAGTGGTTTGAAAGCTATTCATCCAATAGAATTCAGAGGGTTTACATTGATAATGGAGATCAGATTGTTACGTCAGGAGATAAAACCAGCAATGTGGGAGTGTGTCAGGGAAGTATTCTGGTACCATTTTTGTTTCTGGTTAACATCAATGATCTTGACCTATTATTGCTTTTTGATGATGCAAGTGCCTTGTTACACAGTAAAGATCTCAATTCGAGTATTAGACGGGTTCAGTCAGTCTTCAATTCAGTACAGCAGTATTGTGATCAAAATGAGTTAACACTTAATATCGGTAAAACTGAGTGCGTGATTTTTAGAACTATTCAGTCGAAGAATATATATCCTCAATCAATAACTTTGGATAACACTCCAGTCAGATTTTCAACATCTACAAAATTTCTTGGAGTTTCGTTAGACTGTCATCTTAAATGGGTTGACCATGTGAATCTGCTCAGCAAAAGACTGAATCAAGTGCTGTACATGATCACAGTTTTGTCTCGGAGGGTGGATGTGTAACTCCTTAAGACAATCTACTACACTAATTTCGTTTCGATTCTCAGGTATGGGCTTGTTGTATGGGGTGGAAGCAGCGATATAAATAAATTATTTATTCTGCAAAAATTTGCTTTGAGGGCAATAATTGTTTTGGGTTACAAAGAATCGTGTAGAGGTTGTTTTAGAAATAATTCCATGCTTACCCTTCCGGGACTGTATGTATTGGAGTGTCTACTGTTCGTGAGAAAACATCCTGAATATTTTGATGATCTGTTCAATAAAAACAATACAAAGCGCAAAATTCCATATCACTTTCCAAGGCATTCCTTGACGCTTACTGAAAAGAATTCAAAATATATGTGCATAAAGCTGTTTAACATAATACCCAAAAACCTTATCATCTTATCTGATATAAAAAATTTAAATCTGAAATAACCAATCTCATTGTGAAAATTGAACCATATTCGATCAAGGAATTCATGGAATATCCTTTCAGAGCATAATTAAGTCTGTTGTATTTTTGACGTTTTTCTTTCTTCTTTTGTATTTACACTGATTATGGGAATAAAGTAATGTTTATGTTTATGTTTATGTTTAACTGTGTCGCCAGACGATGGCGCCACCTACTGACGCACGTTAGCTACTTGATTCCACCAAAGCATAAGTGCGTCAATTACGGTCACTCTCACTACGGTGCTTCTGCAGTTGTTATATGCAGGTGCTAGAGGATTCAGCCTATCTGATTAGCCCACTTCTGGCACCGGGACGAAAAAACTTCACCGTCCTTCAGATAGCGCAAACTCACGAAGACTACCACATGTATTCAATAACAGAATGGAAATTTCTTCGAAAAGTTACGCATATGCCAGCAAAGCCGTGGTGGTCATTCCGTGATTCCTCACATACAAATATTCGCCAACGTTTCGGTAAAAAAGGGAAGAAAGACAAAGGCACGGATGATAAAACTTTAGTGGACATTTTCATGTGAGGATACACATGAATAGAAATTGCTCATTTGCTCGATAGATTCTATACAATTTATTGGATGTTTAATAATTCTGTTTCAGATATTGGGAGTTAAAAGAATTGAAATATCGAATGAACAATGCGAAATCCTCTTTAATATGAGCATTAATCGATACTTGAAAAACTTCAATGTTAGAGTCGGAGCTTCTACAAAAGATCCTGATGAAAATTCGGAACACCAGTTGAATTTTCAAGAGCATCAGCCCCTTTCAATTCATTATTACCTCCAAATTGAATTTTGGGGATTTATGAGCGATATACAGAGTCCACCCTACATATCCATTAATTTTTGAAACCGCACTCACTTCTCGAATCATTTTCCATTTATATTCAGGGTTCTCGAATTAAAACTTATCGAATTACCAACCCCGACATCCTACTCGAATCGAAGTTCAATGTGGTCTAATGATGAAGTGCATATTTTTATCCCCCCGTAGAGATTCCCCCTTGCAAAACACCCCATATGGCATCATCATTAATGGTTCACATCGCTTAACAAGATGGTTGCTTAAGAGGCCGCGCCGAAGATACACCGTTACCCCTGTAACATGAAGGCCCTTATGATTCACCATAATTAAAAAGTTAAGTCACCCAAAGAAATATTTATTATATAAATTGAATTGGGGGTGGGATGGAATATGCCAGACTATTAATGGATATGATATTATCTATATTAGGGTCTGATTTAGTAGATCGAGAACAAAAGATGTAGTGCAAATCACTGAAGCCACCCTGTCGGATACAGCATTAGTGATGATATATGCATACATAACAAATAACCGTTGACAGTTCTCACGAAATTCTACACAAATCAATTCATATTCTCAAGAGAAATATTCTAGAACAGCACTGACGTGAAGTCACCAGCTTTTAAGCCACAGCTAGAACTCGAAACCATTCCCTCACAAAATTTTGCATGAACATTCACGCCGATATCATCAGCCAGGTACTAAATTTCAACTCGATCACATCTCAATTCTTGGAATATTAGTAATGTATATATCTACGAAATCATTGACCGGATTTCACGCAATTAAGAATTCAACCATCGTAATCCAATTCCAAAACTGCTCCGAAAATATCGAGTCTCTCAGTCGTTTTTTTTCCAAAAGTAAGTGCGTCGACGGTCGGCCTAGGGGTCAATTTTAAAACGCAATAACAATCCAATTAGAGACTCGATAGTTGTAGAACTGGTTCAATTACGAAGGTCTATTGCGCGAATTGGTGAAATCCACTTTATGTTTTCGCATATGTATCTATTCCGAATCCAATTAGTCAATATTTCCGAAAAAACAATGATCCGATCACATTGAAATCTGATACTTCGTGGAAAATTGACACAGTGAACGGCATGCAAAATTTCCCAACAAAGTTGAAAAGAAATGGAAAAATTGTCTGATATACTAGCTGAGACTAATTAAAATTTCAGCTTATACTTAGCTTTTCCCAAACTCAATCCATAATTGGACATAAAATGAATACATTATGAAAAATAATTGAAGGATATTACAAAAAGAGGGGTTAGATATATTGAAAAAGTATGGATACATTTTATTATTGCTGCGATTTGGTTCTTACTTAATAAAATTTTCAGCTATCCATAAAAAACAATCCTAAGTCAATGAAAGTCCAGAAAGAATCCATTCACATCTGATTACTCTACGAGACTACCTGAAGTTCTGTGTCAGACAAATCTTTTCTTTCTATGAAGGATCTTGTGCATTATCTTCATCAAACTGTAAAAGTTAGGCGGATTATCAAGATATTTAGGCTCCAAACGTAACCTAAAAATTTGAACACCCTAGGCATGCTCCTTCAAAAGTTAGAGCATCATCTTCAGGGTAGCCAAGCTATGTTTTTGAAGATGCATTTAGTTAGATTTCAATAGAATTACTCGAAATGTGGCCTCATTCGGTTAACATTGACGGAATCAATTTCAATTTCAAGATTTGCTGTCAGTCTTCTGTGGTGCCCTCTTCAGATAGAAAAGGGAAGTGACAGCAAACTTCTGACACAAAACAATTATTGGACACGCCAATAATCAAGGAATCTCATTGCGTCTGAATGATAAATTTGTTCGATCAACAGAACTATAATTATCCTCTTGGTATAGAAGACAATCTCTAATCTTCTTGACTCCATCGACCAAAAATTTCCGACATTCTTTAGAGATAATTCTTCACATTATACCTCTGAGTATCTCCACGCGATTAGATGAGTGGATGTTATTTGGATATTACTGAAGGGGATTTCCATTTGAACTATGAACATTCACATTGGCATTGACTAGACCAATTTTCTCTGTAGAGTCATCTTTTGAAGTAAGAGGGAAGTGACTACTAACTTCTGACACCAAATGGAAACAGTATATACGACAGTATTTAAGGCATCTCATCGGCAACCAAAAGATACATTTTTTCTATAACCACAACAATAGCTATCCACTTGGCACAGAAGACAATCTTTAATCTTATTGACTTAACGACCAAAACATTTTCGACATTCTGGAGAGACGATTCTTCACATTAAACCCCTTGGTATTTTCATGAGATTAGCCGACTGTATGTCATTTGGATGATACTGAATGGTTTGTCCGTAATTAATACTATGATTATCGAATTGGCATTGACTGGACCTATTGTGAGATATGGTATACGAATTAAATTCTCTGTATCGTCCCCTTCCGAAGGAAGAGGGAAGGTACCGAGAACTTCTGACACAATATGGATCCACTGGATACGTCAGAATTGAGGGTATCTCATCGCGAAATGAAAGATACACTTGTTCGATAACAAAAACTATAAGTTTCCTAGGTACAAGAGACAATCTTGAATCTTATTGACTTGACGATCGAAAAATTTCCACATTCTGGGGAGATGATTCTTCACACTATTACCCTGGGTATTTTATGCCATCAACCGAATAGATGTCATTTGAATGGTACTGAAGAGTTTGTGCGCAATTAACACTATAGTCATTAGATTGACAGGACCAATTTTTAGGTATGTCATTCGCTGTCATTTCACTGTAGCATTTTGGATCAAGCACCTCAGAAACCTTCATAGCAAAAAAGAGCCTACTACAGTAAAGAGTCCCCCTTATATTTACGTAAACAACAATATTGATACTGCAGATGTGGTAGAAGTACTCAAAAGACTGAAAAACAGGAAAACTCCAGGACAAGACGACATCTCCAATGAACTCTAAAATACGGGGGTAGCTTGTTCAAGATCTGACAACTCACCAACAAGTACTCCACCATAATATGATTCCCGATGAATGGAGAACAAGTACTCTTCTGCTTCTTCAAGAAAAATGCGATAAAAAAGAACCTGCATTTTACAGAGGTATGAATTTGTTATCTACCACCCTGAAATTAATAACAAAAATTATGACAAACATCGTGAATAAAAATACTTATCTTGAAGACGAACAAGAAAGATTAAGGACCGGTAGATCTTGTACTGATGCTGCATTTACAATCAGACCAAAAACGGAAAAATCAATTGAATATAACAAACCAGCATTCTTCTGCTTCATCGACCTCGAGAAAGCTTTTGATAAGATACGATTGCAGGATGTAGTACATCTTTTATATGATAGGCAAATGCCGAACAACATAATTACAACAATGGAGAACATCTACACGAACAACAAAGTCCAAGCAAAAATCAACAAATCACTCACTGAACCAATCACAGTAGAAAGGGAAATACGACAAGGAGACTCCCTGAGTCCTCTGCTGTTCAACATTATAAGGGACAAAATAATCAGACAAGTTCGAAGACTACGGGGATACAAAATGGGAAATAAGGAAATAAACATCGTATGTTATGCAGATGACTCTGTTCTTATAGTGGAAAATGAGGATGATCTACGAAGACTTTTGTTTTTGTTTTCTTAACTTTGCACCTCTAAGATTTAAACTGATGGTAGATAACCCTAGCTATAATACATCAAGAAATGGAATTAACCTACCTAGGCATAAAGATATCGCACTATGGTGATGAGGTATCGGAAGTGCGAGAACAAGCAATAGAGGCAACAAAAGCAGCTGATCAATTGCACGATTCCATCTTCCGAAGTAAACATCCTGATATAAAAACAAAGGCCAGAATTTATAAAACTGCAGTAAGACAGTTCTCATGCACTTATTCGGCGGAAACCAGGCCTGAGACAGCCAGAACACGGCAAATAATGGAAACAACCGAGATGAAAATAGTTCGAAGAATAGCAGAGAAAACATTGTGGGACAGAGAGAAAAGCGAAGATATCAGACGAACCTGCAAAATTGACAACATAAATGAGTGGATTCTGAAAAGAAAAATTGAATGGAATGAACATATGAGTCGACTGAACCTTGATAGAGTACTGAGAATAGCGAGGTATAAATCACCGTTGGGAAGTAGGAGTATAGAAAGACCTAGGAAGACATGGAGTGAGAACTTGCCCAGTGAATGATGAAGTGAAAATGGTATATTTTTGATGTGGAACAGAAAAAATGCCTATTAAGAAGGAAGAAGAAGAAGAAGTTCTGTTCGGAAAGAAGAGAGAAGTAGCCGCAAACTCCTAGCACAAAAAAGAACCAGTGGACACGCCAGTATTCAAAGCATCTCATTGAAAGATAAATTTGTTCGATAAGCCGAACTATCTTCTTGGTACATAAGACAATCTTGAATCTTCTTGACGACGGAAACATTTCCGACATTCTGGAGAGACGATTCTTCACATTATACCCCAGGGTATTTTCATGCGATTAGCCGAGTGGATGTCATTTGGATGTTACTGAAGGGTTTGTCCGCAATTTAAACTATGATTAACGCTGACTCGTTAACGAAGTTTCAAACTTACTTCGGTTTGACTTCGAGTTATATTGTAAATTTCGACTGCGCCATTTAGGTTCCGACGCTAGGGATGCTTGAGGAAATTCTCAACATGAAAAGCGTGTTAAACGAAATTTCTAACTACTTCATAATAGAGTGCCGCGATATGAAGTTAGTTAGCATATTGTAATCATTCGTGAAAACAAGTAGTATTGTTAGCTTTGAATTTTGGCAATTTGTTTTCTCCGGATATTATGTTTGGAGTATTGTGGATGGTTGGTTGACGAGGGAAGACGAGTAGTTCTACAAGATCTATGGCATACTCTGTCTGATGATATCAGTGCTTACTGTTAACATTTTTTTGCCAGCATGTTGTTGAAGGGGACATTTAAAATGGTCTTAAACGGCTAGGTCGGACTGAGACATGACGAATCCGATGTCAAAATCAAGTTTGTCTTGAAAGCCTGCCGAACGCATGATTAAGAGGCTTTTTACACTACCAAATATCTAGGACCTGGCAGGCAGGAACAGTTAGTGTAATAAGGAACCGGCAATTAAGGTCCTGATTAAGGGCGATCGAGTGGACCTAATAGGTCTTTGCCCGTACGCATAGTCCGATCTAGAACTCCTACTAGAGAAATTCTCCGCTGAGACAAGCTTAAGTATTGACACATGCTTAGCAAGGGCTCTATCCCTTAAACACAGCTCATGCAATTCTCGGTGGAGTTCATTGATATCGGTTAAATCTAGGATGTTTTCACGTTTTCATGTTTGTCGTACTGAAAATTTGCTATTATATGACAGTATCTCTTCAAGGTGTCAAAGAAGCCGCCCCATAAATCGAACCGTAATTCTGTTATATAAAATGCCGACAGAGTGTATGATTTATGGCATCTGTGTTGCTTCCGAAAAAGGAGGGTGCCTACTAGCATTATGGTCATTAAGAATAGGGCCACTATGTAATGGGTTCTGCAATTACTATGATGAATTCGTAGAAAATCATTTTCATTTCCTGAGGGCAATCTTTTTATCGAAAATCATTTAAGCCTTTTCATTGAACGCTTCTGCATCTTCGGACACATTGGATGAATTGAATTTTCAAATGGTAGGTTCTCTGAAATTATCGCACGAAACGATATTATCGTACATGCGGTATCGTACATAGTACAGAACACCAAGATTATAATACGAACAGCCACGCTGGGTTGTGAAAAGTCACAGAAAATCTTCGCTATATTGTGATTATGTCTAGCTTGAGCACGCCTTGCCACCAAGCATTGGCGAAGTAGTGCCCGGCTGTCAAGTAACGAATATGGGATGGACGCGTCTACCAGAGGATGTTCTCAAGTACGGAGTAGCGACTATAGGTTTGTTTTGGTTCAAAAATTCAGAACTGTCCTAGGACAGTTCTAGAACTGCGTAGAATCGATGCGCTGTTGAGGCCCTATTCTGAACTATCCTTGAACAGTTCTAAATGTGATGAGACCAAAACACGAATTATGTTCGGTTTCTCATCCTGATCGTAGAGGAAGGAAAACTTCCGTTTGAGTTTGAGACAGAGAAGAGGGATGTTAATCATGTCTTATATTACCAGTGGTTTGATTGAAAATATGTGAAAGTCCTTGTCGCACTATGTTCTATATAAATATAATTTCCGTCCACTTAATTGTTTTTGCGTAAATTGTTTTCCTGGATTTCCTTCCTCACTTCAAATATATTTCAAAATGAACCAACAAATTATTGATTGATATAATAATGAATTCAATGATGAACATATTGCAGATATGCAATACGCAGAATAAACATTTTTATTATTATTCGATAGAGGAAGAGGAGAACTCTTGCATTCATAGATTTATTCAAGAAATATACAACCCATGTGTGAACAATGGAAATAAAATCTTGATGATTAAAAAGTAAAATAACTTATTTCCGCTTTATATATTTATTTTCACAACAATTGTTTCGTCATGATAACATGACTTCATCAGGTGAGTATGGTAACTGACTACATTTTTGGGACACAGTTCTTTAAATAGTTGAAAAAAAAAATGAAAAAATATGGTGCGAAATACAAGAAATTTTGGGAATTCCTGGGTTTCAAAAAAGGTTGAGTAGGGGAGATTTATTCAGGTCCGTTTGGTCGTTGAGGAGAATCTGTTTTTTATTGTACCTATTTATCTCCATTGCTTCCAGGAAGTTCAATTTTAGGGTCTTATTTTCTACGTGCAAAATTTCGAAATTGTTGTCGAAATCATGCCCAGTCTCCAACAAATGTTTTGCATATGTTGAATTATGAGCTTCGTTTACGTATGCTTTCTGGTGTTCTCCTATCCTAGTCCCAAATGATCTACCCGTTTGACCAACGTATACATATGGGCAAGTACCGCAGTTCAACTTATAGACTCCAGACTTTCTATCTTTAGCGACTCTATCTTTATTGTTTTTTATTAAATTTCCTAGTGAGTTTCTAGTCCTGAATGAAATATGGCAATTATTATTTTTCTTTAGATATCTTGCTATTTTTTCAGATTTATGTCCGATGTATGAAAGAGAAGTATATTTATTATTTTGTGAAATTGTCGGATATACAAGTGAAATAGATTTTTTCAGTTGCATTCGATTAAGTAGTTTATTAATGACGGATGGATTGTAACCATTGTAAAATGCAATCTGCTTTATTGTATTTAGTTCTATATTAAAGTTCTCATGTGTCATGGGTATGTTGATCAATCTAAAAATCATGCTATTATAAGCTGCCAGTTTTTGAGCATATGTAAAGACTGAGACAATCAAGGAAATAAAATCCATCTGATCATCCTGGGATGTTGAAGCGAAGGAATGATCCTCAATAATAAAAATTTAAATTTAACGGTTGATCGTTTCCGCAACAAATACATCAATCAAATCAAAAACCAAATCAACAAGACGTCGAAAAAGTCAGGTTAACCATTCAAATCGTTGACAGCCACTCTACGCTTGTGCGAACCACCAAATTCTGAAGCAGTTCGGACTCTAACTTCCGAACTCCTTTCACCGTTCTGAAACAGTTCGCAATCGATTCTGAAAATAACTCAAACAGGATTACTCAAATCCTGAACCGGTTCTGAAATGAACCAAAACACAAAATCGCCATCGCGCATGCGGAACCGTTCCTGAAAAGTTCTGAATTCAGAACCAAAACGAACCTTATGCGTAGGGGCACTAGTGTCCCTATCAACGCCGAAAGCATACACTTAGGAAGGGGCCGGTATCTAGGACATATATTAAGCGCCACCCTACCCGGTAGATCATCAGATGGAAGACCCTATAGACTTGAAACTTCAAGGGTGAATTTCGAATTGGGATGGTTAAGTTCATAAATAAGCAATATTGGCCAAATGATTTCGGAGTTATAGTTTATAGTCATTTGAATTTGATCAGATATCATTTTTCGTAGATACTACGAAACATATATGTTGAAGATATAGGAATTGGTTTCACGGAGAAGAAAGAGTTCCAGTTTTGGTTGATTGGATCATTAGCTCTGATCAAGGGAGAATATTTGTTGATTTATCGACGAATATTCGTCCTTGTGATTATGTTGAGTATGTTACATTTAGTTATTTTTCCTCGGAACCTCAGTAGTTGTTATATCTGGAATAACTCAAAAAAAAACTAACCGATTATAATGAAATCGATAGATAGTTGGCAAATGCTGATGCACCACTATGAGCAAAATTTCTTGAGGATATTTTCACAAGGACAATTTGCAAAAATTTCACCTAATTTGAATTAAGCTTCAGGCATTGAATTTAAAATGGATCCAGTCTGTATTTTAGGATTTATACAACTTTACAAATATCTAGTTCACAAGTTGTTTCTTTCGGAAGTCACTGTGTTCACGCTCGGCCGTCAAGCCGACCGAATAGTAAAGTAATAACCAAATAAGTTTGGGTCTTGATAACGACCATCGAATTCGTGAATGAGTGAAATTGGCCGAATCATTCCGTAGAAAATCACAGGCAAAATTTCTATTTCCAATAAATCACACAGGAAAATCACTGACATGAAGTCAGGAGCTTGCTCAAATTCGTTCCGCCAAATGATTTCGTAAATGTACCCATCCAAAATTTCATTTTCCCAATATTTCCAAAAATACAGATTGGATCAAACTGAAATCTAGTGCTTGATTGACGAATGACAGCTTGAAGATTTATGCAGAATTTTTTGAGTATGGCATATCAACTCATCAACTCTTTCTAGCAGGAAGTAGAAGTATTGTTGGCAGGGTCAATACATGAAAAGATGACAGCTCTGGCAACGAATTCGAACCTGCTCACAAAAACTTCAAGTCAGCACTTCCTCTCATTCTGTTTCGATACTAAATCATAATATTTGTTATCACACACCTCAAGAATTCTCGGATTCTGAATACTATCTTACGTCAAACGTCACCGCACGATTTTATACGATAGATACAGCCGACGCTGTCTGTCCATTAGCTTGCTAAAGAAAAAGGCACCCAAGCGGAAAAGGGAGACAATGGATATGATCCGATCTTTGAAGAACAACAGGAAGTAGCATAACACTTTTCTACTTCGTATAAAAGTGGGACATAGGAGCCCATATTGAACCTCCAAGTATGACTCTTGTTAGTTAGTTTCTTCAGACAAAGGAGTCTCGGAACAAGTTGTTCTCTCTTCAAAGTGAAAGGAAAGTCGGCCATATGCAACATCCATCCCGGACCTACATTGTGAGGCATGGTGCTCCTTCCTTATGTTCTTTGTTCAGAAGATCCGATACATCAAGGAACATCGCGAAGTTTCGAACGTTAAAATAGTCAATAGGTGGAGCCGAATTTATAACATCGTTTTTACTTCGAAAATGGATAGTTTTGACGGTGATTTAATTCTTTCAGTATTCTTGTGGATAGAATATTTTAGTCCAATGATAAAAAATACTTGCAAGGGACACTTTACGAAAAAAATTAGCATGTCACTCCTCAATTATTCAATTCCTCTTATACGAGGTGGCGAAAATGACCGTCATATTCGATCTCTTCCTTTCTGTTGTATTATAAGGTATAAGGAAGGAATAAATGAACAGAACTGAAATGTATAAATAAAAACCACAAAATGACATGTTATACATTATAGTCTACGACATCAGGCTTGCAGGCACATTGCATCTATAGAAAATTTTGATTATAACGTTCCGAAAGCTACAAAAAACCATTGTCCTCAATACGAAATATAGTTATTACCCCAATTTTTCAATCCAACAAAATCCCTTTTATGCACCAAAGTATCTACTACAGATGGTACTAAATTATAGCAATCTTTAGGAAATCATCACCTTTCTCTGTGGAAACAATACAAGAACCGACGGAAATTACCGGTTTATCCTATTGTTGAATTCATTCCCGTCCATATAACCTACACTTACCATATTTCCCTGTAAATGTAATTCTAATCGTCGGGCATTTTAGTTCTTGTTCTGTATTTTGGCTGTCAGGATATTCCAAGAAAGGGATATAATAGGTTCATTCGGGTTCCAACAATTACTGTTCTAGAACTGTCTGGAGTTTGCGCATTAGAGTTGGTCACGTTCGGATTTGTCGAACTGTTTCAGGACCGACCGAGCTGTGTTCGGATTTTGGCAGAATTATCCTGGGATGGTCCTAGAACTGTCCGAAATCAGTACCAGCTTCAGAGCGGGTACTGTTCTAGGATTTCTACCGCCGCATGGTCAGCGTGACTGCTGTGAAATAAAGAACCTTCAAATAAATTAACTGAGCATTTGCATGTGAACAAATCTTCCATTCAATAATATATTTGAAATCAATAGTTCTTCAACTTCTTGTCTTTATACAATGGGAATATTTCCAAAGCCTTTCATATTTTGGACAATGCCATTGAAATCTAATTAGTTGAACCTATCAGTTGAGAGTTATGTTTGTGTTTGGGTACGTTTTTCAATTTCAATCGATTGGTCTATTATCGGCTACCTTCCTAATCGTTAACGTATTAAAGAATATTTTTCTTTCAATCAGAAAAATACCGATGACAAACATAATTACATCGATAGATTTCCGATTTTGAATCGAATTATAGATTTTTATCATTTTCAATATTCAACAAGGAAGTGTATTGTGAAAAAGAAAAATAAAATATAAGAATTTTGTTTGAGAAATAAAATTGAGAGAGAGAGATTTTTTTCTTCATACTCATCTGGTTGGTCGAGAGATTTGATGACGTTTTGTGAATTGTATTCCAATCGCCAGATTGTATTCATTCTATCATTGAGCTGATTCAAATTATAAAAATTGATTCTCCTCTCCTTCTTTCTGTCCTTAGTTCTGTTCGGATTTTCATGTAGTTTGAACTGTCCTAGGATAGTTCTAGGACTTGAAACGTCTGCTCATCGGTTCTGCGCAGTGCGGGAACAATCCTAGGATAGTCCGGCAATTGGAACCCGAGTAAAGCTAATAACATCCTTCTAGTCAAGGAAGAAATCCTTCACTAGAAGGACCAAATTGGAACGGAACGGACACATTCTGCTTCATAAAGCGGGTCAATTTCGAAATGTAACACCCCTAATATCTATGTCTTTATGCTGAATCAGAAAAAATGCAGAAATAGCTAAACTTCGGTTTAAAGGGGAACTTTTTATACGGGTGGTTTGAATTAATTTGTATTAAAAGCTACATCACAAATATTTCTTACGGGAAGTTAAAGTGTTTATGACCGGCCTAACCACCGATAGTGAACAAAATAACTTCCGTAATAATCTACTCTCCTGAAAATTCAAATGAATACACAGAATGTCTCAAGAATGGGATATTAAAAACCTATAAACGCACTGACGTTGGGTCAGCAGCTTCTGCGCTTATGTTCAAAGTATATCACCAAAAGTGAACATTCGCGCAAAAGCTGCTGTTTTCGATGAACTACTGGATTTCAATTCGGTCTAATCTGTATTTTTGAAAATATTCGAGAAATAAAATTTTGAATGAATATATCTACGAAATCATTAGGCGGATTTTACCCATTTACGAATTCGACCTACAATAACTTCCGAAGGAAACAACTTAGAAACTCGATATTTGTTGAGTAGGTTTGGATCTTGATTGTGGAGGCCGAATACGTGAATGAGTAAAATTCACCTTATGATTCGGCAGATATACCCAGTGAAAGTTTTATTGTTCCAATATTTCCAAAAATATAGATAAGATTAAATCCAGTATTTTATCGAAAAATGACAGTTCCAAGGTTTTTACAGAATATCACCAGGAAAATATGATCAGAAGATCACAAAATATTTAATATTAGAAAAAATAAATTCGAAATTTTTTTATCAAATTGTTCTAATAATACTATCATCACGAAATTTTGCACAAAGTTGCCCATCAGTATTTCCGAACTAGCTGCCTAGTTTCATTTTGATTGAATTAGTAGTCTTTGAGGTATTCCGGAATAAACAACGATATCGAGAAGAATGCCACTAAATTTTCCATATTTTTCTCCAATATCTCCAGAAATTATGGTCGTATCGAAATTAAATTTGGTACGCGGCTGTGAAATATGATGTTCAAGGTACGAGCACGAACTTTTTCCGGATGCAATGATTAATTTTTATTTTCGAAGAATAATTTTTTCACTATTTACTGTGTGATCTCAATGAAATTTTGTGAAAAGTTGTACCTTATTATGCACCAACTAACTGTCAAGCATCAATCGCATGAGTAGTTCCTGAAATATCAGGAAATAACCATAATTCCGAAACCATTGGACCGATTTGTCTTATTGACGAACTCAACCGTCGCATTCCAAGGAGCCGACCTAATCTGAAAGTTTCAAATCGCTAGCTCGCTTCTTTCGACAGACATCGTGTCGTCGGCCGGCCGGAATAGCATGCTGTGCCCCAAAATATGCGCGCAATAAAATGAGTATTTACAATCGCCAACCTCGATGTTTTTATTGGAAATCGAAAATATCAGGTTCCTTTTCGTATATAAAGGTATCTAAGGTGAAAAGAAATAACCGAAATAGGGTCGTAAACAGTAGAATTATGGGAATAACGACCAATAAACAATAGAATTATGGGAATAAACTTTTTTAATTATTATAAATATATTTAATATATCTAGAATAACTCAAACCCATTTCGGTAATTTCTTTTAGTCTAACTCCAAAGTGACCTCGTTCAGAAATGGAATATACACGATGTCTCCATGAAATCCATATTTTTGCGCGCATGTTCTAGGGGAACAGCGTGCTATCGTTTTGTCCAAATGTCTGTAATTTTGGATGATTGAGCCGAAAATGGTCTCAATCGACTAGGTTGGACTCACTGATGACGAATCCGGTGTCAAAATTGATTCTGTCTGGCCGGCCGGCCGGCCGTCCGTAGACACGATAACTGTCGACAGAAGTAAGCTAGCTACTTGAAACTTTCAGGATAGGTTGCGCATCAAAATGCCGCGGTTAAGTTCGTTAATGAGCCAAATCGGTCGAATAGTTTCGGAGTTATAGGCACTTGAAGTTTTGAAGTTATTTATTTTTTATTTCAGAAACTACTCAAGCGATTGGATTCAAACTTGGCAGTTTGGTGGAGTATAATGACGCGCAACTTTGAGCCAAATTTCTTCAAGATCATATTGTGAGTAAATTTAAAAAAAAATTTTTTTCGAAATTTGTTTACAAAAAAATTTTTTTTTCGGAAACCATTCATCATATCAAAAAAAATCATACTCACACTTTGACCTTCTAATTTCACAGCAGTGTACTAAATTTCAGTACGATACGATCATAAGTTTTGGAGATATCGGGAAAAAATATGTCAAATTTCGAGGTTTTCTTCTCGATATCGTTGATTTTTTTGGTATTACTCGAGAAATACTGATTCAGTCCTGATTAAATTTCACAGCTAGTTTTAAGATGCTGAAAGACAACTTTATGCAAAATTTCGTGATAATCGTTTTATTAGAACAATTTGAAAAAAAAAATGTCTATGATTTTCTCATAATAGCATCCTCATTAAATTCTGTATGAAACATCGAACTGTTATTTTCGATGAAGTACTGGATTTCAATTCGATCTGATCTGTATTTTTGGAAATATTGGAAAAATAAAATTTTGATTGGGTATATCTAAGGAATCATTGGGTGGATTTTACCCATTCACGAATTCGGCCTTCGTAATTAAGGTCCAAACCTTCTCTACAAATATCGAGTTTCTAAGTTGTTTCTTTCGGAAGTTATTGTGTTTACGCAGTCGGCCGTTAGGCTGACCGTAAACACAATAACCTCCGGAAGAAACGACTTAGAAACTCGATATTTGTAGAGTAGGTTTGGGGCTTAATTACGAAATTCGAATTCGTGAATGGGTAAAATCCGCCCAATGATTCCGTAGATATACCCATTCAAAATTTTATTTTTACAATATGTCCAAAAATACAGATATGATCGAATTGAAATTCAGTAATTTATCAGAAAAAAATTCCAAAAAGCACTGCCGTGAAGGCAGCAGCTTTTGCGCGCACGTTCAAATTCGTTGCTGAAGCGGTCATCTACATTGAACATGCGCGCAAAAGTTGCTGCCTTCACGGCAGTGCTTTTTGAAATTTTCAATTGACAACGTGTAAACTATTTAGGAAGACTGAAAAAGTTCATTCCTACATATTCTTTGTTTACGGACCTATTTTGGTGATTTCTTTTCGAGTGTAGCTTCACGGCAGACATGATCTTTCAAGTGTCCCATTATTTTTGCATTTTTCATATTATGCATTCCGGATATGATTCATAATTCCATATGTAGAGTATGGTCATTTCAATTAATTCTCCTCGTTCGGGTATTCAGTTATCGTGAATGGAAAATAGGGTAGAGAAAATAAAATTCAGAAACTAAACGAAAACACAACGAAAAATTACATATTGTACATAACAATTTACGACATCAGGTTTGCAGGCACAAGGCATCTGTACTAATCAGTAAATCTTCATTTCACATTGCGGTAAATACAGAAATCATTGTCCTCTTATTCGAAATATAGTTATTACCACGATTTTTCAATCCACCATAGGATCTACAGCAGATGCTGCTAAATTATAGCAATCTTAAGGGCATCAACACCTTTCTCTGCAGAAACAATGCAAGAACCGACAGAAATTACCGGTTTGTTCTATTGTTGACTTCATTCAATTCCATATAACCTACCATTACCATATTCCCTGGTAAATATAATTCTAATCGTCGGTCATTTGAGTTTTTGTTCTGTATTTTGGTTGTCAGGTTGGACAACATCTGGCGAGAACGGGTAAGATTTACATAATGTGTCATGCCAACTCGGCACTAGTCTATGAATTATGCACGCTGTTCCTACACGAATAAACGCAGAGTAATTAAGACGTGTATTTTACTTGTTCATGGGCGTGAAAATTAACCCTATCATGAAAGAATATAGAACTTGGTGGCTACTCGTTGAATAAGCAGGCGTATTTCTTCCTAGAAGTAGTCGTGCTGGAACGAAATGAATTTAAATTCCGGGGCTAATGTATCATAAATATAAAGTATATCCGAGGAAATGTGCGAGAAAATGTAGTGGAAATTGTTGGATAATTTCACAGTTATCTATGTGGATCTCGCAGGGTTTCAGGGGATTTAATTATTACCGACTTTCAGAGAGGATATTCTGTTCCCCACCACGTATTCTTTCAGAGATGTTTACGGTTATTTAGTTCCTAAAAAACTATAATTTGCTGCATCTTAGTTACACGATATTTTAGCCTTAAGTTACTTATATCTCAGATCTTATATCTTCAAAAAATTAACACTATCTTGATACCTGAAAAAGAATCGAAGATACGGAAAAATGTCTTAAATACCGAGAAGTTTATCAGATCCTATCGGCAACTTTTTCAGATGCCGAAAAGTGTCTCAGACACCGAAAAGGATCTTTGACACTAAAAAGTATCTTATAGATACCGTGAGAAAGCTCTTAGACAACTCATTCGAAAAGGGTATCTGAGTAATTATTGCCAGATTTTGTATTTTTTCCGAATGAGCTGTAGCCTACAGGCTATAGGTATGCTGAAGGTTTGAATATATTTTACAGAATGTCCCAACGAACCCCTAGAACTCAGAAACGAAAAATTCTCAAAAATTCAAACAATTGGTTCAACTTCTATTCTCTGAACAGGAAAGAGACGTCGACTGTTGGTTGGTTTGAAAACAATCCATGTTCTCTACAGAACCTAGTTAAAATTTTAATAATCGGTTCATTATTCACGAAATAATGTTATAATTGAACTTACCGTCAAAAGCTGGTTTTGCTGTTAGGTTCTTGAGTTTGCCGGTTTAACATCACTTTTTGACGGTGGGTTCAATTATTAAATTATTTCGTGAGTAATGAACTGGTTTGAAAATTCGAAATGGGTTGTGTGCAGAACATAAATAACTAACCAATACTCGACATATCTCCCTTTATTCAAAAATGTTATGCCCTCAAACCTGAACTTGACCTGTTTTATCAAAATAATCAAAATTCTTCGTCTCTGTGTTATGGGTCCAATTTTCGTTGGACTCCCTGAACATTATTCTAGATTATTCAGAGTTTTAGTCTAGTTCTGTTTTGAAGAGGAAATACTACAATTTTCGATAGAATATACATTTTCTATCAAGCATTCATTGTTTTTTAGTGTGCTGTGTAGAAATGGGAGTTAAGCATTCATTCATATCACCTAAATATTTCAATTATTTTTAATTCTGATATCCGATAAATTTGAGCATACTATTTCCTGAACTGATTGGGTCAAGGACTACATTACTTTATCAAATAAGTTTTGAAACTTCAACCTTCTATATATAAAAGAATACAAAAAGTAATTCATCTTTTTGTGAAAAGGAACATTGAAATAAGTATCTAAGTTCTTTTTTTTCTTCTTGCATATCCTTGAGAACAGCATACTATTATTTTCCCAGATGTATGATATTTTTGGAAACCAAATAACTTGAAACATTGGGTAGAATATGTCGGCTGAGCTCGTTAATCAATGGTTGAGTTTTTTTCTGGACATCCTAGGAACTGAGTATGTAGTTGAATTGGAACTTGACAGTCAATTGAACAATACTAACGTATGGAAGGTGAATTTCAAAAATTTTCCTAATTTTTTTGAAAATTTTTTTTTCTGGAACACTTCATCGAATTGCGATAAAATGATCTTCAATTGAATATTTCACAACAGTCTACCGAATATCTGGAGACCTCGGGATAGAAATGGCAACTTTCGCTGTTCCTTTTTCGGCATTTTTTAGAAATAACTCGAAAAATGCTGACCCGATAACTGTAAATGTTGGTAACTACGTGGCGAGTATCTATGCGAAATTTTTGGCAGAATTTCGTGATGATCTTATGACTGCAACATTCCAAAATTCGTATTTGAAGTTATAAATGAAAATTTCTATTTCAAGGTCTGATGAAAATTTATTTCACATCAATCGACGAATTTCAACTCTTGTTTCGATTTCAGCTATAGTGATACAACCACAAAGTACTTAGAGTTTTCATATGAGTATCGGATTTCTTGTATTTTACTTGTTCATGGGCGTGAAAATTAACCCTATCATGAAAGAATATAGAACTTGGTGGCTACTCGTTGAATAAGCAGGCGTATTTCTTCCTAGTAGTAGTCGTGCTGGAACGAAATGAATTTAAATTCCGAGGCTAATGTATCATGGATATAAAGTATATCCGAGGAAATGTGCGAGAAAATGTAGTGGAAATTGTTGGATAATTTCACAGTTATCTATGTGGATCTCGCAGGGTTTCAGGGGATTTAATTATTACCGACTTTCAGAGAGGATATTCTGTTCCCCAGCACGTATTCTTTCAGAGATGTTTACGGTTATTTAGTTCCTAAAAAACTATAATTTGCTGCATCTTAGTTACACTATATTTTAGCCTTAAGTTACTTATATCTCAGATCTTATATCTTCAAAAACTTAACACTATCTTGATACCTGAAAAAGAATCGAAGATACGGAAAAATATCTTAAATACCGAGAAGTTTATCAGATTCTATCGGCAACTTTTTCAGATGCCGAAAAGTGTCTCAGACACCGAAAAGGATCTTTGACACTAAAAAGTATCTTATAGATACCGTGAGAAAGCTCTTAGACAACTCATTCGAAAAGGGTATCTGAGTAATTATTGCCAGATTTTTTATTTTTTCCGAATGAGCTGTAGCCTACAGGCTATAGGTATGCTGAAGGTTTGAATATATTTTACAGAATGTCCCAACGAACCCCTGGAACTCAGAAAAGAAAAATTCTCAAAAATTCAAACAATTGGTTCAACTTCTATTCTCTGAACAGGAAAGAGACGTCGACTGTTGGTTGGTTTGAAAACAATCCATGTTCTCTACAGAACCTAGTTAAAATTTTAATAATCGGTTCATTATTCACGAAATAATGTTATAATTGAACTTACCGTCAAAAGCTGCTTTTGCTGTTAGGTTATTGAGTTTGCCGGTTTAACATCACTTTTTGACGGTGGGTTCAATTATTAAATTATTTCGTGAGTAATGAACTGGTTTGAAAATTCGAAATGGGTTGTGTGCAGAACATAAATAACTAACCAATACTCGACATATCCCCCTTTATTCAAAAATGTTATGCCCTCAAACCTGAACTTGACCTGTTTTATCAAAATAATCAAAATTCTTCGTCTCTGTGTTATGGGTCCAATTTTCGTTGGACTCCCTGAACATTATTCTAGATTATTCAGAGTTTTAGTCTAGTTCTGTTTTGAAGAGGATATACTACAATTTTCGATAGAATATACATTTTCTATCAATCATTCATTGTTTTTAAGTGTGCTGTGTAGAAATGGGATTTGAGCATTCATTCATATCACCTAAATATTTCAATTATTTTTAATTCTGATATCCGATAAATTTGAGCATACTATTTCCTGAACTGATTAGGCCAAGGACTACATTACTTTATCAAATAAGTTTTGAAACTTCAACCTTCTATATATAAAAGAATACAAAAATTAATTCATCTTTTTGTGAAAAAGAACATTGAAATAAGTATCTAAGTTCTTTTTTTTTCTTCTTGCATATTCTTGAGAACAGCATACTATCATTTTTCCATATGTATGATATTTTTGGAAACCAAATAACTTGAAACATTGGGTAGAATATGTCGGCTGAGCTCGTTAATCAATGGTTGAGTTTTTTTCTGGACATCCTAGGAACTGAGTATGTAGTTGAATTGGAACTTGACAGTCAATTGAACAATACTAACGTATCGAAGGTGAATTTCAAAAATTTTCCTAATTTTTTTGAAAATTTTTTTTTCTGGAACACTTCATCGAATTGCGATAAAATGATCTTCAATTGAATATTTCACAACAGTCTACCGAATATCTGGAGACCTCGGGATAGAAATGGCAACTTTCGCTGTTTCTTTTTCGGCATTTTTTAGAAATAACTCGAAAAATGCTGACCCGATAACTGTAAATGTTGGTAACTACGTGGCGAGTATCTATGCGAAATTTTTGGCAGAATTTCGTGATGATCTTATGACTGCAACATTCCAAAATTCGTATTTGAAGTTATAAATGAAAATTTCTATTTCAAGGTCTGATGAAAATTTATTTCACATCAATCGACGAATTTCAACTCTTGTTTCGATTTCAGCTATAGTGATACAACCACAAAGTACTTAGAGTTTTCATATGAGTATCGGATTTCTTGTTGAATGGGAGCTCATGGTCAACATGAGATCCACGTGCTGAAAACCGACCCGATTTTGTCGACATTTTTCGTGAATATGGAGATTTCAAATTTCAAATGCGCTCATCTACTAAACCGTAAGGTGGCTCTGGACGATTCTGACTTGACCTTCGTATTTTAGCTTCACATCTGAGATATTTGTATGCAATTTAATGGCTGTATACGCGATTTCTTTGCTAAGGAATGATTTAAAGATGGTTAACTAAATTCAAATATTCACAAAATACAGACACGATCGGGTCAAAACTCACCACGTTTTTATACGATGATAAGCTCTCAGTCAAAGATCAAATATATGGCTCATATGAAAACACTAAGTAGCCAATTTTATGAACCAAAAATCACTAAAAAAACCATGATAGTTAGGTGAAAGAATCACTCAATTCCGTGGCATCAGTTTTTTACATGCCCGTAAAAGCTGATGACTTCAAGTCAGTGCTTTTTTAGAATTTTCAGGATCAACAATTCAGTAGACAGTGAGTTGAACTTATCTATTTTCCAACTGAATAAACGCAGAATCTTCATGAAAAATTTCAAGCTAGAACAGGACAGAGAAGCATCGGCTTTCGAAATGAACAAGAACGCCGCTCGGGAAGTCCACACAAAACTTGGGTTTGGAGTTTCTACAGTCCCGGACCTAATTGCAGCGCTTACATACGGCCTGTTCTGGCGAGAACTCATGCATAAACAAGCAGATAAGTGGGACTAGAATAAGACCACGTTTGCTATACCCATTAGAGAAGTCTCGGCCATTCTCCCTTGAACAGATGACATTATGAGTGCATTAATGTATGGTTTCTCATTCGGATCCAATTACTCATGAATTTGCTCTATTCGCGTCTCCAGAGCATGCCTGAAAATCTGGGCAATTATTTGCTGGATGAGAACTGTTGCTAGAATAAGCATACATATGAGCATTTAGATTGAGCTCCACAGGACACAGATAAAATTGGGTGACTGGTTCATCTTTATCTCCAACAAATTTGCCGAATAACTGCCATTTCACAATTCTGAAACGAAATAATTTCAGAACGTTCACGTTGGGTCCATTCATGAGGAATTATTAGTCAAAGTTGATTTTGCCCAACCGTCTGACCGGCTTTGTGTACTGTAACTTCTGAAACAGTTTTATTTTGTGTGACAAAATAATTACTTTTCGTTTCGATATAACGACTTTCACGCAATACAATATATAAACGAGTTTATAGCTTCGAATATATACTCCTTTCAATTTTTCGAACTATCCCGGTTGGCCATGATTTTGGTTCATCAAGTTTTTTATATAAAACTGACGCAGGTTGGCATATGTCAAAATCATTCTCAGCTACGTTGCCAAATGCCAATTTCTACTCTCAATATCAACATAATCATTACGCTTGGAAACTCAAAATGCCGAAGGTTGTTTTGAAGAAGCAGAGACAAAGTATCAGTAAGTGCTAGGTAGAATTGAAGTCTGCTTGTTCTGATAGTAACCCTGATTATTTGGAATCAATAATTTATCACAAGCTATCCAACATTTTCGTCGTATGTGAGTGAAAACCCATTGTATCGTTCACATAGATTCCCAAGAACTTTGTGAATTGAGTTAGTTCTTTTAAAGTGACACACGTTTTGTAGTACCACTACATTTGCATACAGGAGTATTTCAAGTTGTGCAACAAGGTATTTAAATGTCTTCTGAAGACTTATTTCTTTATTCGAGAATTTCGAAAAGTAGGGAATTCCATAGGTTTGTCTGATTGTTAAGAAGTTTTACTGTCGGGTTATTCGAATACTTTTATTTTTTTTGAATGAACCATCACAAAGTAACGGAATGTTTATATTCGTGAAGTATTTTCAGTGTTAACAGAGAAAAAAGTTTCTTCAACATTCGCCAGGTATTCTGAATGATTGAATTCACATAATATTTTCTCAAATTCATTATTTTTCCAAAGTAAATTTTGAAAAATACGTAATTACTACGACCTCTATGTAGGGAGGACAACTTTGTGTAGTTATCTTACAGGAAAACGACTATTTCCTAACATTTTCAAAATATACACGGTGAAATGTGTCAGAATGTCATGGCGAACCAGGATAGATGTGATATCAAATATAATTTACTAATTTCCTATTTTGCGCACATGATCCAAGGAACAGGGGGCTGGCTTTTTATGGTATCAAGCACCAAGGTTACACTCACTGATGATGACGACTCTGGTGACTATATGGATTCTGTCCTGTTGGCCGACGATGCCCTAATAACTTGGGAAAAGAGAGATCTAGCCACTGGAAAATTTCAGCATAGGTTTTTAATAGGTCAAATCGGTGGATAATATCTCGACAATAACTTACGCTATCGGATTGACAGTTGATATTGAGTTGTAGAATAATAACGCGCAACTGCATGCAATATGCAGTTAGAATTTCGTCATTTCAATATTCGAAAAATACAGACTCATATGAAATTACCAAGTACTTCGTTAATCTATGTAAATATCATTACATATAATGGATACCCCAATTTCATGTATCAAAAACCCCCTATAAGGCCATAATAGATAATAATTTCACTCAACGAATTGGCAATGAATTCGAACATGTCAGCCAAAGCTGATGACTTCATGTCAGAGCTCTTCTAGAATTTGAGTTTAAATAACTCAGTCGTCAGTAGGTTGAACTTATCTTCATTTTATTTATTAATCTTCAAGTACCGAGGTCCCATTTTTATACCTCAAATACCGACGTGGGGTCTACTAGACCACCATTTTATTTCATTCTTGAAAAAAAATATTGTTACTTTCATATCAAATCGGTACGATGAGAGTTGAATTATATTTGCCAATTTTCACTTCTGGCAGTAAATATAAAATTAAATTACTGCAGTCTCAATTTTTTTCGGCAATAAATCACATATTTATCTTGGCATTCATTCAAAACGAATATATTTTCTTGGTACATTTTTCTTTTTCCAAGATGAATGACTGAAAGAACAGAAAAATGAGAATATAATATAAAATTGTTTTCTTTAAAATCGCAGGCTTCAAAATATTGTAGATATCGATATTCACAAGTATTCATTATAAACAGATTTGATGCATTGTAGGCACACATATTTCTCACAAATGGCGAATTTGTATGCATTATTACGCCTTAAATTTTGAAGAACAGATACGGCAGAGTTTTCTGATTTGATGTTTTGAGCTTCATTTTCTCTAATCACCTCTTTTGGTGCATCTGATCCAAAAAGTCTATTTATCTATTTTTTTCCAACAAAAGACCTTTATCCGCATTTTTGCTATCCGCTTCATGCCTGAAGTTCCCAGCTGATCCATTTCTATATCTGACCAAAAATAACTCGCTCACACTGCCACCCTCCATGAACGCTGCCGAGAGACTTTCCGAGGGGTAGGAAGTATAGAACTTCTGGAAATCTCAGAGAGTCTGTCAGACCACTCGTCGGTACTTAAGGGTTAATGATTTACCCGAATATATGGTGGCATAAAAAATATAATATTTGTTGACGATAAATCCTTCGTTGTGTAAGCAAAGATTGTGGGCGAGCTCGTTAGATCTGTGGAATTCTTGTGGAAAAATTTAAGTCTTGGTGTAATTCGAAAAGACATATTTTAAATGTTGAAAAGACTTAATGCGTAAAATTTGAATTGAGACAAAGTAGTCCATTAACGCTCAACTGTGGTTTGGACGTTCTTGTCTCTAAGGAATCAGCAAAATTTTAAGGCTTGGTGGTTGACAGCATATTACGTTGGTAATGTATAAAGTCATATGATAAATTGCCGAAGAATATAAAATCTATAAATTTCTTAAGATCTCGAAAAACAGTGAAGCACTGACGATAAGTAAATGGTTCTAAGGTGTGGGAGAATATCTGACTGACACTCTATAGGTTGAGCTTTGTAACCTCTTTTTTACGCGCTTGTTCTGGATTTTCTCTATTCATGTTCATGTTCCTTATATTCACCTGTTACCTCTGACTTGTTCTATACATTGTAAAATGTTTTTCAGGATCAATAAGGTTATAATTATCGTTTTTATTTCCAACTGAAATGGCGCAGTAATTTCATGAAAGATTCCAAACCAGGAAAGGACAGAGAACCATCGGACCGGAATTGAACATGAACGCAGCTGGGTGGAGAAGTCCACACAAAACTTGAGCTTGCAGTTTCTATAGTCCCGCATCTAATTGCAACGCTTACATATGGCCTGTTCTGGCGAGAACTCATGCATAAACAAGCAGATAGGTGGGACTAGAGTAAGACCATGTTAGCAATACCCATTAGACAAGTCCCGGCCATTCTCCCTTGAACAGATGACATTATGAGTGCATTAATGTATGGTTTCTCATTAGGATCCAATTACTCATGAATTTGCTCTATTCGTGTGTCCAGAGTATCCCTGAAAATCTGGGAAATTATTTGTTGGATGAGTTGTTGAGCTCCACAGGACACATAGATCATCGGGTCACTGATTTATGTTAATCTCCGACAATCGTTTTTCTTTTGCTCTTGGTCCACGAAGGACGAGAACATTTACTCTGATATTCTCAAGAGAATTCTAGAAAAGCACTGACGTGAAGTCAGCAGCTTTACGCACATTGCTGGAATTCGTGAACAAACTTCGCCATATTTTTTCCAACATCTCCAAAAATAAGACTCGGATCTAACTGGAGTTAGGCACACTGTTGTGAAATATTAACGTTCAGAGTTATGCAAAATTCCATAGAAAGAAATTTTCTCGAAAATTTTCCAGAACATATTTTTTCAACCTACCAACCATATGTTTTCGATAAAGATTTGCTAGCAGTTATGTTCAGAGCCTGAAATTATCGGTTGAGTTAGTTAATGAGCGATATTGACCAGAAGGCTTCGGAGCATAGACTTTTCAAAGACGTAGGATGATCGGTCTATGTTTCGGAGTTGAAACAATTTGAAATTTTTAGGTTCGTTGCAGAATTATTCGATGAGATCAACTTTGAACTTTGCAATAAGTTGAAAAATACCAACACGTATAACCCATATTTTTGAGATGATCTTACCGTTAAAAAATACCAAACAAATGTTTTTCGGAAATATTTTTATGACTAGAAATAAGATCTGGATGAAATTCGGCATATACCAATATTTAACAACAATGTTCCACATTTCAACTGGATAAGATATTCATTTTATTTCATAAAACATATTGAGCAGAAAGATTTTGTATTTTATTACGCACTTTTGTTCTAGGGGACAAAAGCGTTATCGTTCAGTCCAGTATCTGTGAATTTCAAGTTTTGAGTCAAGAATGATCTTTATCGATTAAGAAAAATGTGTATTCATCAGAATTCAATGAAAGACACAGACCTTGAGAAAAGTGCTCCATATTTCAGTAATTTTCGGGATCACAGGATGGATTTCAAGAATTTGGCGTTCGTAATTAAGCTCCAAACCTGTTCTAGTATTATTTGGTCCCTAAGCAGATTATCTCGTTACTTATTGTTTTCATGATCAACCAGGAGTAAAGAGATTAATTATGGCAGTCCTTTTTTAGGTTTTTACCAACCTGCGAGTAGATGGAGATTAGATACAAATTACAGAGCTATTTCAACTATTCTTGAAAGCATATCATAAGAAGAATCAGATGTTTATTTAAAATAAAAAAAAAAACTTCATGTTGAGAACATCATATATTTGCTTAAGTTTTTTGATTCCACTGGCTGAATGGTTGAATATTTGAAACCATATTCGTTATTTTAATGTTGAATGTAATTGGGGAATGAGTTATTATTGCGTGGGCCATAAAAAACCTTTATAATTATCAAATGGAGCTTATCAAGGAGAGAGAACATTTTGGAATGTAATCACAGTTTCTTTGATCAGTTCAGACCTATTCAGTTGTTTCGACAACAAATGAGTAGTTGTCAAGAACCTAAACGAACACAAAATTTCGTGAGGGGCATATGACTGAGGAAATCAAATCAACTTTTTAAAAAGTTATCTGCCATATTAGGATGAAATTACACGAACATATTCAAAACGTTAATTCACAACCAGATTTCAACTTTATTGGTATTATTTTTGGAAATTAACTGCAAAAGTTAATGATCAGTTGGGTATTTATTTGAAATCAAATTAAACCTCCTTATAATTAAACTTGAAACCTACTCTTGCGATAGCTAATTGGAAACTTCCGGAAGTTATTATCAGACATCTGAGTCGCATATTTCAATTCAATCTCCACTTATTCAGGGATTCTACCGGATTTTAATCCAAATTTGAATCAATCATTTCCTCACAATTGTATGCAGTTTTACGAGCATGTTCTGGGGAATAGCGTGCTATCGTTTTGTCCAAATGTCTGTAAGTTTCGACTTGAAAATTGCAGGGTTAGTTGCATTTCGAAATGCGAAAGTTAAATTCGTTAATAGGCAAAATCGGTCGAACGATTTCGGAGTTATAGCCATTTGTTTTGAGTTTTGAGGTTATTTCCCTGATATTTCGAGAACACCTGAAGCGAGTGAATTGAAACTAGGCAGCTGGTTGGAGCATGAAGACCTGCAACTTTCTGCGAAATTTGGTTGAGTTGGTGACGTCAGTAAATTTTGAAAACTGTTCCATTTGGGAGAATTTCGGTCGTACTTCCAACTTCATATCTCACAGCATTGAATCAAATTCCAGTTCGATACGATTATAATTTCGGAAGATATTGTGAAAGCTATGTAAAATTTCTGGTTTTTTCCTTGATATTGTTTTTTTTTGGATAATTCAATAAAAACTATTTCAATCATGATAAAATTTTGCAGCCAGTCTGAAAATGCTGATAAAAAACTTTGTGTGAAATTTCGTGATGTTCGTGTCATTAAAATAATCTGAAAAAAATAAATTTTTTTTTCGAAATATTCAATATTTTGTTATCTTCTCATCATAATATCCCCATGAAATTCTGTATGAACCTTCGAACTGTAATTTTTCAATAGTACTGGATTTTAATTCGATCCAATCTTAGCGGCTCATCGTGAACTCAATAACTTCCGGAAGAAAAATTTAGAAACTCGAAATTTGTCGAGTAGGTATGGTCCTCGATTACGACGGTCAAAAATGATTCCGTAAATACACCGATTCAAATATTTTTTTCTCAATATTTCCAAAAAAAAACAGATCAGATCAGATTGAAATCCAGTTCTTTATCAAAAAAACCTAGAAAAGCTGCTGACTTCACGTCAGTGCTTCTCCAGGTTTTCCCCACATACATTGCTGACTAATAAGTTACTTCTGTTGGCTCTCCTAAATATGATGAAAAATTGTCTGGAGCTCAAAAAATATGCACGCGGATTCGTCGATGGACTTTTGGAAATTGAACGTCTTGAATTTCAAATCTTATAGTGGATTGATCTGGCTGAAAAGCTTGCCAAAGATATGCTATTAGAACGAACTTCAAACGGTTGAATAACTCATTGCGTGTCCAATGAAAAGCGTTTGTTTGTGTTTGTTGGTAGGAAACCACGTTTGCAAAACGATGTGATTTTCAAATAATTGAATTTCCATGTGGAAACTTATTGGTTCGAAATTCACTAATTTTTGCATGAAATGGATCGATAGAACCTCGGTTGCCATTGTTGCAGCATAATGAAATTGTCCATTGGAACATAAATGCTATGTACTCTCCTAATAGATTATAAAATTTTCATGCGGTTTTTCCGAGTATTGCTATCCCGTTAGATAAATATTTACATATTGTTCCGAACAAACAGGTATTAAATTGAAGTTCTATTTCATAATTATTGTAATTATCCGTGAATGATTTTTCGTGATATTCGTTTGACGTGAGTATGCAGTGCAGGTATAGGATCGATACAAGAGAGGAAATCAGTCTGGACAAATTTTGGCTTCATTGTTCGTTTCCAATGTACAGTGTGATAATTTTAAAATTTCCATTTCATCTCGGCCCTCAAGTGAAATCAGGAAAAATGCAAAAAGTGGTGAATTTTGGTTCGTATACGGGGACTTGTTATACGGATTTTTTTTCAAGAATGAACCTGACCTTTTATGTTAGTACTTCCGATAAGAAAATCTAGAAATGCACAGCCGTGAAGGCAGCAACTTTTGCACGCATGTTCAATCTAAATGACCGCTCCATCAACGAATTTGAACGTGCACGCAAAAGCTGCTGCCTTCACGGCAGTGCTTTTCTAGATTTTTTTTTGATAAGTTACTGGATTTCAATTCGATCTAATCTGTATTTTTCAAAATATTGGAAAAATGAACGGCCGACTGCGTAAACACAATAACTTCCGAAAGAAACAACTTAGAAACTCGATATTTGTAGAGAAGGTTTGGACCTTAATTACGAAGGCTGAATTCGTGAATGGGTACAATCCACCTAATGGTTCCGCAGATATACCCATTCAAAATTTTATTTCCCCAATATTTCCAAAAATACAGATCAGATCGAATTGAAATCCAGTACTTCATCAAAAAATTACAGTTCGAAGGTTCATACAGAATTTGATGAGGATGATATGATGAGAAAATCACAGAAATTTATTTTTTCAAATTGTTCTAATAACACGATCATCACGAAATTTCGCATAAAGTTGTCTTTTAGCATCTTCAAACTAGCTGCGAAGTTTTATCAGGATTGAATCAGTATTTCTCGAGTTATACCGAAAAAAAAACGATATCGAGAAGAAAATCTCGAAATTTGACATACTTTTTCCCGATATCTCCAAAACTTATGATCGTATCGAACTGAAATTTGGTACACTGCTGTGAAATATGAAATTCAAAGTCTGAGTGGAATTGTTTTTGGATATGATGAACGGTTCCTGAAAAAAAAATATTTTGGAAAAAAATTTGGAAAATTTTTTTTTTGAAATTTACTGACAATATGATCCTAACAAAATTGAGGTCGCAGTTGCACGTCGTTATACTCCGTCTAATTGCCTAGTTTGAATCCAATCGCTCAAGTAGTTTCTGGAATAAAAAATCAATATTTTCAAAATTTCAAGTGGCAACTCCGAAACTATTCGACCGATTTGGCCCATTAACGAACTCAGCCGCGGCATTTCAATGCGCGACCTACCCTGAAAGTTTCAAGTTGCTAGCTGGCCGGACAGAATCGAATTTGGTTTGAAACCATCTTCGGCTTAATCATCGAAAATTATAGAGATTTGGACAAAACGATAGCACGCTGTTCCCCTAGAACATGCGCGCAAAAAGTACGAGTAGAATAGTTAAGATAGTTGCAATGAAAAAAACTGATGAAAATTTCCTACGAATAGGTAGGTAAACTGAAACTATTTCCCAGAAAACTTGCGAAAACCACGCGTGAAAAAACAGACTAAATGCGGTGAGGAATCTTTGATGTACAATACTACTGAATTTGCTTTATGCATTCTTCAGTTATATACTTCACTTCTTTCAGGACTGAAGGAGGACTAACAAAAACACTGGAAATTTTACACAAGGGTTTATTAATTTCCCAGTTAGATAACTCAACACCCCATTGATATCTTAATTAAAACTTATATCAAGAATTGTAACCAATAGTCTCATATGAGCATCATCTATAAATACGAGCAAACGCGTATTCTCAGCTTTATTTGGTAGAGAGACTTTCCAGAGATCGAAAGGCTTTATGTTTATAAAACTTATATATTATTCATAACTCATTGGTTTTTCACAACACAATTTGCAGCGTTCTTCTTTATAACTCAGGGACCACTAGTCGAAAATCATCCGGGTGAAAATTTTTAGGTTGAGTTATGTAACATTAATCAACATGGAAAGTTTCATGAAAATTCGGTGGTAAGTTTTCGAGAAATCATTTTTCCGTCCTACCCCCAGTTTTGGGCCCTTAGGGAACACCGATCCTGCTGAAAAGCTTGGAGGATCAATCCTGAGCGAAACAAGATTTTTGTACCAAGTTCCACGGATTTCGGTTCAGTGTTTTCAGAGGAAATCCCCGGAAAACAAGCGGCGAACGGACGGATTTTCTTCTGTTAGTTCATTCAAATCTACATACTTCTAAATGTAAACTGCGAAATTTCAGGGGAGGTAAATTTTTTTTTTGGTCGATCACTAAGGTTTAATATTTGATTTTAATAAATAATAAACCATCAGGTCAAATGTAGGGCATTTTTGAAAAAACCCTCGAATTACCTTCGGAACAGGGTGCCACTAAACCCCCTGCCCATTTAAGATTTGAGGGTTTAGTCTCATCTTGCTTACAGGGTCGATACAAATTGATTTTGTAACCAACCGTACAAAATGTTGGATGATTTTGCCTAGGAGCCGAGACATTTCGGGTGGTACTTTTGAAACTGACACAATGTATGAGTAGTTGTACAGAAAATGAAATCTTTTCAACTTTCCACTTTCACTAATGATTAAGAACATTAATTTTCCCACTATTGTCAGTAGGATCATCACGACTTGAATGTTCATGAAAATTAAACTGATATCTATAAAATAGTAACATTCATTTACTATAAGCAGGAACATATCAGCTATACCTTCATGAAGAGCAATGGCATGTGTTGCTTATGAAACTATCGTTGCCCACTGAATATCCCCTTGAAAAACGAAATCATCTATTTGAGATGTGAACCCTGAAATCGTGATATATTTGAATCATTTCTCTCATTTCAAATACATTAATCATAACTCACGGCTCTTAGTTCTCGGTGAATATGCTGAAAGTTAGTACATTTTCTGCAGAAGTTTTCATTAAATTATGACGTATGGACAAGACTCATATTTCAAATGGACTGGACCGGTTCAAGTACGTCAGACTCCATCCCTTTCGATGGAATTATAAGTTCCAATGCTGATCTCAGAGAGGAAGAAGGCATGAACTGTGTTCAGCGAGATAATCAGTATTATTAGGTTGATACGAAGGATAAAGTCAACAGAATTCATGAGAAATTGCCACAATTTGTTTATGTTCCCTTCTGGCATCAACAAGATATTCGATTTGTTATATAACTTAATTAAATTTTATTTTTTTCTCTTACTTTTGCCTATCCTCATAGATTTCTTGAAAGTTTTCTATTAAGCCTCTCAGAAGTCATGAGCCTGTGAAAGTTAGGAGATTGAATGTTTTGTGGCTTCGCTTTGTTTCTGTTTCCCTGCGCCAACTTCAGGAAAAGCGGTGTTAATTCAGTATCGAACATAGAAAAACGAGAAATTTTTTTCTATGTCATGTGCTCCAACTGCTATTCATGTACTTAGCAATTTCTGTTTTTTCTCCATTTTTTTTCAAATTTAGGTTATATTATTCACAGCTAATGTTTGGAACCCCGTTCACATTTGCTTTGCTAACAATGTAATTTCACAACTCATGATATATTGTTTGATATACAAAAGAATTTAACGCTCGTTCTAAAAAGATTATTTATAATTATAATTTTTCTCTCTAAGATAATTTTTTTGAAAAAAGGCAATTTAATTTTAAGTTAAGTCGAAGCTAGTTGTAATAATAATGGTTAACATAGTTCCATTTGTACGGAAAGACGCTTATTCAGTTCATAATGCTGGCAAAGAAGAAATGCTCTTGCCTAGATACTTCCAGGAGATACATTTGATTCGCTAGAGTGCAATCACATTGTAAGAAGGAATGCTTAATCCTGTATTACATAAAAATATATACTTATAAAATTAAAAATATCAATATCATCATGTACAATTGAAGTCGAATATTTTTTCAGAACAGAATTGAAGGAATAATGTGAGGATTGTATTACAACATGAACAATTCCAGAAAAGCAGTAACATAAACCCTAAGATAATTACGAAATTTCGCTAGCACATGAGCCAAGTACCAATGTGCTTGAGTAAGTAGTTTCGGAAATATTGAGAAAATGACCTCAAAATTCAAATGGAAATATCTTAGAAACCATTCAAGACGCTACTGTTTACAAGATGTGCCAAACACAATCGATTTTGACATTGGATTCATCTTCAGTGAGTAAGAGTTTTTGGGAATAATGCAATATAATAAGTTAATACTTCAATTTGTATACTTCAACATTTGAGTTCGGATGACTCCGAAAGCATTTTTCAAGTGTTCATCATACAAAAGAATGAAAAACAAAATATATCATCTGAAGGCAAGATACTCTGCCAAAATCTCCATTTTAGAAAAAATTTCCTTTCAATTCTGTTTAGTTTTTAGATTGAAAAACTATTCAAGAAACCTATCAATATAAAGACCCGAAAACTATTTAATTACTTCGAACAAAAGCAATAAGCAATCGTCACTCAATGGATCATTTCTTTCCCAAATTTTTCTGTTAAGAATAGAGTGCTTGTGGTTACAGCTTCATTTGTTAGGAGTTCATTCTTGCCTTACTATTACGTGAAAAAATAAATGTGGCTACACGTTGAAACTTCCGTTCTCGTATGGTTTGTATTATTCGGCCAATGCATTCACAAGTATGAAATGAGGCATGACAATGGGGAGAAATTAATCTCAATTTTTTTTAATAAGCTCCATTTATCCCGGAAAGAGCCTTATATTGGACAAAAGATGAACAAATAATATGGACACATTTCATCGGGGTTTTCAATTTAGTTGAAAGCGTTTCAGTGTAGCGCTCGGAAGTATTCTGGAATCCAGATCGTTCACTTACATTCACCTACCTTTACATTCTGCCGGTTTGTATCCGTGAGCTGAGATGAACATCCATTCAATGTATATACTGGTAGTAGTCTTATTGAACAGAATTCACGAAAGTCAGGAGAATAAAAAACTAAGCATTCATTTTGTTGCCTATCGTATTGTTCAGAAAATGAATGCTTGTCGCATTGTACGGCTGAAAAATGAATGGGAGAAAACCACAGCCATTAAGCTCGAATGGAAAAGTATTATTAATTGAATTTATTTTAGAAAAAATTAATTATCTCCATCAAAATCTTGCTCATATTTCTAGAGAAATAGAATTTATCACAGAAATTCCTGAAACATTTTTTCTTCAAATTGAGTAACGATAAGATTCACACGAAGTTTGGCATAGGCTTGCGCTTTGGCATTATACTATTAGGCAAGTTCCAGCCTAATTGCATTAGTATTCATTTGAGGTATTGAGGAAAAAAAAATTTCTTCAATATTGCTGTAAATACAGAACTGATCGGATTGAAATATAAGACCCTGTTGAATTATTGAATTGAAAACAATTTCGATTTCAGAATAGGTTACAGATTCGTACAAATGACAAGACAAAAAAAAAGGAATCGCGTGATTTTTGGGCAAAATATTATTCTCTCATCTGTCATAACTTGAAAGATTTGAGCGAATTCCTACATTTGCCTGGAATTTCCATAGCACAAATAATATCATATATCTCCTTCATCAGAAGACGCCTCAGAATACAAACAATAATCCCCCTCTTCGTAATAATATTTCATTGATGTCGCATGGTTAGAAAGTTTGAAAAAATGAATTCCTGAATTCTCTCTGAAAAATATTTTGTCTGGAAACCATTCATCAGGTTCAAATGTACAGCTTTTGAAGCTAATAATTCACAACATAGTAAAAATTTCGTTTCGATCTGTTTAAAATTTTCGGAGATATCATAAAAAAAATAATTGAATTTCGTGTTTCATTGAACCTAAACAATTCAAGAAAATGATCGAATCTGGATGAATTTTGATAGCTGGTTAGACAATGTAAATGCACGAATTTTTCGTTGATAGTGTCATTAGCAAAATCAGATGAAAATTTTATTATTATGAAAAAACAGATTTTTCTGTAAAACCATCACATAATATCTTTCGATATTGATATCTCAGAATATATTTTAATTATCTTCAACGTACTTCGTACGAATTTCAAATTTAATTATTGTGTAACTGACATACAATCATTGACGTAAAAACCTTGAGAAAACGGTAACATAATTTAATACACTATAAAAATAATACTAGACATAGTGTTTCATCTTCTATTTTTCGATTGCGAATTTTCAGAAGCATCTATTCTTTACAACACCTCACCACGTGTATCCACAAAAACCTGATAACTAAAAGCATCACAAAAATCCTGATTTTTATATAATATCTTTCCATAATGACTTTCGATTATGATATCTTACGATATACTTTTATTGTTTTCAACGTTTTAGAATGACAAATTTAATTGATTCAACTGACATACAATCATTGAAGAAAAAACTTGAGAAAACAGTAACATAATAAAAATATACTAACTCAACCACAAGGACGAGTATCTGTCGATTAATCAACAAATATTTCACCTTGATCAGAGCTAATCATCCAATAAACCAAAACAAGGAGAAAACAAGGAGTCCAAGGAGAATGGTTACAGCTGTTTCACAGTTCTTCTGATCGTCAGACCATCTCACCTCGGATGAACCGCATAAGAATATAGATACTTATAACATGTCAGATGGAATACTGCAATATAACAACGTTCAGCGCGCCATCTCCCAGAAGCATCTTGCGAGTCCCACCTTCGAGTGAAGAATACTTTGATCGATGTGATTAACGTTCACCCTTTTGTCGTTTCATCATTATAATGAAATATATCACAAAAATAAAGTTGGGCACATGTTTCATCTTCTATCTTTCGATTATTTAGAATCGTCAGTACTATCTACTCTATATTATCTGTCAAAATCTTACCATGTGTATTCACTTACACCTGATCACAAACGAAAGGTATTACAGAAAAATCTGTATTTTTTAAATGATTGTAATTGTAATTAAATTCAAATTTAATGTTTGAAAAAATCAAATTGGTGTTTTCGAAATTCCATATTGTGCCATCAAGTTCTTCCTTTCTGAAGTTATTTTGTTTACGATCCATCGTTAGGACGATCGTAAATACAATAACAAAATGAATCATATAGGCAGAAGCTGCTGACTTCACGTCAGTGCTATTCTCGATTTTTTATCTGTACGACATCGATTCGAATTTTGAAGCCACTGGTTCCCATCGATGAAGTCCTGATATACAGTGCGCGTCAAAATTATGAAACAAATTCATATTCTGAGAAGGAAAATATTTGGCAACAAAATCCTGAACCAGGTCAATTTTTTTTTTTTTAAATTAGTTATTTCAAAGAGGTTTACAGTATGTGCACTTTGCATGGTTCATTTACTTCGAGACGATGTTACCTGACGAAATTTGTCACCGAATGAAAGTCGACCATTACAGTTTTGTTCATGCACAACTTTCAACCCCTTTCAACCCCCTCACGTGAAAAATTAGAATGTGTGAATCACTGCGCTTCAGTTATGATCTTAAGTAAGTATTTTATTAGTACCTTTCTACTGAAGTTGAAACGTGACGGTGACAAATTTCATCAAGTACCATCGTCTCAAAGTAAATGAGCCATAACAAAGTGCACATACTGAAAACCTCTTTGAACTAACTAACTTTTCGAAACAAAAATTTTTCTTGAAAATTTCTGCACGCCTGTAAATAATATACTCCTACCTTGCCAAAAAAGTACTACATGACCTACTTTCCCTATTCAAAAAATTTAGAGGGTTGATGGGGATGGCACAGAGTGCAGCAAAAATCCTTCAAGAATGCATATAAATTTGGTAAAAGTGAAACAAAAATTGACCTGTTTCAGGATTTTGTTGCCAAATATTTTTCTTCTGAGAAAATGAATTTGTTCCATAATTTTGACGCGCACATTATATCTAGGAAAACCTATGCAAATAAAGCTCAAAAAACTTTCGATATACATCCTCCAGAGTCCTCATATCTTTCGAATTTCTGTCGGTAATATTCAATCCACAAAAATGCCTTCATCGGAAAAGATGAATGAAGGCGATCGACTGCGTTATACGCCCCCTGGCTCCCGTGTTTATGTCTGTGTGCACTCTTCGGTGAACTTTGAAAACTCGATATACTTATGGATCGGCACCGAAGCGGTCCACTTTGAAGGTTCCCAAGGCGTATCTCCAAAACAACCTTTTAGCAAATTTGCGATCCCCAACCGGGGACCAAACTTTGACCGGCTATCTATTAGGAGGAATTCTTCCTTCTTAACCACCCTAACTGGCGACAATGATGTCTGGTCGACTAGCTAAACTATCATAGTTGCGTCGTTAGAATTGTCTGGGTGGTATCTCATTTTTGTCTGAATGAAGATAATTATACTGTAATTGGGGTTTGAAAGAGAATGCCGAAAAAATCATATGGTTTCAGGACATTTCCCGAATTCTTTAATGATCTTAGTATCATGACTAATACCATCGTGAAGTCAGTTTTGTGAAATGTAATGGGGACACAATACCTTACTCTGGAATTTCGCAAATTCAGACTGCAGCATATCGGAAAAAAATGCTAGAAAGTAGATGGTTTTATGACAAGAATAAAATTCATAACCGTTTCGCTAATCCCTTATAATCATAGAATTATGATGGTGACTATTAAGTCCATTTCAGTGAAATGAAATAATAGTGTTATAGTTAACATTGGGAATTTCGGTGACTGAGGTTATTTCCTCAACTTCTCATGAAATTTAAGGGATCAGAACGAATCTTGGTGGTTTTTTGTAGTATAACGACTCACAAGTGCTACCAGAATATTTTGGGATCGCATGGATAGTTGAAAAAATATTTTCCTAATTTTAACGCGCTTGTTCTAGGAAACGTCACGATGTCTGTAATTTTCGAATTTTGAGCCGAAAATGGTCTTAAACGATTGGGTTGAACCCTCTGAAGAAGAAATCATGGTCAAATTCAATTTCGTCCGGCCATCCGGTAGTCCGCCCGTATGTGACCTAACTTTCGAAGTAAAAGACTTAGCGACCTGAAATTGTCACATTAGGTTTGGCATCCAAATATCTCGGCTAAGTTCGTTGATGGGTGGAATCGGTAGGATAGTTTCGGAATTTATTCCTTGATATCTCATGAAGTATTTCCTCGATGAAATTGAAACTTCGTGGACAGTTTTGAAATACCAACGCGCAACTCAGAGTAAAATTTTGTGTTGATCCAGTTGTTGGAAAATTTAAAAAAAAATTCCATTCGAAAATTTTTAAAATATTCATATGAAAAATTTTTTTTTTGAAAATATTGATTGGATTTCAATGAAATTTGGCACAAACCTTACACACAGTATTTGACAATAATGTTCCAAATTTCAATTCGATCCGATATTTACTCTTGGAGATATAAGGAAAAAAATTGTGCCAAATTTCGTTGTTATTTGGAATTTTAGCGTTATTTCTGCAATATCACAAGAAGCGAAAATGAAATCAGATTGAAACTTCTTATTCAGGTGGACATTACCAACACGCAACCAGGTACAAAATTTCGTGTTGATTTAATAAATAGAATTTGAACAAGCGCGTAAAAGCTCCTGACCTCACGTCAGTGCTTTTCTAGATTGTTTCGAAAACATTTTTTCATGAAACAACTCACTATATCCACAACAGTGAACCAAATTTTAGTTGAATCTCATTTAAATTTCTGGAAATATTGAAAAATAATAAAATTCCATGGTTTTTCTCGGTATAGTAATTTATCAAATTTCGTGTTTTCCTCTCGGTATCGTTGATATTTCCGGATATCCCCAAAAATACTGATCTAATCATGGAGAAACATACACTTATTCCATTAAGTTCTGGAGTGAAATATTGTTAAATGTCTATTTAAAATTCCAGGTCGATATATTGTGGTTTACATCGCCGATTTTTGTTCTCTTTGGTAGTTAAACTTGAGAGTTCATTTATTGTTGTTACAATATACAACAAAGCAATAATAGTCCATTACAATTTTTCCCACCTTTTCTGCAGAGAGTTATCCACAACCAAAACTTCGCAAAAAACTATAATATTCTTCCGAAATTTCTAATGGCTCCCGCAAAAAAACATGTTGTGAAAATTATAATAAACATATACTTATATTATACTGCAAAAATGAATACAAAATTTAAAATTATAGCGCAGAAAAATTGACTAATATAATAAAGATACTCTCGATTTTTTTTATGAAAAATAAAAACCTATTGCAGAACGATAGGCTCCTATCAGGAAGTATTGAATTGCAGTAGAGTAAATTTCTGTCTATAATTCACATTCTCTGGACTTGACCCCCAGGAGATACCGTTCTGTAATCAAAACAACATTTCAGCGAATATGCAACCCAATTTAAAATCTTGAACCGGCTATCAATTTTGAGGAATTCCTCGATTCTAACCACCCATACTGGCGACCATAACATCTGGTTGACTTGATAAATTGTCGTCAATAGTCTCTGGGTGGTATGCCATTTGGGGCTTCATATAGGGGTTATTATAATGCAATGGGGGTTAGAAAGAAAAGCAAACACAATCTGAATTGCCTTATAACAGTCATCGTTGATTACCATTATTAAGTCAGTTGATTGGTAGCTACAACACAAATCTTGGATCATGGTGATTGAAATGATTAAATCATTGTGTTTAGTATCAATTCAGCTTCAAACTGAATCAATTCAGTCTCTAAATTGTAATTTTTCTGAACATTATTCCGTGATTGAATTACACCTGACGATAAATCCAATCTAGCAGGAAATATTCACAAATTTTCTGACGTTTTGGACGGAATATAATTAAGTTATGTTTAGATATACTGAGTATTTTGAAGCTAAAATGTTGAGTTCTGGCATGATTCTTGGAATATTTCTGAATTATTCAAAAAATTTTATTCGGAAATTTTTGTTGGTTGCTTGACTCGAAGAATAGTTTCCAGCCAAGCCTGCTGATCTTAATTCATTTCGATGTTGTTTTATTTTCCATTGTGAATTTCTAGAGGAGATAGAGAAGATATCTGACTTTAAAATATCGAAAAGGTTATTTCGGGGGTTGTTGCATTATTTTTGACGTGTCTTCTAGGTTTTCACTCCTAGTGTCTGAAAAAACTATTGAAATTTGTATCATCAAATTGTTATTTATGAAAATGTCAATTTGACAAAAGTCTCGAAAAAATTAATCATTGAAAGAAAATAATTCTGCGAATATTTCCATACTTATCTGATGGAAGCAGATTTAGACAATGAAGCGTTAAACTTCACTTTGTTGATCATTTGCGTTGTTCCAATATTCTTCATCAGGCAACATATTTCCAAGAAACTGCCTCTGACAGATAGTGTCAATCCTTCTGTCGAGATATCCCTAACGACTGTACAATTACCAATCGATTCATCAAACAGTTTCCTCAAGCCTATCCATTAAACAGATTTTGTAAGAACCTCCTCTTTTATTTTCATAAGAATATTGATCACTCAAATAAGTGGTGTCAAAAAAAAATAATAGTAAAGAAAAAATTAACGGCATCCGTATTATGTGTGCTGAATGGAAAATTTCAGCACACACAAAAATCAGATTCACCACCTAAAAATTTTCATTTTACAAGACGAAGGAATGAAATTTTGCACAGAGATATTACATATTGTTTTCCAACGACTAAGGTGAACAAGGTGTGTCTATGACTTCCGGTTTATCCGGAAATGGACGTTACTTTTGATGTTTTTCTACGAAGTGAAGCTTTTTTGCATATTCGAATCGAACGTTTAATTCTGAATGAAATATCCTCGAAATGAAAATGAAATTACAAAAATATTTCAATCAAGAAATTTCGTTTTTGTTCTGGATATCGAATCAATTGGAATTCAATATATTAATTCTAACCATTACTGTAAATCACTTCAACATTTTTCTACTTAAAATTCACCATTTGGATAGAATTTACAGGTATTTTGCTTCAGTCTCTTGCGAGAAGTGAGCCTTCTGCTCTCACTTTGATTTCACTGTGCTTAGGTTCAAGAAAATTGACACTTATATTTTCCGATCATACAGTGATTTGATAGAGAACTGAGTTGAATGTTTGTCGGATGATATTTTTGTGAAAATAGGTTAGAAATCGAATGCTCCATCGGAATGTGGAAAAATGTACCCTATTATCTTGCTCTCTGGTCGCAAATGAAATAGAATAATTTTTCTACCCAAATACTGCATAATCAGGGATTATGCATGCAAAAATGTATGAACTGAGGCCAAGTATAATTATAGAGTCAGAGCAGAAGGCTCACCCCTTGCATGATGGGACGAAAACAAAATACGTGTCACTTGATCAGTCTAAGTGGTCAAGTGCTAGTGGAAATAAACTTTGATGATTCGTAATAACGGCAAAAATAAATAAATATATCGAGCATTAAAATGGAATCGAAGTGAAAAACAATCAAACATTTTTTGCTCAAAATTTTTTTTTCCAGTTTCATTTTCCTTTTGACGGAATTCCACTCAAAATTCAACGTAGACGTCGAATACACAAAAATATACATCCACTTCAGGTTAAACCGGAAGCAATAGACGCACATTAATTAGGGTGATCCTGATTCCTGTGACACCCAGTATAGCTTATGGGTCTTTATTACTCACTTCATATGAACATCAGTTATTACTTCATCTTTTTCAAATGAAAATATTCCGAAAACCCTGTACAGTATCGAATTCAATCAATTATACATTTTTGGTGTGAAATCGATTGATGTTCAGGTTTCCATCACATTTGTACTAGAAGATATTACTTCAAAACAGTTATGTTCAAGAATAATCCGAACCGAACTATTTAACTGAATATGAACCTTTGTATGTGCATGTGAAGCCGGATGCAGATGAGTATAATCCGAACAGCGAAGGCAACAAAATTCGATAAACGATTCGGCGAAACGTGTGGACGGCACTCGAGCTCAGCTTCGAATAATACATTCAAATGCATCGTTCGAGTTGAAAACCGAGTCCCGACGGAGCAGAAAGAGCACTGCCTCGAACCATAAAGGGTTGATTCTCACTATACGTTCCGTAACCTTCCAGTTTCCCTTCCGTATGATTTAAGTCAAAGTTTAGTAGGCAAAAATGTCACGTTGACGGAACGTGAACGGTACCTACAGTGTGCATGCATCAATTCTTTTACACCTTATAATATTTTAAGGAAAGGATACTGGAAGGTTAGGGAAAGTATAGTGATAATCAAGCTTTAAACTCCATGTGATTTATTGCATTCGATGTTCGCATAAAGCCGGGTCCAGACGGATGTAATGCGAACAATAAATCACAGGGAGCTTTATGGTTCGAGGCAGCGCTCTTTCTGCTCCGTCGGTTTTCAACTCGAACGATGAATTTGAATGTATTGTTCGAGGCTGAGCTCAAGTGCCGTCCACACTATTCGCCGAATCGTTAATCAAATTTTATTGCATTCGCTGTTCGGATTACACTCATCTGGACCCGGGTTTACACTCATCTGGAGCCGCCTTTAGTCAGGCACTCAGGACACATGCGTCCATGCGATGTGCTAATATCCATTATATATGCGTATATTTCATTACAATGTTGGCAGAAGTTTCAACATTATAATCAAAATTAGGGTAAATTATTTTTCTTTCAGCTTCATGTATCCTTAATACGAATCCTGATGCGATTTCTTTTTTACTGAACACACCCAATATATTTTTCTGTGTACTACCCATGATGTAAGCAAAACATGGTGCGCTCATCTGAAAAAAAGTGACATCAGAAAGTTGAAAATTCAAGGAAGAATATATTCTGTGCTTTGAATTTGACCGGAAAAAACGACGTCATCATTTGTACGTACGATCACAGATGAGCCCACCATGTTTTGCTTTCATCATGGTACTACTGGTATATAATATTTGTCTTCTCGGAAATGTTTTTAATGCGTTTAAACAATAACTATAAATACAAAATTGGCACATTTTATAAAACAATTTTGCCACCCTCGAGATTTTATAAAGCCTTTCGTGAAAGTTACAAGAAAATATAAAGCAGCTTTAAAACTGTTTTATAGGAACTTCATAAGGTTTTTCACATGCCTGTTCTGAAATAAAAGAGTAATCTGGAATGTAATTTAAAAAATCGAAATAATTTTTAATTATTTGTTTCAGTTGCAAGAAACAATTCGGAATATGACAGTCGATGGGAAAATATTGAACGTCGCCTATCTTTACTCTTTAGCAGAAACCATTTTATTTATACGTTAATGCACTAAGAGTCATAGTTCCCGAAATGGGGAACGAAAATATTGATGCGATTTAAATTTCATTGTGAAATAAAGCATAATATTAGTATATCATAAACGCGCTTCCTATTTTCGAACGTTTTCCATCAATAAATGAACAAAACATTAAAATGCTTCGTGGGTCTTATATGAACCAATGTTTGCGAAACATCATTATCAAGCCAATTTTTTTCTTAGGTGATTCAAATATCAACACGGATGCATTTTTTTAATGAATTTATACTGAAGGCAGGAATATCGTAGGAAAATGTTATAAACCCACTAAAAAACAATTCAATTGTATAAATATTTATGTTTTATTAGTTAGTTATAGATCCCTTAAGAAATAGTATAGAAACAGTTTTATAAGATATTTTATAATTCGGCCATATAAATGTTTTCGTGATAAATTTATAAAATACTTGAGATGTCCACAACTGATTGAAATTCATTTAGCATCAATATAATGAATTGACATTCTAGAGAGTTCAATATAATACTTATAAAATGAAAAGGGTCGAAAATCATCAGAATTATACGACAACTTTGCTGCTTGGGTACCTTTTCTAGCATCGGGACTCTTGATATTGAAACATGCACAGAAAGTAACAAGTCATTTCATCGAATTTCATAAATGCCAGCGAAAAAGGAAAATGTGAAGAATAATAATTGAAAATCCTATATCCTCTGAAAAGGACCACACTTATGCTGCCTCGCTAACGGGTACTCTTTGTGTAATCAGAGTAACAAAGTTATCAAATTAATGTGGAAAAGACATAATGAAGTAGAGGTAAATTTTCATTACGTATATCGCTCTGATTATTCAGATTTCATCTTTGTTCTTTCAACTCCGTTAAAATTAGCGTTATATGGAAGAGGGTGGCGTAGTTACATACAGAGGAGGATGTTGAAGTTTTTGGTGTCATTTCGTTTTCATCTCAAAACAATGTCCTAATACTGAAAAACTTTAGACCACTTTCTTTCAGGTAAATGAAGGCATGAGTCGAGAATGAATTTAGAAACATTCGAGATGCACTCCAGAATACTCCTGAAATCGAGCGAATAGAAAAGGAAAGAGAAATCAGAATGTAATCCCTATGAACACTAGAAGTGGCATTCTCCTTACTCTTGTTTCTATTCTCTCCTTTCAACCTCGTGAATAGCTGCCTCCAAGAGGCTTTTTCATGATTTTGTTGGAAAATCATGACTTGCTTCATGTAAGGATGCCATGTGATATATAGATTCTGAAGGAATTTATTGAGTGACGCAGAATTATGGATATATGTTAGTTCTTTGAGTACGAGACTATAGGTGTTTGCGTTACATTCAAATATTTCGAAAGACTGGGCATTTCAATCACTGACAATAATGGTTAAGTGCAGTCACTTCATGAGTGGTCATCGAAGCATTTTTCAACTAATGAATTTCAAATTTGATGATTTAATAGCTAATCAAATATTCATAGTCGCTGAAGCTCCTGTAGCCAATCGACTTATGTTCGGCGAAGGTTTTCGAACAAAAATAACCCATTCAATTCGTTCGAGTCACAGTACCAAAACTTAATCATGATCTGAATTCTGCCTGTTTGATAGATACATAGGTAATGAGCTTTACATATTCATACCAATGTTTTCACTCACATCTCGACTGCTTATAATGACCGTTAGCATCGTATAACATTTTCCGCACTTCAATTACATTTGCCGTGCAAAATTCAAGAAACTAAGAATCTTCGATACATTATTTGATTGAAATTATTATGAAATACACATGAAATGAACTGCCATATTGGAGTACGTACAGTCAATAGACTGAATGACAGATGACGTTAATCTGCAATATAAATGTTGCGTTCCGATATTCCCAATCAGTACTGGCCAGTATCATTAATTTAGAAACGCTTCGTACTGATATGAAGAATTACCAAAGCAGTGCCAGTAAAATCGACTTTAAGTCGATCATGAATCAATTTACTGACAAGTACTGACCAGGAATATCGGATCTCAACTGTGATCTGGAATATTTACGGAAGTCACCGACATGTCATATCGAAACTTATCATATCAGAGCTTTTTTCATATTTCAATTTGGATCGTATATTATTTTCAAGAGTTTCCGCAAAAAAAAAGGTTTGATGAATTCAAGTTATGACGATTAATGTCATTCTGTCAGAATGGCGAAAATATATAACAAGGTGTTATTTGGTTCTGAATACAAAATTTTGAAACATCATACTTTTGAATATTCATAACAAAAAGGTGTAAATTATCTCTTTATCCCGTTTATGAACAAGAAGTACCACTTCAAAATTCAAGAACACCTGTAGGAAATAATTGGATAGTTAGATATGATTAATTTGTTGGGTTTTAAATTCTAGTGAACAGTCAAACAAATAGTTCATTTCAATAATAATAATCGTGAACATTTCGAAATATTTCCACTATCATACAACAACTATCAGATGAAATTTATGAGTGATATCAATCCCCCTTTCCATAATCACCATTTTTTTGGCTTCGAAATGACGTCTTGTATTTATGAAAGTTTTATAACGATAAATTCCATATTGATTTGTTCTGCTGGTAACTATTTCATATTATGGATCAGTAAATGCTGAACATTTTTTATACCCATCTTATATTAGTAATAGTCTACTATAACAAATGAGCAGACATCGGATTGAAGCAACTATACACATCCATCATTCGAATATCTAATTCATTTCGGAGAAACATCAGATTATACCTCAATAGACGACTTAGGCCCAAGTTGCCAACCCACAATTTTCTTCACAAATTTACTATTACTGGGGAACGTGAATTTCAGGACAAATTCGACATAATAAGGTTCGTGTTATTTATAAATACCCGTAAAGGATGCCACGGCTCCTCAAACAAGATATTTCCTTCCAAATATAGGGTTTTATTCAGGTCATCTCTGATTGCCTGAAATTTAAGTTGGTATTCCTGATTTCATGTTAATAGTGTCAAATTTATATAGGATTTGTTCCGCAAATCAACTTGGTTATTTCGGTTGCCAATTTTCCATCACGTAAATATGAAATAATTGTTGAGTTCCGATATTCCTGGCCAGTACTTGTCAGTAAATTTTGACAGTCGATTTTACTGGCACTGCTTTGGTAACTGTTCGTATCAGTACGAAGCGTTTCGAAATTAGTGATACTGGCCAGTACTGATTGGGAATTTCGGAACTCAACTATTATGTTGGTTCCTGAAAAAAAGGTTTATTACGGAATGTGATTGATGTTCTTTCTGTCAGAACGACAGTCAATGTTCTATGGTAACATATCCATAGCATAGAACAATCTGTATTTACTTTATGATCCATAGGTCATAGAAGAGACAACAATCAACAATGGAAAAATTACTAGGTATGGTCTATGGATCATAAGGCAAATAAAGATTGTTCTATGCTATGGATATATTACCATAAAACATTGATTCATGATGTAAGGAAAACATGGTGTGCTCATCTGTGATCGATTCACCAATGATGACGTAACTTTTTCGATTCAAATTCAGAGCACAGAATATATATTTCCTTGTATTTCAATCTTGCTGACGTCATCATTTTTTCAGATGAGCACACCATGTTTTCTACATCATGCATTGATTGTCGTTCTGGCGCATAGACTTGATATGTCTCAGTTCTGGTGTCAGAAATATTGCTTTTTCATCAATCAAATTCTGTAATTAACTTTTTTTTTTTCAGGAACCAACCGAATATTTTATATTTACTGAACGGAAAACCGGCGACCGAAATAACCAAGTTGATTTGAGAATCATATCCTATATAAATTCGATACTATTAACATGAAACCAGAAATGCCAACTCAAATTTCAGCCTAACAAAAACATATATTTGAAAGGAATTATCTTGTTACGGATATTTATAAACAACGCGAACCTTATTATGTCGAATTTGTCCTGAAATTCCCGTTCCCCAGTAATAGTAAATTTGTGAAGAAAATTGTGGGTTAGCAACTTGGGCCGAAGTCGTCTATTCATTTTCATTCAGCGGAATTAATTATACTGACTTGACAAAGCTACCTTAGTGATGCCACCAACGTTTACAGAGGAAAATAGAACAATATTTGACAGTCCTATGCATATTGATTCCGACAAAAACTATTTCTCTACAGAATATCAAGCTAACGTGGATACTCGAAAATGAAGCTTGATTATTAAAAAAATGAAATTTTTTAGGGTGATGGAACATACAAGGTGATTCAACATAAACACCCTGTATATGTCTACAACTTATCCATATACTAAGAACAAAAATGTTCAATCAAAGTGGTTTTTTGGCTTCGTATTTCCGCATCCTAGACCACAAACATGAGTAAAAATCAGCGGTGAAGCTCATATTTTGCCAATGAATGAACGTCGAATAATTAGCGGCAAAGCAAACAGGAATGCATTAACTGCATCCCGAGTCATGCGACGAATTCAATCGCTTTGGGGCCAAACCGGAAAAAGCAGATTCACCGAAGTGTACGCGTACGAACCTATCTGTATGGCCTTAGGAGAAAACTAGATGGCAAGCCCATTCGATTCGAAATTCAGGGAAAAAAGATAGACCTGGGTTTTGCTCTGAATGTTCATCTCATATGCAGCTGGTCGAATCGAATTTCCGATTTCATTTTTAAACCTAGTTTGGAGGTATTTCCGGATTTTCAGTTGAGTGCTTATTCGAGTTAATTTTAAATCGGATAAAGTCGTCTTTTTGGCTTGTGAGATCGAACATACGACAACAAAGGGAGGCATGATGGAATTCACGGTGGAGTCGTCTGGAATGAAAATATATGAAAATTCTCGGAGTACGGATGACGGATATTATATTCTTCCAATTTTGTGGTGTAATCATCATTTTTGAACGTTTAATCGCTTCAATAATGGCTGGAGTCATTACATAAACACTATTCTGTTGCCCCCTCTAAATAAATGCATTTATACTCGGAGACAATAGGTAGTTGTGTATATCTCAAAACCCAGACAGCACATAACATTCATAGAATGTGATATCTAGGTTCTAAACGTTCATACTTTAGAATATTCGAACAGAATGTTCTACGAATTTCATAGAATATATAGAATATTACAGGAACATCCTTTAAAAAATGTTCTCACCATATTCGAAAAAGATATTCACATCACATGATGTTTCGAACATCTTCAGAATATTCATAGTACATTGTAGTATATTCTTAGGAGTAATTCGAACATTCTAGCGAGAAGCTTTTATGAAAATTCTCAGAACGTGTTCGAATAAATTATAAACTGGATAAATATTTAGAGTTGAGTCCAAAAACTGATTTGTCATTTGTCAACCTACTTCCCTTTCATTCATATTTCCATTTTGACAAGTCAAGAATAAATATGAATAATTAATTGTTAATTGTTGTCTCTGTAATTAATATGAAATGAATAATGATTTGCATTGAAATCTTATATTATTGTCAGAGGAAGAGCATAGAAACATATGTTTCGTTGATGTACAGGAACTTAGCGTATTAAGTACAATTATTTTGGTATATACACCACTATTTTTTCTGATTTACTATTTCAGTTACATTAACAACCTCAAATGTATCCATTTGAACCAATGACTCGTGAATAAATGATAATATATATATTAACATGAAGATTTTTCAGAAATAAGTGAATCAAGATTTTTTTCTATATCACCTTATTGATGGGACCCCTACCTACTTTGAGATGAACAGAGAGAAATCTAGAGAATTTATAGAATAAATAAGGGGATACCTATATGGTAATCACAACTCATTATCCTCCTTGTAATTGCACGTTTCGGTATACCCACATTTCAATGTAATTTATTTGCAGATAAAAATCATCAAAAAATTAAAAATTATCAAATGATTTATCTGAAGCTGTTGTATTGTGGGGTTGGTTGTATATTGAACATGGTATGCCAAAGGTATTTCTTTGGTCATAGGAGGTTTCTCGTCACTTTAAGCGAATATTTGGTGGATATCATAACTATGAAAGATTAGATTGAGATCAATTTAAAAGAGCAGCATTTATGTGAACAAAATTATCTGATTAATATTTCTAACGAGACCTGCATTTGATGAGTTGGTGAGTATTTATTGTATTTGGTTACAAGAAATCCCGATGAAATGACAAATTTATTTTTTTACTGAAAATGCCCTATCAAAGGGCCAATTTATGTATCACGGTCTTGGACAACATCTTGGTTCATGTCTGAAGATAGTTCTGATTCATTATGCTGATGACCTTGCTGCATAGATGCACCCTTCGAAATTACCAGGTTTAACAATTCTTATGCTTGACTACAGACTGCTTATGACTAAGACTGTGATGCATGAACTGGCATAAAAGCTTATTATATTTTTCATCAGAATTTCACGACAAGATTAGATTATTAACAATATTTTTCTATCATAGAAACAAATGTAGGCCATTCCGAGAAAGTACAATGGGGATGTTAGGATACCTTCAAGATCTTGAGAAATATTTGGGTGAATGATTATAAAATTTGAGTCCTAAAGCTTAAATTAAATTAATTCCAGTATAGAACCAAGGTTATTGAATGATCGTTTTCAGTACAAATTTCATGGTATAATAATTACATTTTCAGTCGTTATCCACAAATAGTCAAGTCAATGAGTATGAGTTCAGATATCGATTCACATTTAAAATACAGGTCAATCAAGTGTATTTTGTTCAACCTGTTATTAAAATATAGGTGTTCGAAATATCGTAATACTTTGTGATAATGTGTAATTTTCCTGTTGTATTTATATTCTTTCTGCTATTAGAAGATAATTTCGTATTTATAGTATTGAAGTAATGTCATATTTTGTTATGTAGAGAGTTTAGTTTGAAGTACTTTATCAATATATTATAGAATACAGATAATTTTGTTGACTTTCATTAGTACATATCCATAATTGGATATCGATATTATACGAAAAGAAAATCAGTTTTTCTTCGAAAAAAAAATTCCACAAGAATTACTTATTTCCATATCAATCTTAGTGAATGAAAAATTGTGGAAAACGATATAAAATTCATTTTGATCCCAATATGTGCTATAATACAATCAGTAAGTTGTATTGTGAATATTGCGAGAAAAAATAAATTCTGTCTAATTTCTACAACTTTCATTCACTAAGGATGAAATGGAAACAAGTTATCATTGTGGTATGAATGTTTAATGAACATTCCAAGAACATTTTATAAACTAAATGAAAACCTCCATAGAATATTCAAAGTAATATTAATAGGATACTTTGTGGGAACCTCCCTGGAATATACTCTAGAATGTGCTCAGAACGTTCTGGAATATTCTGAGGAACGTACATAGAACGTTCTTAGAATATGCCTCTTGTGAGAATGTTCTAAGAATATATGAACATTCTGGTGATACCTTCTATGAACGTTCTTAGAATGTGTTTGTGCTGTCTGGGAAGGGGAATTCAATAATCGGTAAATTTTCAGTAAGTATAACATGAACCATTGAACTATTAATGTTCGATTAATCTACTTCACCACTATACGAGGTAACAAAACAGTGTGTAACTACTCTCTAATCCACTTTCTGCGCTTAACGCACGTTTCGGAAATCAAGTTTCCTTTGTGGAAGACATTTCGTCACTAACTACATTACGAGTGTACATGTTGCACAAGTGAAATTATGGTATAAATGACCAATGGGAAAGCGTGTTTAAGGTCATTAGGATAGTGCTGGGCTATCAAGGGTAAGTCAGATAAATATTTGGAATAATGGGTTACTAATGGGGATGAGATCATTGTTCAGCAATCGGTCTTTTCTCTAGAACATATGTACACCTTCGAGAGTATTTAACAGTTTTTAATTAAAATCGGGCATATACGAAATGAAATGGAACACATGAGCCATATCCGAAACAATCATCCTGACAAATCGGCAGGCGCGAATCACCTTTTAACAATCAGTCATTTAATTTAGGAAATATTCGTAAAGCTATTAAAACGCTCGGGCAAAATTTACTTAAATACTCTTGAAGGTACACATATGTTCAAGAGAAAAGACAGATTGCTAAACAATGATCTCACCCCCATTTGTAACCCATTATTCCAAATATTTACCTGACTCACCCAGCACTACCCTAATGACCCTAAGAACTCTTTCCCATTGGTCATTTATACCATCCCCTCACTTGTGCCACATGCACACTTGCAATGTAGTTAGTAACGATATGTCTTTGACAAAGGAAACTTGGTTTCCGAAACGTGCGTTAGACGCAGAAAGTGTAAGTGGATTAGAGAGTAGTTACACACTGTTTTGTTATCAGTATTCTATCCACAGTGAACTCAAATAGTTATTTCACTAAACGAGGTATTTCCGAATAAGGGTTGCAACGGAGGACTGTGGATTCCTCATGAGAAAGGAAAATTTCTGTTGGTCTTTCATCATCCTTTCCGTTTCTTCGTTTTCGTTTTCAGTGGCGTATGATGGTTCTGGATCTCCAGCTCCAGCCAATCAATTCTAATAGGGTGCGAAAAAGGTGCAAATAGTGGTGTTCAGTCTTTTAGTTCAAACTGTTTCTAGGATATCCCCGGAAAAAAAACTTCAAAAAAATTTTTGTGACATCCTCGATAACGGAAGGCTAGAAAAAAGTGTTCCGTTTTTCATGGAAAATCTACATTTTTCTATTGCAACACGTTTTACGATAACTTCTTATATATTTATATAAAGCATATATAACTTTATTATAAAAAAATGGTTACAAATGAATCATTCAAAGTATTGCCCATCGCTAGACACAACTTTTTCCCATCTTTCTGGTAGAGCTCGAATACCTTGACGCCAGAAGTGTTCGTCTTTTGAGGCTATCCACGAATCAAGCCATTTTTTGATGTCTTCATATGAGTGGAACTGTTGATCAGCCAGGCCATGTGCCATCGAACGGAACAAGTAAAAATCGGACGGCGCAATATCTGGGGAATATGGCGGGTGGGGTAGAACTTCCCATTTGAGCGTGCCCAAGTAGGTTTTAACAGGTTTGGCAACGTGAGGCCGAGCGTTGTCATGCAGTAAAATCACTTTTTCGTGCCTTTGCTCGTATTGTGGCCGTTTTTCGCGCAGTGCTCGGCTCAATCTCATCAATTGAGTTCGATAACGTTCCCCAGTGATGGTTTCGCTCGGTTTCAACAGCTCATAATAAATAACACCGACCTGGTCCCACCAAATGCACAGCATAACCTTCGCAGCGTGAATGTTCGGCCGAGCCGACGACGTAGAAGCATGCCCGGGTAGTCCCCAAGATTTTCTCCTCTTTGGGTTGCTGTAATGAATCCATTTTTCATCACCCGTCACGATGCGATGAAGAAAACCCTTCCTTTCTTGCCGCTGGAGCAGTTGTTCACAGGCGAAAAAACGACGCTCAACGTCTCTTGGCTTCAACTCATAAGGAACCCAAGTTCCTTGCTTCTGAATCATCCCCAATGCATGCAATCGCTTGGAAATGGCTTGACGGGTAACTCCTAATTCTGCAGCAAGCTCTTCTTGAGTTTGGCACGAATCCTCATCGAGCAATGCCTCCAATTCAGCGTCTTCGAAGGTTTTGGGTCTTCCTTCACGTGGACGGTCGTCAACATCGAAATCACCGTCTTTGAAGCGACGGAACCAATCACGGCATGTTGTTTCGCTTAGAGCAGCGTTTCCGTACACTTTTTGGAGCTCTCGATGCGCTTGAGCTGCCGTTTTTTTCGAATGAAAAAAGAAAATCAACACTTCCCGCAAATGACGATTGTTTGGCACGAAATTCGACATTTTCACTTAACCAGAAGTATATAATGCGAAAACAAAATCACTTATGTGTCGCGGCGGTTTGTTTACCATATGTCTAAGCTTGGTTCATGACGTTTTGGATATGTCAAAATCGACTAGCTCTTACTGCTAGAGCCATCTACTGACAAACAGCGAGAACTTAGTTGCGCACCTAATATTATTATTATTATTATTAAACCAGGTTACAGAGTTGAGGTACATTTATAACCTATAAACTCTAACTTAAAAGAAATTAAAAAAAAACACAACTGTAAAAAATAGAAACAAGTGAAATAAGTGAAGTAAAATGAAAAGTATACACAAGTTAAACAATAGAATCACGGAATCACAACAAGCCAGCCGAACAACTCATGCAGTCCTATTCGATCTCCATATATGCTTTGCATCCGTTTTGTTTTCACTTAGATGTATACGTTCATATCCGATTAATAAAATGGTTACGCTGCGGATGTAGAAGAAACCAGATAGGATATACATATAATGAAATGGATACAAAGTGGAGGCTTGAATTTTGAGGATTGATTTTAACTTCTATCATTCTGAAGAGTTCGTTGAATAATGAAAAATTGCTGTATCACCGATTCATGTGACTTTTCTTCAAAGAAAGTTAGAGAGATATACCCTTACGTTGTGTATGAGATTTTGAGGTTATAACGGCAGATTGCTCTTGATGCTCCAAGGAAGACTGAATATCTAAAGAGTGGGACGTAAATTGAGTAGAAAAATAACAGACAAAATAAAAGTTAATGAAGGAAAATAATAATGTGAGTACGTATGTAATGAAATAAAGTGATGAAATGGAAGTTATTATGAATGAATCGTGTTGTTTTTCCAGAGACCTTCTCAGGATATGCTCCTTCGAGTTAGGAGACCCAGTGTGTTTCCCTAGGATGTGTTCAATTGGGTACTATCGTGTAAACTTTCACTTATAATATCAACGGTCAACCGAAAGGCAGCAAGAAGCTGTATATATCACAGTCAAAGGCCATGGAACCTGAATTCTAACCCAACTATCAAATATATAGTTCTCCGCATCTAGGAGATGATGAATACATCTATTATTGACAGGCACTGTCAATAAAACTCAGTCCAGGAATGTTCCTCCATTGGGCCTAGTTCAAACACGGTAACACAGGACTGGTCCAAAGTTCTATACCATATCGGGAGAAGGCCCTCACAATTGATATTCTCCAACATGAAACTATCGCAAAAAATTGCTTCGAATCTAGCTGATCGCCACAGCCTCCTAAATTCGGACATTATTGTACGTTGCCGAGAACATATCCAGGATAAATTTGCCAGGTGATATATGAATAACTACGTTTAAACTTGATCTGCAAAGTCTTTTACAGAGGTTGAGAAGCAAGAATCTATCCAACGGAATCGGTAAAATGATTCCATAAGGAAACATAGAGCAGTCAAGGAACAAATGACAAGGCAATCACTGAAGCCAACACAAATGAGATATTTCACTAAAAGAGGCGAATAATTACTCTAACTTCAATCCTTTTTTTTGTTGTTTGTTAGGATTTTAAGTCCCGAAATTACCAAAAATGGATTGAAACTGCCATAGCTTATCAACTATTGTACACTTTCATGGATATTTTCCATCAGACTGGACCAAATCCAGTACTAGCGCCAAGAGCCATTGTTCAAATAGTTCACCTATTTACCCGAACCTTTCATTTACGCATTCATCCACACTATCGGCGCAGAAATGCTTCAGCATGATTGTTACCGAATACTTGAAACGCATTCACGTTCAGCTCTAACAAACCTAATTCATCAATCACTCGAATATCTATGCCGACTGAAGTGTTGAAATTGCCACGAATAAATCGTGAAGTTTATTCAATTCAGGTTGGATGCGATGGAAAATCTGATCGGGAAAACTGATACACAGAAATAATAGAATGCCCACCACATATTTCGATCTGAATAATCATGTTTGAGCCAGATTCAATTTACCACATTGTTGACTTGTCTGTGTTCAGCTAGGAAATTGTTGGAATAAAAGAAAAAAAGTTTTCGAATTGGGACTCATAGAATTTGACTGTTCGTGGCGGCCATGTTGGTTTATCTAATTTTGATTTTTCCGTTTTCAATTTTCCAGATACTGAAGGCAAATCATCATGATTTTTTAGTATTTTATTTTTGGATAAGGGTCGCTCCTTCGAATTTGTTACCAGTAGGTTTTTTTGTTCTAATTGATATTGATATTGTTGCTGATTCTCCTTGATTTCTTCATGCAACTTCTTTGAAGATTATTCTAGTTTGAGTCAGAGACCGGGTTGAGTTTCGTGTGTGTTTTGTGACTAATTTCTCACTCCACGTCAGGAAAGGCACTGTTGATTGTTTACCCAACAGCGAATGGTTGGACTGTTCCCTGAAAACCGGAAAAATTCTTTCCCAGTCAAATGCTTGGACCCCAGACCTCAAAATCATGGGGCTGAGTCGCTACAACTGGACTACCGCAGCTATAAAATCCAATTTCTTTCTCGCAAAGGACATCGTCAATAGTGTTAATGAATCTGGTGACGTTCCTAGAAGCTTAACTTGGGCATGTCGTGAGGTTTCATAGCTGGAACAGTCATATGAATATTTTTGAGCTGATAAGTTCCAGACATTTGCATACCATCTGATTGTTTTTTTCCATTTCCAATCTACTAAGGCTTTCATGTTTCATCTGCCAACTTGACCGCCGATATATGAAGTACTTGCACCAGAATAGCCCTGTCAGTCCCACCATAACACGAAGCCAACTCGTGACATCTTCAGCAGGAAATTTTTTCGCCTGTACAAGTATTGTAATACTTATAAAAGTGCTAATTAGCTGCCACAATTGGACTTTCGCCTTCAGTAGTATTTTCCACACACACAAGGGTTCTGGCAGAGCAAAAGTTCATCCATGTGACCTTTTTCGAAAGTTCATCGGATTTTCAATTTTCTTCAATAGTGCTCTAGTATTCATGAAAGAGTCATCACCATTCCTCAAGTCAGTTGCGTTATGGTATCCCAGTATTTAAATGAGCAGAGATGGTAGGAGGAATCTACCCTTAAGTGCTAGAGTCTTCCTATGAGATATAGAGGTTTCATGTCTTACGATTGCAGAGATTATTCTTTGTTTCAGCTCATATACCCCAACAGCGGTATTTCTGATTATGACCAGCAGTATTACATATAGAAAATTTCAGTCTTATCGATTACCGCAATTCACCGCACTCAGGAGGTCCGTCCCATGGTCAAATGTCGAAAGTTTCTTCAGAGTAATTTTGGTCAGAATCTCTTCTGTGCTCGCAAATGTCTCTACTCCCTCATCCGCAGTTAAAGGGATACAAAATATACAGGCAATTAGAAACATAAGAATTACATCCGTAGAAATTGGTCGCAACGAATATGTAGGACGGTTTAACTCGATTCATGAATTTTTATAATCAGCACTGACGTGATAAATGAAGTGATTTCGAGATTTTGCACGTTCAGCCAAAAGTAATCTGAAGTAAAGTGGTTTCATTATATGCCACCATTCGCCGGATTATGCAAATCACACTTTAAACATTGTTAAACATTAAAAGTGGCATAACGGAATCGAAGGAATTTCTAGGACTAAGGCTAATCCAATTATATCGGCGCTCAAATTAGATTTGGCCGGAAACCTCGATCTGAAGATTCGATTTAGTAATGGAATCGATATTCCAGAACCCTGGAAATTCTTTTGTGTATTGATCTAGTATTCACATACAATGAGTTGTCTTGAGCGTTTTATCATGAAATGTTCCGAACGTATACTTCAGACATTTTTTTTGAATCACACCAGATGTGAAAAAGTAAGTTGTATGCTTAAATTATATCTTCGTGGCATGGAGCATGAAGAATAAAGATTAACAAGAGATCAACATAATTTAGATCATTTTCGGAAAATCGAAAAATATGGTAAGATTTTTAAGCCCTAGTTACCTGATTATGTTCATTGAAAAGTTGCTTTGATATTCTGATTTTGAATTGTCATTCCTTCAAATTGATCTTTAAACTGATGTTCAATTCTGAAGCTTCATATTATTCAGTATTATTAAAACGTGATGACCATTGTGGAGGCTGGATGTGGGAAAATCGAGCTGAAACAAGGCCAGAGTTGTCCTGATTTTGAGATATATTATGCTGAAACTCATTTCCTTAGACGGTTGAAAAATTCTTGCAAAACATATTTTCAAGAGAGTACAATTCATGCCGAATACCGAGATAACCTCTGTATATTTTCGATAATGATTTACCATCACTAATCGCAACAAAAAAGGTAAGGAGTTTAAACTTGACACTAATTTATTTATAGATGGTTAACACGAAAGTTTTCGCCCTCTTTGGTGGTAATCATATCAAATTTAAGCATTCCACTTCATTCTCTCACATCAAAGGCGACAGAGAGCTTGCCAAACTATCCTAAACAACCTTGAGAGTATTTACTGACCTGTTCGTCCGGACAAAAGGGAGCAGGTGGAATATTATCATGAAGCAGGTGTTCAACTGTCTACCACCGGAGTGGTCCGCTTGCTTTTTTGGGAACTCTTGCATCTAATTGAAGATGATTGTTGGAATTTAAGTTTTTTAGTAGATGGGGTGGACAGGTGAACAAGTAAAGAGGTATATCTCTAAAAGAAGAATAAAAACGTTCCATTTCTATTTTTTGTTTCAATTCATACGCTCACACCTGCAAGGGTCGATGTTATTTCTTAGATTTGAATCAGGGTTTTAAGCATTGTGTATATTTTGATACCTGGTTTTCATCAAAAATCTAGATGTAAATGTATTGAGGAGAATATTTTCAGTAGAGTATTCAGCAATTATATTTGTGTTTGAGATATTTCAGCTGAGATGTAGGACACAATTTACTGATGAAAAATTCGTGCTATATTTTTTGTACGTTTATGCGCGCTTGTTTTCAAAGAAGTATCATTTTGCCCATAACTCTATAATTGTAGAATTAGAATTTCGAAACAATAAATGGTTATATACTCTCAGTTTGGATTCAGTGAAATATAATTTCAAGTGAAATTCAATTCTGTTCTTTTTCAACACAAATATAGACTGAATTTTTTTTGGATCAGAAAATATAATCCAAGTGAGCCTTGTTGTTTTAAGTTCAATTCAAAGTAGACTCTCCCTATCAGAAAAACACAATTTTTTACTAACCATTTTGTCAAGGATCAATTTCATCTTTTTTTAAACATTTTTCTAGATATAGACTTGAAGATTTATGAAAAAATCTTCAATAATTCAAGACTATCTTGAATTTCTTCTAAACTCTCTTTTTAGAGACTTGAATGTTATGAAATCTGAAAGAAATTATAAACTTCACCATTCTTGTAGATCAGACACTAAGCTAGAAATACATTGAATGTGATAAACTGAATAGTGATACAAGCTTTACCGGAGGTTATGCAGATTTGTATTTGTATTTGTATTTTTTCCGAGTATCCTAGGCTTCAACGAAACCCCTCAGAAGCTTAAAGCTTGTGCGAGTTAGGATACCGGGTGTGTTCTGTGTAGACTTTGTTACTAATTCCTTGCGCCACGTTAGGAATAGCACTGTTAATTGTTTACCCAACAGCGAATGGTTGGAGGGTCCCCTGAAAACCGGAAAAGTTATTTCCCGGCCAAGGTCTTGAACTCCAGACCTTACGATCATGGGGCTTGCGCTCTAACCACTGAGCTACCGCCGCTGAGCTGGATCCTAGAATAGTTACTTCCGCATTTTGTGAGCAGGTTATCCAGGGATTTCGGAGAGTTTCATTAATTTGTTAACACTTATGATTTGATTCCATATCATTCGCTCACAAATTTGGGAAGCTCATTCACAAATTGAGGAAGTTTCAAAATTCTAGATAAGAATGGGCGATAAAGAAATTGTGTATAATTTTTTGGTAAAAACAAGTTGATATTGCAAGATTATCAAGTAAGACATCAATATTTCAGTAGAAAAGTGTAGTAAATTTTTCAATGGTACAATAAACCCTGAATCATAAGAATAGATTGAGTGAATCATTGTTGTTGAGGAATTTTCCGTTGCATTTCAAGTAATGGATTTATAATTCCACAAACCAAATATAAAATCTGTGGTGAGCTTGTGAAAGTTGAAAAATATTTTAATTTTCCGTTGCATTTCAAGTAATGTATTTATAATTTCACAATCCAAATATAAAATTTATGGTGAGCTTGTAAAAATATTTTAATGCTTATAACTCTTCACCTGAGCCTTATCTGAAAAAATGACATATTGGCGTATGAGTAACTGTTTTATTTGTAGAGGAGTACACGTATGGTTTGAATCAGAACTTGAGGAATCACTCTGTTCATTTCAAGAAGTTGCTGTCAGTTTGAAAATGTAGGCAATACATGAAAATCCAGACGACTCAGAAAAGTCTGGGTGTGATAACATATTTGAATTTTTTTGCAATTAATTTGAGTTTGGGATATTAAAGCTTGGAATTCAAAAGTTTTTGATGTTCTTGAATACTTGTTTCTCTTCTAAAACGATCTGTATTGAATCGCAATTAACGCTTTAATGTGTGCAGAAGACTATCTGGTAGGACTTTTGGCTGTAACCCTTAAATACTGCGATGGATGTACGTCATTGTAGTGAGACCAATAATAACAAATGGGCAGAGGTCTGGTTTGCTAAAGCAGGGCAGACAAGCACGAGTATAATGCTCGACAAGGTTCAAAGGCTTGCCTGTGTTTGCATCACGGGGGCTATTAGAACGTGCCCAATCAGGGCACTCGAGGTCATCTTAGATGTGAGTACTCTACATCTAGTGATAAAAAGGATAGCCCATGAAGCTATCCTTAGAATACCTAGTGAAGGTACAGGTAATGAGAGAGTTGAAAGTAAGGAGGCCTGGTCCTCTCTGAACAAGTACATCTCATCAGTGAACCTACCTGGTGATTTTTTGTTATGATTGAAAAAGTAATTATCGAGAAGAATTTTAACTCAGTGCTATGTAAAGAAGAAGAATGGAAAAAAGAATACACAACCCAAAACGAAGTACATACCGCTAACTGGAATACAGATGGTTTTGAAACCTCGATGGGGGCTGACGCTAGAGCATATGGGCCAATAACCAAGTAAACACTATATTTAGGCTTCTACGCGAGTATTTTTCAGGCAGAAATACCAGCAATAAAAAGGTGCATAGATACAAACCTAGCAAAAAACTATCGAGGCTGTGACAAAGTGATCCATTCTGACAGTCTAGCTGCTATTAGAGTACTGAACTCCTATATAATCGACACAAAGCTGATATTGGAGTGCCGAAGGACACTCAATGAAGTAGGCAGGAACAATAAGATCTCCTTAGTCTAGGTTCTTAGAAACTCAAGAATCAAAGGAAATGAAGAGGATAACACAATATAGCCAGAAAGGGAGTACAAACGCTACCTACTGATCCAGAATGGTATAATGGTATAAGAAAATGAACCTACAAGGAGGATTTTTTGAAGAAGGATGAAAATAAAAGGGAACCACTCCGGGGTTACAAAAATCATTTGGATCTCAGTAAAAACAAGTTGCGCGTTCTCACTGGAATACTCACGGGACACTGTCACCTAAGAAAGCATATGATGAGAATGGAATTATAAGACACTGACGAGTGCAGATTCTGTAGGGAGGAGGAGGAAAGTCCTCTTCACCTGCTTACAGAATGCCTTGCCATTGCAAGCCTGAGTAACGAATGTCTGGGATAGAAGAGTTATAGTACGAATGAGAACTTAGCCCCTTGGATACCCTCACAGATATTGGAGTTCATTAGAGTTCTAGAGATGGAGGGCGAGCTGTAGGTAGCGCAGTGCGAAAACAGCTCTGACGGAGGGTTTACAATATACCTTGAGGTGGAATGTAGCCTCTTACCAAACTATTAATTATAAACTATCATTATTTTGGATCAGTAGGATATAAAGTCCTCACAGGAATGAAAATTCGACCATGAAAACCTCACGATAACAATCCGAATGTGATAATATTATCGAAGCATTGTAATTCTCTTTCCAGAAATCTCTTTACATGAGCCTATTTATGGAATTGGCGGAATGTCAGCGTTAATTGATGTGGTATTATACTGACAGCAATTAACCGAGACCGGTAATTGGCTCATATCTATTCCGGTGCCCATAGAACCAAAATTTAATCATGATATACATCCAATCTGTATTGGTTAATGCATCGTACACGATCAGGCAAATTATTATTCATTTCGAATAATGAAATCTCCTTGGTATCTTGCATTGATTTAATTTGTCAGAGTACGAATGACAAAAGCGGATTCGTAAAGGGTAATTTCCTTCATGACGATGGGGTGAAAATGGGGAATATAAAATTAATGAAATTTGAGAAGAGCATAAAGGTGCAGGCAGCAGAAGGTTTTACGTGCATTGCCAAATTTGTATCCAGATATTGGATCCTGCCGAACACTTCCTGATAGAACAATATGTTCCGGTTATAATCCTTTATTTTTTATGCGCATGATCTAGGGGAACAGCGTGCTATCGTTTTGCCCAAATGTTTGTAATGTTCGATTATTGAGCCGAAAATGGTCTTAAACAACTAAGTTGGACTCACTGATGACTAATCCGGTGTCAATATCGATTCTGTCCGACCGGCCATGGACACGATAACTGTCGAACGACATGAAACTTGTAGGGTAGTTGGCGCATCCGAATTTGGGCCAAATCAGCCAAATAGTTTTGGAGTTATAGTAGTTTTAAATTTTGAGGATATTTTCCTCATATTACTGGAGTGGTTGGATTGAAACTTGGCAGTTAGTTCTAGCATAACAATGCGCAAATTTGAGCAAAATCTTATGGTCACTCAATTTAAAAAAAATTTTATTCAAATTTTTTTCCGAATTCAATCGTGATGAAACTTTGCAGCTAGTACAGAAATGCTAAAGTATAACATTGTACAAAATTTCGTGATGATCGCGTCATTAGAACGATTTGAAAAAAAAATTTCAAGTTTTTTTTTTTCGAATATTCAATATTCTGTGATCTCCTCATCATATTATCCCCATCAAATTCTGTGTAAACCCTCAAACTGTCATTTTTCAATGAATTACTGGATTTCGATTTAATCTTATCTGTATTTTTGGAAATATTGGGAAAATATAACTTTGAATGGGTATATCTGCGGAATTATTGGGTGGATTTTACTCATTCACAAATTCGGCCTTCGTAATTAGGGCCCAAACCTTACCTAAAAATATCGAGTTTCTAAGTTATTTCTTACGGAAGAAACGGCTTAGAAACTAGACATAGAGGGTGAGATCTTCAAAGAATACGTTCTCTTTTTTCAGTAGAAACGCCTCGTAGTTTATATCTTGTACCCGTTGTTCGGGCTATTTATCGCCGAATATCCTGTATATCCGATCCAATCCGTTTCACACTACAAAATCTATTCAAAGCGACTCGGCTTCCAACAAGAAGTTTCATTAGACGCTAATCGTGAAATATATCGCAATACAGTCCAGATCCTTTTATGAGATGGAAGTAACTACTGCAGAATTTCAGAGAAGGGTAATCAGAGACTGAGATCATTAGGATAGAATTCCAGACCTATATATGTATGTTGGGATAAGTAGCTAATATGCAGAAATGGTTAACTCTTGAAATTTCATCAGAATATATTTGCTTTCACGATTACTGCAGATTCGAGGAGATTCGCAGCAGAGAGAAGTCATAACTCGAAGGTTATAAAATTCTAGAAAAGGAATAACCTGAGTTCAGGAGCTTTTCAGCGCTTGTTCATATTTTAACTGTTCAATCAACCCGAAATTTTGCACCAAGTTGCGCGTTGGTTTTATTTTCCGGATTACAGAGTTTCAATCTGATTGCATTCGTACTTTTTGAGATATTGCGAAAATAACGGTAAAATTTCAAATAACATCGGAATTTGGCATTATTTTTTTTCCGAATGAATTGAATTGAAATTTGCAACATTGTTGTTAAATACTGATTCTATGATTTGTGTCAAATTGTTTTCATCAAAAATTTTGGAAATTTGAATAACTGGATTCACACAAAATTCCGCAAGGAGTTGCGCGTTATTATTGCAGAACTGTTCACAAAGTTCCAACCTGATCGATTCGGTGCTTCATGAGATATCAACGAATTAACCTCAAAATTTTGAATCGGCCTAACTCCGAAACTGTTCGACCGATTTTGCCCATTAATGAACTCAACCGAGATATTTGCGCGTTGGTATTCTGCTCCGCAATACGCAGTTTCAATTTGATTGCATTCGTACTTCTTGACATATTGCAAAAATAAAGTTAAAATTACAAATAACACCAGAATTGGGCATAATTTTTTACTTATATTTCCGGAAGTAAGTGAATTTAAATTTGAAACATTGTTGTTAAATACTGATTCTATGATTTGTGTCGAATTCGATTGAGATCATTTCGGAGAAAAAATTTTTTTCATCAAAAATTTAAAAAACTTGGACAACCGGATTCACACAAAATTTTGCGATAAGTTGTGCGTTAGTATTGCAGAACTGTTCACATAGTTCCAATCTGATGGATTCATGAGATATCAAGAAATTAACCTCAAAATTTTGAATGAGCCTAACCCTAACTGTTAGACCGATTTTACCTATTAATGAACTCAACCGAGATATTTGCGCGTTGGTATACTGCTCCGCAATACGCAGTTTCAATCTGATTGCATTCGTACTTCTTGACATATTGCAAAAATAAAGTTAAAATTCCAAATAACAGCGGAATTGGGCATAATTTTTTACTTATATTTCCGGAAGTAAGTGAATTTAAATTTGAATCATTGTTGTTAAATACTGATTCTATGATTTGTGTCGAATTCGATTGAGATCATTTCGGAGAAAAAATTTTTTTCATCAAAAATTTTAAAAATTTGGACAACTGGATTGACACAAACTTTTGCGATAAGTTGTGCGTTAGTATTGCAGAACTGTTCACAAAGTTCCAATCTGATCGATTCATGAGATATCAAGAAATTAACCTCAAAATTTTGAATGAGCCTAACCCTAACTGTTAGACCGATTTTACCTATTAATGAACTTAACCGAGATATTCGGATTACAAACGTAATCTGACAATTTCAAGGCGCTAGGTCTTTCACTCCGAAAGTTAGAGCACATACGGTCCGGTGGATGGACAGATCGAAATGAATTTGACCACGGATTATCATCAGGGTGTTCATTCCAATATTTCGGCTCAAAAATTCGAAAATTACAGATATTGTAACGGAATTGTTCGAATTTCTCATTTTCAAGAACGAAGTTAATCGTGTAATTAATTCAATAATTGATAAGAAGCAAGGTTTTTTCAGTAAGTGTTTCAATTTTGAGGAATCTGATGGGAAGATTAGACTCATCGCATTCAGATCCAAGCAGTATCCATACGAGGAGGATCTATCAGGCATACCGCCGGGCTCTCATGTTGGTCCATTGCTTTTATTATTTACATTACTAAATTCGAATGGCTTCCCCTTTTCTCTCAGTATAACTGTTGGATCTTTCTTATTCTCTCATTTCAGAAATCTTCTTGAATTGAACAAAGAAACCTATCCTCAATCTTCTACGAACGTTTCATATGATTTCGGATTCATTTCTCCGATAAACTGAAATTTCTTCTTGGATTTCCTAAAGCCGGGTCCAGATGAGTGTAATCCGAACAGCGAATGCAATAAAATTTGATAACGATTCGGCGAATAGTGTGGACGACACTCGAGCTCAGCCTCGAATAATACATTCAAATGCATCGTTCGAGTTGAAAACCGAGTCCTGACGGAGCAGAAAGAACGCTACATCGGATCATAATACTCCTTGTGGTCTATGGCATTCTCTGTTCGCATTACACTCATCTGGACCCGGCTTAAATCTTCTGGCTTCCGCAGGGTTCAACACTCATAAATCAGACATTTCGGGCGTCTGAGCTGGCTTCAAGTCTAGCATTCGGAAGACGTTGCTTTGCACTGCAAGGTGAAGGGGTGGTGAAATGGATAAGGAAGAGGTTGTCATCACTGTAACGAAGTTCCAGTTTCACCACTTAACATTTTCTTCAGATTTTGAGGTACAAACCTCCAAATACCGAATAACAGTGAAAGTTGAAATCTATTATTTCCGAAATCTCTGAAAATAAATGTCGAATCGAATTCAAATTTGGAGCACTCGTGTCAAGTATCGATTCCAAGCTCTGTGTCAAATTTCATCAACATCTACGCAGCAGTTTTCAAGAAATATAAATTCAAAAATGTTCGGAAAATAAGAGAATTGTTTTTCTAGATTTTCAACCAATATGAACTCGGGAAGTTTCATCTGATCGCGTCAGTATTTCCAAAGATAATGAGGAAATAACCCATAAATTTCAAATAGGTTTTCAAGAGTTTAAACATTCAAACTTCGATCCTTGACTGCGGCGCCTACGAAAATGCCCGTCATCTCCCACTAGGGAATCCGTAATTCGGGTGCCTGAATACAAGAACTTCCGTTTTCTGTAGGTATTTTTTTTTCTATGTAAATCGTAAATTCCTGGAATGAGTAACTCCTACCGATTGAGATTTCAACGGCGTTCAGCAGTTGATATGATTTACTGCCTCAGATATTGATACGGACCGCTAACATATGTTTCACACACAGCGTTCAGTCCTGGACGGCCCACGTTTCAACACCGTATGAAAAATAGCAAAACCTAGAGTTAAGGAAAGTATTCGCGTCAATAGAGAGATATTGAAGTGTCAACTTCGTGAGACGTTATTACAGCAAACGTTATTTTTGATATCTAAGCATGCGTGGACTCAGTTTCAGAATAACGCGGCGTTAAAAGCTTTAGCGTCTAACGTTATTTACGGAAAATTGCGAGCCGTAATTAACTTTGCGCTATTCTTTATCGGAAAGTTCGTTGAGCTTCGGGTCCCTCCGGCTCCTATTACTTTCATAGAAAAGTTGTTTGTTTATATGTTTTTTCGTTTTTTGGTGTTAATCACACAACGTCCTCAGATTTTTTAAATCTATTTTATAATATAATTCCTTCTACGCACAACTGATATTAGACATTAAGATTTATTGGTGTTACCACCGATAGCAAATTTTCCTCATATATAGAGGAAAGTCGCCCTATTTTGGATACTTTTTTCTATTCCAAATTTTTCGGCAGAAAAATCCATTTTCTGGATATTTTTTTTCACTTTAAATGTTCACATTAACAACTACACATCGTAAAAACTGAAATATTTTTTTCTGTTACAACTGACATAAATATAAGCCAACCTGAAAAATGTCAATTTTCATGATTGCAAAAATAGGTTCCTAATATTGGATACCCTATCCAAAATTGGGAACCTACTATTCCCTGCAAAAATCACTCACATAAACTTTTTTGTCACTGCCAGCACAATTTTCATGGGCCCATCTGAAGCAGACTGAACATTGGATCCAGCCTTCTCCATGTTGGTCTTCCGAAAAATGTCTCATCATCTGTTTCCGACATATTTTCATAGGAAACATCATGAGTCGAGTATTCGTCATACACATTCTTCTATTTTTTTGTCTTTTTTTTTACCCACTGATATATTTTTTTCGAGATTTACTTCTTTTATCTAATTTCTGTGATATTGTTCGTTTTTCAATAATTCTTGCCTCTTTTTCTCCTCAACGCTGGCTTCTAACTCATTTTTGTAGGGTGAACCCGTTATAAGCGCTGCTTAACGTCCCTTGCTCGAAGGTGCAGATGAACTACATGATGGTAAAGACGAAAAATCCTGAATTTTTACAATCTTTGGTACCTGTTCAATTTGGATATCACCACTCAGGCATTTCACTGAAAAATATTATAATTTGAGTAGGGCTCACAATTGGATTCCTTATTTTGGATATCCAATTTTGGGACACCGTTCCTATCCAAAATTAGGCTACATTCATGTCTGAAGTTATAACAATAAATGAATACGAATACTGGTTAGAAATGTTCGAATCAAATCGCAAAGTGATTCCTCAAATATATTAGTGTTTTAATACTTAATTTCAATATTCTACACTCAATACTCACCTTTTTATCAGAGTTTAATGTTAGCGAAATAAAATACTGGCTATCACATTAAAACGTTAAAACTCAAGGTGCCACCTAGAAGTAATAGATTGAACTTCATATTTTACAGGGTGTTTGTTTTGGTCAGAAACTAATAGTTTCCTGCATTCTGCATAGGATGCTAGCATATGTAGTATCCAAAATTGGGCAACTGTCCAATATTAGGCGACTTTCCCTTAGGTATTTGTTACTTTTTCACGAATTAAGAAATACTTTTAAAGCAACGTGAAGGGTTTGAAATTAGGAATGGTTCGAACCATGCCAATTATATTGTGCAATATAACTAGTTCCACTTCTTCCACAATAGCACCAGCTGAAATAACCGCCCGCTTCCTAATCCTTTTTCATTTTGTCCAGAATCAAAAATGTAATGCAGAAATGCAAATGATTAAACTTTAGAAGTTATAACGTGAGTTTGTAACACAACAATCTGACATCTCACATAACCTAACCAAACAAACTGATAACCAGCGCAACGGTAACAAAAACGTGTAGCAATACGTATTCTTCTGGAACGACCGCTAAAATGTAATATTTAGCGTAACCGTGATAACATAACGTTTGCGCTAACCAAAATTTGCAATATCTCTCTAATATCACAAACTTGCAGAAATACAGGGAGAATAAAATGCTATTTTCCTGCAAAACAAGCGAGTACAATTGATTTTTTCGAGAAAATTCAATAACCTGAATATCAAACTCAGAGCTTATGGCCTAACATTAGATCAGACAATTTTCAGTCAACAACCATAACCTGAAACTTCTCGAATATTTTTCTAACTTCAGATTCACCATCCTGTATATCATCCAAGAAAACGATTTTTATTTGAAGATAATAGATTCAGAATCGTGATAAATACGGGAATCCAGTACAGATGGATAAAGGACATAATTTCGGGAGAAATTGGCTAATCCCCATTACAATTATTTTACCAATGTAACCTATCGTGAAAACATTTTAGCGTCATATTTCACGAACACACCTCATTCTTATCCATTTCTCCGAAAAACTAAATTCTCCTGCGAACAGCAACCCACTTGAAGTCTCTCCACAGTCCAATATTCTCGTAAAAACCATTAGTTGGTACTCACCATTGTGGACAGAAGGACTTTATAGGAGTTAGAGACAATACGTGCAGAATTTCCCCTAGGCAATATTTCCTACTAGGTGCTTATTATGAATTCCTGGAATGAATGAATCCCACCAATCCATATTTCAACGGCGCTCAAGAGCTTAGCATTTGAGATGAATTACTGCCTCAGATATTGATACGGAGCACTAACACATGTTTCACACACCGCATTCGGTCTTAAACGTCCCACATTACACCCCCAGATATGAAAAATAGCGCAACCTCCTCGACAGCGGGTGTCATATTTCAAAGATATTTCTTAATTTCCACTTCCCCTACTTGAAGGGTGGCTGTCTAGTGCTCGTTCTCGTCTCTCGCCCCCTCATGTCACGATTACGGGGTATTTTATTCCCCCAGAGAAAATAAATGAAATCTAACTTTGACGTAGGCTGTCAAGGGGTTGCTTCCTCGAAAAGTTTACCGTATTCAATATGCGATATCAAAGGTAATCCCACTCATTGCGACAAATTGTTTCAATAGTTAGAATGATAAATTGGTTATAAAGTAGTATGTTTGATTTACAACTAAAATAGTTTACAGGGTATCCCACGAGGAATTTCACATACTCCTACGATAGAGTGTATCGTCATACCCATATACAGGATGATTCATTCATTCTGACCAAAATTTCATTTGACTATATTCCTGGTGCTGTAAGTCAGAATTGAATGATTTCTTTCATAATTTGTAACTCATTATAGCACATGTTGTACTGTGTGTACCTAATATCATATTTCCAATGCCGTACGTACTAAGGAAAATCAATTTTGACTACTTATGTTGAAATGTTCACTCTGTAGGCCAATTTCTAGAAATTCTTTTACATATATTTGAGTTGTATGATCAGGCAAATGAGATGGATGCATCCAAATTTTTGGCACACTTCTGAGCGATTGAAATTTGCAGATACACGAAAATCATAAGAATTATAATATATAGCTATATTTGCCTGATTATGCACCTCAAATATATGTAAATATATGTATTTCAGAAAGTAGCCTACAGGATGGTCATAAAGAAGATGTGCCAACAATTTTCTTTTTAACCGGAAATGGAAATTTAATTCAAAGTAAAATGTCGTTTATAAAAAAATATCACGGAGAAAAAAAATTTTATCACTATCGAGAAATTTTACCTGCTTGAATTTCATTTTAATTGCAGTGGCGTAACTTAACATTCAGGGAACATGATGCAAAAAAATATTTGGCGCCCCGTGGAATTGCTCAGTTTTCATCGAGTCGAAATATAAATAAATTGAAAAAGCTTAGCTCATCCATCATAATTTCTTCATTTTGCACCGTACTGCGTCTCACCTGCTGCAGAATTAGTGCACTCATCGAGTATTTGCTTGCAACAAATTTTTCACATACATTTGTTAATAGGAGAATATATATCCACAGGGTTTCCTATCAAACTGGGGCCGCAAGTATTTTTGAATGAAAAAATATCAAGTGTTAAGAAAATGCATTCACTTGTTCTTTTAAATCAGATATCATCCACCTCGTAGCAATATATGTGAAGATTTCGAAGAATCACAAATGCCGTTGCAAAATTGGCCGCACATCTTTGCAGAGAAGTGTGAACAGGTATCATTTTGTTCCTTTTTACGTTCATAACGTACATCTTCTATTTATACAGGGTCTTTCACGAGGAACCTCACCCATATTCATACGGGAAACTACTGAACGTATTTTCATGAAATTCAGCACTTATAAGTATTTCACGATGCTGATGAAATCTAAAATATTTTCAAGGCATGAGCACGTCCGGTTTTTCCGGAAATGACGTCAACTTCCGTTTTTCAAATTAGAACACCATTTTTTTATTGCAGAAATAGATTCCTTAGAAAATTTCAATTTATTTTGATGTAACATTTTTCAGTTTTGGTTGGAAAATTCTCTCTGAGCGGGAAAATTCGAAAAAAAAATCGAAAATAGAGCTCCGCTGAAACAAGAATAACTTCGAGGTTTTCGGATGGAAAATTTTCATTTTTGGGATTTTTCAAGATGTAAGATTGATGTATCCACTTTAAAAATCGAAATCGCGATTCATGATACAGGGGGTGAAAAAATCGCTTTCAAAGTTAGGGATGACAAAATCGTGAAAAATCAATTTTTTCAAATTAGAACCCCATTTTTTTATGGCAGATATTGAATCTACGTTAAAAAATAATGTGAGTGTATGCATCACACCCTTGCCCTAAAGTGGATATTTTCTGAGTTATTCACAAAAAACTGTTTTTCGTCTTGAATTTTCAGCTATTTCTTTTCCCTTCACGCCAAAAAGATGACATTTTCAGGAACTGTTACTTAAACCATGTTTTAGATTTTACTACCCTAATATGCAAGAGAAAAAAGTTACAGGTTGTTCCTAAATAGATGGCGAATTTGGATTCGAATTTGTATCGGAAACCTCTTTATTTCAACTAATCGGCCATCGGTTTTCTCTCCAGTGATAAATAAATAATTCCTTATGAACCATATGCAAAAACTTACCATGTTTTACATTATTTTCTTTTAATGATAGATATCATTAATTACATCTGCCAAATTCCTCTTTATTCAGTAGCATTTTGTGTTTACTATTAATTTGGTGATAATTCGTATTAAGTTATAAAATCGATCACTATGCCTCCTTTTACCAATGAAGATTATTTAAATCTCATTCTACTTCATGGAGAATGTAATAAAGTTGTAGATAGAACGATTCGACTGTTCATTGAGAGGTTTCCTGACCGACCCAGACCAACGAGAGATACCATTAACAGAACCATGACAAACTTGAGAAATCTTTCGTTAAGAAAACTACACACAGAGAAAAAAGTGTAGTAGAAGATGAGAACAACGAAATTACAGTTCTTGCAAATTTTCGTGTGAATCCTCAAAATTCTCTCAAAGATGCCGAGATTGATCTGGGATTTTCTCAATCGAGTGTTTGGAGAATATTAAAAAAACATAAAATGCACCCATATAAATTCAATAGGGTACAGCATTTGAAGGAAACTGATTTCGTCAGGAGAACAGAGTTTTGCGAAGCTATGATGATTCGATTTCAAGAGAATGAAAACTTTTTGGACTGTATAATTTGGACAGGTGAATCTAAATTCACAAAGAATGGTTCTTTCAATAGGGATAACAGTCATTATTGGGATGAAGAGAACAATCACCACTTCAGACAATGGAACTTTCAAGAGACCTGGAGTTTCAATGTTTTTTGCGCCATCAAAAATAATGCAATTCTCGATGTTCACATTTATGATGGGACTTTAACTGGTAAGATAGAACACTACATATGTTCGCATTATTTAAAGAATGTTCTCCCTTAGGAGATAGATATTCTGACATATTGACTCAAATAATTGAGCCGCTAGTACAGAACCATAATGACTTATGGTATCAACAAGATGGCGCGCCTCCACACAATTCACTCAATGTGTCAAATATCCTCTACAGGCTATTTAAAGATCGATGGTTGGCGAACAATGGTCCACATCTTTGGCCACCACGTTCTCCCGATTTAACTCCTTTAGACTATTATGTTTGGGGTAGGATAAAAAATATTGTCTACTCAACTCCCCTGACTGATAAAGAGGACTGCATAGAACGAGTCAGAAATGCGTTCAGGTTTGTTTAGATTTTTAGATTCATAGTTTTGAAACTCAATTTGGTTTTTAAACACTTTTGCAGATCTCTTCCTCCCGATGAAATAAGAAGAGCAACGCACGAAGCATTCCTGAGACGTATAAATAAATGTCTAGAAATTAACGGTCAAAACTTTGAGCATCTTCTCTAGTTATAACTGCGATAGTTTGCCGTGGTTCTCCTAATAGTAACTTGAAGTCGGTTTCAAGAAGGGGTGAAAAATCTACAGCATGGTTCAAATAACAGTTCCTGAAAATTTCATCTTTTTGGCGTGAAGGGAAAAGAAATAGCTGAAAATTCAAGACGAAAAACAGTTTTTTGTGAATAACTCAGAAAATACCCATTTTAGGACAAGGGTGTGATGCATACACTCACATTATTTTTTAACGTAGATTCAATATCTGCCATAAAAAATGGGGTTTTAATTTGAAAAAATTGATTTTTCACGATTTTGTCATCCCTAACTTTGAAAGCGATTTTTTCACCCCCTGTATCATGAATCGCGATTTCGATTTTTAAAGTGGATACATCAATCTTACATCTTGAAAAATCCCAAAAATGAAAATTTTCCATCCAAAAACTTCGAAGTTATTCTTGTTTCAGCGGAGCTCTATTTTCGATTTTTTTTTCGAATTTTCCCGCTCAGAGAGAATTTTACAACCAAAACTGAAAAATGTTACATCAAAATAAATTTAAATTTTCTAAGGAATCTATTTCTGCAATAAAAAAATGGTGTTCTAATTTGAAAAACGGAAGTTGACGTCATTTCCGGAAAAACCGGAGGTGCTCATGCCTTGAAAATATTTTAGATTTCATCAGCATCGTGAAATACTCATAAGTGCTGAATTTCATGAAAATACGTTCAGTAGTTTCCCGTATAAATATGGGTGAGGTTCCTCGTGAAAGACCCTGTATATCGAACTAAAGCTAGTTTTTTCTGTTTAGTGTTGCCTGAGTAAATCTAGGCAAACATAAGTGTTGCTGCCTGTTGAATATGATCCTGCCACATTTTGATGAGCCACCCCGTAGATATGTATTCTCCTATCGAAGAATGTTTGTGAAAAAAGGTTTCAAACAAATACTCGATGAGCGCACTAATTCTGCAGCGGGATCTCAGACTATGAGTCCAGAAATATACTTGTACAGGGTGATTCATTAAGGGTGGCCACCGGCCGTATCTCGGAAACTGTTCATCCTATTACTTCCGGAAAAAAATTCTAATGACAAAATCGGCCCCCAGAAAATGATTAAAAATATTTTCGAGTTCGTAGTTCCCCACTAGAGGGCGCAATCTGTAACTTGTAAAATATAATCTCATTTTTTACGAAATATTCTCCAGCTAACAGTGGTAAAAAATAATAAAATAAGAAAATGCCTTTCCTATTCAACAACTTTTGTTTCAGTAATTTTTCTATATTTTCTTTTTTTTAGTGATGAGATGGAAAAACTGTTCTTCACAAATAAAACACTCTTACTTCTGTATGCGTGTACCGATTTTCACGTAATTTGATTTCATTCGAAGGCCATTAAAAGCAGATCACAGAAAAATATGACAACAACATACCGGGTGATCCAATTAAAAAATACAGGCTGTTTTATGTCACTTCACCCTATTTGCGCGTTTTACTAGAGATTTTCAAATGCAATGCTATGATTCTAATCGACTGAGAATAAGCTAAGCATTATCACCTATTGACTCGTTAAAACCGCAGACAGATATATCCGGTCACTCCGAAGATATTAACATTTTTGTAAATTTTGATAAGTGTTGATCAACCCTGCGAGCTTGAAAAACTAGGAAGAGACTTTATTCGTCATGACAACGCAGAAAAATACTAAACACACATGAAATAATAATAATACGATAAAATGAAACAAAAATAAGCAACAACGAAAATATCTGAACAAAAAACAACCTTTATACGTAATCATTTCAAATATTCAAAATGTCTACCATTTTTTTCTATACATAAATTTAGTCTTTCTCTAGTTGATACTGGTCACAATTTCAGTATGAGAAAAAGTTTCAGCTGCCTGTCGAAATATATTTTTCATTTCCTCACTTGTAGTTGGTGGTGTCCGGAAATCTTCTCTCCCAAAAATAAAATCTAATACTGGGAGGTCGAGTGATCTTGCTTGAAAAATACTCCCTCGTCCAATCCACCTCTTTGAGAAGACGGTATCTTAATATTCCCTAATATTAGCAGCATAATGCGCCGGGCAACCATCTTATTGATACCACATATCTATTCTGTCTTGAATAGCAATATCATCTAAAAGAATTCGAAAATTTTCCGTTAAAATTTCAAGCACCTTTGTCCCGTTAAGATACTATCGAAGAAAAATGGTCCGACAACTGTTCCATCAAAAATTCCGCACCACACGTAAACACTCCATCGGTTCTGATTATTGACTTCCCTTTGCCAATATGGGTCGTTAGATGATCAGTAGTGGCTGTCGTGTAAATTTACTTTACCATTGCTAGAAAAAGTAGCCTCGTCAGTCCATAATATTCTATGAAGTAGGTTAGATTCGCCATTCAGCATTCGTTTCAACCAATTGCAAAAGTCCTCTCGTCTCTTTCAATTCTTGGTGCAAGACAACATGATACGGATGCGGTTTATGGTGCTTTAGTATCCTTTGAACTAGCGAATAATTCGATCCCAAATCACTTGTAATTTTTCGGATGGTTGAATGTGATTCAGCATAAATTCAAGCCAAAACTTTTTTGATATTATCCTCATTACGGCTTCTACGTTTTCTATTTTTTCTTCCAACATATTGAACCTTCCAAGTTTGTGGCACTCTTCGTGTCAATCTTTTGAATACTTTTCTGGAATGACAACGTCTTTCAGGATATCGTATCGGGTATTCCCTTTCAGCTACTGCATCTTCTAAACATTCAGCATAAACATTAAGCATATCATATGCTTCTCCGTTTGAATAATAAGGCCTCATAAACTAGTAGTTTCCAATCGACTTAAATAAATTTTACAGCTATTGAAACCGAGAATAAACAGTAACGCCAAAGCTTACTGGATCTAGATCAGCTTGTTTTGTGAGTGACATACATTTTTGATAAGTTTTTTCTTTCATTTGATTGTTTAGCTGATGAAATAACTCAATTCCTCCTGAATTTCACAGGGTGGATCAACACTTATCGAAATCTGCAAAAATGTTAATATCTTCGGAATGACCGGAGATATTTGTCTGCGGTTTTAACAAGTCAATAGGTGATAATGCTTAGCTTATTTTCAGTCGGTTAGAATCATAGCATTGCATTTGAAATTCTCCAGTAAAACGCGCAAGTAGGGTGAAGTAACATAAAACAGCCTGTAGTTTTTAATTGGATCACCCGGTATGTTGTTGTCATATTTTTCTGTGATCTGCTTTTAATGGCCTTCGAATGAAATCAAATTTCGTAAAAATCGGTTCACGCATAAAGAAGTCAGAGTGTTTTTTTTGTGAAGAAAAGTTTTTCCATTCCATTACTAAAAAAAAGAAAATATAGAAAAATTACTGAAGCAAAAGTTGTTGAATAGGAAGAGTATTTTCTTATTTAATTATTCTTTACCACTGTTAGCTGGAGAATATTTCGTAAAAAATGAGATTATATTTTACAAGTGATAGATTGCGCCCTCTAGTGGGGAACTACGAACTTGAAAATATTTTTAATCATTTTCTAGGGGCCGATTTTGTCATTAGAATTTTTTTCCGGAAGCAATAGAATGAACGGTTTCCGAGATACGGCCGGTGGCCATCCTTAATGAATCACCCTGTATAAATCATATTTTTATTCATCAATGAACCGAAACGAATACAAAGGTTACTTTACATATTTATAAAAATTCATTTGTGTATAGAAATGAAATATCGAAACCAATGTAAACATACTATTCATTTACGGAATTCATCTTTTGTTTCAAAAACAGAAAAATATTCTTATTTACATCTTTCTAGCCTTATTTTCCGCATAAGAATCGATGGATAGTCAAATCTAGACCTGGTACAGTTTTGTTTTCGATTGAGTTCAGCAATAAATTTTAAGTATTGAAAGCATCACAAAGGAAATTGTTCTCTAAACTTTTACGCGCAAAATTTCGTGTGGATCCAGTTGTTGGAATATCAAAAAAATATTCATTCGAAAATTGTTCACACATTTGTCGAATTTTTTTTCCAAACTATTCACTACAATTCGACACAAATCACACAGTAGATATTCAAAAACGAATTCTCAAATTTCAATTCGATCCGATATTCACTATCAGAGATATAGGGTAAAAGATATGCCAAATTCTGTTGTTATTTGAACCTTTATTTCCGTTATATCTCAAGAAGTAGAAATGCGATTAGATTGAAACTGCATAATCAGTTGAAAAATACCAACGCGCCACTGGGTGCAAAATTGTGTATTGATCTAGTACTTGGAATTTGAAAAAACTTCTGACCTCACGCCTCTTTTATAGAAAATAAATTTTTCACTTTCCTCTACATTCTCAACATTTAAGACATTTAGGGCGCACCCCAAAAATTATACTTTCACATTACTGCAGGACTAAAAAGTAAACCTATCGATTACTCGTGAAAATATAGAAACGTACTCTCACGTTCACAATTCTGAAAGTTTTCTCCGAATGCAATTAATTATATCAACAAATATTTAATTCAAAAGACCTTCTCTAAAAAATCGACTTCAACGCATCATTCGTTGATAATTTTTTCAGGAAATGAAGATAAAGATTCGTCCTTTCAAATATTCAGGAAAGCCTACGCCATTCCATTATTTAATTTCCTGCTATATTTCGCTCCATCTACAATTTCCTTTTGGACTTTTCGTAATCCGCATCGTCTCGCCTTAAATCATTCCTAATACCCAATGCGCTAGTTTAATTCGTTCTCTGAAATTTGATACTTTGAACCCCGTCGATGATTTAAATACGTGGTCTTTGAATAATCCCCGTTTTACTGATACCATTGCAACAAGAGCTTTATAACTAACATCCCCTCTGCAAAGTGTTCAACCCTCTTGAAATATGCTGCGTGTTTTATTAAAATGGTACATTGTATCTCTTCGACATTTTTGAAGGTAATATTACTGTCAAAAAAATTTTGGTTTTAAAGGTTTCTCCAAATGATTAAAGTACTAAAATTTCAGCAGGAGATTATATACCCCAAAAAAAAATCTAGAATGACACGAGATTTGACATAATTCAATATTTCGGATAGTAAATATCGGATCAAACTGAAATGAAGGTTAGATATTTACTTCATGGATAATCACCCGATTTTTTGGAAATATGATGAACATTATACACGCACAAAATAATTTTGAAAAAAATTTGATTTTAATTTTTTACGCGCTTGTACGGGGAAACAGCGCGTTATCGTTTCGTCACGATGTCTGTGATTTTCGAATTTTGAGCTGAAATTGGTCTCAAACGACTAGGTTGAACTCACTGATGCAGAATCCGTGGTCAAATTTGATTCTGTCTGGCCGTCCGTTCGTGTGTGCTCTAATTTCCGAAAGAAAGGACCTAGAGTCCTGAAATTCTGAGGCTAGGTTTTGATCCTAAATCTCTCGGTTAAGTTCGTTATGGGCCAAATCTGCCGAATAGTTTTTGTGTTATCGCCCTTTTAAATTTCGATTTTTCAATAACTCCAAAATATTTCTCTAATCGATATGAAACTTGATAGATGAACAGTATCAATAAGAAGAATTCTCCATAATAAAATTGGAAAAAAAAAATATTTTTTTTCGAAAATTTCCATATTTCATTTGAATTTCACTGGAATCTCCAAGCCGCCATTAAAGGTACTTTTCCGTGGCGCATTAAAAGTGTATCAGAATCGTCTATGATGCTGATGCTAGACGCTAGAACATACTACCATCCTGAGCCTAGGCGCGCACATGCGATTTTCTGTCGCGCGACTGAATAGTCGCGAAGCATTCATTTGCGGTTATTTGGTCTGGTATACGCGCATTCGTATGTAGGAGTATGTGCATAGTTCATTTTTGCGACCATACGATCGAGCGACAGAAAATAGCATGTTCGTTCTAGGCTTTACCTCGATGCTTACTTAAACAATGATAGGGTGCGTTTTTATTTTAATTAACTGAATTCGATCGAGCGATGAGAATACGATTGACGTGACGTAATCAAATATATCGAAAATTCACCAATCACTCGGTGAAAATAAAGACAGGAATCGGAGAATTCTCGATGAATTTAGTTATTGGATTTGAATTTTGAATGAACGTTTTTCTGGTGTTAAGATTGATGACGAACACTTTTATCATAATGAACAGAAATCAGCTATTTCATTTATTTTGGAGATATCCTATCGTTCTGTGATAGTTATTTGCTGTCAGTTTGGTTTTCATCCATGAGTTTGATATAAGTAAAACAATTTTCAGGAATATGGAAATTTATTTAGCTGTATTTCTGCACATATTTTTACTAAAGATCATTATTATTGATGCGGCATTATTCCAGTTGTGGAAAATATGTTAAAAACTTGATGATATTTTTGCTGGCAATGAGGAATTCTGAATATTTGATTCGAAGAATTATACTGAGGAAAATGTACCTAAATATCTTAGTTTTGTAGCTAAGTTCCACCATTTTAGTGGTGGACTCATCATTAAGCCTTAAATCATCTTCACCACATCTTCACTATGCATTTTTCCTTTTTACACCTAAGAATATTTGATAAATCCAAGAAAACTCCCGGTCAAAACATTAAAGTAGGGTAAGATGTAGTTATCTATCTAATCGGTTCATTCGACCTCAAAGTACGATAGATCCGATTATAGTAATCGGAAATTCATCAATTAAACAACATTGAAAATAAGAACGCCATGATAAAATTCATCGGGAATTTTTCTGATGAAAATAAAAACGCCTTGATGCATTTACGATTGATTGATTAGATATTTCGATTAAAATAAAAACGCACCCATAATACAAACTGACGCAGACCTACGGGTCACTACTTAACAACAGTGGTTCAAATTGCAGCTTGATGCGATATTCGTTTTTGCAAATATTGGAAAAAATATATCTGATTTCGTGCTGATTTCCTGAGAATCAGAAGGTAGAGTTCGAGAAATCCCCCAATGGTTTTTCAGATATATCCTTTCGAAATTTTATTTCCCCAGTATCACCAAAAACACAGATGTGATATGATCGAATGACGTCAGTGCTTTTCTAGGTTTTTTCTACATACTTCCGTTAATTCTGTTATAAATAATGAGGCAGCATTCTATGAATACTAGTTTTCATTTAGGTTTGAATACATTTTGTTCAAATGAAAACCAGAAAAAAGTGAATAATACTGCCTTCGAAATATCAGTATAATTCATTGGTCCTAAATTGTACTGTAAAAAATTCAAATAGACTTTTGCTCATTAGACGGTAAGGTTTCTATCAAGTGTAATAGACATTTTCATTTTGTCCAATATTTTTCTATAAATTGACCTCTTTAATAAATCTTGTTGACTTCAGTGACTCTAGCAACGTAGTAAAAGGTTCTGAAACTACCCATCAAAAAAAGTTAAAAATAATTCTATTGTGTAGCTTCTGTATCCATCGAATATTTCAGTCCTCAGATGTTCCTACCATCATTCAGTCCATATTTTATATCCTATCTTCCTGAAGATATCCTGTATCTTCCTGTACAAGACAACTGAAAGCTGCATGTGTTTCATGTGGTAAATATATCGTCACCCCTAATGCAGAGATAGTTGAGCTCTTTCTGAACGGGTCCCTAGTTAATTATGGTGTCCTCAAATTAGACTCTCTGAAATATGATGGCCCACCTACCAATTAAGAAATTTTGGTATGTTAATTGATGAAAACACAAGATGTGTGATAGTTGAGTTACCAGAGGTAGACCGAAAAGTATACCAAGAACGGAAACAAGATACCCGAGATAATTTTTTTCATTAGTTTACACTTTGTCAGCAGCTGAGCGATGTGAGTGAATTAAACCTTTCAAATTAAATGCTGAAATATGACCTCTTTATTTGGTGTAGTACGAAGTAGAAGAGAAGAAAGTTGATGACATGAAGACAGATAAAGCAGGAAATACCTTATTAGAGCGAAAATTCACTCACTTGATTGCGTTTCGCCAGTTACGAGAATATTATATAATTAGTTTTTATCTTAGTATTGTATAGATATGCGTATAATCTCATATAAAACATTCAACTGCTCGAAAATTTTTCTTTGTGAATATTATAGTTTTCCCATAAGTTGAGCGTTATCAACTGTGCGACATCTTCGTGATACTCTGAGAATGATTTCAAACTGAAATAAATATCCATACTTTGGAGACTATTTCAGGCCTGTATTACTCTTTGTGGAATTTTTCATCTTGAGGTATTATTTTCTGAGTATTTGACAGTTTAGCCATTTCCTACTTATAAGTGGTTGAGATTAGCAAGGAGAATTCATTGAATTCATGAAAAATCAATCACTGATGGCTTTAACTGCAAAATATTTCATAAATAAGTGCAGCAAATCGAACTTTTGTTGAGCGTATGCTCTAGGCCGAGGTTTTTCTCGAAAATAATCTCAAACTACTAGGTTGGACTCACTGATGAAGCAACTGATGTCAAAAATAGGTTCTGACCGACCGGCGCATCGGGCATCTATACGTTGTCACTGTAACTAGAGAAGGAAACACATAGGACTAAACTATACTACACTTTCAGGTTCAGTTCAGTTCGTCACCAGGTCGAATCTACAAACTGCTTTGAGTTTTTGGCGTCGTTTCTACAATATCTCAGGAAAGTCTAGTGTGATCGCATCGAAACTCAGTGGTAAGTTGAACAGTACCAACGAGCAACTATCTGAACTTTTTTGTTGGTATCCTATTGCTCGAAAATTTTCCAGTTTTCTATCCCACAATATTTAACGACCGTGCATTAAATTTCAGTTTGATGTGTTCTCGATCTTTAGAGATATTGGAAAAAGAATATGTTCAGTTTCGTGTGTTTTCCTCGTTCAATTGTCATATTCAAAATTACTCAAAAAATACTGATCATATCACGATGAAAGGCGTACAATAGTTTGAAAAAGCTAATGAAAATAGGTTTTGAAACTTCGGGATAATTGACATTGAATGAGTTCCTAAAATGGCAATTTCGGACAGAATTCTCCTCCAGAAAAATAATTCAGAGTCCTACTCCAAATCTGATTCCTAGAAAGTTGTTAAAAGGTAAAGTTATAACAGAAATTTCAGAGTAACAAAGACAAACAAATGACTTGCCTGAATGAATTGGTTGTGATCGCGTTCAATATTTTTTACGCGCATGTTCTAGGGAAACAGTGTGCTATCGTTTTGTCCAATTGTCGAATTTTGAGCCGAAAATGGTCTAAAGCGACTAGGTTGGACTCACTGATGAGGAATTTGGTGTCAAACGTCCAACGGTCCGTGGATATGATAACTATCGAACGGAGCGGTTGAGTTTGTTAATGGGTCAAATTGGCCGAATGGTTTCGGAGCTATTGCGATTTGAAGTTTCGAAGTTATTTTTCTGATATTTCAGAAATGAATGAAGGGGTTGAATTGAAACTTGGCAGTTGGTTGAAGCCTAACGACGCGCAATTTTCAACGAAACTTTGTTGGGATCGTACGGTCACTCAATTTCAGAAAATATTTCTCTAAAAATTTTTTTTTAAATAAATTATTTTTTTCAGAAAATATCAACCATATTCGAGAAATATTTCGCCCATTCTATGAGCTCTATATTTTACAGCAATGTACCAATAATTCGATACGAAAAATAGTTTTGGAGATATTGTAAAAAATATGTAATATTTCATGGTTTTTCTCTTTCTCGATATCGTTGTTTTTTTTCGGTTTAACTCAAAAAATACTTATTTAATCATGATAAAACTTCGCAACTAGTTTTTAGATACTAAAAGACAACTTTGTGCTGAATTTGATGATATTCGTGTAATGAACGATTTGAAAAAAAAAATTTTAAATTTTTTTTTTCAAATATTCAATACTCTGTGATCTTCTTATTTTTTTATCCCCATTGAATTCTGTATGAACCATCGAACTGTCATTTTTTGATGAAGAACTGGATGTAGATCGGAAGTATTGAAAAAAATAAAATTTCTAAAATACAGATTAGATCGAATTGAAATCCAGTACTTCAACGAAAAAATTCAGGAAAGCATCACCGCCATGAAGGCAGCAAATTTTTTCAAATGGTGAAATTGAAGAAGCAAATTCCAGAAAGTTTTGGAAAATATCTCCAAGAAATTATCTTAGAAAAAAGAATAAAAGATTACATAGATTGGAAATGGTTTCATGGAGAAGAAAGAGCTCCAGTAGTAATAAATAACATAATCACAAGGACGAATATCCGTCAATAAATCAACAAATATTCCCCCTTGATCAGAGCTGATCACCCAATCCACCAAAACACCTACACCGAAGAAGCGAATCCAAGTAGAATGACTACAGCTGTTTCACAATTGTTATTGATCGTCAGGTCAACTTAACTTGGATGTTAGTCCAAGTTAAGTTGACCTGATATTTCAACAAAATCCTTGAATGGAAATCGTCATTTTTTGTTATTAAAAAGCTTTGGACTCTACTCAAGTAGTTCGTGAGGAGGAGTGTTGGAATGAAAATATTCGAACATGCACTCCTGCTGTTATTTATTATAGTTACCTCATGAAACATCTGACAGTATTTTATTGAATGTCAGTTGGTAGAATTGAAATAATTTACAAGTTCATTACTTCTTAAAACTGCGTACTCCTCGATTTAGCCCCTTAAGTTGCCCCCAAAATATAGACTAGATCCTGAATGGCTGTAAAAAAAGAAGTTTTCATAACATTGACGTAGACCATTCTAAAACAAATTCAGGTACAAAACGAGCTTGAATTTACTTCGGAACCTAAAACTTACTGCAATTCTTATGAATGCGGCTCCTTGTTCATGTTTGCAACGACAATATTAATAGGTAATGGAGCTAAAATTAATATTTGGACAATTATTCTCCTCATTTAAAAGCGAAAGGAGTTTGGTTTCACTTCAGTGCTCATAAATTCATGCCGACTTTGTTGATTTTTCAGCAGCTCTGAGCGAGTTCATGAGCGACACATTTTCGTGGTTGAAACAAACTTTCCGCACTTTTTTCGGGGTATTTCCTGTTTTTTTTTATACAGAAGCCTTTAATGATAAATTACCGCGTAGCTCGCCGAATTCGAAGGCAGGATGGAGTGAACTGCAGCTGTGGGTCCTAACTAAGCTAAACTGTTTATAATACAGCCAATCCCTTCCTGATAACAAGGCGGCTAAAAATGTTTGAAAGCATTCACGCTTCCTAACGAATTCCGAGGAGCCCTTTACCCGCATCTCGTGTCGACTTGCAAGGGATGAAAAATGACCATCCGAGATCCGGATAGTTGCGTAATGTACCGGGTGTTACTGGAACAATATAATCGATAAATTAAATCTACTCTTATTATTTTTCCAAGTCCAACCACACAATGAAATTGTAATCGGCATAGACGGCATATTAAAAGTCACAAACAGAAATACATTTTAATTTCTCGATAGAAATGGTTGAAAAAAATTGTAAGAGGGTACAATGTTGCCACTTTTATACTCAAGAATTTTCGATAAAATAACGTAGTGAAAAACTAAAAACTTACTAACATTCTCACAAAAGAATTTAGTACACCCCAAAAAAAAACTTCAAGAAATAATCACTGGAGCCTGCAGAATGCTACCTCGTTTTTTCCTATGAACGTCGAAATTTCTCCGAATTCTAATATTTGTGGCGGCTATTGGTAACGTTGAAGTATGCAGACCGTGGGCAGGTGCCCGACCTTGAGATATTAAAGAGGTTTAATGAAATTTTAATGTGGCTAAAATGGGCGAAACCGTAATTTACGAGCACATGGTATTGTATAGTATACTCTCAAGGTTTAAACAGTGGCGAGCTTAGACTAGAAAAAGAAATATTCGTATAACTTTTCGACTCTCGAGAGACAAGTTATGAGAAAGAGCTAACAAGACAGCGAAACAAAGTGGTCTTCCAAAGATTCGGAGTATTCTCAAAAAATTTTCAGACTCGACACAGTAACTGAGCGGTCCTGCTCATTCACCATTTCGTAACGCTGGAAAACTGCTCTTTGACGATGTCTTTATCACGGTTTTTTTTTGCTCTGATATCTCAATTGAGCGGACAACTAGTCTTTTCTATTTCTATAGGCTGGCAAACTTGCAAGGAGATGAGTGTAATAAAAATTTCTTTCATCTTTCACAATCTTTAACCCTTGTTTATCACGTACGACCACGTACAGGATTTTATTTTTGTTATGGTTTTCTTATTTTCTCGAAAGATGAATAATTGCGATGTCTACCTGTAGGTACTTTGTCAAGGGGTTAATAACTACCTGTGATGAAATTCGCCAAGTAAACATATTATGTTTCACGGTAGTTCACGCAGCAGAATGTGAAAATCGAATTCTTTAATCGCCCAAATCGCCGAACAGTTTCAGAGTTATAGTCATTTGAATTTCTGAGGTTATTTCTTAGATATTTCGAAAACCTCTTCAACTATAGGATTGAAAGTTGATAATTGTAGCCTTCTGACACGTTATTTCATTTGAGGATCGGATGGTTAGTGATTGAAAAAAAAAATTAATTTCTTGAACATTTTGTTTCAAAAAATGTTGGTCAGATTTCAACGGAATTTGGACAATCCTCGAACTCTATGATTGTTGTTTGCGGAATACCTCGAAATATACTAATAAAATCAAGACTGAAGTGGGTGGTTGAAAAATGCTAATGCACAATTTTGTGAAAAGTGTTCGTTATGATCGTGTCATCACCCATTTATGTATTAGGCTTATATACAGTTCGCGTCAAAATTATGGAACAGATTCATTTTCTCAAAAGAAAAATATTTGTCAACAAAATCCTGAAACGGGTCAATTTTTGTTTCACTTTCACCAAATCTTTATGCATTTTTGAAGGATTTTTTTGCACCCTGTGCCATCCCCATCAACCCCCTAAATTTTTCGAATAGAGAAAGTGGGTAATGTGATACTTTTTGGCAAGGTCCTTGTATCTTCTTCACAGGCGTGCAGAAATTTTCGAGAAAAAAATTTTTTTTTTTGAAAAATTAGTTACTTCAAAGAGGTTTTCAGTATGTGCACTTTGTCATGGCTCATTTACTTTGAGATGATGGTACCTGATGTGTGAAACACTCCGTTTCAGTCATAATCTTGTGTAGGTATGTTATTAGTACGTGAAACATCTTATCGAAAAGTTTCAACTCCAGTGAAAAAGTACTAATAACATACCTACTTAAAATCATAACTAAAGTGCAGTGTTTCACACTTTCTAATTTTTCACGTGAGGGGGTCGAAAGGGTGTATGAAAAAAACTGTGATGTTCGACTTTCATTCGGTGACAAATTTCATCAGGTACGATCCTCCCAAAATAAATGAGCCATGACGAAGTGCACATACTGAAAACCTCTTTGAACTAACTAATTTTTCAAGGAAAAAAAGGTTTTTTGAGAATATCTGCATGCCTGTAAAGAAGATACAAAGACCTTGCCAAAAAAGTGCTACATGACCTACTTTCCCTATTCAAAAAATTTAGAGGGTTGATGGGGATGGCAGAGCATGCAATTAAAATCCTTCAAAAATGCATATTAATTTGGTAAAAGTGAAGCTGAAATTGACCTGTTCAAGGATTTTGTTGCCAAATATTTTTCTTCTGAGAAAATTAATTTGTTCTTTAACTTTGACGCGCACTGTATAATTGAGGTCGAAACCCAATCTACCAAATCTAGTTTCAAAGTTATTTCTTCAGGAGGTTATTGTTTTACGATCGGACATTATTTCGACCCATTCAAAATTTTATTGCCCGAATATTTCGAAAAAAATAGATTGAATTGAATTCGAACATTTTGTGCTCAAAGAAATTGAAGCACTCGTTTAGGAAAACAATAATCAATGAATATGAAATATTAAGTAGACCAGTCATGGAGATATTCACTGAAGAATTCATCGTATTTTCAAGAGGTGAAGGACGAATTTCTGAATATTCGAAATGTTATTTTTTATACTAGTATTGTCATTCTGATAACTCTTGAATGAATCGAATAAGTTATCTGGCACCCTTCCAGTGCTGTAGTCTCTCGTTTTCACAGATAATTTCCAGCCAGCCTATTTTGCACAAATTACGGATATCAAAATCTATGAAATCTCAGCAAAATATACAGATTGTATATTCGACCGAGAGTAAACAAGAGAAAACCAAATCCCGTCCAAGGAAAAATCATAAAAAAACTATTCTTTCGGTAACGTTTCGGCCCTTATTTGGCCTACTTCAGGTTATGAATTGATTTTATTACAGTTCATTTCCTTGCACGCAAACAAAATTTTTTTCCATCGTTATCCAACTGAGTCCAATTTATTGTTTGAAAACATTTGCTCATCCGGTTAATCCGTATAACGCCGAAAATCAGCATACTGTGAAGGATCTTGAAACTATACACTACAAAGCTTCAATGCATGAATAAACGTTAACCAAATTTTTTTGTTGTTTGATTCTCAACATCAGCACTCTTCAACATTCAAATATATCTGTAGCGAAGTAGAACATATGGTGGTTTGTATTGAACCATGTCAGAACTTAACCAAGCAGAGTTTGTAATGATTGTTCAATTGAAAAATTCTTGGAGGTAAATGGTAACTTCTGGAATTATAAAACTAGAAATTGAATTTGATAAAAGTCACATAAAATTAATCATATCTGTTTCCCCTGATTAAAAACAGTTTTAGTTTCGAATTCCATAACAAGATTCCCCAAACAGTGTTTGAATTGAAATTTTTGCAAACGGTATCTGTTTTGATCCTTCTATCGGATTGAACTATATGCTTGAGCAAAATAATCTATGTCTATACAAATATCCTCCTCTTCTATCCAGTTGAAGATAAGAAACCAACATTTATTATTTTATCACATTCATAATCTATAAAAGGCTCATGTATGATATTATGCCTTCATGGAGAAGTTTTTCACATTTTAATCTTTCTAAAGAATTTTTCAGATGCTTTTTCCACTTCAATTGACCCAGCGGTTCTTAAAAGCTTTCATCAAAATTCGAAAGGACTTCTCTTTTTTCAAGAACTCTTACCACCATATGTTGCACTTATTTATATAGTTCCCCCAACATCGGCTCATTGTCGACCACTAACTACATACACTCTCAGGTGCTGACAAATCTTCATCTACAATCCTACAGTCTTTCTTTTTATTTTATTGAGGATTTCCTTCATTCTTTCTTGACGCTCTTCTATTTCTTTTTCTAGTTCGCATATTTCATACTCTTATTTTTCTATTTATACCTTATATTTCTTGAATTTATTGTTTCAATTTCTTATAACTTTTTATTTTATTCTCTTCATTTTCACTTCTCAAAAAAATAACAGCTTTTTTAACCATTCACTTGTTTATTGTTCATTCAACACCATGAATTAGCTTTCCATTCTTTTTGAAAAAGCATTCAGAATTCCTAAGGACTCAATCTTCATTCCAGGTGTTCGTAAACGCATATAATATTTCATATTCGTTATTTAGATTTTTATGACATGTTCATCGTTATGCATACAAACAATAATTTTCTCGCTATCCAGTGAAGCTAAAAGTTGCTTTCAAAGAATTCTCTCATCCGATAAATTCATAATATATAGAACCGAAGTTCGGCATTCTTTGAAGGGCATTTAATACATATACTCAAAATCCCACTATCCCTATATGAAATGAATCCTCACATAACTTCCATATGCAATATCTCACGGTTGTTTAATTTTAAATCCGGCACACTTAAACATCCAAATATTGACGATAGAAAAATGGAACATAAGGTGGTTCAAATTGAATAACGTCGGATCGTATTAGATTCCTATTAAAACGATTCAATTCTCCCATAGAGTTACCTGCAAGAAAGAAAACAATAGAAGCAGGGGATTCGAGAGCAAATACCGCATCTCCGTGCGTTATTTGCCTTCAACCACACCTGGAAGCCGTCTTAAGGGACCTGAAACTAGGTGGAAGTCCTGAAAGGCTGTTGTTATCGTGAATTGCGTTCGGTAGTGTTCGTTAGTATTAGGGAAGAGATTTCTTCGAATGTGGTTATTAGACCAACATGGCTATTACTTGCAAGCAATGAAATTCTCATGATATTGAAACGAAAGACTACTTGAGAGTGAATAAAATATTTTTTGTCCACGAACATTGAATAATATATGTATTTCGATGGGTCTTTTTGAAAACGACTGTCATTAATCAAGCCCGTCGATAAAAGACGTGTATAATGAATATTATAAACTCTATGCACAGATAAAGTGCAAGTTTTGACGTTTCTCGTAAGCTCGATACTTCCCAGCAATCACAGAGAATGAAGTTAAGCATTTTGACAACTCTATTGTTGGTTCTCAAAAAATGCAGAATTATTCCAATTTTACCAATGAAGTCGCGGCCAAAGTATAGTATTTAACTCGCATATAATTGCGATTATTCACTTGGGTGATTTGCGACACCCTCGTGAATAATAGCAGTCATTAGATGCTCGTTGAATAGAAGAGTATCATTGTTTTCTGTGAATGTGAATCAATCATCTATGGAATGACTTCCTAATACTTATCGAATAGCAGAATATGGATAAAGAGAGAAACAAGTCTAAATTTCATCAATTCTTTCACACTTTGAGGTTAAGCTCTGGGTATTTCACATCTCATTCAGTTGATGAATGAGGAGAGTTGACATGGAAAGAAGAATGATACGAAAATTCCGACTTAATTGAACGAATTCATCTCATTTAAGAGCAAACATTACCACGTGTTGGTGAGTTACGGCTCGGCAACACAGCCACATGCAAGTTTCATTCAACCTCCTTAGTATCTGAAGGCCGATATACCATCTCGCTGTCTAGGTGTCTAGCTCACTAGTTATCCTCTATATTCATTAATTTCTAGGTAGGTAGGAAATACTGAAACAATTAAAAAAAATCAAAACTTCCAACTATCCACCACTGTCTGCATCCATAAGTGATACAATAGGTTGTATCACTTATGGATTCAAAATTTGGTCGATCGTGCCGAATGAAGAATCAGTCCAACCTAGTCGAAAAAGAATTAGGAACATCTAAGAAAAGGACATTGTGAGGTGTTTTCGAAGAGACAGTTTTCATGTGAGTTCGATTGATGAAAACAAAAAAACAATTTGTTGGAAAAATCGAAGATAACCTCTATAAGAAGGTTCCAGAAGAAAAAGCACGCCATTTTTCCCGCGAATAATTCTGTCAACTTTCAAAAGTCACTCTTCTCTTCTTCCTGTGTCAACCACATTGTCAATCGATATTGGTCTGTGGGCTTCGAACTTCAAAATCCTAACCTCTTTTTCGAAAACAATAACATTCAACATTTTCACTTGAACCAAGATGTCAAAGATTAAAGAAGTGGATCGCATCAAAGCTAAAAGCCGACAGGCCATAAATTCCTTTAGAAGAATTGAAGAATTTGTAATGGAAAATGGTCAAGAAGAAGTAACTCCTACGATTTTGGAACAATTAAAGGTCAGACAAATAACATTGAAAGAATATATCGAGTTGATCTGTGAGTTGGAGGTGGAGCTATGCTGCTTGGATGAAAATTATGTATCAAACCTAGAAGAAGTTGAGCACGTTTTCTTTTCGACGTCTGCAAAAATAAGTGAAATATTGAGTGCCTCGAAGTTATCTGAAAAACCTGTGAGTTTACTACCGGTAAATGAAGGAGTTTCTACCACAAAGTTGCCATTGATAGATATTCCTACCTTTGATGGTAAAAATTCAACTAATTTTAAACCTTTTGTTGACATTTTCACTGCAGTAGTTGATAGGAATGTGCAGTTGAGAAATGTTGAAAAACTTTTCTATTTGAAAAATTATTTAAAAGGTGAAGCCTTGAGCCTTATCGATAATCTTCCTCTCATAAAGAGTTCATATTCTGGAGCCTTGTCAATTCTCAACAACAGATATAATAATGAAACAATGTTGGTCAATTTTCATATTTACTCTATTATTGACATACCTCTTATTCAAAAGGGTAACACACAATGTGAGAATTTATAAGTAAAATAAAACAATCAAACGCGCGTCTGAAAGTACGATTTAAGAAATCTTCGTAGTGATATCTCGATATTAATCAGTTTTTAAATTATATAAAATTAGGCTCTGCCCTCTGGGCATCCAATAGATATAAACTTCAAAGTGAATTGCAGTTAATGAAAATAAAAGTACAGTCCACAAGCTTATTTTATGTTATTAACATAACAATTATGTATGCTGATATAGGTATCAGCATACCAAAACAGTTTATCGGCATATTTCGATATATCCAAGTATCCACAACATGGTGCAAAGGCATTTTATGGAAACACCAACACAAAAAGAAATTTGAAGTCACTCCGCCCTACGTTCTTCTAGACGTACATGAAATATGCTCTTGGGATATAGCAGGAATAACCGGCTCTGATACGGTCTACAGTCCGTTGAAAGTATCGAAATAGTTTCATGATAATCTTTGTTTCACTCAAAGTGGATTCTTCAGAAAGTCAAAGTACATTCTATTGGAGCTTCGTGACCATCCGGCAACATAACTCCCATAACATTGGAAATAATTGGGATAGCAAGGAAGAAGGCCAGGTAGTATAGGAGTGAATGTTTCCCAACGGTATGTCACGAGCGAAACAGGGACGAGTAACCTTGGCATTCCCTGGAAAGTCCATCTACTCGAGGCGAAGACACTGGGGGATGCATAACAATTGGGCAATATGGAAACCCTCCCAAGTATATTCGGGTTTCTCTGTCTGGTATAGTGAATACAGAAAATCTTTCTAGGTTTACATTGTAGCAGATTTAGGTATCCAAACGTGCGTTGAATTTCAGGAGTTAGTTCAATTTTTTTTAAATTCTTTGGGAATACCCTTATTGTCTAGGATTCCTGAAAACTGGCGAAATTGCTGATGATGCCTGAAAGTAATATTTCACTTTTTACCAACATGCCTATCGACCTCTTTTTTTGTTTGATCCGTAAGAGATGACATTTAATTGAACATCACTTTTCTTCAAACAAAGATTCCTTTATAGAACTGTTCAAATTTACTACTTCGAATAGTTATATATTTACAGTTTGGAATTGATTTTATAGACAGATCTTCGGTTTGGGTATGGACAATTACATGTCATCGGTTAGTTCTGATGTTGTGATGAGTGAATCACAAAATAGTTGTATCAGTAGGTAATCTATTCCGTTGCCCTTTTTCTACAGATACGTGGACGACATTTTCACAGCTATTCCATATTCTGAGTGTTCTAAAATTTTTGAAATTTTCAATAGTTTCCATAGCAGGCTACAGTTTACTGTGCAAAAGAAAAATGATGATTTTAGTTTACCATTTTTAGACGTGAGGGATTACCGCAATCTGAATGGTTTCTTGAAAACTGAGTGGTACCATAAACCAACCTCCGACAGATACCTCAATTCCTATTCGCAACATCCTTCACAACAAAGAAGAAATATTATTAATAACCTGAAGAGTTGAAGTGGAAGAATATCAAACCCATAATTCCATAGTAAGAATGAACACTACATCCTGGAGTTACTTTTGAAAAATAACTATCCAGAGCCTCTGATAAAAAGATTTTCAAGGCGAAATTTACAGATTAGGACAAAAGATCGATAAAATATTTTAAGATTCCGTTTGTCGATAATCTTTCGCAAAAAATAAAAAAAACAATAGAGGGAAAGTTGGAGAATTTGAAGATTGCGCAGAGATGTGAAAATACTCTAATAACATAATGAAATAATCGTAACGACAGCAAAAATTTTTCAAATAAAAAAATTTTACTGTTTTAGTAGAGCACAAAATGGGAACCGGACATGGTTTTAATTTTGATAATGTTAAGATTCTAGCCACTCCTCCAAATTATAAAAGACGAATATTACAGGAGATGATATGTTTTGAGAAAAATCCGAATTCTGTCAATAAAAAAACAGACATAGACGGTTTGAGCACGTCTTATTATAGTTTATTATGATAGCTGAATTGTTTCATAGATTGATTGACATCTTTGAGTTTTGTCTCCGCGCCCGCATGTATGAAGGCAGTCATTTTGTTGATCTTTCCTGGGTCCACTTTGTCAGTTTTCTCTCCTCTGTTTTCTGCTATGATATGCTACGATTTATAATTTTGTGAAATTCGACATAGATATAGGTACCTATTCCATCATCAATATTGTGTGTTATTATTGATTTAAAGTTTTTTGTTCATGCATAACTGCCATCTACAATTTTTGGCGTTTTCTAGACTATTGTGATCCTGTTTATATTGTTCGTTCGTCTTTGATAGCTTATTTTTACTATTTTTGTGCCTTTATTATTCAAGATCTGTTCGTTTGACCTTTATACCTATTTATGTTCGTACTTCTGGTTCACCTGATTATATTTTTTCAGAGCCCTGGTGATGAAAATATGAATTTTCGAAACGTTGGCTATCACAAAACGTGGTTTCTTTTTTCATGTTCCCTAATTCCATAAACTTCAACTTTGTAGTATTATTTTCCTCTTCAATTCGAAGCACCCTTTCAACGCGCTTGTTGTAAGGAACAGCGCGGAATCATTCGTCACGATGTCTGTTATTTTCGAATTTTGAGCTGAAACTCTTCTCAGACGACTAGGTCGGACTCACTGATGGAGAATCCGTGGTCAAAATTGATTCTGTTCGTTCGGCCGGCCGTCCGGCCGTGTGCGCTGTAACTTTCGAAAGGAAGGACCTAGAATCTTGAAATTTTCAGGTTAGGTTAAGATCCTGAATATCTCGGTTAAGTTCGTAAATGGGCCAAAACTGTCGAATGGTTTTTGTGCTACAGCCATAGGAAATTTGATTTTTCAATAACTCGAAAAATATTTATCTGATCGGAATGAAACTCGGTTGGAAGATGAAAAGTGTCAATAAGTAGAATTATCCATGGAGAAATTAAAAAAACAATTTTTTCTTGAAAATTTTTATATTCCATTGAAATTTCACTGAAATTTCCAAGCCACCATTTCGCTATGTGAACAAGCGCGTAAAAGCTGGTGACTTCACGTCAGTGCTTTTCTAGATTTTCAATTGAAAATTTCATTTGTCGCCAAAAAAATATGAATGCCATTCCGAAAAATTCAAATCTGTCAAGAGACCCATTCAGTTTGTCAATTGAGTAATAAGTGTTCATTGGTATTTTGAATTGGTTAATTGATACAGCCAGATTCGATGTTAAGGGAATCCATATAAAATGTGCTACCTCTCTCTTGTAATAATTCAGATGAAATTGTTCTCAAATTGCCATTATGTGAATATAAATTCTCGATAGAATACTAAACATATTTTCGCTGAGAGGAGCATATCGAAATCTCCCGTATACTTAAAAATTTTTGAGAACTTAGGCTGACAATTTTCTAAGTTCACACAAGGTGGACAAACGTGATGAACTACCTCTACTCAAATTCAAGATATACAGGAAACTAAATGGCTCAGTGCGGGTATCCTATATACGAGGTTGAAATGGAAACAACCCACATCAACATCTTCGACTGCAAAAATGTGTCGATTATTTCCAAGGAAACAGTTATTTATAACTACTCGGTAATAATCATTTTTTTGGTTTTAAAAATATATAGTATATCAAATATTGCCAGTGGCGCACTCTCAATCTATCCAATTCTACTCAGATTGAAAATAATGTGGAAAGATGGTTATTTATTCTCAGTTATCGTGAACTATTATTGCCATGAAAAAAACAGAACTTCATCTTACTTATGAAGGCTCAACAAAGATTCTGTCAAGATCTTGTGCATTATACAGAGTATTAATGAATGGATATAAAAAGAAAAAATAATCACCACAAAAAAAAAATGACTAATAATTACCTCGATGTTTTTTCACTCCATGCTCAAAGATTTTTGAGTTTTGTTAATTCAAAAGATGGTAAACCAGGCACTCCAAAATACTTGATTCGTGCTGATGGAGCATGAAGTTAAGGTCCGAATTCGAACGAAAACCACTTATTCCATATATCTTCATGAACTCAGTAATTCAATATGAACGGTGCTACAATTGGAACTTCGATTCGTTCTGGATGTGCACAGTATCTCGATCTAAAAGATAGTCTGTCATCTGTCAGATTACTTCTCTTCAAAAAACAAGATTTTCCGAGTATCCATGGTTACTAACGGACATAATAATTATCAGGACAAAGGTATAGACAGAATAAACGCAATACAAAGTAAATCAGTTGTTAGTTTTTCCAGTGAACCCCGTATATTTCTTTCATACTTTTTCTAACAACTTACTGCAATAAAGCTATAACAAATGGATAGCTTAGAGACACTTATTCAGATTGTAAGAATTTAGGTATACTGACCCGTCCAAAAGATCCGTTGTCCAGTTGACCTCATCCACTGCCGAAATATTTTGATCATCACAAGCAATCCGCGTCATCCCTCATTTTTACGCCAGCTTCTTGCCAGATCTCCTCTTCCTGTAGTAACACTTTTCATTTTTTTCCACCTCGGTTGGGTAATTGTGTTTCATTACCTGGGAACGTCTTTGTCATAAAAGTTAATTTGGACGCTCTTCGGAAATAGCTTTTATTTCTTCTCTCTCCTCTTTTTTCATTAAGTAAAAGTCCTTTATCACTTTTGGATTACCGATGGTTCGGAGCCTTATCCGACCTGAATTTTTTGACGTCGGTAAAAAATTCAGCATTTCAACTGATTTCACGGTAGAAAGGAGTTTGGGTTCCATTAGGGAATTGAATAGCGGAAAAATATTATGGAATAAGCACGTCTTGTGCAAATAAGATATTTCATTATATTATTTGGATATTTGGATGTATTTTCAGATACAGGTAAAAATGGACCTCGTTCGAGTTCATTGGTCGCATTCGTTGTTTTAAAACTATTAATTAGGCAACATTTCTTCAAAAGAATTCTCTTGAATACCAGATTGCCTTCTACACAAGGACAATTTCTAGGTTAATAGTTTTATTCCATTACTCAGACGAAATTTCATTTTCTTGGAAAGAAAATTGGGAGATCAAGCTAGTTGATCTTTTGGTGATTGTGGGTAGTGCCGCTTTCAACACTACCAGCCCAGGGCGAGATAAGAACGGCGCCCCCCAACTGCAATTCAAACCCATACGAAAAACAGAAAAGATTTAATGAAATAACCATTTATTGAAAGAAATGATCATTTATTATAAAAAATAGGCGTTTATAATAAAAAACTGATAACATTTTACTTTTCTGGCCTTTCTATCAGCGAATTCTCCCATGAGGTTATCAAAGTCGATGTGTTCAGCAAATTTGAAAAATTGCCTAAGTTTGTCAATCTAGATTGAGATATCGTGGATATAAATGAACGAAAATGAAATAATTTGTCAGAAAACAAAATATCTTTGTCAACACTATTTATACAACTTTTTAGGTAAAAGAAATGTCACTAGCAATAGTCGCAACTCGCAATGTTCTGTTATGAATTGAATAATTTCGAAATTTTGAATTTTCATCAAGATCCAATAACAATAAAATATAATTTCGAATTTGATTTAAATTTCCCGTGGCTTTCTGTCTCTTCCTCAGGTGTATTCAATGATGTGATATAATGAAAGTTTGTGGAATTTTGAATAATAATATTTAATAAAAATAATAGATGGAAATCAATTGAATGCTTAACTAACTAACAACCTAACCCAACTAATTGAATCAATTTTAAAACTTATAATAATGTCCTTTTTTGCTCTCACCCAAGGTGTTTCTAGTCCATGGCACTTTTAACCCTGATGTTCTTCTGTGGTTCGGGATTCTGTTGTTACCGTTAACCTCCAATTTCCTTCGAGTTTTCTTTCTGCAAGTTCCAAAGTTCCAAGGATCTTTTGAATTTAAGTTTATGGGTCCCGAATTTACTTAAATGGATTTGATTACTGCTGGATTTTCTTTTCTGGTAAGTTTATCTCGTTTTAGTTTCAAGATTCCATTCCATTAAATTTTCCATTTTGCTTCCAGGACGCCAGTCACTTTGATTCAATTTTGATTTACTTTGGTTCCAGACTGGAAAATTACGATGTTTCGACCAAATTCATGAGGAGCAGCTAAAGTCTTGACAATGGTTAAAAATGAACTGAATTCTCTGTGCTCGAGCTTCGGTATTTATACCTTCTTTGAATTTTCTTCAAAATCCAGTCAGGCCATGAATTTTCAAAATGTCTTCCAAAATGATGCTTTCACAGTTTTCCCCCCAGAGGTAAGTTCTCCTTCTTCGAACCTGATCTATGAAATTCGGCCGTATTTTTCTTCGTATTTTGATGAGCCTTTTGCCTTTATTCTAAATTTCTAATATAAAAAATTTTTCAAATTTTATGCCTAAATGTTACAATTTTTCCAAGTTCACTATTTCATCTGCCAAGTATTCATGAATTTCTCCTTTCAATCGCCAGAAGATGCTCTCATTATATTGAACAAACCCTATTTCTAAAATATAGCTGCAATTTTGTTCCTTCAGAAACCTGATGATTACATTATATGCCACTTATGGGTCAAGACATAATTTTTATCCTAAATTTACATTTTCTTTGAAATTCTACATCTAATTTCCACTTGTAATTGCTAGTTCTGTTCAATTCAAACCTATCATGATAACTTTCAGCAAAATATTATTTAGAATCTTCATAATTTGACTACTTCTACTTTTTGACAAGATAAGGGAATTCATAAAATTCAAGGTATTGATACAAATTCTTGTACTTTCAGATCATGAGAGCCTGTTGAGAAGGATAATTTGAAAGAATTATGTACCCTGAATAAACTATTGAAATACTGGAACAAATTCTCTGAACTTGTTACTGGATCGTGTTTGATTTGGACATTTCTTATATTTTATTATAGAATTTACTATGTTGAGGCCTAGAATTGACTTAATTGTATATTATAATAATAATTGATTGAATATATGAATTTGTGTTCATCGGTATGTTATTTTTTATGTTTCTTTGATACCGATTCAAAAAAAACCATAACATTACGTATTAAAAATTGAAATGAACTGCATGCAGCTACTGATTCTAGTTAGTTTAACAAAATTCTCATATTAATGGGGGAACACCATCCTGCGCCATTTTGCAACTTCTGCAAATGACCCTGGTGCCGATCTCTTCACTAGACCCGTCGAACTAACATCGGAATTGATCGGTCCAAAAGAGGTTATCTATCGCTAGGATTAAGTGATGACCCTCAGCAGTTTTTTTTTTACTATGAACGGAAAGGAATTTTATCGATATGTATTTTTACCTTTATTGCCCAGAATATTCCCACAGGGAATTGAAATTTTGTCCATGTATTCGAACATCTATTGAACCAACAAGGAAAATTGGAAGCTCTGAATCAAATTAGTAGTAGTAATCAGGAAGATACTCATTAGGCGGTTTTGGAATCTTGATCGGATTAACACGGGTTACTTACCCGGATCACTCAAATGACAGATGTTGAACGCTCCACATGTCATTTGAGTGACCCAGGTAAGTTACCCGTGGTAATCCAATCCAGATTTCGAAACCGCCTATTGACATATTGATCTCTACTGCTCTATTATTAAACAATTTAAGATTTGCCTTTCATGAAGAAGAATGTAAACAAAACATGTTCCAACGTACAAACTTCAATTCATTTTGCATAAGCTATAATTTATATCCGAATAAATTTCAGAATACCGAATTAATACTAAAGCAACCACATTTCCATTCTAGCATATGTTTTGAAAATGTTCCAGGCTACACTGTGTAAGTCCCTAATTTGGAATGAATTCAGGCTATCGAAGTATTTGAAATTGCGTTATTTTTTGTAAGAAAATATTATTCAGAGTGCCCCAAATTTGAATAATGAAGCTATTTTGTCAGATGACAATTGTATTTTTCATAGCTTTAATCCTCTTCGAGTAAGGTGTCAATCGAAACGATCTTAAAATCGAAATAGAAATGATCGGACATTTCAACTTCTCTGTTTATACGTTGAGAGACAGACCTGACAAATGATCTAAATAATGAGATCTCAATGCGATTCCGAGTATTGAAAAATCCCCATAATCAACACAGGAAGCTATGAAACCCTAATCCTGCACCATTTTGCAACTGTTGACAATTATGATTAACACCATCATTTTCATTGATCTGTCCAAAAAGGCCAATCTATCACAAGAATTAATTAATATCCTTTTTCAGTTTCTGACTGAAAGAGTCATCGGAGTCTCCCCCGCAAAAAAAGAAGCAAAATCAATTTTATATGTGGCAACCAACTCCTGTACCCCACGTGATAGATATGGAGAAGCAGGTTCAAGTGAGGGTCATGAACTTACACATCCTTCATAATGCATCGCTCCAATCAAAATTGTCCCGAAGTCATGATTAATAACACAAGCTGGAGCACAATACAAGGGTAGCCATACTCATCTTGATTGAAAGCAAATATAAATTTACATAGACAAATGAGCTTTATATGATGAAATCAGTTCATCCCCTTGCTTGAGGGCCACAATATTTACCGAGGACCAAACTACGACGTCCACGGTCAAAAGGAACAGCATTGTGAACAACTTTCAAGCAAACAAAGTGCACGACGCAATATTGAATTATTCATTAGTTAGGTTGTCTCAGAACAATGCACAACACATATGTGCGAAATCCATATTTGATCGGAAGTACATGAATAATTATGGGGAAATTTCGTGGCTGCTATGACTTCGAGACAAGAGTTTTGGCGCGCAGGTTTTGGGAAATGGCATTCTATCAAGTTGTCCGAATGTCTGTAATGTTCGAATTTTGAGCAGATGATGTCTGAAACTACTGGGTTGGACTCACGGAGCAAGCTAGCGACTTGAAACTTTGCGGGTATGTGGCGATCGGATTGAAACTTGGTAGTTCGATGTGTAGGGGCATTCCTTCAACTTCCAAAATACCTCCATCTTGGAAAAAAAAAGATTTTCACAGAAGGAACATATAGTTTATAGTTTATAAGGGGTTACATTCCACTGCGACCTTGAGGTCTAATGTGCCCCCTTTTCAGAGCTGTTTTTGCATGCGGTACCTACAGCTCTCCCTCCAGCTCTAGAGCTCTGATGAATTCTAATATCTGTGAGGTCTTCAAGGAGGCTAAGTTCCCATTCCTCCTATAATGTTCCTGTCCAAGATATTTCTTGCGCAGGCTCACAATGGCGAGGCATTCTGTGATCAGGTGAACAGGAGTTTCCTCCTCTTCCCCACAAAATCTGCACTCGTCAGTTTCTGATAAGACAATTCAAATCATGTGCTTCCTCAGGCGACAGTGTCCTGTGAGGAAACCAGTGAGGTGGCGTAACTTGTTCTTACTGAGATCCAAATGATTTTTGGATCTAGCAATTTCAAAGTTCCGAAGGAACTTTTTAGAGTGTTTCATTCCTGGAGAATTCCTCCAGAGTGTCCCTCTTTCATTTTCTCCCTTCTCCAAAAACTGTTTCTTGTAGGTACATTTGCCTATACCACAGAAAGGTTAGGCCAGTACGTAGGGTTTGTGCTCCCTTTCTGGCTAGAGTGTTGGCCTCTTCATTTCCTTTGATTCCTTAGTGCCCAGGAACCCAGACTAAGGAGACCTTGTTATTCTTGCCTACTTCATTGAGTTTCCTTCGGCACTCCCATATCAGCTTTGAGTCGATGACATAGGAGTTCAGTGCTTTCATAGCAGCCTGACAATCAGAATGGATCACTATGTCACACCCTTGATAAACACTCGTGTAGGAGCCTAACGATAGTGAGCACTTGGTAATAGGCCCGTATACTCCAGCGCCGGCCCCCATCGTGGTTTTAGAACCATCTGTATACCATTTAACGGTGTTTGCTTTGAGGTTTTGGGTAGTGTATTCCTTTTCCTATTCTTCCCTTTTACATAGCATTGAGTCAGCAGAAGGAACATAAGCGAAATGATGCATATTGAAAAGTCGAGAACTGTTAATTTCAGATTCGATGTTGACAGTTCAAGTAGTTTTTACGATTGCCTACTCGACGTAACTTGAAATAAATCAAAATTGTCGTTGTGAGATCTGTATGTAATGTCGATAACTGAAATGACATTATACGCCTGTCTGTCTGAACGTTATGCCCACTTTGTTTTTCGTTTACATGTTTTGATTTTATACGGTTGGCAATAGCGATGTTTGATATACGAAAACCTTACTGTCAGTTGTCAGTTACAATTTGAGATAAATTACGCTACTTTCCTAAAATCCGTTTGTCTGTTTCAATTATTTTAATTGTCGACAAAAATTGCTTATTAGACACTCCATTTAGCAAGCAATGCATTTAACGTGTTTTATTATAATTTCTCCGTAGAAAAGAATCTAGAGATGAATAGATATGATCACTGTAGGTTTCACATTGTAATATAAAAATTTAAGCCTTGAAGAAGGGACAATTTCCTTACCGAAACGTTGGCTGAAGGAGTTATCAAGGAGAAAAATAAAGTCTTATTTCTAATATCTTGTTCTTTTATGATCCATATTGGTGCATGTTGACGAATTTTCGTCCTGATTATCGATTGAACATTTTTGAACTGCCGTGGTTTTTATTCATTGTGAAAGAACTCTACGAGTATATTTCATGTTTTCCTCATACAAAGCAAACCTGCTATCACGATTATATCGATTAAATTAATGAGGACCATTGGTGTGATCAACAATTGGGAAGTATTCCACATTCGTGACTCCCACCCTTCAGATTATAATGATTATCGAACAGAGTGTGTTGATATAACGTGAATTACCCCATGTTTACCCACAGCTATATGACACCTTTCATATCATGAATTAATCAATGGAATATTATGACACGAATACTGACGTACAATTCAAATTTGGTCCTTTCAATGAAACACCCTTTATTTTGTTTCATAGATATGTATATTTACCCCTCATATATCGCAAATCCTGCACATACGAAAGCTCTGTTATCTCAGCAGAGCTCGTCGCGTATACGGATGTAGTTGCCATAATGTATGCATGTTTCAGCTGATAAATGATCCTGGAAATTACAGCAGAAGATCACAATTACTTACTATTCCACTCCTTCTACAAACACGTTACTGCAGTCACGCTTGTGTGTGTTCGAACAATATATTAAATCCGGTGCTGAGCAGACTGATCTCAAAACACCGTTTCCGTCTCTTCCGACATGTTATGCCTGGAAATCATCCCTTGGTCTTATCGTGAATACGTCGTTTTCAGCTTCGTTGGGAAGAGGTAATACATTTCGGTTTTTTTTCGAATTAGAATACATGGTATGTCGATCGGTAGACATATCTCGTTTTGTTAAGGTTTGAATGACTTTTCTGTGTTCGGGATTTGAAGGGAAATCATTAATTTCGGCAGTTTGTTACAGTTCAATCAAGTCTGCCTAACAATTTCTTCATATTGATATTGAGAGTTTTTAAGAAGCTATCTAAATCTTGCGTTATCGATTTTCTGTGCATGCGCTGAGTAATGATTCTGCTTCATTAACTTTATTAACGATAACGGATTCCGTAATTTAAGGATTAATAACTTTGTGGTTATGGGTGTGGTTATCATTATGGAAAAATGGCGCCATTGCCAAACTTTCCAGCTTTTCGGAAATCAGATCATTCTGAAACCTGAGATGGTATTGGTTACTGAAATATTTAACATTCAGCTCGGAATAGAAACCCTTTTTTAACCTAAACCGATTGAGAATTGGTAATAGTTTCTGAATTTTATAGTATTATCGTTTGAAAATTCAAATACTAGGTTTAAATATACTGAATCCTAGGAGATATAACTTAAAAACCCAATATTTGTAGAGTAGATTTGGACTTTTAATACGAAGGCCAAATTTGTGAATGAGTTAAACTCACCCAATGATTCCGCAGATATATACATTTAAAATAGAGGAGCCGGGAGACCCTGTTGTGGATTCAATCATACTATACTGATGTTGTAGTGTCAAATATTTGCTCAAATTAGCAGAATTCTATCATTGTACAGAGAATATACACTGATTTTATTTAAGTTGAACCATAACCATATATTATATCATTATTTGAAATCCCAGGACAGGTGAATAGGCAGTTTTGTAAACATCATCAATACACGTTTTCAGATACTAAGTTTAAATTTCGTAGCTATGAGCTCGTATCTAATCTGTATTTTCGGAAATATTGGAAGAATAAAATTTTGAATAGGTAAATCTGCGAAATCATTCGGCCTAACGGCCGACAGTGAACACAATAACTTCCATAAGAAACAACTCAGGAACTCGATATTTGTAGAGTAAGTTTGGACCTGAATTAGGCAGGCCGAAGTGAACGGGTAGAATCCACCCAATGATTTCGAAGATATACCCATTCAATATTTTAGTTTCAAAATTTTTCCAGAATACAGATGTGATCGAATTGAAATTCAATACTTCATCGGAAAATGACAGTTCGAAGGTTCTTTCAGAATTTCATGAGGACAATATGGTCAAATAATCACAAAATATTGAATATTTGAAAAAAAAATATTAATTTACTTTTTAATTTGTTCTAGTTACACGATCATTTGTTGATCAGCATTTACGAATTATCTGCCAAGTTTCATCATGATTGACTCAGTAATTCTGGAGTTATTCCGAAAAATACAACGATGTCGAGGAAAAAACCATGAAATTTAACATAGTTTTTCCAAATATCTCCTAGAATTATTATCGGATCGAACTGAAATTTGGTATACTACTGCAACATTGCCGCCGTGAACGTTTTTTTCGGAATTGATGAATAAACTCCAAAAACAAATTTTCTCCAAAAAATTTTGAAAAAAATTTTTTTCAAAATTTACTGACAGTTTGATCTCAAAGATAATTTCCAAAAACTTGCATGTTGTTGTACTCTAACTGTTGAGTTTCAATTCAAACATTTCGGTAGTTCCCGAGTTATCACGAATATAACCTCAAAATTCCAAAGGCTTAAATAACTCCTAGACCTCTTGACCGATTTCACCCATTAACGAATTTAACCGTCGCATTTTGAAACTCAACCTACCTTGAAAGTTTCAGGTCGATAGGATTTTCCGTACTCCCGTACTCGTGTATACAGACGGCCGGCCGGCACGACAGAATCCATTTTGCCATAGGATTCGTCATCAGTGAGTCCAACCTAGTCATTTGAGACCATTTTCGGCTCAAAATTCGAAAATAACAGACAGGTGGAAAAAACGATACCATGTTCCCATAGAACATGCTCGTAAAAATCTAGTTTTCTAGTTGATTCAGAAGTCATTGTGCTCAAGTTCTGTCTTCAGGTAAACCACAGGAATTGTTTTTCAAAAATGGTTCAGTTCAGAACATTCTTTTTAGATAAACAGGATGTTTTACGAGAATTTCAACAGATGTCAATAGTTTTTTGCACATTGGTACGATTTTTCATATCACAGATCTGAATGAGATAGAATTGCTTCCCGAAATTCCAGATGTCTATTAAGTTAGCAGAGCCACTTGTACGGAAGTCAATGAAAACCATCACAGTAATTTTCGAATATTCGTCGAGAATTTGTCGTGAAAGAAAAAAATTTGTCGTGCTTTTAATTTTTTTTTAAAGGGGTGGCTCTGCTAACTTGATATCAAGTTAGCAGGGCTATTCTGAAATATGCATCGAATTCGATCAAAAATGTTATAAATAATTGTCGAATATTTGTCGTAGACGTGAAACGTAAAAAATACAGAAAAAATATTTTTTTATGGCTTTTTTTCAGGTTTTGATAAAATGTTCTGGTTTCTGAGGATATTTATCAAATGGGCAACACTGCATTGGTAAATTGATATTTCAGGTTTATTTTTCGTATCATTATTGACTGAGATTGGATTGTTTGTTGAATCTTCTATTTCCCGAAATGAAAAATTTTCGTTTCAATGTAAAATAATGGAAACATTCCATTTTCTCGGATATACATCGACGTAACTTTGTGATACAAGAAAGTTAATTAGATGAAATATCAATTTATCAATGCAGTGTGGCCGAATTTGACAAATATCCTAAAAAACCAGAACATTTTATTAATACCTGAAAAAAAAATGATTTTTTCTGTATTTTTCACGTTAGATAGTCTACGACAAATACTCGACAATTATTCAGTAATTTTGATCAAATTCGATGCATATTTTAGAATGGCCCTGCTAGTTAGCAGTGCCATCCCTTAAAAAAAACTAAAAGCGCGACGAATTTTTTTCTTTCACGACAAATTCTCGAGAAATATTCGACAATTACTGAGATGGTTTTCATTGACTTCCGTGCAAGTGGCTCTGCTAACTTTATGGATATGAATTCCAAGTTATTTTTCAGTCGTATCTATGCTCACTCCGCTAGTTCATACCTCTAGTTATATGTCAAAATAATTTCATAATATCAGCCCAAAATCCCCCTCGTACCATCGATTCTTGTATTTTCATATTCATACATCAATTATCTAAAATGTCCACAGTTGGGGAAACGAAGGTGGACTCAACAGTCCCTCAACTCTTTCAAATCACGTCAGAAGCTCAACCGCCACAATGCATTTGTTTACACTGAGTCTTCCATCAATGTTCTCATCCCTATCTGATTCCCAATAATCCCCTTCCATACCTTGTTCTCTGACATATTTGTCGCCATTATTCCTGTTTGACAACGAGTATCACAATAGGGAACGGAAGTCGTCGATCATATCTTCCACCGTATCCCAACAAAGGAACCGTTTACGGACTCTCTTTCATAAATAGGCTGTAGACGATTTCTTTATAACCTCAAACCTATCTGATTTTCTGGTTTCATCGTGTCGCTTCTTCACACCCCTGTTGGCAGGTGTGTTGGATTGATGATCTTTCTCCTCGTCAAGTCGGAGGCATATGTTTTTTGGTGGTGACATCTCGTTATCTCCTTTACTTGAGGATGCGATGGATAAGGTTTTGTTCGGCCTGGATGAAACTAGCCAGATAACTCAGCTGTGAGCTTGTTTTTCGAAGTATTCGCCGAAATAACGGTCTGATATGGGTTTTTGAAAGAGTTCTTTTCAACTGTGCAGTGCGAGCAAACATTCTAGAAAAGTAAGATTTCTGTAGAGTAGTCTCTTTCTAGGAAGTAACAAATTTTAAGGATATTTCGCAGTTTATTTCTTTATGTCTATAATCATAACAGTGACGATTATATCACTATATAGGGTGATTCCGGAGGAGACCGTCAGACTTCAGGATAAGTTTACACTAGTCAAGATAGTCTTAAAACAATGTTTGGGTTATGGTTGGGGATCTCTATTGAGAATATACAGGATGATTTGTCCGAATCGACTAATTTTACTATAATTGATAACTTTGGTATGACTCATTCGATTTTAATGAAATTTTCAGCGAAGTACAATATTGATGAGCATATTTCCAAATTTTTTTCAAAATAGTCGGTTGTTATTTTGATAATTCCAGATTAATTGTGCAGGTTGAAAAAACACCATGTACATTGCGTTTCCAAAACTACGCTATCTGTTTACTATTCTACTATAATAAGTCTTTATTTGATAGTTCCTATTTTTTTGGCACACTTCGAGTTTTCCGAGAAATTTTCATCAAAAAAGGACAACGTCAGAATTTTGCTCCAATCGATTCTTCTGTTATTGATAACTTTGGTATGGCTCATCTAATTTGAATGAAATTTGCTGTATAGAACAATCTTAGTGAGTACATTTGTGGTAATTTCAGAATTTCAGATTAATTGTGCAGTTGAAAAAAAACACCCTGTACATTGCTTTCCCAATTTGTTTCAGATTCTACAATAATCTGTCATTATTCAGAGGTTTTTTATTTCCGTGGCACACCTCCGTATTTCCTAGAGAAAATGTTTGAGGAAGAGCATAACCGAAATTTGGCGCAAAAGCAGTGGAAATATTTTGCACTAGGTAGTTAAGCGGTATATTCCAAGGATGCAAAGCAGTTCTTAAGTTCTAAAAAATTTTTTTCAAATTCCAAATTCATATTTAATTTCTCCTATTCTGTATGGAGTCATTCAATTCGGAATATTAATTCATATGCAAATAAACCAAACAAATCTACACACATGAAAACAAATATTGAACAAACATACGAGACAAATAATAAGTGGACTTTAGGATCAACAGAAAATTCCGTTGAATTTTCGAAATGGCTTCCTCTTTTTCGAATACATATTTGCGCCTTTTTTTAAATTTCCATTCGACATTAATGAACGGAATCACATAACGTCACTGTCTCATAGAAATAACCCTTTAATTGAAAAGCGGAGGTTTGAAAAAAAATAAATTAAGTAATTTTCTGAATGGAATGATTTTATACAGCAAATGAGCAATGGAAAATAAATTTCGAATTTGAAAAGAATATTTTAAAAGTGACAAAGAACTTTGCATCCTTGAACAATACAGCTTTCTCACCTAGTGCAAATACTCTCATTGCTTGTAGCCAAATTTCGATTATGCTCTTCTTCAAAAATATTTTCTAGGAAAACCCGATGTGTGCCGGAGAAATTAAAAACCTCTCAATAATGAAATATTATGGTAGAATCTGAAACGAATAAAAAAACTTTGGAAAAGCAATGTACAGGGTGTTTTGTTTCAACTGCACATTTAATCTGAAATTCTGAAACTATCGCAATTACAACCCAGTATTTTGAGAGATTATTTCAATTATCGAAAGTACTCATCCAGATTGTTCTTCACTCCAAATTTCATCAAAATTGGACGAGCCATACCAAAGTTATCAATAAAAGTAGAATCGATTGGAGCGAAATTTCGACATTGTCTTTTTTCGGAAAAATTTTCTCAGAAAACTAGAAGTGTGCCAAAAAAATTGAAAACTCTCAAATAAAGTTTGATTATAGTTGGATCGTAAACAGATAGCGGTATAAGAAACGCGATGTACAGGGTATTTTTTCAACCTGCACAATTAATCTGGAATTATCACAATAACAACAAATTATTTCGAAATTTTTTTTTAATTTATGAATGTACTCATCATTATTGTACTTCTCTGAAAAGTTCATTAAAATCGAATAGGCCATACAAAAAATATCAATAAAGGTAAAATAGGTCGAATCGGACAAATCACCCTGTATATTCTCAATAGAGACCCCCAATCATGAACCAAACATTATTTCGAGACTGTCTTGACTAGTATAAACTTATCCTAAATTCTGACGGTTTCCTCCGGAATCACCCTGTCTAAAGCCTGAATACTGGAGTAACGGAAAAATACATCAATGACACATATGCCAGTCCGTACAAACGTACGGATAGAAAAAATTCGATTCGAAGAAAGGTCTATTGCATGTATTCTTTCATTATTGGAGTCGATCTTCCTGTCCATATGAATAGTGAAAAAATTCAACAGCCGTCAAAAGTTTTAATTTTTAACGATTACTCGAACACTATTTAAAATTCACGAATTGTGAAAGAATATAATAGCATACATAATTATTTTATCGAAAAAATGTTAAGTGTTACAAGCAAGAGAGCTATTATTCACCATATCGTTTATTGTAAAAGTTTGGGATTATTTTTGACTTAGGATGCGTAAAGAAAACGATAAAATCTCAACCAAAAGCTAGCTTTTTTCTTGAGGTAGTCACAAGAAAGTCATATTATGCTATGCTTATTGAATGAGGTGTAAATTGTGGAGAGCTCAAACTCGAAAATGAAACACTCTGACGACATTTCGACTTTCTCGGAAGGGAATTGCGAGATGGAGCTGATAATTAAGCTAATGAACGCGATGTTTTGACGATTCCGAGTATTTTCAAAAAATTCTCAAAATCACACAGCAAGCTAAATTACTGGATTTCAATTCGATCTAATATGTATTTTTGAAAATATTGGAAAAATAAAATTTTGAATGGGTATATCTACGGAATCATAGGGCGGCTTTTACCCATTCACGAATTCGACCTTCGTAATCAAGCCCCAAATCTACTCTACAAATATCCAGTTCCTAAGTCGTTTCTCCCGGAAATTATTGTGTTTACAGTCGGACTAACGGCTGACTGCGTTAACACAATAATTTATTTGTAGAGAAGGTTTGGACCTTAATTACGAAGGCCGAATTCGTGAATCGGTAAAATCCACCCAATGATTCCGCAGATATACCCATTCAAAATTTTATTTTCCCAATATTTCCAAAAATACAGATCAGATCGAATTGAAATCCACTACTTCATCGAAAAATTACAAATTGCTTCAGTTTCTTTCGTTAGGTTTTTTGGACTAATACTCGTGTCGATCCATCTTAAAAGCGTTATCTGTCACTAGAATCAATGGCAGACCTTCCCTAGTTCTCTACTTAGGTGTTTCAATATCAAAATTTCGTGTGTATCATATCATCCTCCACTTCCCTGTTCCAATCCACGACACCCTATCTGAACCTTGAACGGACTGACGTGAATTCAAGAGCTTCGTTGAAATTCGTTGACTTATCCTCATGGCCTATCGTAAACACAATAACTTCCAGAAGATACAATTGGAAATCTCTCCATTTGAAGAGTAAGTTTGGATCTCAATATCGATGGCTGGAATCGTAAAAGGGTGAAATCAACCCAATAATTCCATAAATTTCTAAATATAAATTTTATGATTCCTATATTCCAATATTGAAGGCTAAACTGAACAGAAATTCAGTACTACATTGAAAAATAATAGCTTAAAGATTGATGCGGAATTTTATGAGGACCATAATAAAAGAAGATTGCGAAATTCCTCCATCGGGAGGTGAAAGTACGGTTGGCGGGGTCAATACGTGAAAATATTACCGCTTTGGCAACGATTTTGAATGATATGATCATCTTGAAATTTTGCACAGAGTTGTGCATCATCAGTTTTCAACTATGGAATTTGCAACATTATTTCCCGATATCTCCTGAAATTCGACTTTGACCGAACTGAAAAATGGCATTCTGTTGACAAATATTGAGTTCAAGAAGTGTGCAGAACTTATATAGAATACCTTCCAATAAAATTTGTTTCAAGATGAATTCAGACTTGTTTAAATTGTTGTAATCACACAATCTCCAAGAAATTGTGCAGAAGGTTGAATATCAATTTGCCAAGATCCATAGAATAAATTAGGTGTCGACACTTCCCTTCAATTACCCACTAAAATTTTGAGTCCAAAACTAGGTCCTAGAATTGACAAATCTTGATATATTTCTCTCTGGAAATGATGGCGCTAAGGTCGCTTTGTCAAGTCGATAAAATTAGTTCCCCTCAATAAAAATGAATTGAGCAATTATCTGGTTGGTCTGATGAAACTATTTCCCAAAATATGAATTAGATATTTAAAATGATGGACCTGTTTATTTGCTTCAATCAGTTCGATCGCTCCTATGTTTAATTCTCACTAAAAAAAAGATGAGTAAAACGAATGTTGGACATATACTTATTTATAGTATGAAATATTTATATAAAAAAATAAGAAGCAATCTGTGTCGGCCTAACTGCCGACCGTAAACACAATAACTTCCGGAACAAAGCCTTAGAAACTCGATATTTGCAGAGTAGGTTTGGGGCTTAATTACGAAGATCGAGTTCCGTGAATGGGTAGAATCCGCCCAATGATTCCCTAGATAAACCCAATCAAAATTATATTTTTCCATTTTCAAAAATACAGATCAGATCGAACTGAAATCCAGGACTTCATCGAAAAACCTAGAAAAACACTGACGTGAAGTCAGCAGCTTATGCGCGCATGTTCGAAGGATATCATCAAAAGTGAACATGCACGCAAAAGCTGCTGACTTCACGTCTATGCTCTTCTAGGTTTCGTACTGACAGCGCACATATTTTGTGCTAGGTTTGGTTGCGTTTCTTGTGACTGTCACAACGTCACACGTTATTCTTCATTTCCAGTTGTAAGACGTATTTTCACTCTGAGGAAATGTAAATTCGATCGGGGGCCCCTGTTGACTTCGGGGCCCCACGCTAAGCGTAACAGTTAATCCACCACTGTGGGCAGAATGCTAACGCGAAATTTCCCAGAACCAGCGAAACACAGGAATCACCCAGTGTTATGTAAAAGGCAAAATCCCTCGACATCCAAAAATTCTCAGGAATACAGTAATCTTTGCTGTTTCTCTGCGATAACTAGTATAGAAGAAAATTCTGAAATTGATAAAATATTTCGTGAGTTAGGTTGCAGTTTCGCGGTCCCTAATAAGCCGGCCGGATTATCTTGAGCGCTTGCAGGATTACCATTTTAATATGGAATTGCTTTCTGAGTAGTCCAAATTTATGGTACGTGAGGAAGGAAAATATTCTGTTTCAGCTACGTGCAAGAGTTGGGATTTCCGAATCCTGAAACTGAAGGAAACTGTTTTATGAGATATTTCCGGGGAATTACAAGCCATTATTCGAATACATTTATAACAGGTATGTCCACAGTTTTTACGTGCTTGTTTCAGAAAACTATGTTGAATGTTGAGGTTATTTTTTAAATATCTTAAATAGAACTAGCGCGATGAAATTTAAATTTTTCAGTCAGTTTTGGAATACCAATGCTCAACTTTATGCAAAATTTTTTGAGGCTTTCAGATGATTGAAAGAATGATTTTATCAGGAAATTCTCCAGTTTTATTCGATTCTTTTTGGTTTCAATTCATTAAACTTCAAAGAAATTGACAACAACTTTGAATTCACTACACAGTAATACTGGTCCAACTTTCCTACACTAATATTCGGGAATATTGGGGTGAAAAAAGTCAGATTTCTTGGATATTTCCTATATATCGTTGATATTTCCGGAATACCTGATAACATACTGATTGGGCCATGATGAAATTAGTGGAGAGTTGGAAAATGCTCATGCGAAAATTGGTGCTGAATTTCGTGAGGCAGGCCGCAATCACGAGAATAGGTTACCGCCTTGGCAACGAATTTGAACAAGCGCGCAAAATTTCCTGATCTCACTTCACTGCTTTTCTAGAACTTCATTTATTATTATAATGCATGGGAAATAAAATAAAGGAAATAAACTTTTCATAATTCCATACGAATATGGAACAAAAAATAATCGTATACAATTCAAAGGGAAACGATTATTATTAGCATAAAAAATGTTGTGGCACACCAAATTTTAATATTCACATATATTTAATGCACATACAGTCGTTCCTCATCTACATAGGTGCTTCGAATGGAACTTATTGATATATACTTTGGTGAAATTTCTGTTGTAACTGTATTGTATATTTGTATCATCAGTGAATTAAATTGATCTTTCGTTCCCAATTCAGACAAAGCTCGTTTTTATCATTCAGAATTCGTCTCCGCAATATTTTGCAACCAGTAGTTCCAGAGTTATGAGAAAATTGAGCATTATTCTTTGGTCTGAGGACAAAAAATATTGATTCTGAGGGGATTCCAAAAGAAGGCTAAGAGGATCGGCACCTGTTTCAATAGATTTTTGACCTCCGTAAAGTCGACAAAACCACCTTCGAAATTTCGGAAAATTTTTTGACAATAATTTGGAACTAAAAGAACCCCCATTTAGTACCTTATTCTTAAATACCTTTCTGAAGAACAAGAAAACCTGGGTTATATTTATTTCTTCAATAACATATCTATTACAGGGTGGGTTCTGCTAGCTTGACGTAAAACTAGCAGAACTGAAGTTTTCTCGGTCTATAGAAGGGTGCAAAATTAAAAATAGAGTACTGAATAGGTTTTTAATTAGTTTTAAATTAATGTCAAAAAATTTTCCGGAAAATCGACGTGGGTTCTACTTGCTTTACCGAGGTCTATTCTGGTGTATGCGGAATATGCAGTGTGCCAATTTAAAGAGGTACCACCCATAATATTTCTCCACTCCCATGCAAACCCAGATAAAACGCTAAAAGAATTAAATTTCGCTTGTTAGGGGGACACTTCATATCCAATCAATTCGTATCGACCCTGTCAGTGTGTTGACACCAACCACTTACATCTTAAATGGGAAGGGTGATTGAGTGACACCATGTTCTGAAGGTCATTCTATTGCCTTTCACAAATACCGTACACTTGAATTGTTAGTACTCCTCAAATTTTTTATTCTGAATATTTTGTTAATTTACTCATATGTAAACAGTACTTCATCATTTTATGATTAATTGCCACTCTTTTTGCAACTATTCCACTCTAATTTCATTCTCCGCAAGTACAGCCAAAAAGTTCAACTCTATGGCAGTTTTGAAAAGGCAATCAAGTTAACTTTGAAACAAGGAATCTCTCAACCTCCCTTTCCATTTGAGATTTTAGCAGTTGCTGTCATCACGCTCACAAGGTTGAACCAACACCAATTTTATAAAATGTCCCTCAACGAACCATAGTTGCTTTTTTTCTGATTTTGTATTGCGGTGGTACCTTTCCAAATGGAAGCATGATGAATTCCTTTTTCACTCAAATTAATCCTCAATATTCCATGGAGATTCGAACTCGAGTTACATAATATTCATTTATTAATATTCATTTTGGAAAGATGGTGTTAACCATCTTCCAATTATGAATCGAAAATTTATTTTAGGCGAAGGATGTCTGGAATATTATAGAGATCTCAGCTGGATCGTTTGTATTTCATTCTAGCCCTAACACGCCTATCTCTGTATGGCGTGATATAATTTATTCCAAGACCCAGCTGCAAGCATGAAAATTAAGTGATTTATAAACATTGTGTTGAATTATTCAGAACAAATAATTCAATTCTATCTTCATATGGAAAGAATCAGATGTGTTGGGCAATATTTCATACCGGGATGACCTAGCGGAGATAAACAATTTGGTTTCAATTAGTTACGCCCCGATGGCCTCTTGGATTTCTACCAATAGGTTGATTCTAGGGTTTGACGACGAAATGTTGGTACGCATGGAGAAATCAAATAATTTATTTAGTATGTGTTATCTGGCTGTGAAATTGTTACACGCGATTATAATTCCAGTCGTATGTTTGTATGACCGAAATCTTTTTCGTTGAGATACGAATATCAAGAGTAGAATTGCTTATTATTCCTAACTACAATATGGCAATGGTCATCTAGGTGTCAAACAAAAATTGTTGGGAATTCGACAACTCTTCTGTGTGCAAGAATGAAATTTCAAATTTTTTTTGAATGACACTTTCACATCGGATTCTCCATCACCTAGATCATTCTCGGGATATGAATCGGAAAATTAAAGATATTTGAGAAAAACAATAATACCAAGCAGAGCTAGAAAATGAGCGCATAAAGTAACACTTTGAATCAAGAAATTCTATCATGTTAAAAAACAATACTTCTGACATATATTTCACATTATATTTACGCTTGAATCGAAAATTTTCCTACTCAAACTTCCTTTGGCATTTAGGTAACCTTTCTACATATCGATACTCAAGAAGAGAGATTTCATATCTATTAATAATCAATTTAATATCATATGAGCCAACTTTGAACCCTATTTTCCTGAGGCTGAGGTGTATCTTAGATGCACCAAATTCGCAGAATTCCAAATTTCTTTGGCGTTTGTACAACAAAGTGATTACCCTCGATATTTTACAAAGTTGTACTTTTTGCGCAAAAGATGGATCACTTTTTGCACGGTCTTGAAAAAAAAATATATGCATGAATTACAAAGAATGAACTAAATTATTCACTCTATCTTCTCACCTGAATAATATGTGTTGGCTTTAGTAGAAGAATATTCATATATTTTTTCATACTGTTTTGAAAAAACGACAATAGCAAAACTCCCTGATAGTTTTATAACTCGATATAAAAATTTATGAAAATAGTAGTCAGATTTCGTTAAAATTTTGTATGAACATTTTTTCAGTCGTTTCTCAAAGAACCACATTTGATATGATCCTCAGTTCAACTCCAAATCTGCTCTTCAAATATCAAGTCTTCGACTCGAGTGGCCATCGGGCGTATTTCAAATAAATTCTGAAGGAAATAACCTAGATACCCCATATACATTGAGAAGGTTGGAGGCTTTGTTATGAAAGTCAAGTTCATTAATGCGTAGTGATTCCCTAGATATATGCATTAAATTTTTTCTTAATATTTGCCAAAATACAGATACAGCTGAAAAGAAATCTGATACTTGGTTTTGTCTTCTAATTCGAACGATCGCGTGAAAACTCCAATCTTCACGTCAGATATTTTCTAGAATATTTCCATCCAATTCAATGGCCAATGAAATGCATTTCCAGCAATTTCTTTACTCTCTTCAGAAATTTTCGATTCAATATCAATACCATTCTATTCATACTTGGATTCTCTGTTTATTATTCTTTGTCTCCTGACTTCATTCTCTAGAAAAGGCCATTCGGAATGATTTCGTTCGAAATCGAACGACATTTCCTCTTCGCGTTGTTCTTGGAGTCTGGGGAATTTCATAGCTAACAAGATTTAGGTCCGGATAATTGAATCCCGATGTTATAATGCAATTCTGCGAGGCAAAGAGTGCTGGATCGAAAACAAATCAATGGAAGGTTTTCGAAAATACTTTTTCTTTTCGTTCATTTTTATTTTGGCTGGAATTTTTATCCAGACTTCATAAGTCTTTCTATAGAGGGTGAACCTAATGGTTGTACAGGGTTATTCACTCATCTTGGTAACCTAATATATTTCGAAAAAGAACGAATAGTTTTTCATTTTGTTGACGGCATTTTGTCCAAGTTAATAATGATTTGAGATGTGCGTTAAACAAGGAGAAAAAAATTGAGACAGGCGTAACAGCGCTATCAAATGTTTTTCACGAGTTATAAGAACCTTTACATTGTGTCATTCAAAAGATCATTTCATATTTAATTTTTTTTTCGAAAATTATTTTTTTTTTCAATTCTAACCATCAGCGACCTGCAGCGTTTTATGTAAATTCTATCCCACTTTTTTTCTGTTTTGTGACAGTAGGCCTTTCTTTAGAGACATGATTTAGTGTCTTGAATTCAAGTAGGCTTTGTTACAATTTTTTTTCAGGAGTGACAGTATCTTGTTGTCAGTCTTAAAGAACTTTTTGGGTTATCATATCATGCCAGAAAAGGCATTGAAAAGCTTTAAAAATTATGTTTTCGCACGATGAAAAGGTGGGTATGTTTGCAGTTCATGAAGAAGCCAACAAAAATGCAGTAACTGCTCGCTGACTTTACGCAATAAGGTATTTTGAGCAGAACATCCCAGACTGAAAAATATTTTCAAGATTAAAGAAAAATTTACGAAAACATAGAGAAGAATTTATCGCAAGAAAATCCAGGTTGCCACTACGGACTTGAATCTAGTAACTATTATAATTTATTTCGAAAATCAACCAAGGACGTCAATAAGGCGAGCATCAAGACATCAGTTATAGTTCAATTCAAAGAGTTTTGAAAACTAATAAATTTCATGACCATAAAATTCAAAACATGCAATAGCGAATCCATCCACATCAAGCAAAACAGAGAGAACGGCGAAGTCGAAACAATAAAAATATTTTCAACTACTCTTGTTTATGGTTCACCTCGTATCAAGATGTATAGAATATATCAGGTGCCGACACTTTTCTTCCAATATATAGTTTAACAAAAAATGTGGAACATCTACTTATTAATAATATGAAATATGTATAAGGAAGCAATATGAGGTTCATTGAAAGGATACTTACATGAATGGATACAAAATGTCAACAAAACAACGGTGAAAACGGAACGGTAGATTGATATTACTCGTGGATTTTATTGAATAGTTTGGATCTCCTTTCATAGAAATATGGTTTATAAATTTTGCCTGTACCTATTTATGAATATTCAATTTTAAATTTATGAATTTTGTTACATACTTGAGAATATTTCGAAGAAATGTTCAGGTTAAGTATTATTGAAATTGAAATATGAATCTTCACTTGGCTGTTCATGTTGATACGAATTTATCAGACGAATTTCAAACCAGACAAATTCGAGGTATTTTCGAAAACGTATCTGTGGAAGACTCTCTTTTCATGAACTAAATATTGAAATAATGAATACCTCCCATAGTAAACAGGTATTCGAAAATATCAAGTTTCAGACTTGTGTATTCAAGGACGAAGGAAACCTGCATATATATTATCGCCATTCTGACTAATTGAAATTTATATTTGTCAAAATGAATTCATACTCAAAAATTGTTGAAAATAATGTATGGTCCAACTAGAAAAATCAGAAAGAAATTCGGATTTGATAACTTTTGGTATGACAAGTCGGTAACCGTAAATAATTCAGATTTTATATGACAGATTTTCCTATACCGGCATCTATCGGTGAAAACTGAAGTAGTTCAACAATGCCGTATTTTGACAACATTTGGACCTCGTTTTGGACCCAAAATATGTCAAAGAGTGTCCGCACCTTGTATTCTAAGCATCCATCCTCGTATCATAGCACCAGTGAAATCACAGAAATTTGTAACGAATGATTTACGGCATGTTTTTTACCTTTTCTCTCATAGAAACAACAATACTATGGAAATGTTCATAATGTTACTGTGTTTGAAGGGGTGCATGATGCCTAAACGTATTTTCCGCCAGCGGAGGAATAGAGCAATTTTAAGCACGTATTTGAGTTGATTCGTTCTCGCACGATTGGACGAAATGATGAGAATTTCTCATACAATGATATTGTGGAACTGAAAACCGTAGACGAAACAAGGGAGTATTTGTGTTTTACGATCTACAATTCCGTGGCAAAATTAAAGAAATGCCTCTGCACTGTTGCTATTTGATCTTGTCCAGTATGTGCAGCAATCAGAGTATAGTAGCAATAACAACAGTTGATCTATACCCTAAGGCAATCAATGTTCGTTTTGTTTTCAAGGCAAATACACTGGGTGTCATAGTCATCAGGTTCACTCCCAGAAAACCTTCATTTTATATGATATAGGATTGAAGTTTCGGACCTCGATATTGCATATTTTTATAATCGACCATGTTGAGAAAGGAGTGTCTACGACTTCCGCTTTAACCGGAAATGGATGGAAACTTAGATTTTTCTAGTATGAACTGATACTTATTTTTGCGCGCATGTTCTAGGGGGACAACGTGCTATCGTTTTGTCCAAATGTCTGTAATTTTGGATGATTGAGCCGAAAATGGTCTCAATCGACTAGGTTGGACTCACTGATGACGAATCCGGTGTCAAAATCGATTCTGTCCGGCCGGCCGTCCGTCCGGTCGTAGACACAATAACTGTCGACAGAAGCAAGCTAGCAACTTGAAACTTCCAGGATAGGTTGCGCATCAAAATGCCGCGGTTAAGTTTGTTTATGGGCCAAATCGGTCGAACAGTTTCGGAGTTATAGGCACTTGAAGTTTTGAAGTTATTTATTTTTTATTTCAGAAACTACTTGAGCGATTCGATTTAAACCTGGCAGTTAGGTGGAGCATAATAACGCGAAACTTTGTGCCGAAATTCGTCAGGATCATATTGTTAGTAAATTTGAAAAAAAAATGTTTTCGAAATTTTTTTCCAAAAAAATTTTTTTTTCGGAAAATATTCATCATATCAAAAAAAAAATTTACTCACACTTTGAGCTTCATATTGCACAGCAGTGTTCCAAATTTCAGTTCGATACGATCATAAGTTTTGGAGATATCGGGAGAAAATATGTCAAATATCGAGGTTTTCTTCTCGATATCGTTGATTCTTTCGGTATAACTCGAGTAATACTGATTCAGTCCTCATAAAACTTCACAGCTAGTTTTGAGATGCTGAAAGACAACTTTATGCGAAATTTCGTGATAATCGTGTCATTAGAACAATTTGAAAAAAAAAATTCTATGATTTTCTTATCATATCATCCTCATTAAATTCTGTATGAAACTTCGAACTGTTATTTTTCGATGAAGTACTGGATTTCAATTCGATTTGATCTGCATTTTTGGAAATATTGGAAAAAGAAAATTTTGATTTGGTATATCTACGGAATCATTGGGTGGATTTTACCCATTCACGAATTCGGCCTTCGTAATTAAGGTCCAAACCTTCTCTACAAATATCGAGTTTCTAAGTTGTTTCTTTCGGAAGTTATCGTGTTTACGCAGTCGGCCGTTAGGCTGACCGTATACATATATAAACGTATACGTATATATATAATACAGATTTGATCGAATTGAAATCCAGTCATTTATCAGTAAAAATTTCAAAAAGCACTGCCGTGAAGGCAGCAGCTTTTGCGTGCATGTTCAAATTCGTTGCTGAAGCGGTCATCTACATTGAACATGCGCGCAAAAGTTGCTGCCTTCACGGCAATTCTTTTTGAAATTTTTGCATATTCGAATTAAACGTTGAAAACTAAGTTGAATGTAGTCAACACAAAAATAAATGGGGAAAAAAAATTGTAATGAGAACATTTTTTTTTTCGTTTTTGACGTCAGATCGATTGGAGTTCTTGATTTATTAATTCTCAAATTTTTCAACCCCAAATCAACCATTCGGGCTGAAATTGTAGGTATTATATTTCACGCTCTCGCGAGGGGTGAGTCTTATGCTCTAACTTGAATTACACTACGTCTAGGTTGATGAATTCATACTAACCCGATCATACATTTATTGGATAGAAAAATCATTTCAGTAATTTTAGAACTATATTTCGGTGACAGGGGGTGAAAATCGAATGTAGAAAAAAATTACCTCTTTGATATTGCTCTATGGTTGGAAAATAAATGAAATTGTTTCTCCATCCAGATACTATATGATCCGAGAATAGGCGTGCGAATTTCTTGAAACTAAACTCAGAATAATTATAATGAGCAATAATGGTTCACCCTTTGCATGGGACTAGAATAGAATATGTGTAACTTTTGCCTAAGATAACAATTTCTGAAGTGAATGAGTATAATTGTGTGGTAATAACTTAAAAAATTTACATATCAAGCATATAAATTGAGCACGAGTCAAAAACAAGCGAAAAGTCTCTTCGTTGAAAATTTTTTCTCAATTTTCTTGTAGACCGTATTCCACACAAAATTCAACGCAGAATTCGAATATGCAACATAGTTCATAAATGAAAATCGAAAGTAAAGCTCACCTCTGGATGAACACGAAGTCATAGACACATTACTTAATTCAGACTATGGGAAACCATCTCTAGTATCAATTTGGAAAATTTCAATCCGATATCTTGAAAAATGTGAAAATTTTCAAGGATGAATCTGATTCTTGTGACACCCGTGGAAAATAAGGAGTCAGATATCACAACTGAAACGAGTAATTAAAATTGTAGTCACAATCCTGTGTCAACTGCCTTACATATTTATGAAAGCTCATGGAACACAAACTGCATTATAAATGTGTACTTGTTTCGAGGGAACTAGTGAAAACCAAAGCATTGAATGTATTGAAATATCGGAAAACAAAATCCGCAGCCTGAGAGTACGCTTGTAAATTAGCAATTAGACAAGTTTTGTGGCACAAAATATATCATAGGATTAAACTAAAATTTCAAGAGTACTATTCAATTTTCTGACAATTGTTCTTTGTACCTATACAGCACGTTAAGTTGGAATGAATTCAGTGAATCGAGCAAAGTCCCTTTGTTATGAATATGCTAGGACTTGTCAATTAGTGTTTCAAATTGTGACCTTTACAAGGTAAGAAAGTTTATGCAGTGTCTTCGAGTTTAGAATTTAAAACTTCAGAGACAATTTTCTTCAAGGCCGACTTTTGTATGACTCTTTTAAAATTTGAGCATTTCTTGTATTTGAATTGATATCAGACACATCAGAAAAGTTGGCAAGTGTAATTGACAACTGGGCCGAGAACCAATGGATATATTGTCAAGTTTTGCAAAATGGCGTAGAAGCCATTTACTAATACGGTGAGCATAAATTAGGTTTTCCTTCTGAAATGACTAAAATATTATAATTAAGACGCATGTGTTATCTCAAATATATTCTTCATGATCGGCCCTGAAATAAATTCTGTTGCCATTCAAAAATAGCTTTTGACGTTATATACCAAATTTGGGATCCGCTGTATAACATTTTCTCCCGTATTTCTGACGAAAGATCTGTCTTGAATTGAAAGAATTTATTTCAAGAAATTCACATAGAAACTATAAATTTGTCCAATTTTATTATGAGAAAAAACTACAGCTTTTTTGAGAATATAATTTCTTTAGTATGAAAAAGAAACGCATTGATTTTCGGAATCTAATACAAAACTGAGATTTGTTACGAAGAAACGATATAAACTACTAACTGCTGATGATTTTGGAGTGATATAGTATAAACCATCAGCAATTTGGGAAGAACATTGTGGTACTTATTATTTATGGTGAATCATTGAACGAATCCACAGAGTAGCCGGCAAATGCAAATAATTTATTCATATGAGTTTGTTCTGCTGAGAGTAACACCAGAAAATATAGGAGACAAGCCACATAAATCATCAGCTTACAAAGGAGATAATTAGTGTTTATAAATTATTCAGATATGTTAACGTACTGGAGATATCAGTTGTCATGTTGTAGCTATGCCCTCTTGAGCTAACAAACTTTTTATATGATATGGCAAAGATGAAAGCTTCCACAAAATGACAGGTAATCTATGGTAATATTTCAATGAGGCTTTAGCGTAGGCCATCCTATTCTCGTAGTGATAGGTTTGTCTTTATCAACAAAATAATGATATATACAGGGTGAGTCTTTAAGTTGAATATCAATTCATTCCTCTCATCTTGTTTTATTCACCAATTTCCCAGAATCAGCCCCGCATTGAAGATACAGGCTGTTGAAATTCACAAAAAAATTAGTCTTCAGTCTTCTTTTATAGCTTTGACATGGTTTCTCTGAATTCAATGAGTTTTGGTGCAATGTTTTTTTTAACTATGACATGAATTCTGAAGTAATTAATTTCATCTTACTCCGAACGATTTTTGGTTATACGAACGATTTCTAAGACTGTGAGGAATTCGTATGAAAACTGCCAAAAAGGTTCATCCTAGGTCATTATAAGAATCCTCAATCATTTTAAAATACTTTACTTATCCTTATTATTTCTTTAGAACGAATCGTTCTCGAGATATTCAACGTTGAATATCATAAAATTTGACAAAAAATCGAGAAATAACCCTATATATGTGGATCCACTCCTGAGCTGGTGAAGGCCGTGAATTAAGCTTCGCCTACGTTATTTGGAAAACAGAAAACACATAAATATGTATCTATTTCAGCAGGTCCAATTATTTGTTTTATGCTATTTCGTAATCTGACCACAGACGTAGTCCATGTCTATGGACCAGACTTTCCCTGAAATTTCAGAGTTCATTTAACGTTTTTAGGTAAGTTGAGTAATTTCATATGATTCATTCATAAATTCGATGGAGATTAGGATAATTAACTGGATATTGCACAAACGTCAAGTGAAAGATTAGTATTTCAATTGTTTAGTGTACTGAGATATTTATCCACAATAATACCGCGAAAAGTGCCAATTCATAAAAATAAGGTTTATTTTTGTTAATACCTACAAAATGGCGAATGCTTCATATTCGTTCAACGTTTATCTTTGAACGTGCTTGTTCTGGGAAACTGCGCTCAGTCGTTCCGCCCAAATGTATGTTATTTCCGAATTTTAGGCGAAAAATATTCTCAACCTACTGATGAAGAATCCGTAGTTAAATTGACTTCTATCCGGCCGTCCGAGTATGCTCTTACTCTCGAAGTTAAACACATAGACTCTTGATGCTTTCAGGTTGGTAAAAGAGTTGAATATCTTGGCTTAGTTCATGTTTTCCTAATCATAACAATCTGAAAATCCTCAATATCTCTGAAAGCGTAGATGCTTTCAGAATGAATAGGTTATAGTTGAAAAATACTGATGCACAGCTTAGTGCGAAATTTTGTGTGGATCTAAGGGTTAGAGAAGTTTCAAAAAATCATTATTCAGGAATTCACCAAATTTTTGTTGAATGATTTTTTTTCTCGGAGACCGAAGATCGTATTCCACTTCTATTTGACACACATCTTGAAATAAATTGGGATACAATTTGTCAAATTTCGATAGTTGAGATTTCTTGAGGTTTTTATCCCCAATATCTCAAGAACTACTGACGCAACCGGATTGAAACTTTCAAAGTAGTTCTAGAATATCGACGTGCTACTCGAGCTTAAGAGAACTTATTATGAAAAATGTGAAAATGTGTTGAAATCATTCTGAATTTCTCTTGAAAAAAACTGCTTTTCGTGGAACTCTCTCTCAGATACCAATGGAAATTCACAGAAACCTTCATGTCGATATTAAACGAGAGTTTCTCAAATTCCAGTTTCAGTCGATGGAATTACGCCCTACTACTAACACGATTTATATCAAAAGAAATATCGATACTTATTATCAATAACAGTTTTTAGTAGTTTCGTTACAGATATTATTGGGAAATGAAACACGAAAATTGTAAAATATTCTAGAGATATCTTTTAATCTTCTGACTTCGAAGGCCCTATTTGTGAATGCGTTGAATTCATCTTATGATTTTAGATGTCAATATACCCATTCCAAATTTCCGAATAATTTTTAAAATACATATTTGATCGTGATTAGATATAGATCCCAATTGCAAAAAGACAGCATGAAGGTTTATTCCGAGTTAGGATATAAGAATATTATTTACTCTTGGCTGAACACTACATATATTCACTTTTGAAAGAATAATTCAAACAGTTAAAGATTCAAAAATATATCATTCAATGATTCCTTTCAGATAGGTTCAACAGTGATTTTTGTGTTCTCTTACGGTATTACATTTCATCAAGCATGTATTTTACCATACTGTTTCAAATTCTTTTTGTATGGATTTTCATACAAAGTTCATTCATGAGAATCTTATAACCAGCAAATTGTAAGCCACCCAGCCTTGTCTGTATAGATTTCTGACCTCCAGCTCCTATATGAATTTTGAAAAATCAAGCCAACACTGCTGAATTTACATCAGTGCTTTCCTCTAAATCCCCAAAGAAGTAAAAGCAAACGCAGGCAGGCATGCAACACAATGGCCCTCATCATGAAATTCTGTAATATTCTCGGATACAATGGAATCTGCATGCTCGAGAGTCGCTAGCTTTTGTATTATTAGACTTATCCGTCATTATTGCTTTATATATATTAGGTATTTGAATTAATGTCGAATTGATTTCACATCCCTTCTAGGTTTCTCAGTATTCTAATGATATTACAAGAGCTGCTCACTGTGGTGGAGGATATGCGAACTAGTTTGATTGAGAAATTCTGCACATCCATGGCAGCTTGAACTTAAATTGAAGATTATGTTCTGTGGTAATGGTATATTCGACGTTAATAAATCTATTCCGATTCGAAGGAATGGAATTAGATACATACTCCTCTGATGATGATCAGTTGCAGTGATGAATTCTCTTTCATTGAGTATAGTTATTAGTTTCGGTGTCGTGGATTAGCAAATTTTATAGTAATATTTTTCTATATTATACAGGGTCTCGCAACAGTGACGCGGTGTTCCATATCTCTAGTTTGGAAACAGATGGAAATCTGGTTTTTTATGATGTTAACTTATTGCTCGAACTCAACAAATCAAAAATGTTTTCGGTAATACAAGTTATTCCATTTCTTCTGGCCGGGTCACAAATGTGTTTTTTTTATAGCAACCTGTATTTTTCATTACATTTTCGACAACAATTAAATACAGATTTTTCTGTATAACCTTTACATAATATCTTTCGATATTGATTTGATATCTTACGATATACTTTTATGTCATTGAAGACGTAGTACGTCGAAGACATAAAAGTATAATATATCGTAAGATATCAAATCAATATCGGAAGATATTATGTAAAGGTTATACAGAAAAATCTGTATTTAATTGTTGTTTCAATAGCCTTCAACAAGTAGACTTTTTTGAATTTAATATTACTTTTTCGGTTTCTACATGAAAAATAAAATACATTTCACACATTACTTTACTCCGAAAATATCGAAGGTTTTCGAGATATTCTGTCTGACATGTCTTTCTCTCCTATATTCGTTACTCAGAGTATTTGAAATTATAGAGTTGTGCCAAGTTTCAAGGAGATTTATTCCTGGTCATTCATTGGTTACTCTCTCAAACGGTATATCTTAAATCGAACTGGATATGCCACATATTGGAAATAGAAATGAGCAGAATTTTTCTCATTTCAAATAGAACATCCTATATTTTATCGATCCATTAGGAGCACCAACAAAACCTCTGCAAATGTCCTCTAGTAGTTCTTATGGTTAAGTTCACTAGTTTCACTTTGAACAGCTCATTCCATGAAAAATGGCAATTATTCACATTTCTTCGCTATGATTTCGTTCAACGACTTGATATCGAATTCAGTTAATTCCATGAAGGTTTTATTCATTTTTATTTATTATGATTGTCACATTACGATATACTTTTATTGCCTTCGACGTACCACTTCTTGATTGACAAATTTAATTGTTATATCAACTGGCATGTAATGATTGAAGTCAAAAACGTAAGAAAACATAATAAAAAAACCTGAAAATAATACAAGACACAGTGTTTCATCTTTTATCTTTCGATTTAGAATCATCAGTAGCATCTATTCTATATTATATGTCAAAATCTTACTACATGTATCTGCCCACACTCGATCACAAACGAACTAAGATTGTACAGAATTATTGGCAAGCCTGTTAAATGCATGGACAGAGGACAATTTTGACAACAACTTCATCTTTTCTTTTTCTTCGAAAAAACATTCGAATTTTTTTTTGAATTGTTCTAATGATGCGATCATCACAAAATTCTGCACAAAGTTGTCCATCAGCATTTTCAAACCAGCTGCCTAAGTAAATGTAGATTGAATAAGTATTGTTTGAGTTTTTTCGGAAAAAGCAATGATATCGAGGAAAACAAACCATGAAATTTGACATATTTTTTTCCAATATTTTCGAAAACCTAACCAGATAGAATTGAAATTCGGTACACTGATGTGAAATATATGTCTCGAGCTAAAAAATATTTCTTGGAATATGGAGTTTTTCTAAAAAAAAATTTGAAAATTGATTTTTTTCAACTCATCTGCAGTGATCTCAACAAAATTTCGCGAGAGATTGGGCGTCATTCGGCTCCAACTACCTGCCACGTTTCAATGTACTCACTGCAGTCATTCCTGAAATATCAAGAAATAATCTCAAAATTTCAAATCGCTATGATGAAACCATTGGACTCATTAATGAACTCGACCTTCACATTTTGGAATGCAACATATCCTGAAAGTTTCAAGTCCATAGTGTTTTCCGTACGCCGTAATTGTGCATACAGCAGGCTAGCCGTGCTGGAAGGAATCACTTTTGACAACCGGATTCATCATCAGTGAGTCCCACCTAGTCGTTTGAGATCATTCGCGGCTCAAAATTCTAAAATAACATATATTTGGATAAAACGATAGCGGGCTGTTTCTCTAGAAAATGCGCACAAAAAGCTTTGTTTACTGCTGTGATATATCAGAATATTTAACTAATTTTTGTTTTGTTTCCGCAAACATTCTATACTGCTTAAGGATTCGACAAAATTCCTGGAAGTAAATATTTGAACATATGTTGCAGCATATTAATGTTATGTTATGTAGGTATATTATATTAGGATCATCCACAAAAATTGTCGTTCTGAAACAAAAAACTTACAACGCAGACCATTCATATCAAAAACACGCAAGTGCTGAAAACTTTCTGTTATCATTTTCGTGGTTTCCTGCTGGTTTGTGATCTGGTTTCCCATGAATTTGGATTACTTTAACCGGAGAAAGTATTTCGGTAATATCCAGAAAATCAAATTGAAATGGTGTACTATAGTGACATGAATACACTCATTGACAACATTATTCGAACAAATTATTTCCTAGTCCCGCTCTGCACTATTTCGGTATGGTTCATTGGAACAGTTTGATATCCTGAAAATACGATACCTGCCAAATTTAAATCAAATACGTAAAATGGTTCAAGAGTTATAGCCATCTTAAGTATCTGCAGCATCACCGTGTACCTCAGAAACGAATAGCCTGAGCCCATTTTCAATTTATGTGCAATTTAAGGTCCCATCTATTCAGCATTAAACGATGTACAGTTACTAGTGGACCACCCTGTATTTAGCAGCCCAAGGCATAACAATATGATTATCATGAAATGAAGGAGACCTTCAATCTAGAATCATTTCCCACACGAAGTTTGAGTGAAATACCATAATAACTAGAATCCTTCCTCTTCTCCGTAATCCGGATCTGGAAATTCCACACCGCTATCCCGAAACCTTCCTTGATCCTAACTCGGGAAAGCCGCGAACACCGAAACTCACTACAAGGGCCGTTTTTGCAGTTATAAATTCACATTAGTGAAACTTTAAGAGGTTTCGGGTTGTGTCACATGTACAAAAAAGCAATCAATAATTCACCGACGATGGAGACTCGAGAATTTTGCATTTCTAGACCGGAAATATTCAAGAATATCTGAACACACTTTTTCGAGCATGTTTCGACCCAGTTGTGGAGCGGAAAACTTTTGTTCAGAAAGGAAAACGATCAAATATTTGTTATCTCTTGAAATATTTCAACTAGAAGATTGTTGAAAATTAAAAAGTGTGCTTGAAATCATGAATTATTCAGAATAAAGAACTGAATCTCAGTCGTGATTTATTGATTGGTTACTTTGGATTTGATCGTTTCGGTCTTCACTTGAAGGAAATTCATCATTTATTCGAAAAACTGAGCAAATAGCGAAAACTAAAGTTGCTTTCTCTCTCTTTTTGTTCTTTACTATTGTAGAAAAGTAAAATCAGTCCAATCAAATCAAATATTTGATTTTTGTACGTCAGAAGAACACATATATTATATATAATGGAAATTAAATTCAGAGAATTGAAGTAAAATAATAACAGAACATAATACACAGACAAAAAATTTTTTGAACTATTTATACTATTATAATTTTTTTTCTGAGACAAAGAAGGAAAGCTTCATGAGTTATATAAATATATGTAAAATACTTTCTTGTATTTCAAGGAAGAAAAGATATGTTTATATTCATTTATGTTGACCTAGAAATAAAGTTAAATGAGTCCCATAAATGCGAAAAATCCCAGAACTATATCGAAAGACATTGAATTAATGATAGAGCAACGATTATTTACTACGAACATAAATATCCTGTATATCCTTTAACGTAACAGGTTAAGTATATCGATTCATACCAAGTTTTCTCCTCATCCACTTCGAAGATCTGAATTTTACTCTGAAACACCCTGTAGTTTGAGACCACTTCCGGCTCCCAATTCGAAAATTTCTGACATTCTGATGAAATTATATTGCTCTAGTTCCATATGAGCAGATGCATCAGAAATTCTGGAGAAGCACCGAGGTGAAGTCAGCAGCTTTTGCGCTTATGTTCATATCGTTGCAGAAGTGGTCATCTCTTACGTATGGAACCCACAAAAGGCACCTTTACTCCATGATGGAAAAATTTGGGAATGTTTTAATCATATTTTCCTCACGAAATCCTGAATGAACCTTTATTTTCGAATCAAGAACTGGATTTCAATTCTATCCAATCTGCATTTTTAAGTATTGGGAAAATTAAATTTTGGGTGAGTACGAGTATATCTGCGGAATCATTGGGTGGATTTTACCCATTCATGGATTAGATCGTAATTAAGCCTCAAACCTACTCTGACATTATCGAGATTCCAAGTAGAGTCTTTTGGAAGTACCTAAGTGTCCTTGTAGTCATCCTCAAGGCTGACTGTTAACACAATAACTTCTGAAAGAGAGTAAATATTTGTAGAGTAGGTTTTGATCTCAATTATGGGTATAATTCATCCAATATTTCAGTAGATATCCCCAACAAAATTTTATTTTCGCAATATTAAAAAAAAATACTTTTGTCGAATTGAGATCCAACACTTGATTGAAAATGAAAGCTTGGAACATACAGAGTTTTGTGAGGAATTCAGAAGATTGCAGAATATTTGATAGTTGTTTTTAGAATGATTCTAGAGACACACGAAATTCAAGAAATCACAAAAATTTACACTGTGTTGTTCATCAGTATTCCCAAACTAGTCGCAAAGTAACATCATGATTGAGTTAGAATTTTTCGAGTTATTCCGGATGAAGCAACGATAATGGGAAAAAAATATTAAAATCTTATCAAACTGAAATTTGGGGCAATGCTGAGAATTACACAGTTAAAGTTTGGGCCAAATTTTGTTTCAAATATGATGGATAGTTTCCGAAAAAAAATCACAAATTTTTATCAAACGATGTCAACAAAATTATTCGAGAAGTTACAGGTCGTTATCAACTGGTACATGAACAAGGTGATCATTCATCTCAATCATCGTTGGCTCCCCAAAGTTTTCCAATAGATTCGATACAATTGCAGAATTACCCAAACAATATTGGATTCCATTTCAGTTCAAGGGATGAAATAACTGGCTTTAACTACTTGTAAATCTTCTGATTTCAAAATTGGAAAATCGAGTAAGTAATTTCCTTATCGCAAATGCGTCCCAGGCTGCGAACTACCGCAATGTATGCTTCACCGAATACCGAATCAAGAGATTTATTGGCAAAATTAAATGTGTGCCACGGAACATTCGATGCCATATATCTGGAATAAAATACGGGTCTTTCAATACAAATGCAGACCCCGGAGGATCGGATATATGTTGGAAAATAAAATAGTCAATTGTAAATTAAAAACAAACAAGTTAGAGAATGGTCAATTATATTCCAGTAGTCCAGTTATACTCTTAATTCGTTTACTTTGTTCATTGTTCCGAATGTTACCATTAGCCAGCAATTTATGTAATTTTTTGGTTCCCTTGGCTGTTCATTTCAATTAATATACGAGTATACTGAACAAATGTGCTTAGGAATAACTAATATGTACAATGACATTCATACTTTTCCGTTTCTCAGCAATCGATGGCACAAAGAGCTTAGTATAGATTGTTGAGCGGAACCACATTGAGAAAAAAAAAACCATTCCATCCCAACTTGCATCGCGATGTAATGAAATTCTGGAAACGCACTCAATTGAAGCCAGGAATTTGCAGAAGCATGTTCAATATGGAAGCCATTTTCTGACGAAATTTTGTATGAACCTACCTGTCTTGATTTTTGAGAACTTGGTTCCAATTCGATGACACCTGTATTTTTGGAAATAATGTAAAAACGCTGCAAATTTTACACAAAGGTTTATTATTTTCCCAGCTTAATGTGCAAATTCTTCAGCGATATTTATCACACTTTCATCGTCAAGAGTACCAAGCGTGAGAAGTTTGACAGTGGAATAAAAAAAATTCAAGATTTCCCGCCAATATCGGCTAGCTAATATTATAGTGGGATTCAAGTTTTTCTGAAGAAAATTCGGAAATGCGAGCAGCCGTATCAAGCCTGTTGCATTTCGGAATATTCATTCAGAAAACTGCGATATTGGCGAGCAATCTCGTAATCTGTTTAACTTCATTTCTCATTTCAATTCATTGCTGGCTGTAAAAATTGAAGCTTTCTGAAATTGAATTATAGAACTAAAACAGGTGGATCATCGGCTTCTACCTTAGTCTAAGGCTCCTACTCTTAGTATTAGATTCTCTACAATTGATGAGATTTTCAGTTTGTTATTGATTTTTCTTGCATATAGCCTCCAATTTGTTTTATCATATACATGCTTATTATCTTTAATATTCACCGTTATTTCAAAGTCTCAGTTTGAAAAATATTGGATTTCGATTGAAAGCATAAGTAACAGATATCCACATGTTGAAGATAATTGTACTACGCAAACCAAAATTGATGAAAACCGATCAACTGAATTTTTTGGAAATCTTCATTATTTTAGATTACGCTACTCAATTCGCATTCTGCATGTAAAAGTGTTATTCAGTTATACAAGAGTAATTATTGAGATTTCAATGTTTCAAATGAATTCTTTTCATGGGATTGGTTTTTGTGTTGGGGAAAAGCAATGATTTATGATGAATATATAAGTTCCATTTTAGATATAAATGAGAATCATAAAGAAATCTAATCCCACCCCGTAATCCGCTGGGGACTTTCTATAAATAATAATTTTATCCGATTTTTAGTAGTTATGTATCAGATATTGGGAGAGAAAACCCAAAAATATTTAGTTTGAATTACTTACGATTATGAAATTGTCAAGAATATCGATGGGGCACTCGCACATTGCGTTTATAAAATAATAAACGGATCCATTCAAATTTCCTCGATATGTGTTGAAAACTAGGTGATCAATTTCTTCATCTTCTTTTAGGTATATGATTCTGAATGAAAAAATAACCGATTATTCCACTGAATTCCATTATAAGAAACAAATGCGATGATTCATTTTCGGGATTAGTGGAAATTGGCAGCATGTTTCTTTATAACTCAGGGACCACTATTTGGAAATCATACGGGTGAAAATTTTTAGGTTGAGCTATGCAACAGTAATCAACATTCAGAGTCTCATGAAAATTCGGTGGTAAGTTTTCGACAAATAATTTTCATTCCCTCTAACCCCAATTTCGAGGGACGGCGGGCGGACGGATTTTTTTTTATTAGTTCATTCAAATCTACATACTTCGAACTTAAACTGTGCAATTTTCAGGGGGGTTATTTATTTTTTTTTGTCGACCACTAAGGTTCGATATTTGATTTTATCAAAGAATAAACCAAAATAAAATTTCGATTTGCTAATTCCATATGGAATTCTTTTGCGGATTCGAACCAGTTACGAATTAGAACTCTGAAATTAAGTTTCCAACCTTTTATTCTAATATCGAATGTCGCAGTAATTAGCAGAGGAAATGTAAACGGGGTACCATACATTTTTACGTATGATACAAAAGTACAGATAAAAACCTCAGGAAAAACTCTGTCTCCCGTGTAAGTGTAATGAAATTGTTGTTTTTTATTGAAGGGCTTCTTTTTCATCGACAAAATTTCTTTTTTCCTATGCGATGCAGGTTGAAATCTGAACACCTGAAAACAAAAAAGGAGATGAAAAAAACTAATATGATCTAGTAAATGATTTAGTACTCATTAAATTAATTTGAAGTCCACGATCCATCTCAAAAAAAAATCAGACACCGAATGAATCGTCTCGAAACCATCGTAAAATTTATATATTGGACAACTATTAACTAAATGTTCTATTGTTTCCCCTTCTTCCCCGCACTCGCACCTTGGACTTTCGACCGAATTCCATCTGAAGAGGAAACCATTACAGCTACCATGACCAGTTCTAAGTCGATTCAAAATGCACCAAATTTTCCTAGGAAGATTGAAACCATGAACTTTTTCTGAAGGATCGCTGATCAAACCTTTGTTGAAAATATTACACGAATTCCATTCCGAACGCCAAACTTCTTTGTCACTTTTATTGGTGTAAAGAAAATCGTTAATCCATGAAGGTGTACGAGATTTCAATCCAGCAATTTTAGAATCCGGAATATAAGACATGATTGGAAATAAATTCGGAAAGAAATGATATTTATCCCAAAACTTTATCACTGCAACCTGTCTACGAATATGGAGCGGTACAATATTTGAGAGAACTGGTAACCACTTGAAAGGTGTAGATCTTATGGTCCCACTTATGATTCTGATAGCAACATTAAGCTGTACATCTATTTTACTAACATGAGCACTATTAAACCAAACCGAACAACAATATTCAGTAGCAGAAAAAACCAAAGTCAAAGCTGCGGTACGAAGAGTTGTAGGGTCAGCCCCCCATGAAGAACCAGCTAGTTTTTGAAGAATATTATTCCTAGATTTCAGCTTCATGCGTAAGTTCTCCAAATGGGCGTTGAAATTTAAGGAAGTATCTAATTTCACTCCAAGATATTTAGGAGTGAAATTATGTTTCAGAGCGGCATTATTGAAAGTATTAGTTTTTAACTTCTGTTGATTATTCAAATGAAAACAAGAGACTTTTGTTTTATTAGAATTTGGACATAAACGTCACTCAACGAAATAATTCTTCGAACTTTCTAAATCAGTATTTAGAGTATTTTCAATGACCTTGTCATTGCAGTACACGACGGCCAATGTCGCGAAAGACAGGCCATCATCTCGATAGGCAAGAATTCTGCCCCGCTCAAAATCTCTAATTTTGTTGTCTTCAAACTCGAGGCATTTCATCATGCTCAACTATGGTCTGCAAGTCGACTGCCGGGCAAGAACTGAAAATACCTGTATCAATCATGTTTCATGAACCACTTTCTTCACAAGAGAAATGACAAAAAACACTTTGTTTATGCAAACTGAGAATTTGTTACCGTCATCATAGCGAACTTTAAATATTGCCTACCTGTAGACAAAATGAAGTCCAAAAAGTTATTTCTCTGGATGTAAATCTTCTGATGTCACTGAGTATATAAACTGGAAGTAGAAGTTCACCCTGGCATGAAGTAGCTGAGTTCATTTCTTGTTTTGAAAACTGTCTGCAATCGTTCTAGTTGATATTTTGGACCCCCTTCGATATTTCGGAATATTGAACATATATGAGCTCTATTCGTTTCCAGCAGATCAAATATTTATATTCGTAAAATAGAGCCCCGAAGGATGTATGAAGATCAGCGGCATTCGATATTAGAGGTGCATTTCGTCGAAGTCTCGAATAATATTTACCCAGAACTAGAGATGCATCATAGCTGGCTATTGAAATTGTGGCTTTTATTCGAGTGCTTGGCATTCAGAATTCCTCTTGCAGTGGAGATATAACATTTGATAAAGTCCGTATATGGAGTTTGAAATTTAAGAGCACCCCTGTGAGATTAACTCATATTGCATTACCCTGCATTGTAAAAAAAATAATTCATACATCCACATAATGAAATAATTTTTATAATGGTTGGGAAAATGAGAGTGATCACCAGTAATTACATTAAACAAACCATCAGACACTTGCTTCCAAATTATAGAAAAAACAGTTCTGAGGAGAAATGAGGTGCGTGATGTAGTCGTTTCGTTCATGTTCTAGTTAATTGCACTATTTTCTAACACAAAGATCTTTGCTTATGAACCTCCAAATTTGTAAATACAAACTCATTTCCGTAACGACAGTGTCTGGATTTGGTATCAGATTCTAAAAGAGAACATTTTAAACTATCTCAATAGTAGGGGTTGGAATTTCTGAAAGAATAAAATTTTGAATGAGTAAATATAAATATGATATACAGTGAGCGTCAAAATTATGGGACAAATTCATTTTCTCAAAAGAAAAATATTTGGCAACAAAGTCATGAAACAGATCATTTTTTGTTTCACTTTTACCAAATTTATTCCAGAAGGATTTTTGTTGCACCCTGTGCCATCCCCATCAACCCTCTTAATTTTTTGAATAGGAGAAGTGGGTCAAGTGTTACTTTTTCGGCGAGGTCTTTGTACCTTATTTACAGGCGTGTAGAAATTTTCGGGAAATTTTTTTTTGTTTGAAATATTAGTTACTTCAAAGAGGGTTTCAGTATGTGCACTTTGTCGTGGCTCATTTACTTTGAGACGATGGTACTTGATGAAATTTGTCACCGAATGAAAGTCGACCATTACAGTTTTGTTCATGCACAACTTTCAACCCCTTCGAACCCTTTAATGGAGAAGAATAAATTTTTATTTGAGGGGGTTGAAAGGGGTTGAAAGTTGTGCATGAACAAAACTGTAATGGCCGACTTTCATTCGGTGACAAATTTTATCAAGTAAAATCGTCTCAAAGTAAATGAGCCGTGACAAAGTGCACATACTGAAAACCTCTTTCAACTAACTAATTTTTCAAAAAAAAAAAAATTTTTTCTTTTCTGTGAAGAAGATACAAATACCTCGCCGAAAAAGTGCCACATGACCAACTTTCCCTATTCAAAACATTTAGAGGGTTGATGGATGCACATACTGAAAACCTCTTTGAAGTAACTAATTTTTCAGAAAAAAAAAATTTTTTCTTGAAAACTTCTGCACGCTTGTAAAGAATATACAAAGACCTTGCCAAAAAAGCACCACATGACCTACTTTCCTTATTCAAAAAATTCAAAGGGTTGATGGGAATGCAACAAAAATTCTTTAAAAATGCATATAAATTTGGTAAAAGTGAAACAAAAATTGGCCTGTTTCATGATTTTGTTGCCAAATATTTTTCTTCTGAGAAAATGAATTTGTTCCATAATTTTCACGTGCACTGTATATAAATGAATGAATAAGCGAATTAAATATATTCACGAATTTGTTTTTCAGAATTAAGCCTCATACTTGAAATAGGAATATCGAGTCTAGAAGATGTCCCTTTTGAATGGCTTTTAGTTTATAAGCGGCATATTTGCCGATGGTTGACAAAACTACCCTGAAACATCACAGTTTGCTTTCTTTATCGTTTGTTTTGTTCCTGTATTGTTCATTAGGTAATTTGTTATGCGAGAAACTGCCCTTGACAAATAGTTTGATACTCTAATCCGTATGGCCGTTTTTCATGAAAAAAACAATTCTTTTTAATTTTTAATAGTTCTGTTTCAGATACTAGGAGTGAAAACACATAAAAAACCTACAAAATGATGCGAAATCTTCCCAAAATAAGCTTTAATCGATAATTAATTGGATGGATATTACTCATTCATTTGTGATTTAGCTTCAAATTCACTCTGAAATATCGAACATATAAGCTGTTTCTTTGAAAAGTTATAATATATACTAATAATTTTTTTCCAATCCCATTACCTCCAAGAATACAGATCCAATCGAATTGAAATCTTCTTTTTGAATAATCATTAATGGCTCGAAGCTTCATACGAATTTTTTAATGCTATCTGCTCTCCTAGAATGATAGCTTTTCATCCTCCAAAAATATTGTGAAAAAAAAGCACTCTCAATTACCCTGTGAAACTTCCGGTACAAATTAGACCTCATAAATATGCAATTTTCATAAAACTACTATTTTTCAGAATTTTTCAGAATTTTTCAGTTTTTTCTTCCAGTACCTGAAGATAAATCATTTAAAATCAAAACAGAGTTATTATTTATAGATCCCACACCCGGAAATCCTCCCAATATATAATTTAAACGATATTCGATTAATATCCAATGAAAAATGGGGAGTCAATATTGAAACCTATCAAAATGAATAGCAATAAAAAAAACTACAATGCCGAAAATGGCATGCTCATATATTTTATGTTTTCCATCAAATAAAAAATATCGAAATCTGCCAGACGAACCTACCACAGGAATCCTTCGAATTTTTCGACAGGAATAATATAATTCTTGATATAACAGATCCAAATGTATGGATACTTTTTATCCTCGCCGTAAAAAATAGCACACTGATAAATTGAATTTTGGCCATATTTGTCGCCGTCACGTGAAGAATTCATTTCGTATCAGTATTTTCTTTATTCAATTTCACCATCTGTCTACGAATCTTATTGGATCGGTGTGTATCGGAGTGTTCATAATCGAAACAGTCGCTTACGGATTGTGAGAGAAGTTTTTCTACAGAAATGCAGGAATTATGGAAGTAATATGAATCTTAATTGAATACGGTGTATTCGAATGTCTTTTATATTTCCAACACTTTTTCAGATTTTATTCCCTTACGGACTCAACTCAATATTTTCGTGCAACCTGTCTATAATATAACTTGAGATCACTTCAAGAAGATTCGCAAATTCCATTGAATTTGAATATCACTGTTTTGAAACAATGAAAAAAAAATTAAATCCTACCAGGTGTATATTTAAGTGAAAGCATAAGTTCCGACGAGTTATTTCACAAATATTATATATTTAATTTCGATTTTTTGAACTTTCCGTTCTCAGTCCTTCCTCAGCTTGCCTGAATATATCTTTTAATGATGAAATAATATTGGAAACTTTTCTATTCATTATTCATATTTTTGAGCGCAAGTTCTGGGAAACAGCATGCAATCGTTTCAACCAAATGTCTGTTATTTTCGATTTTTTTCGGAAAACATCGAGTCGGCCTGGTCGCCCTGCTGGCGGTAGAAAAAATTACGGGCGTAAAGAAAATGTCGTCAGCTTGAAACTTTGAGGTTTCGTTGAGGGCGTAAATCTTCCAAATGGATTTGGAGTTGTATAGTCATTTGAAATTTTGAGTTTATTGTCCTTATATTGCACTAAATAACATAAGCCACGGCAGTTGATTGAAGCTTGCCAATGTATTGTTCAGATCGCACTGTTGATGAATTGAAAAAAAAACTTCAGAATTTTTTTCGACAAAAAATTTTTTTTTTCGGACACAATTCATCATGCTTGAACCTTGACCTTATATATCACACCAGTGTATCAAATTCCAGTTTGATTTGATTGTAATTTCCACAGATTTTGGGAAAAATATGTCAAATATCATGGGTTCCCCCTGGTAATTTTTGTTTTTCCGGAGTGACTCGAAAAATTATGATTCAATCATAGTGAAACTGTGTGACTGTTTTGAAAATGCTGATTAACTACTTTGGGCACAATTTCGTCATGATTGTATCATTAGAATATTCTGAAAAAAAAATTCAGAATGTTCCACCTCAAATATTCAATATTCCGTGATATTCTGATTATATTATCCTCACAGAATTCTTCATGAACCTTCAAGCTGTCATTTTTCCATAAAGTACTAGGTTTCAATTCTACCTAATTTGAATTGGGTTCATCTGCGAAAGCACTGGCTGAATTTTACCCATTCACGAATTCGGCCTTCATAATTGCTTCATGAGAACACTCAGACAACTCAATAGTCTTTTCAAGTTCATCAACACACTACATAAGAACATCAAATTCACAATGGAACTAGAAACCGAAGACCAATTAAACTTCTTAGACCTTACAATAACAAGAATCAACAACAAGTTCCAGTTTTCCATTTTTCATAAACCATTTCATACGTATATAACTATTCCAAAAGATTCTTTCCATCCCATTCAACACAAATTATTCGCATATCATAGTATGACACACCGATTACTATCAATTCCTCTGTCTCCAAAGAACATCGATTACGAATTGAATCTAATTAAACAAATAGCATCCAATAACGGTTATTCGCCTTCAATGATCGATAATATAATCAATAAGAAACAATATATAAATGCTATCTCGGAAGCATACCCAAAGTCGAAAATAAAAACAACATTCAAATCTTTAACCTTTTTTGGAAACTCATCACTAAAAATTAAGAAATTTCTGAGAAAATCTTATATCAACATAGCTTTCAAAACCACAAACTCTTTGGGTAGAATCTTCAAAAACTATAAACCTAAAATTCTGAAAGTCAACCTATCAGGAGTTTATCAACTTTCCTGTGGTTCATTTCCTAAAACTTACATTGGTCAAACGGGTAGATCATTCAACACCAGAATAAAAGAACAAAGAAGTTCTTTTTTGAAAAATAAATTAAACTCCACGTACGCCGAACATTTAATAATAGAAAAACACGAATTCGACGAAAATTTCAAGATTCTACACCTAGAGAACAAAGGGCGGAAGTTAAATTTATTGGAGGCTCTAGAGATAAACCGTTTAAGAACTTCTGGGAATTTATTAAACGACCAGATGGAACTGTCAAATTCACCATTGTTAAACCTATTCAGCTAGGAGCCCGGTTTGGTTTTTCCATGATTGACCCGTTGGAAGTATCTCTGTACCTGTATTGGTTTATGTAAAACTGTAACACACTTTTTGAGACAGTTGCAACTCAGCATCTGATGAAACTACAATGTAGTGAAACGCGTCATATGTTTATAATAAAGTAGAAATCAAGCACACTTGTGTCTTTTAATTTACTTCATAATTGAGTTCCAAACATACTCTACAGATATTGAGTTTCCAAGTTCTTTCTTTCGAAAGTTATTGTGTTTATGATCGGTCGTGAGGATGACCCAAGGGAACTACACTGAAACTCGATATTTGTAGATTTGTGCTTAACTACGAAGGTCAAAATCGTGCACCGGTAACATCCACTCAATGGTAGATTCACCGATTAAAAATTTTATTTTTCTTTTATCTGCAACAATAAATGATATTGCTTTTCTAGATATTTTTCCTCTTAAATAAATTCAAAACTGTTGGACTATTCTGAATGCTGAAGATATCTCGGTCAAGCAGTGAGAAATATCGAATCGTATCGGGGGACAAGGGCTGAACAACGTCACCTACTTGGCATATTTCGCTTCGCTTTTCGGGGAGCACGTGCCCCAATAGCCCTTATATTTCACACCATCTGCAGGTTATTGTTTCTCGATCTAACTTCCATCGTTTCCCACTTTACACGAAGCGAACTACTTTGTTTTTGTAGTTTCGGTTTTCGACAGGTATTGAAATTGATGAGCGTTATTACGTCGTTGATCCATTTTTGTCTTGGTTCCATTTTCCTGAAAAAAATTCTGAACGATTCTTGAGAATGTACTTGGCTGAAATATGATACTTTTTAGAGTTCTGCATTCAAAGGGATAGAGAAGTGCCATTTGTATTGTTCTGCTAGCTAAGCACCGTTGTTAACAATATTCAATATACATCCTCCTATGGAGATAAGATAGGGGTGAGTTGACACTCTAATTAAATCTATTCAAAAGGAGTAACCTTCATCTACAGAATCATTAGTCGCATTCAATTCATTCACAAATTTGACCTTCGTGATTAAACCAAGGACCTACTCTACAAGTATCGAGAGTCTGACCGTCGGTTTCACAAAACTTTTGACTTCCGATCAAATCGTTGATTAAAGTTTGCATTCGATGGTTGGGTTGAAAATGAACTGAAATCGAGCACAGAATTTACAGCTGACTGACAATCAAGCCCTTAATCTGACAATCAAAGTTTTGTGAAACCGGTCTTAAGTCGTTTGTTTTTCTTTACAATTATTTTGTTGACGGCTGGTCTTACCGCTGCTAGTGAACAACAATTTTAATCTGATCCTGTCGGTACTTACTGAGATATTGGCGAAATAATCCCGAAATTTCAAATAACACTGAAAGATGATATACTTTTTTCCAATATCGCCAAAAATTAACATCAACTCAAATTGAAAGAAGAAATGCTGTTGTCAAATATTCAATATTTTGAAAGTCTAGCTAATTTCATCGAAAGTCAATCAATAGTCTCCGAAAAAAACAACTTGATACGACCAAACTTCGAAACATTTTCCTCACGAGATGTTGCACTTTGTTGCCGGTTTATATTATCCAACTTATTACGAAGCTTCTATCTGATCTCATCATCACGAACCTTCAATCTGATCGTTTTGCTTGTGATATTGGGAAAGCAACCTCAAAAATTTTTTTTTTCGTCCGACACGCATGTATCGCCATAACATAGTCAAATTGGTAATTTCTTTCCATTATTTTGCCTTATTCTCAGGTAAAATAATTTTATTTCAAGAACACGTAGAAGAGTACATAATACTTCTCCAGAAATATATTGTCCACATCCTGCACAGGCGGCATTGGTTTCAATATTAAAACACCTTCAACATCAAGAGAAATAGCTACAGATGCACAAGGTCTGCCTCGTGACAAATTTTGTAATTTCAGAACATGGATAACTTTGAACTTTTCTTCTGTATATGGAATTTTCGAATTTTCATAATTTTTCTGGTTATACATTTCTTATGAAAATCTCAATCAGCCTGCGTATCAGTACTTCAAACCAAACTTCCAACGCATAATTTAATCCGAGCTCATTTCTTCGAGTAACATATTGAGAAAACAAAAAATCTCGTAAAAAATCTAGAAAAGCACTGACGTGAAGTCAGCAGCTTTTACGCGCTTGTTAACATTGCGAAATGGTGACTTGGAAATTTCAAGGAAATTTCAATGAAATATAAACATTTTCAAAAAAAACTTATTTTTTTTTTGAATTTTTCCATGGATAATTCTTCTTATTGACACTGTTCATATTCCAACCGAGTTTCATTGCGATCAGACAAATATTTTTCGAGTTATTGAAAAACCAAAATTTCAAATGGCTGTAGTACATGAACCATTCGACAGATTTGGCCCATTAACGAAACTAACTGAGACATTCAGGATCTTAGCCTAACCTGAAAATTTCAGGACTCTAGGTCCATCCCTTCGAAAGTTACAGCGCACACGGCCGGATAGAATCAATTTTGACCACGGATTCTTCATCAGTGAGTCCAACCCAGTCGTTTAAGACCATTTTCGGCCCAAAATTCTAAAATTACAGACATCGTGACGAAATGATAACGCGCTGTTCCCCACAACAAGAGCGTAATTACAAATATCGACTGGAAATCGGTCCTAGGTGCTCCGCGCAGATCGTATTTTCAGTTTTCACAAGTTTTGCATGAATACCGGAACAAATACCTGAAATAATTCAATAGATTCAATCATTGTATGAAGCATTCAATTCAGATAAAAAAATTGAAGAGTTTTAATAAGATGAAAAAAATCTCTCCACTGCTGATATTGAACCCGCAACCGCAAATTACTAGCACGAGAGGGCACCGTCGTGTCGTCACTCATCTAGCCACTGCGACAATAGTAATTTTTTGATGATCCATGCGTTTTCAAGAGAAATTGAGTTACTATGATTTTTTTGGATTTTTTTATTGGTGCGATCGACTCACAACTTTGCGGAAATCTTTAAGTTGATACTGTGCAACTAGGATTCAAGTAACATTTCGATGAGATAAATAGTTCTTGAGTGATTCGAAAATAAAGTTTCAGATTGCTATAACACTGAAACTATCAGTCGCATTCAGCTCATTACCGAACTCAAACGAGATATTCAGGATCGAAACCTAAGCAGAAAATTTCAAAACTTAAGGTCCTTCCTTTCGAAAGTTAGAGCACACACGGCTGGACAGCGGCCGGATGGACATAATAGGTTTGTTTTGGTTCCGAAATTCAGAACTGTCCTAGACCAGTTCTAGAACTGCGCAGAATCGATGCGCTCTGGAATCCCGATTCTGAACTATCTTAGAACAGTTCTAAAAGCGATGAAACCAAAACACGAAAATTAAGTTCGGGTTCTCATCGGGAGCGCAGAGAAAAAAAAATTCCGTTTGAGTTGGCAGAAAAGAGGAATGTTAATCATGTCTTAAATATTGTATGTGGTTGAATTAAAAATATGCGAAAGCCCTTGTCGCACCATGTAATATAAAAATATTTTTGGGAATACTTGCTTCTACTTAATTCTTTTTCTGAATTTTCTTCATTACTTCAATTATATTCCCAAATGAACCAACAAATTATTGGTTTATATAATTATGAATTCAATGACGAACGTATTTCAGATATGTGCTTTTTAGAGAAGCATTAATTCGAAACATTAATAGTCAATAGAGGAAGAGGACTCTTTTATTCATAGATTTATTCAAGAAGTATACATCCGAGGTGCGAACAACAGAAATAAAAACCATTAGATTATCCTGGTAGGTCGTAGCGAAGGAATTATTCTCAATATCAACAGTTTAAATTTAACAGTTAACCGTTAATCGATTCTGAAAATAACCAAAACAGGATTACTCAAATCCTGAACCGGTTCTGAAATGAACCAAAATACAAAATCGCAATCGCGCATGCGGAACCGTTCCAGAACAGTTCTGAAGTCGGAACCAAAAATTGAGTCCTAGTCGTTGTAACGAAATCGTAACGCGCTATATTCCCCAGAACAAGCGAGTAAATAGATAGCGCTCGATACCACGTCAGAGCTTTCATAAAATTTTTCAATATTTATTCCGTATAATCTGGTCCAAAATCATTTCAGTAAACACTCCCTTTTCAGCAATGGTGGACACGGACACTCGATGCAATAAAGGAAACGTATTAAACTGATCGACTGGCCTGCTGCTGTTGTAACTGGACAGGTTTCGTCAACTCGTGACTGACGACAAGTGGCACTCAAATCAATTGGCGACATCGAGAGTGGAATTGAGGTTTCCATTTAATGAAATTACAGATCACAAGTGGTGGAGAGTGATTTACTTGCACATGCAGCGTAAGATACATCCTATTCACTGTATGTCGATCGAACTTATCACCGAAGTTGTTATAGGCATGATATAAAAGGGAACTTGAACTTAATTAACTTAGTTGATCAAGGAAATGGAACCGAGGGGAAAATTTTTGGATGTTGGTAAGAAGAATGGCCAGATACATTTCCATTCGTATCTATCTTCGAAGATAATTCCTAATAGCAAATCCCATTCCAATAGCATATGTTCCTCTCACGCATTCACCCCTCAGAAAATGAATGTTCCATCGAATGATATCAAAATGGAAGTTTGATAACACATGTATACTCAGTGGAATAAGAAAAGTTCAATCAACAAGGAATGAATCTGTAAACTACATTTTTGCGCGCATATTCTAGGGGAACAGCGTGCTATCGTCTTGTCCAAATGTCTGAAATTTTCGAATTGTGAGTCGAAAATGGTCTCAAGTGAATAAGTTCGACTCACTTATTACGAATCCGGCGTCAAAATCGATTCTGTCCGGCCGGCTGGCCGCTCGGCCGTCCGTATGCACGATTACGGTCGTACGGAGAATCCTATCGACCTGAACTTCCAGGGTAGGTTGCGCATCCAAATGTCGCGGCTAAATTCGTTAATGGGCTGAATCGGCCGAATAGTTTCGGAGTTATAGCAATTTGAAATTTTTAGGTTATTTCCCTCATATTTCAGAAACTACTGGAGTGATTGGATTTAAACTTGGCAGTTAGTTGGAGCATAAGGACGCGCAACTTTGAGGCGAAATTCGTTGAAATCTTATGGTCACTCGATTTTGAAAAACATTTTTTCCGAAAAATTTTTTTTCTGAAACTGTAGTTCATCTTCGAGAACAATTAAAGTTATACATCGAACTTCATATTTTACAGCAGTGTACGAAATTTCAATTCGATACAGTTATTAGTTTCGGAGATATCGGGAAAAAATATGTAGAATTTCGTGGTTTTCTACTCGATATATAATTTGTTTTTTTTTAAATATTCAATATTCTGTGATCTTCTCATCATATTACCCTCAGTGAATTCTGTATGAACCTTCAAACTGTCATCTCCCGATGAAGTACTGGATTTCAATTCGATGTTATCTGCATTTTTCGAAATATTGGGAAAATAAAATTTTGAATGGGTATGTCTGCGAAATCATTGGGCGGATTTTACACATTCACGAATTCGGCCTTCGTAATTAAGCCCCAAACTTACTCTACAAATATCGAGTTTCCAAGTAGTTTCTTCCGGAAGTTATTGTGTTCATATTATAATTCAATATAAACGACTTAGAAACTCAATATTTGTAGAGTAGGTTTGGGGCTTAAATAAGAAGGTCGAATTCGTGAATGGGTAAAATCCGCCCAATGATTCCGTAGATATACCCATTCAAAATTTTATTTTTCCAATATTTCTAAAAAACCAGATTAGATCGAATTGACATCCAGTAATTTATCGAAAAATGTTCAAAGAAGCACTGCCGTGAAGGCAGCATCTTTTGCGTGCATGTTCAAATTCGTTGCTGAAGCGGTCATCTCCATTGAACATTTGCGCAAAAGCTGCTGCCTTCACGGCAGTGCTTTTCTGGATTTTTGTCAACTTAATGGCCATATTCAAAGAATGCTACCATATAAATATCAACGTTTTAGTTTGCATAAATAAAGTTTTGTCTTGGTCCTTTTGTTCGTGAAGAAAGTGGTTCGTTCATGGAACCCGAACAGTACAGTTATTTTTTGTTAGTGCCTGGCAGTAAAGCTGTGTTAAGCCATATAGCCATAGTAAAGCGTGGCAAGATTCCATAAGTTCGAAGACCGACATATTATCACCATGTTTTGACAGGGGTAGAATAGTTGCCTATCTAGATGTTCGTTCGTCCGACATTTGCCGACGTGTTAATTGTACTGCGTGTATGTCATATAGACCAACTGGCTTCTGCTACCGTTCATGATTCGTGCTGCCTTACACTGCGGACCATAGTTGCAACGTTTGAACTGGTGCAGAAAAAGGCACTAGTGCGAGGCAGGATGGCACTATGTCGTATTCAGCAACGAATTACGATTCTGTTTAGATATGACGGTGGTCCTATAGGAGTAAGACGCCGTCGTGGGTACCGAGGTGATATTGGGTTTGTTGTTGAGTAGCATGTACTTTTGGAATTATAGTTTTGGGTAAATATTGCCCATGGTTACCCATCACCACTTCTCTGTAGTCGACGCAGTGTGACTTCTACGCGTTAAGTTAAAGATGTTCCACATATCGCTTTCCTCCTTATCTAAATGACATTTCCGACGTCTTCTTTCAGCAAGACAATACACATCTCCATATCGCGTAACTACTTCTTGAGATGTTGTTGGACCAACCTCAACATTTCGAATAACAACCAAATTTAACATATATATTTTCCCTATATGTGAATAAGTAATAAGTAATAAGTATCGGATAAAACTTAAATTTGACATGCAGTTGTTCGATATCAACTTCAAGGTGTGTGCCAAATCTCATTGGAATATGATGTCAGTCTCTAAAATAAAATTTTCCACTAGAAATTTCGAAAATGTTATTATGATTTTTTCCGAAAATTTCTGACGACTATATCCAGACGGAATGTCGCATCGTATTGTACGTAATTTTTCTCAAAGTAATTACAAGGTTTTAATTTGATGACATTTGAATTTCTTGAGATAAGGAAATTTCAACTCATAACAATATTTGACATATTTTTCTTCTATATCGCCAAAATCAAAAATCGGATTAGATTGACATTTGAACCATTATGTTCGATTCTGACTTCTTGGTACATAACAAATTCCATAGGAATCTGATATACAGGGTGAGTCTTTAAGTTGTACATTCATTTCAACCATAGATTCCTCTAATTAGATAAAAAACTTTTTTCCTTTGTCATTTTTCCAGAATCGGCCCAAGTAAAAAGTTATGAGCATTTAACTATTTCTCAATGGGGTATTACACTCCTGCACTTTCTCATTCACCATAGATATCTCTTACTGTGATCTCTTTGGCAGAATAACCAATCCAATGTTTGACATTCAAAAAAATGATTGAAAAACTCATATACTCACCTATTTTTTATGATTTGGAGCTTTTTGCGATATTATCGCAAGGTGAACATCTCACTACACTGGACTATTGAAACGGTGATTTTCTCGATATTCTTGAGATATTTGATTTCATTCCACTATAAAATTATGCACAATTACTTCCTCGCCCACTCTCATATATAAAACTACATAATTATTCCTATTTTCATCAAACTTATACATGAATTATATGAAATCCATAAACTAACCTAAACACATTAATTGAACTCTACGGAGAGTCAGGTGTATAGACATCAAGACCCAGCCTCCATATCTGTGTTCTGATCACGAAATAGCATAGACCAAATATAAGTAAATTAGTTCTATGCGAAATGGATAACTATTTCTGTGTATTCTATGGTTCGGATGAGTGTAGACTGAACCTAGTTTACCGTCTTTACTAGCGCAGGAACGGATCCATAACAATAAGGTAGTTTCTCTAATTTTTATCAGATTTTATAACATTCAAGGTTGAATATCTCCAAAAAGGTGCGTTTAAGGAAAAATTATAGAGGATAATTAATAAGATTCTTATTATGACATAAGACAAACTTCATCTGCAATCTTCATGCTAATTTCATATAGTTTTATGAATCGTTGAGTCTTTAACTCGGCAACTGTTTGAAGTAGGATGAAATTGATTACTGCAGAATTTGTGTCATATTCACAGAAAACTTCACACCAAAATTCGTCTCATTCAGAGTCACCATTTCAAAGTTAAAAAAGGAAAAATAGATTTTTTGGAAATTTTTTGTGAATGGTCAAAGTGTTTTATTTGATGAGAGGAATCTACGGTTGAAACTAATGTACTCAAAGACTCACCCTGTGTAGTCTGAGAAAAATAAATTTTTGACGGAAATGTTGAAAATTTTTGAATTTTTTTTGGAATTTTCTAACGACCAAATCAATACAAGATTTTGCATTCAGTTGGGCGCTGGTTTTCTGCAACAGATAACGAAGTTCAATTCTTATCGCATCTGTACTTCCTGGGATATTGAGGAAATAACATCGTTATTTCAGAATAAATTCGACTTTCTTCGAGTGTAAATAAATATTTGATCGGATTGAAGTCTGATCAAAAATTTTCGACAGAAATAGTTTTTCAACGAAAATTTCAAATATTTACGAATGGACGTTTTTTGAATTGTTTAACAACTAGATAATTACGAAACTCGGCACTCGGCTGTGCGCTGGTATTCTCCAACTGACTACGAAGTTTCAATCTGATCGCCTTTGTACTTGCTGAGATATCGAGAAAATACCGTCAAAATTTCATTTTGGTATGATTCCGAAACTGTTAAGCTGATTGAACTCACTAACGAACATTACTATTTTATTTATTTTGAGTTGTACCATAACGCATTCTAGCTTCGTGAGATGATATTAGTCAACTCAACAGAAAATATCAAAAAAAGTAATATATGATGTATAGAAATACACACAAGTGGCTGCCAAGACAATTCGAAATTTATGTGCAAGAAACCGAATCGACAATAAGATCATTCTTTGTAGAAGTCCAGGGTATCACCACCCTGTATATGGTACTCTAGGTTTCATTATAAATCTATAATTACATCAGACTTCTTGTTAGTTTCTAATAATATCCATCCTTCGAATAAAACTGGTTACATAGTGTGCATTGTCAATTGAAAATCAATTTTCAACATAATCCAGGCCGTACAAATCGATTGGATAGATTTGGCCTTCAGGAAAATTACTGGATCCACATGAAATTCAAATCTGCTTATTGTTCTTGGTCGGCAATACATTATTGTCGTATGGTCGTTCACATATACGTACATCGAGGGTCGGTCAGGGCTTTAATAGGTGATGACATAACGTTTTACCGGCCGTATTGTTTCTGGGTTATTAAATTCGCGAGCACATCGACGTATTCCAAACAGGAAATTGCCACTCGTTGTTCGTCCTCCATTACATATCTTTCGGGTTTCTACATTGTGGCAGAGGCATTCGCATTTTTCCGGACGAAACTAGTTTCTACATGCCAGTTGGGTAACAGCACGTTATACTCTTGTAGATATGTCAGTAGATTTTGAATTTTGGACGAGAAATGATCTTGAACTAATAGGTTGGGGACCAAGATGCATAGAATATATCAGGTCTCGACACTTTTCTACTATTACTCCTTGAAATTTTGGGTCCAAAACGCTGTCAATACAATTGCCAAGTATTGTTCTACTTGGCTCTGTAAACGAAGATGGCGATAAGGTTGCTTTGTCGAGTCGATACAATTAATTCCGCTGAATAAAAATGAAGCAATGAATGAGCAATAAGTTTGTCAAATTGTGCTTCGAACAATATTGCAATCTGTTCCACACCTTCTGCTTCCTTCGATAAATGAAATGAGGTAAAAAACACTGTGTTTTATCATCATCATCATCTCTCATACTTATTGGGTTCAACCTGTGGTTATGTGCCCAATCACGAATTCATTATTTATTTATATTTTCACACTTACATTTATTCAGATTCATACTTTACTAAAGACATTTTACATTATAAGACACATAAACATATACCTTCACCCTAAACTTAGAAAACATCCATGGCCTCGCCGGGATTCGAACCCAGTACCTCCAGCATCCTAGTCCACCTCTTCAGCTGACTAGGCTACCGATGCAGCCTGTGTTTTATCATCATTGTGATCTGATCACGAAATCCAATTAGTATACATTAGTTCTAGGCCAAATTGAGGAATATTTCTGTGTATTCTGTGGTCCAGATAAACTAAGACAGACCTTAATTTACCGCCTTTACTAGCTCAGGGCCGGATCCATAAGAATGAAGTAATTTCTCTAATTTTTATCAGATTTTATGAGATTGAACGTTGAGTATCTCCAAAACTGTGTGCTCACGGAAGGAATAATTAAAAGCGGATATTATAAAACTATTTTGAGAGATAACTAGGAGTTAGCTCGTGAAATTTGGTTCAAAAATGTTCTCTGTGTTTCAAATGACTTTCATAATACAGGTCCTAAGTATTCTGAAATGATTGAAGATTCTTATTATAACATAAGATAAATTTCATCTGCAATCTTCATGCTAATTTCTAATAGTTTTATGAATCCTTTAGTCTATAACTCAGAAACTTTTTGAGGTAAGATAAAAGTGATTACTTAAGAATGTTTCAGGTATACAGGGTGAGTCTTTGCCTTGCAGAATATTTTAACAGAAGATTTCTGAAGCCAAAAGAAACACTTTTTTTTGCTTACCATTTTTTCCGATTCGGCTTGGTTCGTAAGATACAGACTGTTGAAAAACCATAAAAAAATTTAATTTTCGATTATATCTCGCGAACGCTCTCATTAAATGAGATGATTTTTGAAATATAGATTTTTATTGATACGATGAATGTTCCTGGATTACAAAATTTCATCCACATGCTCCAGTTTCTTTGATCTGACCATAACATTTCATAAAATACCAGAAATTCAAAGAATCCAACTTTTAAAAATAATATGAATGCTATTCAACGAATTTTTGATCATTTTGGAAAGTAAAAGTATTTTTTATTCTTTATCGTATGATGCGCCGTTTTCGAGTAATCTGAAATTCAAAAATAAAAAATATCTGTGAAATTCCGAGAATTGGGTACTTTGGCCGAATGCAACTCTGTTCAAAAAATTCACAGAATTCAATTTTTCCGCGTTGCCACGTCTAAAAGTTGAGAATGGAATCCTAGCATTTTTTATTTGGAATCATTTGTAAGCGGAGAAGCCGACTTTGGCCAATTCACAATGGACGTAACCGTAAGAATCCCGCAACTCGTGCGTAAAAATCAAAGAGGAAACTACAAAATTCATAAGTACCAAAATCTTCACAATAGGTTCAACTTTGCCTTTGACTTTGACCATAGGTCGAATGCAGTTCTATTCTTATTCCTTATGATTTCTGTTGTTTAATTCTTACATTTTATGTATAAGTAAATTTACGGTTAAGTTATGTCCATTGTCAATTGGCTGTTAGTTCGAAAGTGGAGTAATATGAATAAGCTCACCTCAACTTCTACAATTTAAATACTCCTAATGTTCAAGCAAATTTCCACACCACTATCCATTCAAGAAGCTTACTTTTCAATTTCAGCTTATTTGTGTAGTAAAACTTCTCAGTTTTCCATGATAATGGGGATTCTTACTGATTTGAATGCAATCTTTCTGCTGACCCAAATTTCTTGAAATTATGTACAGAACTTTGATAGTATTTATTTTGAGGTATTCATCAAATGCGCTTTCATTACATAACAACCCATGGTGGAAGAAAACCACCATGACATAACCTTAAAACCACGGATTTTAGTTCAGTTCAGAATCATAGACTTTACAAGTGTTTACATAGAATCAGCATATTGTGTGTTGTTTGATTTCGAAGAGTTCTTTCTTTCTGTTCGTCAATCTGGCAACGTTTGTACGCTCATAGATAAATGAGGTACATACTGTTTTATTTATTTATGAAAATGAAAGTTTGAATGGGTTATGTCTGAATCTGATAATTCTTGGAGAAAATGAAATAAACAAAGAAAATTAATAATTACAAATTGAAGATGAATTTCAAAGCTGATATGAGTGATAGCTAGATGAATTCCCCATTATCGAAAATGAAACCAAGAGAAGAATATTCAACTTTTATCGCCCACGAAATTTGGAATACCTAACTTGTTTATTGTACTATAAATACAACTTTTTTCACCAACTGGAATGTAAAAAGTAAGTTGACGTTTGTTTTCATAACAGAGTTGCTTATTTCGAAGATTTGAATGGTATATCTTAGACTTGGAAAAATTTCAGTGTTCAGATTTCCAGGGGCGGCTAGCCTATTTTGAAAAATTATAATGCCTATATCTTTTTATCTAGGCTGAATCGGAAAAAAAGGTAGAGGACAAATGTGTTTCTTTCAGTTTCAGGAATCTTCTGTTAAAATATTCTGCAAGGTCAAAGACTCACCCTGTATAGAAAGTTTCACACCAAAATTCATCTCATTCGGAGTTATCCTATCAAAGCTTAAAGAACTGTCTTTTCTGGAAGTTCAAACAGCCTGTATTTTTACAGTAGTCAAATCTGAAAAAAATGTTAAATGAAGAAAGTGTTTACTTTGATATATATATTAATATAATGTATTTTTTTCAGGGTATAGCGACTCTCGTTGTTGGAGTAAAAGGAAGTACTCTTTTTTCTAAACCAAGCTTTCGCAATTTGTTTATTGCTTCTTCAGGGTTTCTATAATACAGAACATCTATCAATAAATTAAAAACATTCACAATATTGCATGGTTCCTACCGAAAGTGAGGTTAAACATGAAACCAGCAACAACAATCATGACACAATACGTTTTTAACACTTAAATATTCTACTTAAATTGCAAGACACTAATTCGAACTTCATGGATGTCAATTTGTACATTCTTAAAATTAAAAAAAAAATATATTAATATATATATTCTTTTGAGAACGAGCATTACATTTTTTGGTATATCACAGTGTTAGCAGAGGAAATGTAAACGGGGTACCATCATTCGAAAATAATTTTTGCGTCATCTTGAATTTATGTTGACAAAATATCCTGACATAATATCTGAAACACAAACAGAAACAGAAAATCAGTAAGAAGCAGTACAAAAAATTACCTACATTTGCTCTTTGACCAGGAGGGTGTTTCGACCAGGTCCGGTCCTCCAAGTGGTGATTTTCAGATCCTCAGATAAACGAAGAATGCTACAGGCCCCTTATACTGGGGAATCATCTCCCAGGATCCATAATTTACTTTGATGAGAGGAATCTACTGTTGTTTAATTTCATTATTAATGTAAAACTTTAAGACTCAACCTGTATATGCCAGTTGAAATAATAATTGATATTGTCATTCAAGACGTAGTACATTGAAGATACTAGAAGTATATCGTTAGATATAAATAGCAGATATTATGAGTAGAGAATAAAACCGGACTTAAACACCACATGGCGCTGCGAACAATTTCGTAGTTTTTCAATTCAATCAAACGTATAATAATGGCTAGTAGTGGACTACCCAAGTTGAATCTAAATGATGGAAATCCAGCTGAGCGATGGTCTGAGTGGTTGAACAGTTTCCAAATTTATCTCACCGCAACGGAAACAGACAAAAAAGAAGAGAAAATTCAAATAGCACAATTGCTTCACTTCGCTGGACCTGAACTTCAGAAAATCTACGCCACATTTGAATTCAGTGAAGATCAGAAGAATAAACTTAAATATGTAATTGACAAAATTCATCAGCACTTCTCACCAAGGCAGAACTTGACGTATCTACGTTATAAATTGTTCACGTCAAAACAAACCGACGATATGACCGTCGAACAATTCATCACTCATCTAAGAAATTCTGCGAAGAATTGTAAGTTCGAAACTCTTACTGATGAACTAATTAAACTAATGCTAATTTGTGGTATCTACAACAATGAAATACGTCAAAGATTGCTCCAAGAAGACGACGAGGCAAATCTGGAGAAAGCTATTAAATTATGTACGATGATAGAAAATTCTAAATCGCAAGCAATGAAGATGGAAAATCACGCCTCCTCATCGAATTCGAATTATCCCGTCGACAAAGTGGCCGCCTACCGAAAAAATCAGGGACGCCGAGATTATAATTCAAGATCCCGATCTAGGACTCCAGGAAGAACACCAAATTACGGACCCAGTGATGGTAAGAAAGGGTTTATAAATAATTGCATTCGTTGTGGTAATAATCACCCAATTCGGAAGTGCCCAGCGTTCAAAAAAATGTGCGTCAAGTGCAAAAAATACAATCATTTCGCTAACATGTGCCGCAAAGATAAACAAATCAATGAATTAGAAATAGATAATGGTTTTCCTTGTGTTGAAAATGAAGAAATTGTTTATGTTAATGATATTAGTGAAAATGAAGAAATTATTTATGTTGATGATATTTCAGGTTCCAATACCAATCCTTGGCTGACACAGTTGACTATTAATTCAAAAAAATGCACGTTCAAATTAGACACCGGTGCTATGGCAAATATACTCCCAATTAAGTATTTCAAATATTTAGAAATCCCATTTTCTGAAATTAAGGAGTCGAAAATCATTCTTAAATCATACACTGGCGATAAACTTTCAGTTGTTGGCAAATGTTTTCTGAACTGCACGTACAATGGAAAAAAATTTCTTATTATGTTTTATGTGGTGAATGCTGTCTCAGAACCGTTGCTTGGATTAAATACTTGTGTAAAACTGAATTTAATTTCGAAGAATCAGAGTAAATCGGAGGATATTAATATAAATATGCTACAACATGATGATCATAACCAACTATTTTCTGAATATAGTGATGTTTTTTCGGGTATCGGTTGTATAGAACCTCCCCATCAAATAAAAATTAATTCTGAAGCTATACCGATAATCTCACCGATTAGAAAAGTTCCTTTAGCTTTGCATGATAAATTAAAAGAGACTTTAGATAATTTAGAGGAATTAGGAATTATTAGAAAAGTTGAAGGTCCCAGTGATTGGGTTCAGTTGAAACCACAGTCAATTTGGCAACCTGGATTGGTGTTGGACAGATTAGGACCTAGAAGATACAAAGTTTGTGTTGAAAATAAAGGAATCTATGTTAGGAATAGGAAATTTTTAAGACCAGCTCCTACTGCTTTCAAAATGAATGTAAATGATCGTAATAACACACTGAATAAAAGTAAGAATGTATCTTTTGGAAATTCTAAAAGAATAAAAGAAGTCGAGAATTATGGCCACTTAAGTCAATCATGTGAAAAACTAGAACCTCTGAAAGGTCTAACTGATATAAGTGGTGGTAATTTCACTAAGAATCAAATTGTAACTCGAAAGGGACGTGTAATAAAGAAACCTGATTTCTTTGTATGTACTTAGTTCGTAAGATTAATATGTAAGAATTCGTTCTTATGAAATAGAATACATATATTCATTTTCGTTTAATCTTTAGAATGAAAAATGTTTCATTTCATTTATTTGAATAGGAAAGAAGTTGTAGAAGTATCTGCGCACCCTTAATGCGCATGCCTTTCGTTCTATATGTACATTTTGATATTACTTGAACGTTGTTGTAAATACAGTTAGTAGAGAATAAAACCGGACTTAAACACCACATTATGTAAAGGTACAACAAGAAAAATATGTATTTTTGATGATAAGATCATTCCTGTTGAAAACAAGGGGGGTCCATACGTTCGAGGACGTGTGCACTCGAAAGAGGAAGATAGAAAACCCCCCATCTTTAAAAACTCATGAATCATTCAAAAAACGCAAGAGAAAACTGAGAAAACCCGAACTAGACAATTCCATCAGAAAGCATATGCCCAATCGCAAGATAAACGTGCGCCCCTTTCAGCCCATTAACTACTTTTCGAATTGGGGCTTTTATTGTCGACAACCGCGGTAATGAAATTTCCCAAGTACTCTTTCGTTTAATGAAGTCACACCGGTCTGCAGGATTTATAGCCTTCTCGAACTGAGACACTCAATTATCCGGTCGAAATAAGTGGGCACTTTAAAAAGTCACTGTTTCGCTTTCGCAGGCTGCGGGTCCATCCGCTAGGCTTGGAGTATCCTAATTGAATAACGACCGAGAATTTCACGATATTGTGGAAATCGTGAATTTAATACTGAAGTAGGGTCTTTTTTTAATTGTGGTATAGACTTGAGAATGGAGATTTCAATCTTTCGAAATATTCTTCGAGTTCAGTAAGATTTTGGTTCATTATTGATAAAAATCAAATAATAGACCTTAGTGATCCACCCAAAAAAATTACCCCTCCTGAAAATTTCACAGTTCACATTTTGAAGTATGAAGAATTGGATGAACTAATAAGAAAAACTGTGCAGATTTTATAAAAGGTTTTATTATTTTTCCACTCAAATAACCCAATACCATTGATATCTTAAATGGAACTTATATATTATTCCTAACTCATTGGTGTTTCGTCCGGAGATCATCCAGCTGAAAATTTTTATTTAGAGTTATGAAACCGTAATCAACGTTGAGAGGTTCAGGAAAATACGGTTGTCAGTTTTCGAGAAAAATTTTTTTCTTCCTACCCCCAGTTTTGAGCCCTTGGGGTACAAGGATCCTGCTGAAAAGCTTTATCAATCTCGAGTGACAAACGATTTTTTCACCAAGTTTCACGGATTTCAGTTCACTACTTTCAGAGGAAAGCCCTGGACAACGGACGGCAGACTGTGGACGGCGGGCAGAGGACGGACGGATTTTTTTCAATAGTTCATTCAAATCTACCTACTTCAGAATGTAAACCAGGAAATTTTCAGGGAGGCTTAGTTTTTTTTTGGACGTTATTGGATCAAATATAAAACCAATATCCGTCAGTCCATTGTCCGGCGGTTTCAACTTAAAGTGCTGAACCGAGATCCGTGAAACTAGGGGTAATAAGGAAAAAAATGATTTCTCGAAACTTACCCCGAATTTTCATGAAACTCTCACCGTTGATTACTGTTGAATAACTCAACCTAAAAATTTACATGATTAAAAAGTAAAATAACTTATTTCCGCTTTATATATTATATATTAAGTTATTTTACTTTTTAATCATCAAGATGAATTTCCGACAAGTAAAGACTGAGACAATCAAGTAAAAATTTACACCTGGATGATTTCCAACCAGTGGTCACTGAGATATTAAGAAAAATGCTACAAATTGTGTTGTGAAAAACCAATGAGTTATGAATAAATTATAAGTTTCATTTAAGATATCAATGGTATTGGGTTATTCAACTGAAAAAATAATAAACCCAGAGTTTGCAGAAAAATGCCAACACACCATTGAATTTGAAAGTTCTTCTGAATTTTTTGCAGGATAATCAAAAAATATCATTCGAGAGTATTTCAAATTTTTCTTGAATATATTTTTTCCTCTGAGAATACTGATCATGTTCCGAAAGAGATTCTGAAGTAACGATGTGATCGAATGAAAACTTCGTGATGATTAGTTGTGAAATAATTTCATATGGATCTAGTTTCTTGAAAATCGTTAAAAAATGTTTTCGAGAATTTTCCAAAGTTCCGTTGAACTTTTTTCTTTCGAGTAAATATTCGAAAAATGTTGTTCAAATTTCAATATTCTTGAGCAATGTACCAAATTTGAGTTCTATCCGATTTAAAATTTCAAAGATGTTGCTGACAAAATATATGAACTTTTGTGAATATACATATTATCATCCGAAAGAAATAACTTTAAGATTCGATTTGTGTGAAGCTAATTTGGAGGTTCATCCCGAAGGGGTAATTTTGCGAATGGTCGAAATTCACCCAATGATTCTCCAAACATATACATATGAAATTTTATTTCCATAGTATTTCCAAAACTACATATCCGATCTTATCGAAATCTATTTCTTCGTCGCTTGATGATAGCGTTAAGTTTCATGCATAATTTCATTGAATCTTATCAACAAAAAATTAACTCATAGACTCAAAATTTGTGAATTCATGACAGCATAGAATACACCCAAGATTTTTTTCATTCAAAGAGATATTTTTTCTATAATATCTACCGAAAATATAACAGGATTTCAAACTGTAGCCTTGAATAAAGAGATTACTGCCTGAAAATTAATTGAAATTCGTTGGACCGGTTCTACCAACAACAACAATGCCCTAAAATCCATATTTTTTGAGATATTCGTAAAAAACAAAGTACGCGATCACATTTTGAATTTGATTCTTCTCAGGAAGAAAATTGTTATCTCCACAGGAATGAGGGACATATCGAATATTTATTTCAGATTGTATTCATAGAAATTCTGAATTTTCAGTTTTGCTTGTATTTCTGAGGAGATTGATATTAGAGATGTAATCGCGACTGTATATCTCAGAAAATAAATAAATTGGTGCATTGGTGCTGTTTCCACAACAACATTATATTTCAACGTAGATTCAATTATAGCCATAAAAAATCAGGTTCTTATTTGAAAAAAATGAAGTTTCACGTTTTCGACATTGCTAAGACTGACAACGCTCTTCTGACCTCCTATATCATGAGTTTCAATTCTTACCATGCAACAGAAGCATTATTTTTACCTATCACGGAAGTCTAAAAATGGCATTTTTTTTTCGGTAATATATCCCTGTTTCAGCAGAGCACCATTTTAAAATTTTTTTTTGGAATTTCACATTGAAAGAGAAATTTCTGTCACACCAAGACAACTCAGAGTTACATAAGGAATCTAATTTCATTATAAAATATGGGTCTTTCCATTGGAAAAACGAGAGTTTGTATCACTTCCGGTAGAACCGTAGAATTTTCAGGCAGTCAACTCTTTAGTCAAAGATTAAGTTCGAAATCGACAACGTGAATTTCGATTCCTTCCCAAAAATATTCTATCGAACGGTATTCGTGGGACACCCGGTATACATGTGTATTGAATAAAGCTGAAATGTCGTTTGCTCTTGTTGATAAGGAAATACAGGCGACATAAAATTCGACGGGTAGTTCATTGAATGAATTGTTCATCAACATAAATTTCGAATGATTTTTTTTAAATACTTTCACAGAAAGGTTCTCCCAAAACTTCGCACGTTTTGCGTGGGTATTTCACATCTAATTTTAAGGTTTGAGTCAGATCGCATCAGCATGTTCTGAGACATTGAAGAAATATCCTAAGGATTTGAATCGAATATAACTCCCAAACCCTTTGGCACTCAACCTACCCTAAAAGTTCCTACTCGCCAACCCAGTTCGTACGAAATTTATTGAGCCATCGCTCAGGCAGACAGAATTGACTTTACCTCGAATTCCCCATCAGTGAGCCCAACCAAGTCCTTCAGTACCAGTTACAGGTTAAAACTCAAGAATAACCAACATTTTGGGCAGAATGATAAAGCTCTTGTTCTCTACAACGAGCGCTTCAAATTCTTCAATCAATGCATGTTGTTGGTACGAATCCTGCTCCTGCTTCACATCTTAATGAAAATCATTCTAGATAACGGTAAATCTCATTAATTATACCTCGAACTGTTTCTATAGAATATGAACAGCTTATAATTTGAGGTAGTCGCGGTTGAGGTTTGCTGAGAATTCTCTCTGCGTGATATATTATTAACACGTCTTGATGAGTATTCGAGGCATAGCAAAAAGGGTTGGTTTGATGTCGATTGTTTCATCATCCCAGTTTTGGGAGGCTTGAGTGAGCAAATCAGGAATATCAAACTAAAGTATGTACAGGGACATCCTGTATGCTTAAATTTAATATATATGAAGTGTTGCCTATAATTAAGGCGCATTATTTGCATTTATTAACAGGGTACTGGATCATATCGTTGTCCATGTGTGGCGTACTTTTTTGAGCGTTTCGGTGTTTAAATGAAAAACGGTTTTTCGAGAGTGAACATCTTCAAAACAAACAAAATAATTCTTTGAATTCGAGATCTATTCTTTGAACTTTATCAAACTATTGTTTGGTCGGCTTGCTGTTATTACAGTGAGGATTCCTTTTAGTTTGGTCAATGATTATAGGTAAGATTTCTGTGTTTTTCGTCTGAGAATGTGACCTTATTCCTATAATGATTATAGATTCAATAAATCGAAGTAATTCATCTGCGAAGTTTTCTCCACCCGATTCCTATTACCATTGTTAGGAAAACCCCGCCTCAGCACAAATATAATGAAAGTTGTATTACCAAGATTGTTGGAATGCAAAAAAAGTCGCAATTACTCATTTATGAAGTTTGATTTCGCACGTGCCATTCATATGGGGCGCCGTTTGGGATAAAAATAGCTCACATACCAGTTTTCACAGGAATCGAAAAAATCAATTTTTTTAAATCGAATAGAAATTTTAAGCATTGATAATACGGTTTTTCCCATCGACTGCATTAATTAATGTGTGTCTTTGACTTCCTGTTGAACCATAAGCTGAAGGTACTTTACTTTCTACAGTGAATTTTAAGTGGAATTCCGACAAAAAAAAAATTGAACTGAGAAGAAAAAATTCGAGTAAATAATTTTTTGTTTGTTTTTCTTCGGTTCGATTTCTACGCTTGATATATTAATTTTTACCGCTATTACAAATCATCAAGATTTATGTTCACTAGAAATTGACCACATGGACAGAATTTCCATTAATTTGTTTTAGTCCCATGCGAGAAGTGACTCTTCTGCTCTTACTCCAATTATACTGAGTCTAGGTTCATAAAATTTGGCATTGATATTCTCTGACCATACAGTATTTCGACAGGAGTATAAGATTACAGGGTAAACCCGCAAAATTTCCTGTCGCCGAGATATTGAAAAGATCTTTACATCATTGTAAGTAGTGTGTTTTTCTGAACAAAAAATGGTGAGTCGAACATAGGCGGTCTCCCTTTATTTGGAAGATATGGGCCCCCAAAGTTCCAAAATGAGTCGTTTTCAGGTCCCTTTTTCCACCATAAAAAAATCTCTCACTTCATATGTATAGTTCACAAACCACCTTTGAACCTTCAACCAACGATAAGCATCACTTTCTTTCAATAATAATCAATATGTAATGAAAAAACAATGAAAATACTGAACAATCTTTTAACCTCTATTCCTTCTGATTTCGACTGTCTAAAAGTTAAGTTTGGCAATGGCGCGAATTTCATCGGTCGGAATTGTGCCGTCGTGCGTATTAGTGAACGACAGATTATTGCTGGCGAGAAAAATGAAAAATGGTCTTAGTTCTTACTGCTTACTGCGATATTCTAAATCCAACAAGAGATTTCGTTTTTAATGAAATCTTCAAGGTTGAAACACATAGTAATGGAATAAGAATACACCCTGATATATGATTCAACGTACATATCTTTTCATATGTGATAAATCGCGTCCAATGAAATCGAGTTTATTATATATCCCATTTTATTGGAATACCCTGAATCTCATTCTAAACTCGGAACACCTCGAAGACACAACAAAAAACGAAGTTCGACTATATTTAACAACCTTCCTATTTTGAAGGGGATAGAAAGAAAGTTCAAAAGAAAATATTAAGAGTGAAACCCTAACTAAATATTCTCAATGATTTCGTTTTGATGCTAGAATAACCACCTCTTCTTCAGTGACAGAAACATTTTCCTTACAATCATATCCTTCAATTGTCCATCATTTCATATTTCCCGTCAGAAACTACTCTTCTATCATAATACGTTGGCCAGCGAAGAAAAGGCGCTGTTGCCAAGCTCTGCTTTAATATTGAGGAGTATTTCGTAGGAATATAGGGTAAGTGGTTGTCTAATATTTTCACTTTTCTTTCATTAAATAATGAATATTCTTGAAAGAAAGTGTCGCTATTCGTTGGTTGAAGGTTCAAAGATGATTTATGAACTATATTTGAGAAGTGAGAGATCATTTTTATGGTGGAAAAAAGGATCTGAAAATGTAACAATTTGGAACTTTGGGGGCCCATATCTTCCTACCAAAGAGAGACCGCCTATGTTTTTTGTTCAGGAACTCACACTGCTTACAATGATGTAAATATCTTACTTATAGCTTGGCGACAGAGAATCTTGCGGGTTTACCGATTACAGGGTGAAATTTTTCACTTTCCGATGGAGCATTCGATTTCGTACGTCTCTTCAAGAAAATATCATTTGACAATTACTTAAATCATTTCTCTATCCAGCTACTATATGATCGGAAATTACGAATGTAAATTTCATGATCAAACGCGCAATGCAATTGAAGTTAGAGCAGAAGGTTCACCCCTCGCAAAAGAACAGAACAATCACCTGTAACATCTATCCAAACGGTAAATTTTGAGTAAAAATATTTCAATGTTTGACTGAATTTTTTTTGGCATTTCATTTTATTTCAACGAACTTCGCTCAGATGCACAACAAAGCATCAGTTCACATGAGGAAGTCAAAAGTTAACTCTATGTGTGGTTAAACTGGAAGTCATAGACACACCTTGTTTATCTCAGTCGATCGAAAGCAGTCTGTAGTATTAATGTGCAACATTCCAATCCGATATCTTGTAGAATGAAGATTTTTTGGTGAATCTGATTTTTGTGGTATCTCGTATACAGGTCTGGCCAAGACACTATGCACTATGCGAACGTTAATCTAGATCAGTTGAGAATATAGTCCGCCAGTTGAAGAACAGAGACTTAAGCCTGATGCTATATCGAATAAACTACTGTTCTTTTGCAGGTTGGTGGGGAGTCCCTCGATACGCGATCGCGATCAAAGTAAGAATATGCCAGTATGCACTATACCAGTCTCACTCCAGACGTGAGGTGTGTTAAACCATATCGGTTGAAATAAATACGACAATTTCATTCCATTGAAAAAAAGGTTATTTGCTACAATGAATGAAAAATAATTCCTACTGTGAAAATGAGTACCTGGGTTTTTTTACCATAACTGGCAAGAAATAAAATAATTCTACAAAAGTAAGGAATTGGAAAACCAAAAGTATTCTAAAAATGCGAAACTTAAGGTCAATAAATTCAAAGTGAATGCACAAATAATAATCCACTTTGTTGAGCTGAACAGTAGCCGAATCTATTATAAAGAGATAATATCATATCTCTGAGAAGATTCGGCAGAATTGCTTTTTGGCACAAAGTTGGATTATTTTTAACCTCAGTTCATTAATATTTATCGCACTATCAATTTCGTGCCCATAAACCAGATTTTTCAGATATCGCCAGAGAAAAAAATCATTTGGAGATAAATCTGGTGATCTGGTGGGTCATTCGATCGTGCCATTCGTCGAAATGACACGGTCCGAAGAAGTCGTCCTCAGATATTTTGTGACTACTCTCGCGTTATGACTTCGACAGCCATCCTGTTGAAACCAGACATCATCGAAATTAATTGATCGCTGTTGAACTGTCAGAATATTTTGATTCTCTAAAAAGCTCCAGATATTTGGCAGCGTTTAGGTTGCCATTGATAAAGAATGGCCCGACGATCTAATTCCCCTGTATTCCTGTCCAATCATTGAGTTTTTGATGATACTGGGTACGCACTGGAAAACTTAATCTCCCTAGACCAACATCTTACTACTAATGGGTTATGTTTTCTTTTCAAGTAAAACGATGACTCATCGGTGCACCCACGATATTGCTCAGAAATAAGCTATTTTCATACTGTTTTTCCATCATCGTTTCACAAAATCTATTCTTTTGATGTGGTCTTCTGGAAAAATTTCTTGATTCGTTTTGACCTTATAACATCGGAAACCATTCCTCTTCAAAATATTCTGAACACTTATATCTCTCATATCGACCTTTTCAGCAATTTGTCTACTCGAACAAGGTGCACTGGCTTCAACAGCAGCACACACATCTACTTTTGATTCAGACGATTGAAGGAACAACTCACAGTTTTCACAAATCAAATCGAAATTCTGACTGATTATCAATATTTTCCGACTTTTCCAAATTTGAATTCCCAAACTGCATGAAACTGTACCGAATGCTTTTGACACACCATCTCTTGAGGAGGATTAATAGATCTAGTTAATGAATGTATTGAATCTTGCATTTTTTTCAGCTGAAACTCCAAATTGGTGAATATCTTGTGTTTTGTAGAATATGAATCGGTACGAAAAATAAATTTATCGCCACACAAAATAAATATGTTTCTGCAAAGTTAATATATTGCACACATTTTTTTCTAAGCAACACCTCTCGTATCCGTAGGTGCTTGTTCTAGAAAACAAGAGCCCCGTAATTCCGTTTCCTCCAGGTGTCTGAAATTTTTGAATTCCAACCCGAATATTATCTCAAAACTACCAGATTCATGAAGACTCCACGAACAAATATAATTCTGTCTGCTCTTCTATGTGATCGACCCTATTTTAGTGTTAGAACCTTCAGAAGATTTGATCTTTATCTAAAATCTGGAGTTAATGCATTGCGCAATGATACAAGAAACGACGTATTACACTTATCGGGTCTATTCTTCAAAATGTTGATATCGTATTCGTGAGTGAATATACCATTCCTCCAAATTATTTTTCGGTTCCGATTTGAAATGGATTGCCTCTTTTCTTTCTCTGCCGCATGACAACAAAGTCAACTGATAGTATTCACTATTCTTATAAGCCATAGTGTACATAACCGTTATATCATTTTTCCCCACGCCAAAATTCAACATCTATCCAGAAAATGTCAGCATAGATATTTCAGATTACGTGTGAAAAATTCAATTTCCGCCCATCCTGTCTGATACGTCAGTGCTCATTATGTCAGATAAATGAAGTGAATTCTTCCCGGGAATAATGTAAATACTCAATCTGCAGGAGAAAACTTTGTTAACGCAAGACGGAATCTTGAGAAGGGGAATGTGTTGGCGTCATACTCAATCAGGATTTTTGCCCTCTAATAACGGGCATTTTAGCTTATCTGCTTCATATTTTTCAGGTTTATACAGGTCGTAAGATCATATTCGATAGGGATTAACTCCTCTGATGTCTAATGACACCATGAAACTCATCTCTGACCTTGAAATTTTGAATAATAATGGCATCGTTCAGCCTATGATATACTGTAGTGTCCTGGAACGTACTACGTCTTGAAGGACATAATTGAAAATCACGTTAACCAGTGAACAATTATTGAAATTGAATATTTGAGAAAAAACGAAACACAAAAAATATAAAATAACATGAAAATAGACAGAATGTTTCACCTGCCATCTCTCGATCTGAAACTATTCATAGCATCTATTCTATGTATGTCAAAATTTTTTACGTGGTCGCAGCAATAATTGATTCCAACAAACCAGGTCAACATGAACTACCCCCAAAGATTTTTTCAGCATTGCATTTATGAAGGTAAGAAGAAGGTGTAAAACTGGTGGAAAAATTGTTGTATGCACAAACATCTGAAAAGCTCGGAAATAGTTTCGTTTCGATCTCGTTCATCTGAATCGAGTATTATTGCTGCGACCATATACTAAAAAGATATCGACATATAATGTAGAATATAATTTGGATGCACAGAACAATGGTGCTCTTATTTTCATTCGTTTTCCCACATAATCTTCAGACCAAACCGGGCAAACCGATTGTATTTCATACTCACGCCGCTGACACAAACGCCACCAATCGACCAATCAAAGCGCATGACACTATTAATGGGAATTCGGCAATTGCCAGTTTGAATCTATTTATGTCTCCTCATATTATTATTTAGTTATCGATAAGTGCCTGAAACCTTTTTGTGTAGATTCTCAGATACTTTTAAATGGGTCCCTTCTGTATTTTGTTCGGACAGTGCATGTATATGGAAATAAGTGTTAAAAAAAATAATCTTATTTAAAAAAGGTTTAACTTCATGATAGTCAAAAGCATAACATTCTTTCCATAGTTGTCTTTCAATTATTTTCACTAATCGAGGATCGAGTTATCAACCCCCACAAATTATAATTTACTACTATATGCTACTATCAAGTGCTACTAGGAAAGTTCAGTTTTCAAATCCGATGAAATAAAATTAACCATTGAATAAAACTCCTGCTTTATAATTGTGAACCTCATGAATTTAAATGGAAAAGAACTCGAATTGAACTGGCTTAGTAATGTGTTCAACGAGTTTAGTTCTCTGTGAAACTCCAACTCTTGATAGGTCTCAGTCTGACTTAAAATAAGGATAATGCTCGTTCTGTATCAACTTCCATAAACTTCCCGCCGCTTTACCACATTCCGTTGTATATGTGCAAAATCTGAAACAATATGAATATATTTGAACGAGCTATCGATGCATAAGTAGATTCTGTAAAATACTTTAACATTGCTTACCTAATAATTTCGGTTACTATATTATAGTAAAACATCGTGAGAGAGTATACTAGCCAAAAATTGAATTGAATTCTTAGAATATATTCCACCGAAAGTTAGGCAAAACATAACATGGTAGAAATTCATTCATCCAGAAATTTTTAACTTAAATCTTGTCTGATGTCAATTTAGTTCTGACCTTCTGACAGTTTTCTTGACGCCGTCGTAATTTCCAAATAGCGCCGTCAGTGGAAAAAACGAATTCTAGCGAATTCCCCAACATTGGCGAAACAAAAGTGCGTCTTTGAATTCACCTTATCTTCTATACACCTTAAACATAATATGACATATTCCAGTTCATATAATTTTTAATGTTGTCATTTATGACGTAGTTCATTCAAGGATCATGAAGTGTATCGTAAAATATCAATATCAGTATCGAAATATATTATGTAAGTGTATAAGAAAAATTGTATTCAATAGTTAGGTCTTCGTTAAGATGTCCTTAAAGCTACACCAGCATTTATGGCACACTTCAAAAAAACATTGCTCAGAATTTTGTACACATTTATTACAAATTTGCGTCCCAAAGCAAAAATTTATTACAGCTCCCGTTTTCCAGAAAAATGGCGTGGGCCAGCTTTAGATTAAAGCTGCACCACGCAGTGTGTATTTTCCAAAACATGCAATATTTAGTCATCGAATTGGCACCAGAATTTCTTACACATTTATTACAGATAAAGGACAGGCAAAAAAATCGAAATTATTAACCCCAAGGGGCTAGACACCCCTAAATATTGAATATTCAAGTTGAATATGCATCCAAAAGGTGGACGGTATGAAATTATTCATTATTCTTATTTAAACAAACTTTAAACGACATCATATTGTCCGATGATGGGGATGAAGCATCCCCGAACATATCGAAATTCCTATTACGTAATTATATGAACAACGACATAAACTGCGTAACGCAATTTCCCGCGGACGGTACATATACTCGTATCTGTCGGGATATTTCAAATCTCTTGGATATCGCCGATTTTTCTTCAGTTCAAAAATTTATTACAGTAGCCCACGCTTCTCTAACACATGCTTGAGGATTCTAGTGAACTACTGAATCAAGAAAAATATGGAATTAGTATCGTAGTATGTGAAAAAAAAATTCGAAATATAATGATGGAGAATTTCGATATTCATCAATTTTTCTCGTTGTAAACAATTTATTACAGTAGCCCACACTTCTCTAACACATGCTTGAGGATTCTAGTGAGTTATTTCATCAAGAAAAATATGGAATTAGTATCGTAGTATGTGAAAAAAAAAATTCGAAAACTAATGATGGAGAATTTCGATATTCATCGATTTTTCTCTGTGAATTTTTCTCTTTGTCAAAAATTTATTACAGTAGCCCACACTTCTTTAACACATGCTCAAGGATTCTAGTGAACTATTCCATCAAGAAAAATATGGAATTAGTATCGTGGTATGTGAAAAAAAATAATTCAAAAGATAATGATGGAGAATTTCGATATTCATGGATTTTTCTCTGTGTCAAAAATGTATTACAGTAGCCCACACTTCTTTAACACATGCTCAAGGATTCTAGTGAACTATTCCATCAAGAAAAATATGGAATTAGTATCGTAGTATGTGAAAAAAAAATAATTCAAAAAATAATGATGGAAAATTTCGATATTCATCGATTTTACTCTGTGTCAAAAAATCATTACAGTAGCCCACACTTCTGTAACACATGCTCAAGGATTCTAGTGAACTATTCCATCAAGAAAAATATGGAATTAGTATCGTGGTATGTGAAGAAAAATAATTCAAAATATAATGATGGAGAATTTCGATATTCATCGATTTTTCTCTGTGTCAAAAATTTATTACAGTCACCCACACTTCTCTGACACATGCTCAAGGATTCTAGTGAACTATTCCATCAAGAAAAATATGGAATTAGTTTAGTGGTATGTGAAAAAAAAATAATTCAAAAAATAATGATCTCCATCATTATTTTTTGAATTATTTTTTTTCACATACCACGATACTTATTCCATATTTTTCTTGATGGAATAGTTCACTAGAATCCTTGGGCATGTGTTAGAAAAGTATGGGCTACTGTAATAAATTTTTGACACAGAGAAAAATCGATGAATATCGAAATTCTTCATCATTATTTTTTGAATTATTTTTTTTTCGCATACCACGATACTAATTCCATATTTTTTTTGAGAGAATAGTTCACTAGAATCCTTGAGCATGTGTTCCAGAAGTGTGGGCTACTGTAATAAATTTTTGACACAGAGAAAAATTGATGAATATCGAAATTCTCCATCATTATTTTTCGAATTTTTTTTTTCACATACTTCGACACTAATTCCATATTTTTCTTGATGGAATAGTTCACTAGAATCCTTGGGCATGTGTTAAAGAAGTGTGGGCTACTGTAATAAATTTTTGACACAGGGAAAAATCGATGAATATCGAAATTCTCCATCATTATTTTTTGAATTATTTTTTTTTTCACATACCACGATACTAATTCCATATTTTTCTTGATGGAATAGTTCTTTAGAACCCTTGAGCATGTGATAAAGAAGTGTGGGCTACTGTAATAAATTTTTGACACAGAGAAAAATCGATGAATATCGAAATTCTCCATCATTATTTTTTGAATTATTTTTTTTTCACATACCACGATACTAATTCCATATTTTTCTTGATGGAATAGTTCACTAGAATCCTTGAGCATGTGTAAAAGAAGTGTGGGCTACTGTAATAAATTTTTGACACAGAGAAAAATCGATGAATATCGAAATTCTCCATCATTATTTTTTGAATTATTTTTTTTTCACATACCACGATACTTATTCCATATTTTTCTTGATGGAATAGTTCACTAGAATCCTTGAGCATGTGTTAAAGAAGTGTGGGCTACTGTAATAAATTTTTGACACAGAGAAAAATCGATGAATATCGAAATTCTCCATCATTATTTTTTGAATTATTTTTTTTCACATACCACGATACTAATTCCATATTTTTCTTGATGGAATAGTTCACTAGAATCCTTGGGCATGTGTTAGAAAAGTGTGGGCTACTATAATAAATTTTTGACACAGAGAAAAATCGATGAATATCGAAATTCTCCATCATTATTTTTTGAATAATTTTTTTTCACATACCACGATACTAATTCCATATTTTTCTTGATGGTATAGTTCACTAGAATCCTTGGGCATGTGTTAGAAAAGTGTGGGCTACTGTAATAAATTTTTGACACAGAGAAAAATCAATGAATATCGAAATTCTCCATCATTATTTTTTTAATTATTTTTTTTCACATACCACGATACTAATTCCATATTTTTCTTGATAGAATAGTTCACTAGAATCCTTGAGCATGTGTTACAGAAGTGTGGGCTACTGTAATAAATTTTTGATAAAGAGAAAAATTGATGAATATCGAAATTCTCCATCATTATTTTTCGAATTTTTTTTTTCACATACTTCGACACTAATTCCATATTTTTCTTGATTGAATAGTTCACAAGAATCCTCAAGCATGTGGTAGAGGAGTGTGGGCTACTGTAATAAATTTTTGACACAGAGAAAAATCGGTGAATATCGAAATTCTCCATCATTATTTTTTGAATTATTTTTTTTCACATACCACGATACTAATTCCATATTTTTCTTGATGGAATAGTCCACTGGGATCCTTGAGCATGTGTTAAAGAAGTGTGGGCTACTGTAATAAATTTTTGACACAGAGAAAAATCGATGAATATCGAAATTTTCCATCATTATTTTTTGAATTATTTTTTTTTTCACATACCACGATACTAATTCCTTATTTTTCTTGATGGAATAGTTCACTAGAATCCTTGAGCATGTGTTAAAGGAGTGTGGGCTACTGTAATAAATTTTTGACACAGAGAAAAATCGATGAATATCGAAATTCTCCATCATTATTTTTTGAATTATTTTTTTTTCACATACCACGATACTAATTCCTTATTTTTCTTGATGAAATAGTTCACTAGAATCCTTGAGCATGTGTTAAAGAAGTGTGGGCTACTGTAATAAATTTTTGACGCAGAGAAAAATCGATGAATATCGAAATTCTCCATCATTATTTTTTGAATTATTTTTTTTCACATACCACGATACTACTTCCATATTTTTCTTGATGTAATAGTCCACTAGAATCCTTGAGCATGTGTTAAAGAAGTGTGGGCTACTGTAATAAATTTTTGACGAAGAGAAAAATTGATGAATATCGAAATTCTCCATCATTAATTTTCGAATTTTTTTTTCACATACTACGATACTAATTCCATATTTTTCTGGATTCAATAGTTCACTAGAATCCTTAAGCATGTGTTAGAGAAGCGTGGGCTACTGTAATAAATTTTTGACACAGAGAAAAATCGATGAATATCGAAATTCTCCATCATTATTTTTTGAATTATTTTTTTTTCACATACCACGATACTAATTCCATATTTTTCTTGATTCAATAGTTCACTAGAATCCTTAAGCATGTGTTAGAGAAGCGTGGGCTACTGTAATAAATTGTTCACAACGAGAAAAATTGATGAATATCGAAATTCTCCATCATTATTTTTCGAATTTTTTTTTTCACATACTACGATACTAATTCCATATTTTTCTGGATTCAATAGTTCACTAGAATCCTTAAGCATGTGTTAGAGAAGCGTGGGCTACTGTAATAAGTTTTTGACACAGAGAAAAATCGATGAATATCGAAATACTCCATCATTATTTTCTGAATTATTTTTTTTTCACATACCACGATACTAATTCCATATTTTTCTTGATTCAATAGTTCACTAGAATCCTTAAGCATGTGTTAGAGAAGCGTGGGCTACTGTAATAAATTTTTGAACTGAAGAAAAATCGGCGATATCCAAGAGATTTGAAATATCCCGACAGATACGAGTATATGTACCGTCCGCGGGAAATTGCGTTACGCAGTTTATGTCGTTGTTCATATAATTACGTAATAGGAATTTCGATATGTTCGGGGATGCTTCATCCCCATCATCGGACAATATGATGTCGTTTAAAGTTTGTTTAGTAAGAATGATGAATAATTTCATACCGTCCACCTTTTGGATGCATATTCAACTTGAATATTCAATATTTAGGGGTGTCTAGCCCCTTGGGGTTAATAATTTCGAATTTTTTGCTTGTCATTTATCTGTAATAAATGTGTAAGAAATTCTGGTGCCAATTCGATGACTAAATATTGCATGTTTTGGAAAATACAGACTGCGTGGTGCAGCTTTAATCTAAAGCTGGCCCACGCCATTTTTCTGGAAAACGAGAGCTGTAATAAATTTTTGCTTTGGGACGCAAATTTGTAATAAATGTGTACAAAATTCTGAGCAATGTTTTTTTGAAGTGTGCCATAAATGCTGGTGTAGCTTTAAGGACATTTCGTTAAGAGAACTTCTTTGAATTTAATATTTGAAGGGTGATTCCTTGAATAAGTATATTGATCAAAATATAATGTTTCATTGAAGTTGGTGTGGATATTCATGTAAAATCTTCAGTTTTCGAAAAAAATTGTAGATATCGTAGCCTAAGGCGGTCATCATTCCAGGTACTGAACATGCCCGACATATCTTTTTTCCGATTCATTCCTCGTGCAATACTCACGAGATTTTGATCAACAATCAACAAATTTGGATCACGGGCGAGTAGGAAACCAAGTACCTAAAAGGTAAAAGCATTTGAATTCATTTGAAAATTCCACACATGTGATTTTTAACCAATCAGAACGTGTATTTCTGACCATCGCAACGGATGAATTTTAGTGGAAATTCATCCTCGTGGGTACCCAACAGCTAATTTTACTGGAAATTTCTTTGACGTTTATAATGACAGAATAATTTCCCAATTCGTCTGCTGATAGTGCGCATGAACTTGCCTTTCTCTTGGTTGGATCTATTTGTAGCTTTAGACGCTGAGCATTTTTTGCAGCTCTTGCGTTGACAAATTTTATGTCAATTTTACCTTTCGAAAAAATATTTCTGCAACTGCTTAGCTGTAGAGTTTCATAGAACTCTGATAACACTCTCCTTGTAGGCTTCGGAGTTCACATGTTGAAGGCATAGTCTTCAAAAATAAGCGCCAGATCTTCTACAGGTATATCCGCTCTGTCGAAATAATACGCTTTTTTGGCGCAAAAGTTTATACACTGCTTCCATACACTTGCCTTCGATTTCCTAGTATTCGCGGGTGTCAACTGCTTAATATTCTGGCGACTATTTTCCTTACTTTCTTGACCACAGCGAGACATTTTTCTCGCTCATGAATATTTTTAGAAAATTATCCATCGTCTTCGACTCGGGATAATTCTCAAAATATTCATGAGCTCGAAAAAATCCCGGAAATAATTTGACCTTTGGTGGTATTACTAGTGAGAATTTTCGAGAGAAGTGAATCCAAGTCCAAAACCAGAACTATGTTCTATTTCTAACTGAAATTAGCCATATTCCATGAATAGCACATGGAACTGGAAATCTTGATTGGAAATCATCAGCTGTCTGGAGAATTATCATCCACCTTTCCTGAAATAAACTAGAAAATCTTTTATTCCATTCGATTCCTGCCTTCTTTTTCGGTGAGGGTCCAAAACTAAATACCTACTCCCAAAGTGAAAGTTACTACCGTTCTGATTTCCACATTGGTTTTAAAGTATACATAATTCATGGTACAATTATATCATTTCAATATTCATCTTGATCGATCGAATTCAACGAATAATTCAGTATTAATTGTTGCCGTTGGTTGAAATTTGAATCACTTCATTAATTCATAAGGTTATGATGAATTCAGGAATTATCAATTTGTGCATGTTAAAATCCACTCATGAGCTTTTTATTCAGCTGTTAAATTATTACTTTCTATTTGATGAATTCATAACTAACAAAGGTTTCTCGAAATAATTCTATGTTATACTAGATAAATGATGAGTAAATTGCACAGAACTACAACTCAAAAACTCGACTGAATTTTGACTTCTCTTGAAAAAATGCATAAATCGAAGAAACTTATAAGCTTTACTATACACATTTCCAAGGTTCCTGAGTATACTCAAAAATTCAGAAAACCTACCCATTTTGAGATCGACCCAAATCATTCGCCATTTTGCAACACTCAAAATTAGGTTGGTATGTGTAGGGCATACACTAGTACATTTCTTCTAGTTTTGAGTGCTATAGCACAGTGAGAGAATGAATATGAAATTGAACAAACATGTAATGTTGACTGTTTTTGATCATGAAAAATAAAAATGTTGAATAATATTTTTCAGACTGACTCGATGGTTCCTTCAAAATTTTGACGAAATCTAAGTTATATCATCTGAAATGATCACGAAATTATTTATTTTACTGGTAATACGCACTTGAACTTACCCTGAAAAATCTCAAATTTTTAGGTCTTCTTATTCGACAGTTACAGTGTTTCCGATCAGATTGACAAACAAATAATTGAATCTGATCACGAATTATCTTCGAAACACAAATATTTGAGAAAATATACAACACTCTTGTCACCCAGAATATGCGTAAATAAAAAAGGGTTTCAGAGTAATATGAACGGCGTGAATGAAAACTAATTTAGAATTCTGTTGGACGAAACTTGATATAAATATATCATACACTAGTTAAATGAATAAATGAATTGATTTCTATTCATATTGAATTGAAACATACCACGTTTTGCTATCCTGTAGCTTCTTCTGATGTTATAAGTCAACTGGTTCAAGAATTGGTGGAAGAAATTTCTGAGATGCTGATACATTAAATTGTTGTCATTTTGAAAAAACTCCACCTGGGCTCCTAGAGGATTAAAAACGAGAAAGTAGGCTAGGTTTTCTTCTATGATGAATTCGTATTGTTTCACAAAAGATGTACGTGTAAAATTACCAGAAGAATTCATTTATCTTCGGAGAATCCATTGGCCTTTTTCTAAACTATTATTAACTCACCTACACATCTCAATGTTTTTCCACCCCAAAATACTCTTGAATACGGTTTGAAACCAATTCTTGAACCAGTTGTCTCATATCATCTGGAAAAACTGCAATGCACCGACACGCGTCATGTCTAATCACATCAAATAAAGTTTTGGGATAAATATCATTCTTTTCCGAATTCATTCCCAATCATGTCTTATATTCAGGATTCTAAAATTGCTAGATTGGAATATAGTAAACCTTTATGGATTAATGATTTTCTTTACTCCAATAAAAGTGATGAAGGTCATGGTTTCAATCTTCTACTGAAAATTTGGTGCATTTTAGATCGACTTAAAACCTTCATAGACGCTGTGATAGTTTCCTCTTCAAATGAAATTGCGTCAAAAGTCCAAGGTGTGGAGGTGTAGTTAACAGTTGTCCAATTGATAAATTCAACAATGGTTTCGAAGGAATTCATTCGGTCTCTCATTCTTTTGTGGATGGACCGTGTACTTCAAATTAATTTAATGAGTTATAAATCATTTACTACTTCATAATGTTTTAATCGTCTTCTTTTTTTTTTGTTTTCAGGTGTGATTCCGAGATATCAACCTGCATCAAATAAGAAAGAAGAAACTTTGTCGATGAAAAAGATGTTCTTCAATAACAAATAACAATTTCACTACACTTAAACGGGGTGACAGAATTTTTCCTGAGGTTTTTATCTGGGCTCTTGTATCATACGTAAAAATGTATGGTACCCCGTTTACATCTCCTCTGCTACTACTGAGATAACACATATTGTTTGATATGAAAAAATGGTACAGCTCATCTCAAAAGAATAAATAAACATAGAAATATACATATACAGTGCGCGTCAAAATTATGGAACAAATTCATTTCCTCAGAAGAAAAATATGTGGCAACGAAATCCTGAAACAGGTCACTTTTTGTTTCACTTTTACCAAAGTTTTATGCATTTTTGAAGGATTTTTGTTGCACCCTGTACCATCCCCATCAACCCTCTTATTTTTTTGAATAGGGAAAAGGGGGCATGTGGTAATTTTTTGGCAAGGTCTTTGTATCTTCTTCACAGACGTGCAGAAATTTCAAAGAAAAATTTTTTTTTTTTAATATCGGTTAGTTCAAGAGGTTTTCACTTTGTGTGTGTGCACGTTATCATGGCTCATTTACTTTGAGACGATGGTACCTGATGAATTTTGTCACCGAATGAAAGTCGAATATTTCAGTTTGTGCATGCACAACTTTCAACCCCTACGAAGCCTTAAATGGGAAAAAAGGGAGTGACATTGGAAATTCATTTCGGTATTGAAGTACCACCCGAAGAATCATTGTGCATTACAAGATAAGTTGAATTAAATGTTCAAAATGGCCACCATCGTTCTGGATGCAATAATCAAAGTGCTTAACATAATCATAACTTTGCTGACATTGCGTTGTCAGAAATCTTTCTTCGAATTGAAACATTTATCGAAAAGTTTCAACTTCAGTAGAAACGTTCTAATAACATACCTAATTAAGATCATAACTGATGCGCGGTATTTCACACATTCTAATTTTTCACGTGAGGGGGTTGAAAGTTGTGCATGAACAAAACTGTAATGGTCGACTTTCATTCGGTGACAAATTACATCAGGTACCATCGTCTAAAAGTAAATGAGTCACGACAAAGTGCACATACTGAACAACTCTTTGAACTAACTAATTTAAAAAAAAAATTTTTTTTCTTGAAAATTTCTGCACGCCTGTAAAGAAGATACAAAGACCTTGCCAAAAAGGTACCACATGACCTATTTTCTCCTTTCAAAAAATTTAGAGGGTTGATGGGGATGGCACAGGGTGCAACAAAAATCCTTGGAAAATGCATATAAATTTGGTAAAAGAGAAAAAAATTTACCTGTTTCAGGATTTTGTTGTCAAATATTTTTCTTCCGAGAAAAAGAATTTGTTCCATAATTTTGACACGCACTGTATATGCGTTTCATTCAACAGCAAATAAAATAAGTGAGTGAACAAAATAAGAATTTATAATAAAGATATAACGATATGGAATCAGTGAATTAAGGATGTATCCATGGTCAGAATTGAAACAGTGAAACAAGAACCGACTCAAAACGCATAAAATATTATGACAATTCTTGTCCCTAATTGTCAAGGAACTAAACCTTCATGGTCGTATCCATTCATTCAAGAAAGTAATCAAAAGCGAACATCGCAGGTGGCCTAGTTTGTTTCTACAAGGAATAAAATCTAAATTGCATTAGCAATCTAGACCGAGATATGTCTATTACTTTGGCAAAGAGTGGCTTAGAGACCAGAACCAGGCGTATATGAATGGCGGGCTTATAGTTAGTAGGCGAGGGTGGCGTTACATGTTTACAATTAATCAAACCAACTGTGTGGTATTATCAACTTCTACGTCCCGACTGGGTTTCAGAGATATCGCACATGACCTTATTCATCCATGTGCCCCGGGGAACGGGAAAGCATTCAGAATAGCATAATTCCTCTGTGAAATTTGCTTCGTGATACGGTTGTTACTATATACTGACATTCTTCAAGTTAACATGGTTAGATATACTTTGAATGTATCCTTCGAGAAATGTACATTAAAGACGAAAGTTTTGATTTGACATTTGAAAGTTCAGCACATTCAGAAGTTTCAAAGGTTTAGGCTAGATAAAATCGGTTTGAACAATGGAGACTAAGTAAAATTATTATCTCGCTTGTTCTTGGAAACAAAAGCGATGTCATTTTTCTCTCATATCTGTAATGGCAAACGTTCGAATTTTCACCCAAATAAGGTTCTAAATGACTAATTGACTTTGATGAATCTTTGGTCCATTCACTTATTTCGGGTGGAGCTGCTAAAACATGGTGTTTTTGTTACTTTATAGTACTTTGATATATCTAAGTTACTGGATCCTAGTTCCATTATTCATTTTGGCAATAATATTCTAGTATCCTTGATAATTTCAACAGAAACTTCACATTATATTTCAAAAAGGAACTTAGATACTGACAAGTAAATTACACAGGGTCCTGCAGTAGTGCGTTAGGCTTCCATAGCTGCCAAACCAGACGTTTTAGAAATTTTTTTGGCAAGCATTTCCTTTTACTTTCAATTCTGCCTTTCAGGAAATTATTTTCTAATATACAGGGTGTTCCCAACTAAAATCATTCAACAAATGAATGATTTTTCAAATGGAAGAGCCGTTATATTTTCGCATCTTTTGAATGCTCTTCAATACTTCTATCATGTCGCAGATATTAGGGATATTTTTCAATCGGTACGGATCTTATTCAGAAAAAACTGCAAAATTTCTACGAAACAGTAGTTCGGCAAAAGCCCTTTACCGATTTCCAGAAGCGATCGAAACATGAATTTGATCAGAATTTCTTTTAACTTAAGAATTTGCCTAGTCATCGTTCCTAAATGAACAATCTCTTTTATACGGGGTGTCTGTTATCAATTTCCAAATATGAAGAATTTCAAATTGTTCCTTCTGGAAAAACAATACAGGGTGTTACATTCGAAAAAACTTAACTTAACTTAAGAATTTGCCTAGTCATCGTTCCTAAATGAACAATCTCTTTTATACGGGGTGTCTGTTATCAATTTCCAAATATGAAGAATTTCAAATTGTTTCTTCTGGAAAAAAATACAGGGTGTTACATTCGAAAAAATCGAGAAAAAATAATTTGAAATTCTTCATATTTGGACATTGATAACGAACACCCTGTATAAGAGAGGTTGATCATTTAGGAACGATGACTAGGCAAATTCTCAAGTTAAAAGAAATCCTGATCAAATTCAAGTTTCTACACTTCTGGAAATCGGTAAAGCGCTTTTACCGAACAACTGTTTCTTCGAAAATTTGCAGTTTTTTCTGACTAAGATCCATACCGTTGGAAAAATATCCCTAATATTTTGCATCATGGTAGAGGTATTGAAGAGCATTGAAAATATGCAAAAATATAAGAAGTGTTCCATTTAAAAAATCACTCATTTGTTGGCTAATGTTATTTGGGAAAACCCTGTATATCAGAAAATAATTTCCTGAGATGCAGAATTGAAAGTACAAAATGAATGCTTTTCAACTGAATGCCTAAAACGTCTGGTTTGGTAGCTATGGAAACCTAACACACTATTGCAGGACCCTGTACATGGAGATATAGTGCTCTAAAAACAGTGATATGTGAGTACCTTAATTAGTGACTGTTTGGCAAATGATTCTACGTCAATACTCCATTCGATATTGATCTCCAATGATTGGGTTGGACTAACTCAGAGAGAATTCTTGGCAAAATTCAATTCTGTTTCTCATATCGATAATGATGAAACTTTCGAGATAAATTAATCTAAAGGTGGATATTCATTTGAGCGAGTATGCTCGTACGTATAGCTGTGCGGCAGAAAATTAATTATTAATCGTATTGACATATGTCCACGTTAAGCATATTTACACGGATACTGGGCATTCACGCACGCTATCCATGCGTGCACGAACAGCGTGCGCGCATATTTGCTCAAATGGATTCCCACCTTAAGAGTTGAAACGTATATATAAGACTTTGAGCCTGAATGAGTTGAATTAGATCGAAATGAAATTCATAAGTAGTTACTTTTGATATATATTTCCAGAACCAAGCAGTAAGGCTAAGTTGATAACTTGGAAGGAAATACGGTATGGATATGTACTGAACGAATAGTCACGAACTCGTGACCGCAAGTCAGTTACCTTTTCGGATTTCTGGTGATTTGCTTCCCTGAAAGTACCCGACAAAGCTTAATATCCCGCTTCAAAGTTACTCAAAGCTTCAGTTCATCACCGAGGGCTTGCATATTTGTAATGTAGCTTAGCTAACCAAGAAAGTTAAATTTATAAACTGCTAGATTCCGTTATATTTTTATGTAGGAACGTCACCAAATTTGGATGAACCTAAACTCTCCCATTTTCCAACCAAATACATCTTTGAAAATATTGTGGATGGATATATGGATATATCTGCGAAATTGTTGGCTAAGTTTGAAGCATTCACGAATTCAGTCGTAAACATGATAATCTCAAAAAGAGTCGGCTCGAAAGAGGGAGGAGTTCAAATCCTTGAATGGGTAAAATATGAACATAAATGAATTCGAAATTTAGTGTTCCAATTATTTCTGAGAATACAGATCTATATCTAATTGAGTTACAGTGCCTATCTGGTTACAGAATGTTGTCGTGAGAGTACATGCAAAATTTCGTAAGGATCACAGTGCTTTTCAAGAATTTTATGGAAAGATATCATCGGGACTGAATAATTATTTCATGAAGTTGTAAGCGAAATTGATTGACATTTTTTATTAAAGATATAACCACAGAGATTTAAACCCACACCCTATAGAAAAATAATCTTTTTTAATTCTATACTAACGTGTGTATTCTTGCCAGCTTTTACTCGAAATGGAAAAAATCTGAACATTTTCGACTTCTTTGGGAGTAAAATGCGCTGAAAAAGCTGACAAGTGAACTGACGAACTCGATCTTTCGACGATTCCGAGTTTTCTTAAAAAAATTCAACTTCGACACATTGAGGGATAGATCCCGACTCCTACGCCATATGGAACTCCAGAAAATAATTCTGGTCCGATACGTTTCACAATTATTGATTTTCCAAAAAGATTATCTGAAGCTAGGCTCAATTCATAGAGTTCTATAGTTTTATACCACACTAAGAAGTCGTGAATCAAATTTGAAATATTCAGACGATATTTCGACTTCTGAAGTAGAAATTTGCCAAATGGAGCTAACGGTGTACTAGAAAACTTTATCCTCTAACGATTCCGAGTATTTTCGAAAAAATTCTCGAGATAGCCACAGAAAGGAATCAATCCCGGCTCTTGTGTCCTTTTGCAAAACCAGAAAATTAATTTAACGATGATTTCTCTTATTAGGTCTTTTGCATCGACATTGCGATTATAACCAAATGAACGTACATTTTGACAAGAAAATAAACGAAGTGTTAGTTAACGATTTCAGTGAATCGATTTCCATTTACAATCATATTTGTGTTCTGTGCTCGACATTGCTTTTGCGCAGTCTCGACCTGGCAAACTTGACGCCTGGGAAATTGTTTTGTTCTTTTTTGGTGAGACTCTCAGGGTGTGAAGATTCAATTCACCTTATCTATCTATATCGATTAATCATAGTCCTCATTGATTTTGAGAATTATTAACATGTGTGATCTCATATAAAATATTAGGGGTAAGTTCTTTTAGTTTAACTATATATCTCAATATTTCATCACATGCGGGAACGCCATTTTGGAGGAGTTTTTGCGACTCAATTATCTTATCTGTTTGTATCCTATTAACCTTAAAATGTATTATTCTCTGGTCAATATATTTTTACTACTCGAATTTCATCATTATTCATTCTTTTCGAATTTTTGGAGATAGACTAGGGTAACTATGGAATAAATGAACAAGTGGTAATTTTCCTCAAAATTTTTTAGCACTTTTTAGGTTCTCAAGTTTTGGCTACCAAGTTTTTTTCTGGTACCTGTTCTTGGTTAGATTAAGTACTTTTGGTATTTTTCTGGTACTATCGTAGTAATTTCTCGTAGTTGATTTGAAAACCAACCAGTACCTGCTCAAGACGTACCAACTTTTTTCCTACAATTCTACTTGTTGACACCGTGCAATCCAATAGCTAATACCACCAACCATCCCAAAACGATACCGAGAATTGGATCAAATGATTTTGGACCCTCACCTCTCACGCTTTAGGCCATAGTTTAGATAAGTGTGATTTTATTGATTAGCATAATTGGACTAGTTAGTGATCCGTTTTTCTATTCCTTTCCACGCAATGAGCTGAGTTGCTTCAAAACATGAACACAATCCTTTTTCTTTGTCATACAGCCTGAAAAAGTTTATTCATTACCAGGATCAATGCGTGGCTAAAATTATTTGTATTGAACGTCTCTGACACAGCTTTCATCAGAGTCATAAAATTCCATCAATAAATGACGATTTTGCACGGAAATTCCTGACCCTGAATTCATCACTACAAACCCTCTAATAATATAGTTTCTTTTACAACCCCATTCGTTTCGATGGCATCAGAGGCCCTGGACGGAAACGTCGGTAGGTCATTTAACTCTGCAGGCTCAGGAATTAGAGGAACTAAATCGACGGCCGGTGGATGAAACGTTGCTGTTCAGTTGCGTGTAGGTCCAAGAGTCTTTACTTGGCCTAATCTTGCCAAATTGCTGCGAGAGAAATCGAGCAAAATAATTACGACTGGTGGTCGAAAGGGATACAATATACGAGTCAGTGTAGATGTTTCTCCTTCGCATCTCGGCATCAGAAGGTTCGTAATCATAAATAGAGTTAACAATGATTGATTTTTGTCTAAAGACATGACGGACTTCAGCCTCGTTCCAGTTTCATTCATACTTTTAAGGGCTGTAAAGTTACAATTATCGATCATAACTTCTTATCGCCTCCTGGATCCACCGGAACATGAAACTCTAAGACAAACTCCTAAGGGAAGGTGTGATTACCTTGGCAAACAAAATTTCCTTGTAGGCTTTTTAGAAGGTGATTCATTAAGGTTGGCTACCGGTGGTATCTCGGAAACCGTTTATCTTATAACATTCGTGAAAAATTCTCATGAAGAAATTGGCTGCTAAACTATTCCTAAAAATATTATCGAGTTAATAGTTTCTCAATAGATTTTTTTTACCGGAAGTTATAGGATGAACGGAGTCCGAAATACGGCCGGTGACCACCTTAAATAACTCACCTGGTATACTCAGTGACAACAGAAGTGCTACATCCAGAAAGAATAACTTCGTATGGCAGTATTACATCAAGAATGAAACAAAATATCACGTCACTCCCAACGGCGGCGTCTTACCATGCTCAGGTCAGGCCATTGTGCATACCTAGGTAGAATCATAATTTCTGGTGAATATGACATGATGCCGTTCTTCCTCCTAGTCCTTCCGTTTTCTGGGCCAGTTCAAAACTCGGTGACAGTGATCCGCAGTGCAATATAACGTACATATAGAGACAGACTTATCTTTTTTTCCGAATTTATGATCAGCGATTTGACGCGTAGTAGCAAAGCCTTCATCTTGAAGTTTTTGGTTTCGCCTCATGCTCCTCCTCTTTTATTTTTCCATATACGAATCATACGCATTACTGTTATTGCAGTTTAATTAATATGTCGGCCAATTTCCCAATAGAACAAACTAACATCTGGGTAGACAGCAATACTATTCCTGTCAAAATTGTCAACATGGTGACAAGTATCGACGCGTTTCCGAACTCGTCGCACTTCAATACGCTTACCTTTGGCTTAAGAATTTACAGTACCTCATGAAAACAGGGTGCAAATAGTTGGAAAATATCCGCAATGTTGCCACGTTTTATGTTCAAAAGTTTTGAGAAAATAAAAATTGAAATGGGGTGAAAAATGGAAAAATAATTGCGCATATTCCCACAGAAGAATCAAGAGAATCCTTGAATAAAATGGTTTCCCAAAAAAATTGCTGAATCGTGCACACCGAAATCCCGCTCTCTCCTATTGACGTTAGCATTTTACAAATTCTGATATTTCTCGCAGCTATGGTATGGTGACCTTCAGATATTTACGAGGTTTCATGGAACTTGACTGTGGCTGGTTGGCCGAAATCCACGAAGCTCTTATTTCAGTTCGTCCAACAATTGTTTCGACACACTGTGGTTCCGTCAGGAAACCATTTTGAACTCTAGATATCTTAGCGAAAGAGTTATTGATTCCGAAGTTTTTATTGATGTTACTGTTATTTGAAATTTCTTCAATTGTTTACCAAATTAACTAGAATATTTTTTTTATTTCAACTTGAGGTTGACCTCAGAAAAAGCACATTTGTATTATTTTTCAGCGAATATTTTGTCCCTCATTCATGATTGAAATCTTCTAGAAATGCCTATAGATATACCCAATTAAGATTTCACTCCCGATATCTGAAAAAAACTAACCAATTCTTGAAGTTGTCTTAAAACATCTGAAGAAGCTACATTGAAGTAAAGTGTTGTGTAAAATATAATTATTTTATGTGTTTTATTATCTAACTAATATGCAATGAATTTCTATTAAGGAACGATGAATATAGTTCGAAATATTTCATTTGCACTTGAAAATGAATTCTCCAAAATACGAAATGATGAATGACTCCACGACCTTTGATTTCCGTATTTTTAGTCAGAATATGGTTTTTTACGAGCTTGTTCTAGGGAACGGCGCGTTATCATTTCGTCGCGATGTCTGTAATTTTAGAATTTCGAGCCGAAAATAGTCTTAAACTCCTTGAACAAGATACCGTAGTCAAATTTGATTCTGTCCGTCCGTCCATCCGTCTGTATGTACTCTTACTTTAGAAGGAAAATACTTAGCGACCTGAAATTGTGAGATTAGGTTGGGAGTTTGTGTTCGAAATTTAAAAGTGTTTTTTCTTTTCTTTTTTAAATTCGGTCATATTTTTCGCTTCACTCACTACATAAAATGTCCTTTTGTTATGATGTGAAATGATCCAAAGACAAGCCCCTGATAGCTTAATTGGGTCTCATTATTCTTCTATATCCGCGAATTTCTTATGCCGTATTGTATTCACATGTGATTTTGTATTTTATTATGTATTATTGTTTTTATTGTCAACATGGTCAATATGAATAAATTTATTATTATTATTATTAATATTATTATTATTAGTTAGGCCCATTTGAAATTTTGAGGTTTACTCCACGATATCTCATAAAGTATTAACTCGATCAAATTGAAACTGGACAACATACTAACCTGCGACTCAGAGCAAAATTTGTGTGTATTCAGTTGTTCGAAAATTACAGAAAATTAATTCGAAAATTTTCTAAATTATTTTTTCCTGGAAAAAAGTGATTACATTTCAATGGAATTTGGCAAAAGTCCTAGAAAACAAGCGCGCGAAACCTCCTGACCTCACGTCAGCGCTTTTCTAGATTTTTTTCCTGCATTTCATCGGGGGATGGCATCATTTAATGCTTTATCAATTTTTGGCCTTTTAAATATTTCAGATAATCCATCTTATTCTTGGATACCAAATACGAGCAAGCAACTGCAATTTTCTTCAGAAATTGGAAACTATAAAAATTTACGAGGGTTGAAATAATTTTTTTATTTCGGTCATAAATTTGATGTAACGAAACTTCTCCTTCCAAGAAATTTTCCCAGCATAATTTAAGGAGGGAGGCATTCAGTCGAAGTGAAACCGTGTGGAAGATGTTTTCCATTTGGGATTCTATACCTTATAAATGCGTTTTTTCCATCAATTTGTCGATCTTCCACCGAATTTCCAACCCAGCTGATACTCAAGGGAATAGGAAATAACTCGACCTTTTCGATGAAGACTTTGGTGCTTCAGGAATGTGAAAAGGTTCACACATCTTTCGGATATCTCTCTGGTGATTTTATTTTGATGATGTCTAATTCCTATTATCATCGAAATGAATTTGAAGAAAATAATGTGGAAAATAATAATTGTAAGTGGTGAAATATATTTGATAGATGTTTGTTCGAACATTTTTTCATGCTTGAAGTTATTGTGTTCACAGTCGCAATAACGATTGATAGTTAACACAATAACTCCCGGAAGAAGCAGTTTGCTGATTTGAATTCTACATCAGGTTTGGACTTTAATCACGAAAATTGAATTGAAAAATGAGTGAGTATAAACCATCTTATGATTCCGGATATATCCCCATTCAAAATATTTCCAAAAATCACAGATTACAGGAATATTTGTTCTACAACTATATTTTTAAAATTGGCATTATTTATTTGAATGGATACTGAAACAATGTGAATTTCTCACGAGAAAACAGTCAACTGATTGTGTGTTCAAAAGCTTCTTCGCATTCGGTGAAGTTACATGTCAAGCCCACCGCTCTTTTCGTGTAGGTTTCACTCTATCAAACGTGTGGACAGCATCAGCTATTACTTGATCGTAGGATCGTGCTGTGATAAGTGGCGTATGAAGCAATCTACCAATTAGAATACCGAAAATTTGAGTGTGATGTAGCACACAAAATGATATTTCGACCAATTTCACGTCCTCAGAGATCAACAATTGTGAATAATAGAAACGTCTTGTGTCGAAGAAATTTTTGTGGGTTATTCTTAATTTCTTATTAATTTCGGATTGTTGTTAAAATTTGATGTTTTGTGATACATACAAGAGGGTGAGAGACCAATCGAAAGTTGAATAATGATAGCGTGTAAAGACTTGAAAATAATCTCAGCCAAATCTGTTCAATAGTTTTTAAGATACATATAATATTTTTGAGTTTTTAATTTCATGAAATATTTCAATTTGATTGGATTGTTTTTTTCCGAGTTCGTGGAAAACCAATAACAAACTCCACCAGAGCATCGACATTGTAGCCTGAAAACATTGGGCAGATTTTGCCTTTTGATGAACTCAACTGAGAAACTTAAGGTTTTAACCATTTCCAAGCATTTCAATACCTTATACAGGTGGTTCATTTCAAAAGTTCGGGTACATACGGATGATAGATCAGAATTGAAATTTCCACGGATTCTTCATCAGTGTGTTCAACCTTATAATTTCAGAACGTTTTCAGTCCAAAATTCTTAAATTATAGACCACTGGGCAAAGTGATAACGATCTTTTTCTCAAGAAGAATTCCGATGAAATGGCATCATGGAATCTCTCGTAAAACAAATGATGACATTGCTCAATATTTGTTTTTATCATATAATTTTTCAGGCGACAGTATTATACATATATTACTTGTATAAGGGATTAAGTCCTTTTAATATAAAGTGTATTTAAATGCATCCTCAATATCTCTGCCCACAGGCCAAAGAAAAAAAAACTATAAGCAGGCTCACTTTGATGGACAGTTATAGGGCGAAGTTCTTATCAATTTGTATCAACTTTTGAGGGCGTGACACTTTGTTTCGAAGGTTATTCAATGCCATTTCAAAAATGTCATATAATTATGATAAACCTATTTCTAATTATTTCCGAAAAATATAAAGAAGAGATGAACAATTACGATAGCAATGAGTTGCAATAACCCAATTCTGCCTATTCACTGTTGGGTAAACAATTAACAGTGCTGTTCCTAACGTGGCATAAGGAATTATTAACAAAACCCTAGCATCTGAGGGGCCCCACAACGGAATCTAAGAGAACCGGCAACAATACAATATAACACCTGAAAATGATGAAAGTTTTTTTAACAACAGCTTCAATGTCAGCTTTTTCTAAAATATAATTGAATCTCACGTGTGCAACAAGAAACAGAAATTCTCTATGCAATGATGAATATTTATTCGACTATTTCCCTCGTCACAATTTCCTGTTCTGTTCCGCAATTTTGAATTACAAATTGTTTCTAGGTGGAAAAATTGTTTGGCAGGAGCTGTCAGCAGTTTATTCGAGTTCACCTGCGGCAAACCTTGAGAGTTGTTGTCACCAAAAATTACAATACCTTTGAAAACAAACGTAATTATAATCTCCAAGGACACATCTGTTACTCATGAAATAGTCTTGTCAAATACCATTCGGGCATCTGATTTTTCCAGTGAAAAAAATCGACAAAATACGTTCTAAGTAATATTCTAACAAAAAGCATTCATGCAGGTGCAAAAATCCTCGTCTTCGATTCGGATTTTTGTTTCCACCAGCACTCATGCTTCTTGTTAAAATATAACTGAGCAACGTGTGTTTTCGATTTTTTTCGGAAAAATTAGATGCCCTTATGATATTACATACGCTGACTTTGTTCGTGTTTTTTTCAATTATTTCCTTTATTCCTCCAGAATAAATAATTAAGGAAGCACCAACAGCAAATGTCGAGTGAATGAAATTTGTAAAAAGGCCATCGAATTACCTTAAAAGTATGGTCTCACTCAACTCCCATTCCAATTTAAGATTTAGTGGTCGCTGTGTCACAGAGTTGATAGAAATTGATTGGAACCAACCGGGTAAAAAGTCCCCCAACATACCGAAGTTCACATCCTTTTGTATTTTTTCTGGGGTTGCATGAGGGCCAAGATATTAAGGTTAGTATTTTCCCAAATTGACACATTGTATACTCTCACGTTTTATATTGGTTTAAAATTATTATTGCGAAATCTGGAAGTTGCTCTAGAATAACTCGAAATTATTGGATAATTTCTTCATTTCTCAAATTTCTATATCTATTTTTATTAGAATGGACTTTATGGTGCGTCATTGCCAAATGTTGAACTATGATAAATAAGTGTTATAAGGGTTTTTCAACAAAAACTTTGCATCGCACTAATCACTATGATCACATGAATGGCAGTTTGACATTTCGCTTATTCTCTATTAAGAATTTGGTAATTAATCTGAGTTGACAGGGTGGGTACATAAGGTGTCATCACAAGAAAACACATCGCAGCCGTAAGCCACAGTGTTGAAGATCCGAATTCGTCAATTTCTCGACGTTCTAAAAAATTGAGGTTATCCTCAACAACGACATGGCTTATCATTGAAGATATGGGTATCACTAACATGAGGTTTCAACAAAACAGCGCCATATGTCACACAGAAACCGAAATAATTATTTTTTTCGCCAAACTAACTTCCTAATCACATAATTTCACGGAATGAAGCCTTCAAATGGCCAGCTCGATATTGAGATTTAACACTACTGGATTATTTTCTATGGGGTTATGTTGAAGACAGTGTCTATATGGAGCCTCCGAACTCAGAACTGGGGGATTAACAAAATAGACCCACTATTTTGTTGAAAGGTGTTTCAAAACTTTGATGAAACAATCGACATCTGTACCGTTGTCGTGGTGGCCATTTGCTAGATATAATTTTCCAATTTTAATATAATAAGATATATAATTGCTTAACCTTAATTTTTTGAATACAATAACTTGAACCATTCTCATCTGAATTTAACATTTTATTATGATTCACAAAATATATTTCTTGTTGAAAAACGCTTTCTCTATTGAACTGAAACAAATTGTGTCGTAAATTCACTAGCTATTGACAAGCGTTAAATCGATTACCAAAACGTTCGGATTTCAAATTTTCTTTAGGAACCTACATTTATTTCTTCGATGTCGACAAGGTGACGAAAGATATAGATTGGAAATGGGAGTATGGAATTGGCATGATGAAAATAAATCATATACACGTGATGGTCTTTGAGCGTAGAAAATAAAATTTCTGGTAGCATTGTTCGACGTGATCCGTTTGTTGAACCCAGCACAATTTGACCATGATTGATGAATTGTTATGATTTATTGGTAGTTTTACTCTTTTTTCGACTTCAAGAAGAATAAGGGGTTTGTCAAATATCGGTTGGAAATATTTCATTTATTAGCAATGGTTTATTCTAATGCTTATGGTTCAGCTTCGAACATTACTCATTCAAGGTAGGTGGCCTAAATGACCATAAATGTGAAGGACTTATGGAAAAACCTAGAAAAACACTGACGTGAAGTCAGCAGTATTTGGGTGCATATTCACTTTTGGTGATATCCTTTGAACATTTGTGACGCTACGAGATGCGGTTTTATTCATTTATTTATTTATTTATTTCAATGGAATACATGACAGGACGGACCCAGATTATGTACTCACTAATGATCTATTAATACAATGGTGCTTAATATTAAAAAAATACATATCCAACATACAAACCAAAATGCGGAAAAGTTTTTTTTTTCTCAACAATGGCCTCTAAAGAACCGTCTCAAAACACCAGAAAATGCAAGCAAGGAATCCGAAAAAGGCATTGTGTGCACCGATCTATCAAATCGGACATTCACATGTCTTAGCGGCTATAAACGCAGCGACTATGGCACGAAAAGTGGCCCTGTGTGCGAGTACCCTTAATGAAAAGAAGTGTTTCGAATTATTAATACTTCGATTTCGTTTCAGACGTACATACATACATTCGAGTAAAAAATCAAATATTATAACGCATTTATGACGGACAGTGAGACTCCTGCCACTAAGTGGGCATTGTATGCTAATTGGCGTATCTACGAGTTCGTACCATAGGAATCCCCTGCGGACAAAACCTGCTCTGTGGTCCCACCTCATTACCCGAATACGTCCTTTCTCAACCCAAGAGCCTGGAATGTGTTACACAGGATACCCTTAATTACATTAGCAGGGGCCCATTCGAATTCTATTCGAATGAATTGTTGATTCATACATTTTAGGATTCTCTATACAAACTATACCAACCGTTTGTTCGTTTTAAATTTAAATATATAACTCAACATTTTCATACCTGCAATGGAGTTAGATATGAGTTTCGTATAGACAATGTTCGAAAAAAATTTTTCTAGATTTATAGTTCATTATGCAGGTTGGATCATGGAAATAGAGCAATTTTGAAATGGCAGAATGCATTGAATTTTGTGATCAAACGACGATCCAAACATTTGTGTTGCGAGATGATTCAGAAACTCTTGATGCACTTCTTGCAGCATCAATAGATAAAGTTGCATAGTAAATTGATGTCTTGAAATCTTCATCAACTGGTAAATTGAGATCTGGAGACTTAGGCAACCATAACATATCTATGGACGTTGTATACCTAGGAAGATTTCTCGAAAAATCTGCATCGAATTCTGTGCTCCATTTTGTTTAATTCAGATATGTGGTAAAACACCCATCCTCTTTCAACGAATAGAGTACTAAAGATGGACTATTTATGGACGCCATTCAAGTAGAATATGGTCCGTGCATATGAATTGCCTTCGAAACTGGCATTGATCTGCCTACAGCTTTCTTTAATAAATTAAAAATAGAACAATCGGAACAGTCTATGCGTCTCTTACGATCTCAGAGGGAAATAAACAGGAAACTCTCATACTTAGGTTATGTCTTCAGACATTTTCGGCAGTGTATAATTGTGAGGGTCAGATTTGATCTATACGGCATTCATCCCCGATATTTCTGCTGATAATTCACTGCCAAACTGAAGGATGAAATGTTGAAGATGTGGATATAGAACCGAATAAGTGTCGATGAATTACCTGAACGAAAGCTTTTTGATGTCTGATCTAAACTGTTACGATTAACGAAGAAAAATCATTGCAATGGTACAAACCTCTTCTACTCTAGAATATTCAGTACACTTTTTTGATTGAACCTATTTCTTTTTTCAATTTTTCCTGTCAACCAACCTGTATCTATTTCAATCTGTGCGAAATAACCCGGTTAACAGCTCAGTTCCTCCTCATGAAGGCTTCGGGTAATCTATCTCCTGTTCTCTGAATTATCCATTTTCAACCTCTAACGGCATGCTGTAACTATCATGACAATTTTTTCTGTGACATATTATAGGTCACAGAAAAAATATATCAACTATAACAAGTATAATTTTGAGGAAGACTGGAGAGGTCGGAGAAGAATAAAAACACCTTTAATGTCTTCATCAGGCCACTGTTATATAAAATATGGTAATAGAGCATATATTACATGAAATAGGTATTTATACAGTTAGTTCCACAACAACAAAAATTAAACTGACTAGAAGGCTGTGACAATTCTGCATCATCGGATAATAGATCACTGATGCACTTGAGGACAATCAAATTTCAATACTTACAAATTGATTCGGTTTCCTTTAAATCATAAACAAAAATTAAAACGAACATTCAACATGACAAAGAGGGAATTCAGCGAGATCAGAGCAGTAGCATGTAAACGATTGGTTTTTGTCATCTGTACGGAATATCTAACATACTTCAACTTCTTGAGGTAGTATTTTACCTACTATGATTGGAATTCTTCTTTACAACCTTGTGATAGCCTTGATTCAGATTCTGAATATCACTTCTGAAATTGACTGTTTTTTCTGACATTATATAAAGCATCTCATGGAGGAGACTCCATTTCCGTTTTGAGCGAATTTTCAAATTGCTCTAATGAATCGATCATAACAAAATTTGGCATAAGGTTGTGTATCGGTAGTTCCAAACTATTTAACTAGTTTTATCATGATAGAATCATCATTTTTGGAGCTTCACTATAAAAATCAACGATCTAGAGATAAAAACCACAGAATTTGACTAATTTTTTCTTAATATCTTCAAAACTTATAATCAGATCAAGCTGAAATTTGACGAACCGTTATAGGTCTGTAGAATAATTTTTCACTGGTTCTTGGCGAATACATCTTCATATACAGTGCAAGCCTTAAGAGGATGCCAACGTTTGAGGTGTCGGAGCATGTGTTATAGAGGTCACTAGTATCCTACTAGAACTCCTTTCTGGCGACCGTGACTATTCAAAAATAGGCTCTTCGGGAATAACAATCGTAGTTGGGGGAGGGGGAGCCCCACCAGAAGTTGGCTTCTGGTACCTCCTCGCTTAGGATGGCCTTGTACGAGCCGTGGCACGTACTAGATATCTCTGGATTATCGACTGTGAATCGCGAAACTCCAAGAACGTTGCAGTAGTCCTTAGAGCTGTGCAGAATCATGTCAGTCATTGTTCGAGATGTCGGAGGATATCAAGGTACCCTAGTAACCAAGATGAACGGACGTTTCCTTCAACTCTTGCTAGAGCCGGAAATTCCAGTGTTTAAGGTGTAGAAGGGTTGCTCGCTGGCCCGAGCAATTATTCTAGTATCTGAAACAGTGATGCCACAAAGACAGTTTTCTGTCGTTCTAGTGTTACCTGCTGAGTTAGAAATCCTCTAGTAGTCGTCCTACTCCGACTGAAGAGTGGCGAATCTCTGTTGCTGAAACAGGGTTGGAATTTAGCCGGGTTCTCTCAGCAGCAATATCGGAGGTCAGTGAGTCTTTTAAAATTAGTTTTCCTAGAACATGCGCCCAAAAAACTGTCCAGGGTGCACGCGAGATTACGATATCGCGAGTTGACTTCTGGCTCAGTGATTTAACTGTCAGCAGCTCAACTGCTTCTCAGGATAAATCCATGTTCAAGACGAATCAGATTTATTCGAATTTTACCATGGCCTTTAAGCTTTTGTTGATACTGTAGCAATGTGAACCTTGCTAATATTTCCATAATATTCCTTGCCGTTTAAGTGAGACTTTACTAACGAAGAACTCCGAGCTTGTATTCTAGTGCTTTTATAGTTCCTGAAACAGTATACTATCGAAAAAAAAATTACTGAAAGCAGTCTACTTGAGAGTAAAATACTTAAGAGAAAATAGTGAACCGAGATGGTAAATTAAGGCTTCGTGAATTTCAGTACAGCCACATTCAAGTTTTATGAAACCTCGTTAACATCTCAAGGTCAGGCACCGCTCACGGTCTGCATGCCAATGGCGGCGAGAAATATCAGCGTACGTGAAATCTTGACGACAAAAGGAGAAAATGGGGTGCCATCCTGCAGGGCTTCAGTGATTATTTTTTTTAATGTACTCAATTATTTCGTGCAATTGCGCGAGATTTTTCATTTTTCCATATTTCACCCCATTTCCGGTTTTATTTTCTCGAAAATTCTTGAATATAAAAGTGGCAACATTGCTGCCCTCAAAAAGTCACCCCGTCTTATTCGAGGTACTGTACGTATGCTCTTAATTCTACCATCGAACTGTGATCAAATGGACCGATTAAATTATTCCTCCGAGAAACCGGAAATTTTTCAGACGTTCACTCTGAACGGGATCCAATTTGCGGTTTTAACGGAAACTATATTTCAAGTTTCCATTAAACGCTTTTCAACGGTAGTACGGGGCAATAATTCACGTAACCAATTTCAATAAAATTAAAACTTTCCCATATTCCCGAGGCCTAAAAATTCGCAAGGTAAGCTCACTCGACGGAGTTGGGGTCAGGTATGATGGCATAATTTAGGCAGTCAATACTCCGTATTTTTGGCCATTCTGCTCTCAACCGGATGAATTTTCGAGCTGCGATATTTGCATAATATATGCTGGGTGGAATTTTTTTGCAGGCTCTTATTGGGGTGTTGTCAGTTATATTTGAAGACTGTGAATAACTACACTTAAGTGATATATTTATAATCGGTGATTCTTATCGGGAAAATTCGTGAAAATTTGAATAGTGTTGTAGTGTGAGATATCCGAGAATCTGAGAATTTCTAGAAGCTAGTCCTTTCCTGGGAAAATTAGAACACATACGGATGGCCGCAGAGAAGTAAATTTGTTCTCGTATTCTTCACCAGGGAGTCCAACCTGATTGTTCGAGATCTTCTTTGGTGCGCACTTTCTGGGAAACAGCGTGCTATCGTTTTGTTCAAATGTCTGTTATTTTCGAATTTAGGTGTCAAAATTTATTCTGTCCGGCTGTCTGTACGCACGATTACGGGCGTACGGAGGAATCTATCGACTTAAAATTTTGAGTTTTGAGATCATTTCCCTTATATTTCGAGAACTACTGTAGCGACTGAATTGAAAGCATGCAAATTTTCGCAGAATTTGGTTGGATCGTGATGTCAGTAAATTTGTAGAAAAATATTTCTCAAAATTTTTCGTCCTACCTTGATCTTTATATTTCACAGCAATATTCCAAATTTCAGTGCGATATGATCATAATTTAGGAAGATAATGTGGAAAGATATGACAAATTTCATTTTTTTTTCTCGATATCGTTGTTTTTTTCGGAATAACTCAAGTAATACAATTTCAAACATGATCAAATGTGGCAGCTCGTTTGTAAATGCTGATGGACAAGTTTGTGCCGAACACCGTGATGATCGTGTTATTTTAAAAATTTGAAAAAAAATTTCAAAGTTCTTTTTTCAAATATTCAATATTCTGTGATCTTCTAATCATATTATCCTAATGAAATTCTGTGTGAGCCTTCGAACTGCCATATTTCCATGAAGTTTTGGATTTCAACTTGATCTAATCTGAATTTTTGGAAAAATAATATCCTCCTAAAATTTTGTATAAAACTTCGAACTGTCATTTTGATAAAGTGCTGGATTCAAATTCGATCTAATCTGTATTTTTAGAAATATTGGGAAAACAAAATTTTGAATTGGTATATCTGCGGAATCACAGGGTGGATTTCACTCATTCAGCCTTCGCAACTGAGGTCCTAACCTAGTCTAAAAATATCGTTATTGTATTTAAGGTCGGCCGTTAACATAATTACTCACGGAAGAAACGACTTTAAAACTCGTTATTTGTTGAGTAGGTTTGAGGCTTAATTACAAGGATCGAATTCGTGAATGGGTGAAATCCGCCCAATGAATCCGTGGATATACCCATTCATAATTTTATTTTTACAATATTTCCGAAAATATACAGGGTGTAAATGTTAAAACTTTCCACCCCAATTATTTCGAAACTGAATAGGTTTATATGAAATCGTTAGGACACGTCAATTTTTGTGTAGAAATCACTTAGCCTCTTTCAACCCCCTACCCCTCAGAACCTCCCTCTCGAAAAACTCATATGGCAATAGGGGTTGAGTGATACGTCATTTGAAAGAACTTCATTTTCTACATTTTGGCACCAAGTTTTTCAAATTTGAGTGCTGCGTTACCAAGTTAGGGTTATTTAAAGATTGTTAATTACTCATTATCAGACATTATTCCTGTGAGGGTTTCAAAGGTTAGAAAATTGTTTTAATACTCCAATTAATCATTTAACCAAACTATTGTCTTACTGTTTTTTGACATGACCATAAAGAGAACAGGTTAATTTTTCACTGAAAGTGTTTATCGATCCGATAAATTCTTTTGGTCATGAAAGATAAACATTTAAATTTTTTTTTCTTTTATTTTCGTTTGTAATGAAATTCGTCTCAGTACAATTTGTTGATATGATCCGAAATTTAAAATATTATTTGGTAATCTTTCCTACTTATCAATATAACAAGGTATTTGAATCAGTTGAAGTTCATTGCGATAATTTGTGTGTTATTGTTAGTATAACTATGGTATACAAGCTTAGGCAAAAATTGAAATAATTTTTATTTATGGTGAGCAAGAAAGATGCGCATAAAGAATTCATTATTATATAAGAAGATATTGACTGGTAGGAAAGCTCACTAAATAATATTTTAAATTTCGGATCATATTATCAAACTGTGTTGAGACGAATTCCATTGCAAACGAAAATAAAAGAAAATTCAACTGTTTATCTTTCATGACTTTATCGGATTGATAAACACTTTCAGTGATAAATGCACCTTTTCTCTTTATGGTCATGTCAAAAAACAGTAAGTAAGAAGGTTAGAAGAATGATTCATTGATTTATTAAAACCATTTACTAACCTAAAACAACATGTTCCATCACAAATCATAGCTTTTACGTAATTGAAGCACATACAGGAATTATGTCTAATAATGAGTAATTTACAATTTTTAGATAACCCTAACTTGGCAACGCAGCACTCAAATTTAAAAAAAATTGGTGCGAAAATGTAGAAAATAAAAAGTTCTTTCCAATGACAAATCACTCAACCCCTATTGCCATTTAAGATTTTCAGGAGCGAGGTTCTGTGGGGTAGGGAGTTGAAAGAAGCAATGTGATTTCTACATAAGAATTGTGCCCCCTCGATAATAAAATTGACGTGTTCTAGCGATTTTATGAAGACCTAACCCGTTTCGAAATAATAAGGGTAGGAAGTTTTCAAATGGACACCCTGTAGATTATATCGAATTGAAATCCAGTACTTAATCGAAAAAAACTCAGAGGAGCAAGTCAGCAGATTTTACGCGCATGTTCATAGGATGACACCAAAAGTGAACATGCGCGAAAAAAAGCTGCTGACTTCAAGTCAGAGGTGATCTAGGTTCAAATAACATACATTTTCACGAAACATTTAACGCGCTTTGCCCCATATCAAGGGTAAGACGAATACTTTCAGAATAAAATATTTCTCCACATCAATGGAACATCCCCCATGAAATACAACCAAACCTCGACATCCAAGCATAAGTTCGAAAATCGACCTTTCGCGAAACGTCGAGCAGAGCTTTGTTCATAAATAAAGCTCTGTCGGAATCACTATGTAAATTGACGCCCTTGTATTTCGAGTTATGCCATAGGACGGAATGAATTATGAATTTAATAATAGATATATTCCCATATTCCACCATGGAACGATTTCTGTTTACTCAGTGAGGTATATTTCACAGCTTTGGGAGACCGGAGAATTATATTAATATAACTCAAACATCGGCGATGTGTTGAAGGTTCGTATTACTGAGGAATTTACGATGTTTGGTCATAATTTACGAAATCGTGCGTTTGTGTGGCACACCTGGTTTCAGTCTACCTCTCAAATATTATTCCATCGGTATTCTACGATGGCGTTCCACTGTGTGAAATTGAGAATATGTTAATTGACACTTTCAATCTGTCAACCGACAAATCCAACTTGTCAATTCACATATTTAATATGTCAGTTGACACATTTGATCCATCGATAGACACTTTCATGATAGATGTATAGAATATATGGCGCGGATACTGACTTATTTTGTGTCCGAAATGAGGTCCATATGTTGTCAAAATACGTCTTTGTTGTCCTACTTCAGTTTTCGCCTATTAATGCCGGCATAGGAAAATCTACCATATAAAATCTGAAATATTTACGAAAGTTACCGACCTGTCATATCAAAACTAGTCAAATCAGAACTTCTTTCTGATTTTCCGAGTTGGGTCATACTTTTCTCTCAAGAATTGCCGAGAAAATTCATTTTAACGGATTTAAATAATGAATATTCATTTCATTTAATCAGAATAGTGATAATATATATAAAGGTATGCTTCGTCTCTGAATACACAAGTCTGAAACTTGATATTTCTGAATACCTGGTCATTTCAAGAGGCATCAATTATTTCAATATTTAATTCATGGAAAGGAAAACTTTCAGAGTTGCGTTTTCGAAAATACCTCTTAAAAACATTTGGAACGATAGATACTACGACTAATTCGTCAGATAAATTCGTAAGAACTTGAACATCAAAGTGAATATTAATGAGTATATATCAAAATTAATATTTTTCCGATTGAATATTTATCAAAAGGTACATACATAATTTCTAAACCATATTTTTATGAAAGGAAATACAAACTCTCCAATAAAATCCATGAGTAATATCAATCTCCGTCTTCACCGTTGTTTTGATGACTTCTGGTATTCATTCATGAAAGTATTCTTACAATAAACATCATATTGCTTCTTATTCCCTCAAAAATCTCTTATATATAAGTAGGAATCCATAATTCCAAATATCTAATTCATAGTTTGGGAAATAGTTTCATCAGATCTGAGATTTTAGCTCAATTCATTTTATTCAGCGGAATTAATTGTAAGGACTTCACAAAACAACCTTAGCGCCATCATCGTTTACAGAGAGAAATAGGATAATATTTGACAATGGGTCATGAGCAATTTTGACAGTTGGGAGAGACTGGAGGACAAACAATAACCTAAAATGCTATGGGAAAAAGCGATTTCTCTCGTGATTTCGTATTCAGTTGGAAATTTTGGATTGATTATTCACTTTTTATGAGAAGGATAGTATAAATTTGGTGTACTTAATATGAAATTAGTCCATGATTTCATAAACAGGCAAATAAACAGATCTTTGGTTACCTCAGTCAACGGTCTTTTTGTTTGTTCTAGTATATTTTATAGGCACATTGTTACTTTCATATGGAGGTAACATATTGCGAAAATATTTTGTGATATCATCGTGCTAATAAATTTTTCATTCCTAGACACTGCCAAGTATTCCTGGGTGTAGTAGATAGGAACAGTGTATTGACACAGTGGATGTCTTTTAATCGTGAAAACAAACAGGAATGTTTATCAAAAACTGACGATTGTATGAGAATTCCTTACCTGGTATTAATCGGCATACCCAAACAGAACATTGACAGTAGTAGTACCGCACCTTAAGTGAGAATCTGTTAAAAATTGACTGCATTGAATACTTGAATGGAAATATCTTTTATACATTCTGTCTTGTTCAAGTAATAAAGAAATGCTTATTAAGAACTTACGAGTTTTCAAATATTCCATACCCCGAATTGTTCGGAATGCCCTACCAAAATAAAGTACATGATATTACCCGACTAAACATGAAAATCAGCTCAAAATTCGATGTCATTACATACCTGAATGTCAATCCTATCTAATTCAAGTTTAACTGATTGTGTTCTTTGCCGGGGTAACTGACAAGTTGCAAAGTAACATTTATTATGTGAATTTTCGTTGTAGAGCGCAGTTTTTTATTGAATTAATTCAGAAAATATTATTTTCCCTTTCAGAACCGATAGAATTTTCTTATTTCTCTCTTTTATAATGGATAAATTGAGTTCCTCTCCACATATGGTTAACCATATGTAACCAAGTAACACAAACTTCCCGGCGAGATATCTGAGAAGTCCTAACCCGGCTTTCACGCGAACTCCTAAAGTGATTTCCTAAAGTGATCACAAATACAACATAATTTGGGAATTCGCAATGCGAGCTCCTAAAGTTATTGCATACGTAACAAGAATTAGATATTCACAATGCGAGTTCCTGAAGCCATCTCAGATGTAACCAGAATAAGAAATTCGCAATGCGAGTTCCTAAACTCATCACTGACATAACAAGAAAGGGAAATTCGCAATGCGAGTTCCTGAAGTCATCTCAGACAGAACAAGAAAGGGAAATTCGCAATGCGAGTTCCTTAAGTCTTCCCAGTCGTAACCAGAATAAGAAATTCGCAATGCGAGTTCCTAAAGTTATCACAGACATAACCAGAATAGGAAATTCGCAATGCAAGCTCCAAAGATCATCCCGAGTGTAACAACAATTGAACATTTCGTTGTCCACTATTTATACATAGGCAAAATATGTGTTTGATTCATAAGAACGAAATAAATAACTTTGGAGAGGCTTCCTAGAAACCAATAGGATAATCGGCAAACATACCAAAAAAAAATCAGTTAAAACATAATTCACATTGAATGTATCATATTTTGTTACTGGCTTTTATGGTGCCGGATTTTCCGGAAGGTTATGATGACAAAATCACGGCGTTTTTATACATTTGGTGGAGGAGTAAATGCATTTCAGGTTGAAACCTGTATTAAAAAGTAAGAGGTGTCTAGCAAATTTATAGTTCTGTTGTTGAATGAAGATTTTCCTTATACAATGGTTTAATCATTGTATAAAGACAACTTTATACAATGGTTTAATACTAAAACTAGTTATCGGCTAGAATACTATTTGATAATGAAACGAACCTAATTAAGTAGCATTTATGACTTCATTCATCACAAAGAAAGCTCTCTTTTTCACATTATCATATTTCTGGATTGAAACTCACTACCAGTATCGGTTAGACAACGGCAGACTTGTACAACATTATGCGAGTGGAAATTACGTTCTCAAATCTGAAGAATTCAGAGAATTCTCGGAAGAAAACAGAATATCAAAACTTCAATCGAAACTGCTTCATATTTTTCACGACATATTCGTCTGAATATCGACCAATCTGAGATCCGTTGTTTTTCCTCAAAGAAATCAACACATTTCTCATTCAAATACTAACAGGGATTCCAAATCAATATTTTGTTTCCATACACCCATTATAGTAGTATGGATATATTTTTCCAAGAACCAATAATTAATCTCCATTCATTTCCGAAACACAAATCAATATTCATCAAATCCATCTAACCTCCAGACGTAAGAACCGACAATCTAAGCTCTCATATTACGATTACGTCTGGTATATCTCATTCACGGATCTCGCCATCTCGCGGATCTCATTCATATCCGAAATACGAATGAAGAATAAATATAAATTCCGACCGCGCTAAACAATACTCGAAGTCATCTAACCACCAGACGTAAGAACCGACAATCCAAGCGCTCACATTATACGATATCGCCTGGATGTCTTGATCACGGAACTCGCTATCTCGCGGATTCCTGGTAAAGTAGATATGTAAATCCTTGCATTGGGAATTTTCCCTGAGGCTGTTCGTAAGGACTTATGATCTGTGTCGGCGAAGTGCTGTCTGCTAATTTTTGCATAGCGAGTCCGCAGAAGTCAGCATAAAATAATTTCAATAATCAACAGGAAACTTTCAAGAAATATAATTTAAATTTTAAATGTCAATCTCTGATATCTGTACTTCCGGATATTGTCGCTAGGGGCATTTCCTGAAAATATCTCATGTCGTACTCCCAGAAATCTCGCGATGGAAAGTATTTGAGAATTTCTCAAACTCTTCGCCATGAGACTGTGTGAGCGAATTTCCCATAAACCTCCCATTGTGGGAAGTTTGAGAATTTCCGCATGCGATATCTTCAGGATCTCTTCGAGAATATCGCTGTGGCGGACATTTGGAGGAAATATAGCACTCCCTGTGACTTCGTAGAGAAGTAGAAAAAGTACTCTCAATGTTCTGAGAAGATATCGCCGGGATATCTTTTAAACCTCTCTGTGTTGCCTGGGAGTACCTACCATTCAAATGGAAACACTTCAACAACTCATTGGTAGTTTTCATCGATTTGATGTTGATTATTCAAGCTTGAATACCTGAATTTACTTCAAGAAACTTAGGTTTCAAATTGTATTTCCTACCTTACTAAACCAAGCAACATGCAACAACAGCATCAACCAGCAAGACTTGTATTTAAAAAAAAAATTTAAAAGAAAAATTCCATAAGTTTAGTAAAGCTGTTACTGTTACGAGATATCAAGTATTTTGTATATAGTTCCTAGATAATGCAATAGTGAATATTTTAGATCAAAATGTCCAAATTCATACAAAATCACAAGCCAAATCGCTTTTCCCCTTAGTAAACAGTGCATTTTAGATTATTGTTGGTCCTCCAGTCTCTCCCAACTGTCAAACCTGCTCGTGACCTATTCTAGGACCGCTTTTCGGACCCAAAATTTCAGTGGATAATAGTAGGAAAGTGTCGACACCTGATATATTCTATGCATCTTGCTTTCATGTGTCAACGAGGATATTATTTAATCAGTCAATTGATACATTCAATCTGACAGGACAACTTTGGCCATATTAGCGTTGGAGGACGAATTATAAGGAACTAAATATGTATTTCCGATAAATATATCCAATATTCACAGGGTGCGGCAAATGAAAAGGTGCAGCTTTGAATGGATATCAAAAAAATTGGCACCAAAATGGTTAATTTTGCTTGATTCAATACTAAACCTTATTTGTTCACCTAAGTTTTAAAGATCACATCAGCAAAATGATGTCCTCCAGAAGCGACGATGTCGTCATTGAAATCTGCACTGTATGGGCCGCAGCTCCGTCTCGTTGGAAGCAGATATCCCCAGTATCTTGTTATTCAGTCACTGTTCCAATTCTGGCTGAAGAAAATTTTTGAGCATCAAAACACACAGCCGACCGGTAAAGGTTATTATGTTTACGATCGCCTGTTTGACTATCGAAATGAAGTCCAGTACTTCATCGAAAACTGATACTTCGAAGGTTTATACAAAATTTCATGAGGATAATATTATAAGGGATCACAGAATACTTAATACATATTTGAAAGAAAACAATTGAAACTTTTTGTTCGAATTATTCTTATGACACGATAATAACGAAATTCTGCACAAAGGCCAAGTTTTATCATGGTTGAATCAGTATTGTTTTGAGTTATTCCGAAAATATTTCGGAAAAGTCTGAGCAAAATGGTTATAAATATGATGAACAGTTAAAATTTGGAATATTTTTTTTTTCATTAACTAACACTATGATCTGAAGAAAACTTTGCAAAAAGTTGCGCGTTGTTATGCTCCAACTAACTGCCAAGTTTCAATACAATTTTTTCAGTAGTTTTTGAATCATCAAGGAAATAACCTCGAAATTTTAAAACGCTCTTACTCCGAAACCACGCATTTCAAAATGCAAGCTACCCGGAAAGTTTCAAGTCGATAGGATTCTCCGTACACCCGTAATCGTGCATACGAACGGCCTGCAGGACAGAATCGATTTTGACACCGGATTCGTTATCAGTGAGTCAATCCTAATCGTTTGAGACCATTTTCGGCTCAAATTTCGAAAATTGCAGTAATTTGGAGAAAACGATTGCACGCTGTTTCCCTGGAACATTCATTTTCATCAATTTCAAATTTCAATTCTTATATGATGTCCACAAAAATTCTTCATGATTATCGAAAATTGAAATTATATAAATATCCACCATTTCGATTCTTTTGCATCGGACGTTCAAAAATATGGAAAAAAACGAACGTTGGATATTTCATTTCTCCGTATAGATGAAGCAGAAGAAAATTCATATCGAAGAGGTTGATCTTCCATGAAAATATTCACGCTCGCGTAAATTTTCGGATCGATTTCACCTGGCCAACTGATCATATTATGGTAATTTTTTCGGTTGAAAACATTCAGCACGTGTGTACTTGCACCTGAATAATTGTTTATTTAACCAGAAAGGGCAAATATAATGATATCGATATATTCCACGTGATGACACGGAACCTCGTTCTGTGAATAGTTTATTTGAATTCGCTGGGATGCAGTAATGTTTGTTTCATCTTCGCCTATGATTTGGGTTCGATTAATGTGTAACTAAATAATGAAAATAATAAAAAATATATTCCCCATAAAAAGAATATACAATCTCTTACAACCAACATGAGCCCTAACCTAAAACACAATACCTTATCTTTCCATTTGGGAAAAATGATCAAATGAACTCACAAAGGCAGAAACCTGTGGTGAGCAACTGAATGAGGAAGTCAAATATGAGCTTTCCTTATAATCATATTCAAAAATTTTAGGGGTTTTTAGTTCAGATGTTATTACAAAATCAACTGCCAACTAGTTTCAATTTTATACAAAAGTCTTCGTCAGGGCTTTGAAATTGAAAACAAAAATTTTTAGAAAAGCACTGATGTGAGCTGAGGCAATTTAATGCACTTTTTCAAATTCTAAGACGAAGCACTCGCACCAGTTCAATTATTAAAACCGCCAAACGCATCTTTGCTACGCGATGGAAAGATTTGGTGATATCCTTTTCATAAAGTCCTCACAAAATTCTGCATGAACCTCGAATTTCCGAAAATAAATCTTTTTTAGATTTTCGGCCTACCGATCCTTTAGGCTTTTTGAGAAAAATTGCTCATCAGTATTCTATAACTATCTCCGAAGTTACAATCCTATCAGTTGTTCTTGAGTTACTGGGGAAAGTACCTCAAAAATTCAAAGCCGCGAAATTTGACATATTTCTTTTCCACTATCTCCTAATAATAGATATCGGATCAATCTGAAATTTGGGGCGCTTTTGCTGACTATTGACTTAAAGGTTTGCGACAAATTTTATTGCAATATTTTGTCAAGAAAAATTCGGATAAATTTTTTTTGTTTATTTTTCACCATTTGAATCCTCGCGACATTTTTCGTTATGTTACAAGACAGCATCCACAACAGGATACGAAATGTCAATCTTATCGCATTGGTATTTTTTGAGATATAGAGGTAATAACCTTAAAGTTTCGAATTACAACGAAATCTAACATGGTTTCATACCTATATCTCCGTGATTGAATTCCGGATAAAATGAATATTTGAAACATTAATGGTAAATATCTACAAGTTCTGTGCCGAATGTTGTCAATAGTCCCCGAAAAAAAAATTCCAATGACTAGATCCACACGAAATTTTGCACCATGTTACACGTAGGCATTTTTCGAATAGTTTCCAAAGTTTAATTTATGGCATCTGAATTTCTTGAGATATTGTGGAAATGATCTTTGAAAATAACAACAAATTCAAAATTACATTTTTTTCTGTATCTTGAGAATGAATATCGAATCACATTGAAATTAGGAATATGGTGTTTCAATGTCGACTCTAGTATATGTCAAATTTCATATGAATCTGATTGAAAAATTTTCAACAACAATATAAAAAATTTCCGTTCATTTTTGTTACTTTTCAAAGTACTTGAACACTAATGGTTGCACTCGCATAGCTTGTAAGTGTTCTCCAAATGATCACGAAGTTTCAATCTAATCGCACCTGTCTCCTTCATATATTGAGGAAATCACGTCATCCGTATATCGTATATCGAATTGAAATTTTAAACATTGTTGCTGAAGTCTGATCAACATTTCCGGAGAGAAAAAATTTCAACAGGAATTTGAAAAATTTTCGAAGAAACATAATTTTCAGATTTTCTGACAACTAAATCCACAAGAGATTCAATAACCAAGCTCTAATTGGATCGAATAAGTACCTCAGGAGATATCGAGTAATTAACTATTGGAGTTCGCTGCGGATAGAATACTGATAACAAAACAATGTGTAACTATTCTCTAATCCACTTGAGCACGGGTTCTTCTTCAGGGAGTCCAACCAAATTATTTGAATATTAAATTCAAAAAAGTCTACTTGTTAAATACTATTGGTACAACAATTAAATACAGATTTTTCTGTATTACCTTTACATAATATCTTTCGATATTGATTTGATATCTTACGATATACTTTTATATTATATATATACTTTCTGTATTTAATTGTTGTATCAATAGCCTTTAACAAGTAGACTTTTTTGAATTTAATATCAACTGTCATTTAATTTTTGAGGACATAAGGATTTTGGAAAATGTTTTCTATCGGATTTCATTCGTCAAGGAAAGAAGAAGGTTTTAGTAAAATATGTGGCATTATTGTTTCTATGCACAATTTTAACAAGCATGCGTATGGACTTAAATCTGGTTATTTCCGTTGAAGTGAAGTCTACATGGGAAAGACGTGGTGAGTTTTTGATATATAATATAGTGAAGCTTTTGAAGGTTTGCGAGGTAGCTTCAACCTCTTTGGGGAAGTGTCACGTTTCGTCCCGGCTTAATTTGGGGGAACTCGTCAGGGCATGCACCAAACTAAGCCGTTTACATGCCTATGTGAGTGGACACCCCTTGTGAGGACCACAAGGGAGTGTACCAGACCGTTGGGGATGAGCGTATTTCCGAGATCTTGAGAGGATCCAACCGGGACAGCGTGCGCGCTAGCGTCCCCTGTACGTTGACCGATGTATTGGCCAAGCGTTAGAAGCAGGTTACGTAGGGTACTTAGGACGCAAGAGATGGTACCGCGCGCGCGACTTAAGTAAGAGCTGAGAGAGGGCGCTCGCTACAATAGAACAAATGCTACTGATGATTCTAAATCCAAAGATAGAAGATGAAACACTGTGTCTAGTATTGTTTTTAGGTTGTATTTCATTTTTTTACCCTTTTCTAAAGTTTTTTACTTTGATCATTATATGCCAGTTGATATAATAATTTTGTCATTGTCATTGAAGACGTAGTACGTCGAAGACATAAAAGTATATCGTAAGATATCAAATCAATATCGAAATATATTATGTAAAGGTACCTAATACAGAAAAATCTGTATTTAATTGTTGTATCAATAGCCTTCAACAAGTAGACTTTTTTGAATTTAATATTTGAATGAAAACTTATAGTTTTCAAAGGTCAATATCAACTGTCATTTAATATTTGAGGTTATAAAGATTTTGGAAAATGTTTTTTACCGGATTTCATTTGTCAAGGAAAGAAGAAGGTTTATGTAAAATCTGTGGCATTATTGTTTCTATGCACAATTTTAACAAGCATGCGTATGGACCTAAATCTGGTTATTTCCGTTGAAGTGAAGTGTACGTGGGAAACACGTGGTGAGTTTTTGATATATAATATAGAATAAATGCTACTGCTGATTCTAAATCGAAAGATAGAAGATGAAACACTGTGTCTAGTATTGTTTTTAGGTTGTATTTCATTTTTTTACCCTTTTCTAGAGTTTTTTATTTTGATCATCATATGCCAGTTGATATAATAATTTTGTCATTGAAGACGTAGTACGTCGGAGACATAAAAGTATATCGTAAGATCGTAAGATATATATCAATATCGAAATATATTATGTAAAGGTAATACAGAAAAATCTGTATTTAATTATTTGAGACCTTTTTCTGCTGAAATTCGGAAATAATTGATACGTAACGACTGAACTTTTACTAAATTGAAGTTTCTAACCAATCGATCAACCCTACTATGCAAGCTTCATCACGTTGAATCATGCGATAACAGCCCAGTTAATAAATGTTCAACACCCTTGAAAGCTGGACTTTTGCCGCAACCATCCATCACTTACATTTATATGTATATCAAACAAGAGTGCAGGCCTAATCGCGAATACAGACGTCCAATATGCATGCACTTTATAAAGGAAAAGTCATTTCCTGTTCCAGAAGGAGAAACCCATTTGATATATAATTACACGAAACATTTCGTTACATACATCAGATAAGGGTCGAACGTTCCCGGCTTTTTTCTTGCATTCCACTTCACTCTGGTAATTACACGTTACTTGAGGCTTTGCCGATAAGTACGTACGAAACTTGGTAGGTAATTCATCTTGTGCTGGACAGCCCTGCTAATCAAAACACGCGACCCTTCTTTTTTCTTTGTCGATCACTGGGATAGATTAACTTCTCGCATGGCAACGCAAGGGAAGCTCTCCTGGACTATTTCTGTTTGCACACGGTAAAAATTCCATATTTTAACAGCGTCGGGTAATTTTTCGATTTGGCATGGTAGAAATATCAAGATAAGTATATATTCATTGGAATAAACTGCTCCACAAGAGTAAGGGATATCGTATTCAATCGTTTTAAAAAGTATGTAATCTTCGAGAAAATCGCTGTAAAATCATTTAAAACTCAATAACAACTTGAATCGATCCAAATAAAAATCAGTATGAGACATTTCGTCAATCTGGTCGCCTTTTTTCTGAAGTTTGGTTCTTTGCATATGCTTCATGAATGTTCTTATTTTGAAATGAAGTCAGTTCATCAACGGCTTCGATTTGAAACGAGTTTTCTGAAAATGCCAAGGCGTAAATTAACAAACGCTGAGGCTAATAGGGCTATCGGAATGCTACAGGGTGGCCTAATTCAGGTTGTTGTAGCGGAAATGCTCCATGTCATCAAAAGTGTGATATCTCGACTTTGAAATAGGTTCAGGGAGACAGGTTCCGTGTAGGAAAGACCATGCTTGGTGGGCGACGAAAAACAATACCTGCTCAGGATCGTTTCATCACCGTTTCGGCGAGAAGAAACCCTACATCTACGTGTAGAATGCTACGGAATACTCTTCAAAATGCAGATGGGGTTCAAGTTTCCATCGAAACCATCAGACGACGTTTCAGAGAGGTAAATCTAGGTTCTAGACGTCCATTACGAGGAGTTCCATTAACACGTGACTATAAGCGTCAAAGACTGGAATGGGCAAGGCAACACATCAATTGGAACGATCAATGGCGTAGTGTCCTTTCCATTGATGAATCCAGATATGGACGATTTTCAGATTCTCGAAGAATAAGGGTATGGACAATCCCACGCCTACGCCGTAATCGTCGCTATGTTCAAGAAGTCCATCCATTCCGAGGAGGTAGTGTTATGGTATGGGCCGGGATATGTTTCAACGGGCGCACAGATCTAAACATTTGTCCTGGGGATATGACCGCCTTACACTATAGGAAGCATGTCAGTGACAATGTTGTGCCAAATTTTCACGCTGTTATTGGTGAAACTTTTCAATTTCTAGACGATAACGCTAGACCGCACCGTGCAGCCATAGTTGAGAATGCGCGCGAGGAGCTTGGTATTCCACATTTACCAATACCTCTGCACTCACCAGATTTGAATTGCATAGAACATGCATGGGATATGCTCCAAAGAAGATTAGATAATCATCAACCTACCCCAGAATCCTCAAATGATCTGAGAGTTCTTCTGCCCCATTTATGGAACCAAATTCCTCAAGAAATGTTCAACAACCTCGTGTGTAGTATTCAAAGAAGATGTCAAGCTGTTATTGATTCCCGTGGAGGTCATACATTGTATTGATAGTCTTAAAATGCTTGAATTCTTTGGAAATAAAATTTCATTATTTTACTCGATTTTTCTTAACCACCCTGTATACGCTGCAGACCTACAGGCTTGAATTAATTTGCAACTTGAAATTAATATGAATTTTCATCACAAAAATCTTATTTAAACTATATTTTTTTGGAATTTAAGTCAATATCCCTAACTCATGTGGAGCAGTTTATTATCGGAGCCGATTACCTCAAACTCATTGAAAAATTTTGTTGTTGTTTCGTCGACGAACACATAATTATAAAATTATCAATACAAGCATTAAATCTACAGACTCATCTCTAATACCTTTACATAATATATTTCGAGATCGATATCCTAAGTCTTCAATCAGACTACGTATTCATTGGTAAATTTGATTATTATATCAACTGGCATATATGATTGGAGTTAAAAACCTAGAAAAGCATTGACGTTTTTCGGAGATATTGGAAAAATAAAATTTCAAATGGGTATGTCTACGGAAGCGTTAGGCGGAATTTACCCATTCACGAATTCGGGCTTCGTAATTAAGGTCCAAACCTACTCTACAAATATTGAGTTTCTAAGTTGTTTCTAGTTCTAGTTCTAAGGTCGGCCTATCTCAAACACAATAACTTCTGGAAGAAACAACTTAGAAACGTGATATTTTATGAGTAGGTTTGGACCTTGATTGCGAAGGCCGAATTCGTGAATGGGTGAAATCCACCCATTAATTACGCACATACACCCATTCAAAATTTTATTTTTGAAATATTTCCAAAATTCAGATATGATCGAATTGGAATCCAGTGATTTATCAAAAAATGCAAGGTTCATACAGAATTCAATGAGGAAAAATTTGAATTTTTTTTCAAATTGTTCTAATGACACGATCATCGAGAAATTTCGCACAAGTTTGTCCATCAGCATTTTCGAACTAAATACCAAGTTTTGTTATGATTGAATAAAAAGTTTTCGAGTTATTCCAAAAAAAGCAACGATATCAAGAAAAAACTACGAAATTTTACATATAAAGGCTACTTTTAGTGATTTTTCTTTAATTTCTCCTAGCTTTTTTCAAATGTTGCGTTCGAAAACTTAGATGGAAACCTGATGAATATCTCATAATGAATTTTAATCATTCATTTGAATCAATTGGAAATAAGTGATCCTTCAATCATTTTTTTTGAGAAAGACAAATATAAAACTAATCTTAGGGCCGTATTTATAGTTGCTCCTTGAGGCTTCCTTAACTGAAGGCCGCTTTGAATTTGCTTTTCTATGCAAACAAATAGAAGTTTGTTTGCATAGAAACCTTTATTTGTTTGCATAGAAACGCAAATTCAAGGCGGCCTTCAGTAAGGAAGCCTCAAGGAACAACTATAAATACGGCCCTATGATGTTCGTTGTGCATAGAATTAAAATTGATAACAACTCAGTGCCTTCAACCTGTCAGTGCTAATAGGTTTGTTCGTTGTTCCTGCATGAAAATGTGATGGTACAATGCACTCCACTGCCTTCTACTATTTGTCAGTGCGCAGATAAGTGTATAGAGTGCAGTGCAGTGTAGTTCAATCTGTTTGTTGATTTTATTCAAATCGAAGGTGACTAGTCAAGATCCTTTCGTTCATGCTATTAAGGTAATCCTACTTTTTCTAGGTTACCTATGCATATTACAGTAATTGCATGGCACTCACTAGACCAAAAGCTTCAAAACTGTCATATATTTCTACAATATAGACCATCAAGTGAATTTACAATTAACTACCAGCCAAAAACGACTTCGTGGACGTTTTCGAGAATTTGGCTTGAAGGCCTCATTCAGTCATACACTGGGTTTTTCTTCACTTGTGTACGACCTTAGAAATCGTCTATACACTTTCTGACTATTCGTCTCGTCTGAGCATATTTCAAATAACAAAGCAATGCTACCAGTATGGTTTGCACTCCAATTTTACTATAAGATAGCAATGCCTTCACTAACCACGAAATCAACTTTTTTCCATGGTTGAAAATTTGTAAATTTCGAACTAATTGGCGTCTGAATTTAAGATTGCAGCGCCACGGTGGCCAGTTTTAGAACCTTAGATACAGACATAGATTTTGTTTTGATAGTCGATTTTGTACTGTTTGTTAGTGTTTGGTTTGATAATTTTTTTGATTTCACGATTTATTCAAAGATTTTTTAGACTTTTATAGTTGACGAGAGTATTACTGGGAGTACATATTTCATTCTTATAAAGTAGGTATGTATCATTCTTCAATCTTATTGAGTGTAGCAACTCTAAAACTACGGGGATATACGGGTTAGACAGTATTTTAATATTATTTATTTTCAGATCCAAATGGCAAGATTGACTTTGGTGGATTTCTTAGGCCATCTTGAAATTTGAAAAACAGATAGTATTGTAAAACATACCTTTTGGAATAATAGATAAATACTCATAACTTTACTATTTTTGTAGTGAATGCCTAAATTCTCAATAAATTGTGAATAAAATGAATACTTTCACATAAAACTAATGCTACTTGTATCGTAAGTCTTATTCATTATGGATTGACAAATAAATTTTCCAACACTCATATGCTTGGTCTTGAAAAAGCTGTAATAAATAAGCCTTGTACAACTTTGCTTTCATCGGCAGAAGCCCTTTGAGCGAACAGTATTCATCACCAGAGATATTTCCTTGTTGAGACTCTTTTTTTTCAATAGTCACTTCTATCACAAAAACATTTACGTTGTTTCTTAATGATCAGTTCAACAGGAAGATTTCTGGAAGGCAGAGCATTCCTCTTATGTACATTTCTCTGCTTGGATTAGGAGCCTGGAAAAAAAAATTTCTTCATGAATGTGATCTAATATTTCATGAACAATTCGTGCTTACCTCTATGAAAATGATCATCATAGGTAAAATGCAGGTAACAGACTCTCATAAATCTTCTTCGTTGGTTTTTATCGATTCTTCAACACTTTCAGGCCCGACTTGTTAAAAGAAGTTTCTTTCACCATAACTCGAAATTTTTCACCGGGCTGTGGAAATCTATGGGAAGGGACATTTGAGTTTGCTTTTCCCCAGAAGAAGCACTTGTAAAATCACATAAACGCCAAGAAAAATGCATAAACTTTCTCATTTTCTCAACATTTTTTTTAACTTGTCAATGATAATGTCTGTACCTCAGGTTACTCGGATAGCTACCAGAGGGAGTAGCGCTTATCTTCATTCGCCAATAGTCCGATAAACTGACAAATTTTTTTGTCATTCAAGATGGCCGACTCGAAATACACTCGAAGTTTTTCGATAGGAGCTCCATCTTTTTGCATTCTACGGACTCATTGAATAAACTATTACATACACGTGATGACCATTTCATAACAGCATATCCGAAAATTAAATCCACAAGCAATCCCCACCTCTATGTTCAGCTCCAAATATGCTTCCTTTATAAGCACAATCTATTTATCAAAAAGGCCACTATATTTTGTTGTACTTTTCAGAATGTTTCTGCATCATTATTTCAGACGATGTATATACAACGAAGGAAGTAAATCATTCTGAATGGAAGTAATATGTAGTCTTCCAGAGAAAAAATTTGAGACAAATGACGGAATCGTCCTTGCGAAGGGTTGGTATGTAAATGAATTCTCAGTCTAGGGTAGAACTAATGACCACTCTCTGAAATGAAAATATTCGAATTTAACGACCTTGTAGAAAAACCTCATTTTCGTAGAATCCTCGCGGATGAAAATTCTTTCACGCAATTTAGTCGGTAGTTTCACATTGTGTTCATATTTGTGTTTGTCGGATAATGGTAACATTAATTCCCTCGGAAATAGCGTTCAATGTTATTTCTTTGCAAATACTTTTTCCTATAATTTGTATCTGGGAAAACATTGTGGAACAAAATAAAGTAATTTTTGTTTTACATTAGAGGGTAATGTAGTTGTGATTGTGTCGTTTTCAAGATTTGCTTTCTGCATAAATCCGTACTAATATATCATGAAACTGTTATGTTGGATTATCTGGTCAATCTTTCAATTTTATGCGGTTACATTTAAACTTTTTTTCACCTCGTGAACATATTTTTAAACAGTAGAATTTTGTCAATGGTTTCAATAGATTAAATGGGGTAATCTAGAAACACATCTGTTGCTTCATATTCATTTTTAGGTGAAACATTGCACTCTCATTTTGTAGGTTTTTTTCAGGGTTTTTACTCCCATTATCTGAAAGAGAACTATTTAAAATTAAATAAGAATGTTCATTCATAGAACACGCCCTTGTGGTTTGCTATTGCTGTTTGTCAAGGACAGTTTCTTGGAAAACAGGTTGTCTTATGAACAATACCGGAACGATACAAACGATAAACAAATCGAACTGTGAACTTTATGTACATCGCTTAAAAATGTCGGAGGAAGATGCTCCTGAGATTTTCATACTACAGACAAGTCATACACTAGGAAATAAATATCTATAATCCTCTTTAGCCTTTCTAAGTTGAGTCTGTCCGATCATAGGTTGATCCGTGAAATTTCAATAACTGAATTCCTTGAGACAATCTTCTTCAGTGTTAAAGCTCTTGATAGGATAAGCTCAGATTGAGGTGGAATAGTTGGTGATTCATCAATATTCTTTTTTGTAATGTTAGTTTATAATACATATCATTCGGAATAAGTGTGTTAAGCCTACGACAAAAAAGCTGATATTTCCTAGAAATTAGAATAGCCAGTATACACTTACTTCGAGACGAATTCGAAAAATGTGGAATACAAGTGTTCAACTTGAATCTGTGGTTGAAATCAATTCAGGACTGAATCTATATATGTATTCAATACATTGAAAATCAATGGGAATCGTGTATCGCTCAGCTCACATTGGGGGGAATTATATTTCTCAGATATTTCCACTTCAAATATCTGAAATTGAACTATTAAAATCCAATAAAATTGCTAATTATAACGAACGCCCATGCGGATTGCGGGACTCAACTATTTGTCAAAGGCAGTTTTTAGGAATAAAGTTGCTTAATGGACAATATTGGAACAATGCCAATGATCAACTAAGTGATCTGTAACATTTCTGAGACTTTATCTAACCCCTTCTTCAGACAAATGAGAGAATTTGCAGAATTATCGAAAATAAAACAAAAAACATAATTCAGCAAACTCGTTCCAGTATTGTTCAATCATTGTATGAAGAGCATTCCTTCTTAAACATTGGTGTATAAGGATACAATGTTTGTGAAGTATTTTAATTGAAGAGTTGAATATTAAAATCGAATTTGGTGAAACTGTATTCCAATATTGTATCCGTTACATATCATTCGAAGTTCCCGATGCGCGAGTCAATTTCTACAACTTTTTTTTGAATACTTATATTTCTGTTGTCATTGTATTCTTTAACGATGCTATTGTAGATTTAGATGAATAGGCCCATCTTCTAGTTCCGCCCATGTCCCATCATTCAAATGACCTGCGATCGCAGAGACATCTTAATTGAAAGAATTTGCGCCATCTTTTATCGGGTAGAGTTGGCTACGTAGCTATGAGCCTACGTAACTCAAGCTACGACATACTACAACCCGAACTAAGAATCGACATGTCACTGATACCAGCGTTTGTGTCGCCATCTATCCGTGGTATCCATAGAACTCTATATTACTACCTGGAAAGGACCCGACCCTTCTTCAACTAAGCTTAAAGCGTAACAAGGGGCAACGAAACAAAGATAGCGCTAATTACGGTAACCTCTCCCTGTCACACCCATTGCAGTAAATGATGTTGAACGGCTCAAATTTGGTTTTACTTGGAAATTCAGGTAGTTCGGGTATTACATCGTTTAGAAAGTGCAATATTTTTGAAAATGAATATCTATTTTTCTCTGATATGCTATTACTTTCTCTGCCTTCACCGCGTATGGTTCAAAAAGTGAAGAATTATGTTGGTGTGAGCTGTGCATTGACGATTGACGATAGTTTTATCATTATTACAATAAATTCAAATAATAGGAACATAGGAAAATACTTCACGAAAAGCACTGACTTGAAGTCAGGAAAATTTAAGCGCTGGTTAAAATTCATTGCCAATGCGAAATATGACAAACTTTTTTCCGATATTTTTGAAAATGTGTGTCGAATCGAGCTGAAATTTCGAACATTGCTGTTCAGATTCGACTTCAAGGGGTGCGCCTAGTTTCATTGAAATATCATTGATAGTTTTCGAAAAAAATATTTTTTAACGATTCTTCATGCAATCAGTTGGCAAGTTTCAATCTGATCGCATCAGTACTTCTTGGGATATAGAGGAAATAAAATAATATATTTGAATGTATATAACTTCGAAATTGTAAGGTAAATTTTGCCCATTAACGAACTTATTTTGAATTTTTTAAGTCGCTACAGCTTTTCTCGGTAGTAAGTTATCGTGGCAACGGGCGGCTGAATACAATTCAATTTGACATTAAACTCTTCATCAGTGAGTCCAACCTGGTCGCTTGGAAACATTTTCGGCAAAAAAACGCAATTTTACGGAGGATGATAACGCGCTGTTCCCCAGGAAAACCGCTCACTAAGTTGAAATTTCACTTGAACATGTGCGATCTTCTTCAATCCTGCCTTATTCACGAATTAGTCAGAAAAACATTCAGGTTCTCCTAATTTGAAACGAAAAATTAAAAATATTTAGAATAAATGCGACAGAGTTCCCTTTACTGTAATTAGCAAGAGATAGATAGATACCCGTCCACTTCGCGGGTTGCATAAGCAACGAATTGGCTTCACTTGTCGCTCGAAACGGGTACATCCAGGTATATAATATAGAGTTCATTGGTGGTATCAGGGCCGTCAAATGATATTTCCGTAAGGTTGGCCTACTATCCCTCTTTATACAATGATTGAACAATACTGGAACGAGTTTGCAGAATTATGTTTTTCTGTATTATTTTCGATAATTCTGCAAATTCTCTCGTTTGTCTGAGGAAGGGGTTAGATAAAGTCTCAGAAATGTTACAGATCACTTAGTTGATCATTGGCATTGTTCCAATATTGTCCATTAAGCAACTTCATTCCTAAAAACTGCCTTTGACAAATAGTTGAGTCCCGCAATCCGCAAGGGCGTTCGTTATAATTAGCAATTTTATTGGATTTTAATAGTTCAATTTCAGATATTTGAAGTGGAAATATCTGAGAAATATAATTCCCCCCAATGTGTGCTGAGCGATACACGATTCCCATTGATTTTCAATGTATTGAATACATATCATTGTATAATTATACAATGGTTCAATAGACATATTTTTTCCAGAGAATTGTCTATGACAAATAGTTTAATTATGCAATCCGCGAGGGCGTTTTCTGCGATAAAAATGTTGTTCAATTCTTGATAGTCCTGTTTCAGATGGGGGTGGAACTCAGGGTAAACACCTGAAAGATAATGAAAAATCCAAACGAATATTATATTACCTCCTGGGTTATATTCTTGAGTCTTCGAGAATATAAGATGAGCAAAATCGAATCGTTTTCAAAAAAAAAATTAATTGCTAATCATTTCTACTCCAAAATAGCTGATTTGAATACTGCTAATTCTTTCTCATTCCAGATTTGCAAGATCTGTGTTTGAGCTGATACCGGAAGATCAAATCCTATAATCCCCCTTCCAAAGTGCTCAACCGGAGGAAAGATGTCAACGGACTGTCGGAAAACACACGAGATTAGTACTAATAACAGTGAGGTTTTTTGTTCCTTTTACATTTGCGACAAAGACTGCAATTTCTATCTCCACATCATAGCCTGAGAAATGCTATTCATTATTCAATGAAGAGGAAAAGTTCGTTAAAAGAGATCGAGGACTAATTCTAATATTATGGCAGATATGCCGCAAAAATCACGCTGCAGGTATGTTTTCGATTTTTAGTTCAGTATAAAATAAAATTTTCAAACAACCTAACTGAAAATTGTTTGATGGTCCATCACCTGTCGGGATTTTTCACATCATATTAGATGAAACACAATATCGTTTCAACCAAATATATGTGATTTGCGAATTTTGAGCCGAAAAAGATCTCAACCGACTATAGGGTGGACTCGTCGATTGAGTATCCGTTGTTAAATTCCAATCTGTCTGGCTATAACTTCCGGAAAAAATTATCTTAGGGTCATGAAATTTTGTTCGAAACCTAAGTTTCTCGGTAAGGTCTGTTAATTGGCCTAATTAACCGAACGCATTCGGAGTAATAATACCTTGGAATATTGAGGTTTGTTCTTCGATATCTCAGAAAGTGAGGATGGCATCAGGTTGAAACTCCGTGATCAGTTGGAAAAAACTGGCAAAATTATACACAATTTCGTGAGAATTTCCTTGAAGAAGGAATTTAGAAAAATTATCATTCAAAATTTCACAAATTTTTGTTGATAATTGGATCATATTCAAATTCAATTTGGCGAGACCCTTCGAATCAATATTTGACGACTGCGTTTCAGATTTCAAGTCGATCCAATGTTTATAGATATAGAGTGAAATTCAGAGGTTCATTTGGCAATATTTCAAAAACTACTGAAGAGATAATATTGCAACATCCAAACTAGGTGGTAGAATACTGGTTCGCAACTTTATCCAGAATTTCGTCAGGATTGCAATGATGAGAAATTTATTTTATTATTTAAGTTTTTTGAAATTTTTTCGGAAAATATTCATCAGATTTCGCTCAAATTTGGCACGAACTCCTCAGATAAATATTTCACAGCAGCGAAACAAGTTTCTGCTAGATCCGGAATTTGTTTCAGAAGATATTGGAAAAGAAGTATGTCCCCCAGTATATATCCATCTGTCATTGACAAATATACATTATTCTTACCGATTGAATTGTGCTTATACCAAACTTAACTTTAAAGGAGCTTTTTGTGCGAGGGAGTTTCGGGTATTTGGGTAATCGGAGATTCACCTTATTGGTCGAGAGTTTCACCCTATTGGTAGACGAAGATCACGTGATCGTCATCGACAAAAGGGAAGAATCACCTATTACCCAAATACCCGAGTCTCCCTTGCACAAAATGTATAGCTTAAGGGTGAGTGGAAAAATTGGGGTATCGTCTGATATTTTCAATTATTATTAAACGAATAGTGGAAATTAAAAAACAAGATTTACCAATACACTGAAAAGTATGATTTATGGATAATTGTCGTCAGATTGTGCGGAAGCTTCATATTATGACTATGAGAGACCGCCTAGTTTCGACTTCAGATTGTTCGTTCAGGAGAACACACTTCGTACATTGATAAAAATATCCAATCAGTATCTGTGTACTACATAACCTTAAAATGCACTCATTTTGTAAGTCAGACAAAATGCTATGCAAAGACATTATTACAAGCTATCTAGTGATGATAATATATTCACAACGGTAGCAAATCATTATACGCCTACTATAAATCAAAATGTCTCATTCTGAAAAAATCGAAAAACAATAAATATAGAATGAAGCATATCAATTTCTTCTTGCCTAAATAGGCCATAAAACTTCCCACTCATTTCAATCTGAACCAGAAGAAAAGGAACGGACTACAAAGCTTAGAGAAATAGACGTTCTTTAGTGACACTATAAGATCGACCGTATCCTTTGACGCGTGATACTAAAACGAAAAGAAAGGTCCGGCCGGTGTCCATCTATTTTCCATGTTATTGGTTTGATTTTCGCAATGTCAATATCGAGTCCGGGAAAAGCTCTTATGCAGCCCTATACAAAAGAAAGAGAACAAGGGAAAACTGGGTTATTTGTTGGCCGGATTGGACTGGTATGGATTTCTACATTCTTCCCATGAAAGGAGTCAAATGTCACAAACATTGGGAGTATTTGGATTCATTTGTTTCAATAGTTTGAGAAATATATAACCGGAAAGTTATGGAATGTATGAATAGTTAATTTTCGTCTCGCTGATAGTTTATAGGTTTGTTCGTTGTACCTACATGAACTACACTAATTACACTTACTCCACTGATTCCTATTCGGTGTGTTTTGTTATAAACTTGCACTCTGTTCGTTGAGGAAATATTGGCAGTTAGTGTTGTCACAGATTACGTGTGCAGTGCATAAAGTGAGGTTGTCTTCTGTGATGGTTATGCGTAAATATAATTCATAATCATTGACATCTGTGGTTGTCTCTGGTTCTTGGTTGGACGTGTTTTGTTCTTTATGTGTGGTTATTTTTGGATGAAATTAATTTTCATCATATCGTTGTTTGAAATAGAATTTTTGTCCGTGACGACTTTAGAAAAACTTTACGATAAATCTACATCACGTCGAAGTGGTAGCGAAAACAAAAGAAGCATAGAATTCTGTCGTCTTGGGTTTCCGTAAAATCATCCTCTCATTCAGTTATCTGTGACTACACTGAGCTGCACTGAGAAGTGGAAGTCAGTGGAATTGGTGTAGTTAGTGTAGTTCATGCGGTACAACGAATAAACCTCATATTATTATTCTGCTAGCATTTCAACAAGTTTGCAGTACAACTGAATATATTATTTCCTTCTACTAAGTTATTGTTCTGTGAAAATGTCCGTTATCGCGTAGCCAAAATATCTGTCATTTTCGAATTTTGAGCCGAAAATAGTCTTCGACAACAAGGTTGGACTACTTGGAGAAGCATCAAGTCCAGCTCAATTCTGACGTTCGGCCGTCCGGGCCGGCTGTATGTGCTCTAACGTTCGAAGATGATGTCCTAGGAACTAAACATTTGTAGGTGAGTTTTATAGCCTGAGAATCCCGAACTGACCTGTTAATGAGTAAATTCGGTGGTACGATTTCGAAATCATGCGCATTTGAAACCTTTGTGTTAGTTCTTCGATATCTCAAGAAGTACTGATGCGATCAGATTCGACGCTTCGAAGTGCGTTGAAAAATTCCAATGCGCAACATTGAGCAGAATTTTTCGAGGATCTGCTCTCAATGTAGTTTTCAAAAAAAATTATAAAAATATTCCTCATTTTTTTGGAAAAAATTGTTTTACTGGAGACTATTGTAATATTGATCAGATTACGATAGAGTTTGAAAAAGGGCTTTGGAGTCAATACTCAGTAACAACATTTCAATTTGTTCTGATATTTATATTCGGAGATCCTATTTAAATTTCAGGATTATTTCCCCAATCGAATATCATTGTTGCAGAATACCGACGCGTAAATGTATTCATAAATCGTAAAGGTAGACATTTTCTAAACAATGGTTTCTACAGAATTCATTGAAAAAATTGTTTTTTTTTTAAATTTAATTTCAGCTTGCACTGAAGTTTGGCACACAGTTTTAGCTTACCAAATCACAAAATTGTTTGTTTTTGAGGTTGTTCGCAAATTCATCTTCGGAGATGTATAGAGGAAAAATTGTTCAAATTTCGTGCTCATTATTTAAGGAGCATCTCTAATATCTCCGTAATGATTTGAAAAGTTTTGTTCTACTCGTCATGCAATTCGGTTACTTGCTGCCAAATGCTGGTGCGTAAACTTATGCACAAATTCTTGACAACCTCGTTCCATTCAATTTCTGTTTTCTATTAGGTATATAAAAATTCCACATCATAATGTTTTCGAGAAAATCTGTACTATTTTTCAAGCTGTAATATCGCCATCAAGAACTGGATTTTGATTAGATCCAATCTTTTTGCCGGAAATTTTGGAGTATAACATTTTGAATGTGTGTATCAGCGAAGTGATTGGGTGAAATTTTATAATTCGTGAATTTAGCCTTCGGGATTGAATTCCAAACCTTCTCCACAATGATCTACGTGGAGACTTCTCCACGTAGATTCTTCCTGTAGTTATTGTGTTTACGATCAGCAGTTGGGCCTGCCATATGGATAGCTATATTCGAAAATCGTCTCAGATATTTCATATCAACACAAAAGGTTTAGAGCTCAATTGAAAAGGCCGCATTCGTGAACGGCTGAAAACCGCACAATGATTCGTAGATAAATCAATTCAAAATTTTATTTCCCAATATTTCCGAAAACAAACGAATTGAATTGAAATTTTTATTTGATTTAAAAATGATAACTTGAAGACTAATGTAGAATTTCGGGAATCATATGAGAAAAAGGTCGCCAGATTTTTTCCTCAGAAATCAAAGCTGCGTTTGGATGGCCTCTACGTGCCAAAGCAGTCAACTGCTTTGGCAATAAATTAGGATAATCGGAGGCTTTATGTCAATGCTTTTCTAGATTTGTTCGGATCGAAGCGCGTTTCTAGAAAACAAGTGATGTAACTTAATGTCAAATAAGCAGAATAACCCCTCCTCAAAAATCCTTCTTTTTTTTCAACCAAATGTACTAGAAAAATTTTAATCAGGTGCGTCTCAAACGGGCAGTTTCGAGGGGTAATATAACACATATTCGAACTTAGAAAATATTGAAGTAACAAGTTGTTATGAAGTTCCACCTTTAAATGCCTAATTTGAGATTCTCATCCCCTACTGGAATTGTCGGTATATTCACGGTAGTAGTTTAAGCTCCAGAATAACAAAAGTCACAGCAAATCTCATGGTCCACATCGAGTTATATTCAGAAAAATTAAGGAAATCTTTCCTTTGAAGGGCTTTTAATCCATCGAGAAAATTCCTGGAGAAAAAATTATTTAAAATTCCGCCAATATTTTATAGTGTGGAATACGGTGGTGATCACCTTCCATTGGACAACCTGTACAGCGAGACTTAAAAGAACACAAAGTTCAGGTTTGTACCTCTTCTGACCATCAAGGTAGTTTTCTCAGCTATTCCCTTGGAAGTTCAGTCGAAGTTTGGAGTAGAAATTGAGCGAATCGCGCTTTTAAGTACAAGGAATTTAATGAGATGCCTTTATACTACCTTACAGTCAAGGTTTCAATTTCAACTCGACGAAAGAGTTGAAAGTTTCTACGTTTGTCATAGAAGTTCGAAAACTTCAGTCTGGCAACTTCACCCTGATGGAACGCTCCTGAATGTGACATTCCACTTCTAGACCACAATGCTCCTCGTCCATTTACGAAGCCATTTGGTATATTTGCCTTCCTCTACATTTTAAATTTATCGTCTTCCACGGATTTGCTTTCCCTAGAAACAATGTACAAGGGACCGAGAACTGCAAATACCGCGTATATAAACTGCCATGGCTTTTAACTATATAAACGATAAATAGTCTCAAACATTGACAATAGGAATACACGGAGCTTGTTTCGTTTCTCGAAGAACAAATACGCCGGATATTGGATTCGATGTACTAGTATTTGTTGACAATTTGCGATTGATTCATTCTTCCTCAATCGGAATGAATCGTTCAAGAATAGAAATTCGACGATTTGTCATTTAGGAAACGCTCTTAGTGGAGTCCAGGATTGAACAACTGGATTTCTGATGGGATAAAATGCAGAATAAAGTTGTATGGGCTATATAATTTGTTTCAAATGGATGTTGTTACCTTGATGGAGTGATATATTTCAACCTCGAATTTGAGCAATGATGTCTAGTATTATTCCAGGTGAACTTCTGCGAAAATGAGTCTGGAAATGGACTGAACAATTCCTGACAATTCAGAATATTATGAATTTAACAAAGGGGGTTGATTATCAAGAAAGCCAACATGGATAATGCGACAGATTATATTATGAATTTCTCGGATGAGTTAATGAAGTCTTAGGAAAATGTGGCATTTTCGATATTCCGCCAACATGACAAAGACGAGCAAGTTTTTCAAGAATTTTCCCGTCTCCCATCGCTAATGACTTATTTTATCAGCTAGGCTATGTACTGGGTATGAGAAAATATAAAGTATCCATCATAATCATTTTGATTGTTTGCGAAAAACTTCAATGTGGGAGTTTCATCATGACTGCATTCAGCAATATCAATAATAATAATTCCATCTTGTTATTTTATTATATAACCTTCAAACTACAGTATCCTTTGTTGAACATTCACTGATCGAATTGCTTAAGCCGGGTTCAGATGGGTGTAATCCGGATAGCGAATGCAATAAAATTTGATTAACGATTCGGCAGAAATTGTAGACTCGAGCTCAGCCTCGAATAATACATTCAAATGCACCTTTCGAGTTGAAAAGCGAGTCCTGACGGAGCAGAAACAGCGCTGCCTCGCTGTTCACATAAATCCGGGTCCAGATGGGTGTAATGCGATCAGCGAATACCATAAATCACAGAGGGTTTTATGGTTCTGGACAGCGTTCTCTCTGCTCCGTCAGGACTGAGTTTTCAACTCGAACGATGCATTTGAATATATTGTTCGAGGCTGAGATCAAGTGCCGTCTACACTATTCGCCGAATGGTTTATCAAATTTTATTGCGTTAGTTGTTCGGATTACACCCATCTTGACACGGTTTTACATTCATCTGGACCCGGTTTCACCATGTGCTCCTACGGAGTCAAATATTTGTTGTGCTCGAGTCAGTTGCCCTGAATAAGCAGTATTGTGTGTAACATGTCATTTGAATATACCTTAGTCGCATTTTGTACTGTATTCAATGAATTCAAGTATACTTTATTTCTATTCAACCTTTTTGATGAGGACTTTGAATAGAGTTATGTCTATTAAATCAACGATTTCTGAGAATCATCAGTAACCACTGGCGCATATTCCAGTCACATTGAGGTTCTCAGTGTAATGGAAGATTATTCTAGTCCAGTTTATTTTTTTCCAAATGAACAATATACAAACAAATCCTGTACGAATTTACTCAACAACATCTTGATGAGAAACACTATGCCCCACAAAGTAGTAGTGATGTCAGAAAATGATGCCAGTTCGAAGAATCGATTAACTGATTAAAATTTCAATTATCTATTATGAATAAGACATTTAATTTTTTTATTGCTGCGACTGTAAGGCGTTGGATGTTGCTTTTATTGATATATCATTTTACTATGATCCTTCATTCAGAAACACAAACGAAAAGAATATAGCATTTTGGATGTTGGGTGATGTGTTGATTTTTGAAATATTCACACATTCGTTTATCGCTTTTCAACAACAAAAGATTTATTTTTGGACGAATCTCCGATGCTATTCAACAGTTCTTTTTCATCTCAGGACAAGTTGTGAAACTGATCAAAATGGTGCGATAACAGACTGTTCATATAATATCAGACATTGCCTTTAATTACATTCATATATTCCATACTGATACATCATAATTTTTCATGTCCTTTCAATAGAATCAAAAATTGTATAGATACCAAACGATTTTTACTTGAATATTGACCACACTCAAAGTTCGTTAATGATAAGGGAAATAAGTAGAATTGCTTGATTCCACTAAATTTCTCAACCATAATCAAAAATCCTGATTCTTTACCGATAATTTGCAGATTAATTTTTCTTTACATAATTTCAGCGCCATCTCTTTTGTCAAATGTAAACGGCTCATTCCAAAAGAAGGTTGGTTAAATCTTTATCGCAAACCTTCCAAAGCTTCTTCATATACCTGGATTCACTTGTATACAGGGTGAGACTTAAAGTTGCACATTAATTTTGATCATAGATTCCTTCCATCAAATAAAACACTTTTACATTTGCCATTTTTCCAGATTCGGTTCAGGTAAAAAGTTATAAGCATTCAAATATTTCTCAATGTGTAAATACACCTCTGCGCTTTGTTCGCCAGTTCACCACAGAGATCCCTTATGGTGATCTCTTTCAGAAAATAACCAATCGTAGGTTTGAAATTCAAAGAAACAAAATTGAGAAAACTTATTTACTCACTAACTTCTAATAGTTTGGTGCTTTTTGCGATATTATCGCAGGGAAAACATTTCACTACACTAGACTTGAAACACTGATCTTCAACTTGATATTCATGGAATATCCAATTTCATTCCACTATAAGGTTATACACAGTTCCATTCTCGCCCATTCTTATATTGAAAACTTCATAATTATACTTTTTTCACGAGATTTATTAATAAACTATATGAAATCAGTCAACTAACCTAAAAGCATTCTCGTTATGAACAGTCTAGTTCATAGATAGGGACTATATGAATCAGGTGTGGTCACGAAATAGCATATACCCATAGAAATCACAACTTATGTGTTATCTATGCATATACCTAATATTAGTTCTATGCAAAATAGATGAATATTTCTGTGTATTCTATGGTCCGGATAAACGTGAATCCAGCTTAATATACATCCTTTAAAAGATCAGGGGCTGATTCATAAATATAAGGAAATTTTTAAGAACTTTTATCCGGCTTTATAATATTAACGTTGAATATCTGCGAAACGGTGCGTTTAAGGAGAAATTATAACAAATAATCGAATATTTCAAAATGATTGAAGATTCTTATGATGACATAAGATAAACATAAGATCTGCATTCTTCATGCTTATTTCGTATAGTTTTATGAATCGGCGAGTCTATAACTCGGAAATTGTTTGAAGTAGGATGAAAGTGATTACTGAAGAATATGTGTCATAGTTATAGGAACCAAAATGCATCTCATTCGGAGTTACCATATCGAAGCTACAAAAAAAAAACTGTTTTTTGGAAGTTCGAACAGCCTGTATCTTTGTGCTGAAGCCGAATCTGGGAAAATGATAAATGAAAAACGTGTTTCATTTGATGAGAGGCATCTATGGTTGGAATTAATGTACAACTTAAAGACTCACCCTGTATATTAATTTGAACAAGTCACAGTCAGTTAAACTATTGTAATCTGAAGATTCATTTGGTCCGTCAATTTAATGGTTTTTTTGTTCTTCGGAAGCTTCCGATTGGGCGCAATCGGCAAGAAAGGTTTATATGATGAATTTCACATTCTACCCAGCAATGCTTAACGAGTGAGAGCAAAAACGTCGACGATATGATGACACGTCAGCATATTCCATAATTAAGTCGCTAATTATTGTTCCTTTGTTATCAGCCAATCTGAAATTATGGCCGTAACAACGCACCGTAATTCCCCATAACTCATAACGAGGTAGATACGTGGTCGAATCAGAACGCACGCGAAATAAAATTTCATCTGTCCAGTCAATTAATTGTTTCATTACAATATCTCTTTGTGTGTGCCAGTCGTTTGTCGCTTTGAATAAAATAATCACATTTCTCGAACTCAAACAGAAAAAAATAACATTCCTATAATCGTGTTTACGACCACTGTATCTGTATAATCCAATTTTGCACAAATCTGTCAATCACCGGAACCCGTAACCGAATTGAATTTCGCTGTGTTTCGGCCATTTCGGGTGAAAACATGCATGACGGAACAGATTCATTAAAGTGTCCAGATTATTACAAATAAATGAGGTTGAATTATGTCCAATTTGTTGTCTGTTCAATTCTGTTTTGATGTGTTTCACATTCCACTCACTGATTATTATCGGTGGCAGTCGAAGCCACTGGAAGTTATGAAGCCATTTATTTTTCGATATTGAAAAGCATATTAGGTTAAACTGTTAGATTTTTAGTGCTTCTGATCGTATTTATAACGAAATAACGTAATTTTTCGTCGGATTTTTATGGGTTTTCTCTGTAAAACTTGAAAGAGAAATATCAAGAAAAATGCATATCGTGGGATATGGACTATATCTTTCGGGATCAACTTTCTGGTATAATTTTCAAATTTGTTAATCGATTATATCGCTTCAGTGTTATTGTTGAAGGTATATCTGATATCTGAAAAGAAAATCAAATAAAATTTTTATACAGGGCGAATCTTCAAGTTGTACATTAATTTCAACCCTAGATTCCTGTCATCAAACAAAACACTTTTTTCATTTACCATTTTTCCACATTCGGCTCTGGTAAAAAGATACAGGCTGTTGAAATTTCCAAGAAAAAAATTGTTTTTTTTTAGCTTTGACATGGTTTCTCTGAATGAAATGAATTTCGGTGTGAAGTTCGCTATGACCATGACTCGTATTCTACAGTTATCAATATCATCTAACTTCAAACAGTTTTCTGGTTATAGACTCCTCAGTTCATGAAACTATTGGAAATTCTCAATCATTTTAGATTACTTAATTGTCCTTTATTAAAAAGCTCCTCAAACCAACCGTTTTCGAGATATTCAACGTTGAATGTTGAAAAATATGATAAAAATTCGAGAAATTGCCTTTTTTCCGTGCATCCGCCCCTGAGAAGGTAAAGACTGTGAATTAAGCTACGCTTACCTTTACCCGGAACATAGAATACACATGAATATTCATCTATTCCGCATGAACCAAATATTAGGTCTATGCTATTTCGCGACCAGACCATAGGCATAATCCATGTCTATGGACCAGGCTTTCCATAGAATTCTAGAGTTCAATTAATATTTTTAGGTTAATTGAGTGATTTCTCATAGTCAATTTATAAATTTGATGAAAATAAGAATAATTATGGAATTTTCAATATAAGAAGGGAAAAGCTTGAAATCGTGTAGAATCTCATGATGGAAACAACTGGATGTTGCACGAATTTCAAGTGAAAAATTAGTGCTCCAATGGTCAAGTGTAGTGGAATATTTGTTCCACAATAATACCGCAAAAAATAACAAATTATAAGCATTGAGTGAGTAAATGAGTTTTTCCAATCATATTTTTTTGAATTTCAAGCAATGGATTGATTTCTCTGCAATACAAATCACCGTAAGCGATATCTGTGTTGAACTTGGGAACAAAGTGCAGGAGTGAATTAGCACATTCAGAAATATTTGAATGCTTATAACTTTTAACCAGAGCCGAATTTGGAAAAACGGTAAATGAAAAAGTATTTTATTTGATGACAGAAATCTATGGTTGAAATTAATGTACAACTCAAAGACTCACACTGTATATAGTATTCACCCCTACAGATTGCGCGATTCAAACTATCACTAACAGGCAATTCAATGGAAAAAAAAATTTGACTCATAAGTATTATCGAATAAATTCAAACGACCAATAAATAGAACTGTAAAATTGAAGAGTCTAAATATATCTGCCACCTTCATTGGTCAATCAACTGAAAATTGTCAGAATTTTCTATTTCAAGAATTTTTGTGAAATGGTTATTTCCTACTTCCACTTCTTTCTTTATATAATAATAATTTTTAATTAAGTTAATCAAAGGAGAAAACCAAGAAACTCGAGAAATATGGCAAATTCTTCCCAAAATATCCTTAAATCAATACAATTCGAATATGTTTCAGAATATTCTGTAGTTGAACAGTTGAAACGGTACCACCATCCATATCTCTGCTCCAAAGCAAAATCAGGAAAAACCTTGAAGTTTAGTTGGTAGGCGGCCGGAAATTGTATACAACTGACTCCAATTAATTCGTATAAACAGTGTGAGCGTGATAACAGCGACCCCTTGAATTTTGAATGGTAAACAGGTTGAGTGACACTTTGTATTGAAGGCAATTCGATGGCTTTTTCAAAAATGCCATACACTTGCCGTTTTTCATTAGTTCTCCATTGATTTACTATCCTGAAGAAGTGAAGAAAAGAACTGGAAAATGCATCAACAATAAATTCAGTAATATTGTGGAAAAATTTTTGTCATGGCATTTGGACGTTCTGCTTTTATCCAGACGTTCTATTTTCTAGTATTCTAGGAAATACTTCTAGTGGTTCTATTAAAAAAAATTTTCATCATTTTGATTTTCATTGAAACTCTTGATATCGTAACTTTTCCATAATTTTTTTATTTTTTGGGATTTCAACAAAAAATGGAGTAGTGTTTGGTATTTTTGAAAAAGCCATCGAAAAACCTCTGAAAGAAGGAGTCACTCAATTCCCCTCCTCATTTGAGATTTCAGGGCTTACTATCCTTACGCACAGGGTTAATACAAATCGATTAGGACCAATTGTATAAAATGTCCCCCTGTGAGAAAGAGTTCAACTGATTTTCGTTTTTCCTGAAGTTACATGGGGGGGGGGCTGAGATATTAAGGGTGTAACCTTTTGAAATTGACACACTTCGTGTTGAAATATTCAATTTCCAAACTCAGATATCCTAATTTCCAAGTTTTCCAAAAGCTATTCCATCAACATGAAGTAATCTTCTATTCTAGCAGATCTAATAGTTGATGTTGAATAAGACGACAACTGACGTCCATCCCGACATATCCTGACATTTGATAGAAGAATTCCATCCTTATCAGACATTTATCAGGAAATGAGTTGATTAATTCCATTCAAGTTGTATACGAAATCTTCCGAGCAGATATAATACGGAAATGCTCCATTGTATAAATGCAAACACCCAGAATTATTATCATTCGCTACATTATAATTTTAAAGTTCATGATTTATTATCCTTCCATACAAATTTACCGAAGCGGATGAAGTCATATAGATGTTAGAATATCCTTTATAACAAGTTGGTAGTTCGGAGAATAATTATCATGGATAAGATCATTAATATTCTAAATTTTCTGATGAAGGGGCAACTGTTGATATCATGATTCGTTTGTTGTTACTTATCAGTAAATTATGGAATGTTATTGAACGATATTTTGGGAGTATGTTGCATTGGCTTTGAGGTTTTCTTCTAGGTTTTCGCTCCGAATTAAAAGAAAATTATTATTTCTAGAAATTAAACGAACAGGAAGGTGAAATGATACGTTTGAGAGTCTATATCTGACTCCTTCATGAGACAATAAATCAAAAATCTGCAGAAATATTTTCTTGCAATACATTCGTATTTCAAGAACTTCTGTCACATTAGCATTTTCGATAGTTGGATCTAAGCCATGTCACTCGATATGAAAATTTTTCTGTTCTACTAATTGTTTCAATGAATCTAGTCGAATATGCTAAATTTCGATTGAAGAACAATAGGCGAGATCATTTTCTCCATTCAACAAAATACAGGATTCTTATTTCTCAACACAGTCTATAACATGACACATTGGTTGCATTGACTGAAAAAAACCTACAAAAGCACTGACGTGAAGGCAGCAGCTTTTGCCCGCATGTTCAATGAAGATGACCGCTTTAGCAACGAATTTGAACATGCGCGCAAAAGCTGCTGCCTTCACGGCAGTGCTTCTGTAGGTTTTTTCCGATAAAGTACTGGATTTCAGTTCGATCTTATCTGTATTTTTGGAAATATTGGAGAAATGAAATTTTGAAAGGGTATGTCTGCGGAATCGTTGGGTGTATTTCAACCATTCACGAATTCGACCTTCGTTATTAAGCTCTCAACCTACTCTACAAATATTGAGTTCTCAAGTCGTTTCTTTCGGAAGTTATTGTGTTTACTATGATCGGCCTATGATTCCGCAGATATACCCACTCAAAATTTTATTTTTCCAAAATTTCCAAAAATACAAAATAGATCGAATTGATATCCAGTTCTTCATCGATAAATAACAGTTCGAATGTTCATGCAGAAATTCATGAGATAGACATTATGATCAGAAAATCACAGAGTATCGAATGTTTGAAAAAAAAATTTAACGTTTTTTCAAATTCACAACACGAAATTCTGCAAAAAGATTTCCATATGCATTTTCAAGCTAGCTGCCAAGTTTCACCATAACTGAAATAGTATTCTTTGAGTAATTCCGAAAATTATGATTGTATCGAACTGAAATTTGATATTCTGCTGTGAAAGTTCAAGGTACAACCAATATTTTTTCAAAATGAATACTTTCCGAGAAAAAAAAATTTTTGGAGAAACATTTCGAAATAAAATTTCTTCAGAATTAAAACAATCTCCACAAAATTCTGCAAATCTTTACTTTCCAACTATAACTGCCAAGTTTCAAGTCAATCGTTCCATTATTTCTCGAAATATCATGGAAATAACCCCAAAACTTCAAAAGCTATAACTCCGAAACCATTCGACCGATTTTGCCTATTAACTAACTCAACCCCCGCATTTTGAAGTGCAGCCAACTCTTTTCAAGTCAATAGATTCCTCCGTGCGTTTGTAATCGTGCGTACGAACGGCCGGCCGGACAGAAACGATTTTGTCACCGGATTCGTCATCAGTGAGTTCAAACTAGTCGTTTGAGACAATTTTCGGCTGAAAAATTAGAAAACTACATAAAACGAAACGATAGCACTCTTTTCGCCTAGACATGCGCGCAAAAAACGTATATAAAATTTTTTACATCAAGTTATTCTGCGTTGCTAGGATCATAGAAAATGTCGATATGAGAATATTTTCCGAGGAGTCAAGTAATTTAAAAATAATTCTACGAATTTCAGCTTTATGTCCTGATGAAGAAGACATAAATAAACTCTGAAACGCTGCAGTTTAGTTCATTCATCGTTTATATTATTCCGTAATTGTTCATTAGGCAACATTTATTCGAAGAACGGCTTTTGAAAAATAGTTCGGATGCGCAAGGGCAACTTCATGAATAATTAGTTTCATTCGATCTTCAGAATCCAGATATTGGGCACGAAAACCTAAAAGAATACTCAGAAATATTTTTGTGCATTTTATTTCATTGATCGTTCACACTATTTCGTAAGGCAACATTTTTTTTCAAGGAATGGCTCTTGAAAATCAGTTTGAATCGCGCAAACCACGAAGGCAATTTCAATCGATGATTAGTTTTATTCAATTTTCGGTATTCAGATATCGGAAACGAAAACCTAGGAGAATACCAAAGAATAGATACGATTTGTGTGCGATGTCATGTATATATGGAGATGTCAGGAAATTGTCTCTTCATTTCATTCAAAATAACCATGTCAAAGCTTCCTAAGAAAGACTGATTTCTTTTGGAAATCTTAACAGACGATATCTTATCAAATAATAAAGTTTTTACCTTCTTTCTTTATTCGGCTTCAGAATCTAAAAGAATGGTAAAAAGGTGATTATCTGATAGAAGAATCTAAAACTTCAAGACTCACCCTGTACATACTCTAATCATTTCAATCTCATACGAATGAACTTGTCATATAAACGAAATATATAGAAATTGTTTCATGGAGACAGGCTCAAGCAGTAATACTAATATAATCACAAGGATGAATATCTGTCCATAAATCAACGAAAGGATGAACGTCATGCACATCGAGAAAAGTTTTCTGCAGTCGAAGGTAGGATTCGCAAGATGCTCCTGGAAGCGCGGTGTACGTAGTTATACTGCAGTATTCCATCAAACAAAAACAAGTGTCTAGATTCCGTACTCAGCGGTTTTATCTAAGGTAAGATGGCCTGACGATCCGTAATAACTGTGATACAGCTGCAGGCATTCTACTTGTGTCCGCTTCTTTGGTGTAGATGTTGTGGTTCATTGGACGATTAGATCTGATCAAGATGTGTGGAATATTTGTTGATTTATCGACAAATATTCGTCCTTGTGATTATGTAAGTAAACGAAAAATCCCATCTAGAACGATTCCGTGAGGTGCAAACAATCTCAATCCGGATACATAACATCATTCCAGTCGTAGAGAATCAGAAATGTTCGACATAAAATAGAAATTCCAACGGAAGCTCGCTATAAATTAGAACAGGATGAGCCCTCTAGATGGCCTCTGATCTTTCAGAACTATTTGTGACCCCGACCGTTTCAGTAGTGAAGCCACCCGAGTGGATATTGCTACGGATGTTGGAACTAGAATAAATTGAAATTGATCTTCCTTCCAGTTTCCAGTGGAAATTGCTGTAACTGCGACTCGATAAGTAAAATACATGGCATCTTTCTGTTCTTTCGCTATAAAGGTAAGCATATTTGAAAGGGGTTCGCGGAGGTCAATATCATAACCGCTTGTTTTGTCCTATAGAAAGAACAATGTTTATGAAGAGGCCGGAGAAATGGGGAGGTTTTTCAAATAACTGAAAATTCTTGAGTATTCGAATACTTTATAAAGGCATGGAGTAGTATATCAATTAGAGGATAATTTGGGATGATTATGCATCATTGGTATTTTTTTTTAGATTTTCGGTCCCAGTATCCACACAACATTTTTTTAAATAAATGAAATTATTATTTTTATAAATGGCCTTGTGAATTGCTGGCTTGGAACTATATGTCAGAGCAGCTCTTCGAAAAATTTTGCCTGATGAACAATCTCATAACAATGAAAATGTTCAACAAAAAAGAAACTGTAGAGCAAAATTGGCGAAACATTTTCTTGCAATACTTTCGTATTTCAGAAGCTTTCGTCAAATTGAATTTTTCCTGATAAAGGAAAGTTTTGCTAGAAAATACTTATGCAAATAATTCGTTTAAATATTGGATGAAGGGGAGCGCGTCAAAATTATGCAACAAATACATTTTCTCAAAAGAACAATATTTGGCAACAAAATCCTGAAACAGGTCAATTTTGTTTCACTTTTACCAAATTTTTATGCATTTTTGAAGGATTTTTGTTGCACCCTGTGCCATCCCTATCAACCCTCTAAACTTTTTGAATAGGGAAAGTAGGTCATGTTGTACTTTTTTGGCAAGGTCTTTGTATCTTCTTTACAGGCGTGTAGAAATTTTCAATGAAAAAAATTTTTTTTTTAGAAATCAGTTACTTCAGAGAGGTTTTCAGTATGTGCACTTTATCATGGCTCATTTACTTTGAGACAATGGTACCTGATGAAATTTGTTACCGAAAGAAAGTCGACCATTACAGTTTTGTTCATGCACAACTTTCAACCCCTACGAACCCTTCGATGGAGAAAATTTTTCACGAGAGGGAACAAAAATGTAATGGAGAACTTTCATTCGGTGACAAATTTCATCAGGTACCATCGTCCCAAAGTTAATGAGCTATGACAAAGTGCACATACTGAAAATCTCTTTGAACTAACTCATTTTTCAAAACAAAACTTTTTTTTCTTGAGAATTTCTGCACGGCTGTAAAGAAGATACAAAGATCTTGCTAAAAAAGTACCACATGAACTACTTCCCCTATTCAAAAAATTCAGAGGGTTGATGGGGATGGCATAGAGTGCAACAAAAATCCTCCAAAAATGCCTATAAATTTGGTGAAAGTGAATCAAAATTGACCTGTTTCAGGATTTTGTTGCCAAATGTTTTCCTTCGAGAAAATGAATTTGTTCCATAATTTTGACGCGCACTGTAGTTCGAATTCGCTAGTTGGACTGAAACTGCCCTTGAAAAATTGTTCGAATCACAAAATCCGCAAGGGTGATATCTATAAATGATAATCCTCACCGGATATCGAATGGTTCTTTCGTGTTGGGAGTGGAAACCAAGAAAAAACCTTAAAAAAAATTGGAGAAGTGTGGATTCATTTCGACTATAGGTACCTATTCCATTAATTGGATGTGAATCCATTGTGGTTGTTTACCTAGTATTTCATTTTTATGACCAAGGCATGTCATCCAATCTTCTTAGATATAGATAGGGCTTCTTGACCGATAGATTGAGACGATTAGATCTTTCAGTATTGCAAAATGGCGGAAGCGCTGGGTTTGGGCTCTTGCTGATACTAACGCAGTGTTGCGAAATGGTTCTGATGACGATCAACACTTAATTTCGCAGAAAGTTGTCCATCAGCATTTTAAAACTAGCTGCTGAGTTTCATCATGAGTGAAGTAGTATTTTTTGAGTTATTTCGAAAAAAACAACGATATCGAGGAAAAAACCACAAAATTTTACATATTTTTTTAACATATCTTCTTAATTTATCATCGTATCGAACTGAAATTCAGCACACTGCTCTGAAATATATAGTTTGAGGTACAACCAACGTTTTCTCCGAATGTAATTAACAGTCCCCGCGAAAAAAAAATTTTTCGAAAAACATTTTTAAACGAATTTTTTCCAAAAAAAATTGAGAACAAATTTTCTGCGTATACTGACAGAACGAACTCAACAAAATTCTGCAAAACGTTACACGTCCTTATGCTTCAACCAACCACCAAATTTCCATTAAATCTTTTCAGTAGTTCTCGGAATATCGGGGAAATAACCTCAAAATTTCAACTAGATTTAACTCCAAATTATTTCGACCAATTTTGCCGATTAACGAACATAACCTCTGCATTTTTTGAAATGCAACCAACCTGGAAATTTTCAAGTCTATATAATCCTCCATACGCCCGTTTTCGTCCGGACTGAACCGGTTTTGACACCGGATTCGTCATCCGGGAGTCCGACGTAGTCGTTTGAGACCATTTTTGGTTCAAAATTTGAAAATTACAGACATGTGGACCAAACGATAGCAGGTCCTAGAACATGCGCGCAAACATGATCCAAATTGCCTCTAGGGGCGCCAAAATCTTTTTTGAACACAGCCGTCAGTAGCCTTTACGGGGGCCCTGTTCACTGCCATCGATAGACTTTCTTGTCCCTCGTATTACATCAAGCACTAATACTGCACGGCACCACTAGCATTGCATGGTTATATCAATGTGTAGAAAATTATAATAGAATAAAAAATGCTGATGTATTTTTTCTGTCAATACATTCAGATTCAAATTCAAAAAGTCTGTGTCGGGGGAGAACCAGAATTAATGTTTATTTGCTCATTTGTACTCAAAATGGATGTTAAATATCATGACAATATTATTCACACCAGTATTTCGGCCTCTGGCCTATTGGATCTAAATAAATAGATAAATGAATTAGAAGGGAGTATAATCAAAAAACTTATGTACAGCTTTTTCCCTATATACTTTATCCGACGCAGAAAATATATAGGATTCTACTGCCTTGTTGGATGGTGCCATTGAGAAAATTTTTAGGTGCGCCATCTTATGAGAACCTTATGAACTCTTACCCTCTGAAATAAACTTTCAGCTATACGCATATGGCATTCATCAATTTGCTGTGCCAGTTGGCTGCCTTTGCTATTTTGCAAATTACGAAAACGCTCGGTTCATGTGGTATTTTCCACATGATGGCTACATCCAATATCTAAATGAAAGGATGGAGGGTGCTCCAGTGAATGAATCAAAAACACGAAGAAGTCTTCTGCATTTCGAAATGTCAGTGTTCTTCAGGCTCTCCTGGGATGAAATTTGTTAACATAGCTACCATCCAAAAGAGAACTTGAATTATTTCGTTATCAGGCGAAGTAAGTCGAGCTGATGATTATATTCATCGATGAATACTCGTTGTGTTCATTATTTTTAAATGAATATTCTGATGTTATATTTATCACATTTCTAATGTTGCATCTAGTTAAAAGAAATTATTATTGAAAAAATTCCGATAATTACTGAATACTCGAAAATAGATATTCTTTGTATTTCACGAGTTGAAAATTATTCTGAAATAAAGATTACATATATGCATATACAATAGAGAAGGAGAATGTTATCATTTGAAGACATTAAATATTTGCGATTAACATAAATTGGCTATTCACCCCAAACTGAATTTTTTTATGGGCTAGTTTGAAAATTTCAACGAAATCCTGATGAAACATTCTACTGCCTTTTGATTCTACAGAAAAAATGATCGGATTATCCGACGTACGAAGGTCGAGGTTTGCAAGTACGTGGATTTTTCATTTTGTATGCAAGTTGTAGGTAAAATTTTCATTCTACATATATCTACATATGATATACATACACAATACACATATACATTAGATATATGAATTTCAATACATCGAATTAGAGTTTAATTTTCGCTCCAGGTCAGATATATTGATAATTCTGAAAATCGGGAGGCTCTGGACTGAAATTTTTCCATTGAACCTGTCAGGATCAAAACGATATATGTAAATGAAAAATATGTGGTTGAATCAGAATAATCAATCTAATCAATCAATTATTACCAGCATCAATCCATGAAATGAAAAAATAGCTTGTTAGCTGCTCAATAGCATGACAATAAAATTTTTCTGGAAATTTCTGGACTAATTGGTACCGATAGGTCAGTTGCTATCAATTTAGTTCAATATAAATGTGACTTTTATTTACTGGAATATAATAATAACACTGCAACAACAGTGATAAATCGAAAATTCATCAATTTGCAACATATGAAAGCTTCACAGGACAAATTTTCGATATGACTATTTGTACTCGAATTCTGAATTAATTGGACTCGAACTGGTGTCGTTTCAAATCGTAGGATTTTTCACGTTAGGTCGAAATGAAATTTATGGCACTGCATCAGCATGCTTGTTTATACATGCTATTGTATCTACCAATAATAATAGGATAATGTTGAAAAGGATTTTATTCCCCATTGCAATCGCCTTCGATATCAGATCATGAAGTGTTACCGACGCATTCGCCATTTCTTACCGAAATTGCAGATAACGAGAAACTACTCAACCCCATGAATTAAATTATGAGAATTAATTTTGATGTACCTCATAAGTAAATGATTAGTTGTTAATTATATCCTCATAATAATAATAGCTATCAAAAATAGTATATGGAAACGATTGAAGTATGTGTATATTGATTTAATGATTAATTACCATCATAGGGTACTCCTGTTCACCATTCAGTAATGTTTGCTTTCAGTAGAAAGCAAGAGAAGGATAGGAAAGTTTTGCATTTTATACGTGAATATGGCTCTTGTTCAGTCAGTGTTGTATTATTCAATTAGAAGACGTTCACTGTTATACGCATTATTCTGTTCATGAGGTTTCAAATGACTTAAACGAAAAGGTGGATGTAAACAGTATAATATCCGTTTTTTTGTGATATATATTCTCGAATACGAGATTTCTTCATGGGATTATTGTTTAGACAATCTGTCAAATACAGCTACTTGAATTTGAATACAACTGGATGTTCCTCTCTGAATTAAAGTTGCCGGAGAAAGATATCTGGTTGTGACGATCGTGACATTCCCCAATAAGTTATTGTATTCGTTCATATAGGTAAAGATGATTCAATTGATTTAATAGCACAGACTCCTATGAGAAACGATAGATTCTCTTTATCATATTCAGTCACCAACCAATTATTTCAGCGTGAAATATCGATACAGATTACGACAAACTTTATACAGAAAAATGATACCGTTTATCATTTAAGAATGATTTCATTGAAAAAAAGGCTCTGAAGTTAAATAGGTTCAAGAAAAGTATAATTTACCCTCCGAAAAGCTGAAACCTATGGTCACACATTTTTGATTCAATTCATGATACAGAAAAAAAAAATCGCCGAATTGACAGTATCGAACCAATTTGCAAATCAGGACGACAAAACTCAAACGAAATTATACTACAATCGCATTTACCTGAGAAAAATTCGAAATTTTGGGAATGTATTCTGGGAAATTTTTTTGTACACTGAATTTTTTTTTGTATCATGGAATATCTCACACCGAGTGTACCAGGGTATATTTTGATGCGATTTATCTATATGAATTATTGAATCGAGAGTTAGAAAATGTTCCAACTTTGACATCGCAGCCCCCATGAAAAATAAAAAAAACACTAATGAAAAAAGGTGTAAACTTTGGCGGTAGGTGAATATTCGATTTGGTTGATTCCAATCAATTCGTATCAACCCCTTATATCTCGAATGGACGGAAACGTTTATAAGAACTTGCTTCAAGGTAATTCGATGGCATTTTCCAAAATGCCGTGCACTTGACGTTTTGTGCTTTTACTTCTTCAATTTATTATTCTGAAGGAGTGGAAAAAATAACTGAAGAAGTAAACAACTAATTCAGTTATATTGTGGTAAGAACGTTAATGATTGCACCTGAAAGTTATATTTTTTTCCACACGTAGTATTCATCAGTGGTATTCCAGGAAAGGCTGTGATTGAACAACATTAACAAGTTTTTCCTTGATTTTTCGGAAGTTCCTAGGACAAAGGTCCAATGTATGGTATTTCCGAATAGGCACTCGAATTACCTTTGAAAAAAGCTGTCAGTCGACCTCAAATCTCCAATTTATGATTTGAGGGGTTGCTGTCATCCCCTTACAGGTTTGATATGAATTGACTGGAACCAACCGTACAAAATGTCGCCCTACAAACCAGAGTATACCTTTCTCTGCAATTTTTTTTAATTATGTGTGGAACATCATACTGTTGGAGCAATCCTTTTAACGACACTACTGGTTCCATTCAAATCTCTCAAAAGTCAGACACCCTATTAAAATAATAGAAGTCATAACAATACTTGCACAAGGTGAGTGCTTCTTTGAAGCAGTGAAACACGCCAGTAAAATTCATAAAGCTATAATGAGCCTCCAGGCTGAAGTTCTCTACGATTAGCAGTGGCATTTCAATATTCACAGAATGTTGACAATATCTATATATTATTGCAATATTTAAATATATTCAGAGCATGGACATGTATATTAACTGATTTTCGTGGAAATCAACTTCCATGTCAACCAGTGTTTCGTTTCAATCATCAGGAAATATCATGCAATAATTACATGTATTAGTATAATTAGACCTCCACTGTGTAAACTATTGGCAGCAACACATAGCAAATATCAACATTTATTCCGATGTGATGGTATGAATAATATCATAGGGAGTTAGACAAATAATTCAATCTATTATAACTTCATTGACGTTTTGGAACCGATGATTTCTTTTTCAAGACTCAAATATTTATTGAATTAATAATAGATTACATAAGGAATCGAGCAGTTATAACCTCGATATATAATTACGAGTACTTAAGTGATTTGAAATTTTCAAAAAAATCAAGAAACATCTGATTGTGTGCTATCGAGATTCAAAATCAATAATCTTTCATAGGTCACATACATACATAGATACATATACAATGAAATATTTGATTGTTTCGATCTATACTTGACGGAAATAAGAAGTATAAACAGGACATGAATTTGACCACAACTTCGAAATTCTCCATAAAGAAAAAAAGAGCAATAGATTGAAACAAGGGCAATAGATTGAACCTTTTGGAAGCATTAGAAATAACAAGTTCCATGAAAAACAGATTTACTCAACGACCAAACTGACCTGAACCGATCCCCATTGCTCAATGTTCTTGAATTAACTTTCTGTACAATATGTAATATTTTGTTTTCAGTTTCCAACTTGTATTTGAAGAAAACGATTGTTTTGTAGTTAGTTGCCATACTCACCTGATGAAGGGGCAATGTAAGTATGACGAAACAATTGTTGTGTAATTAATAAATATAAGCGGAAATGAAGTTTTTACTTTAATCAATATCAGCATACAATGACTAACATCATAAAATGAAACTCATGTATCAATTTCAAGCGATGAACCAAAATGTTTTTGGTTATTTGCGGTTCACCGTAATTGGTTTAGTCGGAAGAACTAGGGAACAGAGTGTCTTTTTGTCAAAATGTCGGTCTCAATGATTATTTACGGCCGGTCTGTTATCGGTTGCCACCAAAACGGAACATGCTAGCAGGTAGCGGTAGCTCAGTGGTTAGAGCTTATGCCTCATGATCGTAAGGTCTGGGGTTCAAGCCCTTGGCCGGGAAATAACTTTTTCGGTTTTCAGGGGACCGTCCAACCATTCTCTGTTGGGTTAACGATTATCACAATAAATTTCTGTTCCTAACGTGGCGCAAGGAATTAGTAACAAAACCTACACAGAACACACCCGGTATCCTAACTCGCACACGCTTTGAGCTTCTGAGGGGTTTCGTTGAAGCCTAGGATGGTCAGAAAATATAAATACAAACACAAAAATCTTGAAACTATCAGAGTACGTTGCGCATAGAAATACACCGGTTAAGTTCGATGGTAGTCCAAATCACCCGAAAAGTTGAAATCATTCGAAATCTTGAGATTATGTTCTCAATAATTATGGAACTCAAGGAATACTGATCTGATCATGATTAAACTTAGTACCTGGTTGGAAAATGCTGATGTACAATTCTGCACGAGAGTTCGTGATAATCGTGTCAAATTATTTCTTGGTAGAATTCTCGTATAAATCATGGATTTTGTGTTTGAATGAGAGCTCATCGTCTTATATTTAAGTACTGAATCTCAAGGATTTTTTGCAATCTGAACTTGACCTTCGTGTTTAACTCATTCGAAATTCGAAAAAAAATTTTTTTTTCGAAAATTTTTATATTTCATTTGAATTTCACTGAAATTTCCAAGTCACCAGTTAGCAATGTGAACAAGCGCGTAGAAGCTGACTTCACGTCAGTGCTTTTTAATAATTTTTTTAGGTAAGTTGAGCAGCGTTTGAAACGGACAGTTATTGGATCGGTGACCGTACAGGCTATGAATCCGAAGGAGCATACAAAAAAAAATTTCTCTTCTTTGAGTTTTTGTCCCGTCGATCATCGAATGAAAAAGGTATTTGACTAATAGAAAAACTTTTTATTCATGTGGCAACTAGATTGGAATAATTACACCGTCCAAAGTTCGGCAACTTTCATAGCTTCAGGAATATTCTCGGGTTATCAACAGATCGCAGATAGAGGAAACTCTTCTCGCTATTGTTCGAAATCATAAAAGATTTTGTTACTTGAGAAATTACATCAGGTGAGATTGGATGAGATGAACTCTATTGTTCCCTCTATAATGAGTAGTGATTCAAAATTGAATTTCGGATGTTGAATCCTGAAATTTCTTGATGCCATTAAAAGTCTAGAAGATTGAGTTTGATGTACAGGTTAATTGAGTTTCGAGGGGAGTCTTTTGATCCTGCCAAATATAATTGAATTCTTGTGACATTATCTCTGTGGGTGTGACTTTGGAAGGTAGTATTCTTCAGTTTGTTTATTATGTGAAATTTTCTTATATTAAAATTGATTTTCTCCAAGTTTTTTAGAGGTAGTTCCAAACACATTGGAGGCATCATGTTCGGTCCTGGCTTCGTCAGGGTATTCTCTGAAAAAACAGGAATATTAGTTAAATGAGAGCAAGAATTTCGTGATGAGAGATGGTCAGGTATAAAATTGTATGAACCTCGTTTTTTTGCACCTCTAGACTTATTTCACAGCCCACTTATCGTAGGTTATCCACGACAGATATTTCAAGGTGAAATAGATTTTCACAAATTCATCACAAATATCTCATTTCCAATTGACTAATGCTATTTGTTTTATCCTTAATATTGATTCTTTACAAGTTTTGATTGAAGATTTTTTTCATTTCTGGTGAGATTCTCTAGACAGAGGACATTGTTTAACTATTCAGGTTAGAGTATCATTCTGGGTCAACAGGAGTGCCAATTGAAGCGAATAATATCTTTTCAATCAATTCGATCCAAGAAAGTTTGGACCTCAATTACCAAGGCCGAGTGAATGGGTTGAATCTGCCTAATGATTGTGCAGTTATGCCCATTTAAACTTTTATTTTCCCAATTATTTCGAAAAACTAAGATCAGATCAAATTGAAATCCATTGCTTGATTGAAAAATGATAGCTTGAAGGTTCATACAGAATTTCCCAAGAATAATAGGCATGATAAGAAGATCGCAAAATATTGAATATCTGATGCGAAAAGTTGAAGTTTTTTTCAGATTGTTCTGATGACAGGATTAACACGAAATTTTCCACAAAGTTTTATTTGATCTATTCTGGAAAAAAAACAGTACCGATTGAATAAACACAAGAGTTTACATATTATGTTTTCGCATTTTCCGAAAATTTTGACGGAATGTTTTTCAAATATGCTGGAATATTTCGTTTTGATTTACTGACAGTACTATGTCAACAAAATTCTGCGAAGAGTTGTCAGTCATTATGCTCCAACCAAGTCAAGTTTCAAACCAATCGCAATTTCATTGATTCATGAAATATCAGGGAAAAAACTTAAAACCCCCAACGGCTATAACTACGAAACTGTTAGGCTGATTTGGTCCATTAACGAAGTTTACCGTGGCTTTTGGATGCGTGACCTACCCTGAAAGTCGCTAGCTTGCTTCATTCGATATAATCGATTTCGCCACCGGATTCGTTATCAGTGAGTCCAACCTGGTTGTCAAGTCCATTTTCGGGAGAAATTCAAAAATTACAGACATTTGGACAAAACAGTCCACTTCATTTCCTCATACACTGCACGTTTTTCCTGTACAGTTCGAAAACCTTTTCTATACAAATTTTATACCTGTTTCTTAGCAGTTGAGACACAATTTCATGAATCTTATACCTGTTGACCATATTCGACGCATAGTGTGTTACCATACGAATTTGGTCATAGCTGACAATTTGTACAACCTATTTTACACATTACTCTTGTCTTAGAATGTTACAAAGAATTAAAATAAGGAAAAATGATATCTTCCCCATTGGTAGAAATAAATGCGGTTAATTTCTACTTTAACACAAACAACCACTAAAACTTTCTAGGCCTAATAGTAACAAGAATCAACAACAAGTTTCATTTTTCATTAACCATCCCATACAGATATTACTATCCCAAAATATTTATTTCAACCTATTGAACACTAACTATCCTTATATCATAGTATCACACACCGACTATTATCAGTTCCTTTGTCCCCAAAGAACATCAATTACGAATTGAATCTAATCAAACAAATAGCATTCACCATCAGTGATAGATGACATAATCACGAAATAACGATATATGAATGCTATCTCAGAAGCATACCCAGAGTCGAAAATAAAAAAAAAATTGAAGTATTCAAGCATTTTAAGTCTTCCATCACAACAAATTGAGAAATCTCTGATAAAATCTGACTTAACATAGCTTCCAACACCACAAAATCTTTGGGTTGAATCTTGAAAAAACACGAACCCCGAAATCAGAAAAACACGAGTTCGACGAAAATTTCAAGATGATTGAGAACAAAGGGCGGAAGTTATCTATATAGGTGGCACTAGAGATAAACCGTTTGAGAAATTCAGGAAATTCACTACCGAACGGAACTGACAATTTCACCATTGTAGAACCTATTCGGCTAAGAGCCCGGTCGTTATTTCCATAATTAACCCATTGGAAACATATCTATATCTTTTATGATGGTTTACATAGAATATCAATAACCAAACTATCAAACTCACATCTTAAAAAGTAAAAGTCTTTTTGGGGATGAACCTCATTCCTGGGACACCTGGTATCGCCCGAATGAAGAATGTACTTTTTTCTATTCTAAATGAGACAATGCGAGAGTAATGGAGTGATCAGAACCAAAGCTGAAATCCAGTAAACGAATTTAAAAAATTGATTCACAAACTTTGATTTGAAAATCAGGTATAACAGAAAACTTTCTAATCAAAATTATTGGAAAACTGCGCAATTATTCAAACGATTTATTGAACCGCCTTTGTTATCATATCAATTCAGAACGGCCTGCACTTAAATGTTCGAGATTATCTCCGACTCAGATAACTGAGATTGATAACGCAGCTAATTAGCCATATACGATGATTAATTACCGATATTATATCCGCGAATTATCTCATTTTGGGGGTAATTACGGAAGTTTTATACCCAATAAACTTCTCGTTTTCACACGGCTTGAAGAATCTTGTCGATTATATCAGATCAGTCGAATATTGAGTTTCGAAAATTTTCTGACCTCAATCAAAGTTGAATTATCTTTATAAACTTTGAATCAGGAATTATGATCCGAAAAGTCGAGACTGAGAGGAATATTACGATAATTTGATTAATTCGAACCATGGAGAAAGAAATTTTAGGTCATGCACGTATTACAACTTTCTAATATTTTTTTCGAAATCCTCCAGCTTATTGAAATACACTTCATATGTATTTTTTTCGGACATATTTGAGTCAAGAGTCTACAGAGAACTTGAGATATATAATTATGCTCGATTTTCAATAATATGATATATTATTTTATCGGTCTATCGTATACAGAATAGCTCCTGGAAAAACAAACTCAGACACTCGATATTTCTAGAGCAGGAGTATCTGAGATTTGCCCCATCGATTCTCAAAATATTTCCATTCAATATTTAAATTTAAATTAATTGAGATATAGTTCTAGATAAAAAAGCTACTCTCTGAAATTTCCTGTAATTTGTTTTCGAAAAAATATATACGAAAACATCGGGTGGATTTCTACCATACATGACTTCAACTTTCTTTTCTCAAGACAGAAATTACTACACGAATATTTTCAAAATTTTTCTCGAAAAAAATTTTTTTTTCAGAAACTATTGGTCATATTCGGAAAAAATTCTGCGTATACCTTAAACCCCATATTTCACAGTAGTATACCAAATTCAAATTTGATACGAATGATATTTTTGGAGATATCGGGCACAAATATATGAAATTTCGTGGTTTTTACGTGCTTGTTCTGGGGAACAGCGCGTTATCATTTCGTCACGATGTCTGTAATTTTTTAATTTTGAGCCGAAATTGGTCTCAAACGACTAGGTTGGATTCACTGATGAAGAACCCGTGGTCAAAATTGATTCTGTCTGTCCGGCCGGCCGTGTGCGCTGTAACTTTCGAAAGGAAAACCTAGAGTCTTGAAATTTTCAGGTTAGGTTAAGATCCTGAATATCTCGGTTAAGTTCGTTAATGGGCCAAATCTGCCGAATAGTTTTTGTGCTACAGCCATTTGGAATTTTGATTTTTCAATAACTCGCAAAATGTGTATCTGATCGAAGTGAAACTTGGTTGGAAGATGAAAAGTGTCATTGAGAAAAATTATCCATGAAAACATTCGAAAAAAAATTTTTTTTTTGAAAATTTTTATATTTCATCGAAATTTCACTGAAATTTCCAAGTCACCATTTCTCAATGTGAACAAGTGCGTTAAATCTGATGACTTTACGTCAGTGCTTTTCTAGATTTTTGCCTTTGGAAAAATTCGGAAAAATTTTTTAATATTCAATATTCTGTAATCTTCTTATCATATAATCCTCATCAAATTATGTACGGACCTTCGAACTGTCATTATTCCATGAAGTTGTGGATTTCAATTAAAACCTTATCTGTATTTTTCAAATATAGAAAAAATTAAAATTAGTATATCTGTGAAATCATTAGGTGGATTTTTCTCATTCACGAATTCGGCCTTCGTGATGAAGGAATTTATTGTGTTCACGATCGGCAGTTAAGCCGACCATAAACACAATAACTTCCGGAAGAAACGGTTTAGAAACTCGATATTTGTAGAGTAGGTTTGGGGCTTAATTACGATGGTCGAATTCGTGAATGGGTAAAATCCTCCCAATGATTTCGTAGAAATACCCATTCAAAATTCCATTCTTTCAATATTTCCCTAAATATAGATTAGATCAAATTGAAATCCAGAACTTTATCTAAAATAACACAGAAAAGCACTGCCGTCCAGGCAGCAGTTTTTGTGCGCATGTTCAAACTCGTTGCCAACGTGGTCATCTTCATTGAACATGCACGCAAAAGTTGCTGCTTTTCTAGGTTTTTTGTCATAAATCCATGTAGCACGAATTGTCATCGAACAAATATCGTAACAACTGCAAATAACGGTACATAAAACACATCGGCTATCGGCTTCATTAGTCTGATTGTGAGTCGCACGTCACAGGACATTATTCGGTTTGTTTGAATATTTATGAAGTGACAGGCTAATCAAAACGTGCACGCTCGTTAATTAATTAAGGAGACTAGTAGGGTAATTGAATTAAGCCTTTGAAGTTGAACCGACCACGTCTGCACTAATACTGTGGGCCCAAATTCGCTTGGCTCGAGTCTTTCACCAGTGCTTTAATAATAGGGCAGTGATAAACGATAATTGATTTGGGGTTGGTTTGAGCGGATAGTTATAAATCGAATGGTGGTGAAAAAATTCTGTTTAAACCCAGTTAGCGGCAGGCTCTTTTTCGAAGTTGTCATGATGGTTGGGTTTTGAGGGAATGAAGATTGATTCGTTAAAGTTTCTATCGGAAAGCTGTTCTGATTCCTCGGCAACAAAAGAGAATATAATGCTTTCTGCTATCGAATAGAATAAACAGTTGGTCTCTTTGAATGGAAAAAGGTTATTTTTTCCTGATACCTTTACTGTGGAGACCAGATTCGCTCTTATATGCGTGAGATCATCATCAGATCAAACCTCACAACAAAGCCTTTCGCCTCCCGAACTCCCAACTAGATTTCTCAATTGTACGGAACGTACAGGGATCATTATAATTTCCTAACATCAAACAAAATAGTCTCAAATCTACTAATGGCTACCTCTTATGACCATACATAAACATGAAAAGTTAAAACATGACCTAAACCACTAAATAATCATATGGTTCTTTACATTACGATCCTCACCACATTTTGAGCATTTATATTGAATTATCATCGCATCTTTCGTGTCTGAAAATTCAAAATCTTTCTAACCCATCAAAAATAAAGTTGATTAATATTAATATAATATTAATATAAGTATGTAAAATCACAAACTTTTCCTCCAAAATCATGTTGGCATTCATATAAATTCTTTGATTTTTTGGTCAAAATTCCTTATCGTCTTTGCAATATAATATGTAGAATATTTTTTACACGTTAATTCATATACTTCTTACTTTTTCAGTTTTTTTCTTGTCTATTTGTTAGCATAAAAGTTATTTCAACGCAAGATGCTCTTTCTTAAATCATTTTGTTTTAAATGAAATCGTTTTAACTCATGATAACGAAATTCATTTTTTAATTCTTCAATTTCTTTCTGTGTTAAAATTATCCTGTATATTCTTCCTTTGTATATTTTTCCCCGGAACTTCCTCAACCACATCCTTTTCTAAACCATTCATCCCCGCAGTCTTTTTCATGATTTTCAGTTCTCCATTGAATTTTTTTTTTATTCATAGGCACATTTAATAATTCCTCCAAGAACAGTTTCAGAAATAATTGATATATTCATTTGCATACAACAAAAAGTTGAGAATGAAAATTGATGAAAAAGTTCAAATGTTGAAATTTGACATATTTTTTCCTATATCTCCGAAAGTTCAATTCAAATCAAACAGGAATTTGGTTAACTGCTGTATGAAACTCAAGATAGGTGCGAAATATTGTCGAAAATTGATAGATAATTTTCGGAGGAAGACGTTTCGAAACAAATTAGGCTGGGTTTCTTGAGAGTACTCTCCTATGGTGCTGTGAGTATATGGTTCTTGGTCTGTTTATTTGAGAAGTTTCACCAAATGTCTTCAATCTTCATCAGCTTTCAATTGTCCTTTTGCGAGTCACACAAACTGTAAAATAATGGAGAAACTTAAAAGTCAATAATAATAAGGGTCCCTTTTCGAATATCAAATCATAGTAAATTTTTCCACCATGATCAGAGAGGCGTGGGTATTTTTTTTACCAGCTACTGAGTGAATATCAGTAATTATCAGGAATGAACTGAAAAGATGTGACATATTTTGTCATGTTTTCTCATTACTTCCATCAAAGTGAATCGCTCCACATGCTCCTGACCATTGGGAATACTCATATCACCACATCTGTAATATATCTAACATTTGAATGAAGTATAAATTCCACTAAGAAGCTGAAAGAATTGTTATTGTTTATGACACGAATGAATCAACAGCATACTAGATCTCCTGAAACTCAAACTTTCAATGATTTATTTACGTTTTTCGATAGAATGAATAGATGTACTACTGATCTCTCACTCATATCCCTGACGAAGAATTGGCCGAAACGTTCAAGGAGCTCCTTACACTCACCAACAAAATTTCGTGGTTGGTTATTGCAAAATGGCGGAGGCACCAGTCTACACCGATTGAAATATGCTCATTTCAATACATTCAGTTTTTGATACGGTTCACCTTCATTGAATTCAAAAACTCATTGATGTTAAGGATTATTCAAATTTCAAAGGGGCTGGTGAAGTTAACTGCACACATTCAATAACATTTATTCTCCCTAGCTGTCAAGTTAGACAAACTATTGCTCCTGAAATATATCTGGAATTTTAAATTCACCTCTATTCAACATCTACAAATATCTTCTGAAGCCGCCATTACCCAGAAAACGACTTAAATTTTTCTCTCTTTTTTTGTGCCCTTATAGTTCATTATTTTTCGCTGAAAACGCTGTGAAACACAGAAAGTAATCGTGTAGTGGAAGATGTAAATAATGTTGTCCGAGGGGTGAAATAGCCACAAGAATCCATTAAACGTGTGATGCTCTGCTCGAAAGGCGGGAGAATCATTGAAGAGCAACTTCTCCTGTCCGCTTCAAAGCAATCTGCTTCTCCAACCTACCATTTCTCAAAGGCGTCGACAGCACGTGACGCCTGCATCCCTAGTCGGCGTTTGAAATGGTTAACCACAACTGGAAATAAAGCATTTTCTCACTTTTCCTCGCTCATTATTACAAATGAGAACTCATTTCTTTCGCATTTCAAAGTGTGCAAGGGAAGTAGAGAAGTTATGATTCCGTCGGAAGATTGGTAGGTAGAGTTGGGATTAGAATGACAATTCAAATAGGAATGTAAGAAAATTTCAAACTGACAAATGAATAACTTCAAAGAAGAAATTTCAATTTTCTATGTTTGACACATAGATTTTCGATAATGAGATCTGAAAGTTTGCCTTTCACTTCAAGATATTGAAGTGGCTCCTTTCAGGTGAAAATATTCCGTTACAATGAAAAGTGTGGATCATATGGAATTATTATTGAATCGAATTCCTCAAAAGAATACTGAAATCCAGTACTTGGTCGAAAAATAAGAGTTCGAAGGTTCATACAGAATATCATGACGATAATATGACCAGAAGATCAAAGAATAGTGAATATTTGAAGAAGAAAAATTTTAAATCTTTTTCTTAAATTGTTCTAATGACACGATCATTACGGAATATTGCACAAAGTTGCCTTTCAGAATTTTCAATCCAGTTGCCAAGGTTTATTTTGATTGAATCAGTATTTTTCGAGTTATTCCGGAAAAAACAACGATATCAAGAAGAAAAAAACGAAATTTTACATACATTTTTTTCAACATCTCCAGAAATTATGGTCGTATCGAAATTAGAATTTGGTACAATGCTTTTCAAAATTTAGAGAGGGTGTGATCTCAACAAAATTTTGTTAAAAGTTGTACCTTGTTATGCCTCAACTAACTGTCAAGTTTCAATTCAATCGCATGAGTAGTTCCTGAATTATCAGGGAATTAATTTCAAAATTTCAAATTACTATTACTCCGAAAACATTTGACCGATTTGTCCCATTAACGAACCTAACCGCCACATTTCAATGCGCGACCTAATCTGAAAGTTTCAAGTTGCTAGTTCGCTTCTTTCGACAGTTATCGTGTCGTCGGCCGGCCGGCCCGACAGTATCGATTTTGACACCAGATTGGTCATCAGTGATTCCAACCTAGTCGTTTGAGACCATATTTGGAATAAAAATCGAAAATTGCAGAGATCTGAACAAAACGATAGCACGGTGTTCCCCAGAACATGCCCGCAAAAAAGTAGAACGAAAAATTTTATCAAATGCTTACTAAAATCAGTTAACTCAAGTTTCTGAATTTTGAAATCTGAAATAATTATTCATTCTATTCAAATTTTTCAACCTCAGAAAATAAACATACCATAAATCATAAAATGTTGTTCCTGACATACATATCGAATCACGTTGCAGCTCATGATATACAGAGTTTCCTAGCTCATAGTAACAATATGGTGGATTGATACAATAATCTATGGTTCTACATGAATTCAAATGAGGTTAAGACGAGGAAAAATTTAATTTAAATATGATTTGAAGTACCTTAAGCTCGATAACAACCATCGCTGAATACAATTTTAACGCGATAGTTCTTGGAAACAGCGCGTTATCAGTTTGCACAAGTCTGTTATTTCAAATGGTCAGCGGAATAGTTCTGAAACAATCAGGTTTGAATTTATTTATTCGCTTATTATCATCAGATTATAATGATATTTTATGAGGATCTTGACGTAGGAATTTCACAAGGGTGATCCTTATTTCAGTTTGATGCGATATTCATTTCCAAGGATATTGGGAAAAAGATGTTCGTAACTACTTGAAATTTGAGGTTATTGCCTCAATACCTCGGAAAGTACTGCAGAGATAAGATTGAAACTTCGCAGATAGTTGAAGAAAATGACGCGCTCAAGGCGGAATTATGGGAGGATTATATGAGAATAAAATAAAAAAGTTTTCACACATTCTTCAAAGTTCTGTGGAAAAAATTCGTTTCGAAAGCTCTTCATCACACTCCAATTGAATTTGTCGCATAACTTGGAATTAATATTTCACGAAAGTTCTTAAAATGTCAGTTTAATCCATTGTTCATTTTCGGAGATATTGGAACGAAAATATGTTGAATTTCTCGGATATTTCCTTGATATCATTGTTATTTACGACGAAAGTCGGAAAACTACGAATACGATGATGATGAATTTGAAAACTAGTTGAATGGTGCTTACTCGCAACTTTGTGCGAAAAAATTTGCAATGAACGTTTCATCAGAAGAATTAAATGAAATCAATGTTATTTCGAATATTTTATATTTTGGAATTTTATTTGTGGAATTATAGATTGGGTCCTACACACCCCCGAATTCGACTTTCTTCATTAAGATTCAAGACTACTTCAGAAATATCGTGTTTCTAGCTTATTTTGTCAGTATGGTTATTCTTTTGTGTACAGATTTTAATCTAGAACTTGAGTGAAAAATCTTTTATGCAGAATTTTCACTGCATTATATAAAAGGATAATCACCAAATCTTCGAATAAGAGAGAGACGCTGAGTTATGCAGTTGGCAGGTTCAACACGTTTATAGGCACAGTTTGGCAACAAGTTTGAGCAAGCCCATGAAAGTTTCTGGCATCACGTCACCGCTTTGATAAGTTTTTATCAAAATCACGGAGTACTTCTGAAGAATCAATGATAATTAATTAATTTGTCTTAGCTCAAATCCATGCATCGACCTTAGGAAGCTGAATGAATTGAAGCAATATTTTCATAAATGATAATCAATCTATTTATATCGACTTTAAGAAAATATTATTTTCAGCATTCATTCTTACACATTTTCATCAATAAGCACTACGTATCGTAACATTCAGTTAAAATCTAGAAAAGCACTGACGTGAGGTCAAGAGCTTTTACGCGCTTGTTCCATTGCCAAAGCGGTCATCTATACAAGTATTGACCCTGCCAAACACAGATTTTTTTTTCATTTGGTCCTCACGAAATTCTGCATGAACCTCAAGATATGATTTTCGATCAAGTACTAGATTGCAATTCGATCCAAAATTTTGAATGGGTATAACTATCTAAAGAATAATTGGCGAATTCAACCCATTTGAGCATTATTACATTATACTGAAAACCTACTTTACAAATATATTCCCTAAGTTGATTCTTCCTAAAGTTAATGTGTTTACGGCCGGCCTAACCACTGATAGTGAACAAGATAACTTCTAATAGGAATCTACTCAGTAGCTTGATAATCGTAAATTAACTTTGGAGTGCAAATTTAGAATCCATATGCGAAATCTGAAAAATATAATTCGAAATCCTTCCAAAATGTCCTTTGATCGACTATCCAAATAAGTTTGCATGTATTTGTATACTTATTCTCAATGTAACAGGAATCGAATAAGTACTTAATATACTCAAATACATATCAAAGAAATGGTAGAAAAATTAATTTCATCCACTAAACTTATTTGTCTACTCATGCGAATAACTAATATCAACAAGTTAACAGAAACTCAATGAAATGTGTATGAACATATTCAAACACATATAAGAAATTAATCATTTGAATAATGACATCTGAAAATGGGCGAAACACGTGAATGTTACTTGAATGATCCTTAAACTGAACCTTATGAACGCTTCGATGCTTAAGGTCGCTTATTTCTGGTTCAATACCCGTTTACACGCGAGAGTGCGCCTTACTCGCATCTTCACGTTCAGCCACGGTGAAGGGGATTCAACAACACATTTTCTTCTTTTTTGAGAAAAATATTGGTCCTATTGGAATTTTGAAAAATCTGTCTGAATCTAGTGTTATCTGTTAACACCTTTTATATGACACATTTTTTCGATATTCCCAACAGTTTTCGAGCAAAATTGAAATGAACATAATTGTAAACATGCATTTTCAGGGCAGGCGATTATATCATAAGGAACTCCATACCCGTATAACAATTCGTTATCGTCCGAATATTTCGTTATCCTATCGTGACGACTGAATAACTTCCTTTAATGCTAAAGAACAACTTTATCGAATCTACACTAAACTTTAAAGATTATCTGTATACAGTAAAGTGATTCCTTGTATATAAATTCGACAAAGGCTTGGTGAAGATCCTACACACAATATCTGTAACGAGAGTCGATAACTATTCGCAACGAATTCAGTTGAGAAAATTGCTAACGATTATTTTATATACCTAGGTAAAGAATATATAATGATTTTCGAAATTATTCTTGTATCAAAAAGCTTTACTTGTTCAATATTATCCTATAAATAAATTCTTAATAGAAAATTCCTGATAAATCGATACGAAATAGATAATTTTTCAACAGAAAGATAATAATATACCTTAGGTCACCTTACTATATATTGGTCATACGTTGGAGGTAAAACAACCTCACTTTCCCGCTTTGTTTATGTTATGAAATACAGCATTTTCAACAATTTCAGGATAAATTCACAAGTTAAAATGATTTATATTCATAGAATTGGTGAATTACTAGGCCCGTGAGGCCAAGTTATTGTGTCGTTGTGAAATGCAACATAAACTTTGCAAAGTGTTCTACAAAGAATACGAGCAAATTCTGGGCACAAGTATTGAATTTTCTGTAGTGTTCCTCACCGCTAAGTATTCTCACTGCTAAACTTAAGCTAATGAAATGTTTGTAGCAGGATGATTTCAGTAGGCCTTTCAAGACAAGTGGTCCGGTATAAAGTAAGAATACACGGTGCTCTGTTGCCTTGAAATAATTGTCATATTTAAGTGTTCTTGGAGATCTTTGAAAATCCTTTGGGAAATATTTTGAACAATGTTCTAAGAGTGTATTAACCAATTCCACATTTTTTGCACCTAATTTATAGGAAGCTGGTCTTCCCAACCATAGTTTTATCGATTTTTTTAACCCCCCTTCATCCACTAGATGCATTCTGTCTAAAGAAAAGCATTTTATCATATCAATAGATAATTCTTGTAAAATACTTGGCTCTTTATTCATGTGATGAGTTTCCGTCATTCTCATCTTCATTTAAAGTTTTTCTAGACCTAAAACTTTCATCAGTTCTGAGCTCAGCTGTTATTTCTGGATATACAACCTTTTTAGAACCTTTATCCATAGTAACACTTATGCCATTTGTGAAACATTTCGAGCATGCACCATACCCTCCATGTGATTTGATTGCTTTAACCGATGATAATGATGGAGCATCACAAATGAAAGCTCTAAATAATATCCTGAATTCGTAAGCATTATAATAATATCCTTAGTTCCTAAGAAGTTTGATTTCATGTACAAACTCCCGAAGAAAATTGTTATAATTTTCTGGTTTAGACATGCCTTTATAAACTCCTACGATAAAAACTATGGGTCTTAAGAATAATTGTCTAAACTGCCTAATATGGGCCAAAGCTGAGCATCACCACTTCTACTTATAGGGGTACCATCTGTATTGAAGCTAAATAACAATTCATCTGTTTTAATAAGTGTTGCAATTTTTTCTCCCATCTTTAAGAAGAAAGAATCCAGAAATTTAGTTACTCCAATATGAATGTATTCACCATTGTCAATGGTTTTTATTTTCACCGTTGTTCTCTTTGGTGTTGTGAGAAACGTTCTAGCATCACACGGAAGCTCAGAATGACCTCCAGTGGTAACAAGAATTCTCAATAATTTTGATAAACTTGTAACTTTAATATTCTTTGTAATGTACCATCTTCTCAATTGATGACTCGTTTTTCAGTACTTCATCAGATATAATCGGTATTGATGCATCAGAGCTAGTTCCACCATCACTGGAGGGAACATTATTTTTTATACCTTCAGTACCTGTGGTGATAAATTAAAGTAAATTATAACCTGAGTAGGTAACTTTTGAATATAGGATTTAAGACTATAAGATGTGATTTATTTATTTATTCAGTAACTCATGAAGTCGATCTTCCTTCGTCGTGTCATTATAATGGTAATTTACATCATTAATCAGATTAAATCGTGAATTTTCACTCTCGGTTCGACAGTTATATCGAATCCTTTTTTTAATTATATCCATTGCAACAATGATTGAACGCACTTTGATGTCTTAACAACAAGGTGACTGGATGAGTTCGTTAAAGCACAGGACAAACCGAAGAGGGATGGAGTAGATGCAGGTTCGAACCCAAGTAAGGAACAAAAATTTAAACGTTAGCTCAATATAATGGTGATGGGAGGTAGAATTCAAGAGAACTTGGAAATTGAACTACCTGAACAATAAAACGCACAAATATAAGAAAACCTTTTAAATTTATGTTCTCCGTTCCCATTTCCAACTGTGTAGTTTTTATAAATGTCAGATGTAGATTATTGTTTATGAATCGATATCGATTTTCTTAACTTCAAAGTTACGTTTCATACTGCCATAATACGCATCTGCTTGATAAAGAATTTCTGCAGCCAAACGTTACCGTTTGTCGGTAATGAGTCTTTGGCGTTATTTGATCTCTATCTAAGGGGTAGAGGTTTTTGATAACGTTTCTTTGCTGATTTCGATAACGATATCTCGTTATCGTACCGGACCATTAGATATTCTACCTTTAACTAATCGATAACGAATTGTTATACGGGTATAAGCGCATGGTATCCGACTTTTTAGATAATTAAAATGAAATATTTCTGAATCGTATATTATAGCGCACGACGGTCGGACAGCATCAATATTGACCGCGGATTCTTCATCACTGAGTCCAACCTAGTCGTTTGAGACCAGTTTCGGCTGAAAATTCGAAAATTACAGATATCGTGACGAAATGATAACGCGCTGTTCCTCAGAACAAGCGCGTAATAAGATACTAGTAACCAATGATTTATATTCATTTCAAACAATGAATATCACAACGGTTCAATACGAATTTGGGTCACTGAGCCTTAACATTTGTTATTGATATCAGGATCAAGGAATATTCCCTCCTCGGCTTTATCAATATATCAGTTATGAGGGATGTGCACAATACATCACTGAGAGCCTGAAAACCATCGTATTATCCCAGAACGCTGTGGAATTATTTTCACAGCCAGAGGCGACTGGAACAATAGGTATAGGCATGACGTTGGAGCTACCGGCATGAAAGCATCAAATCAACTTTATAGAAATGTTGGAAATTCTTGATAAGAAGGAGAATAACTGAGGATTCCTGGATCGCCTGCAGCAACACCATCTTATTTTTGTAGACGCGATGAAAATATTTGCATATATAGATGAGAAAATCTCACTACCAAGAAAAGTGTTTTCAGGAGGGGTGAGGATTTGATAGTGGGTGGGGTGAGATCAAATCAAAAATGTTCTTGCTCCTCCATTTTTCATTCTTCATCAGTTTCATTTGATGTACTTCGACTGCTCCTGTTTAAAATAGTGTATATGTTTAAACGTTGTACACGAATACGCAAAATATCTCCGGATGAAAACGATAGTTCTATACAGGATGTGACTGTGAGTTGTGCAGTCACTTAAGGTAGATTTGCCCTATCAAATTAATATTTTCCTCGTTCAACATTCTTTCAGATTCAGCTTAGGTACAATGATATAGGTTCGTGGAAATTACGAAAAAACTCGGGTTTCCTCTTATGGCTGTAACGATCATTTAGAATCCAATGAATTCTTTTTTTGGAGGAATCTATTACTGTAGCACATAATACTCAATTATTACTTTTTTCACATGGTATTAAACGATACAGTTCTGAATATCCATTCAATCTGATATATATTTTTGGAAATATTTGTAAGAGAAGCTTTAATGTGTATATCTGGGAAATCATTGGGTGGATTTTACCCATTACAAAAGTCGACCTAATTAAGGTTCCAACCTTTTCTACAAATATCAAATTTCTGAGTTTGCCCTGGAAAGTTATCGTGTTTACGATAGTCCGTGAGGACTATTTTGTGGTGGACACAATTGAATATTGCTTAAGGTCGAGAAGAAAGCCAGCGTTTTAATGTTTAAATATAGTCAAATATTTCTTTTGAAATGATACTGCAAAATGCATAAAATCATAAGAATTGAGGCAGTAAATCAATTTCCTCAAACCAGTGCCATGAAAGGATTGAAGATCAAAGAGTCTGGCGACTCAGAAAAATTAAGCCAACATGATACGCAGACGTGGAGGAACACACGAGATGACTGTAGCCAACCTAAACGCAGTTGAAAATGGACAGTAGATAACTCACAGGTTCTGACTCTGAGAATGTTCATCATCAAATGGAAATTTTGAATTGAAAATATTCTAGCGATGCAGCGACATGAAGTCAGCAGCTTTTGAACACATGTTTAAATTCGTTGCCATCTTGACACATATTGCCCCCACCTAGCTCACCTTTACTTGTTCCCGTGCTAACTATCACACTCGCGGCCGATCGTGAACAGACCAACTTCCGAAATAAACAAACTAAAAACTCGCTCTTTTCTGGGTAAGTTTGGAGCCTAATTATGAAAGTCCAATTCGTGAATGGGTAAAATCCGCCTGATGATTTCGTAGATACACTCATTGAACATTTCAATTTCACAATATTACCACGACTAGTGGTTACATCGAATAGAATTCCAGTTCTTGATTTGAATGTTTAAAGGTTCATGAATAATTTCGTGATTATAATATCATCAGAAGATAGCAGAATAAAGAGTATATGAAATAAAACATTCAATTAAATCTTGATTGTTCTGATTACACGATCATCTCAGAATGAGGCATGTAGTGAGCGCATCAGCATTCTCAAACTTGTTACAAAGTTTTATCATATTTCGAACAGATATTTTTTCGTTATTTCACAAAAAATAACAATAGCGAGAAAAAGCACGAAATTTGAGACACCTTTTTCCAATATCTCCGAAAATTATTATCCACAGTTGTGAAATATAAAGTTCAATGAGTGAAATATTATCATCCATTACCATCCACAAACAAAGTTGGGAGATATTTCACCAAGTTGAACGACGAGACACCTCCTTTGTTCAAATCCAGTTTAGTCTATCGAATTCCATGCTTCAATTGTGATAAATCATACATCGGACAGACGAGACAATACCTAAAAGACAGAGTAAGACAACACAAGAACGATTAATAAAACGTAACTAACACTAACAAAACAGCTTTAACTGCGCATGCACATGTAGAGGGGCATAAATTTAACTTCGATGACGTGAGAATTTTAGATTATGGAAGAAATGGATATGCTAGGAATATAAGTGAGATGATATTTATAAAGAAAAACAAAACAATTGACCAAAGAGAGGATGTCCAAGGACTGAGTAGTGACCTGTAAATCAGTATGAGTGTGATATTCTCGTTTCTCAAGTAATTTCATGTATGATGTTGTCCTGGTACTTCACCTCGTTTTTGGATGTTTCTAGTTTTATCGATGTAGTCTGTACAATTTAGTTAACTAGGTAATGACCTATTCTAATTTGTCATGTATTATGTTGACTTGATTGTTTTTATTCTAGCCTTGATAAAGAGAAAATTTGACCTCGAAACGTTGGCTTTGTTATCAAAGTGGCAGACAATAAATAATCCAAATTCCCAATAATTCTCTATCTATTTATATAAAGTTCAAGTTTTTTTGAAATCTGAAGAAAAATTTCCAAGAAACTCATCTTTCGGTGGAATTTCTTTAATATCTATACAAACTCAAAAAAAATTTCCTGGAATTTGTGCGTCGTTATGGTTCGTCTGAAAAGGTTCAATACCCCTGGGTAGTTTCTTAAATATCAGGGAAATAACGTCAAAATTTCAAATTACTATATTTCCAAAAATATTCGGTATTTGTGGCCCATTATCAAACTTCGAGTCGATGAAATTCACTGTTTTCGCGTAATCGTCGCTGATGCGGCCTGAATCGAATTCGGCACTGTATTCGTCAACAGTGAGTCCGAGTCGTTTTAAATAATTTTCAGCCCAAAATTCAGAAATAACAGGCTTTTGTTCAAATTGATAGCATGCCATTTTTCAGAACCTGCGCGCAAAAGGGAGTTCTCCAAATTTAACAATTCGGTCTTGCGAATTCACATAAGATATTCGATGAAGCACCTAGTTATCACACAAGGGCTCAATTGTAAAAGGAGAAAATGTATACAGAGTGATTCAACAATAAGAATTTCTTTCTGAGATAATTAGGGTTTTTTTCTCCTAAACATTTTCTTAATGCCATCCGTTTTCCAGAGTGGGGTTCAGGCGTCAAAAAGTTTGAATTCAAATAAAATGTAATGATATTATAATAATAATTATCAATTGTATTATTACCTCATAACAGCGACGGTTATAACATTATAAAATTCAAATCAAAATATATCGAAGACGGTACATATTAACTACTTTCACAAATAGTACCTTTTTGGTGTAGAATTGAATGATGTTTAAGTTCACTTGAAATTTCGATAAATAAATCTAACCTTGAAAAAGTTATAATCAATACTACTTGGTAGAAACCGTGTAACTAGCGCCCTCTGAGAGGGTCAGATTAAAAAACAAATTCTTGGGATGTTTCACGTTCCGAAACATATTCGTATAAAATTTCATTACAATGTTGCCAGAAGTTTCGGCAAAATCGTAAAAATGTGTATAATTTTTTTTCTTCATCTATATCTTGAAAACGGATGGCGTTGCAAAAATTTGTTTGACAGCAAACCCCCATTAGTTTTCTACCTATCCTCGAGACATGGTCACTTTTTTTGAAACACCTTGTAAGTGACAAATGAGAATTTATTCAATCGAGAATATGAATACGCATTGTCAAAGTGCCGTCCTTACAGCCCCAGGACCAAGGCAAAGATACGAAGGACAAAGAAATCATGATTAATATCCAGTGACTTGAAACGGGTCAAGTCTGAACCTGCAGCTCAAAGCGATTGAGCCGATATCCAGCCTAATTAATAGTTATTAATCATGCCTTCGGGCAGCGCGTTCATGTTTTTGACCCACTAGTGGAGACGCAGCCTCTCTCTAGGCGCATTATCGGATAATATCTCGGGAACAATCCCACCGACCCTAGTTTCTAACACCAAACTTGTCTAATTTATTATGGTAGGTACGAGCGAACTCGTGGGTGGGTCATAGGCTATAAAAAATTTTGCTTTTAGAAACTATGCATTCTTTACAAATTTGCAGATTATGGATATTTTGCATTTTTGACTACCAACTAGGCAGATATCAAATGTGCAATTTGCAGAGTTTTTTGTACCTTGTCACAAAATTTCTTTCCCCGTTCCGAATATGGAAAAATGGGAAAAAGACTAACAGCCATTTGTGATAACTTTGATTAGAGCAATTTAAAGAAATTAGATCCGGGCTCTTACATAATCTATGTTTTGCACTGTCATCCGACTACTCATTCAGGGTTCGGCACTTACTTCGATTCTGTGTCTATGGAAGTAAATATTCTTCTTCCTGAATATGAATCCTCTCAGACTCAGCTCAATTATTTTATCGAAATTCAGTGCATACTGCGGTAGCCTGGATAGCGTTGAAATTGGGGCACTAGCACTGCTAAGATAAGTTAGCTGATGCACCATGTGTCTACAAAATTCTATTTTTCACGGAACAGCGTTGATGTTACTTAGATATGTTGGCTGCCAAGGTGACGTTGTGTGCTTATTCAAATTCCAAGAAATTTCGCATGAACTTTCATGCCGTCACACTTCGGCTAATTTATATTTAGTTATTTACAAATGTATATTCAAAATGATTGCATAAGTACCTATTCTTGAAAATTTTGGCAAAATAAAATGTCGAATAGATACATCCACATTCACGAATGCGAATATATTTAGTAAACCCTCCAAGCCTGCTCTACAAACATAATCTCGAAGTCGTTTCGTTTGAAAGGTTTCCATGAAAGACAACTTCGAAGGTGTTCTATGTGAAAAAAAAATCAAGTTTTTCTGATTCAATATGTCACTTAACTACAGGAGGACATCTAAAAAACATTTGTGTTAGGTTTTGTAAGATATATTTTCCGTTATTTCGGACAGGATCAGAGAAATGTGAACATGTGGATAGATAGAGGCTGGACGAAAATTTTGATTGCTGCTCAATATATATAGCGTAAACGTCACTTTTCCTTCTTCAAACTTCTTGAATCTACCTAAAATCTGTACTTCGGTATGAAATATACCGTTTAGAATAAAGGAATGGTTCACGGAGTAAAAAGAACTCGAGTTATCATGAACTAACATAAACACAAAAACGAATGTCTGTTTATAAATACACAAATACTCCACATCGATATGAGCTAATCATCCAATTAACCGAAGCCTATACACCGAAGAAGCACTAACCAAGTAATTCGCTCACTACAATTTCACAATTATTACGGCTCATCAGAACGGCTCACATAGGAAAACGCAAAGGGGATTCTGGATGTTTAATACTTCTTGTATGACTGCCTTGAGTATACAAATTATACAGTGCCATCTCAGGAGCACCTTACAAACTCTAACCTGCGAGTGAAGTTAAACAGTACCAAATATTAAATTCAAAAAAGTATACTTGTTAAAGGCTATTGAAACAACAATTAAATACAGATTTTTCTGTATAACCTTTACATAATATCTTTCGATATTGATTTGATATCTTACGATATACTTTTATGACTTCGACGTACTACGTCTTCAATGACAAAATTATTATATAAACTGGCATATAATGATCAAAGTAAAAAACTTGAGAAAAGTGTAAAAAATTGAAATACAACCTAAAAACAATACTAGACACAGTGTTTCATCTTCTATCTTTCGATTTAGAATCATCAGTAGCATTTATTCTATATTATACATCAAAAACTTACCACGTGTTTTGTTACGCACAGTTCACCTCAATAACGGAAATAAGCAGGTTTAAGTCCATACGCATGCTTGTCAGAATTGTGCATAGAAACAATAATGCCACAGGTTTTACTTACACCTTCTTCTTTCCTTGACAAATGAAATGCGGTAAAAAAATAGCCTTTAACAAGTAGACTTTTTTGAATTTAATATTTGAATGAAAACTTATAGTTTTCAAGGGTCAATATCAACTGTCATTTAATTTTTGAGGTTATAAAGATTTTGGAAAATGTTTTTTTTACCGCATTTCATTTGTCAAGGAAAGAAGAAGGTGTAAGTAAAATCTGTGGCATTATTGTTTCTATGCACAATTCTAACAAGCATGCGTATGGACTTAAACCTGCTTATTTCCGTTATTGAGGTGAACTGTGCGTAACAAAAGACGTGGTAAGTTTTTGATGTATAATATAGAATAAATGCTACTGATGATTCTAAATCGAAAGATAGAAGATGAAACACTGTGTCTAGTATTGTTTTTAGGTTGTATTTCAATTTTTTACACTTTTCTCAAGTTTTTTACTTTGATCATTATATGCCAGTTGATATAATAATTTTGTCATTGAAGACGTAGTACGTCGAAGACATAAAAGCATATCGTAAGATATCAAATCAATAACGAAAGATATTATGTAAAGGTTATACAGAAAAATCTGTATTTAATTGTTGTTTAAACAGTACCGTATGACGGAGAAACACCCGGTTCAAAACTTTACCACCAAGATGGTATTGTCTAACATCACAGATACAGCCTTTTGGAACGAAAATTGGATGATCATATCAACGTTTTCTGCACTAGAAAGTAAGTGTTGATAAGGTGCTCCTAAAATAACTCTGTATAACTTACATACTCAAGGCAGTCATCCTAAAGGTATTAGGCATCCAGAATCCTTCTTGCGTTTGGTTCAACTCGTTGATTACAGTCCGAATTCGATGTTTGGATTTGAAATGAACTGAGAACGAGCACAAAATGTCCATGGATAATTAGAATCTTGACTAGGCATCGAAGTTTCGTTAAACCGATCATAAATATTGCAATCCAGACAGTGAAAAGTAAAACCATACACATTTGCTGACATCATTCGGGATGAAGTTCATTCAATTATTTCTAATATTTTAATATTAGATATTAATTAGATATAATATTTAAAAAAAAAATGAAACTGTCATTTCAATCAAATCTTATAATTGGTAACTGTAATTTCTGTTTAAGACTGTATAAGCCAAATCACAAGAAAAAAGTAACTAACTCAAAAATGACCAACCCTAATGTAAAAGTGATTTCTTCGGAATTTCTTCGAAATTAACCATGCTTTCCAATCATGTAATCATATACATAAGTATAACTTTGGTGACAATAGGAAAAGTTCACGAATATGTAATGAATTTCTCAAGCTTTCACGACATTCACCGAGGTGAGTCATTCGCATGATCGGTATTAACCGTAAAACTATTCGTTGATTTATCTACATATATTTTGCCTTGTTTTCACGTAAGTTCATTGTTTAGAAAAATGTTTAAACACAATTCGCTGGGCACACATATCTATAGGGGAATCGCCAAATCCTGCATGCACACATGTTTTATTTCCTGATTCGCTCTATAATTTGCATGGATCATGTCTTCCTGACCAGGTCAAAGGACAGGAATAGCCCACCTTTCTTTATCTTACTAAAAACGGTCAGCCTGATGGCCGGTCGGGAACAAGAAAACTTCTGAAAACACAACCGATAGAATCGATATTTCAAGAGCATATACGTACAGGTCGATTCCGAATTCGTGATTGGGTACAATCCAAAATGAACAAATCTAAGATGATTATTTCATAGATATATCCATTTGAAATTTGATTCACCCAATATTCTCAAAAATATAAATTCGATGGACCTAGTACATGGTCGAAAAATGACTGCTCGAGAATTCATTCAAAGTTTCTTGAGTAAATGGCTTCAATATTGAACGATTGCTTCAATACTACCCTCTTCACGTCAGTGTTATTCTAGTGTTATTTTGTATTCAATTTAATTGTGTAAAATCCATTACTTTATATCAAAGAATGTCGAACAACGTTCCTGATAACATGACATATTCCTCATAAACCCAACGGATATCCAGTTACTCATTTGAATAGCAGACAGAAGACATAATTTCGTGTAGGTCTGACAAGAACAACCTTTATGGCTTGTTCAACATCCTCAACCCTATTTCAACAATCCTTTCCCACATCCTAGGATTTTTACGAGATCATATGGAGTTTCTGCCTCGAAGCGTATAAAAATACGGTCGTATATTTAGCGCTCGTGAGAGATACTCTAGTGCAATAAAAAATTCTTTAATTCAGTTTTCAATCGTAAAATTTAACGACACTCCCATGGAACGTGCGTCAAGCTTGCTTTCCAAGGAGTTGTAAGATTTAACATGGTGAAGTTTTTCACATAAGTATAACATTCAACTTCCCATTTTATCGCGGGGTTACTACCTTAGTCCTCTTACAATGGTCAAGGATCTGGAGAGCTTCAGACAAAACATGTATATGAACTGGAGTAAGGCGAACTGGAGAACTAGTTGATGTGGAAGGTATATTTAATATGGTTTAATCATCAAGATGTTGGAATTTGTGAGATTTGTAGGTAGCACGCTCGTTACATTCTGTCGTGTAGAGGTCGAAATGCATTTTTCGGTGCTGTGCTCTGTTCGAAGAGTCAAATGTTCTTTCTTCTTGACGGTTAGTTCATTTAGATTATTTAAGTAGACGGAAATCTCATACCTTCACAAGAAGGTAATTTTCTCCTGCTGAAGATTTTTCTAAATTTTAACTACTGTTATAAGGTTTGTCCGATTGAAATCAGTATATTTTCCGAATATTCCTTTCAAATTGCATTATCTATTTACAGTTTTTCGACAGAATTGCGGTAATCCATAGAACTGAATCTCAAGAACAGCGACAAGAAATCCATCCAAAACAACCCAATTTCCCGAATGCGATCGCTGATAATCACGGCTTTTCAGAAAATATTAGATGAATCGGCTCTGAATTCAATTTATGAAAAAAATGCATTGTATTCCAATAGAGATGTGGAATATTAATTTGTCCATAAATATAATATGTTTTTCTGACTTTGTTATGAAAATAGAAAATTTCTATTTGAAGGGAAATTACATTCTCTAGTTTTCCAAGAATAATAAGTTGGCGAAATTCGGGATTAAAAATATTTCAATTAAATAATTCTCAATATTCCTTCTCTATTAAAAGGTTTTCGATGTACCTGCATGTACTGCTCCAACTTCACTAACTCCACTCTCAATTCTCAGTGCAGCTAAGTGTAGTTGAGCGTAGTCACAGATAATAGAATGAGTGAAGTCAGTCTTGTTCAATCTGTTCTATGATTGTCACAGAATACAAATATATAATAGATGATTTTACGCAAATCCAAGGTGACAGTATTCTATGCTTTTTTTGTTTTCGCTACCATTTCGAGGTGATGTTGATTTGTCTCAAAGTTTTTTCGAAGCCTTTACAAAAAAATTACATTTTGAATAACGATACGATGAAAACTAATTCCGTACAAAAATAACCTCTCATACAGAACAAAACACGTCCATGATGTAAGCAAAACATGGTCTGCTCATCTGTGATCGTATTTACCAATGATAACGTAACTTTTTCATTCAAATTCAAAGTGCAGAAAATATATTTCCTTGTATTTAATCTTGCTAACCATCACAGAAGATAACCTCAATCTATGCACTGCATATGTAATCTGTGACTGCAGCAATCCCCAAGATTTCCGCAAGGAACATAGTGCAATTTTACAACAAAACATACCGAACATAATCTTTGGAGTTTGTGTAGTTAATGAAGTTCATGGAAGTATAACGAACAAATTTATGGTTTTTCAGCATTTACTAATCGTTTTTAGTTATGGAGAAATTGTTTTTTTGTTCAGATATTTTCAAACTGTCATGGTTCTATATTATAAATTCGCAAAACTTTTTTCAGATGACTCCTTCGACTAATATAACTCCTTAAGCAAGACCAATTTGTGAGAAGAATGTTTCTTTATTTTTGTCAATATTGATGAGGAACTTACGGTTTATTTCAAGGAAAGCCATGCAATATGATTGGAAAAACTCTTTTACTCACTTAATTCTTATGATTTCGTACTTTCTGCAGTATTATTGTTGAGAAAATATTTCAGTACACTTGACCATTGAAACACTAATCTTCCAATTGATATTCGTGAGATCCTACACAATTTCATGCTTGCCTATTCTTTTATTGAAAATTCCATAATTCTCCTAATCTTCATCAAATTTGTTACTGAATTAAACTGAACCAATTTACATGTGTTGAAATATGTTTTTTTTTAAATCTGGTTTTGCAGAATTGTCACAGCCGCCCAGTTGTTATTATTTTTATTGTCAAACTTACTGTGTGAATACCTGTGTTTTCCTTCATCCTGTAATATATACTCTAGTTCTATTTTATATCACAGTGAAGGAATTTAACAGGTCGGATGGTCGTCTAAATAAACGGGGTTCTTTGCTTTTCTGACCTCTTCAGTCATCCCCTCGATCATTTCAAAACAACCACTGATATTAAATTCTGAGGAATTTTCGATTCGCTGACATAGGATCACTAAATTTGAGTATATGTGACTAAGGGTTCGGCAAGAGTGCACGCGACATTGCAATATCGCGAGTCTGCTGCTCGGTTAGTGAGAAAACTGGAAGCAGCCAAAGTCAACCAAGCAGATGATAGTTTCACCTAAGATTAATTCGCATAATTCTACCTGCATAATAATCACCTATAGCTTTGAAGTTGCTCAAATTTTCAAAACGAATTGCTCGGAAGCGAAAAGCCGACTCGCTATATCGAAATCTCGCATAATATAGACGTACCTGGAAAGGAACAATTCAATGACGATTTTAATGTTTATTCCAAATTCATTTGGTCTGATTTCTCAAGGAAAGAATATACAGGGTGGTACCTTGTTATTAAAAAAACAAACAATTGAAATCGCTATTCGCTTCTGAGATACAGAGGGATTCATGAAGTTTGGTAAAACCTTCAGATGACTTTAACTCGTGAAATACATCTTCGCTTCAAATTCGGCGGGTATTGTCCATCTCAGTCCATCAAACTATTCATGTGAATCATACCGAAATAGTAGTCATAGGAACTAAAAAAATTTAATTTCTAGTTCCAGGTCAACAGTATCTCTACATGGAATATCAATTTTTGCGCGCATGTTCTAGGGGAACAGCGTGCTATCGTTTTGTCCAAATGTCTGTATTTTGGATGATTGAGCCGAAAATGGTCTCAATCGACTAGGTTGGACTCACTGATGACGAATCCGGTGTCAAAATTGATTCTGTCCGGCCGGCCGGACGTCCGTAGACACAATAACTGTCGACAGAAGCAAGCTAGCTACTTGAAACTTTCAGGATAGGTTGCGCATCAGAATGCCGCGGTTAAGTTCGTTAATGGGCCAAATCGGTCGAATAGTTTCGGACTTATAGGCACTTGAAGTTTTGAAGTTATTTATTTTTATTTCAGAAACAACTGAAGCGATTGGATTCAAACTTGGCAGTTTGGTGGAGTATAACGACGCGCAACTTTGAGGCAAATTTCGTCAAGATCATATTGTCAGTAAATTTAAAAAAAAAATTTTTTCGAAATTTTTTTACAAAAAATTTTTTTTTTCGGAAACCATTCATCATATCCAAAAAATATTATACTTACACTTTGACCTTCTAATTTCACAGCAGTGTACTAAATTTCAGTTCGATACGATCATAAGTTTTGGAGATATCGGGAAAAAATATGTCAAATTTCGAGGTTTTCTTCTCGATATCATTGATTTTTTCGGTATTACTCGAGAAATACTGATTCAGTCCTGATTAAACTTCACAGCTAGTTTTAAGATGCTGAAAGACAACTTTATGCAAAATTTCGTGATAATCGTGTTATTAGAACAATTTGAAAAAAAAAATTTCTATGATTTTCTCATCATATCATCCTCATTAAATTCTGTATGAAACTTTGAACTGTTATTTTCGATGAAGTACTGGATTTCAATTCGATCTGATCTGTATTTTTGGAAATATTGGAAAAATAAAATTTTGATTGGGTATATCTACGGAATCATTGGGTGGATTTCACCCATTCACGAATTCGGCCTTCGTAATTAAGGTCCAAACCTTCTCTACAAATATCGAGTTTCTAAGTTGTTTCTTTCGGAAGTTATTGTGTTTACGCAGTCGGCCGTCAGGCTGACCGTAAACACAATAACTTCCGGAAGAAACGACTTAGAAACTCGATATTTGTAGAGTAGGTTTGGGGCTTAATTACGAAGGTCGAATTCGTGAATGGGTAAAATCCGCCCAATGATTCCGTAGATATACCCATTCAAAATTTTATTTTTACAATATGTCCAAAAATACAGATATGATCGAATTGAAATCCAGTAATTTATCAGAAAAATATTTCAAAAAGCACTGCCGTGAAGCCAGCAGCTTTTGCGCGCACGTTCAAATTCGTTGCTGAAGCGGTCATCTACATTGAACATGCGCGCAAAAGTTGCTGCCTTCACGGCAGTGCTTTTTGGACTTTTTCATAAGTATCATCTGATACTGCATATATTTTTCTTTCAAATACTGTTTTACGCGTGAACGGCACACCAACCATTCAGATCTGTGAAAAAAATAGTTAAAGGCTAAATTCAAAAGGAAAATCTCAGAGTACAATAAACAGCAACAAATTTAATTGATAAGAAATATTGAAAGAAGCGCAGTTGAAGCGACCTAATACGACAAAAGGATGAACGTCATGCACATCGATCAAAGTATTCTGCACTCGCAAGATGCTCCTGGCAGATGGCGCACTGTACGTTGTTATACTGCTGGGATCCATCTTGAAGATGACAAGTATCGAGGATCCTTCTGCGGTTTTATTCAAGGTAAGTTGATCTGACGATCAGTAATAACTGTGAAACAGCTGTAGTCATTTTCCTTAGATCCGCTTCTCCGGTGTAGATATTTTGGTTGATTGGATGTTAAGCTCTGATCAAGATGAAATATTTGTTGATTTATCGACATAAATTCGTCCTCGTGATAATGTTAGTATTGAATGAAATGTTTATGTGGTCACCGTATTTCAGGCAATAAAAGTAATAATTTTGTCATTTTGCCATTGTTGGCTGAATAATGCAAATCTATTCGAACTTTCGAAAGTGAAACAAACATTTGATTCCATGAATTCAAAATCAGGTACATATAAAGGCCGTCAGAGTTCTCAAAAATAATTTAATTTTTACTTGTTTTCGATGTTCCCGTTCACGTAGGAAACAGTAGTCGAAAGAAAAATCTATGCAGAATCAGATGTTGATTTCAACAAATTGATATTACATGTATTGGCGAATGAAGATAAGCGCTACTCCCTCTGGTGGCTATCCGAGTAACCCGAGGTACAGACATTATCATTTACAAGTTAAAAGAAATGTTAAGGAAATGAGAAAGTTTATGCATTTTTCTCGGTGTTTGTGTGATTTTACAAGTGCTACTACTGAGAAGAGACAAACTCAAATGTCCCTTCCCATAGATTTCCATAGCCCGGTGAAAAATTTCGAGTTAGGGTGAAAGAAACTCCCTTTAACAAGTCGGGTCTTAAAGTGTTGAAGAATCGATAAAAACCAACCAACAAGATTTATGAGAGTCTGTTACCTGCATTTTACCGATGATGATCACTTTTATAGAGGTAAGCAAGAATTGCTCATGAAATATTAGATTACATTCATGAAGACAATTTTTTTCCAGGCCCCTAATCCAAGCAGAGAAATTTACTTAACAACAATGCTCTGTCTTTCAGAAATCTGCCTGTTGAACTGATCATTAAGGAACAACGTGAATGTTTTAGTGATAGAACTGACCGATTGAAACAAAAGAGTCTGAACAAGGAAATATCTGGTGATGAATCCTTCGCTCAAAATGCTTCTACCGATGAACTCAAGGCTGTGCAAAGCTCATTGATTACAGATTCTTCAAAACCAATCATATGAGTGTTGGCAAATTTATTTATCAATCCATAATGAATAATACTAACGATACAAGTAGCATTAGTTTTATGTGAATGTATTCATTTTATTCACTATATATTGAGTATTTACTCCTTCCCCATAAAAATAGTAAAGTTATGAGTATTTGTCTATTATTCCAAAAAGTATGTTTTACAATACTATCTGCTTTTCAACTTTCAAGACAGCCTAAGAAATTCACCAAAGTCAATCTTGCCATTTGGATCTGAAAATAAATATTAAAATACTGATGTCTAACCTTGGAGATATCCCCGTAATTTTGGAGTTGCTACACTCAATTAGATTGAGGGATGATACATACCTAATTTATAAGAATGGAATATGTACTCCCAGTAATACTCTCGTCAAATATAAAAGTCTAAAAAGTCTTTGAATGAATCGTGAAATCGAAAATTATCAAGTCAACACTAACAACCAGTACAGAATCGACTATCAAAACAAAATCTATGTCTGTATGTAAGGTTCTAATACTGACAACCGTGGCGCTGAAATTTTAAATTCGGTACATGTTTTATAAGACCTGAAACTAGAAGTCAAAATCATACGAGCAGTTCGGTGGTCTAAGATGACAGAACTGCCAAATTTCGAGCGAATATGTTAGAGGGTTCACGAGTTATAGTCATCCAAAGGTTCTACCGAAATCAATAATTCACCTTGTATTTCAGAAACGAATAGCCTAAAGACATATTTAATTGTTTTTTTTTCAGGCTTCACAAGGTACAATCTATTCGCCACTGAACGATGTGCAGTTAGTCGCGGACCACACTGTATAAGTGATTAAGTGAAATGTAATTTTTCAAGTCCTAAGACCAGAAAAAATAATCCAGTATCGCCTGAACAGTCCAGTGAACTTCATGTACAAATGATCAACAAGAATTCCATAGTCTTTCAGAACAGTCTAACCATTCTTCGTTCCCTATTCACCAAAACCTCATTCAGCTTGTTCTTTCCATTGTTCCCCCATTCTGCTTACACAAGAACTTATCGAAAAGGCAATTTGCATCGAACACAACCACCCTTATATCGGGATTATTACAATAGCCCTATTCATCATCGAGCAATTCCGCGAAGTGGGCTCTTTCACCAGCTATTTATCGAATTTAATTTTCATTGTCTATAAATTTCATAGGCTCGAGTTATGTATGTCGTCATTACCATTCTGCCGGCGCGACTGTAATCTGTTTATTGCCAAATTGATTCATTAGAGGATATGGGGCAATGCTAATTAACAATAATTACTCGTAAAGAAAAATCTTAAATATTATTTAGTGATCAGTTCTGTGATATCGTTAATTACAATTACGTGATTCTATGTTCGTCATCTCCCTTATCAGCAAAATTAAATGATTTTCATGTACGTATACAATATAGAAACTCTATATATTCCATAGAGGAGTGAATTCCAATTGTAAAGATTTGAAAATATTTTTTTTTCTAGAGATTTTTAAGCTTTTCTTAAGAATTATTTTTTCGGAGAATATTGTTCTAATTTGAATGAAATCTAGCCAATATCTTGCAACCGATTTTGAAAAACGATGTGAAAAAATTCAATCTGATCTGATTTTTGTTTTTTTAGTAACTGGAAAACAAATATTCCTCCAAAATCTCAAAAAGTGCCGATATGACCAGATTGGTACCTAATTAATATTTAAGGCAAATTTTTTTTTGGGAATATTCCATTAGATTGCACAGAATTTGTTATAGGTTTTTTTTTTATACTGCTTCCAATTTCAAATTGATACGATATTTATTCCCAGTGATGTTGGGAGTGCGAAGTTTCCGGGAGGTTTTCTGAATATTACGAGAACAAGTGACGCGATAAAATCCAATTTTCCCAGTGAGTTATAAAACACGAACACACAACTTGGTACAAAAGTGGATATTTTGAATATTTTCCAAATTTCTGTTTATATCGTTATTTATTATATTTGTGTTGGATGTTATGAGTGAAAACGTTTATGAAATGACCGGAGCGAATGAAACAATTGCACGAAAACACTAAAATCACTTTCAACACCAATATCATACAATAATTTTGTATAACTGCCTTATTATTGTTATTTTTATTATGAAATAGGCTAATTTGGAATGAAATTAACCTCTGAAATGCATTTTAAACACAAGGTTTTAGTGAATGGCAACAGTTGAATTATGAGTAAAATTTCGTGAAAATGGAACTGAAATTCAGGAAAAACAATTTTAATTGGATTTTTTTTACTTCCGTCGGTCGTAATTGTTGAAAGATTAATTTTTGTCGTTATTACAAATCATTAAAATTTATTTCCACTAAAAATTGGCTACTTGAGCAGAGGTTTCACATGTTTCCCATGCGAGGGGCGAGCCTTCTGCTCTAACTTTTATTACACTGCGTCTTGGAATATAAAATTTGGCTCTCATACTCTACGTGAGTAGATCATAGATTAATTGGATAGGGAAACAAGTGAGTAAACAAATGCCCATCAAAACGTGTGAAAAATATCATCTACAATATTGTTCAATGGGTGGAGATTAAATGAAATCATTCCTCCATACAGATACTACATATCATCTAAGAATAAAGGTGCAAAATTTCATTTACCTAGAGTCAGTACAACTAAAGTAGTAGTGGAAGGTTCACCTTCGCATAGGACTAAAACAAAATATGTGTAACTTCTGCCCAAGTGTTCAATTTCTAGGAAGAATGAATTTTAATGATTCTATAACGTCAAGAAGTTATATATTATGCATAACAATCAAGCCGAAGTCAAAAACGTAAAAAATTTTCGTCATTCAAATTTTTTTCTTCCTGATTTAATTTTTTTTTCAACAGATTTTTTTTTGAAATCAAGTAATGCAAAAATATACATGAATTTATGGGAGAAATTTAAAAGTAACGTCCACTTCCGGTTACACTGGAAGTCATAGACACATATTAATCACTTCAGTCAATAGAAAACAATATAACAATGTCCAAAATTTCATTCCGATACCTTGAAAACTGTGAATTTTTTTGGGGGAAGCCCTTATGATTCCCATGTCACCCAATATACTAATTCTTGAAGTATTTTTGAGCACCACCTTACCTCAGAAAAATAAAGTAGAAGTATTAGGCCGTTTTTAAATTCCCGTTTCTCTTCCTTCATAGACCCATTTTTTTCATTACTCAGTAAAAAAGTCATCTTTTCAAAGGTTTCATATGATGTGAGCAATAAGAAATCTGTAATCTCAATGCGAATTCCTCCAAATCTTTTCGTTAAATCATAACATTTATATTCGCATCCTATATATCAATTTTTCGGAATACACATTGGTTTATCTTTACCACCCATTCGGTACATTCCAAACGTTGAGCTACATCGATCCCTTCGGCTGAACGCATCTCTATTAGTCCCTTGATATTCATTATATCTTCGGGTTTGAATAAATCATTCTGAAAAATTGCTTGCACAGCGAAAACGATTTCCGAAGGATTTAGATTGAACGAACGCTTTTATATCTATTTCGCACTCCGTTAATGGCATCGATAAGAGTGTGTTAATCAAGGATAAAGGAGATCACTTCTATGTGTAGCTTTTTTTTCGATGGGAAAATTTTAAATTTGAATCATAGAACTATTGAATAGAAATTGTTATTTATACAAAACGCTTTTGCGAATTGCACTTTTTATCAGGGGAAGCTTTTAGGAGGAAAGTTGCCAAATGCAAACGATCAACGAAGTGAATTGTTATGATTCAGAGTCTGAATTCTACATCAGAAAAACGAGAAATTTGATAAATTATTTTCTTTCGGATATTTTCGTTTTCGAGTTTGGCTTCGTCAACACAAACATAAAATTTATTGATCTAATGTATTGACATGAATTCGAATATAACATTGAAATCAACACATATGTAAGCACCTTAAAACGAGTTCTTATATCAGGTAAAAAACACAAATCAATATTTCCTTTTGCAAAAAAACATATAAGTAAACATGAACATGATAAATTATTGAAAAATGCAATAAAATGTAATGCCGAAAAACTAATCAAGTAAACATTCTCTTCTTATTTTCATGTCTGTAGTCTGCGAATTCTTTTATTGCAGCATCTCAATCCAGACTCCGTTTTATCACTCCTAATGGTTGATCCTAATCGCAATAACTCCCGAATTACTTAATTACGAGGGCCAGTGAATGGGTAAAGTCCACCTAATGATTCTGATATCCATTCAAAATTTATTCATCCAATATTTTTAAAAATACAGACTAGATCGAATTGTTATTCAGTACTTGATTGAAAAATGACAGCTTGAAGAATTTCTTGAGGAAAATATGACCATAAAGATATTTTCATAACATGATCATCACGAAATATTGCTCAAAAGTGTTCGTCAGCATTTTCAAACAAGTTACCAAGTTTCATCATTATCGAATCAGTATTTTTTGGGTTATTCTGGAAAAAACAACGGTGCCGACGAAAACTCCAAGAAATATCTCCGAAAATAATAACCATATCAAAACGAAAATTTAGTAGGTAGACTGCTATGAAATATAGGGCTCAAGCTATAAGAAAAAATTTTTTTGAATATGCTGAATATTTCCCGAAAAAAAAACGTTAAGCTGGTGCTGCCTATAACGAACCTGACCATCCCATTTTGAATGTAACCTTCCCTCAAAGTTTCGAGTCGATAGGACCCACTGTACGCCCGTAATCGTGCATACGGACGGCTGACTGGCTGGACAGAATCTATTTTGACCCCGGATTCGCCATCAGTGAGTACGACCTAGTCGTAGGAGGCCTTTATCGGAAAAAATCGAAAATACAGACATTTGGACAAAATCAGAGTACGCTGTTTTCAATAGAACACGTACGCAATTAGGTGTTTGAAGGTTGGAAAAACAAGCGTTCTAGAATTGTTCCCCAATAAGTTGCTTGCACAGCGTAATCTGAATGCCAAGGAAGTGTCATGCAATTTGCACCCCTCCCTCCACACAGTATTGACGATGACAGTCCAGACTGAATACTTATTTCGATATTGACGAAAAAACATTGTGAGAATAGTGATGTTCTTTCGTACTGAACGAAGTGATTTATATAACTTCAATCAGAAAGATCAGTTGAAGCGACCGTTCTTTCGTTTTCAATCAGTTCCCCTTCCACAACTCTAAAGTGATTGCAAATGATTATTCTAATCGCGGAACAAGTTCCATCAGTTCAATCAGTACGAAAGAACACTACTATTATGTCAAAATATGTCTATACCTTTGGGAGAATATTAACGAAACATAGAAAGAAATGATAATATCAATAAATAAGCTGAGGAAAGATTATTTCCGTGACACCATACTTTCCAAGGAAAATCTCAAAATCGCCAGTATGAAACCGAACCTCTATCGTGCAACATTTCGCAACTCTAGTCAGCTCTGATCACCTATTTGGTCTTTCATTTTAACCTTTCGGCACTGTGAAAAAGTTGAGTATGATGGTTTACACTAGTTTTGTCATCTGAAGAGAGAACTATTTTATCAATTATTGTAGGTAAAGTGGTATGTTTGGAAAAAGGGTCATTTCCAGAAACGAAAGTGGCTAGATCAGCTCATAAAACATATATTTCAATGTACAGTATTTTTGATAGACGCTTACGCGAAAATCTCTTTTGGCTCAGAGTTTTTCAGTGGTGTACCGAAGGAATTAAATGAATCAAGGAAGTCAAATATCTTAAATCAGAGAGTAAAGGCTCATAATTGAAGCGTTTGAACATATTGCGGGAAATCTAAAATTTATTTGATTGATTTGATTTTTCACTGACGTGATTGAAGTGTACTCTTTTTTATCGTTCACGAAACACTAGGAATGCGGCAATAGTACAAACAGACAATTCGTCTAGGTTCGCTGTAGTCTTCTCATTAGTCAGTTCTGAAGAAGATGGAACTGTGTGCTAAATAATATCAAAGAGAACTTCGAAAACTTGGTTGAATATCAAATCATTCAGAGAAGCAATCAAAGGAAATCTCGAAATTGCTTGTTTTTTGTACATTATCATTTGGATATAATTCCTGTCTCTTCTAAAGGAGGTGGAATTTAAAAATAAGGTAGGACACCGTTGATGAAGATTTCTCCGTCAAATTCGACTGGTATCGTTTGTCTTTGAATATATTCCGTTCCGAACGAAAACACCTAGAAACATGAAATTTTCACAGCTGGTTTTGGGTAAGAACATACTTCGAAGTTTTTCGAATAGTTTTCTTGCTAATGTTATAAAAAACATAAATCTCGGAGATTTCAAGAATCCTATATAATTTGGGAAGTATTTTCGTTATATGTGAATGTGTTGAGTTTGCTTACTAACCTAGCTCTTCCGATGATTTCGGAGTTATTAACCATCTGAATTTTGTTTCAAAATATCTATAAAAAAATCGAAGCGAAGGAATTAGAATACGGAAAGTCGCTGTGATGTAGCAAAGTAAAGATCGTGCAACTAAAAATGTTAATAAACGAACCATGTTATATCTCTTCTATTATTAGATTCTGCTGAAATGTTGCTTGAGCTCTCAATCTGATATTCCTCAACTACGAAAAAATTCGATAGTATTCCAGCAAATATTGAATTACTCCCGTAATTCAGCCGAAAACCTGACCCTCAGATAATCTAAGGTTATTTATTTCAGAAGTTATTGTGTTCACGACCGGTCGATTGCCAGGGCTCCTCTTTTTACAGGCGCTTTTTGAACTTCCCTTGCACGTCAGTGCTTTTCGTGATTTTTTTTTAACTCGAAAATCATTCTCCTCCGAATGCTGCATTGTTCATTTGAAATGCATGGAATAAGAAGAAATAAATGTTCAATTTTCGAAAGGGACATGGATAAAACTTGAAGGGAATGCAAAAAACAATACTTATCGAAAGATTTAAAATCATGAGGGATCTCAGAATTATGTGTCCTCTGAAACGTGTAATTTCTTATTTGTAACCTTGGTTGGAAAGAAAATGATTGTGTGAATGGAAGACCTCGACTTGAAGTTCCACATCAATGTGAATATTTTTCCAAAAAACAAGTCTTCAAAATACTTATTTGGCTCTCGCTTACTCGGCTTCATTTGTAATTGAGCTATTCTGGATTCTCAACGGAAGAATTTTACAATGTAACTTCTAACGCAACATCATCATGTTTTGTGCTCACATAAATCCTTTCTGCTCATCAGGATAATTCTGATGAAGTCTGCAGAAAACATATGATGGTAATAACTATATCGAATATTTTCAGATACAATGCTAAGAATCGAAGAGGATATTACAAATCATTCCAAAATCAAGGGAATATAAGACAGGTTTGTAGCTTGAAGTCCGAAAGAGCGCTTCAAATTGATTCGAAGAAGAGGACATGAGTTTTTCAGGGGAACGTTTGGTATCCATTCTGAAGCGGCATTTTCAAAGAAATGATTGATCTTTCCGACAACGATAACGAACGAGCGCAATAATATATCATATAAGATCCCATAACAATTCACCGAACCCTGATTCGACCCTTTTCGAAATGCGTTCGTTCCACGGCGTCTTCTACTGAAAGTACTACGACTCACAGTAAATAATGCGAATATTGCATTCTTCCCCACTTGCACAATGACGTAAAGCGCCGAGCGAGCCACCTAAATTTCATCGCGACTCTGTGCGCCATAGAAATTTCAATAAACGTCCCACAAGGAATTTCTCATAGTATGCGGGAGAATAGGCCATGGTTCATTTCTAGCAATCTGTATGGCGTCGCTGGCTGCCTACTTATATTAACAGGGATTATATCAAATATATAACGGGAACAATGTGCCCTAACTCTTGTGAAATATGATAGCCACTTCATTCTTTAAGATGCTCGAAAACTGCGACGTGATTATGCCAATTAGTCATAGGAAGACTAAGCAGGTAATTCTTTCATGTCAGGGAGTTTTATTTCTTATCTTATCCTCGCATTGTTATCGAAACTAATGGGAGAATGAAATATCAACCGATTCGAGTTTCTTTTTGAAAATAAAATCATTTAGATAATTGGAAGACAAATTTAGGTCAAAAATTCTTGAACAGCACTGACGCATGTTGAAATTCGTTGCCAAAGCTGTAATTTTTTCACGTATTGGCTCTGCCAAACGTTACCCAACTTTCTGATGGAAATATTTGGTGACATCTCAATTCGTCACCAAATCTTGCATTAACCTTCGAGATATCATTTTTCAGTCAAGTATTGAATTTCAATTCTATCGAATCTGTATTTTTGAAAAATCGGGAAGTGAAATTTTGAATGGTTATAGCTGCAAAATAATTGGATTATTTTACTCATTCACGAATTTGGCCTTCAGAATTCAGGCCCAAACCTGCTCTACAAATATCGAGTTTTTGAGTTGTTTCTCTTGTAATTGTGTTTTAGTATTCAAGATCGGCCGAGAGGAAACATATTTTCGAAAACACAGACAAGAAATTAAAGAATTAAAACCAGTACTCAATTGAAGAATGACAGCTGGAAGGATCATTCCCAGAATTTTGTGATTTTAATATGATTAGAAGGTCGCAAAATATAGAATAATATGAAAGATCAGCTGGGTTTTTTTCAGAATTTTGAACGATTCTCACTTACTTCGCGCCTTCCGATCGATTTTGCCCATTTATGAACTGAGCCGTCGCATTTTGAAATTTCTGAAAGTTTTAGTCAATTTAGAGTTACAGCTGGAGGGCCAGCCAGTCGGGCATAATCCATTGTGAGGTTGCGTTGGTCATTTGGGATGAATTTCGGCCCAAATTTCTAAAATTATATCACATTTAGACAAAGCGATAGCACGTTGTTCGCAGAACAGGCGGGAAAAGAGCCTCATTGTTCTTTGTTAGCGTCTGTAGTCTTTGAATTTCAAACCGATAATCATTTTGAATGACCAAGTTGGAGTGTCTGCTGAAGAATTTGATTCTCTACGTCCTTCGGGCCAGTTTAGCTGTGAACACTTTCTTTATAGAATGAGAAGACCTTGAGAGAAACATTGAGCATAAGTTGTGAATCCTAAAATCCTATTGCACCGCATAAGTTGGTTGATGAGCAGAAAAATTCGCATAACAACTTTGTGTATTGCTTTCCTAGTTAACTCAAATAATACCGATCTGGACGAATTATTACTTAGAAAGTGATATAATACCGATGAAAAATTTCCTGAGGATAGTGTCACTAGCAAAATGAAAAAAAAAACAACAAATTACATAGTTATCAGGAATCAGTTCCATTGGAAACTTATATTTGGAATTGCGAAAATTAAAGTTGTACCTACATGTGTATCTAAAAATCTTTCAATTGATTTCAACCACATTAACTACAAATCCTACAAATATGAAGACTCTGAGTGACTAACGTGGCTTTGAATTTGAACCAAAACGCAGAAGCTCCTAGCTTATATACTTCTCTCGAATTTGTTTCTTTCGAAAAACTCGTATTTATGTGAATAATATATAATATAATATAAACACAATAATTAAATCATTCGAATATTCACGAATACAAAAAATATTGTAGTACTAAACTGTCACTGAACATCAATAAATTACTAAACAAATAATGACATTTCACAAAAAACTAGACGACTATGTTTTTTATAAATGGATAAGAAATAATTTCTTTCATATTCTGTCTGCTAGACCACAAGGTCCACAAGTTTCAAACTTGTTTGGAAACAGCTCATTTTTATTACTCTAAACATGTAGCAAACTACGGGGTGTTACATTTCAACCAATTGTCGCTAGACAATAAGTATTTTTGATAATATTGTTAATTCACCTAATAAAGAATGTTACGCGTTACTTAATGAGCACACACAAAACTATTGTATTTTTGTCCACCCTGTACCAATTGGAATCAACATGTGATAAATTTTTGGAATCAGCTCATCTAGAGAAATCCGAATATTGAGACGAAATGGAGGTGTTCCATTTAAAAAAAATGACGGTGACGTCATTACTCGAACGTAATTCACCCTGTATCTTAGATTATTATTTTAAAATACGGTAAATTAAAATCAAAAATCGACGTGTTTCAGGATTATTTCTTAAAATGACCTGCTTAGCTAAAAATGAATTTGTTCCATACTTTACGGACACAGTGTATATTACTATTGTTATTGAATGATATTATTCAAGAAAAGTTTATACCGAATCTGATGGAACCTTCATTTCAGATATGAATATTGAAATGAGTTTTATGTAATTGTTCAACAGAATGTTCTGTAATATGTATTCTGACTGTAATTTCAACATCCATTGAATAATATTAACTTCAGGTATAATTTATTCTGGAATAACAACCTATTTGCAATGTAGAATTTCTTATTTTCAAGAGAGGAACTGAGTGGTGTGGAGAAACATACAAATTTACAATGAGAGTATCAAAATAATTCTCATGCAACAGTTTACAGAAAAATGTAGCTCTTCCATGCCTTACTTTACTATGCAAATATGAATTTAACTTGTAGATGACGCAACCCGAAAGTAAACTTGAACCGACCGAAACTTTTAAATTAACATCTCTCCCGCGGTCAGCAATTACGTACTTTTTGTCCCTTTTATTCGCATTGGAAAATTTTAATCCAGCATTTCTTGTTTCAACTTCGAGCCAGAAACCGAATTTGTAATTGCTTTCGTTGTGGAAGATGCGCCTCGGAAGGAATAAGAAATTACAGAAGCTGCGTTCTTTCGAAATCACTCTGAAATATTCATGTTTCTTCGGTTCTTCAGTAGAAAGTGAATTCCAAATCAAAAAATGCCAATTGATATAAATAATGAATGTAGAGTCCGGACAAAGGAATCTCTGAAGCACCACTCCATCATTTTAAGTTATCCGAAATGATGCTGCGCTAAACATTCATTTGTCCAACTTTCAACTGAAACCTAGATTTCCTGTTACTCTGTTTTTCTACCAATAATTATGAGATATTTAACAGTATGTGAGGTTTAAGTACAGATTGAAGCTTATTTCGGAAGGATTTTCTATCATTTTTTAGGTTATTTCTGGGTTTTCACTCCAAATGTCTGGAACAGAACTATCAAAAATTAAATAAAAATTGTTTTTTTCCTGGAAAATGCCCTTCTGGATTAAACCATTTGTCAAGGGCCGTTTTTTTCTTGAATAGATTGCCGAATTAATAATATAGAAACAATAAAACGATAAAGAAAGCGAACAATGACGTTTCACAGTACAAATCTGACTTTTTCATCTGGCATGAGAGAAAACTTTCAGAATAATTTTCTTTCGATTTTGTGTCAAACTCTTTCTCTAATCAAAGCGAAACTGAACTTATCGTTGATTTTTTGACTTCCATTACTTTCAAAAAATAGTTTAATTTCAACAAACTTTGGAATTACTTTATTATTTCTGCATCTGCTCATGAAAGTGAGGCTGTTTCCTGTGTGTGGTAGTTCCTTATACAATTCTCTCAATTTTTTGAAACAAACGATAGAAAAAGACCCATAATTATATAAGAAGAATTATATAGGAAACTATCACACCCAGAAAATAGCCTCACTTCCATGAGCTGATGCAGAAATAATAAACCAGTATATTACTTTTTTCATCAAAATTCTTCTTCAGAAATCAATTCAAAATTCTTTAATCAATATCAAGGTCTGATGTAGGTTCACCTAATATGATATATTCCGGCCTGATAAAGGAAATTCATATTCAGTTTTTCAAACACACATATGTCGGTGTTGTGGAGTTTATTCCTTTGTTCCTACTCATGGAAAAACCCTCGTGAATTTAAGTCACTTACAGGCTTCAGTTCTATGCAATCTCCTCCAATGTCCAATTTTTTATTTCTCAGAGACAGTCCTAGATTCGTCAATAGGCCATATGGGCCACGGTCTAGGGGCGATAGCGTCCTAGGGCGACAGCGTCCTATAGGCGACAGCGTCCTAGGGGCGACCGCTTCCTAGGGGTGACAGCTTCCTAGGGGTGACAGCGGCCTAGAAGCGGCAGATTTCTTATGTAACTTACCCGATTTTAGAGGATAGAAGTTAAATATGTCCACTGGTTTTCCCATGGACCTTCACCACATTTGATTGCAGACATGTCAAAGTCAGAAGCACCCGATAATATGTTGACCTCTCTCTGGAAAGATCGCAGTTAATAGTAAGTGATATAATTTTTTCCGAAGTTCTAGAGTATTAAAAAAAAACCTAAATTAGACTGGGTAAGAAATCGTACCGTGTCCCTTCGCCATTCTGCAACAACCAAAAGCTGGCCGGTGGAAGAATGTGTGTAGATTTGAAGGCCTACACTAGAACAGTAGACGCAGCATTTCACCTATATCTTTAAAACCCCTGTTGCTGTTGAACTGTAATCATTTCATACTTCTCCGGCATATTTAAATTAGAAACATTATTGGAAATATGAAGCAGGAGATTTCCGAAACATGCTTGGTTACAAGAATGTCAAAATCTGAACTTTAGTGAGCAACAACACAGCGCCCTTTCGAATTGGCCATTTACTTTGATATTCTCGCCTTCATTTACTCGCCTCGTTTCAACGCGCTTGTTCAAGGGAACAGCGCGTTATCATTTCGTCACGATGTCTGTAATTTTAGAACTTTTAGCCGAAAATGGTCTTAAACGATTGGATCCGTAGTCAAATCCAATTAGGTCTGTCCTCCGCAAATATCTCGGTTGAGTTCGTTAATGGGTAGAATCAGTTGGATAGTTTCCGAGTTGGGCCCATTTGAAATTTTGGAGTTAATTCCTCGACATCTCATGAAGTATTCACTTGATCAAATTGATACTTCATGAACAGTTTTGGAATATCAACGTGCAGCTCAAAGCAAAATTTCAATCTGATTCGATATTTACTTTCGGAGACATAAGGGAAAAAATATCTCAAGAAATACAAATGCAATATGATTTAAACCTTGTAATCAGGTGGAAATTACCAAGACGCAACTATAGGTGCTAAATTTCATGTTAATCTAATTATTAGAATTCAAACAAGCGCTAAAAAGCTGCTGACCTCAGGTCAGTGCTTTTCTAGATTTTTTATATAAATACTGTCAAAAAATCCCGTAAAATTGTAAATCCTCTTTTTTATTGATGATTAATTCATTCGTTCGTTCAGATTTTGTGGTTTCCCCACTAAAAATGCAAATTTATTGTTTCAAAAAGGTACATGGAGTGGCGGAAATAAAGTAGCCCACACTTATAAAAATATGAATTCGGAACTGCTTGGAGATGCGAAAAACAGCTCTAAAATATTTTATTCACTCCCGAAATAGTAAATATGAATTGCGAATCGAATATTTCCGATGGACAATATACAATTCAATTAAAAGGAGCTCCTTCCACGATCCGTTGGCAACTTCAGCTCTCGTCTCGAGTTGTTTCCGGTTCAGCGAAAACAGGTTCGTTACAAACAACATACTTTTCATTGTGACAGAAACAGGAACGAAAACTGAATCACTTACCCTCTGCAAGAAGGTTCACATCTTTTCGCATTACTTACAAGACATTGGAGAGCAATCCGAAATATACGTGTTTCTGATAATGCATTCAGAGAGAGTGCATGAATATTTTACATGTCTTTGTAGGAGTTGAGGTGTTATGAAGATCGCAACGAAGTTTTAAATTTGAAATATTACACGATTCGAACTGAACGATATTGAACCGAAAAATATGCTGTTTTCGCTAAAAATTCTAGTTTTGGCTTGTAAATATTTTACATGCAGTTTGATTATAGATTTGTTCGTTGCACTTACATGAGCCACACTCACTTCACCAACTCCACTGACATTCACTTCTCAGTGCAGCTGAGTGTAGTCACAGATAACAAAATGAGTGTAGTTCAATATGTTCTATGATCTTCACAGAATTCAAATATATGATAAACGATTTTGCTGGAATCCATGACGACATAACTCTATGCTTCTTTTGTTTTCGCTACCATTTCGAGGTTATCTGTTTTTGTTGATTTTCCGTAAGATTTTTTAAGTCATCACGGAAAAAAATTCCCATCGTTTAATAGACGACTTCGGCCCATGTTGCCAACCCACACTTTTCTTCACAAATTTGCTATCACTGGGGAACGGGAATTTCTGGACAAATTCAACATAATAAGGTTCGCGTTATTCGTAAATATCCGTAAAAATGCCTCGGCTCCTCAAACAAGATAATTCCTTCCAAATATAGGATTTTGTTAAGATCATCCCTGATTGGCTGAAATTTAAGTTGGGATTCTTGATTTCATGTTAATAGTGTCAAATTTATATAGGATATGTTCCGCAAATCAACTTGGTTATTTCGGTTGCCGGTTTTCCATTCCGTAAATATGAAATATGCGCTTGGTTCCTGAAAAAAAGCCTAATTACGGAATTTGATTGATGAAAAAACGTTCTTTCTGTCACCAGCAGGACATTCAATGTTCTATGGTAACATATCCATAGCCTAGAACAATCTTTATTTACTTTATGATCCATAGAACATAAAAGAGACAACAATCAACAATGGTAAAATTACTAGGTATGGTCTATGGACCATAGGGTCATAGGGTAAATAAAGATTGTTCTATGCTATGGATATGTTACTGAAGCTTTTGAAGGTTTGCGAGGTAGCTTCAACCTCTTTGGGACAGTATCACGTTTCGTCCCGGCTTAGTTTGGGGGAACTCGTCAGGGCATGCACCAATCTAAGCCGTTTACATGCTTACGTGAGTGGACATGGGGATGAGCGTATATCCGAGATCTTGAGAGGATCTAACCGGGACAGCGTGCGCGCTAGCGCCCCCTGTACGCTGACCGATGATGTTGGCCAAGCGTTACAGGCAGATAACGCAGGATACTTAAGACGCAAGATGGTACTGCGCGCGCGACTTAAGTAAGAGCTGAGAGAGGGCGCTCGCTACATTACCATAAAATATTGATTGTCGTTCTGGTGCATAGTCTTGATATGTCTATGTTCTGGTGACAGAAAGATTGCTTTTTCATCAATCAAATACCGTAATTAACCTTTTCTTTCAGGAACCAACCGAATACATATTTCATACTTACAGAACGGAAAACCGGCAACCTTTTTTTTCAGGAACCAACCGAATACATATTTCATATTTACAGAACGGAAAACCGGCAACCGAAATAACCAAGTTCATTTGCGGAACATATCCTTTATGAACTTGACACTATTAACATGAAATCAGGAATCCCAACTTAAATTTCAGCCTAACAAAAACCTATATTTCGAAGGAATTATCTTGTTCGAGGAGCCCAGGCATCTTTAACGGATATTTATAAATAACGCGAACCTTATGATGTCGATTTTGTCCTGAAATTCCCGTTCCCCAGTAATAATAAATTTGTGAAGAAAATTGTGGGTTGGCAACTTGGGCCGAAGTCGTATATTGAAGTGAATGAATGTAGAAAAAAAGTAGACAATTTCAAGCCAGTTATTGCTAGCTAAATAGTAGAATAAGCTCAGAGACAACAACATATATCTATGGTCATAATTTACGCATAACGCTCTACCATTACGCATAACTCTCACAGAAGAAAAACTCACTGCACTCGCAATCTGTGACTAGATTAACTGCCAAAATTTCCACAACGAACAGAGTAAAAGTTCACAACAAAACACACCGAACAGTTTCAGTGGAGTAAGTGTGATTCATTCAGATACAACGAACAAACAAAATGTTTTGAACGATTTCGATTTATGGACTAGATTGAACAAATACAAATTTTAGGGTTATCTTATAAACGCAGAATAGAAATTGAAATCATGAATAATGTGGAAAGTTTCACTTCGGAAACAATAAAAAGAAAAAAATTGTAGTCGTCCACTTGGCCGATCGTAAAAACAATAGCTCCCGAAAAAACAACTGAGAAACGCGATATTTGCAAAGTAGGTTTGGACCTCAATAACGAAGACCGAATTCGTGAATGGGTGAAAGCCACCTAATGATTCCGGATATATACTCAATTTTTTTTTCCCCAATATTTCAAAAAGTGCAGATGGGATCGCATTATACCCATTCGAAATTCTATTTTCCCTATATTCCAAAAAATACTGATTAGATCGAATTGTAATCCAGTACTTGATTGAAAAATGACATATAGAATTTCGCGAGGACAATATGAACAGGAGATCGCAGATTATTGAATATTCGAAAAAATATGCGAAATTTTTTTTCGAATAGTTCTACCAACACACACAATCATCACTAAATTTTGCATAGAATTTTTCATCACAATTTTCAAACTAGTTATCAAGTTTACTCATGATCGAATCAGTATGTTTTGAGTTATTCCAAACAAACAACAACATCGACAAAAAACAAGAAATTTTACATATTTTTCACGAGATCTGAAAATTCTGATCGTATCAAACTGAAATTTGGTACACTTCTGTGAAATTTGACCAGAGTTTTTACCGATTAATGATTTCTGAAAAAAAAAAGTTTCTCGGAAAAAAATTTCGAAACGATACCGAAAAATCGCAGAATTTGACATATTTTTCACCAATATCCCCATGAATAACTATCGTATCCAACTGAAATTTGGTGAACTATTGTGTAAAATAAATTTCTTTTTTCTTTTCACTTTCCGAAAAAAATCTCGAAAATGTTTTTTTTTGACTAACGGTACGATCCCAACAAAATTTCACGAAAAGTTGCTCGTTGCTGAGCTGTAACTTACTGTCACATTTCAATCCAATCATTCTGGTAGGTCCTGAAATATCGAGGAAAAAACCTCCAAACTTCAAATAACCATAACTCCGAAACCGTTAGGCCGATTTCACACATTAACAAACTCGCCGTCGAGTTCTGAAATGCATTGGACGCTGAAAGTTTCAAGTCGATAGGATCCTCCGTTCCGCCGGCAGGACAGAATCGATCTTGACACCGGATCCGACATCAGTATTTTCCTACTCTGCCCAACCACCCAAATCACCATATTGTCCAGTAGATTCCGAAAAAATAAAACTTGTCCTGAAAATAACTACCAGATTAAAAATAACCAATTCCACTACGTCGTTCTCAAGTGATGATCATTCTTTAAAACATGTGGCCATTAATATCCATCAATCTGTAGAAAGCTGAATGAGCCAAATTAGAAATTTGTGGGTGATACGAATTGAGTTGCTGATTGACAAAAAAAGCATGAGTATACCCAACAGCAGTAGTCATCGAAGAACATAAAATAAGTGATCTCAAAACAACTGTCGCCAAACTATGATAAACTAATAAAAAGGTATTACAACTCAACTGTTGAGTGTTTCAGAGAATATCATTCGAGTTCAATTGAAGCTGGTGGGAAGGCAATCACTTATATTGCATTCAGAATTTTATATTCTATTCTAAGAACGACAATTTTGGGCAGCCAGGAATCTGTTCAAAATAATACATTTCTCTGCATCTTGACATAATAAAGTATTGGTAGAAAATAAATTGAAATATTCAGTTTTCGAGAATTGTTCGCAGCCCTTATAAATTCCTTCGATTTTTCACGCAGATATTTTCAATTGACGAATACAAACGCGATAACGCTAAATTTACTAATGGAAAATTGATAAACTCAATTCATCCTCGTGGAAAACGATGAATATAAAATGCGATGAAATGAAAATTTGAAAACGCTGGAACAGTTCCCACAAAACACTCGAAACAATACCTCCATAAATATAATTTCAACAGGGATACCTGTTTATTCAATTCATGGAAATATTTCTTTAATATTTCAACCCCTAGTTATAGAGCTTACAAATCAGGTTAAAACTTGAAATCATTCAATTTCAGGGTGAGACGCGAATTTTATAAATTTAGTTTCCAAACATCGGACGAACGCATCTCATCTTAATTGTTCAGGGAATCCATAGCGTGAACTGTCATAAGAGAGAATAGATTTTTTTTTCTTTGTATTCCTATTTGACGCTAGTGTTATCAAAAAGAAAACACTCTATTTCTTTTTCACGTGGAACAGCTGTGGAGAGAACTTTTTATGAAACTTATTATCTTATAGCTGCCTTTTTGCAGACACAATATTTTAGCAGCAAGCGACAAATAGATTAGATATCGAATAATCAAAAATAAAAGATAATCGAAGTTTTTGAGTATGTTTCCTTCGAATCTTCCCTAAGTTTTGCATTCTTCTTTACGTTAGACCTTTACAGATGCAGTTGAAGTTTCATTTCAATAAAATATCAATTTTCGAGTTATTACAAAATAAAATTCTACCTTGCTATAACTGATTGGTAACTTTTGCCAGTAATGAACTCAAAGGAGATCCTTTTACTCTGAATACTAAATTTTATATGAACCGTCAAGCTGTCAGTTTTCAATAAGGTATTGAATTTCAATTCGATCTCATCTATATTGTTAGAAATATTGGAAAGATGAAATTTTGAGTGGGTATTTCTGCAGAGTCCACAAATTAGTCCTTCGTAATTAAGGTTAAAACCTATTCCACAAAATCGAGTTTCTCAATTTGTTCTTTGGGAAGTTATTGTGTTTACGATCAGTCGTTAGGACGAACGTAAACACAATATATTCAAAAAAAACGACTTAGAAACTCGATATTTTCGAAGAAGGTTTGTGGCAATTTTATACGAAGGGTGAATTCGTGAATGGGTAAAATCCGCCGGATGAATCCGTAGGTACACCCATTCAAAATTTCATTTTTTCAATATTTCCAAAAATACAGCTGGGATCTAATTGAGATTCAATACTCGATTGAAAAATGGCAGCTTGAAGCTTCATACATAGAACAATATGACGAGATCACCAAATCTTTTCTTCAGGAAGTAATGGTTCGTTGGGCGGGGTCGAGAAGTGGAAAGATGAACGATTTGCAACAAAAGCTGTGCATGTGCACAAAAGCTGCTGACTTCACGTCAGTGTTCTTCCATATTTATAATACTTTTCTTTATCCTCGAGATGAGCCAGAGTTATGGAGAATTATTCATTGGCATTCTTTGAAATTTCACAATCTCTCTCTGCTGTCAATATCGGAGATAGCGCAAACTTGTAATTTTCTATTGATAGAACCCATCCGTTCTCCCCCTAACAGGTCGATCTTTCAATTATTGGAAGTTCTTCCGAGTATCGTCTTTTACGGTTCTTCGGTTAGACTGAAGGTGGAATATAAATGACTTCAATTTCGTATACAAGACTTATGGCCGAAATGCAGGATCGACTGCAATCATTGGCTGCCCGAATCTATTATGGTGAGCGATAGCTACTTTGTTACAATCAATAGCTCAAAATATTGGGAGGCTGAGTTCGACAATCGGGGTAATTTATCTGGACGGACTAGGATTAAATTGTTTTCTGCTGCTTTTACCAGACGCTTTGCTCGATGCTTGAATTTCATCACGTTCAAATCTCAATTAATACCGTGTCCTAAAACTGAACACAAAAACTTTTGGATATTTTTGCGCGCATGTTCTAGGGGAACAGAGTGCTATCGTTTTGTACAAATGTCTGTAATTCTCGATGATTGAGCCGAAAATGGTCTTAAACGACTAGGTTGGACTCACTGATGTCTAATTCGGTGTCAAAATCGATTCTGTCCGTCGGGCCATGGACACGATAACTGTCGAACGGAGAGAGCTACCATTTTGAAACTTTCAGAGTAAGTCGCGCATTGGAATGCCGCAGTTGAGTTCGTTAATGGGTCAAATCGGTCGAATAGTTTCGAAGTTATCGCCACTTGAAATTTTGAAGGTATTTATTTTTTATTTCGGAAACTATCTAAGCGATTGAATTCAAACTCAGCAATTAGGTGGAGTATAACGACGCGCAACTTTGAGCCAGATGTTGTCAAGATAATACTGTCAGTAAATTCAAAAAAAAATTTTTTCAAAATTTTCTTCCAAATATTTTTTTTCTCGAAAACCGTTTATATTATCCAGGAAAAAATGCTTGATGCTTTATGCTTCATATTTCACAGCAGTGTACCAAATTTCAGTTCGATACGATCATTAGTTTTGGAGATATCAGAAAAAAATATGTCAAATTTCGAGGTTTTTTTCTCGATATCGTTGCTTTTTTCGGTATAACTCGAGAAATACTGATTCAATCCTGATAAAACTTCGCAGCTAGTTTGAAGATGCTGAAAGACAACTTTTTGCAAAATTTCGTGATGATCGTTTCATTAGAACAATTCGAAAAAAAAATTTCTGTTATTTTCATCATATCATCCTCATTAAATTCTGTATGAACCTTCGAACTGTAATTTTTCGATGAAGTACTGGATTTTAATTCGACCTGATCTGTATTTTTGGAAATATTGGGAAAATAAAATAAAATTTTGAATGGGTATATCTGCGGAATCATTGGGGGGATTTTACACATTCACGAATTCGGCCTTCGTAATTAAGGTCCGAACTTTCTTTACAAATATCGAGTTGCTAAGTTCTTTCTTTCGGAAGTTATTGTGTTTATGCAGTCAACCGTTAGGCTGACCGTAAACACAATAACTTCTGGAAGAAACGACTCAGAAACTCGATATTTGTAGAGAAGATTTGGACCTTAATTACGAAGGCCGAATTCGTGAATGGGTAAAATCCGCCAAATAATTTCGTAGATATACCCATTCAAAATTTTATTTCTCCAATATTTCCAAAAATACAGATCAGATCGAATTGCAATCCAGTAATCTATCGAAAAAAAATCTAGAAAAGCACTGCCGTGAAGGCAGCCGCTTTCACGCGCAAGTTCAAATTCGTTGCCGAAGCGATCATCTACATTGAACATGCGCGCAAAAGCTGCTGCCTTACGGCAGTGCTTTTCTACTTTTTTTCGATTGTGAATTGCAAACGGAAAAAAGCGACTATATATACAGGGTGTTTCACCATAAACTGGTCAAACATATATAGCCGTATAGATGACATAGGGAAAGTTAGTTTTGCCTTATTACATATACCCCGTTCTCGAAGAAGCATAAGCGGGAAACAGGGTGTTTAATGTCAACTTTGAGCAATATTTTGATAACTGTAGTGAATTATGCTTGACCTTTGAATAACGGTTTTTGGTCACATCTCAGTATTTTGGTGGTCAATTCAATTGTGTAGAATTCTGGAAAAAGTATTTCAGGATGGCGGAAAAACTACAAAGTTGAAATGTTTTGTTTTCGATAGCAAAATTAGATAGCATTATTCCAATGTACTCAATTTTCTGGGATTTTCTATGAAAATTTTTTTCCAAAATTCAAACTCAACTTTTTTTCACATGTCTACAGTGAAAAAAAATGTCACCCATAATTGTTGAAATCATTAGAGATTGAAACTACCTCCATTCTGAACACTGGTGTGAAAACAGATCGGAAAAATATCCATTGATTTCCATTTTATAGCCTTCCAATGATCTGCTCGGAGTACTCAAATAATTTTCATTTAAGAAACTGATGGCCCTACGGAGACCTAAATTGTGCTAATGCGCCTTCAGAATGACCTGGATAGAAATATGAATATACCAAAAAAAAATTTTTTCGAAAATACTTTGATGGGATGCGAACTCGCTCCACTTACGGACAGTAGGGTCCCGTATGAATTGGATTTATTCGTCTAATTTATACTGACGTCCGTTATCAAGCAACGGTAGTTCATCAAACCCTGTTTTCCGAATGCGCAGATAGTTCGATTCCCATCAAAGTTTTTTAGAAAATATTTTTTCTCTTGACAAATTCATATTTATATGCAGGTCACTCTGGAGGTCCATGAGCATAAGTTTGGCATCCGTAGGGCCACCTTTTTCTTAAATAAAAATTCTTTGGAAGGCTATGAAATGAAAACCAATAGATAATTTTTCATTCTGTTCTCACTCTAGTGTTCAGAATGATGGTGGGTTCAACCTCGAAAGTTTTCAATAGTTTTGGGTAAAAGGTTTTCTTCACTGTAGACAGGTAAAATAAAAGTTGAGTTTGAATTTTGAAAAAATTTTTTCACAGAAAATCTTAGAAACTTGAGTACATTGGGATAATGCTATCCAATTTGGCAATCAAACTAGAAAAAATATAGATTTTTCGCCATTTTGAAATATGTTTCCCTGAATTCTACACAACAATTGAATTAACCACCATACGATGTGACCAAAAACCGTTATTTCGAAGGTCACGTATACATCACCTCAGTTATCAGTGTAGCGAGCGCCCTCTCTCAACTCTTACTTAAGTCGCGCGCGCAGTACCATCTTGCGTCTTAAGTATCCTACGTTACCACCTGTAACGCTTGGCCAACATCATCGGTCAACGCACAGGGGGCGCTAGCGCGCACGCTGTCCCGGTTGGATCCTCTCAAGATCCTGGATATACGCTCATCCCCATCGGTCTGGTACACTCTCTGGTGTTCCTCACAAGGGGTGTCCACTCACGTAGGCATGTAAACGGCTTAGTTTGGTGCATGCCCTGACGAGTTCCCCCAAACTTAGCCGGGACGAAACGTGATACTGTCTCAAAGAGGTTGAAGCTACCTCGCATTTCAAAAGCTTCAGTTCATCCGCTCCAACAAAAACGGAAAAAAGGGCGGAGTCGAAATACGAAATTCAAATCTCTGAAAAATCGCATAAATACATTTCGCTCCGCTCCCAAAAATCACTCTCTCTCCAATCCATCTGCATATCACCGCTAAGAAGATATTCGATCTGGACGCTGCATTCCTGACCGACATCTGCATTCCATCTTTATCTGTATCCGGCGCTAGCGAAGAAATTCCAGAAGGTCCAATATCCGGTTTAGTATCTTCGACGACAGAAGCCCTTTCGACGTCACCGACCCTTCCGGCGCCAGCTACCTATCAGCACCCCAGGGGACCTACGCCGAAGAATTGTTAGCTTGTTGTCCAACAAAAAGAATTATTGCCTTTCGAATTCACTTTTGTTGTAATACTCGACAGAAAAATAAACAGGCTAATCTGTTTTCTTTATTGTGTGTTTGATTCCACAGGACACGATACCCACATCAGAATATTGCTCAAAGTTGACATTAAACACCCTGTATTTCGCTTATGCTTCGAAAGAGGGGTATATGTCATAAGGCAAAAATGACTTTCCTAATGTCATCTATACGGCTATATAAGTTTGACTAGTTTATGGTGAAACACCCTGTATGTTTGATATCTTTCCCGAATATTAAGAAATGAAATACTATCAGTCATAAGGAACAAAAACTACGTCTCGAAATTTTCTTTTTCCCAAGTTGTCTCAAATCTGTCTCTAATTGCCATGAGTCTTAGACGTGGAGCTTGAACTTCATTTATGCTCCTTCGACGTCCGGTGCCTACTCTTCTTCGATTTTTGGCATAATGAAACCACGCTTGACAACATCTCATAACAGTAGTTGGATTTCTGTTCGTTCGGTTAGCGATTTTTCGAAACGAACCTACCGTAGACCACATATTCTACCTCTTTCGAATTCACTTAGCCTGCGATAAATACCGCGTAGATATAGTTTGTGAAAAACAACTACAATATTTAAGTAACAAAAAATGTTCACCTGAAAAACCTTCACGATTTTTTTCTCCAAATTTCAATCATTTACTCGGTATGCTATTATATGTTTTACCAAAATGAAATTGAAATTTAAACAGCTTTTTTTGCATGTGGCACCTTCTTTGTCAGTTAATTAGTATATTATAACATAAGTTATATATTGGACTCTAATCAGCCATAGGTCTTAAAATGGGCTATGCATATATGAGAGCCCAGGACAGATAGAACAAATTTATCCAGACAACACTTGTTTGTGTTTTTCGTTGAACTGAAAATATCTGTTCTCGAATATAAGCGACTATACTTCATTCATTTTTGCGCGCATGTTCTAGGGGAACAGCGTGCTATCGTTTTGTCCAAATGTCTGTAATTTTGGATGATTGAGCCGAAAATGGTCTCAATCGACTAGGTTGGACTCACTGATGACGAATCCGGTGTCAAAATTGATTCTGTCCGGCCGGCCGGTTGGCCGGCCGTAGACACGATAACTGTCGACAGAAGCAAGCTAGCAACTTGAAACTTCCAGCATAGGTTGCGCATCGGAATGCCGCGGTTAAGTTCGTTAAAGGGCCAAATCGATCGAATAGTTTCGGAGTTATGGGCATTTGAAATTTTGAAGTTATTTATTTTTTATTTCAGAAACTACCTGAGCGATTGGATTCAAACTTGGCAGCTAGGTGGAGTACAACGACGCGCAACTTTGAGCCAAATTTCGTCAGGATCATATTGTCAGTAATTTAAAAAAAAATTTTTTTTTCGGAAACCATTCATCATATCCAAAAAAAATTATACTTACACTTTGACCTTCTAATTTCACAGCAATGAACCAAATTTCAGTTCGATACGATCATAAGTTTTGGAGATATGAGGAAAAAATAAGTCAAATTTCGAGGTTTTCTTCTCGATATCGTTGATTTTTTCGGTATAACTCGAGAAATACTGATTCAGTCCTGATTAAACTTCACAGCTAGTTTTATGATGCTGAAAGACAACTTTATGCAAAATTTTGTGATAATCGTGTTATTAGAACAGTTTGAAAAAAAAAATTTCTATGATTTTCTCATCATACCATCCTCATTAAATTCTGTATGAAACTTCGAACTGTTATTTTCGATGAAGTACTGGATTTCAATTCGATCTGATCTGTATTTTTGGAAATATTGGAAAAATAAAATTTTGATTTGGTATATCTACGGAATCATTGGGTGGATTTTTAGCCTAACGGCCGACTGCGTAAACACAATAACTTCCGAAAGAAACAACTTAGAAACTCGATATTTGTAGAGAAGGTTTGGACCTTAATTACGAAGGTCGAATTCGTGAATGGGTAAAATCCACCCAATGATTCCGTAGATATACCCATTCAAAATTTTATTTTTCCAATATTTCCAAAAATACAGATCAGATCGAATTGAAATCCAGTAACTTATCAGAAAAAAATTTCAAAAAGCACTGCCGTGAAGGCAGCAGCTTTTGCGCGCACGTTCAAATTCGTTGCTGAAGCGGTCATCTACATTGGACATGCGCGCAAAAGCTGCTGCCTTCACGGCAGTGCTTTTTGAAATTTTTATCAAAATAATAGTCTTCAGTAGAATTTATCGGTTTAAGAAGCATCTTCTGATCGCTCGATTATTTTGATGCCAAAAAAATTCTCCATAATGATTTCAGAGTAGCGCTAGACAGTAAATATTAGGGGGACTGGAAACTAATGTCGTTTTCTTACTCTACATCTACATGCAAACACATACGTATTTAACGAGTCTTTATTTTTATCAATGATGTCATTCTCAATAAGTTTCCGCCATCTGGAGAGTAAATTTTCAGTCCATGATTGATTAAAATTAATTCATTTTTCAGCAAACTATCCATAGATGGCATTTCAGATATCATAGAAATTGCAAATTTTTTATCGCTTGAAAAGTGTTGCAGAACTCTGAATGAGTGTGAATTCGATGGTGCAACATTGGCCGTATGATGTAGATGAGGCAGGACCTCCCACCCCAATTCATTATTTTTTTCTATAGGCTTCGCGTTGTACAGTGCGGTCTTGCATTGTGGTATTGGAGAATCATGCCTTTTTGGTTGAAAATCACTGGCCACTTTTCAATAACAGATTCATTGAGTCGGTGTAGAGGTCAGCATTAACAGTTTAAACAGGTTTCAGCAATTCAAAATTGATAATGCGCTTTTTTTGGGTGTTAGCCTAGCTTAGCAGTACTCCGGGGGATTTCACTTGGAGGAAACCACCTCCCTTTCGAGTTATTAAAGAGCACCTTTTACAATCTCCTGTGATCCAGCAATCAAAAAATGCTTCTATATTGTGTCGTTGAAACAATAAGTTGCATGCGATTGATCGGCTAGCCTTATTGTTCTCTTCGACCAGATTATGAGGGATCCAAAAACCTGCTATGCTCAATTTCCCTATCTGCTTCAAATGTTCTAAGATCAAAGTTGGTTAAGACTGATATTCTTCCCTTTCCGCCCAAGAATTGACGTGCGCAGAAACGACATTACATTCCGGTCCCCCTAATATTTGACGAATACCTGTCCCTTTCTAATCGACAAGGGATAAAATCAAATTGATCTAGGACCCGTTGTTTGATAACGAATAATACACCAAACTCCATTTAGTTCAATGGCTCCGAATATTGGAGGTTCCAGATTTCACAATTGGCACTATATAATAATCGAGTTTTAATTATTATCAAGTGGTTGACACCCAAATTCCATTATTGTTCTGTTCTTTTGTTATAACTACTACCAATTGTCGGTCTCGGATGCAGTTTTTAGAAATAAATATGATATGGAATTGCATTGTTAGCTTTTAATTGAAATATTTCTGCATTTCCGTATTGATACCAATTCATTTAGTTGTGATAATTCTATTGTGAATAGTATGCATTCGTTTGAGCTTTCCAATAAAATAATAAGGTATTTCACATTCTGCTCCCGTAACAATTTCAAAATATTTTATTTCCTCATAAAGTTTATAGAATAGAATATATGTCGAATATTTTTCCCCATCAGATTTTGTGCAATTCAATGAATTCTCATTGTTATACATTTAACGCTCTCTCATTGTTGGTTTGTGCGCTGGATAGGTGTCAATATCTACTAGTTGCTGTATGTTCCCGCCAAGTCTCTAGAAAAATACTTCAATCAAAATAATGACATAAAAGATTTTAGTCATTGTTCCAACAGAACTTTTAGCATTCTGGAAGGCTTCAAAACTATTTCCTTGATATAAAAGACGAAATCGACTCTAATATCATGAATCAGTCTCAGAATGCAATTACTTTTACTACTCGCAAATATTGTCACGCTTAACTTCAATTGATCCAAATTTGACACTGATATGATGGCACCAGCTTTCGTGCGCATGTTCAAATTTGTTTCCAACTAGGGCAGTATCCATATTTAATAAGTGTAATGGCCATTTTAGTGGTTTTGTTGCTCGAAATTGGAGTTTCGAAGGTACGAACTGATATTTCCACGAAATCTTTCCATATATGCCATGGATTTGATGTACGAATCAAAGCTCATCATCATCGTATATCCACGTTCTGAAATGCAATCCGATTTTGTCTGTAATTTTCCAAATATGGGGATGAAGAAATATCAATTGCGTTCATCTTCTCAACCAATCAAATTGAAAATCAGTATTTGTTAGTTTGTGGATTCATGCTGAATTTCGTCAGGACCATATTATTAGAGGACCGCAAAATACAGGGTCTTTCACGAGGAACCTCACCCATATTTATACGGGAAACTACTGAACATATTTTCATGAAATTCAGCACTTATAAGTATTTCACGATGCTGATGAAATCTAAAATATTTTCAAGGCATGAGCGCCTCCGGTTTTTCCGGAAATGACGTCAACTTCCGTTTTTCAAATTAGAACACCATTTTTTTATTGCAGAAATAGATTCCTTAGAAAATTTCAATTTATTTTGATGTAACATTTTTCAGTTTTGGTTGGAAAATTCTCTCTGAGCGGGAAAATTCGAAAAAAAAATCTAAGATAGAGCTCCGCTGAAACAAGAATAACTTCGAGGTTTTTGGATGAAAAATTTTCATTTTTGGGATTTTTCAAGATGTAAGATTGATGTATCCACTTTAAAAATCGAAATCGCGATTTATGATACAGGGGGTGAACAAATCGCTTTCAAAGTTAGGGATGACAAAATCGTGAAAAATCAATTTTTTCAAATTAGAACCCCATTTTTTTATGGCAGATGTTGAATCTACGTTAAAAAATAATGTGAGTGTATGCATCACACCCTTGCCCTAAAGTGGATATTTTCTGAGTTATTCACAAAAAACTGTTTTTCGTCTTGAATTTTCAGCTATTTCTTTTCCCTTCAAGCCAAAAAGATGACATTTTCAGGAACTGTTACTTAAACCATGTTTTAGATTTTACTACCCTTATATGCAAGAGAAAAAAGTTACAGGTTGTTCCTAAATAGATGGCGAATTTGGATTCGAATTTGTATCGGAAACCTCTTTATTTCAACTAATCGGCCATCGGTTTTCTCTCCAGTGATAAATAAATAATTCCTTATGAACCATATGCAAAAACCTACCATGTTTTACATTATTTTTTTTTAATGATAGATATCATTAATTACATCTGCCAAATTCCTCTTTATTCCGTAGCATTTTGTGTTTACTATTAATTTGGTGATAATTCGTATTAAGTTATAAAATCGATCACTATGCCAAATTTTACCAATGAAGATTATTTAAATCTCATTCTACTTCATGGAGAATGTAATAAAGTTGTAGATAGAACGATTCGACTGTTCATTGAATCCAAATTCGCCATCTATTTAGGAACAACCTGTAACTTTTTTCTCTTGCATATTAGGGTAGTAAAATCTAAAACATGGTTTAAGTAACAGTTCCTGAAAATTTCATCTTTTTGGCGTGAAGGGAAAAGAAATAGCTGAAAATTCAAGACGAAAAACAGTTTTTTGTGAATAACTCAGAAAATATCCATTTTAGGGCAAGGGTGTGATGCATACACTCACATTATTTTTTAACGTAGATTCAATATCTGCCATAAAAAAATGGGGTTCTAATTTGAAAAATTGATTTTTCACGATTTTGTCATCCCTAACTTTGAAAGCGATTTTTTCATCCCCTGTATCATGAATCGCGATTTGGATTTTTAAAGTGGATACATCAATCTTACATCTTGAAAAATCCCAAAAATGAAAATTTTCCATCCGAAAACCTCGAAGTTATTCTTGTTTCAGCGGAGCTCTATTTTCGATTTTTTTTTCGAATTTTCCCGCTCAGAGAGAATTTTCCAACCAAAACTGAAAAATGTTATATCAAAATAAATAGAAATTTTCTAAGGAATCTATTTCTGCAATAAAAAAATGGTGTTCTAATTTGAAAAACGGAAGTTGACGTCATTTCCGGAAAAACCGGAGGTGCTCATGCCTTGAAAATATTTTAGATTTCATCAGCATCGTGAAATACTTATAAGTGCTGAATTTCATGAAAATACGTTCAGTAGTTTCCCGTATAAATATGGGTGAGGTTCCTCGTGAAAGACCCTGTATAGTACCTATAATATATGATAATAATATTTTGAACTGCTCTAATGAAAAGATCACCAAAAAATTCTGCACAACTTTGCTAATCAGCATTTGTCAACTAGTTACCAAGTTTATCATGATAAAATCAGATTTTGCCCGCAAGATTTGGGTAACAGCGTACTATAGTTTTGTCCAAATGTCTGTAATTTTCGAATTTCGAGCCGAAAATGGTCTCAAATACTTGGTTGGACTCACTGATGACGAATCCGGTGTCAATATCGATTCTGTCTGGCCGGGCGTCCGTCCGTAGGCACGATTTCACGGTAGGTTGCATTTCAAAATGCGACAGTTGAGCTCGTCAATGGGCAGAATCGGTCAATTTCGGAGTTAGAGCCTTTTGAAATTTTGAGGACATATATTAAAAAAATTAAGAAATGGATTTCAAACAGGTCAAGATCTTTCTGGTGTACTTTTGTGAATAGAAATAATTTTGTCTAAAAACAATTAAAGATAATGAAGAGGAATTGAATAGATTTGAGCCAAGAATTTTTGTTCATTTTTTTCACACGCATGTTCGAAATAATAATTAATTTGACTCTTTAGGCGTACTGCCCACATACAAGTGTTCTTTTGTGGAAAACATATGTTTGTTTTTTCAGTTTATCCTTCTCATTAATTAATCAAAGCATAAATGCTGTTGTAATCGTATAAATTGAAATAAAATAGAATAAAATAAAAAAATTTCGTGATAATTCGGGAACTACTGGAACGATTGGATCGAAACTTGGCAGTTAGTTGGAATATTACGACGCGCAACTTGCTGTGAAATTTTGTTGGATGATATTGTTAGTAAATTGTAAATTTGAAAAAAAATATTGTCAACATTTTTTTTCAAAATTTTTTTTTACGAAATTTTTAAATTCTGCAGGAAAATTTGCATTTTCAAACCAATTTCGAAGCTTCGCACTGATCGCAAGTAGAATTCATTCTTTTCGGAAATTATTGACATTTAGAAAAAACTATAACTCACTGTTCTCCAGAATAGTTGCAACAAAATGACTACTCAGCATAGCCTTTCGGACGTCATTGATGAACAACAAAATATAAAAGGAGATTATGAAGAGTCTCGGAATATATTAAATTTCGGTCGGAAAATTCTAGAGTAGGAAGAAAAAAACACTCATCACAATGGTCTATTTTATATAGAAAAAAGTCCCAATGTTGCCAATTACGAATATATCTAGCAATAATAATGTTGATTTATCTGCTCGAACTGAATAACACGGGAATCTGTGTATTCTGAAAAAGTAGATTAATGGACTAATATTTCATAGTTAGTAAACATCGCGGATGTACATATGCTACAAATACATCGATTAGGCTTTATGCCCTACGATTCGGAATTCTTCCATCCATCTCCTATAGATCCCGTCGGCCGCTTTCTCCATTTAAACTCGAAATTCCGTTTATCATACTACAAAAATAACCCAATACAAATATCCTCTTGTATTTCGGACGCATTCAGCAAGATACGAAACGAACGACAAAAATAGACAACCAAGAATCGAAAACGTACAAAAGGGAAAATGATGAATCAGAGTTCGAAAAGTTAAGTTTGAATTGATACAGTGCAACCCGTGGGAAAAATTATGGAAATAAGGAAAAACTATAATATTATATCACCCGCATGTATATTGAGAGGCCATGTAGATTAGAGAGATTTCCTAACGAGTTGATCCTGCATGAAGGAGTGCCTTGATATTCTCCACCTAATTTTGGAGCTTCCAACTGATCACATCAGTATTTCCCGAGAAATTGGGAAAATAACCTCAAAATTTGAATTGGACATATCTCAGAAAGATTTCGGCTAATTCTACCAAATAACGAAATTAGCTTAGACTTTCTGGCTCCAAACCTAATATGACAATTTTCCTAGCTTTGTCCTTTCCATCGAAAGTTAAAGCAGATGAAAATGGGCAGATATTTGAAAACAATTAAATTTGGCCAAGGATTCTGCTTCATTCCTACCTTATCTTTAACGATCATTAACATTAACATTAACGGCTAAAAATTGGGAGCAGAACTACAACGTGAAAAGAAGTCGTAAGTATGCATTGATTCCTTTTCACAATCCTCATTCTAGATTATGTGTTATTTCACAATGATATATTCTGATTATTTGCTAATATCTTATGATTGTTAAGGAAAAAGGTTTTCATTGAGCATAAAATGATCTAGAATAACTGCAAACTCAAGTCTCATCCAACTGACAATGACCAATATGTCATCAAAATCGAATGGAAGCAACCCTTCACATTAATACATTTATTTTGCACTTTCGAAATAATGATCCAGGAAAACCGAAAAGCATAAGGAAATAATACTAACATGAAGATTTTGAGGCTTTGCCCTTACATCATTACGATCATTACGATAGACTTATATCGCATAATCAGTAAACATCGCGGATAAATGCTACAAATACATCTATGCCCTACGATTCGGATTAGTTTCATCCATCTCTTATAGACCCTTCCTGTGGTTTCTCCATTTAAACTCGAAATTCCGTAAATCATTTCAAGAAAACTTCCCAATTGAAATATCCTCATTAATTTGGTGCGCATTTCAGTATTTTGTGACATATAAATACAGAATTTAATTCCTACAATAAATATTGCAGAATTCGTCAACGTAGAGAATTCATAGTTATCAAATAAAATAAAATAGAGCACACAACACAATAATTTAAAACGCTAAAAATCGAACGCCAATACAACTAAAAGCACCACTATACATGATCAAAATCACTGGCGTTCATGTCCATGGCAAGATACTCCTCGAATGCATAAAATGAATGGTCTAGTAGAAACCTCTTCACCAATCTACAGATGATACCCTCGACAGCGCTTTCACACAACTCGGTAGTTATAGTAGAGTCTTGGTCCCCAAACATCAATGTATATCGTATTTCCTGCTAATCGGTGGAAGGGGATGGAAAAATTTCCCTCATTCCTGGTGTTGTACCCACGCCATTCAGTTGGGAACTCGTTCATGTGCCTGTGAAAATACTTCAAACAAGTGAGAACATACAACCCAGGTAAGGTCAATATTTCCTCAGATCTAAAGTATCTGTTGCAGCTCTCTGTTGATTCCAGCCCCATCAACGCCCGAATAGCCCTTTTCTGCTGAAGGAAAATCTTCTTGACATGCACTGAGATTCCCAAAACATTATAGCAAAAGATATTATGCTATGGAGAAAGAAGAAATATGCCACCTTAGCTGATAGGTGAGTGGATTTTCTTTCATTCGTCTAATCACGAAAACTTCTTCACTGAGTTTCCTCTTCATGGCATCAATGTGCCCCCGCTAATCCAACTTCGAGTCCAGCAAATCACCAAAGAACTTTGAGGTGACCGCGTCGCCTGACTTTGAAAACCTGATGGTTTTTCACTGTTCAAGATGGAACGATTCGCCACATATCAGTTGGTCATTCTTCGAATCTTCTTGTTTACTTCCTCGTCCAGGACTGCCTGCGTACCCCCTCGCATCAAAAATGAGCCATCATCTGCATACAACAGAGCCTCCAGAAGACATAAGCCGTAAATGAAAATTATAGAAAGTAGTGTCCCAAAATGAATCCTTGTGGGACTCCCATTTTCATCTCCTCATGCCTGGACCACTCTTTCTCCCAATAGTGTCTAATTTTCCTACTGCATAAAAAGCTCTCAATCAAGTCCAAGGCCACACCTCTTACACTGTAACGATAAAGCTTTCCAAGTGGAAAGCATGGTCAACCGAATCGGAATTCATTCATTCATTCAGCAAGATATGAAACGAAAGTGAAAAATAGACTTACAAGAATCGAAAACGTGCAAAACAGAAAACGCTGAATCAGAGCGCGAAACGCTAAGTTGGAAGTTATACGGTGCAACCATAGGAGAAAATTATGGAAAGAAAAAATACCAAAATATTGCATCACGCGCATGTATAGGAATTGGCTATTTCTGACTAATTGATCCTCACATGATTCGGCAAGAAGTAGTGCCTTGGTATTCTCAACCTAATTTTGGAGTTTCCAACTGATCCCATCATTACTTCTTGAGATATTGTGGAAATTACCTCGAAATTTCAACTGAGCCTCCAAAAGATTTCGGACGATTCAATACTAACTTAAACATTTTGAGGCTTCGCCCTTACATAAGTTCGATAGACTGATATTCCATAATCAGTAAACATCGCGGATATATAATAATAATAATAATATAATAATAATAAATTTTATTCAATGAATTTTCAAAATGATAACACAAAATACCAAATGAACAACTCAAACATATCTATACTACCTATCCTATTTAATGTATTTTTTTTTGCTAAAGGGTTTTTCTATAAGAGGTGTTATTTTGTATAGCCCGCTATTTCGGTAAATGTCACTTTTGAAGCTGTCATTTTTTGACATTTTACAAGTAGAAACTATGCCATTAACAAAAATGGAACGATACACGCTTCACCAACGCATTGAAATTATTAAAATTCACTATGAAAATGATGAAAATTTGGCAGAGATGGTTCGTAAAACTCGAACATTTTTGGGTCGTCGTGGAGCACCTTGTCGGAACGCAATAAAGAAATTGGAACAATTCGAGCTGTTGGGACAAGTAAGTGATGTGCAGAATAAAACCCGTGCCCGTCGGTCAAGAACAGCTGAGAATATTGCTGCTGTAGCCGAAATGTTGAAGAAAACCCAGGTTTGTCCATTCCTCGTCATTCTTTGGAAAAAGGCATTCCACAAACGTCATTACACCGTATTTTGCATAAAGATTCGGGTCTTAAGGCTTATTGAGTTCAGTTAACATGAAAACTCAAGCCGGCCGATCATCAACAACATCGTGTCTTTGCTGATTGTGTCGTTGAAATGCATGAAAATGATCCGGAATTCCATTGAAAAATCATCTTGAGTGATGAGGCCCATTTCCACCTCGGTGGCTTCGTCAACAAGCAAAATCGTCGCGTCTGGAGCTTGGAAAACCCGAGAGTTATTGTTGAGAAGCTTCTCTATCCTCAACGTGTAACTGTTTGGTACGGTTTATGGTCCGGCGGAGTCATTGGACCTTACTTTTTCGAACATGAGGCTGGAGCAACAGTAACGGTGAATTGATTGCACTATCAAGAGATGATTAATGATTTTTTATGACCGGAATTGGATGGTATCGATCTGGACAACGTTTACTTTCAACAAGACGGCGCTACGTGCCACACAAGCAACGAAACCATTGATCTTTTGCGGGAAAAGTTTCCGAATCGTGTTACCCCTCGAAGAGGTGATCACAATTGGCCACTGATATCTTGTGATTTAACACCTTGCGACTTCTTCCTTTGGGGCCACGTGAAAGGTCTATGCCAATAGCGCAGCGTCGATTCAAGACCTCAAAGATGGAATTTGTGAGGCTATCGAGGGCAAAGGGTAGACACCTTGCGATTGGGTTATGGAAATTTTCATCAAAAGGATATGGTCCTGTAAGCGTGGTCGTGGTGGTCATTTGCCTGAGGTTATTTTCCATTATTAATGGCATAGCTTCTTCTTTATAATGAAATAAACATCCGATCATTCATATTGAAAATTGGCATTTTTCTTCGAATATCAAAATATCACGTCTTATTGGAAAACCCTTTACAAATACATCTATGCCCTACGATACCGAATAGTTTGATCCATCTCTCATAGATCCTTTCGGCCGCTTCCTCCATTTAAAATCGAAATTCTGTATATCATTATACGAAAACTACCCGATTGAAATATCTTTATGTGTTTCCTATTCCGTGCGCATTCAGCAAAATACAAAACGAACGTGAAAAATAGAGATACAAGAATCGAAAACGTACAAAACAGAAAATGATGAATCAGAGCGTGGAACGTTAAGTTGGAATTGATACAGTGCAACCCTAGGGGAAAATTACGGAAATAAAGAAAAACCAAAATAATATATTACGCGCATGTATATAAATCGGAACACTTTCGGAGCACATTCTTATTTAGCCGGCCATGTAGAGCAGAGAGAAACGACGTAAGTGCTTGCATGATAAACGATTCTTTTCCAAGGCGCTTTATTAAATTGGTTATTTTCATTTTCGTGTAAGCGCTCTCCTGTGATTTATTCCGCCAGACGCATTTGCAAACGGGCCCTCCTGAGAGCATTTTCCGAAGATCGGGCGGAGTTTCGTAAGTGGTGTTGGGTGGGAGAAAATTGAAGCGTATATGTGTTTTCAAGGGCTTTATAATATAACGGTAAAGTTCCTCCATAATGATCATGCGAAGAAAATGATTTGTCGATTCTCACCTGTTTTTGCTTTTTACTGCGGAATTGAATATCGATAATTTTTTTCGTGTTACGTTTTCAGTAATGTTGCTTAGAAGTCAACAAAGAAACATGCTTTATTCAAAATGAAATTTATGGTCAGTTACATTACCGAAATAGTGGAATATATAGTGCGCGTCAAATTTATGAAACAAATTAATTTTCTCAGAATAAAAATATTTGGCAACAAAATCCTGAAACAGGTCAATTTTTGTTTCACTTTTACCAAATTTATATTATGCATTTTTGAAGGATTTTTGTTGCACCCTGTGCCATCCCCATCAACCCACTGAATTTTTTGAATAGGGAAAAGTAGGTCATTTTTTTTGAAAAAAAAAAGTTTTTCTTGAAAATTTCTGCACGCCTGTGAAAAAGATACAAAGACCTTGCCAAAAAGTACCACATGATCTACTTTCCCGATTCAAAAAATTTTATGGGTTGATGGGGATGGCATAGGGTGCAACAAGTGAAAGTGAAACAAAAATCGACCTGCTTAAGGAATTTGTTGCCAAATATTTTTCTTCTGAAACAATGAATTTCCTCAAGGCGCTTCCGGTACAGTTCTCTCACAGTTATATCACGTAAGGCTTCTACTTTAATTTTCTCCTGAGTTAGGTCTGTTTGGATGTCCTTTTTCTTTGATGTGCATTTAATTTTAATCTTTCCTAGTAGCAGGCTGTGATCACTTCCAACGTTCTGACATCCAGTATTTGGAAAGGTTGGATATGTTTATTTGTGAGAATGTAGTCAATAGTCGATTTTTGACCTTGAGTATTGCTAAATGTATATTTGTGCTGGGGTTTATGTTCGAAGAATGTATTATTAATCCTGAGTCCATTCAGCGAGCAGAGATGTATCATAAGCTTTCCGTTGTCGTTGAGATGCCCCTCATTGAATCGCTGCATAATCCCAGGAACATGTTCACTACCAATGCGGGCGTTGAAATCTCCGAGGACAATGATGGACTCTCTTGATGGTAATGAGAAAATTATGTCCTCAAGCTCATTAAAGAATGATTCCCTCACCTCCTTGGTTTATTTTCTTCAGGTGCATAAATTGACATTACATTTAAGGGACCCGATTCAGTTGTCATCCTTACTAGTGCTATCCGAGATGATATGTAACGGCAGTTTTCTATCCTATCGACATATTTTTTATGTACTGCAATACCTACCCCTTCCTTGGCTCTTTCGCTCTTGTCGATACCGCTGTATATTAACAGGTAGTCGTCGTACATTTTTTGTCCTTTTCCCTTCTTTTTTGTTTCCTGGAGAGCACATATATCTATTCTATTGTCCTTCAGTTCTTGCAAAGTTTCCTGTTCTCTGCTCTGTTCCATGAGCCCACTCTCATAATTTCTTTCCTTTTCCATTTCATAGTCTCTTTCTCGCTTGTGTCGTCAACCGTTTATCCATCCTGATCCGAGGCAAATCTTCGGGTCTGTGAGCACAGACAGTTTTACACCAGGCAGGAAGCTAACCTCACCTAGCAACCCTCCTCCTTTATCCGGGCTTGGGACCGGCAGCATGGTCATCAAGCTACTCAATCCACCCGAATAACCATGCAGGCGGAGTTCATATTCTACAATCTTATTATCCTCACGAAATTCTGCATGAACCGTCAAGCCATCACTTCTCAATCAAGTACAGGATTTCAACTCGATCGAATCTATGTTTATAAGAGTACTGTGATGATTAATTTTGAATGAGTGTGCCTGCGAAATCATATTGGGAGGATGTCACCCATTCAAGAATTCAGGTTTTGTTATCAAGGATCACGGCTACCTGACAAATATGGAATTTCTGAGTTCTTTCTTTTAGAAGTTATTGTGTAAACAATCCGTCGGGAAGACAACCTTAAACAAAATAACTTCCTGAAGAAACGACTTATGAACTCGATATTTGTAGAGTAGGTTTGGACCTCATTTACTAAAAGTTCAATTTGCGAATGCGAGAAATCCGTCGAATTATTCCATAGATATACTCATTAGAAATTTTATTATACCGATATTTTCAGAAATATAATTTGGATCCAGTTCAGTACCTATTCGAATGAATAGTAACAGCTTGAAGGTTCTTACAAGAGATGATGAAGAGCATATAAGAGGAGATTGCAATATCTTTCCACGAACTGATAATCCGATTGGCGGTGCGTGATAGAAAAGATGACCGCTTTCGCATCCAATTTGAACATGTGAGCCAAAGCTGCTAACTTCAAGTCAGCACCTTTCTAAAATTTTTGCGCGCATGTTCTGAAAACAGCACGATATCGTTTTATCCAAATATATGTAATTTTCGAATTTTTCCCAAAATTGTCCTCAAACGACTAGGTTGGACTCACTGATGACGAATCGATTCTTTGGGACCAGTCGAATGCACGATTAAAAGCGTACAGAGTATTCTTATAATTTGAGATTTTCAGGGAGGGTTGCATTTAAAAATCCATCGGTTAAGTTCGTTAACGGGAAAAATCAGCGGAACGATATCGGATCTATACCCGTTCGAAATTTTTAGGAAATTGTCATGATATTTCAGGAACTACTGAAGTGATAAGATTGAAACTTGACAGTAAGTTGAAACATAGCGAGGCGCAACTTTCGCAGATTTTTGTTGTAATTGTGCTGTCAGAAATTTCTTCTTCGAAATTTAAAAAAAAAAAAAATTTATTTCTGGAAAATATACATCATATTCGAAAATAATTGGGTCACGCCTTGGGCTTCATATTTCACATCAAATGTACCAAATTTGAATTTGAGAAGGTTATTTTCAGAAATATCCGGGAAAAATATGTCAAATTTCTTGGTTATGTATTCGGAGTCGTTGTTTTTTTCCAAAAAAACTCGAAAAAAAGTGACTCAATAATGATGAAACTTGCTAACTCGTTCAGAAATGCCGAGTAATGGAAAATGTGGTCTTTTGGGAAAGTCGGTGATATTTTATAGAAATTCGCTTGTTTTCAGATAAAACGCAAAATTATCAGTATTACCATTGAGTTTTCAAATATTTGAAAACTCAATGGTATTACTGAACTACTTTTGCAATGAAGATCCGAGTAAGAGCCTATTACCTACTGCCGGACAGAATCTAACCTAAGATCGGATTTATCATCAGTCGGTTCAACCTAGTCATCTGACACCCTATTTGGGAAAATTAAAATTACAGACATTCGAAAAAAACGATGGCACGTTGTTCCCTAGACTATCCGCACAAAAACACTTCTTAGGCCTTAGATCAAAGAACTGAATTAAGGAACCAATTTAAGTAATTATAAGTAGACTAAGGATGTACGAAATCATTTTTTGGCCGTAGGTAGTCTAGAACAAATTCCAGACGTAAATCATCAAATTTACCAATTTTAAGAAAATTCAATTTTGCAAAAATAGGGCTACGAATAAAAACATTAAATTATGTTTTTTCCGTCGAACATTCTAATTATTACAATGAAACGTGTGTATATATTCAATAATTATAATTCATATTGCTTCATAAAACAATAATACCATCAAAGCTGCATCCATTTCAAAGGTATGACTTCAAAAGAGAGCAGATTACATTTCACATTCACAAAGATATTTTTCATGAGACTCTGTGTCACATCATCATTAAGTGGACATAACTGATGCATTGTGTCGTTTTGAATTATGAATGCTATAGCACTTCGCATTGTAGTACGAATTATTTTGAGTGGTGGCTTCATGTTTGTAATTCAAAAATTCATACAATGCTCGGCATTGTTCCTACGTTTTCTCGGGAAAACTTTGATGCGGTATAAGGCACTTATTCCACTTTCTACGCTAGAAAAGGATTCAAAGTTTCGCTACATTATTCTAACCGGCGCAGAGAACATGAAGCAGCCTAAATTAACAATGGAAGATTTGACAAAGCAGTGTATTTCGCACAGAGGAAAAAGTTAATAATTCGCAGGAGTATTCGAAACTGAAATTTTCACGCGCTTGTTCTGGGGAACATCATTTCGTCACGATGTCTGTAATTTTCGAATATTGCGCCGAAATTGGTCTCAAACGACCAGGTTGGACTCACTGATTAAGAATCCGTGGTCAAAATTGATTCTGTCCTTCCGGCCGGCCGTGTGCGGTACAACTTTCGAGAGAAAGAACGTGGAGTCTTCAAATTCTCAGGTTAGGTTGAGATCCTGAATATCTCGGTTAAGTTCGTCAATGGGCCAAATCTGCTGAATGGTTTTTGTGCTATAGCTATTTAAAATTTTGATATTTCAATGACTCGAAAAATATTTATCTGATTGAAATGAAACTTGGTTGGAAGATAAACAGTGTCAATTAGAGTTTATCCATGGAAAATTCTAAAAAAAAATTATTTTTCTTGAAAATTTCATATTTCATTGAAATTTCACTGAAATTTCCAAGTCACCATTTTGCACTGTGAACAAGCTCGTAAAAGCTGCTGACTTCGAGTCAGTACTTTTTTGAATTTTCTGTATAGGTACTATGAGAGGTTTTGTTGGTAGGATTTGGTGTTATTTTTGAGGTTTTTTCTCACTTTTCAATCCCAAGGTCTGAAGGAATATATATTTTATTTATTGCTTGGAGATTGAGGGATAAAAACTATTCGTTAAGGGTAGTTTCTCGGAAAATTTTCCAATGAACAATATGGGAATAATGAGAACGATTAACGAAGTAAACTGTAACGTTTCAGAGCCTTTATTTGACTCTTTCATCAGACAATAAAGATGAAATTTGCAGAATTATTTGGATTCAATACTTCTTACTTCGACAGTTTCGTCACATTTTTCAATTCTTTGTTTTCGTTTTCGTGGGCTCTTCAATATATGTTATTTATTTAGTATGATTAATAAATAATAAAATCGAAGAGTTCTTCTGTATTTTGCAGGAAGTAGAGAATAATTTCGCCCATTGTTCCATAGAAATGAATAACTCATATTTGGCTAAATTTACTAAAGAAAGAAGTAGAATTGAAAAAGTTACATATCAAGTCAATCTGCATTACTGTGACTCTCGAAGTATCAATTGGATTGAAGTCATGTAATACGAGAGTATTGGAACAAATGATTCTGCTAATTTTATCTTTGTTATCTGATGAAGGAGTAAGATATAGACGTAATTGTTACAGTCTACTTAAACTCAGTACATTGAAAAAAGTTGGGCTTCCACAATCCGCAATGATGTTTTCAATGAATAATAATTTTAATTGAATTTTAATAATTCATATCATGAATGGCTTATAATATAGGAAATTCGCTTCGATCAATCAACATCAACACAGGGACGAATATTCATCAATGGAATCAACATATAGTACCTACATCTTGATTTCAGCTAGTTTCACACAGTATTGCACGGTTTAATCTATAATAATCACAACTCACCCTGTCTGACATCGTCAGAGTTCTGGGTACTCGAGCCGAAGTGACTGAAACAAGGAATCTGTGATAGAATTATCAAAGGGGGGCCCTTACGAACTTTGCCCTCTGAGGTGTAGAAAACTTTGAGCCTGAGAGACGAATAACCATTTGCCGTTTAAGGGATCTGAATATGTGCTGTGCCAGAATGCTTTAGCCCCAGTAAAAGTCAGAAATGTTTAGTTGATGTATAATAGTTGTTGGTTTACTCATGAATATTTATGTTCAAACGTTGAATCATATGGCACTAAGTCGCTTTTCCATGACCATAAACCGTTCATTCGAATATAATTAAGGATCAGTATCGGGTTGATGAATTTTTGCCTCGCAAATGTTTTGAATCGGTTGATTAAGCAAAAAAAAACAATTATGGATCTATAGGAGATGATTCACTAATATAAGGGGCGTGTAGCGTAGTTCGTTTATCTGAGGATCTGAAATATCATCACTTGTGGGACCGCACTTGCTCGAAAGACCCTCTCGGTCAGAGAGTAAATGTAGGTAATGTTATTTACTGCTTCCTGCTGGTTTTCTGTCAATTGTTCCCTTTTTTAAGATATTATTCGAAGATATTTTGTCAAATCAAATTTAAAATAGCGAAAAAATTATCCTTCACTGAAAAAAATTAAATATTTTTCAAAGGAATTCTTATTGCACTACACTTATACGGGGAGCAGAGTTTTAGCTGAGGTTTTTATCTGTGCTGACTGTGCTCTTGTATCACGCGTAAAAATGTATAGTACCCGGTTTACATTTCCACTGCCAACTCTGTGTATAAATTTACTGATTTTCCTCCTGCTCTGTTCAAAGTATTCTGACGTATGGAACGTAATTAATATCTTAAAATTTCTACTGGCTTCACAACTCTCATCTTGAACTTTTTTGTCGGAACATTTGTTCTGATTGATAACAGTAAGGAATGCGTTTTTGTCATCATAAAAGAGAATATTATTCAAAAGAATGAGTAGTAAATCGAATCATTTTCCAATAAATTCTTGAATTTCCATCAAGTAAAGACCGAATCCATCAAATACTTGTGAAAATAATAGGAAATACGCTTCTACTGCAAAGAAAAATAATAAATTGTTGAATGACTTAAGAAATAATAACTTTATATTATATACTGTATTTTGACGGAACTCTTGTGCGTATCAATCGATAGTTATATAGTCCAGGAACTCTATTCCACTTAATTCGAAAGTAATAAAATTTTATTCGACATAAAGTATACCTGGTTGTGGAAATGATGTAGTTACCAATCTCCCACAGGAATTCAAACTCTAGGAGAATTTCAGTGAAGTCGTTTACCAATAAAATATGAAATAATTCGGGTGCAGCAATAAAATCCTCAAATTTATAGTACTTGAAACATGAAATGAACTCATACCAATAAAAGTGCAGTAACGATAAACTTCGAAATTATAAAATGCCTCTCGCGTCGAAGAAATCATTAGCTACAAAAACATATGGAATACGAGTTTATTAGGTGAGTTAGTATGAGAGTGAAGTTTTTGCGGAACTCATAAAATGGTTCTTAATTTTGTTCGAAATAAGCTTTTTGATTTAGCTATTTATTCCCCAGTATTGTACCCCATAAGTTCAACAGTATCATGAAAGATGGTTAGTATCTTTTCTGCCTAATGTATGTTATTTAAGAATTATGAGCCACAAAAGCCTTGAGCGATTAAGTTGGACTCACTTAAAACTTAAAAAATATATTCTTGGTCAAATTTGAATCTGTTCAGTCAGCTGTCCAGCGGTACTTCTATTTGTGCTCTGATTATCGAAAGAGTTCCGAAATTTCCAGAGTAGGTTTGGACCCAATGAAGGGTTTCAGTTTTACAATTGGAGTTTTCAAAATCTCGAAAAATATCTATCTGAGACTTTATTGTGGTTGATAGTCATCAACAAGAGGATTTTTGCAAAAGTTTGAGTGTGACATGTCAACACAAAAATTTTACAAAATTAAATATTCGAGAAGTTTTCATATTTCAGAACCTATCTGTCAAATTTCGTAGGATTTTCATGTTCAAGCCGACTTTTTATGACTGAGAACTCGATTTAATTTCGATCAGATATGTATACGGTGAATTATCGTGAGTTATATGATAAGGGCATCTAATTTTTTCCGAAAAAAATCGAAAAAAGAAGTTGCTAAGTAATATTTTAACAAGAAGCATGAGTGCTGGCGGCAACAAAACTCCGAGTCGAAGACGAGAGTTTGGCACCTGCACGAATGTTTTTTGTTAAAAAATATAACTTTGCAATGTGTTTTTTCGTTTTTTTTCACAGGAAAAATTAGATGCCCGAATGGTGTTTGACAAGACTATTTCATGAGTAGCAGATTATTCTGCATGCATTATGTATAGGTTTTCAAAGGTATTGTAATTTTTGGTGACAACAACTGTCAAGTTTTGTCACTGGTAAACTCGACTAAGCTGCTGACAGCTCCTGCCAAACAGTTTTTCCACCTAGAAATCCTTTGTAATTCAAAATTGCGCGTATCTGATTGGTGGAAATTACGACGAGGGAAATGGTCAGGATAATAAAATCTCGAATGTACCCCCTTGCCTAGATTTGGTTGAATTGATTCTGAGCAATACCATTATAGCGTAATATAAGATGCAGCAATAGCTTTTGTTTTAAATGTGAATTCAGTTGACGTCAAATAATTTTCTTCCCGCGTTGATATCACTTTTCTAGACCCCTAGGTCGATTCCAAGGGGAATTTGTAATTTTGGTTTATCAATATCACGAAGAAGAGTAGTAACAATATCCGTAAGATGGATATCAATTGAGGAGACTTCACACCCCTGTCCCTGACAACGATATGCAACGAAATTTCTATTCCACTATTATTAATTCGAAGTGAACATTGAATTTATGCGGTTTACCATATATTTAATTAATTGAACAAAAAAGTTATTCGAAATAAACAACTTGTGTTTTTCAGTTTGTGTGTTGAATATTTTATGAAACAAGTGAAATCCTATGCGTGGAAAAAATTGTTTCAGATATATTTTATTATTACATGGGGGGCTGAGATTTTTTAAATTTTATTTTGACGATAGAGCATTTGCGAGTTGTTCCATTAGCATATGTCAGAGTATTTCTTCCTTCTGAATTTAAACACTCTGATCTCTCTTGAACCACACTTCATTTATATTTAACAAGTTAGTTCCGTTCTCGTATTTTGTCTATGTTTTTGATGATGATTTCATAATATTCTTCAAGATTAGCTTGTTGTCCGTCGAATAAAAATCCATTTTTACATTTCGTTATGAGCGTTTCGGATTTCAATATTCCAACATTTTGACAAAAAGAGTTCCTGGGCAAATAATTCAGTTTTTTATCTTGATGACTACATCCGTCGTATTGCTCAAATTGTATTGTAGTGTATTTGGTTGGTAATTCCTCGGCTTATAGTTTATTCGAGTTAGTATATCGGGTGCGTTCAGCTTAGACATTGAAACTATATCCGTACGTCACTCTTTACACAGCACTGTTTATTATTGACCCCAACATTAAATGGTGGACGGTAGCGTAGAACTTGAAATTTTTTTTTTCAGATCTATAATTCAATTTCTGAAAGCTTTAATTTTTCCAGCCAGGTGGGAATTTGAATAGGAATGCAGAAAAACAGAGATTGCTCGCCAATATCGCAGTGTATCGCAGAATTTCTTACAGAAAAACTTCGAATATCGATAGTGGAAATAAAATTCACCAGTCTTAAAAATTTCTGTCAAGCTTCTCACTATGCGCGACGGTGAAAGTGTGATTTATATAGCTGAATAAGTTGCAAGCTGAGAAAATAGTTAAACTTTGTGTAAAAATTGCAGCGTTTTTTCATTACGTCAAATGGTTTCTTTGCCTTTACGAAACAATATTCAATTAAAAATTGTTCATAAAATTAGGCGATATCTTTTTTTTATTGTTCCGGTCTTTACTTGACAGAAATTCATCTTGGTATTCATTAAAGTGAAACACTTTATTTCCGCTTATATTTATTAATTCCACAATTGTTTCGTCACTTACATTGTCACTTTATCGAATGAATATGGTAACTAGCTCCTTTTACAAATTTAAAAAAATCGATTTTGTATAAGGAGTTAGTTACCATACTCACCTGATGAAGTCACAATGTGAGTGACGAAACAATTGTTGTGAAATCAATAAATATAAGCGGAAATAAAGTATTTTACTTCAATCATTATTTTTTATATTAGCTGAAATAAAGCACAACTTCTTCATAATAAGTTGAAACCCGCTCAAGAGACAGATCACCGTCATAACCACTCCCTCTTTTTGTTTGTACACCCTTAATTGCTTTGTTTTCTCGCGTTTTTTCAGTTATGATCAGCCCTTATTATTTCATTTCCATTGTTTACGGGTCAAAGCGCGCCCACCCCTCATCCCGCCTGAGAATTTCATTTCGTTGTTATAACAAAACTTGGCAGAAAGTTCCGAAACGTTGTCGGCAAGAAAAAGTGTTGAATTAGTTCCGGAACTTCAAGTCCGCTACATCACGTGAAAAATGTTGCGGCTGAATCTCTTTTATATAATTCAATTATCTGACTCCACTCGACGGTGCCTGATTACTTTCATCCAAGGTGGCACACCCAGGGGAAGAAGTAGTTCATTTTCATACACAAACACGAGAATAATGAACTTGTTGACGAAATTCTTCGCGTCGTTGGGGAATCTGATGAGATAGTTTTTGAGGAGCTGGTCTGTAATTAGATTACGTTTTTTTGTTGAGGGATTAACACGACGTGTTTACCCCAGCGCGTTCGATGCTCTCGGGAGCACTGCGTACGTGTGCTTGAGCAATCGGATACTTCGCTAACAAGTGCGAGCAAAGCTAACAGACACTTGTTTTACTCTGCCTCCGAGTCTGAGTTTTTATAGGGATAACAGCATTGTATAAATCTTTATACAATGATAACAGGGTACATGCGTATTGTATGTCAGTTTCTGAGTTATTAATATATACCTATCCGATCTGAATAAAGAGTACTGTATTTTTTTAAATAATGAGATCAATTATTCCATTGATAAGAATGCTGAAAACATACATCCATTGACAAATACAACTACTAATGAATATCTACTATGCGATGACATACTCGCAATTATCTTATAATGTTAAAATATGGGAAAACTCCAGATTCTCAACAAAATTGTTTATCTTACAAAAAAATAATACGTCCCATCTTTGGAATTCACAAACTTCTTGTAGAGGCTGCTTTTATGAATGGGTAAAATCCTCCCAATGGTTCCGCAGATACCATTCAAAATTTGATTTTCCCAATACAGACAAGATCGAATTGAAATCCAGAACCTTATCGAAATAAGACAATCCGAAAGTTCATACAAATTTCATGAAGAAAGTATGATAAGAAGGTCACAGAATATTGAATATTTGAGAAAAAAAACTTGAAATTTTTTTTTAATTGTTCTAATGACACAAAGTTGTCCATCAACATTTTCAAATCAGCTGCCAAGTGTCATCATGATTGAAGCAGTATTCTTTGAGATATACAAAAAAAAAACAACAATACCGAGGAAAACACCACGGACTTTTACACTTTTTTCACGATATCCTCAAAATTATGATGGTACCAAACTGAAATTTCGACAAATACTGTGAAATATGAAGCTCAAAGTATAACCAGAATTTTTACCGAATGTAAAATTGCTATAATTCCTAAACTATTTAACCGATTTTACTCGTGAACGAACTCAACCATCGTATTCTGAAATGCAACTAACCCTGGAATTTTCCAGTCGATAGGAGTCTCCGTACGCCCGTAATCGTGCACCGGATTCGTCATCAGTGAGTCCAACCTAGTCGTTGGCTTAAAATTCGAAAATTACAGACATTTGGAAAAAACGATAGCACGCTATTTCTTTAGAACATGTGCGCAAAAACAAGTGAATGCACTTGATAATTATTGTCCCTGTAGACATACAGTGCACGTCAAAATTATGGAACAAATTAATTTTCTCAGAAGAAAGATATTTGGCAATATAATACTGAAACAGGTCAATTTTTGTTTCACTTTTACCAAATTCATATGCATTTTTGTTGCATCCTGTGCCATCCCCATCAACCCTCTAATTTTTTTGAATAGGGAAAGAAAGTCATGTGGTACATTTTTGGCAAGGTCTTTGTATCTTCTTCACAGGCGTGCAGAAATTTCACAGAAAAAAATTTTTTTCTTGAAGAATTAATTAGTTTAAAGAGGTTTTCAGTATGTGCACTTTGTCATGGCTTATTAACTTTGAGACGCCTGATGAAATTTGTCACCAAATGGAGGTCGACCATTACAGTTTTGTTCATGCACAACTTTCAACCCCTTTTAACTCCCTCATGTGAAAATTTGTTTTTTCTTCATTAAAGTACAGGGTGCAACAAAAATCCTTCAAAAATGCATACAAATTCGGTAAAATTGAAACAAAAATTTACCTGTTTCAGGATTTTGTTACCAAATATTTTCTTCTGAGAAAATGAATTTGTTCCATAATTCTGAAGCGCACTATATATTCTCTTATTAAAAATGTATGTGAAAAATTGGTTTCTAGCAAATACTCGATGAGCGCTTTGATTCTGCAGCCGGATTTTGTACTAGTGGTCATATTGTTAAGTAAATGTAAGTACTCTTCCACTATTTCACCTGTCATTTCGTTATCGATGGAAATTTGAAAGCGAAATTTCAGGATCAGATAGAACTCAATAAGATCTTCAAAATGTGGTATCACCTCACCCCTCGTTCCTATTCAAAAAGCGAAAAAGTTGTTCCTCCTCGAATCAGAAATTGAAGGGTCGGAGGGATTTTTCACGTTTTAATTTTAAGGCCGGAAAATGAAGGTGTTAAGTTTTCGGTGGACCACACTGTATTATATTGAACGTCCTATCATAACCGAACCCACCATATAGAATTTACTTAACTCTTGCTGGAATTAACGAATTCGAATTTAAATAATTATACATACGTATATGCGATGTCAGTACTTTTGACACGACCCCGAAGCTACCCTCTAATCTACATATTTGATTTCTATTAATTCCTGGTCCCGCAGAAGAAGTGATTCCATCAATTCCATTTACATACTATATGCACTGGTCCGAAGACAGACGCAATTTTCATCTATTTCATCCATAGCCATCTGGCTTGTGGCTTGCAGCCCCAAACTCGATTCCATGCCTTGGTTGAGTATAGATACCTCTTCCTATTTTGAATAATCATATTTACGATGTGTTTCAGCGATGGCTGGCTCTCACTCTTCGTCTAGTTTAAATTACAAATTCCACTGCAACGTACCGATATGTTTGCATATTCATAAGGCCTCCGTGTGTGTTTGATAATTCAATTACTAGAGTGAAGCTCTGATATCTGATTCAAATTAGGTACGTTTTGATGATTCTAATCCAGGCAGACTTTGATCATGGAAAAGCCGCTGGTGATGTTTTGACTCTAGGGAAGGTGAAGGAGAGGTAAGATTTGAAGAAAATGTGTATTTACTATTGCGGTTCAGATGTGTTGCAGAGGGGTTTCAATTTTGGAGATATCAAGAATTATACATTGTTTTGAGTTGAAATGGTATCACTCTTGATAACATCTCAGCGCCATGTAAGATTAGAAAAAATGCAGCAGCTTTTGCGCGAGTTCAGTGGAGATAACCGCCTTGGCAACGAATTTGAACATGCTCGCAAAAGCTGCTGCCTTTACGGCAGTGCTTTTTTAGGTTTTTTCTGATGAAGTAGTAAACTTCAATTCCATCTAATCTGTATTTTTGGAAATATTGGAAAAATAAAATTTTAAATGGGTATCTCTACGGAATCATTGGGCGGATTTTACCCATTCACTAATTCGACCTTCGTTATTAAGCCCCAAAGCTACACTACAATCCGGGCTGGGCAGTATTTGAATTACTTGTAATTGCAATACGCATTTGAAATGCAAATACGTATTTTGTATTTGTATTTCAATTACTCCTTGAAAATGTATTTTGTACTGAGTATTTCAAATACCTCACGCTGAAGTTATTCGTGTTTTGTCATTCCATACTTTTTCTTCGAAATACTTTCGAACAAATACAGTGCGCTCTACAGAAAATAGTCCCCGAACCTTCCTTTAGATGGCGCGATGTTCATCTGCTCAATCTAGTTCTACTGCTAGCAATCATATTTTCGGCAAATGGAAAGGAAGAAGAAGTCCTGCACAATGGTCATTTGGTCATTTCCGAAATATTTTTTATAGGGACAGGTTAACTCTTAAACTGTATTTTTTATTTGAACTTCTAGTAAGGTCTGTTTTCTCTTCTCAAACGGTTATTTTCATTAAACTTGTTTGAGTTCTGTGTATTTGACGAATTTATTAGTAAGAATTTAACGATGGATGATCAAATTCCTTTCTCGGTCCCGGACGACGGCAGCGATGGAGACGGAGTGAATGCGGGGACGTATCCGCTAATCTTAGGTGGAAAGTATTTCACAGTGGTCAATAGCTATAATGGTACCAACAAATTCAACAATGATAATGACAATGTACAGGCTTTGGATTATCTCAAGGGCAACAATTGTTACTAGGGCAAACTTCTTCCTATTTAAACGTCCATAAGAAGTAGATTAGATCAGCTGCAGGATTCCAATTTGAGACATTTCACAGTTATTATATCATGACTAAAAGAGAGATTAGAACGAAGCTTCGACGAGTTTTTTCAAATGTCACCTGAAGTGAATGGAGTCATTTTGGCGTCATGTTATTATCCTAGCTATAAAATGCGTTGGTTGCCAGAAATAATCACAACAAATGAGAGTCAGAGAATTCAAAATCTGGCTATTCATGCCTTAGAGGCAAATTACAAAAAAGATAAATCATTGCCTGGGAATAGCAGTAGTAGTAGTGAGGAAGAAGACGGATTTATTGTTTTTTCGAACAGGGACAGTGATCGACAGACTTCCGAAATGGAGTTGGAGTTAGTCAGCTTACAAATACCATAAGTGTAAAGAGCTTACCATACCTGAACACTATCCTAATATAAAACAAGTTTGTGCTCATCAGGACCTGTAAAAAGATTGTGTTCCGTAGACGGTTCTATTCATTCCCCAACAAGGGGCTCTTTGTCTGATACACATTCAAAAATCTTCCTCTCTGAGAGGAAATTCTTCTTTAAGCGATTAATTGGCTGAGCTGAATTAGTTGTTAGCATTAGTAGCTTTTTACATTTTACGTAACACCAAAATGCATTTTGTAATTTGTATTTCAAATAAAAATAGTTATAGTATTTTGTATTTTATATTTCAAATACCCTACTTGAACATATTTTGTATTTCAAATACCTGCGAGAAAGTATTTTGTAATTTGTATTTCAATTGATCCAAGCATGTATTTTGCCCAGCCCTGACTAAAATATCGAGATTTTGAGTCGTTTCTTTCGGGAATTATTGTGTTTACGGTCGGCCGCTAGGCCTTGAAGTGCAGACTTAAGGCAAGATATTCAGGGAAATTATCGGTACCATACACATCTGGAATTACATACAGTTTTCCATATCCTGCGCATTCCATGCCAATATTTAAATGCGGTGAATCCTTTATGTATTATTTACATGGATCCATCCTATTATTTTGATAAAGCAGTCGTTTCAGAGATTGATATTATTTTTTGAAAGGGGGTGTGTTGGATATCATAATTACTATCACAAAACAACCCCATTCGTGACTTTTAGTTATAATAAGATACGATGCACATCGCACATATTCGTGACTTCGTTGTAGAGCGGCATTTCCGGTTAGTCTAACATTTTTAGTGCCCTTTGAATTTATCGGTTATACGTGACGATAATTATATGGTAGGACTATTGCTATCGAAGGTGAAATTGATTAAGAGATTTGAATTGAGTTGGTTAGGTTTCTGTAGTTTCAGCTCAGTTTGTTTCAACTCAGGTATCCATGGTTCGAATTAGAGAGCAAAATGTATACATGGTCTATTTGAATAACAGCGAAAAAATGTAAGGAGGAATTCTGTGATGAAAATTTATATTGGTATTTGGTATGAAATTCTTTGGAAAACCTCCCCCCGAAAAAGCTGCACTCCTTCGAAGATAAACAGAAAAAATTGTTCCTCTTTCTTATTTTCCCTGTACAATAAGCTAAAGACACGAAACTTGATTGATATTATTTGTCAATTAAACTACACATTTTGGAATTTTTCAACCCTGAAGTTTGTTTCGAAGTCGTTGAAATAATCAAACCCTGAGATATTTTCCTTAAAACTTTTTTTTGGATTGAAATTTTCCTTTTGAAAAAACATTGCTTGAAAACCCGATTATATCAATAACTTTTTATCTCTTTTTTCGTAAACTTAAGAATTTACGACAAAAATATAACTCGTGTTAAATAGCATAGTATTGAACAACAGCCAACCAAATTATGATCATACAAGGCTTTTACAACTGAACAATAGCGAACAATGAACAAAAACTTGTCAAGGATGAACAATACAACTATAATAAATATTGAAAATTACCTTCTTTAGCTTTAATTCAAGCATTTACTTTTTTCCTCATTGAAATGTGATGAAGTATGCCTGCTGAATTTCTTATTGTTTCACACCTTGCTACAATGCGGTTTCGCAAATCATCGATATTTTTCTCATAAGTGCTTAAGTTTTCGAAAAAACTTGTAGAGATAAAAAGTCAGTACATGAATTAGGCTTTTCAGGCAAGTGGTTAAAAACCACAATGTGTATCCAAAATAAAGTTGTAAGAGAAAATATCTAAGGAGTTTACTATCTCCATCTCTTCTAAGCACTTCAGGGTTGAAAAAAATTCAAAAATGTGTACTTTTATTAACGAATAATAAGCACCAAGTTTCGAGTCTTCAGTTCAATATACAGGAAAAACAAAAAAGAGAAACAATTTTTCTGTTAATCTTCGGAGGGTTGTAAGTGTAAGTTTTCCGGGGGGAGGTTTTTCAAAAAATTTTATAACCAAATACCCTTAATTTTCATCACAGAATCACACCTTGAAATTCTTCGGTGTTATGAAGATACACCCTGTATAAAATAATAGTTGAATAACTGGCGATTTCACTCATTCACAACACTACAAAATCTCAACTGTTGGGTCTTTTGCAATGCAGACTGAATATAGATCATTTTGATTTGAAAATAATGTGTACTCATGATATATGTACATAAAATATTAGGGAAAACTGGAATTTCATTCAAGCATACACGGAATTCCCCCGTGAGCTGATACTGGGCTTGGTCACTCATCTTTTTGAATCGAGTTATTTTTCGTTTAATGGTGAATTCTATAAACAACTTGATGGAACTGCCATGGGCAATCCAGCTAGTCCAGTTCTAGTAAACTTGGCAATGTTCACTTTGATACATAAGACAGTGAATAAGTTTCCGTTTATAATTCCTTTGTTGAAACTGTTCGTTGATGACGCTATCATAGCGGTTCCGGAAGACAAAACTGATTTAATATTTCAAACATTCAACAGCTATGATGAAAGATTGCAGTTCACAATAGAAAAATCAGTAAATGATAGTATCCCGTTTCTGGACTTGATTATTACGAAACAACGAGATGGATCGTTAGTAACAAAATGGTATAATAAACCTACGAGTTCGAACAGGGTCATAAATTGTCATTCTCAACATTCTCTCAACCAAAGAATCGGAACTACTAAAACTTTAATATATAGGGGCTTCACACTTAGTCACCCTACATTTCATCGAGAAGTTTATGACAAGATCACTTCTATACTGAAGCTTAATAACTACGCTGTCAGTTTAATCAGAAAATTAGTCCACCAACACCAGCAGCCTCGCCACGAGCACACAATTGATAATAATAATGAAAAGTCAAGTAAAGTTTATTGCAGTTTTCCATATCTGAAAGGTCTCACGGAAAGAATTAACAGCATAGCAAACAAACATAATTGCACCTTGGCCTGCTATAACAGAAACACTATCCACAACTACTACACTAAACTTAAAGATCCAGTTCCAATAGAAAAACAATCCAACGTTGTATACAGGATACCGTGTTCAAATTGCAATAGCTCATACATAGGTCAAACTAAACAACTTCTCTGCAATAGAATTAAACAACATATTTACAGTTGCAACAAGAGTTCGTTTAATGACGACGAGAACAAAACGGCTTTAGTTGAACATCATGCTAGTACTGGTCATAAATTCGATTTCAAAAATTTCACCATCGAAGAATATGAAAGCAATTACAGAAAAGACTACCTCGGTAGACTAGAGGGTGGAAACATGTTCTAGGATGCTGAAGGTACCGGGTTCGAATCCCGGCGAGGTCATGGATGTTGTAAAGTGTATAGGTGGTGGTGATTTAGAAAGAATCTAAAAGTACATACTTGAGAATGTGTAGATGGACATAGTATCCCGGCACATATAAAGGAAAAAAAAAAAAAAATTTACAGAAAACGTAACATCAGCGAAATGATACATATAAAGGTCAACGATACTGTCAACAAAAGGACTGATACACAAAATTTGAGTAGAATATATAACATCCTAATTAACAAATACAAGGATACGAGGAAAAACACTGTAACTCAAATTCCCACGGGCTAAGATTGGCACCATTTCATCCCGTATGTTTGTTTATGACCTCAGACTTGTTCCTTTCTATTTGTTTACTCTCTAATTGTATGAGGTTATCGGCGCATTTAGGTTGATTTCCATATTCTGAATAATGTTTTGATTATTGTGTGCACTGTAGATATATGCTGAATTTATGTTCTACTCTAGATAATATGCAAATTATGTGACTTCATTGTAAGATAGCACAATCTTTTAAGTATGTTGATGTAATTCATCTTCTCTGTTGTGGATCACAGTCAAATGTGGATCATCAAATGGAACCGCTGTCAGATGTCAAATTGACGACTTCAGTCTACTCAATGTGTACGTTCTGTGAATGTGTTTTGGTATTTCCGAGAAAAGATTTGAAGTGAGGTTTTATTGATGTTTTGTTCCAGCATTGACTCATGTTAATGATTTTATATATATGTGATTTTTTAAATATTTTAAATGGATTAAGGTAATTACCTAGAGGAGATCGTAAAATATTGTATTGCCACCTGCTATATTTATTTTTAGTCATGATTAAGGGCAACCCCGTTGTTTTATATGTGAATATTGAACAATAAATGTCCGAAACGTCGACGAAATTCAATTGGGTTTGATTCATCTTCCCCAAAAATAAGTCCAATATTGTCAAGATTCTACTACTGACTGTACATAAAATATAATATTAGCCTGTATAAAAAATTTGAAGCCCTTCAGTTATTTTCAATTTTCATGATTGAATTATTTCATTGTCCAGGTACTTACTATTAACTGCCCTATTAAATTCAAGAAAAATATATTTCAGTGAATCGTAGTAACAAAAGAGTCGTTTCTCTGGTCGATATGCACAATGAATGGGCTTCCAGTTAAAACATCTGAATAATAAGTTAAGTTCGTACTATCACAAAGATATGATTTTGATGTTGACGGATTGCTAGAAGGGAAAGGTTTTTCTTCCGGATAGTACAGAAAAGAATGTATAGTATTATTCAGGAGAAATGTACTTTTTCACGTTTCATACGACTTGAACGAGGCTTTCTATTTCAATTTGATGAATGACTGGAATCGATCAATCACAATAAAAACAAGTTTGAAACATAGTCGAAGGAATTTCGGCCGAATTAATATGTGTTGAACATTGATGGTGACTACGTTTGAGTACCTGTTTGTTGGTTCATTCCTCACTTCAAATAGAGAACTTTTGCTTCATTATGCATTTCCTTTTGAACAGAAATTATTATCATTCCCAAAACGAAAAGTTGAACTGATTCAGGATCGTGGCTCTTAGCAGGAAGGCTTACCCTTCCGAACCAAAATGAGTATTCGCTTCTCGTAAAGAATCGAAAATCTTTCTCGCAATATAAAATGGACACGACCTAACCAAATTAATTTTCTAAGGCCTCCTCGTTAACAAATAAATTTACGAGTTCTTAAATTCCCCATAACCTCAATCCACTCAATTTGTTGTTTACATTAACAATGACTGTCAACCCCTTTGACCAACTTAATTATCACGAAACGCAAATTATGATCCTTCCCTTATAATTCAGAGCGGGCAGCTACCCGTACGTTAGGATAATTTCGTCACTCTATCAAATTCTCGAAATCGTGGATGCGAACTAGAACAACAAAGCCAGATGATGATATTCTGCCATAGTCTCAAAGGGTCACCACTGTACTTTCTTAATGAGTTAGCAAACTTTGTTAATTTCAGCCTTGTGTTGTCAACACTGCAACCGTCTTTTCTCTACCAATTAGCCTTATCCGAGATGAGCACCTAATGAAATTTATATTTCATGTTGTTTTTACATGAAAATACTCTCAACTCGCCTCACCAAAAGGAGCTATTGAATGCAACATCTTTGTTACGGTATTTTCTGTGTATTAATTACCAAAAACTAGGTCAGCTTCATAGGGTAGCATTAAGTCTTTATCTTAAGCTTCCTGAATATTATCTACTTAATAAATGAAGCGTTAATTTCTCTGTACAATGTTCAGTCTTTCCTTTATAATTTAATATTAATGAAATATTAAGATTTGGTAATTGAATGGCGAGAGGGAAAATGTGCAAATGATTTTCCTTCTTTTTCATCCTTTATAACTTTGAATATTATTTGTATCAACTTGATTTCAGAGTGGAGGCTTTAATGATCACAAACGAACATGATATAAATCGAATAATTTTGATTAAAATTAATGTTTGAGGTTTGAGGAATGAGATGGATGCATAGGATACATGGTGCGGACACTCTGACATTTTTTTGGTTCAAAAACTGGAAGAAATATTGTCAGCATACAGCGTTATTTTTCTACTTCAGTTCTTGCCGATAGATGTCAGCATCGAGAAATCTGCCATGTTAAATCTGAAATATTTACGCAGGTTAACGTCATGTCTTAACAAAACTATTAGATCAGAGAGTTTCCATATTTCAAGGTTGACAGTGCGGTATCTTCAAGAGTTTTCTAAAATTAATTCATTTTGATGAATTCAACATATGATGATTCATTTCATTCGGTCAAGATGATGAAAATATATATTGAGATACCCTTTATCTCATCAAACCAATTGGATTCAGTGCAATTATTTGTGTAGACTTGACAATTATGACATCAGCTCTATAAACGTTTAAAGAGAGAAATATAATTATATTGATCATTGGAGATCTCAGTTTTGGACCCATAATTAAGTGGGCAATGGTAGGGAAGAGTCGAGATCTGGTTTTTTATGATTTTTGACTTTGATCTTAGCAGTGGTTGCTAAAGCGTTTTCTGCGGCACCTTGATTCGTGAAAGACTATCCGGGGTTCGCCCAATTCAATTTTTAACAATTTCAGATTTAAACTTCCTCAACTAGTGGATTGACCGAACGAGTTCTATGGAATGGCTACCTAGATTTCCAAACTGACTCCCCTCAACTTACTTTCGTGGAGCAACATGAAAATCGAAAATTCAAGCCAAAAATTGCACCCGAAATTCCCAAGAAATGAGGCAGATTATTTGAACGAAGTTCATTGCATTGAATATATGTATATATTTTTTGAGAATGAGCAGTAGGTGCATTCTTCAATATCATACAATATGTTAACATAGTATCAGCAGAGTAGTAAACAGGGTACCACCCATTTCCAAGTATGATACAAGAGCTCAGGAAGAATTCTGTGTCCCCGCATATGTGTGGTGAAATTGGAGTTTGCTATTGAAGGACCTTTTTTTCATCAAACGACACAAACTTTTTTTTAGATGCAGGTTGATATATCGAAATCACACGAAAAAAAAAGTTTAATGTAGTAAAAGATTCATTAAATTAATTTGAAGTTCACGATCCATCGGAAGAATTAGTCAGACACTGAATGAATGCCCCGAAACCTTCATCAAATTTATATGGTGGACCATTATTAACTGAGTATTTCATTTTATTAGATTGCTCTTCTTCTCCGCATTCACGCCTTGAACCCTCCGAAGGTTAACAAAAACAATTGTTTTTTTCTTTTTTATTTTCGCTGTACATTAAGCTGAAACACGAAAGTTGGGGAATATTATTTGTCAATAAAACTACACATTTTTGAATTTTTTCAACCCCGAAATATACTTGGAAGGGGTTGAGGTAGTCAACCCCTAAGATATTTTTTCTTACATCTTTATTTTGGATACACATTTACCTCTTAAAATCACATGCCTGGAAAGCCCAATTGATATACTAACTTTTTCATCTCCACAAGTTTTTCGAACAAATATCGGCATTTATGAGAACAAATATCGATAATCTGCGAAACCACATTGTAATAGGCTGTGAAGTACTAAGAAATTCAGCAGGAACCTCTATTTCATCGCATACACATTTCAAGGAGCAGAAGAGTAATTGCTTGTATTGAAACTGAAGGCGGTCATTATCAGCATTTTTTATATTTGTATTGTCGATATTCGACAGGTTCTTGTTCATTATTCGCTATTATTTTAGTAGTGAAAGTCTAAGCCTGTAAAATCAAAATTTTGTTGCCTGTTGTTCAATAAAATTCTATTTACCATGGGTTTTATTTTTCTGGTAAATGCTTGAGTTTTCGAAAAAAGTTGTAAAGATAAAAAAAATAGTGAATGAATTGATCTTTCAAGCCATATTTTTTGAAAGGAAGATTCAACAAAAAGTTGTAAGAAAAAATATTTCAGGGTTTGACTATTTCAACGCCTTTTAAGCATACCTCAGTGTTGAAAAACTTCCAAAATGTGTTGTTTTATTGACAAATGATACTAAACAAGTTTCGTATCCTCAGCTAAATATACAAGGATAATTAAAAGGATAAAAATTTTTTTTTGTTAATCTTCGGAGGGGTCAGTTTTTTTGGGGGACCTTAATTTTCATCACAGATTCACCCTTTACATTTTTTAGGTGTTATTCAGATACACATGATTGAAAATAAATTCGAAAAAAATGATATCCCAAAACTTCATCACTGCAACTGCAACTGCAACTGTGTACGATTATGGGGCGGTAGTATATTCGAAAGAACTGGTAACTGCTGTAGTGGAAGGAGAAGATCTTAATGATCTTCATGGCAATATTAAGCTGTGCATCAATTTTACTTACATGAGCGTTGTAACACCGAACCGAACAACAATATTCAGCAGCAGAAAAAAGCAGAGCCAAGCTGCCGTTCAGAAAGAGGTAGGGTCAGCACCCCCTAAGGAATCAGCCTTACGGCCAACCGTTCAAATTATTCTAATGGCACGATCATTACGAAATTTTGCACAAAGTTGTATTCTAGCATTTTCAAAGGAGCTGCCAAGTTTCATCATGATGGACATAGTATTATTTGAGTTATTCCGAAAAAACATCGATATCAAGAAGAAACCACGAAATTTGATATGTTTTTCGCAATATCTTCGAAAACTATGATCCTATCGAACTGAAACTAGATGCACTACTGTGAAATAAAAAGTCCAAGCTATGACCAAAACTTTTCCCAAATATAAAAAACAGATTCTGAGAAAAAAAATTTTTTGGAAAAAATATTTCTCAAAATTTTGTGACAGCATGATTTCAAAAAAATTTCTCGAAAAATTGCAAGTTCTCATGCTCCAATTAACTGGCAAGTTTCAATTCAATCGCTTCAGTAGTTCATGAAATATAAGAGAAATAACTTTAATATTTCAAATGGCCATAGGTCCGAAATCGTTCAACCGAATTTTGACCATCAACGAACGAAGCCTTAGCATTCTTAAATGCAACCAACCTTACGATTTTCCAGTCCATAGATTCCTCTGCACGCCCGTAATCGTGCTTACCGGCCGGGCAGAATCGATTTCGACACGGGATTCGTCATCAGTGATTCCAACCTAGTCTTTTGAAATCATTTTCAGCTCAGAACTCGAAAATTACAGACATTTGGACGAAACGATAGCACAATGTCCCCCAGAACATGCGCGCGAAAATTCCCATAATCAATCAGAACTACTCATTATTTGATATTAATGAAAATAAGGGTGCAGTGTAACAAAATTCAAATAGCAGTTTGAATGAAAAACTAATGAAATTGGTAACAAAGCATTGCGTGTACATAAATATATCTAATCCTTAACAGAAATGTCCCTCAATGACATATTATGCCGTGCCCTAAGTGAAGTAGCAATATGGTTATGCGATGAAAACAATTTCATCGCGTGCGTTGAAGTCGATAAATTCGATACGTTCTGCATGAAATCTCAAATATTTAGTCAGGTGTAAAAATATGGCGACCAGATATGTTTAGCTTGACATTTTCTGCCTGAACGCACGAAATTCGAATTTATCAGTGGTGTTGACGCCTCGTCGGCGTAGTAATATACCCGGAAAAATGATCAAGAATTTTTAATATTTGAAGGTTGACAGTTGATTCTCGAGAATAAATGAAAACAGCAAATTTATGAGAGATTTTGAGTAAAGGTTGATCCTCACTATTTGTTCCGCAACGGGGGCGCAAGAAGTAAATATTGTAGGTTGAGCGGCATGGGTAGGAGGAAAGCTAGACGCCGGCGGTTAAGAGACTTATTTTTAACATATTTATATCTTTCAAAAAAGAGTAGTCTATTAAATTTTTAAATAATTAATGAATAAAAAGTTCTACTTAATTTTACGTAGAAAATGATTTTTTCAAATGTGTCTAATTTTGCGACCTTATTATTATGTAAAATAAAACTTTTATGCAAAGCTTAACTGGGACATAAAATTCACCTCCCCAAGTAAGGCGAAGGTAACGCAGGAATCGATTTGGTCACGAGACGATCATGTTTCCTCATTTTTTCCGGAAGATGGTGTTACTCACTGATTCCTTTTCTTGCTCAGTTGGGATCCATTCTTGAGTCAACTTTATAAAATAACAAACACGGAAACAATGTAACAAATTTTTCATTTCACACTCACGTATCCAGTTATTTTTTTTAAGTGTTTGTTGAAAAACGTCGCCAAAAGATCTGTTTTCGGCTTTTCGTTCACAACTTTGTGATAACTTCATAACTGGCTTGGGCCGAACCAGTTCCTTAATTCTCACTTAGTCGGCTAGTTGCAGCTTATATCCTGCCTATCAAAATTTAGTTCAAGAATGTTGCTGACTAAATTCATTATGAATACAAAGAAAATACCAACAAGGTGAAGACTAAACCCGATAAAATAATAAACACGTAAATACTCAAAAAGTCGTTCGTCGACCCATTGAACAGCAGTAATCAATCAGACCGCACCTGAACTTGAACTGAGGCCGCAGAAATTCCGCGGCCCTGGTGTACTTAGAATTCGGAATTGATCGGGGTCATTCGACAGCTGTTGTTGTTTTTTCCTGTATGTATTTCGATTTCAATAAAATTTATCACGTACCTTGCAGTTAATATTATACAACAGTTTTTCAAATTTCAATGAGATTCAATATTTGTTTTCGGAGATTGGAAAAATATATGACTTATGCCGTTGTTATTTGAAGATTGAGGTAAGTTACTGAATATCTCAAGAATTACTAATGCGATCAGATGTGAAATACCGATATGTAACTCTGTGTGAAATTCCGAATTACCGAGGATCCTATCACGGAAAAATTTTCCTTCCAAAATGTTTCGAATCCATCAGATTCCGATCAACTTTCTACATTATAGCTTATTTTCTCAGATTCAAAGGAGATGTTTCCCTCGGAGATATAGGGAAGAACATATTTTAGGTTGACAGGAATTTTGAGGGTTTTTTATATGCAAAAAATAGATATCTACGCCACTGAATCGTGAGAAAGAAGTATTCCAAGAATTGAGTTTCATCAGATCAGGTATGCGATATTCGATCACTGGTGATTAATTTCATGGAAGACGTACCTACGAGATATAATATTTTTGGCGAAAACGTTTCACTCATTCTGCTGAAACGGTAGGAAAAATTGAAAATGTCTCAATTTCTTCTCGAAATGGAAATACAAACATGTCGTTTCTGATCAGGAAAGTCTTTGTGCTAATTTTCAAACTTATCTATATTATTTATATTATTATTACAATATTAAGAGTTTTACCAAAAATTTTCGTCATGTAGTACGTTCAACTACATAGCTCTTGCATTTCAATTTGTCACCATATCTGTAAACAATGCATGGACTCGAATAATGCCTTCACTTAAACTGGGTTTTTCAAGACAATAATCCGACCATGTTTTGGATATCTAAAAAAACTACCTCACAAATTTTGTTAACATACCTCTGCGGTGAAGGATTGGATGTTCAGTTTTCTCATACGTAGGTATTTATCAGTTTCAAGCAAAGAAGATGCTCGAACGAATAATAAACTTAAATTTCCACTTAATTTCTTTGTGAAATAATTATTCTGGGGTCTGTGCCAAATTTTTTTGGAATCTGGTCAACAGTTCCCGAAAAAAATTCTACACAAATTTTCGGATATACACTATTTCGAAGTTTTCAACAACCGGATCCATACAAAATTTTGCGTTAGCGTTAAGTCTAGCTTTGGTATTCTCGAACTAATTTCAACTTTTCAATCTAACCGAATTTGTACTTCATGAGATATCGGGGAATTAACCTCAAAATTTCATATGGCTTCGACTCCGAAACCGACTAACCGATTTTGCCCACTATCGAACATAACTGAGATATTCGGACTCCAAAACAAACCTAAAGATTTCAAAAACCCAGGTACTTTCCTCCGGAAGTAAGCACATACGAACGGCCGAAGAATGAACAGAATGTTATCTGACAACAGATTCTTCAGGGACTTCGAACTAATCGTTTGAGACCATTTCCGGTTCGAAATTCTAAAATAACAGACATTGTTACGAAACGACAACGCGCTGGTTCCCTAAACAAGTGTGTGAAAAAATCATTTACTCGTACACTCCATTTGGAATCGGTTCGAAACCTACTTCTGGTGAAGCCACAGTATGGTGAAACCATTGTTGGAAGAGTAAAACTTTTATTTTTATTCAGAATGAATCGCCACCAACTGAAGAACGAATAATTCAAATAACAATCAGAAGTGGTTTGAAAAAACTAATTCGATCAGTTTTGGATGTGATGGTGAACAGATAGGTGCTGAAATCCTTGGATAAGAATTCAGAGGATTCATCCTCTCAAAGTAATGGAATTAATAGAATGAAAATATTCCATGCTATTTATTCATCATGACGAGTTAAACAAACAATGATCTCAACGAACTTGAACGAAATTTTACATTATTCGTTTCCAATACCTGCTGAGATGAAGATGGGGTCGAACTGAAATTTGAACCAATTTCATTGAAATCTGCTTGATAGTTTTCGAAAAAACATTGTTTTCGAAGAGAAACTTGGAAGTAATGGTGAACAGATAGAAGCTCAAATCCTTGGATAAGCATTCTGAGGATTTCTCCTCTCAAAGTAATAAAATAAATAGGATAACAATATTCCATCCTCTTCATTCATCATGACGAGTTGAACAAACAATAATCTCAAGAAACTTCAACGAAATTTTAAATTATTCGTATACGATATCTTCTGAGATGAACATGGGGTCAAACTGAAATTTGAAACGATTTCATTGAAAACTAATTCATAGTTTTCGAAAAATTGCTGTTTTTCAAGAGAAATTTGGAAGTTATGGTGAACAGACAGAAGCTGAAATCCTTGGATAAGCATTCAGAGGATTCATCTTCTCAAAGTAATGAAATAAATCGGATAAGAATATTTCATTCCCTTTATTCATCATGACGAGTGAAACAAACAATAATCTAAAAAACTTCAACAAAATTTTACATCATTCGTTTCCAATATCTTCTGAGATGAACATGGAGTCAAATTGAAATTCGAACAAATTTCATTGAAAACTGATGAATAGTTTTCGAGAAAATATTGTTTATCAAGAGAAATTTGGAAGTCATGGTGAACAGATAGAAGCTGAAATCCTTCGATTAGCATTCAGAGGATTCATCTTCCCAAAGTAATGAAATAAATCGGATAAAAATATTCCATCCTCTTTATTCATCATGACGAGTTAAACAAACAATAATCTCAACGAACTTAGACGAAATTTTACATTATTCGTTTGCAATATCTTCTGAGTTAAACATGGGGTCAAACTGAAATTTGAAACAATTTTATTGAAAACTGAGTTTTCGAAAAAATATTGTTTCTCAAAAGAAATTTGGAAGTTATGGTGAACAGATAGAAGCTGACATCCTGTGATAAGCATTCAGAGGATTCGTCTTCTCAAAGCAATGACATAAATCGGATAAAAATATTCCATCCCCTTTATTCATCATAACGAGTTAAACAAACAATAATCTCAACGAACTTCAACGACATTTTACATTATTCGTTTGCAATATCTTCTGAGTTAAACATGGGGTCAAACTGAAAATTGCAACAGTTTTATTAAAAACTGATTGACAGTTTTCGAAAAAATATTGTTTCTCAAAGGAAATTTAGAAGTTATGGTGAACGGATAGAAACTGAAATCCTTGGATAAGCATTCAGACGATTCATCCTCTCGAAGTAATGAAATAAATCGGATAAAAATATTCCATCCTCTTTATTCATCATGACGAGTGAAACAAACAATAATCTCAAAAAACTTCAACAAAATTTTACATCATTCGTTTCCAATATCTTCTGAGATGAAATGGGGTCAAACTGAAATTTGAAACAATTTCATTGAAAACGGATTGATAGTTTTCGAAAAATGATTTTTTTTCAAGAGAAATTTGGAAGTTATGGTGAACAGATAGAAGCTGAAATCCTGTGATAAGCATTCAGAGGATTCATGTTCTCAAAGTAATGAAATAAATCGGATAAAATATTCCATCCCCTTTATTCATCATGACGAGTTAAACAAACAATAATCTCAACGAAATTTTACATTATTCGTTTGCAATATCTTCTGAGTTGAACATGGGGTCAAACTGGAATTTGAAACAATTTTATTGAAAACTGATTGATAGTTCTCGAAAAAATATTGTTTCTCAAAATAAATTTGGAAGTCATGGTGAACGGATATAAGCTAAAATCCTTGGATAAGCATTCAGAGGATTCATTCTCTCAAAGTAATGAAATAAATCGGATAAAAATATTCCATCCTCTTAATTCATCATGACGAGTTAAACAAACAATAATCTCAACGAACTTCAACTCTAATCAAAATCAAATTATAAGTTCGTAATTCAATCTGCGTTCCGCTTTAGTTGATGTTTAATTTTCTTATTGAGTGTTCTAATTAAATATAGAAATGCGAGTTCTACGCCGATATTAGGTGTCCCATAATCCTGGATTAAAATATACTCGAGCTGGTAACAATACTTGAGCCCTGCTTTTAGGGGTTTCGGATTTGAATAACTTGACCGTTTCAGCTCTAGGTACGCTCATACACTCGAGATTATCATGTGAATCTCATGATGTTTATTCAGGTGGACTAAGTCAAAAATATTCCTAGATCCTGTATTACTTTGAACTGTTCCAGTTGGAAATAATTGCTCTGGGAAATTCAAATGAAAATACGTATTACTGCAATAGAATCAGAAGAAATGTTAACTATGAAATACACGACCAAAGGGTCTTTTGCGTGTTGGACGAAATATCGAATTTTCGTATTTTTCTCAATCTCTTTCGATACAAGAACATTACACACTTTCACAATTTGTGAATTTTAAATAAGTTAAAAAAAATGAGTAGTATAGCAACAGGAGTTCTGGCACAACCTTGGCCATTTTTACATGTAAATCTCCATAAGGAATTCTTAGGTTCATTTTGCAAATGTTGATACCTTTTTGAAATATTTTAAGTCCCGCTCAAGGTCATTCAGAGTTCAAGAATTCTTCTAAGTCTTGAGGTGGTGAATGCTGAGGGTGAAAGGTAGAGGATGATAGGAAGGGAATGACAGGGTGATAAGTGATAGATGCGTAGGGTGAATTTTGGTTTGCAGGGTGTGAATGATTGAAACTAAAAATTCTCCTCTTCAGGATTTGTACCTGGGACCACTATTTAATGAGTTCAATGTCTTAACCTTTAGGCTATTCGAGCAGTTGATACCTAGTGCTGTAGTGTTGCTCTAATATGATTCAATGACGTCATCAACTTTTTGGAATTCTTCTTCGAGGATTCGGACCATCAATTTTTCTAAGGACTATTCAAGGTTATCAGGTGAGGGCTGCATCAATCTTTGAACATACAATTTTTCTGAGTTCCATTCAAGTTATTCAGATTTCAAAAATGTTTTCGAGTTCCATTCAAGATTATTATGTAGATGTACATACCGTTCATAATCATGAAAATTCTATTAGATGGGAACGAAAATTTCCCGTTCGAGGTCATGTGATTGTTGAGTTATATTTCAAGAGAGAAAGGTGTTTATGTAATGAAATCAATAAAAATAATTCTCAATAAAAATAATTGTGATTGTTTTTAGCGCGAGCAGTGGAGATAGGAGTGAATGTCGTGAAGGTTACGCATTCATCCGGAAATGATCGATGATTAAAAATTATCCAGGTTAACTTGAATGGAACTCAGAAAAATCCTATGTTCAAAGATTGATGCAGCCCTCACGTGATAACCTTGAATAGTCTTTAGAAAAATTGATGGTCCGAATCCTCGACGAAGAATTCCAAAAAGTCGATGACGTCACTGAATCATATCACAGAAACACTACAGCACTAGGTATCAACTGCTCGAATAGCCTGAAGGTTAAGACAATGAACTCATAAAATAGTGCTCCCAGGTACGAATCCTGAAGACGAGAATTTTTAATTTCAATCATTCACACCCTGCAAACCAAAATTCACCCTACGCATCTTTCACCTATCACCCTTTACCTGTCATTCCCTTCCTATCATCCTCTACCTTTCACCCTCAGCATTCACCACCTCAAGACTTAGGAAAATTCTTGAAATCTAAATGACCTTGAGCCGGACTTAGAATATTTCAAAAAGGTATCAAAATTTGCAGAATGAACCTTAGAATTCCTTACAGAGATTTACATGTAAAAATGGCCAAGGTTGTGCCAGAACTCCTGTTGCTATACTACTAAAATAGGTGTTGAAACGCGTTGAAGAAAACGTTCATAAACAACAAATTCCCAGCAGTTAGCTCCTCAATGACGAAAATCATAAGAACTAACTCATCATTTTAGAAGGACTAAAATGGTCACCTGTTGCTCTTTATCTGGTTACTCAACGAACTTTCCCCATTTTACTGAGTCGGTACTATCTGATTCGAATATGCAAATTGGTTTTTTCCAAAAAGCCGCCACTGCATGGAACAGGCAGTTTTGCATTTAATTCTAAATATAAATTTAAAGCCGGTTCCAGAAAGCGTTGATTACGGTTAGTCAGGGAATCAAGCTCTCAATCTGTTGATCAACATCAAATTCTGTGGTCAATAAGGTAAGTTAATCGGAAACTGAGGATTTGACGTCACGATTAACTAAACATCTATTAACATCCGTTGATTGCCGACTGAGCAGTATTTGGGTTTCACAAAACATTTTTGAGTCCTGATTAAGAAATTCTGAAATTCGTATAGAATTTTTACCGTGAATATGCAAGTTTGCAGATAAGAGCTCTTTCACTTTTCCAGTTGACTACACTGAATGTTAGTAATTATTAAGAGGTTATTTTTGTGAGATGAAGTGACGATTGTATAGTAATTTTCACTATAATTTTAGGTGAACTATCCACATTTCCACAAATTGATTACTGGTAGACTTTTCAACAAAAACCTATTTACTGTTCCATTAGAGTTCATTTGGATAGATACATATACACAACGATGTTGTGTTCCTCTTTGGAAAACTGTAGTTGCTTGAAACCTAGAACTACCTCCTTTCATTCATGATTGATTTATTTTCATAAATTTTGTAAGGTTGAATGAAAATTAGTATTTATTTCCTAAGGAAAGTAATATATAGATGAAAATAGGTTATGAACTTTAGGTTTTTTACGCATTCGAATAAAAATTTCGATAAAAGTAGCAATATTTATTTCTCCTCTTACAAGAATCAATACTTTCATTCGAAATATTATATAATTTACCATCTTCGTTACTTCCAAAATCCATATCGAAACAGTTCGTCTGAGTTTTTTCCGATTTTATCGATTGCTTTCTGTCATCGAATTCGTTTCACAATTACTTCTCGTCGAATTCATTGTGAAATAACACATCGGTTATCAACACAAACAAAGCAACATTCATACTAGATTTGTTTTGGTTGCGAAATTCAAAACTGTCCTGGGGCAGTTCTAGAACTGCGTAGAATCTATGCGCTGTTTAAACCCGATTCTGAACTATCCTAGAACAATTCTGAAAGCGATGAAACAAAAACACGAATTAAGTTCGGGTTCTCATCCGGATTGTAGAGGAAGAAAAACTTATTGTGTTTACGGTCGGCCTAACGGCCGACTGCGTAAACACAATAACTTCCAAAAAAAACTACTTAGAAACTCAATATTTGTAGTCGCAAGATGCTCCTGGCAGATGGCGCGCTGTAAGTTGTATACTGCAGCGATCCTTCTGAAAGGTAACAAGTATCGAGAGAACTCTCTGCGGTTTATCCAAGTTAAGTTGACCTGACGATCAATAACAATTGTGAAACAGCTGTAGTCATTCTACTTGGATCCGCTTCTTCGGTGTAGGTGTTTTGGTTGATTGGGTGATTAGCTCTGATCAAGGGGAAATATTTGTTGATTTATCGACGGATATTCGTCCTTGTGGTTATGTTAGTTGTAGAGAAGGTAAAATCCACCCAATGAATATACCACTTCAAAATTTTATTTTTCCAATATTCCCAAAAATACAGAACAGATCGAATTGAACTTCAGTACTTCATCGAAAAATTACAGTTCGAAGGTTCATACAGAATTTATGATATGATAAGAAAATCAAAGATTTTTTTTTCAAATTGTTCTCAAGGCACGATCACCACGAAATTTTGCACGAAGTTGTCTTTCAGCATCTTCAAACTGGCTGCGAAGTTTTATCAGGATTGAATAAGTATTTATTGACTTATACCGAGAAAAACAACAATATCGAGAAGAAAACCTCGAAATTTGACATATTTCTTCCCAATATCTTCGAAACTTATAATCGTATCGAATTGAAATTTGGTACACTGCTGTGAAATATGAAGCTCAAAGTCCGCGTGGAAGTTTTTTTTGTATATGATCAACGGTTTCCGGAAAAAAAAATTTTTTTGGAAAAAAGTTTTGAAAAAAATTGACTCACAGTATGATCCTGAAAAAATTTGACTCAAAGTTGCGCGTCGTTATACTTCACCTAATTGCTAAGTTTACATCCAATCGCTCGGGTAGTTTCTGATATAAAGAATAAAAAACTTCAAAATTTCAAATGGCTATAACTCCGAAACTGTTCGACCCATTTGGCACTTTAACGAACTCAACCGCGGCATTCCAATACGCTACCTATCCTGAAAGTTTCAAGTCGCTAGCTTTCTCCGTTCGACAGTTATCGTGTCGTCGGCCGGCCGGGTGAAATCGATTTTGACACCGGATTCGTCATCAGTGAGTCCAGCCTATTCGTTTGAGACCATTTCCGGCTCAATCATCGAAAATTTCAGACATTTGGACGAAACGATAGCACCCTGTTCCCCTATAACATGCACGCAAAAAACAGCGAAGATTGTTCATTTTCTGTGATTTTATACAACCAAGCGTTACTATTTTCATTATAATTTTGGTGTTTTTGATATCTCATGTACGAAAATATCGTTTTGTGCTTTAATTTCAGAGAACCTACCATTTGAAAATTCAATTCAGCTAAAGAGTCCGAAGATACTAAGAATTTTAATGAAACTGCTCGAATTATTTTCGATAAACATATTGCTCTCAGGGAATGACGATGTTTTTCAACGAATTCATTATAGTAATTGCAGAACTTAATACACAATGGACCTTTTCTCAATGAACCTCATGCTAGTAGGCACTTTTCTTTTTCGGAGGTAACACAGATGCTATAAATCATCCACTCTATCGGCATTTCATATAACAGAATTACGGTTGGTTGCATGGGGCTGCTTTTTTGACACCTTGAACAGATGTCATATAATGGCAAGTTTTCAGTGCGACTAACATGAAAACGTGAAAACATAGATTTTACCGATATCCATGAACTTCGCCGAGAATTGCCGAAGGTTTGTTTTTGGAATAGAACCCTTGCTAAGCTAGTGTCAATGGTTGAGCTTGTCTCAGCGGTGAATTTATCAAGTAGGAGTTCTAAATCGGACCCTGCGTACGGGCGTTATGAAGGATTCCATAGAGAGTTTAATTTTATTCTGATCTTAGATCAACCTTTGAGGTTATAGATGTATCCATCAAGCCTAACTGAAATGAATTTTGACAATGTGATCCGTAGAGTATCGAAATATTTACCTTTGTCAGAAAAACAATTTTATTCTTGGTGAGACATATATTTCTGCTATCTAAGAAATCAAGACTGAGTTTATTCGGATCCAACAGTTAATGGCTGTGAAAACTTAATCCACTAAATATTTAATCATGAAACTAGTTCACAGACAAATTTCAAATCACTGGATTCTCATACAATCACAAGGTTGAGGTTTTACCATTACCTAATGAAATTGGAGATCCCAATTGTTGACACATTGTTCAGATTATCAGCGCTCTATAACCCTATGCACTGATCCTAGAACAATATTTCGTATCCAATTATATCTCGATGATTTGACGAACTCGAATAAGCTCCAAACCAAACATCGCAATATCACTTCGCAAATCTTAACCGACTCCTGTGTTCAAACATGACGATCATCGGAAACAACTGGACCGAACAATCCGGAATATCGATAATCCAAACCGCATCTTCACGAAGGAATTAGTCCTTCGCCAGGAGCCTTCCATTCCGATGGATCTGTCATGGCAACTCCAAATCCGTTCGAATAACTGTTGTTCAATTCCTAACATCAACGAGCGGTTGCCACAAATGCTATTAGCAGGTCCACCAAACAAGAACAAAGCCCGTTCGGTGGCAAATCATAATAACGCTCAATCTCCCATCAGTACCATGAGATGTGTGTACATAACAGTCTCTAATTTAAATATTTCACGGTCCTGTGGACGCAAACACACGCGCATTGGTGCATCCCCTCTTTGTTTCGTTTGTCATATTGAACGCATACAGTCCCAGCAATAATTTTTCTCGGGAGGTAGTTTTGATGAAGTTATAACATAACCAAATATTTTTTCAATCATGTTAGCTCGATGGTAGTTTGTGTTCACAGGAGGGGTTGGAGGAGAAAACGCCATCTAACGTAGAACGCTTGTAGGCAATTTCACAATATCCGAATAGAATTTATGTTGAACCAGTATCGATCTCAAACATCTTCGCAGGGTGGTAAAATGAATTATGTCCTGGAAAAAGAGTAGTGAGATAATATTTTTCAGGGTTTCTGAGGTTTTCACTGTCAATATCTGAAAAAAAACTACTGAAAATTAAATAAAAATAATATTTATAGTACCTAACAAAAGTACTCGATGATCGTAGGGTCTTGGGTTCAAGTCTTTGGCCGGGAAAAAACTTTTCCGGTTTTCAGGGGACCGTTTCCGGTTTTCAGGGGACCGTCCAACCATTCGCTGTTGGGCAAACAATTAACAATGCTGTTAATAATAACAAAGCCTACACAGAACACACCCGGTATCCCAACTCGCACAACCTTCAACCTTCTGAGGGGTTTCGTTGAAGCCTAGGATAGTCAAGAAATACAAAAAGAAAATATATTACTTAAATTGACTTCGACGTACCACGTCTTGCATGAAAAAATTTTATTATTATATCAAATGGCATATAATGATTGAAGTCAAGAACTTCACACAATAAAATACAATACAAACATAATACTAGATACAGTGTTTCGTCTTTCATCTTTCGATTTAGAATCATTAGAAGCATATATCCTATATTATAAGTTGAAATCTTATCACATGTATCTGACCACACTCGATCACAAACAAACTAAGATTTTACTGAAATTACTGCTAAGCTTGTTAAGTGCATGCGCAGAGAACAACCTTGACAACAACTTCTATACCTTCTTTTTACTCTGATAAATGGACTGCGGTAAAAAACACTTTCAAGAATCTTTATAACTTCAAAATGAATAGATGAGTAATCATAACGTTTATACACATGTTTTCAATTATATCGGTATAGAGGTGTTCGAACTATGGGGCACTATAAACGTTGTTTCACGATAAACAGAAAATATACACTTACCTTTTGCATTCCTCCTTATCAGAATCGTAAAAAATATTCACGAACAACATGTATGTACCTACTGAATTTACCATTCGCTGCACACCCTCCCATAAATTTCTCATCCTGACTATACAAACCTCGAAAGCTCCTCTTCCATCTGTTGTTTCCAACACAAGGGTAGATAAAATCCCCTTTCTTTACCTTGAAATAGCCGAGGGGGCTCTTCTCCAAGCCATGCCACGCTAGAGTATAGAATACAGCGTACAATATGTCCACTGCAGTTGCGTTTCTCGTCCGTGTTTTTATAAGCACGCGTGCAATTCATTATCCATGCTTTGATAATTAAAGCTGACAACGAATCCCCCGTTTCAGACTCAACAACTATCGTTTGAAACTTTAGTTGGAAGTAACAAGGCGGAAAACCGTGCAATTCATTGAAAAATTCATTCATGCTGGTTGAATACCCCCTCGGTTGTTTCGAGTGTTGCAGACAAGTGATGTTCTGGATAATATCATGTATCTGAGTCCCCAGTATTTGTTATTATGTTTGCAACGTATGTAGTGTTGATTTCTAGCACTCTTTTTTTTTGTTCTTCGGTGAATGGAAAATATCGCACAGTTTCTATTTCAAAATGTGTCTTCGTCTGGAAGAGTCAGACCAATATTGTGAAAAAGAATTTCTTAGTGGATTGATGTTTGTACGCGCTTGTTCGCGCGTTATTATTTCGTCACAGTGCCTTTAATTTTCGAATTTTGAGCTGAAATTGGTCTCAAACTACTAGGTTGGACTCACTGATGAAGAATCTGAGGTCAAATTTGATTCTTTCCCTGTGTGTTACAACTTTCGAAAGAAAGGACCCAGAGTCTTGAAATGCTCAAGATATGTTAAGATCCTGAATATCTATGTTGAGTTCGTTAATGGGTCAAATCTTCCGGGTGGTTTTTGTGTTACAGTCATTTGAAATTTTGATTTTTCAATAACTGGAAAATATTCATCTCATACAAATGGAACTTGGTTGGTGGATGACAGTATTAATGAGAAAAATTATCCATCGAAAAACCAGTAAAAAAAATTCTTTCATAAATATAAATATCTAGAGTTTATTTGCATCAACCTTTCACGACATCAACTGGTGAATCGTCGAAGCATTTACTGGATCCTACAGTGACTTTATACAGGACAGTGGTGTCAATAGATCGTCAATCGACGTATTACAGTCTTCTGTTCATTCTCTATGCTTCATGGGGTGATTCGCTGAAAGTTTGGTCGGTGCTTCCCCGTAGCGCATGAGCGTATCGAAATTGTCTACGATGTTGATGCTACACCAGCGTGACCATCTTTCAAAAGGCGAATCTACCTTGACGATGACAGAAATCTCCTTGAATCTACCTTGTTAGTTTTGCGCATGCTCAGAGGTCTTTGCGTATTTGTTGAATCTCATATAGGTTTATTATGTCTAAAGGTACTGAACAACGGGGAATTATTTCCAAAGCATTAATTCTGAACTCGAAACCGTCATCATATTTGAATGAGATTATCACTTCATGCAGTAAACACATAAACTTTAGGAAAAATCGACATAGGAAATATAATTTGTTGGGTAGGTTTGAGGTTTAATTAAGAAGGTCGAATGCTTAAGTGGGTTGAATTCCCCAATTATTTTGAAATAGTTATACCAATTCAAAATTTTGGATCGAATTGCAATATATTACTTGATTGAAAATTATAGGTTGAGGTTCATAACCATATGAAAAGAAGATCTGCGTTTGGCGAGGTCAATACTTGTATAGATGACCACTAACGGAACAAGCGCTTAAAAGCCCCTGACCCCACGTCAGTACTTTTCTAGGTTTTTATTTCATGTTGTCGGTTCAGTGGTGAATAGAGATTATGAAAAACACACAACAATTTTTTTTGTCCTCATACAAATACTATAACATGTGACATTATGTAATAGAGTAGAGCGCACATATGTCTGTGTTTTCATTGGCACGCGTGCAATCCATATTATACATGCTTCGATAATTAAAACTGAGAACGAGTTCCTCGTCTGAGGCTCAAAAACTATCGTTTGAAACTTCAGTTGGAAGTAACAAGGCAAAAAATCGTGCAATTTTTGAACATTTTTTTCATGCTGGTTGAATACCCCCTCGGTTGTTTGGAGTGTCCCGGACTAGTGATGTTTGGAATAATATCGTGTATCTGAGTCCTGACTATTTGTTTTTGTGTTTGCAACATAAACTGTGTTGATTTTTTTGCACTACTCTTATTGTTCTTCGATGAATAAAGAATATCGCAGTTTCTCTTTCGAAATGAGTTTTCGTCTGAAAAAGTCAGCCTGATGATATAAAAAAGAATTTCGCTCTGGATTGATATTTTTATTCCATGTGATTCAGTGCTGAGAAGAAAGTATGTATAAAAACTCTGTAACCAAGTGAATAACTTTTGAACGAAAAAAATATCAATGAAATTTTGCAGGTTCGTTCAATGGTGCAAAATGCATCTAATGTACAATTTTTTGTTGATTATATACTTCCAGTTGAATCAGAAATACCCTCAACTTTTTTGATTTATATGGAACTTCCTGTATATCTTTGAGGATGTTGAAAGACAATGAACCCAGTATGTGCGCATTCGAAATTCCGAGCTCTTTCAATATCTGCAATGATATAGAGGACGATCCATATAAATTAAAAAAGGTTGAGGGTATTTCCGGTTGAACGGAAGTATATTATCACCAAAAAAATTCACATCAGATGAATTTTGCGCCATTGCACCTAACTGCAGAATTTCATAAATATTGTCCTCTTTATTCAAAAGATATTCACTTGGTTCCATCCTTCATCCCAAAAGCAAATTCAAGACGAGTGATTATTATCAGTTCATTCGCCATTTTGCATGCAAATACTAATTGCGCACATGTTCTGGGGGAACAGCGTGCAATCGTTTTGTCCAAATGTCTGTTATTTTCGATGATTGAGCTGAAAACCGTCTCAAACTACTAGATTGGACTCACTGATGATGAATCCGGTGTCATTATCGATTCTGTCCGGCCGGCCCGCCGTGGACACGATAACTGTCGAACGGAGTGAGCTACAAACTTGAAACTTTCAGGATAGGTCACGCATTGGAATGCCGCGGTTAAGTTCGTTAATGAGCCAAATCACTCTAATAGTTTCGGAGTTATAGCCACGTGAAATTTTGAAGTTATTTTTTTTTATTTCAGAAACTACTTGAGCGATTGAATTCAAACTTGGCAATTAGGTGGAGAATAATGACGCGCAACTTTGAGCCAAATTTTTTCAGGATCATACTGTCAGTGAATTAAAAAAAAAATCCGATATTTGTAGAGTAGGTCTGGGGCTTAATTACGAAGGTCGAATTCGTGAATGGGTAAAATCCGCCCAATGATTCCGTAGATATACCCATTCAAAATTTTATTTTTCCAATATTTCCAAAAATACAGATTAGATCGAATTGAAATCCAGTAATTTATCAAAAAAAATTTCAAAAAGCACTGCCGTGAAGGCAGCAGCTTTTGCGTGCATGTTCAAATTCGTTGCTGAAGCGGTCATCTACATTGAACATGCGCGCAAAAGCTGCTGCTTTCACGGCAGTGCTTTTTGAAATTTTTTTCTCGATATCGTTGCATTTTTCGGTATAACTCGAGAAATACTGATTCAATCCTGATAAAACTTCGCAGCTAGTTTGAAGATGCATAAAGACAACTTTATGCAGAGTTTCGAGATGATCGTGCCATTAGAACAATAAAAAAAAAAAATTCTGTGATTTCTTATCATATCACACTCATTAAATTCTGTATGAACCTTCGAACTGTAATTTTTTCGATGAAGTACTGGATTTCAATTCGATCTGATCTGTATTTTTGGAAATATTGGGAAAATAAAATTTTGAATCAGTATATCTGCGGAATCATTAGGTGGATTTTACCCATTCACGAATTCAGCCTTCGTAATTAAGGTTTAAACCTTCTCTACAAATATCGAGTTTCTAAGTTGTTTTTTTCGGAATTTATTGTGTTTACGCAGTCGGCACACAGAACATACGCGCAAAAGCTGCTGCCTTCACGGCAGTGCTTTTCTAGATTTTTTCTATTATCCTCATAATATATATTATTATATATTAATATATATTAATATATAATATCAATGTTCATAGCCATGATGGCACGACTCTTCAGAAATGAAGATACGACTAGAAAGTAACTATCCTCTTAATGCTGCCATTACCACCTGGACAAAGTAATGAAACTACAAGGTAGTGATCGCTACTCCATAAAGTATGAATGAACTGAATCAGATGTCTTGGAGTCGGTTAAAATTATCTGTTCCACCCGATTTAAAAAAGAACATTTACATTCCATATCAAGGTTGATTCTCACTGAATGTTCCGTAACCTTCCAGTATCCTTCCCGTGAAATATTATAAGGTGTAAATGAATTGATGTATTCACACTATACTTCCCGTTTACGTTCCGTCAACATGACATTTTTGCCTACTAAATTTTGACTTAATCATACGGAAGGGTAACTGGAAGGTTACGGAACGTATAGTGAGAATCAACCTTGAGACGGACCGTGAACGGAACGTATAGTGTGCATACATCAATTCATCAACACCTTAGAATATTTTACGGGAAGTTTACTGGAAGGTTACGAAACGTTAAGTGAGAATCAACCTTCATTCATTCAAATTGATGATTCGGAGTGAATCACCAAATTCAGATTTCAAAACACACACTGCAAAGTTCTCCTCTAAATTTTATGGTATTTCAGCAAGCGGAATGAACGCATTCATTTGAAGCTCTTCTGGTACGAAGAACACAAAAATTAGGAAAAATCTGAAACGTATTTCTGAACCGTGAATGAATATATAGAGCAGCTCGCATGCAGGAAATTCTGTTTACCACCAGACGACCACTTCAGAGCATGCTTTGCGGATTTTCCGCGGTTGCATAGGACGAGTGCAATTTATTATTCATGGTTTGATAATTATCAGCAAAGAAACGTGCGTCTAAATTACCCAGGCCGACGTTATCCTTTTTCCTTGCACGTCCAACAGTACGTCGACTCTTGGTGTATTTTGCATTTAGTAATTCGAAGTTCTACCGGCTTACATTCTACTCATTACTGCGTTATGAAAAATTGTCATTTGCATGGATTCAAGCTACCGTTTCATAATTTCGTCATATTTTCCGACGCTCGCCAATTTTTACTTTTATACAGAGTGAGTCTTTGAATTGTACATTGACACAACACGTTCAACTGTGAAACACGTAAATTTAGAGCTCCGTTGTTAACTCCAAAATTCCTGGTTTGCAGTGAATATTCTCTGGTGAAATTTGTGTGGGTGTTTACGCAAGGTATTTATATTTTATCGAGGCATTTTTGTCGACATTTGATTGCTGGAAAAGTCTCTAACAGTTCACGGCAATACCTAATTTTTGAATCGAAAATATCAAGAATCGATATCTCATTGTCAACATCTGTAGCAGTGTCACAAATAATCGTATGTGCAAGCCGATTATCTCTGTTGTCGAGTGAACTAAAGGATACCATACTCTTTCGGATTTCTGAGTTGAAACTTTCTGAATCGTAACAATGCCCATTTGCACTACATGCTCGAAAAATCTATCCTCTAAGGATAAGGTCATCTGTGCCAACTGCTCCAGTCCTTTCCATGGGTCATGCGTTAATCTCTCCCCGCAAGACATCAAATTCATCGGAGATTCCAGTGGAAAGTTCACCTGCCAAACGTGCATCAACAATGTGAGGCTTCTAAGGAGTAACTCTGGTGGCAACACCCCAATAGTTACGTCGAAATCTACTGGCAGTTCATCACAGCTCGACCAAATTCTAGCCAAACTGAGTATTCTTGATAGTATAGCTAATGATATAGCTGATATTAAGTCAAACCAGACAATGCTTTCTGAGCGACTGGTGGCATGTGTGGAAACATTGAAGGTACAGGGAGACGTATTGAATGAGCATACTAGCACAATAAAGATCTGTCAAGCTGATATTTCAACCCTGCAGGAGGCATATAGTAATGTCAATGAGGATTTATCTACTGTAAAGTCTAAGGTATCGCAACTGGATGAAGTATCTAAAACACTTGAACAAGCATGTCAGTTGGCCCCATCGAATCCTACTGCCTGTCCGGAAGAAGTGGTTCTGCGTGTCAAGAGATCATACAACCTTCTGATTCGCCATGTTCCCGAAGATGGCGATTCCGGTCTTGATGATTCACTGGTGCAGGAGATTGTGAAGAGGGTTGATGCTAGGAGTGCTACCGATATATGTGCTGTTTACCGTGTGGGGTCATCCAAACCCGAACAACCAACGCCAATAAAAATTGAGTTCAGCAACCCAAATTCGGTGACTCGAATTCTTCGCAATAAGAAGACCCTATCAAGCCATCCGAGATGCAAGAAATACATACTTTCAGATGATAAGACTCCTGTACAAACGAGGCAGCTTCAGGACCTTCGCACAGAGCTTGAAAGAAGACGCCGAGCTGGGGAAGCCAATATCACCATAAAATATATTAGAGGTGTTCCTACCATAATATCAAATAATTGTGCCTCAAAAAACTAGCATTACCTCTGAATGTATGGCCAGTATTATATACCAACCTAGCTTCTCTACCTGCCAAGTTCAATGAGCTCCTTCTACTGGTCGAATATCATAAGCCCTCTCTTATACTGATTACGGAAGCATGGCTGCATCCGGAGAAGTCAGATATGGTTGCCCATATACCCGATTACACCATAAAGCGTTGCGATATTCTAACCACTCCGGGATATGCAGGGATTATTCTTCTCGTGTTTGTAATTGGTATATCATACCTAAGTACTTACAATTCCTTCAAAATTTTGTGATAAATACTACCTGTATAGACTTGACACCTGGAGATCGAATAGGACTGCATGAGTTGTTCGGCTGGCTTGTTGTGATTCCGTGATTCTATTGTTTAACTTGTGTATACTTTTCATTTTACTTCACTTATTTCACTTGTTTCTATTTTTTACAGTTGTGTTTTTTTTATTTCTTTTAAGTTAGAGTTTATAGGTTATAAATGTACCTCAACTCTGTAACCTGGTTTAATAATAATAATAATAATAATAATTTTAAGCATAGATTTTTTCATCAATCAGAACACTTTTTTCGATTGCCATTTTACTAGATTCAGCTCCAATGAAATACTACAGGCTGTCAAAATTTACAAAAAAACTTTTCTGTATAGTTTTCTTTAACTATGGCACATATTCCTCAGTAATCACTTTCATCCAACCCCAAAGGGTTTGCTAGTTATAGGCCGACTCATAAAGCGATAAGAAATTAGAATGAAGTATGCAGTCAGAGTTTATCTTAAGTCATTATCACAATCTTCAATCATTTCAGAGAACTTGATATTCCTTTATCATTTCTCCTTGAAGGTACCTTTTTCGAGATATTTAACTTTCATTTCAATGAAATCTTAAATTTTCTTATTCTCCCGAATCCAACCCTGGGCCATGAATGGGGGTTTCTCCTGAATTTGGGTCGTTACTGCAAAAGCAAATTTGAACATAATTATTATGGGTTTGATTCCTCATAATCCCAAATTACCTTCAGGAAGTATTCAAAATCAGATTTCAAAATTGGAGTTTGGGATTTGCCAGGCATGCACGAAGTGACAACGGTGTTTAGTAGAATAGCTTTTTCTGCTATAGAATAATGAAATATTTATTCCTATTCTGTAGTACATACGTGTTCTTTGTCAATATAACCAAACAATTTCCGTAAGCGATTTGTCAGTAATATGACAGTATGACAGTCTGTGCTCTTCTTTTTCTTCTCCTTGGTCGTTGTCTTCTACTCTAACCAGTTCGAAGTATAGCTATCTCTGTTTTTCTAAGCAAAGTAACACATTTGACGTCCTTTTCTCTCCGCGAAATCTGAATTCGACGTTGCCATATCTTGCACTCAAGACAAATGCCTTAAAATGCAAGTCCCCATTTTTATTTTTCAGTTTTAGGTGATCAAACATTTTTTCGAAATATAATATTAAAATTATATGTTTGAAATGTGATGTAAAGGTTTTCCATGAAAATTAATGCATTTTCCTTTAAAGGAAAAACCCCCATTGAGCTTTACTTCTGTTTATTCGGACCACAGAACATACAAATTATTCATCTTTTTCGTGACTAGACCACAGACATAGATGCTATGTCTTCATGTTTATTGACCTGACTCTGCATAGAATTCATAAGGTTCAATCAGTGTGTACTTTCTGAATTGGGATATTTCATATAATACTTTCATAAATTCGATGAAACTCACTGCAAAAAGTACAAAATCATAGGATTTAATTAAGAAAATGAGTTTTCACGATCATGATCCTTTGAATTTCACGCAATGAACGAGTATTGGTAATACTACTCTACAGATCACCGAAAGAGATATCTATGTTGAACTTCCAAACAGAAGTGTATTAGCACATTGAGAAATATCTAAATCCTTCTAACTCTTCACCTCGTCCGAACCTGGAAAAATTGGAAATGAAAACAGCCTTTTATTCGGTAAGAGGAATCTATCGTTGAAATTAATTCAAAACTCAAAGACTCACTCAGTAAATCGAAGTGGAAGTATTTTTAAATTCAGTGGAATGTGAGATTTAATGACGTCACTTTAACAGTTTTGGCTAATCAATAAATCAGTGAGAAGAATATGGCGCATCTCTCAGTTTTTCCATAAATCTTCTACTTAATTTTTTTATTGGAAATTATCTTCCGAAAATCGTTCATGGCTGAAAAAAATAAATTTAAAGATTTGGACAATGTCAGTTGTCACGAAATTCAGCATGGGGTTCAAGCTATCATTATTCCATTAGCATGGCCCCTGCGCAAGGATGACAAGCAAAATCGTGAAGCGTTCCACATTATTTATGCAGATGACACAACACTAATATCACATGCAAAAAAACTAAATAAGTGTGTAAAGAATCTACAAGATCTGCTAGACTATGTCCAAAATTGGTTCAAAAAATGGAGAATGAAAATTAATGCAGACCAATCCCAATTTACAATATTTGACCATAGAAACTCTCCTGCGTCTTCTACCCTAGCACTTGATGGGCAGAGTATCCAGCCTTTACCTGCAATTAAATACTTGGGAGTATAGTAGTTCAGTAATAAGCTGCGTTTCAACCATCAAGAAAAGAACCATCTCCAGAGCCAAGTATTTTAGCAAATTAGTCTATCCTAAGCAAGGTATCAACATCAACACTGCCGCAAAAAATCTATAAAACCATTTGCTGGCCATTGTTAGAGTATGCGCATCCAATATATACCAACTGTAAAAAACCTGCAAAAAAAAATTGGCCGTTACAACAGCACTCAGAAAAATCACAAGAATGAGACACCCTTATAACATACTCTACAATCCACCAAATGATCTTCTTTACTCGAGCACCAACATTGAGCCAATAAGAACAAGGCTGAACACCCTTCAGTCTAGATTTGTGGAAGGGCTGAAAAATCAAGATGACATACTATCTTTCTATCAAGATGATAACAACCACACCTCCTCAAGAAAACATCCACGGCAGACATTAATAAATATATTTAGAATGTAATGTAAAATTCAATTCTGATTGTTTTTTTGTTTAATACAAATTGTATATGAAAAACTTGGCTGAAGAACCCAACGTCGGCCATTTGCTATGCAATAAATGACTGTTATTATTATTATTATTATTCTATCAAGTACCCACCAGATTTGAATTCGATCCAATCATGGATTTTGGCTAGTTTTTTACTTTCTAGATGAACGATTCTAACGGAACTGAAAAAATGACAACGAAGTTTGATTCTGATCCAATCAGTCCATCTTGAGATATAGAGAAGAAACCTCTAATCTTCGAATATCCACCAAAAACGACATACTTCGTTTCCAATATCTCCTTAGTGAATAGCCGATCAAAATGAGATTTTGAGCAATTCTGAATATGGTGCCAAATTCAGTTGAGATCTGATTCTCAGTCGCAGAGAAATATAATATGGTATTTTTTCAACTGATAATTTTTGAAACATTTTTCAGACGATCCGAACCACAGGAAATGTTGTATTGAATTGAAAGTTATTATTCTCCAACTCATTGCGAAGATTCTTCCTGGTGGCATTAGTACTTCCTGATTATAGAGGAACTAACCTCAAAATTTCAAATTGAAATGAATTCGGTTCGACTAATTTGGCAGATGAACGCTGTGTACCGAGATATTTAGGCTCCAACAAGCTAGATCTGAAAATTTACAAACTGCTGATTTTTAGGGTGCACACGATCAACCAGACGTCCCAACAGAATTAACTCTGAAACCAGAAAATTACGTATATTTGGGCAAAACGATAAGGCGCTATTCCCCAGAACAAACGCATAAAGAGTTCTCCCCTCAAACTCAAATAGCTGATTCTCCTGAATACATTAAAAATTTATTTTAATATTCTCCATGTCTACAACTGAAAGTATCATTAGATACTGTTATTTCGTAAGCATCTAATTCAGCCCAAAATGTGTGAACCGCGTTCGACAAACGTTAAGGGTCAATTTTTCATAATTACTTTCTAATGAAAGATGAGTGCATCCACATGTAACCAGAGCGAGTATCGCCGTATAAAACCTCATCAACACACATGGAAATTTTCCGCACAACATCAGTATGAAAATTACTCTAACTATTCAGATTGTTTCAACACAGAATTTGATGCGCGTTGGTTAGTTGCTAAATGAGCCGTCGTATGAATTCGTGGCTAACACATCTATTACCATTAACACTTCATTTGTGTTAACTACAACTGGGAAAATATGAGTTAGGAGGTATAATATATTCGACGCCAGTGCAGGCCGTGATAATGCATCTGAAAATGGTTGAGTGAGTGTACATCGACGATGAAGGTACCCTTTGATTATTGATGGATTGATAGGCATTCAATCAAGAATGTAAAGGTAGCTTTATCGTCGATATACACTCAATCAAACATTTTCAGCTGCAGAACCTCTATAATATTTATACAGGGTGTTCTCGAATTGGAAGTACAAAAGAAGGGGGAAGATTCCTTGCGTAATATTAAGGAAAAAAATTGCATAAAAATGTGACCGGGAAATTTGGCATAGATACTATATTTCAGAGTTCACACAATGTCACCTGACAATTTGGAATGCAAATTTACAGGGTGAAATTTCTTCACTTTTTAACACGGAAAAATCGAGATCTTGATAAACGCCCGAACCCATCAATTTTGTTCTATAAGGGTACATTTTCTTACATAAAATTCGTCATCCTATCTTTACTTCTTAAATTTGAAAAGGTTAGATGGGCCTAACGGCCAACCGTTAACACAATAACTTCCCAAAGAAGCAACCTTGAACCTCGATATTTGTAGAGTAGGTTTGGACCTTAATTACGAAGGCCGAATTCGTGAATGTGTTAAATATATATACCCATTAAAAATTTTATTTCCCAAATATTTCCGAAAATACAGATTAGATCGAATTGAAATCCAGTACTTTGTCTAAAAATGCCAGTTCGAATGTTCATGCGAAAATTCATGAAGATATTATGATCAGATAACAGCATGTTGAATATTAAAAAAAAATTGAATTTTTTTTTATATTGTCCATCAGCATGTCCAAGGTAGCTTGCAAGTTCTATTATTATTTAGAATTTTTTTTCGTGTTATTCCGAAAAAAATGAAGATGCTTTGGAAAAACCACGAAATTTAACATATTTTTTCACAATATTTCCAAAAATTCTGATCGTATCGAACTGAAATTTTGTATACTGATGTGAAATATGAAGCTCAAGGTACTCACAATTTTTTCTGAATGTGATGAATAGTTTCGGAGAAAAAAAAGGTCGATAGATTCTTCCGTACGCCCGTAATCGTGCGTACGGTCGGCCGGCCAGACAGATTCGTTTTTGACACCGGATTCATCATCAGTTAGTCCAACCTAGTCGTTTGAGACTATCTTTGACCCAAAATTCGATAACTACAGACATTTGAACGAAACGATAGCACGCTGTTTCCCAAGAACATGCGCGCAAGAATAATGTTTCTAATTACATTTCCAGCTCAAGTAAGCACAGCAACGTGTAAAGACGACATCATCTAGCAAGAAATGTATTTATTCGAAGAATTTGGTAAAGCTGTTACTGTATCAATGTATTAAGTATTTTGGATTTAGTTCCTAGATAATGCAAAAGTGAATATTTCAGTCCAAAATATCCAAATGAATGCAAAATCATGAGCCAAATAACTTTTTACCATAGTATACAATTCCTTTCAGGTTATTGTTGGTCCTCCAGTCTCTCTCAACTGTCAAAACTGCACGTCACCTGTTATATGAGGTTAACCTCGAATCGATTGCGATAACGGAAGGAGCATAGAAGTTTGTCATCCTGAAATTGCGCAAAATCATAGAACAGATTGAATAACACCGACTACGTTTGTTCGTTGTACCTGCATGAACTGCACTTAACACTAACTCTACGGACTTCCAATTGTCAGTGCTGCTGAGCAAAGTAACATGTGACGAAATGAGTGTAGTTTTTGTAGCTTAATCTGATCTATGATTCTCACAGAATACAAATATATGATACATGATTTTATCCAAATCCAAGATGACAGAATTCTATGCTTCTTTTGTTTTCGCTACCATTTCGAGGTGATGTCGATTTGTCTAAAGTCATCACGGAAAAAAACATTTGAAATAACGGTATGATTCGTCTAAAAATAACCACAAACACGTCCAATCAGGAACTTGAGACTACAAGAGATGTCTATGATCAGGAATTATATTTACGTACAACCATCATATAAGATAACCTTACTCTATGCGCTGCACACCTAATCTGTGACTGACTACACTTACTCCCAATATTTTCGCAACAGAGTGCGAGTTCACAACAAAACACACCGAACAGTATCAGTGGAGTTGGTGTAGGTAGTGTAGTTAATGGAGATACAACGAACAAACCTATTGTGTTAGCTTTGACTACACCCAACCACAATCATCTGCACTGAGAAGTGAAAGTCAGTAGAGATAGTTCACAATAACAATTTCATGCGGGTATAACGAACAAACAAACCATAACCTCGCCCTAGGTTCAATGTATTAATTCCAAAATATTCGGCGGTAAGTTTGAAATTAGATATAGAAATGCGCCTTGAATATAAAACACAGTCAAAAATAAAAAAAAATATATGAGTACCAACTGATGACTTCAGAAGAAAACGACGATTACTTTTCCCACGGAAGTTATATCTTTGTACCACAAACTATTTCCCATTTTCCTCAACAAGTTCAAATTGCTGCAATAATAGCAATTCTCCGTAAATCAGTAGTTCAGGAACTAAAGCTGCTTATTGTGGTTCACAAGGGTCTGCTCTCGAGTTCTGCAATCAGATTCTATTATTCATGAGTTTTTTTTGGTACCAACTCATAAACTAGAACGAACTGTTGGCCAATTGTGAAATTCTAATTGGCTCGAGAAGTTCATGGTAATTTTCGGGATTTGCCTCATGGCGAATTATAAACAAGTTCGAATATTATTTCGACAAATGAACGGGAATGTTTTAGGTTGGAAACTTAATAAATATTTATGAAGGAATTTAGTCTTGCTTGACCTGAGATTCGAAGCCAATATTGGATAGATATCAAGAAATGAACGGAAATGTAACTGACGTATTATATTAAGGTGTCATTCACTTCATGGCTTGTCTTCTGCGTTAACGGATGATTTGAAGAGGCATAGGATAGACCTTGAACTCAGCGAATTTCGTTGAAGTTCTCCAGAAAAATTCTACTTCATTTTTTTTCCCAATAAATAATTTCGCACTATAAATAATAAGGTCCCATCAGCAATTAAGATCTCATGACCAAATAATTCCATCTGACCTAAGGGCCTTCTATCAGTCCGCTCGATGCCATGATTACTTGCGAACACAACTGATTTCTTTTATGGTTTAAATCAGCCACATTGTATAGGAATTACGTGTGGATCGCACCGTCAAGAAATTTTAAGAAAATAAATTTTTTAGATTTTTTCAAAGATGTCTGAAGCTTTTGAAGGTTTGCGAGGTAGCTTCAACCTCTTTGGGAAAGTGTCACGTTTCGTCCCGGCTTAGTTTGGGGGAACTCGTTAGGGCATGTACCAAACTAAGCCGTTTACATGCCCACGTAAGCGGACACCCATTGTGTGGATCACAAGGGAGTGCACCAGACCGTTGGGGATGAGTGTACTTCCGAGATCTTGAGAGGATCTACCAGGGACAGCGTGCGTGCTAGCGCCCCCTGTACGTTGACCGATGATGTGGCCAAGCGTTACAGGCAGGTAACGTAGGGTACTTAAGACGCAAGGGTTGGTACTGCGCGCGCGACTTAAGTAAGAGCTGAGAGAGGGTGCTCGCTACAATGTCAGTGTGTCAATGTGACCCCAAGGCCCATATTTTTTTTAGAACAGTTCCACGGGCAAACGCTTGCCGTATGCCCGTACACATAGTGGATACTCTGTACTTTCCATATTGGTACTACTTCACGCTGCTTGGCATGCTTGCTTAAGTCTACGAACGACCTACCTTGAGGCGTGCGAAGGTGCATAGAAGATAAGGTGAATTCCACGATGAGCGATAATTGAACAGAACATCCACTGTCATATTTAGGACATCATATCGCACGCTTCATTTTCCCTATTCAAAATCCTGGTGTTGGCGTTGCCGCACAGAGGGATGAAAAAATATCCTGATGTATTTTTTAAATCAATATAGACAGGGCTGAGCCATTTTCAAAGAAGACCACTATTTGCTTTTCAATGTGACACCCTGTATTTACTGCTCATCTCTTCAGGCCGAAACTCCTTCCATGGGTGTCTATAATTTTGTTCCACCAAAAACTGTGCAATCAGTTTTTCGAATGTCTGCAGTTTAAAATTGTAAGCCAGAAATAGTGACACATGCCGTTCATTCCTTATCATGATAACTCTTCAATGAAACGTACCTAGCGATTGAATTTTTTCATCCACATATCAGTCAATCGAAACAAAACAACAAAATCATGCGAGATCTGCTCTTGGATTAGAGGAGACTTCTATTGATTTGAAGAAGCTCAAACAAGCTTGAAAATTAAACGACAATATTCCATTTGAATTCTTGCAATCTTCGTATTAATATTCAATTTGTCCCCCAATGAATGCCCACAGAACGGAAACAAAGTATCGAATTGATTCGGTGACAGCATAGACACAATCGTATCCTGGTCTCGAATCCACAACACATTGATAGCCTTCTTCATTCGCAGACAATTGGGAGAAATCGAGGGGTGAATACAGATTTGAAATATTGTCGTATCTGAATTCTCATCACGAACCAGATGCGCCCTAATAACAATGTGAACTTTCAACCCGTTTCGACTATTTCCTCTTTACTTTATGTAGTCTGTAATGATACCAAACCATCAGAATGAACCAGATGAGTCGAATTCGCGAGGGTGCAACATTGAATTGGGTATGAATTAGGTGTTTTGATTTGCATGAGGAATACAGAAAAGCCTACAGAATTTTTGGTTTGCCAGTAGGTGACTCCTTCAAATCTACAAAAATAATAGAGAAAGAGAAACGCTGTTTCTGTTTTGAAATGAATGATTGAATTAAGGATTGGACAGTAGAAATTTATCGATTTTTATCGAAATTCTCTATCTTCTTATAGGTAGGATTGACACATCGAATGCATTATTTTCAAAGCAAGGTTTCTTTAACATATGAATAACTTTTTATGTCCTTGATATGCATCGACCAGGTAGTTTATTCTTCAGTTGTAGGAGCAGATAGAAACTCTTGAGTTCTTGAAATTATGATTTTTCAAGACTATTGATACGAACTGACATAAACAGCAAATAAAATAGCTGTCGACAAATATATCACTTCAATCCGAGCTGATCATCCAACCAACCAAAGTCCTTATACAGAAGAAGCGATTCACTGCACTGGAGTTTCACGGTCACTACCGATCATGAGACCGACGTCATGCACATCAGTCAAGGTATTCTGCACTCGAGGGTTGGGATTCGTAGGGTGCTCCTAGGATGGGGCTATATGTTGTAAATACTACAGAATGTCATCGAAGAGGTATTGAGTATCTAGAATACTCTCTTCAGTTCCAAGACTACTCGGTCTGATGATCAGTAATAAACTTGATACTGCAGTAACCGAACTCCTTGGAAATCACTTCTTCGGTGTAGAGGCTTGGGTTGATTGAATTACGACTCAGATAAAGCTGGAATGTTTGTTGAGTAAATGTCAGATATTGGTCCTTGTTACGCGCTTGTTCTAGGGAACAGCGCGTCATCATTTCGTCACGATATCTGTAATTGTCGAATTTTGTGCCGAAAGTGGTCTCAACTGATTGGGTTGAACTCCCTGGGAAAGAATCCGTGGTTAAATTCAATTCTGTCCGTCCGTTCGACCGTCCGGCCATCCACCCGTCCGTATGTGCTCATACTTCCGAAGGAAAAGACACAGCGACTTGAAATTATAATATTAGGTTTTTAGTACAAATATCTCGGCAAAGTTCGTTAATGGGTGGAATCGGTTGCATAGTTTCGGAGTTAGGCACATTTGAAATTTTGAGGTTAATTCCTTGATATCTCATGAAGTATCGACTTGATCTAATTGAAACTCCGTGGACAGTTTCAGAATACCAGCGCGCAGCTCAGAGCGGAATTTCGTGCGGATCCAGTATTCAGTAATTTAAAATAAAATTTGATGAAGATTTTTTTTTCTCTAGAAATATTGATTAGATTTTAATGGAATTTGGCACAAACCTTAGAGTCAGTAATTCACAACAATGTTTCATATTTCAATTCGATCCGATATTTACCTTCGGAGATATGAAAAAATGTGTCGAATTTCATTTATTTGGTATTTTAACGTTATTTCCGCCATATCTCAAAAAGTACAGATGCAATCAGATCAAATTTCTTTAATAGGTGTAGATTTCCAACACTCAACTAGGTGGAGAATTTCGTGTCGATCTAATTGTTAGAATTTGAACAAGCGCGTAAAAGCTACTGACCTCACGTCAGTGCTTTTCTAGATTTTGTTTATGTTAGTTTATTATGTTTGGAGCTCTGTCATCTCCATAAACTAATTCCATATATAATATGCTCGAATGAAAATTTTTACATCTCCAAATTTCCATGAATAACAGTCATTGTTTGATTCTAGAAATGTTTCCCTCTTCAATATATCAATTCTAGGTAAATCAACATTCGCATTGGGGAATTATTTCAGGTTTGAATTTCTTTATTTTGGCAACAAAATATAAAAAAGTTTGTCAGAAAGAATATTTCACTGAAAACAGTCGGTTATGAATTTACTTTTCATGGCAGATGAATGTATTGGTGGACCCTATTTCATCGAAATATAACTGTTTCCGCTCATTTCATCTTTCAATCAGATTTTTCTACATAAATGAACAGTCTGCTATTTTTGAATTCGAAATCGGATTTGTCAACGGCACTCATCTAGTAGATATCTATCATGTTGTATATAATCAGTTTATATGAGTAGCACCATTGAGTTTGAAAATTCTGAAATTTTTGAAAACTCAATGGTATACCACATAACATCAAGATATTCATAGTCACTTCATATGAGTACTTTAAAATAATTTGGATCTTCCTGTTTCCAACTGTTTTTTCTCACTCATGGTGAAAAAGGAAAACTCACATTAGGATTCAGAATAAAAAAATCCCAATGATTGCAGGCAATTTTAAGATCGTTAGCAATTTGCAGAGTTAATAACTCGGATAGTTTATTTATCCTGAATGTTCATAATTTCTGTTGAATTTATTTTTCTACTCTTATGCAAACACTCTATTCACTGAGCGGAAATTACCATCGGGAAAATATTAATGGGAAATACCTGAAATGGAATCAATTTGAATAGTCGTTCGAAAATTCAATCAACTTTTTGAATTTGACATCAAAAAATTTCACTCCTGATTATTTTCACTCTACAGTATGTGGCAACTACATCTCATCTTGATAATTCGGTCTCTTCATTGTGTCATCATCAGGATGGAGCAATGATTGTTCGAATTTGAGACAAAACGCTCAGAGGAAATTTACAAAAATGCCAAATACTTGACCTTTTTTGAAAGTGCATCCGAAAAACAAATAAAAGCCTAGAATAAACACGATAGCAAGATTTGCAATGAAATCTTTCTCGGATATATCCAATCACAGCAATTTTATAGAATACCTTCCAGCGAATCCCACGCGTGAAAAAAAGAACTTCCATGTGCCATGATGATTATTTTTCCACGATATTAATGAAATTGTTCATTGTTCAGTTATTTTCTCCTAATCTTCAGAAGGATCGAATTGAAGAATTACTAACAGAAAAAGTCATTTTTACCGCAGTTCTTAAGAAGACCATAAAACTACCTTGAAAATATGATATGGTTCTCCCCTCTTTCCATTTCAGATGTTAGAGGCAGCTTTCATCGTGCTCACAGGGTTGATACAAAAATAAAACCGTACGAAAGGTCCCTAAACGAACCAAAAAGTATCCCTCTGGTTGCATATTTTCAGATATTGCATGGGTGCCGAGATATTAAGAGCAAACAATACCCGAAATAAAACAAGGTGACTTTTGGGACGCCAGAGTTCGTTTTTTTCAAAATAAGTTTTGGGTGCAAATGGTTGGGAAAAATTATGCGCAATGTTGACACTTTTTATATTCAAGAATTTTCGGGAAAATAAAATTGAAATGCAGTGAAAAATGGAGAAAATAACCAACACTGCGCATTCTCATTAAAGAATCAGGTACATCCCCAAAAAAAATTTTCAAAAAATAATCACTAAAGTCTGCAGAACGACACCCCGTTTTCTCCCAATTTTCACTCATTTCCAGTATTTCTGGCGGTTATTGGCAACGCTAAATTAGGCAGAGCTAGAAGGTATATTGACTTAGAGATATTAACTAGGTTTAATAAAACTTGCATGAGGCTGTATTGCCGAGTCGTAATTTACCAACACGTGTATTGTAACTTTTCAAATTGACTCACGTTATCACTATATGGTTCTACGCAACCCTATAATAATAATGATATAATAATGAAATAATAATAATATTGAAGTTCTATTTAATCGATTCGATTGAGAGATACGATCAGAAGATCGAGAGTCAATGGACACACCGAAAATAAGAAATTAATCCAGTGGAAAGTTGAAGTTCAACTTTGACGACTGTAAAAATTGCTCTCTGATGAAATTTGGACGGAATGGCAGAGGTTCTCTTTCGTGTTAGGTATTCTACGTTGGGAGCCAACTTTTTCTAGCCCATGCCATAAATTTATCACCGTTTTTACTCTCATCTAAATGATATTGATAATAATATATTCCACATCAAGATCAGTCTCATTCACGGTCATTGATAATGAATCTACGCACACACTTTTTGCGCCATCATTCATTGCCCAAATATCAAAACTTCCGAGTAAGGCGCTCGTAAGAAAAACCTAGAAAAGCACTGACGTGAGGTCAGTAGCTTTTACGCGCTCGTTCCGTTGCCAAAGCGGTCATCTATACACGAATTGATCCCGCCAAACGCAGATTTCTTTCATATGGCCCTCACGAAATTACGCATGAACGTCAAGCTGTAATTTTCGACCTAGTACTAGATTACAATTCGATCCAAAATTCTGAATGGCTATAACTATTTAAGGAATGATTGGCGAATGCTCACGACCTTCCTAAGTAAACTGAAAACCTACTCTACAAATATATTCTCTGAGTCGATTAGTCCTAAAGTTAATGTGTTTACAGTCGGCGTAACCACTGATAGTGAACAAAATAACTTCCAGAGGAATCTACTTAGTAGCTTGATAATTTGAGAGTAATTTTGGACTGTAATTACGAAAGTCAAATTGTGGAATTTGTGAAAAATTTGATTTTACCAATATTTCAAAATATATAGATCGAATCGAATTAAAATCCAGCCCTTCAAGAAAAATGAGAACTTGAAATTGCAAGCGGATCTCGCGAGGAATATATATTTAGTAAATCTCCAACTATCACATATATACTTGAAAACAAAATTTAGAATTTCTTTATTAATTTAATTGAATGATCTCAAAAAATTTCGCACAAATTTGCTCATCCACATTTTCGAAATACTAATCGGAGTTCATCATGACCAGATAAGTATAAGATCAAAAAAATATCTATATTAAGAATTTAAGAATTCTCGAAAGACAGGTTATAGTTTTCGGCCTGTACCATCCCCACGAAATTTCGAATAGCCACGAAATTTGACATCATTCATTTCCAATATCTTCTGAGATCAACACAAGAACTTTCGCATTCAGTTGCGCGTTGATATTTTCCAATTTATCACGAAGTTTCTGATAGCATCAGTACTTCTTGAGATATCAAGGAAATAACATCAAAATTTCAAACGAAACGAAATTTGATTTCTAAATTAAATATCAGATGAAACTGAAATTCGGATACCGTTGTAATATTCACTCAAAGGTATGTCAAATTTCATAAGAATCTGCGATCAATAATCTGTGACAATAAAAAGTTTTCAAAATAATTTGGAAAATTTTTAGATGCATGTCTTTTCGAATTTGGGAACTGCTTAACCCCAAGGAAATTTTGCATTCAGTTTCGTGTTGATATTCGCCAAATAATAATAATAATAATAAAATAAATTTAATTAATTCTCTTGAAGTACATCGATATCCACAATTAAAATAGACCATATATTAGGCACAGAATGAAAGTTCAGAGCATTAGGCCTAGGCAAAGCCTGTCTTGCCATGCTCTATCCGAACATATCTGCGAATTTGTACAATACACTTTGAGAGCGAGTAAAAAATTGTTCGAAAAAGGCTATCTTCCTCCAAAAATGACCACAAAAAAAACCAACAACGACAAAAAAATATACATACACAATCTTGCCGCCATCCCAGCACACAAGGCAGGTAGACTATAGTTACAAAGGTTCAATCTGATCGCATCAGTACTTCTTCAGATATCGGAAAACTGCAGTTTCCCGTCATTAATGTTATAACATTGTGAATTGGTCATTGTGAAACATAAATACATAGAGAGTAGGTTGAATAGGATTTTTCAGATATAGAAAGCTATTGTAGTGTATATTTTATATTTGACCGTTTTCTCAGAATTCTATTTGTCATTGAAATAAATAGAAAAGTATATGCAGTCCCCTAGAGAAGGCAAACGGCCTGGATGCATACTCAGTTTGTTTTCTATAATTCGTTCAATGATGAAATCACTATGATCAGAGTAATATTATTATTATTATTAGTTATTCAATAACTTTCAACTTACAGTAGGTACTATTCGATATAGTTCTGAAAAGTTTTTTCCGTCCATGTTTCTTCCATTCCATACATATGTTTCGTTTCATTCTGTTATTAGTTTCTGGGAATAAAAGAGCCAACCATTCTAAAAGCTCAATTTTCAATCAATTTTTTATCAGGTTTCAAAAGACAAAATTCAATGTTAAACACTGCAATTTTCCTTTTTTTCAATGTGTATCGTTCAAGATTGAATAGCACTTAATCAGATCCATTATTACGAAATTTCACTCTTAAGAAAACTAAAAAATCAAAATAATATACATTATTCGTCCTTGGCTATTGTAAGCAACAAAGCTGATGTAACAAACATTGACATTTTGAACCACAGATAACAGAGATTATCTGTTATCTGTTTATTGAACTTTAGAGATTTATAAGTCAATGGATAGAGAATTCAACACATCAATAAAGATATCTGCTCAGCTTAGCGTAGATATATACCTACAGTGACTCTATGTATAGAGTATGTATAGAGTATACAGAGACTATAAAATGTATAGAGTCACTGTACAATTACCTAGTGCCGTAGTCTACGCCATCTTCTAACGAGCCGACAGAATGATGCTTGCTGAAATGAAGATTTTATATTTCTTATAATTGAAGAATAAAAATCTGATCGGGCTGAAATGAAGTATTCGGTTATGGAATGGCTACTTGGGAATATTGGTGCAATTTAAATGAAATATGAAAATTTTTGAAGAAATTAAAAAAAAAATTTATGGGCAATTATTCTTATTGATACTGTTCATCTTATAACAAAAATTCATTTTGATCAGATGAATATTTTTCGAATTATTGAAAAAATCAAAATTTCAAATGGCCAAAACACAGAAACAATTCGGAAGATTTGGCCCATTGACGAACTAAACCGAGATATTCAGAATCCTAACCTAACCTGAGAATTTGAAGACTCTGGGTCCTTTCCTTCGAAAGTTGTGAAATTTGACCACGCATTCTTCATCAGTGAGTGCAATCTCTCTAAACCAACCGCGCAAAACTGCACGAGAGGTAACATATCGAAAGAAATAAGAAATAACTCAAAGGCTTTGAAGAGAGGTCAGAAGTTTCCACACGCTTGTTCAAATTCCTTGCCTAAGTGGCTACCTGTTCACGCATTGATTTTTTCAAAAACAGCTTGACTTCCTGATATGAAATATTTTGCAATCTTCTTTCAATATGGCCCTTAAAAAATTCTGCATGAACCCTAGGATATCATTTTTCGATTAAGTACCAGATTTCAATTCTATTCGATTTGTGTATTTGAAAGTATTGGAAAAATGAAATTTGATTAGGTACCTTTGTCAAAGGAATTATTAAGCTAATTTGACCCATTCACAAATTCGACCGTAATCAACAAACCTACTCAACAAATGTCGAGACTAAAGGTTGTTTCTTGAGTGAGTCATTGTGTTTACAGCTGATCGTGACACAATAACTTCATGAAAAAACTACTTAGAGACTACGGAAGCCAAATGAGCGAATTGGTAAAATCGGCCAATGACTCTGCAGATACGTACACAATCAAAAGTTCCCAATATTTCAGAAAAAAATAAAAAGTGTGAGGCCTCAGTGTCATTCAGAATTTCGTGGTAACCATACGATAAGCAGATCGCCAATTAGGGAAAATTTAGTAAATAAATTTTGAACTTGATCTTGGGAAACAATCATGACGTAATTTTGCATTTACTTAGACATCAGCATTTTTCAAGTTGTTACGAAGTTTTATTATGATCAGATCAGGTTGTAGATATTTCAGAAATAAAGAAATCAGATTTCCATGAACTTCTGCAATATTTTGTGCATTGTTATTCTCCAACTAATAGCAAAGTTTCAATCGGATCTCACTAGTACTTCTTTGGACATCGAGAAACTGACTTCAAATTTTCAAATTAGGATAACTTCGAAACCATTAGGCTAATTTCGACCAGTAGCGAATATAAAACAAAGATATTCAGGTTTCAAATCAGGCCTTCAAATTTCAAGACCATGGGTTGTTGTTTCGAAAGTTAAAGCTGGACGTCATTTAAGTCCATTTAAGGCTTGAAATTCGAGGAAATTGGATATTTTGCAGAAAAATTCTCCAGAACGATAGCGTTAAATCAAAGTTTGCAAGAATTCACGCATGAAGACACCTTTATTGACAGCAGTCCCAATCCTTTTAACATCGGACATCGAAGTCATTCCGGTCACCAGAATACTGTTATAATAATAATAATAATAATTTAATGCTATGAAGAATTTCGCTTTATATTCCTTGAAAACCGAACTGGAATAATTAATTAAATTCTCAGTCCGAATACCTGGAACTTATCGACTGAAAAAAAATCAGGGTCTTCATGCTTTATCACTTGACTTGCTAGTCATCTTCAGTTAAAGCAAAATTAGCATTAAAAGCGGATAATTAATTCTGAGATATTAAGGCGACTTGTTGAGTGAACCAAGATCTCGATTGCAAATCATTCCAGCAGTTTGCAGTTTGTTGCTCTTGGTGATCATTCCTCAGAATGATATGAATGGAAAGAATTCTTAAAAATAATTGGGAACTATTTATCAGTTGCTTCTGATGTATAAATAAGAATAATATCCCTCCTGCTCCCGATTATTACTTTTGATTGATTATTTCCAAACAATTTCCAAATATTCGTTCATTCACGAAACATCGATTTTTCCTGCTTTTCATTGGAACTTTAATGCATTTTTTCAATTATTTTCAGAAAAAAATATTCTTGTAGGTTAATTATAACCTTGATTTAAACTGAGATTCGAACTACGGAAACAGTGCACAGTAAGGCACTAAAACGTCAATTTTAACGATGAATAATTTGCTTGAGGAGTGAAAGGACTGATATCAAAAAATGAATTCTTTAAATAATGCCGACTAGATTCAACTATTCTAAAGTCTTCTCCAGGGCTCTCGAAGACGAATAGGTGCTCATAACATAAATTTTCCGCTTGTTACAAATATATAAAATCAAATACACAAAAAATCATCGTAAATGGGTTAATTTGTGATTTTGAGGATAATTCCTCGACATCTCATGAAGAACTGAATCCATCAGATCGAAACTTTGTGGACAGTTGTGGAATACCAATGCGCAACTTACTGCGGAAGTTCGTGTGGACTCTTAAAATTCTGAAAAAAATGTTTTTTTCGAAAATCTTCCAAATTTTCGATGAAAAAATTTTTTTCGCCGAAAACATTTGGCACAAACCCTAAAGTCAGTATTTCAGGGGTGAGTTTCATGTTTCATACAAATTTATTCGAACCAACCGTGTAAAAAAGTTCACCCACGAACCAAAGCCATTTATTTTCTTTCCTGATTTTTCATAGGGGCTGAGATATCAAGGGGGAAAACTTTTAAATTTGACCTACTGTATATGGAAAAGGAACTTACTGAAAAATTGACACGTAATGATTGTATGAATTCATAATTTCGAAATATTACTGAGTTTGTATATGTATAATATTTTCGGAATAGGTGAATTCAAATTTTAACTGAGTCCTATCATATTCAAAATAAATGAGAAATACAGTGTTATCATTGCAAAAATATCCACTTGCGTTCAAGTAATGAAGTATCTCCTGAAAAAGACTATTTTTGGTAATTTTGAAGAACTTAAAATGATGGTTGATTGGCGTTGTGAATTGCAAATTATTCGATGTTGGATTTGATTTATCTCAATTGTCTCTTTGATTCAAAATTTCAGTAATAAGTCGGCTCTTTCTGGAAAACTGAAGCAGAATATTCAAGCAGAGAAAAAAATCGAAGGCAAATTTCAGGAAAAATGTTAATTGCTTTTATATACGTATTGATTCAGGTAGCCCCGAAGAAAAAAACGAAATCCTTCGAAGGCAAATTTCGGAAAAAATAATTATAGCTCTCTTATACATAGCAGGTGCTAAAAAGTTCGAATGTCAAATTGGATCTGTTTGTTTTCATTGATTTGGCACGAATACACCGTTGCAAGTTGTTCAGTAAATTCGAAATATTCCTTCATTATTTTATCTGTGAATAGTTCCAATTCTACCAACATCGAAAGGATTTTATCGTATTGTCGATTATTATACGAGGTTATTATTATTGAGAACAAAGAAACTGTTTCTTATCAATTAGAAAATTGAATAGTGTTCAGGTGATTATAACACAAACGTTAATAATTTTTAATCGCAGAAAAATGTGTAATCAAGCATAATCTACTGGAGTCATGCAGGCAAATTGAATACCACGTGGGATTTACGGTAAATTGATGAAGAAGAACGCTATATAAAGCTCAGAGATCGGGTTCAATGTCTAGTTTAATATAGGGCTCAAGCGGTCATGAATAAAGTGTTCAGGTTTAGCATTTTGGCAGCTGTCGTTTGCACGGCAACGGCTTACGATTTCGAAAATTCTGTTTTCAGTGAGTATATTTATTCAATTTAATTGGCTTATACAGGGTGAGTCTGAATTTTACATTAATTTTAACCCTCGATTCCTCTCATCAAATGAAACACTTTTTTCATTTACCATTTTTCTAGATTCGAACCCGGTGAGAAGATACTGGCTGTTGAAATTGCCGAAAAAAAATCAGTCTTTTTTTGTAACTTCAACATGCTTTCACTGAGTTGAATGAATTTTGCTGTGAAGTTTCCTATAACTATGACACTTATTCTACAGTTATCAATTTCATCTTACTTCGAACGATTCATGAAACAATAAGAAATTAGCATGAAGAATGCTTATTTTTTATAGAATTTTTTGTTATATTACCTAATTATTTCTTCTCAAATTAACCGTTTCCGAGATATTCAACGTTGAATGTTATGAAATCTGATTAAAATCAGAGAAATTCTCCTATTTTCGGGGATCCTTTCCTGAGCTAGTAAACGCCGTGAATTAAGCTGTGCCGACGTTTACCCGGATCACACAGTACACCGAAATATTTATGTATTTCGCAATGACCAAATTGTGGGTCTGTGCTATTTCGTAGCAGACCACATAGTCCACGTCAATGGACCAGACTTTCCATAGAATTCTAGAATTCCATGAATGCCATAAAGTAATTTGAGTGATTTCATATAATTCAGTTATAAATTTTCTGAGAATTTGGATAATTGTGGAATTTTCAATAAAAAACTGGGCAAGAATGATCATCTCATGGTGAGGACAACGGATATTGCACGAATATCAAGGCGAAGACTAGTGTTTCAATGGTCAAGTGTAGTAAAATATTTTCTCCAGCATAACACCACAAAAAGTTTTAGATCATAAGAATTAAGACAGTTAAAGAGTTTTTCCAATCAGAATTTTTTGTTTTACAAGCAATGGACTGGTGATTCAGCAATATAAATTATCATAACGGATATCTGTTTTAAGTTGCAAACATAGTGCAGGAATGTATTAGTACATTGGGAAATATTAAAATGATTATAACTGTTCATTGAGCCAAACCTTGGAAAATGATGCATTAAAAAAGAGTTTTATTTGAGGACAGGAATAATTGTACCACTTAAAGACTCGCCCTGTATATATATGAAGATAATCAGTAGTTATTAAATAATGTATGAATCGATTAAAGGATATGTTGGGACAATTTCAGATTATTCTCCAGATTAATGAGAGAGAAAACCCAATAAAAAATAATATAATTTATGTGTTCATCGCATAAGTGTTCTTTGGTACACAAAGTGTTTTAACAGGCAAAAATAATAAAAAAATATGTTTTCAATGACAAGTGTCATTGAGGATGTGTTGTTTCTTCGGAAAGTGTATGGAAGTATTTTTAGAATTTCATCATTTGTTTGTAACTCTCACCACTTCTTTTTACGTGTACGATACATATTATTCTTTCGATTTTTTAAATGTAAGTTTTGGACTATAAGGTTTTACCGATGACGGAAGGTTGTTTCCACGTGTTGATACTTTTGGAGGAAAGGATCTAGAGACCTAAAATTTTCAAGCCTGTTTATGTGAGGTTCATCGCCAGACAAGAACTGCCGAACGGTTAAGGGATATTATCTTGAATATTGTTCCTTTAAAACTAGGAAAATAACGATCTGATAAAGTTGGCACCTGCTAGTTGGATGCAGAATGTCAACGTACAAAGTTATTCTGTTAATATCTGAGTGAAAATGTAAGATTTTCCGATTCGGATATTACCTTCAAGTCATTCTTCATAATATTCGTTTTTAGAATCGATTGGATACATATTTTCGAAAAATCGATAGGCTCATATCTGCAGAGATTCAGGTTTGATTACCAGCTAGGATTTGCGATATTTTCTCGATAACCTATTGAGATGAATCTTTATATTAGACTATTGAGATAGACACAGAGGTGAAAAAATTCGTGAGGATGGTATCAATCACAAAATAAAAATTAAGAATATCTCAGCAAATATCAGTTGTGTTTTCAATTCCTCAAGATTCGTTTTTCGGGGAATGTGGAAATATTAAATTCGGGATGGGTAATGAAAAAAAAATGCCTTTGTTTCTCAGTAACTCGTAAACATATATTTTGAAATATCATTCTGGAAAACAAGGTCTAAGAGTTGTTGATATATTTCTTTCTGGAGAAACGAGAAGTACTTCATATGAAATCAACTATGTCTGAGTAGTCATTTCATCTTCATATAAATAAATTATCGTTATTCAGAAGTTGCTTCAATGTGCCAAAAATACATTCAAAATCAAGTGTATCATTGATTTTATGAACTACATCAAATCTAAATCAATATTGAGGATCTTACAACTGACTGATATTTTTCCAGAAATTAAGCAACATAAGAGTTATCCAGGCACATCTTACTTTCAACAACAGAACGTTTATGTCTTGGAGGGATCTGAGAGAAATATAGTTACATTTTAAATTCACTTATGGTTAATTCTTTATGCCACCATTTACGGCAATGAAAAAAGAGAGATAGATAAATAATTTGTTATTATTACCTGACTACCACAAAGAAATGCGATTGAATACGACCACCCTGTGTACCTATATCATTGTTTTATAACAATATATATCCATATTTTCCGGAAAAATAGATTGAATTTTTTTTTCAGATGAATATTTGGCAGATGAATTAGACTACTATAATAACTTTGATATTCCGGTACCAACTTTCCGCTTCAAAAGAGATGAAGATGCTGTTCTACCGGATAAGTGCAGATTCAAGAGGAAGAGACTGTGTTGCGCGGAGACTTCCATGGAGGAATTCCATGAAAAAGAGAGAGAAATAAAGCGGGAGTGTTTCAAGCAGACTCTCGGTAAAGACAAAGAACCAAAAGGAATGGACCCTTTTCGATGTGAAAATATTGAAAAGCATAAAAAAGATATGATTGTAAGTGTTTCAAAAATCAGACTTCATTTGGTTTCTTTACTTTCTTGTATCGTTAAAAAAAATGCAATATGTGGAACATCATGCATATATGATATCGAAGGATTGATAGCAATAATTTCATTGAAAATTTGAATTTACTCAGGTAGTCAATTCTTGAATGTCGATCAAGAATCGAAGAGTATGACAATGGTCATTTTTTGCGTCGATTTGCTTAGCTAAATAAAAACAAATAGTAAACATGACCTCCGCATTGAACCGAATGTTACTCGACAATCGAATGTTGTATCTCCTATACTGCGTACCACTCGTTGCTGAGACGAACGAAACGGTGATAAGGATATTTTTATATTGGGATTTCTAGATATTTTGCATTCAGTTTACTTGAACATTTGCTTGAAAACATTGTCGAAATAGCGAATAGAACTCTGACAAATCTTGCAGCTGCTCGAGAAAACTTGGAAAATCGACATAAACATATGACAGTTGGCATACTCTTCAATACTTCATCGAGATTCAATAATTGACCCCCTGATAAAACAAATTATGAACGAGATTGATGAATTTCGATTTCAGTGCATACAGCTTTTCCATTATCTGAACTAATTAATTTGATTGTACATGTATCATGAAACTCTTGAGTAAATGTAGTTCTTCCACACTAAGTATACATCAAATGAAATTTTCATGCATTACCCGGTTACAGTAGCACTATGTCACAGAAACTACCGACAAAACGTTTTGTCCCAAGCTCAATGTCTCGTAGTCTTGTCTTTCCTGGTTATCTCTTTTTGTGCGACTATTCTAGGAAACCACATGCTCTCATTTCGCTCAAATGTCAGTAATTTGCCAAGTTTTTCCTGAAAATGGTCTAAAATGCCTTGGTGGACGATGAGAACGGAAAGAGCTAGCAACTTAACACTTTCAGAGCAGGTTGCGCATCAAAATGAGACGGACGATTTCGTTAATGAGTCGAATCTGCCCAACGGTTCCGGAGTAACACCGATTTGGTGTTTTGAAAGTCCTTCCACAATATCTCAAGAACTACTTACGGGATCGCATTGACACTTGTTGACTTTGCGCATGATTTGGTTGGGTTCATAATGTCAGTGAATTGAACAAAAAAATTTTGAACATGAATTTTCCATTGTTCTTTCGAAAACTACACATCATATTCCGATGAAATTAGGCACGAAGTTTGCAGCCAAAATTTCACAAAAATGTATCGAATAACTCTTCGATCAAGTATTTATTTATGGAGATACTGCGAAACAAATACGCGTAATAATACGTTACGGAATCTTCGAGCGGATTTCACCATTCAGGAAATCAAGCTTCATGGCCAAGCCCTATAAAAATACAGCCTCTGATGGTTTTTTTCCGACAGATATTGCGAGTCTAATGACTGATTTAAAAGACCCAATTAGTAAATTGTTAATTCTTCTCTCGAATATGCAGTCCCATAGGATTCTAATATTGTACTCGTTTGTAAAATGACAGCGTGAATGTTTGTGCAGAATTATATTAGTATATCTGCTGTGAACCCATATTTGGATGGGAGAACGCTCTGCATTCGATCTTCTGAAGTCATTGTATTTTCGAAAAAAAATCAAAGTCAATCCGTAAAAATTAAGATTTTACATCTTTCTTGAACAATCAGAACCTGCCCATATTCGAGGAACAGAACAGAAAATGTACTTTTTTGACGTTTCCAGAGTATCATTTCTTTTCTTTCAAACTAACCCTCCTACCAACCTGAAAAATATGAATTATTAATTTTCAATTATTTTTGCAGTGTGTCATGCAGTGTGTTGGACAGAAGAATGACGTTGTAAGTATTCATCCAAGGTTTTTGTTGATTCCATAATTGCAAATAAGTCGCTTCCTGCAATAAAATGCTAAAACAATTTAAGCTATTATTGTTATTTCTCAAGAAGTGACTCAAACTAGTGATTATCTCTGTTTTCAAAACAGGATTTGGCTGTGCTTTTAATTGCTCCTGTTGAAGGTATTAATTTGGTTGTTCCTGCAGACTTAACTCATCTCACAGTCGGAAATGCGCCGAAATTAAGAAGATTATTTCATCTTATGATGAAACCATGATCAAATGCATATACTCTCATTGGCTAAACAAAGGTTATCGCTATTTCTAAACTGCTCAGCATAAGGCCTCGAAATTTTTACTAGTAATATATTTTCTGGGTCCAAAATTGTAATGAGGCAATTGTATTATTTCTGGTCATTCACCAACAGGCAAGAATTTGAACTGATTACTTAGGCTTCGAAAAGGCTTAAAGAATAAAGAGAATTGTTATTGATGTATTAATATGATGGAAAAAAGTATTTAAAGGAAATATTAAGAATATCTGTAATCTGATATCTTTCTGATTTCCCAATTGGGAGGCCTGGAGTGATATTACTCTTTTTGTATATATTTTCAGTGAATACTGATGTTGCATGCAGTAGATTCTTACTCTCAGATACCTTAATATAATGATTCGTTAAGAAGAAAAATTTTCGCCAACTAATAAAGATTTAAGTATCGATTGAAACTTATTTTGGGAGGATTTTGAATCATTTTTCAGGTTTTTCTGGGTTTTCACTCCCAATATCTGAAACAGAACCATTAAAAATTAGATAGAAATTGCAGATTGCAGGATAGAACTATTTGTCAAGGGCAGATTCTTGGAAAACAGATTGCCTTATGGACAACAATGGAATAATATAAACGATAAACAAAACAAACTGTGACGTTTAAGAGTACACATTTGACTAAAAAGGACCGTATTTATAGTAACTGAAGGCCGCCTTGAATTTGCTTTTTTATGCAAACAAATTCAAGGCAGCCTTCAGTAAGGAAGCCTCAAGGAGCAACTATAAATACGGCCCTTTAGAGTCAGATTTGTACTCTTAGACGTCACAGTTTGTTTTGTTTATCGTTTATATTATTCCAGTGTTGTTCATAAGACAATCTGTTTTCCAAGAATCTCTTCAGTTTTCAGAATTATCTCCTTCTTTCTTCGTTTCAGATATTGGGAGTGAAAACCCAGAAAAACCTAAAAATGATAATGAAAATTTGACTCTCATGAATGTTTGCATGAAATTCCTCTCTTCACTACCTTATTTCCAATACATTTGGGTAAGATCTAACACAGGAACTACTCAGAATCGAATTTTTTCCCTATTTTTTTATGTCTTATGATTCAGTTTGTACTCTGAAGGAAGTTATTATTGTCTTGGCCATTTATATCCTAATCCTTGAGGAGATTTAGGTTAAAATGATATTTTCGACTGAAAAAAAAGTTATGGTCAGATTCCTTCAGAATTAATGATAAGCTGAGTTCGTTCTGAGTTCAACCTGTCGAAAATATTTTTTTACTACATAGGGTGGAAGAAATTCAAAGCACAGATGACTAAACAATTTTGAAAATACAACATTTCATACGGTTGGTTGCAATTAATTGGGATCAATCATGAAAGCGTGATGATAGCAACCTCTAAAATCCTAAATGAGAGGGACGTTTAGTGAGACCTAGTGTTGAAGGTAATCCGATCGCCTTTTCGAAAATGCCACATACTATTCTTGTAGTAATTCTCTAATGTATTTTTCTGAAGAATTGAATAGTATCTAAAAAATGCAACAACAAATTCAGTAATGTTGTAAGAACAATATTTATAATAGCACCTGGAAGTTCTGTTTTTTCCACACCTAGAATTCGCTGGTATTCTAGGAAACATTGTTATTGGACCTACTAGTAGAACATTTTTCATCATTTTCATGTTTCATTGCAACTATTGTTATTATTAATAAAAAACTAGTGAATAACATTTTTGAAAAGGAAAACAGATTGGTGTCAGTCAACCCCCTTTCCATTTTAAGGGGTGATACAGATTGATCTTTTTGCATTATTTCTAATTTTGCGAAAAGCCGAAATATTCAGGGACACACTGTGTAATTATTCGAAATGTCCTTTTTTTCCAGTTAGACAGTAATGGTGATGTCAAGGATGCCGCATTTGGAGATTTTGTAAAACAGAGCTTCACCAAGGATCCTTGGTTCGCTGAAATACAAGATAAAGTAATCGAAACTTGCATCGAGGAAGCTAAGAATGCTACGAGTAGTAGAGATCCTGAGGATAAGACTTCTTGTAATCCAGCAGGTATCAAATTGGCACACTGTATCTTCGTTCAAACTCAACTGAATTGTCCTGAAAGTGAAATAAAGGATGCGAAATCTTGCACGAAATTGAAGGAGAGAATCAAGGTTAAAATGAACGAAGACATGCCTCCACAACCAACATTTTTGCACGAAGAATAATCGAAACCTAGTATATTGATCGGGGAACCATTGGAATTATAATCTGATCAAATATTTAATTTGATGTTATTTTATTTTATTTATTTTCACAGTTTCTGTATTTCAATAGCTAGCTGTTGCAAGAAAGGAGAATTAAATTTTTAAAATATTTATCGAAAACTGTTTTTTTTTTTTATATTTACGTGAATCTGAGTATTACATAGGTGATCGCTTAGCCAACGAGTTTTGAAGATATTAACTTCACGTCAGAGCTTATCCACAATTTTTCTGGATATGAGCTAACAGGATATTCAATATTCGAAATGCTGAAAAGGTGTGTCAATAAATATGATGAAACATAATTTCTTATTCACCGTGTTGCTGAAATCGTGAGCAGTAAAGATAATTATTCTTTTCAAAATTGCCTAAGAATTCATTTCTTCATAGATCAGCCTCTTATTCTGAACCATCCTGTATAGAAAGTTGAAAGTTGAAGGGCGAGCATTCAGGTGACATTTCAAATAAAAAAAAAAACTAATTTCTCCTTTGTATATTTCTGAGCAGGATAAACCAAATTCCAAATATGATTTCTGCTTGATCAGTACAGGGATAACGTAAACAGCGAGAATGTACACAAGCCGAACTATCTTATTTTCCCTAATTATTACGCATTGCTGCTCAATTAACATCCCTCGAACATCAAACGAAACTATGTATATGACTTGTCCGGCGAGTTAGAGAAGCGGAACATACTCAAAAATTATCATGAAAAATTAAAGTTACCTCTTGCTTTGATCTCTGCAGTTTTGGTCGAACAACCCCTTGAATTTAAATTGCCGAGACTGACAAACAAAGGCCCGACTGCATTTGCCCGTCCTTCATGCCTCAATCTCGTTAGTGGATTAGGCTTTGATAGTATACGTACAAAGATGATTCAACTCTCAGTTTCTAGACACTTTGATTGATGCCGCATTACCTTGCATATCACGTCGAAAATTTTCTTATCGTACTTTAGTTTTCCTCTATTGTTCAATACATGACAATACTCATTAATGATTTCGTAGTTCACCATCTAAACTGAACATGATTATTAACTAATGGGTGTTTTGAGGCTATATGACAAGTGTCGATGGTTATTGTCTATGGTTTGACAGTTTAGAATGTCAAACTGCATTGACATTTTTGTTCAGTAAGATTAGGAAATTCATCATGAATAGTTCAACGACAGAATAAGGCGAAGGCCACACATACGAGATCACGATCACGATGGCGTTCACGATAGCGTTCGCGATGGAATTCACGTTCTGTCAAGCACATATATCCTCGAGCAGATCGCCTGTCATTGTTTCCCTCTTTTTGTCAAAATGAACAAATGCCCTTTTCACAAAAAACGAAAGCTCTACTTTTTGCTGCTTGATTGGATGACAAAAAATGCAATTCAGCTTAAAGTCAGTTAATATTTCCAACAAGTATTTCATAAATTTTCGTTGCGGCGTCCAATGGATTTGAGGAATTATTGTTTGTTCGATAATTATATTATTTGTTCTATATAAAGGTGAAGTCGGTGCAAACTGAAGTTTGTTTTAACATTTATTATTCCAAAACCTAAGTCATTTAAGATGTTGACTCTTTCGCAAAAGCAACAACAATGAATGTAGTTTTCCCTTTGCACTGACAAGTGATGAACATAACAACAATAGTATCTCAAACACAGTGGATGCTCAACAGAGAATTATCACTTGTAAAAATTTTTAGTTCTTGCTTTTCAGTTGAATTTTAAAAATAGGTGTCCTACTTTTTCGGATTCTGTTATTTCACATTTTTTAGTGGCATGATAAAGATACTCAACGAGGACTGTCATCATCACCCTAGCTAGCTTTGAGCTGAATCGAAATTCTGCTTCCTCTTTTTGACGGTGGACTCTAGACGATCAAAAATATTGTGCAATAATTCTGTTTGTGCAATGAATTGAATCGTTTGCGAGCAATATTTGAGATTGTGCAATATTTCGCGCAACCACTAGCACAATGATTGGCTGGATATATTGTGCAACCTCCTTGAGAATCAATAACCTGGTAGTGCTTGCAGAGTTTTCGTCATGTTGACTGATACAGAACTGTATTGTGTTTCCAGAAAGGAAAGAAGGGAAATGGGCCTAAACTGTTCCATTGATCGGGAGAAGTATAAAAGTATAAAATTATCTCCTCACTTTGGACACTCTTTAAGTCGAAAATTAGGCGCAAACATGCGTGATACTGTTCTTTCAAGTTGGGGTTTTTCCATAATTCTTCGATATCTCGCGATTTTAACTACTTTCTGACTTCAGTCAATGAACCTGTAGACCATGGTAGACGTGAATGAATTCTGGTTCCATTTTATTTTTCGAACACTCATCGCCCATGAAGACATAATCTGGACCACTTTTGTTGATCCCAACTCAGAGAAATTGTGCAATTCTTCCAACAGACTGTTAAATATGTTCCAAATTGCACATTATATTTGCAACTTTTTTAATATCATGCAATATATTGCTCAACCTCTCAATATCTCATACGGAAGATCAATTAAATTGTGCAATTCGGAATACGGTGCAAAAATATCGAATGTCTGTTGGTCGCATAACAGTAATCATAAATCTAGTATGGTGCAGACAAACTTCGGTCTATTATGTTTCGGGAAATGACAAATTGCCACAGAAAACACAGAGACGAAAATAATACTCATGTTTGATTTCGTACTCCGTCTCATGTTGACTTGCAATATTCATTTCAATATTAAGAAAACATGGCTGTATAATTTCGGCGCACTCAGAGAAACTTTCTGAATATAAATTAAAACCAGAAGCAGCAACCATTGTGATGAGTTTTAAGTATATATTTATGCACTACGAGCTTTTATATCAAGAAGTATCTCACAGAAATATTTCGCCCAGAACAATCGCTCAAAGAAGTGCCATGACAGTTTGGAAATTTTCAACGACCGCAAATAACTTTTTATCACTTCTTTGGATATTCAGAGATTTTAATTTAATTGATGTTGAGATTTGAAGATGAAGATATTTTACGTTAATCTGAAAATTCTGAAAGAGATGGTTTGGGAGAAATCATCTTGGATGAAACTTTCTAATCAGTCTCCTTTCATATAAGCTTGCTCAAAAGAAAAGATTAAGATGAATATTCCAGAACATTTTACAGGAAATAATAATTCCGAAACTAGTCAGTTTCTGGATGGCTATTTCAAGTTGGTAGATAGGTATTCATCAGCGGTTTGTATTGGAACGTTTTTTTCCAGTAATAAGTGTCATCTATCCTTCTATGAAAATTTTCATCTCTATTTCTTCCAAAAAAATGCTTGACGAAAATCATTTCGAGATCTTCAGTTAAGAAACAATAATCGAAAGACAACTTCATAGGTGAATCAATTCCGATACCATCCGGGAAACGGGAAAAAATGACTAACACCAGTACACATATAATATATAGTCGATACTCGTTATTCAGAACTTCGTAAGTCGACGCGTCCACCCCCAATGGCATGCTTGCTCAACCTACCTTGAAGCGTGCTCAAGCATGATTTAATCACAAAATAGCGAAGATTATTAGTTTTCTGTGATTTTATACAACCCAGCGCTACTATTTCTATTATAATTTTGTTGCTCTGTGTACTATGTATCATACCGCATGTTCGATAATATCGTTTTTTGTGCAATAATATTAGAAAATATACACCATTTGAAAATTCAAAATATTGAGAATTATTCATAAAATGTGGTATAGAATTCTTCACAGTATTAGGTGCAGCACAATATATTCCTGATCTCCTGAAAGGACACGAACGCAGAAGGAGTCACATTCCATCAATTGCCCTTTTGGCACGCATGTTCTAGGGGAACAGCGTGCTACCGTTTTATCCAAATGTCTGTAATTTTCGAATATCGAGCCGAAAATGTTCTCGAACATCTAAGTTGGACTGATGATGAATTCGGTGTCAAAATCGATTCTGTCCGGCCGCCGGGCGGCCGTATGCACGAATACGGGCGTACGGACTTGACTTAAAACTTTCAGGGTAGGTTGTACGTGCGGAATAGTTTCTGTGTTTGATTTTATTACAAACTTTCCTTTTCTCCATGATTTTTCCAAAATATCCTGCAACCAATAAATGAGTTCACATATGTTGACTAATTTAATTTCTTTCTGTAGGAACTATATAGAATCCAAGAAGGGTAAAAGTTAATCATTATTCTATAGTTTTTCCAGTTTCTTGCTTCCAATATCCAAAAAGCAACCATAAAATTGAAGAAAATGAACAGACACTACCCCTGGCAATAAGTTTGAATCCTGCAATCCGCAAGGGTGATTTCTATGAATAGTAGTTTTATTCAATGTTAAATTCTTCAGTGTCAAAAATTGGCAGCTGCACCTCAGGAAGAAACTGAAAATAAAGCAAAATCCTACCAAACTATCCTTTAATCGAAATTTAAAAGGTACTCGAACAATCTGTCATATTCATGAGTTAGACTACCAGCCATGATGTGGATGAATAATCGAGGAGATACGTGCTAACTATTATTTTCCTATTTGAATAATATCGTCCGTCATAATCCTGCAATTCGTGTCCAAATACCGACCTATTCTGTCATATCTCCGTCTATAATCGCTCTGCACTAAATCATAATTTCCACACTCGTAAACAAACTCAATATTGCTACTAATTCATATACAGAGGAATAGTGTCGAAGCAATTACTGTTCATAAACGGGACTGGAAATTGATTCGGAAATGATAAGGGAGGGAAGAGCATCCATTAGTTTCCTATCTGCTCCTGTGCTCTTATAATCGCTTGTGTATCTATAAACCGAGTCCCTTCCATTCCAATGAAAATTAATCAGAATTGAAATCTCATCAAATATTCCAGTTATCAGAAAACAATTTCCTGTAGTTTCCTCTCGGAATTCATGCCCTCAAATGTGCGGGGAGATCTCCTCATTAATGATTCGACATTCTAAGGAGGTGGAAAGAGGATGTGATCAGAACAGAGATTGGTTCGAATTTCAGTTAGATCTTTTCTTTATTTTCGGACATATTGGAAAAGATATTCGTGGCTATTTCGAATTTGAGGACAATTACAGAATATATCAGAAAATACTGTCGCTATCAGATTTGAACATCACTGTTGGTGGTAGAATAGTGACTCGCAATATACATGAAATTTCTGAGGTGTACAGGTAGAACATTTTGAAAAGAAGTTTCCTGATTTTTGTCGAAAATTCACTATTTTCAAATTCTGATTTGATATAATATTTTTCCCCAGAGAAATATGAGAAATATCTTTGGAAATATTGGGAAAATAAACAGACAAGTACAACAGTACAACAGTATCAATAAGAAGAATTATCCATAAAAAAATTTCAAAAAAAAGTTTTTTTCGAAAATTTTTATATTTCATTTAAATTTCACCAAAACCTCGAAGCCACCACTCCATATTTCATATAATTCAAATATGTCTGATTTCGCAAAGAATTTGAACAAACGCGCGAAAGCTGCTGACTTCACGTCGGTGCTCTTCTAGATTTTTTTGATGGTTTATGTTAGCTGATCTTCATGATTTGTTCGTGTGAAAAAGTTTTTCTGTTCAATTTTTTGCAAGCTTTCCTTTTCTTCATGTTATTCCCAACATATCCTAAAAGCAATAAATGATAGTTCACATATGTTGAATAATTTTATTTCTTTCTGTTTGAACTATATAGAATCCAAGGAGAGTAAAAGGTTATCATAATTCTCAAGTTTTTTTTATGTTCTTGTTTCCAATATCCAAAAAAAATCACAAAATTAAAGAAAAACATCATTAACAGGAATATCCCTTGCGGATTTCGTAAATCAAACTACTTGTATTTTTCAATGGCAATATCTGGAGAAACTATTGCCCTATTTCACAAAATTTGTTCAAATATGCAGTATTGCAATAATAATTCTGAAACCTTTTGCTCTTTTCTCTCAAAAAATTCTGTTCACGTTGCTGATCGTTCACATTACTGAATTTTTGTCAAAATTCACTATTTTCAAGTTTCGATTTGATATAATATTTTTCCTCAGGGGTCATTTAGAGAGATATGAGAAATTTTGTGCTCATTTCCTCTCGGTATGGTTGGATTTTGTGAAATAATACTGTTTCAATCATGATTTTTGTTTTCAAATGTCTCATTGTTTCTAGTCATATGCTCATCAGGAAATTTCGCAAAAACCTTCAGGTCTTCATTTTTCAATAGAGCGCTGGACTTCGAATCGATCTGATCTGAATTTTGGGAAAAAGTGGATAATAAAATTGTTAATTAGTATGTGAAGAACTATTTTTGAAGTTGACCCATTCTCGAATCTGTATTCAAACTCCCAACCATGTCTAGAAATATCTAGTATCAGTGTCGTTCTTTTTTCAGAAGTTATTGTGTTTACGGCTGGCCTGACTGACGATCGGGCAGACAATAAGAAAGATCGAGTATGAATTTACTACTTGATTGAAAATTGAAGCTGAAAAGATCATGCAGAATTAGGTTAGAACCATAAGAAAATAAGTAAGCTAAATCTTTCTATTAGCTTTCTCAGAAATTTGATATAGGTAATCTAGTTTCATCAATAATCATTGAGAAAATTCTTGAAAAAAATGGATAACCGATGATACACGTTATGTACAAATAAGGAGACTTAGTTAGGATTCAGAAATACGAACAGTATTGAAATTATGTAATGTCTTCTGATCACTCAAAAAACCAGATCTATCAACGAAAAAAATAAAATATTTTCTGTTTTTGTGAAAAAAATCTATACAAAAGTGCACTCATAGTTGAAAAAGAAGACTAGTTAGCACATATGCACAAGATATTATGGGGACATAAGTATAAAGATATCCAGACGACAGAGCCTGATTTCTCAGAAAAAAAATTAGGAACTCATCTGTATATTCGTGAATGTGGATGATAATTAAACCGCTGTTCATTACAGAAAAAAATGTATCTTGATAAAATGTTTGTGATTACCAACCCCGAAGTATTTTTTAGAAATAATAATTTTTAAATTTATACCCCTGTTTCAGATATTGAAATATTTTCAACAAATTTATGAATGAAACAAATTTTTTAATTTTTCAGTTCAACGTTGACGACAGGCTCCTCATTTAGGAACACCAAGGTTTGAATTATCAATCCATAAAATACTATGCTGTGATATATTTTCATCCCTTATGGATTATTTCTTCGTTACGTATAACCCTGTCCATAATTCATTGAAATGACAGCGTGATGTTCATTTCCGGAGGAATCTCCGGACGAGGAAATAATGTATTGGAAACAAATCACTCGAATCCGATGGATTTCCTATGTTTGTTGTTAGGATGTGTCAGAGGTGATTTGTGTTCGTTTGTTTTAAAGATATAGAGGAAAGGTGCCTATTATCGGATACTTTTTTGTTTTGACCAATGAAAAATAGTTTTCAGCTACCTATCACGAGTATGTTTTCGTATACCATTGGAAAACGTATATTTTTTGATATTATGAAATTTCAAGCGTCAAACTTAATTCATTCATCAGATAAAGAATATTATATTTTGGAATGCAATCATCACAATTTCAAATATGGTTTCCTAATATCGGATAGAAGGTGATTGGCGTCTGAATTTAAGATTGCAGCGCCACGGTGGCCAGTTTTAGAACTTTACATACAGACATAGATTTTGTTTTGATAGTCGATTTTGTACTGTTTGTTGGTGTTTGGTTTGATAATTTTTGATTTCACGATTTATTCAAAGACTTTTTAGACTTTTATAGTTGACGAGAGTATTACTAAGAGTACATATTCTGTTCTTATAAAGTAGGTATGTATCATCCTTCAATCTAATTGATTGTAGCAACTCTAAAGTTACGGGGATATCTCTAAGGTTAGACAGTATTTTAATATTATTTATTTTCAGATCCAAATGGCAAGATTGACTTTGGTGGATTTCTTAGGCTGTCTTAAAAGTTGAAAAACAGATAGTATTGTTGTATAGGAGAATCAGCAACAATACAATACAATACAATTGTAAAACATACTCTTTGGAATAATAGACAAATACTCATAACTAAACTAAATAGTCAATATATTGTCAATAAAATGAATACATTCACATGAAATTAATGCTACTTCTACCGTAATCCTTATTCTTTATGGATTGACAAATAAATTTTCAAACACTCATATGATTGGTCTTGAAAAAGCTGTAATAAATAAGCCTTGCACAACTTTACTTCCATCGGCAGAAGCACTTTGAGAGAACAGTATTCATCACCAGATATTTCCTTGTTGAGACTCTTTTTTTTCAATAGTCAGTTCCATCACTAGAACATTTACGTTGTTCCTTAATGATCAGTTCAACAGGCAGATTTCTGGAAGGCATAGCATTCCTCTTGAGTAAATTTCTCTGCTTGGATTATGGGCCAGGAAAAAAATTGTCTTCATGAATGTGATCTAATATTTCATGAGCAATTCGTGCTTACCTTTATAAAAATGATCATCAGCGGTAAAATGCAGGTAACAGACTCTCATAAATCTTGTTTGTTGGTTTTTATCGATTCTTCAACACTTTCAGGCCTGACTTGTTGAAGAAAGTTTCTTTCACCCTAACTCCAAATTTTTTACCGGCTGTAGAAATCTATGGGAAGGGACATTTGAGTTTGCTTTTCTTCGGTAAAAGCACTTGTAAAATCACACAAACGCCATGAAAAATGTATAAACTTTCTCATTTTCTTAACATTTCTTTTAACTTGTCAATGATAATGTCTGTACCTCGGGTTACTCGGATAGTCACCAGAGGGAGTAGCGCTTATCTTCATTCGCCAATACCAATATCGCAATGTGCGATATTTGGAACTAATGATAGTAGAGTTAAAGCTTCTTCTTAATACGTTTTAATCAAATAAAAAACATTAACTAGCATAATATTTTTGCAAAAATAAGTAACCTTCTACTAATATTTGGCTCCTAATCTGCAGCGGTAATATTTTCATGCATCATCAATTATGTAAACAAATGAAATAGCGAACAAAATTTGCTGCAGAAATCTGTAGTTCTAGTATAATCTAAGCAGCTTGGGGGAGTATTAGCACAGACACCCGCAGCTACATGGGGCTACTTACTTTGAGAAATACCTTACTATGCGATAATAGGAACCTATCCGATATTATGCTACTTTCCTCTAATGATACATATTGCAACGAATGTAGCGAGATTTGGAGTTTCCTTCTTTGTATTACGGTTCATAATTTTTTCTCACTTGTTCTGAGTAACATCTAACAGCGCGTTGTAGTTTTGGCGAAATGTCAGTAATTTCCGGCCAACCGTAGGCTCAATTACGTAACCCATCGACTTGAAACTTTCGGGTTAGGTTGCACTTTAAATAGAACCGTTGAGTTTGTTGATGGACAAATTTGGATCGGTTCTGGAGTTATTTCAAATTTTGCGGTTATTAACCTGATGTTTCAGGATCTACCTGAGCAATTGGATTGAAACCTGGCGGTTAGTTGAAGCATAACTACGCGCAACTTTGTGCGAATTTTGTTGGAATCGAACTCTCAGTGAATAAAAAAAAAATTGGAAATGGTTTCGAAAAGTTTCTCCGAAAAACATTCATCATATTCACATTTTATCGGTATAGTTGTTCCTCCTGGAATCACTCGAAAAATGCTGATTCCATCATGATAAAACTTTGTGCAAATCGTGTGATAGAACAATTTGAAATGAAATGGAATGTTTTTTGCAAATATTCGATCTTTCTGTAGATTTCTGATCATATTATTCTCACGAAATTTTGTATGAACCTTCAATCTGAGTTGCTTCTTTTGGAACCGGTCATGAGAAGTTTTCGTTTTTCCCATCGAGACGCCATGTATGATAATTCCAAAACGCTCTAATTCATTTCAGATATTCAAGATTTTATTGAAAAAAACCTAGAAAAGCTAGTGAGGTCAGGAGCTTTTACACGCTTGTTCCATTACCAAAGCGGCTTTCTATACAAGTATTGACCCTGCCAAACGCAGATTTTTTTTCATATGGTCCTTACAAAATTCTGCATGAACCTCAAGCTATAATTTTAGATCAAGTACTCGATTGCAATTCGATCCAAAATTTTGAATTGGTATAACTATCTAAAGAATAATTGGAGAATTCAACCCATTTAAGTATTCGAACTTCCTAATTGAACTTCAAATATATTCCCTATGTCGATTCTTTCTAAAGTCACTGTGTTTACGGCCGCTGATAGTGAACAAAATAACTTCCGGAAGAATCTTTTCAGTAGCTTGATAATTGTAGAGTAAGTTTGGTGTTTAATTACGAATATGCCGAATTTGCGAATTAGTAATAACAAAATTTCAGTTTCCCGATATTTCCAAAAACATATATCGAATCGCCCTTCAATGAAAAATGCCACCTTGAAGTTTCAGCCAAATAGAGTCTACATAACGATGAGCAAAAAAATCAGAGAGTCCCCCAGCATTTTGTTAAATGGAGAGAGTTATATTGCTCATTGTTCTGAAGACCCTATTTGGCTGAACCTTCAAGGTGGTATTTTTCATTCAAGGGCGATTCGATCTTTGTTTTTGGAAATATCTGGAAACTGAAATTTTGAAAGGGTATATCATATAGGTATTCAAATAGTCTCCTTCAAGGACACTTAATAACATCGATAGATAATCAAAGCTGTTAATTTTCGGTACCTATATAGGGTGTCCAAATTTTCGAAGATATGAAAAAACGGTAGATATTCTTTCTTCTCAATACAGAACTTGAAAATTATTTTTGTATTCTTCAAAACTCTTATTACATCATTTCGTGAATAATGAACCGATTTTTATTATTTCAACTTGTTTTTGCGTGCTGATAACGAATCCGGTGTCAGAATTGATTAAATTTTTTTTTCGAGAAAAACCATCGCCTATTTTCATGAAAAATTTCAATTATACCTTGAACTTCATATTTCGCAGCAGAGTACCAAATTTAAATTCGATACGGCTATTAGTTTTGGACATATTGGGATAAATATGTAGAATGTCGTGGATTTCTTCTCGATATCCTTGTTTTTGTCGGCATAACTCAAAAAATACTGATTCATTTGTGACGAAACTTCGCAGCTAGTTCGAAGATGTTGAAAGACAACATTGTGCCAAATTTTGTGATGATCGTGCCACTGGAACAATTTGAAAAAAACTTCAAATTTTTTTTTCAAATATTCAATACTCCGTTATCTACTCATCCTATTATCCTCATTAAATTCTGTATGAACCTTCAAACTGTCATTGCAAGTACTGGATTTCAATTCGATCTATTCTGTATTCTTGGGAAAATAAAATTTTGAACTATTCAGAAAATGTTGTGGGTTGACGCCATCTTTATGATGTTGGATTTTTGAAACGAACTCATAATGGAATTTCGTCCCCCTCAAAACAGAAGTTGACCTGTTTTTTTTAATCTTCGAAAATAATTGGTTGATGAGTTCTCAGTATGATATCGTTTGAAGCTCAATATACAGAATATAAGGACTTAAAACGACTTCATAATTCTCTAAAAAATATGTTAAAGAACGAATCATACATAATCAGTAGATCTTAGTCTGAAGAAATAGTATCAAAACATTACCACCTTCAACTTGAAATATTATCTTGGACAATCAAAACTGGAACGACTGATTGAAAAACTCGACTGTTTTAATGAAGGGGGACAAATTCCCCCTTATCGGAAATTCGGAACGTGTAGGTTAACCCAAGAATGTTTGTATTTGACGGTAAGGTTTAACGAAGCGTTCGATCACGTATCTCCGCCGAACTTACTCCGCTATTTTTCGCTTGGATAATCTTAAAATTCGGGATTTTTCCAGATATGATTGAGCGCTACTTAGTCGAGCCCAAACTTAGCTCAATCGACTTTTGTGCCGCACCGGAAGTGATTACGAGACGGCGGATCCTCCTCCAATTTTCACACTTCGTTCACAATAAAATGTTCCCATGTTTTATTCTGTTTGCATGATCAAATTCACCGCAGATCCTGGTTCTTCGGGATGTGTTTCGGTTCATAATTTCTATGAGATTCTTGGGATGACTATGGAGACTGAAGATAAAGAATGTAATGGAAACAGAGGAAAACTTTTATGTATGGGATCTGTTCCAGTTCAAAACAGTTCCAGTTCCGAGGGTCCTAGTTCCATCAGTTCAATTCCAGCACTGGATTTGTTCAAGGAACAGCTACAGTTTAGAATACAAGTGCAATATCGTAATTTGGAAGTTCATATGAATTTTCAAACTAAAAATACTGTTCTATTAATTTAATGTCTTTATGTATGTGATCAGTTCCAACAGTTCTATTCAAACAATTTCAGTTCAATCAGATTCAATTACAGCAATGCACTTGTTCTAAGGGACATACAGGGTGTTTCACCATAAACTGGTCAAACATATAGAGATGACATTGGGAAAGTCATTTTTGCCTTATGACATATAGCCCGTTTTCGAAGCATAAGCGAGATACAGGGTGTTTTAATGTCAACTTTGAGCGATATTCTGACAAATGTGGTGAGTTATTCGTGACCTTTGAAATAACGGTTTCGGGTCGCATCTTGGTATTTTTTTGTGGTCAATTCAATTGTTGTATTGAATTCTGGAAAAAATTTCAAAATGGCGGAAAACCTACAAAAAAGGGAATTTGAATAGCATTATTTCAATGTACCCATTTTTCTAAGATTTTCTGTGAAAAAACTTTCCCAAAATAAAAATTCAACTTCTTTTTACATGTCTACAGTGAAAACAAAAGTTTCACCCAAAATTTCTGGAATCTTTCGAGGTTGAACTTACCTTCATTCTGAACACTGGTGTAGAAACAGAATGAAAAAATATTGGTTTTCATTTTATAGCCTTCCAAAGATTCCGCTCGGAGTACTTAAATAATTTTCATTCAAGAAACTGGCGGCCCTGTGGGGGCCAAAATTGTGCTAATGGGGCCCCAGAATGACCTGGATAGAAATATGAAATCATCAAAAAAAAAATTTTTCAAAAAAACTTTGATGAGATTTGAACTCACTCCACTTACGGACAATAGGGTTGTGTATAAATTGGATTTATTCTGATTATAGTGACGTCCGTTACCGAGCAACGGTAGTTCATCGAAATTGACCCAATTTTCCGAATGTGGAGAGAGTTCGATTCCCACTGTGTTTTAGAAAATATTTTTTTCTTGATAAATTCATATTTCTATCCAGGTCACTCTGGAGGCTTTCAGTATAATTTTGCAATCCGTAGAGCCATCAATTTCTTAAATAAAAATTATTAGAGTACTTCGAGCGGAGTCTTTGGAAGGCTATCCAATGCTATCCAATTTGGAAATCGAAAACAAAAATTCCTTTTTTGTAGGTTTTCCGCCATTTTGAAATCCTTTATCAAAAATTCTACGCCACAATTAAATTGACCACCAAAAGGTACTAAGAAGAGACACACTTTTGGAACCGAAATTCTCTTTTATTCAATTGAATTCCAGTTTGAATGTTTGAATTGTATCAAGATCCCTATAGAATTTTTGTGCGAAAAGTATCACTTATGTATCACTTATGTTATGATGTATGTAATAAATCGATTATATTTATTCTTCGATAACGAATAACGCACCCTCATAGGTTATCCACTTACAAACTAGACGAAATGAAGTTCAATTGGCGAATGAAGATAAGCGCTACTCCCTCTGATGGCTATTAAAGTAACCAGAGGTACAGACATTGTCATTGACAAGTTAAAAGAAATGTTAAATAAATCAGAAAGTTTATGCATTTTTCTTGGCGTGTGTGATTTTTCAAGTTTCTACTGAGAAAAAGCTAACTCGAATGTACCGTTTCCATAGATTTCCACAGCCCGGTGAATGTTCCGGGTTTGGGTGAAAGAAACTTCCTTTAACAAGTAGGGCCTGAAAGTGTAGAAGAATCGAAAAAAATCTTGGCAAGTTGTAACTCAAAATTGGTACACCACCAAACAAGATTTATGAGAGTCTGTTACCTGCAGTGTACCGATGATGATCCTTTTTATAGAGGTAAGCACGAACTGCTTATGAAATATTAGATCACATTCATGAAGACAATTTTTTTCCAGGCCCCCAATCCAGTATCAGTTTTATGTGAATGTATTAATTTTATTCACAATGTATTGTGTAAATTTAGTCCTTCCCTATTAAAATAGTAAAGTTATGAGTATTTGTCTATTATTCCAACAAGTATGTTTTACAATACTATCTGATTTTCAACTTCTTGGGCAGTAGATCTAAGGTGGCATTCGATCAATAATCAAGTTGGGTAGGAAAAACGTTGAGAGTTTATTAGTTTTGCAAATAACATGCATCTTCCTGAACACTTCTGGAAGTGTTTGTACCTTCAAGATAGCCTAAGAAATCCACTTAACTGAATCTTGCCATTTGGATCTGAAAATAAATAATATTAAAATACTGTCTAACCTTGGAGATATCCCGGTAGTTTTAGAGTAGCTACAGTGAATTAGATTGAAGGATGATACATACCTACTTCATAAGAATGGAATATGTACTCCCAGTAATACTCTCGTCAACTATAAAAGTACTTTAATCAATCGTGAAATCAAAAATTATCAAACCATACTAACAAACAGTGCAAAATCGAATACAAAATCTATGTCTGTATCTAAGGTTCTAAAACTGGCCACCGTGGCGCTGCAATATTAAATTCAGAAGCCAATAAACAACGATTAGGTATACCTAACGAAGTAGACAGTTGTTGATCTGTGATCAAATTAGAAATGACACAGAGCGTCATGAAACTATCGTATAAAATCAAGAATTCAACGGAAATATCAAATTTTCCTTACATTTGCCATTCATTTCAATTCGCAAACAATGTTATTGCTTTCCCTAGTTTTTTCTAGGAAACATATATTTTAATTAGGCATAAGAGTCATGAGATATTTCGCAAGAAACGAAATAGGATCAAGTATCAATGAAAATGAACACGAAGATTCGATTTTCGATTCTTCTTGTTTCGATACTCAGGGTATATGTATGTTGACAGCGGATTCTCTTCAAAGAGTAATTTGAAATATATTTTCCTTTTCTTTTGACTTCAGAATTTCTAAAATCTAAAATTCTCTCGCCATACATTGGGCAGCAAGCGAATTTTTCCGATCCGGTTCAAAAAAGGTAACCGAAAGACACCGTCACAAAAAACGAGATTGAACGAGATTATGTCTTGATGAATTGTAGTTTTGGAGAGCTCAGCAAATCGGAAAAACTCAATTCTCCATCTTTTCACTTGAAACAGCCGTGAAGCTGAGTTTTTTAGATACAACATTTTTGAAATTTGACTACTACGAGTTCAAAAAAATAAGAAAGTATATTCGCCATCCAAAACTTCAAGCGAATATTCAATATTCGCGACGGGTGAGGAAAAACCCCATAGCCAAAACTTCCGTCACGAGAGTCGAAAGTTACTTACTTATATTTGATCTCCTAGCAAGCTAGACGCGTACCTAGCTATTTCGACTTGGGAAAACGCAGAATAAACTTCGGTTGTCAGTATTTTTTAGAATTTACATGAACGTCAAAAAATTTCCAAGTTCCTCACGTATTAAGATTTCTGGCATGCTAGCAAAAAAATAATGGTGTTGAACTCGTCGAAATTATTTTTTCATGCTCGAAATCATTTCCAAACTCGGCTCCGCCTGGTTCAAAATAATGTCCTTCTTCATTTATTCATCCGCAAGAAAAGATTATTGGTAAATGTATACCATATCGAGATCAAATTCTTTCGGGAATGAAACTGCAAAAAACTCCTTTCACCTCATTTTCACCCGGTAAAATTCAATATCTTCCACCCTCCTTGCCGGATCGAGTTTCACCAGTTACAAACTCTCATTCCTCAAGCGTTTAACGAAGTAACCTGTCACTTCATCAATCAAAGAGCTCCATAATGAAGAGCCCTTTATACGGAAGGTCGGCCTTCTGATTACCCGTAATCAGTATTAACACCCTCACCGTCCAATACGCATAAATCTGTTCGAAAGTTACAATATTGGCAGGTGTCAGACTATCCCAATGGGCTAGTGTTAATTAGCAGGTCGTAGTACGTAGCTGGCCACAAAAGCTCTGCTGCCCTTTGTCCAGCGTGCCTTCGCCGATAGCTCTGAAAAATTTATGGACCGTTTTGTTCAATTCACTTTGTTCAATGTTCTGGTGTTGGCTTTTTAGTCGCTGCCGCCAGTATGAACCAATACTGTTCCTTGATGAATTACAATTAGGTTGGGATTCGTTATTTATGTACTACTTAATTTATTGGATCTTCTTGATGTACTTTTCCGATAAAAGCTTGTTTCTGGTGGAAGTATTCATTTAATTCTACATGGGAGTTATTTGAGTTGCGAAACACAGTATTTTGCCTACCAGTGATGCATATGCAATGAAAGTTAGGATACACATCTTTGAATAAAGAACCACAGGAAGGAGTATAAGGTCTAATTTTGAGGTCCGGATTGGAGTCCAAATATGGCCGACTCATGTTTCCGGTAGGCAGTGGCGTAGTGCTTTGAGTTTGAAAAGGGTAAAAACCTGATTGATTTATTTCGGAATCACCGAGTTAAGTTTTGATTGAGAGCAAATGGTAATTAACTTTAAGAAGTTTAGTTACATTAATTAATAGGAAAGAGATTCTTTAGAAATTCAGTCATTAAATTTGGCTGTATGACTTTTGGGAACCCTGCAACAATAAGTATATTTGTATCGAGTAAATGGATACTTTATAATAAAAATTAAATAAAACAAGTAGGAAAGGGTTGAATAAAAAAATATGAACATTTATTGACCTTCAAATAGAATAGATTTGTATAAAAATTTCTGATTTTTCCACCAGCTGAGGTTTTTGGATGAGGTGAGCAATTTTCGAATGTTTTCCGAATATAATTATATGCCTTTGGCTAAAAACAATGCAAACTCACAGCAAAAGCTCTTACAGAATGCTTGAATGTTTTGCTCACCTTCCTCCTCTGAGATTTTTTCAATAGCCTGCCAATAATTTCCTTATTCTCCTCAAAATGTTGTATCATAATATCTTCATGCTCACATGACAGAAGGTTCTTTTTTTTCAACTCCGTCATCAAAGATTTGAGTGAAGATATTTTCTTTTTCAGTTTATTATTACTCTTCTGCAGCGGACTTATTTTTCGGCCTTTCTTCTTTCTTAATATTAAGTTGCTGCAATTCGCTGATCTTCCGCTTTAAAATCCTTTTATGAGGAGTTTCTTCCAACTCAACTGAAGGTATATTTGTAAGAGGAGGAGGGGTCTGTTCTCTAACATAAAGTTTCGGCAAATAAGAAGGTCCTGCTTTAGATAAAGGTTCAGGTACAGATGAAGGTCCAGCATTAGATAATGAATTACCACTGTGTGTCATTGTATTTACAACACATTCTGAGGGTCTCGTTACTATAGGATTATAAGTCCTGACCTGAAATGAATTACCAGACTTTTACTAAACCTCCTGTGTTGGTAGTGGTAGCAGGAGTATTACCATGCGAAGAGAATAAAAACGGCTTTTTGAACATGAAGCCACAAGATTATAAAAAATATATCAACTTTACAATTTGAAAATATAAAACTTACATATTTCAAACGTTCCACTTCTATTGTTGGAATTGCATTTGGCAGTAGTTTCACTGCAATCTTAGATGTTCCATCAAAATAGTTTTCAGCAAAATGATAGGAACATAAAACACTAAGTACTAGGTTTTGGAGAAAATTCTGGTTTGTTCACAAACTGTATCCATGCTGCTTTTCTCTTTTGATCTTTAGGGAACCTATAACAAGGATAGATGTTAATTTAAATGAAGAAATTATAAACAATTTGCACGTTTTTATACAGTTAAAAACTCCGATATCTAAAATATATACTGAAACCGTATCCTTACCCTATGTTACACCTATGCGATTTGATTGTCAAACTCGATATGTCTTCTAATTTAGGATTTATACCAAAGATTGAAGAGAATCATTTAAAATACTTACTTGTGAAATGTTAAACTGGAATCCTTTCATTTCTGTTGCAAAGAACAGCCACAAGATGCACAACTAACCATTTTAACGCGTATTTTAACAACTAACCTCAAACTCTGTTTACCTCGTTCATGGAGAAATACCAAACCGAAGAGTCACAGTTGGGGTCGCAAACAGCTGTTTCCGTTCACCACTATTCAGAAGGAAGAAACGTCTAATACTCCTTCCTGTGGTTCTTTATTCAAAGGTACACATGCATTTCTAGTTTTATACAGGCTCCGGCAGAGGGAGGAGTTGACGTTTTCGAAACGGCTCGTACTCCCAACCTACTAGGTCGACAGATGCGGGGAAGGGGATTGGATTCGGTCAGTATTAGCATTTTTTTCCCCCGTTGAAATCTTGGCCTGTGAAAAGTAGAGCACCGCGTTTCTGCTTGCAACAGTTACGTCCGTATTAACATTACAGCCGTTCAGGGTGAGTTGCGTCGCCATTTCAATATCCACCGAAATAGGGCTCTTCCCTCTCGAAACAGCATTTTTTGTTGGATTGGAGCACCTCGTGCACGAGGTGAATTGATCAGGAAAAGACTACCAGGAGCTCAACGAACAATTCGAACACCTGTGAATATTGAAAGAGTGCGATAAGCAATTATTCGCAGTCCGAGTCGATCTACTCGCCAGTATGCTGCTGAAGCGTATTTTTCGTTTGAAACTTCGATTTCAACTCCACAAATTGGCCGTTCTACAAGTTACAGCCAGGGGATTATGCACAACGAATGCACTTTGCCCTTGAGATGAAAGCACTTATTGAGCAAAATGAGAACCCCATTTGGTTCATGAGCGATGCGGCTCACTTTCACCTCAATGGCCACGTTAATCAACAAAATTTCCATTATTGGGCTGATGAAAAAGCCCTAGAGTGACCGTTTGGTGAGCTGTACCCCAAACTGGCGTAATCTACCCTTACTTATTTGAAAACGTCAATGGCAATGCTGTTACCGTGTACTCTTAGCGCTATATCGCAACGATAACCAACATTTTTGCATCTGAGATAAAAAGACGCCGTGTTTCAATACGATGTGTGTGGTTCCAACAGGATGGGTCGATCGCCCACACAGTCAGAGCAACAATGAACGTTATTCGTCCTCTCTTCTCTGGCCGCCTTATTTCCAGGTTTGGCGACGTTCATTGGCCTTCTGCAACTTTTTCTGTAGGGACATCTTAAAGCACGATTGTACCAAAACAAGCTACGAATATTGGAGGAATTGAACGGAGCAATTCGCGTGGAATTCGCCGCAGTTGAGAGAGCAACGTTGGAAACAGTTTTCGGAAACTTCCAGGAAAGACTGCAGTGTATCGCGAAACAAGGACGCCACCTAACTAATGTGATTCTCCTTACATGAAATTCCAAAATGCTTCTGAATTCTGAAACCAAATTGTTCGAAAAAAAATTTCACGAGTAATAATTACCGAGGTTATGATTTTCTCAAAAACGCCCGAGTCCTCTGCCGGATCCTGTACAAGAAGTATAACAGTATCTATGACGACAATGGGGAGATGATATAGCGCACTTATTCGAAACAGTTTTTTTCTTTTGAAAATCGGTCTAATCCCGTCCATTTTGCAATGAAACCTACCCTGAAAATTTCAAGTCGATAGAATTTTCCGTTCGCACGTAATCGTGCATACGGACTGCCGGACAGAATGGATTCTGACTCTGTATTCATCAACAGTTAGTCGAACTCCGTCGTTCGAGACCATTTTCGGTAGAAAATAACAGGCAACACTATTGCACGATATTCCCCAGAATATGCGAGCAAAAATAATTTGTGGATAACCCGTGCACCACCGAATTGTTTCATTAATTTTGAATATCAGACGAACTCACTGAAAGATACCATAAGTTGACATACTACCCTGAATGTTATAATTTTTTTTAAAAGTATTCACGCATTGAGAGCAATAAACAATTTCTCTAATGAAACCTTGTGACTTTTAGAGGCCAGAGTTCGTTTTTTCAACAAATTTTTTGGAAGCAAATAGTTGTAAAAAAATTGTAAGAATGCGCAATGTTGCCACTTTTATATATTCAAGAATTTTCGGGCAAATAAAACTGAAATGGCGTGAAAAATGGATAAATATTTAACATTCCCCATTCTCACAGAAGAATCTCAAAAAAAAAACATGAAAAAAATCATCACTGAAGCCTGCAGTACTACACCCCGTTTTATGCTATCAATGTCGAAATTTCTTCGAATTCTAATATTTCTCGTGGCTACTGGTAACGTCAAGGCATGCAGACAGTAAGCAGGTGCCTGGCCTTGGGATATTGACGAGGTTTAATGCAACTTGAATGTGGCTGTGTTGCCGAGGCCGTAATTTACCAACACAGGCTAATGTTTGCTCTCAATGTTTAGTGTATATTGTACCTACAAATAAATCAAAAGTAAATACTGGGAACATTTTCCACTGTAATACATGAAAAACTGAAGATATATTCATTTCATTCAGTGCATATATGAAAAATAGAAATATTTTGAATAAATACTCTTAGTATTTCATATCAATTATTTCATCACAAAACGACTCAATTGAGTTGTTTCGTTTTTCAATTATTTGGTGTTTCTATTCCAACCTGAGAATAACTTTACACGGTTTGTCTATTATCTACGTGATATTTTGAAATAAAATTCAGTTCATGTAATAATGATTCATTTCGAGCAATTAACGAGATCACTGCTTCCAATAATTTCCATGGAATTAGAAGGGGAATATGTGAAGTAGAACGAGGGAAACATATAAAACTCTGAAAGAAATATTGATGATGAGGATGATATTGAACGTTTCTCTCTTCCATGTCAAGTGATTTATCAAACCTTTAACTCTCACTCGATATTCTAGTTCCAAGGAAGAGCAACTCTGAATAATACAAAAGGCTTATCCAAAGAATTGATGCAGATATATGAAGGTGAGTGATCCCAAATTATCATTAGAGCAAATTCAACTCGTGATGGAGTTTCCACTTCCTCTAATGTATTCGGAGATTAATTTGCACATCGCTATCCGGAATCCTTCTTGAGAAATCCCAGATTACTCACTGAAAATAGATGGATAGTTCAGCTTTCCCGAAGAATTCTTGATAGGAATGAGGAATCCCCGTGGAAATAAGCTGAAGTTCTGGAAACCAACTATTTTACGTGTGAATATGAAATATTCCCTTCTGGGTTCAGCATGGCTGGATAAATCCGATCGACGTATTGGAATGGTATCAATAATCATCTAAAAATATAGAGTCAGAAGTCAGTTGAATAATGGCAACCATGAGTTGAGATGAATAATCTTTGAGGGTCACGGTTTCGTCATTATTTAAAATTGGCAACATGGTGCAGCCTTAATGCAATTAATTCACACTGAAACAGAAAATATCAGAATTAAAGTTAGAAAGTACACAGACAATAGAAGTGACGAAAGATTTTGTAATACTCTTTCGTAATGTGGCTCCACATTTACTGTCTCCGAAAAAACCTTCATTTCGGTAATAAACTCGAGTTTAACGAAGCTCAAAGCCTTTTTCTATTAATTTATGAAAGTGCGCGAAAACAGCTCGCAGGTGTCATGGCGTCTGCTCTCATATCACGCTGAGCCGAATCTCATAAAACTTTCATAACCTGAAACGCAGAGCTCCCACTACCAATGTACCTCGAAGATCAAAAATGGCACATTCGGAGGATTTCAATGTTTTTCAGCCGATGTATCATCGGAACCTAGAAGAATCAGTTAAAAATCAACAAGAAATTCAGGGCTTATTAGAAAAAGAATAGTTCAACGTCAATCCCACTGTAGCGAATTCATCCGCTTCAACAAAAACGGAAAAAAGGGCGGAGTCGAAACACGAAATTCAAATCTCTGAAAAATCGCATAAATACATTTCGCTACGCTCCCAAAAATCACTCTCTCCAATCCATCTGCATATCACCGCTAAGAAGATATTCGATCTAGACGCTGCATTCCTGACCGACATCTGCATTTCATCTTTCAAGAAGCTCCAACACATCGGCATCCGGTTTTACCCCCCTCGAAGACGGAAGCCTCCGACAGTACGAAAAGCGCCTACGCATCCCTTGTTTCCAGCCGGCTCCAACGAAGGACTACCTGCCGCCCCTCCAGAAGATTTATAACCAGAATTGTTAAACTCTGCCTTTTCAACAAAAAGAATTTTATTGCCTTTCGAATTCACTTTTGTTGTTATACTCGACAGAAAAATAAACAGGCTAATCTGTTTCTTTTATTGCGTGTTTGATTTCACAGGACGCGATACTCACACCACCAAGACCCCTCTAGATTGCCTCTTCATCAGAACTCCGCTCCGCTCCTGATAGATGGCCAGACTAAACTCCTCTAACCTGTGTTCATATTCAGCTGTGAAATCCAATGTAGACAACATGTAGGCAAAAATGTGTTCAGAGCCACAGTGGTCATATGCTTCTGCAGAAGCCTATAAGGGATGACGTGGGGCTAAAACAAAAATGATAATGTGGCAAAGTAGTTAATTATGTCCCATTTTCACTTATGCATTCTTGGCAAACCTGTCAGAAACCGACCAAATCACAACTTGCAGTTGGCTGCACTTGCATGTCAGAAAATAAAGCCTCACGCTTGATGCATCATTTGCAACGATCATACTTTACCGTCTGATTCCAAATGACATCGTTAGTTGATGGGAAGAAAACTCATGAGTCTACTATCTTTCAGGCAAATGCACTAGTTATTGCAGAGTATCTGAGTAGGAACCTCTACGTCTATATTATGATGAATAGTCAGGTTATACTGAAAGGACTAATATCATCCATCCAGAAATGCCTAAGAGTCCTGGGAATGATACAATACCGTTGTAGAGCGTTTCTTCACCGAACCCTCACTTATGACACGTGCACAATACTTCTTCCCTTGTTTCTTAAGTACCCTACGTAGGCCATATTTGTCAACATGCAGGGGGAGGGGTTAGGTTCCTCTCAAGATTATATCATTCTGGTAATCCCCGACACCTCAATAATGCACATAAAGAGTGTCCAATTACGTGGGCATAAAATGGCTCAGTTTGGGGCATGCCTCGACGAGTTGCCCTAGTCTTAGTTAGGACGAAACGTGATGAACCCAAAGAGGTTGAAGGTACTTCGCAAACATTCGACTAGCACAAATGCCACAGGAGTAACATCTGTTGGACCACTTCTTGACAGCCATTCAACAATGGAAGCTGAATAACAGAAGAGATCGGTGGAGACATACTCCATTCTATAACAGAAAGCTACAACAGCGGCCATGAGTTGAGTTTCGACTGATAGTGGGACTTCTGACAAGGCACTGCTGATCTATAAATACCTGATCAAACAATAGGGTTTGGTTAATCAGAAACGGAAACATACAAATACAAATACGTACAAGTGCTGGCTAACCTCATTATTTTACATATGAATGAGGCCGTTCTGAATCCTCACAACGTGATAACCAAGGGTTGTAGGGGCAGATTTCTCAAGAGCAAAAAGGACCACGTGCTGGTGAATTACGGCTTCGCGCATTGAGGCAACACAGCCACATTCAAGTTTCATCAAACCTCGTTAATATGTCAAGGTCAGGCTCCTGCCCAAGGTCTGCATGCTTTCGTCGTTGCCAATGGGCTCGAGAGATATTAGAATTCAGAGAAATTCCGGCGTTAATAGGAGAAAATGGGGTGTCGTTCTGCAGGCTTCAGTGATTATTTTTGGAATTTTTTTTTTTGGGATGTATTTGATTCTTTTGTGAGAATGCGCAATGTTAGTTATTTTTCCATTTCTCACTCCATTTCAGTTTTTTCCCAGAAAATGCTTGAATATAAAAAATATCAACATTGCGCATTTTTCCATTTTTTTCAACCATTTGCCACCAAAAATTTCTTGAAAAAAACCAAGTCTGGCCTCCGAAAGTCACCCTGTTATATTCGAGTTATTGTTCGCTCTTAAAATCATCGATTATGCCACTAGGACTGAAAAAGTAGGGTATCTGTAATAACTTTGAAAGGCTCGAGGAAAGTACCTGACCCGAAATTAGATAAAAATAGGATTTTAGGTAACGAAACACATGTCAACATGTCAAAGCATCCAATCACCAAAGCAACCAGTAAATTTTACGCTGCTCTTGATATCGAGAAAACCCCTAGTCATAGACCAGTGTTGAAAACTGACAGCTGTTTAATAAAATGTATAATATATCATTTTTTCAGACAGCTCTGCGAATAGACGCGATTGGAACATACACCGGAAGACAGTTTTCATTTGAAGGACTGAAAATTATTCGTAATCCAGTTTCGGTAAAATTAAAAGCCTATTAAATACAGGAAATTGTGAACGCAAACCGTCCAATCCCTGTAGGGACAATTTTTAATTGAAACTCGGTTTAGGCAGATTTATACCTCGAAATTACTGAACGATGGTGGTAGCAATTCGAATTTCACACCGCCCTTTGGGATTCGTGGTTTGGGAAAATAATTTTTATGGATTAAAATCAATTCCGAAAGTAATTGTCAATATTTTAAATCTGTTTTAGAAGTGTTTCCAATAAACACAAAATTTTTCATTTTTTTTTCTCGGTTTGAAACAAATTGCTCATTTTGTTTTCAATTCATTTCTGCTGAAATGGAAAGGATTTTCTGCTATAAAAACGCTTAAAAAATTCGATAAGAATTGAATAATTTGAATAATGAATAATGACTACTCTTGTTGGAAAAACTTAATACAGAATTCTCAAGTTAAACTTAATACAGAATTCTCAGGTTGTTACCGCTTCTCAATAATGAATTTCTCTTTTCATGCCTTATTCCCGAGAAGAATATACATTTTTCAAATATCTGAACTATCGATAAAAAATCTGTCAAGTACTAAATTTCATTTGATTGTGAAAATGTCTACTTTTCATGAATTCTCGATACCGAAAATATTTACGCGATTATTAAATGTCGACTTTGAGTCTTATGTGAACTTTGGCTCCTGAGTAACAACCGACAGGCTCCAAATTTTATCCTGACGAAATATTGCAGAACTTAGGTATTCAACTTTAATTTGACCGGGAATTCTTCTACAGCTAGTATGAACTAATCGTTTCAATCATTATATTTTTCTCCAATATCTTTACGAAATATCTTTCGATTTCGATATTGCACTATATATATTTTATTTTCTTTGAATGTGCTCCGTGTTGAACAAAAAACCTAAAACTATATCAACTATATGCGCAAAATTATTGATGAGAAAATCTTGAAAAATGGGCAACATGAAGAATATACTGTACTAAAGTCGAGTCCCATCTTGATTTTACGGTTAAGAATCATCGGTAGTATCAATTTTTTACTAAATTGTGTAAATGCAAACAAGTTTTTTTTTCTCAATTATCTTATGTTAGTGGATTACATTTCATCGTGTAATTCACGACGTAGTGGGTAGAAAGATATTTGAGTATCGATTAAAGCTTATTTTGGGAGGATTTTGCATCATTTTTCAGGTTTTTTTGGGTTTTCACTACCAATATCTGAAACAAAGTTATTTGAATATGAATAGAAAACTGTTTTTATGAAAAACGCTCTTGCGAATTGTAGGATAGACCTATTTGTCAAGGGAAGTTTCTTGGAAAACAGATTGCCTAATGAACAATACAGGAATGGGGGTTTTTCCTGAATTTAAGTTATTACTGCAAATGCAAATTTGAACATAATTATTATAGGTTTGATTCATCATTTTCCCAAATTACCTTCAGAAAGTATTCAAAATCAGATTTTAAAACTGGGGTTTGGGATTTGCCAGGCATGCACGAAGTGACAACGGTGTTTAGTAGAATAGCTTTTTCTGCTATAGAATAATGAAATATTTATTCCTATTCTGTGGTACACACCTGTTCTTTGTAAATTCAACCAAACAGTTTTCGTTTGCGATTTGTCAGTGATATGACAGTATGACAGTGGGTGCGTTTTTATTTTCTTCGACATGAGTAATAGATTAACCTCTATCTTTTTCCTCTTTGATGGAGAACAAAGAAAGAGAAAGAGGGAGATACACCAATTAATCAGTTCGCTGAAAATAAAAACGGACCCATTCTGTGCTCTTCTTTTTCTATTTCTTGGTCGTTGTCTTCTACCCTAACCAGAGCAAAGTAACACATTTGACGTCCTTTTATTTCCGAGAAAGCTGAATTCGACGTTGCCATATCGTGCACTCAAGACGAATCCCTTCAAATGCAAATCCCCATTTTTATTTTTCAGATTTAGGTGATCAAACATTTTTTCGAAAATATAATATTGAAATTATATGTTTGAAATATGATGTTCTAAAGATTTTTCATGAAAATTACTGCATTTTCGATTAAAGGAAAACCCCCATTATATAAACGATGAACAAAGCGAACTGTGACGTTTCAGATTACAAATCTGACTTCAATCAGACAACTGAGAAAATTTTCAGAATTATTTCCTTTCGATTTTTCGTTTTGAGACTTGTCCAAATTTCGCTATTTTGGATTTTTGTATATCTCTATTCCTTAGGTTCTTTTTCTCTAATCAAAACAAAACTGAACTTATTTTCAATTTTTTGACTTCCATTACTTTGAAAAGGTAGTTTAATTCTAAGAAACTTACTTTATTATGTCTGCAACTGCATATACAAGTGAGGCTAGTTTTCTGTATGTGATAGTTTCTCATATAATTCTTACAAATCTCTATTTTATTAAATTTTTAATAGTTCTGTTCCAGATGTTGGAAGTGAAAACCTAAAAAATGATACAATAAAGTATATCGCAATATCAAAACATACAGGGTGCTGCTGAACCGATTGAGGAGTTCTATGAAAAAGAATCATAGGATTGAAGAAAACGGTTTTATTTATTTGAATTAGTGAGAAATATAGTATTTGTTCTCAAGTTTTGAGAATGATATAACTTAAATGGCAGCCGTCAGCAGAGATACATCGATGAACTTGATTACGGAAGTTAACTAAGGCTTTGCGGCAAATAGCGAACGATATGGCACGCTTTCTTCGGTTATTTGCTATTTGAGTTTGGCAGGGTAAGAGGACTATGTTCAAAGGTTTTATTTTATCTTCAAGGGAGTCCAAAGATAGAAGTCGCAGATGCTCAATTCATGCGAACGCGCTAGACACCCCTCGATCCACCCAGTCGTTTGAGATTCAGAAATTACAAATATTTGGACAAAACGATAGCATGCTGTTTCCCAGAACATGCGCGTAAAAACATTTCAAGAGGACATTATCTCACATCATCGATTAAACGAACTCCAGATTCCGTTCCGTCCGGAACTCAGACTGCATTTCGCGATCAATCACCATCTTCGAAAGGGTCGATTTGGCCCGTAATTGTATAATCGCGGAAATCCAATTTCAGTTGAGATGGAATGTTGATTACTCACCTACCCCGAACGGCAGATAATATATTCCGATACTAAATCGAATCCGAATGATTTTTGAAATAGGCCCGAGTGCTAGGCCATCCTTCAAATGCAAATATGCTGGAATTGATGCTTTTCATGCTAGACGTGAGTGCTTTTTCACGCAGATTTCCTCTTTAATTATTGATGAAAAGCGACTGAATTATCTGATGGATTGCGTGCTCTTCGTATTTATTTCAGTGCGGCAAGGAGTCCTGATTGGAAATGGGTTTCATGAAATAATATAAAATTTCGATTCTGTTGAAAATTTATAGTTGATCTGGAATTTATTCATTCATTTGTTTATCGTATGGCAATAGGTCTCTTGCATTTAACACGAATTATCATATTTGCATGTTTATCTCATTCTATATCGATACAAAATCATAATGTATGATATCTCACACTCCAACAATTCGCGAATTTCTAATAATTCGGTATTCAAAATAGTCAAATCGGGACGCAAAACCAAAGTAGGTGAAACGCGGTAGTTCGCCTCCTACGTCACTCGTTATTGGTTTCGTGCGTCGTTTGACATTTGTCATACGTTGGAGGTAAAACAACCTCACTTACTCGCTTTGTTTATGTTATGAAGTGAAGCATTTTCAACAATTTCAGGATAAATTCACAAGTTAAAATGATTTATATCAATAGAATTGGTGAATAACTAGGCCTAGTTATTGTTTCGTTGTGAAATACAACATAAATACACCGAGAGACGAAGGAATCCGATTTTTTAGATATATTGTAGTGTAGAATTTATATTTGAATATTTGCATTTTTGACCCATTCCCCTAAGTTTTATCTGGTATTGGAAGAAATAGAATACTATGTGAACTATCCCAGAGAAGGCAAATATCCTATATTCACGCCATAAATTGAAAAAACTGTTCTGACAAAGTAACAAACTATGGTAGAGTTTGTTGGAGGCATTTCCACACTGGTTAAGAAATGATGTTAGACTGTCTAATCAATTCGTTCTGTTTAATAAGTTGACTCATGATGAGATAAGTATGATAAGAATATTTCGTGTTTGTTATACACATTTCAAGAATTATATCTTCTCGACACTACAATAGCTGGCAATATGAATGACAAGCCCATCCTTAGTGGTTACCACTCGCATCTCCATATGATATATAAAAGCAATTCGTTATGTGATAGATTTGTCAAAATATTGCATGCATTTTATAATAATAATGAACCAGATAACTTTCTGTTCTCAACCGAACACGTTCCGATGTGGCCCGACTACTAAAGGATGGAACTTCTACATTTTGTTGTTTGTAATATGTTTCGAATTGATCTTATTGTCAATTATTAAAGATTTGGAAAGCCCTTATGTTGCATCTGCATAATAAAAAAGCATTTTATATGGATAGTAAAGAATTTTTTGAGGATGAATCGAAATCGGTGTTCAAGGAAAAAATTTCATATGAATTTTTTTATTCGTAACATATATTTAGTATAATAAATATATAATTGAAGATTATGATAGCACTGACATAGCAACTATGACCAATATTGTAGTAATTTGATAATTTGCAACATAGAACGTTATTTGAAATAGCACTGAGAAGTTCTCTGGAACCCATGTTTTTTCCATTCCATACATTTGTTGGATTTCATTCTGCTGTTTATTTTCAGGAACTAATGAGCCAAACACTGTTTCATTTTTAATAGTTATACCTATAATAAATGCTATCTCTGATGTGGATACTCTAGGCTTTAGAAAGACAAAGATAAATACTGCAATTTTCATTTATATCGTTTTCAATGATTATCATCTGAGATTGAATATTAGTTAATCAGATCCATTATCACACAATTTCAATTGTAAAATTAACAAAAATCACTAAAATCTCCAAATAATCGCCATTCGCCAATGTAAACAAAGCGAATGTATTCCTTGGTCTCTCGGTGTATTTATGTTGCACTTCACAACGACACAATAACTTCGCCTCACGGGTCTAGTAATTCACCAATTCTATGAATATAAATCATTTTAACTTGTGAATTTATCCTGAAATTGTTGAAAATGCTGTATTTCATAACATGAACAAAGCGGGAAAGTACAGCTCGACGCTGTCTATTGGCTTGCTAGACAGAAAAGTATACGAGAAGAGGGAGAGAGTCGATATATCCCCATACGTCACGGAAACCGCGAAGCTTCGTCCCTTTTAACAACCGACATGCGGAGCCAAACTTAAAAGGGCATTTTCTCGTTAAACATTTAAATTTTTGATGGCGGATGAAGTTTTTCAGTGGTCTTATGGATAGAATATTTGATACCAATGATAAAAAAAATTCATGCAAGAGAGCTATTCGGCCACATTAAACCCAAAAGCTGAATCACAGATAAGTAAATAAAGAAACTTCAGGATTTGACAAACAAATACCAAGTATGTATATTTAATATATCGATCCGGCGGATGCCAGCAGGAAGTTTCCAGGTCAACAGTTGAAGGATCTTGTGGGACATTGCCTCGTGTTATGTTTAAACGTTTCATATTCTCCGCAATCGCAGTATGGTGATGGTTTTAGGTCCCATTTTTGCAAGAAGTATGCGCATCTGTCATGTTCCCTTCTAATTCTGTAAATTGTGGACCAGGCAGATCGATCCCTCGAAGCTTTTTACCTTGTTGAGTTGTCCATTCTTAAGTACATGCATTAGTCAAGTTGAACTCCTTTTGCATTGCTACAAACACACACACACACACACACACACACACAAGATTGCAGCGCCACGGTGGCCAGTTTGAGAGCCTTACATAGACAAATAGCAGCTAGGTTTTCAAGTGTTCGTTTGTATATTTAATTAAAATTCAATTTCACAATTTGTTTAAAGACTTTTCCAGCTAACTGTAGTGATTCTGTGTATACATGTTCCATTTTTACGAAAGAGTTATGTGTCATCTATATACTAATTCGGAGTAGCAATGCTTCAATCACTGTTAGAAGTATTTTTATATCAACTTATTTCAACTCGTGATAGCAAGAGTAATTTCGAATTATTTGGAATATCTTAAAGTCACAGAAGCTAGAAGTGTTCAGGAAGATGCATGTTATTTTCAAAACTAATAAACTTTCATTTATCAAATGCCCCTCAGATCTACTGCTCAAAAAATTGAAACAAAGATAGTATTTTGAAACATACTCCTTGGAATTCGATTTCATCGGCAGAATCACTTTGAGCGAAGAGTATTCATCACCAGATATTTGCTTGGTGAGACTCCTTTGTTTCAATAGGTCGGTTCTACCACTGAAAAATTTACGTTGTTCCTTTATGATCAGTTCAACAGAAATATTTCTGGAAGACACAGCATTCCTCTTAAGTATCTTTCTCTGCTTGTATCAAGGGCCTGGAAATCTAGTGTCTTCATGAATGTGATCTGATATTTCATGAACAATTCGTGATTACCTCTATAAGAATGATCATCGTCGATAAAATGCAGGTAACAGACTCTCATAAATCTTGTTTGTTGGTTCACCAATTTGAGTTACAAGTTGCCGGGGTTTTTATCGATTCTTTAACTTTCAGGTCCGACTTCTTGAAGAAAGTTCCTTCTACCCTAACCTTACATTTTCGACCTGGCTGTGGAAATCTATGGGAAGGGACATTTGAGTCATCTTTTTCTCAGTAAAAATACTTATATGATCACACACACGCCAAGAAAAATGGATAAACTTTCTCATTTTGTTGAAATTTCTTCTAACTTGTAAATGATAATCTGACAATCTAAGATTACTCTGATCGCCACCAGAGGGACTAGTGCTTATCTTCATTCGCCAATAGTATCGCCCACTTATTTTCCTCGAATCCACTACACATTGCTTTGGAGTTAAAAACATTTCCTTCTATAAAAAAGTTGAAATAATTCCATCTTCTCGGACGTCATTCGCATCTACGTAATAAAATTAATTCTAGTTTTTCCTCGGGGTGAAGCGGACTACAAGTAAATTAATCATGCTGATAATTAAGTTGTTCTACTCGAAATGACGAATTGTTCAACATGAAGATGTCGGGGACCCTTGGTCGACTGGACGTTGGCAAAAGACAAATGGACAAAAAGATGGATAGTTATAGTCTAACTGTAATTAATTGCAATAGATAGCCTAGCATTAAATTCAAACGAGTGTACTTGATCTTTGGAAAATACAGAGTTTTCTGTAATAGTTTCACATAATATCTTTCCATATTGATATCTTACGCTATACTTTGATCGTCTTCAACGTACTTCCTGTGAATTACAAATTTAATTATTATATCAACTGACATACAATGGTTGAAGTAAAAAACTCGAAGAAACGGCAACATAATAGAATACAATATCGATAGATATTATGTAAGGGTATAACAGACAAATCTGTATTTTTTTAATGATTGTATTAATAACCTTCTTTGCGTGGACTCTTTTTTAATTTAATGTTTGAACTGAAACAAATAGATTTGTAGAGTCAGTATCAACTTTCATAGAATCTCTGAAGTAATTACATTTTTTGAAAGTGTTGTTTACTATACAATTCATTTATCAACGAAAGAAGATGGTGTGGAATTGTTCTATGCACAAATATGCATTTGACAAGCTTGTCAGGCGTTCTAAAAGTAAGTCTAATAGTGCGTTTGCAACCAGGTGGTAGAGAATATAGGTAGTAAGATTTTTACGAATAATTTAATAAAGATGCTACTGAGAATTCTGAATCGAAATACAAAAGATGAAACAGTGTGTCAAATATTGTTTTTGTATTGTATTTTATTATGTTACCATTTCTCGAATTTTCACTCCAATCATTTTATCTCAGTTCGTACAATAATTAAATTTGACAGTCTTACTTTGAAAACAATAATAGTATATCGTAAGATACCAACATCGAAAGATATAATATAAAGGTATTACAGAAAAATCTTTTATTCGATAGACAGTCGAGCCACTTCATCTCAGAGAGAAAATGAAAGTTTTATTTGGTCAAACACATTCCGAATCAAATTGAATATGAGGTTAGTAACATGAATCTTGAATGAGAAGGGGGTTTAAGTGACACCATTTTCGAAATAATTTGATGAAATTTCCAAAAATGCCTTAAAATTTTTATCAGTACGTTTTCAACAGATCACTTTGAAGGAGTAAAGAAAATAACTGAGGAATACAATGCCAAATTCAGTGGTATCGTGAAAACAATTCTTATCATGGCATCCGGAGTTTTGAATTACCATTCAAATAGTATTTGAAAACTCAATGGTTTTTTTCCAAACTACGAAGTCGCTGGTATTATGGAAAATGCTGTTTTTATTATTCTAATTTCTTTTATTTCTCAGAAGTATCAACGAGAGAGGTCAAGTGTAAGACATTTTTGAAAAGGCAACCTATTTACATGGAGTCACTCAATCCCTCTTATTCCGATTTAGGATTTCAGAGGTTGCTTTTGTCATGCTTGTAGGATTAGTACATATTGATTGAAACGAACGGTATGAAAGGTCCCCGTACAAACCAAAGTTTATCCTTTTTTAATTTTTTTTATTTTTCATGGGGTCCGAGATTAATAAGGGTTCACATTGCGACACTGTTCGAGTATAACAAACATATTCCATTCATTCGATATTCATCTTATAGAGAAAACGTCTGATAATCCTCAGGAATGCCACAAATCCAGGGTGGATTTTTAGCCTATCAAAGTCCCAATCGAAACCAACGAACTTTCTCCAAATATTGACTAAAGAGATATTCTCAGATTAACAGAATCAGCAATCATGTGAGCAAAGACTGGATCTCTGATTGGGCAGATCCCCGTCAATTCAGTCGAAGTTGGCAGTGAGGATTTGGGGAGAATCCGATGACTCACTTGGTCGAATTTATTGCCACTGAGAGGGGCTGATCAAGATGCCATCTAGAGGTCAGGGCAGGTTTGCGGAAAAGGCAATCCCAAAAAATTTATATGGCCTTTTCCATGAAATCTTGATAACCCTCGCAGTGGTACAAAACGTAAGAATGTAAGCTAATAAATATCTAATTCGATGATCCCTGGGACGTGAAAGTAGTTCGAAGATCTATATTCTCCCGATTCTGAGTTATATAGGGCGTTTTCGAAAATGCGTCTTGTTTTCAGCAGATGGCTGAATAGGTGCCACATTTTATACAAGATCGCCAATATACAAGTAGGGAAACAGAACATATGAAAGCACTGACGTGAGGTCAGGAGCTTGTACGCGCTTGTTCGAATTCGTTGACAAACATGCCAAAGCTGTCACCTATTTACTTAGTGACATTTCAAAACTCAGTTCTGACAATTATTGTGCATTGTTCCCAGTAAAAATAATTGTATTTCAAGAATACGCAGAAAAAAACATGATGATTTTCCAAAGATAAATTTTCCACATCCCTCACAGGCGGCACTGCTTTCAATATTGAAAGACCTTCAACGTCAAGAAATAGTGACATATGCTCCTCTGAGCGTATTTTGTCATAAGGCCTCTGCTTTGTGACAAATTCCAAAGATATATCAGATGGTTCGATAAAAGAATGATTTGTTTCTCAAAACAGTACTGCCTGTGGAAAACAAGTTGAGGGTTTGAGAACATAGGCTACTCTGAACTTTTCTTCTTAAGATCACATTTTATTCTGAAGCAGCCTGTATATAAAATTTTCAGAATTTTTCTGGATATATATATTCCTAATGGAATTTTCCATTAGTTTTCCCCAACTAAGACTGCTGAATCCCCCACCCCTTTATATAAAAGTGAATCACGTTATGGAATCAGATATTTTTCAAATAAAAAAAATTGCCCGAATCAGAATTATTGTACACAAGCACACCAGGCCTCATCATGGGTAACCCCTTGAGTTCAAGTTTTGCTGAAATTTTCCTGTATAATCTAGCACACGCCTCTCATGAGAATGAAACAATTGATAAGAAGTCTATTGGTTTAGATATTATGTGAATGACCCTTTTGTGTGTTTCAGTTACCCTAATTCACTAGAATATATTGAGTTGATGACAGAAAGATGAAGTTGTAGCTCATGAATTCCGAATTTTATTATAATAGAAACTCGACTTATTAAGTTATATAAGGATTAAACCATCCTTAAATAATCGCTTCATTTCATCCAACAAAAATTGTCTGAATATCATACAAAGATCACTAACAATTTCATAATCTGCAGAAAATTTAAATCATGAATTGAATTCAATAAAACAATCAACAATCGATAACGATTTTTTCGTTATCACTTGTAGACAGCATGGTGGCTAAAATGCAATATAAAAATGCCATTTTGGAGATAGGTATATCTCGAATTGAAAAGACAAAAACCATTCAACTCATTTCGATGAAACGAAACATCACTCCCGAAGACAATCGAGACAGGACTCCCAAAAATTGTGGTTTTGTCTCGCATTGGAATACACGTTCTCGTCTCGGGATATTTTCATAAAAGATTCGTCTTTAGTGTCAATCCAAAAATTTCAAATTAGAGATAATCAGGAAAAGTACCAAGCCACTTCAACATTCGCTCGAAACATTCAAGACCAGACTTCGCAAATGTCTTGTCTCGTCCCGCATCGAGAGTTCACAGTCTCGTCTCAAACTTTCGGTACTTATAAAGACTCGCTTGTCACTCATCTCATTTTGGACTGTCTTAATCCGTGAGTTTATCAGAAAAAATCTCGAAAAGCACTGAAGTGAGGTCAGGAGCTTTTACGCGCTTTTTTGAATTCTAACTATAAGATTAACACGAAATCTCGCACCTGCTTGTTGGTAATCTCCACCTGATTACGAAGTTTCAATCTGATTGCATTTGTACTTCTTGAGATATTGCGGACTGACTCTAAGGTTTGTGCCAAATTCCATTGGAATCTTCTCAATATATGAAAAAAAAAATTTTTCATCGAGAATTTAAAAAATTTTCGAATAAAATTTGTTTTTTATTTTCTAACAACTAGATCTACACGAAATTTTGCTCTAAGTTGCGCGTTGGTAATTCAAAACTGTCTACGAAGTTTCAATTTGACCGAGTCAATACTTCATGAGATATAGAGGAATTAACCTTAAAATTTCAAATGGGCCTAACTCCGAAAGTATCCAACCGATTCCACTCATTAACGAACTTGGCCGAGATATTTGGACTCCAAACCTAATCTGACAATTTCGAGTCGTTAAGTCTTCTCCTTCGGACAGCCGGACGGATAAATTGAATTTGACCACGGATTTTTCTTCAATCGTTTAAGACCATTTTCGGCTGAAAATTCGAAAATCACAGACATCGTGACGAAATGATAACGCGCTGTTTCCTAGAACGAGCACATCAAATTTCGCGCTATTCCCAAGTCCCTCAGCTTGATGAAAGATATTTTCGCTGAAACAAAGTTTCACCTCCTCATCTCACGATTCACTTCTCCGTCGACAAATCTTTCTGGAACAAGATCGATTTCCCACCATTCCCCCATAACTCAAGATACGAGAACCTCCATATTTCCTGCGGCGCACGACCTAGAAATTCATCATAACCTGACGGAAACGAGCTGTAAGGCACAGCATTTTTTGTACCTCCGAGAGATAGTGGTGGAATTTTCAGAATGTGGTTGACGCCTTTTGCGCCTCCAAGGCGAGAGCTTTTATGTTGTTCGGACCGTAGAGGCACTTACTCAATCGTTCTCCATCTAGCGCGATTCAACCTTTTCCATAACGCCTGGGTGGTTTCTGGATGCCCCATTCTCCCTTTTGATCCTCATATGCGTATAGACTATATTTTCCCCAATTTTCTCAGTTATACAAACGTGCCTGCCAGGGAAGTAGGTTAATATTGGGGGGCCCTTTCCTTCGACTGAATTTTCGCTCAGCTCATCTAAATTGTACGCAATAAGTAACTTGGTTCTTGGGTTCATTTTTATTGCGAGAAATATACACGGACCGCAGTTGTCGAAGGGAAAGCGTATTAGTTCATTTCACGAAATATATAATGTGAATATTTTTAGTAAGGGACACCAAATGGAAATACTCTACTTCTCACCGACTGCGATCACCGTTAGATTCTTAGGAACGATGGGTATACGTAAATATGTTTTGTTTGATATTAAATACGATCAAGCACATCATGGTTATAGGGTTTATAAAGGGTTTTCCAATAAGAGGTGTTATTTTGATATTCGAAGAAAAATGCCATTTTTCAATATAAGTGATCGGATATTTATTTCATTATAAAGAAGAAGCTATGCCATTAATGGTGGAAAATAACATCAGACAAATGACCACCACGACGACGCTCACAGGACCATATCCTTTTAATGAAATTTTCCATAACCAAATCGCAAAGTGGCTGCCCTATGTCCTCGATAGCTTCACGAATTCCATCTTTGAGGTCGTGAATAGACGCTGGGCTATTGGCGTAGACCTTCTCTTTCACGTGGCCGCAAAGGAAGAAGTCGCAAGGTGTTAAATCACAAGATCTCGATGGCCAATTGTGATCACCTCTTCGAGAGATAACACGGTGCGGAAACTTTCCCGCAAAAGATCAATGGTTTGGTTGCTTGTGTGGCACGTAGAGTCGTCTTGTTGACAGTAAACGTTGTCCAGATCAATACCATCCAATTCCGGCCATAAAAATCATTAATCATCCCTCGATAGCGCAATGTATTCACCGTAACTGTTGCTCCAGCCTCATTTTCGAAAAAGTCAGGTCCAATGACTCCGCCGGACCATAAACCGCACCAAACAGTCACACGTTGAGGATAGAGAGGCTTTTCAACAATAACTCTCGGATTTTCCGAGCCCCAGATGCGACAACTTTGCTTGTTGACGAAGCCATCGAGGTGGAAATGGACCTCATCACTCAAGATGATTTTTCTATGAAATTTCGGATCATTTTCATGCATCTCAACGACCCAATCAGCAAAGACATGACGTTGTTGATGATCGGCCGGCTTGAGTTCTTGTGTTAACTGAACTTTATAAGCCTTAAGACCCAAATCTTCAAACAAAATATGGTGTAATGACGTTTGTGGAATGCTTAATTCCAGAGAACGACGAGGAATGGACAAACCTGGGTTTTCTTCAACACTTTCGGCTACAGCAGCAATATTCTGGGCTGTTCTTGAGCGACGTGCACGGGTTTTATTCTTCACATCACTAACTTGTCCCAACAGCTCGAATTTCTCCACCAATTTCTTTATTGCGGTCCGACAAGGTGCTTCACGACGACCCAAAAATGTTCGAGTTTTACGAACCGTCTCTGCCAAATTTTCACCATTTTCATAGTGAATTTCAATAATTTCAATGCGTTGTTGAAGGGTGTATCGTTTCATTTTCATTTATGGCGTAGTTTCTACTTGTCAAATGTCAAATTGGAAAACCCTTTATATATTCATGTTCAAAATGAGTGTGCTTGTGGGAGGATGTGGTGAGTTTTCATTTATGATATATTGATTAGTCATAACTGAAGAATTTTAGTCATGAAAAATGAAAAAGGGTGTCCGAAGTTATATTCGTATAATTTTTAATGGTAAACCTAGTTTTCAAGTATTTTATTTCAATAATGTCTTTCAGGATGTTGTACAATCAATGACTATGAATTATGTCGTGAGATGTCAAGATCGAAATCTCAAAAAAAGATTGAAACAACCTAAAAAAGCAATGCCGTGAAGGCAGCAGCTTTTGTGTGCATGTTCAATGGAGATGATCGCTTTGACAACGAATTTGTACATTCGCGCAAAAGCTGATTTCTTCATGGCAGTGCTTCTCTAAGTTTTTTCGATCAAGTACTGGATTTCAATTTGATTTGATCTGTGGTTTCGGAAATATTGGAAAAATAAAATTTTGAATGGGAACATCTACAGAATTCGTGAATGGGTAAAATCCACCCAATGATTCCGCAGATACACACAATCAAAATTTTAGATATCCAATATTTCAGAGAATACAGATTAGATCGAATTAAAATCCAGTATTTTATCGACAAATGACAGTTCGAAAGTTCATACAGAATTGTATGAGGAAAATATGATAAGAAGATTTAATTTTTTTTCGAATTGTTTATATGACTTGCTTATCACAAAATTTGGCACAGAATTGTCCTTCAGCATATTCAAACTGGCTGCGAAGTTTCATCATGATTAATTTCTAGAGTTATACCGAAAAAAAGAACGATATCGAGAAGGAAACCACATTTTAATATTTTTTTGGAATATCTCCGAAACCAATGGCCGTATCGAATTGAAATTTGGTACAGTGCTGTGGATTATGAAGCTCAAACTATGAGCAAAATTGTTTTCTCATATAATTGATAGTTTCCGAAAAACAATTTTTTTTTTATATTTTACAATTACAAATTACATTACAAATATATTCCCTATGTTGATTCTTCCTAAAGTTAATCTGTTTACGGCTGGCCTAACCACTGATAGCGAACAAAATAACTTCCGGATGAATCTACTCAGTAGCTTGATAATTATTGTAGAGTAAGTTTGGAGTTTAATTACAAATGCCGAATTGGCGAATTAGTAAAAACTATCGAATGATTGTGCAGATATACCTTTTCAAAATTTCAGTTTCCCGATATTTCTGAAAACATAGATCGAATTGGACTTCAATGAAAAATGTCATGAATTGAAGTTTCAGCCAAATAGGGTCCACAGAATAATGAGCAAAAAAAATTGAAGAGTCCTCATGCATTTTGTTGACTGGAAAGAATTATTTTTCTCATTGCTCTGTAGTCCTTTTTTGGCTGAAACTTAAAGTTGGCATTTTTCATTGAAGGGCGATTCGATCTATGTTTTTGGAAATATCGGGAAACTGTACTCGGTTATGAAGTGGCGGTTTGGAAAATTCAGTGAAATTTAAGTGAAATATGAAAATTTTCGATAAAAGAATTTCTTTTTTCAAATTTTTCTATTGATAATTATTTATATTGCTACTGCACATCTTCCAACCAAGTCTCATTCCGATCAGATAAATATTTTTAGTTATTGAAAAATCAAAATTTCAAATGATGCATAGATAGATAAATATATTCAGGATCTCAACCTAACCTGAGAATTTCAAGACTCTATGTTCTTTCTCTCGAAATGGTCGGATGGTCGGACGACCGGCCGGACAGAATCAATTCTGACTGAAAATTCGAAAATTACAGACATCGTGACGAAATGATGACGCGATGTTTCCCTGAACAAGCGCGCAAAAAAGGATTTATCAAGTCCATCTCGTGCATCAGAAGAGGATTCTTCCAAATTTCCAGTGATATCGGAGGGGAAATCCACAAAAAACTCATCATATTTATTAAGCAAACATGAGACATCACCTTGATTATATGAGATCTCCTGAGAACTCCTGTAGGAGAATTTATATGATCCTTCAGAAGCTCCTGATTTATTTTCGGAATTTCGTATTAAATTGTTTGAGTAATTTTTCTTAGTTTTGGGCAGCAGTTCGTCCTATTTCTTCTTGAATGATCTGTATGTTCCTATATGTAGATTCCTCCTGAATGTAACACCTTGAATGTCACTGAGTATATCAACAATTGGGGGGTAATAAAACTCCTTTTTCCTTCACACCAACCTCATTCTCGCTATGGGAATCCCTTTGGGAAAAAAGAACGTAAACTGAATCCCCATAGCTTTCGGTGATGATAGAAGAAGGAAATTACTATACGGGGCTAACATTAAAAAACCCCAACACGGAAGTTAGAACCGGACCCCCTGAAAGCTGCGACTTATAATCGGTCTAACAGAAACGATTTAATTTCAAATATCGCTCTAGATATCTCCAAGATATAAATAATAAATGTCAATAAATTTCCCCTAAACTTCAGACAGCACCGTAAATTAGGGTTATCCTAGATTAAACAAAGAGAAGAGGGTGAAAAAGATCTGACACAACAGGAAATCAACCGGAACTCAAGAATGGCGAGAAGCGAAACACGGAAAAGAAGCTTATACGGATCCAGATAACCCAAAGAGTAATCCTTTGTTTTCTGGAAGCGTTCTCTGATTCGATGGAAATGCACTGTAGATACTCTTTCGTATTTTAAATATGAGAATGCTAGAAAGGGGATAGAGGTATTTTGATCCTGATGGTTAATTAAAATCGCTAGGTCTACCATATCTAATAATATACTTATCACTTGAAATTTGTATACTAGGATATTAGGACAAAATTTTCCATGAGGTACATTTTGCCACATAACTGGCCCCAGAAAATAAAAATGTCCTGAAAAAAAAGTAATTCTGATCGCTTAACAGGAGCTGTTTTCTGCTCGGAAGTGAATTGATACTTAAAATTTTTTGAAGAGGAGCTACTCCGAAATAAGAACAGTACAATTGCGAAAAGTACTAAGAAAGCCAAAAACCTATGACGTGTTGTCTCAGATTATTCTGGTAGAGCGTGCAGCCATTCAGGTGATGAACTTCCGTATGAATACAATTATGCGATCTTGTAACGACAATCTTCATGGAAGTTTAACTAAACTTTTCAGCTGTTGTTTTTTCTTATTTCAACTTGATCGGATTCGTATTTTCGGATATTGCCTGAGCATGAAAAATTCATTTTCATCTAGGATCTGAATGATTAGGCGTTGTGTTGGAGCCAATTTATTTCAGAGAATCAAATGCTTATTCCATTCCCATTCTATTAAATTCTTCTAGTGTCAACAGACTTGACGCATTCTGTTGTTCTTCTGTTTGCGTTCGCAAAGATTCTATGTAAGGCCTAAACGCTGAATACGTGCTTTCTTTCACACTAAACAAATTTCTCTCTTAGTGCTGGCCCAAAAAAATTAATAAAATAAAAAATAAATCAAAAATGAATGAATAAATTAATAAATAATAGACACATAAATTTAGTATTTGTCGAATAGCTGCAGAATTGGACAAGGAATGTAGAATTAATTCAGGAATAAAACAAATTCATATCATCCGAATCTTATTTTTGCAACAGTTCCAGACGGCTACATGTGGTAAGTTTTACTGAAGTCAGGTAGGCAGATTTTCAGCAATTCTAATCGCTACCATTGGATATCAGTTACTTAGTTGAATACTCAATGCTGAAGAAAAATTTCGGAGGCCTTGTGTATACTCCATTCACTTTTATAAACTTTTTCGGGTGGCCATGACATTCTGACACATTTCACCGTGTATATTTTGAAAATGTTAGTTTATAGTCATTTTCCTGTCAGATATCTACGCAACGTTGTCCTCTCTACGTAGGGGTCGTAGTAATTACGTATTCATCAGAATGTTTTTTTACTTTGGGAATATAATGAGTAAGAGAAAATATTATATAAATTCAATAATTCCAAAAACCTCCAAATGTTGGAAAAATGTTTTTCCCTGTTAATACTGGAAATATTCCACGTATATGAACATGACTAAAAGATTCAGTTATGCTATTATCTTGTACGGAATTCAAGAATCGAGTGTTGAAATTATACTGAAAAATACTGGATAGAGTAGTCTGTTACTTTGTGATAGTTCCTTCGAAAAAAAATGAAAGTACTCGAATAACCCTGAAGTCAAAGTTCTGAATGAACAGAAAACATATGGAAATCCCCACTTTTCGAAATTCTCGAGAGATAAGTCTACAGAAGACATTTAAATATCTTGTTGCACAACTTGAAATACACTATGAAAATGTAGTAGTACTACAAAACCTTAAAAGAACTAACTCAATTCACAAAGTTCTTGGGAATCTATGTGAACGATACACTGAATTGGGTTTTCACTCACATACGTCGAAAATTTTGGATAGCTTGTGATAAATTATTGATTCCAAATGATCAGGGTCACTATCAGAATGAGCAGATTTCAATTCTACATAGTACTTCCTGATACTATGTTTCCGCTTCTTCAAAACTACTTTCGACATTTTTAGTTTCCACGCGTGATAATTATGCTGAGATTGAGAGTAGAATTTGGCATTGGCTTTTGGCAACGTCTCTGAAAATTATTTTCACATTTCCGATATTTCACGAGTGCCAACCTGGGTCAGTTTCATTTAAAAAATCTTTGATAGACCTAAATCATAGCCAACCGGGTTAGTTTATAAAAGTGAAAACGAAGAAGATCATCAACTGGTGCCACATAATGTTAAGATATATACTCAAGGCTACTGCTACTACGAGTAAAATCGATGATTTAAATAGACCTGTTACTTCGAGTACGTTAGATTACCATTTCCGAAACGTTGGATACTTCTTCTACAGTCCACGATTAGTTCTGCCCGCATCTGCGGACTGCTGTAATCAACATTTGAACTGGCATAATACGGCATTCAACGACCGTAAAATTGTAAGACGCCACTGTGGAGAGCAATGTGGTATTGCGTTTGCTGTTGAGAGGCAAGTACACAAGACTGTTGGAGTTTCGATCACTACTGCTTATGGTAGCCGATCATCTATTCCGTTTATTCGGCCAATTGGGATAGCTGCGTGTTATGTTAATGATGTCCTACAGTTTAATCTACCGGTTTACTTAAATGACCGTCCACTTTTTTGGCAGGACAACGCATGTGGTCTTCAACTATGGACATTCAGCAAGAAAATTTACCGTGGCCACCGCATTCACGAGATTTCAACCCCATCGAAAATGCTTAGAACGAGTTTACACAGGCGAAAATTGATCATATTATTTCGTCGATAACTAGACGTTTGAAGGGGTGTATTCGGCTACGGTGTTCTTCTGCTTGAATGCTGATAACATTTCAGAAAGTGTTATCGTTTCATTCTAGATGTTAGACTACCACATTGCCCAAAAATCAAGTTCACGAAGTTACTCTTCTTGAATGCTGCATTTTTAATGCCACTGAGTATATCATAACGGTTGTGCTATCTCGAATCTCCTGAAGCTATTGTTAGTATTCTGAATTCCACCAAAATCGAAAATAAAACGCAACTTTTACCTCCGACTTCTTTGGAGGATATTAGAAGTGTTTACAGAAGACAGCAATAAAAGACCCAGCACCTAATGATGCCGACCGACTGATTGTTGTTTGTATTGCACTTCCAGAGAAAGCCAGTGGATCACTTGGGAGAACTAGAATAGGAAATGTTAATCGATGCCACTCACGTACGCAGGGTAATGCACGCTAGTCCCTGCTGGATATCTTCATCATGCTATTTTTTATCGTTCTGATGGACATTGCCAAACTCTTATCACTACAGCAATAAAAAAGGTCCATTCATTATTAACAGCAGTTGTGAAAGAAGAATTTATGAAGGCATCGACGTGGCTTCAGAAGGTTGAGGGCTTTCAGACAATGAGATTCTGAGATAGGTTGGACTCACTGATGCCGAAACCGGTGTCAAAATCGGTTCGATCCGGCCGTGCGTAAGCAGGATTACGGGCGTACTTAGGATCCTGCTGTAGATTTGAAACCTTAAGGATAAAATGCATTTAAAAAATTCGACGGCTACTTCCTTTTAGGGGCTGAATCGGACGAACTGTTTTGAAGTTACAACCATTTGAAACTTTGAGATTATTTCCCCGATATTTCAGAAACTACAGAAGCGATTGAATTGAAACTTGATACTTAGTTGGAGTATAATGACGCGCAACTTACAGCGAAATCGAGAATTCTTAATCCTCTACATAAAATCAAGTGTCCAATAGACTGGATCTTCAATATTGAAATCATAAAATATCTGTTGAAATTTGAAAACTGATTTCTCTTGACGGAAAATGTTGCGAGATCACCCTGAATTCCTGGTACAGGCAAGCTCAAATCTATACATTCTTGAAGAGTTCTCCCAACTCGAAAGTTACCCTTCCAAAACACATAAAACTGAGTACTTCTGTTGACTACGCCATTCATTTGAATACAAAATTTCAACAGGAAAAATTAGACCGTAACTTCGGCAACTTTTCTGTACGGAAACCTGGAAAACTGGGAGCGTCATGAATTGTTCATGGAAAAACAGCGGCATAAATCAAAGACGCACGACAATCCGTAGTTTTTCTTCGGACTGTATCGTACTGTTTTGTTGATTCACTGCCTCCAGAAGAGACATCTTATTACCTCGTATATCATCCTGGCTGTCAGGAGCAGCGAGAAGGGTTGTTAGAACTTGTTAATAAATCACTAAATGGACCACAGGTGTATGGCAAATGTGTGGACCACCGCACGCAACCCCAAGGTTTTCCTGTTTAGCACGTAAATATTTGAAGAGCCAAGAAAATGTGCGAAGGTCTGTAGAGAAACTCGTGTACCAGCAATTATTTCGAGACTCCTGACGGATGAGAGAGGTCTGAAACAAGCAATTCATGTCGTTTTATGAGTGGATTATAAATGAAATTTTGTATTTTGTGAAATTAATACTACAATGAAAATTCTGAAATCGAGTTGGATTCCTGGTATAGATGAGAAAACGTCTGTTATATCGATAGCATTAATTGATGTCATTGCTTAACCAATACCTTATCTTATAAATTTAATTTTCGATGCAGGAAAATGTTGGTAAGGTGTCCAAATTGGAGTTATTGAATGAATTCATAAATAGGGAGAGAAAAATTGAACCCGAAATTATATAAAACTTACGCTGATATCAAGTTTAGCAGTAGTATTTGAAAAATATTGAAATATGGAATGGTATATTTTTTAACAGGATTCCACATTTTATCGGACAAAAATTTGAAATAAAAAGTATATCAGCAGAAGATTCCATTTGGAATCACACAAAACATATTTATGATTAGTTGGTTGAAAAAAAACCTAGAAAAGCACTGCCGTGAAGGCAGCAACGTTTGCGAGCATGTTCAATGGACATGACCGTTTTGGAAACATTCATGCGAAAGCTGCTGCCTTCACGTCAGTGGTTTTCTAGATTTTTTTCGATTAGGTACTGGATTTCAATGCGATCTAATCTGTATTTTTGAAAATGTTGGGAAAATAAAATTTTGAATGGGTATATCTGCGGAATCATTGGGCGGGATTTTACCCATTCACAAATTTTACCTTCGTTATTAATAATATATAATATTAATATAATGAACAAGGACCGAACAATTCTCGAGACCATAAAAAAACGAAAGACTGCTTACCTTGGCCACGTCATGAGGCAGGACAAGTAAAGGTTTCTCCAACTGATTATGGAGGGCAAGATCGAGGGAAAGCGTGGTCCTGGACGTAGACAGTGCTCTTGGCTGAAAAACATAAGGGATTGAACAGGCTTGGACTCAAACTCTCTGCTAAGAAGAGCTCAATCCAGAGATGAATTTGCTAGAATTGTTGCAGATCTTCATTGAATGGAGAAGGCACTTCAAGAAGAAGAATTAAGCCCCAAATCTCCTCTACAAATGTCGAGTTTGGAAGTCGCTTCTTCCTGAAGTTATTGGGTTTACTGTCAGCCTAACGGCCGAGTAAATGAGTTTTCCCAATCATATTTCTTTGAATTTCAAGCAATGGATTCATTATTCTGCAATACAAATCGCCGTAAGTGCTTTCTGTGTTAAACCTGCAAACAAAGTGCAGGAGTCTTTCAGCACATTGAGAAATATTCAAATGTTTTTTACCATAGCCGAATCTGGAAAAATGGTGAATAACAAAAGTTTTTTATTTGATGAGAAGAATCTATGAGTAAAATCGATGTACAACTTAAAGACCCACCCTGTATAGTCGAGATCATGTGATAATGCGCTGTTCCCAAAAACAATCGCGTAGAAAAGTTAAAAAATTTTCGAACGAACTTTGGTCGATACAACCATCGTAAAAGCCGAAACAAATGCTTGATTGCTATATTATATCTATACTATCTTGCGTTACGGAATAATTTACCAGACAAGCTATTAGAATAGTCTAGAGCCAACTCTGTTTTTGCATATTTTCTACGAAATTCAACTCCATCGAGAGTTTTCACAACGGCTACCTCATTAAGCCGTTTATATATATCGCTGTATATTTTTATGGTTATATTTTCCATTCAATATGGTATGGCGGCGAATTCCAACTAATTCTCAGAAACATTCCCCAACTCAGCAATGAAGATCCAACATAACCACGCTTTCATCTTAATCGCAACTATAAACGAAGAAAGAACAATTCTAAAGGAACGTACACAAAAGTTTCGGAGTTTATCAGCAATATTATGATTTTCGACGTCGGGTAAAATACTCCAGTTTGAAACTTTCAAAGTTCCATAGTAGATTTTCACGTTTTCCGAAGAGCTGAAGAGAGTCGAAGTATTCTGTTCTTTGAAAATGGAAGGATTGCGATTGTTAAAATTCTTCCTTTTGTATTTCCGTTTTGACTATCTACAATTTCCATATCCCAAAAGCCTAAATGCCGAAAAGTCGTTCGATCTGAATTGAACAATGATTTTTCGAAGGTAAGTTCAAGAATATAAATTACATTCACTCTCATTAATTCATAGGGTAGACCTTGGGATAGGTCTATAAAGCTTTAGTTACTAAAACTGAGTCAAGTTGGCATGAGTGAAACGTCGTCAAAGCGAGACGATGTCAATTTTACATATTTTATCGATGACTATGGTTTGGTTTAAGTTCAAGATGATATTTCATGACATTCGTGTAGAACGGACAATGCTGCGTTGTCATGTTCAATATTGCATTCATTATTCATTTCATCCTGGCTGTGGCTTGCCAGAAATATCGAATATCGGGTAAACAATACTAAAATTGATCCGGCTGAACTGTAGTTTCATATGAATCTTTTGAAGGTTTGCGGGGTAGCTTCAACCTCTTTGGGAGAGTGTCACGTTTCGTCCCGGCTTAGTTTGAGGAAACTCGTCAGGGCATGCACCGAACTAAGCCGTTTACATGCCTACGTGAGCGGACTCCCCTTGTGCGGATCACAAATAAGTGTACCTGACCGTTGGGGATGACGTACCGAGATCTTGAGAGGATCTACCAGGGACAGCGTGCGCGCTAACGCCCCCTGTACGTTGACCAATGATGTGGCCAAGCGTTACAGGCAGATAACGTAGTGTACTTAAGACGCAAGGGATGGTACTGCGCGCACGACTTAAGTAAGAGCTGAGAGAGGGCGCTCGCTACACTTATATAACGGCCAACCGTAAACACAATAACTTCCGAAAGAAACAACTTAGAAACGCGATATTTGTAAAAAAGGTTTGGACGGAGGTCGAATTCGCGACTGGGTAAAATCCGCCCAATGATTCCGTAGATATACCAATTCAAAATTTTATTTTCCCGATGTTTCCAAAAATACAGATTAGATCGAATTTAAATCTAGTACTTCATCGAAAAATGACAGTTTGAAGGTTCATACAGAATACAATGAGGATAATATGATGAGAAGATCACAGAATATTGAATATTTGAAAAACAAATTTAAAATTTTTTTTTCAAATTGTTTTAATGACCAGATTATCACGAAATTTTGCACAATGTTGTTCTTCAGCATCTTTGAACTAGCTGCAAAGTTTCATCACGATTGAATCAGTATTTCTCCAGTTATACCGAAAACTAATCCAAAACTAACAGCCCTATAGATCTGAAATTTGGTACACTGCTGTGAAATATGAAGCTCATGGTATAACTAAAATTGTTCTCGAATACGAACAATAGTTTCAGAAAAAAAACATTTTTCGAAAAAAATTTGGAAAAAACTCATTTTTTAAACTTACTGACCATACGATTTCAACGAAATTTTGCCCTCAGAGTTGCGCGTCATTATGCTTCAACTAACTGCCAAGTTTCTAACCAATCGCTCCAGTAGTTTCTGAAATAACGTGCCGGCTACCCTGAAAGTTGCAAGTTGCTAGCTCACTCCGTTCGACAGTTATCGTGTCCACGGTTGGGCGGACGGACAGAATCGATTTTGGCACTGGATTCTTCATCAGGGAGTCCAATCTAGTCGTTTGAAACCAATTTCGGCTCAATCATCGAAAATTACAGACATTTGGACGAAACGATAGCACGCTGTTCCCCTAGAACATACGCGCAAAACCAGATTGGATCGAATTGAAATCCATAAATTGATTGAAAACTGTCAGCTTGACGGATCACGCACTCTATGGAAAGAAGGTTTTGCAGGGTTAATACGTGAAAAGATGGCCACTTTGGCAACAAATTGGGATATTGGAACATACAGGCAAAAGCTGCTAATTTCACGTCAGTACTTTTCTAGAATTTTTTGTATATGTTTGTTATCTGTCTCCCGCTTCAAAACGTACGATTCAAGATATTATTTGTCGACCTCCAAGGTTTGCCATATGTGACATGAATAAAAATAAAATGCAAAAAGAATGAATAAAATATGGCCAGTGTCAGAAAATATTAAAACTCCAAATTTTGCAATCGGAAAACTATAACGAATGAGTCTGACCAATTTCTTCCTTCATCTAGTTCCACAATGATCCTTATCCATTGTATTGATTACATCCTATCGAATCATAGAAATAACATATAACAGCACATGTAATTCGAACTTGTACCTGAAAAGTTCGGTTAAACCAGGTTTGTATAACAATCAGTGCACATCTGGACCTGTGTTTGTTTTGAGTTCCATCAAGTTTATTAGGCTATTATGGTTTTATGATTGAATGGAAACTGAATACAACACTATGCATCTACGTCCTATCAAATCCATATAACAATGAAAATATAGTTTTACCAGTGAAATACCGGATATCATTCCTGCTATCTAAATATTTGTCACCGTCCATATTAACAAACCTGAGAATAATTACCAAAGAAAACATGACGTTGAGGATTATTATAAATTCCACACCTAAATCAGCTATAGTTCTTGTTTGAAATCAACCTAACTCAAAGGATGATGAATTTATTTATTAATCGATGGCAATTCAGACACAGAAAACTTAAAGTCTAATTTACACCTTTACGGTAATAAAACAAACTTTAGGATTTCACAAACAAAAATCAAGTCGGTTAATAAAATCTTTCGGTGGTTTCCAGCAGAAAGTTTTCAGTTCTACAGTTATAGGATGGTAGTGGGACCTTCTAAATGTTATGTTATAATAAATATGAATTCTCGGCCCTTTATTTCACATTTCTTAAGGCCCTACAGATGTTTTGCGAATCATTTAATTCTATATTGAACTTTTTCCATGCAAAAATTACCAGAGACGAGGAGTTTCCAATGAACTTTATTTGATAAGGGAGTGATTTCTAGTTTGCGAAGAGACGCGTGGTGCGGTTCATTTAGAGACGTGAATCGACATCACAGACCGTCAGCGCTTTATGCTAATTCCAAGTGAATCAATAATGCTTCGATTAAAAGATTCCTGAAACTTCAGGCTCAATCTCATTTTAAATTCTTTCAGTTTGAAACATTATTATTGAATAATCTTAGCGGAGATCCATCATGATATTTATTCACAAATTTAGGAGGCTCAAAACAAGAGCTTAATTTTTTCACAGCATTAATATTTCCATAAAGAGATTATCGAAAACCCGATAATAAAATAGATCTGTATGGGGCATGGTGAATGCTATGACAGGTAGCCACAATAAGGATCAAAGATATATCAAGCTTGCCGTTTAGTGTGTTCCATATAAAGAACCTAAAGTCTTAGCAAATATTTTGCTGAACACTTCTGCAGCATGAAGTTTTTGATGGTATAAGATCAAAAATTAAAAAAAAGTTAGAAACCGATTTCATCTCTGTCCGTATATTGTCAGTAAATGGAAAAATATTTAGCTCATCTCATCAACTCATCAGTTAGCATCAGGGTGTATTTTCTCATCCACTCAAAATTGCCATCATTATTTCAGTCTAGAAAGAGGACGATATAAACGCTATTTCGAAGTATAGACCGATTTTGGTTTATTATTTGATAAAATCAAATAATAAACCTTAGTGATCGACCAACAAAAAAAAAATTTTAACCCGACCCTGAAAATTTCACAGTTCACGTTTTGGAGTATGTAGATTTGAATGAACTAATAAAAAAAAATCCGTTCGTCCGCCGTCCGCCGTACGCCGTCCGCCATACGCCGTTCGCCGTCCGTTATCCGGGGCTTTTCTCAGAAAGTACTGAACTGAAATCAGTGAAACTTGGTAGAAATATCGTGTGTCGCTCGGGATTGATCCTCCAAGCTTTTCAGCAGAATCGGTGTACCCTAAGGGGCCAAAATGGTGGATTGGGGGAAAAAAAAAATTATTTCTCGAAAACATACCACTCATGAAACTCTGAACGTTGATTACTGTTGCAAAACTAAACCAAAAAAATCTCACCCGGATGATTTCCGACCAGTGGTTCCTGAGTTATAAGGAAAAACGCTGCAAATTTCCAATAATGTCGAAAATGACATCATCGCATTCAGTTCTAAGATTGGAATTCACTGGAATAATCGGTTTACTTTTCATACATCATACATCTAAAAGGAGATGAAAATATTGATTACCAAATTTTCAACACATATCGAGAAATTTTTAATGGATGCGTTATTATTTTATAAACACAATTTGCAAATGCCCTATCGATGTTCTTGACAATTTTATTATCGTAAGTAGTTCAGATTACATATTTTTGGGTTTTCTCTCCCTATATCTTAAACATGACTACTGAAAATCGGATCAAATTATTATTTATAGAAATCACCCTGCGGATAACGGGATTCAAGATTAAATTTCTTCATGAAGCTCATTCATATCTTGAAAAAAACTTTTATTTTATTCATAAATCATTGGTTTTTCAGAACACAAAAACCAATTCCATGAATAAATTCATTTGAAACATTGAAATCTCAATAAATACTCTTTTATAACTGAATAACACTTTTACATGCAGAACGCGAATTAAGTAGCGCAATTTAAAATAATGCAGATTTCCAAAAAATTCGGTCTATCGAAGGTTTCCATCAATTTCGGTTTGCGTAGTACGATTATCATCAACATGTGGATCTCCGTTACTGGTTTCAATCGAAATCCAAAATCTTTCGTACTGACAGTTTGAAATAAGCTTGAATATAAAAAATAATGAGCATTTATATGATAAATCAAATTGGAGGATATAATATGCAAAAAAATCAATAACAAACCGCAAATCTCATCAATTGTAGAATATCGAGAATATAATACTGAGGGTTGGAGCCTTAGACTAAAGTTGGGAGCCGATGATCTATCTACCTGTTCTGAATGGGGTCTGTGCCGGGTCGTAACCTTAGACAAGGGATATAGCGTAGACAAAAATATTCAGCATGTATCATCATCTGGTTGTCGGCAAACTACTTGTTTGAATTTCACGTCTTTACATCAAACAGACTTTCGGATTTGACACCCTCTTGGTTGAGTGTATCTGACAACGATAACAACGAACGAAATTTATAATCTAGAATTATTCTTTCGAATTCAACCTGATGAGGTTCACGATATATTTAATTGTTACAGAAATGTTATTTTGAAAATAACTTTAGTTTTTCAGTTTGTGTGGTGGATACTTTGTGAATCAAGTGAATCGGATATCTGCTGTGGAAAAAATTTTTTTCAGATCAATTGCACAGGAAGGTTGAGTGTTTTTTCATTTCATTGATATTTTTCAGAACGAAGTTGAATCCCAGTAGAAATCACATCTACACATTTGATATTAGCGGAAAGTCTTGAATTCTGTTATACGTATTGGTGTTAGTTTGAAAGATTGAGTTTATTTCCTCAGTGTCAAGAAATACGAACGCGTTCGGATTGAAACATCATGACTAATTGTGAAATATAGACACTCGATTTAATGCAAAATTTCGTGAGAATTGTATCGGAAAAATCGAATTTTTTTTTAAACATTTTTTTTTCGGATGTTCATCAAAGTTCAATGAAATTTGGTACAGGTTTCAGAGTCAACATTTAGGAACAGTGTTTCAAATTTCAGTTTTGACCGATATTTATTTGTGCAGATATTGACAAAAAATTTCGTGACCATTTTGAATATTGAGGTTATTTCCCTAATATCTCAAAAAGCACAAACCCTATCTGATTTGAAGTTCATTTTCAGTTGTAGAATACAGACACGAAATTTAATAATAATGGAAAATAGTTAGATTTTCAAAAAGGTGAAACGACTGTGGAACGTCTCTTCGCCTTCAAAATATTTTAAATTTTGCTACTCAGTTAGCGTTCTGCATGTGGAAATGTTATTCAATTATACAAGTGTATCTATTGAGATTTCAATGTTCACATGAATTATTTCATGGAATTGGTTTTTGTGTTGTGAGAAACCAATGAGTTATGCATAATATCTGAGTTTTTTAAGATATCAATGGTATACTTGGTTATTTAACTGAGAAAATAATAAACCCTTGTGTAAAATTTGCAGCGTTTTATCCTCAGAGCCTTCTGAAAAAGTTTCTAGAAATTAGTGTTGAGTAACATGGCTTCAGATCTGGCCGCTTAACTTACACCGGTGCTATACACTTCATCGAAAAAAACTAGAAAATCACTGACGTGAAGTAAGCAGTTTGTTGACTTTTGGTGATATCCTTTGAACATGCGCGCTAAAGCTGCGGACTTCACGTCAGAGCTTTTGTGGGTTTTTTTCGATGAACTACTGGATTTCAATTCGATCTTATCTGTATTTTTGGAAATACTTGAAAAAAAATTGACATTTTTCCTAAGGTTCTAATGACACGATCACTAACGCAACCACAAGGACGAATCTTATATTTCACTGTCATCTACCGCATTTCAGTTTGGCCTGATTTCTTCTTTCAGTGATAATGAAAAACATCTGTCGAATTCTGTCTGTATCTTTGTTATTTCCGGAATAACTCTAAAAATACTGATCCCATTATGAGACCTCATGATGATCGTGTCATAAGAACAATTTGAAAGAACAATGTCCATAAAGTTAGCAGAGCCACTTGCACGGAAGTCAATGAAAACCATCCCATTAATTGTCGTATATTTGTCGTGAAAGCAAAAAATTTGTCGCGCTTCTAGTTTTTTTTAAGGGGTGGCTCTGCTAATTTAATATTAAGTTGGCAGGGCCATTCTAAAGTATGCATCGAATTCTATCAAAAATGTTATGAATAATTGTCGAGTATTTGTCGTAGACCATCTAACGTGAAAAATTTTTTTATAGCTTTTTTTTAGGTTTTAATGATATGTTCTGGTTTCTTAGGAAATTTGTCAGATTTGGCAACACTGCATTGGTAAATTGATATTTCAGGTATTTTTTTCGTATCATTATAGATATTGGGCTGTATATGTTGAATCTCCTTTTTCCCGAAATGAACAATTTTCGTTGCAATGCTGAATAATGGAACTTTGTGATACAAGAAAGTTAATTAGATGATCGTTTTTTCTACTGGAAACGAGCTGAACGATTGGAGGACAACCAAAACATATTTGTCGTGAAAGAAAAAGTTTTTCGCAACTTTTTAAAAGAGGTGGCCCTGCTAACTTAATATTAAGTTAGCAGAGCCATTCTAAGATATGCATCGAATTCGATCAAAAATGTTATGAGTAATTGTCAAGTATTTGTCGTAGACCATCCAACCTGGAAAAACCAGAAAAAATAATTTTTATAGCTTTTTTTTAGGTTTTAATGAAATGTTCTGGTTTCTTAGGAAATTTCTCAGATTCGGCAACACACTGCATTGGTAAATTGATATTTCAGGTATATTTTTCGTATCAATATTGACTGATATTGGGTTGTATATGCTAAATGTTCCCTTTCCCGAACTGAACAATTTTCGTTTCAATGCTAGTAATGGAAATATTCCATTCTCACGGATATATGTCGACGTTACTTTGTGATACAAGAAAGTCAATTAGATTACCGTTTTTTCTACCAGAAATGAGCTGAATGATTGAAGGACGGCCAAAACATATTTGTCGTGAAAGAAAAAAAATTGTCGCGCTCTTTGCTTTTTTTAAAAGGGGTTGCTCTCCTAACTTAATATCAAGTTAGCAGCGACAATTCTTGTTCTTTCACGACAAATATGTTTTGGTCGAGGAGATGTCTTCTTCTTTCTATGAATATCATAATATTGCTATGAATATTATATTTAATTATTTACTCGATATAATAGACCATTTCTGTTAAGTATGAAACCCAATCATGACTTTGTAGGGGTGGTGGGGTATTTTGTACTTTCAATGTTCATGAAGAAAAATAATAATTTAATGAACTTAAGGATTATAACATACCCTGATTTTTCTGAAGTCTCTATATTTCGGAAGTGATAATATTTGAAAGTTCACTATTTACTTTTTAGGCTAGCATTAAGAAATCAAACCTGCAAAAGAGCATACATATAAATATAGAACTCTTTACTTGAAATGTTTGATATCCATACAACTAGTGCTCTGTCTAGAAATACGAATGAGCAACAAGAAGGTGATTAGTGACATCTAGTGATTAAAAGGAGCACTTAATACTGATGATGCCAAATGGCATCACTGGGCTAGAAAAGGTTATTATATAACTACACTCAACTAAACTCAGCTGCACTGAAAATTGGAAGTCAGTTGACTAAAGGTAGTTAGTGTAGTTCATGCAGGTACAACGAACAAACATCATAGTATTGAATTTTTCAGTACAAATTCCTTCACAAACATAAATCATCACGAAATTTTTAATGAAACTTTACTTTTTTCCATCATGGTTCTGACGCAACACGGAAAGTGTTATGAGACCCGAAGAGCTGAGCTGTGTATAATCGATTATGCCAGACGAAAGAACGCAATTATATACAAAACTGGATCGAGCTACAGAATCTGCTGCAAAAACAATTACAACGGAAGGACGATTTATCACAAATATAATTCTTCTTTTCCATCGCAATACAGGAGAGGAAACTGGAAAAAAACAACCGCAAAATGTTCCTCATCATATCTAATAATGGATATGACATAAAAACGAAGCGAAAATGTTGAAATGATGAGTTTACTGCGAAGAGCGCCGAATACTCATGATGAAATGTGACTCTTTTGTTGCCAACTGTGTCAGAACAGAACATTGCTCGTAAGTGTTGGTTTCTCTTAATGGGGGAAGACAGTGAGGAAATGCCTGGAGTTACACACAGGATATAAAAGGGACCACTTCAGTGAGGAATTGTTGGGATCAAAGCCCCCTCAAGGATGGCATTCTGAACAATATGAGGCATATCCACAGATATAATATTCAACAATATCTCTGTTACATCACTATGAAATTCTCTGTTTCCACAGTCCATACCTGAAATATTTCAATTGTAAGTTTATATTAAACTGTACGTGAAGTCGTTCGACTCTAAGAATAGCTGGCCATAGACAGGCGTTCTTTCTTTCGGAGAATCATGGCTCGTAGGGTGTGGCAGTTGTCATGCCATGAAGTACGGCGTGTCAAAGAAACTGTCGTCGTCCATACATGTGATGAATTAATTCAGATGATTTTACGAGATAGTTCACAGCGAATTATTCGAATGGAAAGAGCGTATGTGTATGGGCGAAAAACGTCATGGATAGTGTCGATCGGAAGGGCATGTAGTCATCTAGTAATTTTCAGAGGGAGTTACGACTACTGCACTCTCAGTTCGTATATTGTGAGTTTGGTTGAGATGGGCGTTTTGGATACAAAAAAATTGTGTTGTCATGTGCGGTTATCACCATGAAAAATTATGAAGACAAAAGCAGAAAACGCGTATGGCAGAAAAATTGGCTGGCTGACAGAGACAAGTTTAGCCAGATCAGAGAGAATTGAGACAGAATGATCCTGATGATATCTCCAAAAATTATGTTATAACTTTCTTCGTTAATTGACTAAATCAGCCATATCTCATAATCCAATTTTGTTTCAAAAATTTGAAAAAAGGGGCATACCCTGCAATAGCACGCGGGGTGCATAAGTAGTAGCACGGAACTTCGGTTCGCCACACTCCAGATGAAAACATCTCCTAAAACCTCTTCCGTTCAGTCATGGCGCGCGTAGCCAGTCATACTTACATGTTCTATCTTGTATGCTTAGCTAATTAGTCTATAACTAGCCGAAGATAGGAAAATATGTGACATTTCCTAATCTATCTTTGTACGAAATTCACAGGACACGAACCAAAATTTCCAGAAATTCGTGGAGAACAAAAAACCTTAAAAGAATTTGGTCCGAAATTCTCATCCATGTTAACCATAAATAAAAAAATTGTCAAACTCAACATTTCGCTGAATTTCAGAGATGACGCCAAGAACCTTAGTATGGTTTAGGGCGCATAGAACAATGGTGCTTTAATTTTCATTTGTTTTACTACTAGATCATCAGACCAAACTGGAGAAACTAATTTTATTTCATACTCTCACCACCGACACAGACGCCACTAATCGACCAATCAGAGCGGTGGTAATTCGGCAATTGTCATTTTGAATTTATTCATGTTTTCTCAGATTAAAATTTAGTTATTGACAGGTGCGTGAAATCTTTTTGTGTTAGCTTCGAAGAATTGTGCAGATCCTCAGATACTTTCGTATTTTGTTTGGACAGTGCAGATGTGAATGGGAGGGAGTTCAAATGAAAAAATATACATAGAAGGTAAACTTCAAGATACTCAGCAGCATATCATTCTTTTTATAATGATCGTTCAATCATTTTCACTAATCAAAGATTGAGTTATCAACCCGCTACTAATCATATTATTTTTACTTTTGAATGTGTTGAATTTTTCTTGGTTCCTTATTGAACATACATTGATTTTTTAACCATTTTTGTTTACTTCACATTAAAATTTACTGATACATGCTACTATCAAGTCCTACTAAGAAACCTACGTTTTCAAATCCGATGAAATAAAATTAACCTTCGAATAAAACACCGGATTTCTAATTGAAAATCTTATGAAATTATATGGAGAACTCTAATTGAACTGGTTTAATCATATGGCCTTTTCAATGAGTTTTATTCTCTGTGAAACTCCAACTCGTGGTAGGTCTGACGTAAAGTAAGGATCGGATTTTTTGATAGCTTGTTCGAATATTTTCATATTTTTCCAGATTGTGCACATTTACAAAGTAATGTGGTCAAGCGACGGGAAGTTTATGGAAGTTGATACAGAACAAGTAAAGCTAGCAGTATAGATCCTGTAAAATAATTTCACATTGCTTACCTAATAATTTCACTCCTGTTTACTATAGTATAGGAAAATATCGAATTATAGTGTATTAGCCAAAAACTATAATGTACCTCTATTGAATTCTTAGAATATATTCCACTGAAAGTTATAAAAAACATAAATGGTAAAGTAAACGTTGCTAAAGAATGAAGTAAGTAGCCATGATCACCATGGATATATCAATAACACACCAAAGAAATATTATTCATAGCTCCTAGTTGGGACTTGCTATTGCTTGTGATTCTTCAAACATTTTACGACCTACCGTACAAGCAATAACACCCGAAAGTATCAACTCAGAGTCTCGATTTTTGTTAAGTGTGTTGGGAGCTCAGAAAAGTCAAATGAATAGATGAAAAACATGCCTATGATAAAGTTATAATATTATTATTTTCAAAATAGAAAATTTCTGAAATATTGAATTTCTGTGTTAATGGTCCGATCCTAACAGAATTCTCCACATCACTTCGAATCAAAACAGCAGACTCACTCACTTATTTCCTATTGATCGATAATATTACTATTTTTCAGAAGTCCACAACTTCGAAACCATGGGACCGATTTTGGCTATTGACCAACCTCGCCACCATATGTGTACCTCAAAAATACCTCGAAAAGTCCCTTGGTATATTCTCTCAGAAATTCAGCTGAACAGAAACGAATTTCATTTAAAAAACAGATTTATCTGTAATAACTTCACATATTATCTTTCGATTTGACCGAGAAATGTTACCCTATGAGCTCAATCCAAAACGTCTAGGCGATTGGCGGCCAGAAATTCGTACCCATATTTGAGCATTACCTAGATAATAGCGCTCAAAAATGAATCATTTTCCGAATAAGATCTGTGTATCCCGTAAGTGCAAACCCGAACCAAGCCATTTTAGCTTTCATCAGTGCGGTAGAGTTTTTCAAGATCAACTCAAATACTCCTGCCAATGGAACAATGCCGAAAGTTTTTCAATAAGTCTGGATTTCGTTCATTATTCGAATGCGTAAACAACTCCTTTGTTACCACTCAAACGTTAATTAAATCCTCTCATCAAATTTCATTAAAGCAGGAAGATATCTGAAGTCTTTTTTAATAACTTCAACAACAAGTCTTATGATTTCACCGTGAAGTTTGTCGAAACTGATGTTTTTCTCGTTTTTTCGAATCTGAGAAAATTATCAGCGATCGTTCAATATTATAGGAAAATCTCCTTTGTTCCTATAAAATAGAAGAATGGGAGGCTGTAATTATCACTTACTTTTACTCTCATATACTGGGCATATTTCATTTAATTCCTCTACTCAATTGGAGTATTATAATATAGACAGTATCCTTTACTGAATCAATGTATTTTCAAGATTAGGTTATTATATTTTACCAACTGTCTGCACTTTTCCAAAATAGGTGAAACGAATGCTATATATCTTTCTTTTGAGAAGGAGCATTACATACTGATGTTTAGCATGTAACCATGTCTAAAGAAGAACTGTTTCAAGTAGTTCGAATATGTCGATTGACATTTCTGTCGGATAACTTTGCTGCTGTTCTCGTTTTCTTTTTTTGAATGACCTCTCATTTTGGTCAAAATAAAGCATATGACCATCATTACAGGTCAACTTCTAGACTGTACTTTTCAACCAGAATTTTCTTTGAAGTTGAATGACATCGATAGAATTTCTGAAATTATTGCTGATTATTTCGAAAATCAAATTCAAACGAGTCTACTTGATAAAGGCGATTAACACAATGATTGTAGTGTATTGATATCATATAAACGCGTGTGAATTAAATGTTTGGCATAAAACACAAGCTTTTCAGTATGACAGAATCAAATGTCATTTCTTTTTTGAAGTTATAATGATTGGGAAACTATTTTTGTAACATTTAATTTTCTCGAGGAAAGAAGAAGGTGTGAAACTCGTAGAAATATTTTTCTATGCACAATTATTTGACAAGATTGCCGTTAGTTCTATGTCTGCTCAGTTCATTTGTGATCAATTGTGGGTGAAAGCACTACAAGATTTTTACATTTAATAAAGAATAGATGCCACTGATGATTCTAAATCGAAAAGTATGAAATGAAACACAGTGTCTGGTATTATTTTTGTAAGGTCACTAATTTTCAAGATTATTTTTGTATTGTAGGTATTTATTTATTATGTTACCATCTTCTCAAATTTTTACTGCAAGCATTATATGCCATATAATAATTGAATAAGTCATTCAAGATGTAATATGTGGAGAACAATAAAAGTATAGCGTATATAAGATATAAATATCGAAAGATATTCTGTGAAGTTAATGGTTTGGTAAGGGGGTTATTTTCCACTGCAACCTTGAGGTATATTTTGCCCCTCAAGAAAGGAATACCAGTGCAGGCTTACACTTTTAGAATCGTCAGAGATTCACCAATGCAATTTCCAAAAAATTCTTTTTGATAGCAACCAAAATCACGTGGTGGTAAATTACAGCTAGGCAACACAGCCATATTCAAGTTTCGTTGAACCTCGTTAATATTTCAAGGTCAGGCACCTGAATGCCGTCTACGTGATTATTTTACGTGACCAATTGCTTCGTGAAATATTATAATTCGCAGAAAATTCGAAGTTCATAGCAGAAAACAGGGTGTCGTTCTGCAAGTTTCAGTGAGTGTTTTTTGAAATTTTTTTTTGTGATGTATTCTTTTGTGGGAATGCGCAATGTCAGTTATTTTTCAATTTTCCACCCAATTTCAGTTTTATTTTCCCGAAAATCCTTCAACCTAAAAAAGTGGCAACATTGTGCATTATTGCGATTTTTTTCAACCATTTGCACCAATAAAATTTTCTGAGAAAAACGAACTCTGGCCTCCAAAAATCACCCTGTTGAATTCGAGGTATTGTTTGCTCTTAACGAACAAACCTATCTTCCTCCTGAATATATTCAGAAATTTGGAAAATTCCAGCGGCGAACCAAATCTTTAGCGTTCACTTTTTTTTGCTAAAACCGATAATATTTTCATATATCATCATGTTAACCTCATTTGGGATCAATTCGATATACAAACCTGAAAAAAGCCACAGTTTCATTCAACAATTGTAGTCATAAAATAAAATATATTTGGAAATTTAAATTTATTTTTTTATTTGCAATTGGATTTGTTCGAAGACCAAGCTGACATTTTAATAAAAGAGAGCGTTTTTTTCATCGAAACATTTTTTTTCCTTTCAAATTAAGATTGACAAAATGTTTTGAAATTACACATGCATTTATCGATCAAGTCCGGTGTTCCAAACGATGTTTTTTCGGATCTTCAGGTCAAGGAACACGCCACATAGCGCTTTTTTGTGGGAATTGCCCCCATAAATTCAAAATGAGTTACTTTTTACTGAAAAGATAAATATCGAAATATAAAACTGAAATAATAGTTGCCTGGATGGAAAAAATCAATCTCTGATTGGGTTTTCCACCTAGACGTCAAAAATTCAACAGAATGCTGAAACTTTGCCAGAGTTAGATTTATGTATCTCCATGGCTTTCCCAGTCATAAATCCTTGCAACAAGGTTGTGCGTTATGATATGGGTTAACCATGACGTAACCGGTCCTCCAAGAAACATTTGTATCCGAGAAATCCCAACAGAAACAACATTTCAAGTTTCTCCGAGTTTCCTGTAAGGGTTCCTTGATAATTTCAGAACTATAGCAAATGAGATAAAGCCGTCTCATGTCATGGCCGTCACCGAGAGCTGACAGACAAAAGGAATAAAAACTCCACTTCTAACATGCAAGAAAACTTACTCTATGAACTCAAATGATTCTGATAGCTGAACTTACCTACACTGGATGTAATAGGAATCAGGTTTTACCCCGAAAAATGTTCAATTTTCGAAATATCGGATTCAAGTTTTAGACATTGATGCTCCAGATTTTTTCCCATCGACAAGAATAAATCATGTGTGTCAGTGACTCATACGGTTTAACATAGATTCATAGAATATATATGGTGCGGAACCTCTTTGACATATTTTGGGTCCGAAATGAGGTGCAGATGTTGCCAAAATACGGCTTTGTTGTCCTACTTCATTTTTCGCCGATAGATGCCGACATAGGAAATTCGGCCATATAAAATCTGAAATATTTACGGAAGTTACCGACCTGTCATATCAAAACGAGTCAAATCAGAACTTCTTTCTGATTTTCCGAGTTGGACAATACATTATTTTCAAGAATTTCCGAAAATGAATTCATTTTGACAAATTTCATTCAGTCAGAATGGCGACAATGTATTTGAAGGTTTCCTTCGTCTCTCAATGCACAAGTCCGGTACTTGATATTTTTGAATACCAGTTTATTACAAGAGGTATTTATTATCTCAATATATTTAGCTCATGGAAAGGAAGTCTTACAGAGATGCCTTTTGAAAAATACCACAAGAAATCATTTAGAACGATAGATACTACTGTAGCGAATTCATCCGCTTCAACAAAAACGGAAAAAAGGGCGGAGTCGAAACACGAAATTCGAATCTCTGAAAAATCGAATAAATACACTTCGCTCGGATTCCAAAAATCACTTCGCTTGACTCGACTACTCTCTCCGATCCATCTGCATATCACCGCTACGAAGATATTCGATCCCGACGCCGCATTTCCTGATCTGCATTATTTCAACTTTACGAAGCGCCACGAAGAAATTCTACAAGGTTCAACATCTGGTTCACTTCCTCGACGACAGAGACCCTTTTCGACGTCACCGACCCTTCAAGCGCCAGCTACTATCAGCACCCCAGGGGACCTACGCCGAAGAATTGTTAAACTCTGCCTTTTCAACAAAAAGAATTATTGCCTTTCGAATTCATTTTTGTGTAACACTCGACAGAAAAATAAACAGGCTAATTCGTTTCCTTTTATTGTGTGTTTGATTCCACAGAACAGACGCCCCCACAAATTGGTGACCTCCGACGACCGAAATAAGGGATTCCAGTGGCGTAGACGACATCAGGGCCGACCCGAATTCTTGAAGGAAGGAAGAACGTACCTCAACAATCAAAATGCAGAGCGACGAAGCACAAATCTCCAGAGTCGCAGTCCGGATGCCAGAATTCATTTCCGCCGATCCGGAACTATGGTTCGCTATAGTAGAAGGAATCTTCACCAGTGCCGGCGTGACTTCGGACAAAACGAAGTTCGGACACGTAGTAGGGGCCCTACCAGCGAAGTTCGCAACGGAAGTCAAGAACATCAACCAAACAACCAGCCTAAAGAACGGTCAATTCAACCCACACAACAGGACCTCAATCATCAGGAAAGACGAACTCGCTCTGGAAGAAAAGTTCATTTTCCGGACCGACTTCAAGCAGGATTTTCGTGACTTCATCACTGGCAGGGGAGTGTGTAGCGAATTCATCCGCTTCAACAAAAACGGAAAAAAGGGCGGAGTCGAAACACGAAATTCGAATCTCTGAAAAATCGAATAAATACACTTCGCTCGGATTCCAAAAATCACTTCGCTTGACTCGACTACTCTCTCCGATCCATCTGCATATCACCGCTACGAAGATATTCGATCCCGACGCCGCATTTCCTGATCTGCATTATTTCAACTTTACGAAGCGCCACGAAGAAATTCTACAAGGTTCAACATCTGGTTCACTTCCTCGACGACAGAGACCCTTTTCGACGTCACCGACCCTTCAAGCGCCAGCTACTATCAGCACCCCAGGGGACCTACGCCGAAGAATTGTTAAACTCTGCCTTTTCAACAAAAAGAATTATTGCCTTTCGAATTCATTTTTGTGTAACACTCGACAGAAAAATAAACAGGCTAATTCGTTTCCTTTTATTGTGTGTTTGATTCCACAGAACAGACGCCCCCACACTACAATAAATTTGTCGGGTTTGGAATTCGTCTGATTAACTCGTATGAACATGAACAGCAAAGTGAAAATTCATACATCAATTTCCTTAATTATAAACATAAACATTTCCTCGAAATATTTTCATGAGTATGTAACAGAATTCAAAAATTTTTAATTGAATAGGTATTTGTTGATAAGTACATACAAAATTTATAAACCATATTTTCATGAAAGCTATCCAATAAAATCCATTAGAAAAATCAATCTTGCGTTCCGTTTTCACCGTTGTTTTGGCTTCGAAATAACTTTTTGTAGTCATCCATGAAAGTGTTCTCACAATAAATCTCATATTGCTCCTTATTCCCTTATACATATTTCATATTATTCATGAGGACACTTTTGTTAAACTCCTCTAATATATCAGCTAAAATCCATAATTTCAAATATCTGATTAATTTTTTGGGAAATATTTTCATCAGATTATAGCTCGATTCATTTTTATTCAGTGGAATTAATTGTATGGACTTGACAGAGCGACGTTAGCACCATCATCGTTTACAGAGCCTTCTCTGTATGCAATTACATAGAGACCGAGTCCTCATGAAATTTCACAAGCAAACTATCAAATCATACGGTAACAGGATAGGAAGATATTTTTGCAAATTTCCAATTATGTTTCCGAAAAAGGGTGAAAATCGAATGCTCTATCGAAATGCGGAAAAATTTTCTTCCATAATATTGCTCTACTGGTGAAATATTCGTAGAACTATTTTTCCATTCAGATATCACATTATCAGAGAGTATGAAATGTGTGAAATTTTTCGAAGATAGAGGAAATAAATTAGATTTTGTAGCAGAGGGCTTACCCCTTGCAAGGTAACGAAACAAAATACGCGTTATTTCCTGGCCTAGTGGTAAACCTCGAGTAGAAATGAAATCCAATGATTTTTAATATCAGAAAAAATTGATTTTTCTCGAATCACAATCCAAAATTTTTTCACGGCAAAAATTGATATATCTCCAATAACAACTAAAAATTTTTTTCATCAGAATGAACGTTTCGTCCATGTTCGGATAAACCGAGAGTCATAGAGACACATTATTTATCCTAGTCAATGGGAAAGAATCTGTTATATATATATATACAAAATTTCAATCCGATATCTTATAAAATGAAAATTTTTTTGAGTTCCGACCTGATTCTTTTGGTATATCTTCATGTTTGTGGTGGCATCCTGCTCAACAATAATATTGCTTATTCTGGACCAAATTAAGTTTTTTCCTCTCAGCATCGGCGTCCTGATGTTCAGATGAAATTTGACATTTCGAGATATTACAGTTCAATACAAACATATGTCTGCCATGTCAACTGTCCTAATAAACATTGTTACAATCACTCTGTTTTAGAGTTACAAGTTTGAATGTTCCGAACTTTCTTCCTAATAGATTCTTCAATATTGAAGGTATCACCTGATATTCGACATTTAGATGCCCTTCGTTTTCGTCTTATAAGGTGTTAAGATTAAAACTTTTTCTCACTGAAAAATAAATGTAGTCGGGGTTATTTTTTTTCTGTAGAAATCTCTTCTATTTCTTATCATAGGACTTTCTTCTGGTGTAGCACTAGGAATTAAAAAATTTAAAAAACAATGCTTGTTTCATTCGATAACTTCCTACCTACTATACAGGGCTGCAAAATTGTTGATACTGAACTACTTTTTGACCTTAAACAATAGAGAAGAATAAATGTCTCATTTCATTATCTTTTCAATGAAACTACATTATGCCGACTAAAGTTGGAATTTTTCGAATGTCATGTTTGACTAATTACTCGAAAACAAAAGATGAGAGAATGCTTTTGAAGACATTACAAATTTTTCGAAAAAAAAACAGTTGTTTGCAGTTTATATATCATCAATTCTGCGCACCTTGAAGAGTTTCCGTATTTGTCGACCATCTTCCAGGAAAGAGTGTAAGAGATTATACCCTATTCAGTATACGGAACTCTGTTTCTCCTGAATTTCAATCATTAATTTTACAATAAACATAAATATGGAATGAAAAGTATATATTTATTATTTACTTGTTTGACGACTTGAGTATATCGCTTTACATATTGCTAAAAAACAATTCAGCAGATAAAATGAATTACAAGCAATAAAAAGTAAACAGAAATTATAATATTTTTCCCAATTTTCATACCACCAGTGGCAATGAAACACCAAATGTTAATTTACGTCTTGGCATTTTCAGAAAACTCGTTTCAAATCGAAGCCGTTAATAGACTGACTTCATTCAAAATGAGAACCTTCATGAAGCATATGCAAAGAACCAAACTTCAGAAAAAAGGCGACCAGATTGACGAAATGTCTCATACTGATTTTTATTGGATGGATTCAAGTTGTTATTGAGTTTTAAATGATTTTACAGCGATTTTCTCGAAGATTACATACTTTTAAAAACTATTGAATACGATATCCCTGACTCTTGTGGAGCAGATTATTATGTTAATCTTAAATTGAAACGTATTTCACAAATTTCGCTTGAATATCTCCTTGATGAATGCAATACCAATTTTCATCCCTTTGCCTACGGACCAATCTATATCAGTATGTAACATTTTTGATATCAGTCTGAAAATGAAATTTCAATAATTTTTTTATTAACGGAATTATTAGTTGAATTTTACCCATTCATCAATTCTTACCTCGTCAACAAGCACCATAGCGCACCCTCTACAAATATCTCTAGTCTCAAAGTAGTCTGTTTTTGAAGTCATGGTGTTTTTGGAATCGGTCGTTCCCTAGAACGAGCGTGTAAATATTACATATTAATGAAAGGATCCTACGAATTGTGGGTCACGCTGTATTCTCGGGAATTCACTCTGATATCTCGACGATTGAAGGTCATGTATTGCAAATATATCAATCATGAGTAAGCTTTGGTGAAGTAATGTGATTATGTCTTGAACAATCAAATAAATATCAGAAAATCCTTTGTTTATTATCATTAGGTGAGTAAGCAACGAGAAGGAAACAGTGTCCAATATTTATAATAGGAAAGTAGGAACCAATGAGAAATCAGTTATTTGATATTGTTGATTCGGTAGAGTTGGGTGAAGGTTCAACTGGAACTTTAATGCCGTTGCATTTCTGTGGTTAAGTAGAATTGAAACTATATTTGAAAAACGCTGCCAATTTCACACAAGGGTTTATCATTTTCTCAGTTAAATATCCCAATACCATTGATATCTTGAATGAAACTTATGTCTTATTCATAACTCATTGGTTTTTCACAACACAAAAACCAATTCCATAAAAAAATTCATGTGAAACTTTGAAATCTCAATAAATACTTTTATATAATTGATTTAACGTTCGTTACAGTTCAATTTTTTGTCATCATATGTAAATACCGTTCTTTGGTTTATTTGATCAATTCGTTCATTTCAAATTCAAGTTCTCAATATTGTCATTTCATAGTAATTCTTTTTATATTTGATTTTCAGGTTTATGCTACCATCGTATCATAAAAGTTTTCGCTTTCAGTGAATTTAAATTCTAATTATCTAATTGTAGTTTGCATTTTCAATTATATATCTCAGTTGTCATTTAATCATTATAGTTTTCATGTTCACATTTCACGTATTGTTTTCTGTAAACAGGAAGTTTGTCAATGCATGGGTACATGTCATTGTGGTCAACTGGTTTGTTATTCTTCAAAATTAAATCTGCGTATTATGGATTTTTTTTGTAGCTTCACTATCAGTTTTTTATATCTTCTGATATTTGGGTTTTCGATGAATTAAAATTTGAAAATCAAGGGTACTCTTTTTCAAGACATCCTTGAGAACAGAACTAAAGAAATAGTAAATTGCAGTCGAGTTGTTGAAGTATATTTTGAATATTGGAAATTTCGTTTGGCTTATAAATTTGGCTGTAAAGGCATTATTGGTGAACGATTAGATTCGGATAGCTTTGAATTACTTTTTATGGATTCTGGACATATATATTTTGATGTTAACTTCAATTTACTGGACCAAGGGTAATGGTAATACCAATCAATTCATTGACGAGCTCCCCAAAAATCAGGAACATCATTATTATACAAACCAGGAAGAGCGAATAGAACTATACCTATCGTACCACAAAAAGGTCAACCAGAAGTCTGAAGGTGGCATTCACTTAGTCCCTCCGTATAGTATAATTTTTATATCTTGAACTATTTTTTTTCATCAGTTCATTATTTTTAATTTCTGAATTCATTTTGATATTTCCAATTTTCTTATTCATAAAATTAACTTAAAATTCTCTTATCGAAATTTCAATTCAATGAGATTCAATGATGACAGAAAGTCTTCGTGAATGTATCATTCTTCGAAATTTGTAACTTATTCTATTTTCTAATTATTGTACGACTTGATATCTTGATACTTATCCACATCTGGTTTTGTAGATTTGAGATTCACTTTGATATATGTATATATTGACTAATAATTGTATTTGAATAAACCAATTAACGCAGCATTTTTTGTATTTGCCACATAGAGATATATGGGATATAGTACCCGGACCTGACCCGGTCTGAGCCAGAATTTTTATCTTATAATTTATTTAACTTAGGTTGTAAGTTCTGTTAAGATTCTCACTAATTTTGTTTCGAAATAGGTAATTCTGTCTAAAAGAACGTGGCACGTTTCCACATGCAAACCGCTAACTGAGTGGTTCAATTTAAAATAATATTTTGAATGAGAAGAGACTCTCCACAGTCGTTTTACCTCTATAAACATGCGGGATATTTGTTTGTGTTTACGCTTTATCCCTTGCATAGGTCACGACCTTGCACAGATTCCATTCAGAAAAGGTGGATTATCGGCTCCTACCTTAGTCTAAGGCTCCTACCCTTAATATCAGATTCTCGAAAATTGATGAGTTTTCCTGTTTGTTATTGATTTTTTGCATATATCCTCCAATTTGTTTTATCATATACATTCTCATTATCTTTTATATGCACCCTTATTTCAAACTCTCAGTACGAAAAATATTGGGTTTCGATTGAAACCAGTAACGTATATCCACATGTTAACGATAATTGTACTACGCAAATCAAAATTGATGGAAACGTCCGATCAACCGAATGTTTTGGAAGTCTTCATTATTTAAATTACGCTAAATAATTCGCGTTCTGCATGTAAGAGTGGTATTCGGCTATACAAGAGTATTTATTGGGATAACAATATTTCAAATCAAGTTTTTCGTGGAATTGGTTTTTTGTGTTGTGAAAAACCAATGATTTAATATAATATATAAGTATTGTTTAAGATATGAATGAGTTTCAGGAAGAAACTTAATCTCAAATCCCGTTATCCACAGGGTGATTTCAATAAATAATAATTTTTATACGATTTTCAGTAGTTATGTTTCAGATATTGAGAAAGAAACCCAAAAATATTCAACTTGAACTACTTACGGTTATGAAATTGTTAATAACATCGATGGGGCATTCGCACATTATGTGACCACTGGTCGGAAATTCATCAGGGTAGAAATTTTTAGGATATGCAACAGTGATCAACGTTGAGAGATTCATGAAAATTCGGTGGTGAAATTTCGAGAAATTCGGTAGGGTATACCAATTCTGCTGAAAAACTTGAAGGATCATATCGAGCGACACACAATTTTTCTACCAAGTTTCACGGATTTCGGTTCAGTATTTTCAGAGAAAAGCCCCGGGGTTCGGATAGCGGAGGGTGGACGGCGGATGGGCGGATTTTTTTTATTAGTTCATTCAAGTCTAAACCTCCAAAATGTAAACTGTGAAATTTTCAGGGAGGGTAATTTTTTATGTCGATCATCAAGGTTCATTATTTTATTTCATCAAATAATAAACCAAAATCAACAATAATCGAGAAATCTTGGTAAAAAATGAATCTTCCACACGAACAATCTGCTATTCTTTTTCATCGGATTGAATTAACTTTGTAAAAACATAATTCAATGTTTAAATTTCATGAAACACGAGTCCAGAGCACAACAATTTGACGCAAAATTTCTGAATTTATCATTTTCGCTTTCAGGCCGAATCTATGTATCTACCTGCACCGCAGTCAATAGCTATTGCTTGGCTATTTTTTCATTATCAAAGCTATGAATGTTCAACTTGAAAAACAATTGTGAAAAATTTTTTTTGCTCGATCATATTTTTCTTAAGAATCCCAAGTATATATAAGATACTGTCACTGGAACTTTACTTTGAAACGCCGATAAGTTCAGAAAAAGCAATATGCTCAACGCGTGAATTTTCATATGTTATAACACTAAATATGAAATTTTGCCAGCCGAATTCTTCAATTCAATTACTTGGTAATTTCGTGAACCATCAGGAGAGTGATTTTTGAAAAAAAATTTTCGTTGCCGAAATGCAAGAAACTTGAATAATACAAGAGAGAAATTCAAGCTGTTTAAATTTCATTTCGAGTTATATTCGACATGACTATTTCCCCAGAAAACATTTCCAACAGAAATGTAGTCATATTTGAGAAAACCAGCAAAACAACAGTTCAAGCTATCTCGAATTTGAGAAATGCAAAACTTGCTAAGTTTTGCCGGCTCGCATGTTTCATCGCGAGCGTTGTTGTGGAAACTTTCTCACTTGAAATGGAGTGATTGGAAAATTGACATTCAAAATTGGTTGGAAAATATCAATTTGAATTTTATTCATAGCTCTTCCGAGAATTTGCTAGTATAATTCGTGATGACATGGCGAATCTTTATGTATGGAAAAATGAAATATTCATACACTCATTCGAGTTATGCTGTTGATTCATTGATCTAGTTTGCAAATCACCTGAACACGTTCTGAGAACAATATTGACTAACTGAATTTGAATTGTGATGAAATATTGAGCATAAATTTGCGATTCTATGAACGACGTTTGACGATCATCGAATTAATATCTTTGAAATTCATATCAATATTATCATGCAAATTTGAAATAACGGATCAAATCGCAGTTTATGAAAACTGCTGCATCTAACTGTTATCACTCATTAAAACACTGGAGATTATTTGTTACGCGGTACAATGAAACTACAAGTCCCGTACATTCCGAGTAGATAACAACAAACTCATATGATAAGTCGTGTGACTCACATCTGGCGTTTGCAAATATCAGAAAGTGTATAAAACTGATGTGTGAGTATTTATTCCATTTTTTTCAAAATATTTACATGAATCTGAATACGATAATATTAATATTCACGAGAATTAAACAATTATTTTGATTTTATGCATATCATATCTTTGACATAATTTTACATGAATTCATTCATTCGTTTATTGATTTTGCGTGCTATCTTTTAATTGATTCAAACGATTCCCTCAGAATTTCACATCTACGGAATCGTTGAGTTGATTATGTTTTATTCGAAAATTTGAATTTGAAATCAAGTCCCAAACTCACTCTCCGAATATCAAGTTTCTAAATCGTTTTCATAATAATTATAGTGATATGATCTCGACGAGAATTTTGAAAAGCTTTCTAGCCAATTTCCCATTATTGCGAAACATCAATTTAATATATTAAGATATTTTAACCAAGCTCAGTAAGGTAGCTCCAAACGCCAAATCTTACGTGAATATTTCAATTCTTCAAGTTTTGATATTTAAGACTTATAAAAGTTTTTGACGGGCTAGCAGACCAGTCAGCCAAATGAATAAATTTCGATTATTTATTCCATATCAATAGGTCTCTTGCATGAATTTTTTCATCATTGAAATCAAATATTCTATCTGTAAGACTACTGAAAAACTTTAAACATCGTCAAAAATTTCAATTTTCAACGAGAAAATGATCTTTTGAATTTGGCTCCGCATGTCGGCTGTTTGAACGGACGTACCGGGATATATCTTCTCTATCCCTCTTCTCATGTACTTTTCTCTCTAGCAAACCAATAGACAGTGTCGGCTGTGAATCGTACAATAACGAGTGACGTAGAAAGCGATCTGACGCGTTTCTTCCGCTTCGACCTTGAGTCCCGATTTGACCATTTTCAATACCGAATTATTCGAAATTCCGGAATTTTTGAAGTGTGTGATAGAAAACATTATGGTTTTGTATCGATATAGAATATGAAATATATGAAAATATAATAATTCGTGTTACATGCAAGAGACCTATGAGTCCATCCTGATCATTCGAAATCATTGTCGACCCTAAGTTGGCAAATTTCAGACAAAAATTAGGATGTCACTGTGGAATTCTTCGTTATTGTATGAGCTACATAGTTCATATGACATTTTTATTGACATAGCAATATTTTTATCCATGGTATTACCCTCCCATATATCAGGTTACGTGTAAGCTCAGTGTGACAATTCGAGAATTAAAATATGGCATATAGGACAAATATATATTTTTTTTCCATATTATCAATAATGCATATTCTAATTCTTCATTACATTCGCGCAAATTGTACATATGAAGTAGCACAAAATATTGATCTTTCTACTCACATTGTCATTAGTATCGGTACAACGAAATGGTGTAGTGCTTCAGATAATGAAACAGTTGCGGCTTATCGCGCTTTCGCTTCTATTAGAAGCTGCCACGGTCTTTTTCAACTCAGTTACCTTAGCGGTCACCTTTCACTTATTGACCCAACTAAATGCAGCTCTACTTCCTGATGGGAAGAATTGACCGTCTTCTTTCCATATGGGCCTTGCGTAATTCTGCATGAAACTTCAAACTATCATTTCTACATTTCAATTCGATTCTATCTTTATGTTTGAAATATTGAGAAAATAAAAACTTGAATGTGTACTGCAAATCATAAGACAGATTTTATTCAGGCTTTGTGAGTAAGCCCCACTATTACTCCATAAATATCGAGTCTATAAACCGTTTCTTTGGAAGTTATTGCTTTTACAGCTGGACTGACCGCCGATCACAAACACAATAACTACCGAAATGATCCTGCAGATATGCCCATGCAAATTTGTCCCTCCCATATTTCCAAAATACAGATTGCATTGAATTGAAATCCAGTAATTGATCATCAAATCGCATCGTTAGAATGGAAGGAGCATCAAAAATCTGAAAAAAATTTACGGAAAGTTTCTTTCAATTTTCTGATGGAATAATCTACACAAAACTTTCTCGTGAGATTCAACGGTGGTAATCCTTAACTTATTCCGACGCTTCGAATTGATCGCATCAGTACTTCTTGATATATCGAAGAATGAACGTCAAAATTTCTAATGAGCATCACTTCGAAATCTAAAGACCCATTATATGCACATATAGAATTGATTCAAGAAATCTCCTTCAGGGAGTAAAACCCAATCTTTTGAACTTTATTCGGCTCAAAATTTAAATAAAACCAGACATTTGAGCAATAAGAACAAGAGGAAGAAATTGCTTCAGAAAAAAATATCTCACTTTACTGTTTAATTCGAACTGAATATTTTGTGCAATTTGAAAAACTCAAACTTCAATTTTCTGTATCTTGAAAACGAAACTCTGGCTGTTTATGACTTATTCATTCTTGATCTCCTCAAGAGACCACCCAGTAGATCTAACTTAATCTCAATTATTTCAGCTTCATACGGCTGGGGAAACAACCATTGTTTCCAGCAACATCCTTCCAGTATGTATTCATCGACAACTGGGTATCCATCGACAACTGGATATCCCTCAACGGGATCACCTGGTTTCCACTGGGTTAACTCTTATAGGGGACAACCAGTTCCATCAAATGCAGTTCGTTGTGGAGTCGACAGAGATGGAAGTGAAATATTCGTTGGTCTTGCAACATATTCCGGGGATGAATTGCCAGTAAAGATAGTTCCTAGAAGAAGAGAAGCGTATGTGTGTTATGATGGTAAAGAGATACCAATTACAGATTATAAGGTAAAGTTGATATTCGAAAAAATTCCAGAGGAGTACTGATAAAGTTGTTCGAATTTAAATCTATTTTGTCACGAAATCTTGCATGAACTATCACTTTTTATTTTCAGACCAAGCATTGTATTTCAATTCGGTCGGATCTGTGTTGAGAAAACAAAATTTCCAACTATGAAATCATAAGTCGTCTCTTTCGGTAAAAATTTTGTTTACGATCGGTCTAGCGCTGATGATCAGGAATGAGGAATTTAATATACGTAGATATCTAGACATTAAACCTTACCTGAAATCATCAAGACTACGAGTATTCTTTCGACAAAGCACATTCGAAGGGGCGGACGGCTTACTGAGAAATTGACAGTGATTTTTGCAGCTCAACCTGGCCATACATTTTCGGCTGAGAATTCTAAAATTACAGACAATCGGGCAAAATGTAAAGAGTCTTTGAGACCCACTAGAGTAAAGACGATTCTGGTGAAGTCGAGTCCCATCTTTACACTCATTAGCACTTACTGAACTTGCCAAATAGAATTTTATCTCTTCCATCTGTTACTGTGTCGTTAGAATACTAGAAATTCTAGAAAAGCATACTGATGTGAGGTCATGAGCTTTTACGTGCTTGGTCAAATTCGTTGCCAGAGCAGTTACCTGTTAACGTTTCGACCACGTCAAACGTAGCTAAACGATGCCTAGGAAATAATCAAGAAGTTTGTCATATTTTTTCCCAACATCTCCAAAGATTGATATATGATCAAACTGAAATTTAAATTCGTTTTTCAATTTTCCACTGGTACGATCCTTACTCGATTCAGCAAAAAACTGGACATCGTTATTCTACAACTGGGTGCGAAGTTTATATTTGATCGCTATATTTCTTCTCGATATATTGAGGAAATAACTTTTAAATAGCCAAGGCATTCAATATATTGCGTTTCCAATATCCCCTGAACTGAATATCAATTCAAACTAAAATTTGAAGAACTGTTGTTGAATATTGACTTAGGGCCGGTATTATAAAACTCAACTGAAAGTTATCTTTAACTTTAACTGAAAATTAACTTTTGCTCAAAAATGTCGGAATTATAAAAGTCTCATTTCTATCATAGACAAGAAATACTGTGTTGATTTCTTTGAAAAGGAGAATGCAATAGTTTGAGATTCTGTAAGAAATCTAACCACCAATTTCTGGGTTGGAAAAGCTGGACTTTGGAAAAATACTCGCTTTCAAAATATGATAGGAATAAACAAGTCCTTTATTGACAAATATTCGCACTATACAGGGTCTTTCACGAGGAACCTCACCCATATTTATACGGGAAACTACTGAACGTATTTTCATGAAATTTAACACTTATAAGTATTTCACGATGCTGATGAAATCTAAAATATTTTCAAGGCATGAGCACCTCCCGTTTTTCCCGAAATGACGTCAACTTCCGTTTTTCAAATTAAAACACCATTTTTTTATTGCAGAAATAGATTCCTCAAAAAATTTCAATTTATTTTGATGTAACATTTTTCAGTTTTGGTTGGAAAATTCTCTCTGAGCGGGAAAATTCGAAAAAAAAATCGAAAATAGAGCTCCGCTGAAACAAGAATAACTTCGAGGTTTTTCGATGGAAAATTTTCATTTTTGGGATTTTTCAAGATGTAAGGTTGATGTATCCACTTTAACAATCGAAATCGCGATTCATGATACAGGGGGTGAAAAAATTGCTTTCAAAGTTAGGGATGACAAAATCGTGAAAAATCAATTTTTTCAAATTAGAACCCCATTTTTTTATGGCCGATATTGAATCCACGTTAAAAAATAATGTGAGTGTATGCCTCACACCCTTGCCCTAAAATGGATATTTTCTGAGTTATTCACAAAAAACTGTTTTTCGTCTTGAATTTTCAGCTATTTCTTTTCCCTTCACGCCAAAAAGATGAAATTTTCAGGAACTGTTATTTGAACCATGCTGTAGATTTTTCACCCCTTCTTGAAACCGACTTCAAGTTACTATTAGAAGAACCATGGCAAACTCTCGCAGTTATAACTAGAGCAGATGCTCAAAGTTTCGACCGTTAATTTCTAGACATTTATTTATACGTCTCAGGAATGCTTCGTGCGTTGCTCTTCTTATTTCATCGGGAGGAAGAGATCTGCAAAAGTGTTTAAAAACCAAATTGAGTTTCAAAACTATGAATCTAAAAATCTAAACAAACCTGAACGCATTTCTGACTCGTTCTATGCAGTCCTCTTTATCAGTCAGGGGAGTTGAGTAGACAATATTTTTTATCCTACCCCAAACATAATAGTCTAAAGGAGTTAAATCGGGAGAAGGTGGTGGCCAAAGATGTGGACCATTGTTCGCCAACCATCGATCTTCAAATAGCCTGTAGAGGATATTTGACACATTGAGTGAATTGTGTGGAGGCGCGCCATCTTGTTGATACCATAAGTCATTATGGTTCTGTACTAGCGGCTCAATTATTTGAGTCAATATGTCAGAATATCTATCTCCTAAGGGAGAACATTCTTTAAATAATGCAAACATGTGTAGTGTTCTATCTTACCAGTTAAAGTCCCATCATAAATGTGAACATCGAGAATTGCATTATTTTTGATGGCGCAAAAAACATTGAAACTCCAGGTCTCTTGAAAGTTCCATTGTCTGAAGTGGTGGTTGTTCTCTTCATCCCAATAATGACTGTTATGCCTATTGAAAGAACCATTCTTTGTGAATTTAGATTCATCTGTCCAAATTATACAGTCCAAAAAGTTTTCATTCTCTTGAAATCGAATCATCATAGCTTCGCAAAACTCTGTTCTCCTGACGAAATCAGTTTCCTTCAAATGCTGTACCCTATTGAATTTATATGGGTGCATTTTATGTGTTTTTAATATTCTCCAAACACTCGATTGAGATAATCCCAGATCAATCTCGGCATCTTTGAGAGAATTTTGAGGATTCACACGAAAATATGCAAGAACTGTAATTTCGTTGTTCTCATCTTCTACTACACTTTTTTCTCTGTGTGTAGTTTTCTTAACGAAAGATCCGACATTTCTCAAGTTTGTCATGGTTCTGTTAATGGTATCTCTCGTTGGTCTGGGTCGGTCAGGAAACCTCTCAATGAACAGTCGAATCGTTCTATCTACAACTTTATTACATTCTCCATGAAGTAGAATGAGATTTAAATAATCTTCATTGGTAAAATTAGGCATAGTGATCAATTTTATAACTTAATACGAATTATCACCAAATTAATAGTAAACACAAAATGCTACTGAATAAAGAGGAATTTGGCAGATGTAATTAATGATATCTATCTTAAAAAAAAAATAATGTAAAACATAGTAAGTTTTTGCATATGGTTCATAAGGAATTATTTATTTATCACTGGAGAGAAAACCGATGGCCGATTAGTTGAAATAAAGAGGTTTCCGATACAAATTCGAATCCAAATTCGCCATCTATTTAGGAACAACCTGTAACTTTTTTCTCTTGCATATTAGGGTAGTAAAATCTAAAACATGGTTTAAGTAACAGTTCCTGAAAATGTCATCTTTTTGGCGTGAAGGGAAAAGAAATAGCTGAAAATTCAAGACGAAAAACAGTTTTTTGTGAATAACTCAGAAAATATCCACTTTAAGGCAAGGGTGTGATGCGTACACTCACATTATTTTTCAACGTAGATTCAATATCTGCCATAAAAAAATGGGGTTCTAATTTGAAAAAATTGATTTTTCACGATTTTGTCATCCCTAACTTTGAAAGCGATTTTTTCACCCCCTGTATCATGAATCGCGATTTCGATTTTCAAAGTGGATACATCAATCTTACATCTTGAAAACTCCCAAAAATGAAAATTTTCCATCCAAAAACCTCGAAGTTATTCTTGTTTCAGCGGAGCTCTATTTTCGATTTTTTTTTCGAATTTTCCCGCTCAGAGAGAATTTTCCAACCAAAACTGAAAAATGTTACATCAAAATAAATTGAAATTTTCTAAGGAATCTATTTCTGCAATAAAAAAATGGTGTTCTAATTTGAAAAACGGAAGTTGACGTCATTTCCGGAAAAACAGGAGGTGCTCATGCCTTGAAAATATTTTAGATTTCATCAGCATCGTGAAATACTTATAAGTGCTGAATTTCATGAAAATACGTTCAGTAGTTTCCCGTATAAATATGGGTGAGGTTCCTCGTGAAAGACCCTGTATATCAGGGAGCTAAATGGATTGTGGTTTCCATAAAAGTAGAATTACTGATTTGAGGGAGAGTTGCAATGATCAATTTTGAATTTTTATACTTTTTACAATATGGAAGGGGTGTTTGGGTATTTATTCGGTCACCTAACTAAAAAAACTACTTCCACTAATGAATATATTGGAAATGAAAGCTTAAAAGGAAAAACTTTGACAATGATGAGATACATTCAATTCAGGAATTATATAACAATTACAATGAAATTTGTCCAAATCCAATTAGATACAGAATTTTTAACAAATACTTCACTCCTCACCAACGGGCAAGTACTTTCAACTGACACTGGGAAATACACTAAATTTGCAAAAATTGTCATTCAATTAAAAAATATGGTAATGTTTTGTGTGGCTCAGGGATATCGAGCCCTGATATCTAGAATTTGTACAGCTACCAGCTTGGCCATTACTATAAGAAAAGTATCCATTGCAATTGTGATGATTTCCTTTCATCTTAAATGTTAAATAATGTGTATAAAATATTATGCTTCATTACGCATTTACAACTTTTATCTGTTATATTAGGCACCGAAAAGAATAAATGCCATTGATTCTTTTTTCATTTACATGTTATAATAGTTGAACAGAAAAAGTAAATAATATTTTCATTACAATAATACGCCATGAGGAACTCTGGAGATTGGATTATTACTCGAGTGAGGTTTATAGCAGGCATTTTGATGTGAATAGATAATAAGTATGAAATTTTTCACGAGACATTTCTGATAATACAGCCAGTATAGTTGATTTGTGAAAACCCCTAAAATCTCCAGCAACTATCAGGAAAGAACAAGCTGCATAAACTCTGCGTGTAATCATCACATTTGTGTCACTAGCGTCACAGCACGATTTCTAAGAATATGTATTCCATTACAGGCGTGCAGAGTGTCCAGATAAGCGAAATCGGTTTTTGAATTCCGTTTCTTCCTATAAGTTCAAATGGTTCAGCCGATTTCTAAATATCCTTTCTCAACAAGGATACTCAACAATTTGCATGGCATCATCGTCATAGTCAGTTAAAAGTTCTTCAAAAATGAAGTGAATATCTCTCAACGAGGATGTTCAACAATATTCATGTCATCTTCGTCATCGTGAATTAAAAGTCCTTTAAAAATTAAGTGAATTATATATTGCTAGCATTTTTCCGAAAATATCATAACAACAAACAAATCGAGGTTATATTCCCCTTATATATGTCAGCCGAAAAGACAGAGAATCTGTGGAAAATAACGATTTAACTTTAACATTAACTATAATTGATACCCAAACTACCTGATAAAGATAACCCTGCCTGCTTAATTTTCAGTTAAAGTTAAAGTTATCTTCCCGTTAAGTTTTATAATACCGGCCCTTAAACGTTTGTTTCAAATTTCATTGAAATCTGGAAAATCATTTCCAAAGAATGAATTTTTCCAAGTAAACCTTGGAACATTTTCGAAACAATTTTTGAAACTTAACACCATTTCAATTCTCAAGCCCTTTTGGAAAATGTTGCGCGGTGGTATTTTTCAACTAGTTATATATAAGAGCAATAACATCAAAATTTCGAATAACAGTGGAAGTTGAGAAATATTTTTTTCACTCTATCTCCGAAAATAAACATCGGATAAAATTGAAATTTGGAACACTGTTGTTATATATTTACTTCAAGGTCTGTGCCAAATTTTATTGTATCTGACGAATTTCTGAGGATAGATACAAACAAAGTTCTGTATTCGGTTGCGAGTTGGTATCCCCCAACTAATTATAAGGTATATATCTGATCGCATCAGTACTTCTCGAGATATGGAGGAAATAACGTGAAAATTTCAAATATCAACGAAATTTCACAAAATTTTCTTCTACACATCTCCGAAAATGAATATCGGATTGGCTTGGAATTGTGAGCACTATTGACAGACGCAACTGCAAGGTCTGTGCCAAATTTAGTTTTAATTTGATCAACAGTATCTGAGAAAAAACATTTTTGTCAAACACTTGAAAAATTTTTGAAAACTATTTTTTTTTTTAAATTTTGTAATGACTAGATTCACACAATATTCCGCACTGAGTTGCGTATGGATATTTCCCAAATAATTACAGAGCTTCAATCTGATCGCATCAAAACTTCTTGAGATATTGAGGAAATAACGTTGAAATTTCAAATACCAACGAAATTTTACATATTTTTTCCTTATATTCATCACGGAAAATAAATATCAAGTCGGATTAAACCATTCTTGTTGAATATTTACATTGACGTTTGTGCCAAACTTCATCGCAATTTTATCGATAGTCTCCGAGAAAAAAACACAGAATTCGTTGAACTTTGGAGTACAAATTTAAAAATTTTCTAACAACTTGATATATACGAAATTTCGTTCTAAGTTGTGCCTTAGTTTTCTTCAAAAAGTGACAAAGTTTCAATCTGAGTTCATCAGTACTTCTTGAGATATCGAGAAATTAGCCTCAAAATGTTGAAGGAGCTTGGTCTCCAGAACAAGCGCGTAAAAACAGTATGAAATTCATGAAAAATAACTAGTGATACCAATCTATTCAGAATGAGAATGTTAAACTTAAGAAGTTTATACGTGTTAACATTTCCTTTTTTCGTAGATTCTAGTAGAAAAAAAATTACATTGGCAACCTAATCGAGGAGGTCATATACCAGCTGGAGCAGTTCCTGCAGGCAGAACATCCAGAGGTGAACAACTCTATGTTGGACGAAGGAGAGTCGATGGAAATGCAATGGCTGTAGGCAAGGTAACTGGATACCTACTGTCTTTCCTTCCATCAAACTATCAAAATAAACAACATATGTTATATTTTCGTAAAAACCACTTTAGAAATATTCTTTTTCCACGATGAAATAATCCTGTTGTTGATTTTTGTTTCAATGGGTCGCAATATTTCAAGTAAAAGATGCCAGAGAGTAGAACTCGTTGTATCAAACGTAACTTGTATACAGGGTCTTTCACGAGGAACCTCACCCATATTTATACGGGAAACTACTGAACGTATTTTCATGAAATTCAGCACTTATAAGTATTTCACGATGCTGATGAAATCTAAAATATTTTCAAGGCATGAGCACCTCCGGTTTTTCCGGAAATGACGTCAACTTCCGTTTTTCAAATTAGAACACCATTTTTTTATTGCAGAAATAGATTCCTTAGAAAATTTCAATTTATTTTGATGAAACATTTTTCAGTTTCGGTTGGAAAATTCTCTCTGAGCGGGAAAATTCGAAAAAAAAATCGAAAATAGAGCTCCGCTGAAACAAGAATAACTTCGAGGTTTTTGGATGGAAAATTTTCATTTTTCGGATTTTTCAAGATGTAAGATTGATGTATCCACTTTAAGAATCGAAATCGCGATTCATGATACAGGGAGTGAAAAAATCGCTTTCAAAGTTAGGGATGACAAAATCGTGAAAAATCAATTTTTTCAAATTAGAACCCCATTTTTTTATGGCAGATTTTGAATCTACGTTAAAAAATAATGTGAGTGTATGCATCACACCCTTGCCCTAAAGTGGATATTTTCTGAGTTATTCACAAAAAACTGTTTTTCGTCTTGAATTTTCAGCTATTTCTTTTCCCTTCACGCCAAAAAGATGACATTTTCAGGAACTGTTACTTAAACCATGTTTTAGATTTTACTACCCTAATATGCAAGAGAAAAAAGTTACAGGTTGTTCCTAAATAGATGGCGAATTGGGATTCGAATTTGTATCGGAAACCTCTTTATTTCAACTAATCGGCCATCGGTTTTCTCTCCAGTGATAAATAAATAATTCCTTATGAACCATATGCAAAAACTTACCATGTTTTACATTATTTTTTTTTAATGATAGTCAGAAATGCGTTCAGGTTTGTTTAGATTTTTAGATTCATAGTGTTGAAACTCAATTTGGTTTTTAAACACTTTTGCAGATCTCTTCCTCCCGATGAAATAAGAAGAGCAACGCACGAAGCATTCCTGAGACGTATAAATAAATGTCTAGAAATTAACGGTCAAAACTTTGAGCATCTTCTCTAGTTATAACTGCGAGAGTTTGCCATGGTTCTCCTAATAGTATTTTGAAGTCGGTTTCAAGAAGGGGTGAAAAATCTACAGCATGGTTCAAATAACAGTTCCTGAAAATTTCATCTTTTTGGCGTGAAGGGAAAAGAAATAGCTGAAAATTCAAGACGAAAAACAGTTTTTTGTGAATAACTCAGAAAATATCCATTTTAGGGCAAGGGTGTGATGCATACACTCACATTATTTTTTAACGTAGATTCAATATCTGCCATGAAAAAATGGGGTTCTAATTTGAAAAAATTGATTTTTCACGATTTTGTCATCCCTAACTTTGAAAGCGATTTTTTCACCCCCTGTATCATGAATCGCGATTTCGATTTTTAAAGTGGATACATCAATCTTACATCTTGAAAAATCCCAAAAATGAAAATTTTCCATCCAAAAACCTCGAAGTTATTCTTGTTTCAGCGGAGATCTATTTTCGATTTTTTTTCGAATTTTCCCGCTCAGAGAGAATTTTCCAACCGAAACTGAAAAATGTTACATCAAAATAAATTGAAATTTTCTAAGGAATCTATTTCTGCAATAAAAAAATTGTGTTCTAATTTGAAAAACGGAACTTGACGTCATTTCCGGAAAAACCGGAAGTGCTCATGCCTCGAAAATATTTTAGATTTCATCAGCATCGTGAATTACTTATAAGTGCTGAATTTCATGAAAATACGTTCAGTAGTTTTCCGTATAAATATGGGTGAGGTTCCTCGTGAAAGACCCTGTATATTAGTTACAAGACTCAGTAAGAGAATGATATGTTTGTTCGTTCTACGTGCATGAACTACACTAACATCACTAACTCCGCTGACTTTCAATTCTCAGTGCAGGTAAGTGTAGCTGAGTGTAGATAGTCATAGATAACAAAATGAGTGAAGTTAGTGTAAAACAATATTTTTATGATATTCACAAAATACAAATATATGATTTATGTTTTTACGCAAATCCAGGGTGACAGAATTCTGTGCTTCTTTTGCTTTCGCTACCATTTCGAGGTTTTGTTGATGTTTCGTGATGTTTAGAGTGAGTTAAATGTATTGATTAACTAAAGTCAAATGAAAAAAATCCAAGATATTCCTCAGAATATATATATATATACCTGTGAAGCCCAGGTCAAAAAAAAAACAGAACTTCCAGAAGACGAACATTGTTTCCATATCACTGAATTTGTTGTTGCATTATTCAGATATTTTCTTCACTTTTTCAGAATAATAATGAATTAAAGTAGTACTAACAACGAAGATCAAGTGTTCGGCATTCATGAACAAGCAATCCAAAGACCTTCAGAACAAATTGTCACTGAACCCCCTTCTTCTATTTAAGATCAAAGGAGTTGCGATCATCACGCCCACAGGGTTCACCAATTTTCGCATTTTTACGATTTTGCATTGGTTCTGAGTTCGAGATATACCTTTTCCAATCATTATTCATTATAATTCAATATAATTCAATGATAATTGACAGACTGTTTGGAGTATTTTTCGTATCCTACCTCATTTCAGCTATAAGCCTGTTCTGGTCAGTGAAAGAATTTAAGATCAATTAACGTTTTTCAAATTAATCTCATTTTTCGGAAATAATTTTCCACTACTCCTTGTTCCGAATGTTCAAGATTGGGATGTTAATAGGTACTTACTTACAAACTCCAAAAATTTCCGATCAGTTCAACAGACGTTCAGGCAGACTTCAATTTAGCTAAAGATAATAAAATCTCCCAAAAAAAGGCATAATTTTGCCATTAATATTCACACTGACTACCTAATTTCAGAAATCAACGCCAAGTATTAGTCATGCAACCAACGCTCTCTGAATCTGATTTGACGTATACGTATGGGATTCAAATGTCCTAAAAGTATATCCCAGGTTTCTTGTGAAACTACTAGCTGTTATGTCAAGGAACTTAATTCCAACCTTAGAAGTTTATTTCTGCCCGCTAAGGCAACTTGTTTTTGTCAACATGGACCTTAGACCCATTTCCTATCACATCATTGCATTTCGAAGAAATCTCCGACTTTCGAACAATGTGACTGAATTAAATGTATGATATATATTATGAAATTTGGATAAGACCCATTAGTATGGTCACGATACACATCTGGGCTTGATAACCCTTTCCAAACCGATCAATTGAGATCTTTTTATTCAGGAACACGACCAAAAACCTGCATATTAATTTGACTGCCTATTCTTTTGAATTTACGAATAAAGGCCTGCTCCCACTACTGTATAACAAAAGAAATCATTTTTGAAAAGTTAAATCTACATTTGTTGTTTTGTCTATACATACACATTTCTGTATCAGTTTGTTATAGGTTCATGATTTTATTCTTGATATTTACCAGGTATTCTTTCATTACAGGTTCATCCTTCCCACGGATGCCTATATGTTCCTTTCAATGGAAGAGAAATGTCATATAATGATTATGAAATATTAGTTTATATCTGAATGGAACTGAAACTGTGTTTCTTGAATGTTTTCAATTTGAACAATTCATGTATTTTAGATTAACTCTCAAGTATTATTTTGATATGTATGTCAATATATACCATTTCGGATGACTAATGACATTTTGAATTCGAGAGATTGTTCACTGAACAGTATTGAAAAACGTGAATTGCCGTCTATTTATGTGGAAAAACTATCAAATTCTGAATATTCCTCTCAAGTCTGATCACCTTACCAAACCAATGGTTTGAATCATGATTTAAAAAACATGGTGTGTTCATCTGCAAAAAAGTGACGTCAGCAAGTTGAAGACTCAGGAAGGTATATATTCTGTGCTTTGAATTTTCACAAAGTTTTTATACGTACGATCACAGATGAGCAGATGAGTACACCATGTTTCACTTGCATCATGGTTTAATCTTTGTTCGAAACATTCGAAACATTGAAGATGTTATCTTCAAACAAAAGACTAGGAAGTATGCCATTTCAACATTTTCTGAGAAAGTACTGTATACTGTATTCACTGCCTCAACCAGCCCTGTAGGAGTCTTATCATTTCACACTGTTAGGTTTTCAACAACACCAGCAATGAAATGTACAGGCGTCAAGTTTGACAATTCAACATTAATACGTTTCCATAGTAGCGCAACCAATTTCATTACGAATTTCATCCTGACATAATACATGTCACAAGTTTTTCAATTTGTTCTCTATATTTTATTAGATTTCTAGTTCGAAATGAACAATTTTGGATCTATGGGAGATGATTCCCCAATAAAGGGGCCTGTAGCATTCTTCGTTTATCTGAGGATCTGAAAATCATCGCTTGGAGGACTGAACCTGGTCGAAAGACCCTCTCGGTCATGAGCAAATTTAGATGATATTATTTACTGCTTCCTTCTGGTTTTCTGTCCCTCTTTCCGTTTCAGATATTATGTCGCGATATTTCGTCAAAATGAATTCAAGATGACGAAAAAATTATTTTCCAATGAAAAAGATGCCATCCATCTTCTATAAACGAATTACTACACTTATACGGGGAGACTCAACTATTATTTTGATTTTGAATTTAAAATTAGTTGTTTGATATGGGACAGTGTGCAAAAACGAATTGGTTCTCTTTTAAATGCAGATTTCCACTAGATTAGAAGGTAAGTTGAAAAGCTTCAATATGATTGATCTGTTAGTAATAGAATTTGATGATTTCAGCTATACAGCAAGTGGGTGAAAAACATTGGATTTTTAAATTTCTTATAAGAAACTGAAGAAGTAATCTCTAAAAGCAAGCAGATGTAATATTCATATATTATCCTATCACATAGGAAACATGAATCATCCTTGAAGGAAAATGTTTTACCCACATTGTTGTTCCTACCCAATATGTATTGGACATACCTAGAGTATAAATATTCAGTTGAGATACCAAAATATAAATAGGAAGAAGTACTTACGAATTGATGAATGAAGAAAAACTCAAGCTCATGTTGATAGCAAGACATAATGTATTGCAGTGAATTTCATTGGGTAATCAGCACCAAGCTTCGAACCTGCTGGTTAGTTGTAATTGTAATTTACATAGATTTTGTATTCGAGCTATTCAATTTCAATGTAGAAGGAGATTTTCTTGTGATGTAATTATTTTCATACACATTTTTCTCTTTTCCAGGTCAAGAAGATCATAATAAGAGTTCTATTAGGTGATGAATTTGAGGATGATATGGCTGCACTTCTAGGTAGGCATTTCATTTCAATTAATATGGATTTTGACTTTCGAGTGCGCAATTTTAATGTGCAAGGAGACTACTCTCTAGTGAATAAATAATACTCATTGAATTTTCTCATTAATACATGTATAGATTTGTTCAGTAATTATCTTTTTCTTTCTTTTCAGGTAAGAAAAAATGACAGAACCTATCATCTATTGCTTCAGCCAGGAAAGCAGCAGAACTTTCCAAAGATGAAAGAGCTCTTATCGAGATGCTTTGGAACTTGTCAGATGTAAACGTCAACATAAGGAAGATAATGCAAGAACAGAAAAATGCATGTCAATCACAAATGAGGTGTCAAAATGGCCCCCTGTTCAACCTTAATTGGTCCATTATTTCTTCAGAGTACTTTTGCGTTGTTTTTTATTGATATGTAATACAAGCAATTTCTGCGCATCAGATTGATTACTACACATATATTGTATTGACTTCTCAACATTTTACTGACACTGTGGTCGTTTATTTTATACTCATTTGCAAGACTATCCATTTTCTATTGTAAATTGATTTTTTCAAGATGGTTTTATTAAAAAACTAATGAGAAAGTAAGTCTACTTTCATTTCCTAACTGAAAATAATTGTTTGATAAAATCATTCTTTGCTAGTCAAGAATATTCCATCAAATGAAATTAAAATAAGCAGAAATTTTGCAAAAGGTATAGGGGGTACCAGACGATTCAAAATTCCCGCCAATTATTTATTTATACTGGTTGCTATGGGCAACCAATCGGTTCTCATTAGTTGGGTAACCACTTGCTTGGTGGCGCTAGTATCACAGTTTCCGGATATGCTTCGAGATTCTCACCTATAGTATATCTTGTCTATGGTTTGCGCCTCGACTTAGCAATCTTCACAGTCGTCAATAGCTCCTATTCTTGAAACGACGAAGGGAGAAAATAGGCGTGTCGACGCTGTTGCCAAGGAAACCCGGTGCATTTTTGATGGAACCATAGAGAATGCTCTTTCCATCAAATTCAAGAATAGGGTCTCAGGGACCCTATTCTTGAATGCGAAGGTATGAACGTTCTTTATCGTTCCATCAAAAATGCACCGCGGTTTCTTGACAACAGGGTCGACATGCCTATTTCATCACGTTCGCGATTCAAGAAGGAGACCCATGAAATTTTAGGGTTTTCCTACACGGTAAACAATTGACTATTGTATGCCTCCTATCTTTAGATCGTTTTTATGCGCCAAAAAGTGCAGAATCCTGACAGCTTTCAGACAGTTTGCGGAGGATGAAGATCTAATTCAACAAATTTTTCATCCGATGGTGGACCTGAAAGTATCATACCTAAGGTTTTTTCTCATTTAAAGCTGAAGACCCTTTATTCTACTCAATTGTTTCATAATATTCGCTATGCTGAGGAAATATATTCCTGGAGAATTGTATTAGATCAATTAATGTACCCAGATTACGTCCTCAAGTTGGAAATATGAAAATGGCAAGTCTGTGAGGAGTCATCTCTACATTTAGTTGAACATGACGATTATTTATGAATCCATCAGGAAAATATGAACACGGAATTGATATTTAATCAAGTGATAAGGAACACCAACAATAACATTGAAGTTTAGTCGTCTGATGAATTTCATTTGGTAATGACTGAAAGAATGTACGATGAAAGTAGAATTCCAAGTAAAGGAAACTTTTCTAAAGAATACGGCTATTATTGTAAGAACCCATTTAATTTTTATTTTCAGAGTACAAGTGGAAAAAGGTTGAAAACTTGGAGATTCCTACTGACTCCTATATCTGTGGATACTCCGCTGAGGGATATGTTATACATGTTGGATTAGCTAACTACAAAGGAGTTCAGTATCCTGCTAGAATTCTACCTGCTAAAATGGAAGCAGTTATATTATATAGAGGAGTTGATATAAAACTGAACTATTGGAATGAGGTAGGATTCATTTGCAGCTCTCTGCTAGAGGCACACAAGGCTGTTCCTCAAGTTGTACTTTAATTTTAACCATAGATGCCTTTCGTAGAATAAATCACTTTATGTTTGCCGTTTTTCCAGGTTCAGCTCAGTTGGGAAGTTAGTAACATTTGAATATTTTCCAGTGTGCTACTACACTCCTGCATTTCGTTTACACAGATATCTCTTTCTGGAATCTCTATTGCAGAATTACCAAATCATTTGCTTGAAGTTCAAAGGAATTCACTTAATTCTTATGATTTTATGCTTTTTGCAGTGTTGAAAACACTACACTTGCCCATTGAAATTCTGATCTATCTCTTACGATATTAGTAATTGGTATAGATAGGAAACCGTCCGAAAAAGAACAGAAATGATTATTGAAAAATATGTGCCATGATTACAGAAAACTTCATTCGGAAATTTATTTCATTCGGAATAACCTTGTCAATGTTGTGAAGTAGAAATAGATTTTTTTTGTAAATTTCAACAGACTTTAACAACCAAGCCAAATTTGGAAGAATGATGAATTAAAATAGTGGTTCATTTGATGGGGGGGTATCTATGGTTAAAAAAGCTTCACTACCCAAGAATGAACCCTGAATAATAACATTACTTTGTCGATAAATATTTGAATAGTCAAAGTTATAAGTTGCATGTTGATTTGGTATCAGATCATACAGTCTTAAATGTTATGACGATAAGAATGATAAATGCCCAAGCAGATTTAATTCAACTCGATTTCTTGTTTCAGGTACTAGTTCAGAAATGAGCCTCAAGCTTCTATTCAAGAAGAGTCAACAGTGAACACAACACTATTTTATTGCGTTATAGTAAAGCATTTTTCTCGTTAATAACCTAAATATAATAATAATATTTCAGAGGTTGAATAAAAATTATCTGATTTAGTGTTTATGATAATTGTTCTCTCACCTTTATACTTATCCTTCTGCAAATGAACTGCATATATTTTCAAAGAAATGTTGCTCCACAATTCATCTAGAATGTTTTCGAATGATGATATTTTTAGTATCGATTGGATAGTTTGAGAGGGTTTTCAATGATTCTTTAGTTTTTTTGGGGTTTCCTCTCCAATATCTAGAACAGAACCATAAAAATTGAATACCAATTATAATATAAAGGACTTATCCTAGCGGACTGACGATTTTCAATTAATTGAGCGATGAAGGACCCACATATAAACTTTTAGGTGTATTATTCCAATTCATTGACATTTAACATTGTTTGTATATTCTTCGTAAGGAAAAATTCTTCTGGAAGTTGCACCTGACTAATAGTTTAAATCCCGCAGTTGGCATTGGCTATTCCTACAGATAATAATTTTATGTCCCTTTTGATAGTCCTGTTCATAGACAACCCTAAAAGTTTAAGAATAATTATCTAATTGATCTGATGAAATCGATTATTCTACTGAATATTACTCCAGTTGTGAGATTTTCCTACCATAATAACAAAAAAATTTAAATAATTTTTGAGACATTTGCAAAACTGTCATTGTTCATTATTCATCATGTATATATCTGACATAACATCTTAAAGAGCGTAACACCAATAATCTGAATGGAACTACATTATAGCTGTTTTCGAGTATCAGAAAATCAAAATTTATATACATTTATATAAAATATTTGAAAACAAAATTCTGATTTTTTAACTGCTCTAAAGGAACGATCATCATATTTTGCCAATTAGTTGCCAAGTTTCATAATGATCGTATTCAGTATTTTTTTATAATAGTTTTTTCAGAAATAACAATTATGACGAAATTTGACAATGTTTTTAAATATTGACGTCAAAGTGTGTGCCAAACTTCGTTGCAGGCTGATAGATAATATTTTCGGTAGAAACAATTTCTCAACAAAAATCTGGAGAATTCTCTAAAAACATTATTCTTTGAATTCTCTACCTGTAGTGTCATCATGATACTCAACTGTAGTATCATCATGAAATTCAACATGCAGTGCGTCGGTATTCTTCAACTAAAAATGACTTTTGATTTGATGACTTCAGTTATTCCCGGGTATAAAGAAAATGACTTCAAAAAGCCACGAAATTAGTTTTCTTTTAATATCTCAGATAATGAATTACGGATCTGATTGGAAATTGACGTAGTATCACTGAATTTTAACTTCGGGGTCCTTACCAAATTTCATTTGAATCTGATTCATAGTTTTCCGAAGGAGAAATGATATTCAAGAAAAATTTGGAGAATTTTCGAATTTTTTTTTCAATTTTTGTCCTTCCAAAAAAAAATTTGTCGTTATGTTTGTGTCAGCGTTCTCCAACTAGTTTCGAAGATTCAGTTTGACCGTTTCAGTGTTTCTTGAGTTATTGAGGAGATAATCTGAAAATTTCAAATTATCAACCAAATTTACAAATTTGAACGACTTTCGTTACATATTGACTTCGACGTCTTTGACAAATTTAATCGAAATTTGATTGATGGTTCCCGAAAAATAGATTTTTTTGAACAAAAATAAGAAAACATTCGAAAAAAAATTTTAAAAATCTCCTAACTAGAAATTCTAACACAGTTGAGTCATGCGCTAGTGTTCTCCAATTAATTTCAAAACTTCACTTCAAGAGCTATTGAGAAACTAAGCACAAAGATTCAAATGGCCATATTTTAGAAACCATTTGGCTTATTGTGCCGATTAACAAACCCCACCTATATACTCAGGTTAACAATTCTATCTGAAAATTTAAAAGATTATAGGTGTGTTCCTTCGAAAGTTAGAGCACTAGGGCTCGACCGGACGACCATGCAGAATTAAACTTGACCACCGATTCTTCTTCAGTCCAGTCTACTTTCACCATTTTGAACTCAAAATTTGAAAATAGCTGACATTTGAGTGAAATCAATAACGTTGTTCTGCAGAACAAGAGCGTAACAAAGATGAAAAGAGCAGAAGAAAGCACTGAATAAAAAAGTATTGAATTTGTACAGTCCCTGCTAAACAAATTTTTTCTTGCTTCAATTGCAGTGGGAGTCTATTGATGGAGGATCACCTCTGCCATAGAATCTACAGCTAATTCTGATAAGAGTCACTGATGTCCTCAAAAAGCGTTTTGATATTGTACTCATTAAATATTAGAATTGTTCTACATCCGCACTCAAAAATCTTTGACAGGGTGGTTATGAATTCCAGCATTGAAATTTCACAGAAATTATTCGAGGTAAAGTTCTTCTTATGGATGAAAAATCATGAAAATAATTTATCAGAAATACGGAACATAATCTCGATCATTGACAATTTATTTTGCCAACTTTCATTCAATTGCCTCTTGTGGAAATCTTTTATGGGGATCATCAGTACATCTGCAGCATCTGCTGGTTTACCAGAAGTGAGTCATTCGAAAAACCCTCAATCTCAAGCAAACTGATAGCTGTAAAGAGGTATTCAGAAGACTCTCAGAGTACTTACCACTCTAGCAATTTATGCATTGGAGTGTGCCTCGAATTAATCTCCAACTAATAGTACTTATCATTCCATCTACGCTATATTTCATTGTTTCGGTCTTTACTTAACGGAAATGCATCTTGATATTGATTAAAGTAAAACACGCTGTAATTCTGCTTATATTCATTGATTTCACAACAATTGTTTTGTCACTTATATTTTGACTCCATTAGGTGAGTATGGTAACTAACTAGCTAACTACTTTTAAAAAATTGTTTTTTTTTTAATACAAGTTGGAAACCAAAAACTATGACGAAATAATATAAATTTATGAAAATTCCAGCAAGTTCATTCGAAATAAAAGAACATCAGAATTCCTACATTAATAACAAACGAAGCTCCACTTATGCCAAACATCTAATAGAAACAGGACATGAATTCGACTACAACTTCAAACTTCTCCATACAGAAAACGGGAGCAATAGATTGAACCTATCGAAAGCATTAGGAATAAACCTTTAAAAACAGATTTTACTCAACGATCAAACTGACCTGAACCGATTCCCATTGTTTGATGTTTTCGAATGAACTTGCTGGAATTTCCATGAAATACATAATATTTTGTCAGTTTTTCGTTTTCAACTTGTATTTAAAGAAAACGATTTTGTGAAACTTACTTAGCATACTCACCTGATGAAGTCACAATGCAAGTAACGAAACAATTGTTGTGAAATCAATAGAAATAAGCGGAAATAAAGTGTTTACTTTGATCAATATCCGTCCAGAAATAGCACAAACCTCTCCATTCCACATCATAGAAGTAAATTTTCCCAGCAAGGAGTTGACTTTGGGGATCGAAAGATATTCCATAAATTACCAGAAAGATTTAAACTTTTATTAGGGAGGAAGTTTGTGAAATCTTTCAAAGTGTTTTTACACTTGAAAACAGTTTACCCACTGGATGAATTCACGGATATAGAGATGATCTGATGATTTCTTTATTTTGACTTGGTATGTAACCTTTTTCGATGCTGTGAATATATTATTATTTATATATTATCATTTGATGATCTCTGTGAACTCCGGAAAAATCACTTGAAATTGATATTGTCATCGTCAATTCAAGAAGTTCTCATCGATAATTCAGTCTCGATGCGGAACTATCCGAGGTAATTATACAAAAATCATTAATCCTTTTAAATACCTTCCAAATTAATCTTGATCAAACATACAAACAAAACAAATGGTTGCAAAGGATCAGTTTATTAATGATAATCGGTTTTTACATAAACGTTGTGATTATATAAACCTGGGGATTGACAGATCAAAATCAATTCGAATCCAGCTGTTCTGGTAGAATCATGGCAGGTGAGAGTAATTCATTTTGTATACTCAAGAATTTCACTGATTTTTATATTTCCTCGAGCAGAATTTTCCAAACATTTATTCTGTAGGGAACTTTGTTTCTCGAAAATAGCGAACCCAAAAAATGCGAAGCACAATATAAGCCATTTTTTTGAGTTATCTTGGAAGCTAAATCTTCATTGTAAAACAGAGAGAGAGAGACGAACACACCGCTCAAAAAGGCTGAAAATTTTCATTCAGTATATCAATCAAAATCTCCGATTGAATCCATTCGAATATTCACTATTGGCTCTCTTCTGTAGCCTTCCTTTCAATGTTCACAAAATGCGGGAATCTTCTTTTAGAAAAAAAACTATATTCTTTCATTCAAAAACAAAATTTGGCAATTTTTTTTCATTTGCACAGTTGATAATTTTATTAGTTCTACCTCTGTTCCTCTATCTTCGAACATTTCGAAAAGGCTTATTATTACATGTATTGTGTCGCTACCGAATAACCTCAACATAAAAACTATTACGGTCCATTCACGTTCTACAGGATTCTTTTCTTCTGGTTCCTGCCATCTTGTGGCGAAATATCGAACACTACATTTCCCTCGGTCATCTGGATAGATGGTTGGTCTTTCTTATTTGATATCTATGGTTTCGTTTCAACGGTTTATTTGCTCTGCGACATTTTATGAGATGCGTTCTAAGTTGAAATTGAGGAGCCATTTTCAGGCATTTATATTGCTCAGACGATTTCTCACAAGTAAATAAGGGTACTTTTTTTTATTGGATTCTGAATTGTTAAGGGAATATTCTGAGAGACAATGATCTAAATAAATGTAATTTTATGTAGTGCCAACGAACGTATGGTTGGTAGTCCCAAAATATTTTTCTATTCCCATTGTTCACGGAATTCAACTGTTTGTTTCGGGGTTCTACCAACTTGAGAACAGTGAGGTCCACCATATTAGTAAAAATTTAACATAATCGTTGGTTTTTTTATATCAGCGTCTTTCCATCAACTCGTGCTAACGAAAAATACTTGTAATATCAATCAAAAAAATATTTCAACATGCCGAATTGAAAACTGAATACGTTCTGACAGCTATAATTACGTGAAGAGTCCAAATTTGTTACACTTGGTACAAATTACGTTGGTCAACATCACTAGGCAATGGATATTCCAAAGTTTTTGATATTTCTGTGAATAAATATATAGTATTCTATAGAGAAATGTTTGTGTTTTTGTAGGAATTTCTATCAATTAAAATGATTAATTTTTGGATTTTGCTTAAGGTTGTCGGAGCTGTATTCCTTTTACGCGTTAATTCTAGCGAGAAGTATCTTTTTGCTTATAGCAAATATTCGTTATTACTGATTTTTTCCCAAAATTGTTGTAAGCGACTAGGTTGGACTCACTGATCACGAATTTTATGTCAAAATCGATTCGGCCATAAACATGACAACACAAGTACGGAAGACCTTATTAAACGTTTCCGGAGTTATTGTTATTTGAAATTTAGTGGTAATTCCCGCAATAACTCAGGACATATGCTCATTCGATCAGGTTGAAGATTAATAGGTGGTTGTAGCCTAACAGCCTGTTATTGCTTTCATTTTTCGTTAATGAAAAGTAAAACATACGTTTTCCGGTATTTTTCTAGAAAAATTTTGCACTTAATTTCGGTTTGATTCGATTCTAATTCTTGTAGATATTAGAAAAATATGTCGAATTTCCTGGCTTTCCTTGAGTACCGTTGTAACTTCCAAAATAACTAAAAAAAAATATTGATCTGAATAAGATGAGTTGTTGATGAATGCTGATAAACTTTGTGCAAAATTTTATGATCATCGTTTCAGTAGGACAATTTGGACCCCAATTGTTCGGAAATAAAAAAAAATCTAGAAAAGCACTGACGTGAGATCAGTAGCTTTTACGCGCTTCAAATGCTATATGAAATTTTACACCTAATTGCGTGTTGGTAATCTCCACCTGATTAAGAAGTTTCTATATGATTTTCTGATTGCATTTGTACTTCTTGAGATATTGCGGAAATAACGTTAAAATTTCAAATGACAACTGAATTTGGCACAGTTTTTTTTTTCTTATATCTCCAAAAGTAAATATCAGATCGAATTTAAATTTGGAACATTGTTGTTAAATACTGACTCTAGGGTTTGTGCCAAGTTCCGTTGAAATCTTCAAAATTTCATACAAAAAATTAAAAAATTTCTAACAACTGGACCAATACGGAATTCGCTCTAAGTTGCGCGTTAATATGTTAAAGCTGTCCACGAAATTTCATTTTGATCGAGTCAATACTTCATGAGATATCAAGGAGTTAACCTCAAAATTTCAATTGGGCCTAACCCCGGAACTATCCAACCGATTCCACCCATTAACGAACTTAGCCGAGATATTTAGACTACAAACCTAATACGGCAATTCCAAGTCGCTAAGTCTTTCCTTCGAAAGTTAGAGCACATACGGACGGTCGGACGGACGGACGGAATTGAATTTAACCATGGATTCTTCTTCAGGGAGTTCAACCCAATCGTTTGAGACCATTTTCGGTTCAAAATTCGAAAATTACTGAAATCGTGACGAGATGATAACGCGCTGTTCCCTAGAACAAGCTCGTAAAAATCAAACCTGATACTGAAGGCGACTAGCAAAGATGAAAATTGAAAATAATATTTCACTATTTATACGTTTGAATTGCTGAAATTATTCTTCTTAGCTTCAACTCCTATAAATTTTGAGTTCAATCTCGAAATATCAAATTTCTCTACCATATTGCAGCCACAAGGAACTACTCCTGGAAAAATTGCCAAGATTTTCAGGTTCCTGATAATTCAGTTTGGTATGGAAGGGATGATGACGGCAGTGATATCTTCTGTGGAAAAGCATGGTGTGATGGTGAAGAGGTTCCAGCTCAAGTAATTCCCAATCGAAAGGAATGCAGGATTATTGACAATGGATGTGAAAGAGTTGTACCTAACTGTAAAAAGGTAACGCAATATCAATTCGTCACTAAAAGGCTGTTTCGATCCTTGTTTTGAATTTTGAATTGGCTCTTGTATGTGGAAACGAATCTGCATAATCTCATGAGGTGTTCTGATTTCCATAACCATAACACTTTACATTTCAATACGATCAGTGTCCCTAGGCACTCCTCCTCTAAATTCGAATCTTCGCCAACACTCGCGAGTTTCTCTTTGTAGAATCGCTTACCTGATTGATTCAAGAATTTGAAATTGAAATAATTCAAAACGAATATCAAAGTGAAGCTTTTGAAGGTTTGCGAGGCTGTTTCAACCTCTTTGGGAGAGTGTCACGTTACGTCCCGGTTTAGTTTGAGGGAACTCATCAGGGCATGCACCAAGCTAAGCCGTTTACATGCCTACGTGAGCGGACACCCCTTATGCGGATCACAAGGGAGTGTACCAGACCGTTGGGAAAGAGTGTACTTACGAGATCTTGATAGGATCTATCAGGGACAGCGTGCGCGCTAGCGCCCTCTGTACGTTGACCGATGATGTGGCCAAGCGTTACAGCCAGGTAACGTAGGGTACTTAAGACGCAAAGGATGGTTCTGCGCGCGCGACTTAAGTAAGAGCTGAGAGAGAGCGCTCGCTACAAAAGAATTGTTATACACCATACGCTTTTACAACACAGTTCCATAGTTTTCAAATGAATTTCTTTGAGAGATAGATGTACATTTAGGAACAATTATTCTACTATTTGAGTGAATGAATAAAAAGAGGTACTTCAGTATGGGTTTTATTATTAAGTCGAAAACCATCAAGCGCTTTCGGCCAGTCAACAGACCATCATGAGGGTTTTTCTGGAAGGGTTATTGAACACATAAAAACAGAAATATTTGCAAAATCAGGATGATTACCCGTCCAGGAATTATCCCAAGTCACAAAAAGAAGGAATTATACAGCAAACAACAATAACGTACATTCGTAATAATCAAGTTAATAAAATCAATAAAATTCAAGCAAGAGCGACTTAATTACATGAATCTCCAATATGACAGCTACAACTTCGAGAAGACCGTGAAATGAGAGAATAGACGTCCCATCTGTCAAAACAATGTCAATAATTGGTGACAGCGTTCGTTATATAATAATTCACAATAAATGTTAAATCAGAGTCTTAAATAAGTTACACCACTGACTTTCATACTAGTTCAACGAACTTTCGCTGTCACCAATTATTGACATTGTTTTCCCGGTCTTCTCGAAGTTGTAGCTGTCATATTGTCGATTCATGTAACGTTATTGTTGTTTGCTGTATCATTCCTTTTTGTTGTGACTTGGAATAATTCCTGGAAGGGTAATCATCCTGATTTTGTAAATATTTCTGTTTTTATGAGTTCAATAACCCTTCCAGGAATACCCTGATGATGGCCTGTTGACTGGCCGAAAGCCTTTGGTTTTCGACTTAATAATAGAACCCACACTGAAGTACCCCTATTTATTCATTCACTCATTACGATTTGGTGTGCACAACCACCCTTGCTGTATTCTGCTATTTAATTATTGTTTGTTGACATATCCTATGTATCTTTTTTATATCTCGAAGGAAAGATAAATTATTATTATTATTATAATTATTATCATTATTATTATTAATAATATTATTATTATTTTTTAAGGTACTTGTATGCAAACGTTCTGAAGGAAACAGTTGTCATAGACACAGACACCATCGATGCGATGATTATTCTTCTGGTAGTGGTTGCGATGAGAGTGTACCCAACTGTAAAAAGGTGGTAAGATCGAATTTTCCATATGGACCATAATTGAACTTTGTTTTCGGTTTCAAAGACTCTTATATGCAATGACGCCGGAGAATCCAATTGCCATAGGCGTAGAGATCATTGTCACCGACGTAGGCACCAAACATGCGATAGCGATTCATCTAGTAGCGATTGTGAGGATGAAAATATCGTCACTACAAAAACGTCCAAAACTTGTAACAACGAAAGCAAAGTATTAGAGAAACGAGTCAAGAGTTGCAGCTCCTGTACAAGCACTACTGTGAAGAAAAGCTCAAAGGTAAAAAGATGTTATTTAAAACGTACATGTATTATCTTTCAATTTAGACAAATCATATTAGATTTGATTTCCACAAGTGAACAAACTAGGCATTGTGACTACAAGTATTCACTCCAGCATTAATCTGATATGTTTTCAGAGTATCATGTGCATCTGTTTAAGGGTATTATGTGTATAATAGTAGTCCATTTACAGCAGTTAATATAGGATGCATCATCTGAATTTTTCCGAGTTATATTTTCCGGCCCCCGTGCAAAATCAGAAATAATAATAAAAGAAGTAAGCTTTGGTCTTTAGGGAGATATCTTATAAAGTTGGTTCAAATCAATTTATATCCACCATGTGTGCGTGATCTTGTTTCAAAGGTAATTCGAATGCCTTTTTAACATGCTGTTCATTTCACCTCTTTTTATAGTACTTCCGAGAAAGAAAAAGAAGAGTACGGATAGTTATGATTGCAAGAGTTCAAATGGAAATGATAAAAAATTACGTCTATTAGAAGCATTCTCTAGAGTTCATGCGAATTTCACGTGTCGAAAAAAAAACAGAATTTCTAGTTGCTCTGATGAACATTTTTTCAAAATATTACTGAATTTGATGTTGCATATTCCATTTAATCTTTTCACTTTCTCGGAATGACGAATTGAAGCAGTTCTTACAAAAAACGCTGCAAATTTAACACAACGGTTATTTTCTCAGTTAAATAATCCAATACCATTGATATATCAAATAAAACTTGTATATTTTTAATAGCTCATTGGTTTTCCACAACACAAAAACCAATTCCATAAAAAAAGCATGTGGAACATAGAAATCTCAATAAATACTCTTCTATAATTGAATAACATTTCCACATGCAGAACGCTTACTGAGTGGCAAAATTTGAAGTTATGTTTTGAATGAGAAGAGACGCTCCACAATCGTTTCACCTCTAAAATCTTAACCATTTCCATTCCACCGAAGGGGTAGAGTAAAAGGCGCGTTGTTTTTGAGGTGGTTTCCCCCGTAGTCCTCATCCACATCAAGGTCTCGTATTTAAATGAAATTTTTCAGGAAATTCAGTTGATCGAGGGTTTCTCAAAATTTTCGTCAATCGTCAAAATGCGAATATCCTATACTGGATTAAATTGATATCCGATATTTTTCTTACAGAGACTTTGAAATGAGGGTGGATATGAAAAATAATGGACATTGTTGATAAAATTTGACGCTATAAATACCAACAATTGATGAGTTTACCAGTTTGTCATGGATATTTTTGCATATATCCTCCAATTTTTTTATCATATTCATGCTCATAATTTTTCATATTCACCCTTATTTCAAACTCCCAGTACGAAAAATATTGGATTTCGATTGAAACCAGTAACGGATATCCACATGTTGACGATAATTGTACTACACAGATCAAAAATGATGAAAACCTCCGACCAACCGAATTTTTTGGAAATCTTCATTATTTCAAATTACGTCACTTAATTCGCGTTCTGTATGTAAAAGTGGTATTCACTTAAACAAGTGTATTTATTGAGATTTCAATGTTTCGAATGAATTTTTTTATGGAGTTGTTTTTTTTGTGTTGTGAAAAACCAATGATATATAATATATAAGCTTTATTTGAGATATGAATGAGCTTCATGAAGAAATTTAATCTTACATTCCGTTATTCACACGGTGATTTCTATCAATAATAATTTTATTCAATTTTTAGTAGTTATGTTTCAGATATTGGAGGAGAAAACCCAAAAATATTCAATTTTAACTTCTAACTATTATGAAATTGTCAAGAATATAGATGGGGCATTTGCACATTGTGTTTATAAAATAATATCGCATCCATTAAAATTTCTCGGTATGTGTTGAAAATTTGGTAATCAATCTTTTCATCTACATTTAGATAAATGAGTCTGGATAAAAATTTCACTGATTATTCCACTGAATTCCAATCTTAGAACTGAATGCGTTTATCTTTATAACTCAAGGACTACTGGTCGGAAATCATCCGGGTAAACATTTTTAGATTGAGTTGTGTAACAGTAATCAACGTTCAAAGTTTCATGAAAATTCAGTAGTAAGATTTCGAGCAATAATTTTTTTACCTCCAACTCCCATTTTTGAGCCCTTATATAGGATTCACCGATCCTGCTGAAAAGCTTGAGGGATCAATATCAAGCGACACACGATTTTTCTACCAAGCTTATCGGATTTCGGTTCAGAGAAAAGCCGCGGACAACGGACGGCGGACAGACGGATTTTTTCTATTAGTTCATTCAAATCTACATACTTCAAAATCTTAAATATGAAATTTTCAGGGAGGTAATTTTCTGGTCGATTACTAAGGTTTTTTATTTGATTTCATAAAATAATAAACTAAAAAGGAGAATGTACGGTATTTTGAAAAGTTTATCGCATTCAACTTCAAATATAGGCGTCCCTCAACCTCCATTGAACATTTAAAGGGTTGATTTCATCACGACCACAGGGTTGATACAAATTGATTGGAACCAACTGTAAAAAATGTCACCCTACGAACTAATGTTTACCTCTCGTTGCATTTTTCCAAATTTTGTAAAAGATTTTACTTCTTCAAATTGTGTCACTGTATTTTATAGGCCTGAGCTGTATATTCAAAATGTCTTAATGGTATATATTTTTATTACAGAAGAGTCACAAGAAGACGGGAACGAGAGGACAGGAATGTCGTTATGTACGTTGTACCAGAATAGTACCCAAGGTATCCGTTCGGCCCCGTATACGATATATCCCAAAAGTAACGAACGAACGCACTGTGACTTATGTACAAGAGTCCTTCTTAGCAAGAGTGTGCGGAAGAAGACGCTGTGAACCTTGCGAACCACGTGAACATTGCGAGCCATGTGAGCCATGTGAGCCTTGTGAACCATGTGATCCATGTGACCCATGTGACCCATGCGACCCATGCGAACCATGTGACCCATGCGACCCATGCGACCTTGGTGAGCCGTGCGATCCATGCAAGCCATGTGACTCCTGCAATTCTAACCGAAAGAATAAACCAATTTTATATTCGAAACAATCTGGTGGAAGCTACAAGAAAACTGGAAAATGCAGCAGAAAATCCACTTCACGCAAATTGAGATGGTTTTAAGCAAACGAATCGATAATGTGAATTGACATAATATGAAGACCAAGGAACGAATAAGGAGAATACCTCAATCTATGTTATTGCTTATATTAGTATATGCTGAACTTTGTTATGTTTCACAGTTTCTTGTACATTCATGTATAAGATTAATATATGATTAATCCGCTATTCTTTGATCGGCGTTGTTTCAATTCCCGAACTGATTTCTCCCATACTGATCACCGTTTTATCACAATCAAGAAAATACTTTTCGATAAATCCCTGTACAACTGCATTTTCAAAAACACTGCAAATTTTACACAAGGGTTTATTATTTTCTCAGTTAAATAACCCAATATACCATTGATATCTTAAAAAACTTATATATTATGCATAACTCATTGGTTTCTCACAACACAGAAACCAATTCCATGAAATAATTCATGTGAACATTGAAATCTCAATAAATACACTTGTATAAGGGCCAATTGCACCGTTTTCGTCTTAAGCTACAGTTAGTTAAGCAACGATAAACTTATTAAACTCTGCTTTAAATATTCGGCTTGCACCGAGGCTGAATGTAACTAGATTAAAATTAATCTACAAATCTGGTTACTTTCTCATGAATTGGTACTTGTGACTAGCTTCATGTTGTTTATTTTAACCCTAATTGAAGAAATATTTTAATTCAAAAGATGAAACCCATTATTATGGGTTACTACTACCATATTTCCATAAGTTATGAAAAATCAAGATGCATCTATTGAAAAACCCAACGAAAAAATACATATGACAGACTTTATAGCTTCCATAAAAATATTGCATGTAATGTTCCTGACTTGTTTATTATCATATTAAGACTAAAGGGATCTCTTACCACAGACCTGTGCTCTTACCTCTGCATCAGGCTTTAAACCTTATTCAAATTTATGGTCATATACTCAAGTAAACTCATATTTTGTAATATCTCAAGATTTAAGTTTCTGCATGGATTTACAATCCTGGCGTTTGTAAGATGAGTAAATGAATAGTATTGATTTATCCGAAACAACTTTCCGATAAGGAACGATAGACTTTCTATTAAATTATTTTGTTTGTAATAAGTATATTATGAATTGAGTTAATTTTTGGTCGAAGATAATGAAAACTCTGATGTGGATCCGCAGACTAAAAAGTATTCTATATAAATATTGAAGTATCATGGATGGATTGACAAAGGTGTACGTTTGAAGATTGTCTAACACGAGGATGCAATTTCTTTCACATTAATTCGTTTTTAGTTATATTTTGAGTCCAATTAATATATAATAGAGGATAATGATAGCACAGAGACAGCACCTGCACAATAATGAAGTAGTACATGATAGCTTTCCACGTAATATATCACTGAATGAAATAGTACTGAAGAATCTTCATGAAACTATGTTTTCTCATTCCAAATATGTCTTCGATTTCATTCTGCTATTCGCTCTTGGAAATAAATGAGCATATCATTGTAACTTTTTCATTTCAAATAGTTGAAGGCTTATAGAAATACCATTAAGTTTACGAACTCGATGGAAATACTGGTGTTAATTCTTCATGCTTTAAAACATACGAATCAATGTCTACTGATGCCAGTTTCTCCCTATATCATTTTTAATAAATATCATCTGAAAATCAACCACTTTTAATCAAAATTTGATTATCAACTCGTAGGAGTTAGTTCTCCATCAATGTCCAATGTAAAAAAAAAAAAACGTAAACAAACTGGAGGTTACGTCCAGAAAAATGTCAAACTTGTACGAAATCGCTCGAAAGTAGGGTTAGATTCCGAAGCTTACCATTAATCCTTCTTTTAAACCACCAAATTCGTAGGCTTAAATATAACAGTCTGTTAAGGCCATTTAACGAGGATTACGTGACGGTGCAAGATAATTCTGTACCAAAACCTTGCTTATGGACTTAATCTATGGTTTTGTAATACGGTGCAATTGGCCCTAATTGAATAACATTTCCACATGCAGATTTCTATAAATAATGATTAAATCCGATTTTCAGGATTTATGTTTAAGATATAGGGAGAGAAAACCCAAAAATATTTAATCTGAACCACTTACGATTATGAAATGAACATCGATGGGGCATTTGCAAATTGTGTTTATAAAATAATAACGCATCCATTAAAAATTTCTCGATATGTGTTGAAAATTTGGTAATCAATATTTTCATCTACTTTTAGATGTATGATTCTGGATGAAAAAAAATCCGATTATTCCAGTGAATTCCAATCTTAGAACCGAATGCGATGATGTCATTTTTGACATTATTGGAAATTTGCAGCGTTACGGGCGTCCAGAGGGTCCTATCGACCTGAAACTTGTCAAGAGGTTTCGGAGTTAGACCCCATTTGAGGTTATTTCCGTGATAACTCAGGACCTACTGGAACGAATCAATTGAAACTTGGCAGTTAGTTGAAGTATAACGACTCGCAACTTTCAGAAAAATTGTTTTCAAATTTTTTTCGAAAAATTTTTGTTTTCGAAAACTGTTTATCATATTCAAGTAAAAATCTGCTCAGACCTTGAGCTCCATATTTCATAGTAGTGTACCAAATTTTAATTCGTTCCGATTATTAATCTTCGAGATATTTGGAAAATATATGTCATATTTCGTGTTTTTTTCCTCGATATCGTTATTTTTTTCGAAATGAATAAAAAAATACTGTTTCAATCATAATGAAACTTCGCAGCTAGCTAGAAAATGCTAATGGAAAACTTTGTGCAGAATTTCGTGGTGATTTCGTTATTAGAACAATTCAAAATAAGTCAAATTTTTCTTTAATATTCAATATTCTGTGATCATTTGATCATATTATCCTGATGAAATTCTGTATGAACCGTTGAACTGTCATTTTTTGATAAAGTACTGAATTTCAACCCGATCAAATCTGTATTTTCGGAAAAATTTAATTTTGAATAGGTATATCTGCGGAATCATTGAGTGTATTCAACCCATTCGCGAATTAGGCCTTCGCAATTAGGGTCCAAACCTACTCCACAAATATCGAGTTTCTAAGTTGCTTCTTCTGGAAGCCTAACGGCCGACCGTAAACACAATTTCGAAATTTCACTCCATCCGATTCTACTTCTATTGATAACCTTGGTACGCCTCATTCAATTCTGATGAAATTTTCCGGTGAGTAAAATATAAATAGGCACATTCAATAAAACTCAAAAAAATTTCGAAATACGCGGTTGATATTGTGATAACTTCAATTGAGTTTCCAAAACTTTTCATTCGTGACATTATTCAGGTGTTTCTAATTTTTTGGCACACTTCTTGTTTACTGTGAAAATATTTTTAAAGAAGAGCAATATCGAAATTTCACTCATAAGCAGTGACAATATTCAGCACCAGGTAGTGATGCTATATCGTCCAAGGATGCAAAGCGTTTCATCAGTTCTAAAATATTCTCTTCAAATTCGAGATTCATATTTAATTTCCCATATTCTGTATAGAATCATTCAATTTTGAAAATCAGTTGCTTTGATTATTCTGCCTACCTCCGCTTCTCTTTCGAGGGATTATCTCTATGAAACAGCGAACATTGAGTGATTTCAAATGATTCCGTACAGAATATAAGCAATTAAATATCAATTACGAATTTGAAAAGATTATTTACAACTAAGAAGGTATCGCTCTGCATCCTCGGAATATACTGCTTTACTACCTAATGCAAAATTTTTTCTCCGCTTCTCTTTTCGGAAAATGGCGAAGGTAGGTATGCAAAAAAAATTTGAAACTCTCGAATAATGACTTATCATGATTGAATCGGAAACAGATAGCCAAGATTCGAGAACGCAATGTACAAGGGTTTTTTGAACCTGCACAATTAATATGAAATTATCATTATAGCAACCCTATATTTCGAGAAAATAAAAATTATTGAATGTTATTTGATTGTACTAAACTGAAAATATCATCAAAATTTAATGAGCCGTACCAAAGTCATTGATGAAAGTGAAATCGATTGGAGCGAAATTTCAATATTATCTTCTTTCAAATAAATTTCCCGGACAATCAGAGGTGTGCCAAAAAAATTTAATTATGACTCATAATGGTGAATAGTGAAGTTTCGGAAATGCATTGTACAGGGTATTTTTTCAATCTGTACAAAGAATCTGAAATTATCACGATATTGCCTGGAGAACTAAAACGAGTTACTCAACACAAAAAGTTCAAAACTAAAGTTAAAAACTTTTACTTTTACTTGAAGGTTCCTCATGATTTTGTCCCAATAGTCTACCTGCCGCGTGTTTTGGGTGACGGCATGATTGTGTATGTATATTTCTTTGTCCTTGTTGATTTTTTTTTGTGGTCGTTTTTGGTGAAAGATAGCCTTTTTCGAACAGTTTTTACTCGCTCTCAAAGTTTAATGTACAAATTTGCAGATATGATAGGGTAGAGCATGGCAAGACAGGCTTTGCCTAGGCCTAATGCTCTGAACTTTCATTCTGTGCCTTATATATGACCTATACCTAATTGTGAATATCGATGTACTTCAAGAGAATTAATTAAACTTTATTATTATTATTATTATTAACCGCGTATTTTGGAAAAATTGGTGAAGTGTTTCAATATGCTCATTTATTTTGTACTCCCCTGAAAAGTCGAATGAGTCAATAAAAGTAAAATCGGTCGATTCGAACGAATCACCCTGTATAGTCAACCAGAAATCAAACATTGTTTCAAAATTATCTTGAGTACTCTAACCTGCTAAAACCTGATAGTTTCCTCCGGAATCATCCTGTATAATCTCCTATGAGTGGAATCTTCTCGATTTCTTTTGCATGGGCTGTACCTACGTAGAAAATCCCTAACTTAAAAGTGGATACTTTTGAATTGAGGGACGACTGTGATAATTTGACAGGTTTGAATTATCGGCAGAAATTTAAATCACCATTATCAATTGTCACATACTCTATTAATTCATAACATTTTCACTATCCTGAATTCTAAAGGTTTGTAGACATACAAAAATGTATTTTGTTGTTCAGTTGGAGATGATATATTTGAAATGCTTTTTATGTTTCAAACCGTACAAATTGTTCATTGAATCAGGATGAGTACAGACATGTAAATGAGTTCAGTTCTCAAGATTATCGGGACCTTCTTAGCGCGAAAATTCTGTTGGATGGCTTGCCATCGTTTTTTCCAAATATTCAAATGAATTTCGAGCCGAAAATGATCTTAAGCGACTAGGTTGGAACCTGATGTCCAAATGGTTCCGTCCAGCCGCCGGTCGAGAATACGATAACTGTCGAAAGGAAGAGAGTCTTGAAACTGCTGGGGTAGACCACGTATCGAAACGCGGTGGCTGAGTTCTTTAATGGGAAAAATCGCCCAAATGGTTCTGGAACGTACCTCAAAGTATACAGGGTTAGTCTTCGAACTGTACATTAATTTTAACCATGGATTCTTCTCATCGAATAAAACATTTTTTTCTCTTCATTTTTCCAGGTTCGGCTCAGGTATAAAGTTATCGGCATTCAAATATTTCTCAATTTGCTAATAGTCTCCTGCACTTCGTTTGGAATTTCAACACAAATATCCCTTTGTATTACAGAATTACGAATCCATTGCTCGAAACTCAAAGAAGTATGAGTGGAAAAGCTTATTTACTCACTTAATTCTTATGATTTGCTACTTTCTGCGGTATTATAGTGGGGAAAATATTTCCCTACACTTGACCATTGAAACACTCTAATCTTCCACTTGATATTGGTACAACATCCAGTTGATTCCACCACGAGATCATACACCATTTCGTTTTTGCACACTCCTATATTGAAAATTAAATAATTATCCTAATTTTCTTCAAATTTTCAAATGAATTATATGAAATCACTCAACTAACCTAAAAACTATAATTGAACTCTTGAATTCTATGGAAAGTCTGGTACATTGACATGGACTTTATCTTAGGTCTGGTCACGAAATAGCATATATAATACATAGACCGAATATTTGATCTATACGAAATAGATAAAAATATTCAGGTGTATCCTTCGTTCCAGGTAAATGTGGGCGGAGGTTTATTTACGGCCTATACTACCCCAGGGGCGGATCCTCGAAAATAGAGAAATTTGTGAAACTTTTATAAGGTCTTAGAACTTTCAATGTTGAATTTCTCGAAAACGGTTCGTTTGAGGAGAAATCATAAGGAATAATTAAGTATTCTTGAATTGTGAAGGATTTTGATAATGACTTAAAATAAACTCTATCTGCATTCTTCATGCTAATTTCTCATCGTTTTATGAATCGGGGAGTCTATAACTAGAAAACTATTTGAAGTGAGATGAAATTGATGACTGTAGAAAAAAGGATGTAGAGTTTTGCGATTTTTTAGTCATCAGATCTCAACAACAATTTGCTTTGGCCTTGAATCTTGTATTTAATGACAGTGCACCGTATTTCAATGTAATCTGATTCTTATTAATGGAGATGTTGGAAGAATCGGTATCCGGTCTCTTCGGCCTACTTTTCAATTTGTTCGGTTTGTCCGAAGTAGTTGTCCTATTCGGGCAAAGCGATGCGAGCCATAGTGAGTTTTTTTGAAAAAAAATTTTTGGGTGAACAAAATAGTAAGAATACGCAAGGATGCCAATTTTTATATTCACAAATTTTCGGGAAAATAAAACTGACATGGGGTGAAAAATAAAAAAATAAAAAACATTGTGAATTCTAACAAAACACAAAATACCTACCTCAAAAAAAAATTCAAAAAATAATCATTGAAGCTTGCAGAACTACATTTCTAATACTTCTCGTGGCTATTGGCAACGCTAAAGCATGCATACCATGGACTGGTGCCTGACCCTGAGATATTAACGAGGTTTATGTGCAATGTTTATTCAAGAAAAGAAGAAATCTGATTTTGTGTTAGAATTTGTCCTTTTTTGTGTAATGTTTCAAGCCGTTATTAAGTTGTTGATCTTATCATTTGGTTTATAGTTAAAATATAGTTAGTAACAATGATGTTTGATTTTTTTGATTGACCGTCTCACTAATGAGTACATCTATGTATAAATACAATCGATTCGGTGAACGCTTCGGTAAAAGTTCAGCTGATTCATTGAAATCATAAAATGAACGCTTCGGCGCATCTCTAGTTTTTTCCTCTGCATCGTTGTTGTTTTCAGAAGCACTTTGAAATCACCTCGAAGAATTGTTTGTTTTGTTTCTTTCGGGAGTTTTTGTGTTTATTATCATCCGAGAGGCTGGCCGCAAAGTTTTTCGAGGGTCTTTCTTAATGAGCTATTTAAAATGACATGAACTTGTGGTTTTCCGCATGAAAACGACGTTTTACGAAATATGCGCTTTGGTAAGAGGAAGAGAACGTCACTGCCAATATGAAATAATAGATATTCCTGAAATAGACCAGATATGGTGGTTAGTTATTATCAAGTATTCTTTCCATAGGGAAAAACACAATTTTTTTTATAGCTCAACAAGGGAAACTCTACAAAACTCAGAGTTAGCCACTGTATGGCTATGGAAAATGTATCATATTTGTATTTCAAGTTTATAACAAAAACCGGAACTAACATAATGTCTATTGGAAACTGCAAAATGTTAATATTGGCTTATAACTCGGGGACATATGAATATATTGAAATGCAGTTAGGGGCAATATTATTTTTTCAGAAAAAACAGTAGCCACATAATATCATTTGTGTTCTTAGGTATTATAACGTAAATTTTAATTGATACAAAACCCACTATGAACTTTTTCTGATGATATTGTTGCCGCTATTTCAAAATAGTAATTAGGTATCGATGCGGATATATTCAACTCTAATACAAAGTATTAATCAAATAAATCGGTTGCATTGGATTAGGACAGTCACCTGAAATCGATGATAATTCTATTTTTTAACAGATATTATGAATATATAAATTCAACATTTGGCAAATCACAATCAGTTCTGATTACTGCAGACTAGACAACCAAAATGGCAGGTTAGTGCAATTGAATTTTCACTTCGTAGTACACGTATTATACTGATAATTTTTAACCAATCAAATTACTTAATTTCATGTGTCAAATTTCATCCAATCGCCTATGGATTACAACGATAATACTCTACATGTGGCGTTTTCAGTTTCTTGTTTTCGACAAAGGGGATCATCAAGTTTAAATTGAACGTCAGATTGACAATCAATTTTTTGAAATCTATAAAGTACAAATTATCTTATCGGGCCTTGATAAATCCTGAAAATTTTGTCATAGAGAATCCTTCAAGGATAAGTATTATCAAGCAACACGTTTTCAGCCTTCTCTATGACAAAATTATCTCGATATTATCAAGGCTCTAGGGGTATTACTACTGAAAATTAATTAATAATTAAAAATAATTATATAGCATCTAAATTTTCTAATCATTTCATCAGGAGTCGAATTTTTTCCTTAATATGGACTCTTAGTGAAAAAGTCCGATAAAATTGAGAGTTTTGTGTGAGGAAGATAGAACCAAGTCCCCGGTTTAATAAAGTTTTTCTTCGATATTTCCGAAGATTTTCAAAAATTCCCTAAAAGAACTCAATAGCCGTATAGCAGTGGTATTTCAGTGGATAGACCTCATGGTTCATGATCGTAAGAAATTGGGTCCTGATTTGGGCCGGAAAAGATCGTTTCCGGTTTTCACGGGACCGTTCAACCATTCGCTGTTGGGTAAACAATTAACAGTGCTGTTCCTAACGTGGCGCGAGGAATTGGTAACAAAGCCTACACAGAACATACTCGGTATCCTAACTTGCATAAGCATTAGCATCCGAGGGGTTCCACAGCGGGAGAATCGGCAACAGTACAATACAATGTGATAATCGATCCTACTCATCCGCCATTTTGCAACCGCAGACTTCGTACTAGTACGAGCAGAATTAATGGCCTTCAATTAGTTATTCTAAGATGTTGCAGTTCGGAACCCTTTTAATTTTCCCTGATGTTGCAGCTTACAAAACATCCTCCCGAAGTTACACTTGGAGAAACTCCGAAGATTTCCAAGTACCAGACAATTCTGTTTGGTATGGAAGAGATGACGATGGGAGCGATATTTTCTGTGGAAAAGCATGGTGTGAGGGCGAAGAAGTCCCAGCCCAAGTTATTCCCAACCGGAAAGAGTGCAGAGTAATTCACAATGGGTGCGAAAAAGTTGTACCTAACTGTAGAAAGGTGATTGAATTTGACCTTGAAAACTTCAGCTCAATATTACTAAAATGATTTTCCAAAGGTACTGGTTTGCAATGATTCTGAAGAGGATAGATGCCATAGGCAGAGAGATCATTGTCACAGACGCAGGCACCATCAATGCTATGATTCATCTAGTAGTGACTCTGAGGAAGAAAGCAGCACCACAACGAAAAAATCAAGCACTTGTAACAACGAAAGCAAAGTTTTGGAAAAGAGTGTTAAAAGCTGTAGCTCGTCTACCATCACTACTGTCAAAAAAAGCTCTAAGGTAATTGATATCTCAGTAACCGATTATGATTAAGATTGTAGTTGTTTTCCAACATTTAAAACGAAACTTTCGAGCCCTCATTTATAAATATTATTGAACGATTTTGCACTGTGTTCAAAGAAAAACATATCAGGATATTTGATTGTCGAAATAATGTGCAAAATATGTTATGACCGATACATTACAATTGAACACGGATTTATACTTATTTGAATTTGTGAGGTCATTTCTCCGATATTTTAGGTATTACTTATTCGATCGGATTAAATCTTGTTAGGTGGAGAATATACCGACGCGAAGTTGCTCGCGATATTTTTTTGTAGATTCCGATAAATTCAGCAAAGACCTTGAAATCATTCAATGCACAACAGTTAACAAATTTTCGTTTCGATGCAATTTCCATTATCAGCGATATAGGGAAACAATATGCCATACTTCCTCGGTATCTTTGCTTCGTCTGGATCACCTCAAAAAATACAGATCCTACCATGATGGAGCGGATCTACTTGCTAACAAATGCTGGCGCACAATTTAAGAGCAAACGATACCATGTGGTGGTAAATTATGGGTAGGCAACACAGCCACATTCAAGTTTCATTAAACATCATTAGTATCTCAAGTTCAGGCATCTCCACGCTGTCTATATGCTTTAGCTTTGCCAATAGCCGCGTGAAATATTAGAATTCGGAGAAATTTCGACGTTTATAGTCGAAAACGTTGTTTTGCAGACTTCAGTGAGTATTTTTGAAAATTTTTTTTTTGAGATGTACTTAATTCTTTTGTTTGAATGCGCAATGTCAGTTATTTTTCAATTTTCCACTGTATTCCTGTTTTATTTTCACGATTTCACATTCTTCAATACAAAAAAGTGGCAACATTGCACATTCTTAAAAATTTTTTCAACCATTTGCACCAAGAAAATTTTTTGAAAAAAACGAACTCTGGCCTCCAGAAGTCACTCTGTTATATTCGAGGTATTCTTTGCTCTTAAGGCATAATCTGTATAATCGCATCATTAGAACAATTTGAAAAAAAATTCTTCTCGCCCATTCGAACATTCTCACAAAAGCCGCTGACTTCACGTCCGTGCTTCTCCTGAATTTTGTCATGAGTTAATATGCATGTATTTCTCTGAAATAATATTGGTGTCCAAAGCGCAACCTTTCACAGTTAATAAAAATAGACCAAACTTTCATTTCTGAAAACCCTGAAATGTGTATTTCTCTAGAAGCATCACAAAAAAAGGGAATGTAGAGGAGAAGAATGCTGGTATGAAAGACGCACAAGGATGGTTCCCAAAGTGACAGTTCAGCCCCGTATAGAGTACATTCCGAAGGTAACCAATGAGCGTACGGTCCGTTATGTCCAAGACTCTTATGTTACCAGAGTTTGTGGAAGAAGACGCTGTGAGCCATGTGAGCCATGTGAACCATGTGACCCATGCGAGCCGTGTGAACCATGTGACCCATGCGAGCCTTCCGAGTCCTGTGGACCTTGTGATCCTTGTGAGCCATGTGAACCGTGTGAACCATGTGACCCATGTGACCCATGCAGTACTAACCGAGGAGGGAAAACAATTTTATACTCGGCAGAGTCAGGAAAGGAAAGGTTCATCCAACCCCGAAGATGCAGCAGTAAATCACCTTTGCGCAAATTGAATTAAATCTCCTGAAACTATTCGAGAACTTGACTGATAATGAAGACCAGGCAACTAATTGGGAAATTCTTTTATATATTAATGTGCTTAATTGATATTTGATTGACTTTGTTATATTCCTCAAGGATATGTAATCACCTGCATTATTAAAATATTCTACATAAACTACAACTTTTCTTGAATTCCGACTGTTCCTGATCAGTTTTTGCGATGCTAATCGAAATTTGATCTAATCTGTGGAACTGTGAAACTGAACGTAATTTCGGCAGAGGCAAGTAAATAACTTATTGAAACGGAATATACAGACGTTCAATTGGCAAAATTATAATTATAACATAATCTTTGTAACTATCCCCTTTGTTGTACATTATAATTAAACAGAGTTTGTTTCTTTAACAGAAAATTCCCACTCACATAAATACTTTAGATTCTAATTTACCAAGTCGGCTAAGTTTCTTCCTGTTTTGCTGATAATAAAATGAATTAATTTGTTTCTTATATTCAACTTCAGTAACATAGTTCACTAAGGCAATATCATGGTCCAAGACATATTTTCCCATGGTTAGTTCGATTGGTAGAACATTTTCGTTTCTGAATAAGGTGGAACTGTTTTTCGTAGAATTATCGAGAATCTATTGTGACGTTGTTTGATATTAATATCAAAGAGTATTTATCAATATCTAGTGATTGTGCATAATTTCAGCACTTGCAGAAATTATGCACAGTTTCACTTATACTTTTATTTAGGTAACTTTTCAACCATGAATCATATGACATATTGGGGGGGGGGGGGAGGGGGGTCAGTCCTTGTCTATCACCGAAGTGTTCGACTGCAGTGCACCGCCCAATGCAGAGGGCTGCTTGGGCCACAGAGCGGAAATGCACTCACAACCAGGGATATGGCCTCAGCATGTTCCACTCGACACCCTTACACTATTGGTGAAGAATGATGGGATGAAAGGCGCACAAGCATGGTTCCCAAAGTTACAATTCCTCCCCGTATAGAATACATTCCGAACCAATGAGCGTACGGTCTGTTATGTCCAAGAGTATCATGTTACCTGAGTATATGGAAGATGGCGCTGTGTTTCTTATGAACCATGTGAGCCATGCAAACCATGGGACCCATGTGACTCATGCGAGCCTGGCGACGCATATGTGAACCTTGTGATCCTCGTGAACCATGCGAACCGTGTGAACCACGTGACCATTGCAGTTCTAACCGAAGAGAAAAAATAATTTCATACTCGACATGCAGAGTCAGGAAAAGAGAGATTTATCCCACCCCAAAAACGCAGCAGTGAATATCATTTGCGGAACTGTTCAAGAGTTAAAACGAAAACATGGCAACCATAACCAATTAGGAAATTTTCTTATATTTATCTGCTTATTTAAAATGTGATAAACTTCCTTATACTCCTTGATGAAATGTAGCCATTTGCATTATAAAAGTAAAATCATAAAGTGGAATTTCAACATTTCTTGTATTCCGACTGTTCATGATCAGATTTGACAATGCGCATCAAGATATGATCTGAAACTTGATACTGAAGAAAATTTCCGATAGAAACGGAGTATTTTGTAACCAGAGTATGTGGAAGAAGACGTTATGAGCCTTGTAAGCCACGTGAGCCATGTGACCCATGCAAACCATGTGAGCCAAGTGACCCTTGCGAGCCATCGATCCTTAAATCCTCGAGAACCATTCACATAGTTATGCGAGCCATGAAAATGAGCTTTGCGAGCTACGTCAACCTTGTGAACCATGCGAATCATTCGAACCATGTGACTCACGCAATTATAACCGAAGAGGAAAAAAATCTGTACTCTGCACAGTCAGGACATCCAGAATTCAGCAGCAAATTTCCTTCACGTAAATAAAATTATATTTATGGGAACCATTCAATAACTTGACTCAAAATAACAGACATCTAATTGAGGAATTCTCTTACACTAATTTGCTTATTTGATATAGGCTCGACTTTCTTAAATTCCGTAATAACATTTACTCGCCTTCATTATTAAAATATAATAAATAAAGTGGCAATTCAACTTTTCTGTTATTTCCACTGTTCATGCATCATTTTCGATACTGCTCATCGAAAGGTGTTCGAAAACTGTGAAATTTTGGCAAGAGCAAGTAACAGGCCGATAAAAACGAAATATACAAAATAACGTTGGATCTGATAGTTGACTGTACATCCTTGTTTTTCCATCCCAACATGATGAAACGGCTCATGAAAAACGATACCAACAAGAAGAAATTGATTCAGGGTTCTGCTATATTCCAGAACCGGCCACGCTCAAATGTGTTAGCCTTACATGAGAGTTCTATGTATTGAACATCTGAGTCATGAGACTCAACTTGATACCAAAAATCCTCAAGAATGTCCTCTGGACTTGTTTGAATCTCAAGAATTCAAAATCCATATACAGAATTTACTGAATATGAACCCAGACAAAAGTACCTAATAAACCTGCCGATTCTGCTGGTAGTTTTCATTGTTCTCATGTAAGAATCAAATATGAGTGGGTAACTCCACAAGGGCATATGATGATATTGAAAAATTTCCAACTATGACACCTGAGCCTATGAAAAACACACAGGTGGATGGATGCTCTGAAATCATTTATTTAGATAAAAGCTTTGCCCTTTAAATATTGTACAACTCAAATAATAATATGTTCAGTATACACTGTTCCATCGATTTTTAGCTCGTCCAAATCACCAGCATTTAGCTTTTGGTTGGGGCGATGGTGGGTCGCATCTAGTTGGCCGAACACATCTATCCTTCTTTTTCGAAGAGGACCGTTCACAAACGATGGCCTCCTTGCATTTAGATTCCTGACGACATGGCTCTTCGCATGGTTCACAAGAGTCGTACGAGTCGCAGCACTCGACCCTGTCATCACAACGATTGTCGCAGCAGACTTTAGTGACGTAGGTCTCCGGCTCGTAGCGTACGGTGCGTTCCATTGTAACCTTGGGAATGTAGCGCACTCTTGGTTGCATAGTTACCTTTGGTACCATACGAGTACGTCTCTCGTCCCAACATTGAGAGCTCTGTTCCTTCCTGTCCTTGTGATGGTGTTTCTGAAATAATGATTCACGTTTAAATGTTTCTGATGGACGAAATTGAGTGAAAGTTCTTTCGATTCTCTTCGTTGTATTTCGCGAACCAAAAATTATCCAAATCACGGTCACGACTACAGTGAAATTGCTCAAGAAGAATCCTTGCTAAAATTGGGGTTCTGTGAGCAGTTTGAGTTAAGCAAATTGAGACTTTTTGTGATATATCCATACTCAGACTAATCGGATTCATTCTACCTAAACTCTGAACACCTCTAGCATTGACTTTGCTCAAATGGACGAAAGGAGATTCTTGAAAGCGAGAAACCGACATCGCAATTGCACTTTGGACGTACCCTTAGCTCTGCTTATTAGTTGTCATCAGTGCCAAAGCTTTCTGCTGAGTGAAGCCTATGTTAACATTTTTTTGCTTGGGACAGATTTCATGAATATTATCAAGAAAATCTCAGCTACGAGATTAAGAAGTATTATCTGATAAATGGATTTATCTACTATATTTACATTAAATTGCTACTAGCATTAAAAGGGTATTCTGGACCGGACATATACAGGGTTCAACCATAGATTTCCCTCATCAAAAAACTTTTCTCATTCACTATTTTTCCAGATACGGCTCAGTTGAAAAGAAAGAGACTGTTGAAATATCAAAAAAAAATCAGTTTCGGTTTTGTAGTGCTAACATGAAGCAAATTCAAGCGATGGGCACAAGCTCCGGTTATAGTTACGGTTATCCAAACTTACATGTAGGCAAAGGAAAATCTGTCAATGGGGATAACCGTAACTATAACCAGAGCTTTTGGTCCATCGCTTGAAATCGCTTATGGATATTTCCAATGAAATGAAATATGGTTTGAAGTTTCCTTCACTTATGACTCATATCCTTCAGTGTGTCTTTCATTCAACGATTCGTAAAACTACGAGCATCTTAAGCCATTAAAAGAATCTTCAAGTATTTTATAATACTAAATAATTTTGTACATTTTCTCTTGAAACGCATCGGTAAAAAATCTGATAAAATTCTAGAAATGTCCCTATTTTATGGATTTGCCCTTGAACTACTGAAGTTCTTGAATTCATCTGCACACAGTTTGATCCAGACCGCTGAATACAAAGAGATTTCTATTTTGTGACTAGCTTATGGACCTAGAGTCTATGTCTCCATGTCTATGGACCAGAGAGGTCATAGAGTGTAGTTAACATATTTACACTGATTGAGAGAGTTCATATGATTCGTTGATAAATTTAAGGAAAATTACGGTAGTTATGAAATTTTCGTTATGAGAGTGGGCGATAATAAAATGTTCGTTATGAGAATGGGCGATCATGAAAATGTGTAAAAATTTTATGGTGGAAATTATAAGAATATCTAGTGGAAGGTCAGTCTTTCGATAGACAAGTAAGGTGAAATATTTTCGTTACAATAATAATGCAATGAGTTTCGAATTGTAAGAATTAGGTGAGTAAATATGTTTTCCTGATCAACTTTCATTGAATTTTAAGTAGTGAATTGGATAGTCTGAAAAAGAGAAAGAGTTCTCCGTGTTGGACTTGTAAACAAAGTGCAGGGATGTATTAGCACATTGAGAAATATTTAATTGTAATTTTTTTCCTGAGGCGAATCTCGGAAATGGCAATCAAATTTTATTCCATGAAGTGAATTTATGGTTGAAGTTAAAGAACCACTCAAAGACCCACCCTGTATAAGTTGAACTCGAATTATCATCGTTTGTCCCAAACCTACCTTTTTATTTTTCTTCACGACAGTAGTGGTGGAAGTACTACAGCATTTGACACTTCTTATGATCAGTCGGCTTTCATTTTTACTGGAAGAAGTTGTGGTGGTTGAAGTGGACTCTTCTTCGCTTTCACTATCACTGGAAAAATCATCCCTGCCGTGACAGTGATGTCTACGTCTATGGCAGTGATCCCTTCTACGTTCGCATCGGTCACTGGATCCTCGACAAATGAGCACCTGGATGGAATGAGTGTTGAAAATGTCTCAATTAATTCGTGGGAGCATAAAGAGTTTGTTGTTGAGGAAACCAAAGTCAATCAGTTTAATGAATGGCAGGAAAACTTTCTTGACATTTTTGGCTACTTTTAGGTTACTTCAATATACTTTCAACTCAAAGAACTGAATAAAATCGAATATGAAGTATCTTACCGCAATGCATCCCTTCAGTATCATTCATTCCACTGGAATGATGAAACTCTTTGCGAATTAAATATCACATTATTCTAAGAAAAACAGATTTTAAAAATCTAAAAAAATTCCCCTATTGCGTCACATATTCATAGAATTTTTTTATAGCACCGAAGTAAAATTTTGTCCAAATGTCTGTAATTTTCGATGATTGAGTCAAATATAGTCTCAAACGACTAGGTTGGACCCACTGATGACGAATCCGGTGTCAAAATCGATTCTGTCCGTCCAGCCGGCCGTGGACACGATAACTGTCTAACGGAGTGAGCTAGCGACTTGCAACTTTCAGGGTAGCTCACGCATTGCAATGTCACGGTTGAGTTCGTTAATGGGCAAGATCGGTCGATTAGTTTCGGAGCTATAACTATTTGAAGTTTTGAAGTTATTCATTTTTTATTTCAGAAACTACTGAAGCGATTAGATTGGAACTTGGCAGTTAGTTGGAGCATGACGACGCGCATTTTCGAGCAGAATTTCGTTGGAATCGTATGGTCACTCAATCTATTGAAAAAAATATTTCTTCAACATTTTTTTCAGAATTTTCAGAAACTATTGTTCATATGCGAGAACAATTCCAGCTATACCTTGAACATCATATTTTACAGAAGTGTATCAAATTTTAATTCAATACGGAACTATTAGTTCTGGAGGTATCGGGAAAAAATATGTAGAATTTCATGGTTTTCTTCTCGATATCATTGTTTTTTTCGGTTTAATTCAAGAAATACTGATTCCATCGTGATGAAACTTCGCAGCTAGTTCAAAGATGTTGAAGGACATTTTCGTGATGATCGTTTCATTAGAACAATTCGAAAAAAAATTCAAATTTTTTTCTTTCGAATACATACTTAATATTCTGTGATCTTCCCAGCATATTATCCTCATTGAATTCTGTATGAACCTTCGAACTTCTATTTTTGGATAAAGTACTGGCCTTACGGCCGGATCGTTAACACAATAACTTTCGAAAGAAACAACTTAGAAACTAAAAAACGATATATGTAGAGAAGGTTTGGACTTAAATTACGAAGGCCGAATTCGTGAATGGGTAAATTCCACTCAATGGTTCCGCAGATATACCCATTCAAAATTTTATTCTCCCAATATTTCCAAAAATACAGATTAGATCGAATTGAAATCCAGTAATTTATCGGAAAAAAATCTAGAGAAGCAGTGTCGTGAAGGCAGCAGGTTTTGCGCGCATGTTCAAATTCGTTGCCAAAGCGGTCATCTACATTGAACATGCGCGCAAAAGTTGCTGTCTTCACGGCAGTGCTTATCTAGATTTTTCAAATAAATAACAAATTTGAAAGATTTTAAGCCCTGACGATATGCTGCACTTTTGTCTTCCATAGCTGGGAGGCGAACATTTTCAATAATTCTTGTATTTTGAAGAGCTTTCCTACAACATTTCGAGAGTATTCACGCCACTGCATTCGCCGAAGTCGAGGTTTTCAAGGTTAACTAGTCACATTAATTAGGTTTTCATTTGTACCAAATGTCGTTCAAATATCTCAAGTCGCTTCGAAAATATCGAGGCATCTGTTATTTATTTGTAATACATTCAACGATTCGTATTTTGAAAACAAAACATTTCAAATGCCTGAGGACTTTCCGACCCCAAGTAACACAAAGAACAATATTCTCAATTTGTTCGCAATGTTTAATACCCTATGTAATCAAAGGCTTTGTTAATTTAAGCATTCCGTTTTGAACTGAATATAAACTGAAGATGTGGAATATCAGTTATAATAATAAAACATATATCCACCCTCCGTTGAAGACCCATTATGTAAAATAATGCATGTTTACATTACGTACTCAAATCCTTCTTAAAACAAACCAGTAAAAACAACCTTCATGAAAATGGTTACCCATCAAATATGCATAAAACTAGTCGTTTAACGAGGTTCGATTTTCCTACAGAAATACACAATTCTCATAATCATCGAAGAATGCCGATTTGTCCGTGATACTTCGAAAGAATATCTTTCTATATAATTTGTTGCCTTCAACGTACCACGTTTTGGATGACAAATTTTATTATTTTTTTATCCACTGGCATGTAATGATGAAGTTAAAAACTTGAGTAAAACAATACCATACAAAAATAATACCAGGCGAAGTGTTTCGTTTTCCATATTCCGATTCGGCCCTATCGATAGCATCTATTCTATACATGGACCTATAAAACTCTATGGACATGGCTTAGAGAGAAGAAGCGCGCTGACAAAGATGAAACTAGGGCGGGCCAAAACCTTTGAATACCGCAAAAATAAGACAGATCATTTTGGAGCCATAGACTAAAATTATAAGTCTATGTTTGAAATTCATTTTTTTTCAAGAGTTTTACAAGTCAAATTTGTGGTTTCAAAAGTATTTCAAACCAGATTTTGTGTAATTCCATTCTTACTCAGAATATAAAGACTGTATAGAAGATATAATTTCTGTTTTTTTTCTGTTGTTTTCGTAAGCTTTTCGAAATAATTTGATTTTAAACCGGGTTAACTGGTAAAGAATAATGATGAATGTTGTGCCATCAATTGTACGAGGAGATATAAAATGAAATCAAAATACAGTAATTTGGAAAGAGCGTTAAAAAATCAAATGAATGTATAATTGCTATGAATCCGAGCGCAGATATGAATTTCGCACAGTTCTTCACTATTTAGTGCATTCTAATCGTTTGAGACCATTTAATGAACAAAATTCAAAAGCTGCGTACAGACACGCGAGCTGAGCGACTTTCTACGCAATTTGATTCGGTTTCCTCGCAAGTTTGGACGGTGTTGAATGGCTCGCGAGCTGTTCAAAACACCGTACATGTGAGGTAGTCCAATTGAAATGCTCCGGAAGCCGCCCAGCTCGCGTGTCTGTACGCCGCTTAGGAAAAAGTCAGTTGGAGCTAAGAATGCCTTCCTGAAACCGGCCCAAGAGAATTTGAAAGAAAAACAGTCATTTATCAAATATTGTTATCGATTAATCATTTCGAATATTCATATCGGAGCTATGTTCACATTAATCACCAATTTCCAAAACTCCAATGTAATCTAATATATCAAGAAGAAGTCATTTCTCCGGAGATTCCCTAAGTAAATGCTTGATTTTATCTCTAGCTAAGCGTCATATTGTGCAACTGAGATCAATCTTCATCTCACTCTCCATGCTCTATAGAGTATCAGATATTTGTATCATGTATCTTGTCTATGGTCTGCCCGATCCAGTCCCATCTCTCTCTCGGACCTCTCACTTGCTTCATTATCCCCATTCTACTCTTTAGAAATTAATTCGTACGCCGCGCCGCGTCCAGAGAGTTTAATATGTCTATGATTCTATATTATATGTCAAAATCGTTCACGTGCTCCCACCAACACTTGAACACAAACGAACGAGATCGACATGAAACTACTGACAAGTTTGTCAAATGCTTGTGCATAGAACAATGTTGGCATTAGTTTCACACCTGCTTCTTTCTTTTATGCATGAAATTATGTGATAAAAATGGCGTTTTCCATGAAAAAAACAATTTCATTTAATTTTTAATAGTTCTGTTTCTGATATTGAGAGTGAAAACCCTGAAAAAAAAACCTAAATCCAAAATCCTCCCAAAACATGCTTTAATCGATACTCAACAGAAAGGTATAAAAATTTTCAGATTATTTGTACTCTGAAACGTCACAGTTCGCTTTGTTCATCGTTTGTATTGTTCCTGTATTGTTCATTAGGCAATCTGTTTTCCAAGAAACTGCCCTTGACAAACAATTTAATTCTGCGAATCGCAAGGGCGTTTTTCATGAAAAAACAATTTTTAACAAATTCTTAATAGTTCTGTTTCAGATATTACCAGTGAAAATCCAGAAAAAACCTAAAAAATATTATCAAATATCTTTATGACTCTAAGAGATGAATCTTGCAGTTTTCTAAAGTTTTCACTCCAATCATCATGTCTCAGTTAATACAGGGTGTTTCACCTTAAACTGGACAAACATATATAGCCGTGTAGATGACATTGGGAAAGTCGTTTTCGCCCTATGACATATACCCCGTTTTCGAAGCATATAAGCGAGATACAGGGTGATTGATGTCAACTCAAGGCAATATTCGGATACCTCTGGTGAGTTATGCGTGACCTTTGAAATAACGGTTTTGGTCACGTCTTAGTATTTTTTGGGGACCAATTCAATTGTGCTGTTGAATTCTGGAAAAAAAAATAAAATGGAGGAAATCCTGCAGAAAAGGATTTTTTTATTTTCGATTGCCAAATCGAATGGAATTATTTCAATGTACTAAATTTTTCAAAATTTTCCATGAAAAAATTTTTCCAAAATCCAAACTTAAATATTTTTTCACATGTCTACAGGGGAAATAAATTCACCCAAAATCGTTGGAATCTTTGAATTTTTCTTTTCAAGATCGAACCTACTTCCATTCTGAAAACTGTTATGAAAAGAGAATAAAATTATATCCATTGGTTTTCATTTTGTCGCCTCCCAAAGATTCCACTCGGAGTACTTGAATAATTTTTATTTAATAAACTTGAAGCCTTACGGAGGCCAAAATTGTGCTTATGGTCCTCTAGAATGGCTTCGGTAGAAATATATGAATTCATCAACAAAAAAAATATTTGTAGAAAAACTTTGGCGGTTATCGAACTCTCTCCGAATTCGGACATCAGGGTCGAATTCGATGGACTACCGTTGCTTGGTAACGGACATTAATATGATAAGAAAAAGTACAATTTATACTCGAATGGTAACGTGACTGCTACTGTCCGAAAGTGGAAAGAGTTCAATTACCAAAGTTTTTCTGGAAAAATATTTGCTTTTTGATAAATTCATATTTATATCCAGGTAAGTATGGGGATCATAAGAACAATTTTGGCATAAGTAAGGCCATCTGTTTTTCAAATGAAAATTATCAAAGGACGTTACCATTTCATCACGATATCTGGAACATGATCTTGAACGATTGGGTTGAACTCCTTGAAAAAGAATTCGTTGTACAAATTCAATTCTGTCCGACCGTATGTGCTAGAACTTTGGAAAGAAAGGACCTAGTCTCGGAGTTTTCAGGTAACGTTTTAATCCTGAATATCTCGGTTAGTGGGCCAAATCTGCCGAATGGTTTTTGTGTTGAAGCCATTTGAAATTTTGATTTTTCAATAACTCGAGAAATATTCATCTGATCAAGATGAAACTTGATTGGAAGATAAACAGTGTCAATGTCAAAATGATCCATGGAAAAATTCGAAAAAAAAATTTTTTCAGAAAATTTTCATGTTTTATAAAAATTCCACTGAAATTTCCCAGTCGCCATTTCGCAATGTGAACGAAATAAAAGTTGAGTTTAAATTTTGGAAAGATTTTTTCACGGAATATCTCTATATCGGGAGTTGAAATAATGCTAATTTGGCAATCGAAAATGAAAAATTTAAACTTTGCAGGATTTCTGCCATTTTGGAATAATTTTTCCAGAATCCTACACCACAATTGAATCAACCACTAAAAAATACTAAGATGTGACCAAAAACCGTTCTTTCAAAGGTCACGCATAACTTGCCACAGAATATTTTTCTATGTTTACATCAAACACCCTGTGTCTCCTGTAAGTTCTTTATTATTCGATGATTGCATTAATATAATAGCCTTCATCGAGTAGACTCAGGATTCTCATATTTAATCACGCCAAGGACCGACTTTTGAGGGTGAACAATATCTGAGTAGTATACTTTAAAATACGCATTCACTCACCTTCTTACATTTCGGTACAACTCTTTCACTTCCATTACAGTTCACCCTGCATTCTCTTCTATCAGGGATGATTTTCGCTGGTACTTCTTCGCCATCGCACCAAGCTTTGCCACAGAAGATGTCGCTACCGTCATCATCTTGACCAAACAGGACGGAATTTTCTGGTAACTGGAAGTCTTCACAGTCTTGCCAGGAAAAATCGTGTTGTTGAGCTGGGCAGGCTGAAAAACGAAATTTCGAAAATAGTGACTTCTTCTATTTTCAGTGATGATGAAAATTTCACTTGGTTTTTTAATTTTGATATTTACCTGCCATGGCTGTATGACAACGCGAACAGTATATCATAGAATAATTATTGCGATATTATATATACTTTGCAAGAAGGAAGTGAAAAGATAATGATTATTCAGTAATCATTAGATGACACAACTTGATTGCCAGAAATAATTGAAACTGAATCAAAGTGTGTCTATTTATTCAAGATCCAGTTATTCCTTATTCGATTATTTGTTTTTCCTACGTTGACTCAATCCATTCGAATAATACTGGGGTTCTACTAGAGATAAACAATTAATTTTTTCATGTGGAGTAAAAAAAATTTCTTATTCAGAAACTACATTAACTAAAATGAGGGTAATGCAATCAATTAGGTCAGAATTTGTGAAAGGGAAATTAATTTTAGGAAAAGAAATATACCAGAGATGATCTATGAAGCTTGTTTGAATCTATAAATTTCAGAACACATACAGCACATCTAGCTAAACATTACAGTTCTATTATTTCAAAATATTAAGACCTGAAAGAAATTAGATGAATCAATCATGACTAGGTTAATTCAAATTCTTGTACAGTGTGCTATTTGTGTGTTCATGTTATTCATACAACTGAGGAATGTTTGGTTGCTGTGATTTCATATTTTATGCGTATCATCGCTTTGTCTTTGTTATTTATTTCATTTGTTGGCAGCTGTAAAAGGGAGAATTTTGTGATACATTTTTATTGTTTTGAGAAACCATTTATTTATATTTATTGCGTTCTGGATGCTGTGTATCCGGAGTATGTCGGATTCGTTGAGTTAATACATTTCTGGTGAGTTTTCGATAATGTTGATACGAAAGAAAAAAACTGTTGTATTATATTACTCTGAATGGATTGTAGCCCTGATGAAGCGAAAGGTCACTTTTGCGAAACGTTGCGACTGATGTAAGAAACTTGTATAACATCTTTCTGTTCTTGATCCTATATCCCGATAATGTAGTTTTTGAATGTTGAATATGGAGGATGCCAGATCTATTGATATTTAATTTTCTTTTATCCGATTCAAGGATTTTTTTCATAATATGCTTCGAAATAGGTTCATATATTGGTTAACTCAATCCAAGAACACTTTATGGATATCGAGTTTAATCCGTCGCATTCTATTACCTGTTCCAATTCAAAGCCACTTCCTCACTGAATTTTCCATGAACATTCAAACAATTCATTTGATTTCATTCAATTAGATTTGTATTGCTGGAAATGAAAGGAGAATGAAATTCCGAATGGATAAAACTACATAACCTTCGGGTAGATTTTACCCATGCCCGAATTCGTCCTTCTGAGTACCAAACTTGCTTTACACATACCGAGTTACTACTTTTTCCTTTCGAAGATGATTCTGTGTATGGTATGCCTCTAACAGCTGATCGAAAACACAATCAGTTCTGAAAGAAACAGCGTAAAGACTCGATGTTTTCAGAGCAAGTCTGATCTCAATTATGAAGTTGCACTTAAATTTTTTCCAAAATTCGGAATGCCTGAAAATAAAGACAATAAGTAGAGCGTTGATATTCTCTCATTAATAACGAAGTTCCAATCTAATCATATCAGTTATTTTCGGGATAATGAGGTTAGAACCATAAAATTTCAAATAACAACGAAATTTTACTTTTTTCTTCTGTATATCTCCAGAAAGAATTTCCGAATTTGTCTTTTAATTCTCTAATGACTAGATCCACATTCTTGAAAAATCTAACTGAAAAATTCATATTGTTATAACTCCAAAACAATTCCTTCGATTTTGCACATTTAGGTTCCGAATCAAACCTGAAATTTTCAGGACTTTTGATAATCTTCTTCAAAAGTTTGAGCGCCTTCAGTCTGCTAAAAATTCAAAACGCTCATGTCAGAAAGCGATTGAAATTCATAACCTTAAAACTATCGGCCAGATTTCGATTGATTGTAATTTGAATCTGGAAGGTGTCATTTTGAATCCGATAACGAGATTTTAGTTCTATCGAATTTAATTTTTTGAAAATATTAATTCATTCGAAGTTGGTTGATATATGATGAAAATTCCGATTCAATCCATATCTGCTCTTTCATAATTCACGATTTCATATTTGCGAATGAGCAATTGCCATTTTACGTTGCAGATGATTTAACGTTCGCCTAATAAAGTGACGTACAATTCTGATAAATAGATAACCGGAATCGGTTTGTTCCGTCACAAATTGTGCGCGTAAATCAACAGAAATGAACATTAAATAAAAGCTTTAAGGCAATTTATTGTTGTAATATCATAAATACGATCAAGTGTCGCATTATTCAGCCGAATATTTCAAATTGGAATTCGACTATCAGAACAGATTTGTCGTATTCGATAGCGGACTAAGTATCGTTCTGAAATGAACCTAAATCAGCTTATGGACTTTAATGATATGGGATATTATTTGGAAATTAATGATATGTGATGCCTCTTTGTTGAAGCGTCACCTGAATCTGAAAAGCTCATGATGTTATACCTAATCTTAATTAATCCTGCTGTTCAGGTAACATTAGCTGAGGATTCGGAAACATGTTTGGATATACCACAATTATAAACAATTAAACAAGTCGAAATAAAAAAGTAAACCGCCACGCTAAATGGATACTTTGTTGTAGCTGACAGGAATGTGTTTATGCTTCCCGATGTTATTGAATGGCATGTTTAATAAATTTCTTTTTTAAGTACTGCAGGTCTACCGGAGTGGCCTGTTTTGACCTGAATTGGTTTATTCAGGTGTATTGGGGGGTTTCAATAGTAGAGACCCCGCTTGGTTGAATTAATCGCACTTGATTAATTCTGTCGTTGTCCAAATAAAGATACGACCGACGAATATTTTCTGATCTTTATCAGAGAAGTTGATGCTTTTAAAATAAGCAGATAATTGAAGAACTTATTGACCAGTTGTTCAATATCGTTGCACTGATGAGCAGAAACTGGTGATGAGGTGTATTAAAAACGCACTTTTAACACGTAACAAAAATGTATTTGCTTGTATCTGTATTAGATAACAAGACCGAAATGGTATAAAAGTTATACACTAGAATCTTCCTTCTATATCTTATTCGATAGCAAGGTCGAAGCGACTTTCAAATGAGAAGTTACGATTTTTACAACACAAGAATTAACGTATAATCTTGTTTGTAAATTCGAAGGCGAATTGTTGTTTACTGTACAACGATCAAATGAAGAGTGTTTAAAACTAACTAAAACCCAAATTAAGAAAATTCCCTTCTTCACATTTTAGAGGGAGACTATACATTTTGATTGGTTTTTTGAATTAAGCGACGCCCTTCTAAGATCCGAAAAAACACCTCGGATTGGCTGGTGCGAAAGAGAGAGCATAAAAGTGTGAAGGAAATTTCCCTAATGGTCTGGGACGATAAATTCTATAAAATGTCATATGTGATGTCTGGATTCTTTGAGTACCACCCATAAAGCTACGATTCCTGGAATACTAACAGCTTGAATTTCATCTGCGTGTTTTCTGTCATGCAAAATATTACTTTATTGTTGGCTTGAGATAAAATGCTCTTATAGCCGGTGTTAATTGATTTAAACCAAAAAATATTGAATTTTGGGCATATTGCTGGAAACCAAAGAATTCAGACTTCGACGTTGAAAAATCAAGAAAAGACAATATATCATAAAATGATGGGTCCGGGATACGGGACACAACATACTCCCGCGCCTTGAACCATCAGGTTCAATATAATTGGATTGATATCTTCGAACAAATGAATAGTTAACAGAATATTTACAATTGAAAGAATTGAAAATATAGATCAATTACTATGATTAGAATGATATCTTCTAACGGATGAATAAATAGTACATAATATTCACAAACGAAAAAATTAAAAATATAGATCAGTTACTATAATTAGAATGATGTCTTCCAACAAGTGAATAGTACATAATATTCACAAACGAAAAAATTAAAAATATAGATCAAATATACTATATGATACGAATTAATATAATATTCACTAATACATAAACCATGAAATCTGAATCGAATATATATACGCATGAACTGCCACCAATAAATAGTATGTTTACAGACTCATCAATCATAAAAAAAAATCTGGAATACATAGCATGCAAACAATCGAATTGGTAGAACCACATTACAAAATATTGATTGGTAAACTGAATTAACTGATATGATTGAGTCAACAAGCTACCTGCATGAAAAACCTTAACAAGGTGCAAAATTCCAAACAAGAAATAGGTGTTGAAGTAATATGATCGAAAAAACACAGCTTTTTTTCCTATAAGAGATCGCTTGCCATAGTACCACCAATGAGGAAAATGAGAGGTGTAAGGAATTACTTCATTTACGTCCGATGCCATGAATGATATGAGCGAGAAGTTAAAAATCTGTTCTATATGGTTAATAATGCTAGTAACAGCTTTTCGATGAACGCAAACAATGTTCGTAACGTTAAACTCCACATTATAATCATATGTGGAGCTATTTTCAAGTTTTATATTAAACGAAAGTGATAAAACGCTTAGAATGCCTGGTAAAGGTACATAGTTTTCATAGGCCAACAAGCAGTAAAATACATTATAATAGACTGATTCCAAAAGCGACAAGACAATATGTTTCACGGTAGACACAACATATTTAGAATAACCCTCTTTTTTTCCTGATATATCGATCGGGCTAGCATGAATGATAAAAGCGAAATATGTATTTTTGATTGAGCCGGGAACTGTATAATACTTAGTACGGCTATTACTAATCGAAACTATTTGATGACATATATGTCCAGGAGGTGCGCGGATATGATGGTATGTTTTAGCAATAAGTGTCAAAATAAGGGATTCTACATATTCCGCATAATTTATGACCTTTTCCATCATCACCAGATAAATAAACTGACAATTCAAATTTACGTGCTCATGTACACCTATGACTAAAATATATAAATATAATTGGTCAGGCTCCGAGAATTTCAGTACAGCACTGTTGATAACATGTGCATGAGTTTTATGATCGTTCCGTTTTTCATTGAGATGAAGAAGTGCCTTACACTTTTCGAGACACCCTCTGTATTTGCCGGCGGAACAATGAAACGAGTCGCGATATTTAAACGAAAAATAGATATTTAAAGAAGCCTTTCTTGAACGTTTACAAATTGTACGATTTCGACCGGGCATTCGATCTATGTATGCGGTGAAATTACCCAAAGGCGAACGAAAACGAGGGATGAGAGAGGTCGACTCATTTTGAATATTTTGACCTGCTATTAGGGACTCGTTCAAGGAGATTACCGAGGAGGTAGCGAAAGTATCTACTTGTTTTGCAGCTGTGCAATAAAATTGTTGATGAACATCGCTTTCTTCAAAACTCGAGAGATGTTTGAAATTGAAAGGTTTCGACAAATTCTCCTCTTTGAGATTGCGGTCTGTTTGCTGCACAACAAACAAATTCGGATTCCTTTCGAAAGGGTCGCACACTTCGAAGTTTGATTTATTGCCTTCCAAGTGAGGCCGACCAACAAGGCTGTCATTAGGCTCATTTCGGTTATTGAAATTATCTTCGCACCGAGTTTCTTCAGATAGCGTTTCATTTGATGCTTCAATAATTGCATCAGAGAATTTAGAATTCATGCTATTAATGCAAGGCATATTCTTGGTTTGCCAGATTAATTTCTGTGAGCATGAATTTGAATCAAATTGAGCACTGAGTGAAGTGCGTTGGTTCAACAGATTGATAGCTATCGTATATAATTCTATCCACTTTTCCTCAAATTTATTTTGATAAATTTCTATTTCGTCTAATTCGGTTTCATCTGAGATTAATTGTAATTCTAAATGAATTTCTTCGGAGGTAGTGCGCGCGGCATCTACTTCATTAAGATATTTTTCTAAGAGAGGATAGTGCTTAGTTGCATCGAACTGGTTCAGGAATTTTTCGAATTGTTTGAGTTTAGTCCTGGCATTTTCGCGTTTGATTTTCAATATTTTTATTTCGTTTGACGACATTTTTTCGATAAAGCAATTCAAATAATCAATTGATCAACATAAAGAATACAAGAATGAGGAATCCGAACAAAGGGAAATAACTTGGTGGGTCAATGACTTACAACTTACAAGCTGGACAATTCCTCACAATATGCAGAAACACAATTATTTCGCACTTAACACAATTCGCGAACTTTTCTATATCGTGGCACAAAAACTCATCAGCGAACTTTCACTCCAAGGGTTGGTTTGGGATCCGTTGAACCTGGGTTGACAAGGATCTTCGAAGGATGGACTGTATGATTGTATGTGAATAATATCCGTGGTTCGATGAGATCAATTGCTCCTTGGATATTATATTCGATGGGACCAAAGTTTCTGTGAATGATATCCGGTTCGCTATGACCAATGTTTTGACCTGAGCGATATCCGGGTCGATAGGACCAATGTTTTGACCTGAATTGGTTTATTCAGGTGTATTGGGGGGTTTCAATAGTAGAGACCCCGCTTGGTTGAATTAATCGCACTTGATTAATTCTGTCGTTGTCCAGATAAAGATACGACCGACGAATATTTTCTGATGTTTATCAGAGAAGTTGATGCTTTTAAAATAAGCAGATAATTGAAGAACTTATTGACCAGTTGTTCAATATCGTTGCACTGATGAGCCGAAACTGGTGTTGAGGTGTATTAAAAACGCACTTTTAACACGTAACAAAAATGTATTTGCTTGTATCTGTATTAGATAACAAGACCGAAATGGTATACAAGTTATACACTAGAATCTTCCTTCTATATCTTATTCGATAGCAAGGTCGAAGCGACTTTCAAATGAGAAGTTACGAATTTTTACAACACAAGAATTAACGTATAATCTTGTTTGTAAATTCGAAGGCGAATTGTTGTGTACTGTACAACGGTCAAATGAAGAGTGTTTAAAACTAACTAAAACCCAAATTAAGAAAATTCTCTTCTTCACATTTTAGAGGGAGAATATAAATTTTGATTGGATTTTTGAATTAAGCGACGCCCTTCTAAGATCCGAAAAAACACCTCGGATTGGCTGGTGCGAAAGAGAGAGCATAAAAGTGTGAAGGAAATTTCCCTAATGGTCTGGGACGATAAATTCTATAAAATGTCATATGTGATGTCTGGATTCTTTGAGTACCACCCATAAGCTACGATTCCTGGAATACTAAGAGCTTGAAATACATCTCCGTGTTTTCTGTCACGCTAAATCATACTTTATTGTTGGCTTGAGATAAAATGCTCTTAAAGCCGGTGTCAATTGATTTAAACCAAAAAATATTGAATTTCGGGCATATTGCTGGAAACCAAAGAATTCAGACTGCGACGTTGAAAAATCAAGAAAAGACAATATATCATAAAATGATGGGTCCGGGATACGGGACACAACATGGCCTGCAACTGCGATTGCAAAGCTAACACTAGATAGGTTACTTTTCGATATAATTAGGGGCGCATGATACATGCGTTTGAATCAATTAAAACAAATTTTTAAGACCATGTTTCTCTACCAACTATTATGGGATGTTTTACAGTCTCTCAGGTTTAAATTTTTTTCGAACTTTCGTTTATCTTCAGACCTCTGGCCTCTGAGCATCCTGTGTCCAAAATAATATGTTTCGGAGTATTTGTAGACTAGAACTTGGTTCTCTTACTATTGTCATCTAATTCTCCTCCCAGTGGTCTTTCCATAATTCATTTTTAATTGTTTTGGGACAATTTTTCTCTCTTGGTTTATCGTCCATTCTCTCGTAGCCTCTTTGTGTCAGCTCAGTTATGATTGTCGCCGTTTCCGTCATCTGTCTGATCTCTTCGTTTTTTGTATACAATCAGTCTGCTTTGATTCTCATTTATTATCGAAATTTCACTAGATCATCACAACAATATATCTCAAAATGTACCTTTAAAACCCTCCACAACATGAAAGTTTATCTGACAATTTTCTCGAATGTAAAAACTCAAAATTGAAATGAATATTTTCTGAAAGGAATATGTGCAAAGGGAAGATTTGAAGCCATTTCGTAGGAGATGAGAGAACTCTAATAAAGGGTTTTTCAACAAGAACTTTGTTTTTCAATGTGGTAACACCGGCACCACATGACAGTTTTGAGATTTAGTTTTTTGACGTATTCGCAGTATATGCTTTGGCAATTGTTACAATGAATTCAATTTCGCGCGAAAATCGCATTAAAATAATTCAAATTCACTATGAAAATGGTCGTTCTGTTAAAGTTACATTTCGTAAAATTCGTGATATTTTCGGACAACATAAACGTCCTTCTGAGACCGCTATCAAGAATTTGGTCGCGAAATTTGAGTCGATAGGCTCGGTACAAAATGTGCCAACACCAACACGTGTTCGACCGGGTCGTTCAACAGAAAACATCGCTGCCGTGAGCCACAGTGTTGAAGAAGATCAAAAGTTATCAATTTCACGACGTTCTCAACAATTGGGGTTATCCAAAAGCACAACATGGCGAATTTTGCGAAAGGATTTGGCTTTGAAGCCCTACAAGATTCAACTGGTGCAGGAATTGAAGCTGACCGACCATTCAAATCGCCGTAGATTCGCTCAGTTCATTCAGGAACAACCTGTTGATTTTTCTCAAAAAATCATTTTTTCAGACGAAGCACATTTTCATTTGTCAGGGTACGTCAAAATGCAAAATCGCCGCATTTGGGCTTCTGAAAATCCTAAAGCAATTATTGAGAAACCTTTGCATGCTCAACGTGTCACTGTGTGGTGTGCTATGTGGTCTGGAGGTGTGATTGGGCCGTTTTTTTTCGAAGATGAGGCTGGAAATGCGGTAACAGTCAATGGATCACGCTATCGCGAGATGTTAACAACTGAATTTTGGCCTATTATTGATGACATGGATGTCACTGAAATGTGGTTTCAACGAGACGGTGCCACATGTCACACAGCCAATGAAACGATCAATTTATTGCAAACCAAATTTCCCGATCGCATAATTACGCGAAATTCAGCTGTTAAGTGGCCGGCCAGATCGTGTGATTTAACACCACTGGATTATTTTTTGTGGGGCTATGTTAAAGACAGAGTTTATACGGAGCCAATCGAATAATCGATTGCAGCCTTAAAACTCAAAATCCGTGATGTCATTAACGAAATAGACCCTCCATCTTGCCAAAAAGTGATTAAAAATTTTGATGGAAGAATCAACGTCTGTCAGCGTGGTCGTGGTGGACATTTGTCGGATATCATTTTCCATTCATAATTGCCGAACTTTTCTCTTTGTAATACAATGAAAATTTTATTCATTTTCCACTAAATTCTTTGTTTTATTTTGTTTTAAAAAACAAAGTTCTTGTTGAAAAACCCTTTACTATACTCTAATTCTGAGACCACTAGTTAACAAATCTCAAGAATTATATTTACTCTAAGTATATTCTAAAATTTGGTGAAGAAAATAAAAGGATATATCAAATCGCTGATATTAAATTATTCACAGTCCTTCACGCCAGATCATAGAAAACGAGAGGGCAATCAGAATCGTCCAATTGTTTCTTTGAAACTTTGTTCAATCTTCGAGGTGCATCTCTTTTCTGGGAACCTTCTATCCTATCGGCAGAAACACTGGGTGTCCAAACATGCGCTCAAGATTACCCTAGATGGGTCACCTAGACCTAGACATGGTAGGGGATAGCCAGGTCACACTGAAAGACTGGAATCATCCATCCAGAGCTCTCTACTAACCTGTGAATGCTAATGCAACATACTAGAGTCAACAAGCTGACTCTCCTATGGGTGCCAAGACAATGTGGTATTGAAGGAAATGAGGAATCCGATTAACGATTAATTAAAAGGGCATCAGGAATGACACTACCTGGTCCAGGACACTCCTATACGCTTGAGAAAGATACCAACAATGTGAGCTAATAACACAATAGTCCTTTGAAGATATCCAGCAGGACTTCATAGAATGCACCATCAGGAAGCTCCAGCAGCTACTACAAGGTAAGCTTTGTATAAAGGTGGGACTGCTGGCAGGGCATTGTCGGTACAAATATTGTTTTTGCAGAATGGGCAAGACAGCAGAAGAACTTCACATATGGGCGAGCCAATCTTAAATCCACATGTCACGAGACCCAAGATTCCAAATTCGATGAGGATTTAATGATATTTATTCAACAGACAGAAATGTCCCATCAGGGGTGAAGTAAATTGTGTGAGTTAAATTGCTATGTAGACATCAAGTTACAATAAGATATTCCTCTTGATTACGCTTACAAATGATGGGAAGTCTATAGTCGAAGTCATATTGAGAGACGATCAAGAACCTTAAAATTGTGTAATCAGGATTGCTCTCGAAGTGAAATTGTAGTTGTAGTAATAAAGGGTCCGACCGAGTATCCGAACGTTTTTGAAACAGCTCGTATTCTTCCTCTATTGAGTCGACACATACGGGGAAGGGGCCGTTGGATTCGGTAGGTCTAAGCAGTTTTTTACCAGTTGAAATCATGGTCTTGTGGACCGCGTTTTTGTTAACGTCCGAAATAACGAAATAACGCGTGAGTTCCGTCACCATTTCAATATCCACCGAAATCGGGCTGTGCCCTCTAACATCATTCTTCGTTGAGTTGGAACACTTCGTACATGAGGTGAATTTATGAGAAAAAGACGACCAGAAGCTCAAGGAACATATGCTTGCCAGCATATGCTGCTGAACTCCGCCTCGGTGATCCTTCGGTAAGGCTTATTTTGTGTTCAGAACTGCGGTTTCGCCCCCACAAACAGTTACAGTCAGGGGATTATGCACAACGAATGTACTTCGCCTGTGAGATGGAACCTCACTTTGTTCATGAGCGATGAGGCTCACTTTCACCGCAATGAACACGTTAATCAGGAAACAAACCATTATTGGGCTGATGAAAATCCCAAACAATTACACAAAATACTGCTGCATAGCCCTAAATCCCCGAACATGAGTCCTCGGACCTTACTTCTTTGAAAACGTCATTGGCAATGCTGATGCCGTGAACTCTGAGGGCTATATCAAAACGATGATAACCAATTCCTTTGCACCTAAATTAAGAAGACGTCGTCTTCCAATCTGACGTGTGTGGTTCCAACAGGATGGGGTGACCGCGACCGCACACACAGCCAGAGCAACAATGAAGGTCTCTCCTCTCTTCCATGGCTGCCTTATTTCCAGGTTTGGCGACGTTCATTGGCCTCCTCGGTCCCCAGATAACGCCATCTGCGATTTTTTCTGTGAGGACATCTCAAAACACGAGTTTACCAACCAAAGCTCGTAATATTGGAGGATTCGAAGGGAGCAATTCGCGTGTAAGTCGCTGCACTTGAGAGAGCAAGTTGGAAACAGTTTTCGGAAACTTCCAAGAAAGACTGCAGGAGTGAATTGCGAAACAAAAGACGCCACCTGACTGATTTTCCACACATACAATGCTTCGAAATTCTGAATCCAAATTGTCAAATAAACATTTTTTTCGAGTAACAATTACCCAGGTTAGGGTTTTTCCAGAAACGTCTAGTCCTCTGCCGAACTCTGTATGTCCCTAATAGAACACCATTAATTGAATGTGAAATCGGAGTAACAAAAATATTTTTCGGGGAATCGTGAGGAAGTAATCAGAAGTTAATGAAAACCGAATAAATCAATGAATATGCATGCATTACGCATGCGAAAATTGCGGATAATTCATTTTAAGTGGGTTTAAATATTGAGGATATTTTCCGGAATTACTCATTTCTATTTGTTCCCAATGGCATCAGGTACACTTATCGGTGAGTAAAATATGATGAACCCTAAAATTTCCTTCAATTCCAGTGAAAAAACAAGAGGCTCGAATCATCGTTATCGACGATGATTGCGATTGCGATAAACATGGCAGACGCCATAGACATCCCCATAGAGATCATCACCACCATCATGACAGACACCATGATGATCACCATCCTGACCATAATGACCACTGCAGGAAGCCAGCTTGCATGAAAAATATCACTATTCTCAGTGTAGAAGAGAATAGAACTAAGGTAAGAGGAGGATATCAAGTTGACATATATCTTCAAATAGATTAGATTGGATAGTTAGATTCTGTATCCAAATATAGTTCTGAAAAAAAAACAAATGAAATGGAAGTGTATCATATTACTTCTGACAAAGTTGATCTTATTCTCTTTCAATTGTAAATTTAAAACAGGTTCAACTGAATCAATCGAAGAAAATTGTTGTGCTCAAAACTGGATTCACTATTGGACTCGAATCTAAAAATGAAAAAATCACTTCCAATTATGATTTGGAGATACGAGGGTAGTTTTACATGATATCTACCTATTTATGAAAACAAGAATGTAGAATGAATATCTTCCAGATTCCACCCGCTCACAATCAGAAAAATTGTTTACTGTGAAAAAACTATAGCACTTGCTAAACAATTTTCTACTAATTTTTAGTTTCTTAGTATTATGTACCCTTTATATTTTCAACATTTTCTCAATAGAGAGTTGGTATTATCATAGTATAAAGAGGAATTTATGCTATGGTATTATTGAACCTATAAAATCATAGTTCATTTTTTGATTTTAATTTTCATTTATTTTTTCAGACAAAGAGAGTGAAAAGGGTACAATATGGTACTCCATGGTGCTGTCAACAATTCTGAGATAATGTTGAGCCTTGTAATATAAATAATAGGAATGATTTTTTGCTGTTTAATTAAATATTTCGAATTATACTGTCAAATCTTCATTTGATATCTTCATGAATCTTGGAAGAATGACGGGTTTCACTCAACCAGTTCTATTAAATCATTCATTCGATGTTGAAAAAGATATTGCATTATAACATGTAATAACTGGTTGATCGGGTCATACCTAAGTAATACAATTTTCAATATTTTTATTAAAAAATGTTGAAGTTTAGTAGTCTTACTATCGGTTTATGAAGATAATTATAGATTTTCAACGATCCCAAAATGTACAATTCATGCTTTTCGGTACCAGATGTAGAATTTCGAGGTAAGTCAGGCCTGGGAACGTATGTTTCGAAGAAATTGTTCGAGAAATCGGAGTTATCCTTTCAGTATTTGAATTAGACCTGGTGCTATTTGCATCTTTTCGCAAAGATTCTACTTATTTGACCTATATGGACGCCATTGCATTCTTGACAACTCAATTTAGAATCGGATAACGCGGGAGTTTATAAATCGAGAATCCAATAGCGTCCGTAGCGTCGAACAGGTAGAACCTTTGCGAAACTGCTCAAAGAGAAAATTTCAGATTGATTGGATATGTAATTCCGGAAATATGGCGAAAATAATATATCAAATGGAGAAGTGTGGCTGGATCTTATTAATTCATAAATTGGAACGTCATAAGGAATCTGTAAACCTGCTAGAACCTGCATTTATGATAGGCCCACCATGAACACACACTACTCCTTAAAGAAATCCATATAGACTCATTATTTGTAGCGTATCTAATTTGCGCCTTCATCATGAAAACATTATCCACAGGCATACAATGATTTGAGTCAAAAATTTGAGAAAACGGCAATAGAAAAATTATAATAAAATAATACTCTACACTTTTTGATTTAGAATTATCGAAAGCATGTATTCTTTATTATATGCCGAAACCTAAAACTTGATTAAACACGAAAAAGTTAGGCAACTACTGACAAGCTTGTCAAATTTTTCTGCATAATTTTCTGCATCTAGGTTTGAGGGTAGGTCTTCTTGAGTGGATTCGTACGTTTTTGACCAACAGAACTTTTCGAGTGAGAATTGGCGATGTTTACTCTTCTTCCGAGTGGCATGTTCACAGTGGTGTCCCTCAGGGATCGGTTCTCGGTCCTATTCTATTCCATCTGTATACCTCTGACCTCCCTGGTTGTTTTTTGTCGAAGTGCTCCATGTACGCGGATGACACCAAAATCTATAATATTCCCCTTCTCAACGCCACAATTCTCCAACAGGATCTCGATAGACTGGCTGTTTGGTGTCGGGAATGGTTACTTCCACTGAACCTGGATAAATATCACGTATTACACATATACATAAATAATCACAAACTTCCATACACAATTGACAATCATTGCATTTCTTCTGTCACCAGTCAATGTGATTTGGGCTTGACCATATCGAGCGATTTGACTTGGTCAACCCATGTTGCTTCTATTACAGCTAAGGCCCGTCAACTTACCTACCTGATTCAGAAGTCTTTCCGAGGCTCTGACAAATCTGTTTGTAAACTTCTTTATGAGTCTTTCATACGCCCTATCATGGATTATGCTGGCCCAGTGTGGTGGACTGCCCTTGCTAGTGAGATCAATTCTCTGGAATCTGTCCAGAGGTGGAATATCAGAATACCATATGGACTCGACCGACCTGATTATGAGACCCGTCTCCGACTAAATAACATGACTTCGTTTGCTGATAGACGCGCTAGAGGCGACTTGATATTCTCATACAAATGTATGCACGGACTTTTTGGTTCTGAAGTAGAGGCTATTTTCCCTAAAAACGTCAATCATCTCCGAGGTCACAATTTCAAATTGAAGAAGGAGAATTTCAGTACTGTTCCCAGACAGATGTTCCTTTCGAACAGAATCTTTTCACCATGGAACAGTCTTCCCAGTTCGGTAGTCAATAGCTCCACCACCAATGGCTTTAAGAATGGGTTGGATAGACTAGGATGAGAAGTCTTTGATTTTGGATATGCTTTCGCTATGACTAGTGTTGATTTGTGTTACCTGTTTCTTAGAATAATTTTCCTTTTTTTTTGTATTCGCTCATCTGTTTGTCTTGTCTTGTCTTTGTCACTATAGGGAAGTGTACATTGAATTTTTGTTTTTTTTTCTAAGTGAGCTTATTTGAGTTTATATGTGTTCACCTTAACTCTTATTGTATTTTTAATAATAATTATAATAATAAAATTATATTGCCACCAGTTCCTACTTTTCTCTGTGATGAATGCAATTTGGCAAAAAATTACTTTCACAAATATTCCTTATCTTCAAAAAGCAAGTAACATTTTATAATGACTTCATAAACCGTCTCTTCAAAACAAAAAATTCAAACGATTAAAATTTCAATTTTGTCCTTCGAGCTAGACGTGGTACGTTCGAGGACAATGAAGTATATAGTAAGATATCAGTATCGGAAGATGTTATGTGAAGGCACTAGAGAAAAAACTGTATTATTTGATGATTGAATAATATTAAAAACTTGATTTAATAGAAGTGCATTTTATTCCTTGCAGATTTCCACGAAACCTAAATATGTATATTATAAATGGGCTGTTGTTTTGATCTGTCATATTGTCTGATCTTTTTGATATTTCTCCGCTACCTAAATTGATTTTAAGTAGATAAGTAGAAGTGAAAAATAAAATTTTCCCTAGTAATACCACTAGAGGTCAAATTATTTCCGGAAATTTTCAAAAAATATTCATGTGTGAGAAAAAATTTCCGGATTTAATTTGACCTTGTGTGGTATTCGGTAAGAAAATTCCACACCAAATGTGTTTATTTCCAACAATATCAATTTTCGTCTTCATCAAGTACTTGCAAAACATAGAAGGTTTTGTCGACTTGATTATTTAGTTACCATGGCAACTCAGTGAAACTCTAAGCTAGAAATAATTTCTGTTTTGAATTTGTCAAAAACAGCATGACGTAGAAAAATGCCTCGCTTCGGTCGAGAAAGTAAAGAAACTATTTGCCAGACTATTAAGCCATTGACACCCGCGAATAATAAGAAATCAAAGGTAAATGTATGGAATAGTTTATAAACTTTTGCGCAGAAAAAGCGTTTGATTTCGACAGAGCGGATATACCTGTGGAAGAACTGGCGCTCATTCTTGAGGACTATGCCTTCAACATGCGAAAAAAGAACTCCGAGGACTACAAGGAGAGTGTTATCAAAGTTCTATGGAACTCTATACAGCTAATCAGTTGCAGGAATATTTTTTCCAAAGGTATAATCGCAAATTTAATCTATTCTCTGTCTCTGACATAGAATTTGTCAACGCAAGAGCTGCAAAAAATGCTAAGCGTCGGAAGCTACAAATAGATACAACCAAGAGAAGGACAAAATCATCCGCACTATCTGCAGCAGAATTGAGAAAATATTCTGTCATTATAAACTTCGAATTTCCAGTATAATTCGCTGATGGGTACCCAGATGGAAAAAAAAATTCATCCTTTGCGATGGTGATCTGTCAAAAATACAAGTTCTGATTGGTTAATTCTAGTTAATTCAAGAAGCAGAAGAAATATCTTATATTTAGGAGATCACAAGATGAATGTGAAGAGATATAACTTTAGCAGTGAATTCAAAATTTGAATTAGAAACAAAATATTAGGAATAAAGAACGAGGAATAATTTACTGTGTAGATTAGCTTCAAAGTACTATTCGAAAAATATTTTCCTACAAAGGGCAGATTTCAATAGACATAATAAGTTTTTTCTCACGACGAAGAAGTTACGAAAAAGTCCAAACATTTTTCCTTCGTCCTTTTATTGGATGTAAAAATACTCCAAGATGATGTAGACAATCTAGCTCAGTTTTACAAAGACTAGTTATTTTTGGCAATAACATCATCCATCAACAGTAAAGGCAGATAACACCCAGCTTTTGATTCATTGACATTTATCATATTTCACAGATACAGCGTACGAAATGTACAACAGTATAAAGGAAGTACATGTCCTGGCTATTAATAATGTCATTCTATCAGGAGTCAAAATCTCACACTCCAATAATTGTTTAACGAACAATGCCATATTATTGTTTTGTGATTAATTGTTCTTGTATGTGGACTAGTAGGAAAGCTATAACATCTCGTCGAATGATGGCTGGAGGGTATAACAATTCCCGGATATTAATTGGGAACCAGGACATGTCCGCTGATATTGACTTGATAGGGGACGTTATTTATTGCTCCAATCCATTTAGAAGTGAATCCGAAATTGCAGATTCTCCTAGTGAAAAATTGGGCCGCTCTGGAATACACATATATCTATTGAGTACGTATGACGTTCATTTATTTCCCCATTAAATGAGCTATTTCCTGAGATAAACAAACTACGATAGCAACTTCTGGATGCGGAAAGTTTGAGTTTCGGAACGGCATCGAATATCGTTGATGTGCATTTAGTCTATACTCGAGAGAGGAAAAAGTTGGATCGAATAAATTTCCTACCGCTTGTGATATATTTCCATCGGTTGGTAAACTAAAATTTTTCGTATTTGAAATCAAGCAATTTTATCGAAATCAAGTAGGTAAATAAACCAGTTTTTTCATGACATTCTGTGAAAACTTTTTTATGTTTCAACTACAGTGTAATTTTTTTGATTCGAAAAATTCATTTATTATTCGCCTTATTTTGACTAGAAATCTGAGTAGCACACTAATTAACGAACACAGTTATTGACATTTCTAATCCCTTTTTATTGACAAATCGAATCTGTCAATCAACAGAAAAATCTGACAGTCAAATTAAATTTGACATTCTTAGTAATTGAAGTGACACTAATATTCCGTCTCAATACACATCTCTCAACAATGACATCCATCCGTCAAACAACAGATAAATCCATTACAAATAGCAGCTGCTCAAAGTTCGGCTGATTTTGCTCATTTTACTGAATCATTACGAATTCGTGAGACTTTTATCATCTGAACTCATCATCTTCATTCATTCGTTGGACAGCAAGAAAGGCATTGAACGAAAAATAAACTTTTTATTTCATATCATACATCAAACTGCAAGAAGTGAAATATGAGACGGATGTCTCGAAGAATATTCCTTTGTAGGACAAAGAAAAAGTTTCCATAGAAAAGCATTGTATCATGCTTAGTTGAAATTCAAGACTGATGTAACATTTTTTACATTGAAAGTTTCCGAGCGAACGTCCTGCATTTCAACGCTCATCTCTCGGAAAGTTTTTACTATAATCTTGACGTTATCTGCCTACAACAAACTTATATATTTTTCCACGTCCGTAAAACCCTATTTCCCAACTGACCAAGAAGCAGTGGCGCACGGAAATCTTCGGAAAGATTCGTTTTCCCTACTTGCGAGCTTGACTGATTTTCTGTGAACATCACAGGGACCATTTTAAAGTTTTTTTCTGGGTTTTGAATCCCAACATTAGGGGCAAAACTATTGAAAATGGTTTTATTATGGAAAACGCTTTCGCGGATTGCAGAAAAGGCCTCTTGCATATAACGCGAATTATCATATTATTATGTTTTTCTCATTCTATATCGAAACAAAATCATAATGTTCGCTATCACACACTTCAATAATTCGCGAATTTTGAATAATTCGTTATTAAAAATGGCCAAATCGGGACTCAAGGTCGAAGCGGGGGAAACGCGTCAGATCGCCTTCTACGTCACTCGTTAATGTACGGTTCACCGATCGGTACCTCCCGACGACGCCTTTTGGCTTGCTAGAAAGAAAAGTACACGAGAAGAGGGAGAGAGTGGATATATTCCCATACTTCACGGAAATCGCCAATTCTCTTCCGTTTAAAAAACCGACATGCGGAGCCAAATTTACAAGAGCATCTTCTCGTTAAAAATTTAAATTTTTGATGGCGGTCAAAGTTTTTCAGTGGTCTTAATGATAGAATAATTGATTCCAATGATAAAAAGAATTCATGCAAGAGTCCTATTGAACTATTTGTCAGGGTCAGTGTCCCGGAAAAATGGAGACCTGCGCTTCAGGTCGATTTGTTACCTATTTCCGGAATTAATGCCTCCTAAGTCGACGCGTCCATTCGACATTGGTTACTTGTTACTTGACAGCCGAGCACTACTTCGCCAGTGCTTGGTAGCATGCTTGCTCAAGTCTACGAACGACCTACCTTGAGTTGAGGCGTGCTCAAGGAAGCCATAATCCCGAAATAGCGAATATTATTGGTTTTCTGTGACTTTTCCCAACCCAGCGTTGATGTTTGTATTAAAGTCTTGGTTTTGTACGATACCGTATATGCGATAATTTCAGAGAACCTACCATTTGAAAATTGAGATTTATAAATTGAGTGTTGTGGCTTGACTATTATTTCGATTATAATAAAAGATGATACAATCCAAAAAATCTAGAAAAGCACCTGACAGGAACTTTTACGCGCTTGTTCAAAATCTTACCATAAGATCAACACAAAATTTTGCATATAGTTGCGTGTTGGTAATCTCCACCTGATAACGAAGTTTCGATCTGTTCGCATTCGTACTCCTTGAGATATTGCGGAACACACGTTAAAATTCCAAAAAATATCGAAATTAGGCACATTATTTTTCCTTATATCTCCGTAAGCAAATATCGGATCGAATTGAAAATTGAAACACTGTTATTGACTACTAATCCTAAGGTTCGTGCCAAATTTCTAGTTGAAAAAAATTTCATCAGAAATTTTGAAAATTTTCCAATGAATTTTTCTTTAATTTTTCAACCACTGGATCAACACAAGATTTCGTTTGAAGTAGCGCGTTAGTATTCCAGAACTGTCCACGAAGTTTCAATTTGATCGAGTCAATACTTCATGAGATATCGGGGAATTAACCTCAAAATTTCAAATGGGCCCAACTCCGAATCTATCCAACCGATTCCACCCAACTCAACAGAGATATTTGGACTTAGAACCTAATCTGGCAATTGCAAGTCGCTGTCTTTTCCTTCGAAAGTTTGAGCACACGAACGGACGGACATAATTGAATTTGACCACAGATTCTTCTTCGGGGAGTTCAACCCAACCGTTCAAGACCATTTTCGGCTAAAAATTCGAAAATTATAGACATGATAACGCACTGTTCCATAGAACGAGCGCGTAAACAAGGAGCTCGAAAACTGGTCCAAAATGTTTTGCAGAAAATATTGTCTGAATTTCAATCAATACTTCACATCCGCGAACAATGCATTTGTGATTCCTCAGCCAAATCTTCCTCAGAGTCAACGTGTACTATCTATGAAATACTTACCTCACATATATTTTTCAGGATTATTTTTAAGTTTTCGCTCCTTTCGCCGAAAGAATTATTGAAACTCATATGAAATTATAAGTTGAAAAAATCTCGAAAAAAACGAAAATTTGCAGAATTATTTACTTCGAATTATTTTTCTTATATTATAGCCATCCACAAAAAATAATTCTGCAAATTCTGGTGTTATTGTCAGACCTATAACGCAAAATATCAACGGAGTGAATTATCACATTTCGGAGTCTATATATGACTGTATCAACAGAAAATAAAGCGAAAACTTGCACAGTTATTTTTTCTTTTAAAAGTTCTCGAAAGACTCGAAAGACAAAGTATTGTAAGAAAAAAATCCTATAAAGGTTCGCGTTTCTTGTTCGACCTATAATGTGTTATTAGTTTGATTTTTAATGTGGACTGTATTAACGTTTCAGAGACTATGTCTAGCTCCATCATCAGATAATAAAACGAAAATTTGCAGAATTATTGTCTTGAGGAAGTACTCGAAATACGCAAGTACTACAAGACAATATTCGTTAAATTTTCGCTTAATCGTCTGATGAAGGAATCAGGCAATGAAAGTGAAACGTAACAGTTTATTTCATTTTCAAGAAACTGCCCTTGACACACAGTTTGAATCCCGCTGTGCGTCATTTCTATGAATAATAATTTCATACAAATTTTAATAGTTCTTTTTCAGCTATTATATTGTTATTATCATAGTGGAAGCGAAAACCTATAAAAACTCCCGAAACTAGGGACATTAAAGCCTGTAACAACCATTATACACAGATAGCCAGCATGAATAAAACAGTTAATTTCCTTGAATAGACTCTTTTTGATACGCCTCTGCAGGCCTTTTCAAATAGAGCAGCGCTGGTGCTGGACCTATCTTGCAAGAAAAAAGTACGGGTCAGATAAATTCGTGCTGTCCACTTCGCAATTAAGGTCGAGAATTGTGGTGAATGGTTCCGGGTTGAACGAAAAACTTGGCAATTACCCATTTCGAGATGCGATGTGAGGTTCTATTGGATTCTGTAAAAAGGGCAATTAAAGACGAATTTAGATTATCGACAAAAAAACAATTTTCGTGGTGTCACTGGAAATGATTACCTTCCCTTAACTACGCAAGATAAAAGAATTGGGTATCGATTTCGATATAACGTTATAGTAGGAGATCTGAACCAGAGTCGACGTCTTCACCGAGCTGATAATAGAATGAAACTTTTTTATAATAAACTCAGTATATTAGAAAATATATTAAAAATGGCCTCAAGAATCCTGGACTGACTATTTTTATTTATTTTTTTTTAATCTATAATTTACCTGGACAAACTATTGGTTTTCCAGGTATAAACAGGTACTTCGATGCAAGTTACTTTAACTCGATAGGATAATAGAAAAACTTTCATATCTGCATAAGCGTTGTTTTATTGTGAACACGTTGATATAGGGTTGTCTGCAAAAAATTCAGTCCGATACAGCTAGCGACATCTATTGTCACTACCTCGAACTATGAACTTGTCCATAATTTTCGAAATTTATGCTGGCATTAAAGTACTAGAAAAACAATGTTCGAAATTTTGGCCGAAACGATACAGCTAGCGACATCTATTGTCACTACCTTGAACTATAAAATGTTTTATTGTCGAATTTCATGCTGAAAATTGCATCAAACGAGTTGCAAAAACATTTTTCGTAATTTTGCCAAAATGAAAAAGCTAGCGACATCTATTGCCACTACATCGAACTATGAACATGTCCATAATTTTTGAAATTTATGCTGGAAATGGCATTAAAGGACTGAAAAAACAATGTTCGAAATTTTGGCCAAAACGATACATCCAGCGACATCTATTGTCACTACCTTGAACTATAAAATGTCTTATTTTCGAATTTCATGCTGAAAATGGCATCAAACGACTGCAAAAACAATTTCCGAAATTTTTGCCAATACGATACAGCTAGCGACATCTATTGTCACTACATCGAACTATGAACATGTCCATAATTTTTGAAATTAGACATTTGATAGTTCGACGAAGTGACAATAGATGTCACTAGCTGTATCGTTTCGGCAAAAATTTCGAACTTTGTTTTTCCAGTCATTTGATGCCATTTTCAGCATAAATTTCAGAAATTATGGACATTTTCATAGTTCGAAGTAGTGACATTAGATGTCGCTAGCGGCTTAGTTTTGGCCATAATTTCGAAACTTGTTTTTTCAGTCATTTAAATCCATTTTCAGCATAAATTTAAAAAATTAGGGACATTTTTACAGTTCGATGTAGATGTCGCTAGCTGGCCGAAATTCATGAATACATGAATAATTGAATAGATCTTTCAACTCTTTTGTTATCTTAAATTTGTGAGAAATTAGTTGAGTGTTCTGTCAAATACATAATGAGACAGTTATATTTCCATTTTTAAATAATTAGCTGAATGTCCTTCCGAACGCTTGTTGAGATAAGTACTGTTACTTTTATTCTTCATACTGCCTTTTAGTTTTTTTTTGAGAACATTTTTTCAACCAGGGATAATATCAGAATTTTGGTCCAATCGATTTTATTTTTATTAATATATTTGCTATGGCTCCCTTAATTTTGATGGAATTTTCATTTTTTCATTACTTGTTTCCGATTCTTCATTAATAAGTCATTATTCAAGCATTTTTATTTTTTTGGCATACCTTCGGTTTTCCGAGAAAAAAATTTCAAAACAGAACTTTATCGAAATTTCGCTTCAAATCAGTGATAATATTCCGCACTAGGTGGTAAAGCTATATATTCCAAAAATGCAAAACGGTTCTAAAATAGTCTTTCCGAATTCGAAGTTTACATTTAAAAGCTCGTATTTGGAATGAAATCATTCAATGCAAAAACACTTCATATGCGTAAATGAGTAAATTATCGAACTAAATCACTTAACGTAAGCTGTTTCATAAGACACCCTTTTATAGAAAAGCGGAAATGTGCGAAAAAATTAAATTCAGTAATTTTCTGACTTGAAAGATTCAACACAGAATCTGAGTAATTGTATTTGAATTTCGAATTCGAAAGCAATATAATAGTATAAATATGCAAAAAATACTAAAAACGCCTGAATACTGACAAATTACGGTAGAATCTGAAATGGATAGAGAGGTTTTGGAAACGCAATACACAGGGTATTGTTTCCCTGCACTACTAATCGCAAATAATCACAAGTACATCGCTTTGTTTTGGGAAAAATGTTGAAATTATTGAATGTACTCATTCATTTTGTACTACTCAAATCAAAATTGCATGAGCCATACCAAAGTTATCAATAAAACTAGAATCAGTTTGAGTGGAATTTCGAAGTTGTTTTTCTTTCCAGAATTTCTTTCGGAAAACTGGTGGTGTGCCAAACAAACTAGATATACTCTTGTAATGACTTATAATGGTAGAATCTGAAACGAATAGCGAAATTTCGGAAACGTAATGTAATCCGAAATCGGCGTAACGGCCGACTGCGTGAACACAATAACTTCCGAAAGAAACAACTTAGAAACTCGATATTTGTAGAGAAGGTTTGGACCTTAATTGCGTAGGCCGAATTCGAGAATGGGTAAAATCCACCCAATAATTCCGCAGATATACCCATTCAAAATTTTATTTTCCGAAAGTTTCCACAAATACAGATCAGATCGGATTGAAATCCAGTACTTCATCGGAAAATAACAGTTCGAACGTTCATACAGAATATAATGAGGATGATATGATAAGAAAATCACAGACATTTTTTTTTCAAATTGTTCTAATGACACGATCATCATGAATTTGCATAAAGTTGTCTTTCAGCATCTTCAAACTAGCTACGAAGATTTATCAGGATTGAATCAGTATTTTTCGAGTTATTCCGAAAAAACCAACGATATCGAGAAAAAAACCTCGAAATTTTACATATTTTTTCCCGATAACTCCAAAACTTATAGTAGTATCGAACTGAAAATTGGTACACTGCTGTGAAATACAAAGCTCAAAGTCCAAGTCATTTTTTTGGATATGATAAACGGTTTTCGAAAAAATTTTGAAAAAACATTTTTTTTATTTACTGACAGTATGATCCTGACAAAATTTGGCTCAAAGTTGCGCGTTGTCGTACTCCACCTAATTGTCAAGTTTGAATTAAATCGCTCAAGTAGTTTCTGAAATAACGAACTTAACCGCGGCATTCCAATGCGCGACCTACCCTGAAAGTTTCAAGTTGCTAGCTCACTCCGTTCGACAGTTATCGTGTCCACGGCCGGCCTAACGGCCGGACCGAATCGATTTTGACACCGTATTCGTCATCAGTGAGTCCAATCTAGTCGTTTGAGACCATTTTCGGCTCAATAATCGAAAATGACAGACATTTGGACAAAACGATAGCACGCTGTTCCCCTAGAACATGCGCGCAAAAATGAAGATGGGATCGCATTGGTATTGATAATTAACTGGAATTAAAAGAGTTTGAATGCTCATGAAGAATTTCGTGAGGACTATATGATTAGTAGATCGCAAAATATAAATTATTTGAACATTTTTCTTCAAATTGTTACCTATGAAACGATCATCACGAAATGTCGCTCATATTTGCACATCAGCAGTTTCCAACGAGTTACTCAGTTTAATTATGATCGGATCAAAACCATAGAATTTGACAGAGTTTTTCCTCATATCTCCGAGGATAATTATCGGATCAAATTGAAATTGAACACTGACTTCAGGGTCTGTGAGATTTTCTATTGGAAACTTCCCTAATTAATTGTAATTGAGAATATCATTTCTGAGGTTTTTCAGCAGATACCTAATTAATATATTTTGCCCTGCGATAATAATTTATCTGCGAGTACTGTCCCTTGATACATGCCATATTTTTCAATCTCAAAATAATTAATTATTGCTCTGATTCTGATTGATGTTTGAGGTGCTCCGTTCACTGAATTTTACCGATATTTCGATGTACTTTGATGATGAATTCCAGCGTTATTTCTTTTTAGAAATTCATCGGTTGAATTATGATTATGTATGATCAGACACGCCTAATAACAAGTACTCAAAATACATTACTTCCAAGTAATAAATGAAAGTAAGATGCAGTGCTCGCCATCTATGACGTTGTGACCGAACTAACATTCATGTCCGAACAGAGCCACGATATAATTTAAGGTTTTGACGAGAGATGGTGCGCACGACATCGGTTATACAGTGACCTAACATCGATGATTCAGAAATGGAGCGACATAATTCTGACAGGTTTCTGCTGTGGTCTCAAAGTTTAAGAGCACTGCGGAAAGATGGAAATGGAGACATCTGTGGAGTGATTTCAATATCATTGTATGATCCCCGAGATGGTAATGTGGAATGCATTACTTTTTCGACTAACGTTTATCCCTCGTGTTTCCAGTCGCATTCAACAGAAATGATAGAATTCTGTTGAAACTCCGCCATTAATTTTTTGAGAAGACCCCAATAAAAATGATGGATTCTATTCCAATCTTCATATTCTTCATGAATAGAGAATAAACTGCTGTCTTGAATTCTTCGAATGAAGAACACCTATTATCAATTGAAAGGATGAATTCAGCAAAGCGTGTCGCTCTTCAGAGTCGAATGAAGAAATGAATTCACCGGCTACTAAATCTCTCCAACAGAGGACGACACATATTCCGTAGAGTCATTGAGTATTTGAAAACTAAATGTTTTCGTTGAATTCAATTATTCCAGTGAATAATGTGTTTATTAATATAATGTTCCTACACTAAATATGAATACTCACTATGCATTTCACTGAATTGAAATTCAAATTGGAACAGAAATAATTTTCTCTTTATCTAGGTCATTATTACAATAACTCGTGAATAAATCACATTGTAACTTGAGTAAATTAATGTATTATGAAAAAATTATCATCCCTATACCTAGGTGAAATTCCCATAAAAACTTCAAATGGCAAGGGGTTTTTTTCTGAAATGCATCCATGAATTTTCTCGTAATAAATGATCTGAAAAATATTTAGACTCAAAATTAAATCCTATGATTTTCTAGAATATTTGTGCTTGTATTTTCTTCGTGCCGGTCATGTCAACTTTATTGTAGTTTCTTTGTCTCTGATTACAAGCATATATATAAATTACATTCAATTTGGGAATTCGATATCAGTGATTATTGACACTGACAATTATATTGGAAATAATTATGAAAACTGAAAATGAATAAAAAGAGTTAGCGACCGTGACAGGACTCGAACCTGCAATCTTCGGATCCGAAGTCCGACGCCTTATCCATTAGGCCACACGGTCTATATTTAAATGAAAGTTTTATACGTTCATATATATATACAGGCATATTCCAAAGAAGACCGTCAGATTTTAGGGCAAGTATAAACTAGTCGAGATCAGGGGCGCAGCCAGGGGGGGGCCCGAGGGGCCCGGGCCCTCCCTGAGATTTTCTTGCTTGTAAACTGCTCTACCTGTATCTCAGTAGGATTATTCGCACATCTTTAATTTTTTATTTAAAATAGCTGAATGGTATTTATGGATACATTCAATTTCCACAACCTAATTGAATCTGCTTTCCAGCAAAAACATAATGATTAACCTTTTGAAAATGAAACTAGGTACACATATATATTGGAAAGGCATTTTAGAAATGATCACCAGATTTCAGAAAAGAAAGTGTGAATAGGACATTTCTCATCGACCAGAAAGAGAAAGATAAAAATAACAGCAAATAAGAGGTATGGCAGATGATAATTTCATGGATATTTTCAAAAAAGCTCAAGATCTTCTTTCGGAATACAATATTGAAATTAAATTGCCTAGACTACCGCCAAGACAAACGCAAAGATTGGTTATTAAAACAGATTCTGCTTCAGAGTATTACAAAATAACGATTTTCATTCCGTTTTTGGATGGCATCATTACAAATCTCCAGAATCGGTTTTCAAAACATAAACAGATAATTACAAATTTTGAATGCCTATTTCCTGATGACGATCAAGACTTCGATAGCCAGTTGAAGTCTTTTTTGGAACTCCACAGCCTCTATAAAGATGTATTTATCGAGGAGTTCTGTAGCTACGTATCATTAAAAGCAGAACTTCAGCTGTGGTATAAAATTAATGCCAACAAATATTTTAGAGATGATCTTCTTCAAAGGTATGCTGAATGTGATGCTAATATATTTCCAAATATAAAAAGGCTTTCACAAATATTCTTAACTTTGCCTATCTCAACCGCATCAGCTAAGAGGTCATTTTCAAATTTGAAGTATTTGAAGAATTATCTTCGTAACACCATGGAGGAGGAAAGACTGAATAGTTTAGCCGTTCTTTATACCAATCAAGATGTAAATATAAATGTTGAAGAAATTTTGGACGAAATGGCGAAAAAAAAACGGAGAATTCCACTTTAAAATCTTTTCATAAAGGTTTTTATTTTAGTATGAGTATTTTATTATGTAAAAGTCATTTATATCAAATAGATGATTAAAATACCATATGTTTTTCTCTCCCTGAATATTTGTATCGGGCCCCCCCCAAACGAAAATTCTGGCTGCGCCACTGGTCGAGATATTTGGTTTATGGTTGGGACCTCTATTGAGACTATACAGGGTGATTTGTCTGATTCGACCGATTTTACTTTCATTAATAACTTTGGTGTTCGATTTTGATGAAATTTTCATCGTTGCACAATATAGGAATGGGCAAATTGAAAAACTCTGAAAATTTTTTCGAAACACGCTGTTGTTATTTTGTTAATTTCAGATTGATTGTACAGGTTGAAAAAGCACCCTGTACATTGCGATCCGAAAACTTCGCTAACCGTTTCACATTCTACCATTACGCGAGTCATTATTCAGGTATATTTAATTTTTTTGGCACAACTCTAGTTTTCCGAAAAACATTTTTCAACGAAGGAAAATTTCTAAATTTCAGTCCAACTGATTCTACTGACGGCCGACTGTAAACACAATAACTTCCGGAAGAAACAACCTAGAAACTCGATATTTGTAGAGAAGATTTGGACCTTAATCACGAAGGCCGAATTCGTGAATGGGTAAAATCCAGCCAATGGATCCGCAGATATACCCATTCAAAATTTTCGTTTCCAATATTTCCATAAATAAAGATTAGATCGAATTGGATCTTTCTGCAGGAAGATACACATAATTCGACAGTACCTATAAGTTTTCCAATATCGTCAGATGGAGATGTTTTTTACACATTTTTTATCTATTCAATTTTAGCTACCCTATAGGAGTGTATGCTGTTTCGGTAATTCATTGAAACTTATTATTTTTTTACTTCCAAATCTTTACACTCATTATCTAAAACCCATGATTTATGTGGATTTCTAACGTATGTTGAATACATTTTCCAGATGATATCAATTGTTTTATTATTACTTCAGCGACTTTGGATAATAGTCTTGTTCCCAATAAAGTTTGTTCAATGATAAATATTCTATAATCTGATCTATTCTTTTTGGATTATTATGATGAAGATATGCATATTTTCCCTCAAAACTGGGGACAAAAAGGAATAAGTGTTTGTGTATGACCCTATAAACTCGCAAACAAAAATATAAAAGTATAGATGAGACAACTTGCTGACATCAATGGAATAAAAAAAAACCCAAAAAACATTTCATTCAACTGAAAATTTAAAAATATTTCATAAAGCTGAAATATATATTGAAGAAAAATTAAAATCTGAGCTAATTCTACCAAATTTCGTTCAAAACAAAAAGTCTGCAAATATAATATTTATATTTATTTATATATTTATATTTATTTATATATAATATTTATAATTAGTGAACTACTATTGCCGTGTAAATTGTAAGAGATAGTTATGGGTACTCAGCTATTGGGGACCTTGGTATGAACAAACAACTGTTTGATGATCAAATTGTCTATATTTCGGTTCTAGATTGGAACCTTCTTCAGGACACTGAAAACATACAATTATATTTAGTTGACATCAAATGGAAAGGCAGAGAACCACTTACTGATTCATCTTAGTTGGAAGAAGAATTACATCGTACTATAAATTTTGTGTTACACATCAACAATGAATTAACGTATAGCATGTAAAAACAATCACAGGAAACAGATTGAGATAGTGAAGTCCTCAAAAAGAATGATCCTCGGAAATTCCTAACATAAACGGCGCAAAACAACAAAACCATTGACATTTAAAAAGTTAGGTTATTATTTGACCACTGTTCGTGTCAACCACAGAAAGCACACAGAATGGTCTCAACTTCACAATCAGTAACCAGCCGTCCTCTCATGGCACCAAACTGTAGAAAAGTCCCTTCCTGTCCACTCATCCCCGTCGATGCACCTCAGTGTCAGCTAACCGCATCCTCCTGTAAACCTATGCGCCTTGGAACCGAGGTCAATTTATCCAATTCAAGGAGATAGCTATATATTTTGCTCAGGTTGCACATGTCTGTTTTCTTATTGACACTGTTTTCACTGTTGTTAATATGACACATTTCCAGAAAAAGTCTCTTATCGTAGTTATTGGCAATGGTCAGGATCTTGGCATCATCAAAATCAAAGCTATGGTTAAGTCTGTCCGCATGTAAAGCAAGAGCACAGCGTTCGGGGTGTAAACGGATATCACTCTTATGAAGAGCTATTCGGTTTTTCAGAATTTGGGTTGTTTGGCCCACATAGGTGCCATTGCAATCTTTGCAGACAATAGAATAAACTATGTTACTTTTATACATAGAAGGGATGGTATCTTTGAGACTGGAGAACAGTAGCCTGTTCGGAAATACATTGTATTTAGCTATTTTAATGTCAGGTATAATTGACAAGATGTGTTGGAGCTTCTGCGTGAGCTTGGGCACGAAAGGTAAGGAGGCATATTTTATTCGAGGGCTCCCAAACGAAGCCATCTCTCTAGGGCTGTGTCTTACCGTTGGGATTTCTAATTGTGGTGGATGCGCTTCCCGTTCGATTGTTTCAGTCTCTATTCCTGGATGATGTGGAACTATAGTGGTAGATGCAGGTGAGCTGAAAATCAGTCTGTTGACGAGACTTCTTGGGTAACCGTTGTCAACCAAAATACTGGACAAACGTCTGTGGGCTGCGTGGGTGAACTGTGGATGGGTGATCTTTGTGATTCGATCCTTCAAGCCAATGATGGTGTTGACTTTTACTCTCCAATCATGGTTTGAGGCCTTGTGTATGTATCTTCCAGAACATACCAAGGTTCATACCAAGGTCCCCAATAGCTGAGTACCCATAACTATCTCTTATAATATTTATATATATAAATATTATATTTGCAGACTTTTTTTTTTTTTTCACATATGTGTATTGAGGTATTATTTCGTACAGTATTGTTTTTGCGCGACATAATTATATATTTTTCCATTATCTCCGAAAATTTCAATCTCATCTGAGTGGAATTTTGTTTGCGCGCATGTTCAAGGGAACAGCGTGCTATTGTTTTGTCCAAATGTCTGTAATTTTCGATGATTGAGCCGAAAATGGTCTCAAACGACTAGGTTTGACTCACTGATGACGAATCCGGTGTCACAATCGATTCTGTCCGGCCGGCCGACGACACGATAACTGTCGAACGGGGCAGCTAGCGACTTTAAACTTTTCAGCATAGTTCGCGCATCGGAATGCCGCGGTTAAGATCATTAATGGGCCAAATCGGCTGAATAGTTTCGGAGTTATAGCCATTTGAAATTTTGAGGTTATTTTCCTCATATTTCAGAAACTACTGAAGCGATTAGATTGAAACTTGGCAGTTAGTTGGAGCTTAACAACGCGCAACTTTTAGCAAGATTTCGTTGAAATCGTATAGTAACTCAATTTGAAAAAAAAATATTTTTCAAAATTTTGTTCGAAAATTTTTTTTTTCTGAAACTGTTGTTTATATTCGGGATATTGCCTCAGTTATACCTTGTACTCCATATTTCACAGCAGTGTATCAAATCTCAATCCGATACGGCTATTAGTTTCGGAGATATTGGGAAAAAATATGTAAAATTTCGTGGTTTTCTTCTCGATATCGATATTTTTTTCGGTATAACTCTAGAAATACTGATTCAATCGCGATGAAACTTCGCAGCTGGTTCGAAGATGTTGAGGGACAACATTGTGCAGAATTTCGTGATGATCATGTCACTAGAACAATTTGAAAAAAAAATTCAATTTTTTTTTTCAAATTATTAATATTCTGTGATCTCCTCATCAAAGTATCCTCATTAAAGTCTGTATGAACCTTCAAACTGTCATTTTGAGTACCTGATTTCAATTCGATCTAATCTGTATTTTTGGAAATATTGGGAAAATGAAGTTTTGAATGGGTATATCTGCGGAATCATTGTGTGGATTTTAACCATTCACGAATTCGGCCTTCGTAATTAAGGTTCAAACCTTCTCTACAAATATCGAGTTCCTAAGTTGTTTCTGTCGGAAGTTAATATAAATTTTTGGGGCTTATTAACGAAGTTCGAATTCGTGAATGGGTAAAATCCACCCAATGATTCCCCATTCAAAATTTTATTTCCTCAATATTTTCAAAAATACAGATTAGATCGAATTGAAATCCATTGCTTCACGGAAAAAAAAACTAGAAAAGCACTACCGTGAAGGCTGCAGCTTTTGCGCGCATGTTCGAATTAATTGCCAAAGCGGTCATCTCCATTGAACATGTGCGCAAAAGCTTCTGCCTTCACGGCAGTGCTTTTCTAGGTTTTTTTAGTAAATTAGTCAGAATTTTTTTTTCGATTTTTCGTTTCACGAAAAAAAAATTATCCCAAACTAAGCCTTTATCGATACTTACAGACATTTTCCCTTTGGTGACCGGTAATACCTAGTCTTAACCTACTACATATATTCTCTTGTGAAAGAACTGTTAATATGAATAAAGGTTAGAATTCCGAAAATAGCTATCTGCCTTTCTTTCCCTCTTGCTCATCCCGCTTTGCATTCTCTCACCGAATGCGCGATTATATTATTGTCCATTCGACTGTAAGAATTGAGGCGGATTTCACACCGAATACTCCCGCTAATTAGCAATTTAGAATATCACAGGTGCACTGTGAACAGTACTTGCTCGCATTCATTACAGATTCGTATTGTTGCATTTTCAAGTCGTTATAATTCAATTTTCGCATTGTTGTGATCGTTATGCTGGCGTTGGCGTTGGCTTCAGAATATGCTTCAGTTCAAGGGGATGTTTCTTTGGCTCTGGATACTAACTTCAGAATAATGAATTTGAAAACTCGATATTTGTAGAGCAGGTTCGAAGTTCAAATGCGCTAAAATATTTTATTTAATAAGAAATTATTGAAAATAATAATTACCAACGAAAATGAAAAAAGATCTTTGAGGTATATTCAAACATAAAACCACTAAAACTATGGTATAGCATGTGCAATTTTATGACGAGTACAATACAGTTGATTAAGAGTTAAGTTCTACAACAGTTCTACAACTAACTGGCAACACAGCCACATTCAAGGTTCATTAAACCATGTTAATATCTCGAGGTCAGGCACTTTTTCAGGGTCTGCATGCTTTAACGTTGCCAATAGCCGCGAGAAATATTAAAATTCGGAGAAATTTTGACGATAATAGGAGAAAATGGGGTGTGGTTCTGCAGGCTTCAGTGATTATTTTTTGAAAAGTTTTTTTTTAATTAATTCTTTTTTGAGAATGTGCAATGTGAGTTATTTTTCCATTTTTTTTTATTTAAAAAAGTGGCAACATTGCGCATTCTTACAATTTTCTTCAACCATTTGCACGAAATTTACATATTTCTTCCGATATCTCATGCATACGATAAATTTGGATAGATCTAAAATTTGATGCACCCTTGTTTAGCATAAGGTTGCTTTGTTGTAACTGCGTGAACTACACTAACTCCACTGATACTTCGGTATGTTCGTTGTAAACTTGCACTCCGTTCGTTGCGGAAATGTTGGGAGTTCGTGTAGTCACACATTACGTGTGCAGTGCATAGAGTGAGGTTGAGGTTATGCGTGAATATAATTTGTAATCATAGGCATCTGTTATTGTCTTTGGTTCCTGACTTGAAGTTTCGGCATGTGTGGTTATTTTTGGTGACGACTTTACGACAAATCAACATCACCTCGAAATGGTAGCGATAACAAAAGGAGCATAGAATTTTGTAATCTTCGATTTTCGTAAAATCATGCATCATATATTTGTGTTCTGTCAGAATCATAGAACAATTGAACTACACTAACTCCAACTCATTTTGTTTTCTATGACTACAGTCAACTACACTAGGCAGCAATGAAAATCGGAAGTCAGTGGAGTTGGTGTGAATGAATAAATAAGAATAATAAAAGTTTGAAGGTTTGTTCTGAATTTCAGAATATCTGTCAATTGCTATTCGGTTTTTAACTGAGCAAGTTCCTAAATGCTATCGTTTTGTCCAAATGTCTGAAATTTTCGAGTTTTCGAGTCGGCCCTCGGGCCGACCGTAAACACAATAACTTCCGGAAGTAACAACTTAGATACACGATATTTGTAGAAAAGGTTTGGACCTTGATTGCGAAGGCTGAATTCGTGAATGAGTAAAATCCACCCAATGATTCCGCAGATATACCCATTCAAAATTTTATTTTCCCAATATTCCCAAAAGTACAGGTCATATCGAATTGAAATCCAATACTTCATCGAAAAATGACAGTTCGAAGGTTCATACAGAAATAAATGAGGAGAATATGATAAGAAGATCACAGAATTTTGAATATTTGAAAAAAAACTTTGAATTTTTTAAAAATTGTTCTGACGATCATCACAAAATTTCGCACAACGTTGTCTTTTAGCATATTCAAACTATCTGCGGAGTTTTATCATGATTGAATCATTATTTCTTGAGTCATACCGAAAAAACAACGATGTCGAGAAGGAAACCACGAAATTTGACATATTTTTTCCCAATATCTCCAAAAAATTCTGATCGTATCGAACTGAAATTTGGTACACTACTGTGAAATATGAAGCTCAAAGTCTTAGTGGATGTTTTTTTTGAATATGATGAAAAAAATTATTTTTCTAAATTTAGTGACTCTTGACAAAATTTCGCTAAAAATTGCGCGTCGTTATACTCCACGTTTCTGTCAAGTTTCAATCCAAGCGCTCCAGTAGTATCTAGAATAAATAACTTAAAAATTTCAAATGACTATGACTCCAAAACTGTTCGACCGGTTTGGCCCATTAACTCACTTAACCCGGTATTTCAATGCGCGACCTACTCTGAAAGTTTCAAGTCGCTAGCTTAATCCGTTCGACAGTTATCGTGCCCGCGGCCGGCCGGACAGACAGAATCGATTTTGACACTGTATTCGTCATCAGGGAGTCCAATTTAGTCGTTTGAGATCAATTCCGGGAAAAAATTCGAGAATTACAGACATTTGGACAAAACAATAGCATGTTCCCTTACAACATGCGTGCAAAAATGACTAAATTATGCGATCTTCCTACTAATCATATCGTGAGGATCAACGTGAACACAATAACTCTCGAAAGAAACAACTAAGAAAGTCGATATTTATAGAGGAGCTTCAACACTTAAATACTAAGGTCGAATTCGTGAATGGGTACAATCCGGAAAATGATTCCGTAGATACACCCATTCAAAATTTTATTCACCCAGTATTTTCTAAAATATAGATTGGATAGAAGTCCAGTACTCACAAATTACAGTTTGAAGGTTCATTCAGCATTCTTTAGAATTTGGATAATCCAAAATGTACACCGAAAAAATGTGGTTCCGATTCAAAAGTCTGCTAGCACTTGAAACCATCCCATAAAAAATATTTTTTTAAAAATTGATTACAACAACAAACTACTACCCCGCCACTGGTGAGTAATGTGAAATTTGTAATCAGTGAACCGAAAAACTTTTATATTTTGAAGAAGAACTGATAAACTTCAGACGCAAACAATTTTTCCACCATTTGTGACAATAAGTACTCCATGCACAATATCGGTTTTCCATGTAGTTGACATCTTCGTGAATACATCCTACTGCAGAAGGGAACCCATCTTCAATCGGCATTATTCGATGTCGGTATATAGGAAGAGAAGCAGGGATTTTTATGTCAATATAAAACAATTATTGCAGCGTGAAGCATTTCCTTTTCAACGCAGTCCACGGATTCCGCACAATCACAAAACGATTATAATATTGAATGTCTGTCTAACCATTCTTGCCGGCGATCCTCCTGCCAGGATATAATATCTCGTTCAAGGACCTTTCATAATCGACTAATATGAAATTCAATATAATTGACAATGAGAGATGCTCAGAGAGAGCATGCATTCCTCCATTTCCTTTTACTAATGGATGATTGATTTTGTCGCGTTGTTAAGGTTTATTTGTCATATGGAAGATGAAATGAGAGAAGAGGGAGTTAATGAAACAACGGATGATCTTGAATTATTAAATAATTGGATTATCTGAAAACATCGGTTTTCGAGTTGTTTGGTATGAAGGATTCGATCACTAAATGAGAATCCTCAAAAAATGGAGACCTTGGCTTGTATTTATCTTGTGTTATTTTTGTGAAAAATAAAAGTTTTATGTGATGTTCCATACTTGCAGCCTGTAATGGAGAAAGTTTGCTTTTGAACGTAGTGGATACAGTATTGATGAGTATTACGTTAATGATGAAACTGTTCTTCAACGAACAGTACGCCAGTATTATTACGTGCTCATTCTGGGGAACAGCGAATTATCGTTTAGCCCAAAGGTCTGTAATTTCGTAATTTTGAGCAGGATGTGGTTTCTGACGTTTAGGCTCATGAGAGCTATCAGTTTGAAGCTTCGTAATGAGTTGAGGACAATCAATCATATCAGTAGACCATAAAAAAAAATTCAAAAGGAAATTTTTTTTCACAAAATTTAAAATAAAATTCAAAATTTCAAATTTTGTAGGAATTGGTTTTTGAAAACAATCGATCAGATTTCGACGAAATTAACCATTGTTCTTGATGTCAATATTTGAAACTAGGGCTTCAAGAATGTGAAATTTCATTAATATTTTCGACATTTTTAGGTTTTTCCCAAATACTTAGAAGAATCTGGGGTTATCAGATTCAAACTTCGGTTCAGATTATCGATGCATGACTGTATTAAAAGTTTCAGAAGGATCGTACAGGTAGAAAATTCAAAATAAAAACTCGGAAACAATCTTTCACATTCCATTAAAATTGGATACTTACCATGACTTCGATATTAAACTACAGAAGTTCAGATTTCAGTGCGATTGGATATTTAATTTCAGAGATATTCAGGACTAATATTTAAAATTTCTCCGTAATTTTTTCGGAATTTATGTTTTTTCCGAACCTATCCAGAATATAATGAGTAGATCATGATAAAACTTGGTTGCGAGTTGAAAAATACTCATTCGTAAATTTGTGCGGAAATTGCTGCGGAATCAATAGGTTAAATTGAACAGTTCTTGTAATTCGACTTCTCAACCAAGCTTCTTTACAATTATTGAGCTTCTAAATAGATTTTCTCGGAGGTAAGTGTGTTAACGACCGATGGTTAAGCCAGCCGAAAACAGAATAACTCCCACAGGAATCTACTTACAGACTTGATAATTGTAACGTTGGCAAATTTGACCGAATGATTCTGGATTCTGAAGATAATCAATGTGAAATATACTTCTTCCTATATAAATATGAGTTATTATTGGGGATGCAGTCAGTTTTGGGCATTAATAAGTACTCATCGAAATTCGTCGAGCTTTCGGCCAATTTATTGCCTTCTTCAGGACGACTATAACAAAATGTTGTTAACATTCGGAAATATGTATAATACTATAAAATGGACTTACTCACTGACATGAGATTATTGTAAATTAGAAATATAAGGAACATCAAAATAGATCTTTTGACATTGATATAATTATGACATTAATAGGAATCAGGTTGAAAAATTTCGAACTTTTCGTGATATATCTTGATTTCTATAGATTTCTAATGAATATGTATCCATTTGGCTCAGATCTGTTCGTTTATTTATAGATTTCTTTCTTGAATTTATAAGCACCCTCTCCAAAAATTTTTTTTTCGTTGAATACATTTCCGAATCTGAAATTTTTGCATTACTGTCATTATGGTCATTATAGTCCACAAATTCAGAAAGTACTCACTAGATAATATTTCTTTTGCAGTTACTCTTATGCGAAATAATTCGGCTATTGATACTTCCCGAATTTTTACCAATATGAGTTTTGTTGCATTCTTTACAGGGGATTTCATATACTAAATTTGATTTTTGTTTGAAATCAATTGGGCTTTCAACTTGAGAATGTAATTCAGAAATGGTTTTTATATATTTCTCGGCGATTTTAAAATTTTCATTCTTAAATACGTTTATTAACAAGATGTTTGGGATATGAATTTTCTATTAAAATATTTTGAAATTCTGTCAAGCATTCCTGGTGAATATATACAAGATATATATATTTCAAGAATACTGATCGAATCAAATAGACGACTTCGGCCCAAGTTGCCAACCCACAGTTTTCTTCAAAAATTTACTATTACTGGGAAACGGGAATTTCTGGACAAATTCGACATGTTAAGGTTCGGGTTATTTATAAACATCCGTTAAAGATGCCTCGGCTCCTCAAACAAGATGATTCCTTCCAAATATAGGTTTTTGTTAGGCTGAAATTTGAGTTGGGATTCCTGATTTCATGTTAATGGTGTCAAATTTATATAGGATATGTTCCGAAAATCAACTTGGTTATTTAGGTTGTCAGTTTTCCATTCCGTAAATATGACATATTCGGTTGGTTCCTAAAAAAAAGGTTAATTACGGAATTTGATTGATGAAAAAATGTTTTTCTGTCACCAGAACGATAGTCAATGTTCTATGTTAACATATCCATAGCATAGAACAATCTGTATTTACTTTATGATCCATAGAATATAGAAGAGACAACAATCTATGTTCTATGCTATGTATATGTTACCATAAAACATTGATTGTCGTTCTGGTGCATAGACTTAATATGTATATGTTTTGGTGACAGAAAGATTGCTTATTCGTCAATCAAATTCCAGGAACCAACCGAATATTTCATATTTACAGAACGGAAAACCGGCAACCGAAATAACCAAGTTGATTTGCGGAACATATCATTTATAAACTTGGCACTGTTAACATGAAATCAGGAATCCTAACTCAAATTTCAGCCTTACAAAAACCTATATTTAAAAGAAATTATCTTGTTTGAGGAGCCGAGGCATCTTTCACGGATGTTTATAAATAACGCGAACCGTATCATGTCGAATTTGTCCTGAAATTCTCGTTCCCCAGTGATAGTAAATTTGTGAAGGAAATTGTGGGTTGGCAACTTCGGCCGAAGTCGTCTATTGCAATCTATAGTACTTGATTGCGAGGTGATAGCTCGAAAGTTCAAGAAGAATTTCATGTAGACCTTATGGAAAGAAAATCATTTAATTTTTCCATCACAAAGTAAAGCTGCGTTTGGTTGTGCCAAGACGTGAATAGGTGACCGCTTCGGCATATAACTAAAACAAGCGCGTAAAAGCTCTGTTGAAGAAATGGATTTCCTATGGGATTGACGATGCTATCTCTCCTTCGAGTATATTTAAGAAGATAAATCTTACATCTTCTATCTTCTAATTGACATGCACCAACGAAATACAGAAATCTTATTTCTAGCAATAGTTTTTGGGTAGGCGAAAATTTTAGCTCAAATGTGATTATTTTTAATGAAAAATATGTTATTCAAGTAAAATAAACTGATGTTAAATCAGATCGATAGCTATAAAAATTAGGGGCTCTAAATGCTGATCTCTGCGGTAAGTTACTAGTTAATGTGGAATATGGAGGTAGACCAGATGCACTGGATGCTGGGTAAGTCGTTGCTGGATCCATTGAATATTTGAGCCCCTCGTATCCTTGATTGATTTGTTGAACAGGTCTCGGGATTCTAGAGTACGACATTGACTCCGGGTACAGTGGAGGTGGGGGAATACTTATAGCAATTTCGTAGCTAGTATCTGGAACATGTATGGTTCTGATGATGTTGTTGGGGTCCAATCGATGATGCATTGGAAACGAAGATGTGGATTGCTCTGGAAATTGAGGATGTTACTTTGCGATTCATTCTAAATCTAGCTTTCGCGCGCATGCTCTAGTGAACATTTTGCCTCAATGTGTCGGCCGGCTAGCTGTCACGATAACTTCGGAGCGGAGTTAGCTAGCAACTTTAAATTTTCAGGGTTAGTTGTACATCTGAAATCCGTAGAACCAACTTTGAGTTGAACGCATCTAACATGTTCCATTTCCGATTGAATTGAATTTTGATGATGAATGCAAAATTGGGAAAGGATCGAATGGTTACAATTATCAAACTCTAACCGTCAGTTTCACAAAACTTTTTGACGTCTGATCAACTCGTTGATTAAGGTTTGCATTCGATGGTTCGGTTGAAAATGAACTTAAATCGAGCACATAATTTACTGTTGACTGGCAATTAAGCCTTTGATCAGGCAATCAAAGTTTTGTGAAACCGGTCGTAAGAGTTTTTTTTAATATATTTCATATTTGAGAAATGTTATTGAACAGCGTCTGTGAACAACAGTGGCTATCGAAAGAAAATTTCATTAATGTGTAGAATCAATCAAGAGATTTTGAAGATATATCGATTTGAATTTTCCCCAATATTTCGAAAAGTTCATATGTAATCCAATTGGAATTTGTACCCGGTTGCAAAACAGCGAGAAGGCTCGCAAATTCCGTCAATATCATATGATTATAATATCGCAAAATTGTTCAATTCGATCGGATCAGATACGAGATAATGCGGCAATAAAATTGCATATTAATCAAGGAAATATTTTACAAGTTTGAAAATTTTCATTTTTAACCTAATTACCAATTATTAATACGATAGGTCTTTTGCATTCATTTTTTTTCATCATTGGAATCGAATATTCTATATTCTATCCATAAAAATACTGAAAATTTCAATAGCTGTGAAAAATTTCAATTTTCAACGACAAAACTCTGTTTCAAATTTGGCTAAGCATATTTTCTGGTTGAACAGTCGAAACTTCGGGGTGTTTCCTTTCTTGTGAACCTTTTTGGTCAGCAAGCCAATGCACAGCGTCGGCTGTACCGATCGTAGAAGCGTGCCGTGACGTCTGACGTTGAGGCGATCTGAATAGTTTCAACCAATTTGAACTTGCTTCTGAATTCAACCATTCTTTAAACGGAAATATTCAAGATTCGCGAAATGTTAGTGTGTGTGGATAGCATATACTATGATTTCGTATCGAAACAGAATGATAAAAACACAAAGAATGATAACATGCAAGATACCTCAGTATCAAAGAAGTAACAACATTTCAGATGAGTAAACCAACGAAACTCGTCTATGCCTTATACCAAGCGCATAAGGTTCCTGTCACACGGAGAGACGTCCGTGCGTCAATCGCTCCAGGCCGGGAGAGGCACCCGAAGGATCTAACTAAATGTATTGTGAGTTGTCATATTTCTGGAAACTTGACTACGTTGCTTGAAAAGACGCGGCTCTACTACATAGGGTGGAGTAGAGACAGAATAGTCCAGCCAAAATGAACGAATTAGGTATTTTGATGCTCTTTCAAGAGAATGATTATGGAAAGAATATAAGATTTGTAAACATGCCAGGTGAAAACGAGATATAAAATGAACCGGAACTTTGTGGTATTTGGTTTTCCGACATTTTTTTCATTTAGATTTCGAGTAGTAAAATCCTCCCTATTGGATGCATTTTTCACATACTCACATATTTCGACACTAAAGAGATCCAGGGAGACCACATTTTGAGTCAAAACGAAATGCCCCCGGTGAGAATTCTCGTTCGTCTCAACACTGAAACCAGCTATCATTTCTGGTTTCTCAGAAATCCGAGAATCATCGAGGACTCAATGCACTATGGTCCTCATTCTGATGGAAACGCGAATATTTTCGAACAAAATTTGAAAAATAACACATTTTCTAGGTAGGTTCGTGTAACTTTCTACAATGTTATCGGTTCTCCTTTCAGGAGAATTTTGCAGAATTTTGGGTGGATCTGACTCTGGATCAATTATTGATATTGTTACCATTTCGGAATTGGAAAGTTAACTTTATAATCATATACCAAAACATGGATTGAATGTATCGATTGCATGGATAAAACGTTTTTTACAATTAATCATACAGTTTGTTCGCAGAAATTATCACTATTTGCATATATTTTGATATTGTTGTTTTCGTTTTAGAGCAAATAATAAAATCGAATGATTTTATTGTTGAGCTTTCGAATATATTTTTCATTTTTTGTTGTGCTTTTCACTGACTGACTCAGTAACCCGAGAAAAAGGATCTCTCAAATCAAATATAATCATATTCTCGAATTAAATAATCTTCCCCAAGAATAATAATTTGAAATTGAACAATATACTTCTATTCTCAAATCATTTCGTTGTTTGTCCGTTTACATGAATTTTCTTGAATGGAATTTAGTTGAACCAAAACATACGTTTTCTTTACTTCAGAAAACAATTTCATCTAATCATAGTTCTCTTAGATCAAGAATATCATTTCTCATTTAATGAATTCTGATGTCGAAAGCACGTACACGTGATCCCCTCGACCAATAGGCGAAGAAGACGCGTATGGAATGTAGAATGGCAGAACATATAGATATTTAGATAGGAAACAACGCCATGGCCGCCATAGTGAATAGTGAACAAGAGCGCTTGTGTTTTTGATGATGCATTATGAATTCGGTGTGAATGAAGAACTACTTATCAACATTAAGGGGGTTTTTCGGGAACAAAGTTTTGAAAGTCAAGAAGAAAAGGTTGATTTTAAGAATAAGTTTGATTACTCGAGAACAAAGTTTGAATTGAAACATGTGGGTACATGTCACAAGTGTGGTTGATTTCTACTTTATTATAAACACATGACCCGTTTCACTACATTGTAGTTTCATCAGATGCTGAGTTGCAACTGCCTCAAAAAGTGTGTTACAGTTTTACATAAACCAAAACAGGTACAGAGATATTTCCAACGGGTCAATCATGGAAAAACCAAACCGGGCTCCTAGCTGAATAGGTTTAACAAAGGTGAATTTGACAGTTCCGTCTGGTCGTTCAATAAATTCCCAGAATTTCTTAAACGGTTTATCTCTGGAGCCTCTTCAGTCTCCAAAGAACTTCGATTACGAATTGAATCTAATTAAACGAATAGCATTCAATAACCTTCAATAATCGATAACATAATCAATAAGAAACAATATATAAATGCTATCTCGGAAGCATACCCAAAGTCGAAAATAAAAACAACATTCAGATCTTTAAACTTTTTCGGAAATCCATCACTAAAAATTAAGAAATTTCTGAGAAAATCTGACATCAACATAGCTTTCAAAACCACAAACTCTTTGGGTAGAATCTTGAAAAACTATAAACCTGAAATTCTGTAAGTCAACCTATCAGGAGTTCATCAACTTTCCTGTAGCTCATGTCCTAAAACTTACATAAATCAAACGGGTAGATCATTGAACACCAGAATGAAAGAACACAAAAGTTCTTTTTTGAAAAATAAATTAAACTCCACGTACGCCGAACATTTAATAGAAAAACACGAGTTCGACGAAAATTTCAAGATTCTACACATAGAGAACAAAGGGCGGAAGTTAAATTTATTGGAGGCTCCAGAGATAAACCGTTTATGAAATTCTGGGAATTTATTAAACGACCAGATGGAATGTCAAATTCACCATTGTTAAACCTATTCAGCTAGGAGCCCGGTTTGGTTTTTCCATGATTGACCCGTTGGAAATATCTCTGTGCCTGTATTGGTTTATGTAAAACTGTAACACACTTTTTGAGACAGTTGCAACTCTGCATCTGATGAAACTACAATATAGTGAAACGCGTCATGGGTTTATAATGAAGTAGAAATCAACCACACTTGTGTCTTTTAATTGCGGTTACAAATTGATCAAGAGAACCTTTTTCTCTGTGCAGGAGACCAAAAGCTCCTTCTTAGGAAAGAGTTCGATGTAGGAGGGAAAAAAGCTCCTGTTGGGTTGTTGGTTCTCCGTGTTAAAGGGGCATAAGAATAGACAATGTTCATACTACCTCCTATTGATGTCTGTCCATATGTATTGCGTGATAAGGCCTGTAGAGGATCAACGTATGGGTTTATGTTGATTCTATTCATTTCTGATAAGTGAGGCCTATCCACTTTCGATTTTCTTCTTGGTCTGTATTTGTAATTCGGATGATCTATCATGTGCTGACTCCTCAATCTTTTAGCTTCATCTATAAAAGGCTTCTTTTGCGCATCATTCAGTATCTTCCATTCAGCACCAAGAAGTTTAGATATCTCAGAGTTATGGAGTCTTGGATACTCGTTGGTGATTTGTCTTCTTCTGATCCTTGACCATACCATAAAAGCATTCATAGGACGTTTGATATGCTCATTTTGCATGTCTGGGAATAAGGACAATTTTGGTCATGAAATATTACCGGAGGTATCTGTAATTGATACATTTCAATGGTAAATGAAACGGATTTCGAAGAAATTTAACAATCATCTTCGGAAAAGTTATAATTCATTTTGGTTAAAGGGATTCTCTGGTGATGTCACCTGATTTTTACGCGTTTGTTCTAGGGAACAGCGCGTTATCATTTCGTCACGATGATCTTGAACGATTGGGCTGAGCTCCCTGAAGAAGAATCCGTGGTTAAATTTAATTCTGTCCGTCCAACCGACCGTCCGGCCATGTATGCTGTAACTTCCGAAAGAATAGAAATTTTCAGGTTAGTTTTCGATCCTAAATATCTCGGATAAGTTCTTTAATGGGCCAAATCTGCCGAATGGTTTTTGTGTTACAGCCATTTGAAATTTTGATTTTTCAATAACTCGGAACATGTTTATCTAATCGAAATGAAACTTGGTTGGAAGATGGACAGTATCAATAAAAAGAATTAGCCATGGAAAAATTTAAAAAAAAAATTGTTTTTTGAAAATTCTCATATTTCATTTAAATTTCATTGAACTTTCCAAGTCGCCATTTCGCAATGTGAACAAGCGCGTAAAAGCTGCTGACTTCACGTCGGTGCCTTTCTAGGTTTTCTCATAGATAATTCAGAAGGAATCTTATTAAAGTTAAAACAAGGGAATATCACTCAGGGAGGGTACCGTTTTACTTCATAGCTAGCATATCTCTTGAAAAAATTATAGAGAAACGCTGACTTGGAACTACCTGCTTTTGGAGCATTTTCAAATCCGATGCCAAGACGTATTACTCTGCCAAATGCAGTTTTACTTTCTAACAGAAAAAAATATATATTTTTTTATTTCAATGACACAATTTGCACAAGTTGGTGCATCAGTGTCATCGTGATCGCTCCAGTATCTTTTGAGTTTTTCCGGAAATTACATCGATACCGCAAAAAAACCCACGAAATTTGTCCTACTCTTTCACCGAAATCTTCGATAATAAAGGTTTATCGAAATGAAATTTGGTACGCTGAGTGTCTGAAAAAAATTTGTTTGAACAAAAATTTCGAAAATGTTCAATTTTTTTTCCAATTCATTAATGATACGATCCGAACGAAATTTAGCAAAAATATACGCCTCGTTGCTTCACAACATATCGCCCAGATCCAATCCAATCGCATTTGTAGTTCCTGAGATATCAAGGAAGTAATCTCAAAAATTCAATTTAGTATAGCACAGCCTACACTTTCAAGTTTCAAGTCGCTAGCTCTTTCCGTTCTCAAATTATAGTGGCAAGCGGCGGCCGGCAGAACATAATCTATTTTGACATTGAATTCTTCATCAGTGAGTTCAGCCTAATCTTCAGAGACCATTCTCGGTAAAAAATTCGAAAATTACAGACATCGAGGCGACAGCATGCTGTGTCCTGTAGAACATGCTCCCAAAAAGTAGTAACTAAACATTTGTCACTTATCGAGATGAAAACCTTCTGAAGCTTTCAGATTCAAGATTCTTCGGCTAAATTTATTGTTAGCTACGATAATTGACTATTTTTGCGAGCATGTTCTAGGGGATCAGCGTGCTATCGTCTTTTCAAAATGTCTGTTATTTTTGATGATTGAGCCGAAAATGGTCTCAAACGACTAGGTTGGACTCACTAATGACGAATCCGATGTCAAAACCGATTCAGTGCGGCCGGTCGTCACCACGATAACGAGCGTACGGAGGACTCTATCAACTGGAAAATTTCAGGAAGGGTTGCATTTCAAAGTAAGAAGGTTGATTTCGTTAATGGGCCAAATCGGCTAAATAGTTTCGGAGTTATAGCCATTTGAAATTTTGAGGTTATTTTCCTTATATTTAAGAAACTACTAGAGCGATTGAATTAAAACTTGGCAGTTAGTTGTAGCATAACGACGCACAACTTCTAGCAGAATTTCGTTGAAACTGTATGGTCACTCATTCAAAAAAAAAATTTTTTAAATTTTTTTCGAAAAATTTTTTTTTCTCAAACCAATGTTCATATTCGAGAATAATTTCAGCTATACCTCGAACTTCATATTTCACAGCAGTGTACCAAATTTCACTGCGTCCGATACGGCTATTAGTTTTGGAGATATTGGAAAAAAATATGTAGAAATCTGAATTTTTGGAAATATGCGCGCAAAAGCAACTGCCTTCACGGCAGTGCTTTTATAGATTTTTGTAGACTATGGGTAGTTCGAAAATTAACAAGGTGATGGAAAAGAGAGAATTGGCCAAGTAAGTCCTGCCCAGGTTTTTGTTTTCATTCCTTTTCCACAGAAAGTATAATAAGAAATAAAGAAGAAAACATACCTTTGTGTCGAATACTTTCCGAATATATTGATAATTATTGAAATGAGATTATGCTAGCGATTGAGAAAGGCTTGAACTAAGGTTTCATGACTTCTCGTCTATGTAGGTACCTTGTTTAAGAATAACAAACACAAACAACTATTCACGCCTATGGTCCAACGTTAACTATGAATCTATCACATTTGATTCTACTAGGATAAGCATTGATCTATATCCCATTGTCCCTTATTGACAATGTCTCTTTGTGACCAAGTATTATTGCTGACCATCCAATTATGTAATTATGGTTTTCACATCTGAAATGTTGGATTGTCACCATTCAATTATTTATTTCTATATATTTTCCCTAGCATTCGACGGTGTCATCCGAGAGTGAATGTTCAGAATATAGCTATTATTTAATATAATTATGTTATGACCAAGTTGAAAATGTGTTTATAATTAATACAATTTCTCGCTTTTCAGAACAGTTCTGTAAGCGGAAATATCTTTATAATTTACCTTATTCAGAAATATATAACAACAGTCAGGAAAAAGGAAATCGGAATATTTTTCCATACAGATATGAATTTATAAGAAATATTCAATTGATATTTTTTGAAGAAGATATTTACGAAGCCTTTTTGTTCTAGGGAACAGCGTGCTGTTGTTTTACCCAAAAATTATTTTAAACGACTGAGATGGAGTCCATCTTATTGAGTCACTGATGAAGAATTCGATGTCTAATTCGATTCTTTCCGGCCGGCCGTCCAGCCTTCGCCTTAAAAATAACTCCAATTTTATTTTATTAACCGTACCTCACATTTTCTTTATGCAGGATTTTACCGTCTTGAGAAACAGCCACATGAACCGAGAGTTTTCTCGTCGTGATGATGTTGTAAGCCGCGCAATCACAGATACAGCAATCTTAAACCTAGAATCTAAACTCTAGAATCCTGTCTGCGTTACCAAGATGAATCATTCTGATGATCGGTAAAACCGTTAAAATGTAGTAACCGAATGCCTTGAACGACGCTTCTTGGGTGTGGGGGATTTGGTTGACTTGATTATAAGCTGAGATCAGAGACAGATAATTGTCTTTGTGGCATGTTATTCATCGAATTTATTGTCGATAACACACCATAAGATTGCATCTTCTTCCACATTGACACTCAAGTTTCCTTCCAGAAATCTAGAGCTGTTTGCATGAAATCCACCCCTGCTTCACTAAAACTCAGAGCAGCCATCAAGCAAGACACGCCATGCAGACCTTGATAATACGTGCATTAATATGTCACCAGAAATGGGAAATCAATTTATTCCACCTTTCACGGGAGAAATCTTATTATTAGAGCATGTTGTTGTCGAAATTTATCACGCAAATGAAAAGCGGTTGACGTATGTGAAATTAGAGGGTTTCCCATCGAAGATGACGCAGGTATGAGGCGCTGACATATCGCGATTGAGCGTTCATTCTGCCCTAATGAAATTTCTGGAAGGCGTAATCGAAGTATATGCGTTATTAGAGGAATTCATTGCTGTCAGAGCGGTAGCTTGCTGTAATGAGTTATGATTTGTAAATGGAACTCTGGTTGTGGGGTGAAAAACAAGTATAGGCAGGACTAAAGCGTTGAAGGTTTCCATGAATATCCTGGTGATATCAGGCATCCCTTTCATGGGGAAAAATAACTTGTGGGTAATTTCTGCAGGCTTACAATATCAGCAGTAGTACCCTCAGCTCACTGCTGAAAGATATACAGGGTAGCCAACTGATTACGAAACGGAATAGTATATACACTTGGAGTTGAATAGGTTTCGTTCTATATTATTCTAAGCGTGATACTCTTTTCCCTCCAAATATGTGATAGAGCTGTTGAAAATATGAGTAGTTTATTAATTCGATTTCCAAAAAGTTGTTTATTTATGAACGACAATTGTTTCTCCACAACCTGATTTAATAATGTTCCTCATTTAGACTGATACTGTCTGAAGATTTAATTTATACAGGGTGAGTCCTCAAGTTGTACATTAATTTCAACCTAGATTCTTCTCATGGAATAAACACTTTTTTCAATCACCATTTTTCCAAATTCGGCTCCAGTACAAAGATACAGGCTGTTAAAATTTACAAAAAAAATCTGTTTTTTTTTAGCTTGGATATGGTAACTCTGAATGAGATGAATTTTGGTGTGAAGTTCTCTATAAATATGACACAAGTTCTGCAGTTATCACTTCCATCCTACTGTTAACACTCTCCGAGTTATAGACTCGCCGCTTCATGAAACTCTACGGAATTAGCATGAAGAATGCAGATAAAGTTTATCTTATGTTACTATAAGAATCTTCAATCATTTTAAAATACTCGATTATTCCTTATTATTTCTCCTTAAATGCACCGTGGAAACGTTGAAAGTTATAAAATCTGATAAAAAGTAGAGAAATTACCTCATTTTTATGGATCCGTCCCTGAGCTAGTAAAGGAGCTATGTGAACCTGGCAATTGACCTTGAAATTTTCTCGTGAAAATTTTGTGATCGATTGTACCCGGTAGGTACCCGATTGTACCACAAAAATTTTCGTTTGTACCCCTAACGTTTTCTCTACACAGCCATTATAACTTTTGCACCCAACGGCACCCAAAAAAAAAAATTCGTAATTTCCTCATGAAAACTTGGTGAAGGATTGTACCAGGTAGGTACCCGATTGTACCATTTTTATTTTTGCTGAAATCCCCATGGTTTTTTTTATACATCAATTCGAAATTTTTTTTTCTCTTCAACTCGTGATTGGCCGATAATTGATGGAATTTTTGTATGAAAATTCTGTGGTCGATTGTACCCGGCAGGTACTCGATTGTACCACAAAAATTTTTGTTTGTACCCCTAGCGTTTTTTTTATACAGCCATTATAACTTTTGAACCCACCGGCACCCCAAAAAAAAAAATCGAAATTTCTTCATGAAAACTTGGTGAAGGATTGTACCAGGTAGGTACCCGATTGTACCACATTTATTTTTGCTGAAATCCCCATGGTTTTTTCTACACATCAATTCAAAAATTTTTTTTCTCTTCAACTCGTGATTGGCCGATAATTGATGGAATTTTTGTATGAAAATTCTGTGGTCGATTGTACCTGGTAGGTACTCGATTGTACCACAAAAGTTTTCGTTTGTACCCCTAGCGTTTTTTTATACAGCCATTATAACATTTGAACCCACCGGCACCCAAAAAAAAAAATCGAAATTTCTTCATGAAAACTTGGTGAAGGATTGTACCAGGTAGGTACCCGATTGTACCACATTTATTTTTGCTGAAATCCCCATGGTTTTTTCTACACATCAATTCGAAATTTTTTTTTCTCCTCAACTAGTGATTGGCCGATAATTGATGGAATTTTTGTATGAAAATTCTGTGGTCGATTGTACCCGGTAGGTACCCGATTGTACCACAAAAATTTTCGTTTGTACCCCTAACGTTTTCTCTATACAGCCATTATAACTTTTGAACCCACCCAAAAAAAAAAATTCGAAATTTCCTCATGAAAATTTGGTGGAGGATTGTACCAGGTAAGTACCCGATTGCACCACTTTTATTTTTGCTGAAATCCCAATGGTTTTTTTTACAAATCAATTCGAAATTTTTTTTTTCTTCAACTCGTGATTGGCCGATAATCGACGGAACTTTTGTGTGAAAATTCTGTGGTCGATTGTACCTGGTAGGTACCCGATTGTACCACAAAAATTTTCGTTTGTACCCCTAACGTTTTCTTTATACAGCCATCATAACTTTTGAACCCACCGGCACCCCAAAAAAAAAAAAATCGAAATTTCTTCATGAAAACTTCGTGAAGGATTTTACCAGGTAGGTACCCGATTGTACCATGTTTATTTTTGCTGAAATCCCCATGGTTTTTTTTGCACATCAATTCGAAATTTTTTTTCTTCAACTCGTGATTGGCCGATAATCGATGGAATTTTTGTGTGAAAATTCTGTGGTCGATTGTACCCGGTAGGTACCCGATTGTACCTCAAAAATTTTTGTTTGCACCCCTAACGTTTTCTCTATACAGCCATTATAACTTTTGAACCCACCGATACCCAAAAAAATGTTTTCATGAAAACTTGGTGAAGGATTGTACCATGAAGGTACCCGATTGTATCATCTTCATTTTTGCTGAAATCCTCATGATTTTTCGTACACATCAATTCGAAAATTGTTTTTTCCTCAACTCCTGATTGGCCGATAATCGATGGAATTTAGGTGTGAAAATGCAGACGGCCAACTTTGTGCGAAATTTCGTGATGATCATGTCATTAGAACAATTTGAGGAAAAAGTTTCAAGTTTTTTTTTCAAATATTCTATATTCCGTTATTTTCTGATCGAATTATTTCCACGAATTTTTTTCGAAATATTGGGAGAATCAAATTTTGGATTTCGGCCTTCGTCATTGAGGTTCTAAGCTTCTGTACAAATATGGAGTTTCTTAGTTGATTCTTTCGGAATTTATTGTGTTTATGATCAGCCATGAGGACTCCACCATTTCCAGTAATGCAAATATTCCAAGGTGAGAGTGGCGACGTTTTTTCGAAACGCGTTCAATATTTGAGAAAATAATTCAGAAGTATGAATGAGGAAAAAAGAATTTCTAACACCTATAGTTCATAAAACAAGCATAATGCCAGTTGGAAATAAAAATAATTCGGTGAAAATAAATAATAATATATAACCTTATACCCAGAATCCCAATGATCCACGTTGGTTTTAATGACAAGGTTTTTCTGAAGTAGATATAACAAATTGTCTTAAAATTCACTCATATCAGCTTCGATACTAGAGTAACTGAAGCAGGTCCAGAAGGGTTTTTAATTTAAAAATTCGCTGACACACAGGAACCTAACTAAAGCCAGATAGAAGTTCCCGTTGCGAAAAGAATATGTTACTTAGCAACAAATGCGCAAAAGGATACATTTTTTCTGATTCAGCATTTTATAGTTCGCTGAGAGAACTAGAGAAAAGCTGAAAAAAAACCCAACATTTCAAATAAAAATACCATTCGATACTAACCTATTACGATTGGGTATTTGGATGAAAATATCAAAGGTACTCTCGGGTTCTTTTCTGGTAAAACTGATCACAGAATACAAACAGAAGAATTCAATCCGTTTTGTGGGCTGACGATTAGTCTCACATTTCCTATACAAGGTGTTCTACAAACTCTATGACAAACTTTGACAGAAAGTAGCTGTTCTAATTCTGAACATTTTTTTTCGTATGAACATATATCCGATTCGTTTTTGTTAAGAAGATACAAGCGTTTGAAAAATTATATTTTCATTTTCAAATCATAATTATAAATGGAAATTTTGATACTATAAAAATTGTTCAAAATTTGCACCTTCGGCTTGAATGCAAGCTTCACATCGAGGAACTAAAGATTTCGTTACCCGGCGGATCAGATTTGGGTCGTTTCGTATTTGGTTTGCTGCATCTTGAACTCTATCAAGTAATTGTTGATGCGATTCGATTTCTACATGATGAACAAGCTGATTCATATGTCCCCATAAATAAAAAAAAAAGGATTTAGATCAGGCGAACGAGGTGCCCATTGTATTGGTCCTCCTCGATCTTTCCATTTATATTTATATTTTATGTCGGTCTACTTGATCAAAACATGGATATACATTTTTTCAAATGCTTGTAACTTCGAAACGAGAACGAATCAGACCTATGTTCATAGGAAAAAAATGTTCAGAATAAGCACAGCTACCATCTGTCAAAGTTTGTCATAGAGCTTGTAGAACACTCGGTATAGAAGAAACTTCGGGTAGAGAAACGAATATTTTTGTGGTGAAATTGGGTGCAACGAACCACAAATTTCCACTCAATAATTTTTAATTGGTGTGTTTCAAACAGAAATGGAAATGGTACAATCGGGTACCTACCGAGTACAATCGCCAACAGAAAAATTTCAGCGATTGTCGACCCATCACGAGTTGAGGAGAGAAATTCGAATGTGTAAGAAAAACCATGGGGATTTTACCAATAATAAAAGTGGTACAATCGGGACCTACCTGGTACAATCCTTCACCAATCACGAGTTGAAGAGAAAGAAAAATTTCGAATTGATGTGTAAAAAAAAACAAGGGGATTTCAGCAAAAATAAATGTGGTACAATCGGGTACCTACATGGTACAATCCTTCACCAAGTTTTCATGAAGAAATTTGGATTTTTTTTGGGGTGCCGGTGGGTTCAAAAGTTATAATGGCTGTATAGAGAAAACGCTATGGGTACAAACGAAAATTTTTGTGGTACACTCGGGTACCTACTGGGTACAATCGACCACAGAATTTTCATACAAAAATTCCATCGATTATCGGCCAATCACGAGTTGAAGAGAAAAAAAAGATTTCGAATTGATGTGTAAAAAAAACCATGGAGATTTCAGCAAAAATAAATGTGGTACAATCGGGTACCTACCTGGTACAATCCTTCACCTAGTTTTCATGAAGAAATTTCGATTTTTTTTTTTTGGGGCTGCCGATGGGTTCAAAAGTTATGATGGCTGTATAAACAAAACGCTAGGGGTACAAAACAAAATTTTTGTGGTACATACGAGTACCTGCCGGGTACAATCGACCACAGAATTTTCATACAAAAATTCCATCAATTATCGGGCAATCACGAGTTGAAGAGAAAAAAAAATTTTGAATTGATGTGTAAAAAAAAATCATGGGGATTTCAGCAAAAATAAAAGTGGTACAATCGGGTACCTACCTGGTACAATCCTTCACCAAGTTTTCATGAAGAAATTTCGATTTTTTTTTGGGGTGCCGGTGGGTTCAAAAGTTATAATGGCTGTATAAAAAAAAAACGCTAGGGGTACAAACGAAAATTTTTGTGGTACAATCGAGTACCTACGGGGTACAATCGACCACAGAATTTTCATACAAAAATTCCATCAATTATCGGCCAATCACGAGTTGAAGAGAAAAAAAATTTTCGAATTGATGTGTAGAAAAAACCATGGGGATTTCAGCAAAAATAAATAAGGTACAATCGGGTACCTGCCTGGTACAATCCTTCACCAAGTTTTCATAAAGAAATTTCGATTTTTTTTTTTTGGGTGCCGGTGGGTTCAAAAGTTATAATGGCTGTATAAAAAAAACGCTAGGGGTAAAAACGAAAACTTTTGTGGTACAATCGAGTACCTACCAGGTTCAATCGACCACAGAATTTTCATACAAAAATTCCATCAATTATCGGCCAATCACGAGTTGAAGAGAAAAAAAAATGTCGAATTGATGTATAGAAAAAACCATGGGGATTTCAGCAAAAATAAAAGTGGTACAATCGGGTACCTACCTGGAACAATCCTTCACCAAGTTTTCATGAGGAAATTTCGAATTTTTTTTTTTGGGTGCCTTTGGGTGCAAAAGTTATAATGGCTGTGTGGAGAAAACGTTAAGGGTACAAACGAAAATTTTTGTGGTACAATCGGGTACCTACCGGGTACAATCGATCACAAAATTTTCACGAGAAAATTTCAAGGTCAATTGCCAGGTTCACATAGCTTAGTAAAGGCGATAAATTGAATTAGGTCTACACTTATCCGAACCATAGAATACACAGAAATATGTATCTATTTCGCATAAAACTAATGTACTCATGTTAGGTCTTTGCTATTTCGTTATCAGATGTGGAGGCTAGGTCATCATGTCTATGAACCTGACTTTCCATAGAGTCCAATTGATGTGTTCAGGTTAGTTAATTGATTTCATATAATGCAGTTATAAGTTTGATGAAAATAAAAATAATTATGTGGTGTTGATTATGAGAGTGGGCGAGGATGGAATGGTGTGTATTTTATAGTGGAAAGAAATCGAATATCTCAAGAATATGAAGTGGAAAATCACTATTTCAATAGTCCAGTGAAGTGATATGTCTACCTTGCGAAAATATCGCAAAAAGCACCAAATCATGAGAATTAAGCGAGTAAATGAGTTTTTCAATCATTTTTCTTTGAATTTCAAACATTGGATTGGTTATTCCTCCAAAGAGATCACCGTAAGAGACATCGGTGGTAACTTGCAAAGATAGCGCAGGAGTGTATTAGCACATTGAGAAATATTTAAATGCATATAACTTTTTACCTGAGCCGAATCTGGAAAAGTGGCAGAGAAAAAAACTTTTTTATTTGATTAGAGGAATCTATGGTTAAAATTAATTTACCTACAACTTAAAGACTCGCCCTGTATATGTTCTTAAATATGCTAGGTATTGCAGTAAACGTGACTAAGGGTAGACGGTAGAATGACAAGTATCAGTTTCAACTACGTGCAGATATGAGAAACCGAAAACGGCACTAATAGTTTATTGGAGGTGCCGCTGGTATTTCCATATTACATGAAGATATTCACTAGAGGTGTAATTCCTTGGGTGTTAGTGGATACTCTTCTTGGACGATCTGCCGGTCTGACCAATACAAACCAATAGGCAATCCTGGCGAGTCAACTTACTATAATTCCTAATTTATTATCGTTGTTTGATTTGTCTTTATTATTTTTGATGAATTTTGTTAATTGTTCTGAAAGCTGATGTGTAATTGAAATTTTTTATCAATATATTCCAATTGCCAATTATTCCGAAGAATTATTTCAATTTTAATGAATTTAATTAATTCAATAATTTAATAGTATAATCAAGCTATTTAACGTTGAATATCTCAAAACCGGTGTGTTTCTGAGGTAATTATAATGAATAATTAAGTATTCTGAGATGAGTGAAGATTCGTATGATTTTTCAGGTTTTTTCTGGGTTTTAACTCCCAATATCTGAAACGCAAGTATTAATTTAATAAATTGTTTTTTTTTCATGAAAAACGACCTTGCGGATTGCAGGACAGAACTATTCATCAAGGACAGTTTCTTGGGAAACAGATTACGTAACGAACAATACAGGAATAATAAATGCGATAAACAGAGCGAACTCTGACGTTTCAGAGTACAAATCTGACTCTTGCATTAGACAAACGAGAAGAATTTAGAACTATTTCCTTACGATTTTTCGTTTTGAGGCTTGTGTCAAATTGTTTATCGTTTATATTACTTCTGTATTGTTCATTAGGAGATCTGTTTTGCAAGAAACTGCGCCCTTGACATATAGTTCTATCCTGCAATCCGCAAGGTCGTTTTCATGAAAAAACAATTTTATTCAATCTTTAATAGTTCTGTTTCAGATATAAGTGAAAACCCAGAAAAAAAAACAAAAAAAATGATGCAAAACCCTTCCAAGATAAGCTTAAATCGATACTGATTCGTATAATGACTAGGAATAAGTTTCTTCTCCATTCTTTGAGCTAATTTCTTGTGAATGAAAAATCTGTACAATTTTTTTTTCAAATTTCAACAGTTTCTATCTTTCACCTGAGTCGAATCTGAAAAAATGAAAGACTCATCCTGTATAAATAGGTTTCACTTCAAGTATCTTCAATTCCTTAATTTTAGTTACGATTTGAACAAGGTTCATCGATCAACCTGTATCATTCCATCGGACTCGATTCCCCCTCAAACAAAAAGTCCTCTGGCCCCAGACTCGGAATAAATTGAAACTGAATCAATACCGAACCTACCTCAGTATAAACCCAATCAACAATGCCGTCAAATAACAATTATTTCCGAAGTAAATGAGAATCTAGAAGATTTGTTCGATCTCAGTTACCGGTAGATTCAATTTCAGCCGGTGAATTAGAAGCCTTTCAGGTAATCATCGTCAGTTTTCAGATCAAATGCTGCAGATTAAATCCATCAGGAACTTACAACCGAATCAATTCAATGCTGTAATTGAGGAAGCCCTGAACGTACTTTTCGCTTTAAAGGAGGTTGTGGAGAAGCAATGATTCATTGAGTTAATAGAAGTTCACGTTCAATTTACATCACTGATTACAATCTCTGTGACATAACGAAGAATCGGTGCCCATGTGCCCTAGGAAGGCATGGGACTTGGGGTGTCTAAAGACTGGTGTACCTATTGGTTTATACGATTCGGTTTTAGACTTTTGAGGTAACGGGAAATGTCTACTCTGCTGAGATTATCATATTATTTCTGATGTAAGTAAGTAATATCAACAAACAATACAGCGTCCTCCATATTCAATAAGGCATGAATTGGTAGTAAGAAATAGGGCATAAATACAAATGAAGATGTTAAAAGTTTATTACATACGTGGCGACGATTCGCAAAAGTGTCCCTTTGCCTGCAATTCATTGAAATATATACAGATTACAGGTTCGCTCTTCTTTCCCTTCATAATGTTTTCTGACTTACCAAATAAAGTTAAACTTAACAGTAATTGCACATATCCGGGCTCATAGTACGCAAGAACACAGTTGAAAAAAAGCAACTATTGAACACGAGATTCAAAAAAAAAATAATCAAATTATCTCTTACAACTTCAGACAGGTATTATTCAGGAGATAAAATGACAGATCCTATCGAACACGCTTATGACACATATGAACCCTCACTGATTGAATCTTCAACAACCAAACATTCTTTCAAAGAGTACAAATAGTTGACTGTACACAACCTTAACATGAATATAATTTACGATTATTTCCATTTTAGCATTTTCATTTCTTTGTACTCTGAAATAATAGAACTGTATTGTTTAGCTAAATGCTCAGTATCCGTTCTATGATTCATTGAGTCAAATAAACTAATATAAACCATCTCTAAAATATTCATTTTTTTACAATCCTTTTCCCTCTTACAAATTCTAACCCCATCAAAATTGATTATATGATATTCATTGAAGTAGTGGGAACATAGAGCTGTTTCATCTTTATTTTTGATGTTTCTCAAATAGTGTCTGTGTTTTTTTATTCGATTGTTTGAATATTGTTTTGTTTGTCCAATATATTCTTTCCTTTTATTCCTTGTTCCAACAGTAAAAATAATATATTGGACAAACGAAACAATATTTGAATAATCGAATGAAATAACACATATACGATTTGAGGGACATCAAAAATAAAGATAAAACAGCTCTATGTTCCCACTACTCCAATGAAGATCATATAATTAATTTTGATGAAGTTGGTATTTGTGAGAGAGAAAAGAATTATAAAAGAAAGAATGTTTTAGAGATGCTTGATTGTCTCAGTCTTTACCCGTCGGAAATTCATCTTGATGATTAAGAAGTAAAATAACTTATTTCGGCTTTATATATTTATTTTTTTTTTACAAATGGTTCATTTATTGGTATCGTTACGTAAATGACATTTTAGCCCTATTTATCGGTACCAAGAGACAACTCGCGATGTTTTTAAAATTCATAAATTCATTATCCCCCACAATAAAATTCACATATGAGGAGGAACAAAATAAGAGTATCAATTTTCTTGACTTAAAAATCACAAAAATTAATAATAAACACGATTTTTCAATTTTTCGAAAACCAACATACACAGATCTCACCATTCATTCCTCCTCTAACCACCCATATGCTCAAAAACTGGCAGCTTATAATAGCATGATTTTTAGATTGATCAACATACCCATGACACATGAGCACTTTGATATAGAACTTAATACAATAAAGCAGATTGCACTTATTAATGGTTTCAATCCATCTATCCTTAACAAACTACTTCGAATCGAATGCAACTGAAAAAATCCATTTCACTTGTATATCCAACAATTTCACAAGATAATAAATATATTTCCTTTTCATACATTCGACATATATCTGAAAAAATCTAATATCTAAAGAAAAATAATAATTACCATATTTCATTTAAGACTAGAAACTCATTAGGAAATTTAATTAAAAAACAATAAAGATAAAGTCGCTGAAGATAGAAAGTCTGGAGTCTATAAGTTGAACTGCGGTACTTGCCCATATGTATACGTTGTTCAAACGGGAAGATCATTAGGGACTAGGATAGGAGAACATCAGAAAGCATACGTAAGCGAAGCTCATAATTCAACATATGCAAAACATTTGTTGGAGACTGGTCATGATTTCGACAGCAATTTCGAAATTTTGCACGTGGAAAATAAGACCCTAAAATTGAACTTCCTGGAAGCAATGGAGATATATAGGTACAATAAAAAACAGATTTTCCTCAACGACCAAACGGACCTGAATAAATCTCCCTTACTCAACCTTTTTTGAAACCCAGGTTATTGTATTTCTCATCATATTTTTTCATTTTTTTCAACTATTTAAAGAAGTGTATCCCAAATATGTAGTAAGTTACCATGCTCACCTGATGAAGTCATGTTATCATGACGAAACAATTGTTGTGAAAATAAATATATAAAGCGGAAATAAATAATAATAATTTTACTTCTTAATCATCATTTTAGAGATGGTTTATATTAGTTTATTTGACTCACTGAATTATAGAACGAATACTGAGCATTTAGCTGAACATTACAGTTCTATTATTTCAAAGTATAAAGAAACGAAAATGATAAAATAGAAATAATTGTAAATTGTATTCATGTTAAAATCTTACAGAAGAGTTAAATAAAGAAGCCCGAAATCATGAATGGATAACATACCTTGATTTCGCAAATGAATCAATCCCAAATTCGTATTTCTCAATATTTGGATTCTAGACATTCATTAATTCTTGCTTCCTAATCAAGCACTTAGTTCATTCTTCCGAAAATATCGAGTATCTCTGTAACTTCTCCAGAAGTTATTATGTCCCCTAACGACAGACCGTAAAAGGCAATGAATTCTGAGGAAATCAAGTTTTCTAGTTTCAAATTTCATAGGGCCGGTAAGAAGTTCACTAAGAAGATTCGAATTCATGAATATACGAAATCCATCCACTTGCAACCGGAAATTGTCTTAAATGATTGGGTTGAACACCCTGAAGAAGAATCCGTGGTCAAATTCAATTCTGTCCGTCCGTCCGTTCATCCATCCTTATGTGCTTTAACTTTCGAACGAAAAGACTAAGCGACTTGAAACTATCGATTAGGTTTAGAGTCCAAATATCTCGGTTAAGTTCGTTAATGGGTAGAATCGGTTAGTTTCGGAGTTGAGCCCATTTGAAATTTTGGGGTTAATTTCTCGATATCACATGAAGTATTTACTTGATCAAATTGAAACTTCGTAATCAGTTTTGGAATACCAACGTGCAACTTAAAGCGGATTCAGTTGTAAGAAAATTAAAAATATAATTTGATCTAAAATTTTTGAGATTTTCGATGAAAATTTGTTTTCTCTGAACATATTGATTAGATTTCGATGGAATTTAACGCGAACCTTAAAGTCAGTATTTAACAACAATGGTTCGAATTTCAATTCGATTGGATCTTCACTTTCGGAGATATAAGGAAAAAAATGTGCCAAATTTCGTTGTTATTCGGAATTTTAACCTTTATATTTATATATCTCAAGAAGTACAAATGCAATCAGATTGAAACTTCGTTATCAGGTGGAGATTACCAACACGCAAAATTTCGTGTTGATCTTATAGTTAGAATTTGAACAAGTGCGTAAAAACTCCTGACCTTACGTCAGTGCTTTTCTAGATTTTTTCTTATCGGAATGGATCATTCTTATTCTATACATTAAACTGGTACAATGCAACAGCTGCCAAAAATATCAATTCTCAACGGGAAAACGAGCATTCAAATTTGGTTCCCTATTATATTGTTTATCGAAACGCTTGGAGTTTCGCTGCTCGAGAAGAAGAAAAACTAGAAATATCAAAATAATTTCATATCTAATGAATTGCCTGCAAGATTTTCATTACATTCTGAAAAATTTCGCAACTGAGTACTTTACCTCAACTTTATATAACTAATATTCTGAAGTCGCAGATTTGATGTAGTTGATATACGGTTATCGATTTTTATATAAAGAAATATCTAGCAACAAACATCGACACCAGTGACATTTTCTATGGTTACGAAATGGCGCGGGAGCCGGAACTTCCAGTGTCGATTTTGAGAATTCTTTGAAAATACTGAAATCGTCGGAAGATTACGTTTATAGTTTCATTGCTAGCTCTATTTTTCAGTTTCCGTCTAGTAAAGATAAAATTTCGTCCTAATTCTTCTCTTTCGATTTCAAGCTAGTCCCAATTTACACCTTATTCAATAACTATAGTAATGAATAACTGCTCAAAAGGTCAGGTAGAAAATCAACATTATTGAATGATTTTTATATCATCAAACTAATTTTTTTAAAGTTTTTGAGCTTATTTCATCTGCAGTTCAAGCAGGTTTATATTTTCTCGATAGAGTTGAGGCTTCGATAAACAGCAGGGAAAGTATGCAAAAATATAACTGAAGCCCGTTTTCTCCTGAATTTCAGGAAAATTTCGCAGGTTTTTGTGAATTTTTCTATGCATTTCACGTATCATACATCAGATGTTCGCAAAATGAATTAGTTGTTTCAGGCAACAGATAGTGTTAATGAAACAGCAAACGGTAGAATAGCCTATTTGGTCTTGAATGGAAGCGCTACTGACACAATTGCTAATATCAATCAATTTACATAGGTAATGGGTATATCGCTCCCTGAATAGTTAATCTATCGCTGCTACACCCTCGGTGTATCAATGGTACGATTGTGTCGCTTAAATGGACACAATGTCGAACAATGATGCCACATATGCAATTGTATGCATTGTTGGTTGTGCCATATATCTATAACAAAGCGGTAAAATGACAACCTGACACAGGAAATGCCACCGATCTGTCTATTCCGTGCCGATTGAAGAATGATAGAGAAATCTATACTGTATCTTGGAAAAGAACGGAACCACCCATGGCTTCATATGCATATTTCCGACATATCCGGGGTGTTGCAGGAATAATTTAACTCTGAAGATATTGAATACTATATACCAATTATGGCCGATACTTTAGACATATTTTACCATATTTTAATCGAACGATTTTCACTCGATTTTTCCGTTCGTTATAAGTATCGAAATAGGCAAGGCTCCAAACACTCCGCGTTAGGTAACATTATACTAAATTATTTAGATAGAATGGCTACCTTAAGAACAAACGATACCTCAAATATAACGGGGTGACTTCTGGAGGGCTGAGCTGTTTTTTTCCAAAAAATTTTTTCGTTGCAAATGGTTGAAAAAAATTTTTAAGAATTCGCAATGTTGCCAGTTTTTCATATTCAAGAATTTTCCGGAAAATAATAACTAATATGGATTGAAAAATGGAAAAATAACTAACACTACGCATTCTCACAAAAAAATTAATTACATCCGAAAAAATATTTCAAAAAATACTCATTGAATCCTGCAGGAGGACACCCCGTTTTCTTCTATAAACGTCAAAATTTCTCCAAATTCCAATATTTAACTCGGATATTGGCACCGTTGACCATGTAGACCGCGTCCAGGTGCCCGACCTTGAGATAATAACGACGTTCAATGAAACTTGAATGTGGCAGTGTTGCCTAGCCGTAATTTAGCACCACGTGGTATTGCTTGCTCTTAATTCCATCTGTGGTATGAGAAAACGGAGGGGGATTATGGTTCTCATGTTTTATGAACCTTGGCCATATTATCCAAAATCATCGGTTGAATTCCAGAAATTCCTGCTTCGGGTTTTTTGCTGATATCCTTTAATTTCAATAAACATGCAACTTTCTTCATTTATATGATTGATAGCTTGTATCTGCTACTCTCAGATAATATTTTTGGGACAAAAAATGTATGAATAGGTATAAATATTATTAGGAAATGGTTTCACGGAGAACAAAGAGCTCCAGTAGTAATAAATAACATAATCACAAGGACGAATATCCGTCGATAAAATCAACAAATATTCCCCCTTGATCAGAGCTAATCACCCAATCAACCAAAACACCTACACCGAAGAAGCGGATCCAAGTAGAATGACTACAGCTGTTTCACAATTGTTATTGATCGTCAGGTCAACTTAAGTTGAATAAACCGCAGAGAGTTCTCTCGATACTTGTCCTTCTGAAAGGTAACAAGTATCTAGAGAACTCTCTGCGGTTTATCCAAGTTAAGTTGACCTGACGATCAATAACAATTGTGACACAGCTGTAGTCATTCTACTTGAATCCGCTTCTTCGGTGTAGGTGTTTTGGTTGATTGGGTGATTAGCTCTGATCAAGGGGGAATATTTGTTGATTTATCGACGGATATTCCTTCTTGTCATCATGTTATAAATATTATTTTAGAAAAAAAATCTAGTAGAGTACAGACGTATTGACCTCGCCGAACGCATCTCTATCTTCGTGATTCAAATATTTGGTGATGAAATTCTGCATTTCTGCATGATATACAAGCTATGAATTTTCGATCAAGCACTAGATTTCAATTCGATCCAATCTGTATATTTGGAAATGATGGAAAAATACGGATTGTATGGAATTGAACTTTGATAGGTACTTGAGTTAAAAATGACAAGGTTAATACAAAATTCCATGAGGACTATATGAAAAGAAAATCGCCAAATGTTTATATTAGAAGGTAAGGGCGCGTTTGGCGGGGTCAATACGTGAGAAGATGATCCTCTTGGCGAATTTGAATGAAACAACCACCACGAAATTATGCCCGAAGTTGCGCATCCGTTTTCCAACTAGTTAATATATTTGAGATTCAGATATTTTTGTAACAAGAACGATACCGAGGACAAAGCAGAAAACTTTACAGATATTTTCTGAAATATCTCCAAAAATTGAACTCGAATCTAATTGGAGTTCAGTACACTGTTGGGAATAAAGCGATATAAGTTCTGTGTTGAATGTATTCGCAATCTTATAAATAGATTCCGAAAAAAATGTTTTCCGACGAAAAAATTCGAAACATGTTTTTTTAAGTGTTATAATAAAATTACGCGCAATATAATCATGAGCATCAGTATTTTCCACTAGTTACCAAGTTTCGTCATGGTCGAATCAGTTTTTTTGGGTTATTTTGGAAATAAAAACTACCCCGACGAAAAAAACCTAAAATTTGACGTATTATTTCCAAGTTTCTAGAAAAATTGAAAATTGAGATCGTATAGAACTAAGATTTGGCACACTGATATGAAATATATGTTACAAGATGAGTTTGAAATCTCTATGGAATTTGATGAATTTTTTCTTTGAAAAAAATGTTTCCAACAAAATTTCGAGATACAATTATTAGTATGAAATTATTTCAATGACACGAAATGTTGCACTAAACGGTGTGTCAGCATCTTTCAAGTGGCTATTATGTTTATTATTATTCGATCAGTATTTTTTGGGTTATCCGGAGATAACAAAGATGCCACAAACTTTGATATATGTTTTCCAAATGTATCTGAGAGTTAAATCTAGAAAAATATTTTCAAGAAAAATTCGAAATTGAATTTTATTCAAATTTAGTAACCATACGATTCCAACAAAACTCAGCAAGTAGTTGTGCGCCACTATGCTTCAACTATCTACCAACTTCAAATCCAATTGTTCGAATTTCTGAGATACTGAGGAAATTCAAAAATTTTGAATGACCATAACTCCAAAACCATTCGACCGATTCGACCCCTTAACGAACCTTACCGCCGCACTAGCTTGCCCCCTCATACACTTATCGTGACCTGGGCCCGCCATACAGAATTGGTTTTGACACTGGATTCATCATCAGTCCAATCTAGTCGTTGGCAACCATTTTGACTCGAAATTCGAAAATTACAGACATTTGGGCAGAACGTTGGCACGCAGTTTTCCAGAACATGCACGCAAAATTCCAAGCCGTAAAAGTATTATTAAATTTTTATTAATATAATCTTTATTATTATTTATATTGGAATAATTGTTTCGACATTGAATCCTGGGTATTCTCATCGATCAATTTGTACCGTGTTCAAGGGAAAGATGTTGAATGAATCAATCGAGTGTAAACCACCAATAAAGAAATTGTTAGATAGACACTTGCAGTTTCAATACATTCCACACCACAAACATGCAGTGGCTGATTTCAGAATACTTGAGCGACCAAGAAATTGAGTCTTTGAACTCTGGGTGTGAAGGTTCTATTGAAAGTTGACGCTCGATTGCCCCAATAACTGATGAAATATACAGTAAATTTCTCAAATAATAATCTTCGGGTCTATAAAACTGATGAAAGTTTTCATACTGGTGTTTGTTGAACAAACAGGACATTAAATGTCTGATTGAATATATGTTTGTCTATTGATTAAACTGGACATCGTTGATTTTATGTGATGTTTTATGACCCTTGAACGTATGGGCAATTAAAATGGCTGGATGAAGAGTGAAAATTTCTCTTCCATGTACATGGAATCACATAAATTAGGTCGACCCCCAGGAGATCTCCATTTTTCAAGAAATTAATATTGATACTAGGAATGATTTGTCTCTATGTCGAATGGAAATGAGCGTAAGGTTCAGTTTTCTCTGATGGACAGATCATACAGGGTGTATATGAATAACACCGAAAAAATGTATGGAGTGAATCTGTGATGAAAATTAAGGTAGGTATTTGGTATAAATTTCTTAAAAACCTCCACCGCCCCGAAAAAGTTACACCCTTCCGAAGGTTGTAGAAAAAAAATGTTTTTCTTTTTTATTTTCCCTGAAGATATGAAATGACTGAATATTATTTATCAATAAAACTCACATTTTCGAATTTTTCTACCCTGAAGTATGCTTAGAAGGGGTTGAGATAGTCATCTCCTAAGATATTTTTTCTTGAAACTTTTTTTTGGATTGAAATTATCATTTTCAAAAAATGTGGCTTGAAAGCCCAATTCATTCACTAACTTTTTATGTCTACAACTTCTTTTCGAGAACTTGAGCATGGACATTTTTTCTCTTAAGTGCTTAAGTTTTCGAAAAAACTTGTAGTTGGTTTTGAAAGGAAAATATGCATCTAAAATAGAGTTGTAAGAAAAATATCTTAGGGGTTTATGTCAACCCCTCCTAAGCATACTTAAGGGTCGAAAAAATTCCAACATGTGTAGGTTTATTGCCAAATAATATTTACCAGGTTTTGAGTCTTCAGCTCAATATACCGGGAAAATAAAAATGAGAAACAATTTTTTTGTCAATCTTCGGAGGGACGTAATTTTTCCGGGGGGAGATTTTCCAAAAAATGTTATTCCCTGATATTTCAGGAACTTCCTCAGAGCATATCAAAATATCAAAGCATATGAAATTTCAGATTGATATCATTTTAATTTTTGGGAGATATTGAAAAAAAATTTTGTTTTTGCTCGCACGTTCTAGGGGAACAGCGTTCTATCGTTTTATCCAAATGTCTGTAATTCACGAATTTTGAGCAGAAAATGGTGTCAAACGACTATGTTGGACCCACTGATGACGAATCCAGTGTCAAAATTAATTCTGACCTGCCCACCGACCGTACACACGATTACGATTTACCCATTCAAAATTCCATACTCCTTATATTTCCAAAAATACAGATTGGATCGAACTGAAATCCAGTACTTGACTGAGAAATGACAGCTTTAAGGTTCATGCAAAATTTCTTGAGGCTATTGTGATTGAAAAATCAACAAATGTCTTCATAAGTAAGTGAAGAAGTGTTTGGCGGGGTGAATACCTGAAAGGATGATGGCTTTGGCAACGAATTTTGACATTCGCGCAAAAGCTGCTTACACACGTCAGTGCTTTTCGAGATTTTGGGTTGATGTTTGCGAAGAGGTTGAAATTTTAAATGGAACTCTAATTATTTTAGAACATTCCTCGATTCAACTCAGATAACAGAATATTTCGAACACATATTTCAGAAACATCTAGATGGAAATATCTAACAATCGCTCATATTTGAATTCTTGCATCGACGATTCAGTTTGCAAACTTCCTCTTCAAAACTTTCCGTTCGTTATATCTTTCCAAAGTCGAAATCACTTCATTTTCACACCTATTGTGCGTCAAACTTAATCTCCCTCTTTCTCGTTTATATTCGGATATTATATTTGCCAGACAGCAAGGCTGCCTGATTATTATATCGAAGAATTCTCGATACAAACTCTTCGCATAGACCGCCGTTATCAAGGACCGTTTTTTCTTTTTTTAAAATCTGTCAAATGCACGGAGGCGAGGCCTTTGTTGGGACGTCTCCGGAACTATATTGTTGACGTCATCAGAAATTTTCATTATACAAGTGGTGGCTCCAGAAACTCAAGAAATAATGCAGATATTGGTAATGGAGTTTTCATGCTTTTCAACTTTTGTGGTATTCTTGAACTTTGACGAGCGTGTTGTTCGATTTATTCGAATTCAAGAACACGATGTCCCGCTCCCTTTGAAATTTATTGTCTATAAATGGGTTTGTTCGGGATTTGATTGAAGAAGTTTAACACGATGATCTTTCGTGCCTTCATGATATTGACATCATTGAAGAACTTGGTCTAGTCCAAGTCCCTATCTGAAGGTTAATTTACTTTCATTAGCTCTGAGTCTTTCCCAATTAAAACATCTCTGAACAGTAACTTCAAATACTTCTCTAGGCACCACTTACGGTATTTTTACTACCCCTATAAGAGTAAAGACACAAGGTTCACCAAAACTCAGCATTCAACGCTCTCCACTGACCTGGAAATGCCGTTATACAGGGTGACCACGAGAAACATCTACATTTTGGATGGCACTGTATTCAGAAGAGGAGAGTCATGACGTGGTGGGGAAGCGTTCATTCGCCTTCCGAAGAACGGCCATTTTTGTTTCTCGGTCATAATGGAGTAGTGGTCGGTAGAGCAACGCGTGTTTACATACGATATGCATGTTAGAAACGGTGACTCAGTGGCAGTGTCTCCATTGTCACCGTAATTACGGTAACATATTCAACCGTAATTTCAATTTTACCGATTTCCTATAAAATTCTATAGAGGAAAACACGAATTCATGTCATTTCGTAGTATGAATTAGAAATTAAAAACCACCAATTACTAAATGCCAATTTCATTCATCAAATATTTTAGCCCAATTCAATAAATGTTCAATATATAATTCAACATTTTCGGAATTATCCTATGATTCCTCGCAATTCTTGTATCACTTGGTGAATTGATAGATTGGCTGTCCTCAGGAATTTTGTATGTTTATTTCATTATTATAAGAATCAGAACATATATTTCTCATCTTATTCCCTATACTCGTACAAGAAACCCTCAAAGTTCTAGTATTTCAAAAATATCAGTTTTATCTCGAAAGTCTTCACTTTGTCACAGTTATTCCCCACATATCTTTCGCATTTTTGCATACCTACCTGATATTTTTAAAGGGCTCGTTTTGGACATATATTTATTATATCTCTTGAAGGTAAGTAAGGTGATAAGCATCCAACCAGGTACATTCTATTTTTGGTTCTAATCTAATGACTCTCCTTGTGAGGGTGTCATAAAACTGATATCAGTGACAGGGATAACTGCAAAAACATCGTCGATTGATAATCGAACTTGAATCACTTTGGATTGGATCTCCGTTAGGATTTGAACATAACGAGATTAAAGGGATGATGTTTTGATTGAAAAGCTGATATTTCAGCCCAATACAAGATGTTTCTGAATTGGGATTACAAACAAAAAGTTGGGGAACAATACCCATATTATTTCATTTTACAGTTAAATCATGAAAATATCATAAGTGAAACTGATAAATGAATTCTTTCCAATCCAGAGTTAGATTATAAGGAAAATCTCCAGACGTACAGATTTTTCACAATGATATGAATTCATTAATCCAAATCATCATCATAAGATAATGAAGAGAAAATGATTAAACAGCATCACAAATAATTAGATTAAACAACTAAATATAATGATTAAGATCATTCCTTTTAATCTGTTGAAAGTGGCAATGCCGTAATTCCGGCCAGAGATGTTGGAGACACTGCTAAGTGGTAGCAGCTCAACGAGCTTTTCGCGTTCATTTCATCATCGGCCGGCATGGACCACACTAGCCGACCTACCATTATGAATTGGGTTAAAAATATTCGAACTACGGGCAACATAATGGAAAAATATCACCAAGCCTTCCACGAATGGTGCGGACATCCGAGAATATTTAGAGAGTGAAAACAGTTGTGGTTACCTCCTCAATCTCCGGACCTTAACATGGGTGATTTCATTTGTGAGGACATTTGAAAGAGCGAGATTATCGACATGAACCCCATGACATGAAGATGATTTGAATGCGGCGATACGTACTGAAGTGGCGTTGATCTAGCGTGACCAATTATTTTTTTCAGAATCTACCAAACCGGCTGTAGAAATCTACTTTTTCCTACCAAAGTCAATTACAGAAATCTATTGCTACCTAAGAGCAGTCTTTAGCACTTTATGTTGGGAGGAAAGTGGAAAACTTCAATGTTTCGTGTAATTTAAAAAAATATCTCAGTAATTAACTTTCGCTAAGCAAAAAGAGCTAGAGAAGCACTGCCGCGAAGGCAGCAACTTTTGCGCATGTTCAATAGGGATGACCGCTTTGGCAACGAATTTGAACATGCGCGCAAATGCTGCTGCCTAAATTCACGGCAGCGCTTTTCTAGTTTTTTTTCGATAAAGTACTGGATTTCATGTCGATCTAATCTCTATACATATTTGAAAATATTGAGAATATAAAATTTTGAACTGGTATATCTACGGAATCATTGGGCGGATTTCACCCATTCACGAATTCGACCTTCGTAATTAAGCCCTAAATCTTCTCTACAAATATCGAGTTTTTAAGTAGTTTCTTCCGAAAGTTAACGGTCGACCGTAAACACAATAACTTCCGAAAGAAACAACTTAGAAATTCGATATTTGTAGAGAAGATTTGGAACTTGATTACAAAGGCCGAATTCGTGAATGGGTAAAATCCACCCAATGATTTCGCAGATATTTTTATATATTCACCTAAATGAAAGGCTCTTCCTTTTTGGATGAAAACGATGACAATGCGGGAAAATGTAGAGCACACACGCACCCATGATGCGAAATACGGTAAACTTATTGAGTGTGACGGGATTAAAGAAATACCCCAATGTCAGTCAGAGCCATCTATACGAGTTGTGCTATTTTTTCACATAATTCATGCGATTATAGTTAGGTTAGGTTAGGTTGTGCCCTTTGAATAAAGAACAATAGGAAGGAGCATAACGCTTTTCTACTTCGTATATCAGTGGGACATAGCCACCTTTATTGAACCTCCAAGTATGACTCATGGTAGTTAGCTTCTTCAGGCAAAGAAGTCTCGGAACAAGTTGTTCTCTCTTCAAAGTGAAAGGGAAGTCGGCCATACGCAACATCCATCCCGGACCCACTTTTTGAGGCATTATGCTCCTTCCTGTTGTTCTTTATTAATTATAACGAAAATCTACCAAAAAAGTATATTTCTACCAAAATTGGTCACGCTGCGTTGATCACTAAGTGTGGAGAGAGAGTGTGGAGAGCTTCCTGGATAGGAAGTCACCTTCCTGACATCATTTTCTCTACGTAAAGTATATGTCGTATGCTCACAACTATGTAACTTAAGTTGAATAAATAGTATCATGAAAAAGTAATACTGTTTTTCTTTATTTCAAAAGTGTAAATGTTTCTCTTGGTCACCCTGAACTATTGCAACGGGCTAGAGGCAACAACGTGACTTTTTCGTGGGTACCAAGGAACTGAGGAATAAGAGGAAAAGCGTCTGGATGTTAAGACCTGCTGGACCAGGAACTTACGTGAGTATAGGTTAGATCACCATAGGGCAGCGGTCCAATAAAATACTCCAGGATTTGCACGAGCGAAAAGATTCGTGTAATTCTCACCGCATCGTATGCAAGGAAGGTAATGCATCTTGCACGTGCTGAATTTCGTGTAATGTTGAGTATGCTGGCAGGTCGATATAAGTGCCACCTGGAAAAGTCAGCAGATGACATGATGGCTAGGGTTAGTGGACCGGAAACAGTGAAACACATGGTAGGGAAATATCCAAAGCTTGTCAACCCGAAAAAGCCATCACAGAATCTTCAGGACGTGACAGCCAATATTCCTAGGGACGTCATCATCTTCGTGAATATCATCGACGCTGTCCCTTAGGACTGAATAAGTAAAGAAATAGAACAAAAAATTGTATGCGTCACAATGTTGAATGGATTTACCACAGCTTATACGCCGAAGGAACTCGTTTACCGCAGTTTCACGATTTTCACAGATAATCAGAACGACTCACCTTGGCAAACGAGGAAAGGATACTAGAAAATCAGTTTGATGACTGCCTGGAGTATACAAATCATACAGCCCCATATCTAGAGCACCTTATAAGGTGGTCTAGATATGTAACTGGCATCGACATACCTGTTGATACCTGGAAACCCAATGGTTTGTCCAGGTAAACAATGGATTCTTTAAAAAAGTTTATTATAGAATAAGTTCAATTCTTATATCAGCTCGGTGAAGGTCGACTTAGGTTCGGATTTTCTACTATAACTTTTGATGGAAGCATAAAAAAGTAGCTCTTTTAAATTCGATATACTGAGCATTAGACAACAATTTGTTGACCCTACGTTAAGGATAGTATCAATATTCCCTTCTTCAAACAAAATGACAATATCCATTTGGATAACACTGGAAGATAAATGATACACAAAATCCCAAACTATATGCTCGCAACAAACTGCTCAACGAAGCATAATCGGCATTAAATTCTGCTTGACTGAAAATCCACTTAGGGGTTTCTTTTGTAAAAAGAGAACACTTTTGACCGGCACAAACAAATCGCCAGAAGTCCCGCCCTTTTATAATACGGCTAATAGCCACCGGAAACGGGTAGTGGCGCTGCGATAGCTCCCCGTATCCACGCTGCGGCCATTTACGAAACTTCCGGCGGTACCGGAAACATTAGCCATTTATTGTAAGGTTATGTCATCCCATTAATCATATCTTGTTTCTCTGCTATAAAGCTCTTTTGTTGCCAATATTATTATTGATATTCTTGTTTGTCAGTTCAGTTCCATTTTCGTGATATAAATGGCATTTTTGTTGGCACGATATGAAGATATGTTTCTTTGGGACAAAGACGAGATTTTATCGGATAGAACGCTTTCTGAATGTTGGAACATTGTGGTTTAAGACTTTGATATTAATATTGATTATTTTGAAATGAGAGTTATGTCTTCGGCTCAAGAATTCATAAATCGGTGATAGGGATGGGGATCAAGCGGAAAAAAAATTCCACAAAAGTTTTTCATTGTCGAGAAACATTGTGGATGAATCAACAGTTTGAAAATTCTGGTGTAGGAACGTGGATGAGAGTTCAATCTGATTCAATTTGATTGTATGTAGTTCTTGAATTTCGAGCCGAAATTGGTCTCAAACGACTAGGTTGGACTCACTGATGAAGAATCCGTGTTCAAATTTGATTTTGCCCTTCCGGTCGTCATTCCGTCCGGCCGCCCGAGTGTGCTCTAACTTAAGAAAGAAAGGAACTAAGGTCTCGAACTTTCAGAAAAGGTTTATATCCTGAATATCTCGTTTGAGTTTGTTCGTGGGCAGAACTGACAGCACAGCTTAGGAGTTTTACCTGTATGAAATTTTTAGGTTGATCCCTTGATATCTCATGAAGTATCGATTCGATCGGATTGAAACTTTGTAGTTAGTTCTTGAATACCAACGCGCAAGTCCATGCAAAATTTCTTTTGCATATAGTTGTTAGAAAATTTTTGAAGAATGTTTGTTTGAAATTTCTCGAATTTTTTTTCCTCGGGAAGCCTTCATCAGATTTCGACGAAATGTGGCACAAACCTTGGAATCAGTGAAATATTATCATCTATCCTTATTTAAATAAATAGAGAAGTATTGGAAATTTGGATAGTTTATTGTCTGCTACTTTGAAAACAACGCCAACGTTTTGAGGACAAATTTCCTCTTTATCAATTTATCAAGCTAGTTAACTAAATTGTATAGACTAAGTCAATAAAATTAGAGACATGAAAAACCAGGTTAAGCACCAGGGCAACATCATGAACGTCATGAAGTTCTGATCTGACCACATTTATATATTTTTCGAGATATTGAGGAAACAACAAAGGGAAACATATTTTTTTCCATATTTCTCCAGAAGTAAATTTTATTGTTGTTGAATACTGATTCCGAGTATTGAGAATTTGGATATTTTATTGTCTGCTACTTTGAAAACAACGCCAACGTTTCGAGGACAAATTTCCTCTTTATCAAGGCTAGTTAACTAAATTGTATAGACTAAGTCAATAAAATTATAGACATTGAAAAAAATGTATGTATGATGTTGCCCTGGTGCTTAACCTTGTTTTTTCATGTCTCTTATTTTATTGACTTAGTCTATACAATTTAGTTAACTAGCCTTGATAAAGAGGAAATTTGTCCTCGAAACGTTGGCGCTGTTTTCAAAGTAGCAGACAATAAAATATCCAAATTCCCAATACTCGAAATCAGTATTCAACAACAATGAAATTTACTTCTGGAGAAATATGGAAAAAAATATGTTTCCCTTTGTTGTTTCCTCAATATCTCGAAAAATATATAAATGCGGTCAGATCAGAACTTCATGACTATTTGAAGAATACCTACACAAAATTTACTGCAAAATTTCATATGGATCCAGTTGTTGAAAAATGTTTTGAAAATTTTTTTTTCTCGGAAAATGTAGGTTAGATTTCAAATGATATTTGACACAGGCCTCAGAATCAGTATTCAACAACAATATTTCGGATTTCAATTGGATACGATATTTACTTTTGGAGATATATGGAAAAACAATATGTCAAATTTCATTGTTGTTTAAAGTTTTGAGGTTATTTCCTCAATATCTCAAGAAGTACGAATGCTATCACAGCGAAACTCAACCTAATTGTTTGAAGAATATTAACGCGCAACTCACTCATGCGGATTGAATTGTTAAAAAATTTAAAAAAAATTGTTTTTCGAAAATTATCTACATCTTCATCGAAAAAAATTTTTCTGGGTTTTCATTCCCAATATCTAAAATAGAACTAATAAAAATCAAAGAAAGATTGTTTTCTATTGAAAATTAAATAAAAATTGTTATTCCATGAAAAAACTATTTTTATTTGATTTTTAATAGTTTGGTTTCAGATAGATATTGGGAGTGAAAACCCAGAAACAAACTAAAAATGATGCGAAATAATTCTAAAAAAAGGTTCTATCGATACTCAATTGTTTTTTACCTTTTTAGGCGTTTATCCTCATTTTCATCGAAAAAAGTAGTTTTTTCTGGATTTTCACTCTCAATATCGGAAACAGAACTATTAAAAATTTAATGAGGATCGTTTTCCATGAGACAGAACTATTAAAAATCAAATAAAAATTGTTTTCCATAAAAAACTATTTTATTTAATTTTTAATAGTTTCGTTTCAGATATTTGGGGTGAAAACCAAAAAAAAGACTAGAAAATTATGTAAATACTCCCAAGATAAGTTTAAATCTATACTTAATTGTTTTGAGTTGTTTTTGAAAATAGTCAAATAAATTGATTCTCCTGAGTCGTTGGCTTTCTCTCGATTAAAATCAAACAAGAAGATAAGGTTTCTTCACTCATTCAACTTGAAATCTGTTCGTGAAAGCAAGATATCCCTTGTTGATGAGGTGCAATTTCACATATTGAGATCGTAGGCCCTTGATTAAAATCACGAATCTATCGCTAACAACGGAACTGCTCTCCCCCTCGATCTGAGCAGGTCCGTCTAATCAAGCATGTTCTTTGTCAACACTCGATATCTTCTCTATAGAATTTTAAAATTACTTTCGACGTTCTTATTCCAATCATCGATTTGTTCGATTTCCATTAGAGTTTTCGATTGTCAGGGAAAAAGAGGGATTTATAGGATAGCCTTCGGTGTGGCAACATAGTATCGTACTTTTCATCTTGCTGTTACTCGCTTTTCATGTGTTTCAAATCAGCATTTCAAATCTAACAAGTCAAAGTGGATTTGAATATTGAATTATTTGTTGTTAGTAACTCGAAAAAGAATCATTTTGATGTTCTTTTCTTCTGAACTTATGTTCACTCAAACTAAAGTTGGAAAATTTTCCAAAAATCACTTTTTCGAGAATATTTTACTATGAATTGATGGAAAATTAATTTATGTTCCATCTACTTGACATCCGGTTACTAGAGCAACAAGTATGTTATTCAGAAGGAAGAACTAGTCACATTTATCCATTTCGATTCATAGTTCTGAAAAGTCATCAAGTAAAAAAAATAATAATCGGAATTTGATTTTCGTGAGGAAGCTCTTTTGAATCTTGCTTCAACATGACGTTGATAATCCTTCAAAATATTGATTCGAGTGTCCTTGGTTTTAATGAAATAATATTAGTTATTTTGTTTGTACTTTTGTATTATGTATTTTTGAATTCCAAAACCCTTTAAAAGGGGCCTATAGGATATGTAAAAGGTCCATCTAATCAAGTATGTTCTCTGTTAATACTCGATATCCTCTCTATAAAATTTCAAAATTTCTTTCTTTCTAGAAAAATCCTTTTGTTTCTTCAGTCTCTTGGAATATTTTTGATGTTCTAATTACCTTCAGATAAAGTTGGAAACTTTACCGAATATCACTTTTTCAGCCATAAAAGCAAAAATATTTATTCGTCTGATTTTATTTTCTGGAAAACATTTTATGTTCCACCTTGTTGGCATCCTATTACCACAGCAACCCCCGTGTTATTTAAAAAATTTTTTGGATTTTATACATATTTCTGCAAACCCGAACTAAAAATGATAATCGAAAATTATTGGTCATGCTTTCACCTGACGTTGATAATCCTGCAAAACATTGATTAGTGTCACTGATTGAGAAAATATGACATTGATTTTTCGGTTTCGATTCGTTGTAATTTGTATATTTGGACATTGATTGTTTTCTTTAATTCCGTCACCCTTTATAAGGAGGTTTCAGGAGGTGTAGAAGGTTATGAGCAGAGTTTTTACATTGTTACGGTGAATATTTTTATCGATTTGGAAGGAATCAAATTTAGGTCGTTTTTGCATGTTGAAATTTGAACCGAATATCTCTTTCATCATATCTCCTTAATGGATTGAGTACCTACTTAATTAAGGTTCGAATCATCGAAATATCGAAAAATGGGAACAATTAAATTTGAACAACATCAACGAAATTGACATTTTCAAAAAACTAAAACTATTTTTTTCCGATAAGAATAATTTTGGTATTTATCCTATGCTTATCCTACCTTTAGATAAATGAAATGAATGCTCTCGAAAATAACAGAAAAACAGAGTCATTTTTGACAAACTAATTCTTGTAAAGTTGCTCTACTGAATTAACGCTTAACGGAACATAGAATATTGTTCAAACCACAAGAGCACCAAAACTATTCGAAATATATCACAAGATTTTTGTGAATTCAAGTTATTCCCATCGGAAAACAACGAAAAGTCAGTTATAATATTTTATTTTTGCTGTTCATGAGGACTATCCTCATTTGAGGATGAATTCGCAGTCAACTTTCAATTTTTGTGACATCATGAGCCTTGAACACAATAACTTTTGAGAAATTCAATCAGGAGACTTGAAGTTTGAAGGGTGGGGTCCGGACCTTAATGATCATTCAAAATTTTATTTATAATACATATATCTAAGAACGAACCCCATAGAATGGAAACTTTGTTTGTTGGTACTTCTGGTTACTCTCAAATTAGTTGAAGGACAAATGGAAAATCATTTTCTTGTTAAAACTTCATCTTGATATGGGTTTCATTACGGTATAAAGGAAATTTGTTGATCTACTCTTCTGTGGCGCTAATATCATAGTCGAACATATTCATTATGGATTAGAAAATAATCGAAGAAGGGATGTTTGTAGTTAACTGCGCCTTTTATACCACCGAACAAAAGAAAGCGTGTTCCACCCTCGCATAAGGGTTAAGTCTTTCGATTAAACTCTGAGAGGTGACGGAAATAAGGGAGAGCACCCTCTTGTATGCATATTGTTGTTTGTTTGAAAGCTCACCCTCAAGATTTGAAATTCGCTTTCATGGATAAAATGGACAAAATAAATCTTAGCTAAGTCTGGGAGGATTGTTGAATTTCGTTCAATATTTCCTCTAGTAATGAACTTTCACAATCCAAGAAAACTTTTTCCCGTAAGCCGAAACTGTCATAGTCACTATAATGAATCCATTTAAGTGATATCGAACTAAAATGTTGATTTTTTGATGTTAAAAAGATCCGATGACTAAAAGAATTCTGAAAATTTTCAATTTTGAATTGACTTTTATGCACTTGACTCATTCTCGAGTGAAATTCTAGGAAACTTAGTAAAAATAAATTATGTTTCCTGAATTTGAAGGAATAATTTTAATGGAATGAATTTGAAACGAAAACAAATTTAAAACTACCGAACTAATGGATCCACTAACTACACTAGACGAAGCATTAAGTCCTTACAATTTCTCACAACGGAATATTGATCTGTGTTTCTGTGGTTTCCATTCTAACCAATAATTTGCCTGGTGTTTTCTATTTGTTTACAATTTCAAAGCTTAAAGTGAAGATTTTGCAGGGTTAACTTAGAATTTTGACTTCTCTACTTTCAAGAACTTGGTAAGATTTTCTCTTCTAGGTCCACATATCCATAAATTTAATTTCAAATTTTTTGTAGGTGCCACCAAATTCTGCTTCATAACTTTGTTTGTGAGTGAAATAACTACGATGGTTTGAAATGAACTGACTGTTTGTGTCCGAGTCTCTCCTACTTATTGTTTCCACAAATTTTTCTCATAATCATTCATTTTGGTACCAATTTTGTCCAAATTCGCAATTTCTTACATACGAATTTTACAAATTTTCACATATATTCTATAATTTTTCAAAGTTTTCAATTTCATTCACTAATAGAATTCATCAATTTTTCATTAAATTCACTGAAAAATACTTTAATATTTCTGAAATATAATTGCATTTCTTTCCATTCGATCACCTTACAGTTACACGATATTCTAATTATTTATCGATACCTGATTTCAAAAATAAAATTATATTTTCTTCAAAATTTTAAAAAAATTTTCTGGGTAAATTTCAATTTTTAATAAATTTTTCATTTCTTATATTTTTGCTGGATTCGCTCTATTAAATGCATGGATTTATCTCAATTAATTATATATCGTGATAATAAATGATTGAATTGGTGAAATTTGTGTTCATTGATAACTTATTTTATGTTTGATATAAATCATTCAAAAAAATCCCAACAGTAAGTCTTGAGGGAGTTCATTTTGCTACAGCATGTCGTTTCAAAATTATATCGAGTATCTTAATAATTTTCCTCGAAATTATTTGTTACGGCCAATCACAAACACAATAACTTTCGAAAGAAACAACTCAAAAACTCAATAGTTTCAGAATAGGTTGAGTTTTATTACGAAGGTAAATCCGCCTAATGATGCAGGAAATATACGCACTCAAAATTTTGTTTTCCAAATATTTAGCGAACTGCAGATTGGATCGAATTGAATTCCAGTGCAGTGCGAATTTTTGTTTTCTAACTGTTCTGATGATGCGATAATCACGAAATTTTGAAGAAAGTGTTGCTTCAGTTTTTTCTACTAGTAACCAAGTTTATTATAACTGGAACTGTGTTTTTCAAATTATTCCGAAAAAAACACAATATGGAAAAAAAACAAGAAATTTAACAACTATTTGCCCAATATCTCCGATAATTCATTTCTGACCAAACTGAAATTGGGCGTACTATTGAAAAAAGTAGAGTTCAAGGTCTGTGCAAAATATCTTTTCACTCTGATTACAAGTTTCCGAAAAACGACATTTTCAAGGAAATTTCCGCAAAATTTTTGTCAATTCACTAACCGTATGATCCCAACAAAATTTTGTTAGTAATTGCTTGTTGATATGCTACAACGAAATACCAATTTTCAACTCGATGGCATAATAAGTTTCAGAGAAATATGCTCAAAAATTCAAATAACCCTAACTCTGGAACCATTGTGTCGATTCTACCCATTAACGTCACATTTTGAAATGCAACTTACTCTGAAAGCTTCAAGTCGATAAAGTTTCCACGTAATTGTTCCTACGGCCGAAAGGCCAAAGTCAATTTTGACATCGGATTCGTCACTTATGAGTCGTTCGAGACTTTTTTCGGAAAAAAAAATCGAAGAAACAGACAAGAGCGTGATATATCATTTTATTCAATCTGTGATACTTATCGCAATGCTGAAATTTTCATGGCAGAAATATTACTTTACTAGTGACAAATGAATATGTCGTTATAAAATAATTTAAAAAAATGTCGAATAAAATTTCTCACAATTTTCCAGGACGTCTTTCTCATCAGAGTAAAATCTCGGATACGAGCATGCGGGACAATAGGAGAAATGGAAGAAATGCATACCTTAGCTGAACTGAAACCATTTTCAACAAACGAGAATTTCCAATGCGACCGTCATAAAGAAATAAAACGCGTATTATTGTCATCAGTTTCAGTGACTGAAAAGCTCAGAATGAGCTTTGTTCTTTTTCCAGTTAGTCGAAGAAATGTAAAAGTCATACAACGCAGCGAGCTTTCCACTTCTAAAAGATCCTTTGTTTTCTGCTCGCGTTCTTCTCTGATTCAGTCAAGAAAGAAAATGTGGCTGCTATTTTCCTTTTCTGGATGTTTGTCTATTCATTCGCTCTGATTGTTTCTATTTTTTCAATGAAAACTCATTCCTCACGAGCGTTATATGAAGTACGAAGGAGGTTTTGTCATCAGTGAAAAGGATGGATGGGATATATACGAATAATTATGAGTATAATTGTACAGAATAATGAATCATACCAGAGACAGATGTGAATGTTCTTGGGTACTGGAGAATCCTAAAAACCTAGGGTTATCTTACTGTAAATATATGCTTTGAGTTGCAAAAATCTAGAAACGTGAAGTGAAGTAGGCAGCTTTCGCGCATGTTCTCTTTTGGTGATATCCTGTGAACATGCGCGCAAAAGCTGCTGACTTCACGTCACTGCTTTTCTAGGTGTTTTTTCGATACATCACAGAATTTCAATTTGATTGAATATTTATTTTTGGAAATATTCGGAAAATGAAATTTTAATGGGTATATCTACGGAATCATTGAGCGGATTTTACCCATTCACGAATTCGACCTACGTAAATATCGAGTTTCTAAGTCGCCTAGCAGCCGACCGTAAACACAATATCTTAGAAACTACATATTTGCCGAGTAGGTTTGAAGCTTGATTACAAAAGTCGAATTCGTGAATGGGTGAAATCCATCCAATTATTCCGCAGATATACCCCTTCAAATTTTATATTCCCAATATTTCCAAGAATACAGATAAGAATCAATTCAAATCCAGTACTTAATCGAAAAATGAAGGTTCATTCAGAAATTCATGAGGATAGTATAATCAGAAGATCACAGAATATTGAATATTTGAAAAAACAAATTATTTTTTTAATGTTCCAATGACACGATCATCACGAAATTGTTCACAAAGTTCTCCATCAGCATTTCCAAACTAGCTGCCAGGTTTCTTGATGACTGAATTAGTAGTTTTTTCGAAAAAAAATAACGATATCGAGGAAAAAAAAACACGAAATTTTACAGTTTTTTCAAATATCTCCGTAAAATAGGACCAAACTGAAATTTGGTACACAACTGTGAAATATAAAGCTCAAGGCCTGAGCTAAAATTTTCTCGAATACGATAAACAGTTTTCGCAAAAAAAATTTCGAAAAAATTTTGAAGATTTTCTTAAATTTACTCCCAGAAATTTCGCAAAATGTTGCGCGTCTTTGCACTTAAACAAACTGCTAAGTTTCAATCTGATTTTTTCAGTAGGTCCTGAGTCATCACGGAAATAACCTCAAAATTTCAAAGGGTTCCTACTACGAAACCACTTGGCCGATTTGGCCATGAACGAACTTGCCGTTGCATTTCAATTTTGACCCCGGATTCGTCATCAGTATTTCCAACCTTGTCGTTTGAGAACATTTTTCGGCACAAAATTCGAAAATTACAGACATTTGGATAAAACTATAGCACGCTTCTTTTCACCTAGAACATGCGAGTCGACACTAGTTTTGATATCTAAAATTCATTGATCATTCAAGGACAAAAAAAGTTTTTACTAGTGAAGCCCATGAAAGAGTACTGAGGATAGATTCGTCTTTTCAAACCGACAAATTGAGATGGTAGTTGATAAACCAAGTCATCGACATCATAGCCTTTTCCACAGTTGCCAAATCGGGCAAAAGAAGGGACCGCATAAGGTCTCTATTTGAAATATCTGTTAAAGACCACACTCATCAAATGTTGTTGGCTCTATCTTACAGATTTCTCCCAAAAGGTATAGATGTCCAAATTTCTCTATTCTGAGTTTGAGCTCGCCCCACTCCACACCGTATTTAAGTTATAGTATTGTATACAATGGTTATTGGAATTGTTTATACAATGGTTATAGTATAGAACTAGTGTTCCAAATGAATTCTAAGATTCCAGGGGCTAGTATCATGTCGAACAAATTCTAGAGGAGCATTGACCTTAACTCTGCAGGTAATGCGCGCATGTTCAAATAAGTGGAAAAGAAATGAAATTTTTAAATGTTTATTAATTGATCCACAGCTTCAGAGAATTGTGCATAAGCGTTTGCTAACAAGTTACCAAGATTCATCGAAATCGGATAAGTATTTTTTGAATTCTTCAAAAAAAAAAAACAAAATGCGAAATATTATTACCCAATATCTCGATAAATTATAATCAGATCAAATCGAAATGAGAGTTGGTACACTATTACAAAATATGGCTCCAAGATCTCTGCGAAGTTTCAATGACATCTGGTGAACAGATTCCGAAAAAATCTAGAGAAGCACTGACGTGAAGTCAGCAGCTTTTACGCGTTTATTCACATTGCGAAATTGTGACTGAATATAAAAATTTTCAAGAAAAAAAAAATTTTTTTTTTCGAACTTTTCCATGAATAATTCTTCTTATTGACACTGTTCATCTCCCAACCAAGTTTCATTTCGATCAGATAAATATTTTTCGAGTTATTGAAAAATCAAAATTTCAAATGGCTGTAGCACAAAAACCATATGGCAGATTTGGCCCATTAACGACACTAACAGAGATATTCAGGATCTTAAACTAACCTGAAAATTTCAAAATCCTGAGTCCAACCTAGTCGTTTGAGACCAATTTCGGCTCAAAATTCGAAAATTTCAGACATCGTGACGAAATGATAACGCACTGTTTCCCAGAACAAGTGCGTAAAAAGCAAGAAAAATTTGGAAATATCTTCGATTTTTCTGAAATTTACTGAGAAAACGGTCCCAACAAAATTCTGAAAGCGCAATTGTACTTTGGTATTTCAAAACTAATAACCAAGGTGTAATTTTATCTCTTGAGTAGTTTCTGAGGTATGCAGGAAATAACCGCAGGAATTCAAATGAGTAAAATTCAAAACCGTTCTATTGATATTTTCCTAACGAAATCCTCAATGAATCATCAAACTGTTGTTTTTCAATAAGAAGTATTTTTGGAAATATTGCGAAAATAAAATTCAGATGGGCATACGGAATCATAAGGGGCATTTTACCAATTCAAGTATTCGACCTTCGTTATTGAGCCTCGAACCTATTCTACGAATATCGAGTTCCTAAGTCGTTTCTTCCGGATTCATTGTGTTGACGGTCATCCTCATCGCTGATCAATCAGATGAATTACTGCAGTACGATCTTAACGAAATTCTGGAAAGAAACTATTTGGAACATTTTACCCCTTAAAGAACTTGACCGTCGCATATTGGAATGCAACTTCCCCTCATAGTTTAATATCGATACTCTGATGCAAATCAAACTTTCAATCTTATCACGCTTACGAAATTATATGTGAACCTTCAGAATGTTATTATACAAACTATATTTCAAATTCATCTGAACTATAGATTAGCAGATATTGAAAAATAACACAATAGCTGATACGGAACAAAGAAAAAATTAACTGAACCAGCGCTCCATTCTCTATTGAATTGTTAATGATAATAAATAGGGTTTTCCCTGATAAGTGGTTACTACTGTATTAGATGATCAAAAGTTGATGTGGGTAAGTGAAATCTACCTAAAAAAAATATGTGGATAAGACTCTTGGATATCTTATTTCCACGATATTTTCAGAAAATAGATTTTCCATCAGGTTGAATTTTGGGGATTGTAAAATGATAGCTTGAATGTTCAAGTATTTTCATGAAGATTTAGGGTTAGGTCGGATCGATTCCTGGATGGGTGACCGTGCTTTCTGCTCTGTCTATGAATTCGAACAGGCGCACAAGATACTCTTCTCGAAAGCACAGTTTTTCTCATTGTTGAAAGTGAGATGAACACATTTCAAAGATACATGAGACATGTTCGTGGTAAGATTTCAAAGGTGCACTCCTTGAGAAAAATACCTAAAACGTTGAGGTATCTTCTAACGAATGCAAGGGACCGTATATACGTTTACATGAAATGGATCGTTAGGTAATATTCTCCAACGACATTATGTCCTTTGTATGTATCATTAGGCTACATTGTGGGGATATAAAATGATTTCTTGGAGATATCCTTCCTCTCCTAAAATTAACAATTAATCATTTCGGTATTTTTTATAATCAATTAAACTTCCTTTGACTGGGTGGATAATGATGATATGTCAGGGGTTCTCGACAATTCCGTTTCGGGCGGGACAAAAGGATTCAAAGGATTCTTGTAGCTGAAGGCTTCACAGTTTTGTTGTTATGAGGAATAATGAATCATTTCTTGTTGCAAAATGAAGCGAGGTTTTTGTATATCCTTTGAGTCATTCGTAGAACTGATCACCAAAAATTGATGACCTTCAGTTTCTCCAACGGTCGAGATGCGACATATTTCCGAACTAGACTATTGACGAATACTCATCAACCTATTGATGAAGAATTTGTTGCCAAATTTAATCCTTTCAGCATATTCAAATATTATTCGAATTTAAATCTATCGGGCAGGTGGACAATTTTTAATGATTTGATTCTTCACATACAAATATTCACTTCGTGCCTTATAAAGGCACGAATGGTACCGAAACGTAGGTGAATATTTGTATGTGAAGAATCAAATCATTAAAAATTGTCCACTTGCTCGATAGATTTTCATTCGATTAATCAATCATGAAACTGAAAGTTATATTTTTTTTATATATTATGATTTGTGGAAGAAAGGACGTCAAAAGTAGAAATTCATCTGGCAGATTCTCAGTTCGATTGAGTCGGTTTTCTTTCTCTTAATATCCACACAAAGGATGTTCACAAAATTTGCATTGAATAGAAAACATAGCTCTCAGTCAGGAGGTTGTTTCTTTCTGAAGCTGAGGTTTTCTAAAAAATAACGAATCTACAAATCGTCTTCACTGCGTTGCTGCCACATATATGCACACATGGCCTTACGGTCGATCGTCAAAACAATAACTTTCAGAAGAAACAAGTTACAAACCATATATTTATAGAGTAGGTTTGGACCCTAATTACTAAAACCAAATTCGTGCATTTGTAAAATTCTGCCAATGATTCCGCAGATATACCCATTCAGAATTTTATTAATACAATATTTCCACTAACTCAGACTGTCAGATTGAAATTCTGTAATTCATTGAAAAACAACAGCCTGAAGTTTCATGAAAAATCAGCATTTCAAGTCCTTCCATATTTTTAAGGGGTACATTCACAGATCTTTACGACTTAGTTACAACAACTTCTTAAAAAAAAGTCGAATTTTCGTATATATATTCCGACTTTCTCAAGAAACGAAAAAACGGTAGTAACAGAACAGAAATGATAAATAACATAATGATAGTGGGGTCGTACCGGTTTTGTAAGTTATTTAAAATCAATCTAAACGGAACATATATAAGGAGTTCATGCAGAATTTTGTGAGGAGATATATGATTAGAAAATCACAAAAAATAAAATATGTATTTGATCCGAAATTTAAATGTTTTTCAAATTGCTCAGTATTTTTTGAAGCACTCCGGAAAAAAGGGTTGCGAGGAAAAGCGTCGAAATTTGATATTGTTATTGCACTATGCGAAAAGTTAACCCGGATCGAACTGAAATTTCGTACACTCTTGTGAAAGATCAACATCAAGTCCTGATTATTATCAACATCAAGGTTTGTGCATAATTTCATTGTGATGTTATGAATATTTTCCAGCTGATAATTTTTTCAAACAAAATTCGGAAGTTTTTTTTTGAATATTCACTAAAAATTCGATTCTGATAAAATTTCGCATCAATTCGCGCATCAGTATTCTACAACTAATTACCAAGTTTCAATATGATCGAATAAGTAGTTATCAATAAATTGAGACAATAACCCCAAAAATTCAAAATACTATAACAAAAACTAATTGGCCGATTTTTCCCTACGCAGAACTTATACGTCGAATTTTGATGCGCAAACTTTCTTGAAAGTTCCAACGGCCAGCCGGCCTGCCTGACATAATCAAATATAATTAAAACAATTTCTTGCATTGTTTTTAAAAAAAGAAGAATTTTTTTCAAAATTTTTTTTTGAAAAAATTTTTTTTTCAAAAACTCTCGACTATATTCGGTAAAAATCCTGGTCATACTGTGAGATTAATATTTCACAGCACTGTACCATATTTCAGTTTGATACGATAAAAATTTTTGGAGATATTGTTAAAAAAATATGTCAAATTTTGTGGTTTTTTTTCTCGATATTGTTTTTTTTTCGAAATATCTCAAAAAATACTGATTTAGGAGTAATGAAATTTAGTAGTCGATTCGAAAATGCTGATGGACAACTTTGTGCAAATTTTCGTGATTATCATGTTATTAGAACAATTTGAAAAAAAATCTCAATTTTTTTTCTCAAATATTCAATATTCTGCGATCTTTTAGTAGTACTATCCTCATGAAATTCTGTATGAACCTTTGAACTATCATATTTCGATAAGCTTCTGGATTTTAATACGATATAATCTGTATTTTAGGAAATATTGGGAAAATAAAATTTTGAAAGGATCACTATTGCATTTACGGTCAGCCTAACGGCCGACTGTGAATACAATAGCTTCCGGGAGAGACCATTTAGAAACTCGATATTTGTAGAGTAGGTTTGTACCTTAATTACGATGGCCGAATTCGTGAGTGGGTAAAATCCGCCCAATGATTCCGTAGATATACCCATTGAAAATTGTATTTTCCCAATATTCTCGAAAATACAGATTAGATCGAATTAAAATACAGTATTTTATTGAGAAAAACCTAAAACGCACTGCTGTGAAGGCAGCAGCTTTTCCGGGCATGTTCAAATTCTTTGCCGAAGCCATCATCCCCATTGAACATGCGCGCAAGAGTTGTCGCCTTCATGAAAGTGCTTTTTTAGGTTTTTTTATGAATATTCTCTTCATTAGGCGATGGTCCTAAATTGCGAACTACTTTTTCAGCAGAAAAAACTTCCGCCTTAGTCAATTAACAAATTGAAACTTTCCCAATCGACTCCTAACAACTAAGATATTCCAAACAAATTACACGTAAACTGTATTATCATTTTATCATACTCTCCAATACGAAGCGACTCCTCCATTAGTGTCCATTATCCTGGATAAAAGCTATGAAACAGATAATATAAAAACTCATTTGCATTAAAGATGTTTTTGCAAGGAGCTATCAGGAGGAGATATATTTTCCCGCTTTACAATAGCGAACAAGGTCTGTGCATTTCAATCAACACAATTTCTCGGATGCAAGTTTATTTGTCATTGTGTGGAGTTTTATGTTGCACTCACAGATGGCCCTGCCTCCATTAGACCGTCACAATGAAGCTTTCATCTGGATTAGCGAGACTCCCTCGGGAATGCTCCAGACTCTAGCGCCTTCATTTGTTTACTCCTTTCGATCGAATTACACTCGAACAAACTCGGTGTTTTGATTGAGGTGATGAGGATGGGGAATGCATGCAAAAACTTGCATTGTATGGGTTCGAGAAATGAATTCTGCTTAAAATAATTGAAAGAATATAATATGAAGAAAATCTGCATATATAATATCTTTAAAATCAACGTCAAGCTGAAAATAAAGTGGGTGGATACTAGGAAGCAGAGATCATTCCTATCAAACAAAAATTGTGAACTTGTACGGTATTCAGCTCTGGTGACAATCTACAGAAGCTAGAAAAAATCTCATCAAACAGAAAAGTGCTATTAGGGCTCTATATCAGATGAAGATGACTGACAGCTGTAAAGAAATATTTAGGAAGGAAACAATACTAACCACCACTGTCTATCTTATACTTGCGTTAAATATTCACCAGCACCGAAATAAATTCCCGAAAAATGCTGATTACCACAATTATAACACTGTCCCATACTCAATAATAAAGAAAACGCAACAAGATCCGAATCACACATGCCTAAAACTCTATAACAAGCTTCCAAGCCATGTGAAAACATTAATCCTAACCGCTTTGACAAGAAGGGTGAGAAGTTTGCTTCTGAAAAAGACTATTAGTTTTCGAACTGAAAACTTGTTTGTCTCTAAGTGTTACATGTTCATTGATGTGCTCCCGTTTTTTTTATAGTATTTGTATGTAGATATCTTATTGATTTTTATATTATGTAGGTGAATGAAGCCACTTATGTAAATATGTATATTTTCTTTTCGTTCACATATAATATTTCAATGGCAAATATTCATTCCTGTGATTTCAATTATAAAATGGATAAACAAATACAACAATAATAAAAATGATGATAATAATAATTATATCATGAAAACAACGATAATACCTATATATATATATATTGGTTGGGAGTACATGACTAATAACGTATAAAACGTGCGAAGCCATACAACAGGTCCTAGGAAAAAATTAACTTCCTACTGTGTAGAAAACTGTTGTGTTGAGTACGGCTCATATAATATGTAAAGCATGTTAAGTAGAACAAAATGACGAAGAAATACCCTAGCTGTGCAGACTGCACCTGGTGTTCCTTCACTTTGAATAATAATAATAATAATAACAATAGTAATAATAATAATAATGATAATAATAATAATAATAATAATAATAATAATAATAATAATAATAATAATAATAATAATAATAATAATAATAATAATAATAATAATAATAATAATAATAATAATAATAATAATAATAATAATAATAATAATGATGCATTACTATCAGTACACTCCTGAACCTGTAATAGAAAACGAGAACATCAAAATCTACTACGATCGTACCATCCACACCAGTCATTCCCGAGAACACAATAGGCCAGACATTACAGTTATAGACAAGAAGACCAAAGCAGCCACATTGATAGACGTAACCATCCCCCAAAGACGAAACATGACCAGAAGTAGGCACGAGAAGCTGCCAAAATACTCAGAGCTGGCAGTAGAAATGAATACGATGTGGAACCTGAACAGCATGCGAATAGTCCCGGTGGTCATATCAAGTGTTGGACTTATACCGAAAACTCTAAGAGGTGATTCTTGCAATAAATTGTGAATCCAGCCGGACTTAGGTCTCTGGAGAGCAATGAAAGCCTAACCGTAAAAGCGTGCGATGAAACTTTATAATAATAATGATAATAATAATAATAATAATAATAATAATAATAATAATAATAATAATAATAATAATAATAATAATAATAATAATAATAATAATAATAATAATAATAATAATAATAATAATAATAATAATAATAATAATAATAATAAAAATAATAATAATAATAATAATAATAATAATAATAATAATAATAATAATAATAATTCTTTGATTCTTTGGAGATCGAGAAATTATTTCGAGATTTCCCGATCTCGAAAAAAAATATACGTGCTGAATAACTCAAAGCTCTAAATACGTCAGAAACGAGAAAATAATACTCTAGAAAAGTACTGACTTGACGGATTCTAACTATTAAATCAACACGATATTTCGCAACTAGTTGTGCGTTGTTATTCTCCTCCTGATTTAGAAGTATCAATCTGATCGCGTTTGCACTTTCTGAGATATTACGGAAATAACGTTTACATTCCGAATAACAACGAAATTTGCATATTTTTGTCCCTTGTTTCTCCGAAGGTAAATATCGGATCGAATTGAAATCTGGTGACAAGACAAGAACGTGTCTTCGAGACGAGATTTCTTGTCTCGATAAAACTTTATTTGGAGCATATGATTCCAATTTCACAAGAACAATTCAGCAAAGAAAATGGTTCGGAAAAACATTAGAACTCTCCTGAATAGTTTAATATGTATCATGCTCGAATCGATCCCAGCCAACGATGGTTCAAATTTCGTTCAAACTTTCGCCTGATATGCTGGAGCATTTCGGGGCAAATTTGTCTACAGTCGTGGAAAATTCGCTGTCCTAATTCTTCAAAAGAGGCGCATTCCGTGGCATGGATGTCTAGGCGTGCTCTCATGATGATCACACCCTGGAGCTTTTATTCTGAGAGGAGAATTTGAGAGACGAACGCATCAATTACTGAAAAAAAATCTAGAAAAGCACTGACGTGAAGTCAGCAGCTTTTACGCGTTTGTTCACATTGCGAAATGGTGACATCTTAATGAAATATAAAAATTTTGAAAAAAAAAATGAAATTTTTTTTTCAAATTTTTCCATAGATAATTATTCTCATTGACATTGTTCATCTTCCAACAAAGTTTCATTTCGATCAGATGAATATTTTTTTAGTTATTGAAAAATCAAAATTTCAAATGGCTGTAGCACAAAAACCATTCGGCACATTTGGCCCATTAACGAACCTAACCGAGATATTCAGGATCTTAACTAAACCTGAAAATTTCAGGACTCTAGGTCTTTTCTTTCGAGAATTACACGACCGGACGAACAGAATCAGTTTGACCACGGATTCTTCATCATTGTGTCAAACCTAGTTGTTTGAAACCAATTTCGGCTCAAAATTCGAAAATTACAGACATCGTGACGATGATAACGCGCTGTTCCCCAGAACAAGCGACGTCGAAGAGATGAGAATGGCAATCGCGAATGGCAGCCACGTCTGTTTTTCCAGCAAGATGAAAATGACGAAGTGTTCATAATATGAGCAGGAAGTTTGAGTAAAATTCATACCAGTTTATGGAACTTGAGTAACCTTTTATTGCCTAATATTAGGAATAATAATAACATAATCACAAGGACAAATATCTGTCGATAAATCAACAAATATGCCACCTTGATCAGAGCTCTCCTTTCTCCATGAACCAATTCCTAACTTTGTCAGATGTTGGACGTTACCGTCCTGTGGAAAACAGAGTGTTTCCAAAGTCGTACGGACGTTGTAAACTGCAAAATCGCAGATAGAGCGACCGGATACGACAAAAGGATGAGCGTCATGCACATCGATCAAGGTGCTCTGCACTCGGGGGTGGGATTCCCAAGATGCTCCTGGGAGATGACGCGCTGTACGCAGTTATACTTTAGCGATCCATCTGAAACGTGACAACTATCGAGATTCCTTCTGCGGTTTTATCCGAGGTAAGTTGACCTGACGATCCGTAATAACTGTGAAACAGCTGTAGTCATTCTCCTTGGATCCGCTTCTTCGATGTAGATTAGCTCTGATCAAGGTGGAATATTCGTTAATTTATCGACAGATATTAGTCCTTCTGATTATGATAGTATTTCTACTTGCGTTTTTTTTTCTCCATGAACCAATTCCTACCGAAGAAAAAATGTGTGAGTGTTACATAATTTCAGAATTCTCATTGAATTCTCTAACTTTCAAAGTTACTCGCCAAACTGAAGTTGTCACATTTTTCCAGTTTAATCAGATAAGGTTCCGCGAAATATTAACTTTGAATACTTGCTTCAGCAAAAAGCTGAAGCAGTTGGCTTCGAATCAGAGGTTACAGAAGCACTATTCATGTTAACATAGGAAAAAATAAAACGGAAAAAGAAAAGATTTGTAGCACCAGGAGTTCAAAAATCAATACATGGTGTGAATTTTCTTGAATGAAAAGCAGTAACATCATTTCCAAGAAGTATGTGTATGATCGGGTTCAGTAGAGCTCAGTTCAAGCAATCTTTCAGCACTCTGTATTTCAAGTTGATTTCTCAACGATAATTTGTTGTTTTTCTAACTTTCACAGTATACTCCATCCCTTCTGAAACAGCTAATATTGTCCCTACACCAGACCATCCCCAAAATATATCAAAAGTAACGATCACGTTCGTACGTCACCACACCTAATTTAAATACGTATAAGGGAAATAGCTACGATGAATGAGCTTCAAGTCGGTACAAAAGAGAGCAGGGGGTAGAACGCAACGTTGTTGGCGGACCCACAATGCGGGCCTTTGTGGACATCTCAATCTACGCCCGCAATGGAAGTGTGTCTAGTTTACAATGATACACATCTGCATTTGAAAGAGTGTCAACCGGAGTCGAATTGAAAATGATATGGAAATTGATTTCTGACGAAAGTTTGCATAAGATAGAGGGCGGGATTTTCGGCGCGTTTTGCGATTTAATGGGAAAACGTTGGGAAGCTTTGACTGCCGTTTGTGACTGATCATATTTTTTTCGTTAGTTAGTGCATGTGGTCCTTTAATAATTTTAATTTTGTTCCTTATTTCTGGACCAATATAAAACATATTACATAGAGTCCGTACTCCGATGTAAAGGGTTTCCAGTGGAAATTTTTCAACTTTAAAATGCAATGAAAAAAACACTACATCGTTTTCATTTATTGTCATTTCAATGAAGTAGGTACACCATTACAAAACCGAATTCATCTTTTGATGACGATATCTTCCAAATGAAAACTGTTTTATCAACGAAACTCTCTTGCAGTCCAGCCCTCAGATATGAGGGCGACAAGTAGTTACCATTAAATTAACAGATGATAAATTTACACTTGTCGGTAGCCCTACGATTCCCGATCACGTCCAGATGTTTGTTATTCGAACACTGAAGACCTCAATTAGCGGCAAGTTCAGAGGGAGTTTAATGTTCGTGCTAGCGGCATGACAAAGAGATTCAGACCGTTCACATTATTCGCCAATCGTTCATCGCACCGGCTTGGATAAGGGTAATGTATTTCGAAGACGTTTACGACCTATAGGCTTGATGAAACCACCCCAGTATTATTAATACTACTTTTTTTCTCGCATGTGGGGTACTTCCATGCAGCGGCGCAGTTGCTGGCATCAATAAGAAAAATAGGAACCAGGAAGTTATCATAATATTTTATATTATGTGCAATACCGCAAATAACGTGATCGTGCAAGCGGGCCGGGAAATTATTCGTGCTGGGAAAAGTTTACAAATTTCAATCAGGTATGTTATTTGAATAATTCAATTTTGAGTTGAGGATTTTTGCGCGCCCGGTCAAATTATATTCTGTCCGTGCACACGAGAGTCCATCATTTTCGAAAGATATAACTTAGAGACTGCAAAATTTATAAGGTTATGTTTAGGTTGGGAATATGTTGGCGATATTATCGTTCGAATTATTTGCGAGATCCCAAATTATACTGATTCAATTAAAATTGCGTTGTACCATAATTACACGAGTTTTCATATGTATAAGGAGAAGTTAGAAAAAAAAATCAAAATGTTGAGAAGAATACGATAAATTTATCGTTTCTCTAGTATTTTATTAATCAGCTTCTTAGCTATGGGTACTACAGACAGAGGATCAAATGTCGATCAAATGAATAGTATGATTCTTAAGTTTCACTGAAACATGAACCCTTTTTCTGTCCTCCTGACATTTGTCGAGCATTGGGACAATTCAGATATGAATATAAACGAGCGCGCAAAATACTCCGATTCGACGTCCATGCATTTTCAGAATCTTATATAATTTTAGGTTGATATAACCAACTGAAATGCCGCCCAAGAAACTATCAGCATCGCAAACTCAGAAGATCTGGGATAAAAATTATTAGACCTAAAAAAAATACTAGTAATATCTCAAGTTACTTTAAGAACGATCCGGGTATTGTGTCGACAAACAGTGGTTCCACTAGGGAAGCCCATTATGTAGCGGAATTTCCTTCTACTTCTTCAAGTACCGAGCCTATCGTAAGAAAGTATTCCATTTCGGATAATTCGGACAAGGAAAATTCTTTTGACGAGGAATCAGGACTTCCCGAGGTTAAACCTGAACCAGTTGATTTTAATGACCCTATATCATGGCGAATTACAAAAAGTAATATTAAAAGGTTCGTTATGACCTTTGTTGGCATGTGTGTTCTCTAATGTATTTCAGTTTTTCATTCACACTTTCATTTATTGTTTTTTTGAAGCTTTGAATGCTTTTATATTATTTTGAGAATAAATTATTCTATTCTCTCCTTTTTTGTTTTCTTCATACCCTCATTATCGTAAATTAATACGTTCGTGAGTTCTCTTCAGTACCTTATAAGATACATGGGAGGTTATAGTAATTTCTCTACACATATTGTTTGTTATACCTAAGAATCTGATGCTCGTTCTCAAAGGAATATAATAATAGTAAAATATCTTAGGAATAGAATGAATACTATCATTCATGAAAAGTATGTAGTCATTGAAAAAAAAATTGAAAAGGGCGCATTTCGATAACTTGCCACGGGTGCTGAAATCCTAGATCTGGCTCTGGCAGAGCACCGGAGTAATGTCTTGCATTTCACAGCGAATATTATTATTATTATTATTTATTCGATAAGAGTAAAGAAATTTCTACAAACTCACAAGTAAAAGTAACAAAGTCATAGCTGCATGTCACAAGCAGAAAATTGAAACAGAAGAAAAACAACGCTGAATAAAATAATATACAAAAATGGTTTCATAAGAAAATAAAAGTAAAATGATCATTCCATCGACCTCTCGTCGTACCGGGTCTTGAACACATTGACCTCTCAGTGCTCTGAAGACGACAATGAGGTCACAACGAAGCCGCCTCTCAGAAAATGTAGGGAGATTCATGAGAGCAGGCTTTTCCTCATAGCTGCAAAATTCTGCAGGTGAAAGGGTCACAACGCGAAAAGGACCTACGCAAGATATGATTTGAGCATGACAAATCCTCAGAAACAATCACTCCAAGATCACAATGTAAGCTTTTGGTGGGAACCACCTGACCATTCAAATAATACGTCGGAATGGGATTTTTCCTGCTCATATGGACAACTACACACTTGAGAAGGTTAAGCGGCAGGCACCAGGCCTCGACCATCCATATAGAGCGTCAAGGTCATGTTGTATGGCACCAGCATCACCAATAAGATCTTCTTAGCATCATCAGCAAAAAGTGAATTCAGGGATCGGACGATAGTAGGCAAATCTGAGGTGTAGAATAGGAATAGAATCGGACCCAGCACGGACCCCTGCGGAATTCCACAATGAACCCGCATAGAAGACGACATGGAATCCCCAACACGCACCCGAAAGCGACGATCGGTCAGAAACGACTAAATCCACAAAAAAAGGTAACCATGGGTTCTAAAATTCTCAAGCTTGAGGAGCAGGCGCCTGTGTGGAACACGATCGAACGCACGTGAAAAATCTAGATAGATTACATCAACAGGCGAACAACACAGGTGAGGAGGTAAGTTATGACAGAGCCTCCAGGTTAGGTCATTCTGAAGCGAAAATTGAATCATCATATTGTTTAACAAAGCCTGAATTGTCCGGCGATTATTATCTTAAACCTTTGATTAAAGGTATCCCTATAAAAAATTCGGAAGGCGTGAGGTCCCGCGACCGAGGCGGCCATGGAATATCTCCGAACTTGCTTATCAGTTTATTCGGGGAAATTGACCTTAACTTTTTCATCGGCAACCTATAGCTGTGTGAGGGGTTGCACCGTCGTGCTGAAATAGTGTTCGGATGTTGTAACCTTGATACAGCTGTAATTGCGGTAACAGGAACTAGTCTATCATATGACAATATACCGGAGCAGTTACTGTTTCGCCTTGGTTAAAAAAATAAGGACAACTTACTCCGCTGGCAGAAATGAAACATCAAAACTCAGCATCAAACTGTAATTCAAACCACTGTTTTTGAAATGTAACTTCGAGGGTATGTGTCAAATTTTACCGAAATGATGAATTATTCCCGAAAAAAATTCGAACGATATTTCACCTTACGACCACTTTCAACTCGGAATCCGAAAATTGTGGTTTTTCATAAAATGCGAAATGATGACTGAAATTTCAGTGAAGTTTCAATTCTTCTATAGATAATTCTTCTTATTGACACTGTTCATCTTCCAGATGAGTTTCATATCGATCAGATAAATATTTTTCGAGTTATTGAAAAATCTAAATTCCAAATGGCTGTAACACAAAAACCAGTCAGCAGATTTGGCCCATTAACGAACTTAACCGAGATATATAGGATCTTCCTTTCGAGAGTTACAGCGCACATGGCCAGACGGCCGAACGGACATAATCAATTTTGACCACGGATTCTTCATCAGTGAGTCCAACCTAGTCCTTTGAGACCAATTTCGTCTCAAAATTCGAAAATTACAGACATCGTGACGAAATGATAACGCACTGTTCCCCAGAACAAGCGCGTAAAAAGTCCAGTTGTTGGGTTGAGTGCAGTCACAGATACAGAAATTTTGATTTTTTGTATTTTTTTGTTCCGACCTAGGCTTCAAACGAAATCCCTCAGGAGCTTAAAGCTTGTGTGAGTTGAAATACCGCTTATGTTCTGTGTAGGCTTTGTTACTAATTCCTCGCGCCACGTTAGGAACAGAACTGTTAATTACTCACCCTACAGCGAATAATTGGACGGTTCCTGAAAACCGGGAAACTTATTTCCCGGCGAAGGGCTTGATCCCCAGACCTCACGATCATGAGGCACGACTTCTAACCACTGAGCTACCGCCGCTATGAATGATTCCACAAAAATGCGAGATGAAGCCGTCAACAAAAATTACATTTTGAATAGCTATATGATACAAATCAATTTCGTCCAAAAATAACCGTACAGAACAGAACATGTCGAACAAGGGGAACTAGAGACAACGACAAATGTCTATGATTATGAATTTTATTTACGTATAATGATGTATGAATGATGTAAATAACATGGTGTGCTCATCTGCAAAAAAAGTGACCACAGCAAGATTAAAATACAAGGAAATATATACTCTGTGTTTCGAATTTGAATGAGAAAGTGACGTCATCATTGGTAAATACGATCACAGATGAGCAGATGAGCACACCATGTTTTACTTACATCATGCGTATAACCATCACAGAAGATAACCCCACTCTATGCACTGCACACGTTATCTGTGACTACACTAAATACCGATATTTCCGCAACGAACAGAGTGCGAGTTTGCAACAAAACACTTCTTACAGTATTAGTGGAGTTGATGTAGTTAGTGTAGTTCATGGAGGTACAACGAACAAACCTGTGTTCAATCTCTTTTCATTGTTGTTGCATTCTTCATGCGATATTCACCGGATGGAAGAATATCTTTTGATGGAATTATTCGACCGATTTTATCGTATTAACGTTTAGAATTGGATTGAAAGTCCTCGTGGCGGTTGAGAACATATTGAATTTAACTGAAAGGTAAACTTTCCAATGCCACAATGGACTGCCTAAAAGAAGCATGTGACTTGGAGTGCACAAGTGTAAATTTTCATCATAATGGAGAATTGACGGCTTTTCAATCGAACTTCCAGCATACATACATGGAAACTTCGAAGATGACTCAGTTTATGGTTAACATTCTGGTACATGCATAGACATAGCATGAAGATGTGTATCGATGAAGTATTTGAAGGATTTTGCATTATTTTTCAGTTCTTTTCTAAGTCTTCACTCCCAATATCTGAAAAAGAGCAATTATTGAAAATTTAATGAAATTTTTATTTTTTGGAAAATGCGCTTACGGATTGCGTGAAGCGAACTATTTGTCGAGGGCAGTTCATAAAAAAATGTTGCCATTTGAAAAGTATCGGAAAAATGCAAAAAACGATTAACGAAATGAATTATAACGTTGCAGAGTCTATACCTGACTCCCTCATCACACGATAGAGAGAAAATTTGAAGAATTATTTCCCTCGCTTAAGCCAGTAGCTGTTGCCTAATCAGGCCACAGGGTCTCACGCACTCACTAAAAAGTATATTGTCGTAAGACGTACGACACAATTAATTATTTTTAAAATAATTAATATTTTATTATGAAACAACAGAAATCACAAATGTCAATTCTTTTTAACGATCTTTCAATCCGCCCCCAACAGAGTACCTCGTCGTTATTGACCGAGGAAATATAGAAGATGTATCTCGGCCGCGCGAAATTCGCGGCCTCACGGCCTGTTCGGCAACCCTCATATAAGAACAAACATCCACAGCGGATGCTTTCGAATGACCCCGATCAACTCCGAGCTAAGCAGACACTAACTTGTTCAGTTTGGTCTGGTCTGTGCTATGAGTACGGCAGGGCCGCGAAATATAGGCGCCTTCGTTCGACCTTAGGTGCCGTTGAGTTGATTACTGCTGTTCACTGGGTCGACCAACGTAATTTTAGGTGTTTACATGTTTATTATCTTGTAGGATTGATATTATAGAACTTGTTGGTGATTTCTTTGTGTGTTAGTATTCATAATGAATGCAATCAGCAACATTCTTGAATTAAATATTCATAGAAAGTATGAGCTGCAATTAGCCAATAAATCAAAAATTGAGGGGGCCGGCCCTTGCCCGATATGAAATTATCACAAATTTGTGAACGAAAAGCCGAAAATAAATCTTTACGCGACGTTTTTCAAAATAAATTTAAAAAAATAACTGGATATGGGGGTATGAACTGGAAATTTTGTTATATTGTTTTCCCTGTTAGTTATCTCATTAGGTTGACTCAAGATACCAACATGGGCAAGAAAAGTGGTCAGTGACTCAAACCATCTTCCAGAAAAAATAAGGAAACATGCATCGTCTCGTGACTAAACCGATTTTTGCACTGCCTTTGCCTTACTTAGTAAGATAAATATTATGTCACAGTTAAGCTCTGCATACAGAGAAATCATTATTTCACATAATAAAAAGGTCGGAAAAAGTAGATATATTTTCAAAAAAATCATCTGTTGTGTTGAATCTTGTTGCATTTTTGATTTTGCCCTTAGAGGTCAAACTGAAAGAGACTACTCTGAGTATAAAGGAATATTCGAAGAGTTAATTAAATTCAAATTTTCTTCTGAGAAAAATATTCTGTGTTATTCTTCTCTTTTTTGAAAGATACAAATGTTAAAAGTAAGTCTTTGGATGTGGTATAGGCGGGACAAAATTTTCGCCGCCGGAGTCGAGCTTTCCTCCCACCTAGGCCACTCAACCTACAATATTTAACACCTGTGCCCCCTTGAGCTATACAACACGACACGCCACTGGCTTAAGTCGAGTGTTTTAAATAACTTATTGAGATAGGAGAATATTTTTGGAGGAAGAAGGTTTTATCTCCTCCTAGGGTAAAACAATTTTGTATAGAGACCACAAGTATCTGGATGAAATTATTCATTTTTATATATAAAAATTTTAATGAGTAGTATGATTTCCTGGAAAGTATTGAAGTATCAGGGTTTTCGAGATGGCATAATACATAATAACATCCGAGAGGAACGACTGAGAAGATACTCAATCATTATATGGAGTAGGTTGGTTGCTAGATTATGAAGGCCTAATTCGTCAATGGGTAAATTATATCCCATATTCGAAATATATCACCATATTTCGGAAGTACATTCGATCAATTTTTGATATGGTGTTGAGGTTTTCGCGAATTTCGTGATGACTTCATCAACAGAAATTTGGACATTTTTGTGTTCATCTGAAAGACAACCAGAGTTGGGCTGGCTCAGGATCTTCATGGAAGTCTGTTCTGCCTGTGAAAGTGAACCCACTGACTTAACGTTTGTACTTTTTTCAAGTTATCTTACTCGATTCAATTATATTGAATTATTTCTTATTTCTCTTATTACTGATAATATTCAGTTGATAAAATATGTTTCTCAGTTTGGTTCTCTAGGGCAATATTTAGCAACCAAATATTCTCCTTGTTCCAAGGGAGTGAAGGTAAACAGAATCAATTCCGTATATCTGCATCGCACAGACGTACAGTGGATATATTGAAATCTTTTCAATTGCTTTGTAAATTTAGACCGCACAATAATGTATTTGTGTATTTTATTTGTAGGAGGCCAAGTTCCTTTCGCGAAGGAAATGGGTTACATTTGTAGCATTAAAAATTGCTCTGTATAGAACTTGAATACTTTTTCGAAAACATGTTTGAATAATTGATTCGTGAAGTATTCTATATCGGAGAAAGATTCGAAATGTTTTATTTTGATATAATTAGGTGCAACAAAATTTTTAATAGTATTGAGGACTCAATTGAATGTCATTTTTATTTAAACAAAACATAATTGAATGCACGAGCCAAACGTTAATGGTATGCAAAATTTCATTGATAACATTACGCAGCCCTAAAGCAGAAATATTTCCTTTTGTAGTTCATTTCTCATTTCTACTATTTCGATGCATCAGAAAAATAATTCCATGATTATTGGATGATTGGAAACTTGATGAAATCATATGATTGTAAGCTGGTCTTTGATTTCACGGTAAAATATTATTTTACAGCGTAATTCCCTGAAATGTAAACATTACTTTTGTCCAATGTATAGGGCTCTCTGTTGACCAAACTACGCCACTGACTGTGAGATCAAGTGGATGAATAGATAACTGTTTCTCCATCTGATTGTATGAATGGTTGCCACTGATGGAGATTTTTGAGCCACAATATAGCAACCTAATACATACAAGCATTTTCCTTAGATTTTGGATATATGTCTTTAGAATCTTTCATTTATTTATATTTCATTCCAGAAACAAAATGTTTGGGAACTCTGCCATTTTAATTTGATATTAATGAATTGAAATTATACATTTTTTCAGGCTACGGGATTGTGTATTAATTTCATATTCATTCTCCTTATTTTGAATATTTGTTTTTGGAAGCTGCCAACCTCTGTTCTGAAATATTCTACTTAATTTTTTTGGAATACTTCCATTTTTTTCGGATATCTACGCTCATGATGTTCGACTCCATGTTCACTGAATTTACATTCTCAAACAAGAACAATACAATATCAATGAATTATGATCTGTAATTTTGGATATTTTTTTGAATAGAATTTCGAATCATTTGCATGGGTGGATAACGGCTGATAGTAAACATAATCTTCAGAAAGTGCAACTAGTTGACTCGATAATCGTATGACAGAAGAAGTTCGATTATAAGGAGATCTTCGCAAATGCCAAATCTGCTAATCCAAAATTTATATGTTTAGTGTTTATCAGGATGATATTTGACGGGTTGAATACCTGTATAGAGGACCTCAATCATGATGAACCAATATGGAATGAATTTTCAATTCCAAATCGAAATGAGCCAGCATGGCATTAGTCAGCAAATAACAAACTAAAATTTTTGTACAAACAGCTTGAGGGCACGAACAGAAAAAGTGGTTTGCGGTATAGTTGGAGGTTTTTTGTCACATTTGTTTTATATTCTGCGATCTTCTGATAATATCATCCTCACGAAATTCTGTATGAACCTGTCATTCTTCAATCACGTACTAGATTTCCATTCGATCAAATCTTTGCTTTTGAAAATTTTTCGAAAGTAAAATTTTAATGGCTGTACCGGCGGAATCATTTGCTTGATTTTACCCGGAAAAAACGACTTAGAAACTCGATATAACAAGAATAAGTTTGAAGCTTAATTACAAACTAGAATTCGTGAATGGCTAAAATCAGCCCGATAGTTTCGTAGATATACCAATTTTTTTCTACCAATATTTCCAAAAAATGGCACCTTGAAGGTGAAAGCAGAATTTCTCGAGGATAAAAAGATCAGAAGATTACCAAATCTTTTCATAAGAAAGTAAAGGTGCGTTTGGTCAGGTCAGTATGTGAAAAGGTGACCGCTTTGGCAACGATGTTGAAAATGCTCGCAAAAGCTGTTGACTTCACGCCAGTACTTCTCTATAGAATTTTTAATTCTGAATCCTAGATTATTTGAACCCATTGCATAGAAATTACAACTTACAACTACCCTTATTCGAAAATACTGTTGTTATTCCTAAATAACCAACAAATACCTCATTCTACCTTGTAAAAACCAGATGTATTCACTACCAGATGGGGTTCATCATATTTCTGTCAAGACCACCACAGAGTTATATATCTTAATAAAGATAAAAAGATGCCGAAATCCCAAAAATCAGTATATCTGTTTCATGACCAGGTATATCTATCTTGATTTATTAGGATTCTTCTTTCCAAAAGGCAGGATCGGGGATCAGCTTCATGAAATCCTTCGAAATGACGCCCCAAACAATTAGGTAGGTAGCTATTAGTTGTACTCTCCAAATAACTGCTTGTCGCACTTTATGAGATTACAAGGGACCCTATAGATAACGGCTTGGAAAGGTTTGTAGACAGTCTTCGAATAACAGACTAAATAACTTATCTCTAAGTGTTTTCAGAAAAGGCGTAAATTGAGTTTAGATAATCCATATTTGGAAGTGTTTTTTTACGCGCGTTATTGTTTTGCCTAAATGTCTGTATCTTATTTTCGATGTCGGTTACAAAGTCGAAAAAATATAGTTCCGAATATTCTCGGAATTTTCCTCGGAAAAGATTTCAATGAAGTTTGGCATAGTCCTAGATGTTAAAATTAAATAATAGGGCTCCCAATTTCAGTTTGATCCAATATTTTCAGAGATATTGGCAAAAAATATTCGAAACTTCATAATGGGTTTTTTTCCTGAATTTGGGTTATTACTGCAAATGCAAATTTGAACCTAATTATTATGGGTTTGATTCATCATTTTCCCAAATTACCTTCAGAAACTATTCAAAAACAGATTTCAAAATTTGGGTTTGGGATTTGCCAGGCATGCACGAAGTGACTACGATGTTTAGTAGAATAGCTTTTTCTGCTATAGAATGTTGAAATATTTATTCCTATTCTGTGGTACGCACGCGTTTTTTGTCAATATAACCAAATAATTTCCGTTTGCGATTTGTCAGTAATATGATAGTCTGTGATGCTCTTCTTTTTCTATTCCTTGGTCGTTGTCTTCTACTCTAACCATATCAAAGTATAGCTGTTTTCTTAGGTAAAGTAACACATTTGACGTCCTTTTCTTTCCGAGAAAGCTGAATTCGACGTTGCCATATCGTGCACTCAAGACAAATCCCTTTAAATGCAAATTCCTATTTTATTTTTCAGTTTTTTTTTAAAATATAATATTGAAATTATATATTATATTATATCATATTATGTACATAAACTAGAGGTTTTTCATGAAAATTACGGCAACTTCGTTTAAAGGAAAAACCCCTATTATTTGGAAAGTTCAGATTGTGTCCAAAATATGTCGAGAAGAACTGGCGCTATCATTACTTAACTTCATTGTTAGTTGAGGAAACGTTCAACTTCGAGTTGAGTTTCGTGAGGGTCATACAGGTGGAGAACATATAAAAAATTGTTTTTCGAGAATTTTGAAGATTTTGCCGAAAGAAATGATTCATCAGCTGGCAATGAAGTTTGGCAGAGATCTTGTAGCCACCAATTACCAACATTGTTTCAAATTTCAGTTCGGTTGGATATTAATCTTCGAAGAAAAAAGTTTTAAAAAATTCTTTCGAATATTTTATATTTTGTGTTTTTCTATCATATGGTCCTCACGATAATGAACCTTCGAGCTCTTGTTTTTCAATTTAGTAAAATTCGATTCAATTTGTATTATCGGTTATTATATCTTTGGTTATATTTGGTTATATCGGAAAAAAGAAATTCGATGGGTATATCTGCTAAATCACTGTGTAGATCTTATTATTTTTTGAATTCGTCCAGCGTAATTAAATTCAAAACCTTCTCTGCAATAATCAAGTTTCGTAGATGATTCTATCGGTACTCGTTGGTCTTACTATCGGCGGTCAGACCAGCCCTAAGCACTGTAACTTCATAAAGAAACGACTTAGAAAGTGCGAATGGGTAAAATCAACCAAATGATTCGAAGATATACCTATTCAAATTTTATTCTGCCAATATATCCAAACATATGGATTGGATCTAATTTAAATCCGAAGTATTCGATTGAAAAATGATAGCTTGAAGGCCCATGCAGAATTTCGTGAGGATCATATGGAAAGAAGATCGCCAAATCATTTCTTCGGAAAACTGCACTTGACAACGAATTTTAACGAACGCATTAAAGCTCCTTACCTCACGTAAGCGCTTTTCCAGAATGTTTAATAGTATATGACGGATTTTGCAAAGTTTTAGTGTAAAATGGTATCAAATTATTAACACTGACTATCTCCGTATGTAGAGTTCTGGTAAGAATTGAATTCTTTTTCTCCTGACTGATACCCAAAATTGTTATTGAAATCATTCGAATAATGGGCTGAATAGACTCAAGGGGTCCAACAATACTCCAACTCTCAAACTCACAGCGCTTGCCTGGACTTTTTTTCTGTTCAACCATGAATTTTTTCACAAAAAAGAAATAGTATACGTAAATACATAATTTACTCTGGAGACAGGAGAACTCGAATATACTTATAGGTATAGACCAGACGAAAAGAAAGTAATACTTCAAACCAATACAACACATGAATCATGGGTGAACAAGCTATCAGATCAAACTGGTAGCCTCTACAGGGGGTCAATTAAAACGGTGGGTGTAGCCACCATCATGGTTAACCCCAGGGACTTGAGAACGAGCACGCCCTTTATTAGGAGCTGTCTTTGAATAGGCATGTGTTCCCGATTCATTTGGCGTCAAGTTCAGTTGGGTAAATGACAGAATGATTATAGTTTTTACTATGTAATTATATACTGTGCAACACTAGTTGGAAAAGGAATGAAGAATGAATTATGAATCTGGTTCTCCAGATTATCGACAACGTAATTGGTTTTGGAAAAATTTGATTGAAATTGTATATCAATGTATACGATGTTTGATAATTGTCCGAAGGGTAACAGCGGAAACTCTAGCACAGAATATGTTGATTCAAACTGAATTTGACATGGTTTATTTCAACCCCGTTTCTGCAAGATACGAAACTGAAAGTTCAAGAATTGAGAAGAAAAGTTCCATTCTCATGTCTTTAGACTCAAATAATATAACAAAATTTCAGACGCTTCGAAAATACCGTGTGTCACCGGAATCAGGTTTGACCCAAACAAAAATTTCATTTAACGAGGTATCGGATTGAAATTTTGGAGTTTGATACTACAAATTTTTTCCATCGACTAAGGCAAATAGGGTGTGTAAGTAAGCATATTCGAATTATTCGTTTACTTCTAAGTGGAATGTGAACAAAAAATAAAATGGAGAAAATAATTCGATAAAATTTTATGTTTGTTTTTCGACGTCGGATCGATTGAATTTCTGGATAAATTTATTTTCATTGTTATTGAAAATCATTGAAACTTCATTCACACAGAATTGACTATTTATGCAGAAGTTACAGGTATTATGTGTTGCGGTGTCTTTTTTGCGCGCATGTTCTAGGGGAACAGCGTGCTATCGTTTTGTCCAAATGTCTGCAATTTTGGATGATTGAGCCGAAAATGGTCTCAATCGACTAGGTTGGACTCACTGATGACGAATCCGGTGTCAAAATCGATTCTGTCCGGCCAGCCGGCCGTCCGTCCGGCCGTAGACACAATAACTGTCGACAGAAGCAAGCTAGCAACTTGAAATTTTCAGGATAGGTTGCGCATCAGAATGCCGCGGTTAAGTTCGTTAATGGGCCAAATCGGTCTTATAGTTTCAGAGTTATAGGCATTTGAAGTTTTGAAGTTATTTATTTTTTATTTCAGAAACTACTCAAGCGATTGGATTCAAACTTGGCAGTTAGGTGGAGTATAACGACGCGCAACTTTGAGCCAAATTGCGTCAGGATCATATTGTCAGTAAATTAAAAAAAAAAAATGTTATCAATTTTTTTTTCCGAAATCATTCATCATATCCAAAATAAAATTCCACTCACACTTTGGGCTTCATATTTCACAGCAGTGTAACAAGTTTCAGTCCGATACGATCATAGGTTTTGGAGATATCGGGAAAAAATATGTCAAATTTCGAGGTTTTCTTCTCGATATCGTTGATTTTTTCGGTATAACTCGAAAAACACTGATTCAGTCCTGATAAAACTTCACAGCTAGTTTTGAGATGGTAAAAGACAACTTTTTGCGCCATTTCGTGATAATCGTGTCATTAGAACAATTTGAAAAAAAAAATGTCTATGATTTTCTTATCATATCATCCTCATCAAATTCTGTATGAAACTTCGAACTGTTATTTTTCGATGAAGTACTGGATTTCAATTCGATCTGTTCTGTATTTTTGGAAATATTGGAAAAATAAAATTTTGATTGGGTATATCTACGGAATCATTGGGTGGATTTTACCCATTCACGAATTCGGCCTTCGTAATTAAGGTCCAAACCTTCTCTACAAATACCGAGTTTCTAAGTTGTTTCTTTCGGAAGTTATTGTGTTTACGCAGTCGGCCGTTAGGCTGACCGTAAACACAATAACTTCCGGAAGGAACGACTTAGAAACTCGATATTTGTAGAGTAGGTTTGAGGCTTTATTACGAAGGTCGAATTCGTGAATGGGTAAAATCCGCCCAATGATTCCATAGATATACCCATTCAAAATTTTATTTTTCAAATATTTCCAGAAATACAGATTTGATCGAATTGAAATCCAGTAATTTATCAGTAAAAAATGTCAAAATGCTCTGCCGTGAAGGCAGCAGCTTTTGCGTGCATGTTCAAATTCGTTGCTGAAGCGGCCATCTACATTGAACATGCGCGCAAAAGTTGCTGCCTTCACGGCAGTGCTTTTTGAATTTTTTTTCCTTAATTTTATTTTTCTTCCCGCAGTATTCCACTCGAAATTCATCGTAGAATGCGATATTGCAAAAAACACAGGAGGGAAATTCGAAAGTTTCCTGTTAAACCGGAAGTTATAAATACATCTGATTTATTTCTTCCTATGGAAAAGAGTATGTTGTATCAATATCCAAACTTTCAATCTGATATCTTTGAAAACGTAGATTTTTTGGGGGTGTACCTGATTTCTGTGACACCCTGTAAATTGACACATTCTAGAGGAGCACTGATTTGAAGTCAGGAGCTTTCATACGCTTATAATCAAATTTATCGCAAAAACGGTTACCCATTCACATACTGATTCTTCTTATCTTTATGATAAGATAATGATCTTGACGAAATTCTGTTTGAACCTCGTCATTTATGCGCGCTTGTTCTAGGGGAACAGCGTGCCATCGTTTCGGCCAAATGTCTGTAATTTTTTGGATTTCAAGCCGAAAATGGCCCCAAACGACTAAGTTGGACTCACTGATGACGAATCCGGTGTCAAAGTCGATTCTGTCAAGCCGGCCAGTCGTGGATACGATAACTATCGAACGTAGCCAGCTAGTGACTTGAAACTTGTAGGGTACTTCGCGCATCGGAATGTCGCGTTTGAGTTCGTTAATGGGCCAAATCAGCCAAATGGTTTCGGAATTAATGACATTTGAAATTTTGAGGTTATTTCTCCTATATTTCAGGAACAATTGAAGCAATTTCGAGCAAAATTTCGTTGGAATCGTATGGTCACTCAATTCAGAAAAAAAAAAAATTCGAGAACAGGAAATTACGAGGCCATCCAATATTTACCTTTAGGGCTGTTCATGGTCAGTTCGGCGATCAGATGAGGGATTTGTTCACGTTGAACCGGAACTATCTTCGTGGACATTCGTGCAAGCTTGGTAAAGAAGCTTTTCGAACTCCCCGGAGACAATATTTTTTAACATTAGAATATTCCATCATTGGAATCGTCTTTCCCAGAGCACAGTTGACGCTTCCAGTACCAATGCCTTCAAGAATGCCTATGATTGACTATAATTGTGATTTGCTTTGTTCTGTTCGTTCATTTTGTGAATGTAGTTCACTTTCAGTTTTTTCACTTGAGTCAATTCTTTTTTGGTGAATCGAGTTTTATAGCTTTATACCTCTTCTCTAATTGTAATAATAATAATAATAATTTTTTCACAAAAAATTTTTTTTCTAGAACTATTGATCACATTCTGAAACAATTTTACTTATACCTTGAGCAGCAGTGTACCGAATTTCAAGTCGATACGGCTTTCAGTTTTGGAGATATTGGGAAAAAAATGTAAATTTTTTTCTTTTTCAAATAATCAATATTCTGTTATCTTATCATCATAATATCCTCATTAAATTCTGTATGAACCTTCAAACTGTAATTTTTCGATAAAGTACTGGATTTCAATTCGATCTGTCTTGCGGCCGACCGCAAACACAATAACTTCTGAAAGAAACGACTCAGAAACTCGATATTTGTAGAGAAGGTTTGGGGCTTAATTACGAAGGTTGAATTCGTGAATGGGTAAAATCCACCCAATGATTCCGTAGATATACCCATTCAAAATTTTATTTTCTCAATGTTTCAAAAATACAGATTAGATCGAATTGAAATCCAGTACTTTATCGAAAAACCCTAGAAAAGCACTGCCGTGAAGGCAGCAGCTTTTGCGCGCATGTTCAAATTCGTTGCCAAAGCGGTCATCGCCATTGAACATGCGCGCAAAAGCTGCTGCCTTCATGGCAGTGCTTTTCTTCGAAGACCATATTTCACATCAGAGTGCCAAATTCCACTTCGATAAGATTCTTACTCTAGGAGATATTGGGCAAAAATGTGTCAAACTTTGTGGTTTTCTTTCCATGGTATCGTATCTGCTTAACCATTCTGTAGATATATCCATTAAAAATTTCATTTTCCAACATTTCAACTGAAAAATGGCTGCTCTAAGGTGCATGCAGAATTTCTTGAGGATACTTTGATGAGAAGATCAACAAATCTTTACATGAGGAAGTAGAGGTGCAAAAGCTACAGACTTAACGTCAGTGCTTCCTTGAATTTTTCTGAATTTACCTCTGAATTGGTCAGTAATACAGCATGAAATTTTCGAATAATGCTGTCTATTCCAAGAGCCAACACGTATCAACTTATAGTAAAACTACTGACGTCGGCTAAAATGGGTTGACATGGCTCTGAATTAGACCTTTGTCCGAATGGAACTATTGTATGAAATAGGTATGGCGACAATGAAGTCGGACTCCATGAAAACAAAAGACTATTGTGACCGTCGTAGTTTACAATATTGTTACCCCATACAGAGTTGCTGTGAGTCTTGTGTTCCTGCTTACTGGAACGAACATCTATGGGGGGATCATTATAAAATTACGATTGAGGTAGTATACATTAGCGTGTCGATTTCTCTCATATGAAACAATAATGAATTTTTCATTTATTGGATATATTGCCCGGGAGTATTGATTCTCTTTCAATACAAAATGATGACGTCATCTGAATTGCAATAAATTCCTTTTATTAATGTCACATAAAACATTTCTGTATAGAGAATATATTGGAAGATATACTTCAGACAGAAAAAATAAGGGTTTTTAGTATAATTTCTGTTCTCCACCCCTCCCCCTGCAATTTGAAATTTGAGAAATTTAAGAATTCGAACCCCTAAAAAATGTTCTCCTTCAGACTATATTTGACAAAGCTCTATTTAATTTTTTCACATAATTATAACATACGTGAGTATATATTCGAGGGGATTCTGGGTGAATTCTTTTTTGAAATCAAATTGTCAATTTCAGGACAAAACACAAACTAGTTTCATACTTAATTGTTCCTTCAAAAATCTTATATGGGCGTGATAATATTTCGGAATATCAAAACTCTCAACAAGTGATATTAAATTAGCGGAAACTTTCTTCCGAGTATGAACACAAATTTTCAGAAAAGTGCTTGAAATAAATGAGGATTTAAACAAGAAATTTTAATTAAAAAATTTATGAGCTTACATTATTTTTTTTCTGAATGAAATATAACTCCCTTCCACTCTTCCTCTCACAGTCGCCACTGGTGAAAATATTGGATAATTTTTACTTCGAAATAATGGCTATTTATGCTTAGGCCCTAGAGGTCTCATGTCGAATTATCCACTATATCTAGAAAGATGTAATGGAATAACGATTTAAATCAATAATTTATAACCTTGCAGCTCAAAAATTTAATTTTTTCTTCATGAAATCACCTATAAGGATTCCAGCTGTCAAGACTGAGGATTTTATTCTGAATGTAACTCACAACTTCATATTTTTGTTGCAAAACTTAACGTCGAGTTTCCAAAAATGCAAATATTTTTGCTATCATCCTCATTTCAGTTTATATTTTTGCAGCTGAAAAATAGAATATTTTCTTCTTGAAATCACATACAAGGATTCCAGCTTCAAGTCTGAGTATTTTATTCAGAGTAAAATGTACAACTTTATATTTTGAGAAAATGCTGCAAAACTTGACGTCGAGTTTCCAGAAAATTAAATATTTTTGCTATTACCTCAGTTCAGTTTATATTCGAACTAGAAGTGCAACTTTCAGGGGGCACCACAAATATCTACTGCCGCTCATATACCCCTAACCGACTGGTCGTGTTTCAAGATGGATTATTGTATGATTATTAGTTATAACTGGATCCTATAACGGAAATATTCCAAACTATTATTCAGCTACTCGAAATAAGAAGTTTATCTACAAAATTCTCACTGATATACATCGACTAGTCAAAACTGGTCTTATTTTATCGAGCATGAATTCTTTATGAAATGCTGTCGATCAAAATGCTCGACAATTATCTATTAGCAAACGACACTTTCAGACTTAAGTTCTCTGAAATTTTCATTCATTTATTATTCAAATACCTCTCATATCATATTTTCATAATATTAAATTTTTTTTCAGCAACATATTAGTGGTAATGTGAGCTCAGAGCTGACAATTAACTACAGGGATGGGCCGAAGGCCAAATTTTTGGGGAGAAAACACCTTTAAAATGCTTCCGACTGCTTTGAAAATTTTTTGACTCTGTTTTCAACATTATCACCAATCCCGCCCCCCCTCCATCCTCCATTAGGCCAGTTCCCGAGTTATTTTATATCAATGAGATAAACTTTTTTAGTTATGAATCGTACCATAATATTTATAGCACTTTCGAGATCAACCTTGAAGTCGAGACAATTTTAAAACATTGAAAATGTATACGCATATCCTGCATTTATACAACACAGACGACAAAATAAACAGTTAAGAATTAAGATTATTATTATCAGACCTGTATTTTTGGAATAATTCTAATAACTATACCGAGACAGAAACACGAAATTAAACAAACTTTTGTAACATATTTCCAAAAACCAGACCAAAGTCCAATATAGTAAACTATGGTAGAAGTTGAAGTTTTATGGGCTGTATTATATTGTAATCTCCTGAAGTTTCCGAAAAAAAAATTTTGAGATTCCAACAAAATCTTGGAGATAGTTCGTATTCTATAACTTATAACGAAGTTCCCATTCGACTGCGTCATAAGAATAACCAGGTCTCCAAATGTAGAAGTGATCCCAGATTACGAAATGCAAAAAGGTATTGCCCCATTAAATACAAATTTTACCCTAAATATTGTTAACACAATCACTAGAATATGAACAAAAGTTAGTTACATCTGATTTTCGCACGAGGAAAATGTGGTATGCAAGCCCGATACTTGTCTTATTTCTCCTCAATAGGACAATACATAAGAAACAATTGGAATCCATTAATTAAATATACAATACAAGTATGAATCTGATATCTACTTACAACTAAAAAAATATAAAGGCATAAAAAATTGAACATCCTATACAATACAACTACCGAAATTATTATTTATCCTCAGAGAAAGGTGAATTCGTTGGTATCTACAATTTTAAGGAGTGTTAAGACGTAGAAGAGGTATATTCAAAGAGATAATTTAGTGTGAAAAATTCCCAGTGGTGGGGACTCTTAACAACCAATGACAAAGAAGTAGGCGTGCCCTCCCATCCTTCATGATTCCGTTGCGCCCTACATCTAGTCGGGACGTTCATGATACTTCAGTATACATTGTGGGTTCATCTTGTGAACAACGTTCGATCCATAAGTTTATTTTGAAAGTTTGTTATGCCACCAGTTATGTCTGCCATGTACAACTATCCTTCTGTTGACTATAGTCAACAACAACCTCAAACAACACCAACACCGAGTGAAGTGCACATCAAGAGACCTATGAACGCTTTCATGGTCTGGTCAAGAATCCAACGGAGAAAAATAGCTTTGGAGAACCCGAAGATGCACAATTCAGAAATTTCGAAACGTCTTGGAGCTGAGTGGAAATTGCTGACTGAAATCGAGAAAAGGCCTTTTATTGATGAAGCTAAACGTTTACGAGCGCTACACATGAAGGAACATCCTGATTACAAGTATAGACCTAGGAGGAAACCTAAAGGACCTTTACCAACTGCACTCAAACCTGGTATGCCTTTCTCCAACCTGCCTCTTGGATATTTTCCACCGATGGAGTCTTTAGCAGCACCTTATTCGTACTTCAACCCATCTTTCGACATGAGAATGGGACTCCCAACACCAGCAGATAAAGCCCCGATTACACATCAACCGGCGGTAGTGACTTCGTTGCATTCTTCGTTTTATCCGTCGCTGTATCAAACTCAAAAATCTTTTCCTTCGCATCAATTAGGTATGTACTCGATGGCCCCTTCATCCATGCTTTATTCCACATCTTCAAATTCACCGAGTCCAGTTGGACCAGATATGGATCTCCGAAGACCTGTAGTGCCTGTGATATATTAGATTAAGTGACCAAGAACGTTTTTTGGACTTTAATTTCAAGTGTTGTATCCGATTGAGTTTCGAACGATCATCATGTACGTTGGATCTCATCACCTCGGAACTGGAAGATTTTAGAGTTTATTGGTTATTAGATAACTGTAGTGATATAAATCCGTGATCAGATTTCTGATTCAGTTTAATGTGATAATTTCACGATCAATATGATTGGGTTAGAATTGTCTGTTGATGCGATGATGGTACAGATAGCTGTACATATTTGTGTAAATATTGTAATTATGTACATACGTTCATTTTGTTATTACTGATAATATTTATTGTTTAATTTGTCCCATGACTCAATAAAAGATATGAAGTATGTATTTCAAGCATTTTTCTCGCCAAAACTTTACTGAATACTCGATATCTAATTATTTCGAATGATATAAACTTTACCTGAGAATTAACTTGATAATCTGCAAAATTTCATATTATAAATTGATATGAAGAGTAAGTACCACATTCACAAAATATTTGGAAATATTATTTTATAATCAATCTACTGATTTCTCGCTTTATCGATCATTGAGATCTCCATTCTTTTCTCTATTGTCTTTCCCGTGTCAGGTATTAAGATGCAGGAATAAAAGTGTTTGAGATAATTTTAGGTAATTCATCATCAGGATGTACTCCCAATTCAAAGTATAGTAGGAAATAATTATTTTTTTCTTGTAAGAAATAATTCTTGTTTTGATAATGTCATTGGGAGATAAAGTTGATTTCACGTATTGAATCTTTCTGTTTTAAAGGGCTGGTTTGAGTGAAATTATTTTTCTTCACATGATTTTGAAAGTTTGAAATCTACTTGAAGACATGTTCGGAATGATGACAATGGCGTAGGACACATAGGAGTTCCACATTATTAAATCCAATTGCCAGTTTATGTTTGTGGTTATTTCGATATCTGCCTGCCTTCGAATACAGCTATTTAATTAGTTGTGGAATTATCAGAACTCAACTATAAGATAATCACTTAAATGACCTTACAAGCAATGTGGACTATCTATCGCGTGTGAAAAATAAAACACCTCAACAATTTTTATCAAAAAAAGTTAAGAAGAAGTTAAGAGAAAATATCTTAGGGGTTGACTATTTCAACCCCTTCTAAAAACACTTCAGGGTTGAAAAAGTTTCAAAATGTGTAGTTTTATTGACAAATAATATTCACCAAAATTCGTGTCTTAGCTTGATACACAGGGAAAATATAACAGAGAAAATTTTTTTTTGTGAATCTTCGGAGGGGTGTAACTTTTCCGGAGGAGGTTTTTCAAAAAATTTCACACCATGTTCCATGTTGACGTTTCCATCTATACAGTATTCTGCGAATTATGGTCGAGATTCAATTCGAACTCATGAGGAGTTAATAAGATAATGAGATCAACAACAAACTCAAAAATTCTAATGAGAATAACTCCAAAATTAATCGACCATTTACCAGCGGATTTTATTACGCAACGTATTCTAGAAGTCGCTAGCTTTTTCTCAAATAACGGACGGCCAGCCAGACATTATTTTAATAACAGATTCTTCATCAGAGTCCAATCTAGTAGTTTGAGACCATTTTCACAAAAAATTTTAAAATAAAAGAAGAAAACTATGGGCTTGAGAAACGAACGATTATAAGACTAGAAACGTGAAGTAAGCAGCATTTGCACGCATGTTCCAATTCGTGGTCGAAAATAATTGAGTTTGTCTAATTATTCTAATGACACATCCTCTCGAAATTTCGCATATAATATAGTGGACCAGTATTTGCTAACTTATTTTGCAAGTTTCATCCTGATCAGATGAATGTTTTTCAAATTATTTCGGAAATAGCAACGATACCGAGGAAAACTCCACGAAATTTGATATATTTTTTTATCATCTTCCATTACATAATGAAAATCTGAGCGGAGTGAAATTTTGTACACTATTGTAAAATATTGCCTGCAAGGTTTGCCCAGAAATCTGAATATGGTATTATGGTTTCTGAAAAAAAATTCAACCAAAAAAAATTTTTCGATAATATTCATTTCTTAACACACTGATGACTTTTTTTTTCGGCTCGCATGTTCTGGGGAACATCGTGCTATGGTTTTGTCCCTGTGTCTGTAATTTTAGATTTTTTCTCGAAAATCAAACGACTAGGTAGGGCTCACTGATGATGAATCTGGTGTCGAAACACGATAACGGTTGAAAGAAGCAAGCTAGTGACTTGGGACTCCCAGAGAAGGTCGCAGAGTGCCGCAACTAAGTTCATTAATGTGGCAAATCGGCAATCTGGTTTCAGAGTCATAGCTATTTGAAAAATTGTTAAAAAAAAAGTTATTTGTCTGACACTTCAGGAACTTCAGTAGAGACTGGATTGAGACTTGGCAGTTAGTTGAAGAATAACTACGCGCAACTTCTCTCAAAACATTGTTGCGATCGTACGGTGAGTAAATTTGAAAAAAAAGTTTTCCAAAATTTGTTTCGAAAAATTTTTGTTTTCTGAAACTGTCAATCATATTCAGAAATTAATTTCACTCGTACCCTGAGCTCCATATTTCACAGCATTGTTCAAAATTTCAGTTTGAAATAGATACAATTTCGGAGGAATGGGGAAATAATTTGTCGAATTTCTTTGTTTTTCTCAGTATAGTTTTTTTTTCAGAATAACTCGAAATATACTGATTCAATCATAATTGAACTTGGCAGCTCAATTGAAAATATTGATGAACGACTAAGTTTCAAGTAAGTGATTTTTACCAGTTTCTGCGATATTGAGTAAATTACTGAAAACCTCGAATAATGTGTATAACATAAAACCGGCCGCTAGCGCTGGTTGGACAGAATCGATTTCGGCACCAGATATATCATTGGTGAGTCCAACCTAGTCGTTTGAGTCCATATTCCGGAAGTAAAATCGAAAACTATAGACGTAATTGTACTTAGCCAATAATTGGATGGTGACAAGGACTTCCAAGGTAAGATTATTCAAGGACGAAATTGAAACGAAATGATTCTACCCTGATGCCATGAGAAAGTGAGTAAAAATTGAAAAAACAATTCCACTCAAAAATAATTTTTCGATTTCCACAAATTGAATTCATTTTGCGTCCACTGAACCCAAATTTTCGAAGGAAAAATTCGAAACATCATGTTGCAAGTTTGTTCGACATTCTTTATAACTGAGCCATAGAAACGTCGTCTCCAATTCTTTGGACCAAACCGACAGCAATAAATCGGAATAGGTTTGTTGTTGTTGCTCAGAGTAAAATAGAAAGGTTCAACCCTTGAAGCTTGCAATAAATCATCACTGGATCAGAAAAGTAACTGACAAACCAGTTAAACTATAGTTAGTGGGTTTCAGGCATAACAGGAATGATCATCTTCATACCTATTGTATTCTAGGAATCTTTGGAACAAGAGAAGCAAGTAAAATAACCGATACATTCACTGAAAATATCTCAGCGTTTCGTGTATAAAATAAAAGCAATATCATTGTGTCCAAACCAAGACTATTTCCCACTCAACTTTTGGTTCCAATATACAGAACTAGAATTGTCAAATACTCCTCTGTGTCTCTCGATAAACTAAGCTAAAATGAAAAAAATCCAGAAAGGCACTGAGCTGAGGTCAGCAGCTTTTATGCGCATGTTCAAATTTGTCTCCTAAGCAGTCATTTTTTGACGCAGCCTTATTTCCTGATTGAAATATTTGGTGACGTTCTAATCTTATTATTCTCACGAAATTCTGCATGAACATGCAAGCTTTCATTCTTCGATTGATCTCTAGGTTTCAATTTGTTGCAATATACAGTTCAATATACAGGGTGTTTCACCATAAACTGGTGATATATAACCATATATATAGCCCTCTAGATGACATTAGGAAAGTAATTTTTGCCTCATGCCCGTTTTCGAAGCATAAGCGAGGTACAGGGTGTTTAATGTCAAGTTTGAGCAATATTCTGATAACTGTGTTGAGTTATGCGTGACCTTTGAAATAACGGTTTTTGGTCACATCTTAGTTTTTTTTGGTGGTCAATTCAATTACAAAGTTGGAATTTTTTGTTTTGATTGCCTAATTAGATAGCATGATATCAATGTACTCAATTTCCTAAGATTTCCTGTGAAATTTTTTTCCAAAACTCAAACTCAACTTTTTTTTTACATGTCTACAGTGAAAAACCAATTTCTCCCAAAACTTCTGAGTTTGAACTCACCTTCATTCTAAACACTGGGGTAAAAACAGAATGAAAAAATATACATTAGTTTTTATTTTATAGCCTTCCAAAGACTCCTCTCGGAATACTTAAATAATTTTTATTTAAGAAACTGGTGGCCCTACGGATGCCAAAATTATGCTAATAGGCCTCCAGGATGTCCTGGTTAGAAATATGAATTTATCAAGAAAAAAATATTTTCTGAAACACTTTGGTGGGAATCGAACTCTCTCCGCATTCGGAAAATAGGGTCGAATTCGATCAACTACCGTTGCTTGGTAACGGACGTCATTATAATCAGAATAAATCCAATTTACACGCGACCCTATTGTCCGTGAGTGGAGCAAGTTCGAATTCCATCAAAGTTTTTTTGAAACAAATTTTTTTCTTGCTAAATTCATATTTTACACAGGTTATTCTTAGGGCCCTTTAGCCTCCGTAGGGCCACCAGTTTCTTAAATAAAAATTGTTCAAGTACTCCGAGCGGAATATTTGAAAGGCTATAGAATGAAAACCAATGGATATTTTTTCATTCTGTTTTCACACAAGTGTTCAGAATGAAGGTAAGTTCAATCTCGAAAGATTTCAACCATTTCGTATGAAATATGAATCAAAAACAAAAAATTCCAAATTTGTAGGTTTTCCACCATTTTTAAATACTTTTTCCAGAATTCTACACAACAATTGAATTGACCACCAAAAAACACTGAGATATGACCGAAAACCGTTATTTCCAAGGTCACGCATAACTCAACACAGTTATCAGAATATTGCTCAACCTTGACATTAAACACCATGTATCTCGGTTATGCTTCGAAAACGGGGTAGATGTCATAAGGCAAAAATGACTTTCCCAAGGTCATTTGTACGGCTATATATGTTTGACCAGTTAATGGTGAAACACCCTGTATACGGAATCATTGAGCTGATTCTACCCATTCACGAATTCGACCTCCTTAATTATTTAAGCTCCAAACCCACTCTACAGATACAGAGTTCACTTTAGAAATCCAATATTTGTAGAGTAGGCTTGAGGGTTAGGCCAGACGTGAAGGGATCGTGAAATTGAACAAGCGCGTAAAACCTGCTGGCTTCAGTGCTTATCTAGGTGCTTATCTAGGTTTTTTCGAAATTATTTGGACCATTCTTCGACACTAAATATATCTATGTAAAAGGGTATCCTTACCATCTATTATATGCATCTATCATACTACTCTGACAAAAAAGTATACGGAAATTTTAAATAAAACGCAAAAATATTAAACTTCTTCAATATTTATTGAATTTCCTTCGACATAAGCTCTATTTGAAACGATACACATGTGCCAACGTTTTTTCCAATCATGGAAACATTTTTTATAGGCGCTTTCAGGGATGGCCTTCAGCCCCTCCTGCGAATTTTCTTTTATGGCTTCTATGGAGTCAAATCTGGTTCCCCAGAGCGGTAATTTCAGTCTGAAGAAAAGAAAAAAGTCACACGGAGCTAGATCAGGCGAATAAGTTGGCTGGTCGTTGGAATTTATCAAGTGTCTGCAGCTACCTGCATCCGGTACTGTTTTTGAAGAAAATTCAGCTCTAACGGAACGAGACGAGCGGCGACGCGCTGCATGCCCAATTTGTTCACCAAAATCAAACGAGCAGTTTCACGAGAGATGCTGAGATCACGAGCTATCTCTCTAACACTGGTATGATGATTTTCGAGCACAAATTCCCTGATTTTTTCGACGTTATCGTTAGTTGATGGGGTCGACGGTCGTCCTGAACGAATCGAATCTAAGACGATCTCACGACGGTTTTTAAAGACTTTGTACCATTCGTACGCATGAGTTTTCGATAAAACAGAGTCTCCATAAGCCTTTTCCAGCATTCGAAACGAGTCAGCACACGAAATTTCTTTCAAAACGCAAATTTTGAGACAAACTCTTTGTTCAATATTTTTTTCCATTGTAAAATTCGCAGACTACCACTGAGGTCGACTGGTTTCAACAGCTGTCGTAAACAAACTAGTTGACAGACCGCGCTTAATTTGGGCATAGTAATTACGGACAGTCCTATCAACATACAAAAATTTAAATACTCAAAAATACTCAACGCGGGCAATTTAAATGGGAATTTCCGGATACTTTTTTGTCAGTGGGTATAACCCTATTTCGTTCCGTAGAACCGGTCACCTCAAAATCCTGTGAATGAACCACAGTAGTGAAATATTTCCTTTCTACACTACCAGAAATCCCTGAGATTGAGTGAAAGCCGAGCTCATATTACGTAAGCAGCTTTCCTCTTTCCATTCAATCTCTCGTAGTCCAACTCTCAGAGGGGAATCATAGGTAGTGTTATCGAGTAATGAACTCATGTTTATCGAACATTGAATCGATTGTTGTCCATTGTACTTTCCCAATCTACGATCGAGGACCATTGTAGCGATTGAAGGAAAATGGGGAGACGAAAATAGCCTTTTCTTATGTCCTAAACATATCCATTATATTCTTAGAGTTAATGGAAAACTTTTCTAGCTATTACTCCTGTCAAACTCATATGTTATGTTGGTATAGATTTTTTTCTCGGTTCCATTTCTGACTCGAATTTTCTGCATCGGAATTGCGATGAAGAGAATTGTGTCAAATTATTCACGAAAAAATCTAGTAGAGCATTGACGTGATATAATAAGCTTTTGGGCGTATTTTCAAATGCGTTGGCGAAATAAAACTGAGATTTTTTGGAAATTGTTCTGATAAAACGATCATTATGGAATTTTTGAATAAATTGTGCATCAAAATTTGTCAACCAAGTTTGTTTCCAAGTTTCATTATGATCAACTTAGTATTTCTAGAGTTATTTCAGAAATACCTATCAACAGTTGTTTTCCCTCTATCTCTCTAAGTCGACATATGATCGAAGTCAAATTTGGGATACTGTTGAAAAATACTGACTAAGAGGTCTGGGTAATATCCCATCGGAATCTGGGGAAGTCTCCGGAAAAAAACTGTGGAAAATTTTTGAATCCTTTTTTGTGTGCAAGTTCAAGGGGAACAACGTGCTATCGTTTTGTCTGAGTATCTGTAATGCTCGAATTTTTTCCTGAAATTAGTCTCAAACGAATAGATTGGAATCCAGTGTCAATATCGTTTCTGTCCGTCTGGCCGGCCAGCCGTGGACAAGATAACTGTCGAACGGAGTGACCTAGCGACTTGAAACTTTCAGGGTAGGTTGCGCATTGGAATGCCGCGATTGAGTTCGTTAATGGTCTAAATCAGCTAAACAGTTTCGGAGCTATAGCTATTTGAAATTAATATCTTCCTCATATTTCAAAAACTTATGGAGTCATTGGATTGACACTTGGCAGTTAGTTGGAGTATAACGACGCGAAACTTTTAGCGAAATTTTGTTGGGATCATACAGTCTGTAAATTTTGAAAAAAATTTTTGTCAAAATTTTTTTCGACAAGAATTTTCTTTCCAGAAACTGTATACTCTATCTGAAAAATCTGGAAAAGCACTGCCGTGAAGGCAGCAGCTTCTCCGCGCATGTTCAATGTAGATGGCCGCTTCAGCAACGAATTTGAACATGCACGCAAAAGCTGCTGCCTTCACGGCAGTGCTTTCCTAGATTTTTTCTGATGAATTATTGGATTTCAATTCGATCTGATCTGTATTATTATACCCATTCAAAATTATATTTTCCCAATATTTCCAAAAATATAGATCAGATCGAATTGAAATCCAGTAGTACCAGTTCGAAGGTTCATAGAGAATTTAATGATGATGATATGATAAGAAAATCACAGAATTTTTTTTCAAATTGTTCTAATGACATGATCATCACGAAATTTTGCGTAATGTTGTCTTTCAGCATCTTCAAACTAGCTGCGAAGTGTTTTCAGGATTGCACCAGTATTTCTCAAGTTATATCGAAAAAAACAACGATATCGAGAAGAAAACCTCGAAATTTGACATATTTTTTCCTGATATCTCCAAAACTTATGATCATATGGAACTGAAATTCGGTACACTGATGTGAAATATGAAGCTCAAAGTGTGAGTGAAATGTTTTTTTGGATATCATAAATGGTTTCCGGAAAAAAAATTTTTTGGAAAAAAATTTTTTTTAAAACTTACTGACAATATGATACTGACAAAATTTGGCTCAAAGTCGCGCGTCGTTATACTCCACCTAATTGCTAAGTTTGAATCCAATCGCTCAAGTGGTTTCTGGAATAAAAAATAAATACTTTCAAAATTTCAAGTGGCTATAACTCCGAAACTATCAGACCGATTGGGCCCATTAACGAACTCAACCGCGGCATTCCAATGCGCGACCTACCCTGAAAGTTTCAAGTTGCTACCTCACTTCGTTCGACAGTTACCTTGTCCACGGCCGGCCGGACAGGATCGATTTTGACACCGGATTCGTCATCGGGGAGTCCAATCTAGGCGATTGAGACCATTTTCGGCTCAATCATCGAAAATTACAGACATTTGGACCAAACGATGGCACGCTGTTCCCTTGAACATGCGCGCAAAGAAATTCCACTCAGATGAGATTGAAATTTTCGGAGATAATGGAAAAAAATATAAATATGTCGTGTTTTTTCCTCAGTATCGATTTTTTTTTTTCGAAATAACTCGAAATATACTTATTCAAGCATGATGAAACTTGGCAGCTTGCGTAGAAATGCTGATGGACAACTTTGTGCGAAATTTTGTGATGATCGTGTCATCGGAACAATTTGGAAAAAAAATTTCAAATTTTTTTTCAAATATTCAATATTCTCTGATCATTTTATCCTCATTAAATTCTTTATGAACATTCGAACGGTCATTTTTCGATGAAGTACAGGATTTCAATTGGATATAATTTGTATATTTGGAATTATTGGGAAAATAAAATTTTGGATTGGTATATCAGAATTTTATTTTCCCAATATTTTCAAAAATATAGATTAGATCGAATTGAAATACAAAAAGATTTCAGTTCTCCATAGATTATTCATACTTGAGTACCTCCAACCAAATCGATTGAGATTATTTTTGGCCATGACATTTAGACAAAATTGTAACGGTCTGGTTCCCCGAAAAATATAAGAAAAAAAACCGTCTTAGAGTACGTTCCTAAAGCGTGCTTTTTCATTTACCTATTTACTCCTTTCATTTAACTAAAAATATAACAATAAATAATAAACATATCAGCAAGACGAACGAAGTATGGAATGTGCTGCATCTACTCGAAACGTAGCTCGAAGAGAGAAGGATCTAAATTGAAACCGTGAATTAGCAGTGTGGTGAGTGAGATAAAGGGGAGAAAATTGAATTTAATTTGATTATTTCCCGCAATCGTTGTTGAGCATTCATACTTCCAGAAACCCTTTCTATATGTGCACCCAATTGGAATATATAATAATTGTTTGCAACCGAATGAGAATTTCACACTTGACAGTGTCTATATGAATCAGGCTGCACCAACGCTAATGGTGGTATTATGAAAAGTATTCATGAAGAATTGTCAGAAGGAATAACGTTCAGTCGACAACGAGCGTTTGCGCGTTCAGTTATACAGGATATTCATGAATTGGATATATATATATATATATATATATATTTATACAATCGAAAAAGGAAGATTCCTTGTATAATTTTGAGGATAAAAGTCCCATCAACAAGGGACTACAAACGTTTCGTTCACGAGATACAAAATCTGTATTCCATAAGATATTCGAGTGAAATTTGGCATGGATATTACAATTCAGAGTTCACCCCACGTGACATGCAAAGTTCTATTGTAAATATACCGGGTGAAATTTTTTCTGGAACTCCGTTCCCTGTTTTCCTCCAGAACTTTTCTTGGCGAGCCACTGTTGGTTTGAAAAATTGTGAAAAAAGCTTTGTCGTTACACTGAACTTTATGATCCCTTGAGGTTTTGTTGTAGGTCATGAAAATGCAGTAAGTGAGCTGCGGTGAATAAATTCATTATTAGTTTTCATGGATATTATCCTGATATACAGGGTGTTTCATAATATACGCGCAGGACTTCAGGATTTGATAGCTCGTACAAAATATGAAAAAAGTTTTTTAATTTATCCTCTTAAATGCACCATTTTTGAGATACAGGATGTTGAAATTGAAAACAAAATCTTGTATTGCGAATATCTCCAAAACCTTGATCGTACAGAAAACAGCTTTGGTAATTATTTTCTAATCATAATAAGCTATGTTTTGTGCGGCCTTCAGTGGTGAAGGTTTTGAACGGGTAGTGGGTGTTTTCCTCCCCAACTTCTACGCTAATGGAGAAATTACGGTTTTTGAGACGCCCGTTTGAAGCGCCACTGTTTTCTACGGAATTTTGTTGGGATCACAAAATTTTGAAAAAAAAATTTTCAAAATTTTTTTCGGAAAATTTTGTGATTTTATGATCCCAACAAAATTCCGTAGAAAACAGTGGCGCTTCAAACGGGCGTCTCAAAAACCGTAATTTCTCCATTAGCGTAGAAGTTGGGGAGGAAAACACCCACTACCCGTTCAAAACCTTCAATGCAAAATCAGGTAAAACGACGTGATAATAAAAAGTGACAGTTGAGAAATTTCGTCTGCAACAGATGTTAAAGAAATACATTTCTGGAGAGTATAAGGTAAAACGACTTGATAATAAAAAGTAATACTCGGGGAATTCTGTTTGCAACAGATGCTGGGAAAAATCCTTTTTTTTGGGAATTATGAGGGTTTAAGTATCATTTGAAAGCATTGAGAATTTCGGAATTTCAATGTTTTCAATGCTTTCAAATGATACATACACCCGCAAAATTCCCAAAAATTTATTCTTTCCAACATCTGTTGCAAACAAAATTCCTCAACTATCACTTTTATTATCACGTCGTTTTACCTGAATCTGCATAAATATTCTGTATGAGTGCTAAGAGGTTGTTGTCTGAAAATGAACAAAATTTCTAATCTAGTCACAAAAATATAGAACCTTACGTATTGTAAAACATTCCATAATTGTTTGTAGTATGAAACATAATGAAAAATTTGTTTTAAGGTTGGGCTCACCGATTACCCATGAAAAATTACTGATTGAACCATGATGCAACTTGGCAGCTAGTTTGGAAATGCTAATGGACAACTTTGTGCAAAATTTCGTGATGATCGTATCATAAGAACAATTTGAAAAAAATTTCAATTTTTTTTTCTAAAATATGGAACATTCTGTGATCTTCTTGACATATTATTTCCATTAAATCCTGTGTGAACCTCCAAACTGTAATTTTTCGATGAAGTACTGGATTTCAAAACGATCGAATTTGTATTTTTGGAAATATTGGGAAAATGAAATTGTGAGTGGGTATCATTGGGCGGATTTTACCCATTCACGAATTCGACCTTCGTAATTAAGCTCCAAACCTACTCAACAGATATCGATTTTCTAAGTTGTTTCTCACGGTAAACACAACTTCCAGAAGAAACGACTTAAAAACTCGATATTTGTTGAGTAGGTTTGGGGCTTAACTACGAAGGACGAATTTGTGAATAGGTAAAATCCGCCCAACGATTCCGTAGATATACCCATTAAAAATTTTATTTTCCCAATATTCCCATGAATACAGATAAGATCGAATTGAAAACCACTACTTAATGGAAAAAACATAAAAAAGCACTGACGTGAAGTCAATGCGCGCAAAAGCTGCTAACTTCACGTCAGTGCTTTTTTAGGATTTTTAAAATTTTCATTCAATCTGAAATCTGAAAATCACTTGAATTTTTTGTTCATCCAAATGATTCTCGGTGCATATACTTTCAAAGGAATCTTATGTACTTTTTATTGACTCCGGTGGTTGGACTTGCTGAACTATCTCGTTCCAGGAATGATGACGCACTATATTCCCACCAGTCACGAAAGGCAAAGTTTTCTTCAGCTGAACTGAAGTATCGCCGGTTCAAAGTCAATTAGAATAACTCAGAATGCTTCGTCAACAGCTATAATCATGTGTTGTCGAAGTAGGCACAAAGTCACTCTCAAAGAAACATCAAATAACAATTCGTCCCCAGTCAAAGGTTTAATAAAACCCCTTTCAGTCGAAGTCGAAAGCCACAGTATTCATTCAATTAATTTTTCAATTACTTCCATTCAATAGGGGGTTCTTTCGTTAAACAAAGGTCCAAAGAAATGGGAATAAAAGGTTTTAGTTCACCGAAGAAGTTTGCGTTGGAACAATGAATATATTAGTGTGCGGAAGTTGAATTGAAGTACTTCAGAACTGTTGTTTCAATATTCAAGATCCTCATTTAATTTCTTTCAGTCCGAGATGTGTAAACGCTTGATGAGTTTGCGAAAGGGTTGCTATTGTCCAAACCGTGAAGGTAACACAAAGTCCTTGAATTTCATGTTATTGAGTTCGAGATCAGAACTCACGATATAATTGAAAAAAACATGTAAATACAGATTTCTCTGTAATACCCTTACATAATATCTCTCGATACTAATATCTTACGATATAAAGGTTTTTTTTTGAGGTACGGAACTTTGAAATGGAATGAAACAAAGATAAATTTTAATATTGACATGAAATTGACTTTATTCAAAAGATAATCTTTTGGCATTATAATTCAAATATTATTTCTGGCACATGACCGCCACGGCTGGCTCGGACATAATCTAATTTGGAGGTCCAATTTTCAATCACTTTTTCCAACATTTCTGTTCGTATATCGGCAATAGCGCACAGAATGTTGTACTCCAAGTGATCGATCGTTTCAGGCTCATCGGCGTAGACTAGGGACTTGACATATCTCCACAGAAGATGGTCTAGCGGCATTAAATCGCACGATCTTGGAGGCGGGACCGGAACGTGAAATCATGCGGTTATCAAAAGTTTCCAGCAGTAAATCAATTGTGGCACCAGCTATGTGACATGTTGCGCCGTCTCGTGAAACCCACAGCTGCTGCACATCATGGTTGTTCAATTGAGGAACGAAAATATCAGTAATCATGGCTCTATAGCGGTCACTATTGGCTGTTACGTTCTGGCCAGCATCGTAAGGAACGATGTTTGCACCAGCCCCCATACAGCACACCAAGCGACGTCTCTATTGACACGTATTATCAGTCGGAGTAAACGTGGTGCGAAAACGGTCCATAGTTAATCGAATTAATTGCTCTGATGGACGATTATGTTGACTCTAAAATGGACGTAGAGCGCGATACGTATTTCGAACAGAATCATGATTTTCAAGATAAATTTGCACAATTTGGAAGCGTTGTTCAGGCGTCAGTCTATTTATGTTGAAATGCCAGACCAAACTAAACACAAATCACTTGACAGCTGACAATTTAGCCGCGAGTTGAAACAGTGTTGCCAACTGAAAGTTCCATACTTCTAAAAAAGACACCCTTCACTTTCATCGTCTTCAACGCAAGATATCAATATCGAAAGATATCATATCCAAGAATATGAGCGAATCTCAAGCGTAGAAAAAAAGATGGCGCGATAAAAATTTCTTCCACAACATTACTGCATTGGTTCTTGTATTCTTTAGTTAATTCCTTCACTTATTCAGAACGATGAATGAACGAAGTACTGATAAGAAAGGTCAAACATACGGCATTTTTGACAGACCATCGAATAACCTTCAAAACACGCTAATTAAGATTAGGAGGGTTGAAAACTTGGTCAGCTCTCATAAAACCTTTGAAAGGTATCTACATAAGTGCTTGCAATTTTTTATTCTAACATAAACAAATATTCTAAGCCGTCTGGTGTCAATCTAGAAGTCTGAATATTATTTTTCCACGTTCTGCTAAGATAAAGAAATTCTGCACTCATAATAATTGTTCTATAATACTATTCTTTGTAGCTACATTGAGAACTGAATGAAAACAAAACCTTCTCTGCTTCTCAGAGAGATCGATCTTTTTCATGTTTTTCCATGTGAATTTAGTGCTCATTATGCAAATGCATGGAACGTTGCAGTATTTTATAGTGGGTGATAAAAGGTTATAGCGCTGTAATAATTTTTGCATTTCAAGATATGCCATAAAAGAAAATAAATGAAAGAAATTCTCTTTTACGATACGACTTATAATTATCATGTACCTGTCAGTTTTATAAGAGTCTTTGTTGTTCTGCATCATGTAAGAAATATGCACATAAAAAATCAGTAGGTATCTTGGAAAATGTGCCTATCTGAATGTTTGTTATTGAAGGAAAGGAGGGCAAATATTATTATCTGCACAAACTATATTATTAAGTTTGTGTATATTCAGGATCTATAACTATTATCAATCAGGAGATAATAAAAACTTGCTGAGCCCCATATTTAAGAACTCATTTGAATTTGTACAAGTTTGTCCTTGAATTTTTAATAAACGCAAACACCTATCCACCTACTAACCTCATCTGGTTAAAACAACAAACCGTTAAAAATACTGTTGATTAAACTCGTTGAATATACAGGACTTTCCTTAATAGTACGTCAAAAGTAGACCAAAGTATGGATACTATTCTTGTCGGGAGCATTCCGTGATATCGAAGTGCCCCAGTTCTAAATATATATTTATGTTCTCTGAAATCATTGAAAACTGTCCCCTACCAGTTGGACATTCTGCGCTGCTGGTTAAATTTTGCATCTACCACTCAATTTCTTCAGAGAATTTGGTACAATGTTTGTTTTAACTCCGAATAGAGGAAGAGATTCTCTCAAGGTGGAACCATTCTTCCTTTTTTATGCACATGAACAAGAACGGTTTTTGAAGTATGAGTCAGATCAGAATCTTGTGGCTTGATCAAACTTTTGGAAAAACGAGTCCTACGAACATCGTCAGTAGTTTAAACCAATCTGATCCCATCCTCTAGCCTGGCCTAACACACAAGGATCTAGAAGTGGCTCACCTATTAAGTATATAAAATTCTGGATGTTTTCGATTCCAATCCACAGTTCCTAAATATTTTTTCTACTGACTTTGCCATGCGGTAACAAGGGTATTTGTATTTTGTACCATAGTCCTGTTATCAGTCCTCCCCTTATTAGACTGTCTTGTCGTTGCTGCTAGAAGATCTTCTTGGAATAGCAATGAGAATAATTCACGAATATTTCCGCGTGTGGAATTTCTGAAAAAGTTATCCAATCGGCTGTTCTGGTATTCAGTTTTGAAAAGATGCCTTGTAGTAGTTTTTTATAAAATCAAAGAATGTTCTGTTCCAGTAGGTACTACACGTAAGACCCTTTCCATTTCCTATAGCGATCAATAGGGATTATTATCTGATGAAATAAAAAATTAAGCCAAAATGACAGTTGCCGTTGGCTTCTAAATGGGAAAAATTCTAGCAAAGCACCACTGACGTGAGGTCAGGAGCACCTGTACTTCTTGAGATATTGAGGAAATAACGTAAAATTTCAAATTACAACGAAATTTGACAATATGTTTCCCATATATTTACGTGAGTAGATATCGGATCGAATCGAAATTTGAAAAATAGTTGTTGAATGGTTACTCCAAGGTCTGTGTCAAATTTCATTGAAATCTGATCAACATTTTCGAAAAAAATCATTTTTGAACAAAATTTTTAAAATTTGTCATAAACCATTTTTAAAATTTTCTGGCGGCTAGATCAACACGAAATTTAGCAATAGGTTTCGCGTTGGTATTCTCGAACTATATACAAAATCTGATCAAATCAAATGGGCGTGACTCCGAGATTATTCGACTGAATTCAGCCGTTAACGAGCCCAACCGAGATGTTTGGACTTCAGACCTAATCTGACACCTTCAAGTCGCTGGGTCCTTTTGTTCGTGAGTAAGAGCACATACGGACAGACGGCCAGACGGACGGAAGAACAAAATTGAATTTCACCACGAATGCTTCTTCAGGGAGTCCCAGCTGATCGTTTATGACCATTTTCGACTTGAAACTCGAAAATTTCAGTATTGTGACAAAACGATAACGCGTTGTTCCCCAGGACAACCGCCTTATAAAAAGTTTTTAGGAAAAAGGATTCCCCGATAATTGACAAGTTGTCATATCATAGTTATTAAAATAACATAATCACAAGGACGAATATCGATGAATCAACAAATATTCCACCTTGACCAGAGCTAATCATCCAATCAACCAAAACATCTACACCGAAGAAGCGGATCCAAGGAGAATGACTTCAGCTGTTTCACAGTTATTACTGATCTTCAGGTCGACATATCTCGGATAAAACCGCAGAAGGAATCTCGATACTTGTCACCTTTCAGATGGATCGCTGCAGTATAACTACTTACAGCGCGCCATCTTCCAGGAGAATTATATAGTTATTAAGTAATTTCATAACATAAACCATCCGCAAATTATATTGACTAGTATTCATTAATGCATCGATTTCTCTCACTCGGATTGCCGTCTCAATGTCGAAGGACATTCACTTCAGTTCCCAGCAAAACTTCAAAGTCATCAAATTTTCATCAGAGTTGTGCGTTCCTGCAAAAGCAAATTCTCGAAACACAATGACAAAAAAGAAGAGTGAAAGATAACATGCGTCTAGAGAATCTCGAGAAAGATAATTATGGTGTGGATGCTGTTGGCTCTGGAGAGTATGAAATTCGACAGTAGCCGTGCTCAATTAAATCGAAGTACGAGGTGCAGAGAAGGATTCTTATTTTGTGTCGAGTATATAGAATCAGAATGAGGTCTTTTCATTTCCAGGACAAAGAAGTTACAAAAGCGTTCAGAGGGACTTAGAAATTCACTAGTCATCAAGCTTCCAGTAGCAGAGTCGGACTTGATAACAGTTAAACTGAGCGGACAAAGAAAAGTGATCACTTTTTATAAAAGAATCACTTCACAATCTCCAAATATGCCCGTTGCAACTCGACCGTAGCAATGCCAATCGTTATCACAAAATATTCACAAAGAAATAACTTAGAGACACAATATTCGAAATGATATTTTTTCAATACTACCAACATTACAGATTTGATTTCACATAATTTTTTGCTCTATAAATATCGCTGTATTAAGATTTTATGTAATTTTCTTCACAACTTCTTGCATATTTACTCAAAACTAGTAGAGCACGTCTGAAGCAACGAAGTTCGTATTCATGAAATACTCCGATAAATTCTGCTAGAAAAACTAATTCTCAACATAAATTCTGAAAATATTTGAATTTTTTTTCACAATACAATGCTCATTTATAGAAAATGGACTTGCGGTTTGCAGGAATCAAACGATTCGTCCAGTGAACAAATGTGACGTTTCAGAGCCTATATCTGACTTCTTCATCCGACAATAAAGAGAAAATTTGCAGAAGGATATTATTTCGATAGTTTCGTACTTCAAGGCTCTTGCTCAAAACACCACAGCAAGTAAGATTAATATGGAATTTTTTCAATTTTTACTTGTTTTTTAAGTTAATTCAGCCAAACATGTTCCTTTTCTAGAGAACAATGGACGAAATTACTATATCCATTCTGTAGAATACAAGACTCTTTAATTTTCGTTTTTGGATCACATGATTTTGTCATCAATATCCTTCTTTTTTTCCCAATCTATCATGCGATTTTCTATGGTCTATTTTTTAGGTTGTTTCTGTGTTCTCGCTTTCGGATATTCGGATTGCGGATTTCGGATATTTAACGGCAGTAATGTTTTTCCTGTTTATGTCTTTCCAAAAATACAGGGAATCTTACAAACACAATTGTACCATTTCTGTTACTCGTTTATTATTTGATTTTCGTGAGTATAGTTATCAAATCATTTATCGATTTGAAAAATACTCTTCTTTTGAATTTAACACTAATTCTTCTAATTTTTTCTGAAAGGCCATGTGAAAAAGGAAACACATTCAAAAATTTTTAGTTGTGCCTTATGATCGATTTGTTGATGTTTTTGTCGATTAGTTTGAAGTTCAGAAGAAATTGTTCGTCCAAATTTGAAATAGTTCTATTGATAAATTCTCTTGGATATCCATTATATTCAAGAAATGATTATTCAATGTAATTTAATTTATTCTGATGAACTCCTTGAGTTGATATTGGAGGTGACACCCCAAGAAAAACGTGGAAAATATTAAAAAAATCATCCCTAAATAACTCATCAGAACAAATCTGTGTTATCGTGTTTATTTATATCTGATGCGAAAACTTTCGCACTATCTGGGAACTACTGCAAAGATGCCAGCGCACTGACGGTTAAATTTGAAACCTTTCCAAGCTCCTAGTATTATGTAAACAATCCGTAAATATCTGGTGGAGAAAGAAGTTTATTGAGGAGATCTATAATAGTTACAGAAATTATAATAATTTTGTGTCAGATTTCTTGATAAAAGTTCCCATTTCGTTTAAATCACGATGCAAAATCGTGGCTTAGATCGTTCCTGGAGAATAATTTCGATGTTATTTTAGTGTCAGTTACTTTGTGGATCAAAATGAACCAACATCCGAGTTAACTTGAATTTTTGGAAAAATATGCGCCTCAATAAGTATTTCCAGGACTTCTAATAATGTGAGGAAGTGCTGAATGCAGGCCATATTAATTATGTGGTAAATCAAAAATCAGTCCGAATTTTATGTCATATGTTCTCTTTGTTTACAAATGAGTGAACCAATAAAAGAAAATGAAAGCTTTTCTGCATTCTTTCGTTTTGCATCGTACTTCGAAAGAATAGGGAACAGATAGACATATAAATAATTTTGTTTTCGTATTACAGCAGCTCAAGATACGAGCAAAATGAAAAATGTCACAGCCTGTTCAACCAAAATCACCCATATAAAAATGAAAATATTAATGTATTTTTATAAATATTTTAACCTATCATCAACCATAACAATATGTCTAGTTTTTGTCAGATCACTCTTTTTGAATATGATTTTATGAAGTATTTTAATAAGATAGCAGACTGTTCGGTAGTTTCTCTGAAGGAACAGTATTTTCCATCAAAATTCTCTTATTTTCATTTATGCCTAAAAACCTATAGACATGGAGTTGCTCTGAAATGAATTCATTGTATTTCACCTTTATGCAAATAATAATCTTCAGAGAAATGCAGTGAATATACTTTCATGTAGGTATTTCGTGACCTGTTTTCCAATCTTCAATTTCAAAATCCAGACCTTTCTTCTATCAACGAGTTCCCTGCCAAATGCTGGTTCCAAACTTTCATTTGGCTTTGGAAAAAATGAAAATTTAAGGCAATAGGCAATTCTTTCTTCGTTGACCATGAGTCCACGAATAACATTGAGTTGAGGCACACAACGATAGTCATTTCAGGACAAATCCATTACAATTTGCTGCAATCGAAAATTTTCATCGGAAAGAAACGAATTGATTCATGAATATTACAAACACTGTCGATATACCAAAATTTCAACACTGAAAACAACACAAAAGCTCCAAAATGAACACTAAAAGCTGCAAAGCACGTTAGAATAACGGGCACATCGGAAAACTACTAACTTGGAAGTGTTCGAATTTCTATCGCCAGAGGGCGTATCGCTTCTCAGTAGATGGATGCGAATCGCAACAAATAAGAAGCATCTTTCCATAAACTTTGTCCTAGATTCCTAATAATAATATTATTTATGTTTGAAATAAAAAAAAACTTCTATAACACCATCTAATTCTTTGAGTTACAATGTAGGTAATGTCATCACACTGTAAAACAAACATAAATCTAGCTCAGAAACAGAGCGTGTCATAATGATACCTTTCAGTAGTTTGTAGCAACCGCTGACGATTAACATTCATGATATGATAACCTGCTGCCTCCATTGTTACAGAAATAATTGTATGTTGTCTCAAGATAAATTCTCCGACCAAACAGACACAGAATCAGTGTAGGCTGTCCTAGTTGAAATAATAAGATCCTGGAGAACAGAATTGTATTAACTTGTCACTTCGAAACAAGTAATTGTGGCATCTTGTCTGTATTATACATGCTTTATATGCGGCATTCATGTTATTTTGAAATGAAATGGAAATAGATGAGCTTTCAGTATGCATAGATGAATTATCTGAAGCAGAGTCAAAACGTTCAATCACACGTTAATTGCTTTTATCTGACTTCACCTAAAATGCTTTTCTGGATATTTCATGTCTATATTCAGTTCAAATGTCATGACTATATTTTCGTCAGGACTTTCCAAGCTATTTATCATTTCTTGCAGACAGTTTTTTCGGAACTGCAATATTGAAAATTGGTTGTTTCCTTCAGTTTGGCTACATAGATTTCATCGTGAGTTTTCATAGAGTTAAATATGATTGAATTAGAATTTTCTATAAACTAAGAAAATACAAATACGAATTTTGGACTTTTCATATCCAAAATATATGCTAAACTGATTGTTGATTTATTGTTGTTAATTTTTTTCAGGGAGTTTTTTTACCTCACCAGATATGTTGAAAAAAATGTGACATTTACAATGAAAAACTGTTGTATTTATTATCGTGAGATATATCAGTAGAGTAGTACCCTGAAGGTGGGTCCGTTTGGCGGGGTCAAATCTTAAAATGATGCCTACTTTGGCAATAAATTGAGATGTCTCGATCATCACAAAATTTTGCACAAAGTTTTGCATTAGAATTTTTCAAGAGAATATGACATATTTCTTCCCAATATTTTCAGAAATTGAAATCGGAACAAACTGAAGTTTGATATTTTGTTAGAAACATGTATTTTAAGGTCAGTGCTAAATTTTTTCGGAATCTGATGAACACTTTCCAAATGTTGTATATTCTTTTAATTCTTCTTATCACACGATTATCACGAAATTTCACAAAAAATTGTGTATCTGCATTTTCCAACAAGTTCCAGTTGTTACCAACTTTTATCATAGTTGGATCGATATTCTATGAATAATTCTGAAAATAACAATGATGACGAGGAAAAAACAACAAATTCTTGCATATTTTTTCTCTATATCTCCGGCAGTTGAATTCTGGTCGAGCTTAAGTTTGCACCACTGCTTTAAAATATGGAATTCCAGATCCACGCGAAATTTCGTAGAAACCTGATAAAGGTTTCTAAAAAAAAATTTTTGCAAAAAAAATTCGAAACAGTTTTAATTTTTGCGCGCATGTTCTGGAGAGTAGCGTGCTATCTGTTCATCCCAATTTCTGTGATTTTGGAATTTTGAGCCGAAAAGGGTCTAACACGTTCAGGTTGGACTCATTGATAACGAATCCGGTATGTCTGAATCGATTCTGTTCGTCCGACCGTCCGAACGCACGATTACGGGCGTACGGAGAAATCTATCACCCTGAAACGTTCAGAGTTTGTTGTATTTGAAAATGCAAAGGTCAAGTTCGTTGATGCATAAACTCGGTCGAAAGCTTTCGGAGTTAGTCATTTAAACTTTCGAGGATATTTCCCTGTTGTCTCTAGAACTACTAGTGCGATTGGATTGAAATTTGGCAGTTAGTTGGAGCATGAAGAATTGCAACACTTTGCGAAATTTTGTTGATATCATGCTGTCAGTAAATTCCGAAAAAATTTTTTTTCTAAATTTTATCCGAAATTTTTTTTTCCCGGAAACTATTCATTACATCTGAAAAAAAATTGGGTTATACCTTGAACTCAATATTCCACAGCAGTGTGCTAAATTCAGCATCTTTTGCACGCATGTTCAAAGGATAACACCAATAGAGAACATGCGAGCAAAAGCACTGACGTGAAGTCAGTAGCTCTTGCGCGCATGTTCAAAGTATAACACCAAAAGAGAACATGCGCGCAAAGCAGCTGACTTCACGTCAGTGCCTTTATAGGTTTTTTAACATACTAATCGTACGATCACAATATTGATTGCTCATTGTTGAGCGTTGGTATGCTCCAACTAACAACCTCGTTTCAATCCGACCGCTCAAGTTACTTCTGAGAAAACAATTTCAAAAATTGAAAAAAAATTAAATCAATTATATCATATAAAATTCCTCGACTATCTTTTTGAAGCAGTTGTTCCAGCTACAAATGACCTGTGAGCTTCTATATAAAAGAATTACAGGACCAGCTCCACCCAATGAATACAAGGGGTGATTATTGCCACATTACTTATTTAAATCATTTGTTATATAAGAAGCGTGATCCCTGCTAAGTTTTCGAACCGCCCAGTTTTGTTCGGACGTCATACAAAATTAAATCAACTCTTTGTGAGTATGGAACATATTCGATCCATTGTGGCCATTGAAGGGGTATAAAACCCCATTTTGATTCAGTCCGCAGTTGTGAACATTCTGATTTCCCCCATAAATGTACTGTCCAGTGAGAAGTATGAATAATTTTAAATGAATTATCCATAATTTTATACATACAACCTGACTGGGGTTCGCCTTTGTTGCAATTTTATTCCTATTTGGATTTAACCCTTTCTCGCATTATATTTTCGATTCCGGCAACTTTTGAAATAATCTGGCATGTTTCATTATTGATGAATTCTGTTTTGAATTGATAAGCTTTCGATAGTGGGGTTTTTCGAATGAATAACGATTCTTCAGGGATCATAGTTTTAGTTTACAACAAAAACACCCAATGTTACGATTGCTACACAATATACTCTGATGTATAATAACCATGGAGACAGAAAAAACAATCCTATTGGCGTCTGAATTTAATATTGCAGCGCCACGGTGGCCAGATTTAGAACCTTAGATACAGACATAGATTTTGTTTTGATAGTCGATTTTGTACTGTTTGTTAGTGTTTGGTTTGATAATTTTTGATTTCACGGTTCATTCAAAGACTTTTTAGACTTTTATAGTTGACGAGAGTATCTCTGGGTGTATATATTCCATTCTTATAAAGTAGGTATGTATCATTCTTCAATCTTATTGAGTGTAGCAACTCTTAAATTACGAGGATATCTCCAAGGTTAGACAGTTTTTTAATAATATTCATTTTCAGATCCAAATATGGCAAGATTGACATTTGTGGATTTCTTAGGCTTTCTTGAAAGGTGAAAAACAGATAGTATTGTAAAACATACTTTTTGGAATAATAGACAAATACTCATAACATTACTATTTTTATAGCGAATAACTGAATACTCAATATATTGTGAATAAAATGAATACATTCACATAAAACTAATGCTACTTGTATCGTGAGTCTTAATCATTATGGATTGACAAATACATTTTCTAACTCTCATATGATTGGTCTTGAAAAAGCTGTAATGAATAATCCTTGTACAACTTTGCTTTCATCGGCAGAAGCACTTTGAGCTAACAGTATTCATCACCAGATATTCCCTTGTTGATACTCTACTTTTCTCTGTTCTATCACTAAAACATTCACGTTGTTCCTTAATGATCAGTTCAACAGACAGATTTCTGGAAGGCATAGTATTCCTCTTAAGTAAATTCCTCTGCTTGGATTAGGGGCCTGGAAAAAAATGTGAATGTGATCTTATATTTCATGAGCAATTCGTGCTGACCTCTATAAAATGATCATCATCGGTAAAATGCAGGTAACAGACTCTCATAAATCTTGTATCTTGGTTTTTATTGATTCTTAAACACTTTCAAGCCCGACTTGTTGAAGGAAGTTTCTTTCATCCTAACTCAAAATTTTTCACCGGGCTGTGGAAATCTATGGGAAGAGACATTCGAGTTTGCTTTTCTCAGTAGAAGCACTTGTAAAATCACACAAACGCCAAGAAGAATGCATAAACTTTCTCAATTTCTCGACTTTTCTTTTAACTTGTCAATGATAATGTCTGTACCTCGGGTTACTCGGATAGCCACCAGAAGGAGTAGCCCTTAGCTTCATTCGCCAACAGATTGCTCTTCCACCTCAGAATGTATTGTGTGCTCTTTTGAGAGTTATAGAAGTCATTAACTGACTTATTCTTTGCCTTAGTTGAATTATCTACATAGTATGATGTGTTTTCACCATATTCAGTTCTGTAGCCTTATCTGGCTCCATCTTGACCACCAATAACTAGTTATGGAAGTGCTTCATTAGAAAGCCTGCTTCATCTAAAATTTGAAAAAGCTCCTTATATCTTGTGTGGTTTAGCTTTTGCTCTACTAATTTTGGATCGCGAGGTTCCAGTCTAATCTGTAACCAAATACTGTTCTCCATGACCAACCCAAAACATTTATCTCGAAAGTTGAATATAAACAATTCAATGAAACAGAAATAAATTAATAGCACCACATTTGAGCATGCTCGCAAAAGCTGCTGACTTCAGGTCAGTATGCTTTTCTAGGTTTTTTCCTCAGTATCGTTGTGATTTCCGGAACGAATCGAAGAAACTGTTTCAATCATAATGGAACCTGGTATAACTGGTAAATGCTGATGCATTGTCGCATCATGGGATTAATTCATCAAAAAATTATTTTCAAAAATTTCAGTTTGATTCGATTATTTGCGGCGATATTGAAAGAAATCTGTCAAATTCCGTGCTCATTTCCTCGGTGTTTTTGTTATTTACTGAATAATTCATGAAATACTGATCCATTGATGATCAAACTTAGTCCTATATAGTTGAAAAATGCTGATGCAAAACTTGGTGTGCAAAATTTCATGATGATCGTGTTGTCACGACAATTTGAAAAACAATTTCAAAATTTGTTTTCGAATATTCTATATTCTGCGATCTTCTAATCATATTAACCTCACGAAATTCTGCATAAATCTTTTTTCAATCGAGTACTAGATTTCAATTTGATTCAATCTGTGTTTTTGTAAATATTGGGTGCTTCATTGATATTTTCTTTCCTCCATCCCCCAATTTTGAGCCCTAAGGGTACACCGATCCTGCTAAAAAGCTTGTAGGATCAATCTCGAGCGGCACACGATTTTTTTACCAAGTTTCAAGGATTTCCGTTCAGTACTTCCAGAGAAAAGCCCCGGACAACGGACGGCGGACGGACCGATTTTTTTCATTAGTTCGTTCAAATCTACATACTTCAAAATGTAAACTGTGAAATTTTCAGGAGGGCTCACCTTTTTTTTGTCGATCACTAAGGTTTACTAATTGATTTTATCAAAAAATAAAGCAAAACGACATGAGCTTAATCTCCAAATCTTTCATCAGGAAGTGGAAGATTTGTTTTCTCAATAAGTGATAAAATATGGATACCATAAAATATAAATACATATCGAAAAACACTGCAAATTTTACACAAAGGTTTATTATATTCTTAGTTAAATAACCCAATATACCATTGATAACCGAATGCTATGATTCATTTTCGACATTATTGGAAATTTGCAGTGTTTTTCTTCATAACTCAGGAACCACTTGTCGGAAATCATCCGGGTGAAAATTTTTATGAAAATTGGGTTATAAGTTTTCGAGAAATATTTTTTTTCCCTGCAACCCCCATTTAGAGCTCTTAGGGTGAACCAATCCTGCTGAAAAGCTTGGTGGATCAACACTGAGTGACACACAATTCTTCCACCAAGTTTCAAGAATTTCCGTTCAGTACTTCCAGAGAAAAGCCGTGGACAACGGACAACGGACGGCGGACGGTGGACGGCGGACGGCGCACGGACGGATATTTTTTTATTCTTTTATTCAAATCTGCATACTCCTAAACGTGAACAGTGAAATTTTCAGGGGGGCTTAAAATTTTTTTTTGGTTGGTCGTATCATCACCTGTAGTGACGTTGGGCCAGGAGCTTGTACGCGTTTGTTCAAATGTACCTTGGCAAATCGAAATTTTAAATTCAAACGAATTTGAGTGTAATATTTGAGATAACACAAAAGTTTTATAGACTTAGTATCAACTGTCATTTAATTTTTGAAATTACAAAGATTTCTGAAAGTGCCGCATTCCATTTATAAGAGAAAGAACATGGTATACTTGTTGACAAAATTGTTCTATGCGCATACATTCAACAAGCTTGCCAATAATTCTATGCAACCTTAGTTCGTTCGTGATCGAGTGTTGAATAATACATGATGTGAGATTTTGACATATAAAATAGAATAGGTGCCAGTAATGATTCTAAATCGAAAGATAAAAGATGAAACATTGTTTCTAGCATTATTTTTGTATTTTGTTTTATTATGTTACCGTTTTCCAAATTTTTTGACTTCAATCATAGTATGCTAGTTGATATAATAGTTTAATTTGTCTTTCAAGACATGGGAGATATCAATATAGAAAGATATCATGTAAAATTATTACAGAAAAATCCGTATTTTTAATGATCAAATCGAGGTTTGTCATATTCATTCCAATATTCACGAAAATAAATATCAGATCGAGCTGAATATTGTTGAATATTGAATTCAAGGTCAGAGCTAAATTTCTTAAGGAAATTAGTTTTTTCGAAAAAAATTTTTGAGCAGGTTTGTGAAATGTTTGGATTTTTTTTCAAAATTTAACCGCCTAATTTTGATACTCAATCTTATCTGGGGGTTCTTAATCGCTAGCTCGTTTCGGTCGGCAGGCCGGACATGGTTGAATTTGATATCGAATGTTTGACATAGTCGTTGAAAAATTATTTCAGAAAAAATTAGAAAACATGATGACGCGTTTTTTTGGAGAGCGAGTGCGTTAAAACAATCAATTCTTTTCTACTCGATAAGATTTTAGCCGTCACCGGACCTTCTCGTATTCAAGTTACAAACTGTCAGTAGAAGTTCCGCAAGATTCTTGGTCTTGTGCATCGGAAGTTAGAGCAGTAAGGACGGCCGGATATAATTGAAACTGAGAATGCTTCGACTAAGACCATTTTCGGTTCAAAATTCGAAAATTACAAACATTACTTACTACTCCCTTAAGAACAAGCCCGTAAAAAGTGTTTTTTGTTGAACATTTCATTCCCTGGACATTCCCGACCTATAAGTTCATTGAAGATCAACAATATGGTCATCAAATATTCGTTGTGGTCGTCAAAAGTCCTGAAAGCTTTCCAGAAGAAGAAAGAACAAAGGGTTGGTTTTTGTCTTCTTACCAAAGTTAAGCCCCTGTTTACGAAACATATCGTTTCTGAATCGTCTTGAAATAATGAGTGAGCCAATGTAAACCATTCTCCTAGAAGTCTCCCTTAGTGGCCAAATTATGGCGAAAAACAGTCTTTTGTCAGAGGAACAAAGATGCAGATCCAGGTATTGAAATAATTTATGGCTTGTCTCTAGATTATCACAAAAGTTAACAGAATAGACGCGTGAATGACGAAATGTTAATAGTTCCAAACAAGCAGATGCAGCCTCTGATAATAACTTATTTAAGTTGCCCTGTACCGAAAGTCAGTTGCCTAGCATGAGCTTTTGTTCCTTGACCATTGGTTTCAAAAACATTAAGAAGGGACGTATATTGTATTTCCCTGTCGAATTTGTTCACTCCAACACGTTCCGTATGATGAATGAATGTGAACACCTTGAGTTTGAGACTTTTCTATTGAGAGTAACTCACGTATGAGTAATGATCTGATAAATTTCATGAAATAACATATGATGAAAGAGGAACACAATCCCATCATTATAAATAGCCGGAAACGATTGGTATCAAGATTTCAAAATGAACCTACTACGACAGAAATAGAGCAGTAAAAAAAATTGACTTGATATTTGTACGCGCTTGTTCTCGGAAACGGTGCGTTATCGATTTGCCCAAATGTCAGTAATTTTCGACTCTTCAGCCTCAAATGGCCTTCAATGGTGCTAAATTTTAAATTTATGCGTCCGTATATGCTATAACTTTCGAACGAACAGACCTAGTGACTTGAAGTTTTTAGGTTCAGTTTGAAGCTCCAACATCTCAGTTTAGTTTGCTAACGCACAGAATTAGCTGATCGCCCTCAGAGTAATGCCTTTTTAAAATTTTGAGGTAATGATGCAGTCAGTTTGAAGATTCAAAATCATTCGAATTATACCCGAGCTAACTTTTATGCAGAATCTCGTGAGTATCAATTCCTCAGAAAATAAGGAAAAATATTTTTGAAAATTTTACGATTTTGTTGAAAAAGATTATATTATTTGAAAATTTGGTGCATGTTGAATCGACTTAAAACCGGTCATGGTCGCTGTAATAGTTTCCTCTTCAAATGGAATTCGGTCGAAAGTCCAAGGTGAGGGTGCGGAGAAGAAGAGGAAACAATAGAACATTTAGTTAATAGTTGTCGAATATATAAATTTGACGATGGTTTCGGGACAATTCATTCGGTGTCTGATTCATTTTTAAATCGTGAACTTCAAATTAATTTAATGAGTACTAAATCATCTACTAGTTCATATTAGTTTTTTCGTCTCCTTTTTTGTTTTCAGTTGTGATTTCAACCTGCATCGCATAGGAAAGAAGAAAATTTGTCGATGAAAAAGAAGCCCTCCAATAAAAGCAACAATTTCATTACACTGAAACGGGGAGACAGAGTTTTTCCTGAGGTTTTTATCTGTGCTCTTGTATCATACGTAAAAATGTATGGTACCCCGTTTACATTTCCCCTGCTAATACTGTTATGACACATATTGTTTCATATAAAAAAATGTACTGCTCATCTCAAAAGAATAAATATATAATGATATGATGATATAATTTGGCACAGCCGTTAGACTGAATATTAAATAACCTCGCTTCAAATTTCAATCAGGTCCGATATTCATTTTCGGAAATAATGAATAATGAATAATTTTCGAAAATTTTTCAAATTTTGCTCAATAACATTTTTCCGGAGAACTATACATCAGATTGCAATGACCTTCGACACAGACCTTAAAGTTGAAATACAACAATATTGGTTCAAATCTGAGTTTTATCCGATATTTATATTCGGAGATAGTGAAAAAAAATGTCAAATTTCTTGGCAACTTGAACTTTTGTGATTATTTCCTCTCATTCTCGAGAACAACAGATGCTATCAGAATCAAACTTGAGTACCAGCTGTTGACGCATAACATCAAGCAGAATTAGTTGATTTTCAAGAAATTTCCGGATTTTGTTGAAAGATATTGTTTTTTAGGAAACTATTCATTATCATGCAACGGCATTTGGCACAGGACATTTTAATTTTATTTTCAAGAACTCTATGTTTCACAACACTGCAACAAATTTCAGTTTGATTCGATTTGTTGCGGAGATGGAAAAAATCTGTCAAATTTTGTGCTAATTTCCTCGATTTTATTGTTGTTTACTGAATAATTCATAAAATGCTGATCCAATTATGATCAAACTTGATAACTAGTTGAAAAATGCTGATGCACAGCTTTGTGCAAAATTTCGTGATTATCGTGTTGTCGCAATTCGAAAAAAAGTTTCAAAATTTGTTTTCAAATGTTCCATATTCTGCGGTCTTCCAATCATATGCTCCTGACGCAATTCCGCATGAACCTTCAAGTTTCAATTGTTTATCAAGTAGTACAATTCACCCCGATTCCAGATGTAGTTTTGGAAATATAGCGAAAATAAAATTTTGAATAGTATATCTTCGAAATTAGGCTTTCATAATAAAACTCCAAGTACGCTCTGGAATAAGTTTCTGAGAAGATTCTTTCGGTAGTTATTTTATACATCACGATTGGCGGTTAGGCCAGCTGAAAACACAATGATTTCCGGAAAAAATGAATTAGAGACTTCAAGTTCTCATGTGCCAAATATTCCCAAAAATTCAGATCGGTTCGACATGAGATCTATTCTTTGATTGAAAACTTATTGCTTGAAACTTCATGCAGAATTTCGTGAATACCAGATGAAGAGAGGATCGCCAAATCTTCACAACAGGATGAAGCCGCGTTTGGCCGCGATTTTATTAACACTGTTCATCTTCAACCAAGTTTCATTTCGATCAGATAAATATTTTCGAGTTATTGAAAAATCAAAATTTCATATGGCTGTAGCACAAAAACCATTCGGCAGATTTGGCCGAACTTAACCGAGATATTCAGGATCTTAACCTAACCTGAAAATTTCAAGACTGTAGGTCTTTTCTTCCGAGAGTTACAGCGCACACGGCCGGCCGGACAGACAAAATCAATTTTGACCACGGATTCTTCATGAGTGAGTCCAACCTAGTCGTTTGAGACCATTTTTGGCTCAAAATTCGAAAACTACAGACATCGTGACGAAATAATAACGCGCTGTTCCCCAGAAAAAGCGCGTAAAAATGAGGTAATTTCTTTTATTTCATTCTGAAATGAACTATCACCAAAGTAACGGTCTTCTCTATTCAATATTATTCAAATAGTTTTTCGAAATATTTCCTTTCGGAACATCTTTTTCTGGTTCATTTGCCAGGTGCATCAAAGTATCGGTTGCTATATCATGTTCGGCACTTCAGAATTCCCATTATTCGATGCAACTGATACCGAACTTCCCCAATCCATAATTCGACCTAATGTAAGAAATTAAATGAGGTGAAAAATATACAATACTGGTATAATATACAATATAATACATAATACCGTCTTCACCCCATTGCACACCGAACAATAGTTTTGTTATAGTTACCTAAATATAAGTGGCAATAATGTTATTCTCCGCCGTATATTTGGACAGAACTGCTGTTTTGCTGTGATTATTTCTATACAAAATATGTTTTTTCACACACACCCTGTGCAACCATGAAGAATTGGTGCACTTCCGACTAATAGAATAATATAATAGAGTTTTCTTTATCATTTATAACAACATGCATTCATCCATCTATGATTCCTCGATTTATAACTTGAACAGTTTTTGTTTTTTTTTTTCTTTGGAAAAAAAGGTCTGGAAACAAGCTATTTCAGTTCATATGCCTTTTTGAAAGGTGATTTACTTCATGAAGATTGTTGATAGTCTACGATCAGAAAAACGATTTTAAAATGTCAAAGAAAGTTGTTGGCAGTGCTGTTACGAAGTTTCAATTTGTTCACGTCAGAATTTATTGAGATATTCAGAGAATATATTCAAAATGTCAAATAACAACCTAATTTGACAAACTTTTCACCAAACATGTTCAAGGGGGATAACCGCTTTGGCAACGAATTGAACATAAGCGCAACTGCTGACTTCACGTCAGTGCTTTCTTAGGGTTTTTTCAAGTTATTCTGAAAAAAACTCAATAACGAGGAAAAAATCACAAAATTCGATATATTTTTTCACAATATATTCAAAAATCATGATCGTTTATGAACTGAAATCTGGTACACTGCTGCAAAATCTGAAGTTCAAGGTAGGACCAGAATTTTTTCAAATGTAATGATAAGTTTGCAAAAAATTTTTTTTTTAAAATACTGTAAGCACGATCTGTACAAAATTTCGCAAAAAGTTGCAAATCCTTATTCTGTCAATTAACTGCCAAGTTTTGATCCTATCGCTTGTGTAGTTTTCGAAATATAAGGCAAATCACCTCAAAATTTCGAAAGGGTGTAACTCCGAAACCGTTTGACCAATTTCACCCATTAATGAACTTGACCTTTGCATTTTGAAATGCAAGCAACCCTAAAATTTTCAAATCGATAGAATTATCCGTACGCCCGTAATCGTGCATACGGACGGTCGGACGGACAGAATCGATATTGACGCTGGATTCATCATCAGTGAGTCCAACCTAGTCGTTTGAGACCATTCTCGGCTCAAAATTCGAAAATATCAGACATTTGAACAGAACGATAGCACGATGTTCCCAGAACATGGGAGCAAACATAGGCAAATTTTCACTTTATTGTCTGATGAAGAAGTCAGTTATAGATTCTGAATCGTTACAACTCACTTTGTTGAACGTTTGCATTATGACATTGTAATTCATTTTCAATATATTAGACATTATTTTTTCGAGAAATTGCCCTTGACAAATTGTTTGCATCCCTCAAAGGTGATGTCTGAATATCTTAGGACATTGTGTGTGAAAAACCTAAAAATTATCTGGAAAAGAAAAAGAATTCCTTTTTGGGAAATGATGCCAGTAATGCTTTTCATCAAGCAAGATGTAGTTCGAAAATGATGAACCAAAGTTGTTAATGAAATGCTCTCCCATATTCTTGTTCTTATACTTGCACCCTCTTTCAGCATGAACGGCTCTAATATATCCTGGGAAAGTCTGGGATTATATAAGATCGAATTAAAACAACCCCCAATAATTGAAATCACTCATCAAGTAGCAGTGGCAAAACTCAAGTGTGTGTGAAACACAATCTACAGTTGGGATCTATCGATTTGAAAGCGATTTGTCCACAGCATACGCTATTAATAAGATGGCAATTATTTGTGTACCAGCTTCCCTTCAACGAACAGGGGTGTATTCGTGACGATTTTTTCAGAAAGGCATGTTTCATTTATTTATGTGAAAATTACAACTAAAGTTTTGACAAAGTGTTATCCTCCGTAGAAACTAAGATATATTCATTCTGGATTCTAGTGATCCTATTGCTCCTAGCTACCCCTCGGTAATAAAAAACGCTGCAAATTTTACACAATAGTTTATTGTTTTCTCAATATATCAATACCATTGATATTTTAACTAAAACTTATATACTATTCATAACTCATAGGTTTTTCACCCCAAAATTTGCAGCGTTTCTGTTTATAACCCATGGACCACTGGTCGGAAATCATTCGGGTGAACATATTAATAATAACAATAATGATAATGCCTTCAGAAAAAATCTCAGGAAATTTTGAATTGCGAACCATATAATACGCAAGGATTCTTTGAACACTGTTCTATCAAGAAGTGAAATTGAGTGAATCTCTTATTCTTTTTTTTTATTCTCTTTATATGACATCTTTCCTCCTTTCTCGTATCGACAATTATTATTGTAGTGAAATTAATGAATATTAGTATTATTTTTATTATTATTAAGGTTCAGTTATGCAACAGTAATCAACGTTCCATGAAAATTCGGTGGTAAGTTTTCGAGAAATATTTTTTTTCCTTCCAAACCCCAATTTTGAGCCCTTAGGGTACACCGACCCTGCTGCAAAGCTTGAAGGATCAATCTTGAGTGACACACGAATCTTTCACCAAGTTTCACGGATTTTGGTTAGGTACTCTCAGAGAAAAGCCCCGGACAACGGACGGCGGACAGACGGATTTTTTTATTAGTTCATTCAAATTTACATACTTCAAAATGTAAACTGTGAAATTTTCAGGAGTTGTAAATTATTTTTTTGGTCGATCACTAAGGTTTATTATTTGATTTTATCAAATAATAAATCGCAACGACATGAGCATGTTCCCATCAGATCACAGCTGTTTTTCTTTTTCTTCTTCCACATATTGTAGGCCTAATGTCTGTATTTTCCAACTTTCAATCCTCCTCAGACATTGAAGATCATCTTTTTGGAGATCTCCTCAAGTGGCGTTAATTATTATTTGTTATTTTGACAAGAAATGCTAGGATCAATCAGAATTAAGATATCCTCTGAAAGTCCCCGAATCATTCAATACAGTACACCATCAACTCAACATCTACGCCTCTGGAATGATCCAATCAAGTTCATGCAAACAAGTTTTTTGAAGAATTTTGGAATTGAAATTATTTCAATAAAAGAAGAATCAAATACTTGAATATTCAAAAATGTTAGTACAAGATTTCTGAGATCTGTGAGACTCGCAAATACCTTTTCAATGAAAAAATTTTTCAAAATTGTTCTTCCATCCCAAACTACTGACATCCTTCTGTCCCTTGTTGTTTTTAGATTTCTGGCATACTTCTGTTTTTTCCGTACTTAGCAGAAACTATCTGAAAATGTACTCTGTACCACAGTCCTATATTATTTCTATACTATAAATATGTATTCGCCTTGCTAGAGAATAATAAATAAACATAGTCTTATGGCAGATATTCTGGTACTTCTGTATACAATACCATTTGAGTGATAGCTGAGGCCAGAGTAAGTTAACCAGTGAATATTCACTACTTCTGATATATTGTTGATAGTTCTTCGCTAAAAGCTCCTCTGTATACTCCATTCACTTTTATTAACTATCCCGGTTGGCCATGATATTCTGACACATTTCACAGTGTATATTTTGAAAATGTTAGGTTATAGTCATTTCCCTTTCAGATAATTACACAACGTTGTCCTCTCTACATAGAGGTCGTAGTAGTTAAGTAATTTTCCAAAATGTGAATTTACTTTGGGAAAATAATGAATTCTGGCGAATGTTGAAGACATTTTTTTCTCTGCTAACAATGAAAATATTTCACGTATATTAAATGGTTGGAAGATTCAGTCATGCTTGTGTTGAAATTGTACTGAAAAATAATGGATAGTGTAGTTCGTTACTTTGTGAAAGTTCATTGGAGAAAAAAATTAAAGTACTCGAATAACCCTGCAGTGAAACTTCTAAATGAACAGACAAACCTATGGAATTCCCTACTTTTTGAAATTCTCAAGAAATAAGTCTACAGAAGACATTTAAATACCTTGTTGCACAACTTGAAATACTCCAGTATGAAAATGTAGTGGTACTACAAAACCTGTGTCACCATAAAAGGACTTACACTGGGTTTTCACTCACATACGTCGAAAATGTTTGATAGTTTGTGATTATTGATTCCAAATTATCAGGGTTACTATCAAAAGAAGCAGATTTCAATTCTACATAGCACTTCCTAATACTTTGTCTCTGTTTTTTCAAAACTAACTTCAGCATTTTCAATTTGCAATATTAGTATTCTGTTGTGATGATTATGTTGAGATTGAGAATATAAATTTGCATTGGCATTTGGCAACGTCGCTGAGAATTATTTCGACATTGTCTTAAGTGACAAAACTTGATAGTCCTAAATCATGGCCAACCGGGATAGTCTATAAAAGTGAATGGAGTATACGCAGAACCATACCAAAAATTCAACTGTTTGAGTCTAAATTCATTTATATCAGGATATAACCTGCCAAAAGTTTTGTAGGGTTGAACGTTTTCTCGACAACATGCAGCAGACAATGAATACAACAAGAAGGCTATAATATAAAACTCCCCATTTCTCACAACTCGCCCCTGTACACCTCCACAAGGGTGAAATCGCTCAAATCTACCATATTACCTAACAGATGTGCCATGTTGGTTTGCAAACACCCATTGTGTATTCCAACAATGAAAGTTAAACGTGAGATCGAATGATTAGGTTAGAATTGTATTGACACTCGACGCAGTAATTTGTATGGGCCATTCTGGTTGTTTTTCTGATAAGTAGTGGCGATAACATCTCCTGTCTCTAGTGCGTTTTGTGGGTAGGAACTCTGGAGCCTTCATAACAATAATTACAAGTCTGAGCCGATTAGTTGTGAAGGTTAGTTTCGGGATTACATACAAACAATTTGTATACCTTCTACTATTATTATTCATGTTTAGTATGGTTCGCACGAGTTGTAGGGATTGGGGATTGGGTTGCATAATGAACGTATGATGTCGTTGAATTATAAAGAAACATTCGTATTGAGTTTGAACAGGGTCTGTTTCATAATCTGAACTGAATCAGTTTTCCTGTAACTTCAGAGTATTGTCATTGTGAAGTTTTTTCACGTCCAAATAAAAAGGTGTATGTCAATATCATCGCAACTATGCTAGATCTTTAGATCTTTCCCTATCATCTCTAGACAGAAAACAACGTTCAAACACTCCGTGGGCTATCAAATAATTCACAGTGAAAATATCAAAAAACTTATTATTTTTTTCGAATAATGAAGAATAAACAAAAAAAAAGGATTTGAGCAAGACCCAACAACCATTACCAGATTTTCAAACCTATTTCAGGCCAATCAGAGATGATTAGGATCAGTAGTAGTTCACCAAATATAAAATTTTGAAAACAATAGAAAAAGAATTCATGAGAAATGGAACACAACTGTATAAAATGATTCCAGATGATATATGGAAAAAACAAAAATATGCCAAAACGAGTTAGGGAGCTACATAAATGACATGGTAATGGAAACAACAACAAAGCAAATGTCATTAAGATTGTCATTCAAGAAAAGAAAGAACCGAACATCACTGAAGACATTAAAAATATCAAGTACAAACCAATTTTCCTCAGAATAAAGACAAACTTTGAAATAGTGAAGACAATTATCAGGAATCAAATTTTATTTGATCCTTGATAATTTCTTGAGACAACCTCTCGGGGATGAATTTTTTTTCTTTCAAAGCTTACATAAGTTTTTTTAAGATTCACAGAGAAAAAATTTCAGAGAATTCCTAATTACTTTCGAATTCAAAATGAAAAATTCAATTTTATTATCTCTTTGTTGTATTCCGAGGGAAGTTTGTTGTGTCTTACAAACTGTTTTTATTCTGTCTTAAGAGAAGTTTATTTGTCCTCAATCAATTCTTGATGGCATTTCCTTTGCTCTTGTCTTTGAATTGGCTTTGTTTGAAAAATTAGCCAAGTGTCCTAGAGGAAAGCAAACTTCGACTATCTGTATGATGTTGCAAACGAGTACTACTTGAAGTTACTTTCTTACTATACCGAGGATGAAGACAGAAGTTTGTTATCCTTAATCGAACGTGAAAATACACTAGACGAATATTACTTATCTATCAATATTCTCGAACACTTTAGTGGTGTATTGAACTGTTTCAGTACACTACATATTGTAAAACATCTCAAAATTGTTGGTAGTAAAACATAGTATTAAGAAATTTGTTTTAATTATGGTGGTGGATTATCGAAGCTGATCAGCATATCAATATGTGTTCCAAAACTGGCTATTTCCTAGATGAACTCAAGTCATTCAGGGTAGTTTCAGTGTATCAGAGAAGCAATCCAGAATTGGATGATTTTTGATAATAAAGAGCTAAAGAGATTCTCAATTCAGATCTTAGCAAAGCATTCAGTTCAGTGTTCTATGGCCGAACTAATTTATCAATATGGTTTCAGAGATTTGGTTAGTAGCATCGTTATGTCTCATTAAAATAAAGAAAACAACATGCAAGTTTAAGAAGTATTTCAATAACTGCTCAGTTTGCTGTGCCACAAGGGCTTATTTTATATGATTCATTTGAATTTTTCTGATTGCATGAGGGCTTCCTTCAAGTGTGATAATACATCACTTTTAAATAAGAAAAGTGATATGGCAGATGAAAAAATATCCTAAAATTTATTGAGGAATTATTTGAAATATAAATTAAACACGAACGGAGCAGAAGAAATGTTTTTAGTGTGATTCTCGAGTATAGAACACATACAATTCCCCGGTATAATGCTTCATACAAAATAAAGTTGATAAATCCATATAGATGAAATCCACCAAAAAATTCCACAATTAATTGATCTCATGGGGAGAGAAAACGAAGCCTAGACATACATATTATGCAATCATTGCATATATGGAAGGGTCAATAAGAGCTTCAAAAACGCAAAATAGAACATACAGCTGCAGGAAACTATTGCAAAAAAATTACTCTGAAGATTTTCAATTAACTGTTACAGTACCATTCGTGAATCGTTTGCAACGTTTCGATATTGTTCATTGGGCAACGTTTTTCCAAGAAACTAGCCCCAACAAAAGTTTGAATCTCGTAATCTGCAAGGGCGATTTCAATGAATATCAATTTTAATTTAATTCTTAATGGTTTTTCTTCAGATATTGGGGTCAAAAACCTCAAACGATAGCTGTAGAAGGCCATTTTAAGAAAGAAATAGATAACCACGAATTGTTCGAAGTATTTCCAACAGGCTGAACATACATCAAGATAACCAAGGAGCAGAAAACAAAAATTTGTTACAGGATGACATCGATCAACATGCACAAAACAATTTTTCGAATGCTGAGAAATTATAACTTTTAATGATATCCAATCGAAATAAAAAAAAACTTATGAAGAGGTTGGTCAGTAATAGATAGCATAGCTAAGGGAAGATGCTGAGTATGAGAACCATAGGAGTGATGTAACCCCAAACAGAAGCTCAAGAAATTTGACCGACTTCATAACAGTTCCTTACCGTCGATTCCGAAGCGAGTTCATTACTTTGGTTAAAAGAAGCTCCATTGTGAAATTATAAATATCATCGTCTTAATTGAAACTGTGATATCCAGCAATTAGTGATAGGTGATGATATTGGTTCGAGGAATGCATAAACAATGCAGACCTCATGTGGTGATTCCGATTGCTACCGTGCGGTATACTTTCTGATTTGGTGAGGGCAATGTTGGGTATATAACACTATACACAACACGTGCAGAATGAGACTATGATTCAGCATTATGCCGAGGATCGGTACTTTTGTGTATAAATTAAATTGTGCTGGAGGTGGTTTGAATGTCAGAGCAAATTCTTCACACCTCGATATCAGATAATGAAGGGAGAATATTATACAAACGTTTCATGAAATGTTTGATTCAAGTTGAAATTTTACTTATGGTATGTAAAAGCTTGATGAGTATGTAATCGAGTGCACTGAGTAGTGAGCATAAGAAGTTGCAAAAAATTTTTGGGCAGAACAAAAGTACTTGGACAAGCCAAACGGCCGACCGTACACACATTAACTTCCGAAAGGAATAACTTAAAAACTAGACATTTGTAGAATAGTTTTGGACCTTGATTACAAAGGCCGGATTCGTGAATGGGTGAAATCCACCCAATGATTCCGCAGATATACCCATTCAAAGTTTTATTTTCCAATATTTCCAAAAATACAGATTAGATCGAATTAAAATCCAGTATTTAATCGAAAAATTACAGTTCGAAGGTTCATACAGAATATTATGAAGATGATATGATCAGAAGATCACAGAATATTGAATATTTAAAATATTTTTTTCAAATTGTTCTGATGACACGATCATCAGGAAATCTTGCTCAATGTTGTGCTTCAAAATCTTTGAAATAGCTGCTAAGTTTCATCACGATTGAGTCAGTACTCCTTGAGTTATACCGAAAAAAAACGATATCGAGAAGAAAACCACGAAATTCTACATATTTTTACCCGAAATCTCCGACACATCACGGAATTTCGCACAAAGTTGTCCATCAGCATTTCCAACCTAGCTGCCAAGTTTCATTCCAATCAAATTAGTATTTTTTGAGTTAATCCGAAAAAAAACAACGATATCGAGAAAAACCATTTTTTCCACTATATCCAGAAATTATGGTTGTATCAAAATTGGTTTACTGCTGTAAAATATGATTTTCAAGGTACGAGCAAAAGTTTTTTCCGGATTCAATGAATAGTTTCCGAAAAAAAAAATTTTTTCAAAACTCACTGACTGTGCGATCTCAACGAAATTTCGTGAAAAGTTGTGCGTCGTTATGCTCCGACTAACTGTCTAGTTTCAAATCAATCACGTAAGTAGTTCCTGAAATCTCAGTAAATTTATATTAAAATTTCAAATGGCCATTACCCCGAATCCATTCGCCTGATTCGTCCCATTAACGAACTCAACCGCCGCATATCAATGCGCGACCTGATATGAAAGTTTCAAGTCGCTAGCTTGCTTCTTTCGATAGTTATCGTGTTCACAACCGGACAGACGGCCAGCTGGCCAGAAAAAATCGATTTTGACACCGGATTTGTCATCAGTGAGTCCAGCCTAGTCAATTTGAGACCATTTTAGGGAAAAAATTCAAAAATTACAGACTTTTAGACAAAACATTAGCACGCTGTTCCCCAGAACATGCTCGCAAAAACTGGCAACAAGTAACAAACACAATCATAAAGGACAAGCAAAATGCACAATGAATGAAAATCTGAAACGCGAAAAGAGAAGAATTGAGAACAAAAAAACGGCAAAAAAAACAAAAAGAAAAATCTCGAAAACCAGCAAAAACATGGGCAGAATAATAAGAGAAAATCAAACGAATACAATATCAAAAAACAAAAATGGGTCGGAATCGAACGAATTTGACGTTTGAGCCGATACCCTGTATTTTCATCACAATAACGTGCTATAACACAAGGCTTACATTGTTAATGAATTTGTGTCCAAAATGAGAACTAATCTTATCGAAAGTCATCAAATTTAAGATTATCTAAGCCAATCAAATCCTAACCAATCCTGAAAAAGTAAATAATCTTTATCAAAATTTCCATTACATGTCTCCAAGTCCACTTTTTGGAATTTTAAACTATAGAAACAATATATCCACTATACTGCTTTCTCTCAGGAATTTACCATCCTTATCGTACTCAATCATGAAGAACGATGTGAGAGCGCGCAAATATTCTTAATAAGTATTATCGTATACAGTTGCAACCAACATAAAATTATTGTCATTGACAAAATCCTTGCATTCAACTCAAGTTTGCACATATATGTTCAGGGATTTTATCGAGCAACACTGACGATGTGTCCTGAAATGGGCAATTAACTATTATTTACTTATTGTTCTTCCTCATATAACTACCTAACAATAAAAGTCTTATGATTCGCGTTTTCTTCCATAATTACATAATTTTACAAACACTACCACCAATAATGGCAGAAAAATGTGCACTGCACAATAGGCTGTCAATTTTATCAACTTCCAAATGAACTCAGTAGTAAACGTCGGACTCACAATGGTGTAATTTAGAAGCCAGCATTCCATTCCTGCTTCTTAAATGGGTACATTCAAATGTGACGTTAAAATTTCTACGGAGTAGTGCTACAAAAATCATTATTCCGTAATGAGACTCATGCGAGGATAGAAGATACTGCAAAGTGCGCAACTCTCAGATCAATAGAAATCCATAGAATGGCCTGATGCTATGTTAGCTATCGCACTCGTGAAGGCTAACTTATATCCTTGTTTTATACAAATAATGTAATGATTCATGTTTTCATTCAGATTTATTGTCTTGAAAACTTAAGTTGCTTTTTTTGACTGTCGAAATGAGCGATCTGAAAATTGTAAGCAATTTAATAATAATTATTCTATCGTTGACAATATTGCAATGTGAATGCTGAGGTCCTCTTGGGTTTTGCTCTAAGGAAAAGTAAACCGATCTTCAATTCAAAACATTCGACACTACAATCCTCTAAAAACTTCGTCGTCTAATAAGCAAGAAAATATTGATTTGGCTCGTGAAAGTGTTGCTGAAGACCCTGGAATGTCCATTAGACGACGTTCACAACAAGTTGGACTTAGTGGGTCCACAACATGGCGTATTTTATACAAGGGTTCAGCTCTGAAGACATATATGGTTTAAATAACACAGGAACTAAAGCTATTAGATCATTTAAAACGTCATTCATTTGTAAATTTCATCAATGAACAACCAGCTGATTTTTTTCTAAAAAATTATGTTTTCCGATGAGGCACATTTTCAGCTTGGTGGCTTTGTTAATAAACAAAATTGTCGTATCTGGGGTGAGGAAAATCCACGAATTATTCATGAGAAACCTATGCATCCTTAACGAGTCACTGTTTGGTGTGCATTATGGTCGGGTGGTGTAATTGGACTTAACTTCTTTGAAAATGCTGCCGGTGAAGCTGTAACTGTCAATGGTGATCGATACCGTCGGACAATAATAGAATTTTTGTGGCCTGAGTTAATGAATATTGATCTGGAAGACATTTGGTTTCAACAAGATGGCGCTACATCTCACTTTGCAAATGACACAATTGATTTATTGAGACCAAATTTCATGGACGAATAATCTCCAGAAACGGTGATGTCAATTGGCATACAAGATCATGTAATTTGACACCGATGTACTTTTTTATTAGGGGTTATGTGAAAAGCCAGGTCTATGAGAATAATCCACAATCGATTCCTGAACTAAAAGATGAAATTATTCGTATCACTAGTGAGATAGAGCCTCAATTATGTCAAAATCTCATTGAAAATTGTAACAAAAGGGTGGACGTCTGTAGAGCTGCAAGAGGAGACCATTTGACAGATATTATTTTTCCTATTTAAACGTCATAAGTGATACTTCTATTACCAATAAAAAGTGTTTGAAAATGAATGCAAATTATGTGTTTTGTTGTTTCTTGAAAAAAACGCGCAATTTGAAACAACCATTAGTATTAAGCATTTCGAGGAAAGATATTGAATGGATGATTTTTATAATCATTAAAACAGAGCATTAGTCTGAAATAGAAGACACGGGATTTGGTTGATAAAAGAATCGTAATCTTACAGCTATATGGATAAATTGTCCTGACCAAGCTCAATAATTCTATTGAAATGTATTTATAGCCATCAGTGATTATCGGGGTCGAAGCAATTATTCCGTGAAAAAAATTTAAACTAGCAGTTTCCTACCTGTTTCATGTAGGAAAGCTACATCCAAATCGAAACAAACCGAGCACTTTTAATGCTGTAAATTTGGGATAAACATAAAAATTTCTTTCTTTACGACAAATATCCGCTTAAAAAGCCAGAAGTTGTCCAGACGAAGTCGTAAAAAAAGTTGGTCGTCATCAATATTGGGATTGTCGATAGATCCATATTGATCTGGAAAGCGGTATAGTTTTAGTGACCATAAAAGTGAGGGGGTCTATATACAATCTGTCATAATAAAGATGTAAGGCATAAACAAATTTACCGAACAAAAACCCACCAAATGTGACCATTTTGAAGGTTATAAAATCTATTGTCAGTGAGTTTAAGTCAACCCTGTATGGAATTTCTACAATGGTTAACAACCCTCATTGTTGCAGAGAAAGTTTTGAGTTTACTGATTTCGGCGGTGACATGAAAAGTTTATTGCCGATTGAACTACATCAAATAGCTTAACCTCAGTTTTATGGTGAAACATTATTAGTTAAGAGTAGCTTACGCCCAAAAATTTCAGGAATACAATAATTTTATTTGAATTCCTGAAAATCCATGATGTTTTCAGAAATCTTCAGAATTTCAAAAAATAATTACTTTTCAAGAATATAGAGGATTTTTCGAAATCTGTTGAAATACCTATTATACTCGCTCACGACTGACTTTTAGCACAATATCTTCCGAAGGAAACAACTTACAGGCTGAATAAGAAATCCGGATACTGGCTTATCGTATGGACGGTTTTTTTCTTGAATTTTTTAAAATAATCTTAAAATATGGTAGTAATCACAAGAAAATTATACTAAAAAAATGTTCATTCAAAATTGTATTGAAAAAGTCTGTCGACCAGAATATCAGATATATACATGTTTTACTATAAACTGGACAAACTTATATAGCCGTGTATATAGATAACATTGAGAAAGTCATTGTGCCTTAAGACAAATACCCCTTTATCGAAGTATGAGCGAGTTAGAGGGAGTTCAATCTCAACTTGGAGCAATATACTGATGAATGCAGTATGTTAGGAGTGACCTTTGAAATAACGGTTTTTGGTCATATCTTAGTATTTCTTGGTGGTCAATTTAATTGTAGTGTAGAAATCTGGAATACTATTCAAAATGGAGGAAAACCTGCAGCGTTGGAATTTTCATTTTTGATTGCCAAATTGGATAGCATTATTTCAATGTACTCGATTTTCTATTATTTTCTGCTAAAAATTTTTTCCAAAATTCGAACTCAACTTTTTTTTACATGTATGAAGTGACAAAAATTCCAAACAACATTGTTGGGGGTTAAGGGTTGAATTCACCCTCATTCTGGACATTGGTGTGGAAACAGAATACTGATTGTCATTTTGTAGCCTTCCAAAGATACCGCTCGTAGTACTTGAAAAATTTATTTAAAAAACTGGCCTTACAGAGGCCAAAATTGTGGTAATGAACCTCCAGCATGACCTGAATAGAAATATGAATGTATCAAAAAAAAATTTTTTTTCAGAAAAACTTTGGTGGGAATTGAGCTCGCTCCACTTGCGGGCAGTAATGTCACGCTACCTCCCGATTATGATTTGGATTTATTCAGCTCATATTAATGTCCGTTGCCAAGCAACGGTAGGTAAACGAATTTGACACTTATGTCCTAATGTGGAGAGAGTTCGATTCCCACCTAAGTCTCTTTGAAATTAGGTTTGTGGCTTGAACATCTCAGTTGAATTCGTTAATTTTAATGAGTTATGGACTTTCGAAATTTCGAGGTTAATTTAAATTCGATACAACATCTATTTGCGAATATATTTTGGAAAAATATGTACATTATAGTAATTTTTAATTTGAAATTTCGGAATAATCTCTTCCATATCTTCAGAAATACTGAATACAATGGATTGAAACTTTTTAACTGGTTATAGAATACCAACGCACGAGTTCATGAGATTTCAATGGAATATGGCAGAAGTCTTGAAAATTTGACAGTTGTGCTCCAAATTTAGTTGCACCGATAGTAATATATAGAAGATAATTGAAAGAAATACAGAGTGTAACAGCCAAATGGAATAAATTCGATAACGAATAAATGAGGGGGTGTTAGGAGAAACGTTCGGACACGTCGATTTGTAATTTTAAATGCGCATAGTTTTCAAGAAAATAAAATTATATAGGGTGTTCCATGCGACCGTGGCCAATACCAACTTTCTTATTTCAAATGTAACCCCCTGTATATTATTTATTTTTCGGATTCTTCGGAAAATTCTAGACATAATTCATGTACAATGTCCTATACCTATCATCAACTTTTTCGGAAATATTAAGTGTTTTCAGAAATGTTGAGTAACGTTAGAAGACAATTCTACACCAGATTAGCATGTTGCCAAGAAGTTCGCGGCGAGCATTTTGAACATTTCCTACATTGACATTAATGTTTTTTTTTTTTTTTTTTAATTATTAAGAAATAATCAGTATAATCCAATCCAAAAAATAAATAATATACAGGGGGTTGCATTTGAAATAAGAAAGTTGGTATTGGCCACGGTCACATGGAACACCCTATATAATATTATTTTCTTGAAAAATATGCGCATTTAAAATTACAAATCGACGTGTCCGAGCGTTTTTCCCAACACACCCTCATTTATTCGTTATCGAATTTATTCCATTTGGCTGTTACACTCTGTATATCAAATTTCGTGGCTTTTTGAAGTTATGAAAATATTTTCTCAACCGACAAATAAATTTATGCAAAATTTCGTGAGTGTCGTACTGGTACAGTATTCGAGAAAAATGGTTTTCGAAAATTTTCCACGTTTATGTTGGAAAACATCATTCTGCTGAAAAATATTCATATGTTTGGAATGATGCTAATCTATATTAATGGTCGTTTCTTGACTACCAGCTAGAAAAAGTTCTATTCGTTAAAAGAAAGGAATGTCATATTTTTTTGGCAAGGAGACAATTTCATTCACACAAAACCAGATACCAGAAATGTATGGTTCGAATGTAATTTTTTCGGAAATTGAGAATGTAGCCAATTCCGCCCTGCAGCCCAATTAATTCAAATGAAATTAAAAATCTATTCAAATTGTATCCATTATTTTGACTGATCTATATTGCAACTACAAGCCTCAGTCAAACAACTAGACTACTCAATGGGATGCTCCATTTCACTATTCTTGGGATTTTCGGTTCCCAGGACTCATTATTCGAAAGAGATGACCATACACGTTGCTTCTGAGAATAACCCATTTGAGCACGCCGATGTCCGAAAGTTTGAAGTGGATGGAGCATTATACTTCCGTAGCTTGAGGCTATCGCAAAATTGCTTCATCTCACGTTCAAAGAAATTTTTCTATTTCTTCGACTTGTTGTTTATGATAGGTATTCTCTCTTCAATAATCCTGTTAAGAGGCGTTCACAACGGCGCCTTAGAGCTCTCGCCGAACCTATTGCACGACGAAAATAAGTAAAACTACAAAATTGGCAATGCCAATCGTCAACTTTGGTATTAGTTGATTCATTCGACCAACCGAATTAATTCCTTATTTACTTCGTTCAGTCCTTATTACTGTAGGGGTTCGGTAGGCAAAACATTTATTTAATCTAAAGATGATTTATCAACTGAACAGTTTCTGCAAACTAACTGTTTCCTGGTTTAGGCTACTGAAGACATGACGAAATTTCGAGATTAAAAAACCACTTTTTCTTTCCTTTATACAGAAACCTACCGTGACAAATCTATCTAAAAAGAAAGTAAAACTTATATTGTTATCTAGATGTTATTACTCTGTAGCAGAATTTTACCAGGATTGTCCCCAATTGATTGATGTAGGTTGAATTTGTACACCAATGTATATCTGACTTGTCCCATACACAAGGTTGTGTCTTGAGGGATCAATAAATGTTATTATTATTATTATTATTATTATCATCCTAAAGACACATACAAATAAATCCCAAAATCTCTCTCAAAATCACTATCTAACGGATACGACATTATTAACCTAAGAATTAAATTTTTTAAAATAACTCAAACAGGTGTTGTCGAAGGTTTGACAGGCCAAAACGCCAAAACAAAAAGAAAAATAACAGCAACAAATATTCAGAGTATCGGTAGTTCTGATATGTAACGTTAACCTACCTGCCAGAATTTTTAACCTCACAAAATTTTGAAGCATAACAAACACAAAACAACAACCAAAAAATTTCAAAAAGCACTGCCGTGAAGGCAGCAGCTTTTGCGCGCATGTTCAATGTAGATGACCGCTTCAGCCTAACGGCCGACTGCGTAAACACAATAACTTCCGAAAGAAACAACTTAGAAACTCGATATTTGTAGAGAAGGTTTGGACCTCAATAACGAAGGCTGAATTCGTGAATGGGTAAAATCCACCCAATGATTCCGCAGATCTACCCATTCAAAATTTTATTTTTCCAATATTTCCAAAAATACAGATCAAATCGAATTGAAATCCAGTACTTCATCGAAAAATTACAGTTCAAAGGTTCATACAGAATTTAATGAGGATGATATGATAAGAAAATAACAGAAATTTTTATTTTCAAATTGTTCCAATGACACGATTATCACTAAATTTTGCATAAAGTTGTCTTTCAGCATCTTCAAATTACCTGTGAAGTTTTATCAGGACTGAATCAGTATTTCTCGAGTTATACCGAAAAAAACAACGATATCGAGAAGAAAACCTCGAAACTTGACATATTTTTTCCCGATATCTCCAAAACTTATGATGGTATCGAACTGAAATTTGGTACACTGCTGTGAAATATGAAGCTCAAAGTGTGAGAGGAGTTGGATATGATGAATGGTTCCCGAAAAAAAAAATTTTTTGGGAAAATATTTCAAAAAATTTTTTTTTTCAATTTACTGACAATATGATCCTGACGAAATTTGGCTCAAAGTTACGCGTCGTTACACTCCACCTAACTGCCAAGTTTGAATCCAATCGCTCAAGTAGTTCTTGAAATAAAAAATAAATAACTTCAAAATTTTAAGTGCCTATAACTCCGAAACTATACGACCGATTTGGCCCATTAACGAACTCAACTTGGCATTCCGATGCGCGACCTACCCTGGAAGTTTCAAATTGCTAGCTTTCTTCTGTCGACAGTTATCGTGTCCTCGGCCGGACGGACGGCCGGCTGGACAGAATCGATTTTGACAACGGATTCGTCATCAGTGAGTTCAACCTAGTCGATTGAAACCATTTTCGGCTCAATCATACAAAATTACAGACATTCGTACAAAACGATAGCACGCTGTTCCCTTAGAACATGCGTGCAAAAACAAAAAGGCTTCAAATTTCATACCATCAGTAAAAGTACTGTGAATGGTCGTATCCGTTAGATAGTGATTTGTAGAGAGATTTTGGAAATTATTTGTATGTGTCTTTAGGATAAATGATTTGTCACGGTAAGTTCTTGTATAAAGGAAAGAAAAAGTGGTTTTTCAGCCTGAAGCAGAAAACAGTTAGTTTTCCGAAACTTTTGTTAATGAATCATCTGTACACTAAAGAAGTTTTTTGCCTATATACCGAACCCCTTCACTTATTTCTATTACAAGGCAACCCATGACAAAATTTTCAGTCCTAATGTAAATTATGTTTTCGAGTTATTTTCTATACTTGGTGCATAGTTGTGGACTTTCACTAAAAGTCGATGGAACTTGGTACGCTTTGGAAATTGTAGATGAAAGAGATTTGTTAGGGTCCTAACGGCCGATCTTTAATACAATTCCTTCCGCTCACAACATAGGAACTCGATATTTGCAGAGTATGTTTGGATGTTAATTGGGAAGGACGAATTCGTGGATGAGTTGAATCCGCCCAATGATTTCCCAGACATACCCATTTCAAAATTCATTTTTTTAATATTTTGGAAAATACAGATTGGAAATCCATTACCCGATTGAAGAATGATAGCTTGAAGGTTCATGCAGAAATTTGTGAGGATAATCTGATAAGAACATAAAATTTGAAGTGCATCAACATTTCCAACTAGATATTAATTCTCATCATAGAATTTGAAGTGAATCAACATTTCCAACTAGATATAAATTTTCATCATAGCCAGATCAGTATTTTTGAGTTATTCCGAACTAAAATTTGGTTCATTTCTGAAGAACATGGGCTTCGAAGTTTCGGCGTTTCTGCAGTAATAAACATAACCGTTGCATTTTCAATCCGATAGCATAGGTAGTTCCTAGAATATTGAGGAAACAATCCGAAATCATTTGGTCCACTTGGCCCATTAACGAACTTAATGGTCGAATTTTGGTACACCACCTACCCTTGAAGTCTCGACTCGCTTGCTCTTTCCGTTCTCAAATTGTAGTGGCAATGCGAAGTTCGGCCAACCAGAATATTTTTGGACATCAGATTCATCATCAAATTTTCAGGAGAGAAATTTGAAATTATTGACATGTGCACAGAAATAGTTGAATATATTCATTGATAATGATGCAATAAGCATAAAATCTTATAATTAGCAGGTACTACCACATTCAGAGCAAACAATACCACGTGTGCTGAATTACGGCTAGGCAACACAGCCACATTCAAGTTTCATTAAACCTCGTTAATATCTCAAGGTCAGGCACCTGGACGCGGTCTACATGCTTCAAAGTTGCTAATAGCCGCGTGTAATTGTAGAATTCGGAGAAATTTCTACGTTTATAGGAGAAAACGGAATGTCGTTCTGCAGGCTTCAGTGAGTATTTTTCGAGAATTTTTTTTGGGAGGTACTTAATTCTTTCGTGAGAATGCGCAATGTTAGTTATTTTTTCATTTTTCACTCCATATCAGTTTTTATTTTCCCAAAAATTCTTGAATATAAAAAAGTGGCAACAGCGTCACCCCGTTATATATTATATGTTGAAATGCTCATAACTTTCTGATGAGTAAAGTGTTCGATTCTATGAGAAAAATATATGCTCAAAATTTATACACAAACAATTCAAGAGCAAACAATACCTCGAATATAACCTGTGACTGTCGGAGGCCAAGGTTCGTTTTTTTCAAAAAAATTTTGGGATGCAATTTATATTCAAGAATTTTCGGGAAAACAAAACTGAAATGGAGTGAAAAATGAAAAAATAACTCAAATCGCGCATTCTTACAGAAGAATTGAGTACATCCAAAAAAAAATTCAAAAAATAATCATTGAAACCTGCAGAACAACACCCCGTTTTCTACTATCAACGTCGAAAATTTACTTGCAGCTATTGGGAACGTTAAAACATGCATATTGCTTAATTGCGCAAAGCCTTAATTTATCAGGTCGTGGTAGTGTTTGCTCTTAAGAACTTACCTTATAGTACTTCAATATGTGTTTGAGATTTGGATTTTAACTCGTCTGAAGTATTTTTACTGCATTCATTGGAACCGCGAAGTTAAGAAATAGCAATGTTCTAGGGGAACAGCGTGCTATCGTTTTGACCAATATCTTTAATTTTCGATGATTGAGCCGAAAATGGTCTCAAACGACTAGATTGGATTCACTGATGACGATCCGGTGTCAAAATCGATTCTGTCCGGCCGGCCGTGGACACGACAACTGTCGGACGGAGTGAGCTAGCAACTTGAAACTTGAGTTATAGCCACTCGAAATTTTGAAGTTATTTATTTTTTATTTCAGAAACTACTTGAGCAATTGAATTTAAACTTGACAATTAGGTGAAGTATAATTACGCGCAACTTTGAGCCGAATTTCGTCAGGATCATGCTGTCAGAAAATAAAAAAAAAATTGTTTTCAAAATTTTCTTTCCAAAAATTGTTTTTTTTCGGAAAATGTTTATCATAGCCAAAAAAAATTCCACTCGGACTTTGAGCTTCATATTTCACAGCAGTGTACTAAATTTCAGTTCGATACGATCATAAGTTTTGGAGATATTGGGAAAAAATATGTCAAATTTTGAGGTTTTCTTTTCGACATCGTTGTTTTTTGCGGTATAACTCAAGAAATACTGCTTCAATCCTGATAAAACTTCGCAGCTAGTTTGAAGATGCTGAAAGATAACGTTATACAAAATTTCGTGATGATCGTGTTACTTGAACAATTAAAAAAAAGAAATATCGAGTTTCTAAGTTGTTTCTCTCGGAAGTTATTGTGTTTACGCAGTCGGCCGTTAGGCCGACCGTAAACACAATAACTTCCGGAAGAAACTACTTAGAAACTCGATATTTGTGGAGTAGTTTGGGGCTTAATTGGGAAGGTCGAATTCGTGAATGGGTAGAATCCGCCCAATGATTCCGTAGATATACCAATTCAAAATTTTATTTTTCCAATATTAAAAAAAATACAGATTGGATCGAATTGAAATCCAATAATTCATCGAAAAAAAATCTAGAAAAGCTCTGTCGTGAAGGCATACACGAATGTTCAAATTCGTTGCCGAAGCGGTCATTACATTGAACATGCGCGCAAAAGCTGCTGCCTTCATGGCAGTGCTTTTCTAGATTTTTATTATACAATTTATACAGTCAATATGAACGTTTCGAGTGGGTATAAATTCCAGCTAATCAAGCTCCTGACACATCAAATTTTTCATTGCCGAGTGTCGGTAGCTGGAACTGAATGAGCAGGCATAAAGCTGGAATGAGAATTAAGCACCTTGTCCATCAATTCACTGCATAGGAGATGGAATTGACTTCATCTCTCTTTTCTATCTGATATCTTTTCAGGTCCATCAACCGCGTTTCTTTCAAGAAACGCTTCGGATCTCTCAGGTGTCCGTTTTCGGCAACGAGTCCCAAGATCTATAAGTTGAGATAATCGAAAGATTGTATCTTTCCATGGTCTTCGTTGAGGACACGATATCTGCTCTGTTAGTTCTCTGTTAGTAGGCGTAGATGGCCTATTGTTGTGTAATTGTGTGTTTTTTGTTTGAATGAGGATGTCGGGAACGCCTCGAATTTCAGTCAGCGCAACATGAGATGCCACCTGGATCATCGTGAGTCTCTGATGGACACTTACAAGACTAAATTCCTTGCCTGAATCAATATCGGCGTGTCGAAGACATAAGTTTTTGTTTATGGTATCTGATCTTGGTTTTTTGACATCGTTCGTTGTCTGGAATGAGAAATGATAGGTGGTAAAGGAATTCGTTTAACGTTTGCTATCAGAATGTTGTCTTCATTTGGTGGACAAGAAAGAACTACATTCAAAAACTAACTTACATATGACAACATACATAATTTGAATATCGAGTTAAGCTTATTTTGGGACGATGTCGCATCATATATTAGGGTTTTATCACACCCAATATGTGAAACAGAACTATTAAAAATTAAATGAAAATTGTTTTGTCCTGAAAAACGTCCTTGCGGATTGCAAAATTGAACTATTTGTCAAGGGCAGTTTCATTAGGCAACTTGTTTTCCAAAAAACTGTCCTTGATATACAGGGTGAGTCTTTGACCTTGCAGAATATTTCAACAGAAGATTCCTGAAGCTGAAAGAAACACATTTGTCCCCTACCATTTTTTCCGATTCGGCCTAGATAAAAAGCTATAGGCATTATAAATTTTCATAATAGGCTAGCCGCCCCTGGAAACCTGAACACTGAAGGTTTTCCAAGCCTAAGATATACCATTCAAATCTTCGAAATAAGCAACTCTGTTATGAAAACAAACGTCAAATTACTTTTTACATTCCAGTTGGTGAAAAAAGTTGTATTTATAGTACAATAAACAGGTTAGGTATTCCAAATTTCGTGGGCGATAAAAGTTGAATATTCTTCTCTTGGTTTCATTTTCGATAATGAGGAATTCATCTAGCTATCACTCATATCAGCTCTGAGATTCATCTTCAATTCGTAATTATTATTTTTTTTTGTTTTATTTCATTTTCTCCAAGAATTATCAGATTCAGACATAACCCATTCAAACTTTCATTTTCATAAATAAATAAAACAGATGTACCTCATTTATCTATGAACGTACAAACGTTGCCAAATTAACGCACAGAAAGAAAGAACTCTTCGAAATCAAACAACACACAATATGCTTATTCTATGTATACACTTGAAAAGTCTATGATTCTGAACAGAACTATAAATCTGTGGCTCCGTGGTTTTAAGGTTATGTCATGGTGGTTTTCCTTTGAATAACGGACAATGTTCTTTATTCAGAGTAGTTTTCTTCCACCAAGGGTTGTTATGTTATGAAAGCGCATTTGAAGAATACCTCAAAATAAATACTATCAAAGTTCTGTACATAATTCCAAGAAATTTGGGTCAGCAGTAAGAGTGCATTCAAATCAGTAAGAATCCCCATTATCATGGAAAAGTGAGAAGTTAATCAATTCCACTACACAAATTAGCTCGAAATTGAAAAGGAAGCTTCATGAATGGATAGTGGTGTGGAAATTTGCTTGAACATTAGGACTATTTAAATTGCAGAAGTTGAGGTGAGCTTATTCATATTACTCCACTTTCGAACTAACAGCCAATTTACAATGGACATAACTTAACCGTAAATTTAAAATGTAAGAATTAAACAACAGAAATCATAAGGAATAAGAATAGAACTGCATCCGACTTATGGTCAAAGTCAAAAGCAAAGTTGAACCTATTGTGAAGATTTTGGTACTTATGAATTTTGTAGTTTCCTCTTTGATTTTTACGCACGAGTTGCGGGATTCTTACGGTTACGTCCATTGTGAATTGGCCAAAGTCGGCTACTCCGCTTACAAATCATTCCCAATTAAAAATGCTATGATTCCATTCTCAACTTTTAGACGTGGCAACGCGGAAAAATTGAATTCTGTGAATTTTTTGAACAGAGTTGCATTCAGCCGAAGTATCCAATTCTCGGAATTTCACAGATATTTTTTATTTTTGAATTTCAGATTACTCGAAAACGGCGCATCATACGAAAAAAAATAAGGAATACTTTTACTTTCCAAAATGGTCAAAAATTCGTTGAATAGCATTCAAATTATTTTTAAAAGTTGGATTCTTTGAATTTCTGGTATTTTTATGAAATGTTATGGTCATATTGAAGAAACTGGTGGATGTGGATGAAATTTTATAATCCAGGAACATTCATCGTATCAATAAAAACTATATTCCAAAAAACATCTCATTCGATGAGATCGTTCGCGAGATATAATCGACAATTAAATTTTTTTATGGATTTGCAACAGTCTGTATCTTACTAACCAAGCCGAATCGGAAAAAATGGTAAGGGAGAAAAGTGTTTCTTTTGGCTGCAGGAATCTTGTGTTAAAATATTCTGCAAGGTCAAAGACTCACCCTATATAGTTCAATCCTGCAATCCACGAGGGTGTTTTCTATGAAAAACAAATTTAACAGTTCTGTTTCTGATATTGGCCGTGAAAACCCAGAAAAAACCAACAAAATGATACGTAATTCGAAATTGTTGTTTCTTTTCATTATATCGATTAAAAACTATTTTGGGGAGTAAAATGGTTTTTTCAGGTAACAGCATTAGTTCTTTTCTACCCATATCTGAATCAGGAATATTAAAAATAATAACTCAAGAGATACTTGAGCGATCAGATCGAAACTGCGTAACTCCATAGTGCTGAAATACCGACACGCAACTTGACGAAAAATATCGTGGGGATGGTATCAGCGTAAAAAATTCAAAAATTAGTTTTTGACGAACATTTTTTCTATAGAATATTAATGTCAGATTTCAATGAAATTTGGTACAGGTCTCAGCGTAAAAATTAAATAATAGTGTTACAACTTTCATTTCGAACTGTTATCCATTTTCAGAGATATTGAAGAAAAATATATCAAATTTCGAGGCTATTTAAAGTTTCGGAAGTTATTCCCCAATTTCTTTAGATGAACTGATGCTTTCAAATTGAACTTCATTTTCGATTGTTGAACAACGACTCATTATTTTGTGTAGAATGTCGCGGATACCGTTCGGGTAGAAGATATCAAAAAAATTGTTTTTCGAGAATTTTCCACATTTTGTTGAAAAACCTTGTTCCTTCGAAAACTTTTCATCAGCTTGCAATCAAGTTTGGCACAAACTTCGAGTTCACTATTTAACAACAGTGCTCAAAATTTCCGTTTGATAGGATTTTAATTTTCGGAGATATTGGGGAAAATATGTTTAATTTCGTGCTCATTTCCTCGGGATCATTGTTATTTCCGAAATAACTCAAAAAATACGGATTAGATCATGATGGGAAAATTTAAATGAAAAACGAAATTTTGTTTTTAAATATTTTACTTTTGGCTTCTAATATTCAATCATATAGTCCTCACCAAATAAGTGAGACTTCAAGCTGTTATTTTCGAAGTACTGCATTACAATTCGAACCAATCAATATTTTCGGAAATATTGTTGAAATGAAGTATTGAACAGGAGCATAATTGAGAGGATTATACCAATTCGAGAATTCATTAGGGTTATTTCACCCATTCGTGAATTCGGCCATCGTAATTAAACTCCAGACCTGCTCTACATATATCAAGTCTCCAAGTACATTCTTTCGGTAATTATCATGTTAAATATCAGCTGTTAGGCCAGTCGTGAGCACGAAAACCTCAGAAAGAAATGACTTTGAGACACCACCAAAAATACAGAATGAATCGATTTGAAGCCTTGTCCATAATTGAATAATCATAGCTTGCAGGTTCATGCAAAATGAAACTGCGCTCGGCGGGGTCGATACGTGAAGAGGTGATCGCCTTGGTTTCGAATTTGAACGAGTTTTTGACATCATATCAGTGCTTTTAGATTTTTACGCGCTTGTTCTGGGGAACAGCGCGTTATCATTCCGTCACGATGTTTGTAATTTTCGAATTTTGAGCTGAAATTGGTCTCAAACGACTAGGTTGGACTCACTGATGAAGAATCCGTGGTAAAAATTGATTCTGTCCGGCAGGCCATCCGTGTGTGCGATAACTATCGAAAGGAGAAACCTAGTCTTGAAATTCTCCGGTTAGGTTAAGATCCTGAATATCTCGGTCAAGTTCGTCAATGGGCCAAATCTGCTGAATGGTTTTTGTGCTATAGTCATTTGAAATTTTGATTTTTCAATAACTCGAAAAATATTTATCTGATCGAAATGAGACTTGGTTGGTTGATGAACAGTAGCAATATGAAGAATTATCAATGGAAAAATTTAAAGGAAAAATGTTTTCTCGAAAATTTTCATATTTCATTTAAATTTCACTGAAATCTACAAACCGCCACTTCATAACCGAGAACTTTATTTCAGCCCAATCAGATCTCCTGAGTAACAATTCAATAGAAAAATTCAGGAAATTTATTTTAGAAATTCATATATTTCAAAAAGCATATTTGCGATTCTATTGAAATTTTACTCTTATCGACAACGAAAACTTCGAAGACTCGGTTTCAGACTGAACAGATATGTATTCTTTGAATTTTCCGAAACATGAGGTGTAAAGAATATTCCTTTACATCGACCATTCACGGCATCTACTGGTGAATAGTCGAAGCATTTACTGGATCTCACAGTCACATTATGCGGTATAGCGGCTATCTCCCTAGAGATAGATTCGCCTATTTCTAAATGTCAGAAACAGCATTGTAAGAGAACTAGGGGTGAGATTATCTGATTTTGCAAAATGGCGAGTGCTCTCCTTATTCAATAAGTATAGTATGGAACTATCGAATGATTCTGCAGATATACCCTTTCAAATTTTCGGCATTCGTAATTTTACTCCAAACTTACTCTATAATTATAAAGCTTCTGAGTAGATTCTTCCGGAAGTTGTTTTGTTCACTATGAGTGGTTAGGCCGCCGTGAACACACCAACGTTAGGAAGAATCGACATAGGGAATATATTTGTAGAGTAGGTTTTCAGTTTAACTAAGAAGGTCGAATGCTTGAATGGGTTGATTTCGCCAATTATTCTTTAGATGGTTATTTATTTATTCATTTATATAGGTACCTTCAAAATTCTGGATCGAATTGCAATCCAGTACTTGATCGAAAATTAAAGCTGGAGATTCATGCAGAATTTTGTGAGGGCCATTAAAAAAAAAATCAGCGTTTGGCAGGGTCAATAATTGTATAAGATGATCACTTTGACAACAGAACAAGCGCGTAAAAGCTCCTGACCTCACGTCAGTGCTTTTCTAGGTTTTTTCCACAATATTCTTGCAACTTTGTACAATGTGCAAATGTAAAACATCCTCCTTTTCGATTCAAGGTGGATGAGCCCTTCTTGTTTTCATCCTCGATATTTACCCCAGGATATAATAGATAACGATTAGCTCAAACGTATAGCTCAGATAATCCATTCTCAATGGAAGGTACTCCTTAACATGAATAAAATTTGTCGAGATCTCATCGAGGGGAATTTGACCAATATTTCCGAACAGTCTGATAACCGTAAAGTTCTCCAGGGTAAATACAATCAATCTTATCGCAGCATATTGCAAGTTTCATGTGGTAACAAAGAGGGTACCCCAAATTAGTGATGGCACATTAAGTCTATAGCCATGCAAACACCATGCACGATCATCATCTGCGCTGTGTGCAACTACCACCCCTCCCCAATGCAGGGTTGAACTAGATGAAAAAATCAAATTCAATACAATTTGCTCTATACAGTGCTTTCATGATGAAAGGAACAAATTCATTTAAAAATAAGGCTTCTATTCCATGTTGAAATCCTCGGACACGCCGATTAGTATTTATATTCATTTTGTATACAGGGTGTCTTATTTGAGAGCTATGACTTTATGTCATTAGTTTTTTAAATGTAATACTCTGTATATTATTTCACTCTACAATTCTACGATAAATTCTTATTACTTATCAGTCCAGAAGTAATTGAAAATGTGCAACGGGAAACAATGTATCGAATTCAGAAATGCCTCGAAGTAAACGGACAACAGATTGAACATCAATAATTATATAGGAATTACATTTGTGTGTTTTCAAATTATATCTTTCATTATCCACTATCTCCATTATATCTGAGAATCCATCGAGTTTAGGCATATGGTATGATCACAAAAAGTAATAAAAATTTATCGTAGAATTGTAAAGTGAAACAATTTACAGGGTATTACATTTAAAAAGAGTAATGACAAAGTCATAGCTCTCAAATGAGATAATACAACATTTTTATTGCGAAAAATGTCCAAATAAATACACTAGCCGACGTGTACGAGGATTTTAACATGAAATGGAAACCTAATTTTTAAATGAATTTGTTCCTTCCATCATGAAAGCACTGTATAATCCAAAATCGCAGCCGAAACGATGCAGCATTGAATGGTTTTCATGTTGTTTCAGTTTATTTTTGAATCACCAATAATAATGATATTTTTCAGTGGAATTCGTTCGTTAATTCTTCAAATATTTTTGAGTTTCATAATGAAAAGGTTTGAAAATCATTTTTTATGAGACACTCAAAATGACTCAAGGCTGATGAACAAATGAAAACAAACAGCAGTATGTAAGGTAGAAGAGGAAATAGTTGTTTATGCTAAAATTCATTGAAAATTTAAGAAGATATTTTCCAGGTAATTTAAACTGCTGTTAATTACTTCAAACGATTATTTATTTCAGGAATTTTTCAGCAGAAAATGAATATTACGAAATGCTGCTCGAAATTTTTAAAGTAATTAGTGTATTGAATGATCCACGATTCATGACGAATATTTTTTATACGTTTAATTCATAAAGAACGCCAAGATGAAAAGACTAGCTTTCAAGAACTCGTTTAAGTTCGTAGCCCTAGAGATCACCCAAGCAGATATTGGTCGTCGAATGCAGACTGACTCACCTTGAAAAAAGCAAATTTGAAATCACCTAACCCTGTCTATGCTCATGAAATGATGCACGAACTTTTAAGCCACCATTTTCCAATCAAAAGTTAATTTTTATTCCATCGAATTGTATGAAATTGAAATAACGAATGGATATATCCACGGAAGTAATTAAGCCCCAAAGTTACTTAAATATCTAGTCTCATAGTCGTTATTCAAGAACACAATATGCTCCAAAGGACTACTAAAAGAGAATCGTTATTTGTTTGGTAGGTTTAAGGCATAATTAGCGAGATAATTATATGCTTATTATGTAATTGCTAATAGGGTGAAATTTAAAAAATTATATAATGATATATTATCTTTTCGAAATTTATTTTCTCAATGTTTCCGAAAAACATATGTGATAATATTGAAGTCAAGTATTCGGTTGGAAATGGTGAAAAGACTAGGTTGACTCGAAATTTCAGAGAAATCTGACTAAATTAGATTAAAGAACTTTATCAAATTTTTCTTGTATAAATAATACCCTCAAAAATTGTTCATAATTCTTCTTATCGGTATTAGTAAGATTCGTTTCAATCTTATTTATCGAATTGTTCAGAAACCGATTTTTCTTATAGCAATAACCCCCTGTCGGTGTATTCTGCCCAAAAATTCGGTCTTTTCGTTCGAGACTTTTGAAAAAGGATTCTTCATGAGTCCAACCTGGTCCTTTGAGACCATTTTCGAATATAACAGATATATGGGCAAAATGATAGCTCTCTTGTTCCACAGAACCAGCGCTCAAACAAAGAATTCTGTGAGATTGAAGAAGATAAATATAAAAAATTGCAGAATTTATATGGGACCAATTGAGATTCAGATCTTACTTTGAATTCATCGTTAAGTATCTCAAGTTATGAAAAGAAGATACTCTTTATATTTCAAAATTATGGAATAAGTTGTCTGGTGCAAAATTCTACTATCACCTTCCGATACTCACAAACATGACTGCATCTCAAAACAAATATTTATGTATATAGCCTATAACAGAAAATGTGAAGTTACAAAGACTAGGGATATAATGGTACAAAAGCATAATACAACCCTGGATAAACATCCTGAAGGTATAATATCACTGTCCAAAAGTATTAACCATCAAACAGCGTATGGATCCTAACTTCGTATGGCTTTGAATTATTATAACGCTTACTCCTGTGAAACCCCGATTCCAGGGGTTGGTTCCGATTTAATCCCTAAAGCACCCTTGCTTTTAAGGTCATTTTGCTCTGGATAGGACGTGTTGGATGTTTGTTGGTTGGATTAATAATGTCTATTGAGCGTGTTTTATTTCATTGTTGGTATTTGTTGTCTACTTTTGTTAGGTTGGCAATGTGTAAGTAGTTGCTTTTGTTCGATATTTATTTTAGTAAGCTTGAATTGCATTCATGGTTTTTTCCAGGGGATTATCGAAGGCCTTAATCCGTCTTTTCTCTATGAAAGTTCTCGAATAAAGGACCGCGCTTGTTCTGCGCTAATATATATTATGGGGACAATCGACCACATTTTGATGTTCTCGAATGACTAGATAAACCCAGCGGGGTTTTGAATATGAACAATTTATTCGAATATAATTCAAATCATCAGTGTGCTGGCATACTTTCGTTGAAAATCATTCACACCTAAGCAACTGTTATTTTTCAACCAACTTCTATATTTTGATACGACTGGATGTGAATTTTAAGATATTTTGAACAATAAAATTTCAAATGAATATATATCTACGGAATAATTGGACGGATTTTACCTATATTCACGATGCAGAACTTGGTAATTGAGCCTCAATTACAGTTTCCAGGCTGAATCCGTGAATGGGAAAAATGCACTCAATGAATCATCAGATATATACAGGGTGGGCAAAATTCGTTGTCTACTGAAGGGATCTCGAGAACTATAGCAGCTAGAAGAAAACTGATAACACATTCTCGAGCTCTTTTTTCCTGACTAATCTGAATCTGAAAACAGATCCAGCTTATCGTTCATAGAACTTGAGTTATTAGCGAAACTTGAGAAATTGTCATTTTCAATAATGCTGAATAACTCGCTTGTTTGAGCTCGTATTCGAAAGCTGTCGATACATTCTACAGGCACTTTTTTAGGAGTAATTCAACTATAATATGACTGAATTTTTCAATCCTGCCATTTTTGAGAAATGAGAAGGATTTTGGATTTTTTAAATATAAACTATAGTCAAAAGATCTCCTATCTTGCTACAAAATTTTTTCTGATTTCAAAAATGTATCATATGTCGCTATTCACATGAATATTACATGAGAAAATATTCATTACTTTTTTCCTGCTTTTCTATTCTCTGTTGAATTATGAGTAGGCTGAGGTTATCATAGCGACGATTCAATATGCATTAACTTCGTATGAACTTGCACCTCTATGATTGGAATCAGCGATTGCTGAATAAATATTTCTATGGTTAATTTGACATAGTTCTTAAGATCAGCAATATTTCGGGTCATTAGGGATAATAAATAGACATTCTACTGCTAATCTTAAGAATTATGACAAATTAACCATGGAAATATTTATTCAGCAATCGCTGATTCCAATCATAGAGGCGCAAGTTCACACAAAGATAATGCATATTCAATCGTCGCTATGGCAAAGTCAGCCTACTCATAATTCAACGGTGAAAAGAAAAGCAGGAAAAAAGTATTGACAACTTTCTCATGTAATATTCATGTGAATAGCGACATATGAAACATTTTTGAAATCAGCAAAAATTTTGTAGCAAGATAAGTGATCTTTCGACTATAGTTCACATTTGAAAAATCCAAAATCTTTCTCATTTCTTGAAAATGGCTGGATTGAAAAATTCAGTCCTATAATATTTGAATTACTCCTAAAAAAGTGCCTGTAGAATGTATCAACAGATTTCGAATACGAGTTCAAACAAGCGAGTAATTCAGCATTATTGAAAATGACAATTTCTCAAGTTTCGCTAATAACTCAAGTTCTATGAACGATAAGCTGGATCTGTTTTCAGATTCAGATTAGTCAGGAAAAAAGGGCCCGAGAATGTGTTATCAGTTTTCATCTAGCTGCTATAGTTCTCGAGATCCCTTCAGTAGACAACGAATTTTGCCCACCCTGTACATTAGAAATATTTTTCAACATTAATTCCAAAAACCCAAATCCAATAGAATTAAAGTCGAGCACTTGGTCGACAACAAAAAGTGGATAAGTCAAATTATATACAATTAGTAACATTTTTTGGATAGTAAATTTTCAATAAATTTATTGAATGCTTATATATATATTGAAAGACTTCAGAGGTTTTGACAGTGAATTGTACATCTTTATTGTTGGAAACACTGGTAAATGTTCAGACTTATGCATTCTATATCTAGGCGCAAGTAAAATCTGGTAGTTCCTAGTTTTATCATCATGGTTATACTTTAGTGGACGATTGAAAGCACAATGCCTTAATAGAGCTGGATTGGTGCTTAATATTGAATTCTTGAATGGGTAAAATCTGACCAAAAATTCAACTATTCGAAATATTCATTCTCAAATATTTTCGAAAATTCGATTGTTTTATGTTGACTGTTGTTTGAGTAAAGCCTCATTGAAAAATATCAGCGAATTCTAGCATTCACCGTTAACACAATAACTTCCGAAACAAACAACTTAGAAACTCGAAATTTGTAGAGTATTGAACCTAAATTACGTAGGCTGAATTCGTGAATGGGTAATCACCCTAACATTCCTCAGATATACCCATTCGAAACTCTATTTTCCCAATGTCTCCAAAAATACAGATGATATCGAATTGAAATCCATTACTTTATAGACAAATGACAGTTCGAAGGTTCATACAGAATTTCATGAGGATAATATGATCACAAGAGATGAGAGAATATTGGATATTTGGGAAAAAAATTTGAATGTTTTTTTCAAATTATACTAATAACATCATCACGAAAGTTGTCCACCAGCAATTTCGAGCAAGCTGCCAAGTTCCATCATGGTTGAATCAGTGTTTTTTGAGTTATTCCTAAAAAAACAACGATATCGAGAAAAACCCAGGAAGTTTTACATATTTTTCTCAATATCTCCAGAAATGATCACCATATCGAATGAAAATTTGGTACACTCCTATGAAATATAGAGTTCAAGGTGTGAGAAAATTGTTTTCAGAATATGACGGATAGTTTGAAAAAAAATTTTTTCAAAAAAATTTTGAATACTTTTGTTTTGAATTTACTGATACCAATATCACAACAAGATTTTGTGAGGGTTTGCGTGTCGATATGTTCCAACTTACTGCCCAGTTTCAATGCAATCGCTTCAGTAGTTCCTGAAATATGACGAAATAATCTTCAAATTCCAAATGACTATAACTCCGGAATCATTCGGTCGATTTTGCCTGTTAACGAACTCAACCGTCGCATTTTGAAATACGGCTCAAAATTCGAATATTGCAGTCATTTGGACAAAACGATTGCAGGCTGCTCCCCTAGAACATGAGCACGAAAAGACGCGTCGGCGCATCACTAGTTCCACATTGGTTTCAACTGATTATACTATCAAAATATCTCAGTGATAGATCGTCAAAAAAATAGCAAACTCAAATCAACTTTAAGCTCAAATAAAATCTATGACTTGATCAGAAAACCGCGATGTTCGCTAAGTCAGAAACAGATTTTCCAAATGGAATTTCAAAATCAGATCGTCCATTGTAAACTTCAGCATAGTGGATGAAGAAACAAAAGTACAGACTAAAAAAAGAAAGAATAGTTACTTTGAAAAGACATTTTGCATTGATGAGTTTTTCGGAAACATTGTCGTCCTTGGATGATAGCAACGAACTCAACAGAAAACCAATAAACAACTTTATGGCCACAATAAGTCCTGTTGGGCTATAATTCATATTTCTTGAGGTAATTAAGGACTCTCCAATAAAACTGTGACCGCCATGAAAGGGAACAAAATAATATAACTAAACGCTTTTTTCTGGGTAACTCACCCCAGATGAGGTTTACTTTTACTTGCCGCCGGTATTACCAATCTTTTATGGAATCCTTTTGATAACAGGTAGACTTTCTTTGTTGGATATTGACTTTTCGAGCACTCCAACACGGAAAACGTCTTAAATGGCTGTTATAAATTTTGGGACAAGGGAAATTGCCATGGTCAGTGTGCTATAAAATGGCGTGAAAGCAAGATGTGGCGTTGTCAACTGATCGTAAATAAGACAAGTTGGGCACCCAGCTACAGTCAATAATTTATGCTTCTCCTTTGACGGTTGTGCGGACAAATTTGGTATTCTTGTTGTACGCATTGAGTAAAATGGACAATTGTTGGTTTTATTCAACAGATGATGGTAAGGTTTTCAGATGTCGCTGATGAAAGAGCATATTGTATCGGGAAGAAGGTTGGATTCAAAGGGAATATGTAAACATTCTATTTTTCAACTAGTAGGATTGTTCATGTCCATTTCTAATAATCAGTAGTAGAATCTTGATTCTATTTCTCCTCTGAAAACGTATTGAAAATTGACGATTGAAGGAATTTGTTTCATACATTTCCAAATGAAACCTCGTTGCAGAAAACAAATCGAAAAAATCAGAAAACTGAAATTCGGTAATCCAGGTCTGTCTGTTCGACTAAGACAATTCCTGACAGATAATGTAATTGTTCTCAAATTTTGCTCCAGATTTTCAATAGAATTGAATTCGAGCTACTCCTGAACTCACAACGCAAGTCGAGAAATCTTATACTTTGAACTCCTTTGGCGGTTCTCGTGAGTTCGCGCCATCTGCAGGACAGCGCTCCCTTGGGGAAGTTGTTCCGTCCCGGTGGACTCACACAATACTGAAGGATGAACTTTTTCTTCTACTCCTGTATCAGAATTCATAAGTCATTTTTTAGTTTGTATTATTTCAATTCTCCATGATTCAATACTTTCAAAATATGTCTTATTTTACAGTTGTTTAAGGGTGACTCCAAACAAAAATAATACTATCATCGAATTGTATCAGGAAATATAATACAAGAATCCTGAAGCTAGCAGTTAATTAAAAGCTCCTACTATATTAATTTGAATTCATGACAAACCATTTTGCAGATTTCTCGCATAAAAAGTTTTCAATTTCAAACGAAAAAATAATATATTGGATTTTTCACCCGAATCTTGTGCAGAAATGCTGGGATTCTGTGAAAATCTGAATCAATATAGCATTTTTTGAAATATCAAAAAGCCTATACTCATATTATAAAGATAAAACAAATTAATTCGAATTTAATTCCATATATTTCGGTAAACGTGATAAAACAAATCAATTCGAATATATTACCTTATATTTTGGCATACGTGATTTTAAATTAATGAAAAAAAATTACTTCGAAGCTTAGAAATTTCAGAAATTAATCACAATTCATTAAATTATAAATTTTTCCTGTGCATAAGTTTTTTCGCCGCATTCAGTGGGTTGAAACATTCAATTGTCAATTGTCATGAGTTATGGATAAGAATAATTCAGGAAGAATACATTTTGCGAAATCGATAATATCATATTGTGATATGAGAATATTGATAGAAAAAGGAATGAAAATAATGTTTTAGGAGCGTCCAAAAAAAGGCATCATTCGTCTACGAAAACTCCAATCTAAAATTTGATATTCTTCACAAAAGCCATAAGTTTCTTCACAAGAGACGAAAGTAATCCACCGAATTATCTCCAGGAAACCCAAGTGGATACCAACTATTCTGATTCGAGAAATTTTTTGCAATTCTTATAACGTCAAGAAATTATCTATACACTTACATATCTCTATTTTAGGCATGCTCGTCACTCTTTGAACAATATAATAATAATAACAAACTAATAATAATAATAATAATAATTTTGTTGGTGGTTAACGTCCATGTTTATAAATTCAATAAAGTTTTTTCAGGAATTTGGACAGCAATTTATTCGAATCACTTATTACATCGCCAACGTTTCGAACCTTTCCCGGTGAAGATTTCACCGGAATACCTCTTGGGAGTCAAATCCGAGTTATTCGACTGTCTGTCACGGAGAGAAAATGAACGATTTAAATTACCTGACACATTCCGAATCAAATTAAATACAAGCCTTGAAAAAGAACCACGAAAGGTTCGAAACGTTGGCGATGTAATAAGTGATTCGAATAAATTGCTGTCCAAATTCCTGAAAAAACTTTATTGAAAATAATAATAATAATAATAACGGAGATTTCTGGACCTGAAATGAGAGAAGCTTCCTAGCTGCACTTTATTTTATTTATTAATAATAATAATAATAATAATATAATAATAATAATAATAATAATAATAATAATAATAATAATAATAATAATAATAATAATAATAATAATAATAATAATAATAATAATAATAATGATAATAATAATAATAATAATAATAATAAAACGGGAAAACGACAATTGCAGATTATGCGAAAAAGCTGGTGAAACCATCCAACACATAACTACGGGTTGTTCATTCCTGGCCAACTCAGACTATCTTACCAGACATGACTTGACATGTAAAATCATAAACCTGTACCTTGAGCAGGGGGAAAAACATGAAATGGAGGCACAACCATACTACAATTTTGAACCACCACCTGTTCTGGATAATACTAAATCGAAGATATACTGGAATAGAACAATGCAAACAGAAGCAAGCTTTCATTAAAAACAACAGACCAGATATCACACTTATAGATAAGGGAAAGAAAATAACATACCTAATTGATGCAGCTCACCCAGCAGATAAAAACCTTGACAGTAAAGAATCGGAAAAGATTGCCAAATATCTACCCTTGGCTGCTGAAATTAAATCTCTGAACGGTCTTGAAAAAGTTGTTATAATCCCTATCAGCATAAGTACAAACGGTCTCATCAGTAAGCAGACCATGAGGAAATCATGGGAAATGGGAATCCCAAGAAGAGTCATTTTCAAAGCGCAACAAAGCACGGTCATCCAAACATGCTCCAGAGTAAGAAAAATATTGAACGGTCAATAGATTGTTGAACTATTTTTGAAACGTTCAGTTTCCTAGTCTCTACAGATAAAGAAAACAAAAAGTATAATAATATTTATAATTATTATAATCATAATAATAATAGTACTAAAATAATAATAATAATAATATTTATTCGGAAACAAATACACAATAGTAACGAATATTTGATCCTGAAACCCTGCATAAACTAAGCTTTGAGCCTGTATGCATCTCGCAGTTACCGAATATCCCGGCTGCATGAAGAAAAACTCAACATTTCACAGAAATTATACAACTTGCTCACATAAGACTCAGGAAGGTAAAGACTAGTAAGTACCCAACACTATGAAATTACCTCCAGAAATTTGCTGAAATTTTGTTCCACACACTGCTTTATACTATGTTCAGAATTTTTGTTTTTTGTATTAACACATCTAAATGAAGTGGGTAGTTTATTGTACACGTTCTGTTGGATTCGATGTCCCGTCGTAAAATTATGATCAATAATAACAGTATACCTTCTATCTTGACACGTTCCCAAAACGTAACAACGATTTCAAATTTGTGTTTGAATTCCGACTTCACAGATAACAACGAATAATTTTTCAGGTGAGTCGATACGACTAATGAATACGACAAATAAATAAAATTAACACCCCGATGTAAATGGACAATGGAAAATAAGAGTGATAAATTAAATCGTAATTTCCATACGTGGAATTCCTATTGTGGTCGTTAGAGGAGGTTGCTTGGTCGCGAAGGGGCAGTAGCCGTGAAAGCACTCTGGTCCGGGACAAGTTATAATAAATATTAATATTCGAGGTGTGAGAGTAGCGGGTTCAGCATCAACAAACAGTGGCGGAGACGACCACTCAATTTTGTTTATTCCGCATTGTACTTTAAAATAGATTCTTGAAGAAGTCGAGCTGCTGACGTCCCTGAAGCTTCTGTGAGATTATTTTTATGGCGGTGTTCGTTTCAGAACTTGTTTACTCATGTTACGAAGGGAAAGTTTCAACCCTTTTGAATATCATGAGGATAGTTGAATATGCAAAGATGAAATTCAGAATTTTTTGGTGGATGTTTAAAATCTCTGGCCGCAATTAAGAGATAAATATTTTCTTCAAAATCACGACCTTATAGTCAAAATCATACGTAATAGGATGTAGAAGCCTAGATTAACAGAGTCGCCACAAGATAGCGCCACCAACCGACGCACGCTAGCTTCTTCGTTCTAACATAGATAGCATAAGCCTGTCAATCACGGTCGCTCTCAGTGACTACGCCGCTTCTGCGGTTGTCATAGGCAGACGCAAGAGGATTCAGCCTATTTGATGATTGCACCTCTGGCACCGGGACGAAACAACTTTTCCCAAGAGCGCACCGTCCTTCAAATGGTGCGGACTCAAGATAAACGCCAAAAGGGAAGTTGATAATTTTTGGAAGACTGCTTTATATGTGGAAAAGATGAAAAATTAAAAACCTTTATGATAGAGCTAATGTAATCCCATCAACCCATGAGATTCGTCATGAGACTGCTTCATATGTGTAAAAAGAGGAAAAATTAAAAAACCTTTATGATAGAGCTAATGTAATCCCATCAACCCATGAGATTCGTCAACGTGAATTGAATTACCTCAAATCGTTTCTCGAAGTGAATGGATATCCTAGAGTCATTAAAAATACAGATTTTTCTGTTTTGTATTGAAATTTTGATATCCTATAGAATTTATGAATGGAACTTCTTCAAATTTGGATGGAGAATCTTCTTCTAATTACTAACCGAATCAACAGAACAACCATCATCACCAACCCAATTTATTGAATGTGATTCCTTATTTACATTGACTTTCGGAAAAAATCAGAAGTATTGGTGATAAATTCAATATAAGAGCAATCTTCAAATCAAAAAATAATTTGAGATCCATACTAACTAAAACTAAAACAAATTAATGAAAAACAAAAACAGAAAAAATTGTTCATAGAATTCCCTGTATTTGTGGAAAGACAGGGAAAACATCTCGACCGTTAGATATCAGAAAACGAGAGTACAGAAACAAGCTAAGCAAAAGAGATATACAAGAATCCCAAATAGCGAATCGTGTATGTTCGACCATTGGGAATCACATGACAGGTTGGGACTATATAAAAATACTGATGTCGGAATCAGGTAATTTGAAAAGAAAAACTAAAGAGTCCTCTGGCATGTCTTTAAATGGAAAGAGTCATTTTGCTCACTGTTCTATAGAAATGGACCCAGTTTGGCTGAATTTACTTAAAAAAGAGGTAGAATTGAAAAACTTTCGAACCAAGTGAATCTGTGTTGCTGTGATTTCATAAAAATGTCAATTTGACAAAAAAGTCTCAAAACGAAAAATCGAAAGAGAATAATTCTAAAAATTTTTTCGTTTGTCTAATGAAAGAGTCAGATTTGTACACTGAAACGTCACAGTTCGCTTTGTTTATCGTTTATATTATTCCCTTATTAGGCAACCTCTCTTTCAGGAAACTGTCGTTGACGAATAGTTCTGCAATACGAAAGGGCGTTTTCCATAAAAAAATTTCTTTTTAATTTTTAATAGTTCTGTTTCGGATATTGGGTAACTCAGAAAAAAACAAAAAAATGGTGGAAAATCCTCCCAAATAAAACTTTAATCGATAGTTGAAGGATATTTTACCTAAAATGTTGAGATTTCGGTTGAAAACGAACGTTTTTCTACATTTTGTCTCATTTTTATAAACATATTGAAAATTCTTGTCTAAAACGGACCCTACGTCACGATGTGTTTGAGTAGAACGACCTTGGGCGTCATTGAATCCGCGTAACTGAAGTGCATATTACGAAGTTTGTAATAGAATTAGCTATTAATATTCTGTGGTTAGCATTACATATTTTTTTATGGTTAAATCAAAGACAAGTATTTTGGAATTTTGGAATTGGAAGTAACTCCATAAAATGAATTCTGAGGATGAATTGAAGTTCTTTTTCGATAATGTAACTCCACGAAACGATTCGTTCATAAGCCTGAGAAAGGAGAAATAATAATTGATGCCTACCATATCCTTAACTTTTATTTATGTAAGTTTTTCAGGTTAGTAATTTCTTAAAAACTGTATGTTGCTCATAGTATGCAAACTTGAGACATCAAATAATAACGACGATTTCATAGCAAAATTACAGAAACATGATTATTAATTGACACTTGATATTGAAATTGTGAATGTATTCGTTCACGCACATCCTGACGTCACTAGCTATGATTGGCGTTCAGTTTTACGTAACTGGTGGATGTATTATCTCAGTTCATTTAAATGATTTCTCATTTTTTTATACATTCAACTAGCGGAAACAACTCGAACTAACCAATATCTTTTTTACAGTCAACTATTCTATTCCACGATTAACACATAATTTTGACTTCAATCAGTATACTATGAAGGGATAGTCTAAAAGGAATAAACTAGGAATTATAAATATATAATTTCAACATCGGAATTGGAACGAAGACCGATTTTGACTTCAAATTGTCAACGGACGGACAGAAAAGATTTTGACACTGGATTCCTCATCCATGTGTCCAACCTAGCCGTTGCAGACCTTTTCGTGAAAATATTCAAGGACTACAGACATTTGGGCGAAACGATAGCACGCTGTTCCCCAGGACATACGCGTGAAAAAAAAAATTTTGGTTATATCCTTTGAACATACAACCACAAAAGCTGCTGACTTCACGTCAGTACTTTCCTAGGTTTTTTCGACAAACTACTGGATTTCAATTCAATCTAATATGAATCTTTGGAAATATTTGAAAAATAAAATTTTGAATGGGTATATCTACGGAATCATTGGGCGGATTTTACCCATTCACGAATTCGACCTTCTAAATTAAGCCCCAAACTAACCCTACAAATATAGAGTTTCCATGTCGTTTCTTCCGGAAGTTATTGTGTTTACGATCGGCCGTTAGGAGAATTGAAATCCAGTATTTTATCGAGAAATGATAGTTTGAAGGTTTATATAGAATATCATGAGGATAATATGATCAGATGATCACGGAATTTTGAATATTTGAAAAAAAATTGAATTTTTTTTTCAAATTGTTTTAATGAGACACAACGATATCGAGAAAAAAACCACGAAATTTTACATATTTTTTTTTCCGAAATCTCTAGAAATTGTGGTCGCATCAAATGAAATTCGGAACACTGCTGTAAAATGTGTGATTTAAGGCATGAGCGGAAGTTTTTTTCGGATTCAGTGAACAGATCCGAGAAAAAATTTTTTTCGAAAAAAATTCCGAAAAGATTTTTTCAAAATTTACTGAAAGTGTGACCTCAACGAAAGTATGTGAACAGTTGTGCGTTGTTATGCTCCAACTAGCTGTGAGGTTTCAATTCAATCGCATGATTATTTCCTGACATTTCAGGAAATTAATCTCAAAATTTCAAATGACGATAACTCCAAAACCATTCAAACGATTTGTCGAATTAACGAACGTAACTGACGTATTCCAATTCACCGGATTCGTCAACAGTGAGTCCAACCTAGTCGTTTAGGACCATTTTCGGGAAAAAATTCGAAAATTACAGACATTTGGTCGAAACGATAGCACTCTGTTCCCCAGAACACGCGCGAAAAAATCAAAATTTTAAAATATATCGAATGCCTTGGTCACGGATTGGAACATGCGCGCAAAAGCTGCCGACTCGACGTCAGTGCTTTTCTAGAATATTTTCTCCTTCAGTGGCATAATTCGGACATAATAAAATTAAACAATCTTTCTCCGCCATTGACCGCAGCAGGAGGATCTCGCTACGTCTTCACACCGTCGGACGCAGTGGATTTTCTCTCACCTGCTGCAATAAAACCATAAATATTTGTACAGAATTACAGCTTTTTGTGTCGAAGAAACGCATATATAATGCATTACATTTATTCTAGTATTCTATCATACGGTGTCGTATATCACTAGTGCGAATGCTTTGTGATGACGACAATTTATAGTGCTGGGATACTGCTAACAACCCAGTCCTTTTGATCTATATGAATACTAACAACCATCATTAGAAGTATGGAATCGCAGGAGCAACTTCTCTTCGGAGGAACGATTGTTTCGATTATAAATAAGAAAATAAGCATGCGATTTTTTTTGTTGATTTGTGTTTTGTGGTGGATGAGAGTGAATAGGAACCTATTCATGTTAAGTGTGATTTATGTTGAAGGCTTAGGTTCTTCTTTTTGCGCGCACAGAGAAAAAGTTACTTCAATTTCGTAATATTTCTTTGACTCAATCGAATTGTCTGCTTCAATGGGGATAAAAAAGTCAGCTACGAATTTTTCTAAGCCGGATCCAGATGAGTTTAAAGGCGGGTTCAGATGAGTGTAAAGCCGTGTCCAGACGAGTGTAATCCGAACAGCGAATGCAATACAAATACATTAAAATGCATTGTTCGAGTTGAAGTTCGAGTCCTGATGAAGCAGAAAGAACGCTGCCTAGAACCATAAAACTCCCTGTGATTTAAGGCATTCGCTGTTCGCATTACACTTATCTGGACCCGGTTCAAAGCCGGATCCAGATGAGTGTAATGCGAACAGCGAATGCCATAAATCACAGTTAATTTCATGGTTCGGGGCAGCGTTCTTTCTGATCCGTCAGGACTCGCTTTTCAACTCGAACGATTCATTTGAATGTATTACACTATCCACACTATTCGCCGAGTCGAATATCATTTATTGCATTCGCTGTTCGGATTACACCCATCTGGACCTGGCTTCTCGGCGGTGCCTTCTAGGTTTTTCTCGATGAAGTAGTGAATTTCAATTCGATATGATCTGTATTTTTGAAAATATTGGGAAAATAAAATTTTGAATGGGTATATCTGCGGAATCTTTGGGCGGATTTTACCGATTCATGAATTCGATCTTCGTAATTAAGCCCCAAACCTTCTCTACAAATATCGAGCCGTTCCCTACGAAAGTTATTGTGTTTACGGTCGGTCTAACGCAATAACACAATAACTTCCGAAAAAAACAACTAAACTCGATATTTGTAGAAAAGGTTTGGACCTCAATTACGAAGGCTGAATTCATGAATGGGTTAAATCCACCTAATTATTTTGCAGATATACCCATTCAAACTTCTATTTTCCCAATATTTCCAAGAAAATAGATCATATAGAACTGAATTCCAGTACTTTATCAGTATGAGAGTTCGAAGGTTCATACATAATTTAATGATGATAATATGATAAGAAGATCACAGAATATTGAATATTGGAAAAAAAAAGTTTAAATTTTTTTTTCAAATTGTTTGATTGATAGAAAAATTCTGCACAAAGTTGTCTTTCAGCATCTTCAAACTAGCTGCGAAGTTTTATCATGATTGAATCAGTATTTCTCCAGTTATATTGAAAGAAACAACGATATCGAGGAGAAAACCTCAAAATTCGACATATTTTTTCACAATATCTCCAAAAATAATGATCTTATCGAACTGAAAGTTTGTACACTGCTGTGAAATATAAAGCTCAAAGTCTAAGTGGAACTTTTTTTCGAATATGATAAACGGTTTCCGAAAAAAAAAATTCGAAAAGAAAATGTTTTCCTCATATACTGACAATATGATCTTGATAAAAATTTTCTTTAAAGTTGCGCGTAGATTTACTCCACCTGAATGCCAAGTTTCAATCCAATCGCTTTAGTAGTTTCTGAAAAAAAAAATAACTTCGAAATTTCTTATGGCTAAACTCCGAAACTGAAAGTTTTCAAGCTCACTCCGTTCGGCAGTTATCGTGTCAACGTCCGGCCGGACGGACAGAATCGATTTTGACACTGGATTCTTCATCAGGGAGTCCAATCTAGTCGTTTGAGACCAATTCGGGAAAAAAATTCGAGAGTTACACATTTGGACTAAACGATAGCACTCTGTTCCCCTGCCTAGAACATGCGCGCAAAAATGAACCAATATTGGTAGTCAACTAGTCAACGTGTCAATTTTAATTTTCGAATAATATCACCACATCACGACATATTTTTCGAAAAATTGAGCATGAATAATTCCCGAAAAAACTTGGTCAACTATGTATGACTCCTTAATCGATTCAAAAGTCAGTTTTCCCCCAGAACAGAGATTTATCGTAGTCATTTCGGTGTGCCACGTAACAAGATGGTACAAGTCGCATTTCCAAATCGATCGTCCTCCTCACGATTAATACCGTCCATTCATTCCGGTTGCTGCGCGTTGTTTCTAAACTATAAACAAAACCATTTCGTTTTGTGTGTCATAAATCTACAGGGGAATAATATAAACCATTATAAATATTTGGTCGAATACGATTCATAACCAAACGTCTTCTTATGCTAGTACATCGGTATTTATTCCCGTCCAGGCATTGTATTGGCTGCCACGATATGTTCAAATGAATGAAAATCCTGAAATTACGAGCATGCATAAATAGTACATAAATGCTCGTGTGTGACATGTCGGAAAGCAGTAGATCAAGTCAGCTATACGCGAGAGGTGCATATGTGCCTAAGTGGGCTCTGGGAATGTGAAATGTCCAGTTTCCAGAGAAGAAATCCAACATCTGAGCAATATACAGTATGTTAATGAAGCACGTTTATTCGGTTCAGAATATTCCTGCACAAAGTGCTGACATAAAAATTCCACACATGTGATTTTTAACCAATCAGAACGTGTAATTCTGACAGATCACCATCCCAACAGATGAATTTTAGCGGAAATTTTTTCCTGGTGGGTACCCAACAGCGAATTATACTGTAAATTTTTTTGACGTTTATAATGACAGAATATTTCCTCAATTCGTCTGCTGATAGTGCGGATGAACTTGCCTTTCTCTTGGTTGGATTTATTTGTAGCTTCCGACGCGTAGCATTTTTTGCAGCTCTTGCGTTGACAAGTTCTATGTCAGAGAATGGATTGAATTTGCGATTATACCTTTCGAAAATATTCCTGCAACTGCTTAACTGAAGAGTTCCATAGAACTTTGATAACACTATCCTTGTAGTCTTCGGAGTTTTTTTTCGCATGCTGAAGGCACAGTCTTCAAGAATAAGAGCCAGTTCTTCAACATATCCGCTCTGTCGAAATCATACGCTTTTTCTGCGCAAAAGTTTATAAACTGCTTCCATACACTTGCCTTCGATTTCTTAGTATTCGCGGGTGTCAACTGCTTAATATTCTGGCGAATATTTTCTTTACTTCCTTGACCAAAGTGAGACATTTTTCTACGTCGTGCTGTTTTGACAAATTCAAAAAAGAAATAGGCCGAGTTTTTTAATTCACCAAATTGGTGTGGTGGAAGAGTGATGGATCCACCAATTCGTATTTTTATTGTTGGTTGAATGACGTAAATGTCAAATTATTTAGTCCAACATCCACCATTTATGTTCTATGTCCACCATACTCCACCACAACCACACCAGTTTGATGAATTCAAAAACGCGCCCATAATTTCTAACTGAGTTGCCATGGTAACTAAATAATCAAGTCGACAAAATTTCTATGTTTTGCAAGTACTTGATGAAGACGAAAATTGATGTTGATGGAAATAAACACATTTGGTGTGGAATTTTCTTTCCAAATACCACACGAATATTTTTAGAAAATTATCCCTCGTCTTCGACTCGGGATAACTTTCAAAATATTCATGAGATCAACAAAATTCCAGAAATAATTCGACCTCTGCAGTGGTATTACTAGTGAATATAACTCTGTATACTCCATGCCCTTTTATAAACTATCCCGATTGGCCACGAAATTCTGACACATTTCACCGTGTTTCTTTTGAAAATGTTAGATAACTGTCAGATAACTACGCAGCGTTGTCCTCTCTACATAGAGGTCGTAGTAATTACGTATTTATCAAAATGTTTATTCACACAAATCTGAGATTTTAATCCAACGATTTATACTGTAGAAATATGCGCAGGGGAGCAATTTTGGCTGCAACAACATGTGTTTGCTCACATAAAATTTTGCGTTGATTTACCCTTTTATATTTGTAACCCACTGATATTATAATTTTGAAAAGTGATGTCCGTCCTCCGTTATATTTCAAATGTTCCTTTGCAAAAGTGAGTAGTATCAATCGAAAAGCGTTCATTTTTAAAAGTATAATTTCAAATTTGTCGTTGCAGATCTTTTTCCAAAATGAAGTCTTTAGTTAGTGTCTTTTTGGGTGCACCAATAGGAGGAATTTCTTTGTCGTCTCTTTCACTTGAATTCTTCCTTATTATTGTGGTGATGTGAAGCTAAAAAATTAATATCTAATCGTATAAAATATAATTCCTTGATTTTCACTCACATACGTCCAAAATTTTGGATTGCTTGTAATAAATTTATTCCGAATTATGTTATGTTATGTTATAAATTGATTCCAAATTATCAGAGTTGCTATCAGAAAAAGCAGATTTCACTTCTACATAGGACTTTCTGATACTTTGTCTATGGTTCTTCAAAACCACCTTCGGCATTCTAGTTTCTAACTGTGATGATTATTTTACGATTGAGTGTAGAAATGAGCATTGGCATTTGGCAAGGTCTCTGAGAATTATTTTAACATTGCCGATATTTCCCGAGTGCCAACCTTCGTCAGTTTAAAGTGGAAAAACTTGATAGACCTAAATCATAGCCAACCGGGTAGCTTATAAAAATGAATGAAGTATACAAAATTAAGGTTTTGAGACAAGGGTTGTTCAAAATTTCCATTTCCATTCAATACTCAACTCAACTCAATACGATACAAATCATTCATATCACAATAAATTATTGACAGGAGTAAAGTAAGGCAGCCCATCATAAACACAATGAGTTAAATCCACACTCGATCGGAGCAAGGAGCAAATCTGATATAATTGAAGTTACACATGAAGGCTTTTGCTAAATTTCGTTAGAATCTGAGTGATAATTGTTGAGATGTCATTTTTGATTTTTTGTAGTTTTCGTGTGATACAAAAACTTCTACTAATAATTTATGTTACTACCGTACAACTATCTATTAAATTTTCATTCGATCGGATTTGTTATCGAGAAAAAAAATTCGTACCACAGATGGGAATAGAACCTGCTTCTCCGCCGATATACATATTGCTATGGATATTCTATTTTCATGATAATTTCGAAAATACATATCCAATTGACATAAAATTAATTATATAGGGGGGAGATAACGTAAGGTTCCTTGCAATGATCTAACAAAATCTGATTGCTTCGAGATATATTTTTTTATCTTTCCGTTGCTACGATCCTCACGGAATTTTGTGGCAGTTGGCACCTTGATATTACAGATCTAACCATCGGAACTACATCATAAAGTTATTTTTTGGGCCAAAAGATATGGTATTGCCTCCGATATATTTTGCAATATCAAAATCAATATGTAAAAATGAATTCAGGCGAAATTTGAGATGAAAATGTGTATGCAAATAATCAAAATCGCCAAAAGATGGCACGTCGCAAGCTTTTTTTACAGTTTCCAGCAGTTTTGAAATCCTAAAAGAGCATGAAATATCGATTAACAGTCATGATTTGATCTGAATTTTGAATTTTTAGTGTTATTTCCTAAAAATTTGTAATGATTATCGTCGTAAACTCTGATTTTAATCTAAATTACTGTAAAATGGATCGAATTGATGAATACATCGGATCTAACATTTTTAAGTATTTGAAATTACGAACTCGTGAATGTATTGTGTAAAATATTTCTTCAACTTATGAACATATTGACTAATAAATTGATATTTTAGCAGACATTTTTTTTTCTCAAACGGCACCTCAGTAATTCTCTTCCACGAACAAATTGTTCCAAATCAGTGTTGAACACATGGGTTTCTATTTATAAGGATATATGCTCATAAGTTTTACGCTGATTCACCTTGTATATCATAGAAACAGGGGCTCACACACAGAAAGGAATACAAGCCATCCAGCCATCGGCATTTATAAGCTAAACAATTCAGAGTAACAATGTTGTCGGTGAAAAGAATGCCCTAACAATGAACCGGAAACCTTTAAAACGTGTGAGAGAAACCATTTGATGCCACAAAAGGTGTGGTCAGTTTTCACAGAAAACAAAATATGTCTTCAATGTATCCTCCCTGCTCTACTACCTGCTTCTATGAAATTCCACCGAGAGTTGTCATTGATACAGAATGTTCTTTTTAATACGACTCTCTCACGTAGAATGGCCTTTATTCATTCTGTTTTGTCACTGGTTGTATTCAAGCCTTACACGGCGATTGTAGGTTGGCATAATGTTATAATGTCGAGAGATTTTTCGGTACTTAAAGAGGGTGGTTCAGAGGGACATACACCGAGCACAGAAAGGATATATTTCAGTGTTCATTATGTGGAGGTGTCTATGGGTACTCAGGAAATAAAAAGTGATTATTTTCTTTTATGGTTTAATATGAAGAAGGAACTACCGTTTTAAACTTGACAAAACACAATGAATACGCCCATGGTACCTCAATAACGGAGGAAACAACTCAGAGACTGGATATTTGTAGAATTTGAGGTTTAATTAAGATAATTCATAAATTGGTGAAATCAAATTTCAATTCCGTTGAACCGGATCTTGCACAAGTTTGTGCATAATAATTTGTCGACCAAGTACTAGGTAAGCTGCATCTAGAACAAATCAGTATTTATTGAGCTATGGAGGTAAAAATAATAGTACTGAGGACATAACAGCGAAATGTGAAAAAAAAATCGTATTTTAATTCGAGAATAAATATTGCATCTAGTTGAAAAATGCTAAATTGCTGAATATTACCTTCAAGATTTTTGCGAAATGTTAAACAAATATGATGGATAGCTACCCGACAAAAAAAATTCCAATCAAATTCGTAAAGTTTTTGAAAAAATTTCTTCGAATTTTCTATCCTCAAAAAATTTCTTCCTCTCCAGATTAAGGTGTCTTTCCTTGATAAAATGAACCTCAAGTGATACTTTTGATCCAACTTCTCAATAAAAATCACTGATCACAAACTATTTCAGTTATGTGTACATGAAAATCCGTCATGGTTCCTCAGAGTACATCAAGTCACCAACGAAAGTAAATATCTCTTCTGCAGAGAGGTTCCATGGTGTAATGGTTAGCACTCTGGACTTTGAATCCAGCGATCCGAGTTCAAATCTCGGTGGAACCTATGAAAATAATTTTTAGTATCATTGATTTGAGTCACAGTGAAAGCGGACAGAAATATTAATAGAGACCGACTACAACACCTATTATCGAGATGGTAAAGAAAACTTGTTCGGATCGTAAAAATAAAAGTTCTAGAAAAGCACTGTAGAGTGGTCAGGCGCTTTAGCGCGCATGTTTAAATTTATGGGCGAACAAATAATGATTTTTTAATGTTCAATTGACGGGATCACCACAAAATTCCCCACAAAATGGTAAAACAGTATTTTCGAACTAGATACAGAGTTTCATCCCGATTTAAGCAGTTTTATTTGAGCTCTTCCAGAAATAACAACGATAATCCACCGACTTTAACAAATTCTCTTCCCGATGTTCCCGAGGATGAAACAAATATTAACTCACGTATTGTTCGGCATTTCAACGCTATCTGATGAATTGAAAAAAAAATTTCTCAACGAAGATGTATCAAATTTTTGAAAATAAATTGAAATTTCTTATTTTTCAGCGATGTCTCTTGTTTGCATTGAGTGTAGAATTAATTCAGTTCCCTTTCGAAAAATTTGAATTGTGGAAAATGCGCTTCTTTCCAGAAAATACAGGTGCGTTTATTGCAGATAATTGAACCATTTCTTGGATGAGAACAGATACTTGGAAAACCATGGCTTTTGGATTATTATTACAGGAATAGATTAGACAGTCACCGGTGAATAGCCCTTAAAATATTCACCCTTCACAGTCGGTTCCATGGTGTAATGGTTAGCACTCTGGACTCTGAATCCAGCGATCCGAGTTCAAATCTCGGTGGAACCTGATCTTTTTTTTAAACCAAAATATGAAAATTCAAAGAATAATTTTAAATATTCATTTTTAGAGTGCAATTTATTTATTTGAATCCATAGGAACAGGGGCCATAAGAAAATTTTAAATAGGATCAATTGGATTCTATCTCATATAATGCGCCTGTTTTTCATGTTTTCGGTTCTTTTTTCAAAGTGGAATAAATTCAAATAATCATCCAACAAGATCTATTACGTAAATGATGTATAAGATGACTGTGAAATTGTAAGAACGGTGCGAGCAAATATAACCAAAAAAATTCAGTTTGATGGAGCTAAGGAAGGGCCGGAAGGGGCCTTCTTCACACTGAAAAGCACAGAATGATGTTCATCAACTAACCTTTATCTCAGAGCGACAAAAACACAGCTCCTTCACCATTATGCAGCATATGAGGATTTACTTTTCTGATGTACACTCCATACACTTTTATAAAGTTTCCTTATTGGCCATGCGATTCTGACACATTTCACCGTGTATATTTACAGAATGTTAGGTTTTAGTCATTGTCCGTTCCGATAACCTCGCAATGTTGTCCTCTATACATAGTGTTCGTGGTTATTACATACTTCCAGACTGTAATTTACTCCGCAAACAAGTGGATTTGAGAAGATATGTGAATTGAATAATTCCGAAGATCAGTCAAATATTGGAGATTTTTTGTTTCCTGTTGTAACTTGAAATATTTCATGTTTATGAACTGATGAGAAGATTCAGATACGCTATTTTCTTGTACGGAAATCAAGAATCAAGTTCTAGTTCTACATAGTACTCCTGAAGTCTGTCTCTGCTTCTCGAAACTATTTTCGGTACTACTTTCAGTTTGCATGATAAATTGATTTCAAATTTATAAATTTCAATACATTTCGGTCATATATCTTCTGTATTGAAAACATAGTGAAGCATATACAGAGTGTAACAGCCAAATGGAATAAATTCGATAACGAATAAATGTTGGGAAAAACGCTCGGACACGTCGATTTGTAATTTTAAATGCGCATATTTTTCAAGAAAATAATATTATATAGGGTTTTCCATGTGACCGAGGCCAATACCAACTTTTTTATTTCAAATGCAACACCCTGTATATTATTTATTTTTTGGATTCTTCAGAGAATTCTAGACACAATTCATGCACAATGTCCTATAACTATCTTAAACTTTTTCGGAAATATCAAGTGTTTTCAGATTTAGTGCAAAAATCAACGATTTAAATAAAAATTATTTTATTTCACAAATTCGGTACATTACACTTAAAACCTGATAAGTAATACTGATTTTTTCTTAAGAATTAAAAAAAACATTAATGTCAATGTAGGAAATGTTCAAAATGCTCGCCGCGAACGTCTTGGCAACATGCTAATCTGGTGTAGAATTGTCTTCTAACGTTACTCAACATTTCTGAAAACACTTAATATTTCCGAAAAAGTTGAAGATAGGTATAGGACATTGTACATGAATTATGTCTAGAATTTTCTGAAGAATCCAAAAAATAAATAATATACAGGGGGTTATATTTGAAATAAGAAAGTTGGTATTGGCCACGGTCGCATGGAACACCCTATATAATTTTATTTTCTTGAAAACGTGTCCGAGCGTGTTTCCTAACACCCCCTTTATTATTCGTTATCGAATTTATTCCATTTGGCTCTCTCTGTATATGCTTCACTTTGTTACCAATATAGAATATATATGACAGAAATGTGTTAAAATTTATAAATTTGAAATCAATTTATCATGCAAACATCTTCATTGCCAACAGAGACATACTATTGTTTTAACTGGAAAATGTATAGGTTGTGATACTTTCACATCAAATGAGATTCATTTCAATATAAAATCAATCTATGAATAGACCAACTTTGTTCGATTTCAATCCTTGTGGTTGTATCATAATAATATACAATTTCATTAGATATCCCATCGTTTTAATTGAATAATGGAGGTTGTGATTCTTTAACTTCAGTTGGGATTCCTTTATATTATATTAAATAAACATTTCGAATGAGTCCACCTAAGTTCGTTTCCAATTTTTGTTGTCGAGTCCAAGAGCGGCGATAGTGACGTAATCCTATATATGCAATCTGATTGGCACCCCAAAGCACCCCAAACGCCTGCTAAAATTCTGATTAGCTCGTTTCACGGTCATATATGCTTTTACATAGATTGCCTAAGTAAATGACGCGAGTGGTTTATCTGCTTGGTCTGTGGTCATACACAACGAACTTCTGAAGGGAAACGTCCTTCACAGACACCTGTGAGCCTATATTTTCTTCTTATATAGCCTAAAGTTGAATACGAATCCAACTGAAATTTGGAATACTCTAGTGAAATATGCAGTTTGAGAACTGGGCGAATTTTCGTCGGGATCTAATCGAAAGCTCTTCCAAAAAATTTCAAGAAAATTTGAAAATGTTGTTTTTTGAAATTTACTAACATATGATCCCAACATTATTTCGCTTGTTGTTGCACCTTGATATTCTTCAACTATCTATCAAGTTTCAATCCGATAGCTCCTGTTGTTTCTGAGATATTGAGGAAATATCCTCCCTAATTCAAATGACTATAACTCAGAACTCGTAAGTCCAATTTTACCCATGAACAAACATAACCGTTGCATTCCGATGAGCGATCTACCTTGAAATCATCCAATCTCTAGCTTGTTCCTTTCGACAGTTTTCGTCTCCTCGGACAAACAGAATTGATTTTGAGATCGGATTCGTCATCAGTGAGTCCAACATCATTTTCGGTAAAAAATTCAATATAATTACAGACATTTGGACGAAACGAAAGAATTATATTCCCCAGAACATGGTGGACCCAATTGGACATTTTTGAAGGGGAACTCCTATTTTTGTTTTAGATAGACAAAAACTGATGTTAGTGTCTGAAGGCCAGTTTTCATGAAAAACTCATTAACGAAAACGGCATTTCTATTGCGATCACCGTTACATAGTTACCGGGTGTTTTACAAAAAAGTCATTTTAGAAATATTGCTCTAACTTCTTTCTGTAGGAAATTTTCTATTTTTGTGAAAACATTGTTGTAGCAACTTCCAACGAAGAATTCAATGACGTTAATTCGATTTTCTGAAGACTGATATTTAATGGGATATCATCCTGAAAATATTTTTCTTGAATGGGACACCTCGTATATTTCACATATTTCGATACAGCTTGAAATTGCCATTTCAAAAAAAACATAATTGATTTTTTTATGGTTATGTCCGAGATATTGAATTTTCGAATTTCTTCTCTTGGATAAGTAGGCTTAGGACTCTATGACGGTGAAAAAAATAATGCTAATATTGATTCAAACAGTTGATGTTTTGAAGAAAACCTGTAGAATCCATAAAATCTGGAACTGAAAGTCCATTTAAGAATAGGAAGAAATGGATAATTTCATCAATTTAGGTGTCCGAAGAATCGGCCTTTTTTGCTTCGAGCACATACAGCAAATTCTTCTGAAATATGAGTTTATGATGAAGGATTAATTTCAACGAAGTCTTAAACGAAATACGTCTTCTAAATCTGTATTCTGAAGGTATTTCTTCGGTCTTTTCGTTTCTCAAGTTGACCTTCATTTATTGAGTTGTGACGGAATATTGTGCGTCCATATATTTGAAAAGTTTTCACGATACAAATCACTTGATGCCTCTGCATTTTATCCGTTTTGTATAAAACAGACTTACATATTATCCCACTCTGCCTAATCTTCGTATTTCATTGCAGAAAAGTGAACAGAAGTTGCAAACTGAACAGAACTTACTGTTTCGATAGACGTTCGATAACTAACATTTCTATGGTCTCATTCACGATCTCATCCTCCGAAGCCTATATGTACTCAAAAAAGTAGCAAATTCAATACCCCGAACATAATTTTAGAAAATATCAAGTATGTTCAATTTTTGAAATAGAAATTTCAAGCACTGTCGAATTATGAGAAAATATACCGGGTGTCCCACTTCAGAAAAATATTTTAGGGTGATATATAAGATCCAAAGAAGATAAGGTGAATTCAAAGATGCGCTTTTATTTCTCCTATATTGGTTGATACTCTAGAATTCGTTTTTTCCACTGTAGGTGGCGCTATTGGGAAATGACGACCGGTCGTCAAGACAACAGTCTGTTAGAACTGAACTGACATCAGACAAGATATGAGGTAAAGAATATCTGGATGAAGGAATTTCCACCATATTTTGTTTTTCACAACTCTCAGTGGAATATATTCTAAGAATTCAATATAAATTGTAATTTTTGGCTAATTCACTATCATTCGATTTTTTCCCATATTATAGTGAGCGAGGAGTGAAATTATTACTCAAGCAATGTGAAATTATTTCACTGAACCTACTGATACATCGATATAGATTGTTCAAATATATTTATATTTTTTCAGATTGTGCACATATACACAGGAATGTGGTAAAGCGGCAGAAACTTTATGGAAGTTGATACAGAACAAGCATAATCCTAACTTTAAGTCAGACGGAGACCTATCAAGAGTTGGAGTTTCACAGAGAATAAAAACTTTTTGAATAGGCCATATTATTAAAGCGGTTCAATTTGAGTTCTTTCCCATTTAAATTTGTAAGATTTCCAATTAGAAAACGAGTGTTTTATTCAATGGTTAATTTTATTTCTTCGGATTCGAAACCTGCGGTTTTTTAGTAGCATTTAATAGTAGCTTTAATCAATAAATTTCAAGTAGATAAAAATTGTTAAACAATTTATGTATTTAATGAAGAACCAATATACAACACATAATTCGATCCTCGATTGGTGAAAATTATTGAAAGACAATTATGAACATAATGACATGCTGCTGAGTATCATGAAGTTCATACGCGATATAAATGAGATTTTTTCTCCATTTGAACACTTATTTCCATTTACATCTGCACTATCCAAACAAAATACAAAAGGGACCCATTTAAAATTATCTGAGGATCTACACAATTCTTCGAAGCTAACGCAAAAAGGTTTCACGCACTTATCAATAACTAAATAATAAGCTGGGAAAACATAGATGAATTCAGAATGACCATTGCCGGATTACCACTAATAGTGTCATGGGCTCTGATTGGTCGGTTGGTGGCGTTTGTGTCGGTGGCGAGAGTATGAAATAAAACTAGTTTCCCCAGTTTGGTCTAATGATTAAGTAGGGAAACAAAAGAATATATAAGCACCATATTGTTCTACGCACATTAGTAAAATATCAGTTCACAGAAAACTTACTCAATGTCATTGAGTTCCTCATGAGAAATTGCTACGAAAATGTTTTTAGAGAAATGAAAAATTTCCAACAGAGGAAAAGTTACAACAATATTTCTAAAAGATTTTCGAAAATCAGCAGGTAACTATACGACGATGATAGATATAGAATTGCGGTTTTCGCCAATAAGTTGTTCATGAAAATTGGCCCCCATACGCCGACATCAGATTTTGTCTATTTAGTACAGAAATAAGTGTTCCCCATAAAAGTGTCCAATTTGGCCCATACATACGTGGAAAATATTAACGATGATTTCATATCAATACCGGTTGATTTCATATAAGTTTGGCTTGGACAACGAAATTGTGACCCGCCGATGCCACATCGAAAATTCTAGCTGTGTCATACACACAACGGAATTTCTGAAGGGAAACGTCATTCACAGTACACCTGTGAGCATTAAAAAATGCAGAGGGTGGTGGAATGAATAGCGGTCAGCCGGGTCCGTACCTTTCAGACACACCGGCGCCGGAATAGCCGGACCCTCCTTTGAAATTCATCATTGACTAGGTATATTTTCTTAATGGATTCCGCTTAGCCCTTCTACGATTCGACGTGGATTTGGCAGCAGTGGTGGCGATCTAAGGATGAATGAATGGACCGATCTTGAAGCATCCTATCAGAAGAAAGATGGATGTGTTTGAATCCCGGAGTGCTAATGGGTGAATGGATAGAATAGACAGTATTTTATGTTATGAAAGGATAATCACAGAAGAAGACATTACCACGAAGATTTCAGGAAATTTTCTATTTGAATCAGAATGTACTGTTATGGAAAGCTATACATGACTTTTTCTTCAAAGACGAAATTAAAATATCCAATACACTGCCAGGCCTCAAAATTAATCGAAACATCTGGATAATCTAAGCGATTCCACCAAATTCTATGTCTAGGCTTAAATTACTCAAAACTAAACAACTAAATCAAAGAAGCTATACAATTAATCAATATGTTGATCAGGAGAATATTATTATCCATTAATATCCACTTGAAAGGCCAGATCATCTAAAAAAGAAAGTAATATGAATGAATATCTTGATAATATAAAATTATTTGATATCTCTTCGGAATATTTGATCTATAGTAATTCAAGCATATATTCTCATGCGAGGGATAATAATGAATGAATAGAGACAGGAATAACATTGTTAAAGTGAAATTAAAGCTTGAAATTTAAGAAATTCATGAAATTTTGGCAGTATTTGAAAATCGGACAAGAATTATGAATTTCCTTGAAATTATAGCATCTAAACCGAATTAAATTGCATGTGAATTTAAAGAGTAAGGTTTAATTAAGGTGAAGAAAACAGAATTTGTTAGTTTGAATCAGAATATAAGGCAACATCTAATGAGGAAGATTTTAAATTTTCAAAATTGTGGATTCCAATCATAAAATTGTCAACTATTGTAATTTAGAAATTGAGGAACTGTACAAAGTGTATACCAAAATGTAGGGAAAATATGGGCGAATTTTCAATGATATGGAACACGCCGAAGGAAAAGTACCTATGGCGAAAAAATTGGAAAGCTTCGGTTTATTTGACAGAACCTGATTCATGGATTGCCAGATTTATGGAAACATTTTGAAAACTTATATATATAGTATACCGTGAGAGTACGCAGTTGAGTTCAATTCGTTTTTTGATACAGCAACATCTCCGAAAGAGTTCTCTCAAGAAAAATATCATCGAGACCATAATAAGTTGGTTTTCATCAACAAAAAGGGAAGTCCTAAAACAAAATCAGAGATTAGAATTGGAGAAACAATCTGAATGACGATTAATACCTGGTAAACATTCATATGAAGAATATCCATTCCAAGTTAATGTAGAGATTGCAAAGTTATAATTTATTATTACAGGACTGGAGTACTGGAGATAACCAAAACAGATCTGGTCTGTTTGTTAACTAAGCAGCTGATTGGAATTTAAGACAGAACTGAAGTTGAGGATTAGGAAGAGAACACAGAGTAGGAACAAATTTTTTTTGAACCGTGAGTGGACTATAATTATATTATATTTAAATTTAGAATAATTTAATTTAAGTTGAGTTGCAATAGGGTTAATTAAATCTTTTCAAATTAATTCATAAATTTTATATATATATATTATTATTATTATTATATATTTTATTTATTATTCATTGACAATACATATCGTAGATATAAAAAAAATGTACTGCTCATCTCAAAAATATATATATATATATATATATATCGTAGAAGTCACGCTGAGGAGAGTTTCATTGGGCATTTAAATATTCAGTATCAATGGGAAATAAAAATTTCATATTAGGAATTACTTTTTACACAATCAGTCTCCAGATCACCGATCTATAACAGTACCTAACATTCGAAATACTATACAAGGCGAGCCTTTAAGTTTTACATTAATTTCAACCATAAATTAGTCTCATCGAATAAAACACTTTTTTCCTTTACCATTTTTCCAAATTCGGCTCCGGTAAAAAGATACAGGCTGTTGAAATTTCCAAAAAAAATCAGTCTTTCTCTTATAGTTTTTACATTCAGTAAATACTTGTCCAATATATAAATTTGACGATGGTTTCGAGGCAATTCATTCGGTGTCTGATTCTTTTTTGAGATGGATTGCGAACTTCAAATTAATTTAATGAGTACTAAATCATTTACTATTTCATATTAGTTTTTTTGTCTCCTTTTTTGTTTTCAGGTATGTTTCCAAGATTTCAACCTGCATCGCATAGGAAGGAGGAAATTTTGTCGATGAAAAAGAAGCCCTTCAATAAAAAACAACAATTTCATTACACTTATACGGGGAGACAGAGTTTTTCCTGAGGTTTTTATCTGTGCTCTTGTATCATACGTAAAAATGTATGGTACCCCGTTGACATTTCCTCTGCTAATACTGCTATGACACAAATTGTTTGATATAAAAAAAATGTAATGCTCATCTCAAAAGAATATATATATATATATATGGTTACTCCGACTGAGATGAACTTTGGTGTGAAGTTTTCCATAACTATGTTAACTAGTTAAAGACTCCCTGAATCATTAACTATAAGAAATTAGCATGAAGAATGCAAATAAAGTTTATCATCTTACGTCATTATGAAAAATCTTCAATTATTTTGAAATACTTAATTATTCTTCATAATTTCTTCTTTAATGCGCCGTTTTGGAAAAATTCAAAGTTGAATGATAAAAAATCTGATGAAAATTCGATAAATTACTTTTTTCATGGATCCACTCCTGAGCTAGTAAAAGCACTCAATTAAACTCCGCCCACGTTTATCCGGACCAAAGAATACACATAAATATTTTTCTGTTTCGCATAGACCTAATATACTTATATAGTTCAATCGCCCATAGAGTTTAATCAATGTGTTTACAGGTTGGTTGAGTGATTTCATAAATTCATTTATGAATGTGATAAAATAAGAATTGTTATGGAGTTTTCAATATGAGAATGGGAGAGGATGGAGTTGCGTAAATTTTTGTGGAAGAATGAAATTGGACATTGCATGAGTATAAATTTGAAGATCAGTGTTTCAATAGTGCAGTGTAGTGAAAACTTTTCGTTACAATAATATCACAAAAAGCACCAACTCATAAGAATGAAGTGAGTAAATGTGTTTTCTCAATCATGTTTCTTTACAAACGAGATCACCGTAAAATATATCTGTGTTGAACTTGTAAATAGAGTGCAGGAGAGTATTAGCACAGTCTGTGGTGTAAGCGCACTGGGAAATATTTGAATGCTTACAACTTTTTAACTGAGCCGAATCTGGAAAAATGATATGAAGTTTCATGCAGAATTGAGTGAGGACCATTTGATTACAATATCGTAAAATCGTTTAATAACCCCACGTCGGTGTTTTCCTAGATTTTTTGCGAGCATGTTTTGTAAAACGTGATATCGTCTTGCAAAAATGGCCGTTATTTTCTGATTTGAATTTAATGAACGGCTGGGTTAGACTCAATAATGACGAATCCGACGTCAGACTAAATTCTTTCCGGCAGGCCGTCCTTTGTCACTATAACGTATCAGAGAGCGCCGATAAAGTTATAGGTAAAAATAATCATATTATCCTCACGAAATTCTGCACGAACCTTCAAGCTGTCATTTTACGATCAAGTACTAGATTTCAGTTCGACCCAATATGTATTTTTGTTTACATTGCAAACATAAATTCTGAATTGTTTTGCGGAATCAGTGGATTGATTTTTCCACTTCTCGAATTTAGCGGGTCTTAAACACAATCACTTCCGGAAGAAACAACTCAGAAACTCGATATTTGTAGGTAGGTTTGGACCTCAATTACAAAGGTTGCTCAAATTGAAATCTAGTACTTGATTAAAAAATTACAGCTCAATTGATTGTTCATGCAGAATTTCATTAGGAATATATAATGAAAAGGAGATCGCCAAATCTTGCCATTAGAAAGTATAGCTGCTGTTCACGGGGCTAATAATGAAATGGTGACCTCTTTGGTAGAGAATTTAAACATGCGCGCAAAACTGCTGAATTCACGTCAGCGCTTTTACAAATTTCCTTTAATTTCGTTACATCAGTCCTCTGAGAATATAATGAATAAGGAAAAATAAAACATAACTCAAATTTTTATTCTGCATCAGTTCTTTTAACTGATCATTGATATTAACTATGTTCTGGAATATTTGAAATTTAAAATATGAAAAATAATGAAAAAAGCAACATTAAATAAACATAATCATCAGCATCGTCTCACACAAATACTTTTAAAGATTCGTTCGTCTTTATGGGAGGAACCAATAGCAGCTATTCAAAGAACTATAAACTTATAATGTAGTTAGGGGCTATTTGGACATTTCGAATAGTTAAAATTTGTAGAATGTAAGCCAGTAGGTAAGATTACTACGTTTCATTCACGAAAATGAAGAATAGAAAAGATATTCAACTACACCATACAACTCTCATAGTATTCAATAATAGTTTCTTGAACACTTGAGGTGGAGAAAAAGAATAATTGGTCGATACCTATTCATTTCTCGCTTCATTCAACTCCACAAGTACGAAAATAAAGGAAGCATTCAACTTTCGAAGAACTGTGCTTTTGACGCTGGACCAAACCGATCATTCAGCATTTCACACAAAGGACTGCAAGGTAACAAAGTAGTATTCAAAAATTAAAATACCGTAAAAAATAAATCCACCCCTGTCTGGGCTTCATTCATGAGTTTCGATCCTTTACGCCTATTTTCTTCAGGCTGGTATATTCGGAATCTTTGGAAGGACGCCATGTTTGATTGATCGCCCATGGAAATGCGTATCACCATAAAATGTCCCGCGAAGAAGAGGATAATAAATGAGATTGAATTAAGGTGAATTAATTGATAATGGGTGAGTTGACAATATTATGAATGGGTTATAGATTGAATGCGAGATTTTTCAGAATTTCAATACATCGTGACAAAATTAGCAATCAGCGGAGATCACGAGATGAAATTGTGTATCGTTAATATGACTGGTTCCATTTGTACCAGAATTAAGTAATTAGGAGGTGTCAACGAAGTTCGAACTGATATGTTATTGGATTTGAAGAAATATATTTTTTCAATCGAATAAATGGGATATTAAACTTCCAAATAAACCGAAGTCTTGAATCGAAAAAAATTTATTTGTCCCTATTGAAGCATCGAATTAGTTTGGCTCGAAGAAATATTACTGAATTCAAGTAATCTTTTCTCTCTATATAATCACCCTGATGAAGAATCCGTGATCTTATTGAATTCTTCCCGTCCGAGAGTCCTGAATTTCGAAAGAGATCTCCTAGAGTTTTGAAATTTTAGGGTAGGTTTGGATGCCGCATATCCCGGTTTGTTTTCAACCAATGCAGAATTGTGTGAATGAAGTATCACACAAAAAATTTCAAAAAAAAATGATCAAAATTCTGTTGAAAAAGAAAGATTTTCCGGAAATTTCCCCTCAGTGACAATGAAACTTTAATTCGATAGACATTCAACAATAGATAGCACTAAAAAGGTATTAATATTTTCCTTGGTTTTTAAAGATTTTTGTCTTATTTCCTAATAACCACATAAGAAAAATAAAAAAAATAGAAAAGTAAGATTCCATCTGTCACGAGATTTTCAACGAGCCTTCACACTACATATATTTGCATTTGAAATAAAAATGTTAAGTGGGGTCGCAGCTAAGGGGTTGAAGAAAAAAATTTCATTTTATTGCCAAAAATACGTTTACTTCAGAATCAATTAACGTATTCTAGTCTATTTTCAAACCCTATCTTGAAAGATTTCAATTTTATTAAGGACTTTTGCTAAACCCTGTATGTGTTAAACTTCGACCCGATCATGTCTGTAGCCTCGTAAATATTGAGATGACGGAATATCAAATACGTTTATCTATACTAAACCGTTAGGCGATCTGTGTTCATTTTGAACTTCGCTTTCGTATTCAAGCTAAACAATTTGAGTCTGTAAGTTATTTCTTTGCAAAGATATCCTGCTTACAGTCGAATGATACAATAATTAGTTCGCATTTTGCAATTTTGCTGAAAACTTTATATCTTAACCTATACCTTGTGTCATCTCTTCAATGGGTATAATTTAATATTACATAATCTTTGCTTCAGGCAAATTTGGCTTTTGGTTTATTATTTGATAAGATCAAATAATAAATCTTAGTGATCGACCAACAAAATAAAAATTTTAACCCCCCCTGAAAATTTCACAGTTTACGTTTTGGAGTATGTAGATTTGAATGAACGAATAAAAAAATCCGTCCGTCCGCCGTCCGTTGTCCGGGGCTTTTCTCTGGAAGTACTGAACGGAAATCTTTGAAACTTGGCAGAAAAATCTTGTGTCACTCGGGGTTGATCCTCCGAGCTTTTCAGCAGGATCAGTGTACCCTAGGGGCTCTGAATGGAGGGTTGGGGGGAAAAAAAATTATTTCTCGAAAACTTATCACCGAATTTGCATGAAACTCTGAACGGTGATTACTGTTGCCTAACTAAACCTAAAAAATTCCACCCGGATGATTTCTGACCAGTGGTTCCTGAAATATGAAGAAAAACGCTGCAAATTTCCAATAATATTGAAAATGAACCTTCGCATTCGATTCTAAGTTATTTAAGATATCAATGGTCTATTGGGTTATTTAACAAAGAAAATAATAAACCCTTGTGTGAAATTTGCTGTGTTTTTCTTCTTTATTTCCTGAAGTTACTATCCTTAATTTATTTTTAGGAATGACTATCTTATATGCAATTTTGCTGCAGTATCATCGTATTTTCGAATGAAGAATAAATGCGTAAAATATTGTCTCTACTTGACTAAGCACTTCTTTCACACATGAATTTCGACAAACTGCCCAAATGATATGATCGCATTTCAAGCTGAAAGAGGGAACCCTTTAGCAGGTGCATGAAATAAATGCATTAGCGATGAATAGCCAACCAATAGGGTATATTGCCGACCACTGGTCGAGAGTGGTTTTTTTCCACCTCATCATTGTTTGCGACAGGCCCGAGTTTGATTGAAATATATCAACCCAGTAAAAGCCTGGGCCTCGCTTGCTTATCCACAATAAATCACTAATATTCTCCCGATACCTGTCTGTGAAATGTCCGGGATGTTTTTTTACTCGTTGCACGTTTAATCGGAAATGATTTATTCCATATCTCCCATCTATTGGATAGTCATTGTGACGTAGAAAATCTATTACTTAGAGCACCTCAATTCGTTCGGGTTTGTGGGCAAACAAATTTTTTTCCAATAAACCTAGTTTAGAGCTGAAATTGGGATTTCGTGCCTGTTGTTTCAATTCGGCCGTGTTTTGTTCGTCAACCGACTGCATGTCTTTCAGAACGAATAAAAACGTGCAAATGAAAAAACGTCCTTTCATTTCGGCTAAATCGAATTCTTTTATGTCGGACGGTATAATAAACTACTAATATTGTTGATACAATGAAGCAGCATTCGTTCTCGTGCGATATATACCATTTTTGAAGAATGTGTACGTTATTTGTTTGTTAATTCCGCTATCTAGAACCTGTCATTCATTCTTCAGCGGACAGTGTTTTTTACAGGTATCCAACAGCGTCAGGAATTGAAAATTCGTTTCTATTCGATTTATGTTCCAAATCGTGGCTAAGAGGATAAAAGAGGATGGATTCAATCTCTATTGAAGTGGAATTCTGAAAATAGTTGTTTCTAGAGTGTTTTTAGATGATTAGGTATCTGGTTTCTGAATCCTGCATATGTACTTCTATATTTGTCTTTCTTTGAAACTCCACTGAAATTATTGTTAGTACTATTGTTTGGTTATCATCCATTATCAATTATTTGAAAGAAAATATTAATTAGTATTTAAATATTTTTGGTTGCCTATGGTACATGCTGGATCTTCATTTTCCCCCTTTGAAAGGGTAGAAATAGCTTATATTTTTCGATGGAAGGGGGTATTACCCCCTTAAGCACCTTTGTCAACATAAATTACTTTCTTTGAATCGATAAAATTGAAATCGATCATTTAATCTTGAGTCAACAGATAAAATTAAAAAGTGAAAGTTTTTAGTGAATGGTACTTTCTGTAGGTGTGAATGTATTATTATTTATACCCACATTTGATATTTATAGATATCTCAACTTAATTAACATAAAAGATTCTTATACTAAAAATGAGGAAAAAACCAAATGAATCGATCAATGTAAGTCCAATTTTAATACTCATAATTTGTAGTACCTAATGCGTTATTCACTACTTTATTGGTTTCATATTATCATGTAGTTTATTTTTACTGTTTATTATATGATTTTTGCGACTTTTCTTCATTTTCGGTTCTATTTCTCATTTTGTCTTTTCATTTATCCTTTTTGCGCACATGTTCTAGGGGAACAGCGTACTATCGTTTTGTCTGAACGTCTGTGATTTCCGAATTCCGAGCTGAAAAACGTCTCAAACGAATAGGTTGGACTGATGACACTGATGACGAATCCGTTATGTCAAAATTGATTATGTACGGCCTGCCGTACATACGATTACGGGCGTACGGAAGATTCTATCAAGTTGAAAATTGCAGGATCGGTTGTATTTCGAAATGCAAAGGTTGAGTTTGAGAATGGGCAAAATCTGCCAAACGTTTCGAAGTTATAGCAGTTTGAAGTTTTGAGGTTATTTCCCTGAAATTTCGATAACTACTAAAGCGATTGAATTTAAACTTGGAAACTAGTTAGGGCATAAGAATTTGCCACTTTTTGCGAAATTTTGTCGAGATCGTTCAGTCAGTGAATTAAAAAACAATTTTTTTTCGAAATTTATTTTTGAAAACCATTCAATTCATTTGAAACCAATTTTTTTGGTCATTTTTGAGCTTTATATTTCACAGCAGTGTACCAAATTTTAGTTCGATACGATAACAAATTTCGGAGATAATGTGAGTTTTTGTTAGAATCAACAAAAACCTAAAAAAGCACTGCCGTCAAGGCAGCAGCTTTTGCGCGCATGTTCAAATTCTTTGCCAAATCGGTCATCCATAGAGCATGCGCGCAATTGCTGCTGCCTTCACGGCAGTGCTTTTCTAAGTTTTATTCATTTGTATATAACTTCACGAGCAGGCCCAGTCTTCAAAAGATTTATTTACGTGAACGAATACACCAATTTCCAAGGCATTCTTTTGAATACATTTTCAGAAAATTTATTCAGCACTTGCCAGGAGTGTCTTTTATCAACTAAAAAACGAATGCTTCGAATTGGTTATTAGGATGTACTCAAAAAAAGTCAGTCGGAGTCATATCATATCAGGGGAATGCGGTGTTCTTAATTATATAATATTTGTTGAGTTTTAAGCCTGCAATTCATGTATTTCAGCAGAAGAGGTAAAAATGTTAAGAATGATATGATATTACAAGATTTGTTTTCCACAGCTATCAATGAAATCTTTCAGTCGCCATTTCTTCTACTTGAGCGATGTAACCCCAGTATATCCCAGTATATTATTGGCAGTATCTTCATAATATCAAGGAATGGAAACTTGGAGTTATGCCCGATGCTTTCAAACTCTTACACCCTGTATCTAGTGAACGAAACGAAGGCGGTCCCATTGATATATGGCACTTTTTTCCTTAAATTTATGTGAGGAATCTTCCCAATGATATAAAAATGAATAGCAATAATATCAGCGCAAATGACTCCAGATCGTCCGACAAAATCGAAAATCTGTAATGAATGAATGACTTTCACAATATCCCATGTTCATTCAGTTGCAACCACCATAAAAAGAATGGAATGCGGTACCCCAGGGTTCATTTCTCATTCCAAAAGTCCTTCAGTGGCTATCGACCCACCAGACATTTCGGCGACTAAAGGTCCGGCATGCTAGACAACCTGGCTTTCGGTCGGTCCAATAAATGGGTCCCATTCTTTCGAATACCTAGAAACAAGGTGCGGGGTAGTCAGAGGCAGAAATACACGTTTACCTATTGAAAAAGTTTATGGATATAATTTAGATGTTTGGGACTTCTCTCAGTAATATTTGTTACATTCGGACCATCTGTTTTCTAGTTTTAATCTCGATTTATCGTACCTATACCTTCCTCATTATTTTGAGTTCTTCAGATAAATATTTTTTGGAAATATTGATAGTTGTTGGTTCTATTGACATAAATTCTCAGTAACGTCCTTAGATCGGGAACAAAATTAATATAACGAAAATTAGGAAATTTCTCGAACTTTATCAGATTTTATAACATTCAACGTTGAATTTCTCGAAATCGGAGAAATAATAAAGAATAGTTAAGTATTTGAAAACGAGTGAGAATTCTTGTAATGACTCAAGATAAACTTTATATGCATTCTTCATGCGGATTTCTTTCAGTTTTATGAATCGGGGGTCTATAACCAGAAAACCGTTTGAAGTAAGATAAAATTAATAATTGTAGAATAATTGTCATAGTTGACTTCACGCCAAAATTAATTTCATTTGGAGAAACCATGTCAAAGGTATAAAAGAAAAGAAAGATTGTTTTGTTTGTAAATTTGTAAATTGTACCGGGGTCGAATCTGGAGAATGCTTAATGAAAAACTACTTTATTTCATGAGAGGAACCTAGCGTTAAAATTAATGTACAACTCAAAGACTCACCCTGTATATTAATTTCAGCTTAATAATAATAATAATAATAATAATAATAATAATAAAAATTTCTACATAATTCTTTTGCGATCTTTTAGTTATTTAATTTCAAAAAAAATTGTTATCGAATTTTTTCTCGAGAACTTTGTTTATACGAAAAATATTCTTACAACCTAAAAAAAATCCTGAACCTTATATTTTACAATAAAGAACGCAATTCCAGTTCGATTCCATTATTATTTTCGGAAATATTGAGAAAAATATGTGGAAACTCGTGTTTTTTCCTCGTTATCGTTATTTTTTCCTCGTTATCGTTATTTTTTCCATAATTACTCAAAAACTACAAATCCAATCGTGATGAAATTTTGCAAATAGTTTGAAAATGCTAATGCAAAACTCTTTGCGTAATTTCGTCATGATTCTGTTATCTTCTAATCATATTATCGTCACGGAGTTCTGTATAAACCTTCAAGCTGTTATTTTTTAATCATGTATCAGGTGATGGATTTTAGTTAGATCTAAGATTATTTTTGGAAATATAGTAAAAATAAAATTTTTGATGGTTATATCGGCGGAATCATTGAGTACCCATTCGTCCTTCGTAATTGAAGTCCAAACCTACTCTATCGAGTTTCGAAGATATTTCTTCGTTTATTACTGTACGTGCGCGCAAGCTTGACTGTAGGCCCTTTCGAATTTCGAAATTCAGACTTCGGATCTAACCGTATTCGCTCCATTTATGCATAAGGGTGAACTCGATTGTGCCCCTGTACCTTCTTCTCAAACAGATGAACGAAAAGTCCCAAATATATCTATTTACCTGAACACTCCTACGTTTCGAAGCTGAATTTCAGGAAAACACCGAATCTCCTCGTTTCGCATTTGTTTCGTACTTCCTTCTCAACAAAAACAGTGAATGGGTCCAACACTGTCGGACAAAAGAACAAAACCTTACGGCATTTGAAACGCGTGTATATTTTAGTAGGGCTTTTGTTGGAATATTGAATAGAATAAAACTGCTCAGCGAATTCAATGCGCTGAATAGCTGATATAATACATTGTCATATGGTCTTTTTGCCGTGACAATGCGTTTGTGTGTGGCATTAGAGAATAGGGTATTACTTCAACAATAAGCTATCACCACGGCATCCAATTTTCCGTACTTTTGAGCCTGGCCACAAGGACTAGAATTCTTTGCGATAAGAGGGCTGGCCCTTAGGAGATTTGTTTGAAACAATCCCTTGCCCATCCTGAATGTGTTACATCGAGTTTTATCTGCTCCATTCGATTATTCTTTCATTAATTTAGAGCATTATCTCTGAGCGGTGTTTGGTTTCAGTGTTTAGATTGAAAATTAAATATTTATGTCGTAATACCCATATCCAAAGATGAATCTGTGAATATATGTAGAGGGAATTATCAAAACGATTTTATTCCTACCTTACTTCACATTGTGCAATGAATGATTTTTATTCGATTTCAGTAGAACAAATAAAGTCGTTGAAAGGATACAATGATAAAAAGGATTTACCATTCATCCTTAAATTTTATTACAGTTTGAAGAATTAATCTAGATTTTACATATCCACTCATTAAAATACAGATTTTTCTGTGATGCCTTTGCATAATATTTTTCGAGATTTTTATCTTGTGATATACTTTCATTGTCTGCAATGTATTCACTACGTCTTGAATGACCAATATGTAATTATTATATCAACTGGCACAGGGGTAAAAGAATTACATAGTAAAATACAATAGATGTAACCATAATACTGAGGTTCGCCTCGACTTCCATCGTATTTTTGCGCGAACGTTCTGGGAATGGTCTCAAGCGATTCAATGATGATGATGAATCCGGTGTCAAAATCTGCTTGGCCGATCGGCCCCCTGTAAGTGCTATTACGGGCGTACAGAAAAACCTATCAACTTGAAACTTTCAGGGTAGGCTGCACTTCAAAATTCGACGGTTTTGTTCTTTATTGGGCTGAATCAGCCAATCGGTTTCGGAGTTATAGCTATATTTGAAATTTTGAGGTTATTTTCCTGATGTTTCAGGAACTATTGGAGCGATTGTATTGAAACTTGTAAGTTGGAACAACGACGCGCAACTCTTAAAACTTTGTTGCAATCATACTATCACTAAATATGAAAAAAAAGCAATTTCAAAATGTTTTCTGAAGAAATTTGGAAACAATTCATTATATTTGAAAATAAATTTTCTCAGACCTTGAACAACACATTCCACTGCAGTGTGTCCAATTTTCGTTCGATAGATTATAATTTTTGTACATATTGGGAAAAATATGTCAAACTTCGAGGTTCCTCCTTCGGTATAGTCGTTTTTTCCGGGATATCTGGAAAATACTGATTCAATTGGAATAAACTTGGGAACTTTTCTTTCAATGCCAAAGAACAACTTTGTGTGGAATTTCTTGATGATTATGTTATTAGAACAATTTGAAAAAAATTCTCGAATTCGTTTTTTCAAATATTGAATCTGCGATCTTCTGATTATATTTTCCTCACGAAATTCTTTATGAAACTCAAAGCTGTCATTTTTCAATCGAGTATTGAATTGCAATTCTTTCTCATCTGTACTTTTGGAAATATTGGGAAAATTAAAATTTTGAATGGGTGTATCTACGGAAACATTGGCCGGATTTCACCCATTCACGAATTCGACCTTCGTAATGAAGCCCCAGAACTACTCTACACCTATCGAGTTCCTTAGTTGGTTCTTCCGGAATTTATTGAGTTTATAGTCGGCCTAATGAGGAGGTGAAGATCATAAAGTAAATATATGGTGAAGATGCGTTTGCGAGGTCAATACATGAAAGGATAAATACCTTGGCAACGAATTTGAAAATTTTAGCAAGAACAGTCGACTTCACGTCAGTGCTTTTTTAAATTTTCAATCTCTATTCCGGAATAAAATAACTTAGTCCTCAGTGAGCTACTCCTTAAGAGGTTTCATTGAAATAATCCCCTTCTCGCCCTGAAAGTGACATGGTGTTGATCTGCTTTGTCATTTCATCATTTCATTAAATTGGAGCACCCACAGTTTTTAAATTTTAGTGTGAAAGGTAGAAGATGATTTACTTCATCCTTGTAATATGATAATGTAATAATAATATTAATAATTTTATTTAGTATTTCTTTAAAATTAAGGATACCATTGACTAGTGAAATAGGCCATGAAGAGTAGAATTTTACCTGATAAACGAGAGAATTCAGAACACTTTTTGCTGAAAAAATTCCGTTATCATACTTGATTACTAGCATTATTTTCAAACGTAAGTTTGATTTTCGTTGCCATTTCAGCTTTTCAGAAATATAGAAGTACCCAATTAAATAATCAAATGTTGCTCATCTCCTCAACATCAATAAATTTTTGTCATCCTTCTTTTCTGCTACTAATGATTATTCGATATTGTGAAATTATATAGAAAATTCTATAGATTAGTATATTACTATATTTTCTCTCGGTATGATATGAACTTTTACTCTGATTTTTTTCAATATATTGGGTAAAATCCCCCTTAATGGATATCACTTAATTGAATTGAAAAATCAGAGTAAAAATCAAAATTACAAAAAAGAACCAGATGAATTTTCCGAGTCAATTTATTTTTGCGCGCATGTTCTAGGGGAACAGCGTGCTATCGTTTTGTCCAAATGTCTGTAATTTTGGATGATTGAGCCGAAAATGGTCTCAATCGACTAGGTTGGACTCACTGATGACGAATCCGGTGTCAAAATCGATTCTGTCCGGCCGGCCGGCCGGCCGTAGAGACGCTAACTGTCGACAGAAGCAAGCTAGCAACTTGAAACTTTCAGGATAGGTTGCGCATCAGAATGCCGCGGTTGAGTTCGTTAATGGGCCAAATCGGTCGAATAGTTTCGGAGTTATAGGCAGTTGAAGTTTTGAAGTTATTTATTTTTTATGTCAGAAACTACCTGAGAGATTAGATTCAAACTTGGCAGTTGGGTGGAGTATAACGACGCGCAACTTTGAGCCAAATTTCGTCAGGATCAGATTTTCAGTGAATTTTAAAAAAATTTTTTTCGAAATTTTTTTCCAAAAAATTTTTTTTCCGGAAACCATTTATCATATTCGAAAAAAAAAGTCCACTCATACTTTGAACTTCATATTTCACAGCAGTGTACCAAATTTCAGTTCGATACGATCATAAGTTTCGGAGATATCCGGAAAAAATGTGTAAAATTTCGAGGTTTTCTTCTCGATATCGTTCATTTTTTCGGTATAACTCGATAAATACTGATTCAGTCCTGATGAAATTTCACAGCTAGTTTTGAGATGCTGAAAGACAACTTCATGCGAAATTTCGTGATAATCGTGTCATCAGAACAATTTGAAAAAAAAAATGTCTATGATTTTTCTTATCATATCATCCTCATCAAATTCTGTATGAAACTTCGAACTGTTATTTTTCGATGAAGTACTGGATTTCAATTCGATCTGATCTGTATTTTTGGAAATATTGAAAAAATAAAATTTTGATTGGGTATATCTACGGAATCATTGGGTGGATTTTACCCATTCACGAATTCGGCCTTCGTAATTAAGGTCCAAACCTTTTCTACAAATATCGAGTTCCTAAGTTGTTTCTTTCGGAAGTTATTGTGTTTACGCAGTCGGCCGTTAGGCTGACCGTAAACACAATAACTTCCGGAAGAAACGAATAAGAAACTCGATATTTGTAGAGAAGGTTTGGGGCTTAATTACGAAGGTCGATTTCGTGAATGGGTAAAATCCGTCCAATGATTCCGTAGATATGCCCATTCAAAATTTTATTTTTCCAATATTTCCAAAAATACAGATTTGATCGAATTGAAATCCAGTAATTTATCAGTAAAAATTTCAAAAAGTACTGCCGTGAAGGCAGCAGCTTTTGCGTGCATGTTCAAATTCGTTGCTGAAGCGGTCATCTACATTGAACATGCGCGCAAAAGTTGCTGCCTTCACGGCAGTGCTTTTTGAAATTTTTCCAATTAAGTATTTAGCTGAGAATTCCTGACGTGAACTCTGAGCTTGTTCGAATTCATTAATTGAGCGATTGCCCATTCAGTTACTAATTTCGCAAAGCTATGCTTGACTTTGAGATAGGTAATACTTATTTTTTAACTCGATTGAAATTAAATATAGGTAGATAACATAAAAATTTTCAATATCTACGGAATCATTCCACTGATTCAACCAATTCACGAATACAATCTTCGGTATCAATCCCAAAACCATGTCTCTCGATTCGTTCTTTTCTTTTTCAGTTATACTGTTCCCACGAAATTTTGCATAGATCTTCGTCTCGGTGCATCTGGTTTTTGAGTTCCAATTCTATCAGTCAATGTAAACAGAATTATCGATTACTTTTTTTCAGATGTACGTAAGTAACTAAAACCGTCAAACGAATTTGGCTTTCAAGGAAATTATCCTGCACATTTAAATTGTTGATCCACCTTGAAAATTTCAAGACCCTCGGTCAATGCCTTCACATTCGGAAGTTATACAGGATGTTTAAGAATAAGTGCTCAATTCTCCACTGCCGTATACAACTATCCAAATACTGGGGAATGTTCTCCTCCAAAACTTTCTGATCATAAAGTTCGGTGAGAAATTATGGACGACTTATTATGGGACACCACGAATTCTCCATCAGTGATGGGTTCCCTAGAACAATCAAAAATAGAAGGCAGCCATAGTTTTTATGACTTATTTTCAAAAAATAAAAATTTCTCTCATTTCAACACCCTTCAAACACATAAGATATAAGAACCAAAGGGAACTGACACATGTTTCACTCCAGAAATGTCATGAATTTCCGTTCCGGAAGCAGGCAGGCCAACCCCTTCATTTAGAGAATGCCCCTTCGACCCGAGGTGCCACAAGTAAATCCATTTCTAAAAAGTTTTTAATTGTGAAATAACATAAAAAATCTTACCCTTCCTGAACTTATATACCTGCTTTGACACAATAGATCCAAATTATTGGGTGATCCCTTTATGGCGAAGCTATCGAGACGAATCAAATTAAATTTGGTGCAAACTTTTCCCAGCAAAACAGAGAGGTAAAGAAGCTGGATAAAAAAGGTAAAAAGGATACGGCCTGGATCTGTATCGAAGGTGGTTCAAGAACAAAATGTCTCACAGTTTGACAGGATGACAAGCTGGGCTGTTTTTACAATTACTGACTTTTGATTCAGCATTCCGTTTCCATTGTGGTGTCACAATGTGTGAAAAGGGAATTACCAAAACGGTTTTCTTCCTACCTCACTTCACATTGTGCAATGAATGATTTTTATTCGATTTCAGTAGCACAAACAACGTTGTTGAAGGTATACAATGATGAAAAGGATTTAACATTTATCCTTAAATTTTCGTTAGAGTTTGAAGAATTATTCTGGATTTAACTTTCAATCTATTTTCATATTATATTACCAATCCACTCATGAAAATACAGATTTTTCTGTAATATATACGTATACATATACGTATATATATTCTTTTGAGATGAGCAGTACTTTTTATATCAAACAATATGTGTTATCACAGTATTAGCAGAGAAGATGTAAACGGGGTACCATATACATTTTCACGTATTATACTAGAGCACAGATGAAAACCTCAGGAGATAAGTGTAGTGAAATTATTGTTTGTTATTGAAAAGCTTCTTTTTCATCAACAGATACTATTCGATGCAGGTTGATATCTCGAAATCACACCTGAAAACAAAAAAGAAAACGAAAAAACCAATATGAACTTATAAATAATTTATAACTCATTAAACTAATTTGCGGTTCAGGATCCATCTCAAAAAAGTATCAGACACCGAATGAATTTCCTCGAAACCATCGTCAACTTATATATTGGACAACTTTTAACTAAATGTTTTATTGTTTCCTCTTCTTCTCTGCATTTGCACCTTGGACTTCCGACCGAATTCCATTTGAAGAGGAAAATATTACAGCGACCATGACCGGTTCTAAGTCGATTCGAAATGCACCAAATTCTCCTAGGAAGTTTAAATCCATGAACTTTTTCTGAAGGATCGCCGTTCAAACCTTTATTGAAAACATTGAACGAATTCCATTCCGAACGTAAAATTTCTTTGTCACTTTTATTGGAGTAAAGAAAATCGTTTGTCTATAAAGGTTTACGACATTTTAATCTAGCAATTTCAGAATTCGGAATATAAGAAATTATTGGGAATGAATTGTGAAATGAATGATATTTATCCAAAGACTATGACTGTATCACTGAAACCTGTCTACGAATATGGGGCGGTACAATATTAATTTGAGAAAACGGTCACATAGTAAAATAAAATATATATATAAAAATGCCTTAGAACTACCAGCAAGCTTGCAAAATGATTGTGAATACAATATTGCCACCCAAGATCCTCAATTTCAATCTTTCTTTCTTGATGAAATTCCCAAGTTATCTGATCACCAAAGGAGAGAGTAATGTACCTACATTGATATGAAAATGAACAAAAATAAAACCAAAAAAGTATGAATATAACCTCATGAGTGAGAATTAAATTGAGGACATGTGACTTCATAGACATTCTTCGGTGCAAATCCAGTAATAAAATTGAAATAGACTTTTTAGTGATCAGAATACACCCTACATATTTCCAGACACTTCCAGAATCACCCATGGGATATAAACTACCTAATTCAAAATAACAATATAAACTGAACATAGGCGTATTCCTGCATTTTTGTATGAAATACACGTCGAACGTTCAGTGTGACCGAATTTTTATTATGATTTTCATTCGTCAATCTATTCTGCCTTGCAAATGCTACAAAAGTTTTGAAATTTATTGATTGATTTGATCCTCACAATATTTAGTTTGAATTTGAACTTCTATATTTGTTAACTAATATCAAAGTTTTCATTCGATTTGATCAGTTTTTCTAAAAATAAAAAATATTTTTGATTTTGACATTTTTACTTTCACGACGAAATATTTATAACGGGAATTCGCGCAACAATATTATTTCACAACTTATTACGGATTTTCATTTTGATCAGATCAGTATTCTTTGAGATATTAAGGAATCGAAAGCGTTCATAAATTTATTACTCAATATTTCCAAATATTAATATCTGATAGTGCTAAAATTTGGTACTAGCTCGTAAAATCTTGTTTTGAAAGATTGTGACAGATCTCATCGAAATTGGTCGAATATCTTCGAAAAAAAATTCTCAAACAAAAAATATGTGCTTGAAAGGTCTGTTAAATTCCACAGAATAATACATCTATTGAAATTTCGCGCTGATGTAGGGTGATGGGGCTGTATCTCATCTTATTTCCTTTTTTTTTGCACCGTTTTTGAGGAATATTGCGTGAAAACTTTATCCAATGTTTCCTTAGAATTCATTAATTACTGACCACCTGTTAATAATATATGGACATCTAGGTGTAGGTAATAAAAACTTGAAAAACTAACCTGAACAAAATATCTTCACAATCAAGTACATCCGCAATAAATCCGACTATAATACGAACAAAAAACCTATGCTAACAATTTCTACCAAAAAAATACACTAAAATATATACAATGTCTTATACGGCACCATATAACGCTATAAATACAAAACAGAGATTACTGCAATAAAAATGGCCGTCTTCAGAAAAAGTCAAACCCTTAAAATTTATTTCGACAAGGGGCCACGCTGTCTGGTCTTTCGACCGAGGTCCGACCTCGTGGTCTTTTCTCACAGAGAAATATCTAGAGGTATTCCAAAAGATAATCTCCCTTATGCGGTGGATGTTAAAGGTCCATATGGTATGAAACAAAAGCCGATCCATCATTTCTAATGTGACGTGACAGTAAGCACCGTATTTTGTCTATTGTAATCTGCCTTTTGTTGTCCGAGTAACCGGTGCTCTTTTAAAGCTTTTTTTTCGGATTTTATGAATTGCACTCATGTAGTCTGTAGTAGGTTATTATTTATGTTTTAACCCATTCAATTCGCTAATTGTATATTGTGCCTCGAGTTGGAATTGTGAATTATAGACCAGGTTTCATGGGGTACTTTCCAGTTCATGTTCAGCATGGGGAATCGATCGTTCCGCTCTTTTTTGCCGAGAAAAATTATAGAAATATTTATGGGAGGGATCTATTTTTTATGTCCGTTAAACACGAGAAACCATGTTGGAAGCTCATCTTTCAGCTACAACTAGGGGATTACATGATTTCTATGTTCTAGTTCGCTTGGAAATATTTAACTTCTCTCAATTAATCTAATCACAAGGAGAATGACGAGATCTTATTGACATGAAATGTTACCTTCAATTTATATTATTAATAGGACATTTCAATGTGGAAAAAAACTTTCATAATTTAGTAGCTATTTTTCGCAAATTTATTGTAGAATATAGGCCACGGTCGATGGTACCCCGGACTTTCACGAAGAACTAGATGTAGAATTTCATTGAAACTTTGGTGCAGGAACTAAGGCTCCATTGATCTGGAGTATTTTCATCACTCCTGCACTGTCGCTTGTATCTAAAAGAAATAACAACTTCGTTACTTCAAACGGAACATTCAACATACTGCATTTACATATGGCTCCTTTCAATTCGCCATAGCCTCCTGGTTATTTTTGCGCTCATGTTCATAGTGCCCAAATGTCTGTGATTTACGAATTTTGAGCCCAAAATGTTCTCAAACGACTAGGTTGGGCCTACTGATGACGAATCCGTTGCCAACTTCGATTCTGTGCGGCCGGCCAGCCGTTACCACGATTACGGACATACGGAGGATTTTATCGACTTGAAAGTTTCAGGGTTGGTTGCATTTCAAAATGCGACGGTTATCTTAGTTAATGGGCAAAATCGGCCAAACAGATTTGGAGTTATAGCTATTTGAAGTTTTGAGGTAATTTCTTTGATATTTCGAGAGCTACTGAAGCTATCGAATTGAAACTTGAATAAGGACATTCATTTTTTTTTTCGAGATCAGTAAATCCTGAAAAATTTTTTTTTTCAAAATTTTCTTCGACCAAATTTTTTTTCGGAAACTGTTTAATACATTTAAGGAAAATAAATTGCGGTCATAGCTCGAACCTGATATTTCACTGAAGTGTACGCAATTTGAGTTCGATACGATCATACGTTTTGAATATATTGTGGAAAAATATGTCAAACTTCGTAGTTTTTTTCTCGATATCGTTGCTTTTTTCGAAATAGCTCAAAAAATACTAATTCAATCATGATGAAACTTGGCAGCTAGTTTAAAAATGCTGTTGGACAACTTGATGATCGTGCAATTAGAACAGGTTGAAAAAAAATAAAAATTTTTGTTTTCACATATTCAATATTCTGTGATCCTCTGGTCATAACATCCTCATGAATTTCTGTATGAGCCTCCGAACTGTCATATTTAGATTTCAATTCGCGTAATGGCCGACCGTAAACACAATAACTCCCGAAAGAAACAACTCAGAAACTCGATATTTGTAGAGTAGATTAAGACCTTAATAACGAAGGTCGAATTAAAATCTACTATTTCATCGAAAAAAACCTAGAAAATCAGTGACGTGAAGTCAGCCGGTTTTTCGTGCATGTTTAAATGATATCACCAAGAGTGAACATGCGCGCAAAAGCTGCTGACTTCACGTCAGTGCCTTGCTAGGTTTTTTCTTTCCATGTTTTCATCCCTATCTCTATATAGCGATATTGATTGATTTACTTCTTCTTCTTCTTACCTAGCTACATTTGAACGTTCATTGCTTCTGTACTTCTACTACAAGAAATCTGAGATTTCGGGTTTGGATTACCAACATGCCAAATATCATGCGCGTATAATGAAATACGTTCCAGGTCATTCTGGATTGTTCAAAATCCGAGGTTTCTCCAGAACATACCACTTCTGAAAGAGAATTTCCTTTCAAATGGTATAACACGTTCATATACATATGTTGTAAAAGGTTCTCAAGTTAAATGTAAGTTTTCAGGACAGTGAAAAATCGAGTGACCCTTTGTATTGAGTTTTCCTGAAATTACCGTTTAGAACATGTTAATTATGATAATTTGACAATCGTTTCACTTTGTCTCGCAAAAGCCTCGGATTTTGAACAACCCTATTTGATTCACGACATGTTTCATTTTACTGACTGCTCATTAAGTAATATCCAAAGATTCAAAATAGTCTGTGAAGTCCTTGTCTTTCAAAACTATAGAGCTACCAAGAGTTTGTGCGCTTTTTGAGGGAACGGAACCTGTGCGGGGACCTGAGTATGTATAATATTTTAGATTTGGGACATCCTACGAAGAACTATCTCGATTTTCCCTTGCCAGTATGAGAACTCTGATCATCCCATTCTCTGCCTGTCGTGTTCTCAGAGCAGAATCCATGAAGTGAAGCCTGTGACAACTTTTGGGAATTGAAGTTATCGAAGCCATAGCATACAGTTATTTGGGATCAAGAATTCTCAGCACCCCGAAAAATTTCTCCTTTGGAAACAAGACAGGCTTTCCAAAGAGGACCTTCAGGAGCCGCTCTCTCAATAGGTAATATTTTTCTACGAGACCACTCTATGCAATAACACGATACTGGAGAACCGACATGAAGTCAAGCATGTGACAACTTTTCGGAATTGACGTTATCAAAGCCATAACAAACAGTCGTCTGGGATCAAGAATTTTCAGCACCAGAACAATTTCTCCGTTGGAAACAAGACAGGCTTTCCAAAGTGGACCTTCAGAAGCCGCTCTCTCAATAATGAAGTGATATTTTTCTACGAGACCACTCTATTCAATAAAATCATACTAGAGAACCGACATTGAGTCAAGCCTGTAACAACTTTTCGGAATGGAAGTTATCAAAGCCCTAACATACAGTTGTCAGGGGTCAAGATTTCTCAGCACTCGAACAATTTCTCCGTTGGAAACAAGACAGGCTTTCCAAAGAGGACCTTCAGAAGCCGCTCTCTCAATAATGAGGTGATATTTTTCTACGAGACCACTCTATTCAATAAAACCATACTAGAGAACCGACATCGAGTCAAGCCTGTGACAACTTTTCGGAATTGAAGTTATCAAAGCCCTAACATACAGTTGTCTGGGGTCAAGATTTCTCAGCACTCGAACAATTTCTCCGTTGGAAACAATACAGGCTTTCCAAAGAGGACCTTCAGAAGCCGCTCTCTCAATAATGAGGTGATATTTTTTTACGAGACCACTCTATTCAATAAAACCATACTAGAGAACCGACATTGAGTCAAGCCTGTGACAACTTTTCGGAATGGAAGTTATCAAAGCCCTAACATACAGTTGTCTGGGGCCAAGATTTCTTAGCACTCGAACAATTTCTCCGTTGGAAACAAGACAGGCTTTCCAAAGTGGACCTTCAGAAGCCGCTCTCTCAATAGGTTATATTTTTCTACGAGACCACTCTATTCAATAAAACCATACCGGAGAACCGACATGGCGTCAAGCCTGTGACAACTTTTCGGAATTGAAGTTATCAAAGCAATAACATACAGTTGTCTGGGATCAAGAATTCTCAGCACAACGAACAATTTCTCCGTTGGAGACAAGACAAGTTTGCCAAAGAGAACCTTCAGAAGCCGCTCTCTCAATAATGAGGTAATATTTTTCTACGAGACCACTCTATGCAATAACACGATACTGGAGAACCGACCGAACAAGAGCGTAGGACTTAGTATAATGCAGATTCCGTAGCAAGAGATCCCTTGCGATACTCATTTCGTATAAAAGTTTTCTTTATTTACTCCATACTGTGAATATCCCACCTGAAATGACAGTCAACGTATTCTCCCCAGAAGATCATTTTCATTAGAGATTAAAATGAAATAGAGACATCATAATCATCGTTGAGACAGAAAAAAACACAACAGCATAACCCAGTACCATGAAACTATTCTTCTCCAATATTTAATGTTTCCCTTCGAAAGTTGAGAAGAATCAACTTCGAATAACAGTTTCAAAATTCAATTTTTCCCTCCGATCAATACTCTTCCCGCTATCCAACACAATACGATTGTAAATACGAGAAGAATATGTCATTTCAATCTGATGCATAATGCTTGCTCAATAATTGACCAAAATCCCCAGGCGCTCTGTCCCGTCACTTGCATCTATCCAGGCCGCAAGTACGACGTTGAGCCCTTTATTTCCTCCTCTATTTACATTTATAAAGGACCTCAGCAACGATAATGGGGATTTTTGCTATCGCCGTAAGTGTTCGCAAGTATATATATATTCTTTTGAGAACGAGCATTACAATTCTAAGATATATCACAGTGTTAGCAGAGGAAATGTAAACGGGGTACCATACATATTTGCGTATGATACAAGAGCACAGATAAAAACCTCAGGAAAAATTCTGTCTCCCCGCATAAGTGTAGTAATTTGTTTATAGAAGATGGATGGCATCTTTTTCATTTGAAAATAATTTTTTCGTCATCTTGAATTCATTTCGACAAAATATCTTGACATAATATCTGAAACAGAAAGAGGGACAGAAAACCAGAAGGAAGCAGTAAATAATATTACCTACATTTGCTCATGACCGAGAGGGTCTTTCGACCAGGTTCAGTCCTCCAAGCGATGATTTTCAGATCCTCAGATAAACGAAGAACGCTACAGGCCCCTTTATTGGGGAATCATCTCCCATAGATCCATAATTGTTCATTTCGAACTAGAAATCTAATAAAATATCGGGAATAAAGTGAAAAACTTGTGACATGTATTATGTCAGGATGACATAATAATGATCGCAAGTGGATTTGTGTGAATGAATTCAGCGTAGGGAAGATCGACTGCGCGAGGTGTAATCAGTAGGAGGTTTGTTTGTTATGTCTTGCTGATGATGTGTTAGTAAAGAGATTAAGTCGAGTGAAGGGTTCCTCTTCTTTAGAAATCCGCCATTCACCAGCTCACTGTTTGTGATTTTGATTATGATGAGTGCTCGTGAAGGTTGGTGCCCTTCAACAGTTCATATTACGACGATTTGGCCTCGAATGGCGTGTATGCGAAGTTCTTGCTATTCAGTCGCAGTTCATTCGATATTTGTGAAAGAAGAATATGTTGAGTATTCCAATTTGTTGAATTGAAATGGAAATGAATAGTAAGGCCAAGAAGACAAGCAGTTATCAGGAATGAGATTATAACGACGCAGATTTTTTTTAACGTTTGTAGGGGGAATTTGTAACATAAACTCCATTCACTTTTATAAACCATCCCGGTTGGCCATGAATTTCTGACACATTTCACCGTGTATATTTCGAAAATGTTAGGTTATAGTCATTTTCCTGTCCGATAACTAAATAACGATGTCATCTCTGCATAGAGATCGTAGTAATTATGTTCAAAATGTTTATTACTTTGAGCAAATAATGAATTTGAGAAAATATGTGAATTCAATTATTCCGAAGACCCAGCGAATGTTGAAAAAACTGTTTTTCCTGTTAACATTGGAAATATTTCACCTAGAGGAGCATGGTTGGAAGATTCAGTTGTTATATTTTTTGATACGGAAATGAAGAATTGAATGTGGAAATTTCACTGAAAAATAACAGATAGAATAGTCCGTTACTTTGTGATAGTTCATTCGAAAAAAAATAGAAGTACTCGAATAACCATGCAGTAAAACTTCTAAACGAGAAGACAAACCTATGGAATTCCCTACTTTTCGAAATTCTCAAGAAATAAGTTTACAAAAGACATTTAAATACCTTGTTACACAACTTGAAATACTCCAGTATGAAAATGTATTGGTTCTACAAAACTTCTGTCACCTTAAAAGAACTTACTCAATTTACGAAGTTCTTGGAAATCTATCTGAACGATACACTGGGTTTTCACTCATATACTTCGAAAATGTTGAATAGCTTGTGATGATTTATTGATTCCAAATTTTCAGGGTTACTATCAGAAGAAGCAGACTTCAATTCTACATAGCACTTCCTGATACTTTGTCTCTGCTTCTTGAAAACTAACTTCGGCATTTTTCTTTTCCAAACGCGATGATTATGTTGAGCATTTGGCAACGTCTCTGAGAATTATTTTGACAATGCCGATACTTCACGAGTGCCAACCTGCATCAGTTTTAGTTACAAAAACTTGATAGACCTAAATCATGGCCAACCGGGATAGTTTATAAAAGTGAATGGAGTATATATGGATATCTTATAGTTAGGGAGCTCAAGAAGGATTATTCTGGATTTACTCGAGCGTGTCAGATTGAGGTAGGAGGAGTTAATTAGGAGCTGAAAAGTGTAGGTACTGTTATGGCTTTTTTTTTCTTAATCAGTATTAAAGAAACATAAAGAATAACTTACCGATGAACACACATTTCATATATTCAATCATTTATTATCATAATATACAATTAAAATAATTCCAGGCCTCAAACGTAGTAAACTCTATCATAAAAAATAAGAAATGTCCAAATCAATCACGATCCAGTAACAAATCCAGAGAATTTTATTCCAGCATTTCAATAGTTTATTCAGGGTACATAATCCATCCAAATTATCTTTCTCAACAGGCTTCTCATGATCTGAAAGTACAAGAATTTGTATCAATACCTTGAATTTTAAAAAATTGCCTAATCTAGTCACAAAGTATTAAGTTATGAGGAATTTAAGTAATATTCTGTTGAAAGTTATTATGGTAGGTTTGAATTGAACAGAACTAGCAATTACAAGTAGAAATTAGATATTGAATTCCAAAGAAAATAGGATAGAAGTTATGTCTCTACCCATAAGTTGCATATAATGTAATTATCAGGTTTCCGAAGAAACAAAATTGCTGCTATATTTCAGAAATAGGGTTTATGTAATAGAATGAAAGCATCTTTTGGCAATTGTAAGTAGAAATTCATGAAAACTAGGCAAATGAAATTGTGAACTTGAACAATTGTAACATTTAGGCATAAAATTTGAAAAATTTTGTATATTAGAGATTCAGAATATAGGCAAGAGGCACATCAAAATACGGAGAAAAATACTGCCGAATTTTCTAGACCAGGTTTGAAGAAGGAAAACTTACCTCTGAAGAGAAAACTGCGAAAGCATTATTTTCGGAAGACATCTTGAAAATGCATGCCTACTAGATTTTGAAGAAAATTTAGAAAAGGTATAAATACCGAAGCTCGAGCACAGAGAATTTTCAACCATCATCAAGACTGCAGCTGCTCCTCGAAAAAATTTCTCGAAACATCGTAATATTCCATTCAGAAACTCAAAGTAAATCCAAATTGAATCTAAGTGACTGGCATCCTGGAAACATATTAGAAGTAAATACATGAAATATTGAAGAAAAAACAAGATAAACTTACCAGAAAAGAAAATCCAGAAGTAATCAAATCCAGAGGAGCAAATTCGAGGCAACTAAACTTTATTTCAAGAGCCAACGCTTGGAGATTTGTAACCCGCAGAAAATAAACACCACAAACTTCGGAGGTTATCCAGAAATCCCGAACCACAGAAGAACATCAAGCAACAAAGTGACATAGACTTGAAACACCGTGGGTGAGAGCAAAAAGGACATTATTATCATAAGTTTTTAAATTTAATTTAATTATTTGAGTTAGGTAGTTAGTTAGTTTGACATTTAAATCGATTTCCTTGAATTATTTCCATTAAATATTATTTTCGGAAATTCTATAAACTGTTATTATTTCACATCATAGAATCCACCTGAGAAAGAGACAGAAAGCCGCTGAAAATTTAAATCAAATTCAAAATTCATATTTTATTGTTATTGGATCCTGTTAGAAATTCAAAATTCAAAATTATTCAATAATAAACACCAGTTCGATTCATAACAGTACATTCCATTAATCTGAAAATTTCATTGGGATGTAAAGTACGTTGTAGGGTTACAAAGTTGTAAAAAAAGTTGATCGTCAGATTTTCTCGAGCGCGTCAGATTAAGGTAGGATGAGTTGATTAGATGCTAAAAAGTGTACATTCCAATTATCAGAAAATTTCAGTGAGACGTGAGTACGTGGGAGGGTAACAAAGTTGTACAAAAAAGTTGATAATCAGATTACTGCAGATAAGTAGCCAGATTATGGGTCAACACGTCTAGGATATTAAGAGCAAACAATACCACGTGGCTCTAAATTACGGCTAGGCAACACAGCCTCATTAAAGTTTCAAACCTCGTTAATATCTCAAGGCCAGGAACTTGGACGCGGTCTACATGCTTCAACGTTGCCAATAGCCGCGTGAAGTACCAGAATTCTGAGGAATTTTGATTTTTATGGGGAAAAACGGGGTGTCGTTCTGCAGGCTTCAGTGAGTATTTTTTGAAATTTTTTTTTTTGGATTCATCTAATTCTTTAGTGAGAATGCGCAATGCTTGTTTTTTTTCATTTTCCATCCATCTCAGTTTTATTTGCCCGAAAATTCTTGAATATAAAAAAGTGGCGACATAGCGCATTTTCGCAATTTTTTTCAACCATTTGCACCAAAACAATTCTTGACGAAAAAACTCTGGCCTCCAGGAGCCACCCCGATATATTAGAGGTATTCGTTGCTTGATAATCCGCATATATATCTCAATCTGATGCGTTCGACTGTCGATTTTTTTGCATAACTCAAAAACCGCTGTCAGCTTGCGTTACGTCTTATATAATCTTCGGCATATTAACTTCACTTGAAATCCCCTTAAAATATCTGATGCGTTAGTTATTTTTTTATTCATTTTCAACCTTATGTACTGGGTGATACATCAAGGGTGGCGGATAGCCGTATATCGGAAAATGTTCATTCTAGGGTGAAGTGCAACCACAAAAAAGTAGTACCCATCCAGAAAGAGATTATTGTGATGAACCAGGACACCCTTCGTTTTGAGATATCGTTATTGGAAATCTCTAATTTCTCAGGAAATAAAATTACTAAAATATAATGGAAAAAATTGGTCAGAAGCCCAATCGAACCATGCTCGTCCTTAACGGTATTTGAAAAATCGCAATGAAAAAATCTGGTAGATACTGAAAAATTTATATAACCAGAAAATGTTCATCCGTCAAGATTTTCTGATGCCATCATTTGCATTGTTTCAGAAACAATTTGATACGAATATTATTTTTAACATACAAACTCTTATTGAATTTCATTTTTACACTTCCTCTACAATTAAGTGGGAATGCATTACAATTGATCATTAGAACAGTTTCAATTATTCTCGATCCGAACTAACAAAATGAACGTTTCAATGTAAAAACCCAAGGCGCAGACCAATTCTGTAAGGAAATAACGTATGTCCCACAAATTTGTTATAATTCCCTGAAGAAATTTGTGTTGTGGTGTTTCCCGAGCACATTAAATTGAAATTTTAATTGGTTTGTTTTTCGAAACACCTTATTATAATTTGCAGCGAATATTATAAATAAATTCACGTCAATTAAAGGTCCCTTGAGCTCGCAAAAAATGTTTCAATCTAACATTTACATGCAAGCATTCCAAGAAACAGAAATCATCTAATTGGAAACAATATATATTACGTACTTTATGAATATTGGATCTACATCCAATTATAAAAGAGAAATTATGGAGTAAAAAAACTATTGAATCGTAGAGGAAACCGAACGAATGGCCGAGAAAAGAGTGAATAAATATAAACACATAAATACTTTGTAATATCGAAACTCCCAAGTACCTCTAGACTGTCTGGCATCTCTGTTGTTGAGTAGTGGTTGCTGTTGGTGAAAGAACACCTGAGAATGTCCCAATGCCCCTGCTGAGGATGAAAACGAACATTGGTAGAGTATTCATGTTTTTTTTAATAAGAAATAATGATGACTTTTTTTGGACGTACACATGGGATAGATAACAGAAATATTATAGTCACTTCGAAGGTTTTTATTTTCTACATTCTCTCCTGAAAATAAGTAGATATAAGTAGGCGCTGTTTTTTTGAGAATAAATGAAATATAGATGGATCACTGAATTCGTCTGGGTATTTTGACATTTAAGAAGTATGATGTATGACATTAATAAAAATGGCTTCGTACACGATACAACCACGCGTTCGAATTGTTAAAATATTTTATGAAAATCAGCGTTCTATGAAAAGTGTTTTTAGAAAATTTGGTGAAATTTATGGTTTACATAATCGTCCATATCAAAGCACTATTGGTCGAATTATTGAGATCGGTTCGGTGGAAGATCAAAGAAGTGAAAAATACAGTCGTAGCGGTCGTTCACAAGAAAATATTGATTTGGTACGTGAAAGTGTTGCTGAAGACCCTAGAATGTCCATTAGACGACGTTCACAACAAGTTGGACTTAGTGGGTCCACAACATGGCGTATATTACACAAGGATTTAGCTTTGAAGGCATATAAGGTTCAAATAACACAGGAACTGAATCCATTAGATCATTTAAAACGTCGTTCATCTGTCAATTTCATCAATGAACATCCAGTTGATTTTTCTCAAAAAATCATGTTTTCCGATGAGACACATTTTCAACTTGGTGGCTTTGTTAATGAACAAAATTGTCGTATCTGGGGTGAGGAAAATCGACGAATTATTCATAAGAAACCTATGCACCCTAAACGAGTGACTGTTAGGTGTGCATTATGGTCAGGTGGTTTAATTGGACCTTGGTGATCCTAACCGTCGGACGATAATCGAATTTTTGTGGCCTGAATTGATGAATAATGATCTAGGGGACATTTGGTTTCAACATGATGGCGTAACACCTTCTTTGCAAATGACACAATTGATTTATTGAGACTAAAATTTCCTGGACGAATAATCTCCGGAAACAGTGAGGTCAATTGGCCACCAAGATCATGTGATTTGACACCGATGAACTATTTTCTTTGGGGTTATGTGAAAAGCCAGGTCTATAAGAATAATCCACAATCGATTCCTGAACCAAAGGGTGAAATTATTCATTAGTGAGATAGAGCCTCAATTATTTCGAAATGTCATTGAAAATTTTAACAAAAGATTGGACGTGTAGAGCTGCAAGAGGAAGCCATTTGTCAGATATTATTCTTCGTATATAAATGTCATAACTGATACTTGAATTACCAATAAAAAGTTTTTCAAAGTGAATGCAAATTATGTGTTTTATTTATTCTAAAAAAAACGCGCAATTCGAAGCACTCTTTAGATTTTTAATTTATTTTATTTTTTGTTGACGAGGACGAATAAAAATGATATGATAATTTGATATTACTTACGTCAGAATATATTTTTGATTTTTCTCTCCTCACACTATGGCCTACTATCAATAAATCCCCAACGAAACCATTTGAAGATCTTGAAGAGGGGTTACTTAATATATATTTTCGACATTGCGATTGAATAAAATTAATGAGCATTGCCTACTCACATTTCTAAAAATTCAGTTATTTTCAGAAATTCTTGACAATACTCCATTAAGATCAGCAAAAACCTCTGACATGACATTCAGGTTACTTTCGTAAATATTTTAGATTGTACATGGAGGAATTCATGATGCCGCTGAAAACTGAATTAGAATAATAACTCTATTTTGGTAATTTTGGCCATTTTTTGAACCCAAAATATGTCGAAGGGAGTCCGCACCATATATTGTATGTATCTACATTTCACTCAGTATTGAATGATCTGACATTTAGGTGGATCAATTCATTAGAATATATAAAAAAAATAATATATTAAAAACTTATTTGGGTCAAAACATTCCGATAAATGCAAGAAAAAAGAACATAAATTAAGCAAACAAAATGCATAAATGACAAATAATAACACAGAGCGGATTAAAAATGAGCTTTTGAATTATACCATTGTTATGCATTTCTCATGTGGAACCGTGTGTTCGAAATAATACAAATCATATTTGTTTGTGTATCTCAAATTCATTGTTGAGCTTACCACTTTTCATATTCAGTCCGAATGTACTGTGTCTAATTCCATAAAGCGGCAACCTACAAAGAACTGAATATATGTGCATATATAATTTGTATAAAGTTTAAGATATTCTTATTGAGAACCACAGACCTGTTAAATTTCCTTTAGATCGGGAGGATATGAATGACGTTGCTCGTTTAGCTTTTGCTTCGAAATCTATACTGGGTGTCTCTATTCTTGATGGCATTGTCCATAGAAAATTTTCGAACACTATTTCTTGTGGGGTTAGAGGGTTTTATCTTCTGTTTTTCAATTTTTTTTCATTACCTTCCGCTTGAAACCGCTAATTATTCCTGCTAACATCAGAACCTCGATATTAATGAAGCAGGATTGGAGCTTACCAACGAAAGTCAAATGGATGAAACAGCGAAATCCACAAAATAATTTTGCATATATTGATATATATCGAGCTAACCAAATTTTGGGAGGATTTTTCAACATTCTGTAGTTTTTCTCTAAGTTTCCATTCGCAAAACCTGAAACAGAAATACTGAAATTGAATAGAAAAAATAATTTTCTTATTGATCATTTGCATTGTTCCGATATTGTTTATTAGACAATGTTTTTTTTAGGAATTGCCCATAACAAAAAGTTCAATTCTGCAATCGGAAAGGGCGTTTTCTATAAAAATACAACTTTAATTTAATTTTCAAAAGTTCTGTTTCAGATATTGGTAGTGAAACCCTAGGAAGAACCTGCGAAATAGATATATTAATGTTTTTAGATTCGTTTTCTCAACATTTCATCTGAATAGTTGAAAAATTGACTGATGGCTTATGCAGAATTTCAGTAGAATCTAAATTAAAGTTGCTGAGATATTCTTCTTCTAGTGATAAGATCCCCACGAAAATTTGCACTAATCTTCGTTCCAATACTACAGAGGCAAAAATGACTTCGCTCAGTTTGAATGACTGGAATATCCTCGAAATGAAATTTCCGACATTGAAATTTTGAAATTTTTATTTTTCCATTGATACGATTTTCACGTAGCTTTGCATCAAATGATGATTCGATATTTGTACCTAGATATCGAGTTTCAACCGGGTTCAAGTTTTTTTGAAGAATTATATGAAATCATTGAGCACATTTTGCCATTAACTAACTCAAAGGAGGGTTCAGGTTAATACTCCACACTCAATTTCAAGACTATAGGTTTTTTTCCTTTGAAAGTCAGAGCACATATCTGAGGTCAGGTAAATAGTCCAACCTAATCGTTTACGAACATTTCCGACTCAAAACTCGAAAGGTACAGACATGTTGACTGAATGAATATGCTCATGTGTTCCAGAAAATACGAATTGTAGTGAAATACGTGAACAAGTTAGGAATTATATTCACACAAACCTTAACGTGAACAAAGCACAAGAACAAAAAAATCTAGTGTTTTATTTCAAAGTCGAAATGAGTCAATGAAAGTTGCAAATGTGAATCAAAACAAAAATCAGAACTATTCATTCGATATATTATCTTAAATACACATCACCACACTTATTTTGAAATTTAGAGTTGTCAACCGTCATTTTTGATGTTATAAAAGTTTTTGAAGTTGGTTTTTTACAATGATTCATTTGTCAAGTAAAAATGAATAGAACTGAGGCCAATATTGCAGCATATGACAAACTTTCCAATAATTTCAAGTCGATCTCGTTCAATGGGATGAAGTCTTTTTTGTTGGAACTAGGTGGGTATAGGATTTTGCATATACTTAATAGAATTAGATACTTGATGATTATGAATTATAACATCAAGATAAATCTTGTGTGTAGTGTGAGTTTGTATCGTATTCTTCATGTTTCCTATGTCTCAAGTTTGTGACCTCAACCGTTAGGTAAACACCATTTGATATAATTTCAATTTTGTCATTCATGAACATTATGTGAAGGTTCAACACAATGGTCCTAAATAGTTGTTTGTGCGATGTATTAGGTTGAAGAAAATCAAGCTTCCAAAAACTACTTCCTTTATTTGTTTTTCCAACATGAATGCAAAAGAATTGGCGTCTGAATTCAAGATTGCAGCGCTACGGTGGCCAGTTTAAGAACCTCAGGTAGAGGGATAGGAGCCAGGTTTCAAGTGTTTGCTTGTATATTTGATTGATTGAAATTCGATTTTACAATTTGTTCAAAAATTTTTTCAGGTGACAGAAGTGATTCTGTGTATACATATTTCATTTTTACGCGCTTGTTCTAGGAAACAGCGCGTTATCATTTCGTCACGATGTCTGTAATTTTCGAATTTTGAGCCGAAATTGGTCTCAAACAACTACGTTGGACTCACTGATGAAGAATCCGTGGTCAAAATTGATTCTGTCCGTCCGACCGTCCGTGTGCGCTGTAACTTTCGAAAGGAAGGACCCAGAGTCTTGAAATTTTCAGGTTAGGTTAAGATCCTGAATATCTCGGTTCAGTTTGTTAATGGGCCAAATTGGCCGAATGGTGTTTGTGCTACAGCCATTTGAAATTTTGATTTTCCAATAACTCCAAAAATATTCATCTGATCGAGATGAAAATTAGTTGGAATATGAACAGTGTCAAAAAAAAGAATCATCCATGGAAGAATACGAAAACAATTTTTTTTTCATTTTTTTATTTCATTGAAATTTCACTGAAATTTCCAAGTCACCATTTTGCAATGTGAACAAGCGCGTAAAAGCTGCTGACTTCACGTCAGTGCTTTTCTAGATTTCTATGAAAGAGTTATGTATCATCTATTCTAAATCAGAGTAGCAATGTTACAATTACTGTTAGAAGTATTTTAGTAAAAACTCATTTCAACTCTAAATGGCACGATTAATTTCAAATTATGTGAAGTATCTTGAAGGCACAGACACTAGAAGTGTTCAGGAAGATGCATGTAAATATAAAAATAATAAACTTTTTACCTACCCAACTTGATTATTGATCAAATGCCCCCTCAGATCTACTGCTCAAAAAGTTGAGAAACAGATAGACAGAAAGACAAATACTCATAACTCTACTATTTATATAGGGAAGGACTAAATTTACACGATATATTGTGAATAAAATGAATACATTCTCATAAAACTAATGCTACTTGTATCGTAAGCCTTATTCATTATGGATTGACAAATAAATTCTTTCAACACTCATATGATTGGTCTTGAAAAAGCTGTAATAAATAAGCCTTGTACAATTTCGATTTCGTCGGCAGAAGCACTTTGAGCGAAGAGTATATTCATCACCAGATATTTCCTTGTCAAGACTCTTGTTTCAATCGGTCAGTTCTATCCCTGAAACATTTACGTTGTACCTTAATGATCAGTTCAACATACACAGATTTATAAAACGCATAGCATTCCTCTTAATTAACTTTCTCTGCTTGGATTAGGGGCCTAGAAAAGAATTGTCTTCATGAATGTGATCTAATATTTCATGAGCAATTCGTGCTAACCTCTATAAAAAAAGATCGTCATCGGTAAAATGCAGATAACAGACTCTCAGAAATTTTTTAGCTGGTTTACCAATTTTGAGTCATAAGTTGCCAATGTTATTATCGATTATTCAACACTTTCAGGCCCGACATGTTACTGGGAGTTTCTTTCACCCAAACTCGAAATTTTTCACCGGGCTTTCGAAATCTATGGGAAGGGCATTTGAGTTTTCTTTTTCTCAGTACTTGTGAAATCACACAAACGCCAAGAAAAATGCATAAACTTTCTCATTTTCTTGACATTTATTTTAACTTGTCAACTTGTCTGAACTTTGGGTTACTCTGATAACCACCAGAGGGAGTAGCGCTTATCTTCATTCGCCAATAGATTCAAAATATTCGCTGCTTATCGTTCTTCTACATTAATGCTGTACTTTTATTGTACTCAGAGGTGTTAGGAAGTGATATACCTACACTTCCCTATGAATAATTTCTGTTATGCATGAATAAGTCATAAATTGATTTTTTTCGGTTTCTATGCATCGATTTTCTTTCAAACAGCCGTAACCCTCACTACCCTTTATACAATTCTCAACGGACAATAAAGAACAGAATATTTGTGTACCTTAAAAAAACACAGATTTCGACCTACATATTTCCTTCTGCGATTTATAGTTTACATCTCAATCGAACCATTAACACTTCATTTTCAACTTACCCACCCTACCAGAAGGGTATAAATCGTGTATTAAAAATGTACGCCCAAACTTTTCAATGGAATTTCTGGACCATGAATAGTTTCCATGCACAAAAAGATCATTGTTGGGAAAAGGAAAGAGAATTGACGCCGAGATAGGCTGTGAAGGAACCAAGGGTTGAAAAACGCAATTCGTAAGGGTAGAAATGGTACGCGAACCAATTTGGTATTCATTTGGGGCACCTCTTAACCCCATATTTTTGATTTATACGTACGGATTCCCATAAACGATCTTGTAAATCGAACAAATCGACATTAACATAACAGTATGGGATATATTTATGGCGATTGTATCGATTGAATTGTGACGACCGTATCGGATGTGATTTTTAAAATGTAAAATCGGTTAGGGGCGTGTTCGGTTCATGCGTTCTGAAGTCAATCTGAATTAGATCGATTATTCGCAGTAATTTATTCTGTTGCTGCTTCTTTCGTGAATTCGAATCGAATAAAGTATCGATTACGAATTTGGGTATTTCGATTGATTCGGACATATTGTGGTGATTCAGATGTTAATTTTTAACGTTATCCACCTAGATCAAACGTCTTCTGATTCTTGAGACTCTTTCACACATCCTCGAATAAAAACGATTTCTGTATGACAATAAGAACTGTATATTTATACATAAGAAAGTGGATAATCTTATTGGTCTATATTCATAAGAGAAATATCTATTACCATTTATGACCCTCATTGAGAAAATAGTTCGCATACGAACCGTTGGATCCGTAACGTTTTTTCAACAAAGAATATTTTTTGAAGTCAAACAAATATTTAACATGTCCATAAAGTTAGCAGAGCCACTTGCACGGAAGTCAATGAAAACCATCTCATTAATTGTCGTATATTTGTCGAGAATTTGTCGTGAAGGAAAAAAATTTGTCGCGCTTCTAGTTTTTTTTAGGGGTGGCTCTGCTAACCCAATATTAAGTTAGCAGAGCCATTCTCAAATATGCATCGAATTCTATCAGAAATGTTCTGGTTTCTCAGGAAATTTGTCAGATTCGGCAACACTGCATTGGTACATTGATATCTCAGGTATGTTTTTTGTATCATTATATGATATTGGGTTGTATATGTTAAATCTTCTATTTCCCGAGATGAACAATTTTCGCTTCAATGCTGAATAAAGGAAATATTCCATTCTAACGGATATACATCGACGTAACTTGGTTTTACAAGAAAGTCAATTAGATGACCGTTTATTCTTCCGGAAATGAGCTGAACGATTGCAGGACGACCAAAACATATTTGTCGTGAAAGAAAAAAATTTGTCGCGGTCTTCGTTTTTTCTAAAAGGGGTGGCTCTGCTTACTTAATATTAAGATAGCAGAGCCATTCTGGAATATGCATCGTATTCGATCAAAAATGTGATGAGTAATTGTCGAATATTTGTCATAGACCATCCAACCTAAAAAAACCAGAAAAAAAAATTTTTTCATAGCTTTTTTATAGGTTTTAATGAAATGTTCTGGTTTCTTAGGAAATTTGTCAGATTCGGCAACACTGCATTGGTAAATTGATATTTCAGGTATGTTTTCCGTATCATTATTTACTGATATTGGGTTGTATAAGTTAAATCTGCAATTTCCCGAGATGAACAATTTTTGTTTCAATGCTAAATAATGGATATATTCCATTCTCAGAGATATACATCGACGTAACTTTGTGATAGAAGAAAGTTAATTAGATGACCGTTTTTTCTACCGGAAATGAGCTGAAAGATTGGAAGACGACCAAAACATATTCGTCGTGAAAGAAAAAAATTTGTCGCGCTCTTCGTTTTTTTTTTAAAGGGGTGGCTCTGCTAACTTAATATTAAGTTAGTAGAGCCATTCTGAAATATGCATCGTATTCGATCAAAAATGTTATGAGTAATTGTCGAGTATTGGTCGTAGACCATCTAGCCTGAAAGAAACAGAAAAAATTATTTTTTTTATAGCTTTTTTATAGGTTTAAATGAAATGTTTTGGTGTCTTAGGAAATTTGTCATATTCGGCAACACTGCATTGGTAAATTGAAATCTCAGGTATGTTTTCCGTATCATTATTGACTGATATTGGATTGTATTGTTAAATCTTCTGTTTCCCGAGATGAACAATTTTCGTTTCAATGCTGAATAATGGAAATATTCCATTCTCACGGATATACATCGACGTAACTTTATGATACAAGAAAGTTAATTAGATGACCGTTTTTTCTTCCGGAAATGAGCTGAACGATTGAAGGACGACCAGAACATATTTGTCGTGAAAGAAAAAAATTTGTCGCGCTCTTCGTTTTTTTTTAAAGGGGTGGCTCTGCTAACTTAATATTAAGTTAGCAGAGCCATTCTAAAATATGCATCGAATTCGATCAAAAATGTTATGAGTAATTGTCGAGTATTTGTCGTAGACCATCTAGCCTGAAAAAAAAAGATGAAATAATTTTTTATAGCTTTTTATAGGTTTAAATGAAATGTTCTGGTGTCTTAGGAAATTTGTCATATTCGGCAACTCTGCATTGGTAAATTGATATTTCAGGTATGTTTTCCGTATCATTATTGACTGATATTGGGTTGTTCAAATTTGATTTTACAGAAACTAGGACCTAGTTCAGTCGATTTCCAAATCGTTTCTGATGGCGCTCATGTCGTCGTAGCTTTGTTGAATGCAATTTTAGGTTGAAATAATGTCAGAAGAAAGGTAAACTTCAGATAAAATTCAGCAGCTTTTGCACAGAGGCAGGACTGAAACAAAATTCCATTAGTGAGAATGGAAGTATTCTAGATATGTTAGATAAATAGTATAGAACACCCCGCATAATCTGCAATATTTTCATTTTGTAGAGCATGAAACATTTTGTAACATTACAGAACATTTCTGTTTGTTCAAAACCAGCTCACCATTAACGTGTCATCAGTTTGAGTGAAATTAATGTTTTGAGATTTGGATAATGTGATAATTGTCATTACATTATCAAATGAGATGGTTTTTCAAAAAATTAAATCAGCAACAATTACCTTGTATTGAGATTTATTCATAAATTGAGTCGTGAATTGATTCTTTATGTGCTTTGAACATCGAACTTTATTCAACTTTATGATAATGACTGAAATAAATTGAAATAGAGGCAATATAGAGAAATACGGGATATGATTTCTGACTAGATTAATCCAATTTTTTTTCGGAAACTATTCTGATTTGCATATCACCATTTTTTTGATATATTTATAGGATTATTTTCAGTTTTCACTCTATACAATTTGTCTTCCTGAAAGAAACAGTAAACGTCAAATATTTTCACTATATTGCTCTGAATCATTAAACCAGAAATTATTCTACAACCTTCATAAATCAGGTTCGCATTATTCAGGTAATTATCTGTTTTCAGGAGTAAATGAACTCCCACTCCACTGCTGCCACAACATGCATAATTCAATTCTCAAAATTTCAAATTAGAACGTTCTTACGTTCCATGTTCGTATTTGAAATAGAAAGAACTTCTAACAAAAATCACGGCTTCCCTGATATCAAAAATGAGAAAAATTTCGAGTTCGATTGTCTTTGACAAATATTGTGAATCCCAATTCTCTCCAGTACCACAAATTTCCTAAAGAAGAATGAAGTCTTTCAACAAAATACATTGCACATGCATTTCATTCATTCAGTTCCAATTTTACGCAAATAATAATCTATTCAACCTGGACCACAATAATGAACGAGAGTGACCATTTAGTATCGAAATACAACAAGAGCTACCTATAAGAAGCTTCTCAGAATAGGTTAAACATCTGCGAACGACAATATAACAATACGATACCCTCGCAGAAGCAAATAGCGCCCTTATTCGATCCAACCGAACGTCCACTATGCTCTCACAGAGCTGCGAGGGTGGTTTAGGAAAGAAATCGGATTTTTCAAGCCCACTTCCACTCACATAATGCCTTTTCGTACGAATACTACATACAATGTTGAATTTTTCAAAGGATTCCCTTTCAATCCGAACGTAGAATTCACCTGAATGGCAAAGCCCTTGTTATTGATATTGTTATAATTTGTTATATTTTCCTCAATATTAGGCAAGGGGTTCGCTTCAAGATCAAATCGTGGTTGTAAGGATTTTGGTTCTCCATATAGGAGATAATCAGATTATGGCCCAGATTAGGCATTATTGACTATAATGGGGTTAACCGCACATAAAGGAGATTCTGTAGAATTGAACCAGAACAGAATTGTGGAATTGACGTGAAAAATAAGTTTTTCAGCTGCTTACACGATAATACACAGCAACAGAGATTCTATTTCCTTCAGAAACATAAACATCAGGTTTGTTTCTACATAAGACGAAACTGTTTCTTTTTGAGGCACCGTTTGGGACGGAGGTGTGTTTTTCAAGCAAAAAATATTTATCAATTTCAACAATTTATACGTATTTATATCTTGTTTGCAGATTTATTTGTTTTGTTCGTTCTACAATGAAAATGTGAGAACCAATACATTCATTAATTGATAATCCGTCCTAATTTTGGTATGATTCGTGGAAATTTAGTGAAATAATTTTTAGTAAACATACTCGATGTAAAATATTCTTGATTCGTCTTTAATTCAATGCAATGCCGTTCTGGAACGGTTCCAGCCTGTGCAAATATCGACTGAAGTCTTTTGTCTCAAACTCGCAGAAAATACTGGTCTGGTTGGATCGTCATTCATAAGTTAAGAGAAAACAATACCTCGAATGAAACGGGGTGACTTTCAGAGGCCAGGGTTCTTTTTTTTCAAAAAATTTTGGGTGCAAATGGTTGAAAAAAATTGTGAGAATGCGCAATGTTGCCATTTTTTTATATTCAAGGCTTTTCGGGAAAATGAAAACAGAAATGCAGTGAACAAACCTTTTTCAATGAAGCATCTTCAGAACAGAATGGATATTGTCTTCATCATATATAATGTTCTTTTGTGTCAATTACAGTTTTTCATCTCAGTGCTATACGAACAATGAATCCTGAAAAAACGGAATAAATTATTGAAGAATAGAGAGAAGACAAGGGGGCAAATAACGACAAATACAAACAATTGCGAACTATGATACTGACGAATCCTAAATTTTTCAACTGATTCCATAATGTGACAACTTCAAACCTGGAGCCAAACTAACACATGACCATGTAGGAAAACATTCGCAACGTATAACGTTCAAGATTGCTTATCCCGGTATCCTATAAACTGCTTACTTCCACTAGAAAAATCAAGAAAGCGATTCGGTTTTTTGCATTCTTTCGGAGAAACAGCCCAATATGTGTGAAATCCTATATTAGCTATTTCACAAAATTTAATGAAATGTATTCTTATTGAATTAATTTTTGCGCGCATGTTCTATTTATGAGAATATAATGAAAATTTTCTTCGTCATATATAATGTTATTTTGTGTCAAATACTGTTTTGCACCTCAGTGCTATACGAACAAGGATTCTTGAAAAAATGGAATGAATTATTGAAAAATAGAAAGAAGACAAGGGGAAAAATAACGACAAATACAAACAATTGCACACTACAACACTTACAAATCCTAAATTTTTCCACTGATCTCATAATGTGACAACTTCGAACGTGGAGCCTAACCAACACATGGCCATGTAGAAAAACATTCGCAACGTATAACATTCAAGATTGCTTATCTCGATATCCTATAAACTGCTTACTTTCACTAGAAAAATCAAGAGAGCGAATCGGTTTTTTGCATTCTTCCAGAGAAACAGCCTAATATGTGTGAAATCCTATTAGCTCATTCACAAAATATTATAAAATTTATTCCCAATGAAATACTTTTTTAATGAAGCAACTTCAGAACAGAATGAATATTGTCCTCGTCATATATAATGCTATTTTGTGTTGATAACAGTTTTTTTTCCTCATTACTCATTAATCGGTTTTTTTTGCATTCTTCCAGAGAAACAGCCTAATATGTGTGAAATCCTATTAGCTCATTCACAAAATATTATAAAATTTATTCCCAATGAAATACTTTTTTAATGAAGCAACTTCAGAACAGAATGAATATTGTCCTCGTCATATATAATGCTATTTTGTGTTGATAACAGTTTTTTTTCCTCATTACTATACGAACAATTATTCTTGAAAAAATGGAATATATTATTGAAGAACAGAGAGAAGACAAGGCGGAAAATAACGATAAATACAAACAATTGCACACTATAATACTGACAATTCGAAAATTTTTCAACTTCGAACCTGGAGCCAAACTAACACATGCCCATGTAGAAAAACATTCGCAACGTATAACATTCAAGATTGCTTATCTCGATATCCCATAAACTGCTTACTTCCACTAGAAAAATCAAGAAAGCCATTGGGTTTTTTGCATTCTTCCAGAGAAACAGCCAAATATGTGTGAAATCCTATTAGTTCCGATGTTGTATACATTCAATAAAAAATCTCCGCAAATATCGATTAACCTACCAGTGTCAGTATTCATTTTTGAGTGAACCTCAAAGGACCCTTCAGGTTTCGGAGATTGCCATCTTATTGTGCGTAAATCTGATAAGCAATTTCGGTATTAAATCTCCTATCGATCCCGTATATGCATGTGGCAGATTAACAGGACGGTCCGATGTGCCACATTGGCAGTGTAGTATTTCCTGTTCGTCAATGGGGATTAAAGAAGAATGAAATGATCTTCTGTTCTGATTTTGAGTTCGATAAACCATCTTAGATCTTGAGTTTCAGTCAAGTTTCTATACTATCTATTTGCATCGTTCTTGTGAGAAAAGTTGAGATTCTCATTGTTATTATTTGTCAGGAATGTTATCGTGAGTTCTGTAAACCATGGTTTGTTTAAGGAGATCAAGGTAGCTAGGATGACAATAGCTATGTTCGCGAGTCCGATAACGAACCGATTCTGAAACAACAACTAACTAACTCAGAATCGTCAGAGTTCGTATGTCTAGTTCTGAACCAATTCCGAAGTCCTTTCGGCACGAACGTTTACAAAACCGAAGTATAGAACACTTAGATAGACGTGAGTAAGGCACAGAGCACTTCATGTTCGAATTATCCTATACTTTTAGGCATTTCTTCAATTTGAAGTAATTCTTCGAGATCTTAGACGCTTCATCAGCAGAAACATGATCACTTTTACGATTGAGATTCAAAACTTTAAAATGGAATAAAACAAGGATGAATTTTTGAAATTGACGTGAAATTGACTTAATTCAAAAGATAATCTTTTGGCATTATAATTTAAATATAATTTCTGTCATCTGACCGCCACGGCTGCCTCGTACGTAATCTACTCTGGAGGTCCAATTTTAATAACTTTATCCAACATTTGTGGTCGTATACCGGCAATAACGCCTCGAACTTTGTCCTCCAAGTGGTCGATCGTTTCGGGCTCATCAGCTTGGATGCGACTTCACAAGTCAGCACAGAATATATCGCACGATTTTGAAGGCCAATCCACGAGACTGGAACGTGAAATTCTGCAGTCATCAAACGTATCCTTGAGTAAATCAATTGTGGCACGAGCCGTGTGACATATTGCGCCATCTTCTTGAAACCACAGCTGCTGCACATTATGGTTGTTCAATTGAGGAACGAAAAAGTCAGTAATCATGGCTCTATAGCGGTCACTATTGACTGTAACGTTCTGGTCAGCACCGTCTTTAAAGAAGTACAGACCAATGGTTCCACCAGCCCATGAACCACACCGAACAGTAAGTTAAAGCAAACGTGTATGAAAACGGTCTATAGTTAGTCGAATTAATTGTTCTGATGGACGATAGATGATAGAGCGCGATACGTATTTCGAACTGAACCATTATTTTCAAAATAAATTGGCATGATTTGGAAGCGTTGTTCAGGCGTCAGTATATTCATGTTGAAATGCCAAACTGAACTCAATACAAATCACTTGACAGCAGACAAAATGGCTGCCACTTAAGACAGTGTTGCCAACCCAAAGTTCTATACTTCTAAAAAAACACCCATCTCCTAGGCAACCGGGCTTCGCTCTGGAAAAGCTATCATTAATAGTCTTTATCTGAGAAAAATAAATATAATTAACTTGAAATACAATACGATATCTGAACACCAATTAGTTAGAACAGTTTCCGAGGATTGATGGGTGCCTCAGAGCTAATTCATATAATATTTATTTTTGTGTAAAATTGTGTTGTTGAAAAACATACAAAATTCCATCCAAATCGTTTCAGCCGATTTACAGCTGACCGAAATATTATTACCTATTTGTTTATTTATACCGGACGTCCCACGAATGCCTAAAAACGGCATTTTTCCAATGGAAAATCTGAAAGATATCTATGTTTTAGCAGAGCGCCATTTTCAATTTTTCCATTGCAATTTCACTGACAGAAATTCAAATATTTAACATTAGGACAACTCAGAATTTCATAACAAATTTATTTTCGTTACAAAATATGGGGCTTCCCATTTGAAAAACGAAAGTTTGTGTCACTTCTGATGGAACGGAAAGTCCCACGAATCTCAAAAAACTCACATTCTGTCATCTCTTTAGTCAAAAGCTCAAGTCTGAAATTGCAAACGTGAATTTCGATTCCTTCCCAAGAAGATTCTTACGAACGGTATTCTTGGGACACCCGGTATATTTGATGGCATATATTTTACGCTCAAACAAATGATGATTGCATATACATATTTGATTCATTAGTATAGATAAGATTTCTACGGTTTCGAATCGAATGAGAATGAGATCTATATACAATGAAACCAAATCGATTAACGAAAATCTAGAAAAGTACTGTCGTGAAGTCAGCAGCTTTTACGAGCTTGTTCATATTCATTGTCGAAGAACTCCCTTGTTCGTGTATCGGTTCTAACATGAAAATTTCAAATTACAACGAAATTGGACAATTTTTTTCCCTTATATTTCCGAAAGTTAATATCGGTTCGGATTGAAATATAGAAAATTGTTGTTAAATACTAACTCTAAGGTCTTCACCAAGTTTCGTTTGAATCTATCGTTATTCTCTCAACTTATAAAGTCAAGAAAATGAGAAATACATTACTTCATCTGAAACGTTAAGAAACTTCAACCCTATAAATTGAGGAACTTAGGAAGTAGCTTATATTTTCAAAAAGGACTTCAAGATACCTATCTTAATTCCTTTTTTTGAAGAGTATCTAGATACCCAAAGTAGTTAGGATACAATATCGAAAAGTAACTTATCTAGTATCTAGAATCTTTTCAAAGTATTTTTGACAGCTCGATGCTTTCGATGCTTACCTGTGAAATTTCAAGTTGACAGAAGTTCCTGAAATACAAAAGTATTGCGGAGAACTAATTTTCCATTTATTGTCGGATGAAGGAGGTGGATATAAGGACCTTGAAACGTTACAGTTCAATTGGTTTATCATTTAATTGTTCCGAAATTTCTCATAAGGCAACATTGTTTCAAGAATCTGACTTGAAAAATAATTTTAATTCCGCAATCCGCAAGGTAATTTCTATAAATAAACATTTTCATCAAATTTTTAATAGTTCTTTTTCATATATTATGGGCGTAAACTTAAAATATCTCCGAAAAGTAATGAATAAGGTAGGATTCGATTTCAAATAATATTCGATGACCTCATCAATAAAATTCGGGACATGTTTGATAATGATTTCTCACCTAAAAAACAGAGAAATTCAAAATATCTATTGGCTTGTCCCAGCCAGATTTCATATTTGATTAATCTTGCATTAACTTTATTTGTTTCACAACAGCCTTTGAGTGTAATAATAATCATTGGTCTCTGATTTACTGAATGCAATTCAGAAGTCTAGTATTGTAGGTATCGATCAGATCCTTCTTACCCTATCGTACGTTCCCTCACCCGCCTCTGCGAGTAGCGTCGGGGGTTTCTCCATAAGAATAGAACCCGCGACGCATGCAGATTTGACAAATCTTCAGATTTAGCGTGCAATCGTCGGTATCCTAGCAACGTGAGTCAATTGTTCTGGTGCAGGTGTCCAATCAATAGCACCTGGAGCTGTGCCGTGAACATAATTTGGGAAAATACCAACGAGCGGCTAGACTGTTTGTCGCCAAAACTGTTCATCTATCTCTGTCCCACTCCTAGATCACCATAGGGTATCTTGAGCCTTCTTCGTATAGTGTAGGTGTGAAATAGGTAGAAAATTCAAACCAGTTATTTACAGCCACGAGGTTATTGTGTAGTCGGCCTTTTTGGGGTACACTAAAAGGGATTTAAACTGTTCGTTCGAGGACTTGAAAAGTCTTACTGGGTTTGAGTTGCTTTGAATTGGTAATTGGCGTCGTTGTTTCCTCGAGTTTTGTAGGAATGGCTGGTTTTCGTTTACTAAACAACTTCGTAATGTGGATCGAAGGAGATGTTTCTGAATGATTTATTTATACGTGAGATGGAACAGTTAGCCGAATCATAAGGACATTGAAATAACCCGGCCGTTGCTTGAAGGGCACAATTACAATTAAATATAACTATAATCACCAATATAATTAAATAATCAAAAATGAAACAGAGGTTCATATTTTTCACCCAAGTTCTAATTTTCATAATAAAAATCAGACATCCGTCATTCATGGAAAATATGTTCAGATCAAAATTATTTTAGCTTCGATGGAAAATTCTATAATTGTAAAGAAGACGCGATTATGGAAAGCTCCTTAAGCTCACTTTTAGCAGCAATATTTATGGGTTATTCAGAAAAACTCATCCATAGAAATAGAATAATTGCAACGATATTTTTTTACTATGGAACTAGAAAGCAAAGACCACTAAAACTTTTTAGACCTATAACAATAACAAGAATCAACAACCAGTTTCTTCTCTCCATTTTTCATAAACCAACCCAAAAGATTCATTTCAACCCATTAAACAACAATTATCCGCATATCATAGTATGACACACCGATTATTATCAATTCCTCTGTACCCAAGAAACTTATTCGATTACGAATTAAATTTAATTGAGCAAATAACATGCAAAAACGGTTATTCATCAACAATGATAGACAATATAACCACAATAAAAACAACCCAAAGTCAAAAATATAAACAATATTCAAATCTTTAAGCCTTTTTGGAAATCTAACAGAACAAATCATGAAACTTCTTAGAAAATCTGACATCAACGTAGCTATCAGAACCACAAAATCTCTGGGTAGAATCTTGAAAAATTATGAACCTTACTCATGAAAGTCATCGTATCACGAGTTTATCAGTTTTTATGTGGTTCATGCCCTAAAACTTACAAAGACAGGAAGATCACTCAACTCCGTAATAAAAGAACCTATAAGTTCCTTTTTGAAAAAAAAACTCCATGTACGCAGAACATTTACTAAAAGAAAAACACGAATGTGACCAAAATTTCAACTATGGTCGGCTGACCATAAACACAATAACTTCAGAAAGAAACAACTTAGAAACTTCATATTTGTAGAGTAGGTTTGGACCTTAATCACGAAGGCTGAATTCGTGAATGGGTGAATCCACCCAATGATTCCGTCGATGTACCCATTCAGAATTTTATTTTCCGAATATTTCCAGAAATACAGATTAGATCGAATTGAAATCCAGTACTTCATCGAAAAATGATAGTTCAAAGATTCATACAGAATTTAATGGGGATACTATGATGAGAAGATAACAGAATATTGAATATTTGTAAAACAATATTTGAAACTTTTTTTTAAATTGTTCTAATAACATGATTGTCACGAAATTGTGCACAAGAATTTCCTTCTGCATCTTCAAACCAGCTGCATAGTTTCATCATGATTGAATTAGCATTTCTTGAGTAATACCGAAAAAAAAACGATATCGAGAAGAAAACCACGAAATTTTACAAATTTTTTCCGAAAATCTCCAAAACTGAGGGCCGTACCGAATTGAAATTCGGTACACTGCTGTGGAATATGAAGCTGAAGGTATGAGCAAAATTTTTTTCGAATACGATGAATGGTTTCTGGAAAATAATTTTTTTTTAAATTTTGAAGAAACGGCCAAGTTTCAATCAAATAGCTTTAGTACTTCCTTGAATATCAGGGAAATAGCCTCAAAACTTCAAATGGCTATAACTCCGAAACTATTCGACCGATTTGTCCCATTAACGAACTTGATCGGATTCCAAAGCGCAAACTTGTGTAATATCAACGAAATTCTGAGAAAAGTTGTGCCAAAATATGCTCCAACTAACTTACAAGTTTTAATTCATGAGCAGTTTCTGAAATTTCAAAAGACCTTAACTCCGAACACATTCCACCGATTTGTCCCATTAACGAACTCAGCCGGCGTATTTCAATGCGCGACCTAATCTGAAAGCTTCGATTCGCTAGCTTACTTCTTTCGACAGTTATCGTGTCTTAGGACGGTCGGCCGACCTGCCGGACAGAATCGATTTTGACACCGGATTCATTATCAGTAAGTCCAACCTAGTCGTTTGAGACCATTTTCGAGAAAGAATTCGAAAATTAGAGATATTTCTACAAAACGATGGCACGTTGTTCCCAGGAACATGCGCGCAAAAATGACAGTTTGAAGGTTGATGCAAAATTTCGTGAGTTAATACCTATAATCAGAAAACCCCAACAAAGCTGCTGAGTTCACGTCAGTGCTTTTCTAGAATGTTTTTCCTATATTTGCAGTATGAATTATTAAATATATCCATCTTGACATAATATATGTCACAAGTTTTGTTTATTCCCGATATTTTGTTAGATTTCTAGTTTAACATTTCCATTTATGGATCTATGGGAGATGATTCCCCAATGTAAGGGGCCTGTAGCGTTCTTCGTTTATCTGAGGATCTGAAAATCATCACTTGGAGGACCGGACCTGGGCGAAAGACCTCCCGGTCAGAGAGCAAATATAGGTAATTTTTTTACAGCTTCTTGCTAGTTTTCTGTCCCCCTTTCTGTTTCAGATATTTTGTCAAAATAAATTCAAGATGACGCAAAAATTATTTTCCAATGAGAAAGATGCCATCCATGTTCTTTAAACAAATAACAACACTTATACGGGGAGACAGAGTTTTAGCTGAGCATTTTTTTTTGTGCTCTTGTATCATAAGGAAAAACGTATGGTACCTCGTTTACATTTTCTCTGCTAACACTGTGATATACCAAAAAATGTAATGCTCGTTCTCAGAAGAATATATATAAATAGTAGGTATGCAATGTTTCAAATTTCCATGGTACTTCAAGTGATCCTTCAAAAACGGATTTAGTATAGGTCATTAACCACTCTGTATATCGGTTCAGTCATCAGGATTTCACGAATGAAAGCTATATGACTTTGAATTAGTAGAAATTTATTTTCATCCTGCAATGCTGGAATACATTATTTCCAAAAACGATCAAATCTCAAGTGAATCTTCAGCTCTTTTCACTTAGTTTTTGTCATAATCTCCTCAACCCCTTTCTGATCCGCCTCTAGACCAGAGGGGGTAGTTCCATCCTCATAAGAGAAACGATCAAGCTTTTTATTACCCTGTGAAATATCGAGCTAAATGATGCTGCATTAATACAGCGCGTGGCCGCAATATGTTTCACAAATTTAATCATCTAATACATATTTGCCAAGGGATGGCGCTGTTAATGTATTCTTTTCGGTACTGCAAATATGCCATGTAATCAATTTATCCTCTTCAGTGGAGAGGTTCAGATGGCTGGGAGGAAGGGACAATGCCGAACAAAGCTATAGCAAAGTTTCAGATCACGCGATGAGATTTTTTGCCGATAAATATGCATGGTTATCTCATCAATTATTTTGGGTACTTGGTAAATACGGAAATTTGTCACGTGTTTCCGTGTTTGTTATGAATATTGAATGACTTTCAATGGGAAAGGGAAAAGTATATGATGTTTGTATAATATTGAACAATCACATAGATGATAATAGTTTCTTCTCTGTTTTGCGCATATAAAATGAAAAATTCTAGGAATGTACTGCGTAAATAAGTCAGGAGCTTTCACGCTGTTTTTTAAATTTGAATTTGAATTTTACACCAGGTTTTATTGTTTTCTCAGTTGAATAACCTAATACCATTGATATCTTTAATGAAACTTATAAATTATTCATAACTCATTGGTTTTTTATAACACAAAAACCAATTTCATAAAAAAACTCATGCGGAATATTTGTTTGTGTCTACGCTATATCCTTTGCTTAGGTTACAACCCAGTACAGATTCCATTCAGAACAGGTGGATCATCGGCTCCTACCTTAGTATTATATTCTCGACAATTGATGCGTTTTCCGGTTTGTTATTGATTTTTTGCATATATACTCCCCTTTTTTTATTATTTACATGCTCATTACATTTTATATTCACCCTTATTTCAAACTCTCGGAAAATATTTAGTTTCGATTGAAACCAGTAACGGATATACACATATTGACGATAATTGAGCTACGCAAACCAAAATTGATGGAAAACTCCGATCGACCAAATTTTTTGGGAATCTTCATTATTTTAAATTACTATACTTGAGCAAAATACAAATGGCTATAACTCCCAAACCGTTTGGCCGATTTTGCCCATTAACGAACCAATTTCGTCGTGCCTACGGACGGAAGCTCTGCCATACAGACATACTCGATTTTGACACCGGATTCGTCATCAGTGAGTACAATCTAGTCGTTCGTGACCGTTTCTGGCTCAAAATTCGAAAATTACAGACATTTGGACAAAACGTTAGCACGATGTTCCCCTAGAACATGCGCACTAAAACAAAAAAGCTCGACAGAAAATAACCTAGTATCTGTTTTTTTTTCAGAATTCAGCAGCATCAAAGCTAAAAAAATGCTTCATCAAATTGTACCTATATGAAGTGGTGATGGAAAACAAAAAGCTCGATTCAAAATCATCTAGAATCTGTATTCTCTTCGGAATTCAGCAGAACTGATGGTAATTGCAGAAGCTCGATGCAGAATCTGAATTAATTTTTTTCAGAATTATCATTCAGCTGCGACAGCTCAGTAAAAATATTTCTTCAGCAAATTGTGTATGAATTGGTGATGGAGAACACAGAAAAACGACACAAAATGATCAAGATTCTATATTTCTTTAGAATTCAGTAACAAAATTTCGTCGGCAAATTCTGTATGAAATGGCGATGGAAAAAGCAGAAGATCGACATAAAATAATCTAGAACCAGTAGTTTTTCAGGATTCAGCAGCTGGGTGAAAAAAATTTTCAAAATATTATTTTTAATTATTCTTGAAAGTTCTTACATGACTCCAAAACATCATGACTATTTAAAGAATTAATTTTTTTCAGAATTATTATTCAGCTGCGACAGCTCAGTAAAAAATATTTCTTCAGCAAATTGTGTATGAATTGGTGATGGATAACGCAGATAAACGACACAAAATGATCCAGAATCTATATTTTTTTAGAATTCAGTAGCAGAATTTCGTCGGCAAAGTCTGTATGAAGTGGCGATAGAAAACGCAGAAGATTGACTTAAAATAATCTAGAACCAGTATTTTTTTCAGGATTCAGCAGCTGGGTTAAAGAAACCTTCAGGAAATTGTGTATAAAATGATTGTATAATATAAAATTGTGTAAAAAATGATTATGGAAGATGTATGAAAAACAACACATCTACAAAAAGTAGGAGTTATCTATTTTTCTATCCTCCATTCACTTTTATAAAGTATTCCGCTTGGCCATGACATTCTGACACATTTCACCGTGTATATTTTGAAAATGTTAGGTTATAGTCATTTTACTGTCCGATAACTACGCAACGTTGTCTTTTCTACATAAAAGTCGAAGTCATTACGTATTTATCAAAATGTTTTTTTATTTTGGGAAAATATGAATTTGAAAAAATATTATGTGAATTCAATAGTTCCAAAGACCTGGCGACTTTTGAAGAAACTTTATTCTCTGTTAATACTGGAAATATTTCACGTACATAAACATGGTTGAAAGATTCAGTTATGCTATTTTCTTGTACGGAAATCAAGAATCGACGGTTGAATTTTTACTGAGGAATAATGGACATAATAGTCCTTTGGTTCATTCGAAAAAATCTAGAAAAGTACTGAGGTGAAGTCAGCAGCTTTTACGCGCTTGTTCACATTGTGAAATGGGGACTTTGAAATTTCAATGAAATATAAAAATCTTAAAAAAAAAAATTTTTTTTTCGAATTTTTCCATATTTTTCCAATTTTTCTTATTGATAATGTTCATTTTTCAACCAAGTTCCATTTCGATCAGATAAATAATTTCGAGTTATTGAAAAATCAAAATTTCAAATGGCTGTAGCACAAAAACCATTCGGCCGATTTGGCCCATTAACGAACTTAACCGAGATATTCAAGATCTTAACACAACCTGAGAATTTCAAGACTCTAGGTCCTTCCTTTCGAAAGTTATGGCGCACACGGCCGGCCGGACAGAATCAATTTTGACCACGGATTCTTCATCAGTGAGTACAACCAAGTCGTTTGAGACCAATTTCAGCTCAAAATTCGAAAATTACAGACATCGTGACGAAATGATACCACGCTGTTCCCCAGAACAAGCGCGTAAAAAGAGAAAAAGTACTCGTATCACCCTACAGAAAAACTTCTAAACGAATAGACGGACCTATGGAATTCCCCACTTTTCGTAATTTTCAAGAAATAAGTCTACAGCAGACATTTAAATACCTTTTTGCACAACTTGAAATACTCCAGTATGAAAATGTTAGATGAAGCTTGTGATGAATTATTGATTCCAAATTACCAGGGGGACTATCAGAAAAAGCAGATTTCAATTCTTCAAATTTTCCTGATACTTCGTCTCTGCTTCTTCAAAACTACCTTTGGCATTTTTAGTTTCCAAGCGTGATGATTATATTGAGATTGAGACTATTGGGAGTAGAAATTAGCATTGGCAACGTCTCTGAGAATTATTTTGACATTGCCGATATTACACGAGTACCAACCTGCGTCAGTTTTAAGTAAAAAAACTTGATAAACCTAAATCTTGTTCAACCGGGATATTCATTAAAGTGAATGGAGTATACCTGAAAAATTCACAAGTAGTTCTTCTGGACACCGATAAGTACATGCATCCTATAGGCATCACCTAGTGATATAGTCCTCCGTTACGCTCTTATGCAAATTGAAATTTCCCACATACCACTAAACTATAATATAATGAATAGCATAGTGAAAATTTGAATAATGGATCTACATTGATCATGACCCTTTCAAATCTAAAAGCCCCACAGGCTTAAGCGCAGGGTGTATCAACATTAATATTACTATGGGAGTCACGAAAAGGGATTTAATAATTACCTCATATGGAATTCTTTATGGGAATAATATGATTATAATGCGTTCTATCACATGTATAGAGAACAATTTGGATAGGTCTGGCACACTTTCGGTGTTTGTGTTTTGTATTTACCGTTTGGCTTTGCATTATGTAGGTGAGCTTTGAATATATTCGACTATTGAATGAAATGATTATGGTTTCATTATCCAAGTTTGTACAGGCTTATTGGTATTAAAAGGACCATAAATTGATGGTATAGACTCACTAAGAAGTAAGAAACAGGTAATCAAAACTACACAAGCACTGACGTGAAGTCAGCAGCTTTTGCGTCCATGTTCAAATTCGTTGCCAATTAAGAATCGACCCCTTCAAACGCAGCTTTACTTCTTGATGAAAAGATTTGGTGATCTTCTAAACACATTCAAGCTGTAATTTTTCAATTAATTACTGAATTTCAATTAGATCTTATCTGAATTCCTGGAAATATTGGGATAATCAAATTTTGAATGGGTATATCTATGGAATCATTGGGTGGATTCCACCCATTCACGAATTTGACCTTATTGGAATATTTAATATCTTAAAAAACTTTTTTTCAATTTGTTCTAATGACACGATCATCACGAAATTTCGCACAAAGTTGTCCATCAGCATTTCCAAACCAGCTGCCAAGTTTCAACATGATTTAATTAGTACTTTTTGAGTTACCACGAAATTTCACTTATTTCTTCCCAATATTTCCGAAAATAAAACCGTATTGAAATGAAATTTAGTACACTGCTGTGAAATATAGAGTACAAGGTGTGAGAGATTTTTTTTTCAAATTTGATGAATAATTTCGTAAACAAATTTTTCCCAAAAAAATTTAGAAATATATTTTTTTTAAAATTTACTCACGAAACTATCACAACAAAATTTTGCGAGAGATTGCTAACTGCCACGTTTTAATCCAATCGCTTTTGTAGTTTTGCCCGCAAACGAACCTAATCGTCGCATTTTGAGGTTCAAACTACCCTGAAGGTTTTATCTGTATTTCTGGAAATATTGGGATAATACAATTTTGAATGGGTATATCTACGGAATCATTGGGTGGATGTCACCCATTCATGAAAAGAAAACTTAGAAATTCGATATTTGCAGTTTAGGTTTGGACCTTAATTACGAAGGCTGAATTCGTGATTTCGCCTAACGGCAAATCTTCAACACCATAACCGAAAAAAAAACTTAGAAACTCTATTTATTTGTAGCGTACGTTTGAACTTTAATTACGAAGAATTCTCAAGAATTATAATCGTTTGAAACTGAAATTTGACACACAGCTGTGAAATATGAAGTTCCTGGATTAGGCAGAATTTTTTTTCGAATATAATAAATAATTTAAAAAAAAAAAAATTCTTGAAAATTATTTTGTGAAAAGAGGGCGTTGTTTCACTCCAACTAACTGCCAAGCTTCAATCCAATCTCTTAAGCGATTTTCGAAATATCAGGAAAATAACCTCAAAATTTTAAATGGCTATAACTCCTAAACCGTTTGGCCTATTTTGCCCATTAAAGAACTTAGCTCTCTGATTTCGAAATACAGCCTACCATGACAGTTTCAGGTCGATAGGATTCTCGATTCTCACGCCCCTAATCGCAGCGTGCCTAAGAACGGAAGCTCGGCCATACAGACATACTCGATTTTGACACCGGATTCGTCATCTGTGAGTCCAACCTAGTCGTCTGAAACCATTTCCGGCTAAAATTCGAAAATTACAGACATTGGGACAAAACGACAGCACGCTGTTTCCCTAGAACATGCGCGCAAAAAGAGACAATTTCAGAAAATGATTTTGAGTTCAAGTCTGCAATGACAAACACAATTCTCGAGAGTGAGAAGAAAAAAACTTCTTCAGCAGATTTATTCCACTCATTCATCGTCATAAGACATTATGTGATTGGAGTTTGTCTGAAATATTATTTTTAATTATTCTTGAAAGTTCTTGCATGACTCCATGACCTCAGCACCATTTAAAGCCTTCAGCCTTACAGCCTTACATGCGGTCATATGTTTTTTCCTGAACTGGCTCCACTAATCGCGTCCTTAAATATTAGTAGGTATACAGGACAATAGCTATTTATACAGTCAATGCTGGGCAAAATACATGCTTGGCTTAATTGAAATACAAATTACGAAATACTTTCTCGCAGGTTTTTGAAATACAAAATACAAAATGCTTTCAAGTCGGGTATTCGAAATATAAAATACAAAATACAGTATGTTAAGTATCTGTGTTTGAAATACAAATTACACAATACATTCAGGTGTTACGTAAAATGTGAAAAAAGTACAACTAATTCAGCTCAGCTATTTTATCGCTAAATAAAGAATTTCCTCTTAGAAACACAAGAATTTTAAATGTAGTATCAGACAAACAGCCTCTTGTTGGGGAATGAATAAAACCTGCTAAAGAAAACAATCTTTCTACAGGTCCTGATGGACAGAAACTTGTGTTATATTGTATGAACACATTTTTTATGCTAGGATAGTGTTCAAGGATGGTGAGCTCTTTGCTCTTATCGTTTTTAGATGTTGACTAAGTCTAACTCCATGATGAAATGACCATTGCGCAGGACCTTTTCTTCCTTTCCATTTGACGAAAATATGATTGCCTGCAAAAGAACTAGATGAAGCAGATGAACGTCGCCATCTGAAGGGAGATTCAGGGACTATTTTCTGCAGAGTGCTAGGCGCTGAATACTTCAGCGTCAGGTATTTGAAATACCAATTACAAAATACATTTTCAAGAAGTAATTGAAATACAAATATAAAATACGTATCTGTATTTCAATTACAAGTAATAGAAATACTTCCCGGCCCTGTATACAGTTTACTTAGTGGTTGAGCTACTGAAATTGAAGGAAGGGGAGTAAAACTTTTCGCCCTGTTAGTATATCATTAATGCCGGCCACATACGTAACGTTCTATCGAAGAGGTTGACCTGCGCAGGTCTTACTTGCGCGGAACAACCGCTGTGTGTATTGGAAAAGACCTGCGCACTGCGCAGGCTCCCAACCTGCACAGGAGACCGGAGAAGAAGCGAAATTCGATTCTTTCTTGAAGCACCCTATTGTGAACCTGAGCATGCGTGCGAGACCTCCGACCATACCATAGATGTGACTGCGTCAGGCCTAAAATCTGCAGAGGTCAACCTCTCCGATAGACCGGTGTGTATGTGGCCGGCATTAGGAACGCCCTGTAGAGGGCCTAACGACAGAACAGGAGACAAGAATTGTCCAAACGGGCAGAGAATAGAATGAAAAAGAAACCTTTAGAATGATATTTAGGTTTAGGAGATCTAAGGATTGTGTACCTACAATTTCATCATTTCAAAAAAATAATATATATAATACTTTTTCTAATCAGTTAATACATAGATAACAATCCCTTATGCCTTCGTAAGCAAAACCCATCACATATCATGTATGTACCAATATTTCTTCTCTATAACAGTAGTTAATCATCAGGTCCAGGTCACTTCAAGTGTCCATTGTCCTAATAAAAGAATAGAGCAAAAGGTTACCTTCTCAGTTTTTCTCATGGTCCAAAGGAGGTCCAGACAATCAAAGTATCAAACAAAAGTGATCAAATGGGTAAATTGCATCAAGTACCCTTAGAAAACCACTTTTCAACGAGTCCCGAAACAGATACCTACCTATCACATCCCATTCAAGCAACAAGAAAAGGAGGAAAACTTCTCTCTGAAACCATGCCTTGTCAGTAAAACATGTACCATATTGTAGAACAACAATTCCGAAACACCTGTACAATACAAGGAGAGACAAAAATTAACATAACAAACCAGAGGCGGGTCTCATTCTGTTTCATACCATGACGTGTATAGATAATAAACTATGCTCCGCCTTGCCTATTGATTGGTCGAGAGAGGTTGGCAATTGTAACGCATGCTTAGAAGGTTGGTATCTCTGAAGAAGTTGCGACTCCATGCAAAGGGTTTTGTGGCTGATCGTGCTATAGACGTATGTTTGTTGTGATTATTTGTTAATAGTGCAAAAACAATTGTGACGTCGTGTGATTTTGTTCGGACTTTGTTGTTGATTGACGGCCTCAAGATTGATCTAGACTTACAGAGACAGGCCTCTAACGGCCATTTCATAAGGTAGGATGATTATGATTTTCAGGTGACACTCGAGTCGAACTCCGATAATTTTGTTGAGGAAACAGTGACACTAATGACCTTGATATTTCTCAGGAAGAGGTGTGAATTAGGTTTTGTTCAGTTGAGAACAATGCGGTACAATTCCATTCGTGCAGATATCGAACATATGATGACACACAGAAAATCATTATTGCAATTTTAAATATTTGTTGACCATTTTGAAAGATACGCGGTTCATTACAGCCATATGTTGTTTCAGTCTTTATAACTTTACGTCAAATTATTTTCAGCTTTCTATACTTTTAATTCGAATTGTAGGTAGTTTGGTTATTCAAGCCTGTACGGGATACTCATCTTTTACTTCGGATTAGATCTGTTTTTATTTCAGGTTTGTTTATCATGTTAGGCAATCGATAATGATTATTTATGCATGGATTATAAAATAAAAAGTAATTATAAATCACAAGTTTAGCTTTGTTATGCGTCTAGGGTCTTTTCATGAGAGATAAGCATGATCATACTCAAAATCAAAGCATTTATTCATAACCCACATGATGCATGAATGCCCCCATTGAAATGCCTATATAGGTTGTGTTCTATATAATGCTTGTGAGCATAACTGTGACTATGGATATTATGCTAGCATAAATAGAAACCTTGCTTAGTGTCAAGTCTTTGCCCTAATCAAATACATTTCAGGTAGACCACTCATGCAACTTGTTAAGTTTTGGTCTACGCTTAACGACCAACAGATTGCTACGGTTTTTGATCAATTTAAAGGTCGCTGTTATACTCACAATTACAGTCATAAATCATAGGATCAAGTTGAACAAATGTATTTCAAAGAACATTAGTGCATTTATTCAGGTTTTGTCCATTAATGAGGACAACACTATGGCTTTGTGACTAGCTATACTGATTGAAATCCTGCCTAGGTTTATAGACTGTGATACATTAAGGGTTTCAGTCTGACAGTTATGCACAAATATAGGTCTTAATGGGTCACATTTGATAGGATTACTTTGTGTAGAAACGGGAGAGTGGATGAAATTATATTTAAATCCGTGAATTATTGACGTAGACTTTTAAAATCATTTTCGGTTCTACAAATATAGACATTACAATCTGAGGCAGACTGGAACAAGCGTGTAATTTCATATATTCCAGCTGAGCTTTAAAAGTAGGTATGTCAGTTTTGTTTTCTTCCGAATATGTCGGGTGGTCCGAACGATTTGTTCCACGGTAAACATAAGGTGATTTTGGCAGCGAATATGTTTTTTCCGAAGTCTATAGAGGATACCAGATAATGCTTGTATATTCTTCCAAACTGCGTCAGCCGAAGTCGATATTTTCTCATCTTTCTATAATCCAGGTGTTTTACGTTATCCCCACAATACCTATGTCTTTATGCGCTTATGTTCTGGGGGACAGCTTGCTATCGTTTTGCCCAAATGTCTGTTATTCTCGAATGGTCTCAAACTACTAGGTTGGACTCACTGATGACGAATCCGGTTTCAAAATCAATTCTGTCCGGCCGGCCTTCCGTCCTGTTACAGGCGTACGAAGAATCCTATCGACTCGAAACTTTCACGGTAGAATTGCATTTCATAATTAGTTAGTTGGAGCATAAGGACTTGCAACTTTTTTTGCAAAATTTTGTTGAGATCGTGCTGTCAGTGTAATTGAAAAAAAATTTCAAAATTTTTTATTATATTTGGAAAAAATTTCGCTCATTCTCTGAACCTCATATTTTAGAGCAGTGTACCAAATTTGAGTTCGATACGACCATAACTTCTGAAGATATTGTGATAAAATATGTCGAATTTCGTCTTTTTTTTTTCAGAATAACTAAAAAAAAACCTAGAAAAGCACTGTCGTGAAGTCAGCTGTAATCTGCTTTGCACTCCAAGACGTAATATGCAATGACAACAAAAATCGTCTCAAATTATTTGAAAACAACCATTGAATGCTTTTTCTTAATGATATATTTTGAAACTTTTCGATATAAATTTCAATAATTCGAAAAATACCGTTTCGAAAAAAAAAATCTTTAAAAGTTCTGTTTTACCGAACGTGCCTAACGAGTGATTTTGTTGTACGTTGACCATAACCTACAGGGTGTACTTTTGTATTCATTCCGTCCAGACGCCGTCGGTCCGAAGTATCCACAAAGAATTCCTGGAATTATTTAACAAGGCAAGACATTTCAGAACATTCAGGAAAGTCCTGCTTACAGATTGAAATTTATGGCACTACCTTCTTCTTTTTCTGAATAAGCATCATAATTAAATAAGTTCCGACTGAAAAGGACGTATCTATACGTCCAATAACAATATCAGATGGTTGAATATTTGCTTAGTGAAGTTTTTAAAAAAAGTCATATGCTGATTAATGCTTGTTTTTATGATTTCTTCATTATTGAGTCCTTTTGACGTTCAAAAACGACATTATCCAACACATAGCAACAAGGGTGAGATGACGGTTATCCACTCAATGAGTTATTTTTGTTTTAATTCAGTAGTGAGCTGGAATATTACGAATTCAATTTTTTCAAATGATTGCAAATAATTAAATACAGTGCGTTTTTGTTGGAAATAAATTTTTTCGAAACGTGTCGAGCATAATTTAATTAATTATTCTCAGAGAAAATCAGTATGTCTTCATAAAAAAAATTATCGAATTTTATCCTAAAAAAAATCAACTCCTCAATACTTGTATAGAATTTATTTATGGTTTATGATAAACAAAGGAGGAATCAATTGAAAGTTAAAGTAAACAAAATTCGCGTGACGATTCTGTAAATTTGAAATTTTATTTTCCCAATGTTTCCAAAAAAAAGATTCGATTGAGTTGAAATGTAGCACTTCTCTTACTTCGAAAATAATAACGATACCGAGAAAAAACCACGGCATATGTTCTCTCCCCAATATCTCCGAAAATTAAAATCGGATCGAACTGAAGTTTGATACACTATTGCAAATATTGGTTGAAAAGTTTGTGCAAAATATTTAAAAATATCGGGAAATTATGTATTAATAGAATTAATTAATAGAATTTTTTTTTATTTTCTGACGAAATGATTCTAACAAAGTTTTGTGAACAGCTGGGCATCAGTGTTTTACAACTTATCACCAAGTACCAAGCTGATCTCATAAGTAGTTCCTGAGGTATTGAGGTTATAACTCCAAAACCGTTAGACCGATAGAGCCAATTCAGGAACTCAACCAGGTCATTATAAAATGCAACCCACCATAGGAGTTTCAAGTCACTAGCTCTTTCCGTTCACAATTTTTCATGGCAATGGATGGACGGCCAGGCAGGATCGATATCGACATCGGCCTTCACTGAAACCTACGGTGACGTTACATAGGACAGTGGTACAATAGATTCTCAATCGACGTATTACAGTCGTCTGTATAAACTCTATTCTTCATGAGGTGATTATCTGGAAGGTTGATCGGTACTTCCCCGTAGCACATGAGCACATTATCGGAATCGTCTATTATGATGCTAGACGATACTACTGGATCATTTCATTTCATTTGTGCTAGTTACAAAACATGGACGAAGTGAATGTGAATATTTATCTGACAATTATTTATTTTGGAAACAAAGTTTTTATTTTCATTGATTATACGCGTTATCTTTTTTCCCAGTGTCTGTAATTTTTAAGTTTTGAGCCAAAAGAGGTCTTTATCGATTGAAACAAAATTTTGAAAATATTCATCAGTATTCAATGGATATTGGCAAAGACCATGAAGTCAAAATATAACAATAGTACTCTAAATTTCAGTTTTAGCGAATATTTATTTATTAATCTGTTGAGGAATTGGAAAACATATGTCAAATTTTCTAGCTATCTCAAATTTGGAGATGATTGTCTCAATTTCTCGAAGAAAAGTGAGGTTGTCAAAATTGATAATCAAAAATAATGTCAACGCATAATTTTCGAGATTTCTTTCGAAAACCTTGTTTTTTTTGCAGACTATTCATGACCTCGCCATGAAGGCGACATGATGACATTATGTAAAAGTTCAGTTCGATCGGATATTCATCTTAGGGTATGATACCCACAAAGTTTTGCATAAACCTCTCAACCCAGTACTAGAGGTTTCGATAGGTCTATTGCATATAACACGAACTATCATATTTTTATATTTTTCTCATTCTATATCGATACAAAATCATAATGTATGCCATCACACACTTCAACAATTTGCCAATTTTGAATAATTCGTTATTAAAAAATGGCCTAATCCGGACTGAAGGTCGAAGCGGGAGAAACGCGTCAAATCGCCTCTACGCCACTCGTTATTGTACGATTCACCGATCGATACAACCCGACGACATTGGCTTGCTAGAAAGAAAAGTACACGAGAAGAGGGAGATAGTGGATATATCCCCATACGTCACGAAAACCGCGAAGTTTCGTCCGTTTAAGCAACCGACATGCGGAGCCGAATTTAAGAGAGCATTTTCTCGTCAAAAATTGAAATTTTTGATGGCAGTTAAAGTGTTCCAGTGGCCTTACGGATAAAGTATTTGATTCCAATGATGAAAAAAATTCATGCAAGAGACCTATTAGTAAAGTAAATTTCGAGGGGATATATCTACATTATCAATGAGTAGATTTCACCCATTCACGGCCTTCGTAATTGAATTCCAAACCTTCTCAAACAAAAATTGAGTCTATAAATTGGTTATTTTGGAAGTTATTTCATCTTTATGATCGGCTGGCTTGGTCATGAGTGACTTGAAAGAGTTTTTTTTTGTATTTTGTTCAGATATGGCAAAAGTATGGACGGTCATTCCAATAATCACAATTTCCCAACCAGTGGCGTGCGCCAATTTGAACGAGAGCTTCCAATATCAATGCCTGAAAATGAGGGGAGTATTTTTAGCACCAAGATAAGTTTCGAAAGGTTTTGGAGTTTTGGAGTAACAGTTGTGAATGTCGAAATTTGTTGACATATCTGTTCAGTTAGGTTTGGCAATTCATCATGAATAGTTTAGCTCCATAGCAACGCTTCCAAATTGTCGAAATTTACTTTGAATGAAATGAATATGTTCCTGAAGTTCATACAGCGCTTTCTCCACTTTATGGTCAACATATTATTGGGCTAGTGAGCAGGCAATTCCTACAGTTAATCCTCTTCACACTCATTTTGCTCTTATCGATTCGAAGTCCTCAACAAGATAAAAAAATATGAATAAGAAAATATGTGCTGAAGAGAATATGGCTGCTGTATTGACAACATTTGGTTCCAACAGGACGCGGAAAGTTGGCATACTCCACCCTTCGTCATCAATTCATTGAAAAATCAAATTTGGTGACAGAAATAGCCATGTTAACCGCCCCTATCGTACGTGAGTACTTCTGGCTCATTCACAATGAACGTAAGCGTGAGCGGTACGTAAACTTAAAAGTAACATAAAATGTCATTTTCCTACTTGATCTTGTCTATGTTCCGTACTAACTAAATATTGACAACTGTCAAATTTTATTTTATATTTAAACATGTTTGCTACAGTTCAGAGAGGTTATGAAAAGTCATCTTCATTTATTCTTCACAATGTTATAGATATTATTATTTTTTTTATTGTGAATTTGAGAAGGAGCATACAGAAGAAAAGGACAAAAAAAGTTTGAAATTGATATGTATTCTGTAAAGTTAGATTTCAAGCGATGGACCCAAAGCTCCGGTGATAGCTACTGTTATCCAAACTGACATATAGGTAAAGGATAATCTGTCAACGTGGACAACCGTAACTATAACCGGAGCTTTTGGTCCATCGCTTGAAATCAGTATATTTGACAAGCAAAACCGACGAATAATAAAAATAACTGTTCAACTTCGACGACCCTAAAGATACTACTAGATTTACACACTTTTACGTTTGTTTACGGAGTCCTTAAGCTGTCGGTAAGACTTACTTAAACGTAAATATTACGTCTACCATTGTGAACACTTGCATGGAAAACCTATGTTGCAACTTTACGTTCTACGTATAAATTGCTTTCGAGTTACGTCTTACGTTCATTGTGAATCAGACAATAATGTCTATCGATTCCTTTTTATGAAGGAACTCTTGAATCATTGGAAGACAATATTCAAGCCATCATTGATGCCATGCAGCCAGATTTATTGGAAATAGTAGAGCCTAACGGCTGACTGCGTAAACACAATAACTCCTGCAAGAAACAACTCGGATACTCGATATTTGTAGAGCAGGTTTGGAACTCAATTACAAAGGCCGATTTCGTGAATGGGTGAAATCCACCCAATGAGTCCGCAGATATACCCATTAAAAATTTTATTTTCCCAATATTTCCAAGAATACAGATTAGATCGAATTGAAATACATTACTTTATCGAAAAATAACAGTACGAAGGTTCATACAGAATTTAATGAGGATAATATGACAAGATCACAGAATATTGAATATTTGAAAAAAATAAATTTGACTTTTTTTTTGAAATTGTTCTCATGACACGATCATCACGGAATTTTGCACAATGTTGTCCTTCAACATCTCCAAACTAGCTGCGAAGTTTCTTCACGATTGAATCAGTATTTTCTGATCTATACCAAAAAAAAAATGATATCGAGAAGAAAACCACGAAATTCTACATATTTTTTCCCAATATCTCCAAAACTAATGGCAGTATCAGATTGAAATTTGGTACACTGCTGTGAAATATGAAGTTCAAAGTATAATCGAAATTCATTTCGAATATGAACAATAGTTCCAGAAAAAAATTATTTTTTTTTTTAAATTTTGAAAAAATTTTTTTTTCAATTTAGTAACCATACAGTTCCGACGAAATTCTGCTTAAAGTTGCGCGTCGTTATGCTTCAACTAACTGCCAAGTTTCAATTCAATCGCTACAGCTGTTTCTGAGATATGAGGAAAATTACCTCAAAATTTCAAATAGCTTTAACTCCGAAACTATTCGGCCGATTCGGCCCATTAACGAACTTAACCTTCGTATTTTGAAATGCAACCCTACCTGAAATTTTCGATAGTCGATAGAGTCCTCCGTACGCCCGTTATCGTGGTGACGGCTGGCCGGACAGAATCGATTTTGACATCGGATTCGTCATCAGTGAGTCCAACCTAGTCGTTTAAGACCATCTTCGGCTCAATTCATTCATCGAAAATTACAGACATTTGGACGAAACGATAGCACGCTGTTCTCCTAAAACATGCGCGCAAACATTGGACTGAACGAATGCGGGAAATTATATCAAAAATCAAATGCCATGAAATTATCTACCAGATTAAAATAATGAAAAATTCATTTCAAAAATATTTCTATCTTGTATCTTTATTATTCGAACCTCTCAAGCTCTTGAAAAACTGTGGAGTATCAATTTTCATCTACTTCCAAATGCAGAAAATGGAAAAGTACCAAAGGTTAAGATATATTGAAACAATTTCACCCATAAACAACCCCTTTTAGCCTCTTAACAAATCATTTTTCGAAATATCAATCCAGTTAAACACTTACGGAAGTAAGTCCATTTGTACCTACTAAAATGAACCTTAATTGACCTCCCAGAGCTCATAGATCGCATCGTTTCGGAATTACAAAGCTGACCGCCTTCTCCGTGAGCGACGGACCTCGAGGTTAAACAACCCCTGCAGGACACTTGTGGCGCGCCCTAGGGGTGAAGTGAGAAATCACCCACTGTGGATTTATTAAGACCTCTCAGGCCCATTTAAACGATGCTTGTTGACGTAGAGATTCTGTTATTGAATTACGGTTGGGTTAAATGGTTAGCAGGACTTGGCTCAATTGGAGTGTACGCATATTTGTGTTATATCCGAATGGGATTTGATGTAGATGAGAATTGCTCCTGGTCGTGGTTTGTATTTGATGTTGTAATTAGTAGAAATAGATAATATACTCAGTGTTACACCCAGAAAAAATAACTTCTTTGGTCTCACATAAAGCATGAAACGGTAACATTCCAGGAAAATTTCATTAAAATTTTCACAGAAGAAAATAAAAATGTGTTTGACGACCCCGTATACTCCATTCACTTCTATAAACTATCCCGGTTGGTCATGATTTAGGTCTATCAAGTTTTTTTACTAAAAACTGACGCAGGTCAAAATAATTCCAAGAGACGTTGTCAAATGCCGAAGGTAGTTTTGAAGAAGAGACAAAGTATCAGGCAGAGCTATGTAAAATTGAAATCTGCTCTTTCTGATAGTAACGCTGATAATTGGGAATCCATAATTTATTACAACCTATCCAACATTTTCATACTGTTAATCACAAGCTATCCAACATTTTCATACTGGAGTATTTCAAGTTGTGCAACAAGGTATTTAAATGTCTTCTGTAGGATTATTTCTTGAGAATTTCGAAAAACAGGGATTTCCATAGGTCCCTTTGTTCGTTTAGACATTTTACTGCCGGGTTATACTTCTATTTTTTTTCTTCGAATGAACTATCACAAAGTAACGAACTACTCTATCCATTATTTTTCAGTAGAATTCAACACTCGATTCTTGATTTCCGTACAAGAAAATAGCATAACTGAATCTTCCAACCAGGTTTTTACTTGAAATATTTCCAGTATTAACAGCGAAGAAAGCTTCTTCATCATTCGCCAGGTCTTTGGAATTATTGAATTCACATAATATTTTCTCAAATTCATTATTTCCCCAAAGTATATTCATATTTTGGAAAATACGTAATTACTACAACCCCTATGTAGAGAGGACAACGTTGTGTAGTTATCTGACAGGAAAATGACTATAACCTAGCATTTTCAAAATATACGCGGTGAAATGTGTCAGAATGTCTTGGCCAACCGGGATAGTTTATAAAAGGAATGGAGTATAGATGAATACACTCTTGTACAGGGTTGGGCCAAATTGGACATTTCCAAAGGAGAAGTCGGTGTCTGTGGACCAATTTTCATGACAAACTCATTGGAGGAAATCGCAACTCTATGGCTCACCGATACAATGAAACCGGTTGTTTTTCGAAAGAGTTTATTTTAGAAATATTTCTGTGAGGATTCTTTTGTTGAAAATTTTTATTTCTGTACAAAACTCTCGTAGAACTTAGAATTCATTGACGTTAATTGAACTTTCTGCAAACTGATAATTTATTAGATATCGCTATTAAAATATTTTCTTCAAATGAGACACTACGTATATTTTAAAATATTTCGATAGAGTTTGGAATTACTATTGCAACCATTTCTCACACTCGATGTTTTTCTGGAGTTAGTTTGAGATAGTGAAGTTTCAAATTTTATCTCTTGGATTAGTAGGCTCAGGACTGTGCGGCGGTGGAAATAAAAAACCTACAAAAGCACTGACGTGAAGTCAGCAGCTTTTACTCGCTTGTTCAATTTCATGAATTCAGCTGCCATAATCAATTTTTTCACGCCTGGCCTAACCGCTGATCGTAAACACAATAAGTACCGAGAGTATCTGCTTAGAGATTCAATAATTGGAAAGCAGGTTTGGAGTTTGATTAAGAACGCCAAATTCTTGAAATCCATTCTGTGATCCTGCAGATATACATACCCTTGCAATAGATGATCGGATATATAGGTATTTCTCGAGTTATTTCAAAAATAATTAACAATGATATCGATGAAATCAGCACGAAATTGTACAATTTTTTTCCCAATTTCTCCTAAGCTGAATATCCGATCAAATCCCGAAATTTGATAAAAGTGCTGTTGTTAAATAGTGGCCTCAAAGCCTGTGTCAAACTCCATGGAAAGGTTATGATTAATTTCGAAGAAAAAAAATTTCAACAGAAATCTCGAAAGTTATGCGTTGGCATTACCATTTAAGAAGTTTAATTTTGACAACCTAACTTTTTCTCGAAAATTCGAGGAAATCATCTAAAAATTTGAAATAGCCAAGAAATTTGATATATTTTTTCCCAATTTCTCTGCAGATAAATATTCGCTTGGACTGTAATTCGAAGCACTATTGTTATATTTTGACTTTAAGGTCTGTGCCAGTTTTCATGGAATTCTGATGGATATTTTTCTAAAAAAAAAACCTTTTTTTTAATCGATGAAAATGATTTTTGGCTCAAAACTTGAGAATCACAGACACTAGGCAAAACGAAAACGCGTAATGAACGAAAATAAACTTTTTGCTCGATATGTTTTATAAAATGAAAAAAATATCTGATGAAGTTAAAATGTGGAACATTATTGTTAAATATTGACTTCAACGTAGGTATGTGCCAAATTACCCAAATATCACCTGGATATGATTAGTAGTCTTTCGAAAAAAAATGTTCTCGAAAAACATCTGTTTGAAATATTTTTAACAGTCAAATCACTCAAAATTGTGAACAAGGTTGCGCGTTCGGATTCTTCAACTTATAACGAAGGTATACAATCTGATCCCATCAATCAATTTTGGAATGAACCTCAACATTCCAAATTGTTATAACTCCAAAACCTTTCGGTCAATTTTTGCCCATTAACGAACTCAACCGAGGTTTTCAGGCTCCGAACATAAACTGAAGATTTCAAGTATCTTGATCTTTTCCTTAGATAGCTAGACCACACACGGTCGGCCGAACAGAATTATAGTTGATCACGGATTCTTCCGCAGGGAGTCCAACCGAATCGATTAAGACCAATTTTGGTTTTAAATTCGATAATTACAGATATTGTGATGGAATGATATCATATTGCCCAGAACCATACGATACGAAGATATTTTATAAACTATATATTTAAATTTTGAATCGTTCAATGAAATGATCGAGAAATTTTGCACGAATTGGCGCATCAAGTCCCAAGTTTCATCTTGATAGGATCAATACTTTTGACTTATTTTGGAAATATCAATGATTCTCAGAAAATCAACACGAAATCATATTTTTTTTCAATATCTCCCAAGACGAATATCCGAGCAAACTGAAATTCGGAACATTGTTGTTAAGCAGTGACCTCAAGGTCTGCGCCAATCTGTAGTATCATTGTTTAAGTAGAGGTGGCAGTATCGTCTAGCACCAGGATCATAGACGGTTCCGATATACCACTCATGCGTTACGGGGAAGTACCGAAGAAACTTCCAGGAAACACATCATGAAGCATAGAGTGTGAACAGACGTCGATTGACGATCTGTTGACGCCACTGTCCTGTATAAAGTCACTGTAGGATCCAGTGAATGCTTCGACTATTCACCAGTAGATGCCGAGAAGGGTTGATGCAAACAAATATTTTAAACTCTTGATCTTATGTTTAGGATAATTCAAAGAATACATATCTGATTGTACTGAAATAGATTCTTCGAGTCTTTGATGTCGATTAGAGTGAAATATCAACGTAATCGATCGTTTGAAATTTCAGCTCAAAATTCTAAAATCACAGACATTGTGATGAAAGGATAACGTGCTGTTTCCCAGAACAAGCGTGTAAAAAGAAATTTTTTCATTCACGAATTCGAGCATGGGTTCGGAAGTTGACTTCACCTCATTGTTTTTCTCAAGTTAAGCCTTAAGTTTCTTAAGTAAGATGTGATCGAGATCCAATATTCGAAAAATATCTACAGAAAGTTAAACGAAATATAACCACTGTGGACCTATCGCGCAAAGATTTATTATTCGTTAATCAATTCAAATCGACTGATTCGCGAAATGGGTTCATTGAATATATATTGTTGTATTAATTTGTTGATCTGGAATCTGAATTGAGTGATTTTAAAATAAAGGGATTAAGATTCTGATCTTAAATCGGAAGACTTCAAAATAAAAATAATGTCAACAATGAAAGTTCACATGTATTTAGTAACGCACTTTTATTTGATTGATATAATTGGAGTTAGGTTACTTTCAGTCGAGAATATCGGAAACAGAAGTGCTAAACATTTGTGGCACAACACACAAGTAACAAAAAACCAGTAGTAAGTAAACCCTTCAGAGATGCCTTTAATGCTTCCCAATGAGTATTGTGTTCATTTACAATCCTTTTTGGATAGTGAAGAGAAACAGACAGCTTTATTATTTAAACATTCGGGAAAAGTGTTCAGTTGGTATCCTCTGAAAAGGATTAGTGGATATTTAATCTCTCAGGTAAACTACAACGCTAGATTTACGATCTCTTTGTAATCTCCAAGTGTCACTTCATTATCAATTCGCTTTTGTTGATTTTAAAAAATCCTGAAATGATTACAAAGGTAGAAGTTTTGTCTGACGAACGAACTTTGTGCGCATGATATTCTAAAATAGAAGGTAAACATGTGAATTCTGCTGTTTTTTCACGCATGTTCACTTCACTTCACGCATATGCCTTCATGTCTATTCATGGCATCCGTGCCTCACATATTTGCGCGAAATATCCTGAAGTCTTGAGCTCATTCCGTTCGAAAGTAATCGTTTGAAAACATGTTCGGCTCAATATTTCAGAATTTCAGATATGGCAGCAACATGATACATCATGATTCTTTCCAATATATTTACTATTCATGGGAAATAGGTATCACATATTCAAATGTCTGCAAATCTTATTATTTTTAATATACCCCCGTTTATGTTTCAAATTATTTTTCAGGTAGACACTATGGTGTTTCTTAGTTTATTTTGACTGTTGACACATCACGTACACGGTGTGGTTTTATATAGTAGATACGTTTTATGAATCAGAAGTTATTTACAAACTTTGTTTGGTTGGTGCCTCAAAATTTGATTTCTGTGAAAAGGCCTGATGACTTACGAAAGTAACATTTATTGTTTATAACTACGAACTACCGTAGTGATGGAAATGCAATAATTGATACTTCCTGCAAAGAGTTGATGAATTTCTTGAACAAGGCAATTAAGGATATTAACATTTCGAAAATAATGCACAAATATTGCTACATTAAATATTTCATTTAAACTACTCAGAAATAGGTACCACTGGATGTCAATTCGATTCAATCTGTATCTTCAAAAGTATTCGGGAAATAAAATTATTAATGGGTATATCTCCAGAATCATTGAGCGGATTGCACCCATTCACGAATTTGACCTTCCACGTAGGTACGCAAACATTTTATGATAGAAAAACACGAGTTCGAAGAAAAATTTCAAGATGCTACACAAAGAGAAGCATAAACTTTCACATCATATAATCATGACACAAAAATGTTTGTTTTTCTTATTTTATTTTTGAGATAGTTGCAATTTAGCATCTGATGAAACTACAATGTAGTGTTTTCATAATAAAGTAGAAATCAACCACACTTGTGTCTTTTTATTGAGCTTAGTAATTAAGCCCCAAGCATACTCTACAAATATTGAATTTCTAAGTCGTTTTTTTTTGGAAGTTATTGTGTCCACAATCGGCCGTGAGTACCGCCCTTCAAGTCAGCTAAATCATCGAATTTTGCAGAAAAAACTGTTCTATCCTTACATATCCTGAGATCTTATTGAACATCCTGTTCTATCTTCAATATCAGCGAAAATAAGAAGTTGAAGCTATTCTATAACTTTTCTGAATTATAGGTTGGGGATTTCCTCTTCAGTTTCAATTACCATTCTAAATTCATGAAATAATGAAAGGAAATGTCTGAGATACTGGAAACAAATCATTGTATACCGAAAACATAATTACTCTGCATGCGATGGCAGGGCAAGCCGTAAAACTTGATTTGCAGTACCGTAAAATATCAGATGTCTATACAGCTTGGTGTAAAACAGGACTGATATAAAATGGCTAATATATTGGGTGTCTCATATTTTAAAATACTAATAGAGATAGCGGGGTTAAAGGAATTCAACTAACCTTGAGGCTTCTAACCAACGAACGGCTGGTGTTATTCACCTGGATTTGCACGAAGCTACTAGTTCCTATGAATTAACTGGGTGAACTTGAAAAATCTACATCGGTTCTAGCTGTAAGCGAGCTTACGCACTCGCGGCTTCATTCACGCTTGTTGAAAGGGTATTTAGTTCCACTTATTGGTATAAATTTTTGCGTGCATGTTCTAGGGGAACAGCGTGCTATCGTGTTGTCCAAATGTCTGTAATTTTCGATGATTGATCCGAAAATGGTCTCAAACGAATCCGGTGTCAAAATCGATTCTGTCCGGCCGGTCGTGGACATGATAACTGTCGAACGGAGTGAGCCAGCAACTTGGAACTTTCAGGGTAGGTCGCGCATTCGAATGCCGCAGTTGAGTTCGTTAATGGGCCAAATCAGTCAAATAGTTTCGGAGTTATAGCCACTTGAAATTTTGAAGATATTTTTTTTTATTTCAGAAATTACTTGAGTGATTGAATTCAAACTTGGCAATTAGGTGGAGTATAACGACGCGCAACTTTGAACCAAATTTCGTCAGGATCATACTGTCAGTAAATTGAAGAAAAATTTTTTCCAAAACCATTCATCATATTCAGAAAAAAATACCACTCGAACTTTGAGCTTCATATTTCACAGCAGTGTACCAAATTTCAGTTCGATGCGATCATAAGTTTTGGAGATATCGGGAAAAAAATAGGTAAAATTTCGATATCGTTGCATTTTTCGGTATAACTCTTGGAATACTGATTCAATCCTGATACAATTTCGCAGCTAGTTCAAACATGCTCAAAGACAACTGTATGCAAAATTTCGTGATGATCGTGCCAGTAGTGCCACAATTTGAAAATTTCTCTGATTTTCTTATCATATCATCCTCATTAAATTCTGTATAAATCTTCGAACTGTAATTTTTCGATGAATTACTAGATTTCAATTCGATCTGATCTGTATTTTTGGAATAATACAGATAATATAATAATAATATTTTATGAATAATAATTAATGGGTAAAATCCGCCAATGATTCCGTACATATACCCATTCAAAATTTTATTTTTCCAATATTTCCAAAACAACAGATTAGATCGAATCGATCCAATAATTTATCAAATTCGTTCCCGAAGCGGTCATCTACATTGAACATGTGCGCAAAAGCTGCTGCCTTCACGGCAGTGCTTTTCTAGATTTTTTTGGCTAATTTGATGTCCGAATACCGTGATTAATAAATTATGCTTAAAGATCCTTTCGTTTTAATCGAATGTTCTCTTCGTATCATTGAATCGTAGCAATGCATTAAATTTCCATTAACTCCATGCACGATATATGACCAATGCCATAAGGAAAACAAACTTAATTCATAAATAGATCATTATATTGTTAAATTCATGATAACTTCGAAAATGAGTGGTAATATCAAAAGCTATTCTAGACCGAAATATGTATTGCTGAAAATGCTGTTTTAGAATATCAGTCCGGAAAAAACCTAGAAGAGCACTGTCGTGAAGTCAGCAGCTTTTGCCTTTTCGACAACAAATTTGAACAAGCGCGCAAAACCTGCTGACTTTACGCCAGTGCTTTTCTAGATTTTTTCCCTATATCTTCGGTATTTATGGTCGTATCAATCTGAAAATTGTTGCACTGCTGCCAAATATTGGGCTCTCGGTTTGAGCAGAATTTTTCTCAAATCTGGTTGACAGATTTTCGAAAAAAAAAATTTTTTATTTACTGGCAGTACGCTATCAACAAAATTTCGTGTAAAGAGGGCGTTGTTTCACTCCAACTAACTGCTTAGGTTCAATAATATCGCTTCAGTAGTTCTTGGTATATCCTGAAAAAGATCTCAAAATTCTGAATGGCTATAACTTCGATATCGTTAGGCCGATTTTGACCATTAACAAACTATACAGCATTCTGATGCGCGATTTACCCGGAAAATTTGAAGTGTGTCGCCTGCCCCGTTCGACAATTATCGTGTCCTGGTTTGGAAGACCGGCCGTACAGAATCGTTTGAGACAATTTTCGGGAAAAAATTAGAAAATTACAGACATTTGGACAAAAAGAGCAGCAAGCTGTTCCCCAGAACTTGAGCGCGAATACAACACCACCGGCGAAAAACCACAAAATCTGACTTATTTTTTCCTAATTTCCCCAAAAATTATTATCGTATCGAACTGAAATTTGGCACACAGGAGTGAAATGCGGTGCTCAGAGTCTGACCAAAATATTTTTGCCAAAAGTTTTAAAAAAAATCCGAATTTTTTTCAATTTACGGACGGGTAGATCTTAACATTGTGTTCCAACTAAATGCAAAGTTTCAATCGAATCGGTTCAGCCGTTTCTGAAATATCAGGGAACCAATCTGTAAATTTCAAATGGCTTTAACTCCGAAACCATTGGCCGATTTCGAACTTAACCGCCGCATGTTGCGCGCCCTACCCTGACAGTTTGGAATCTCTAGCTTGCTCCCTTCGACAGTTATTGTGTCCTCGGCCGGACAGAATTGATTTTGACACCAGATTTGTCATTAGTGAGTCCAGCCTAGTCGTTTGAAGCCTTTTCCGGGAAAAAATTCTAAAATTACAGACATTTGGACGTAACGCTATTCCCCAGAAAATGCTTGCAAAAATCATAATTTTACATATTCCGAATGGAACACCCACTTTATTGCATTAATAATTCCCTGGCAATCTCTATATATATATATATATATATATATAGCTTTATTCGACCGCACATACAGACCCGAATCTATATACTTGACCGCCTTTCCAGTCCAAAAGTGACGTGTTCAGACCCGGTCCCGGGTCTCTTAGCGTCTGACCATGTTTTTAAGGTCTGGGGGGTCAGGGGATGCTATAAACGAAATTTCAGCCGGTTGTAAAAAATCGGTGATACATCATATTATACACAGAAAGTTTCAGGGTTTGGCCAGTGCGAGGGCGCTTCTGCGGGCATCAACTAGCTGTATATAATTCGTATGGTTGATCATCGTATCGAGTCCCTGAACTTGGCAACACTGTACAGCGAGATATACAAACAGGAACCTTCTATTATGGGTACTTGTACGATCCCGCTATGGGGAGTCACCGTCATGGGAAAAGTTCATTGTGAATTCTCCATACCGAACGAAAATGAGATATTTTATGTTTTCGAGTTACACAGTAAAAATCCCAACTCAGACGCCGGGTAAAGGGCGTTGAAATCGAAACATATAATATGATTCCACACAGATACTCTGAAGTAGATATTTCATCTTTTTGACCAATAAAATAGAAAGTTGCTTTTTGGTATTGTAGTTCGGCATAGGGTCAATAGCACATGGAAAATCTTTCATACAGAGTTTCAAAATTGAATATTTCGAATCAGGCTCGTTCCTTTATGAATCAAAAATTAAGGTATCGAATTCTCAAAACATTTGGAGTTTGGTGATATTCTCCGTTTGTAATGAAAGATATAGACAATAATTGGTCATCACTAAGCATATTTGATTCACTATTGAGAGGTTCAATAGCTGCGAGAAAGTTTGAAAGGATAATATTCTCTTTATGGAGTTTAATAATCAGTAACAGAGAAATGTTATAGAGCTATTGCTACACAATAGCCTTTCAGTAATTTCAGCCGAGATACCACGGATTTTTTTGGCACGTGACCACGTATCGTATCTGGAGTGATCGATAGATACAAAGAAAAGGGAGTTTACGATAAATAAGCATTTCGACCGGTTCAGGACTTTCTTGGAAGAATAAATATGTAGAATTTCGAAATTTTGAGGTTATTTTCCCAATATCTCGAGAAGAAATGACGTGATCATATTAAAACTTCATGACTAGTTTTAGAATATGTATTCTGGATTGTTATAAGGAAAAGGGTTCTCAAAAATTTCCAGAATTCTTGACAAAAATAGTTTCTACAGATCTGATTTCAATGAAATTTGGCACAATCCTTAAAATCAATATCCAACAGAAGCTCTTCAAATTTCAGTTCCATCTGATACCAAATCCAGGAGATATTGGTAAAGAAATGTGTATGCCAAATTTCGCGATTATTTGAAAATTCAATGATATTTCCCCAATATTTCAAACAGGACTAAAGCGATATGAGTCAAATTTCGTAGATAGTCGTGGATAAGGGATGCGCAACAATTCTTTAAATTTCGTGACTGTGTTACGGACTTAAAATCAAAAAATAATTTTTTTCGAAAATTTTTCAAGTTTCATTCGAGGTTTTTCTGCGGAAACAATTCATTGGATTTTGATGATATTCGACACAGACCTTGAACTCACCATTAGATTTCAGCCCCTCAAATTTCAGGTTTCTCGTATTCTAATCTTCGGAGATATTGGAAAAATTATTTCAAATTGTTTAATTATCAACTAGGTATCGTTGTCATTTCTGAAATACTTCAAAAAATACTGAGCTGGACATGATGAAAAAACTTAATAGTTAGAAAATGCTGATGAGCAAATTGTTGCGAAATTTCGTGATGTTCGTTCGATTGGATCGATCAAAAAAATCAGAATTATATCTGGTAATCGACTAATGATATGTGCCTCACGAAATTCCCCAGGGACCATGAAGTGGTAATTCCTCATTGAAGTATTAGATTTTTATACGATTCTATCTGTACATTCTGTCCGTCCGGCCGTGTGCCCTGTAACTCTCGAAAGGAAAGACCTAGAGTCCTGAAATTTTCAGGTTAAGATCCTGAATATCTCGGTTAAGTTTGTTAATGGGCCAAATCTGCCGAATGATTTTTGTGCTACAGCCATTTGGAGTTTTGATTCTTCAATAACTCGGAAAACATTTATCTGATCAAAATGAAACTTGGTTGGAAGATGAATAGTGTCAATGGGAAGAATTATCCATGAAGAATTTTGAAAGAGAAAATATTTTTTTTTTGAAATTTTTTATATTTCATTTAAATTTTGCCATTTCGCAATGTGAACAAGCGCGTGAAAGCTGCTGACTTCACGTCAGTGTTTTTCTAGATTTTTCTACCTAATCATGTTTCTGTTCGATCATTGGGTTCTGAGGAACAAACTGAAATCGACAAAAATCTTCCGTGCCTCGGGAGGGTTAATTTCTGCGAGAGTTGAGAATTGAAGACTGATTTAGTTTTAGTTAATTATTTTATTTACTCTCAGCCATCATTCCACTTCTGGAGTTTGGCGATCTATTTCTGAATTATCCTATGCAAGTATTAAACTTCGGATAATTTTTCTTGCATTCATTTCAAAGTTCTTGACATTTGTAATCCCCGACGTGAGTTGATTGCTTCTCTTTCGTAATTTTGAAAATAAACGGAAAACAGGTAGATGTAGACATAGAATTGATTCTTCAAAAATCTGCGTTAACAGAGCATACCACCAAGGTACAAATTTGTACAAGTTCTTGACCTCTAAAATATTGATTCACGAAATGAACATGACGATGGCGCTGGACTGGTGTACACAGAGAAAAATACTGAGCCTGATATCAATCACCCCAAGTGATTGACCGTTTGGACATTACTATGATGTATTTTTCATTGCGACAATGTCAGAAGTTGATCAATATAATGTACTTCAGTGATTGATTAATCAATATTGTGATCGATATAATGAACGCTAGGACATTATTATAATGTATTCAGTACATTGTATTGATGATAAAGTACATCCATTTGATGTTATTCGCCTCAGGACAATGTAAAAATTACATTGAATTAACGTCCAGGAAGTGATCAATACTAGGCACGGCTGATCATCACGAAACCTTGTGTCAATGCCTATTGTAATGGATCCATGATATGTATACATCACATCAATGTATCAGCGTAATTGATTCATGCCCTGGAGTTATATTATCAATGCTTTAGGTCATCACCCGATGTCCTGATTCCTTATTACAATCATCGTGTTCATCAATTGATGTACGCGAACCTTAATACAATCACCGAGTCCATCAGTTGATGTACGCGAACCTTATAACAATCACCGTGTGCATCAGTTGATGTATGCGAACCTTATAACAATCACCTAGTTCATCAATTGATGGACCCGACTAGAAGCGATAGCCACCGAAGGGTTATTTCATGAGCTTTGTCTAGTTTCATTTGTCTAGTCGAAAAGTGCAGCAAGTGTATGCATTTCACGATAGTTTTTCGTTCGTGCTTCAAGTTGACGACATCTTGTGTTTTGGGAACGGAGAATTTTAAAAGGTGAGTACAAATTATACATGAAAATGATTTATGAATAGAATCTTTTCTGTATTCTAGTTTTCATACCGATGTTTCATTCAATTGATTTTAGATAGAAACTTTCGCCAGCTTTGTAGATTAATTTCTAACGAATTTATTTGCGGAAAAAATTAGTTCTACATTATACCAAACCTAAGATACATCATACGGTTTCGTTTTACATATAGGTCAAAGTTATTTATCGAAATATGGTAGTCCTTGCTGCTATGTACTCTTGAAATTTGAAGAACTTATTCATGCATTTGTTGGTTTAATATCATCTGCATTCACTGACATGACATGAGAATTAAAAACATATATTATTTCCTTCATTGCAGGTTCTACTAATCAAACTGGAAACCTTCAAGTACCTATGAATAGAAGATCGCCAAATATTGTAAACAGGAAGTAAAGCGGAGTTGATTGGTGTCAATGCGTGTTTTTTTCATTTAATTTAAAGCGGCGAATTTCATACACATTTGATCATCTTGAAAGGGCTTCGTTTTTATACAAGATGGTAATTTATGTTTATTTCTAGATGGACGAGATGCAGCAATCTTGTGGGCACTGCATGGGTATGTTGGTATGTACCAACATCCAAGACTGTAGAAAAGGACAACACAGGAAGGAGCTAAACAACGAAATTTACAATTCGTGACTCCCAAAGTGCCTTCCCGTATTTCGGAAGATCGATACAAGAAGTCGAAGAATGGATGCACTTCTTAAATTCGAAAAAACAATCGATCCAACCCTTCGTGTAGACCATTGGTGACGATATCACCCAAATTCAATAAGTGTACACATATTTCGACGGTATACGATACGAGTTTTTTAATATTGTAAGAGCAGTGGAAGTGTGTTTAAAAAAAATTTATCTCTTCAGCTATCCTTCAGAATGTATGATGGTATGGTCGTTTATTGAAAATCATTTTTTTGCGCTCAAATCCGAGAACTCATTTCCGAAAACCCATGTTTTAAGTGAATTCCTCCCCGATGCTTAATAAATTTTCCAGATCATATCAATCGTTTTATTATTATTTTCCTTACTCTGAACACTACTGGAGTTCCCCATAAAGATTGTTCAATGAAATGTATTTTTCTATAATCTGATCTATATTTTCTTCAATTATTTTGATGCAAATATGCAACTTCACCGTTATTATTAGATACAAAAAGAATTCAAGTATGAACCTATGAACTCATAAATATGAATGAAAAAAAAAGCAGATAGAGCAACAGTCCGATATCAGTGGAATAAAAATAGCAAAATATATCCCTCGAAAATATCAGATTCAATACATAAATGGCTAAAATTGATTAGTTGATGTCCGAAATGCATTGATACAAGGACCGATATTCATATATTCAATGCTCTGAAATAATCGATATAAGGACTGCTGTTGATGGATCGATGTACCTGGTATTAATGTCGTTGGTCATTGATACAATGCCCTGAAATCATCGATATAAGGACTGCTGTTGATGGATCGATGTATCCGTGACCTGGTATTAATGTCGTTGGTCATTGATACAATGCCCTGAAATCATCGATATAAGGTCTGCTGTTGATGAATCGATGTACTTGTGACCTGGTATTAATGTCGTTGGTCATTGATACAATGCCCTGAAATCATCGATATAAGGACTGCTGTTGATGGATCGATGTATCCGTGACCTGGTATTAATGTCGTTGGTCATTGATACAATGTGAACGGTCCTTGAATTCTGGCGATGAATTTAATGCTCTTGGGGGATTGATACAATCACTCGAACATCAACTAATCACCAACAGGACCTTATATCAATGAACTCGAGCATCGGCTGAAAATTAATGTCCAAATACATTATCCTAAGGTTGAATATGATTATATTCACGTACGTTTTTCTTTCAGTGTAGCTTCTCATGACTGTGGTTTTTATGTTTGTGAATCGTAATGAGGAATGAAATATTAAATTTTAAGATCTGTATAGAAATTTCATGATGAAAATAGGGTGCGTTTTTATTTCAATCGAGATATCTAATCGATTAATTGTAAATGCACCACGGAGTTTATATTTTCATCATAGAAATCCCGAAGAATTTCAGCAGGGTTTTCTTCTTTTTCAACGTAGTTTAATCGATTAATTTCCGATTACTAATCGTATCCATCTTACTCGGAGGTCGATCGAACTGATGGATAATTCTAACCTTACTCCAATGTTTTGACCAGAAGTTTTCGTGGATTTATCGAATATTGTTAGGTGTGTAAAGTGGAAAAATGTATGGTGCAGATGTGCAGATGATTTAAAAAAATAAGCTACGAAAATAAAATATTTAGGTACATTTTCCTCAATACAATTATTGGTATTTACATGTCCTTCATTATTTTTCCCTTCCAATTCCAATATTACGAATTCCTCATCACTAGCAGAATTATCATCAAGTTTCTAAAATATTTTTCACAACGGAAATAATTCTGCATCCATAATAATGATTTCTGGTAAAAATATGTGCAGAATATTGTGCAGCAAATAACTATCACAGAATGATAGGATATCTGCAAAACAAATGATAAAATTGATTTCTGTACATTATGATATAACGTGTTCGTTATCAGTAATTATACCAGAAAAACCGTTCATTAAAATTCGAATCCAATACCGAAATTCATCGAGAATTCACTGATTTCTGTCTTTAATTCCACCCCATATTTAGAAACTTTTCGAGAGATTTGATGACGTCACGTCAATCGTTTTTTCATCGCTCGATGGAATTCATCGCTTCAACTGATTAAAATAAAAACGCACCCATATTGAACTGTTTCAGCCGTTTTCTTTTTGGTAGTTGGATCGCAGTTGGAACGAAATTTTTATGACTTGTTTACAACCATCAATGGTACTTAAACATAGTAATAAAAATTCATAATAAACATACCCCATGACGACGGCCAGCTGCAAGCATCAGCGGGACTGTAGAAGTTCTTAGAAGTGTTCTTCGGTATAGCGAGTCATCGTCATGAGTCATCCTGATTCTGAACCTTCGAATTGGATATTTTAGCTTTTCCACATAATATTCAAGCCGAAAAAAACAGTTCCAAAGCTTATATGATCCCGCTATAGCATGCCGTCGCCATGAGAAACGTTGATTTTAAATTCATTACATGGAACTCGAATATTTGATATTGCGTCCTCTCGACATACACACCGAAAATCGACACTTTGTCAAACCTTATGCAAGCCCAGTGAAGGATACAAGCGTCGATAAAAATGTTTTTGCAATGACTCATATTTGGCTTGGAAAGTTTTCATGTTCGTGATTTTTATCGATTCAATATTTCATAGATCCGAATTTGGATCATACAGTTTGAAAACGTTCACTATCGGCACATGATTTGAACTTGTACAGAGCGAAAATTTCTTTATTTTAATGTCTTTTCCCGAGTTTTGTGAATGTTAAATAACTAGTCTATTCAAACCGTAAGAGAATGAAGTATACAGTTTGGTTTCATTGAATATCAATTCAGCATGGGGATATTGAGCCAATAAAATAAATTGCACTTTTCGTGACAAAAAGTATTCCCGAGTAACAGAACTATACAGGGTTTACTACCATCTCCATGGCAAATAATAGCTGTGCTTATTCCAACTAGTTTTGCGAGCATGTTCTGGAAAAAAGCGTGCTATCGTTTTGTCCAAATGTCTGTAATTTTTTAACGTTGAGCCAGAATTGGTCTCAAACGACTAAATTGGACCCCCTGATGACAAATCCGGTGTCAAAATCAATTCTGTCACGATTGAGTGAGAATGGAGCCTTCTATAGGTTTGAAACAATTATTAAACAAAATTCTCTTAGTGTTGACTTAATTCTACTAGAGTTTGGTGGTATATTTCTCAATCATGCTATACAAGTTGGAATTAATGGTTAATTTTTTTCGCATAAATTCCAGAGTCAATAACAAAAGCATATTTTGAACGCTGTCTCTAAAATCCCGATACCGTTCACACATTTTATCACTGCATAGTTGATGACGTCACCCATATGACGCACAAGATACCGGGATCAAATCAAATCCCAGTAAAAAATGTAGTCTTGGGCGGTTTCTGTTCATCAAAATGAAACCTGACCTTACTATTAAATTGTTTCGTTGACGTTTTAAAGTGAAATGTTTTCTCGAGTTTTCAAACATGAAAAAACTGTTCAAATGGTTTTCATTCTATGAAGAACATTCAGAAATTTCGAGGAAGTTGAGGAGAATTTGGAATTGTACAAGAAAAAAAAGTTCTGGAAAAGGGACGCTTGATTGATTACAGCCAGCAGAAAAAAAATTCTGAACTTCAGATTCAGGAGCTTTTAAGTGCTTGTTCAATTTCGTTGCTTCAGACTATCCTTTTAATAATTTACTAGATTTCAATTCAATCTGATCTGTACTTATGGAACAAATTTTATTGGGGATATTTTCAAATTTTTTGGGCGGATCTTTCCCATTCACGAATTGAGCCTTCAGAATCAAGCACCAAACCTTCTCTATAAATAACGAGTCTCTGGGTCGTTTCTTTTGAAAAGTATTGGGTTTTCAGTTGATCTTACTGCCGATCGTGAATTCGACCACTACCCAAAAAAGACATTATACTTGTAGAGCAGGTTTAGAGTTTGATAACGAAGGCCGAATTTGCGAATTGCTCACCTTCACCCAAGGATTCCGCAGATATTTCCATTCGAAATTTTATCTTCAAAAGACTTTCAACAAAACACATGGGAAAAAAATTCTGTACCTCAGTACTTGATTGAAAAATTACAGCTTTGAGCTTCAGGTAGAACTTGAAACGTGAGGACCATGAGATTTGAAGATCGCAAAATTCTGAAATTTTTTCTGTCGATTATTTTAATCGAACGATCATCAAGAAATTCGGCACAAATTTAGGCCTCAACTTCAGCCAATAAGCTACCAAGTTTCATTATGACCGGATCATCATTTCGAGTCATTCCGGAAATCAAATGATACCGAAGAAATAGGTTCGAAATTTGACATATATTTTTCCTAATATCTCCGAAAATAAGTCGATGAAACAGAAACTGTGCTGCTAAATAGTAACCTCAAGGTCTATGCCAAACTCTGTTGCAAGTTTCTGTAAAATACCCCACATGTTATATAACTTAGAAAAGTGAGATGAAAGATACCTATTTCATTAGTATTACATCCCAAACTGTATATTTACGTATTGACCCGAAGTAAATTAGTAAATTCGATTTAAATAAACTGGCCGTATAAATTGATATAATTTTGAATTATCCAAATGACCATAAAAACACATTCGAAACATCGAACTTGACTTAGATCTCGGTACCTGGGGCAACATCAAAAGTCATTGTAGAAAATTCATCACGGTTACCGGGAGTCTAGACACAGCGTAAAAAATAAGGTAAGGTTTGACTTTGATGACTAGTAACCGCTAACGATTTTTTATCGAGATTCACCAAGATCCTGGCACTTAGTGCGGCATGTAGGTGACGCCATCAAATATACCGAGATGAAATATGTGACCTATACCGGGATTTTAAACATAGCGTTAGGGATATGCATTTTCCTTGAAAGAAATTATTGACTCTGGAATAATTATATTCTCATTATTCGTTAGAGTTTTTTTTCCTCCCAATACCAATACCAGTAGGTTGAGAGTAGGTTGCTGGAAGTGAAACTTAGTGATAAAAAATTCTTCTTATTCGTGATCAACTACCTTATAGTGAAGGGCTGAAAGCGTTCAATATATTTATTATGAAATTCTCATACAAATCTTGGAAATTTGATAAGTCATTCAGCTCTCTGATTCACAAACCACAGTCAGGAAAACTTATAAGAGTGTAGTGCCGTAGTTATTTCGTGAATCAATATTTAAGATGTCTCAACATCACGAAAATTTGGAATTTGGTGGTATTTCCTGTAAACACAGGCCTTGAAAGTACCAGGTCAATATCATTATGACCTTGAGCATAATCTTTCGCAGCGAATTTCAGTACATGTTTATAACTGTGGAACTTCGTGTTTTTTTCTCGGTACCTATCATTGTTTTTTCCAGAATAACTTGTAAGCAACTGATTCAATCATGATGACGCCCAGCTAGGTCAGAAAAACAACTTTTTAGAAAATTTCGCGATGATCATGTCATAAGAACAATTCGAAACAAAAATTGAAATTTATATTTCGTATATTCTATATTTTGCGATCTTCGGATCATATCCTCACGAAGTTCTGTACGAACCCGCAATCATCATTTTTCAATAAAATACTGGATATCGATTCAATCCAATGTGAATTTTTGGAAACATCGGAAAAATAAAATTCGATATATCTCCAGAATCATTGAATAGACTTTACCTTTTCACCAATTCAGCTTTCGTTATTAAGGTATAAACTACTCTACAAATTTCGAGTTTTTAAGTTGGTTTTTTCCGCTCACGATCGGCCGTGAGAACGAATTGTTGAATGAATAAAATCTATTTAATATTTCCGCCGATAACCCATTCAGAATTTTATTTCTGGAATGTCACCAACAACACAAATTAGATCAGATTAAAATCCAGTACTTGATGGAAAAATGACAGCACGAAGGTTCATGCCGAATTTCGTGATGACGATATATCAAATGTGAATTAACCTGACATAAAAATATCTAAATTTTCTATTTTAATATCAATGACGAAAAAAACAGATTTTGAGAATTCCTCTAAACTATATGTGTAATTCATCTGAAATTTCTCACATAAAAGAGGAATAATGGTCTTGAAACTTCAATTTTTATTGGAACCTTCATGCAATGCAGGGTGAGATGTTTCGTAAGTGGCTGTACTACCACTTTCAAACCAACAATAATTACTACTTTCTCAGTCATATAGTTAATAAAATCATTTCAGGTTAATAATAGTTTGAGAGGTCAACAGTTGAAACTAAAAATACGGAAAAAACGACATATTAAAATAAAATTATATCTCAATATGTATCTGTTCCGTACTTACTAATTAAAATTGAATTTTATTTCAACATATAGTCTGTTCCGTAGTTAAAGTTTCAACTTCTGACCTCTAACTATTTTATCAATCAGACTAAATGATTTTATTCACTGTATAAATATGGAGCCAGTAATTTTTGTTGGTTTTGAAATGGTAGCTTCGGATTTATTTGTTTTGAGGTTATTTCCCTGATATTTCAGGAACTACCCGAACGATTGGATTGAAGGATGGCGATCAATTGGAACATAAAGACTCGCAACTATTTGCGAAATTTGGTTGGGATCGTATTGCTTGTAATTGTCATAAAAATTCAATTCAATACGATTTCAGCTTCCGGAAATATTTGGAATTTTTTTTTGAAATTTTGTGTTTTGTTTTCTCGGTATCGTTGTTTTTTCCGGAATAACTAATAAAATTTAGATTCCATCATGGCAAAACTTGGTAGCCTGTTCGAAAATAATGATGAACAACTGTGTGTAGAGTTTCGTGAGCATCGTGACATCAGAACAATCCCAAGAAATTTTTTTCTACCATCTATGGGACTTCAATGGCTAAATGCATCTCCTCATGAAAAAATGAACACGAGGAGTAATAATATTATAACCATAGTGGATACGAATATTTGATGAGGATTGGAACACCTTAAGAAAATAATAAATATTTCACTATTTTACAAAGTATTTGATCTTAATATCACAATAAATCGAAATACTTGACCGAAGTATCTCATTCGCATTCGATTCAATTTTCATGATCAATTTGTTTCGAGTAGACATTAGGATCTCTTCATAGCATAACTTATACAAATTCGACGATTCAACAAGTTGACCTCCTTTTTTAAACCCGTTCATACATCACAATCGACCCTATTGGTCCCGAAAATCTGGCAACAGCGCTGGGATTTCGAACGTTGGCTGGATATGTTTGCAGGGTATATGAGGGATCGGAATGGCGGCGATGTGGTTCGGGTTTGAGAAACGTTGTCTACTATACAACTTTTTTGTCTTAGAGAAATTCTTTCCCCTCTCAGGCTGCCTAGTGAGTTATATTTTAAAACAACTCATTTCCACTTTATATACTCGTCAAAGTCATTTGGATCATGTGGGTCTTAGGTAGCCTGTATGATATATCGGGACTAGATACGTCTATTGGATCAATATATATATATATATATATATATATATATATATATATATATATATATAAATTACTTGGGTATATTCATCGTGAAACAATTTTGAATTGAATATTTGATTTCTAATTTTACCCGTTCATTTTGGAGACCAGTGCATTATAATTTTGTCAAAATGTCTGTTCTCTTTGAATTGTTTCCCGAAGATGGTCTCCTCCAATTACTAGGTTGGACTCACTGATGACAAATCCGTGATGTCCAAATCGATTCTGTCTGCCGGCTCGTAAACGATTACGTGGGATCAGAGAGCCCTATCGGATTGAAATTTTCGTGGGAGATTGCACTTCGAAATCTGAAATTTGATTTCATTACTGGATCAAATCGGGCAAACGGTGTTTGAGTTATTATCATTTGAATTTTGGTGTATATTTCCTCAGTATCTCAGGAATTTCCTATGCGTTCTTATTGAAAAATTGGCAGTTAGATGAGCATACCAACGAGCAAAAGTTAGCAGGATTTTGTTGGCTCTCAGTGGCGAATAAATTGCGACAAAATGTTTTTTCGAAATTTTTTCGAGAAATTTTTTCTCCAAAAACCTCATATTACTCCACAGTGTACCAAATTTCAGTCTGATGAGAATTGAGTTTTCTGAGATGTTCCAAACTTCGCGTTTTTTTCGGTATCGTTGTTATTTCCGAAATAACTTAAAAAAACCAATACAATTATGATGAAACTAGATGCACAGTTTAAATATTAAAATAATAATCTATAGTCTGCGATTCTATAATCATATTATCCTCAAAAAGTTTTGGATTTCAGTTCGATTCAGTCTGTATTTTCGGAATCATTAGACGAATTTTACCCATTCGCCCTTCGTGATTGAGGTCGGTTTTTTCGGAAGTTATTGTGTTTACGATTTCCAAAACAATGCAGATTAGTTCGAAATCGCAGCTGAACTTGTACAGATAAAAACAATCCGTTTGTCTTGAAGCCGTCGATTTCAACCAACTATACCAAATTTCAATTCGATAGTATCGGTATTTCTGAAAATATTAGGAAAATAAAGTTTTAATTGGTGAGTGTATCCACGGAACTTTTAGACGGAAGCAAAATTTCAGTTGAATCAACAGATTTTTGGATTCTTGAAAAAATTTATAGTGAATGTAAATTCGATTGTTCATTTAGTTTAGATTTCTTTCAGAATGTTGCCAGTTTTCCGTAGGCTTCCTTCAAAATTTTAAGAATAGGTAATCTTAGTTTCTAGGGAGAATCAATATTATACCCCGATATATTCAATGTTTTCATAATATAATTTGAATTCATTCTCGCTTATACCAGCTTCAGAATGTTAATTTCGATAGCCAAAATCAAGTTTTTTTGATGTAGGTTTCTTCGCAGTGATACTTCATATCTTATCATAGTAACCTGAAACAATTCTCACAAAAAATGTAGAGAAAAACTCATAATTCCATACACGACCGCAGCGGGATTCGAACCCACCATCATCGGCACCATAGGCAACGGCTTAGCATTTACGCCTTCGGAATGGTCAACATTTGAATGAATGATGATTTGAGAGATATGATTCTTTCGCTCGTTTGTTTCAACTTGTACATTGGAATATATTGAACGAAAAATTTTTGTTTCAGGTCCGTCGGTCCTATGTGTGAAGGGGGCTTCAGCGCGGCTGATGGGCTCTCGAGGATGGCGTCCCTTGGTGGAGCCACCTTCGGGAGTCCTCAGGGCCTCCAAGCCGGTCAATCATCCAAAAAGCAGGACGATCACATAAAACGTCCGATGAATGCTTTCATGGTATGGTCGAGGTTACAGAGGAGGAAGATAGCCCAGGAAAATCCCAAAATGCATAATTCTGAGATCTCCAAGAGGCTTGGTGAGTGTTTCCTTGTGTAAGGAAATTTGTTTTTCCGAAAATTATTTGAAAATGGAGAAATTCATTATGTTTTATTGTCCTCCACGAAAACGATTATTAATGAGCCCAAGAAAATAATTCTCAAGCAGTAATGTACACCGACAAAACTCTTAATCAAACTAAAATAGCTTGAGCAGTTCAAATAAGAATGAGGCAGACGAAAAGCGGCCACTTATGGACCCCGCCAAACTCAACTCAACTTCCTGATAGAAAAATATGGCGATCTTCTTTTCATACAGTCCTAACAAGATTATGACAGCTAGAAGGTTCATGCAGAATTTCGAGAGGAATGTATTATTAGAATATTGCACAATATAAAATATTTGCGAACAAAATAATGAAGTTTTTTTCCTGAATTTGTTCTTATTGTCAACCACAAACAAAATTTGCACAACTTTGCGCATGAGCATTTTCCAATTAGTTACCAAATTTCATCTTCATCGAATGAACGTTTCTTGAGTTATTCCGGTTATAATAATTATACCGAGGAAATGAGCACGAAATTGGACATACTTTCTTTTCCCAATATCCCCGACTAGAATATTAGATCGAACTGAAATTCAGACCATCGTTGTTAAATAATGACCTCAAGGTCTGTGTCAACTTTCGTAGGTATAATGAAGTTTTTAATTTTGATGGCGTCAGTTATCGAGGAAGTCATCTCAAATAGCCATATTATTTTTGCGCGCATGTTCAAGGAGAACAGCGTGCTATCGTTTTGTCCAAATATCTGTAGATTTCGATGATTGAGCCGAAAATGACTCACTGATGACGAATCCGATGTCAAAATCGATTCTGTCCGGCCGACTGGCCGTCACCACGATAACGGGCGTACGGAGGATTCTATCGACTTAAAAGTTTCAGGAAGGGTTGCGTTTCAAAATACGAAGGTTGAGTTCGTTAATGAGCAGAATCGGCCGAATAGTTGCGGAGTTATTGCAATTTGAAATTTTGAGGTTATTTTCCTCATATATCAAAAAAAACTGCAGCGATTGGATTGAAACTTGGCAGTTATTTGGAACATAACGACGCGCAACTTCAAGCAGAATTTCGTCGCAATTGTATGGTTACTAAATTTTAAAAAAAAATTTTTCAAAATTTTTTTCGAAAAAAATTTTTTTTTCTGAAATTATTGTTCATATTCAAGATGAATTTCAGTTATACTTTGAACTTCTTATTTCACAGTGTACCAAATTCCAATTCGATACTGCCATTAGTTGGAGATATTGGGAAAAAATATGTAGAATATCGTGGTTTTCTTCTCAATATCATTGTTTTTTTTGGTATAAATCAAAAAATACTGATTCAATCGTGATAAAACTTCGCAGCTGGTTTGGAAATGTTGAAGAACAACATTGTGCAGAATTTCCTGATGATCGTGTCATCAGAACAATTCAAAAAAAAATTCAAATTAATTTTTTTCAAATATTCAATACTTTGTGATCTTCTCATCAAATTATCCTCATTAAATTCTGTATGAACCTTCGAACTGTTATTTTTCAAAAAATTACTTGATTTCAATTCGATGTTATCTGTATCTGTATTTTTGGAAATATTGGGAAAATAAAATTTTAAATGGGTATATCTGCGGAATCATTGGGTGGATTTTGCCCATTCACGAATTCGGCCTTCGTAATTAAGGTCCAAAACTTCTCTACAAATATCGAGTTTATAAAATGTTTCTTTCGGAAGTTATTGTGTTTACGCAGTCAGCCGTTAGTCCGAGGAAACAAAATCGAAATTTCACTTATAACTTTCTTCCAATATCTCCGAAAATATGGGCTCGTATTAAAATTTGGGAAACTTGTGGAATAATGGCTCCAAGGTGTCAGCCAAATTTATGATAATCTGATCAATATCCTCCGAAGAAATTAATTTTTTCGACAAAAATTTTGAAAATTTTTCAATTTTTTTTTTCGTTCAAATTTCTAACGTGGGGATCCCTACAAAAATTCTGCACCAAAATACGCATTAATATTCTTCAACTAGTTTCGAAGCACCGAAGTGATGGCATGAGTGCTTCTTGAGAGATTGAAGACGTAACCTCAAAATTTCAAATAGGCACAACTCCAGAACCGTTTGGCCGAATTCGACCATTAACGACACTATGGCCGAGGTATTCAGGATTCTAACCTGATAATTCGAAGTTGCTAGGTCATTCCCTCTGAATAAAGAACATAAGGAAGGAGCATAATGCTTCATAAAGTGGGTCCGGGATGGATGTTGCATATGGCCTTTCACTTTGAAGAGAGAATAACTTGTTCCGAGACTTCTTTGTCTGAAGAAACGAACTAACATGAGTCATACTTGGAGGTTCAATATGGGCGCCTATGTCCCACTTTTATACGAAGTAGAAAAGCGTTATGCTCCTTCCTGTTGTTCTTTATTTAAAGGTCATTCCATTCGAATGCTGGAGCACATAGAGACGGCCGGCTGGACGGACAGACATAATTGAATGTGACCACGGGTTTCTTATACAGGGAATCCACCCTAATCATTTGAGACTATTTCAGCTTGAAATTCGAAAACAGAGATTTGGGCAAAACGATAATGCGCTTTTACTCAAGACAAGACGTAAACAATGAAAATGCAGAATACAGAAAGGTCTTCGGCTGATGGTGTAGTAAAATCCAATGCCCACCTCTTCCAGTGACAGCTGACGATATCTCACGTACCAAATATCATTTTTTATTAGGATTACCTCACACTATGTCCGAATAAAGACTCGAACTTAATTGGAATAATATGAAAAAATTACAAAACCATGATAGTAGTCAGAGTCCACATTTGATGCATAATAAAGACTTGAGGCGCATATCCAAACACTCGAACGCCCAGAAGGCCGTGAAACAGCAGCTGTGTACTGTCACTTGTCGATCAGAGCCTTCCTAGATCTGAATATGAATACGAATAATGCATACCATCCCCACTACGTAAACAGACGGTTACAATGTGTTATGATACCTATACTACGGCTTTATATTGCTATTTAGGGTGGAAATCCATATGAAAAGTGACATTCACAGGATACATGTATGATGGATCTATTCATATGATAAGTTGGGTATTTATAAGTGTTTTAAAATTCATATGTAGCTTCATGAAGTTCAGCGGATGGTGTCTCTTCAATGAGGATTTTATTCGGATATGGTCAGACAGTTATTGTTCGAATTCATGAGCTGACTATATCGTTTATATTTTCTCATGTCTTCGTAGTTTAATTTTAATTTTATTGATTTTAGGAGCATGGAAAACTTTGGGGAACATTGGTGACACCCTAAATGAAAAATTTTTCACATTGTTTTATTAGTTTTGGAAAAGGCTTATCTTATAAATTATTAATTTCTTATAATTATTTTAATTATATTATAATTGTTGCATTACGTTCGAACTGAAATCGAGTTGCTCAGTCAAACTGGAAGCCAAAACGTTCACTCATTGTAGGTGTTGACGCAGTCTCCATTTGAGTTCCAAATCTATGGATTTTAAAATTTCAAAATACCACCATAAAGAATCTCACTCTTGGCAACACCGCGCATGTCGACGGCCAACTTTCCTTATGATTTATTTTGGTTGAAATATATTAAATTCACTCGACATAAACATCAATTGACCGAGAAGTATCTTCTTTTAAAAGCCAATTGTCATATCCTACAATCTCAGAACAAACTGTCGAGGGTGTTCAATATTCCTTCATCTTCAGGTTAAATTTCACATCCGCGTAGGAAGACAATGCCATGCTGTTATCCTTGTCGTTGTCGCGTTTTGTTGGAGCTGGAATTGAATTGCTCAGTCAAACTCGTAGCCGAAAGGTGACCATAAATTATCTTAATACTGGCAACACTGCTCATGTCGACGGTAAATTTTTGTTGTTCTTTGAATGGTTCTATTTCTGTTGTAGATAGACGAAAACTGATGTCAGTGTCTGAGGGTCACTTTCGATGAGAAACTGATTAGAGAAAAGCACAACTCTATAGCTATCACCGTTACACAGTCAATGGGTGTTTTTCGAAAATGTTGATTTCAGGAATAGGGCTGTAACTTTTTTTTTGTTGAAAATGTTTCATTTCGGTGAAATCATTGTTGTAGAAACTTCTTAGGCAGGATTCAATCAATCTTCGTATTGTGGTGGCCTTTACTTGATAGAAATCCATTGTGAACTCCATTAAAAGACACAAGCGTGGTTGATTTCTACTTTATTATAAACACATGACGCGTTTCACTACATTGTAGTTTCATCAGATGCTGAGTTGCAACTGTCTCGAAAAGTGTGTTACAGTTTTACATAAACCAATATAGGTACAGAGATATTTCCAACGGGTCAATCATAGAAAAACCAAACCGGGCTCCTAGCTGAATAGGTTTAACAATGGTGAATTTGACAGTTCCGACTGTTCGTTTAATAAATTCCCAGAATTTCTTAAACGGTTTATCTCTAGAGCCTCCAATAAATTTAACTTTCGTCCTTTGTTCTCTATGTGTAGAATCTTGAAATTTTCGTCGAATTCGTGTTTTTCTATTATTAAATGTTCGGCGTACGTGGTGTTTAATTTATTTTTCAAAAAAGAACTTCTGTGTTCTTTCATTCTAGTGTTGAATGATCTACCCGTTTGACCTATGTAAGTTCAAGGACATGAGCCACAGGAAAGTTGATAAACTCCTGATTGGTTGAATTTCAGGATTTCAGGTTAATAGTTTTTGAAGATTCTACCCACTACTACCCACTCTACTTTCAAAACCACAAACTCTTTGTGTAGAATCTTCAAAAACTATAAACCTAAAATTCTGAAATTCAACCTATCAGGAGTTTATCAACTTTCCCGTGGCTCATGTCCTAAAACTTACATAGGTCAAACGGGTAGATCATTCAACACTAGAATGAAAGAACACAGAAGTTCTTTTTTGAAAAATAAATTAAACTCCACGTACGCCGATTATTTAATAATAGAAAAACACGAATTCGACGAAAATTTCAAGATTCTACACATAGAGAACAAAGGGCGGAAGTTAAATTTATTGGAGGCTCTAGAGATAAATATCTCTGTGCCTGTATTGGTTTATGTAAAACTGTAACACACTTTTTGAGAGAGTTGCAACTCAGCTTCTGATGAAACTACAATGTAGTGAAACGCGTCATGTGTTTATAATAAAGTAGAAACCAACCACACTTGTGTCTTTTAACTGAGGATTCAATCACGTTAACTGAATTATCTGCAAACTGATATTTTATGAGACATCGATATGGAAATAGGTATATTTTCAAATGGGACCTCCAGTATATTTTCATATATTTCGATAGAGCTCGAAATAACCATTTCAAAAATATAGCATACTTGATATTTTTTTGGATCTTCGAGATTGAATTTTCAATATTTTTTTGGGTAAATAGGCTTTGGAGGATATGGTGATTGAATCGATATTTATCTTAGTTGTCAAAGGTTTATTGAAACAATAAGTGCTCTGTTGTATGCAACTTCTGTTTCAACTGATTTGTATCGTGAAAAATATCCAGAAAGACGACAAATGTTATAGATATTTTGGCACGATTGCGTCAGAACTTAATAAATGAAGGTCAATTTGAAAAGAGAAGACCGAAGAAATATCTAATGTAAACAGATTTAGATTTAGGAGCTATTGAAATCAAATTCTAGAATCTTCATCAACTCGTATAATAGAATATTAATTATTCTAAATTATTTACAGTGGTACCAAGGACGAATGTCAGAAGGATTCTGACAACTTATAAATCAAAACTTTATAGAGCCAAAAGAGTTCGTCACCTCATGCCTGAAGATTTCGAATGCCATATTGAATTTTGTCACTAGTTCTTGGATAAAACAATCAATGTTCACATTATTTTATTTTCACCGCCGCACAGCCTACTAAACAGTGCGCGTCAAAATTATGGAACAAATTCATTTTCTCAGAAGAAAAATATTTGGCAACAAAATCCTGAAACAGGTCAAGTTTACCAAATTTATATACATTTATGAAGGATTTTTGTTGCACCCTTTGCCATCCCGATCAACCCTCTAAATTTTTTGAATAGGGAAAGTGAGTCATGTGGTACTTTCCCTCCCTATTCAAAAAATTTAGAGGGTTGATGGGGATGGCACAGAGAGCAACAAAAATCCTTCAAAAATGCATAAAATTCGGTAAAAGTGAAACAAAAATTTACCTGTTTCGGGATTTTGATGCCAAATATTTTTCTTTTAAGAAAATGAATTTGTTCCATAATTTTGACGCGCACTGTATAATATCAAGTGTGCTATATTTTTGAAACGGTAATTCCATGCTCAAATGAGATATGTAATAATATACTGGGGTTCCATTTGAAGAAAATATTTTCCTAGCGATGTCTAATGAATTATCAGTTCAAAGAAAATTCAATTAACATCATAACACAATTTTCAACAGGCGAAAAGATACAGCAATATCTCCAAAATGAAAATTTTTGAAAAACACCCTGTAACTATGTAAAGGTGATAGCTTTGAAGTTGCGGTTTTCGTCAATGAAAATTGGCCCTCAGACTCCGACATCAGTTTTCGTCTATCATAGTACAGAAATAAGACTTCCCATTTAAAAGCATCAAAGTTGGCCCACCCTGTACATATATTAAATTCACCCCACAAACACACAAATTCGCTGAAAAGTACAACGCCAATGATTTGTCGTATGCTACAATTTTAGGACAAACCATCAAAGGTATTCAATACTCTTCCCCTTTTTCGTTCAATTCCACATCCGCGTAGGAAGGCAATGCCATGTTGTCATCCTTGATGATTTCTTGTTTTTTTCGAGCTGAAATCGAATTGGTCAGTCAAACTCGTGGCCAAAATGTTCATACATTCCAGTATTGACGCATTCCCCAATCATATCATTCATTCGAGTTTTAAATCTATAAATTTGGGAATTTCAATCAGTCATCATCCAGTTATTGACGCATTCCCTAATTATGTTATTCATTCGAGTTCAAAATTTATAAATTTGGAATTTTAAACAGCCATCATAAATCATCTTACTCTTGGCAACACCGCTCATATCGACAGCCAACCCTTGTAATTCATTTTGGGCGAAATACCTTTATCAAATTCACCCCACAAATACGTGAATTCGGTGAAAAGTAACTTCTCTACAATGCAAAATATTTGTCGTATACTACAATTTCAGGACAAACCATCGAAGGTATTCAATATTCCTTTACCTTCATGTTAAATTCACATCCGCGTAGGAAGGCAACGCCATGCTGTCATTCTTGACGTTGTCGCGTTCCGTTCGAGCTGAAATCGAGTTGCCTCGACGGGGTAGATAAAATCCGACTTGAAATTCGTTTGTTTCCTTAGAAACATCCAGACGCAGCTCCATTATTGCGGAAGCTTGCACCTGTTCCGTCGCCATTGGCGGCAACAATGGAGCAAGCGATTGGATCGTCCAATAGAAGCGCTCTGTTACATTACACTGGCTTTTTGTTCTATGTTTTGTCATTTTGTGTCTAAAACTTTGTATGGAACTACTGTAGCCCCTTTGTGACTGTCTCCTGGAGCGAGATAAGAATTAATTACAAGGCATGATGAGGTCCCTTTGTTCACTTGCTGAATTTCATTTACGTTGAAAGATAAATTTAATGCTCTTCCCTTCGTTCCTTCTTCCTCCATTGTTGCAATCGACTTAGAAATGATTGTTCAGACGATGAGTTCTCAATAGTTCTGATGATTGTAGCCGATTCTGAATGAAACGAGGCACTGATATGTTTTCTTCGGAGCAATTGGTGAATGTACTTTCCATCCATCTATATGAAGAGGATGGTAATCTGTTCGAAATGATCATGCTTTGTCTCTCTTCACAAATATTTACTATTGGAGGAACGAGGTTAGCCTTGAAATATATTGAGGAGGAATTTTGGAAGTGAACTATTAGGAGCCAACGAAAATTAATGAAGTAAACTGCTCCACATGAGTTAGGGATATTGACTTAATTTCCAAAAAAATATAGTTAAAATAAGATTCTTGTGATGAAAATTCATATTGATATGATTTCAAGTTGCAAATTTATTTAAGCCTGTAGGTCTGCAGCGTATACAGGGTGGTTAGGAAAAATCGAGTAAATAACGAAATTTTAATTCCAGAGAATTCAAGCATTTTAAGACTATCAATACAATGTATGGCCTCCACGGGCATCAATAACAGCTTTACATCTTCTTTGCATACTACACACGAGGTTGTTGAACATTTCTTGAGGAATTCGGTTCCATAAACGGGGCAGAAGCTCTCTTAGATCATTTAAGGATTCTGGGGTAGGTTGATGATTATCTAATCTTCTTTGTAGCATTTCCCATGCATGTTCTATGCAATTCAAATCTGGTGAGTGCGGAGGTATTGGTAAATGTGGAATACCAAGCTCCTCGCGCGCATTCTCAACTATGGCCTCACGGTGCGGTCTTGCGTTATCGTCTAGAAATTGAAAAGTTTCACCAATAGCAGCGTGAAAATTTGGCACAACATTGTCAATGACATGCTCCCTAAAGTGTGAGGCGGTCATATTCTCAGGACAAATGTGTAGATCTGTGCGCCCGTTGAAACATATTCCGGCCTATACCATAACGCACTACTCCCTCGGAATGGATGGACTTCTTGGACATAGCGACGATTACGGGGTATGTGTGGGATTGTTCATACCCTTATTCTTCGAGAATCGGAAAATCGTCCATGTCTGGATTCATCAGTGAAAAGAACACTACGCCATTGATCGTTCCAATTGATATGTTGCCTTGCCCATTACAGTTTTCGACGCTTATGGTCACGTGTTAATGGAACTCCTGTTAATGGACGTCTAGAACCTAGATTCACCTCTCTCAAACGTCGTCTGATGGTTTCGATGAAAACGTGGACCCCATCTGCATTTTGAAGAGTATTCCGTAGCATTCTACACGTAGATGTAGGGTTTCTTCTCTCCGAAACGGTGATGAAACGATCCTGAGCAGGTGTTGTTTTTCATCGCCCACCAAGCCTTGGTCTTTCCAACACAGAACCTGTCTCCCTGAACCTATTCCAAAGTCGAGATATCACACTTTGGCTGACGTGGAGCCTTTCCACTACAACAACCTGAGTTAGGCCACCCTGTAGCATTCCGATAGCCCTATTAGCCTCAGCGTTTGTTAATTTACGTCTTGGCATTTTCAGAAAACTCGTTTCAAATCGGAGCCGTTGATAAACTGACATCATTTCAAAATAAGAACATTCATGAAGCATATGCAAAGAACCAAACTTCAGAAAAAAGGCGACCAGATTGACGAAATGTCTCATACTGATTTTTATTGGATCGATTCAGGTTGTTATTGAGTTTTAAATGATTTTACCGCGATTTTCTCGAAGATTACATACTTTTAAGAACGATTGAATACGATATCCCTAACTCTTGTGGAGCAGTATATTTTACATCAAATTCTGAATAAATGTCGAAAATAGTCGAAATATCTCTAGAAATCTTCGTTTTGGTACCTACTTTATCGGCCGGTTTCACAAAACTTTGATTGCCAGATCAAGGGCTTGATTGTCAGTTTATAGTGAATTCTGTACTCGATTTCAGTTCATTTTCAACCCAACCATCGAATGCAAACCTTAATCAATGAGTTAATCAGAAGTCAAAAGTTTTGTGAAACCGACGGTATATCTACGAAACGAATTACAAACTCGATCAGATTCATTCGATGAAACACTGAGTCCACCTCAGTATGGTAATGGTAACGATCTTTTGCCTAGAATAAACGCGTTAAGAGTTCCGGTTTCCTTTTACGGTAAATATCTTATATTTTACGAGCTTGCATTCCTATTTTCTATTCAAAATCGAAATGAAATTGAGTAAAATTGAATATACGTTTTGTTATGTCACTGCACTCAATATAGAAGAGTCCGATAATTTTTTCCAATTTTCTCATCTCTGTGAGGACACCTCGAACTCAACCGCGGCATTCCAATGTGCGACCTACCCTGAAAGCTTCAAGTTGCTAGCTGACACCGTTCGACAGCTATCGTGTCCACGGCCGGCCGGACATAATCGATTTCGACATCGGATTCGTCATCAGTGAGTACAATCTAATCGTTTGAGACCATTTTCGGCTCAATCATCGAAAATTACAGACATTGGACGTTGGGATGTTCCCCCATAACATGCGCGCAAAAAAATTAACAGTAAAGGAAAAATACTTTTCACTGGTTTTTAGTTGTCATTTCCAAGCCGAAAGCAAATCATTTCAGAAATTGAAGCTCATCATAAGCATAAATCTAGATTTCGACTAATATTTATTTATTTATATTCGATTGCTGCAATGAAGAAATCTAAAATTTAGGTTCCACCGAGATTTGAACTCGGATCGCTGGATTCAAAGTCCAGAGTGCTAACCATTACACCATGGAACCGATGTGTTGATTAAGTTATTGAATGTGAAACCAAAATACACAAATACTTAGAGGTGGTCAGTGTGGATACTAGGCAATAGGACATTCATTTCAATCATTGTTTAACATATCTGAAAATTTTATTTGAATATGTTTTTCCCCAGTGAATATTCATAAATATACTGGATCAATTTTAAAAGTTTTGATCGAAATCAATATTCTGTGATATATTGAATTTTTTTCCATATCAGTCTATTAGAAAATGAAACTGCGTTTGGAAAGATCCATAAGCCGGTGACTCCTTTGGGAACGAATTTAAACAAGCGCGAAAAGCTCCTGGCCTCAAGTGCTTTTATGGATTTTTTTTAACACCTTCTGTAAAAAAAAACAAAACTTTGAATAGCTACAATAACCAGACTTGCAATGACACATGAAATTAAAGCAAACGTGTGGAAAAAACACAACTTTCAGTTGCCATGATGCGCATTATTTCCACAATATTACCGAATTTGTCACTGCCTTCTTCAGATATTTTCTTCGCTTCTTCAGAATGATAAATTGAAGAGGTACCCACAAGAAAGGGCAAGTGTAGGTCATTTCGAAAAGGCCATCTAATTACCTTGAAAACAAGGTGTCACTCAACCTGCCCCCCCATTCAAGATTTTAGGGGTTGCTGTCATCTCGCCCACAAAGTTGATACAAATTGATTGGAATCAATCGTATAACATGCTACTTTTCGAACCAAAGTTTACCTGATGTGTTTGCATTTTCTTCTTATTCTGCATGGTGGCCGAGTGGTATCTTTTCAAATTGAAACAGTGTATACATACCGCGTGTCCCACGAATATCGTTCGTTAAAATTTTTTTGGGAAGGAATCGAAAGTCATGGTCGCAATTTCGGACTTGAGCTTTCACTATAGAGATAACTTGAATTTGAATTTTTGGGTTTCGTGGGACCTCCGGTTTCACCGGAAGTGACACCAAATTTCTTTTTTCAAATGGGGAGCCCCATATTTTATAATGAAAATAGATTTCTTATGAAATTCTGAGTTGTCTCAGTGCGAAATTTTTGTATTTCTGTCAGAATATTCTCTTTTAACGAGAAATTCCAATGAAAATATTGAAAATGGCGCTCTGCAGAAACATGTATATATATCTTCCAGGCTTTTCATTGGAAAAATGACGTTTTAAGGCCGCCGCGGAAAGTAAAAATGATGCTCCTGTCGCAATACTCAGAATTGAAACTCATGATACAGGAGGTCACAAAATCGTTGACAAAATCGGTGATTTCGAAGGTTTGAAAACTCGATTTTTTCAAATCAGAACCTAATTTTTTTATGACCATATTGGAATCTACGTTGAAAAATAACGTAGGTATGGACATAATAGAGAGATATTGCAGTGTTAAATTTGTGTGACGTTAATAACGCAAACGTTATTTTTGACATCTAAGCATACGCAGATTCAGTTTCAGAATAACGCGACGTTAATAGCGTTAGCGTCTAACGTTATTTACGTAAAATTGCGAGTCGCAATTTACGTTGCGCTATTCTATATCGGAAGGATTCGTTAGGCTTCGGGTCCTTCCGGCTCCGATCACTGTCATAGAGAAGCTATTTGTTAATTTGTTTTTTGGTGTTAATTACACAACTTTCTCGGGTTTTTTAAATCTAATTTATAATGCCTTCTACACAGAACTGGTATTAGACATAAAGATTGTTACTTTTTCACGCCTTAAGAAATACTTTTGGAAGCAACATAAGGGGTTTGAAATTAGGAATAGTTTGAACCATGCCAATTAGATTGTTCAATGTATAACTAGTTCCACTTCTTCTGCAATAGCACCAGCTGAAATTACCGCTTCCTATTTCTTTTTCATTTTATCCAGAATTAAAAAACTAATGTAGAAACGCAAATGATTTAACTTTAGGAGTTTGTAAAAAAAAATTGACGTCTCACATAACCTAACCAAACAAACTGATAACTAACGCAATGGTAAAAGAAACGTGTATCAATATGTCTACTTTTGAAACGACTGTTAAAACCAAAACCTTATATTTAGCGTAACCGTAATAACATAACATTTGCGCTATTCGAAAGTTGCAATATCTCTCTAATACCAATGCCCGAAAATTCATAGTTTCTGAGTATTCGAATTTTATACTTCTCAGAAAGGAAATTATTGTCTCGGAGGGAATGTAGGACATATCTAACATTCAATTTAAATTGTATTCATAGAAATTCTGAATTTCAGTTTTGCTTGTGTTTTTCAGAAGAGTATTTCCACTCTCACATTATTTTTCGACGTAGATTCAAAAATGACCATAAAAAAATTAGATTCTCATTTGAAAAAATTGAGTTTTCACGTTTTTGAGGTTGCCAACTTTGACAACGAAGTTGTGACCTCCTGTATCATGAGTTTCAATTCTGAGTATTGCGACAGGAGCAATATTCTCACTTTCCGCGGAAGCCTTGGGACGGCATTTTTCCAATGAAAAACACATACATGTTTCAGCAAAGCACAATTTTGAATTTTTTTATTGAAATTTCACGTTTAAAAAGAATTTTTCCACAGAAATTCAAAAATTCCACATTTAGACAACTCAGAATTTCATAAGGAATCTATTTTCATTAAATAATAAGGGGTTTTCCATTCAAAAACCGAAAGTTGGTATCATTTCCGGTAAAACCTGAAGTCCCACGAAACTCAAACAATTTACATTCAGTTATCTCTGTAGTAAAATTTCAAGTTCGAAATTGCAAACATGAATTTCGATTCCTTTCCAAAAATATTCTAGCGAACGGTATTCGTGGGACACCCGGTATATTGAAATACCAGAGATATCAGAGTTATAATTCGAAATTTTTCATGCCAAAGTAAGGTAGGAAATGAACCATCAAAATCATGAGGATTATAAAGGATACTCAATAATTAAGTGAGTTTTCCCCAATTTATCAGCCCTGTATCGATTCAACTTTCACCAATCTAGCGCAATGACTTATCGAAACGTAATTTCTTTGTCGATCCACACAAGAATAAATCACGCGAAATATAAACGATGATTAAACGATAGGATCAGAACCATCATTTTATCATCAGAAACAATAATTACTGAATCAAGAGGCCTAACGAGTCCCCCGAACACAAACGTACAAATAAAGATGGCGGATAACGATCAGCGGAATAACACTTAAGGAAAATGACACATCAATTTCGTTTCAAGGAATGCCTTTTGCCTTTTAATATAGCAATATTGATTCGATAAGATCTTCTTTTCCACCTGCCTCACAAAAGGCGACCCGAAGTTGTGAAGAACAGGAATCTAGCACGTCTCGGATAATGAAGGAATTATCATTCTTTCACTAATTGGTAAGGATCCCTGCGTCTGGCAACGTTGGCGCTCAATTGTGTTTATTCTTTAGATAAAATTGGAGCTCGCTCTAAAATTTTTGTTTGACAATAGGCGCCACATGCTTTATGTTTTCTAAAGAATGTGTGTTTGTTGGGGTTGATGCGTGGAAGATATTTGACGACAATTAGTATGTGTCATCTTTTTCTGTCAACAGAAAAGGACAACAGTGCATAATAATGTTTTCAGTAGGCAAATATGAAGATAGTGTTACCAAATTGTTAAGGGATATCTGAATTAGGATCTTTCTGTTGGGTGCAAACAGATTGTTCTCTTGAAAGAGTGCAAAGCTTGGAAGATCTATTACCGATACAATCATATTCAATCTTGATTTCGTCTAGGATTTTCAGTCCGAAAATGTCCGAGAGAAGATTGCAGGTGAGAGTTGATGATATTTTCTCTGACGAATATGAAGTAGATCTCGGTGTTCCTCAGGGATCAGTTTTAGGAACTCTCCTATTTATACTTTTCATGAAATAAAAAAAAAATGAATTTCTAGATTTACTGACAATGTGATCTCAACGAAATTTCGTGAAAAAATGTGAGTTGTTATGCTCCATCTAACTGTCAAGTTTCAATCCAATCGTATGAGTAGTTCCTGAAATATCAGGAACTTAATCTCAAATTTTCAAATAGCTTCAACTCCGAAACCGTTCGACCGATTTTGCTACCTAACGAACTCTCGTATTCTGAAATGTAACCCTTCTTGAAATTTGAAGTTGAGACTCCTCCGTGCGCCCGTGATCGTGGTGCCCGCCGGCCGGTCAGAATCGATTTTGACACCGGATTCGTCATCAGTAATCCAACCTAGTTGTTCGAGAACGTTTGCGGCTAAAAATTCGAAAATTACAGACATTTCAACAAAACGATAGCACGCTGTTCCCCTAGAACCTGCGTGCAAAAAAATACAAAATTATGTTTTCAAGTATATATGTGATATTTGGCGATCTTTTCATTATATATTCCTCTCGAAATTCCACATGCAATTTCAAGTTGACATTTTTCATGAAAAGATTAGATTTTAATTCGATTCGATCTATGTTTTTGGAAATATCGGAAATTGAAATATTGAAAAAGTATATCTGCGGAATCATTAGATGGTTTATACAAATTCGGCCTTCGTAATTAAACTCCAATCTTACTCTACAATTATCAAGCTACTGTAGATTCTTCCGGAGTTTATTCTGTTCACTATCAATGGTTAGGCCGGCCATACACATTAACTTTAGGAAGAATATATTTGTAGAGCATGTTTTCGGTTTAATTAGGAAGGTCGAATACTTCAATGGGTTGAATTCCCAAGTATTCCTCAAATTAGACAAATTGTTAGGAATTTTGGATCGAATTGCCATCTACTACCTACTTGATTGGCAGTTATAGCTTGAGGTTTATGTAGAAATTCATGAGGACCATATGAAAAAAAGATATGCGTTTGGCGGGGTCAATACATGTTTAAATGACCGGTTTGGCAACAGAACAAGCGCGTGAAACTCCTGACGTCAGTGCTGTCCTGGGTTTGTTTTTCCTATTTTCGGAACCTGCTATTGCATTTGTTTGTAATGTATTGATGGAGCTACGGTTAAAATAAGCTACCCTTGAATGGGGGTTTTCCTGAATTTGGGTTATTACTGCAAATGCAAATTTGAACATAATTATTATGGGTTTGATTCATCATTTTCCCAAATTACCTTCAGAAAGTATTCAAAATCAGATTTCAAAATTGGGGTTTGGGATTCGCCAGGCATGCACGAAGTGACAACGATGTTTAGTAAAATAGCTTTTTCTGCTATAGAATAATGATATATTTATTCCTATTCTGTGGTACACACATGTTCTTTGTCAATATAACCAAACAATTTCCGTTTGCGATTTGTCAGTAATATGACAGTATAACAGTCTGTGCTCTTCTTTTTCTATTCCTTGGTCGTTGTTTTCTACTCTAACCAGATCGAAGTATCGCTATCCCTGTTTTCCTAAGAAAAGGAACACATTTGACGTCCGTTTCTTTCCGAGAAAGCTGAAGCCGACGTTGCCATATCGTGCACTCAAGACAACTCCTTCAAATGCCAATCCCCATTTTCATTTTTCAGTTTTGGGTGATCAAATATTATTGAAATAATATGTTTGAAATGTGATGTTATAAAGGTTTTTCATGAAAATTACTGTATTTTCGTTTAAAGGAAAAACCCCCATTTAGGTGATCCTCTAATTTATAGTTGGAATGGAAACTCATCAATCCATTGATTTCACCCATTTCTTCAGCTCCATTTCCATTCTTTCAATACTGACCCCTTCATGGGGGAATTATTCTCATTTTTGCATTTTGCAGACTTCTATTCGATCAAAGGTACACTTCCGGATTTATTCCTTATATCTTATAGTCACCAACCAGCTGCATCGAATTCCCAACAGGTAATTCCAAATCACTGCAACAATGCCCAAAAATTGAGCCAAACCTACAAGTCCATGCATATAATGAACACGTGAAAGGTGTCATGTGCAACCAGCGACAAAAAGAAACTAGGGGCTTATTGTTAAGTTTCACACAAGATGTTTATGTCCAGTATTGGCAATGCCCACTCTACAATTGTCACCAACAAAGGCAGTGTCAAGAAAAGACAGGATATTAAGGGAGAATAGCTTAAAATCAGTTATATTTTCCTATAGATTTGCAGTTCAAACTGTCCTTTTATCTGAAACAAACCCTTGGAAATAAACAAAGAACACAACGCCGTCTCTTCAGTTGGCATTGTTTGGCCATATTGTTCGACGAACAGATACTTCAGTTACATCATTTCGAAGAGATTGCTTTATCTTGCTCAATACCACAATGGCTGTCGCACGGAAAATCGGAAAAGTTCTTTTTACGAAATTGCTTTTCGTTCGAGACTTTATACACGATTCAACTGGAAATAATGAAGATTATTCGAGATGGATTTCCCCATTCTCGAATACGCCATGAGTTTCGATTTAATTCAATATCGATCGACTTTGGTGAATGGAGTCCATTATTCGTTCTTCTTTTCTCAGTTTTCATATTTTCGATGGTTTATGTCGTTTTTTGTCGCCAAATTGCGAATTTCGTTCAAGGGGAGAACAGATTCGATTTTGTACTCAGCCATACTTACCTACTCTAGTTCACCCGATTAGATCAATCTTGTCTTGGAAATTTTAGTTAAAAAACGGCTTTTTGAATTAGTGAGGGCATAAAAAGAAATGTCCAATAGTTTCAGCGCAGGGCGGCATAAAAGCAAGATTAATCAACAATTGGATACTCAATATGTCAATATGACAGCTGCACGTCATATGCTGTTTTATTCAAATTGAAGACAACAGCACTTTCGATTTTGACTTTCATTTAATAATCAGAAATTCCTGCCATATCTACAAATGACTGGATATGAGTTCAACCATCACACCATTGAATCTCTAAAAGACGTACCTGTAGAGGGCAGCAATAGATTTCGACTACTGGTTCACAGCAACGAGTTATTCAGCATTATTGAAAATGGCAATTTCTCAATATTCGATCATAACTTGACAGGTGGACAATATAGGCTGGTCCTGTTTTCAGATTTTGGTTAATCAGATAATCAGGAAGGGAGAGCTCGAAAATAAGTTATCCGTTTTCTTCTAGCTCCTATAGTTCACTAGTCAGCGAGTTTTGCCGATCCTTTTTATTTGAAAATAAGGGAAACTTATTCAGCTGAAAATATTCGATCGTTAAGGAATCCTGGTGAATATGTGGTACCTATTTCGAAAGAAAACAATGTATTTTGATTAACTGTACAGGTTATAGGCCAAATTGGTCACTTTTGAAAGGCAAGTCCTCTTTCTGTGCTAGATAGACGTGAACTGATGTAGGTATCTGAGGGCAAATTTTCATGAAAAACTCACTGGCAAAAACCGCAATTCCATAGCTATCACCATTCATTATTACCGGGTGTTTTTCGAGAATGTTCATTTCAGAAATATTGCTCTAACTTTACTTAACTCTAAGACGTTTATTGAGTTTTCTGCAACCTGATATTTTATGAGATATTAAATGAATAAAATATTTCTTTCAAATAGGACACCCTGTATATTTTCATAATATATGGGGTATATTTCTACATATTTCGGCAGAGCTTGAAATTGCCAATCCGAAAGTGTAGCATACACGATATTTCTTGCAGTTATGCTCGACATATTGAATTTTGAACTTTCATCTTTAGGTAGGCCTTGGAGAATGCGATGATCTGTTCAATTCGCAACTTCTTTTCAAATTCCTGCAATAAAAACGAAAGTGAGACATGTAAGGAATTCTTTTTCTTGTTTATAAATTTTAAAGCTTCCTCATTCCTTACACATTAGTTCGATTGCATCCACACATATAAGAAAAAGGCTTGCAATTAAATAGAACACACCCAAACTCCCACAACAGTTTGAAGGGTTTCCTAGAGTCCTATGAGTGTCAGTCACTACGAAGATTCACTGATTAAGGAAAACGGGGTTTCCATGACAATTTCCAAAATTTCCATTTACTCCAACCGAGTTCTTCAACTTATTTCTACATGAGTTTAAGTTGTGACAAAATACTCGCTTATACAGTGCGTCTCAAAATTATGGAACAAATTTATTTTCTCAGAAGAAAAATATTTGGCAACAAAATCCTGAAACAGCTCAATTTTGTTTCAATTTTACCAAATGTATATGCATTTTTGAAGGATTTTTGTTGCACCTTGTGCAATCCCCATCAACCCTCTAATTTTTTTAAATAGGGAAAATAGGTCATGTGGTACTTTTTTGGCAAGGTCTTTGTATCTTCTCTACAGACGTGCAGAAATTTTCAAGAAAAAAATTATTTTTTTTTGAAAAATTAGTTAGTTCAAAGAGTTTTTCAGTATGTGCATTTTGTTATGGCTCATTTACTTTGAGACGATGGTACCTGATGAAATTTGTCACCGAATGAAAGTCGATCATTACAGTTTTGTTCATGCACAACTTTCAACTCCCTCACGTGAATTTTTTTTCCTCCATTAAAGAGTTCGTAGGGGTTGAAAGTTGGGCATGAGCAAAACTGTAATGGTCGACTTTCATTCGGCGACAAATTTCATCAGGTACCATCGTCTCAAAGTAAATAAGCCATGACAAAGTGCACATGCTGAAAACCTCTTTGAACTAACCAATTTTTCCAAAAACAAAATTTTTTCTTGAAAATTTCTGCACGCCTGTAAAAAAGATACAAAGACCTTGCCAAAAAAGTACCACATGACCAACTTTTCCTATTCAAAAAATTTAGAGGGTTGATGGGGATGGCACAGGGTGCAACAAAAATCCTTCAAAAATGCATAAAAATTTGGTAAAAGTGAAACAAACATTGACCTGTTTCAGGATTTTGTTGCTCAAATGGTTTCATCGAAAAATCTTAGTCTGATTTTAATGTTGTGATTCCTGAATCCCGACAAATCCGTTTTTCATTTCGATTTTAGATATTCCAAAGTCAAGTATTCACCTTGACAGCTGTTTTGAGGAAGAAGAAAGTGTGGTTATGTCTGTTGTTTTTCTCGAGGTCGGAAAGACGCCAAGTGATTTGTCTTGTTGGTCTGTGCTATAATCTTCAATTGATTAACGAATTGAATATCATTCTGATGATTTCTGTTTCAGGAGCTGAGTGGAAACTACTTTCGGAAGACGATAAGCGACCCTTTATCGATGAAGCCAAAAGACTCAGAGCGATGCACATGAAAGAACACCCCGACTACAAATACAGACCCCGTAGAAAACCAAAAACTTTACGTAAAGAAGGCGGTTATCCTTATGCTATACCGTATCCCTCTGTACAAATGGAAGCATTACGAGCAGGTCAGTTGATCTTTTATGCCTTTCCATAAGTGCCTGCCAATTCCTGCCTTTATTGAAACGAAATGCATACCATTCTCGAATCGATTCACATATACATCTTTAACTTTGGACGGGAACCGTTATGAGGTTTTCCTTTGTATATTCGCCTCTCGAGAACATATCATTTCAAGCGGATCTTTGAACTGGAAGAACAGAGGAAAACATCATCATTCACCGTGAGAGTTGAGTTAATTTTCTGGGTTTTTTTTTGTTCGCCATTGCAAAGATTTTCCGGTCAGGAGCTTTTACGCGCTTGTTCAGATTCTAACTATTAGATCAACACGAAATTTTGCACCTAGTTGCGTGTTGGAAATCTCCACCTGATCACGGAGTTTTAATCTGATTGTATTTGTACTTGTTGAGATTTTGCGGAAATAACGTAGAAATTCAAAATAACAACAAAATTTGGCACATTCTTTTCCTTATACCTCCGAAAGTAAATATTGGATCGAATTGATATTTGGAATGTTGTTGTTAAATTCAGACTCTAAGGTTTTCACCAAATTCCATTGAAAAATAATCAATATTCTCAGAGAAAAAAATAAGTTTCATCAAAAATTTTGAAAATTTTTGAATAAAATTTTTTTTTTCAGTTTTCGAACAACTGGATCCTCATGAAATTTTGCTCCAAGTTGCGCGCTAGTAATTCAAAACTGTCCACGAAGTTTCAATTCGATCGAGTAAATACTTCATGAGATATCGAAGAATTAACCTCAAAATGGCAAAAAGTCCGAAACCGTCCAACCGACTTCATCCATTAACGAACTCAACAGATATATTTAGACTCCAAACCTAATCTGACAATTTCAAGTCGCGAAGTCGTTTTCTTCGAAAGTTAGAGCACATACGGACGGACAAAGGAACGGACAGAATCGAATTTCACCACGGATTCTTCTTCAGGTAGTTCAACCCAATCGTTTTGGCACAAAATTCGAAAATTACATTCATTTTCAACATTTATTATAATTGTATTGTCGATACAGGTTTTTGTTCATTGTTCGTATTGTTTTAATTGTGAAAGTCTTAACCTTGTAGAATTATAATTTGGTTTGCTATTGTTCAATGAAATGCTCTTCAACATGAGTAATGTTTTTCTCGTAAATACTTTAGTTTTCAAAAAAAGTTGTGGAGATGAAAAAGTTTCTAAATGAATATGGCTTTTCAGACATGTGCTTTTGAAAGTAAAATGTGATTCCAAAATAAGGTTGTAAGAAAAATATCTTAACGGTTGACTACTTCAACTCCTTCTATGCATGCTTCAGGGTTGAAAAAATTCCAAAATGTGTAGTTTCATTGACAAATAAAATTTACCATGTTTCGTGTCTTCAGAAAAAATAAAAAGAAAAACTTTTTTTGTTAATCTTTGGAGGGGGTATTACTTCTTCGGGGGAGGTTTTTCAAGAATTTTCTTACCAAATACTCATATTTTCATCACAGAATCTCCCCTTGAAGTATTTCGGTATTTTTCAGATATGCCTGCATATAATTTTCACGTAATCGTTCTACTGAACAGCAGGATATTATTTTGCCAAAACATCTGTAGTTTTCGCATTTTGAGCCGAGAATGTTCTGAAGAGATTAGGCTGTACTTTCTGAAGCAGAATCTATGGTCAAATTATATTCTGTCCGGCCGTATATGTGTGCTCTAACTTTCAGAGAAAAGAACCTAAAGTCTTTCGTGGCTATCAGAAATTTAACTGTTCTTTCCAATATCTGAAGAAGACCTGAAATGGTCAGATTCAAACTTCATAGTCAATTGTAGAATATCGAAGCACAACTCTAGGCAAAACTCAATCAGAATCGTGCAGATAGAAAATTAAAAATAATCTTAAAATTTTCCATATTTTGTTGAATATTTTTTGTCGGAAACTATTCCTGTGATTTCCATAACATTCTGTACTGGTCTTGGAGATACTATTCAATGGAAATATTTTCAATTTTTTAAATTTCGGTTTCATCCAATGTTTATCTTCGGAGGTATTGCGAGAAGAAGTCAAATTTCTTCAGTATCATTGTTATTTCCGAAATATTTCAAAAAAATACTGATCCGATCATGATAAAACTTGGTAACTATTCGGAAAATGCCGTTAAATGCGTAAATTTGTGCGAAATGATGATGTTTTAACTGTATGATTGGATCAACTAAAAAACACTTAAACGCATTCCACCATTGGCTTGTGGTCTGCAAGCAATCCTGCATGAACCAAATACGGGAGTTTTAATCGATCCGATCTGTATTCCTTCGGAATTATTGGTGAAAAAAACTTTAGAATAGCAATATCTGCGGAATAAGTGGGTGGAATTGGGCCTTCGTGAATAAACTCCAAACCTGCTTACATTTATCAAGTGTCTATTCGAGAATGGGTAAAAGCCGACCAATGATTCTGTCGATTTACCCAAGTTTATTTCACCAGTATTTCCAAAAATATTCATCTGATCGAATTAATATCTAGTACTTGATTGAAATGCAGGAATGACAAAATGAAGAGGAATATATTATATAATAATAACAATATTTGGCGTTTAACATGTATTCAGAAATTTTTGAGTTCGATTATTTAACGTCACCTATAATTTTTCGATTATATGCCTAATTAATGGGACAGTGTTTCTGCGACAATATGAAAGATGTTAATGCAAAGGAATCACTGTGTAAGCTGTAATTTTAAATGTATTCCTAATATGTTAAAAACCTTTATCACGTAACGCTAATTGGAGCTGATTTTTTGTTTTTCTTATTATCAACGAATATGATCCGGAATTATTCATAACTGTATTCTATTGAAAAAAATATCATTCGAATTTTACCGAAAGAGTGCACAACAACGAATTTTCATGAAAATCTTTCCCACAAAGTAATAATGGCGTCCATTAATAAATACCAACTTCCACTATTTTCAGTTATTGACATAACGTATGAGAAAGAATACCGGGTGAGACATAATCTTTATTAATGGTCCTGAATGGAAATTATAACCGTTCAAGAGTCCCCAGGTACGCTAGATCGGTCAACGAAGGAATCCAAATTTAAACTGGTCAGCTATCCGTGTTTACATTCCTGAATGATTTCATTCTTCGGACAACTGGCTCCATGGAGAAGCCAAATAACATCTGGACTTTATTCTCGAGGTGTGAAGCCCTACGGACAAAATGGTTGCACCCCGTGGAGAGGCTTTAGACAAAACGACCAAAATTAACTAACACCTTGAGATACCTGAAATTCTGACGAAATTTTTATGAAGACGTCTGGTTGATAATAGGGAATTTCATGGGGGTCCTGTTGCCTCGTGTTATTGGTATGAATGTATTGATGATTTCAAAATTCACACCTCACGTTGCTTTGGGAAAGTTAGCAGCTTTAGCTCGCAAAAGCTGGTGACTTCACGTTAGTGCTAACTGCCGACCGTGAACACAATAACTTCCGAAAGAAATAGCTTTGAAACTCGATATTTGTAGAGTAGGTTTGGACCTTAATTACGAAGATCGAATTCGTGAATGGGTGAAATCCGCCTAATGATTCCGTAGATATACCTATTCAAAATTTTAATTTCCCAATATTTCCAAAAATACAGATTAGATCGAAATGAAGTCCAGTACTTCATCGAAAGAAACCTAAAGAAGCACTGACGTGAAGTCAGCAGCTTTTGCGCTCATGTTCAAATTCGTTGCCAAAGCGGTCATCTCCTTTGAACATGCGCGCAAAAGCTGCCGACTTCACGTCAGTGCTTTCTTTGGTTTTTCTAGATTTTTTTTTCAGTATTCGTCACTCAGAATTTCGGACTTCATCCAGTTGTACCTAGTCCCATTAAAATTAGTCTCTGGTTGAATATTGTACGTAGATTTCTCTCAAAAACAATGTATCTGAACTAGATCTGTTATGAACAGCGTATGAAAAACAGCATGCCACGTATTGTGAATAGAAATGGGCAGATTCTTCCTGATGTCAAATGGAAAACTAATGAACTTAATCAATTGGAAAACCAGAATTTATAAGGCATTAGTTTGCGAAACTTATGGGTAAATAAAATCAATAAAATACGGAGTGTTTCATTCAAAACAAGAAGGATTCTAAAAAATTTCGTTTACAGTATGTGACAGACTCATTTTCATACCTTGTTGAAAGAGAACCTAATCAATGTACAATGACCTACCAAGAATACCGTTAATATTTGAAGGGTTAAGATTGGTATGGAGTACGTTTTATATTTTTTTTGTATATAGCGAAGTTGGATCTGGCCCAGAAAAAATATACGATAGAAACTATTCTCATTTTGTCGAGCTTAAGCAATAAGGCGACATTACAGAAAAAAAAGATTTTTATCCGTTATATATGGAATTAAAAAAAAAAACTATTCTCTGACTACAATCCTTATGATATTCCGCATAGAACTGCCTGTCGGCACGTATAATCAAGTTTCACTTCGATAGTGTCTAGATCTCTGTTGGGCCGATAATTCCCAAAAGACCAGGAATGAAAAAAGTGTAACTAACTAACCTGAGCGTATAGTGCAGAAACCGCTGAAGGAATTGAATTTTACTGGCATTATTCCACATATTTCAATAAAATACAGAAACAGTTCAATTACATTCACAAAATTACATTTCTGAAACTTTTTGTCAAGTGTTTTGTTTACCCTGTAAGCAGTATCCATAAATATACCGGGTGATCCATTTGAGCGCAGGTATGCTTGTTTCCTAAATGGAAGATTTCAAGGTAATATTTTTCAGATTTCACCCGAATATCGGCATCCCATTGCAGGATGCACTAGAGACTTTTTCAGAGTACGACCCTTACGAATAAGTGGTGTATGTTCTTTGTTGGGTTTAAATACTGCATCGTATAAAAATAATTATATTTCAGGACCTATTCGTCAGATTTCGCTGCAATTTCGTATATATCTTCGAGGAGTCAAGCTTCATGCAAAATCAAATGTATTTTCCACCCTGGAACAAATTCCAAAAATTCGATGAAATCACTGTTGCAAAGAAAAACCTATTAACTGAATAGAACAGAACCAGAATTCAAAACGCCAATTTTCCTAGAATTTCATTCGTCATTTCCAAATCATGTAATCCACCGAAATGGATGTAGTACAATATCCAAAAGTTTAAACCAAAGCCCAGCTAATGAAAAGCTATGAAGAGTCAAAACCCATTTCCACCGATCGATTTTATATGATATTAAAATTTTACGCTGCCATATGTTCTCAATTTATGAAATAGAAATTCATCCAAAGTGCGAAACAATAGCATTTTGTTATTAGTTATATCAATCGGTGACTTTTTATGGACATCCATTGTTACTTCCCTTTTATTTGGTCCCATTTCACTCTGCTAACGTTTCAATTTTAAAATCGAATTTGTGATTTCGCATCGGAAACAAATCGCCCCAGTGGCGCGACAAAGGATTCTTTACAATTGCTACATCAAAAACCTGGGATTCTATGAAATGCAATATACTGACCAGAGGGCAGGGCCGTCTGGGGAATTTTCAGGGCGATTGGTTAGTTACCTGGATTGGTTTTCGCGCGCTTGTTCCAGAGGACGGAAACGTTATCGATTCACTGTTATTTTCGAATTTTGATTCTAAAATGATATGAAATGAGGTAGAACCTATTGATTGTCCAATTCAATTCTGTCCCTCCGTACCTAGATACTGTAAGTTTCCCTAGGAAGGACCTAGAAAATTGAAATGCTCCATGTCGAAATTCAATGGTTGGTTTCGTGAATGCCATCCGATATTTTGTTTTCTCTGTAACTGTAAAAATGCCCATCCAATAGAAATGACGAATGGTAGGCTGTTGTGAAGTAATAACACGAAAAACTACTCAGAATTTCGCAAGGCCATCTATAGAATGAGTTATGAATTAATATAGATACCCTTCTGTTCCAGGTGAAAGGTAAATTAAGTTTTTTCGATTAGTTACTCTTCATAACCAGTGAAAGACTCTAATAAAATCTTTTCGAGAACGAAATTATTTTTATGAGTTTGTTCTTAGAAACAGGAGCATGGTTTTTCGAATTTTCAGCCAAAATTCTATCCGTCTGCTCAACCTCACGGGTTCTAACTTTCGAAGAAAAAGTCCTTGCCACTTTTGGGAGTAACTATCCTTCAGGTTTCCATGAAATTTAGCTCGAATCGTGATGTATGAGGTTGAGGGGCACAAGTAGTAAAAATTGTTGGTTGAGCGGCAAGGGTAGGAGGAAAGCTCGACGCCGGCGGCGAAAAAATTTTTCGCGTGTACCACACCAAACGACTTTTTTTCTAACATATTTGAAAGTTTTAAAAAAGAGTAGGACAGCACAGAACATTTTTCTCAGGAGAAAATTTGGATTTTTGTCAAGCTCTGCAGTGAAATTATTTCACTGTTTAAATATTTCTTGATTCTCAGAGCATTCTCTTTCAGTTTGACCCCTAAGAGACAAATCAAAAGTGCTACAAAATTTTACTCGACAGATGATTTTTTTTAAATGTGTCTATTTTTTTCGACCTATTCATAATGTTAAATCATGCTTTAACTGTATGCAGAGCTTACCTTTAACATAAAATTTACCTTACCAAGTAAGGCAAAGAATGTGGCCACGAGACGATTCATAATTCCTCATTTTTTCTGGAAGATGGTGTAACTAACTGATTCCTTTTCTTGCCCAGTTGGGATCCATTCTTGAGTCAACTTCCTAAAATTACAAAGACGGAAAAAAACATAACAAATTTTTCATTTCACACTCACATATGTAGTTATTTTTTTTGTAAATGTCTATTGAAAAACGTCCCGAAAAAATCTGTTTTCGGCTTTTCGTTCACAAGTTTGTGATAACTTCATAACTGGCAAGGGCCGGTCCAGTTCCTTAATTTTCAATTTATCGGCCAATTGCAGCTTATATCCTGCCAATCAAAATTTAGTTCAAGAATGTTGTTGACTGAATTCATTATGAATTCATTATGAATTCTAACACATAAAGAAAATACCAACGAAGTAAAGTCTATAACATCAACCCGATGAAATAATTAACACGTTAATATGCAAAAGACGTTGGCCGACCCAATGAACAGCAGTAATCAATCCGACTGCACCTGAACTCGAACTGTGGCCGCAGAAATTCCGCGCCCCTGGGGTACTTATAGTTCGGAGTTGATCGGAGTCATTCGACAGCATTCGCTGTGGTTGTTTGTTCTAATATGAGAGTTCCTGCCAGCCTAGCCGTGCGGCCGCAAATTTCGCGAGCCCGAGATACATTTTCGATATTCCCACGGTAAAAAAAAGACGTATTCTATTGGGGCGGATTGATACATCGTTATTAACTAACGGTTGCTGTTTCTCAATAAATTATTAATTATTCTAAAAAGAATTAATTGTGTCTTACGACAATATATTTTTCTGGGACGGCGCTCGGCCCCGCGGCCTTTTTGAGCAACCACCAATGGTATATTCTATCTGTTTTGCGTAAATAACGAAAAATAACATTCTGAATTCTCCTATACAGAAATTTGACCTCCGCAATTAAGTTAATAAAAATATCGAGTTTTTAAATATTTCTTTCGGAAATTATTGCGTTTACAACCGGCCTGTACATCAACTCAGAACACAATAACTATTCGAGAATTGACTATTATGGCGGCAGTTTGGTCAGCATTTTCGAAATCTTGCTATTCTTCACTCAGCTGCCATCTGCGATGGGTCGTATTTCAAAATGCGTCTTCAAGTTCTTCATTAAGCGAAATCGGCCAGACAATTTCGGAGTTATAGCCATTTGAAATTTTGAGGTTATTTCCCTGATATTTCAGAAGCTACTGAAGTGATTGGATTGAAATTAGGCAATTAGTTGGAGAAGCGCAACTTTTTACAGAAGTTGTAGATCTGAAAGAAATTTGTTTCGAAATTTGTTGGTTGTATTTGGGAAAAATTCTGCTGAGTCTTTTAACTTCATATTTCAAAGCGGTGTTTCAAATTTCAGTTTGTTACGCTCATAATTTTCGGGGATATGTATTGGAAAAAATAGGTCAAACTACGTGATTTTTTCCTCACTATAGTTGTTTTCCGAAATAACTCAAAACATCAAAGGCGTACCACAGAACGTCGAAAACATTCAATTCAAGAAGTTGTCATAAACAGACTTCAACTATCTCATTTCTATGATGCCTAGATGTACCTAATCCAGAGTGTATTCAACTATGAAGTCGTCAAACTCATTATTAATTTTTTTGCGTGAATGTAAAAAAAAATTCCTTTTTATTATTGATGCTAGATCAAATGGCCAAATAATGATTCTCGAGACGTTATTCTGTCTGGGTGTAACACTACTGAAGTAACTGAACACATTAACATAAACTGAGCGAATTGAAGAATGCCATATAACTTTTGTTCGACCCAATGTCACTGGGTCCTACCCTGGGCGGATAACTCCGATGAGACGCTTTCTGAAATCAAATATTTACGCATTATCTCCCGTTTCAGTTCCATATAAATATCTGTACAGAAATATACAATAGGGGCAAAAACCAGCAGATCTACCTGGGTTGATTATAAGAAAACAGACGAAATCAAATTTCAATTGTATTCCGAATCTGTATCGATACGCACAGTTCCATTGTGTGAAGGCGCTCACATTGTGCGGAATCGTAGGTATTTTCATTCTTATTTAAAATCCGGATCTAGCAACCGATCTGACAGATTTTGATGTGGACATAATGCGCACCTGGTTGGAACTGAAAGAATTCCATCTCGATGAACTGTCAGATGATAGCCGAAAAGAGTGACATGAATATTCATTTCTATATTCTCTTACTTTGAGAACAGCTTCGGAATATATCAAGAACCAACTCCCTGTATCTGAACCATCGTCAGTTTCATTTGAAATCAGGATTGACTGACTATACAGGGTGCTTCACTATAAACTGGAGAAACATATATGCCGTGTAGATGAAATTGGGACAATCATTGTTGCCTTATGACATAGAATCCGTTTTCGAAGCATAAACGAGATGCATTTCCAAGGAATGAGCAGAAGTGTTGGCCGGATTCAATGAATTGTTTCCGAAAAAAAATTTTTTTTCGAAATTTACTGACAGTGTGATCAGTGTGACAGTTCCAATTCAATCGCATGAGTAGTTCCTGAAATAAGGAAATTAATCTCAAAATTTGAAATAACCATAACTCCGAAACCATCAATTGATTTGTTCCAATAACGAATTTAACCGCCGTATTCCAATGCGTGAAATAATCTGAAAGTTTCAAGTCGCTAGCTTGCTTTTTTCGACAGTTATCGTGTCTTCGGCCAGCCGGACAGAATCGATTTTGACACCGGATTCGTCATCAGTGAGTCCAACCTAGTCGTTCGAGACCAGTTTCGGGAAAAAATTCGAAAATTACAGACATTTGGACAAAAGGATAGAACTCTGCTCCCCAGAACATGCGCGGCAAAAAGTATAATTTCAACCCATTTGCACAAATGTCTATTGAGAGTGATGGTCGTATACAGACAACTTCATCAGAATAGTTAAAGCCGGGTCCAGATGAGTATAACCCGAACAGCGAATGCAATAAAATTTGATAAACTATTCGGCGAATAGTGTGGACGGCGCTCAGCGTCGAATAATAGATTCAAATGCATCCATCCTTGGAGATCAAAACCGAGTCCTGACGGAACAGAAAGAGCGTTGCCTTGAACCATAAAACTCCCTGTGTTTTATTGCATTCGCTGTTTGCATTACACTCATCTGGACCCGGCTTAATTACACAGTGCGCGTCAAAATTATGGAACAAATTCATTTTCTCAGAAGGAAAATTTGGCAACAAAACCCTGAAACAGGTAACTTTTGTTTCACTTTTACCAAATTTTTAAGCATTTTCGAAGGATTTTTGTTGCAGCCTATCAATCCCCATCAACCCTCTAAATTTTTCATACAGGGAAAGTGGGTCATGTGGTACTTTTTTGGCAAGGCCTTTGTATCTTCTTTAAAGGCGTGCAGAAATTTTCAAGAAAAAAAATTTTTTTTCGAAAAATTACTTACTGCAAAGAGGTTTTCAGTATGTTCACTTTGTCATGGCACATTTACTTTGAGACGATGGTATCTGATGAAATTTGTCACCGAATGAAAGTCGACCATTACAGTTTTATTCATGCACAACTTTCAACCCCAAAAAAAAATTTTCACGTTAGGGTGTTGAAACTTGTGCACGAACAAAACTGTAATGGTTGACCCTCATTCGGTCCTTGCCAAAAAAGTACCATATGACCTACTTTCCCTATTCAAAAAATTTAGGGGGTTGATGGGGATGGTACAGGGTGCAACAAAAATCCTTCAAAATGCATATAAATTTGGAGAAAGTGAAACAAATATTGACCTGATTCAGGGTTTTATTGCCAAATATTTTTCTTCTGAGAAAATGAATTTGTTCCATAATTTTGACGCGCACTGTATATCATTCTAGTGGATAAACTAACTGAATATTTCCAGCACAGGTACAATTATTGCATGTACCACATTGCGATTTTCAAACGAACCAGTTGCACGAAGGCGAACAGCAGCAAAGGGCACAGAAAATGAGCCAAACTTCTAGGGCAAAGTTTGTCGAATGATATTCTTTTCACTCCTTATGTTTGACGAAATCAAAGTGGAGGTGTAAAATAATGGGATAATATTCTGGTGAACAAATTTTTGGATTGCCCCTGCTAATTTGAATTTCGTATTGATTTTGGGGATAAGATTGCTTTCCTCTCCATCCAGTACAGAAGTTCTATTCCCAGTATATGTCAACCCAACAGTTGATCGAAATTAGAAAAAATTCAAAGGAGTTATCAAAACTTTTCAATCAAGCCATGAAAGGAGACGACAATGATTCATAAACTTTTATTGAGACACCATCAATATTTACATATCGTCTTTCACTCCTTTTTTCTTCAATCAAAAAAAGTATCGCCGTGTCGTGAAAACGGTGAAGTTGTAGGAATGATTTATCCAGCAATTAACAGTTCCGTCGTATAAGTTTTTATGAGTTGTATATTATGCAAACTTCGTTCCTGTCGTAAATTTTTTCAACTGAAATTTAAGTAACGTTGGTGGGCGTTTCGTACTTATTTTGTCGGTCATATTTCGTGGGGTTAATGTTTCTTCTTTTAAATGTGAAGATTTTAACTGACAACAATGGAATATTAACATGTGAATGGCTGTTGTCTGTTACGTATTGGTGTTTCGAATTTCATCCACAACGAAGATTATTTTCTAGAACATTTTCTGAAAAAAGAACATAAATCAAACCGGAACACCCTTACTTCAAAAAAAACTACCACAAGTTGATACATAAGCTACTATCTTTGTATTTTGAGCGTAATATCTACCTTCCTGAACAGAAGTATTACTGGGATAGGATGTTAGGCCTACAGTTAACACAATAACTCCCGAAGAACATTACTTAGACACTTAGTATTTGTAGAGAGGCAATAAAAGACTCTTTGTGAAGCATGTTTTGAGCTCTGTTGCGAAATTTTCCAAAATACCGAATCAGTTGAACCATTGCATAAATATACAATATACTATATATACAATGGCTGAATTGAAGTTACACGGTCCTCAGGAAATTTTTACTGTATATTAGGCAAACTGATATATTATGTCAGGATAAATCTGCATTGCTGTGATTATCGAAAATATCAATTGGACAGTTTTTTTTAAATACAGCAGTATTGCAACAAAATTAGGTTGAAAATTTTTTCAGTTCATGACAGAGACAGATCTGGCCTCTGAAACGTTGCAGTACCCTTCTTTAATCGTTCGCATTGTTCCGGTATTCATTAGACAAAATTTTTCCAAGACACTGTTCTTGACAGATAGTTCAAATCCTGAAATCCGCTAAGGCAATTTCTAGAAATAATAATTTCATTAAATTTTAATACTTCTTCTTCAGATATTGGGTGCGAAAACCTAACAAAACTCTTGGAAATAATCCGAAACCTTCTCTGAATATCCTTCAATCCATATGTAATTGACCTAACTTGATAACTAAAGGTCTTTTAATTTCGAAGTTCAAGGCCATTCAAAGTACAGAATTGAAAAAATACACACATTTGGCAACATTTTAACGCTCCTGTTCATCACTTTGCAGAGACCAAAATATGGTGGCTCAGCTGACATTGTTTGAATTTTCTTATTATACCCAGAATATTAACACCTTAATAAATTTGCGAGATCAAGTGAATAATTCCATTCATGTTTAACATGCATAATATATCCCTCACCCCTATTGTATGAGCAAATATTTCCCCCTAACTAGTGCGCTTTCAACCAGTGACTTTTCCCAAAATCATAATTTTTTATTAAGCCTAATCTACTTATTTCTATATTTCATTGAAAAATCAACGTTGACAAGCGTGAATAAAAGATTTCAACATACTTAATTATCTATAAACACGACGCACAGCTCAGTGATTTGTTAGTTCTCCAGAACGATTTTAAATTTAACAGAAATGAGATTACGGGCGATTCTTCAGGATTAAACCTGAAGTATTCCGAGATAACGATATTTTACCATGCTCACTAGATGAGCCACTCGGCGCGATATGGTCAAATGATATTTCAGTGTTGAAAATGACCTCGCGTGCTTTTTCAGTTATAAATTACCTTGAGAGCACGCACGGACACCTAGCACAATATATAATGGATCGCTTTACTATGGGATGCCAACTAGCATTTGTTCCACACAATGGCGACTACATTATTATGGCCACGGCTAATATATATGACACTCAAACTAAATGACTTTCGGATGTTTGCAGCCAACCTAGAAGCGCTAAAGCTGAATGCCGGTTTACACTAAATGTCGCCATATATCGGCGAGAATTATTGCAAATATGACACTCGGAATACTTGGACAACATTTGTTTCCTTCGTTAATTTATTAGGCCTGTCCATTGTGCACTATCTAACAGCTCAATTTTTATGATATCTCAGCATTTCTTTTATGTTGTTTTGTCAGTGTTCGTCTTTATTTGCAGAGGCTGTAGATTATTTACAGATTCTCACGAAAGATTGGTTATGCTTTTACCAAAGTTAAAACCTCCTGCTTGAACTTATCCGGTATTGTTCCTTCAAATTTTTTTAACCTCCGATCAATAGAGAAAACAAAGATTAAGTCTGATTAAATTAAATCAAAGCAATATTCTGAAGTGCAAGAAACTGAAGTTATGTTCGCTTATATGATATTCAAATCAAAATGAATCATAAGGAGAGATGGCCGCCGACATGAGCGATGTTGCCAAAAATATGACGATCATAGAGATATGGTGCGTTTACATTTACCGCTTTTTTTCGAAAATGATCTTAGTAGATATGAAAATTTGACGCTGCAAGGTTTTTATTTATAAGCTTGTTTGTCTTCTAAATTCATAGAGATTTTACTCAGAGAAAACAATTGGTTTCATTCTGCCCATATGTAAGCATGCAACATGTTTACTTTGAATTCAGCTCTGTCCATTCCTCTCGCCGTAAATTGCAAAAAACTAGGGACTCGACATGTCCAAGGAAGGTTTGAAGTTCGAATGCGCCAGGTTCGCTATATTTATAAATATTCGTAAACGATGCCACGGCTTCTGGAACAAGATAATTCCTTCCAAATATAGGGTTTTGTTAAGATCATCTCTGATTGGTTGAAATTTAAGTTGGGATTCCTGATTTCATGTTAATAGTGTCAAATTTATATAGGATATGTTCCGCAAATCAACTGGGTTATTTAGGTTACCGGTTATCCATTCCCTAAATATGAAATATTCAGTTGGTTCCTGAAAAAGAGGTTAATTACGAAATTTGATTGATGAAAAAACGACAGTCATTCTAGGGTAACATATTCATAGCATAGAAAAATCTTTATTTACTTTATGATCCATAGAACATAGAAATTGCTAGGTATGGTCCATGATGTAAGTAAAACATGGTGTGCTCATCTGTGATCGTATTTACATATGATGACGTCACTTTTTTCATTCAAATTTATAGCACAGAATATATATTTCCTTGGACTTGAATGAAAAAAGTGACGTAATCATTGGTGAATACGATCACAGATGAGCAGATGAGCACACCATGTTTTACTTACATCATGGGTATATGGTCTATGGATCAAAAGGTAAATAAAGATTGTTCTATGCTATGGATATGTCACCATAAAACATTTATTGTAGTTCTGGTGCATAGACTTAATATGTCTACGTTCTGGTGACAGAAATAATGCTTTTTCATCAATTAAATTCCGTAATTACATTTTTTTTTCAGGAACCAACCGAATATTTTATATTTACAGAATGGAAAACCGGCAACCGAAATAACCAAGTTGATTTGCGGAACATATCCTTTATAAACTTGACACTATTAACATCAGGAATCCTAACTTAAATTTCAGTCTAACAAAAACCCATATTTGGAAGGAATTACTTTGTTTGAGGAGCCGAGGCATCTTTTACGGATATTTATAAATAACGCGAAACTTATCATGTCGAATTTGTCCTGGAATTCCCGTTCCCCAGTGATAGTAAATTTGTGAAGAAAATTGTGGGTTGGCAACTTGGGCTGAAGTCGTCTATTGAGTATCTGGTTGTAGAACACTATCACAAAACTCTGTATAATTCTGTGGAAATCATTTTACTGAGAAATATAATCAATAAAATTCAATTTATTGTGAACTGTTTGTCCGATTTTCGTGAAATTTCGAGTGAACATTCAAGTTGTCATTGATAATTGAAACTTAATCAATTATTTCCCCATTGAAAATTGTCAACTACCACCAGAACATTCGTGCGAATGATTTCACCTGCACCAATTTGTAGTTTCAAGCAACATGCTTCCTCCTTCATGCACAAAATTTATTGAGTTATTCTCACATCAATCAACTGACGAACTAATCTTTTTACAAGAAAATAACAAATCGTTAAAATAAAAAAAAGTAGATCAGGCAAAACGACAGATCTGAATATATAACTAATTTATTGGGAAGAAGTTCGTTGATAAAGCGACTAATAAATTACAGCGTAATGTTAAATTTAGGCAAGATGTTTGCTAAATAACAACTTTTCTGAACGGATATGACAAGTATGGACAGAACACGCTACGCTGCTCATATTTTATGGAATAATGCATTATAAAACCTGGTATCCGATGTTACCGAGAATAGGGAGGGGTATTTTACATATTAAGCACTCACGTTTCGCTTTTGGATTGTTAATAAAATTGGAATGATCTTTTTATAGACAAAAACAACTTTTCATATCGGGATATGAACTATTTGAAAATTTATTCGATTATTAAACAGCGATTTGCATAAACATCCATATTTCAATATTTCTCACAGTTAATTCCTTCATTTTCCAAACAAAAAATGTGGAACAATAATAATAAACCTTTTTCACGATGGATTAATTCTTTTAGTACAATTCTACATTAACTCTGGGTAGTTGCAGTCTTGAAGGTCAGGGTTGAGGGTTGAATAAACCGGGTCCGTATACTACAACTATAATTAAGTTTCAATAGGATAAGTTGTTTTTGTATAATTAAGGGAAGAGGCTAAAATTTCAGATTAGCGTAAGTCTGATAAGGTTGGGATGATTATGCCCATCCAAGAATATAACCGCTACATTCGAATGCACGACCCACCCTATGAGGTTACGAGTTACTAGCTCATTTTATCGGATTATGACGAATTGTTCATCATTGAATCCAACCTAATTATTTATGACGTTTTTCGACAAAAATTTTGAAAATCATAGTCTCATCTTATTGAAACCATTCTAATACTGTGATAATACCTTATCTTTGATATAAAAGATTATATACAGCGTGTCCTTGAATAACACCGAAAAAATGTAAGCGATGATTCTGTGGTGAAAATTAAGGTAGGCATTCGGTGTAAAATTTTTTGAAGAACCTGCCCCCGGAAAAGTTACACCCCTCCGAAGATTAAGAAAAATAATTCAAATATATTTTCCTGTATATTGAGCTGAAGACGTGAAACTCGGTAAATATTATATAAGAATACACATTTTGGAATTTTTTCAACCCTGAAGTATTCTTAGAAGGGGTTGAAATAGTCAACCCTTAAGATATTTTTATTAGAACTTTTTTTTGGATGAAATTTTTATTTATAGAAACACGGATCAAAAGTCCGATTCATTCACTAACTTTTTTATCTTCACAAGTTTTTCCGAAAACTCAAGCATTTACGAGAAAATAATAACTCATGTTAAATAGCATTTTATTGAACAGCCAACCAAATTATGATGCTTCGAATAAAAACTGGGGTGTGGACGGTCCAACTTTACTGCTTATGTATAAATCCCTAATTAGATCTCGTATCGACTACGGCTCCATCGCATATAACTCCGCGTGTGATTCCACACTGAAACCCCTAGAAACTATTCAAAATTCCGCTTTCCGTATCATCCTTGGAGCTTTCAGACCGACACCTATCTACAGCCTACAATGGAAACTAGGCGAACCTAGTTTAGCCTCTAGAAGAATGTTACTAAGTCTGACCTACTCCACCTCCGTTTCAATAAACTACTCCAACCCAGTACACTGACAAAAAAAGCCCAGGAGATTTCTTCACCAATAGACCCAGAACAATAAAGCAAGATTGGGATCGTATCGAAACCATCTAAAGTTAACTTGACCAGAGATACCCTCCATCACTTATGACATAGAACCCTGGATAAAACCACCCCTAAAAGCCGTTACAACCCTGACAAGATACGACAAGCATAATACCAGTCCCCACATTATCAAGGCTAAACTGAATGAATTACTTGAGAACTACCAGGACTGCCATCACATTTACACAGACGCCTCTAAAACATCTACAGGAGTTGGAGCCGCGATGATCACGCCAGACCAGGAGTTCTCATACAGTTTAGATGCACAAACCAGCATTTTATCTGCAGAGTTGTACGCGATATATCAGACCACAAAATACATCAACAGCCTCAGCCAAATCGAGAAAAAGTTTGTAATTTTTACATTCGCTTGGTTCAATACTCTTACTGAAACAGTTTCTGCCTCCCATCTCATATCGGCATAACTGGTAATGAGAAAGCCGACACCTGCGCGCGCAATGGAATCAACTCAAAAATGGCAATGTTTTCCAGCAAATCGCCAGCACCAAACTAAATTGACTCGTTTACGCCTTGGTCATACAAACCTCACACATGGTTATCTTCTGAACCATGAATCACCTCCAAGATGCGAACTATGCCGCACCGCAATCACCGTCAAACATGTGTTATCAGAGTGCCCAAAATATACGAACCATAGACCTATATTTTCAAGTGCCTCAATGTCAGATATGTTAAGTGACCATCAAGCATGCAATATTGTACAATACCTCAAGAACACAAACCTTTATAATTACATATAGTGTATATCACCGGTGTTGCTAATAACCTGAATGGTTGATGCAACATTAATTTTGTAAATACAAAAAAAAATTATGATGCTACTATGCTAAGACTTTGACAACTAAAACAACAGCCAACAATAAACAAAAACCGGTCGAATAACGACAAAACAATTATAATAAATGTTGAAAATTACTGTCTTCACCTTCAAACAATCATCTCCTCATTGAAATGCGTATGCGATGCTTTATGTTTTATCGTTTCACGCCCTGCGTCAATGCGGTTTCGCAGATCACCGATATTTTTTCTCGTGAATTATTTTGTTTTCGAAAAATTGTAGAGATAAAAATGATAAATGAATTGTGCTTTTCAGACATGTGGTTTTAAAAAGGAAATGTGTATCCAATATAACTTGTGAGAAAAATATCTTAGAGGTTGACTATTTCAACCCCTTCTAGGAATACTTATATTAAAATTCCAAAATGGGTAGTCTTATTAACAAATAATATTTACCAAGTTTCGAGTCTTCAGCTTAATATACAGGGAAAGAAAAAAAGAAAAAAAAACAATTTGTTTTCTTAATCTTCGGAGGCGTGTAACTTTCCCGGGGGGAGGCTTCTGAAAAAGTTTCATACCAGACGCCCACCTTGATTTTCATCACAGAATTAACCCTTAACTTTTCGGTGTTACTCAGACACACCTTTTACACATACACACATAAATAGCATTCTAGCAATATAGTAAAATTGTATATCCCTAATATTAGATTATGTTGAGTTTTACAACTGAGATAAAGGCTTCATAAAAATATGTTAGTAGCTGGGAAGCATATATGCAAACGAGCATTAAGTTGTGACATTCCTGCATATAATGGGTGAGTATTCTAGAAAGTCACTAGTCACTCCGTGACACTAACTCAATTATCTTCAGACAGTTGTGGCTAACGTGGATACTAAATGTCGAGGGAAACATATTTATATTAGTGGAATTATTGTGCAGTTCAACCGCAGAACTTGTTTAATGAAATGTTCACAATGATAATTTTCTGCTAGAACGCTACCTATATTTGTATCATGTGATGTCTTTTCTAGATTTTTGTCAACCGTTTAAAATGTCAATCTAATCCACCTAATGATTCTTCAGATACACCCATTCAAAATTTTATATTCCCAATTTTCCAAAAAGCTAAAATCAGTTCATTGAAAAATGACAGCACGAAAGTTCATACAGAATTTCGTGAAAATTCATATGCATTTTTGAATGATTTTTGTTGCACTTGTGCCATCCTCATCAACCCTCTAAATTTTTTTGACAGGAAAGTAGGTCATGTGGTACTTTTTTGGCAAGGTCTTTGTATCTTCCTCACAGGCGTGTAGAAATTTTCGAGAAAAAATTTTTTTTTTGAAAAATTAGTTCAGAGAGGTTTTCGGTATGTGCACTTTGTCATGGCTCATTCACTTTGAGACGATGGTACCTGATGAAATTTGTCACCGAATGAAAGTCGACCATTACAGTTTTGTTCATGCACAACTTCATTCCCTTTCAATCCCCTCATATGAAAATATTTTTTTCTCCATCAAAAGGTTCGTAGGGGTTGAAAGTTGTGCATGAACAAAACTGTAATGGTCGACTTTCATTCGGTGACAAATTTCATCAGGTACCATCGTCTCGAAGTTAATGAGCCATGATAAAGTGCACATACTGAAAACCCCTTTGAGGTAACAAATTTTTCAAAAAAAAAATTTTTTTCTTGAAAATTTCTGCACGCCTATAAAGAAGTTACAAGGACTTTGCCATGTCAATGGTCATGTATTACTCTTTTGCAAAAAAGTACTACAGGACCCACTTTCCCTATCCAAAAAAATTAGAGGGTTGATAGGGATGGCACAGGGTGCAAGAAAAATCCTTCAAAAATGCATAAAATTCGGTGAAAGTGCAAGGAAAATTGACCCTTTTTAGGATTTTGCTGCCAAATATTTTTCTTCTGAGAAAATAAATTTATTCCATAATTTTGACGCTCACTGTATAATAACACTCTCGTTACCAAGAATAATTTTGCTACAAGCCGCGTGAAAAATGCTTTTTTTTGCAACGTTCCTAGTGCAGATACCAATATTGTCAATATAGAAACAAATATGTACATGCATACTCGGTCGCTTATAAATTTAAGGGTACATGCGGACCTCTTTGTTTTTCACACTAATTAATTATTTCGTTGTCTGTTTGGAGAAAGCAAGACTCGACAGCTACATGTACTGGCCATGCTCATGATTCACTATAGTGTTTTTAATTAAAACGCTCTCCGGTTAATGGTAATTTTGACCTCTTGTCGTTGATTTCGAATGTTAAATTATGCGGAAAAATTTGATGCAGCGACCAACCCCACTTGAAGTCCCCAACCATTGTTTGGCGGCAATCCCCGTCGATAATGAAGTGTAGAAACGCATTTTCACATGGTTCGGCTCACGGAATTAAATTGTGCACTCATTCTGCACTTGCCATTGTTCGATGTGGCGTAATGATGGATTTGCACTCAACATTTCGGTGGTCTGAAAAACCGAAATTTAGGGACGGACTCTGCTGTGATATTAGACAAATATTTGTGCGCTCTCTTGTTCTAGAAAAACTGGTAGGAAAGCACGGACGTAAAAGGTCACCCACCGGTCTCAAATATACTCTGCCGTTCGAATTTGTTGCTAAAGCGAAATTCGACAGATTTTTTCCCAATATTCTAGAAAATAAACATCGAATGGTGCTGAAATACGATACACCCCCGTCAAATATTCATTTCAACCCTAAGTGCAGAATTTTATAAAAATGTGATGGATAGTTTCCGAAAATTAATTTTTCGCAAAACATTTGGAAGGCCTTCGATTTTTTTTTATATTCAATACAACACTGACGAAATTTTGCATGAATGTTATTCAACTTATTACGTAGTTTCAATCTGATCGCATTAGCTAACCTCGAGATATTGAGGAAATGACCAATAAGTTTCAAATGAACATACCTCCGAAACCGTCAGGTCTATTATTTCGCTCATGAAAGAACTCATGAGTTCGATCGAATTAGAACTTTATGATTAATTCTTGCATACCAACATGCGAAATTTCGTATGAATCCCTTTGTTAGGAACTGTTAAAAAATTATTATTATTCGAAATTTTCTTAAATTTTCGTTGAAAATTTTGTTTTTCTTGGAAAGTGTATCAGATTTCAACGAAGTTTTGCACAAACCTCAAAATCATCCTTCTTCAATAATGTTCCTAGTTTAAGTTCGATACCATATTTACTTTCGGAGATATATGGAAAAAAAATATGTCAAATTTCGTTGTTTGAAATTTTGACGTTAAGTCCTCAATATCTCGAGAAGAACATATGCTATCCGATCGAACCTTCGTAATTATCTGAAAAATAACAAGGAAAATTTTATCGCAAAATTTCTCATGTGTCCAATTGTTAGAAAACTTTGAAAAAAAAATTATTCCAAAATGTTTGAAATTTTTTAGCAAATTTTTTTTCCCGAAAAATGTTGAACAGATCTTGATGAAATTCGGCATAGAACTTGAAATCAATATTCAACAACGATGCTTCAGATTCCAATTCGATACGATATTCACTTCCGCAGATATATAAAAAATTAATGTCGAATTTCGTTGTTTGAAATATTTCATCAATATCTGAAGAAGTATAAATGCCATCACATCGAAACTACCTATTTATTTGAAGAATATCAACGCGCAACTACGAAATTTTTTTTCAGAAAATTATTAACATCTTTATCGACAAACAAGCGCGTAAAAATAGTTTTTCTGATTTATTGACCAGATTTCGATGAAATGCGGCACATACCTTGAAGATAGTATTCGACAACAGTTTTTACGCGCTTGCTCTGGGAAACGATGTCTGAATTTTCGAATTTTGAGCCGAAATTGGCCTCAAACGACTAGGGTGGACTAGCTGATGAAGAATCCGTGGTCAAAATTGATTCTGTCCGTCCGACCGTCCGTCCGTGTGCGCTGTCACTTTCGAAAGGAAGGACCTAAAGTCTTGAAATTTCTGGTTAGGTTAGGATCCTGAATATGTCGGTTAGGTGCGTTAATGGGCTGAATCTGCCGAATGGTTTCAGTGCTACAGCCATTTGAAATTTTGATTTTTCAATAACTCGAAAAATATTTGTCTGATCGAGATGAAACTTGGTTTGAAGATGAACAGTGTCAATAAGAAGGATTATCCATTTAAAAATTCGAAAAAAAAATTTTTTTTTAAATTTTATATTTCAGTGAAATTTCAATGAAATTTCCAAGTCACCATTTCGCAATGTGAACAAGCGCGTAAAAGCTTCCGACTTCACGTTAGTGCTTTCTTCAATTTTTTAAATTTCAATGCGATCTGATGTTCATTTCCGGAGATATAGCGGAAGAAATATGTCATATCAACCAGAATAATAACCGAAAAAAAACACCTTCAAAGATTCCATATTTTTATAGCAAGTTTGGGGGTTAATTGAGAAGGTCGAATTCGTGAAAAGTTAAAATCCTCTGAATAATTATATATCCATTCGAAATTTCATTTTTCTAATATTACCAATAATGCAGATATGATGGAATCGAAATTCTGCACTTGGTTGAACAATTACGCTGTAAAAGTTCATGAGGAAATGGCCTCGGATGTGAACAACCGCGTAGAATCCTTTTCTAGGTCTTCTCTACCAATTTTTCCCAACTTCCAAACTAAGACAACATGATGCGATCGCCATTACTCTGAAATAAAAATAAAAGATTATTTAAAAAAATATTACAATACCACGTGCATGGTGCTGGAATTTCGTTTCTTGATAGCCCCCTTCTGCGACTTCCTGGGGGGCCGAATACGATCACTTCGAACCGAATTAAAGAATTGCTTTGACAACGTGTTTTGCGAGATACTTTATGTGCCTATATATTCCTGATAAACAATAAATCTGGTGATTATTATTTTGGTTGCGAGCTGGCCCTACTGAATGTATGAGCTTAATCTCCGCGATATTTTTATGAAATTTAGAAGGTCGATTTATGTTTGCGCCTCCCTGATTCGAAAGATACGAGATTATGGAGGGATAAGTTTTTTCCTTGTTTATTTTTCTCAGATATATGCTCTGATAGACGCGATATTTATCGCGCGATATTTACGCGCTTGTTTTGGGGAACAGCGCGTTATCATTTCGTCACGATGTCCATGATTTTTTAATTCTGAGCCAAAAATGGTCCTTAACGATTGGGTTCAACTCCCTGAAGAAAAATCCGTGGTCAAATTCAATTCTGTCCAGCCGTCCGTCCTTTAGACCTATGTAAAATAACTTTCAAAGGAAAAGACATAGCGACTTGAAATTGTCAGATTAGGTTTGGAGTCCAAATATCTCGGTTGAGTTCGTGAATGGGCGGAATCGGTTGGAGAGTTTCGGAGTTAGGCCCATTTGAATTTTGAGGTTGAGTCCACGATATCTCATGAAGTATTGAATTGTAACTTGGTGGGCAGTTTTGGAATACCAACTTAGAGCTTAATTCACTGTGGGTCCAGTTGTTGAAAAATTTAAAAAAAAATTATTCGAAAATTTTTGAAATTTCTGATGAAAATATTTTATTTCTCTGAAAATATTGATTGCATTTCAATAGAGTTTGGCACGAACCTTAGAATCATCAATCCAAAATTCGTTGTTATTTGGAATTTTAACGTTATTTTCGCGATATCTCAAGCAGTACGAATGCAATCAGATTGAAACTTCGTAATCAGGTGGAGATTACTAACACGCAACTAGGTGTGAAGTTTCATGTTTATCTAATCGCTATAATTTGAACAAGCGCGAAAAAGCTCCTGGCTTCACGTCAGTGCTTTTTCAGATTTTTTTATTTGTTTTTGAAAAATTTCAACTATAGGCATGTCGAAAATTGTCCGATTTTATCAGGTTATGACAGATCAGAGAATAATAATAGTTTGACGAATTATCGCGTGATTTATTTTTGTCGCTTCTATCATTATGAGCCTTAATTCTACACTTGAATTATACAGGCTGTCCGGATTCAATGTCCATATATTTCGGGTGGTGATTCTATTGGTTCAAACATGAATAATATTGATATCAACTTCGGAACTAAGATATTTTCCACGGACGCTAGAGGCTCTTCAATATAACTCCCAAATTTCCATGAATTTGCGATCGTTTCGTCGAAATTTGGCGGGTTCCTATGGAATTTACTACATGGAGGTTTTTCGAGACTCTGAAATATCTGGTAAATGCAACCTAGAAAAGCACTGACGTGAAGTCAGCAGCTTTTGCGCGCATCTTATTTTTCAGTGGTATCCTTTGAACATGCGCGCAAAAGCTGCTGATGTAATGTCAATAATTTTCTAGGTTTTTTTTCGATAAAGTACTGGATTTAAATTCGATCTACCTTACCTTATTGCGGGAATAAGCCCCAAAACCTACTCTACAAATATCGAGTTTCTATGTCGTTTCTTCCGGAAGTTATTGGGTTTACGGTCGGCCGTAAGGCGGACCGACAGAATCGATTTTGACACCGGATCTTTCATCAGTGAGACTAACGTAGTCGTTGAGATCTTTTTCGCCTCAAAATCCGAAAATTATGGACTTTTTCACAAAACGATAGAACGCTGTTCCCCTTGAACATGCCCGAAAAAATAGAAAATATTGTGTCCAATTGAATCCGTTTTCGATATACTCGAAAATGAGATTAGTGAAATATGCTGAATAGTAATAATTTATTTTTATTTCTTTGCTGTATCAATGCTTTTTTGTTGCTGCTATGTGCCAAGTTTGTACATGATTTGAAGTTTGTTATTTTTAAGTGAATGGTGGATGTTATTTTCTGGGATTTCTTCTGTTGATATCTCTAAATTTGGATGAATAAATTTTAAAAAAACAAACAATTTCTCACGGCTCTTATTTTAGCGAAATTCTTATTTCTTAGGAAAAGACAGAAAAGAGAACGTGGATTCTATTTAAGTTTTCAGTCCCAGGGTTCTTGTTCCTCTACTGCTCGATTCCCAAGATCAATTTTGAATGCAAATGCTCAAAATATTAAAATGAAATTCTACTGTGAAGCAACCTGTAATTGTATTGAACTTAATGAGTTCTGAGATAAAGATCGTTCTGATGTACAATAACAAATGGCTCAGATTAATCCAATCGACAATGAACAATTTGTCGGAGCGTTCGTAGAAAATAGCATAATGAACACAATGGAAGAATGACAGCATATTAGTCTTTCTTCTATTTTTGTTACGTTCTATTCACGACTTACGTAATTCCTAATCATTTGCATAAAACAACCATCAATCAAAACTGCTGTTCAGGATGAAGAATGAGTTGAAGTTAAATTATTCAAATGTTGACGCCTGGTGTTCAAGGAACCACGAATTAATAGTGCAAATAATAGAGGTATAATGCATGCCTGAAGCGGTTATTTTGTTTATATGGGTGTTCCCCTTTTGTTATAAAGAATGATCGAATATGTGGAATATTTAACAGGAATCCTGAATTTATGCAAACGATTGTTATTTTCTATCAACTAACATGAACTGAAGCTCTTTCTTTTCTATGAACCAATTGCTATCGTTATTTTCAACGAGAATTTCTTTAAATATTTTGTGAGGAGTTAATAAAATCAGGGAAAATATTCATATTACTTCTCAGTTGTGTGTAAAAGAGTCAGTATTGGAAAATATTGCAATATTAATTCACCATAGATATATTACTAAATATTATTTTACTATCTTGTGAATTGATGATTTAATTTATTTGTTTTCAATGGCAGAAATTGTCGTATTCTTGGCTAGTATTTTGGAATGTGAGAAGAAGAAATTTTGGAAGATAGTTTAAATGAAAAAACCTAGAGAAGCACTATGGAGATGATCGCTTTTGCAACGTATTTGAACATGCGCGCAAAAGGTGCTGCCTTCAAGGCAGGGCTAGGCAGTTATCTAGGTTTTTCCGATGAAGTACTGGATCTCAATTCGATTTAATCTAAATTTTTGAAAATATTGGGAAAATAAAATTTTGAATGGGTATATCTACGGAATCATTTGGCGGAATTCACCCATTCACGAATTTGACCTTCGTAATTAAACCTCAAACCTTCTCCAAAAATACCGAGTTCCTAAGTCGTTTCTTCCTACGAAGGTCGAATACGTGAATTGGTAAAATCCGCCCAATGATTCCATGGGTATACCCATTCAGAATTTCATTTTCCCAATATTTCCACAACTACAGATTAAATCGAATTGAAATCTAGCACTTTATCGGAAAATGAAAATGAAAAATTGAAGGTTCATACAGAATTAAGTGAGGATAATACGATAAGAGGATCTCAGAATATAGAATCTTAAAAAAAATTATTTTGTTTTTTCAATTCGTTGTAATAACACGATCATCGTGGAATTTTGAACAATGTTGTCCTTCAGCCTCTCAAAAAAAAGCTGCGGAGTTTCATCACGATTGAATCTTTCTTTTTTGAGTTATACCGAAAAAAACAACGATATCGAGAAGAAAACCACGAAATTTTACATATTTTTTCCCAATATCTCCCGAACTAATAGTCGTATCGAATTGAAATTTCGTGCACTTCTGTGAAATATGAAGCTCAAGGTCTGAAAATTGTTCTCAAATATGATCCATAGTTTCTGGATAAAAATTTTTTTTCGAAAAAATCTTTTTTTTTAACTGGTTGACCATACGATTCCAACATAATTTTGCTCAAAATTGTGTGTCGTTACGCTCCAACGAACTGCCATGTTTCAATTCAATCGCTTCAGTGCTTCCTGAAATATGGGGGAAATATCCTCAAATATTCAAATGGCTATAACTTCGAAACCATTCAATCGATTTGGCCCATTAACGAACTCGAATGCGGCATCTCGATGCGCGAAATTCCCTACAAGTTTCAAGTCGCTAGCTTGCTCCGTTTGACAGTTATCGTGTCCAACCTAGTCGTTTGAGACTATTTTCGGCTCATAATTCGAAAATTACAGACATTTGGACAAAACGATAGCACGCTGTTTCCCTAGAACATGCGCGCAAAAAGGAGAAACTGAGTTATAACACCGAAAAAATAATGCTAGAATTCCCTTTTGATGAAAAAAGTTTAATATATTTGGAGCCAAGAGAAATTTTCACCCTCTTCTTATAAAAACAAACTAACTTAGGGCTTTTTTTCTGATATATCAAGTTTCATTTCGAAGAATCAAAAATAATCGATATTGATGGCACATGCAAAAGCAGATTTCATGATCACCTCATCCGATGTATGGTTTGAAATGAGATAAGATTTATGCTGATAGCTCAAAATATCCAACTGCTGGAGAAACTTGATAATTGTAAAGTAGGTTTGGATCTCAATAACCAAGACCAAATTGGTAAATGGGTAGAACCCACCCTAAGATTCCGCATATATATTCACAATAAAATAATTATGGGGCTACTGTTCTTTGTGAAATTTTCAGCTTATAAGTCGTCTCATTTTCTGTTTAATTTTAGATAAGCTCTCATATCGTCGTAGCTCTGTCGGATTCAATTTCGAAATTGAATTTGATGAATTCATGTTGAACTTCAAATAAAATTCAGCTATCTTTGCTCGCCCTCTGCAGCAATGAGAAAGAGCCAGCGCATAATCTCGAAAATTTTGTTGCGGTCAAAGCTGAAACATATTTAATTATATCAGTAAAACCACCACTAGGTACTCTACATATCTTATATAACTCTCATTTCCTAATAGAATTATACAGGGTGTTTCTGAAAAGACGCGAAAGATTTCAAAGGGTTATACTTTTGCAACAATTAAGGGGGGTCTTTCATATAACTTTTTGTTCAACATCCTTTTCCCACCAAGTTACAGCCCTTTAAAATTAAATAAAAAAAATTGTTTTCATTTAATATATCCACTTTGGAAAAATTTAGAAGATTGAAATTTGGCAAATTACTGATACTAATAAAATGGCAGTTTTTGTTACCATGAAATGTAATCACAAGGGGCTGAAAAAACAACCCCAATAATATTTTGCATCAGAACTTTTTAATGTGCCTAAATTTTCGTACTTGTAAAATTGTACAGTATGCAACTTTTTCATGCCTTGTCTTTTTATCATAAAGTTATTAGTTCGATCACAAAAAAATAAAATACTACTCTTTTCCCATAAATTCACAGCGTTCATCATTTATTTAAAAAAATCAAGTAAGCTGCTGTCGACTGAAGTGATATGACAAATAGTTATATTGTCCTGATTTTCTCTTATTTCTAGACAATTTTATAATGACTCCAAACATCCATTGAAAGAATGGCATTTGTTTATTCAGTTGAAGAATATTGTAAATAAGAGCGGATTGAACAATAATTGTACTACTAATAACAATTAACAAAAAACTATAATAACGGGTACAAAATTCCAATTACAAAAATTATAATAAATGTTCGAAATGCCGCTCCCCGTCCAAAATGCAGTGAATTTATGGGAAGAGAGTCTGAGCAGTATTTTATTTTTTCTGATCAAATTAAGAAGCAATTTTTTAAATGGAAAAATATAGGCGCATTTACCAATTCTGATGCATCAATTCAGAAACACCCTGTATAGAGAGTCGATTTGACGAAGTACCATACTTAATATCTCGGGCCAATGCAAATCAAAAAAAAATGTATAGGGTTGGTACCAATCAATTTGTACCTACCCTGTGAACGTGATGAGAACAACCCCTAAAATCTTAATTAGACAGGGAGGTTGAATAACACCTTTTTTCAACGGTAATTCATTTGCCTTTTCGAAAATGTCATACACTTAAAGAAAGTTTCGGAAATATGGGACTTCCAGTATTTAGATGATGATCTACCAGTAAAAAAAAATGGGAATGCGTCATAGTCAGTTTCTCACCAGCCATTCTTTCGTTCATTGTCTCCCTCTTATATTAGTGATATAATAAATCAATAATTCTTTCTCGATATGTAAAGAAAATGTGCCAACTCCGCGATAAATAATTACAAATTCCTCTCATCTACCTACACCATCGATATCGGGTGTTCCTTTCCTATCAAAAAAATCACCCGATGCATTCATGAAACCGCGTCTTCAACTGTCAATCATACCTCATTTAAAATCGGCCTTTGACAGGAGATATTGATGTACAAGTAATGATTTATCACCTGCATCTCACCAGAGTGAAGACAGAATTGCTTGTAAATGACAGTTGTATATATATAATTTTATATCTCGAATGGCTGATTATCGTGCGTTTAAAAATGATGACTATATTCTTGAGAATCCCAAGAGCTTCTCCTCGTCATTTCATTCATTCGGAGCCTTTCAAAGCGACGCAAATTGATATGATTAATACCTTACCACCTGTAACCACCCAGTTAAAAATGAATCCATTGTCAATTCCACCATTAGTTTCATTATTTCCCATTTATTTCGGAAGTTTTTTACTTGTTTATAGACACCAACACGGTTTTGTACCCATACAAACATCAGTATGAATATTCATTTAGGTAATGGAATGAATCGCTTGGATCATTACTTTTATGGTGTAATTGAACCGGTCATAAACGTTGAGAATTTATTAGATGTTAAGATATATGGTGATATAATTCATCAAGAGAAATAAAGATTATGCAGTGGCCGTATATCAGCGATTATGAATAGAAGCTATGGATAAATGAAAAAAAACGGAAAAGGTTCAGCTTTAACTTTATGAAAGGAATCCGCCGCCAATCTTTCTCTTGCATCATTTTTTTTATCATTGAATTCAAATATTCTATCCGTAAGACTACTGAAAAACTTGAAGCTCCGTCAAAAAGTTCAATTTTCAATGAGGAACAATCTTTTAAATTTGGCTCCACATATAAGGTTTGCTTTGGTTGCGAAATTTAGAACTGTCCTAGGACAGTTCTAGAACCGCGTAGAATCGATGCGCTGTTGAAGCCTGATTCTGAAATATCCTAGAACAGTTCTGAAAGCGATGAAACCAAAACATGAATTAAGTTCGGGTTCTCATCCGGATTGTAGAGGAAGGAAAACTTACGTTTGAGTTGGCAGAAAAGAGGGATGTTAATCGGGTCCTATATATTGCCTGTGCTTCAATCAAAAATATGCGGAAGTCCTTTTCGCACTATGTAGATGATATATAAATATTTTTGGGGATATTTCCTTCCACTTAATTTTTTTGTGAAAATCGTTTTTCTGATTTTTCTTCATTACTTAAATTATAAATCAAAATGAACCAACGAATTATTGATTGATATAATAATGAATTTAATGATGAAAGTATATCAGTATATGTGCTTTTCAGAAAAAAGTTTATTCGAAACATTATTATAATTCAATAGAGGAAGAGGACTCTTGCATCCATAGATTTATTCAAGAAATAGACATCCCAAGTGTGAACAATGGAAATAAAATCCATTAGATTATCCTGGGAGGTCGTAGCGAAGGAGTTATCCTCAATAACAAAAATTTATATTTATCAGTTAATCATTTCCTACACAAATACAGCAATCAAATCAAAAACTAAATCAACACGACGTCGAAAAAGTCAGGTTTTCCATTTAAATCGTTGACAGCCACTCTACACTTGTGCGAACTACCAAATTCTGAAGCAGTTCGGACTTTTACGTCCGAACTCCTCTCACATTTCTAGAACAGTTCGAAATCGATTCTGAAAATAACCAAAACAGGATTACTCAAATCCTGATCCGGTTCTGAAATGAACCAAAACACAAAATCGCAATCGCGCTAGCGGAACCGTTCCAGAACAGTTCTGAACTCGCAACCAAAACAAATTCTATTCAAACGGAAGAAACTTCGCTCCTTTCGTGACGTACCGGAATATGTCCCATCTCCCTCTTTTCTCGTGTACTTTTCTTTCTCGCAAGCCAGTAGAGTGACCTAGAAGGCGATCTGACGCGTTTCACCCGATTTGGCCATTGTCAATACACAATTATTCAAAATTCGCGAATTGTTGAAGTGTGTGGTAGCTTTCTTTATGATTTTATATCAATAAAGCATGAGAAAACCATGAAAATATGAGAATTCGTGTTACATAAAAGAGACCTTTTATAAGAGGTTATACTTTTACTGCAGAGGCAAGCATTTTCAATCTTTAGAAGAATTCTGGAAAATACTTTGCCGAAACACTATACTTTCGAGGAATTGATAAAGAGACTTTAAGCCAACTTTTATAAACAGGAGAGACCCTGATGTGGATTTAATCAGACATATCATACTATGCAAATGTTGTAGTGTCAGGAATATGTGCTCAAACTTGCAGATTCTATCAGTGTACGAAGAATTTACAATGGGTTGATTTGTTAAGTAGAACCATAACGATATATTAGTTCAGTTCCGATATTCCTGCCCAGTACTTGTCAGTAAATTTTGACACTCGATTTTACTGGCAATGCTTTTGTAATTCTTTGTATCAGTACGAAGCGTTTTGAAATTACTGATACTGGCCAGTACTGATTGGGAATATCGGGACGCAACAATAATATCATTATTTGAAATCCCGGGACGGGTGAATTCATTGTTTTGTAAACATCATTGTTACACTTTGTCAGATACTAAGTTTCATACTTATAAGGATTCAGATTATTTAAATCAAGTATTTGAGTTTTGAACAATAATACTATGAAACGAATTCTCAATCGGTTAAGGGTAAAAAAAAATTTCTATTTCGAGCTGAATGTTAAATGTTTCAGTAACCAATAACATAGAACGTTTGAGCATCATCTTATTTCCAAAAAGCTGGAATGTTTGGCAATGGCGCCCTTTTACCATAACGATAACAATACCCATAACCACAACGTTATTCATCCGTAAATTTCGGAATCTGTTATCGTTAATAAAGTTAACGAAGGAGAAATCGAATTACTCCTTAAAATATGTTTAATTTCCTTCGCTGCAATTTTGAGTTGAGGTTGAATCAATAATTGTCCTGAACAATTCTAAAGTTTTCTGCATCATCGAGGGTGGATGTTCGTTATGATCTTCCTAGATGGCACTAGTAAATTATTTTGCTGGGCTGTCGCCATTCATAGTCCCAGAACTTCTCTGCCGTATTTGTAAGCTGAAACACAACTTACCCGATCTATGGTTAGCCTGAGTGACAAATCTTAGACAAATGTTGGATATTCGTTGAGTAGTTACATGGACAAGTTCAGAGAACAGGGATTTTATTGAATTTTTCAATTAACTGACATTTTCATACATGTGCTTGGTCGTCTCTATTTCAACCCATTTTTAAATTGAAAATTTCACAGAAGGGTTCATCTTATATTCTCCATCGACAAAATCAATGATAAATTTCATAAATAGTATTAATATTGTTTTTTTTATTTCAGCAAGTAGCATGGGACAATCTATGGCATCTTATTACAACCATCCAGCGGCATATGGATCGTTAAGTGCAGCGTCCATGGCGGCGGCAGCAGCTGCTGCTCAGCAATCAGCAGCAGCTATGTCTGCTGGGCTGAGCGCCTCCCCACAGGTTAGTTACCGTCAATTACAATTAGTTTAATTCAACTAGTGGAGGTCATCGATTAATACTAATAATAGATTCGCCATTTTGGTCAGACCAGTAGAGATGTCAGTGAAAAAAACCTTGTGAGAATCGGCACAGAGTCCCTTTTCTGGGGATGCAAAATGGCGTAGGACCCGGGGTCACTCGCTTACTGTGATTTTTTAGGATTTTTTTTGATATATTCGGAATCATCGGAAGATCACGCTTTTGAGTTTATTCGTTGGATTGATTCCTCAACTCTCTCCCAGAGGAGTTGCAATGTCGTCCGCGTTCTTCTATATCAAATTCAAGCTTGCCTAGTTCTACACATTTTGTTCGAGTCGCTTCGATCATAATAGTAAACCGTGTCCCATCAAGAGCGCCTGTGTCAAAGTTGTAGTCAATTTGTCATCACGAGTTGTGTACTGTGAGTTGTTCCAAAGTTTTCAAATCAGTATTTTTTTAACTTTCCAGTGAAATACGCATCAGTTTCACCAAAACCTTCAAGCATCGATTTCCGCGTTGTTCCACATAGTCGTGATTCCTGTCAACTCACTTCGCAACTCATGATTTGCAATTTTGCCTACCCACCAACTCGTAGGTTTTCCGCTTGAGCCAGTTTAAAATTGATGTTATCCGGAACAATGGGCCGACGAATCGCCGGATAAGCTGATATCCTGATCCCCCAAGTTACACGGAAAATTTCTGTTTACTGTAACTAACGAAGTGTGAGAAATAATGCATCAGTTTTTATTTGAAAAAAACGCGAGTCACGATCTGGACTATTAGCCTAGGGACAGTATGTGATGTGCCAGGTGTCCAATGGTGTTCTATAATTAGTTTTTCAGGTGATAGATCGATCAATTTGAACGCCTTCGAATTGGGAACACTACAGTTCTATGAGTAACTTGGACAATGTCCCTATTGAGCTGTGTAGTCAATAATGATTATTTCGAAATTAATTAGGTGATGGAAAATTTGCTAGTAGTGTTTTGGCTAGTGGAGAGAATGCAAATTATCCATGGAGTCTCCCATGACCGTTACACTCTCGAAAGTTGTAATTTCCGGATTTCTGCGCTTCCTTAACTAGTTCGAAATCATTGAAGATTTTCGCTTATCATTCATTCAACATATTATCTTATCTAACATAAACAAAAGAACGAATATTTGTCAATAGAGAAACAAATACTCAATTTTATTTTGAGCTAATCATTCATTTTAACAAAGCCTCTACATCGAAGAAGTAATGTCCATGCAATTCGTATTACCGATCATCGGAACAACTCTACTCCAACTGACGAAAACGTTCTAGATACTGAAACTGCAATATGGAAATTCCATGATTTTTCGGTGTAGAGGCTTGAGTTGATTGCATTGCTCAGATCAAGTTGCAGTATTTGTTGATTAATAGACAAATATTGGTTCTTGTGTTTATGTTGGTTTATTGGTATTAAGCTGGAGCTATTTTATCTCCACGAACCATTCCTTTATAGAAATTGATAACCTTACATCCCACATAAGATGTGGAAAATACTAGTTTTTCGGAAATATGGCAACTGAATTTTCATTTGGGCGTTCAAATTGCAATTGGCAGAAAAACGATAATGGTAGCGCCATACCTTCGGGGAAATTAGCTGAATTGAATGAATTTCTTCCAAAAAGAGCCAATTCTTGCCAAATGATTGCTAAAATTGTCGCCACTCAGATGAGAAGTTTTCACGGGAGTGAGCACAAATCTGAGTTTCAAATATTTTAGCCGTACATACATTAAATTTGATCAGAGTTTGAAGCTGCACAACTTGTTTCGGGTAAAGCAGGTAACTGCGGTCAATCGTTGAAACAATAAATTCCAAAGCAACTACATAGTAGTACCTATAAAGATTTTCTTCAAATTTTTAAAAGTTAAAGTGGAATCAATTTTTTATGTACTTATCATAAGATCCCAACAAAATCTCACAAGCAATTGCACGTTGGTACTCTAAAACTAATCACCAAGTTTCAAACCGATTCCATGAGGAGCTCCCGAGATATCGAGGAAATAACCTCAAACATTCAAATGAGTATAGCTCGGAAACTGTAAGCCGATTAACGGACCTAACCGTCGTATTTTTATACGCAAACTACCCTAAAAGTTTCGAGTCGCTTTAGTCAGAAGAGACGATTTTCGGGAAAAAAAATTGGCAAAATATATCAAGGAGGTTATGAGGATTTAGATTGCCGAGTGCTACATATTTCAATCCCGAGGGACGTGAGTCCCGAGGGATTGTCAGTTGCCCGAGGTTGTTTACATTCAAGAACTCATATGATAGATAATTGATTTTATTTCATACTAATGAAATATGAAAACTAAATTTTGTTGGTTTTCGAAATCAAACAAACGTTGTTGAAGAATGAAGTATAAGATTACCTTGGATATATCGACGGACAAGTTTGTGAATATTTGTCAAATTCATTTATTCGTAAAAATGAATGAAAGCTTGGAGAGAATTGGGATTTGAGGCGATTTGTTGTGAAGAAAGCAGTGCCGTACTATTACCGATAAAGTCGAAACCAAAGTATAAATGAACAAGCGCGTGAAAAGAATAGGACAAATTCCAGCAGTGGCTGAAAGTTAACCGTATTGAAACCAAAAATATGAGTGAAAGTATGATGTAGGCTTGCTTTTAAGACAAAGTATGTATTTATTTTTCCATATTCTGTGTGAATCGATTGAAGTGGTCCATATCAAAATTAATGATGAGAATTTATGATACATAATTATAGAAGTGAGTTGCATGAACAGGAGAATTCGAAATTGTCGGTTTGTTTCTGTGAATACATTAGAGGGAATTAAAGATTCATAACCGCGTAGTATAACTCCCAAAGGAGTTGTTACCATGTTTATAGTTACGCTTACTGAGGCTTTATTTGTCCATAAGGTATCAATATGAAATAAAAGTAATAATAAAACTTGATTACACTGAACAAGATGCTATCCATATGTAACATGGATAATTAGTTCAAATGGTCCAAATTATTTCAATATTCGTTCAATATTCTCAAGTATTCGGATGCTCATTCCATTGTACTCGAGACATTGATTTTCTGATCCCGAAAATTTATTCATTCTTGATTCCTGAGAACGAGTCCGAAATATATGTTCTCAATTCCATCCACATCTACTTCAAAATGGATGCGGTGATGAATGATTATGAAAATGTTGTTCTTGTGGGGGTACCACATATAAATTACAGATTTTCCTTTTGTTTCATCACTATCATCTCCTCATATAATTCATTCTGTGAAAGTAAAACCACTCAATTATAAATTACTCAAAAATATGTGAATCCACCGGTTTCCCAAAGCCGCTTATTGATGTTGATAGTCACCACACGGAAGATATTCGTTATAATCAATTGAAGATTGTGTACACACACACATGCTACAGTGATAACTAAATTCCTTGTAACACGATACCAGGTTATTTTTTCGGAGAAGATAGATTCATAGTGGTATTAAATTAAGTCTAACTAGCATTACCAACATAAATCAGTATTATCAACAAGAAATTGTATTAACATATGTCATAAATTCAAAGTTGAAAGAAAATATCTTTCAGAACATGTTTGCTTGTTGTTCGGTGATTAAGATCATTTACATTCTAGTGTGTTCGCTTCTTCAGAAGTCGGTTATCCAATATAAACCGCAAGTTTCATAGCATTACAATCCACAAACAAGATCTCTATGACATAAAAACGACACTTTATCTGACAATTCGAATTTGGTATGCATGAGCTCTGTGGTGATCAAATTAGGTAAAGACAGGAGCGGCTTTGAGGAAGAAATTCATATGTGAGAAGCAAAAGTCCAATAAAGGAGGAATTGTCTGGATTGCAGAACATAATTTGTGCTATGTTCACCTGTAATAATTGGACATGAGAATTTTCCCACTCGGTATGACATTTACTGAGTCATTTTTGAATTATGCAATTCTGTCCCATGTGGGCGAAAGCCTATTTGTGTGTATTCTATAGTCGTAAAGATAGTGTATTCGAAAGAGGATAATATGCAATAAAAATCATTTGGCCATCCAAACATAAACTATGACATTTTATGTGGTGAGATCGCTTCTCGAACTACTATTTTTAACGTCCTAAATTGACAAAAAATCATAAATATATATTATACTTATAGAACGTTTAACAGCTGAATAAAAAGTTTTCACGTGATTTCATTCTTCAAAATCAGTGGCATATTTTCTGAATTATTGAAAAAACCTTATTAACGAACCGCCACACCAGTCAAAGTCGAGTGAAATCGAGCAATTCAGTCGATTGTAAGGTATGCTTTCTGAAATTGACATTTGTTCCAAATAGACGACTTCGGTCCAAGTTGCCAACCCACAAATTCCGTCTAAATATACTAAATGGGGAAGGGGAATTTCAGAAGAAAATTAACATTGTTCGCGTTATAGGTAAATATCCGTAAACGGTGCCTCGGCTCCTGAAACAAGATAATTCCGTTCAAATTGTTGAGATCATCTATGATTGGCAGAAATTTAAGCAGGGATTCCATGCTAAAATTGTCGAGTTTATATCGGATATGTTCCGAAGATCATCTAGGTTATTTCGGTTGCCGATTTTCCGTTCCGCAAATATAAAATATCTGGTTGGTTCCTGAAAGAAAAGTTAATTACAGGATTTGATTGATGAGACACAGTCGAATGCTTTGCTCAAATCTAATAATGATACCAACGTATAATCTCCCCTTTCAAATCCTTCCATAATGTAACTGACCAGTTTCAAAATGGCCGAAGTCGTGCCCCTCTTTTTTCTGTAGCCAAATTGGCTGTTAGAAAATAGTTTATTCCGCTCAAAATACGACATTATCTGCATGTTTAGAGCTCTCTCAAATATTTTAGAGAATATAGGCAGTACTGAAATAGGCCTATAATTTGACATATCATCTTTATCGCCATCTTTAAATAAGGGCACAACCCTAGCCAGCTTAAGGTCATCGGGAAAACCCCATTTTTAATACATTTATTTATTATTTTTCTGAGAGGTATAACAAAAGTGTTTATGTTACGTTTCAAGATCTCAACAGAAAGTCCATAAACATCCTTTGATGTAGAATTCTTTAAAGAATTGACTATATTCCTAACATCTGTATAGGTTACTTCCTCAAAATTAAATGTACTACTTAATTTTTCCTGTTCAAAATCAACATAATTAGAAGTCGGAATATCTTTCACTATGTTGAGTGCCACATTAGAAAAATAGGTATTGAATTCTTCAGGTGAAATGGATGATAACAACAATTAAATACAGATTTTTCTGTATAACCTTTACATAATATCTTTCGATATTGATTTGATATCTTACGATATACTTTTAATAATATATAATAATATAATATATAAAAGTATATCGTAAGATATCAAATCAATATCGAAAGATATTATGTAAAGGTTATACAGAAAAATCTGTATTTAATTGTTGTTTCAATAGCCTTTAACAAGTACACTTTTTTGAATTTAATATTTGAAATGGATGATGTTGTAGGCACTTTAGTATTTCTATAGAATGAAATGATCATAGTCAATATCAGCTAAAATGAAAAGAGAAAGAAAACGAAGTGATCGAATCAAATACGGCATGAATTCGACAGAAGCACGATAGAATCTTTTGTGCCCTTTTTTGTTTATGTGCCAATAACATGACATTATAACTCGAAATTGTTTTATAATTTGATTGAGATTACGACGAAACATACTTGATCATTTCCGAAAAATCTAGTTATTTTCCCACAAGAATTCATAAGAAATAAATATCTTAGGATCTATAATTTCCGAACAGAAATGATGTGTTATTTCAATTCATAATGCTACCATATCATAGTTTGTAAAATGAACTAGGCTAAACTATTTCTATCGCTCAACTATTCCTATCGCGAGCTTTTCTTCCCTGAGACCAAACATAATAATTTACTGACATTATTAAGTTTGAGTAAGAGTTTTGAAGTTATAATCTGAGAAAATTTTCGAAAATCAAATAAAAATTTAGTTTCCGGACGAATTCGTTGCCAAAAAAAGTCCAAATATGAAAGGCTTGAAAGGAAGATAGCATTATGTTGTTACAAAATGACCATAAAAATTTGGTTAAATGAAAAAGAATTAAATGCACTATGCCCGTAGTTGAAGAAAATGCAATAAGTTTCCTCGAGATAAATTTCTCCAGTCATTCCCTGTACTCCAACCGTCATCGAACCATATTCTTACTCCTTCATCAAACCACAAGACCAGTCACAAACACGTCGCTAATCCTGATTTAATAATCTTCGCATCTTTGTCTCTTTGACATCCCGAAAGATCCTGTTTGGTGGCTGCAACCAAACACCCCCGCGATATCCATGCGTTTTCTATGGGCCTATTTTGCATCACAACCGAAGTATAAATCGTCCTATACCCTATTTACATATCCTGTTGTGACGAGCACAGGGGTCTGTAGTTTTTCTTTGGGGTTCCTATCGTGTTTATATTTCCCATATGTTTTCGTTTCATTTGATTTGAATTATATCCCTTATTTGATTATGTTATTTTTTCAGACGTACTCCGTCTCTCTCAACACTTCAAACACTTCACTCCGTAATTTGGTAGCAATGAATTAGCGTTTATCCTTTATCTGTTGATGATAATCATATGGGAGTTCGATTCTGAAATTTTCACATGATGGATCAGTAAAAACAATATACAAAAATTTCTACATCCCCTATCGAATCATCTGCCAACGCAATTTTTCAGAACATAGAATCCGGAGCCTTAAGATCCAAAATTTTTCGCCATCATTTTATTTATTTCACACATTCACATTACTAGAAATAATGTCCTTATCGATTTAACGATAGTGTAAAAGAAGCTTGCTTTTTTCTTCAAAGTTTATTGGTGTTTTTGCTATCGTTTTGTCCAAATGTCTGTAGTTTTTGATGATTGAGCCGAAAATGGTCTCAAACGACTAGGTTGGACTCACTGATGACGAATCCGGTGTCAAAATCTATTCTGTCCGATCGGCGGATCGGCCTTGGACACGATAACTGTCGAACAGAGCCAGCTGGCGACTTGAAACTTGAAGGGTAGTTCGCGCATCGGAATGGCGCGGTTAAGTTCGTTAAGGGGCCGAATCGGCCGAATAGTTTCGGAGTAATAGCCGTTTGAAATTTTGAGGTTATTTCCCTCATATTTCAGAAAATACTGGAGCGATTGGATTGAAAATTGAAACTTGGCAGTTAGTTGGAACATAACGACGCGCAACTTTGAGCAAAATTTCGTTGTAATCATATGGTCACTCAATTCTGAAAAAAAAATTTCTCAACATTTTTTCAAAAAAATTTTTTTTCCGAAACTTTTGTTCATATTCGATAACAATTCAGTTATACAGTGAGCTTCATATTTCACTGTAGTGTACCAAATTCCAATTCGACAATTAGCAATTAGTTTTGGAGATATTGGGAAAAAATATGTAAATGTAAAATTTCGTGGTTTTCTTCTTGTTTTTTTCGCTATAACTCTAGAATCCTGATTAAACCTCGCAACTAGTTCAAAGATGCCGAAGGACAAAAGGGTGCAAAATTTCGTGATGATAGAGTTTGAACAATTTGAAAAAAAATTCTTAATGTTTTTTTACAAATATTGAATCTGTGATCTTCTCGTCATATTATCCTCGTTGAATTCTGGATGAACCTTCTAACTGTCATTTTTCGATAAAGTACTGTATTTCAATTCGATCTGATCTGTATTTTTGGAAATATTGGAAAACTAAAATTTTTAATGGTTATATCTGCGACATCATTGGGTGGATTTGACCCATTCACGAATTCAGCCTTCGTAATTAAGGTCCAAACCTTCTCTACAAATATCGAGTTTCCAAGTTGTTTCTTTCGGAAGTTAAAGTAAGTTTCGGAAGAAACGGAACGTATAGTGGGAATTAACCTTTATACGGTAAAACAAAGCGTCCAGATTGTCAAAAGTTATTATCAAAATGGTTAAGAGTTTGATTGCCACTACTCGTGAAGTTCGTCCAATTTTCAGTCGAAATAATGTGCCATATAATCTATACATACCTTCACATAATGCCTATCTTCCGATATTTATTTTCCTTTCATAATTTATTGTCCTCGAACTTGAAGGAGAACATAAGAAATTATATCAGCTGGCCTATAATGATTAATGTCAAAAGTTTGAAAAACACAAGAAAGTATAATATGAAATAAAACTAGACACTGTATATTATCTTCTATCTTTCGATTTAGAATTATGAACAGCATATTTTATGGCAGAATCTTACACAGGGTTGCCACAAAACTAGATTTCAAACGAACGAGATTATCATAATGTCTTCACTTCTTTCTGTGATAAATGAAATGCTTTAGAAAGCCACCCTCGATAAATTTTATAACTTCAAGGATTAGATGACAATTACTAACAGCTCTTAATAAACTTAGGTTTTAATATTAATTCAAATTTGAAATAAGTCATTGAAGATTCTATAATTTTTTTTGTTATACGTTGCCATTTTCTTAAGTTGTTGATTTCAAACATTATATAACGTTCAATATAATTTTAAATTTTGTCATTCACTCCATGATACGCTCAAGGACAATAAGGTTTGTCATAGGATATCAATATCGAAAGAAACTATATGAAGGTATCACAAAATAATCTGTATTAGTCAACGATTTTTCTGTATGCCAATTTCATCGATTCTTCATAACAGATCTCTCGAATATCTCATCAGTTTAATGCTTGAAGCACGTTTTTTTTGCCTTGAAATTAAACATTCGAACACAAAATAAAAAAATGTATCTATCTCCCAAAACCACTTCCATAAAACGAAAAAACTCGGACAGAAACATAAACATCCTCTCCGAAACACAGGTCGAAATTTAATTTGGGTCCCATTCAATCTTGTCCCGTCGCAATTTAAAATTTCGTATTCATAACCTCTATTTCACGTATAACATTTTATATATGTCTCAACAATAAGAGAAGAAGAGAACCGGTATTATGATAGCTGCATCTTTTTGTCTCGCGAAAGCCAGCACCTTGCCTGACAATGCCGGACCATATATCATCCAATACAATGAGCTTTAACGATTTGAATGAACGACCGCGTTACGCAAAATCCTCTCGTTCCTTGGGAATGTCCTTTTGATGCCACGCGTATTTTTGTCATCCGAATATCTAGAAACCAGAATGGAGTGATAGATTAGCCTGGATACAATAATGATAATTATTCAAATGCGCCTGTGACAGAATGCTCAGTCTCTCTAAGACATTCCGGGCTTAATATTTTTCATTGTTGGGGAACAGAAATATTCCTGTCCGGAAGAATGAACGGTTTTTCACGATAGAGTTTCTCGACGTTCAGCCTAATATATTCTGAAAGAATATAGGATGTATTGAAAATTCCATGACCTACAATAGAAAAAAAAACATAATTTTAATTTCAAAATCATATTTGACATCTCAAAAAAGCATAGCATGTGCGAGATAGGTCTAGTATCCAGGCAGGACCGTAGCTAGGGTAAGGCAAGGTAGGGCAATGCCCTAGCTTGAAATACCATTGCCCTACCGTTAAGCAAAAAATATCTTAAAAATTTTTAAGACCTCTAAGTCAACTGTAGCTAGGGCCAGTGTCCAGGTCCTCGATTCTCGAGCTCATAGCTCATGAAATGTATGCTAGGATCAACGCATGATACCTATTGGGTCTCTTCGCGAAATTGTTGACTGAAATATACGAGTGGTATGAAACATCTTGGCAATGTTGCAAAATCTTAGTATTTTTAATCAAATCGAGAGGAAACAATAATAACTTATATTTAAAATGAACAACTACGATACGCAAAACCCTCTCGTTCCTTGGGAATGTCCTTTTGATGCCACGCGTATTTTTGTCATCCGGATATCTAGAAACCAGAATGGAGTGATAGATTAGCCTGGATACAATAATGATAATTATTCAAATGCGCCTGTGACAGAATGCTCAGATATTTTGTCTCTCTACGGGCCGGTATTATAAAACTTAACTGGAAGTTATCGTTAACTTTAACTGACAGTCAAACTTCTGCTAAAAAATGTAGGAATTTTAAAAGTCTCATTTCTATCATAGACAAGATATACTATGATGGTTTCTATGAAAAGGAGGATTGTGGTTTCCATAAAAATAGAAAGTGAATTACTGATTTGAGGGAGAGTTGCATTGAGCAATTTTGAATTTTTATACTTTTTGCAATATGGAAGGGATGTTTGGGTATTTATTCAGCCACCTAACCAAAAAAAACTACTTCCACCAATGAACATATTGGAAATGAAAGCTTAAAAGGAAAAACTTCGACAATAATGAGATACATTCAATTCAGGAGTTATTGAACAATTACAATAAAATTTGTCCAAATCCAATTAGGTACAGAATTTTTTTTTACAAATACTGCACTTTTCACCAACGGGCAAGTACTTTTAACTGACACTAGGATTGGAAATAATCTCTATACTAAATTTGCAAATTGTCATTCAATTAAAAAATATGGTGATGTTTTGTGTGGCTCCGGGTTATAAAGCCCTGATATCTAGAATTTGTACACGGCTATCAGCTACAGTTTGGCCATTATTATAAGAAAAGTATCCATTGCGATTGGGATGATTTTCTTCCATCTTAAAAGTTAAATAATGTGTATAGATTATTATGCTTCATTACGCCTTTACAACTTTCATCTGTTATATTAGGCACCGAAAAGAATTAATGCCAATGATTTTTTTTCATTTACATCTTATAATAGTTGAACAGAAAGAGTAACTGATATTTTTATCACAATAATATGCCATGATGAACTCTCGAGATTGGATTCTTACTCGAGTGAGGTTTATAGCAGGCATTTTGATGTAAATAGATAATAGGTATGCAATTTTCCATGGAACATTTCTGATAATACAGTCAGTATAGTTGATTTGTGAAAACCCCTTAAATCTCCAGCAACTATCAAGAAAGAACAAGATGCATAAACTCTGCGTGTAATCAACACATTTGCATCACTAGCGTCAAAGCACGATTTCTAAGAATATGTATTCCATTACAGGCGTACAGAGTGTCCAGATAAGCGAAATCGGTTTTTGAATTCCGTTTCTTCCCATTAGTTCAAATGGTTCAGCCGATTTCTAAATATCCTTTCTCAACAAGGATATTCAACAATTTTCATGGCATCATCGTCAAAGTCACTAAAAAGTCTTCAAAAATGAAGTGAATATCTCTCAACGAGGATGTTCAATAATATTCATGTCATCTTCGTCATCGTGAATTAAAAGTTCCTTGAAAATGAAGTGGACATATCTTGCTAACATGTTCACGAGAATATCATAACATCAATAAAATCGAGGTTATATTCCCCCTATGTCAGCCGAAAAGACTCTGTGGAAAAACAGAAGTAAATTTTAACTTTAACTATAATTGATACCCAAACCACCAAATAAAGATAACTCTGAAAATCTAAGTTTAACTGGAAGTTACTGCTTAACTGTCAGTTAAAGTTGAAGAAAACTTCCAGTTAAGTTTTATAATACTGGCCCTAAGACATTCCAGGGATATTATTTTTCTTTGTAGGCAGAACAGAAATATTCCTGTAAGGAAGACTATCCGGTTTCTCAACGTTCAGCGAAGTATATTTTGGAAGAATTTATGATATAATATGGAGCCATCCGTGGCCTCCAATAAGAGAAACATAATTTCAATGACAAAATCATATTTGACATCTCAAAAAGGCATAGCATGTGCGGGATTGTTCCAATCATAGATAAAACTATATGGACAAGGCTTAGAGATAAAGGGAGCAGGGTGACAATGATGAAACTAGTTCGGGCAAAACCATGGAATACGGCAAAGATAAGACAGATCAGTTTGAAGCCATATAGACTATAATTATAAGTCTATGTTTGAAATACATTTTTTCCAATATTATTATATATGTTGCACCCTTCTTACTTCCATCATGATGATTAATCATTATATGACCCCTTTCAAAAGCATTGATGAGTTCTATAAATTTCTATAAATTCTTCTCCTTGATTCCGTAAGTGTCTTTTTTCACGCGACTGCGGCGTTAATACATGAACTCGAGTGTGTCGAGAAATCAACTGGCGGGACCTGTCTGGTCTCGCACACAGCTCAGGATCACTGTAGGGTGCTTCGAGAAAGAAACGAATTTCGCTCCATCTCCGGTCGCCTGTGCAGTTCTGAGAACCTAGGCAGGTCTGTTCCAATACACGCTCCGGTTGACCTGTGCAGTTTGAACTGCGCAGGTCCACCTTTCCGGTAGACCGTAACGTATGTGACCGGCATAAGAAATTCCTTCAATATTTTTCATTGCAGGGTAACAGGAATATTTTTGTCCAGAAGAATGAATATTTTCACAATCCATATTCTCGACGTTCAGCGAAATGTAAGAATATAGGATGTATTGAAAAATTCGTTTGCTACAATTAAAGAAAACAGCATTTGTATATCAAACAAATTTTTCGTCTCAAGAACGCAAAGCTTGTGGTAGATTGATCCAGTGTCCAAAATCTCGATTCTCTAATTCATGCGTTAATGTGGAATGTATATGAGATTCAACGTATAGATCCTGTTTACGTCATGTTCGTTACAGCAATATAATGGCTGATTCACAATGAAAGTTAGACGTAACTCGATCGAAATGTATACGTAAAGTTGATATATTGGTTTTTCATAAAGTTTCCACAAAGCAAAACGTACTATTCCTGTTTAAAATCTTACGAATGGCTCGGCGAATACGGAAATTAAACTAAGTGTGTAAATCTATTGATATATTTAGGGTGTTTGAAGTTTAACAGTTATATCCATTATTTTTGAGTTGTGATCGTCAAATATACTTTGTTTATGAATCTCACCACAGGATACAACGCAATTTCAACCTTCATGATCGTCTTCCATTGGATGAGCCTTCTAAAGTTCTCAATAAAAACAATAACATCATGTCTAACTTTGTTGAGAAGAAATAAAGAGGTCTTTAAACCACTTCGAATGAGATGAATTTTGGTGTGAAATGTTCTATAACTTTGACTCTTAATCTTCAGTAATCACTTTCATCCTACTCCAAACAGTTTCCGAGTTATAGACTCGCCAATTAATGAAACTATAAGAATAAGCATAAATAATGTAGATGAAGTTTACCTTATGTCATTATGAGAATCTTTGAACATTTCAGAATAAGTATTCAATTATTCTTTATAGTTTCCCCTTAAATGCTTCGTTTTGAAGATATTCAACGTTGAATGGTATAAAAAATCGAATAAAATTCGAGAAATGACATCTCTTTTATGGATCTGTCCCCGATCAATAAAGGCTCTTTTCATGTTCATCCGGACCATGTAATACACTGAAATATCTATTTCGCACAGAACTGATATAATCATATTAGGTCCATGCTATTTCGTGATCAAACCACAGATATTGGGGCTATGTCTTCATGTCTATGGACCAGACTTTCCATAAAGCTCAATCAATAATAATAATTTTTATAATTTATTCATAAATTTTATGCAAATGAGCATAATTGTGGAGTTATCAATATGAGAATGGATGAGGATGGAATTGCTTATAATACTATAGGTGGATTGAAATTGGATATTTCATGAATCTAAAGTGATAGATCAGTATTTCAAGTTTAGTGAAGTGAAATGTTTTCCTTGCAGTAATATCTCAAAAAGCACCAAATCATTAGATTTAAGTGAGTAAATGAGTTTTCTCAATCCTGTTTCATTTGAATTTCGAATATTTGATTATTCTGCAAAAAAGATCACCATAAGATATATCTGTTGGAACTTGCAAAGAAAAGACAGGAGTGAATTAGCGAATTGAGAAATATTTAAATGTCCTTATATTTTTACCTGAGCTGAATTTGGAAAAATAACAAAAAAAATAGTGTTTTATTGAATCTGAGAAATCTTTGGTTGAAAGTAATAAGACTCACCCTGTAGAAGCAAATCTATTGGGTATGTTTGCACATTTAAAATTCGACAAAAATTAGGCTTCTGAGGAATTTCTTTCGGAAGATATTGTGTTCACATTTGACCAATGTCATCAGCCAATCGTTTATGGGACATCTTCCGAAATAAACTACTTTGAAAATCTATATTTGTAGAAAAGATTTGGCGTTTGATTCCAGAAGTCGTATTCGTGAATGGGTAAAATGAATCAGTGAAAAAATAATTTTCATATTTTGTCCTCAGGTCAACACAATACTTCATGAACTTTTGTCATACTATCGAAAAGACACATCCGATTCATTTTCAAAACATTCTTACAATATTTCCTGGTATTGTCAATTATGGAGCGTGGTGGCGACACAACGGCGTATACAGAATGAGATCTAACTGCTTCAGTTAACAATATTCCCTTTCAGAATATACAAACCTCATAACTACTCAATAATATGAAATGAAAGGTTCTAAGGACAAACTCAAATAATAATAGATTTGGTCGTTTGGAACTGAATAGAAAATAAATATTGCCTTATTAGCGCCTCTTCAAAAATGTGGTTATATTCGGATATAGGTGAAAATTTAATTAACGCTCAACCTGTTTCATATCTGAATTGTGTTAATTGTGAAATACCAACTTCGATTTGTTCAAGTGATTGAAAATGACGACAGTGGTAATTTCTGTTGTCTATTCATAAACACACACTCATTGGAACAATCCTCCTTTGTGCAAGTCTTGGAATTTTTGTAATTTTTCGATGATTCAGAGAGGTTGAATATTAAATAATTAGACGCCTTCAACTTTGTGGTAGTTTCTGATTAAAGAGACGGGACTGGTTAACAAGTTTGTTTGACAGGAAAATATATAATTTTGTTCGAAAATCACATGCTTTTTTCATGAGTATATATGTGTGAATGGGTAACATAATACAAAGATAATTCGTTGTCGTCCACCATAATAAATCGAATATTTTCGTATTGTTGCTGCAAGAGTGATTTATTCGCTATTATTTCGGAATTCAGTTACCAAAATTTAAAGTACTCAACTGTAAATATTCAAATTTGTGCAGTTCTTATAATTCTCGATGTACTTACCCATTTATATTTTTTTTTCGAGGAACTACGGCGTTTCTCAGTTGCTTTCGATTGTTGGCAGCTCTTCAACATACAGTGTGTGATTTTGAAGTACATATGTTTTATCAATCAAAAGTTAATAACTGTTATGTGATACCAATCGAGTAGAATTCAGGGGTAGTATTTGGTTTAAAATTAAGCTTTGAAATTTCTTTCAGAATTTTGTGGGGGTCATGTGATCAGAAGACCACAGAATTCATTTTATATAATTCAAGCTTATTTGAGCTGGATGACTATTCGAATTGTTGACTGCGGAAAGGCTTTATTGATATTTTCCAATTTTATGTATCTGCGTTAATTATTAACATGAGAAAAGAATACGGAATTATGACGTGTGGAAAATGGATTCAGTTTTCAGATGACTCGGCTGCGTGTACAAAATAATGGGAGATACAGGAAAATTCATACCTTGATTCGGAGAATTAATACATGATTTTACGAATAAGGATTTCACACTCTGAATTATTGTGACTACCAAAAACTCACAAAAGCACTGACGTGAAGTCATGCGCGCAAAAGCTTCTGACTTCAGGTCAGTGCTCTTTTAGGTTTTTTTCGATTTCAATTCGAACTAATCGGTATTTTCAGATACAGATTAGATCGAATTGAAATTCGGTACTTTATCGAAAATGACAGATCGAAGGTTCATACAGAAATTCATGAGGATGATCACAGAATATTGAATATTCTATCATCAACGATATTGAGGAAAAACCACGAAATTTGACAAATTTTTTCACAATATCTTCAAAAATTATGATCATATGATCGAATCGATCTGAAACTTAGGACACTTCTGTGAAATATATAGCTCAAAGTATCACCAAATACATTTGCAACTTTGATGAATAGTTTCTGAGAAAGAAAATTTTTCCGGAAAACATTTTTTACAAAAAATTTTCGAAAAATTACTGACGGCACGATCAGAACAAAATTTCGTAGAAAGTTGTGTATAATTTTGCTTCAACTAACCGCCAAGTTTCAATTCAATCGCTCCGTTAGTTCTCGAAATATCCGGGAAATAACCTCAAAACTTCAAAGGGCTATAACTCCAAAATCGTTCGAACGATTTTGCCATTAATGAAATTAAGCCCTGCATTTTGAAATGCAACCAACCCTGAAACTTTCAAGCCGACAGATTTTTCCGTACGCCCGTAATCTTGCGTACGGACGGCCGGCCGGGCAGAATCGATTTTGACACCGAATTCGTTTCAGTGAGTCCTACCTAGTGGTTCGTGACCACTTTCGGCTCAAAATTCGAAAATTATAGACATTCGGACTAAAAAAATTTGATATATTTCAAAATTTTCATACGGAAGTATCTGCGAACTCCACTGATGACCTATTCTGCTCAAAAATTTATTGACTGAAATCATAGTTGTCTTCCATCAATTTTTCATTGAAATATCCATTCCCAAATTACCAGGAACCAGGGAAAATTAATATATCTTTTAAGGAACTGAGAAACCCGTTTTGCAAAGCTGATGTGATTTCCGAAAGTTGTTTCTCCCTTTCTGGTTGTCGTACTTACAAAATGCTGGACGTGGCTTGAAATTATATCGCTATGAAACTACCTCTGTAAAGTATCGATAATTGTCAGTATTGATGTCACCCTTTCAATATCAGTGTTCGTTTGTTACCGAGAGCACTTTTTCGACATAACTGTTACAATGACCGTACTCATTTGCAAAAAGAGTGAGGACAGCAAGATTGAAATACAAGGAAATATTATCTGTGCTTAGAATTTGCATGTAGTTTTGTACATCTTCATTTGTACTCACGATCACAGATGAGCAGATGAGCATGTTTTACTTACATCATGATTTTATGCATTCAATAGCTTCATTCGTTATATGACTCTATGAACTACAATTTTGTACATCATAGATCATGTAATACATGAATTTTTGTCACAGATTCTGACTTAGTAAACTGTGAGATTACACAGAATATAGGATATAGTCATGATGTAAGTAAAACATGGTGTGCTCATCTGCCATTCTGTGATCATATTTACCAATGATGACGTCACTTTTTTCATTCAAATTCAAAGAAATATATATTCTGTGCTTTGAATTTGAATGAAAAAAGTGACGTCATCATTGGTAAATACGATCACAGATGAGCAGATGAGTACACCATGTTTTACTTACATCATGGGATATAGTATGGGGTTATGTGTACAGGGTGATTCATTAAGGGTGGCCACCGGCCGTATCTAGGAAACCGTTCATCCTATTACTTCCGCAAAAAAATTCTAATGACAAAATCGGCCCCCAGAAAACGACTAAAAATATTTTCAAGTTTGTAGTTCCCCACTAGAGGGCGCAATCCATCACTTGTAAAATATAATCTCATTTTTTGCGAAATATTCTCCAGCTAACAGTGGTAAAAAATAATAAAATAAGAAAATGCTCTTCCCATTCAACAACTTTTGTTTCGGTAATTTTTCTATATTTCCTTTTTTTTAGTGATGGGATGGAAAAACTTTTCTTCACAAATAAAACACTCTTACTTCTGTATGCGTAAACCGATTTTCACGTAATTTGATTTCATTCGAAGGCCATTAAAAGCAAATCACAGAAAAATATGACAACAGTACACCGGGTGATCCAATTAAAAACTACAGGCTGTTTTATGTCACTCCACCATATTTGCGCGTTTTACTGGAGAATTTCAAATGCAATGCTATGATTCTAACCGACCGAGAATAAGCTGAGCATTATCACCTATTTACTTGTTAAAACCGCAGACAGATATCTCCGGTCACTCCGAAGATATTAACATTTTTGTAAATTTTGAGAAGTGTTGATCAACCCTGCGAGCTTGAAAAAACAAGGAAGTGACTTTATTCGTCATGACAACGCAGCAAAATACTAAACACACATGAAATGACAATAATACGATAAAATGAAACAAAAATTAGCAACAACGAAAATATTTGAACAAAAAACAACCCTTATACATAATCATTTCAAATATTCGAAATGTCTACCATTTTTTTCCATACATAAATTTAGTCTTTCTTTAGTTGATACTGGTCACAATTTCAGTATGAGAAAAAGTTTCAGCTGCCTGTCGAAATATATGGTATAAATATAATGGTGTTCGGAAAACTAAGTCTTCATTCTCCCCCAAAAATAAAATCTAGTACTGTGAGGTCGAGTGATCTTGCTGGAAAAATACTCCCTCGTCCAATCCACCTCTTTGAGAAGACGGTATCTTAATATTCCCTAGCATTAGCAGCATAATGCGCCGGGCAACCATCTTGTTGATACCACACATCTATTCTGTCTTGAATAGCAATATCATCTAAAAGAATTCGAACATTTTCCGTTAAAATTTCAAGCACCTTTGTCCCGTTAAGTTTCGGATGCTTGAATGTGATTCAGCATAAACACAAGCCAAAACATTTATGATATTATCCTCATTACGGCTTCTACGTTTTCTATTTTTTCTTCCAACATATTGAACCTTCGAAGTTTGTCGCACTCTTCGTGTCAATGTTTTGAATACTTTTCTGGAATGACGACGTCTTTCAGGATATCGTATCGGGTATTCCCTTTCAGCTACTGCATTTTCTAAACATTCAAAATAAACATTGGGCATAGCATATGCTTCTTCGTTTGAATAATGAGGCATCATAAATCAGTAGTTTGCAATCGACCTAAATAAATTTTACAGCTATAGAAACCGAGAATAAACAGTAACGCCAAAGCTTACTGGATCTAGATCAGCTTGTTTTGTGAGTGGCATACATTTTTGATAAGTTTCTTCTTTTATTTGATTGTTTAGCTGATGAAATAACTCAATTCTGAATAACTGAATTTCACAGGGTTGATCAACACTTATCGAAATCTGCAAAAATGTTAATATCTTCGGAATGACCGGAGATATCTGTCTGCGGTTTTAACAAGTCAATAGGTAATAATGCTTAGCTTCTTCTCAGTCGGTTAGAATCATAGCATTGCATTTGAAATTCTCCAGTAAAAGGCGCAAATAGGGTGAAGTAACATAAAACAGCCTGTAGTTTTTAATTGGATCACCCGGTATGTTGTCATATTTTTCTGTGATCTGCTTTTAATGGCCTTCGAATGAAATCAAATATTGTGAAAATCGGTTCACGCATACAGAACTCAGAGTGTTTTTTTTGGGAAGAAAAGTTTTTCCATCCCATCACTAAAAAAAAGGAAATATAGAAAAATTACTGAAACAAAAGTTGTTGAATAGGAAGCGTATTTTCTTATTTTATTATTCTTCACCACTGTTAGCTGGAGAATATTTCGTAAAAAATGAGATTATATTTAACAAGTGATAGATTGCGCCCTCTAGTGGGGAACTACGAACTTGAAAATATTTTTAATAATTTTCTAGGAGCCGATTTTGTCATAAGAATTTTTTTCCGGAAGTTATAGGATGAACGGTTTCCGAGATACGGCCGGTGGCCACCCTTAATGAATCACCCTGTATATTATATCATGATGTAAAAACATGGTGTGCTCATCTGAAAAATGAGTGACGTCAGCTAGCAGAAAATACAAAGAGTTGTATATTCTGTTGTATATACAACTCGTTGTATTTTCTGCTAGCTGACGTCACTCATTTTTCAGATGAGCACACCATGTTTTTTACATCATGTATATTATATGAATGGAATGTAACTCGACAGATGCGTATTGTACCTACATGCGTGAGTAAGTTCGAGCAACAATTTCAATGATATGTATAACCTAGAAATCGATCTGCTAAAAAGAAGAGATCATAAAATATCATCTTTGATTAGCGCAAAATCAGTGAACTGTTTAAACTATATAGCACGAAATTCATGCACGATACTATTTCATACGAGAACAACGAACAAACCTTCATATTTAGTAAAATTGAGTGTTCAATGTGTTCATTCATTCATGCATTTGAATTTCGACTCCACTTTTCCCTGTCTTCAACGGATTCTCTTTTGTTCCAGGTGATGAGTTCCATGGATGCGATGAAATATTCTATGGATGCTGATAAATTCAGATCACCATACATGCCTCCATCTACTCTGGCCATGTCAATGTACTCAGACCCGAAATACATGGACTCTTCATCGAAAAGCTATCTGGAAAGAAGTTACCTGGATTCGACGACGAAAGCCTACTTCGATTCGAATAAGATGTATATGGACAAGTATCCAGATACATCCAGAGGTTATCCCGCTCTCGATTTCGGCAAAATGTATCAAGAACAATCTGGTAACCAACAAGTATCCGCAGGCATCAACTCACCACGCAGTTCAGACTCGCCGGATGTCAAGCAGAATCAGGAAAGACATGACGGTGCATCGTCTTCCTCATCTACAACGACTTCCTCAGCAGGAGCGTCACCTGGTGGGCTTCCGAACTACTATACTGGAAGCCAGATGCAGCAGGGAAATTCCGTACCTGGGTTACTACCAATGCCTCAATACACTAGTCAATATCCTCCTGCTGGTGAATTTAGGAGACCATTGACGGTTATACTTTGACCAGACCATATGTGAATATACCCTGTGACTCCAGCTACAGCGTGAATAGTTAATATGTGATTCACAACAACTCTAATGTTGATGAATTTGTGGCAATGTGATCAATATGTTGAGTAAGCATCTCAATAGTTTAATTCAGTTTCCCTGAAAAGGGCGAATTTCGATTTATATTGTGATATTTATTTATTTTGATGAAGTAACTTATGTATGGTATTTGTAAAGGGTTACGAGATTGCTACCGTTGGATACCGTTGCTGTTTTCAATCGCCTCGACAAATATTTGACATGACATTCAGATTTTACTGAATTTGGTTTGTGGACCAGACAAAATCTGTTGACTGTTCTCGTGTTCGTGTCAATATTTGGTTTTAAATATTATTCTGTTCTTCGTTTTATTTTCAAAAAATTTTATTTACACTTGTTTAAATCTTAATAATGCTCGTTCTCTAGTGCATCAGGTTCGTTGCATTGGAAATGAAAATTATGATATTTTCATCAATCCAAAGATGGTATCTCAAAATTTAAATCACCCAATTTAATATATAAAACTGTGCCGTGGTCCATCTGAAGCATTCGAATCGTTGTGAACTTTAGGGGTATGAGGGGTGGGGGGCACGTTGTTGTATGTAACATTTACAACAACGAAGCTCTATACGGGAAATATATGTCCATTCCTTGAAGTCAATCCAGAAAGAATGCTGACTCTACGCAATAAACGGCAATATCAAAGAAAGTTAACTTGAGTATATGCTATGATATATACGTTTCGTAAATAACGTATTTCCATTTTCCAGATAATTCTTGCATATTATATTTTTTCACATAACATTGATGGATACTGCAACAAATGTTCTACGTGGACAATGATTTCTGACTTGAAATAGGATCGATTCCACAATACTCTTTGAAATTATATTGTACCCAAACACATACTTGACAAGAATTCACGTCTGAGTATACCACAAGGAACATTTTTTGTTTTATTATTAGATAAAACTTTGGGTTACCAGGATTTCATGAAAAAATTGAAAACAGCCTGATAGATGAAAAAAAATCATTTCATACATTTTCTATACTCATATCCCAAAACAGATTTCTCTTAAATCTCATTGTACAAATTGTAAATATTTAACAAATAAGCAATTCGTGTTAGATGTTCTCTCGTTTATGTTTATATATTCATTTGTTATAAAATAACCTATATTGAAGTATTTTGAAAACGCAGTATCATCTAGCATATTCACTTTATGTTCCTATTTGCAGTAGAAATTTCCAGAAAGTTACAACTTTAGTGGTTATGTAAATTGTTATTTATATTGATCTTATTATGAAAATAGTCTTAAATGTAATGTTATGTGAAGTTATATGCGAAAAAGAATAATATTAAACTAGAGCGTGATTGTTCGAAGAGTATATTACTCATTTTCTTTTATCTTACCCGTTCCCTGAGACTAGTCCCAATATCACCACTTAGTTACGAACATAGATTGATAGTAGTAGGTGTTTATACAGTGCGCGTCAAAATTATGGAACAAATTCATTTTCTCAGAAGAAATATATTTGGCAACAAAATCCTGAAACAGGTCAATTTTGTTTCACTTTTACCAAATGTATATGCATTTTTGAAGGATTTTTGTTTCACCCTGTGCCATCCCTATCAACCCTCTAGATTTTTTGAATGAGGAAAGTAGGTCATGTGGTACTTTTTTGGCAAGGTCTTTGTATCTTCTTTACAGGCGTGCGGAAATTTTCAAGAAAAAATTTTTTTTTTGAAAAATTAGTAAGTGATTCTCCAGTGCAATGCCGAAATAAATTTCCAATGTCACTCCATTTTTGTTCTTCATTAAAGGGTTCGTAGGGGTTGAAAGTGGTGCATGAACAAATCTGTAATGGTCGACTTTCCATCGGTGACACATTTCATCAGGTACCATCGTCTCAAAGTAAATGAGCCATGGCAAAGTGCACATACTGGAAATCTCTTTGAAGAAGGCAACTTATTTTTGAAAAAAAAAAAAAATTCTTGGAAATTTCTGCACGCCTGTAAAGAAGATACAAAGACCTTGCCAAAAAAGTACCACATGACACACATTCCCTATTCAAAAAATTCAGAGGCTTAATGGGGATGGCACTGGGTGCAACAAAATTCCTTCAAAAATGCATACAAATTTCGTAAACCTGAACAAAAAATTGACCTGTTTCATGATTTTGTTGCCAAATATTTTTCTTCTGAGAAAATGAATTTGTTCCATAATTTTGACGCGCACTGTTTATGCCTCTGGCTCATAAAGAAAATATGAATATGGCCTTCCAGCAATTGTTTTCACAATATGAGGGTGCTAAACGCAGTTTAAGAACGAATGCATACCTACAAGGTTTACATGCGAACACTTCTTAACATAAATATTTGCCTCTATAAAACAAGTAAAATCTGCGCATCAATAAACAGCTTCTCTTATGAAATGAAATCAAAATGTTCAGAGGAATATGAGAAACCGCTTAGGATGCAAACTTTATACAACATTTGTCCGTTAAATTCAACCAATTGTTAGAAAAGATATTCAAATTTATCTCATGTAGTCTGCTGGTAAGAATATCCCTGTGAGTGGAGGAATAGTAAATAAGTATATTTATCAATCTTCGATTGATTTGAATAACAATTATCCATTTTATGGAAAGAAGAACAAAATTCATACCTAGGAAAGACGAACAACATGCTTTCAAAGTCGAGTGTAAAAGTGCTACTTTCAGTCCTGAAACAAGGTCCTTATCTTGAGTTTCATACTCTTTCTCAGAGTTCGCCAGTTATCAATGTAGATTCCATCAAGAACCAATTCAGGCGGAGTATAGTCATTTCAAAAAGTTTGATTCTAATTTTTTATTGAGAAATGGCAATATAAACCAAGAAAACCTATGTGAATCGAGACATATCATTTAATGGTCTGTTATACCCCCACAATGAAGAACAGATACTCCAATAATTTTCCAGTTTGGAATCATGAAAAGTATTACATTTAATACAAAAAAACAGGACAAAAAGACATATCTGTCAATTGATCAACAAATATTCCACCTTGATAGGACCTAATCATATGAAGGCCCTACACTGAAGAAGCGTTGTCGAAGGAATTCAATTACTGCAGTTTATGGTCTTACAGATCATCAGACTGACTCACCTAGGAAACTCAGAGAGGATTTTAGATACTTATCACCTGTTCGATGACTGGCTGTAGTATACAAATCAAACAGCGCCTTGCCTGGAGCATTTCACGAACCCAAACTTTCGAATGCAGAGAACTTTGAGCGATATGCATAACGTTCATCCAATTGTCGTTTCAGGTCGATTTATTCACGATTTTGTAATTTGTGCAGCACCATCACGACGAGGAAACACTCGGTTCATTTGGTTTTCCCCCATGACAGGAACGTCGTTCAATCAAAGTGAGGAATGAATAGTTCATGGAGATAAATAGAGCTCAGTTAAGTGAAATAATCAAAAACACACACAAGAACGAATATAATTCGATCAATCAACAAACATTTCAGACCTAATCTTCCAAAGTCAACTTCAATTTCGGTGTAAAAATAAAAAAAATTAAAAGGATCAAGAGGAGTTGTTTGTGAATCATTTACAGGCAAGTAACGGAAAAGCTGTTTGGATATATGCTGTCTAGATCCGAGACTGCTTTCATTTCTGCTCAAATATTATACCCTTTTTTTCTCACAGGAAGGTACCCTCCCGGAAACTCCTCCTGGCTGTTCATGAAAATGATGCTCTAGCATTTAATCTTTACTTCTTGAAAACACCCAGGTTTATCGATATATTTCTTTCTTTAAAATTATTCGCAAAGACGTTCATTTTATTCAGAACTTGATTTAGTCTGTGAATGAAAAATGACAGATATTGGCAAGCCGAAGCAATAATTCTTCAGTTCAATTTCCTAAACTATAACAGATCACGGGCAATTTCTGTTTGGTACTGGTGCACTTAATCCAATATTTTCGAATCCATTTTTGCACGCATGTTTTGGCGAACAGCATGCTATCGTTTTGTCCAAATGTCTGTAATGCTCCAATTTTGAGCCGAAAATTGTCTAAAACGGCTAGGTTGGACCTGATGACGAATCCGGTGCGTCAAAATCGATTCTGTCTGGCCGTCCGTAGACACGATTACGAGCGTACGGATGAATCTATCGACTTGAAGATTTCAAGATTGGTTGCATTTCAAATGCAAAAGTTTTTAGGTAATTTCACTGGTATTTCAAAAACTGCTAGGGCGATTGAATTCAAACTTGGCAACCGGCGCATAAGGACGTGCAACATTTTCCAGAATTTCGTTGAGACCGTGCTTTTTTTCAAATATTTTTCCCAAGATTTTTTTTTCTGAAACTGTCCATTACATTCTGAAAAAGTTTTTGTGATATCTTGAGCTATATATTTCACAGCAGTGTACTAAATTTCAGTTCGATACGATCCTAATTTCGTCGTTTCCTTCTTGATTTGTTGTTTTTTTCGAAATAGCTGAAAAATACTAATTCAATCATGATGAAACTTTGAAATTGCTGATGGACAACTTTGTGCGAAATTTCGTGATGACCGTGTCATTAGAACAATTTGAAAAAATTTTTTTCCAAATATTCGATATTCTGTGATCTTCTGGTTATACTATCCCCATGAAATTCATTATGAACCTTTGAGCTGTCATTTTTCGATGAAGTACTGGATTTCGTTTCGATCTAATCTATATTTTTGGAAATATTGGGAAAATAAAATTATGAATGGGTATATCTGCGGAATCATTGTGTGGATTTTATCCATTCACGACTTCGACCTTCGTAATTAAGGTCCAAACCTTCTCTACAAATATCGAGTTTCTTGGTTATTTCTTTCGGAAGTTATTGTGTTGTGTGTGTGTGTTGTTGCAGCTCATAAATGAGCTCCATTTACCTATCACTCTTCAAAATACGACTGAAAAATTGAAGCCTTGAAGTTGTTTTCCTGACCAACAAATTTCTCTTTGACAATTTATCTGTTGGGACAATTATTTCTCGAAATTTGAATAATACGAGTAGACACTGTGAGGAAATATATCGAGCAGTTGAAAGTTAGCTTCAATGAACCATTCATTTTCCATTTTAAGGATACAATGATTAGTTTCTAGGTGATGATTCCTAGAAGAAGACCCAGATGAAGCGGGTGGACTACGTGCCATCTTAATGAAGGTTCTATTTTCTGTAAAACGCTAAATGTATTTGTTCAAATGTATTTCGTAGACAAAAGAATCGCAATTGGCGAATAAAGATAAGCGCTACTCCCTCTGGTGGCTATCAGAGTAACCCGAAGTACAGGGATTATTATTGACAAGTTAATAGAAATATAAAGAAAATGAGAAAGTTTAGACATTTTCCTTGGCGTTTGTTTGATTTTACAAGTGTTTCTTCTGAGCAAAAGCAAACTCAAATGTCACTTTCCATAGATTTCACAGCTTTTTCAAGACCAATCATATGAGTGTTGGAAGAATTCATTGGTCAATTCATAATGGATAAGGATTACGGTACTAGTAGCATTAGTTTTATGTGAATCTATTAATTTTATTCACAATATAGTGTGTAAATTCTTTCCCTATATAAATAGTAAAGTTATGAGTATTTGTCTGTAATTCCGAAAAGTATGATTTACAATACTATCTTTAAATAAAAAGATCTGGTACTTCCTAGTTCGTTTATTGGTGATTAGTTTCACTCAAGAACATCTGAGCATCATCAGACCAGTCCCACTAAAAATCACAAAATACAAGAGTTTCGACATTACATATTACACACCAATATTCCCTCACCTGAACTCTCAACCAGATTCGTCAATAATTACCAAAAAGGTACAGGTATTATTTTTGGTAATTATTATTAATATATATAATAATATAATAATATTAATTATTGACGAATCTGGTTGAGAGTTCAGGTGAGGGAATATTGGTGTGTAATATGTAATGTCGAAACTCTTGTATTTTGTGATTTTTAGTGGGACTGGTCTGATGATGCTCAGATGTTCTTGAGTGAAACTAGTCACCAATAAACGAACTAGGAAGTAACAGATCTTTTTATTTAATAAATAACTTCCTACTTGGACATTGTTATTTGTAATACTATCTTCCTTTCTACTTTTTGAGCAGTAGATCTGAAGGGGTATTTGATCAATAACCAAGTTGGGTATAGGTGAAAAGTTTGAAATTTTATTAGTTATAAAATATATCTTCCTGAACACTTTTAGCTTCTGTGTCTTCAAGATACTCCAAATAATTTGAAATTTATCATGCCATTTAGAGTTGATACTAAAATACATCTAACAGTTATTGTACCTTTGCTAGTCTGAATTAGAATAGATGATACATAACTCTCTCATAAAAATGAAATATGTATACACAGAATCACTCTTGTTAACTGAAAAAGTCTTTGAACAAATTGTAAAATCGAATTTTAATCAATCAAACAAACACTTGGAAACCTAGCTCCTACCCTCTACCTAAGGTTTTTAAACTAGCCACCGTGTCACTGCAATCTTAAATTCAGACGCCAATATAAAATACTTCACCATCAGGTATTTCAATTACAAGTAATTGAAATACTGCCAGCCCTGGCCACTAGTTTGTGCGATATCGTCGAACAATTTAATTGATATTATCCTTTCTCCCCACCAAAACAAGAAGTAGTGTTTGCTACATAAACTCCCCAGTTATTGAACGGTTTTTCATTCTGTTTTACTCAATTTATGGCTATATATATTTATCATTCACTTCAACTGATAACTGTATTACCTATCGAACATTGCAAAATATCAAACAAAATCATTTTAGCATCATTATTCACCGCTATTTAACCTGTCATTGTATCTAGTTGTGAGGTACTATAATCACAATGAAAAATGTGGATACATTAAACATAATAAATATAAGTTATGCAAAAGGAAACAGACATCCTGTCAAGTTTTGATTAATGATGACTCTCCCGTTTCATTATCTTTGAATGTTATTGAAGTGTCAATTTTGCTCAATACAAAAACATACGTTAGGGCGTACAACAGCACTATTCACTGCATTATTTGTGGTTTTCCTTAACTACACAAACATTCTATTCTCAGGTGTTTTCGTCAATGTGCTAATTGACTCTTTTATCGATTACTTTCATAATGCCATTCAGTATAATGCTGAGGAGCAGGTGTTTGGAAAATCATTCTTTGGGAATATTCAACAATGAGACTGCAATGTACTTGAATTCTCTTAATTTCCTCGGCTTTTCTCTCCTTCATTCTCAGTGTTAAAAGAGTAATGTTTGAAATTGGAACTACAAATACCTCCTGATTTCACAAACCTGTTCTTTTTAATTTTAAATTAGAAAGCATTCCTACCATGTGAAATAAAATTGATTTCAATGATACCTCAGAACTCTCATTTCATTTCGCAAATCATATCTGCAATACTGAAAACATTTTACAGAGCTCTACGACATTATTTATTCATTTATATAACTCTTTATTGCTTCATAGGTTTTGTACAGTGGTGTATACATACAATCAGAGCTGGGCAGAATACATGCTTGACTTAATTGAAATAATAATTATAAGATACTTTCTCGCAGGTATTAGAAATACAAAATATTTTCAAGTAGGGTATTTGAAATATAAAATACAAAATACAGTTTTTTAACTATTTTTATTTGAAATACAAAATATAAATTACAAAATATATTCAGGTGTTACGTAAAATGTAGAAAGAGTACAACTATTTCAGCTCAGCCAATTAATCGCTAAAAGAAGAATTTCCTCTCAGAAAGGAACAAAAGATTTTTAAATGTGGTATCAGACAAACAGCCTCTTGTTGGGGAATGAATAAAACCGGCTAAAGGGAACAATCTTTCTACAGGTCCTGATAAACACAAACTCGTTTTATATTATATGAACACATTTTTTATATCAGGATAGTGTTCAAGGATGGTAAGCTCTTTGCTCTTATTGTTTTTGGAAGCTGACTTAGTCTAACTCCATTTTGGAAGTCTGTGGTCGATCACTGTCCCTGTTCGCAAAGACAATAAATCCGTCTTCTTCCTCACTACTACTGCTATTCCCAAGCATTGATTAATCTTTTTTGTAATTTGCCTCCAAAGCATGAATAGCCATATTTTGAATTCTTGGACTCTCATCTGTTGTGATGATTTCTAGCAACCAACGCATTTTATAGCTAGGATGATATCATGACGCCAAGATGGCTTCATTAACTTCAGGTGACATTTGAAAAAACTCGTCGAAGCTTCGTTCTGAACTCTCTTTCAGTCATGATATAATAACTGTGAAATGTCTCAAATTGGAATCCTGCAGCTGATCTAATCCAGTTCTCATGGACATTCAAATAGGTAGAAGTTTGCCGTAGTAACAATTGTTGCCCTGAAGATAATCTAAAGCCTGTACATTGTCATTATCATTGTTGGATTTGTTGGTACTATTATCGCTATTGACCACTGTGAAATACTTCCCACTTAAGATTAGCGGATACGTCCCCGCATTCACTTCGTCTCCATCGTCCGGGACCGAGGAAGGAATTTGATCATCCATCGTTAAATTCTTACTAATAAATTCGTCAAATACACATAACTCAAACAAGTTCAATGAAAACAACTGTTTAAGAACAGACAAACCTTACGAGAAGTTCAAATAAAAAATACAGTTTAAGAGTTAACCTGTCCCTATTACAAGTAGTTCGGAAATGACCTTTGCGTAGGACGTTTTCTTTCTTTTCATTTCAAAAATATGATTGCTAGCAGAAGAACAAGATCAAGCAGATCAACATCGTGCCATCTGAAGGAAGGTTCAGAGACTATTTTCTGTAGAGCGCTAAATGTATTTGTTCGAAAGTCTTTCGAAGAAAAAAGTATCGAATTAGAAAATACAAAATAGTTCAGCGTCCGGTATTTGAAGTACTAATTACAAAATATATTTTCAAGAAGTAATTGAAATACAAAATACGTATTTGTATTTCAAGTAATTGAAATACATAATATTGCATATTGCCGAGCAATGTCTTCCTGCCAATCCATATTAGTCAGTAATAAACAGAAACTCATGAGCACTACAAATCATTTCAAAACGAAACAAAAACATTTTCATATATTAGTGTCTCCTGCCTACGGATATGGAAAAATGAAGTAGAAAAGGAAAAGATATCTACGAGATAGAAAAAAAGACAATTGAAATAAAAAAATTAAAACTGAGAGAACGTTTCCAGCTGATGATGGGGCACGTTTGTTTCAAATACATTTTAAGGTTCATTTTAAATGACGTGAACTACCACGAACAAATTCGGTCGAATACGCGGGTATCCTCAAAATGAGATTGTCGAGTGCTCTTGTTTGATGAGTCTCACCTCCAAGCAGTTGGAGGTCGGAGTGCAGGTAATAAGGTTTGTGACATTTGAAAACATTGAAGACCAAAAGCAGCATATGCCAATTACGACGTTGCCTGATTGTCAACAGGTTAAGAGCATCCCTGAACTGGCTTACGTGGTCATATTCCCTCAATTTATAATTGAATCTGATACTTGCATTTCGCAGGCGGTCGAGTTTACTTAACTGCTTCACCGTAAGACCCACGAAGTCAACATCAGCATAGTCCAAGATTGGAGGCAACAGGGTGAAGAAAAGAGTTTTCCTATAGTCTGGAAAAGTAGGAAATTCTTCAATAGTCGAAGCTGATGAAGGCTCTGGAAAAACCTTCCACTCATAGTAGTTATTTGGGCATCCCAAGAAAGCGTCTTATCAATAACCAATCCCAGACTTCTCACCTCTGAAGAGTAAGGAATCCTTTCACCTCAGAGAACAACCTGATGATCTGAATTCAAATATCTCCTCGTACCAATGACATTATGTACACAGCATGACCGATTCATGACTAGGGCCATCATTAATTTCAATGCACAAATTATCTCATGTTTCTGCATTTGCCAATTGAGCCATTTCAGCCATATTATCTATTGAATGAATAAAATCATTGTTTCATTCGGAGTATTCTTGAAAGTCATTGTTTTCCAACTTATGCAATTCTCACCACATCATTCAACGATTATTAACCAAACGTGCCTCCAACAAATGACTCGATAATTATAATAATTGTGTTTCATGATCGCGAATTGAATTTTTTGCATCACTGTTGTCTGAATTAAATGGATTTCGGACAAATGAATTCCTGTTCGATTGAAGGTCTTCTTTATTGTCTACCATTCGACTCTATTCACTGGAGTTACTTGATCTTTTCGGTTTTTTATTTGTAGGTATCTTGGAAGTAATGCAGGGTCTTCATAAGTGATTGTCATGCTAGGTTGCATGTAGAAGCGAAAAGGCAACCCTTTTTTGTACGATTTTCCGGGAAAAAATTTTTCGAAAATTCAAACTCAACTTTTTTTTACATGTCTACAGTGAAAACAAAATTCCACCCTTAATTGTTGGAATCTTTCAGGGTTGGACTAACCTTCATTCTGAACAATGCTGTGAAAACAGAATAAAAATATATGCATTTGTCCTCGTTTTGTAGTTTTTCAGAGATTCCACTCAGAGTAATTACATAATTTTCATTTAAAATTCATTCATTTATTATTAAAAAACAATCAATCCAAGAATGACCTGAACAGAAGTATGAATTCATCAACAAAAATACATTTTTTCAATATAACGTTGGTGGTAATCCAACTCGCTCCACTTTCGGACAGAAGGGTCACGTTAACTCTCGAGTATGAATTAGAATTATTCTGATCATATTAATGTCCGTTACCAAGAACTGTAGTTCATCGAATTTGACTGTGATGTTTGAATGTGGAAAGTGTTCGATTCTCACCAAATTTTTTTGAGAAAAATTTTTCTGTTGATCAATCCATTTTCTATTCATGTCATTCTGAAAGCCCACTTAAACAATTTTGGCCTCCGTAAGACCACCAGTTTTCAAATGAAATTATTCGAGTACTTCGGGTGGAATTTTGGAAGCCTACAAAATGAAAACCAATTCACCTATTTCACACCAGAATGAAGGTTAGTCCAACCATGAAAAATTCCCACAATTTTGGGTGAAATTGTGAAATGTTGAGTTTGAATTTTGGAAAAAATTTTGCATATAAAATCCTAGAAAATGGAATACATTGAAATGATGCTATCCAATTTGGCAATTGATAATACAAAATTTAAATTTTCGCCATTTCTAAATTTTTTTTCAGAATTTTTCACCTCAATTGAATCCTCCACCAGAAAATACTGAGATGTGATCAAAACCGTTATTTCAAAGGTCACACATAACTCGCCACAGTTATCAGAAATTAGCTTCGACAACGAGGTATATGTCATAAGGCAAAAACGTCATTTACGCAGCTATACAGGGTGAGTCTTTGACCTTGCAGAATATTTTAGCAGAAGATTCCTGAAACTGAAAGAAACACATTTGTCCTGTACCATTTTTTCCGATTCGGCCTAGATAAAAAGATATAGGCATTATAAATTTTCATAATAGGCTAGCCGCCCCTGGAAACCTCAACACTGAAGTTTTTCCAAGCCTAAGATATACCATTCAAATCTTCGAAATAGGCAACTCTGTTATGAAAACAAGCGTCAACTTACTTTTTACATTCCTGTTGGTGAAAAAAGTTGTATTTATAGTACAATAAACAAGTTAGGTATTCCAAATTTCGTGGGCGATAAAAGTTGAATATTCTTCTCTTGGTTCCATTTTCGATAATGAGGAATTCATCTAACTATCACTCATATTAGCTTTGAGAATCATCTTCCATTTGTAATTATCAATTTTCTTTGTTTATTTCATTTTCTCCAAGAATTATCAGATTCAGACATAACCCATTCAAACTTTCATTTTCATAAATAAATAAAACAGATATACCTAATTTATCTATGAACGTACAAACGTTGCCAAATTGACGAACAGAAAGAAAGAACTCTTCGAAATCAAAGAACACACAATATGTTAATTATATGTATACACTTGTAAAGTCTATGATTCTGAACTGAACTATAAATCTGCGGCTTCGTGGTTTTAAGGTTATGTCATGGTGGTTTTCTTCCACCATGGGTTGTTATGTTATGAAAGCGCATATGAAGAATACCTCGAAATAAATACTATCAAAGTTCTGTACATAATTTCAAGAAATTTGGGTCAGCAGAAAGATTGCATTCAAACCAGTAAGAATCCCCATTATCATGAAAAAGTGAAAAGTTAATCAATTATACAACACAAATAAGCTCGAAATTGATAAGGAAGCTTCATGAATGGATATTGGTGTGGAAAGTTGCTTGAACATTAGTAGTATTTAAATTGTAGAAGTTGAGGTGAGCTTATTCATATTACTCCACTTTCGAACTAATAGCCAATTTACTATGGACATAACTTAATCGTAAATTTACTTATACATAAAATGTAAGAATTAAACAACAGAAATCATAAGGAATAAGAATAGAACTGCATTCGACTTCGACTTATTTAAGTCAAAAGCAAAGTTGAACCTATTGTGAAGATTTTGGTACTTATGAATTTTGTAGTTTCCTCTTTGATTTTTACGCACGAGTTGCGGAATTCTTACGGTTACGTCCATTGTGAATTGGCCAAAGTCGGCTACTCCGCTCACAAATCATTCCAAATGAAAAATTCTAGGATTCCATTCTCAACTTTTAGACGTGGCAACGCGGAAAAATTGAATTCTGTGAATTTTTTGAACAGAGTTGCATTCAGCCAAAGTACCCAATTCTCGGAATTTTTCAGATATTTTTTATTTTTGAATTTCAGATTACTCGAAAACGGCGCATCACACGAAAAAAAATAAATAATACTTTTACTTTCCAAAATGGTCAAAAATTCGTTGAATAGCATTCAAATTATTTTAAAAGTTGGATTCTCTGAATTTCTGGTATTTTTATAAAATGTTATGGTCATATTGGCGAAACTGGAGGATGTGGATGAAATTTTGTAACCCAGGAACATTCATCGTATCAATACAAAACTATATTCCAAAAATCATCTCATTCGATGAGATCGTTCGCGAGATATAGTCGAAATTTAATTTTTTTTTGGATTTTCAACAGTCTGTATCTTACGAACCAAGCCGAATCGGAAAAAATGGTAAGAAAAAAGTGTTTCTTTTGGCTCCAGGAATCTTCTGTTAAAATATTCTGCAAGGTCAAAGACTCACCCTGTATATGTTTATCCAGTTCGGGTTAGAACACCCTGTATTATGTGACTAGCACCATAAGGAAGAAGCTCATTACATTCGAGATCTGGGAATTAATCTTGAAGGGAAAATTATTGGCCTCGCGAGTCCTCGTCGTCTTTTCAATCTTAATGAATGATACTGCATTTCGTTTGAAGGAACAATATTGACATCAACTTCTTTGTATTTTTCGGTCTTCTATCTGGAAGTCTTCCCCGGTAGCAGCGTCGATAAAAAGGATCTCATACTGGGATCAATTCAGAATCAATTGAATTCAGAATCAACCGGCCTTCGATGACTGTACACTTGGCTTTTGTCTGGCATAATTGTTGCCTCTGGAGTAGTTCCCGAAAACCCCAGGTGGTAAAAGGCCCACTTTGAGAGAACCGCACTGTTCAAACTCGCCCTACCTTTAGAATAGTTTTCAAGTGGAAATGAGTTGGAACTGCATCGCTAGAATGAAGCTGGTCTGAAACCAACTGGTCGAGCTCCAGCAATTTTACTTTGTCTAAAAAAACCAAGTTTAATCGAGAGAACAACAAATTCAGAAATAGAAATTTGGTATGCTTCCACACAAGGTGTACTCTGGCAAACAGGTATATGTTTTTGGGTATATCATATAGTGAACTTTCTGAAGGAATTTTCAAGAGAAAAACGTGCTTTCATTTTGAAGGGTCAGTAATTTTCGAGTTTTTTGCCGAAAATGTTCTCAAACAACTAGGTTGAACCATATTTGTCGAAACAAACTATCTGGCTATTTTAACGCGCAACTCTATGAAGAATTTTTTTTGGGATCGTATGGTCGGCAAATTTCAAACAAAAATTTTTCGACAATTTCTCTAATTTTTGCAGATAATTTTTTTCTAAACTATTTATCAGATACTATTCAAATACTTCAGAAACCTTGAATTCTATATTTCACAGTAGAGTATGAAATTTCAGTTCGATGTAACATAATTTCCTGAGATATATTGCCAGAATGTATGTCGAATTTCGAGGTTTTAACTTCTGTATTGTTATAATTCCCTAAACAGCTCCAAAAATGCTTGAATAATCAGGATGAAACTTGTTGAGTATTGGTACCCAACGATGATGCATAATTTTGATTCAATTTTGGTAACGATCGTGTCATTAGAACGATAAAAAAATCACAACAAAATCTTTTCTGTTCTAATATGAATTTTTAGAGAAAATTCATTTCACATCTATAGAAGATTTTGGTTTATGTTGCCAACCCAAAAATGTTGGAATTTTTTTAGCAGGGAAAAGACAATTTCGCAACGAATTCAACAGGTTGAGGTTCACGTTATTTATTTATATCCTTGAACGGATCCTTTGTTCTTCAAACCAGATAATTGGACCCAAATATAGGTATTTGTTTAGAGCATCTCTGATTGACTGAAAGTTGGGGTTCTTGATTTCACGTCAACAATGACAAGATTATATAGGATAGTTTCCGTAAATTAACTTGGTAGCTGGTTTTGAAATCCGTAAATATGAGCGATTTTTTCTATGGTTGCATATACATAACATAGAACAATATATATTCACCTTTCTATCCATAGATCTTTATTAGTAGGTTTCATATATGATGTAAGTAAAACATGCATCGATTTCAAGCGATGGACCAAAAGCTCCGGTTATATGTAGTTGCGGTTACCCAAACTGACATATACGCAAAGGATAATCTGTCAATTTGGATAACCGTAACTATAACCGGAGCTTTTGGTCCATCGCTTGAAATTGCTTATGGTGTGCTCATCTGTGATCGTATTTACCAATGATGACGCCACTTTTTTCATTCAAATTCAAAGCACAGAATATATGTTTCCTTGTATTTTAATCTTGCTGACGTCACTTTTTTTTCAAATAAGCCTTGTTTTTATATCATGGTTCCATTGTTGATTGTTGTCTTTACTATGGTCTATGGATAGTAGGGAAATTATACGTTATTGTCGAATGAAGATAAGCGCAACTAGTTATCAGGGGCCGATTCTGGAATCTCGATCAAGAATTGAAGAGTATGACAATTGTCATATGTTTATGTCGTAAGTTTTCTCGAGCATCTGCAAAATTTGTGACAGTTCTATTCACCATTTCGACTGTCTTTTCGAGCAAATATTCAAGAAATAAACCGAATGCAAGATATCGAGAAATTTCAATTATTCTGTGCTTTGAATTTGCATGTTAATTCAAAGCACAGAAGATATAACTCCTTGTATTTTCCACTAGCCGACGTCACTCACTTTCCAGATGAGCACACCATGTTTTTTACATCATGATCATACTCTTGAATTCTTGATCGAGATTCAAGAATCGGCCCCCAGAGTAGTCCGATATAGTCAGATTATTATAGACGAGTTGGCAGACATGTCAAAGAATATAGGGATAGTTTGTGCGTTTTCCTTGGAGTTCGTGTGATTTTACAAGTGTCCCTACTGGAAAACAAACTGGAATGTCTCTTCCGATGTCCCTTAATACAGATTTCCACAGCCCGGTATGAAATTCCGCGTTTGGGGTATAGAGACTTAATTCAAGGAGTCGGGCTTGAAAGTGATGAACCAACCAGATTTATGAGAGAATGTTACCTGCATTTTACCGGAGATGATCATTTTTATAGAGGTAGGCACGAATTGCTCACGTATTAGATCACATTCATGGAGACAATTGTTTACCGGCCCCTAATCCAAGCAGAAAAAGCTGATGCCGAGAAATGTATACCTTTTACAAAAATCTTTTGAACTGATCATATGCGAACAACGTAATGGTAGGGCTGACCGATTGAAACAATCTAGTCTGAACAAATAGACATCTGTTGATGAATACTCTCTACACAAAGTGCTTCTGCCGATGAAACTGAAGTTGAACAAGCTCTATTACAGCTTCTTCAAAACAATCTTATGAGTGTCGGAAGGATTTTTTTGTGGAACGATAATGAATCAAGCTTAAGGTAACAGTAGAATTAGTTTTATGTAAATGTATTCAATTCATTCACAAAATATTGTGGAAATTTACTGTGCTGTTCGATTTCAGGCTCTGAGGATGGTGTTAATATAGATTTCTTAAAACAAGGACACCGAACTCTATTATGCCTTCAAGATATCCTCAGAAGTCAAAAATCCCCGGTTCTTCTGTAAATTACAGACATTCTGGCGAAATTATAACTCCCAAACAAAATAACAAACAAGCAAATGTCACTATTTGATTGTGTGAGCTTTATATTGGAATATGCGTCATATTGCCCCCTTTGCAACTTCGTATTTCACAGGTGCATATTATTCACGAACCAAATCACGTCTCTGGGCGAACCAAATAACTTCCTAGCTTCCCCGTTTCCAAGACTGCTTCCCTTGTATCGACATAAAACGCGAGTGAACAACAAAGCAATTTCAATACTAAAAGCTTCATTATGCTGTGCCGTCTGTGAAATATGAACGAACAAATATAAAAAGGCCTGGAACTAAGCTTGAAAGCTATACACGAGCTTTTCATGCAAATGTGTCCTGTTTCAATAGCATTAAAAGTCTACAAAGGAAGTACGTGATACACTGACAAACAAATAACGCAATCCTACATAGAAATTGTAATTTTGCATTCGCTTTTGATTACACGGATCTGTGGAGGTTGCGTTTCAGGCCTTTTGAATATTCGAGGATAACAACCAATTCCACGGATTCATGGTCTAGTCTTGAGAATTTCATTATGATGTAGTTGCTTGGCGATGAGATTTCGTTTTGTCGATATTTTCATCTATAGAAATAATAAACCTATTGTTATATTTGGGAATTTCCGCTTTGGAGACGAATTTGAACATGCGCGCAAAAGCTGCCTTCACGGCATTTTCCAGGTTTTTTTCGATAAAGTACTGGATTTCAATTCGATCTAATCTGTATTTTTGGAGATATCGAGAAAATAAAGTTTCCAATGGGTATACCTACGGAATTATTGGGCGGATTTTACCCATTCACGAATTTGACCTCCGTAATTGAGCCCCAAATCTTCTCCACAAACATCGAGTTTCTAAGTCGTTTCTTCCGGTTCGCCTAACGGTCGACCATAAACACAATAACTTCCGAAAAAAACTACTCAAAAACTCGATATTCGTAGAAAAGATTTGGACCTTAATAACGAAGGCCGAATTCATGAATGGGTGAAATCCACCCAATGATTCCGCAGATATACCCATTCAAAATTTTATTTTCCCAATATTTCCAAAAATACAGATTCGATCGAATTGAAAACCAGTTCCTTATCGAAAAAATGACAGTTTCAAGGTTCATACAAAGTTTAATGTGGATAATATGATGCGAAGATCACAACATATTAAATATTTGAGAAAAAAAATTTGAATTTTTTTTCAGATTGTTCTAATGGAACGATCGTCACGAAATTTTGCACAGTGTTGTCCTTCAACATCTTCGAACTAGTTGCGAAGTTTCATCACGATTGAATCAGTATTTCTTGAGTTATACCGAAAAAACAATGATATCGAGAAGAAACCCACGAAATTCACATAATTTTTCCCAATATCTCCAAAACTAACAGCCGTATCGAATTGAAATTTGGTACACTGCTGTAAAATATGAAGTTCGAGGTATAACTGAAATTGTTCCCGAATATGAATAAGAGTAATTTTGAAAATTTTTTTTTTTTATTGAGTGACCATACGATTTCAACGAAATTCTGCTCAAAGTTGCGCGTCTTTATGCTCCAACTAACTGCCAGGTTTCAATCTAATCACTCTAGTAGTTCCTGAAATATGAGGGAAATAACCTTGAATAAATTTCAAGTGGATATAGCTCCGAAAGTATTCGGCCAATTTGGCCCATTAACGAAATCAACCGCGGCATTCCGATGCGAGAACTACCCTTGAAGTTTCGAGAAGCTAGCTGGCTCTGTTCGGCAATTATCGTTTCCACGGCCGGCCGGACAGAATCGATTTTGACACTGAATTCGGCATCAGTGAGTTCAAGCTAGTCTAATCGAAAATTACAGACATTTGGGCAAAACGATAGTAGGCTGTTCCCCTAGAACATGCTCGCAGAAGTCAATGATAGTAATTGGTTCATGGAGAACAGAGGGCTCCAGCAGTAATTACCCCTACTGTTGGAGCTCTCTTCTCCACGAAAGAATTCCTATCTTTGTCAGATGTTGGACTGCATCGTCTTGTGGAAAAACCACATGAACCGAATGTTTCCAAAGTCGTGGCGGACGTTGTAAACTGCAAAATCGCAAATGTAGCTACCTGATACGACAAAAGAATGAACGTAATGCACATCGATTACAGTATTCTGCACTCGCAGGTAGGATTCGCTAGATGCTCCTGGAAGATGGCGTGCTGTACATAGTTATACTGCAGTATTCCATCTGAAAGATGACAAGTGTGTAGATTCCTAAAAAGTGATTTTATCCAAGGTGATGATCAGTTATAACTGTGTAGAGTTTTTCAGTGTAGATGAAGATGTTTTGGTTGATTGGATGATTAGCTTTGATCAAGGTGGAATATTCGTTGAATTATCGACAGATATTCGTCCTTAAGATTATGTTAGGAAAAATCAATGTTTCGAACTAAATAGCTTCAGGTTTAAATGGCAAAACTGAACTCGAAAAACCTTCTGAAGAAATTATCCTCAAGAAAATTCCAGAAAAGCACTGAAGTGAAGTCAGCAACTTTTGCGCGCTTGTTCGAGTTCGCTGCCAAAGCAGTCGAAATTGAACGTTAACTCAAAGCTTGACAACCAGCTCATATGGTTCTGAACGTTGAATCATACTGAATTACGTCATGCGGAGGATTATACTCAAGCCTTTCTAGAGTCATATTCTGACTCATTCATAATATCAATTTTGTGAGAAATACTTCATTGTGAGCAGTTTCACTGACTGTCGAAAACGAAGGAGGAAACATCTATCCATAGCTTTCTCTACACTGAAAAAATCAACCAGGCATGGTTAATTAATGGAGCAATATGAACAAGAGAATTAAGTATGGGTACTTTGATGAGACTTTGGAAAAATGTACAAATATTTTTCCAAAGTCTCACCAAAGTACCCACAATAAATTCTCTTGTTCATATTGCTCCATTATAATTAAATTTTGCGGAGTAAATCAGAATTTGATGTCTGAAACACTAAAATGCCTGAACATGTCAATTATAATAATGTTTTCCAGAATGCCCCTATCCAACAATAGAAGATACCAAATTATATTCTTCGACCACAATCCAATTATTCCAAACTATCAATTAGAGAATTTCTTTAATCATGGTGTGCCGTAGAATGCACTTCTTGTTTAGACACCATAAATAATGGTAGTGGTGATAGTGATATGTGAACAATGGTAAGAATTCCATCGAGAAACAAGTTCTTCGAGTAGAATAGAAGCAGCACTCCTGAAATCAACAATCTTCTCTTATTGGCAGCTCCTAAATTGATTCCCATCGTGTCGAATGAAGCCCTTACTCAGCAAAAATCGAAACAACACACGGTATTTTCTTGGGACACCTGTGCTCATAATCGGCTATTATATGAGCATGATAAATAAATCGAATGATCTTCTGGAACCATGACCATATGGTGATCATTTACATAATGAAATCTCCATACCTATCAAGATTCATAGCATGAGGTCTGTCTTATTACTTGTACTTTCTTCAAAAGATGAGAATGAATGAAAGTACAGAGGGTTATTATAAATGTGATTGAAAGTTTTCAATCAACATGTTTGTGTAACGATTAAAGCTTATTTCGGGAGGGTTTTGCTTCAGTTTATAGGTTTCCTTTTTTGGTTTTCATTCCCAATATCTGAAAATATCAATATGGAAACGCCCTTGCGGATTGCAGAATTGAACTATTTGTCAAGGACATCAGATTCTTGGAAAACAGATTGCCTAATGAACAATACATGAATAATGTTAACGATAAACAAAGCGAACTGTAATGTTCCAAAGTACAAATCTGACTCTTTCATCAGACACACGAGAACATTTTTAGAATCGTTTTCTTTCGATTTTTCGTTTTGGAATTTCTGTCGCTTCTTTTCTGAGGACACATGTTTCGAAACTATCCTGGTAGTTGGAAAGTTTATTATTCTTTTCTAATCCCATTGTAGGTTTTTCACAAAAATTTCTCTAACTCTTTCCTTCTATGTTGCCAGATCACGAAAACATCATCAACACGTCGACACCAAGCCTTCGGTTTTAGTGAATACGTATCTGGTACTTTTCTGCATGTTGTCTGAATATCTTTCTGCGCATCAGAACTACCTTCCGTCATCTCACAGCGTATCCAAGACAACAGGAAAGAATACCAATAATTCCAAATCAAACAAAGACCTGTCGTGATTCAATTTTCACTCTTATTTTTAATTATGCAAGTTACAATTAAAACCGTAACATAATTACAATTGTATCGTGCACAATTCCGTACAATATATTGTTCGAGATCTAACAAAAGCCATCTCGACAAAGCAGTCAGGTATAGCATTGCTCGCTGACATAATAAAGGCAAGTCTGAAAAGTTTTAACGACGTATTCTGCCATAATAACTTGCCGGCAGTATCACATCTCGCATTCGATATGAATTACAACAATATCGTGAAATGTATAGAACGTAATGTATGTGTTCTAATTATTCTGAAACTCAATTAATATGAACTGGGTCGATTCAACTGAGAGGTCTCTTCAGTTTTTGCGCGCATGTTCTGAGGAACAGAGTGCTACCGTTTTGTCCAAATGTCGAATATTAAGCCGAAAATGGTATACAACGACTAGGTAGGACTCACTGTAACGATTACGGTGTCAAAACTGATTCTGTCCTGCCGAGGGCATGACAACTGTCGAACGGACTTGAAATCGGCTTAACAGATTCCGAGTTATAGTTATTTGAAATTTTCAGGTTAGTTCGCTGATATTTCAGGAGTTCTTTGAGCGATAAGATTGAAATTTGGCAGTAAGTTGAAGCGTAAGGACACGCAGCTTCCTGCAGAAGTTCGTTGAGATCCTGCTGTTAGTGAATCTAATTTTTCTCTACATTTTTTTCAAAAGAAATTATTATTCGGAAACACTTCATCATATCCAAAAAAAACCCTGTCCAGAACTTCAACTGTAAATTTCAGAGCAGTGTACTACCAAATTTCAGTTTGGTTATAATTTTCTGAGATATCGGGAAAAAATATGTAAAATTTCGTGCTTTTGAAAACCTCGGTAAAGATGTTCTTCCGGAAATAATTCGAAAACTACTGAATCGATCATGATGTACCTACATAACTAGTTTGGAAATGCTGAGGAACAACCTTTCGCGATTATCGTGTCATCAGTACAATTATAAAAAATCGAAAATTCTATATTCTCCGATCCTCTAATCATATTATCGTCACGGAATCATGGGGCGGATCTGTCCCATTCACGAATTAGACCTTCGTAATTAAGGTCCAAACCCACTTTACAAATATCTTGTTTCTCAGCTGTTTTATTCGGAATATGTTGGACCGATGGGCCATGAGGAAAGTTTGAGATTGGCAGAAAATATTTTTTTCATTCGCCATTTCTCCAGATCCGGCTCAGGTGAAAAGTTGAATTTAAGTTATTTCTCAATGTGCTGATAGAGTTCTGCACTTTCTTTGCGAGTTTGAAATGAATATCTCTTACGGTGATCTCTTCTGCAGAATATCCAATCCAATGTTTGAAATTCAGAGAAACATAATTGAGAGAACTCATTCACTTACTTAATTCTTATGATTTGGTGCTTCTTGCGATCTGATCGCAATGAAAAAATTTGACTATATATGAAGGAGAATTAGCAGTCTCAAAGAACAATGTGGAAAGGTATTATTTTATTCTATTAGTGACGTTTCGGCTAATTTGTGACCTTCTTCAAGCTGAAATCACAAAAAATTGACATCTTAACTTATTTCACTATATATATATATATATATATATATATATATATATACACTGGACTTGAATCACTAATCTTCAACATGATATTCATGCAAAACCCAATTTCATTCCACTATAACATTATACACAATTCTATCCTCGCCCATTCTCACATTGAAACTTCATAATTATCCTAGTTTTCATCAAGTTCATAAACGAATTATATGAAATCACTCAACTGACCTAATTGAACTCTAAGTTCATTTCTTTTATACGAAATTGATCAATATTTCTGTGTATTCTATGATCCGGATAAACGTGAACAGCTCGAAGATTCGACACACCTGTACACTTTTCAAGATCCCTCATCATTTTCGAACTTTTGGAACTGAAATCTGATTATTATTTTCTCAAAATCAATTATTTATTTCCACTTCTTCTTCGTCTTCATATTTAATTCAAATAAAGTAAAAATATAGATTTTTCTGTTATACTTTCACATAATATCTTTCGATAATAATATTTTAGGATATACTTTTATTGCCTTCGACATACCAAGTCATAAATGACAAATTCGATTATTATATCAACTGGCATATTATGATTGTAGTCAAAAACTTAGGAAAACGCTAACATAATAGAATACAATACAAACATAATACTAGACACAGCATTTCATCTTTTATCTTTCGATTTAGAATCATCAGTAGCATCTATTCTATATCAGATTTATGTCAAGATCTTACCACGTGTATTCGCCAACACTCGATCACAAAACGAACTAAGGTTGCATAGAATTATTGGAAAGTTTATTGACTGCATGAGCATAGAACAATTTTGCCAACAAGTTCTATACCATCTTCTTTCTTTGATAAATGGAATGCGGTAAAAAACACTTCCAGAAATCTTTATAATGAAACAAAAGTTTTTTAGGGTCAGTATCAACTGTCATTTAATTTTTGAAGTTATAAAGATTTTTGAAAGTGTTTTTTACCGCATTCCATTCATCAAAGAAAGAAGAGATGGTATAGAACTCGTTGACAAAATTGTTCCATGCGCATGCATTTAATAAGCTTGCCAGTAATTCTATGCAACCTCAATTCGTTTTGTGATCGAGTGTTGGCGAATACACGTAGTAAAATTTAGACATATAATATAGAATAGATGCTACTGAGGATTCTAAATCGAAAGATAAAAGATGAAGCACTGTGTCTAGTATTATTTTTGTATTGTATTTTATTATGTTACTGTTTTCCTAAGTTTAGTCAATGATATAATAATTAAATTTGTCATTCAAGTATTACAGAAAAATATGTATTTTAATGATTCTTCTTTGCAGTTAAAGTAACTAACAATGATATTGCTGAGGTGCAGAAATTTCAGGATTCTAATAGGAGCTGGATTAAAAGAAATCCACTCTCAATCCCTTTCTTGATCAGAATTTTCAAATTAAAGGTATACAACTTCCTGAAGAACCAATCGATCCCCTTCAGATACACCCCTTGTCTAGTTCACTTTTCTGTCTATCAGTGTTATTGTCTCTTCACTACCTATCAGTCAGAACACAATAACACTGGCCAAAGAAAGGCAGCAAGGGACGGAGATGAAAACGAAATAACTTCTGTTGAATTGAAGTTGTTATTCAGGACGAATCGAAGGGAAACTTGACTTTTGTCTGGATAAAATCAAATCCTCATTCCGGATCCCGGATTGAATCACAAAGTCGTTGAAAAGGCCGCGCCATCAAAAGATACAACCCGGAAAGAATAACTGATTGTCAGCGAATAAAGAAGAAACCATTGGCAAAATGGCTAGCGAAAAAGCTGGACGAAAATTATTCGCAAACGACACAAATCGGTTGGTCTAGGCTCTTGCAGTTGATCAAAATTGATGGAGCAACAATACTTCCAATGTCAAATACTTGATTGTATCAGTCTTTACTTGTCGGAAATTCATCTTGATGATTAAAAAATAAAATAACTTATTTCCGTTTTATATATTTATTTTCAAAACAATTGTTTCGTCATGATAACATGACTTCATCAGGTGAGCATGGTAACTGACTACATATTTGGGATACAGTTCTTAAAATAGTTAATATATGGTGCGAAATACAACAAAATTGTGGGAAAACCTGGGTTCCGTAAGAGGTTGAGTAAAGGAGATTTATTTAGGTGCGTTTGGTCGTTGAGGGGAATCTGCTTTTTATGGTACCCATTTATCATTTAAGACTAGAAACTTATTAGGAAATTTAATGAAAAACAATAAATTTAAAGTCGGTAAATATAGAAAGTCTGGTGTCTATAAGTTGAACTGTGGTACTTGCCCATATGTATACGTTGGTCAAACGGAAAGAGCATTTGAAACTAGGATAGGAGAACATCAGAAAGCATACGTTAGCGAAGCTGATAATTCAACATATGCAAAACATTTGTTGGAAACTGGTCATGATTTCGACAGCAATTCCGAAATTTTCCACGTAGAAAATAAGACCCTACAATAGCAATTGGAGATAAATAGGTACAATAAAAAGCAGATTCTCCCAAACGACCAAACCGAACTAAATAAATCTGCCTTACTCAATCTTTTTTGAAACCCAGGTATTCCCATGACTTTGTTGTATTTCGCACCATATTTTTCAACTATTTAAAGAATTGTATCCATAATATATAGTCAGTTACCATGCTCACCTGATGAAGTCATGTTATCATGACGAAACAATTGTTGTGGAAATAAATATATAAAGCGGAACTGAGTTATTTTACTTTTTAATCATCTTCCAATATCATTTTAACTTCCATGATGTTATTTTTCATGATAGCTATGAAAATTTTCTTTCACATATTGAAACAATGAAACATAAACTCTGTTTCATTTTGGAGGGTTTTCACGCCCAATATCTGAAAAAGAACTATTAAAAATTAAATTAAATAAATGCACTTTCTGGACAAACAAGCTGCTTAATGAACAATATCGGAACAATACAAACGACAAATAAAGCGAACTGTGACGTTTTAGAGTACGAATCTGACCCTCTCATCAGACAAACGAGAAAGTTTGCAGAATTATTTCCATTCAGTTTCTCATTTTGTGAGACTTTTGTCGAATTTTATCTAATTTTTAATATTTCAGTTTCAAATATTGAGGGTGAAAGCTCAGGAAAACTCACGTAATGATACAAAATCCTCCCAAAATAAGCTTTAATCGATGATTAAATCTGTTCTCATGAGGTAAAATAAAGCATTCCATTTTTCTATTTTGGGATTTGTCGATAAATCAACAAATATTTCTCCTTGATCAGAGCTAATCAACCAAAACATCTACACCGAAGAAGCGGATCCAAGGAGAATGACTACAGCTATTTCACAGTTATCACTGATCGCCAGATCAACTTACCTTGAGTAAAACCGCACAGGGAATCTCGATACTTGTCACCTTTCACATGGACCACTGCACTATAACAACGTACAGCGCGACATCTTCATCTGGGACCATCTTGCTAATCCCATCTTCTAGTGCAAAATACTTTTATCGATGTGCTTCAGTTTCATCCTTTAGTCCCATCAGGTCGCTGTATCTGCGATACTGCAGATCTACAAACACCATCACGACATGGAAACACTCGGTTCATGTGGATTCCCACAAGACGAAAACATCCAGCATCTAACAAAGATAGGAATTGGTCTAATGGAGGATAAATCAACAAATATCCGACCTTGATTAGAGCTAATCGTCCAATCAACCAAAACATCTACACCGAAGAAGCGGATCCAAGGAGAATGACTACAGCTGTTTCACAGTTATTACTGATCGTCAGGTCAACTTACCTTGGATGGTAATAATTGTGAAACAGCTGTAGTAATTCTCCTTGGATCCGCTTCTTCGGTGTAGATGTGTTGGTTGATTGGATGATTAGCTCTGATTGTTTATTGAGTATTCGTCCTCGTGATTATGTTGATTTAATAACATTACTGGAGCACTTTGTTCTCCATTAGACCAATTCCTATCTTTGTTAAATATTGGACGTTCTCATCTTGTGGGAATCCACATGAACCGAACGTTTTCACGTCGTGATGGTGTTTGTAAATCTACAATATCACAAGTACAGCGATCTAATGCGACTAAAGGATGAACGTCATGCACATCGATCAAGCTATTCTGCACTCGAAGGTGGGATTCGCAAGATGCCCTCAAAAGATGGCGCGCTGTACGTTGTTATACTGCAGCGGTCCATCTGAAAGGTGACAATTATCGAGATACCCTCTGCGGTTTTTTCCAAAGTAAGTTGACCAGACGATCAGTAATAACTGTGAAACAGCTGTAGTCATTCTCCTCGGATCCGCTTCTTCGGTGTAGATGTTTTGGTTGATTGGATGATTAGCTCTGATCAAGGGGGAATATTTGTGGATTTATCGACATGTATTCGTCCTTGTGATTATGTTTAGTTAATGATATTACTGGAGCTCTTTCTTCTCCATTAGACCAATTCCTATATTTGAAAGAATATTATTTTGTCAGTTTGAAAAGATATCATCCTCAATATCTTCGCCCCATGCAATATCGGAAAATATACAGAAAGACGAAAACTTTGGTTCGAAGGGGGACATTATATATGATTGGTTCCAATCAATTAGTATCAGCTCTGTAGCCTTTTCCTAAATGACATACACTTGAACTTTTTTGTTGTAACTTCAATTTGTTATTCTGAATAAGTGAAGAAAATAAGTGGAATAAGAAACAATGAAATCAGTAATAATGTGGAAAAACTGTTCATTATTTTTATGCTTCACTGCAACTTTTGCTACCGTAACTATTCTATTTTTTTTTCATTATTCGAAACTACTACTCCTCAAGCTCTCTTTCCAATTAGGATTTTAGGGGTTGCTGTCATTACACCCACAGGTTGGATACAAATTAATCGGAACCAACTGTTTAAAATGTCTCCCTACGAACCAAAGTTCACATCTTTTTGAATTTTTTCCGATTTGGCATCGGGCCCTATATATTAAAGGAAGTATATTTTCAAATTACACAGTATATACTTATTTCTCTGTTTTAAATTATTATTATAACTGCTTGAGAAATAGACAAAGAAATTCCAGAACAAGTTTGGAGATTAATAAGAGTTCGAATAAGTGAATCGGTGAAATACTTCGTATATTCGCTCCGTTGAAAATTTTATTTTCCCAATTTTTCCAAAACGACTCAAAGAAAACCACTGATGTGTTAGTAGTCAGCAGCTTTTGCGTGCATGTTCAAAATGGTAGCTAAAGCTGTCAATTTTTCACGTATTGACCTCACACAACGTAGGTTTACTTCCCGATGGAAAGATTCTTTTTCATATGGTCCTTATAAAATTTCACCTCAATGCGATCTTTATTTTTGGAATTATTGGGAAACTGAAATGTTGGAATGGAATTCATTGTGCAGATTCGACAAACTTTACGACTATAGAGCCGACATATCGAAAATACAATATCCTACGGAATATCCTTGAAGCCCTCATTGACATTGGAGTTCATTGGAGAGCACTAGAGCGGAAGGCCGAGCAGTGCAAAATCAGCACTGACGGGGGGACACAATAGACCTTAAGGTCGCAGTGGAATGTAACCCCTTACCAAACTATAAACTATAAGGAAAAAATGATATGGAAAATTCGATATTAGCAGATGGATAAGAAGAAAATTTTTTTCAAATAAACTATCCACACGAAATTCTGCACAAAATTGTGCATCGGCATTTTTCAGCTGATAATGATATTATCATGAATAGATCAGTTTTATTTGAATTATTACTCATAGAGATAACAAGTAAACCGAGGAGAAAATACGAAATTGGGGATATTTTTACCGAATATCTCCGGAATTTGAAATTGGGTCAAACTGAAACTAAAGCACTCTCGTTGAATATAGAGAAAGAGAGGTCCGTACGAAATTACTCAGAAATTAGGTAAATAGTTTCCGAAAAACAGTAATTTAAGTTACAAGGCCGGAAAATTGCTCATTAAAGTACGAGTCTAGATGTTCACGGACGAAGCGACGAAGGAGCCGAGTCTGGAATTTCTAGACGAGTATTTTAATGACATTTCACGGCCGTGTATGGTACAACGTTTTATTACATACAGCTCAATTTTTTTTAAAATTTTTGGTACAAAAATTGAACTGTCCATTCAGGTAGTTTGGAGGTCTGTATTGTATCAGTACATGATGTAAAAGCATCTATTAATATAGGGTGATAATGTATTATGCTTAATTTGAATCGGTTGCTAACAGTACCAAAGATTTTTTTATTGATTGTCTTGCCCGTCAGTTCAGCATTATTTTGAATTTTTGGTTTTCAATAATTTCAAATAAAATGGATGCAGAGATTTTGGAAAAATGTTCTGAAGTGACGGCTAAACTTATCGCGGCCTTTATAACTAGTTTATTATAATAAAAATCGTTCATGTGTTAGTTAAAATATACCAGTCCCGTAAAGTTACTTTACCGACCTAGTGATGTAATGTTTCATTTCCCGGACTCAAATGAGTCCGGGAAATGGCACATTGCAGTACAGTATTATGAAATAAAAAAAATTCGAGCCTTTTTTTGAATTTACTAATCATTTCCAAATATCCATCATGAAATATTCTCAATTCACTCTGAAGAACGGTCTATCTTCAGAAAGTTTCTAAATCTTATACAAATTTGAATTGGAAAGAAGCTATACCGTATTCATCATCAGGAATAGAATCATGCCCAATCGGCATTTCCCGCATCGAATCTCCGCACTGACCGACTGTAGGAAATCGGGTATATAAGTCCTCCACAAAAGACCAAAGCCCATTTCTGTAGGCCTGGATGACTTCCAGATGAGATTGACCGTTGAATAATAGAACCATTTGTAATGAAGTAGAGCTCACAAATTCCCCTTAGAGTTGGCAATATCGGTAGTTTTCTCTCTTTTCAGGGATTTCAGTTATTCAATATATTCTTGTATGGGGATTTTCTCGGGAAAGCCGTGAATATGAATGTGGTCCACGTATTGAACTACTCTGTGAATAGAATGAGGTGTGAATCTTGACAGGACGGATCAGAGAGTACTGAGAAAGGTCATTTTTATGAAATAAGGGAAGATCTTCATGAATAACTGAAACATTGCAGTTGGATTTGAATTATTCTTTATCGCAAGACACTCAATTCTCGAGACTATTCATTTCGAAGAATTTCGAAAGTAAGTTCATGCACGCCTTGTAGAAGGAAATAAATGCTGTGAAAAACTTTCAAACCAAAGTGCGATGTAACCAGGATTTGCGAAAACCTGAATTAGAAAAATCGCCAACTTTCAATGACCCAAAAAAAAGATTGGGTTGATATGAAGGTCATATTTCCTTATCACATAGAATATTTTTGGTTCTTGCTGTTTTTATTTGTGAATTTAAAAATCGAACAATCTCATTATTTCCACCTTCATGAATACTTCAATGAATCTGTAGCGAGCGCCCCCTCTCAGCTCTTTCTTAAGTCGCGCGCGCAGTACCATCTCTTGCGTCTTAAGTACCCTACGTTACCTGCTTGTAACGCTTGGCCACATCATCGGTCAACGCACAGGGGGCGCTAGCGCGCACGCTGTCCCGGTTGGATCTTCTCGAGATCTCGGAAATACGCTCATCCCCAACGGTCTGGTACACTCCCTTGTGATCCACACAAGGAGGTGTCCGCTCACGTAGGCATGTAAACGGCTTAGTTTGGTGCATGCCCTGACGAGTTCCCTCAAACTAAGCCGGGACGAAACGTGACACTTCCCCAAAGAGGTTGAAGCTACCTCGCAAACCTTCAAAAGCTTCAGTGGTGACGTTCCGACGTGATTTATTTCAACGACGGTGCCACAGTTTCTGTCCCTCCGCGATCATCTTCGCTTCCAGTGAAAACCTCGCTTGTCACTGTGTGATCCTATCCGTTCCTCCCTCGGCGATGGTTCAGCAACCATCCCGAGGGGGTTCCACATCGCCACTTCGCTCTCGTGCTGCAAGTCGCTGCTCAAAGATGTGCTCACTAATGCACCCAGCTCACTGCAAGATATCGAGTGGTATAGGAACTCACAAGTGGCGCAGCGTTTCTCAATCCGGGTTTCTCACATTTCAAAGGCACACAACTGCTCCGCATCACGGCCGCACTTGTGGAAAATCTTCTGGTCAATACGGCCATGACTACATTCCGTCAAAAGCTGACCTCCTCTAAATCGGTCCCACTCCTCGAACGACGAGGCAGAGCGCTCTAGCACACAGTCTACACGGCTCCACACAAACGGTTTGGTCAACTGTGCATCAAACGCCGTACACTCGTGCTCAACAGCGCAGCAATGGCACAACGGCTCGCTCACAGCCGCGTTTTAGAGGAGAACACCTTTTCGGTCTCGGTCACACTCCTCCAGATGCATCTTTCTGGTATCGCTTTCACTGGAAGGGGAGTCCTGTAGCGAGCACCCTCTCTCAGCTCTTTCTTAAGTCGCGCGAGCAGTACCATCTCTTGCGTCTTAAGTACCCTACGTTACCTGCTTGTAACGCTTGGCCACATCATCGGTCAACGCACAGGGGGCGCTAGCGCGCACGCTGTCCCGGTTGGATCTTCTCGAGATCTCGGAAATACGCTCATCCCCAACGGTCTGGTACACTCCCTTGTAATCCACACAAGGGGGTGTCCGCTCACGTAGGCATGTAAACGGCTTAGTTTGGTGCATGCCCTGACGAGTTCCCCCAAACTAAGCCGGGACGAAACGTAACACTTCCCCAAAGAGGTTGAAGCTACCTCGCAAACCTTCAAAAGCTTCAAATCAGTCATGATCTGAAATAAATGAAATGATAACATTTCTTAATTGAAATTCTTTTTATCCATACTGTTTTCTGATTCAAAAAAGAGTCACCCCGCATTGAAAAATGATCCATACAACACACAAACACCATCATTTTTCCAGTGTTGCCAACTGTGAGATATTAGAGAGATATTGCAATTTTTGAATAGCGCAAACTGTTGCACCTTTTGAATAGCGCAAACGTTAAGTTCTTACGGTAACGCTCAATATTACGTTTTGGTTTTAACGGTAGTTCCAAAAGTAGACGTATTGCTACACGTTTCTGTTACAGTTGCGTTAGTTATCATTGCTATCAGTTTGGTTAGGTAATGTGCGACGTCAGATTTCTGTCTTACAAACTCACATTTGAACTCCTAAAGTTGAATCATTTGCATTCCTGCATTATTCTTTTGATTATGAATAAAATGAAAAAGAGAACATAAATCATCGAATAATCAGAATTATAGATGAAAAAAGGCAATGCAAGTAGAGATTCTAATTAACTCAACATCTGGAATAAAATAAAATATTGAAGAATACAGAAGAGTGCAGTGGACGAATAGAATCAAGCATGTATTGAACGAAGAATAAAGGGGGTTTCGTTATTGACAAATAAAATAATTCTGAACAAAAATCGAAACTGTGCAGGACATATAGAATTAATGAACAACCAGAGGAAGAACATGTAGAAATATTCGAAGAAAATGGTGACTGAAAATTCAAGAACATATGTAAAGAACTGAAAGGAGGCAAAAATGAAATATTAACGTCTCAAACATGATTGTCCATAAAAAGAATAGAAAACACTTAATAAAATAATTAATGGTCAATATATTTAGGAAGTTAAAAGTAAAAAATAAGGGATGTGATATTGAAAAGAATCAATGTGAAATCGAATTGTTACAGATGACAGAATATTTAGAAATGAAAGATGCAAATGATAGAATATTTGGAAATGCAAAGAAAAATGAGAATGGTACTGAGAGAATTTTTTCTCTAAAATGAACTTCAATGTTATAATTCATACCCATAAGAAATGAAAAAAGCTCATTTAATGGAAAATAATATATTATATAAATAGAGATTGGAATTTACTTTTAAAATGAAAAAAAAAATCAGTAAGAGCCAACAAACCAAAAACTCTCGAAAATAGTATAACATAATGTATGTATGAATATCACAATGCAAAATCATGAATCAACACTGAGAAAACTGTAAAAATACACCTCTTTTCTGAAGGAGAAAATTCCGGTTCTGAAACGTGTAGCTAAAATCCGTAAAAATGAAAGGGGGCTGAAATGCCATGTTTTCATAAAACTAATTGCTACTTAGGGCAAGTAATGAACGACGCTAGCACACAACTGAACTGACTGAAGGGTGCTCTTGGAGCATGCGACGGCTCTTTAACCTCCAGCTTCTTGATATGGTTTATACATCGATGACTCCCTAAGTAAGACTTTAATTTGTCGTGCATGTCTTTTCGAGTTCCTACTGGGGAAAAGAAATCGCAGAGAAAATTTCCGTAATTCCTTCCAATTAAAAGGGCCGCGGTGCCTTTCAAAGAAAACGTTATCTTAATTACTGTGACGTGAAAGGAGAACTGTTACTTTAACACCTTTGAAGCATCAAAATCTGAGACGACTTCAACATTTGGAACGAATTTTGAATATTTTCACTTTGATCTGTCCCAAAATAGATATGTTTGTAGATACTCATGTCTAGCATGTAATTTTAATTGACGAAATTGCGAAATACGAAAATCCTTAATTATCTGCGTGGCGAAATTTATTCAATATAATTAAAATTTCAAATACTTACTTATATGTAATTCGAGCACTTTAAACGTCGAAGTTCAAGGACGCAGTGGCGTAGTTAGGGATCTTTGAGAATTCTTGTTCAGCTTGTTAAGAAATTAGTCCCAGTAATTGGGGCAGACCCTCTGAGCATCAAAGAACGTTTTTTAATGTAGAAGAAATAATGATATTTCGATCAGTGGCGTCTGTTTTGTATGAGATGTAGACTAGATATTTTTGCGTTCTCTTGAAATGAAAATATTTAATCCTTCAAGGGCAAATTTGAAATCTTGACTTTTCCTGTTCGCCCTACGATTATATGAAATAATTCCAGAAAAGCCGAGTATCTTCCGAGCGCATGGTCAAATTCGTTGCCAAAGCGGTCCTCTTTTGTCGCACTGACCTCTCCAAACGCACTTTTACTTTCTGATGGAAAAATTTGGCGGTAATCTGAACATATTATCCTCACGGAATTCTTCATGAACAATCAAGATGTCATTTTTCAATAAAGTACTGAATTTCAATTCGATCTTATTCATATTTCTGGAAATATTATAGGGGAATGAAATCTTGAATGGTTATATCTACGGAATCATTAGGCAGATTAGCCTGATTCGTGAAAATGCACCTAACAATTCCGCAAATATACCCATTCAAAATTTTATTTCCCCAATATTTCCGAAATGACAGACAAGATCGAAATGAAATTCAGTCCTCGATTGAAAAATGACAGCTGAAAATTTCATACAGAATTTCGTGAGGGTAGAGTGAGATCGCAGAATATTGAATATATGAAAAAAAAATTGAGAATTTTTAGTTCAAATTTTTAATCACACGATCTTCGATTTTCGAAGTAGTGAATTAGTTTCATTTCATTCGAATCAGTATTTTTCGACTCATTCCGAAAACAAAGACACTGAGTTAAACACTAGGAAATTTCACTTATTTGTTCCAATATCTCCTGAACTTATTATCGTATCAGTATGAAATTCGATACAATGCTGTGAAATATAAAGCTCAAGGCCTAAGCATTTTTTTTCGAAGAAAGTGAATAATTTTTTGAAAGAATTTTTCGAGAAAAAATTTTCAAAAAATACACAATTGATTTTTAACAATAATTCATTGAATTTCGTACGCCCCTAATCGTGCTTATACGGACGGCCGGTCGGCCGGACAGAATCGATTGTGACACTGGATTCGTCATCAGTCCAACTGAGTCATTCCCCAAATCAAGAGCGCAAAAAGTCAGGACAAACTAATAATGATAGTAATAGGTAATTTATTTTTCAATAATAATTTCCCCATGCATATAAAATTAATGTTTTTTCAAGCGATAATTTGCTGTTCGGTGGAAATTAGTCAGAATATAACGTCAAGGGTTGAAACAGCTTCTATGCATCAAAAATGGTTATTGATACTCGGAAGGCTTGTGTCAAACTCCAAAAATATTTTAAAAGGTATAAAAACCCATTATTTCCTCAACCTTACTACCCTTCAGCTCAAAGTAGGAAGGTTTAGGATATAAGTTTAGGAACTCCCATCAGCATATTGCAAATACGTGCTTTCCTCTAAATGTTGTTGAATACTTAAGTTTTGTCATCTTGCAAATGAGGATAATTATATTTTTAGTTCTATTCACTCAATTTGGCCATCTGAGCTTGACTCTACACTGAAAATTCGATGGTTTATAGTCTATATCAATTTCAAAGATATGTTTCCCAAAATTCCGAAAAAGTCCACTTTCAGATCACATTTTGTACTTTCAGAACAATTGTTAACTACTTCAAGTTGAATCGCAAATCAAATCATTATAAAAAATTTTCAGAATGATCCACGGTGGTTTCGTTCGAATGTTTTCAATATTTGTTTTCATAGTATTAATTTCAATTCGCGGTTTTTTTTTGGACAGGGCTGGGGAAACTGATCATCGAGCGGTAGGCTGAGATTTTATGTGAGTAGTTTGGGTGGTTGGAATCTATGGGGACACATACATATCGGTGGATGTAGGTATTCTAAAAACGTTAAATTCAATTTTTCTGTTTGAGTGTGATATTGACAGGTCTGAAAATGTTTTATGGTTATCATGTCTTTTCTTGCACGCATGTTCTGAGGAAACAGCGTTCTATCGTTTTGTCCAAATGTCTGTAATTTTCGATGATTGAGCCGAAAATGGTCTTAAACGACTAGGTTGGACTCACTGGTGACGAACCCGGTGTATAATTCGATTCTGTCCGACCAAAGCTATCAACAATGCAATGAAACCCTAGTTGAGAACTGGCATTTTTCATCGAAGGGCGATTCGTTATATGCTTTTGTAAATATCGGGAAAATGAAATTTTGAAAGGGTACATCTGCAGAATCATTCGATAGTTTTTACCAATTCGCCAATTCGGCCTTCGTAATTAAACTCCAAACCTACTCTACAATTATCAAGCTACTGATGGGTAGATTCTTCCGGAAGTTATTTTGTTCACTATAAGTGGTCAGGCTGGCCGTGAACACACAAACTTTAGGAAGAATCGACATAGTGAATACATTTGTAGAGTAGGTTTTCAGTTTGATTAAGAATATTATCCTGCTTAAATTCTGTATGGACCTTCAAACTGTCATTTTCGATAAAGTACTGGATTTGAATTCGATCTAATCTGTACCTATTTTTGCAAATATTGGAAAAATAAAAAAAAAGGAATTGGTATATCTGCGGAATCATTGGGTGGATTTTACCCATTCACGAATTCGGCCTCCGTAATTAAGTTCCAAACCTGTTTTGACCTGAATTGGTTTATTCAGGTGTTTTGGGGTTTCAATAATAGAGACTCGTGTGGATGAATTAATCGCACTTGATTAATTCTGTCGTTATCAAAATGAAGACACGACCGACGAATATTTTCTGGTCTTTATCATAAATGTTGATGCTTCTAAAACAAGCAGATAATTGAAGATCTTTATGACCAGTTGATCAATATCGTTGCACTAAAGACACGAAGATGTTGTTAAGGTGTATTAAAAACGCACTTTTAACAAGTAACAAAAATGTATTTTCTTGTATCTGTATTAGATAACAAGTCCGAAATGGTATACAAGTGATTTGCACAATAGAATCTTCCTTCTATATCTTATTCGATAGCAAGGTCGAAGCGACTTTCAAATGAGAAGTCACGATTTTTACAATACCAAAATTAACGTATAAGTCTTGTTTGTAAATTCGAAAGCGAATTGTTGCTTACTATACAACGTTCAAATGAAGAATGTCCAGAAACTAACTAAACCCAAATAAAGAAAATTCCCTTCTTCACATGTTAGAGGGAGAATATAAATTTTGATTGGTTTATTGAATTAAGCGACGCCCTTCTAAAATCCGGAAAAACACCTCGGATTGGCTGGTGTGAAAGAGAGAGCACAAATGTGTGAAGAAAATGGTCTAAGATGATATATTCTATAAACTGTCACATGTGGTGGCTGGATTCTTCGAATAACCGAAGTATACCACCCATCAAGCTCCGATTCCTGGAATGCTGAGAACTTGAATTTTATCTGAGTGTTTTCTGTCATGCAAAATTATACTTTATTGTTGGCTTGAGATAAAATACTCTTAAAGCCGGTGTCAATTGATTTAAACCAAAAATATTGAATTTCGGGCATATTCCTGGGAACCAAAAAAATACAGACTCCCACGTTGCAGAAGCAACAAAACCTACTCTACGAATATTGAGTTTCTAAGTAGTTTCTTTCGGAAGTTATTGTGTTCACCGAAGGTCGAATTCATGAATGGGTAAAATCCGCCCAATGATTCCGTAGATATATCCATTCAAAATTATATTTTTCCAATATTCCCACAACGACAGATTAAATCGAGTTGAAATCTAGCACTTTATTGCGTAAATAGAGATTAGATCGAATGAAAATCCAGTAACTTATCGAAAAAATATCTAGGAAAGCACTGTCGTGAAGGCAGCGTATTTTGCGCGCATGGTCGAATTCGTTGCCGAAGCGGTCATCTACATTGAACATCAACTTTTCTGGATTTTCTTTAACTTCAATGTTACCGATTCATAAGATTCAGGTTTTCTAGATGTTCCAGATATGCAGGCAAATACGTCATCTACTAATCGGTACCAAAAGTGTATTATTAAAGGTAATTTTGAATTTTTTTTTTCAAATAATTCACGATATCTGCGAGAAATGGGCTCATGGGTGAGCCCATAGCTAAGCCGAGTAGTTGTTGAAATATTTTGTTATTGAATTTATTATAGTTTCTCTGTAAACGTATAGTTCCAGAAGTATAGCGAACTAACAGTAGATCATTGCATTCATATGTGATCGTTCTAATATCAGCGTAACTTTATTTTTTTTGGAATATTTCGAAACATTCTCAACATCTAGGCTTAATAAATGATTCATAATTCATATCGATAAATTTATGCAATTATTTTTTGCCCATATCGGTGATTACAGGAATCCGAAATTCTAAAACTATAGCACATTGTTACCAAAATCAAATGCTCTAAAAGATCGATTCATTCTTCGAATAACCACCTCACCAGAACAAATTCAACCGAAATTCTGAGCCTCCGAGGTATAAATCATTATCCCTCAGACAATATTCAGAATCTATTCCATCCCATTCAACCTCAGATGCAAAACCGCTAATGAGCAGAGAAGGTGCAAGGTGCACCTTCTTAATCCAAATATTATGAAACGAGCTTCGCGCTAAAGGCGTGTATCGACTACCTCGAAATTGACACCATCGCGAGAGAAGCTGCACAACAAAAACAAATCGACACAATGGGGACGGAATGCAGTTTCCTTGCTTATCCACCATGAATCATTCCGAGAGGCGGGACATCTCTCGCAGCGGGAAAAAACAACATACGCCTGCAGTATGGCGGCCTGTGGCGTTCCACGGGCCTCGAGAATGGATGAGCCTCCTGTCAGCTGTTGGGCTATCACTAATGAGCCATTCTATTGGAACAGACGGCTCAAACGATGTAATGCCTCTCTTATCGACTCAGTCGATCTAATGCTGAATGTGGCGAGGTGTGCACTGAGGAAGCGGTCAATTCGTTGATATATCTTCCTGTATACAAGGTGTCCGGGTTTAGTAGTAGATACCAACGCTCAAAAGGAAGTTTCTCTTGTCGATTCTATAATAATAATAATAATAATAATAATAAATACGAAAGGCCCTTCACCGCAATTATACAAGAGATTCTGAGGGAAAGATTAATGGAGAGAAAACATGGCGATCGCATCGGAATGGTACTCTCAAAAAACAAACCGAAGGATTGATAACACAGGTCTACGACATAAGAATTGTTTCAAATTCAATAAGTGATTTTTTTGTTGTTTTCAACACTGATTTCAGAAAAATTATTAAAAAAATTTCATCACGTACAGTTATTTCACAAACTGCTTATATAGTTTTAGCTTTTTTCGATATTTTCATACATATCTCTATACTCTAGTGAGTTAGAATTTTGGTATTTTGGATCTCCAGTAACTGTTATTTAGCCTGAAGTACGACTTGGTATCGATCGAGGGAAAAGGAGTTTGTATCTTTCTTCTCTCAAGAAGGTGACCTGGTGTTTTGCAGTGATGTTCCTGCACTGATGGCTAGTTTCAAAATAGAATATGTTCCTGATGAGTGGAGACTTTTTATTGACTCTTCAAAAAGAAGCCTTAAAGCAGTACTTTCACACAATGGCAATAAGCATGCTTCTATGCCAGTTGGACACTCGGTTCACTTGAAAGAATGCTACGAAACCCTTGAACTGGTTTTAAACAAACTGTGCTACTCAGACCACAAATGGACACTATGTGGCGATTTAAAAGTGGTTTCAATGCTGCTTGGTCAACAAAGTGGCTATACAAAATTTCCTTGCTTTATCTGTGTATGGGACAGCAGAGACAGAACGAATCACTACATAAAAAAAGATTGGCCCTTGAGAAAAACCTTACAGGTTGGGATTAAAAATGTTGAGAGGGAAAGCCTTGTGGATCCCAAAAAGGTCTTACTTCCACCACTTCACATTGAGTTGGGCCTGATGAAGCAGTTTGTTAAGGCATTGCCAAAAGAAGGAGAATGTTTCAGAAATCTTTGTGGACAGTTTCCTGGTTTATCCGAGGCAAAGCCGAAGAAAGGAATCTTTGTCGGACCAGACATTAGAAAACTAATGAGAGATCCCAACTTTGAGGACACAATGGAAACAACAGCAAAAGCAGCGTGCACATCTTTTAAATTGGTTGTTACCGGTTTCCTAGGAAACAAAAAAGATCCAGACTACTAGACAATCGTCGCAGACATGCTCGACAACTTTAAGAAACTTGGTTGTAATATGAGCATTGAAGTTCATTTTCTCTACTCACATCTTGACTATTTCCCTGCAAACCTTGGTGATGTAAGTGAAGAGCAGGATGAAAGACTCCACCAAGACATGAAGGAAATGGAAAGAAGATACCAAGGAAGATGGAACGTCAACATGATAGCGGACTACTGCTGGATGTTGAAAAGAGATGATCCTCAACGAGTCCACAGCCGAAAAAGCAACAAAAGAAGCTTCAACAGCAAGAGAAAACGATATTGTCATGACTTATAAGCTTAAAGATAAATAGAAGTGTACTGGAAACGTGGTATAGAACCTGATTTATAAATAAAATAAAATGTTATAAATTTGGAAAAATGGCTTAAATTTTATTATTATACCCGAAAATATTCCCTTTTTGTAAGAAAACCTGACGTGAAAGAAAAAAATGAATTGCATTTTTGTAATCAACGCTGAAAAGTACCTGAAAGTCAGTTATCAAATTTCAAACAATTTTTTGAAAATTTTTTTTTCAGACCTGTGTAATAGCTGCTCAAAATCAAGCATTAAGAACGAATGCTATCAAAGCAAAGATTGATCAAACAACGGACGATAGCAAATGTTGTAAAGGAAAAGATGAAACTGTTGACCATCTCATCAGCTGCTGGTCAAAGATCGGACAAACGAGTATGAAGCTCTTCACGAGAAGGTCGCAGCAATGATGCATTGGAAAATATATAAAATTTGAATCTACCATCGAGTGAAAGCAAGTGGGCCATCACCCAGAAACAGTCAGTGAGAACGAGCATATTAAAGTTCTCTGGGACTTTAAAATCCAGACTGATAGGCACTCAGCTCATAATACACCCGATATAACAATCATAAATGATCAGAATTCAGTTCAAATCGTGGATGTGGCGATACCTGGAGATGCACGAGTCAGACACAAGTGTCTAGAAAAATTGACGATATACAGAGACTCAGAAATCCAAATAGAAAAGCTGTGGATGAAACGAGCCAAGACAAGAGCAATCATTATTGGAGCCTTGGGTGCAATACCTAAAGATCTGGAACAATATGCAAAAATCCTCCACATTGACAAAATTAACATCGGACAGCTACAAAAGACATCGTTATCAGGAACCGCATATATTTTGTTACGATATCTCAAATCATCCTAGACTCTTGGAAGGAGTTCGATAATTTGTAGAAATACCAAATCAAGGTAGAACATCAGGCGGCTGTGCAATACCGCCGTATTAAAAATAATAATGATGACTATAATAATAATATTTATTTGCACCATCAAAGCAGCAAAAGTACATGGTGGGTCAAGTTAAATCACATCACTCAACTCAAGTTAAATCCCAATGTATACGACAAACACTAATAAAATTTCACGAACAACATATAAGAGCTAGAATTTATAACTGAGGAATTCCTCCACCGAATAAAAACATTTATTGAGTATCAACTCCTTCACCTCATTGATGAATATTTTCGAGTTGAGTTGAATCTGACAACTTATGCAATTTAGCAGACATATAATAAGTACTAGCTTGTGTTCTTGTGAGACGGTGGTGCCGAATGATTGGATGGTCTCTGTGTCTCTTTCGATAACTATGAGAACTTCTCGACCACATATGTCAAACAAGCAAGAATGTATGCGGATGGTAGTGTTAGAATCCCCTCCTTGAATAATGATCTGCAGCTTGTTCTAGACGAGACTCTACACAATGCTATTAGAGCTTCCTTCTGTCTCAGAAAGACTCTCTGTGCAGAAGAGCAGCCTCCACCCAGAAGTATACCTTAAGTGGCCAGGGAATGAAAGTTGACGAAGTAGGTATGCCTGCAGACCTCGGATGAGGATACGACTCTCATCCGTGTAATTGAGTATATGGATACTGATTGTATTCTTACTAAGTCCAACACATATGGCCACCATTTAAGATCGCTATCGCAGGTAACACCCAGTTATTTCGCCTGCCCTGCAGTATTATTTCTGTTGTTTCCAAATCTCAGCACATGCTCTATTGAACCTCATAAGAGGTCAAATCGTTGAACATCTGAATGATGTATTGAGGGATGACCAAAAAAACAGACTATCACACAAGTATCAAAATGTCTAATATTTACCACATTCTCAAAAATACAAAAATTTAGTAAAAATTAAATTTTTCACTGTAGTCTTTTAGTCTTTTCGAAATTACCAATGAACTAACCTAAGATAGGTGATTTCCAATTGTTGTTTGTAGCTCTTGAGCTCTTGAGTTGAGATTGACAATTTGAGTGCAATTTTGTTGATGAACTCAAAATCAATGTAGACAAATCAAAATAAATCTACATTTGACTGTAATTTTTGGGAAATTCGGAATGAAATGAAAGATGATAGTGAAGAAATGTGTTTTTTATTCGAAATGTACTGAGTATCGGCAATGTTGATACTACTCTGAAAAAAACCCTTCACCGGATTGATATCTACGTAATATTACAAACTCAAATCCATACGAGGAGTTTTGTATAAGAAGACGACCAGAAACTACCCTCAAAATCTATTCAATACTGAGCCAAACTTCTGGAGATAGCTTCTCGCGTTCTTGAGGGATATATCCATTGGGCGCTTTTCAAAGTAGATTCATGTCTTCAAAGAGCATATAAAACTGGAACTGGAATAGGTTGATTGGTCGTAGTGGCCATTGCAGACTGTAAATAGCAGAAAGGACCAAGGCGACCTATAATATAGTCTCTAGAATTCCAGTTGTGGCTCTTGCAGAATTACATGTTCTTCACTGACAATTTGGGAAGAAGTAAGTAGTTGAGCATGGCTCCCTAGATCTAGCTGACCACAGTAGTCCTTCCACCCACATCAGCTCAATGAAAAAATAAGGCACAATAATTCCACTAGCCGAAACAGCACACCATGCCGATATCTTAAGTGGTTTGATCACTATTTATGTGATTTATATTTTTAGCAGTCGATAGCTAACATCAGCCATCTGCATTACACTAGACTGCTTGTCTAGTCTACTTCGGTGTCCTCTGCGATAGCTTCATCCACACCAGCAACATTTTCAATAGAAAGTCTGCTCCGGCCCAGTCAAACCTGCATAGATCTCGTGCCATATCGTGCACTAACAAAAACTGCTGAAACCCTTGATGTTCGCCCAATTGGTCTGGAACGAACGGAAATTTGCGTCGAAGTAAACTCTGAGCAAGCAACAATGCAACAAAACCGCTTATGCCTCGCTTATCAATGTGAACCATTTCAAACAAGTTTCAAGGTAGTTCTTGTTTCCGTCCAAGTCTCCAGCTATCTCATAATGGCTAGATTTCTGAGTGGTACCGTAGGATTAACTGAGCTCCTTTTATATAAAATTCGTCTGCTATCGACAAAGATTCCAAACAGTTCTGGAAAATGGCTTCTTCCTATTGCAACCACAGCGAAACAGTGGTGCAGTAACTCTCGTAACATTCTCACATAGACAGAAGTGACCTATAAGGTTACTTAAATCCTCGAAGATATATGATTCAGCACTTAATTATTGCTCCTCATATTGCTCTATGAGAACAAATCAGCTAATACCTTCACTCTAAGGTAGGCCCCAAATGGCGAGCTGCATGATCAAACTACTTAAAGCGAGCTCAATAACAGCTTGCTACACAGTCAACCCTTGACTCAATCGATTCACCCCGGATTTTGTTCAAATCACTTAACCATTTAGTCCTCTTTTAGGATTTTGTTTTCTGCCAAATCTTCAATTTTGGATTGTTGGCATAAGTGCATCATTTCGTGTGCATTGGGGAAAACCCAGTACCTATTCTTTCGACACGGATATGTCCATTGTACTCTATTCAATTTAATAACGCTTATAACGTTGATAAAACCCGTATCGCACCTGATCTTTATGGAGTGCAGTTCGTTCAACGCTTGACACAATGTACTAAAGATGCTCAGACGCAGCCGCCGTTATTCTGGAAAATGGATATGCACGGAAAAAGTGTGTTTTAAACACTATATTTTTTAACTAAAATTCTAAATTCAAATGGCATGGTATGCAACTTTTACTTGCAACTTGATTTTTCGTCATGTTGGAGGAACAAGTTTTATCAAGTCAGTACTATCTTTATACAAGCAGTTTTTCATGAAATCTGAAAATTTCTGCTGATCGAATAAACAGTTCTGTTGGTGGAAAAGCGCCGATAACATGGAAGAATCCCGCTGAATGGGGCATTTTCCAACTCCTCTTTGAGGATTTACTGGAAGAATGAAAGGCTATTGTAGGTGAAAATATATGGAATGCACGATAATTAAATTCGGTCGTGGGTAGACAATGAGGCAGAAACGAGAGCCTGGAAGGACAATAAAAAGAAAGTGGAGGCCGAGACTGCGATGTCCCCGCCAGTGGCTCACGTATAGAAAACTCAGACAATTTAATTAAATCAGAACCGTGATGAATTGGAAAGAAAAACGAAATAACTCGAAACCCAATTAAAATTTCACCTCACGAGCTACGGCGGGAACAAAAAACAATCGAACGTGAAACAAAAGACACAATTAAAACAAAAAGCGATATGAACAAAACGCACGGGCTGCCAGGATCCCCAGTTAATCACTAAAATGGCGTCTACTGTTTTCCCATGTGTTTTTATTGTGTTGTAAATTAAAACAGCGAGGACAATGGACTTCCGCGCGGTGCGACCCCTGACGACGGACGTGTGCAAGGCTGCGATTATGCCACAGACTTGCCTCAGCTTGGTCTGGCGAAATGACAACCGATGCCCATGGGGGCTCATTTTTTGAAGTCCCCCCTCATTGTTGCGTGCCATTAGGCTGAGTAGTTCTTATCTTACCCACTTCACCTATAAATACAGAACTCATTATACATATTTATTTTTGATATTCGTATACGAATATTATTTAGAATTTTTTGTTTATTATGTTAGGCAGAAATGTTTTTTTGAAGTCTTTTAGCATAATATTTAACTAATTATATTAATTGAGATTCGGAAATATTGTCGCTACCGCACAGATATCTATCATAAAATTCAGTTTAGAGGACTACGCTATTATTATCTCATTTAAAATGCGGGAGGTGTATATTATGGTTATTTTTTTTGGCTCATTGAATATTCAAACTTTTTTTGGAAACCTCTGATTGTATTTCGACGACTTTCTGGCCTGTGGGTATCAGCTCATGAATGAAGATCATACATTATATTTCGATTAGATTTATATTGATCATGAAAATGTTTGAACGTACTTCAGTAATACTTCAAGAATTCCTGAAGCCTTCAACCTAGGATCTTGGTTCTCCATTATTTATAAATAATTATATTTATATTATTATTATCATTACAGATACAGAGTTGAGTTTAAATACAACGATAACACTCCTTTAAAAACATTACAATAAAAAATAAGCAATATTCATCCGATGAAAAAAAAAACAGAAAAACCATAAAATACGATATATATTAAACACACTTGTCCTCCAGATATCGAACCTACTCTTGAACTAGAAACCAACAACATGAGGTAAGGTGTCAACAAACCATCAGGATAGTTGAAATGCACAAAATATGTGATTTGGTAATCCTAAATTTGGTAATGATGCGTTTGGTGTTCTTATCTCTTTATAAGGACAGAAAACTATTTCTTCGTCTATTATATGGCAACATACTAAAATTCAGGAAACCACTGACAAGAAGTAAGCAGCTTTTGTGCGCATGTTCAATTTTTTTTCAAGGCCGTGGGTGATTCTATTGAGTATTATGGCTTTTTTACATTCATGACCCACGGATTTGATATATGAATGAAACTTCATTGTCATCGTTTATGCAGGTGCTGAATTTCGATCCGTTCTTGTCCGCTTTTTAGTAAATATCGGGATGACGAGTGCATTCATATCCTAAACCGTTAGACAGTACTAGAGTTATTGTCCATTCTGAATCGACCTCCATATTGATGCTTTGAACACACCCCGAAAATTTCCAGTCTCTATGTTATTCTTTCGCGAAGTTATCGCGTACACAGCCACCATACAGTGGCATTCCAGGATGATGTCGAGCCCTTAATTTTGGAGATACTCCAGTTCTGATACTCTGTTGGTCAATGTTTCTTCTATAAACCATTAATGCAGTAATTGGGTCATCTAGAATGAGTTAAACTTGGTTTTTATTATGTCCGTTATGGCTCGTATCATAACATCATAAGGAATGTCCGCTAATGGTTCTGGAACCAGTTGGAACATGTTGTACCAACATGCCTCATCACTACCCGAGTACCAAGACCCATTAAGTAGATCCAATTGAACCTTGATATACAGGAGTTGGATTCAAGACCTCTCAACAGTCACTGAATATTTTGATATTTCTTTGGGGAACAATGTGGGTCTACTATTTATTATGAGGCCAAGTCTACCACGACTTATTAACCAGTACCAATATGATTTTGATTTATAGAAGATGGAATAAGATCTCAAGATCTGCTCAACGATCGCTGAATGTTTTGGCACTAGCGTAGCTAGCCTTCGAAGGGGCCTGTTTCAAAATTTGTCGGGTGGCTCAAAGCATCGGCATAGTTTTTTTCACTTACAAACTTTCGAGGCCCCTGTAGCCTTTATACGGCGATAGCTACCGTCCTGGTGAGTCAATAATGTAGAGTAACGCCAAGCTCAACCTTATAGATTCATTGAGAAAAAACTGTTGCAAACAGGTCCAGCTTTAGAGAAATGTTGAGCTCAGTATCGATAACATAGAAACACCTGCCTCTCTAGTTTCAGTATTTCAAGAATCATCTGAGAACAAGACCTAAGACGCTGGAATACTGAAAACAAGTTTCACTTATGGCAATGAATATTTGAAATTTTCATTGATAACCTATAAATTCCGCATAATAAGAGAACTATGCCTCACAAAAATCGACCATTATTCCTTTTATCAAAATAGAATTCATCTTCATCTGTTTCTTGTAAATACACAAAGTTAGCTAGCTTTCATGTAAATTTTGTACCATACAGAACCATGCATCAAACTTGGTGTAGAAAAACTCAACGAGAAATTAGTCAAAATAGCAGAAGCTGCTGAAAAGGTAGTGGAACACTGAAAATAAATTGAATGTTAATTTTGAAAGGGGGCTGAGAAAGTTATTGAAGGGTATTTGACAAGATATTCAACCAAAAGATGATCTGTTAAGATTTGTGTAATAGTTTGCCCAGTAGTTTAGCGTCATTGGTACTGTTTTCAGATGGTTTCAACGAAATACTAGATTTCAATTCGATCGGATCTGATTTCTCGGAAATATTGGTTAAATGGCAATCGAATATATATATTTTCTGAAAAATCGGGCTGATTTTACTCTTTAGCAAATTAGTAATCCAGTATAAATTAACAAATCTAATATTGACCTCCTGAGTACTTTTCCGGAAGCTTCAGTTTTTATGCGCTTGTTCTAGGGAACAGCGCGTTATCATTTTATCACGATGTCTGTAATTTACTAATTTTAGGCAGAAAATGCTCTTAAACGATCGGGTTGAACTGCCTGAAGAAGAATCCGTGGTCAAATTCAATTCTGTCCGTCCGTACGGCCGTCTGTCCGTATGTGCCATAACTTTCTAAGGAAAAGACAAAGCGACTCTAAATTGTCAGATTAGGTTAAGAGTCTAAATATCTCGGATCCGTTCGTCAATGGATGGAATCGGTTCGATAGTTTCGGAGTTAGGCTCATTTGAAATTTTGAGGTTAATTCCTAGATATCTCATGAAGTATTAATTCGATTGAATTGAATCTTCGGAGACAGTTTTGGAATACCAACGCGCAACTTAGAGTATGGATCTAGTCGTTGGAAAATTTCAAAAAACATTATCCGAAAATTTTTGCTGAAAAATTTTTTTTCTCTGAAAATAATGACAAGATTCCAATGGAGTTTGACACAAACCTTAGGATCAGTATTCAACAACAATGTTCAAAATTCAAATTCGAGCCGATATTCACTTTAGGAGATATAAGGAAAAAATGTTCCAAATTCCGTTGGTATTTGGAATTTTAACGTCATTTCCGCAATATCTCAAGAAGTACAGATGCATTCACATTGAAACTTCGTAATCAGGTGGAGATTACCAGCACGCAACTAGGTGCAAAATTTCATGTAGATCTAATAGTTAGAATTTGAACAAGCGCGTAAAAGTTCTCACCTCACGTCAGTGCTTTTCTATTTTTTATTATAACTGGCTGCTAGGATGAACCATGGAGAAAATTTGACTCATTCGTGAATTCTTACTTCGTACTCAATTTTTTCTAATAACAGATTACCACAAGGACGAAGACTTGTCGATAAATAAACAAATATTTCACCTTGATTTGAGCTAACCATCCAAATCAATGAAGGTCTCTACCCTGAAGAAGTATTTTCTGAGAGATTTTTCATTGCAGTTTCGCAGTTCTACGATCATTAGGACGACTCACCTTGTTGAATGCCGGAAGAGCTCTATACACTCAGTACCCGTTGGCTGATGTTGAGAATAGAAATTCCCTAGCGGCCTCCCAAGGGCAATTCAACCTTCGATTTCAGAGAAAATTAAGCATTATGCATGACGGTCATCGATTTGTGTTTCAGTTTCAATTTTTCAGTTCGTACAAATCAACGAACTGGAGCTCTTTTATCTCCATGAACTTTTTCTTTCTACTAATGGAGTCATTCCTCTGATCAAAAATTATTAGGATTACGGTAAACTTACCGTCTGATTTGAACACAAACAACCCAGGCTGAATGTGATCGCATCAATACTTTTTGAGATATTGAGAAAATAATTAAAATTAGAAAAGGTATAACTCCGTAACTGTTGGGTGAATTTTGCCCATCAACGAACTTAACCGTCGCATTTTGGTGAGCAACATTTTCTGAATATTTCAAGTGCAAACTCTTTTCTTTCGAAATTATCGTGCAAACTAGTAGATTGAGTCTATTCTCGGAAAAAATACAACATAACAGTAATTTCATCTTTTCCTGTAAACTTGTAGAGATTCAATAATCTCGAACAATGTCTTTTACAGAAATAAATATAAAACTAACATCCCCTCCGAATATAGCCATTTATGTATTTTCAGTATTCTGAAACATTATTCAAAGTTGTTCCGTTGAATGCAGTCAAACAACCCCATTTCGTTGAAAAAGAGCACATACTCTGGTGATTAATAGCATTGATATGGGGTTGAAATTAACCCTATAACTGCCATCAGACGCTACATCGACTAGAAAAGATAAATGACGCAGTGTTGATTAAACAGAATGAATTGTAAAACAGAACTAATGGTTTATTTATTCCCAATATAACGAAAATACAAGAACCGAACTTCCTCCAATGCTTTCTTGATGTGGAAATCGAGCCAAAACCCCATTCTCAATATATCAAACAGCAGCGTATAGAACGCTTTCTGTAGTTCTTTCTGAACTGAAATCTATTGTGGCCATCTTATATTTTATCGAGCTTTGACAATGCACTACATTAGATTTGCATTTCCATACGAACGGCTCTTTTCTACTATGTAAATTCTTTTTTTCACATATACATAGTAAAAATATTTCCACCTTTGAGGAAAGCGTAGCTCTTTTGTTGCGATGAATTCTAGCTTACGTCCGGAATGGTAATTTCGTGGATTTATGTGTGATCCTTTTCTTTTCGAAAAAAATGTGATTTTCATTCTTTGCATTCTTTCTTGTAAAATTTACTCAGAAGGAGTGTTACACCCAGAAATATCAACTTCGTGAACTTAGTTATTCAAAAATCTAGAAAAGTACTTACGTAAGGTCAGGAGCTTTTACGCGCTTGTTCCGTTGCCAAAGCGGTCATCTATACAAGTATTGACCCCTTTCCTTTCATATGGTCCTCATGAAATTCTGCATGAACTACATTCTATAATTTTCTATCTAGTACTAGATTGCAATTCGATCCAAAATTTTGAATGGGTATAACTATCTAAAGAATAATTGGCGAATTCAACCCATTGAAGCTTTAGACCTTCTTAATTAAACTGAAAACCTACTCTACAAATGTATTCACTATGTCGATTGTTCCTAAAGGTTATGTGTTTTCGGCCAGCCTAACCACTGATAGTAAACAAAATAACTTCCGGAAGAATCTACCCAGTAGCTTGATAATTATAGAGTAGGTTTGGAGATTAGTTACGAAGGCCGAATTGGCGAATTGGTAAAAACTTTCGAATGCCTCCTCAGATATTCTATTTCAAAATTTCATTTTCCCGATATTTCCAAAAGCATATAACGAATCGCCCTTCAATGAAAAATGCCAGTTCTCAAAATGTTCTCAAATAGGGCTTCATTGTAATATTGATAGCTTTGGTTTTTTCACATGAAAATTTCTAGTTTTCTTGCTTCTTTTAGGAGACATACGAATGCTTCTTCTTCCTCAGTTGAAAATAAAATTGAACATACAGGGTGTTTCGATTTGAATGTCAATGTCAACCATGAAAAAAACCGCACAGCTATTTTTTTCAAATTGGTCAGGTGGAATCCATGTCAAAAATAGTTCGAAAATAGTAATCAGTGTTATACATACTACTGCTCCGAAATACTCATTTCGATCAAGTAGTGAATTTCACTTCGATCTTATCTCTATTTTTGGAAATATTGGGAAAATGAAATTTCGATGGATAAATCTACGGAATCATTGGGTGCATTTCACCCAAAATAAAATTCAATGATCCTGTAAGTATCGGTTGAAGCTTATTTAGGTAGGATTTTGCATCATTTTTTAGGTTTTTATGGGTTTTCAGTCCCGATATATCTGAAACAGAACTATTAAAAATTAAATAAATTTTTTTTTCATGAAATAGAACTATTAAAAATTAAATAAATTTTTTTTTCATGAAATAGAACTATTAAAAATTAAATAAATTTTTTTTTCATGAAAGACAGCCTTGCGGATTATCTCATGGGTTTCAAACGATTTTTCAAGGCAGTTTCTTGCTGAAAAAAAATTATGCAAAATTATGCCTTTTTCGATAGTTTGTTTCAGAAAATTGAAAGAATTATATAAGAAGCTATCACACAACGAAAATTGAAAGAAAATAATTCTTAAAATATTCTGATTTGTCTGATGAAAGAGTCAGATTTGTACTCTGAAACGTCACAGTTCGCTTTCTTTATCGTTTGTATTGTTCCTGTATTGTTCATTAGGCAATCTTTTCTGCAAGAAACTGCCCTTAAGAAATAGTTCGAAACCCATGAGATAATCCGCAAGGGCGTTTTTCATGAAAAAAAAACAATTTTTATTTAATTTTCAATAGTTCTGTTTCAGATATTTAGAGTGATAACCCATAAAAACCTAAAAAATTATCCTGTAGTTATACCTTTTCAAAATTTTCTTTTCCAAAAATGTCCAAAAATACAGATAAGATCGAATTTAAATTCAGTACTTGATTGAAAAATGACAGCTTGAAGGTTCATGCAAACTTAAGTGAGGATGATATAATTAGAAGATGACCAAATCTTTCCATCAGGAAGTAAAGGTGCGTTAAGCGGGGTCAATACGTGAGCAGATGACCGCTTTGGCAACGAATTTTTTCCTAGGTTTCTTTGAACCTACCTTCGAAAATTTGAAACAGCAATTTCCTACTTCGACATATTGATATCGAAATACTGATAAGAAGTGGATTAAAATTATTGTTTTACCCGGGGAGAGAGTGAGTTTCATGGAATTTCAACTCATTATATAGCATAAAGAATAAATATGTTCCCTACCAATGACATTGTTGAGAAATTAATTAGAGGAAAGTTCCCCTCCAGAACGTTTCTTATCCCTCATCATATTTGCCAATTAATCAGCACATATTAAAAAAGCCACGAGAGTGTAAATAATAAATATTTTTCGGGGTAATAAGTATCATAAATCAGAAGGTCCCTATCTCGTGAGCTTATAGGGTGAGGCCGCTATTAGCGGGTACTTATAAGGGCCACTCTCGTCGCCCTGTGCGCTTTCACATCAGCAACTGGCGTGGAATTAAGCAATATGTTTGTAGCTGTTAGGGCAATGGGGTTGGTCATGCATACCGTCTTCACCACTGTTCTCATGAGAGGGTGGCACGGATTTCGACGTAATCACATTTATATCGTCGAGATGCGTGGACAGGTTTTAATTCTGCTCGTTAGTTTCATCGATTTTTCACTTGGATGGGATGTTATGGTGGAATCTGGAAGGGTGCATATTGAATTCATCACTCCATTCAATTACTGGAAGATTGAGCGATATTGTAGCTGTAGCTCTTAGATACCAAAAATTTTGATAGTTTGATGATACATCGTGAGCGTGTATCATAGCTATAAGTTGGTTGCCAAGAGTAGGATCATTTATGTCAAAATTTTTCGGCTCTTTATGGTTTGACTCTAATAATAACAGAAGCTTTTACGCGCTTGTTCAAAGTCATTGCAAAATATGCCAAAGCTGTCACATATTTACGTATTGAGCCCGCCAAACTCAGCTCTACTCCCTTATGGTACTTACGAATGTAACGGTCCAACGACCTCATATTTTTGAGAAAATCCACAGCTAATTTCTCAGGGGAGGCTAGATTTATCCCAGCAACAAAACTCCGTGTCAGTTTTCAACAATATCATTAACAATTATATATACAAGAATTACAATCTTGATCGATCAAATTGAATCCCCAATTTCTCGAAACTACACAATTCTATAGCTACTTATTTTAATTATAAACAAGATCCATTGGTGTCCTTGACTTCAGAAAGATCTAGAAAAGAAATCCTGCTTCCAATTGAGTGCTCAGCTGCCGTATTTATGACTCCTCAGAAGGAATGTAATGTTCAGAGCTTGATGCAAGAGGTTCTAAATACTCCTTTCCAACATTTCCATGAGAAAAGTTCCAGATAGTGTATTATAATGACAGCAAAGATCTTGACGCTGTACTTCGAGTTCTTCCTTCAAACCATTGACCAAGAATTCGCAGGATGCTGTTTCCAAATGCTTCTTGCAGGCGGACTGACTGCTGCAGAAATAATTCTGCTTCGCCTTTGATTCCGGAAATTCCAACTCTGATTGGTATCAGGCAGTGGTAGATATCTTCAAACGGGATTTTTAATCCCTGACAGGGGGTTTCTACTTCGCCTACACTGGCAGTGGTAGATATCTCAAACAGGATTTCTAGTCCCCGACAAGGAGCTATATGAAATTAATGAAAAAATATCAGTGCATGCGTAGAAGTTTAACATAACTCCTTCTCGATTCTTAATATTTAACAAGATAATCATGAAAATAATGAATGAAATCAACTATAAAACAGAAAAGGAATCTTGTTCTGGGATAAAAAATGAAATGAACCAAGAATAAGCGCAAGAAACATGTGCCTGAAAACAATATGGAGACAAGAAATGAACCCGGAACCAGCAAAGTACCCAAATAATTCTTGCCTGGTGAGATGCTTGATCAGATTGAGTAAATTACAACTTACTGAGAATAAGGTTATATCTCGCCAACTTTAATTTCAGAAGAATTCTTTCGACCTAGATGATTGCAGATGAAAATTACCCCAGGTACGATACGTGTTTCCTCCAGACATGGAAGATGGAAAAGAAAAATTCGGGAAATTTCTAAAACGCAAATCAATAAAATCATTTGTTCCGTTAACCGAAGTAATACAACAACGCATGACAATTACATCCTTTATACATTACTCTATGGGTGCCAGCGGCGTCGCAAGGAAAAGGTTGAGTGTTAACATAGGCGTGCAAGTTGTTGCACGATATTCTGGAAATTCTTGGAAATCTTGCAAAAATAATATTTTGAGAGGTTACCTTCATCTGCAGAATTGATTTTTCACTTGAGTGTGATGTAATGGTGAAATCTAGAAGGCTATATATTCAACTCATAACTGCGTTCAATTACGAGAAGATAGAGCAATCTTGTGGTTTTAGCTCTGAGATGCCAAAAATCAAAATATATTGATGTTATATCGCGAGTGTATATCAAACTGAGGACTATGTGATCAAAAACGAAATACAAGGGGAGTTGGACGTCGACATGCACAGTGTTCGCAGTAGTAAGATCATTTATGGCAACTGCTTGAAAGTTTCAGAGTAGCTTCTGATTCATTGCAGATAACTATATAATATCTTAGACCTATACACAAAAAATTTATGGTTTGACGTGGTATCGACAAAAGATTTCGAATTGAAGGCTATGTGCAAAAACTTTTTTTGGTTCTGTTCACCATCAGAAGTATCTCTGGTTTTTATCGATCCAACGTGTTGAGCAACAGCAAAATAGTTTTGAATTTAATTTTATTGTAGCGTAATCACATCTGAAATGACGAGATGAGTGGACAGGTTTTAATTATGCTTTTCAGTTTGATTTTTCACTTGGATGGGATTTCATGGTGAAACCTGTAAAGGGTACATATTGAACTCATTTCACCAGGTTGAATTATGTCTTCACGTTATTTACTTTTGCCCAATCTTGTGACTGTTGCTATTATATGCCGAAGAAGATATGATGGATTTAAGATGGAACAAGATCGTTTTTTGAATTCAAGGTTGTGTCTGTGCTAAGATCAAAGAAAAGTCATAGATACCCTGGATGAGCAATATTTTGAAGAGTAAGTGAATGTAACTGTGGTTAGGTTCACGTTACGGACGGTCGAACCAAAACGAAACATAAGGGAAGCTGGCCGTCGAAATGATCAGTGTTGCCAAGAGAATGATTATGTACGGCAACTGCTTAGAATTTTCATGAAGGCTACTACTTCGTGAGTTGAAATGGATATCGAATATCTAAGACCAGAAAGTTTTTTTATAATGGATTTGCAAATTCACATGTTGTGAAGATATTGATTATATGAATATTTGCACAAATGAACACATCAGCGTGTTCTCCTGAACAAAATATCCGCTGCAGAAACTAGGAGGTCCCTTGTTTAGAAGATATAGGCCCCCAAATTTGTGGAAGGAAGCATCTTCAAGTCACTTTCTCCATCACAAAAGTAATCACTCATGTGAAATTTGGCAACAACGCCTTAATATAGCTGGAAAACTTATATGACTAAAAAGACGAATACACAGAACTCTTACCGACTAAATTACGCCAATACCAAACTCCACTTTTGTAAATCAGGTGAATGTGGTTATCTGATATTTACAATTATTTTTCATTGAATATCAACCATTCTCGAAAAAAAATTGCCGCCTATAGTTGAGTGAAGGTTCCAAGATGGTTTGTGGACTGTATAAAAGTAACGGTGGATCGTTTTTCTCGTGAGAAAAGTTACCTGGAAATCATCAAATTTAAACCTTCAGGAGCTCGTATCATCATAGGTGAGTCAACATAATTGCCATCCCTTGATTAACCACCCTTGTACACGGAAAAGAGTTCCGCAGGCAATTCCGTTTTCTGTGTGTCAGGGCCTTTGGTCCAGTTGGTTGAGTACCTTTTGTCATGAAAATAACCAAGTAAGTATAAGTACATTCGAATTCAATATATCTGAAAATTTTAAGTATCTACATACGAAAATTTCAAAAGGCCTACTACATTTTTCTAGCAACGTGTTTCTAGAGGTCTATTATTCAATAACATAATAAACCAAAAGTACACACTCGTGACGATTTTGTTTATTCAGGTGCCGATGAAAAACTCTGTATGTGTCTATAACTCTCCAACAATCATTGAATTACACCCCATCTGAGCTCCTATTTGAATTAATTAAACCCTATATCATTCTTCACAGTCTAAATAAAGAGGGATATCTTTCTAGTGGCAATGAATGCACCAGTGTTAATAAATTGAAATATCCGTAAAATTAATATGGAGAATGATTATCCCACACGATAGTGGAAAGCATTGCTCTGCAACAACTTATAAATCAATATTATGGTCTGGTGTTCTCATTCTTCCGTTCCTCGTGAATATTAATCTTTTTATTCGCGGAGATTTATGAAGCTGAAAATAGCAACGATAAATCGATGTATGAATCGAGTAATTAGAGGAGGTAAATTTCTCTAGCTACATTTCCAATAACTTACACAACTAGATATCGAGAAATTGTAATTTAAGATTATACAGGGTGATACACGAGGACAGTTGGCTAGAATATTTCAAAGATTTCAAAGCCTCATTGGCAGGGATTAACTTTCGGAAAAAAGTTTCGTTTTTTAACTGTAATACCTATTGTTCTCATGGATAATCGAATAACCCGTTGAATTCTTCATTGTTTCAATGTTTCATTTGCATATTATTCTCAGAAAATGTGTCTGAAATCAGAAGGAATTCTTCAAATTTTCTCAAAAAGGGCTTCATACCAATGTGTTTTAGCTCCTTTCAGAAGACATACGAAATCCTCTCCTAAGTTCATCAAAAACTCAATTGAATGCACCAGTGGTAATAAATTGAACAAACTAGGTGTTTCGATTTAAATGTCAAAGTCAGCTATGACAAAAACCTCAAAAATAATTTGTTTTAAATGAAAATTCATTTTTTTTAGTAATCAGGGGGAATTTATGTCAAAAATACAGCGAAATAAATAATAATAATAATAAAGTTTATTTGCTTTAAATACAACCTAATGTAATATTACTTAAATACTGCAAATAAACATTATGAACGGAATGGTAATACATACTTATCTTAAATTAACCGAGATATAGGGCAAAATCTCAACATTCTGCATGAACCTTCAAACTTTCATTTTTCAACACATATTACATTTCAATTCGATTGAACATGTGATTCTGGAAATATTGAGAAAATAAAATTTTGATTGTGTATATCTATAAATATCGAGGTTCTAAGTCGTTTCTTTCGTAATCGTAAGCACCGTAACTTCCGAAACAAACAACTAGGAAACTCGATATTTATAGAGAATCTCACGACGTGAATTACGGAGGCCAAATTCGTGAATGGGTTAAATGCAGCCAATGTTTCCGCTGATCCATTCAAAATTTTATTTTTCCAATATTTCCAAAAATACAGATTAGATCGAATTGAAATCCAGTATATTATCAAAGAATTATAGTTCGAAGGTTCATACAGAATATCTTGAAGATGATATGATCAGAAGATCACAGAATATTGAAAATTTGGAAAAAAAAATTTTTAATTTTTTTTGCCACATTTTTTTAAGGACACGATCATCACGAAATTTTCACAGAGTTGCCCATCAGCATTTCCCAACTAGCTGCATTCATTCTGATTAAATGAGTATTTCTTCGACTTAATCCGGTAAAAAACAACGATATCGAGAAAACAAACACGAAATTTTGTGAATTTTTTCCCAATATCTCTAGAAATTATGGTTGTATCGGAATGAAATTTGGTTCACTGCTGTGAAAAATTATTTTCAAGCTGAAAGCAGAAGTTTTTCCGGATTCAATGAAAAAAAAATTCCGAAAATAATTTCGAAAAAAAATTTCTCTTCATTCACTGACAGTGTGATCTCAACGGAATTTCGTGGAAAGTTGTACGTTCTTATGCTCCAACTGAATGTCAAGTTTCAATTCTATCGTATGAGTCGTTCCTGAAATATCAGGAAATTAATCTCAAAATTTCAAATGACTATAACTCCTAAATCGGATTCGCCCTCAGTGAGTCCAACCTTGTCGTTTGACACCATTTTCGGCTCAAAATTCGAAAATTACAGACATTTGGACGAAACGATAGCACGCTGTTGCCCTAGAACATGCGCGCAAAAATGTGTTTTTTTAATGATTGTATTCATAGCCTTCTTCAAGTATATTCGTTTGATTTTAATGTCCAACCAGGTTGGTTGAGAAAATTTTCCGAAAAAAAATTGCGAATTGCAGACATTGGGACTAAACCATAGCTCGCTCTGTTTCCAAGGGCATGCGCGCAAGAACACAGAAAGAAAAACTTACGAAAATATAATCAAATTCAGCCTTACGACAATGTATTTGGACATTAATTTTCCAGCCGATGCTCGAGTTCATTGATATGATGTCCTGTTGGTAATTGTTTAATGTTCGAGTGCGATTGTATCAATCCCCCAAGAGCATTAAATTCATCACCAGCATTTGATAACCGTTAACATTGTATCAATGACCAACGACGTTAATACTAGGTCACGAGTACATCCATCCATCAACAGCAGTCCTTATATCAATGGTCCCAGGGCATTGAATTCAGGCTTATCGGTCATTGTATCAATGTATTTTGGACATCAACATTACACACATCACATTACATTAACGTGATGCCGAAAAACATCAATCTAAAGGCATGCTATATTGGTTGTGTTTTGGATTTAAACCAAAAACTACTTTTTTTCAATATTAAACAATGTTGAACGAAATATCTTTTGTTCTGAATGAAATTTTGAAGAATTAGCTTGGATTTGTATTTTTTTTCAATATCTTTCGGATTTATGAAATATTATTATATTTTGAGTCGAATGTAATATTTTTTGGGGATTGTGTTTTTTTGATTCTATTGATGTCAGCAAGTTGACTTATCTATACTTTTATATTTCTGTTTGCGAGTTTATAGGGTCATTTACATACCTTCATTCTTTTTCGTATCGAATTTTGATGGTAAAAGTGCACACCTGTATCATAATAATCAAGTAAGAATAGACCAGATTATAGAATGTTTCTCAGTGAACAAACTTTAATGGGAACATGACTATTGTTCTAAGTCACTGAAATAATAATAAAACAATTGATATTATCTGAAGAATTTTTCAACATTCGTTAGAAATTCACATAAATCATGGGTTCTAGAATATGAGTGTTAAAATTTAAAACAGAAAAATAATAAGTTTCAATGATTTACCGAAACAACATAGGGTAGCTAAAATTGAAAAGATAAAAACTTTTGAAAAATATTTCCATCGCTCTGACAATATTGAAAAACTTATACCGTTGAATTATATGCATACTTCTTGAATTTTCGGAATATCCCCACCAATGGCATAAACACGGGGTTTTTGGCTTGTTTTTTTCGAATTAAGAAACGGAATCGACTTCCACCACTTCCTATGGTCTTCCAAGGTATGGAGAGGCACTCTCGAATTGTAAATTTCATGGTATAGGATCTTCCTGTAAGTGCCTACATGACTGCTGCATCTCGTCTATCTAAAAATAAGCATTTTTACCGACTTCTATAAAAACAAAGCAGTCCTGCAATAGACTCAAATTTATATGAAATTCATTTATGACTCTCAGTTGATCTTAGAACCTATTCCACCCGGCTAGCTGAAAACAATTAAAAGAAAAATCGGTATAAAACTAGATAACAGAAAAGATTTTATCTATGACGTCCGGAAAACAAAATCATTTTCATACTATAAATCTTACTCACCTTTTAAAATTCTCGTCAGAAGTCATAGCACAAGTTGTGGTCAACTTCAAGCACAAAGGAAAATCCTCCCGATTTGCATCCGCTATACGACTAGACCAGAATTAAACTTGATACAACTAGAAATACAGCACGATGATTGTTTTGAGGTTCGCGTACCCATATCAATTGATGAACGCGGTGATTGTATTAAGGTTCGCGTACCTCAATTGATAAACACGATGATTGTAATAAGGAATCAGGACATCGTTTTATGACCTAAAGCATTGATAATATAACTCCAGGGCATGAATCAATTACGCATACATTGATGTGATGTATACATGGCATGGATCCATTACAATTGGCATTATCACAAGGTTTCGTGATGATCGACCGTGAATAGTATTGATCACTTCCAGGACGTTAATTCAATGTATTTTTTACATTGTCTTGAGGCAAATTTCCTTGAATTGATGTATTTCATCATCAGTACAATATAATAAATACATTATAATAATGGCCTAGGGTTCATTGTAACGATCAAAATAGTGATTGGTCAATCGCTGAAGTTCATTGTTCCGATCAATTTTTGACATTGACCCAATGTAATATACATCATAGTAATGTCCATACGGTTAATCACCTGATGTGATTAATATCAGGCTCAGTATTATTTTCTGTGTACAAATACGAGGTTCTAAAACGTTTCTTTCGTAATCGTAAGCACAATAACTTCCGAAACAAACAACTAGGAAACTCGATATTTGTAGAGAATGTCATGACCTGAATTACGGGGGACAAATTCGTGAATGGGTAAAATGTAGCCAATATTTCCGCTGATCCATTTTATTTTTCCAATATTTCCAACAATACAGATTGGCTCTAATTGAAATCTAGCATTTTATCGAAGAATTATAGTTCGAAGGTTCATACAGAATATCATGAAGATGATATGAGCCGAGAATCACAGAATATTGAAAACTTGGAAAAAAAATTCGAAATTTTTTTTTTCAGATTGTTCTAATGACACGATCATCACGAAATTTGCACAGAGTTGCCCATCAGCATTTCCAAACTAGCTGCATTCATTCCGATTAAATGAGTATTTTTTGACTCAATCCGGAAAAAACAACGATACCGAGAAAAAAAACACGAATTCTTATATATTTTTTCCCATTTTCTCTAGAAATTATTGTTGTACCGGAATGAAATTTGGTACACTGCTGTAAAATATGATTCTCAAGCTGAAAGCAGAAGTTTTTCCGGATTCAATGAAATGTTTCCGAAAAAATATTCTTTCGAAAAAAAAAGTTTTAGAAAAAAATTTTCTCTTATTTTACTGACAGTGTGATCTCAACAAAATTTTGTGGAAAATTGTGCGTTGTTATACTCCAACTAACTGTCAAGTTTCAATTCAATCGTATTTCAAATGACTCCGAAACCGGATTCGTCATCAGTGAGTCCAACCTAGTCGATTGAGATCATTTTCGGCTCAATCATCCAAAATTACAGACATTTGGACAAAACGATAGCACGCTGTTGCCCTAGAACATGCGCGCAAAAATGTGTTTATTTGATGATTGTATTCATAGCCTTCTTCAAGTATATTTGTTCGATTTTGATGTCCAACCAGGTTGGTTGAGAAAATTTTCCGAAAAAAAATTGCGAATTGCAGACATTAGGACTAAACCATAGCTCGCTCTGTTTCCAAGGTCATGAGCGCAAAAAGTGCACTATTTGAATGGTTTTACTATTTTTTAACATATACCGACCCATAAAATTAATATTTTAATCTATATTTCTATGTAATTTATATATTTGTAAACGAAATATTTTATTGGCTCTCATTATACCACTAATTCGAAACATTTTATCATAATCAGTTGGGTGCAGCGAGTTTTTCAGATTATTCACTATATTCCAATTCCACGAATCCTCCATGCTGATAGAGATATATTTCAAAAAGAGGATGACATCAATTACGAGTTGAAATTGTATAATCGGTGCATTTTTCCCACCGAGGATCTAAATAATAACTTCATTGGGCTTGTAGTGTATAATTAGTTACATACGTACTTAATCTCTTTTACATGGCGCAAAGATGTATTGTATTGTGACAGTACGTAATTATAGTGGATTTATTATATCCTGCATTTTAAATGGATAAAGGTGTCTCAAGGCGTAACGATCAGCAAATACATTGGGGCTGCGATTAAGAAGTATAATAATCCCTGGAAATGTGCATTGAAGGCTATTTTGGAAGGGTTTTGTATGATTTTTCAGATTATTCCCAGGTTTTTACTACCAATATCTGAAAAAGAATGGGGGTTCTTCCTTCAAACGAAAATGCAGTTATTTCCATGAAAAACCTTCGGAATATCACATTTCGAACATATAATTTCCATATTATATTTTTAAAAAAATGTTTGATCACCTAAAACTGAAAAATAAAAATGGGGATTTGCATTTAAAGGGATTTGTCGTGAGTGCACGATATGGCAACGTCGAATTCAGCTTTCTCGGAAAGAAAAGGACGTCAAATGTGTTACTTTGCTTAGGAAAACAGAGATAGCTATACTTCGATCTGGTTAGAGTAGAAGACAACGTCCAAGGAATAGAAAAAGAATAGCACAGACTATCATACTGTCATACTACTGACAAATCGCAAACGAAAATTGTTTGGTTATATTGACAAAGAACACATGTGTACCACAGAATAGGAATAAATATTTCGTTATTCTATAGCAGAAAAAGCAATTCCACTAAACAACGTTGTCACTTCGTGCATGCATGACAAATCCCAAACCCCAATTTTGAAACTTGATTTTGAATACTTTCTGAAGGTCATTTGGGAAAATGATGAATCATACCCATAATAATTATGTTCAAATTTGCATTTGCAGTCAAATTCAGGAAATCCCCCATTGCAGAATAGCAAAATCAAATAAAATTATACTTTATAGAAAATACCCTTCCGATTGCGAGATTAAAGCTATTTGTCAAGGGCAGTTTCTAGAAAAACTGTTACCTATAGTGAACAATATGGGAATAATGAAAACGATCAACAAAGTGAACTAACAATTTTACGTATCATTCAGATTTCGAAGAAACTCTATGCAGATCTTGAACCTTATATTTCACAACAGCTTACCAACTATTCGTTTGATCTGATTTCAGTTTTCGGAAAAAAAATGTAGAATTGCGAGTTTGCTTCGTCGTTATTTCCAGAATAACTCAACAAATAATGATTTAATCATCTTTATTGGGCTATCTTCCCGCCATATTATCCTCCCTGCATTCTGAATGAAGCTCATTTTTTCATCAGGTACCATGGATTTCAATTCGATCCAATAAATTATTTTTGCAAATGTTGGGAAAATAAAATTTTCAACGGGTATTCACCAATTCGACCTTGGTAGTTAAGGTCCAACACTACTCTTCAAATACCAACTATCTAGGTTGTTCTCTCGGAAGTTATCATGTGTTTACCATTGACCGTTAGAAATATTTTCTTTCCACAATAACTGCAGAATACTATGCCCAAAAGAAATTTTTTATTTCTTTTTCAGGTTATTCCGGAAATATCGATACAGACGAAAAAACCACGAAATTCGACATATTTTCCCAAAATCACCGAAAACTAAAACCCTATCAAACTGAAATGTGGCAAACTATTATTGTAGAGCTCATTTGGCCCATTAACGAACTGAACCTTTGAATTTTGTAGTACAACCTACTCAGAAAGTTTCAAATCGATAGGGTTTTCTGTTCCACTTAATGTTGCTTTCGGCCGGACGGACCGAATCGATTTTGATATCCGATTCGTCATTAGTGGGTTCAACTAAGTCGTTTGGGACCATTTTCGGAAAAACATTCTAAACTAACAGACATTCGGACAAAATTATAGCAGCTATTTCTTCGAACATGCGCTCAAAAATGCTCGAACGGATGAAAATTCTTTTGCGATTGAGAGGGTTGAATATATGAATGGATAAATTTCACCTAATATTTTTAAGATTAATAATAATGATAATAAAGTTTATTGATCCTTCAAAACATAATAATTGTATGTATAAGACAGGTCAGGAATAAACAATTTACAAGAAATTTTCTAACTTGTCATACAAAACTCATCTACAGTATAATAACATTTTTGGAAAAGCAATGACTTGACTAAGACGAAGATGATCAAATTAAATAGCTTGATATCCTGTTACGGCGGTGACATTTCGAACTTAGTAGTTTTGTGTTTGGGAAAGGATATGTATTATTCCCTTGCTTCTTGCATCACGAGAATGAAAACTCGAATGTTTCTGATGATGATTAATTCAGTTCGTGAAATTTCTCGAAAATGTTTTTTTCAATTACTTGAGGGATTTTTGTCCCTGCTATATCATAACTAGAAACAACGTAAAAGATTACGATACAAGAATATCGGTGAAAACTAAGTTCATAATGGATTTTTACATAATGTGGATCCATCCCTCAAGATACGTTCGACGCGAACTAACCAATTTCTCCTAGGTGTACAAGAGCTAACTTTCGAATAATAATAAAATGCAGTATTCTCCTCTATAGATTCCTTACAAAAAATATGCTAGAGCCATCTAGAGGTATACTCTATAAAGCAAATAGATAGGCATTACAGAGTTCTTGTTCGTAAATTGTAAGCTCTGCAGTTATCTTTTCAGCAAATAAATAGTTTTCTTCCGTGACATATGCGGAATAAGTCACTCTCCAACAGATGGCGCTGTTGTTTCTGCTGAATATTCTGTTTAGTTACTTCATGTTGAATAACAGTGACTAAATATGCTAATCAAACATTAAATCTTCGATGATTCTACATAATATTGAAAGATATCCAATGCGGTTTTTTTCAGGAAGAAGTATTTATATTGGATGATGTAATGAAAACTATTTTATCAATTTCAATGTGTGAAATTGATGAAATAGAGTTTTTATTACAATATCCAATGAGATGGTTTTCCACTAAATAAAATAAAAACAATTAACTTCTATATTTTTCATTGAATAGTCCGAGCCTTGGAGTAAGTACACGATAAATGTGGATAGGAACGAACTATAAAGCTACTTGAAACTTTAAGGAAAAGATCGTGAGCATCAGAATGCGACGGTTTTAGGCTCGTCAATAGGTCAAATTTACTTGATGGTTTCGGAATAACACTCATTTTAATTTTTGAGGTGATTTCTTCAATATCTCAGGAACTACTTGAGTGATTGGATTGAAAATGCATAGAAGGTTATAGTATATCCTATATCTGTTGGGATCGTTTGGAGAGTGAATTGAAAAAAATGAGTGTTTTCGAAATTTTTGCTTCAGAAACTGTTCACAATATTCCAAAGAATCTTACAGACCCACAGATCTGAAATCCTATATTTCACAACAGTTTACCAAATTTCAGCTCGGTCCGAATTCAACTTTCGTAAATATTGGAAAAGAAAATATGTGTTGTGTTTTTTCCTCGGAATGGATGTTATTTCTATAATATCTCAAAAAGTACTGATTCAATCATTATAACACTTGGTGGATAGTTGAAAAATGCTGATGCACATTCAAGTGCCAATTCTGTGATGACCAGTTCTGAAAAAAAATTATTTCAGAAATCATACATATTTCTGAAAAATTCTGTCAAGTATCGATTAAAGCTGATTTTGGGAGGATTTTATAATAATTTGTAGGTTTCTTTCCTACGGAACAATTTTGCCCAGACCTTGAACTCCATATACCGGGTGTCCCACGAATACCGTTCGTTAGAATATTTTAGAGAAGGGATCAAAATTCACGCTTGCAATTTCTGACCTAAGCTTTTATTAGAGGGATGACTCAATTTGAATTTTTTGAGATTCGTGATAAGCCCCATATTTTGCAATGGAAATAGGATTCCCTATATAAAATTCTGAGTTGTCTTAGTGTGGAATTTTTTAATTTCTGGCAGAAAATTCTTAAATTCCTATAAAAAAATTGAAAATTGCGGTCTGCATGGATATTTTCCAGGTTTTTCATTGGAAAAATGTACTTTTCAAGTTTCCGTGAGAAGTGAGAATAATGCTTTTGTCGCAATAGTCAGGACAAAAACTAATGATACAAGAGGTCCCAAATGCGTTGTCAATGTAGGCGAATTTGAAAACGTGAAAACTCAATTTTACAAATTAGAACCTCACGTTGAAGAATAATGTAGGTGTGGAAATAATACAAATTCCCTAAAATTCATTTTAATCGTAAAAAACAATGTACCTACACCATCCCATTTCGAATTTTATTCTCCTCAGAAACAAAATTATTATCTAGAAGGGAATGGAGGGCATATTGTACATTTATTTCAGATTGTATTGATATAGAAATTCAAAATTTTTGGTTTTGCTGGTATTCTTGGGAAGATTGGTATTAGAAATGTGTCCGCGAGTGCATATCTCAGAAAATATGAATTTTTTTTATTATTATTATTTTCACACCTACATTATTTTTCAACGTGGATTTCATTACGGTCATAAAAAAAAGAGTTTCCAATTTGAAAAGATTGATTTCTCACGTTTTCGAAATGGCCAACTTTGACAACGCCCTTGTGACATCCTGTATCATGAGTTAGAATTCTGACTATTGCGACAGAAGCATTATTCTTATTTCTCGCGAAAGCCTAAAAACGGCATTTTTCCAATGAAAAACCTGGAACATATTCATGTCCCAGCAAAGCGCCATATTCAATGTTTTGATTGGAAATTCACTTTGAAAAAAATTTCCTGATAACTACAAAAATTTCACATTAGAACAACTGAGAATTTCATGAAGAATCTATTTTCGTCATAAAATATGAGGTTTTCCGTTTTAAAAACGAAAATTTGCGTCACGAATCGCTAAAAATGTATAGAACGTCATCTCTTCAGCCAAAGCTCAGTCCAAAATGGCAATCGTGAATTTGGATTCCTTCCCAAGAATAAATTCTAACGAACGTTACTCGTGGGACACCTGGTATATTCCAAACAACACTAACATACCAAATTCCAGTTTGATCCGATTAAAATTTTTGGGAAAAATATGTCAAATTATCCTAGATAACGTTAATATTTCCCTCCAAAATTACTCAAAAAATACTGATGCAATCAATCATGCTGAACTTAGTAAAAAGTTGGATGATAAAAGATGACCCTCTACTTTGTGCAAAATTTGGTGAGGATCGTATCATTCGACCTGAAATTTGAGATTCATGAACATTTGGACAAGCTCCGCAAAAAAAATGAATGAATGAAAGAAATAAATGCAGTCTAGGTTAATCCTTGTTCCCTTGTTCGGGCCTACAAATAACTTGCAGGATGAGGTTCCCCATATGGTGAGAGAGCTAAAGCGGAGCGTGGAAGACCACAATGGAATATGACACCCCGAAGCCATTCTACCACAAATATTTGGGAAAAAACTCATTGAACGGAAAGAAAGAATCAACAGGAGAGAAAACCAATAATACACACCGTTCGAATATCAACAAATCCACCACTCAGTGGGTATTAGGTCAAATAACTAGGGGCGATGGATTGTTCCTCTGCTTTGAAACCCCACGATTCTGGAGTGAGATGAGATAATGCTCTCAGCTCATGGATATGTCGTTCTATATAAATGTTTTTATTTTTTCTTGGACACTATGATGCGTCCATGATGCCTTCGAACAATAGATAACCCTATTGGCGAATGAAGATAAGTGAAACTCCCTCTGGTGGCTATCAGAGTAACCCGAGGTACAGACATTATTATTGACATGTTGAAAGAAATTTCGGGAAACTGAGAAAGTTTATGCATTTTTCTTGGCGTTTGTGTAATTTTACAAGTGCTTCTACCGAGAAAAAACAAACTCAAATGTAATATCTCATAGATTTCCACAGCTCGGTAAAAATTTCGATTTCGGATGAAAGAAATTTCTTTTAACAAGTCGGGCCTGAAAGTTTTGAAGAATCGATAAAAACCTTGGCAACTTGTAACTCAAAATTGGCAAACCAAAAAACAAGATTTATGAGAGTCTGATGTTACCGGCATTTTACCGATTATGATCATTTTTATAGAGGTTAGCACGAATTGCTCATGAAATATTAGATCACATTCATGAAGACAATTTGATTTCAAGGCCCCTAATCCAAGCAGAGAAAGTTACTCAAGAGGAATGATATGCCTTCCAGAAATCTTCCTGTTTAAATGATCATTAAGGAACAACGTAAATGTTTTAGTGATAGAACTGACTGATTGAAACAAAAGATTCTGAACAAGGAAATATCTATATATATATTATAAACAAAATTGTACAGAATAAATTTGATTCTTGTGTTAGCGGATCCTAAACTGAACAATTTCCCATCATCCATATAAAACAATTTAATTCTGCAGATGCAATGTCAGTGCTTTTATGACCTTATATGGAATATTATCTAGCCTGATAAATTACAAGCAATAAAAATGTCATTTTTGAGTGAGCGTATTCTCATCCAAAAATCTTCTGTGATTCATCCGTATAAAATACTTCATTATCCTGCAGATGTCATTTCAATGCTTCAATAATATATTCAATTAAAGATCAACTAGACTGAAAATAAATATATAACAAACTAAATAATGCAAAAGAAATTGCATCACTGAAATAGTCGATCCCTATGGGTGGACACCTCTTCTGTATTTTCTATATGAAAAACCTATAATAGTTTTTTAAACATATAATAGTTGAGTTCCGATATTCCCAATCAGTACTGGCCAGTATCAGTAATTTCGAAACGCTTCGTACTGATACGAACAGTTACCAAAGCTGTGCCAGTAAAATCGACTGTCAAAATTTACTGACGAATACTGGCCAGGAATATCGGAACTCAACTATTATCTATCATTCATTTCATTGTTTCGATGGTTTCATATACCATATTTATGGCGAGGTGATTCTCAATCAGTATGTGTTTCATATGTTAGGCCAGAGTTGACTATCCTATAACATTGGGTCATTTTTTTTTTGAAAAGTGTATAATAAATACAAATTATTTGCATCATGGTGATATATCGTCATGAGCGAGTGAAATATTTAGACCGAAATGAATAGATATATCAACACAATTTCACTTCCATTATAACACAACTCCAGGCTGTTTGCCTTCTCTAAGAGATTCCACATATTTTTCTATTTCTTATTACGACAGAAAAAGTGATACGAACCTTCAAATATGAAATCAATACTACAAACAAAAACTACACAAACCACACTAACTCCATTGATACTGTTCGGTGTGTTTTGTTGTAAATTTGCACTCTCTTCGTTGCGGAAATTTTGGCAGTTATTGTAGTCACAGATTATGCAAGCATTCTGTCATCTTGGATTTGTGTGAAATCATCTATCATATATATTTTTTTTTTTCTAAATCTTTGTACTGTGCTTGGTCACTATGAACCATCGACACATTGAACATATCATTTTTACTTAAGATTCTTTCGAAATCACCACCACCTAGACACTTTACAACATCCATGTCCTTGCCGGGATTCGAACCCAGTACCTTCGGTTTTACAAGCAAGCGATTAACTCACTGCACTACCGAGGCAGACTATCATATTTTTGTATTCTGTGAGAATCATAGAACAGATTGAACTACACTCATGCTGCGTTCGTTAATTGCATCCTCGAGGCGACAGATTTTTTGGTCACGTGACCACAGATCTTATGGATTTATCAAATTTTATATATCTGAAGTAAACGAAATGAGAATCACAGACCATAAATATTTGACATCCTTTCATATGTGTATCAATGACTGATGTCTAATCAAAATTGTTAATCATATATTTTATTTTCTGCAGTGTTTATTTCTCAGCTCGTTGGAAGAAATGAGTATAAATGTAACTTCATTAAAGCTGATTAGAGGAGAATATCAAATAATGATCGATCCTGTTGAAGAGAACGACGAAAGAACAGTTCTGAATAAAATACAGGGGCTTGCTGAAGAAACATGGCACTTATTTGCAAATCAACAGTTTAAAGATTCCTCAAAATGTTTCACAGTTATATAAATTCACCGATAATTGTTTAAATCATTATTTATTTATATACAAGTAGACGAAATTCAATGATAAGTGATATCCACCTTGCCATCAATAAAAATTTGGTTCTCAGAATCTTGTCTGAGTTAAAGTTACTTGGCCTCTGTAAATTAGGCGTCCTTAGTGGAGAGAATTGTTTTTTTATTAATAAGACCAGAATTTTCCAGACGTTCAGCCTTTTGCCTAGGTGTAGTAACGGAATTCTGAACATGATTATTCTCGCCGGTTGGCATTTCTGATGTATTTTTTTTAAATGAACTAAGAATGGACAAACGCCAATAAAGCTAATTATATATATTCCCACTCAAAAAATTACTCTTGTTCCAACTGTGCTAACGAAAAAAATCAACATGAAATAAAAATTGAACGGAAATTATTTCTGGGTAATTGATATCAACAATATGTCAAATTTACTCCATTAAAAAAAAAAAAACTCCGATCTTGTCTATGATACCGACGAAAAAGATCGTCATCGACTCGCTCTGATTTTGTTTGACGATGGGTTGACATCTGTGGTCTTCTACATCTGGATGTAATCAACGAACGACTCAGGAGCAATCTGAGCAGTCTGATGTAAAAAACGAACGGCCCATATAAGTCCACTCATTCTGTTATCTGTAACTACACTCAGCTGCACTGAGAATTGGAAGTCAGTGGAGTCAGTGTAGTTCGTGTAGTTTATGCAGGTGCAACGAACAAACTCAAAGTTACTGATGATAGTACTGATACCCGTTTCGATATTTTCCTTCAATAGTAGTTTACTGGACCAGATTTCGTTCCGATCATGATGTAAGCAAAACATGATGTGCTTATCTGAAAAAAAAAGTGACGTCCGCAAGATTGAAATACACGGAAATATATACTCTGTACTTTGAATCTGAATGAAAAATGTGACGTCATCATTGGTAAAACGATCACAGATGAGCAGCTGAGCACACCATGTTTTACCTACATCATGGTTCCGATATTGCTTACTGTTGTTTACTGATGGCCAATACCAATAGTAATATTGGAACGCAGCCCTTGTCATTCTCGAACGCGACCTAACCTGAAAGTTTCAAGTCCCTAGCTTTTGATATCACTTTACATGTGAACTTCCGAGTGAGACGTCCCGTATACTCTACAGCATATTATTCGAAGGGAGGTCTCATTCCTCTTTTGAGTAATGGTTAATACAAAATGTTTATACCCATATTCGAATATAACGGACCGCATTTCAGAAACATCATTATACCACAGACAAGCGAACCGAGCCGTGAAAGGGATGATACATTGGAGAAAAGGAAACGGAAGATCTGGAGGATGGAGCAATTCTTTCTTATAAAGATTTCAATTCGCTTCACACATTTAGATATACCCACTCTATCGTTTTTATGCAGGATCCAATATACCATTGGGAAGGATTTGGTTACAGAATTGAGGATGCCGCTTTATATTCAGCGTACAAATCCTTAATACGTGAATTTATCGAAGGACCAAATCACTGCATAATTCCGAAAACTCGGTTGAAGCCATTCTTCGATATTGGTTCCTTTTAACGGGAAGTTGCCTATTTGTATTCCACGACAATTCGTTTGTGTATTTTATTCGGGAATATTCAGCGGTCAATAAATTATTTATATTCTTCTTTAACCTATACAGGGTAGTCCACGGTGGATGGATTTATGGAGAAATGAGAGTATGATTTTATTGAAAAGTTGATTTCTTGGGTGGAAACCAATAATCTTTCGATCTAGAATATTTTCAGCGCTGCAATTTTTTTACTCACATAAAAGTTACTAACGAATTTTATATTTCGAGTGGAACATATCTGTAAATTTTTTTTTTTCGATTCCCCATATTTGTGTCCCCATCCCTATCTCTACCGATTTTTGAGTAATTGATCACTCTCATTGTTCCGCGCGCATGTTCTGGAGAACATAGTGCTATCGTTATGTGCAAATGTCTGTAATTTCGGAACTTTTTCCTTAAAATGGTCTCAAACGTCTGGACTGGATTGGTTTCGAAATCGATTCTGTCCGGCCGGCCGTTCGTAGGCCCGATTACGGGCTACGGCAGCTCCTATCGATTTTAAACTTTCAGAGAAGGTTGCATTTCAAAATGGAAGGGTTATGTTTGTTAGTGAGCGAAATAAGCCGAACGGTTTCTGAGTTATAAATATGAAATTTTGAGGTTCTCTCTCTGATATTTTTAAGACTACTAGAGCTAATGGATTCAAGCTTGGCAGTTAGTTGAAGCATAACGATGAGAAATTTTCGCAAAATTTTGTTGAAATCATAATTTCAGTACCTAATTGGAAAAAATGTTAAAAATTTTTTTGGAAAAAAAAAATTTTCCATGTCATTGTTCATTCGCGTGTATTCAAATACGCTCCACATTATAAGGGGTTTTCCAAAACCCGAGACTCTTCCGTTACAAACTCAAACCATAAAAATGCATTTTTGAAGGAATGACTATATCATATAAGACATGTTGAGAAAGAGAATTAATTTTACTCCAAAAATATAATTCATGTTCAAGTGGCAAAATTAAAAGTGAGTTACAGCGTAAAACGAAATTTCATTTCGATATGGATATTATTCTCCGAGATATTGGGGAAAACTACGTCAACTTTCGTGTTTTTTCTTCGGTACCGTTGTTTTTTCTGGAATATCTCATAAAATACTGATTCAATAATAACGAAAGTTGATAACTACTTCTGAAATGCTGAAGAACAACTTTGTGCGTGTCATTAGAACAATTTGAAAAAAAAATCAATATCTTTCAAATATACAATATACTGTGATCTTCTAATCCCATTTTCCTTACGGAAACCTTTATGAACCTTCAAGCTGTCATTTTTCAATGAGTACTGGATTTAAATTCCGTTTACTTGGAAATCTTGGAAAAATAAAAATTTTAAATGGATATATCTGCGGTATCATTTGTTGGATTTTACCTATTCACAAATTCAGCCTCCGTAACTAATGTCAAAACTTATTTTACAAATATCGAGTTTCTTAGTTGTTTCTCTCGGAAATTATTGTGTTTACGATCGTCCGTTGCCGTTGCTGACTTCACATCAGTGTTTTTGCGCGCATGTTCTAGGGGAACAGCGTACTATCGTTTCGTCCAAATGTCTGTAATTTTCGATGATTGAGCCGAACATGATTGGACCCACTGATGACCGGCCGGCCGGCCGTGGACACGATAACTGTCGAAGGGAGTGAGCTAGCAACTTGAAACTTCCAGGGTAGATCGCGCATTGGAATACCGCGGTTAATTCGTTAATGGGCCAAATCGGTCAAATAGTTTCGGAGTTGTAGCCACTTGAAATTTTGAAGTTATTTATTTTTCATTTCAGAAACTACTTGGGCGATTTAATTCAAACTTTGCAATAAGGTGGGGTATAACAACGCGCAACTTTGAACCAAATTTTGTCAGGATCATACTGCCACTAAATTTGAAAAAATTTTTTTTTTAAAACCGTTTATCATATCCAGAAAAAAATTCCACTTGGACTTTGAGCTTCATATTTCACAGCAGCGTACCAAATTTCAGTTCGATACGTTCATAAGTTTCGGAGATATCAGTATAAAATATGTCAAATTTGTAGGTTTTTTCTCGATATCGTTGCTGTTTTCGGTATAACTCGAGAAATACTGATTCAATCCTGATGGAACTTCGTAGCTAGTTTGAAGGTGCTGAAAGACATTTTTGGGCGAAATTTCGTGATGATTGTTTCATTATAACAAATTGAACAAAAAATTCTGTGATTTTCTTATCATATCATCCTCATTTAATCATCTATGAACCTTCGAACTGTAATTTTTCGATGAAGTACTGGATTTCAATTCGATCTGATCTGTATTTTTGGAAATATTGGGAAAATATAATTTTGAATGGGTATATCTGCGGAATCATTGGGCGGATTTTACCCATTCACGAATTCGGCCTTCGTAATTAAGGTCCAAACCTACTCTAAGTTGTTTCTTTTGTGTAAACACAATAACTTCCGAAAGAAACAACTTAGAATCTCGATATTTGTAGAGAAGGTTTGGGGCTGGATAACGAAGATCGAATTCGTGAATGGGTAAAATCCGCCCACTGATTCCGTAGATATACCCATTCAAAATTTTATTTTTCCAATATTTTCAAAAATACAGATTAGATCGAATTGAAATCCAGTAATTTATCGGAAAAATATCTAGAAAAGAACTGCCGTGAAGGCAGCAGCTTTCGCGTGCAAGTTCAAATTCGTTGCCGAAGCGGTCATCTACATTGAACATGCGCGCAAAAGCTGCTACCTTCACGGCAGGGCTTTTCTAGATTTTTCTATATTCTTATTGAACACTGAAAAGGGTTTCCATGAAAGTGTTTTTTTATCTTAAATGACTAGCCCAAAAGATTAATTTCTCATCGTTTAGAACATTCTATACCTGCAGAACTTCCTTGTTCATACCAAAACGCATTTCACCAATGCTACACAAGATTCATGCGGAAACGCGTTACACGTATATATCACCGTTGAATTGTATTGAACATACACTACACGAATTCAAAATTTATCATTCATAGTTCAGAAAATACCCCTATATCGAACATAAATGGATGAGAAATCAGAATTCCATGCTCGCTTGTCCTCGCTGAATAGTTGTAAATTGTTGGCACTGTTTGTCACAGTCCACCCCATTGTACTCGATATAAAAACAAATTGACATTTGAAAAACCTTCAATTGTCTCACCAATCAACCGCTATTGTGGGCTCAATGGATATTCTATCGGAAAGGATGGTAAAGGGTGGTGGATTGCACAGCATAAAGAGCGTTCAGGAAAGGGTGGCTCTATCAGTTGGGTTGCATGGGAGTGTTATGAATTGAATAGGGATTATTATCTCTTCACGACATAGGTATGAGTGGTTATTACTGATGATTTTGAGAGAAGGCATCTAAGATATTAATTATTGATTTATACAGGGTGTCCGGTAAACCTTAAAGAATATTTGAATTGGTGATAGACTAGAAATTTCGAAAAATGTTCAGGTAAAATTTTCACAGTTTTTGAGATGATGGGCATTTTTGAAATTCGTGAAAAATCGCTACCGTTTCCCGATGTTTGGATACCATGTCTCTGAATTGGAACTAATTCGGAATTTTTTTTTCACTGAACACTGATGATGAGTGTCGCTTTTCGTATGCATGAAACGATTTCCATTGATGAAATTCTGCGGAAAATGGGGATGAAATGACAAATTTTAATTCTACCCATTCTCATTCTCTTAACTTTGATTCGATTTCCCGAAAAAAATTAGAACCCCATGAATGTCAACATTCAATACAAAAATGAACGCACTTTGTCCAGTCTCCAAAATTGTATAAAACATAGTCTAGTCATTTCTGAAAGGGGTGATATTTCCGTTTCAAGTGAATGCGGAAATATTCTAGTCTACCTCAACTTTCACGATTTCGACGAAATAAGTATATTGTTTCGAATTTATCGACATAAAATGATGAAATAAAGTTTGATAGAAACAGATTAATTGCTCAGGAATTGTCAGAAAAATTACAAATACAATTTCAAATCTTTCACCTAATATCTTCAAACCAGAGTTTCAGTAAATGAATTCTACTGACAAATTTAAGAAAAAAGAATTGATTTGATTTCTATCCGTTCTGCTGCCGAAATGAAATACGTTCAGAAAGGACCTTTTAAAACATGCTTTGCCTCCGAGCCAACGATACTCTAAGTGTCCATGCAAATTCACCATCTTATTGGTTTCACATCAGTTGTACTTAGCTGTACTTTCTTATATCAAATTGCCAAAGTGAAAGAGATCACATAATTGCACCTGGTACATAAAATTTGAAATTTATCGATTTTGTGGTTCAATACTAACTAGTTATTATGTAATAGGAACTGTCCCTTCTTTTAGGAATGTAGCCAGAGTATTACTTGCCCGTGAGTTCGAAAACGTACTTAATACAATGTATGAGACATCCTCGACCAATCCTAGGAGCCCCAGAGCAATGAACTAAATTTTGTTGATGCACTTCACTTGGGGTATTTGATAGAACAAGTTTAAGCAACAAATGCAACTGACATGAAACAACTGGTACGTGTATCCACATTTTATTAGCAAATAGAATAGTTGTAGTTTTATTTTTCGGAAAATTCCAAACAGTTGATTTCATTACCATCAACCATTATTTCATCATTTCAATTCAATAAATTCACAGCAGAATACTTTTTTCGTCGAAATTGTGAAATTTTAGGCATAGACCAGAATATTTCCCCATTCACGAAAATATTACCCCTTCCAGGAAAAACTGGACTATGTTTCATACTATTTTGGGGATAATGAACAAAGTGCGCGTATTTTTGTTTTAAACGTTCACATTCAGGTGGTTTGAATTTTTTTCAGGAAATCGGATCAAAACTACGAGAATAAAAAAAGATACAATAAAAATTTGTCATTTCATCCCCATTTTTCGCAGAATAATATCAATTTTTGGAAATTGTGTCATGCATACAAAAAAGGGACACTCATCATCAAAATTCAGTAAAGAACAATTCCGAATTAGTGCCAATTCAGAGACATTTTATCCTACACATCGACGAAAGGTAGAGATTTTCATGAATTTTCAAAATGCCCATCATCTCGAAAAGGGTGAAAATTTTAAATGAACATTATTCGATATTCTGAGTGGCCGTGACGTAGTCTTTCAAATATTATGTTCGAGATTTACCGTACACCTTGTATGTTCACTTATACTGCAGTTATAGGTGCAATGTTTTTTTACGCGCCTGTTAATTGCTGGAAACACCGCGATATGGTTTGACTCAAATGTCTATAGTATTTGAATTTTGATCCAAAATTGTACTTGAATGACTCGGTTTGACTAACTGATGACGAATCCGGTGTCCAAATCTATTCGGACCAGCCATCTGTAGGCACGATTACAGGCGTACAGAGAACTCTATGACTTGAAACTTTCAGGATAGCTTGAATTTCAAAATGCCACTTTTAAGTTGGTTAATGGTCGAAATCGGCCACATGGATTCAGAGTTATAGTCATTTTATAGTCATTTGAAATTTGAAGGATATTTCTCTGATATTTCAGGAAATACCTGAGCCATTGAATTTGAACTTAGCAGTTAAATGAATCATGCGTCGCACGAATTTCTGGAAAATGTTGTACTTTTTTCGCAATATATTTCGAAAATTTTATTTTAGAAATTATTCATCGAATTTGAAATAAAATTTGCTCAGACCTTGAACTTTATATTTCACAGCAGTGTAAGAAATTCAGGTTAATACGATTATAATTTTTGGAGATTAGGCAAGAATATTTTTTAGGTTTTTTCTGAGTTTCCACTCCAATAGCTGAACAGAACTATTGAAAATTGAATGAATCAAATAAAAATTGTTCTATTTAATTTTCAAGTACTATCATTCGGATATGAATATTTAAAATGATTAATTGCTAACAATATCTGCTGAATGCCGCTTTTTATTTAAAATTCTCTTGAGCAGCCGATTTCAGGAATGTATCCTCAGTTCCAAATGATTTATTCTGCCATTTGGTGCATTAAATGGTCTCGAACGACCAGAATGAACTAAATAGTAAATAATTTGGTATTAAATTCATTTCTGCGCTCGGACCCATAGTAATTAATAAATACATTCATTTAGTTTTTTCAACAATCTTTCCAAATTACTGTATTTTGATATTTTGTTGCAAGAGTGGTCCTAAAATATCATATTTAAACTTACTTATACTTATGTATGACGTTCCTTTTCAAACTAAAATGTGCTCGTTTTCCAGCAATATATGTTTGGTCGATGTGAAACTAAAAGTTTAATATCAATGCAACATATGACTCGAGAATTATTGTACATATTCGATTCAAATATGAATATTATCATTATCAATTATATTTTCCTTCAATTAATGACACAACACCAAATTTATCATTATTCATTTACCAGTTAATCCGATGTAAAATTAAAATAACTCGAATATTACTCGAAAAGCTCCTGAAAATACAAACAACACGAAAATAATATCTCCTATACAGTATTTATAATCTATCTCAAAATGGAATAACACAAAATATGTATTCCAAACTGATCTGTCTAATTTTTGCCGTATTCTATAGTTTTGCCCGAACTAGTTCCATCCTTGTGTCCTCGATTTAAGTCCAGAGACTCAGCCGATAAAACCACAAAGTCCCAGTGAATAAGATAATAATTAGAATTGGTGGACGAGCTCAGAATGGAGAAGGACGTGATCGAACTGGTATGAAATGACGTCTCTTCTTCTCTTCTTTACCGACAAAAAGCCAATAGCCCAAATCCGCTTTCAGCCGACATAAAAGTCACAATTCCAAATGGGATTTGTGAAGTTTACGATATTATTCCTCGGCTATTCTTACTTATAGAAAGCGTTATCAAGATCGCAGGGAGTTTGTTCCTTCAAAGGGAAACCATTCAAACAGTATTAGAGAAATTGTGAGGACCCGAAAAAAATCTATACCGGGGTTTTCGTGATGATTTCGGTGAAGTTGGCTTTATAAGATGAGAATATTAGTTCAGATGCTTCAATTATTTTTATAGAAGTATTTTCAATTGAATCGCCTGATAACTGATAATTTTTTCTCTTTATTTGAGTGGCCGGGTTGAATTCTTGAATATAAAATGGTTCTTGTGTATATTTGTTTTTAGATTTTCTTCACCTTCTTCTGAAGTTGGCCATAAGAATGATAGATCATATCTCAATATGCAGCATAACTGGAAGAATACGAAAAAATTTTAATTTATTCTATTTAAAATAATGCTCAGCTAAGTAGAATATGTATCACCTAAATATGTAACTTTAACTAACTTGTGATTGATAACACCACAAAATGTCGGGAGGTGATAACAATCAGGAACAATTACCATAGTATCTTCGAAACAAATCCGAAATTATTTGAATGTGCATATAAAAAATGTTAAAACTTTGAGACATTTGAATATGTGATAGCTATTTCGTGCTCAGAAGGCAATATGAAAAAAGTTGATGGGTAAGGACAATATTTGTACCCCGAATATACCCTATAGTTCGATAGAATAGTTAGGATGAGATTTTTCAAACTTCCTTTCTAATATTTAGGAATGGTCCCACTTTTAAGTTTTTTTGACGATATGAAATTATGCAATATGAAATTATAATATTGACCAAATTTGTAGACTTGACGATGGAGGAAAACAACCCTCGAAACGTCGTCGTTCAATACAAATCAAAATAGACAAAATGTTATGCTTTTAATTCCATATTGTCAAAAAAGCTTAAAAGTACAGAAACTATTCCCAAACAGAATAGTTAGTCATTTTCACAACTAACACTGATTATGTTTTCATTTTGTTTGCTCCCAATGAAATGTCACCGCAATCAACTTATCATTTCTTAATTCCTTTTGTTTGCGTCGGTGTTTGCTTCGAAGGCATAGCGAATTGCCAACCCGGCGCGTCCACCATTTTGTAACCGCGACAAAGACTCAGTTATCAGGATATCAGAACTATGTTCAATGTTATGAGCCTATGAAAATATTCAAAGGGATGTATCATTTCAGAAAAAGTAAACCTTACTCAGCCACCATGACGAAATCAAAATAATAATAAAAATTCTACAGGACACTGACTTAAGGTCAGGAGCTTCGACGCAATTGTTCAACTTCTAGTTGTTCTCCTCAGAAATTTTTTGTAAACATTCAAGTCCTCATTTTTTGACCAAGTACTAAATCTGGATTCGATTGTATCTAAATTTTCGAAAATATTGGGAAATATATCGATTAAGACCCTTGCTATTTAAGAAGTAGGTTTGAGTTTAAATTTGGATTTTTGAATTCGTTAATGAGTTCGAGGATCATGTTCGGAATTTATGGTTGCAGCCTTGCTACATATTAACCTTGAATTCTGCATCAGTGAATGGAAACAATCTAGTGATTGAGGAGTGTTTGCTGCAAAAACATGGTAAATTACAGAATTCTGTGCAAAATGATATCGCTTCAGTTTCCTACAACAGGCGAGTAAGGGATACTTCATATTAATTCTTAGGCTTCAATGATCTCAATTATATTATTTAAGGCACTTATGAATAAGGAAAGTATACTTCTGCTGCGACTTAGAGAAGAACTAGAGTTGACAGAATCCCAATGTTTCTATATATTCAATACCTTTTCCAGGACTCTAAAATTAACAATAAAAAATTATGGAATTATAACGAAGGCTAAAATAGCAACATCACACATTTAATTAATACAACAATACATAATAGGTTCCGTCTTCTTTTTAATTCTCTGAATCTCAGAGATTATTATAAGCCTCTGAAAAGTACGATTAGTGGCCAGCGTGGTCAATCCCAACCTATAATATTGCGGAGCAAAATTTTTTGTGTGTCTGGTGGTGATGTAAGTTTTGGAAAGAATATCTCGAGCAATAAGTGAGTAGTGATTTCGTCGTAAGCAGGTCAATACTTGATTTAAAAATCTCTGTATCCAATTACTTGCTGAAAATGTCATCAGCATGTGCTAGAACTCAATGCCATAGCTGATAATACTACAGAACTTAAGCTGGAGTATAAACATTCGCCAAACCATTATGTTGGCCAAACCATAGTCAGAAGGTACCTAATGAAGCAAAGATCGTATAATTTGCAGTTGAGAAAGGCTGTCGGTAAAGGTAAACAACGGAACTATTGTACTACAATTGGTACCTAATTGGCGAATGAAGATAAGCGCTACTCCCTCTGGCGGTTGTCAGAGCAACCCGAGATACAGGGATTATCATTGACTAGTTAGAAGGAATGTCAGGAAAATCAGAAAGTTTATGCATTTCTCTTGGCGCTTGTGTGATTTAACAGGTGTTTTCCTGAGAAAAAGCAAACTCAAATGTCCCTTTCCATAGATTTCCACAGCTCGGTGAAAAATTTTTGGTTTGGGTAAAAGGAACTTCCTTTAACAAGTCGAGACTGAAAGTGTTGAAGAATCGATTAAATCCGTGGCAACTTGTAATTCAAAATTGGTAAACCAACAAATAAGCTTTATGAGAGTCTATTACCTGCAATTTACTGATGATCATTTTTATAGAGGTACCCACGAATTGCTCATGAAATATTAGGTCACATTCATCAAGACAATTTGTTTTCCAGGCGCCTTATCCAAGCAGAGAAAGTTACTCAAGACGAATGCTATGCCTTCCAGAACCAGAAATCTTCCTGTTGAAATAATCCTTAAGGAACAACGTGAATGTTTTAGTGATAGAACTGACCGATTGTAACAAACGAGTCTCAACAAGGAAATATCTGGTGATGAATACTCTTCGCTCAAAGTTCTTCTGCCGATGGAATTGAAACAGTAGAAGGCTCTTTGAAGACCAATCTTATGAGTGTTGGAAGGATTTATTTGTCAATCCATAATGAATAAGGCTTACTGTTTACAGGTAGCATCAGTTTTATGTGAATGTATTCATTTTATTCACAATCTGTTTTGTAAATTGAGTCCTCCTTCATATGAATAGTTGAGTTATGAGTATTTGCCTATTATTCCCAAAAGTATGGTTTACAATACTATCTAATTTTCAACTTTTTGAGCAGTAGATCTGAGGGGATATTTGATCAATAATCAAGTTGGGTAGGTAAAAAGTCTTTCATAAAAATGAAATATGTTTACACAAAATCACTTCTGTTAACTGAAAAAGTCTTTGAACTCATTGTAGAATCGAATTTAAAAAATCAAATATACAAACAAACACTTGAAAACCTAGTTACTACCCTCTACCTAAGGTTCTTAAACTTGCCACCGTGGCGCTTCAATCTTAAGTTCAGACACCAACACGTTAAAAAAATTTCGATAACACTTCTATGTTGGTAGAATGACGTTGAAAGATTTTGTTAATTAAAATTTCATAAATACAGTTCAAATAAAACGTATAAAATGAGATTGATATGCCTTTGACTGAAAGAGTTGAATATTTCCTTCAAAGAATATCAATTGCATATCATATGTTTGAGAATTTTCAAACAATAATAACGAACCATTAATATTCATTTGAAAATTTCTTATACATATATCGATGAATGCATACACTAATCTTCTGTTACTCCTAATTGATTCTCATGTTCGATGAGTATCTATACTCTATTATGCCTACTATTCTATCACATTAAATCACCAACAAAATACAGAACAATATGACCACAACAATAGAACTAATGCCTTTGAAAGCATGACGATTGAATAATATTCACCAACAATCAGGTGGGTATTGGCCATAATATAATGATTAATTCCACTGATACAGCATTTTTGTGCTCGAGGTTAACTCTCAGTCGCATGCCGCGTTTGTTTATATGTAAATAGATAGGCTTTACTTCACTGTAGAGCTATTTCGTGGATTTTTTCTGGGTTTTCAGGACTATTAAACATTAAAAAAAAATGTTTTTTATGGAAAATGCACTTAGGGGTTGCAGGATTGAAGTATACAAGGTGAGTCTTTGACCTTGCAGAATATTTTAACAGAAAACTCCTGAAGCCAAAAAAAATACTTTTTTCCCTCACCTTTTTTTCCGATTCGGCTTGGTTCGTAAGATACAGACTGTTGAAAATCCATAAAAAATTTAATTTTCCATCATATCTCGCGAACGATCTCATTGAATGAGATGATTTTTGGAATATAGTTTTTTATTGATACGATGAATGTTCCTGGATTTCAAAATTTCATCCACATCCTCCAGTTTCTTCAATATGACCATAAAATTTCATAAAATTAACAGAAATTCAAAGAATCCAATTTTCAAATATAATTTGAATGCTATTCAACGAATTTTTGACCATTTTGGAAAGTAAAAGTATTCCTTATTTTTTTTCGTATGATGCGCCGTTTCCGAGTAATCTGAAATTCAAAAATACAAAAAAAATATCTGTGAAATTCCGAGAATTGGGTACTTTGGCTGAATGCAACTCTGTTCAAAAAGTTCACAGAATTCAATTTTTCCGCGTTGCCACGTCTCAAAGAATTTTTTATTTGGAATGATTTGTTAGCGGAGTAGCCGACTTTGGCCAATTCACAATGTACGTAACCGTAAGAATCCCGCGTAACTCGTGCGTAAAAATCAAAGAGGAAACTACAAAATAAGTACCAAAATCTTCACAATAGGTTCAACTTTGCTTTTGACTTTGACCATAAGTCGAATGCAGTTCTATATTTATTCCTTATGATTTCTGTTGTTTAATTCTTACATTTTATGTATAAGTAAATTTACGGTTAAGTTATGTCCATTGTGCGAATTGGCTGTTAGTTCGAAAGTGGAGTAATATGAATAAGCTCACCTCAACTTCTACAATTTAAATACTCCTAATGTTCAAGCAAATTTCCACACCACTATCCATTCAAGAAGCTTCCTTTTCAATTTCGAGCTAATTTGTGTAGTATAATTGATTAACTTCTCACTTTTCCATGATAATGGGGATTCTTACTGGTTTGAATGCAATTTTTCTGCTGACCCAAATTTCTTGAAATTATGTATAATACAAAACTTTGATAGTATTTATTTTGAGGTATTCGTCAAATGCGCTTTCATAACATAACAACAACCCATGGTGGAAAAAACCACCACGACATAACCTTAAAACCACGGAGCCACAGATTTATAGTTCAGTTCAGAATCATAGACTATACAAGTGTATACACAGAATTAGCATATTGTGTGTTGTTTGATTTCGAAGAGTTCTTTCTTTCTGTTCGTCAATTTGGCAGAGTTTGTACGTTCATAGATAAATAAGGTACATCTGTTTTATTCATTTATGAAAATGAAAGTTTGAATGGGTTATGTCTGAATCTGATAATTCTTGGAGATAATGAAATAAACAAAGAAAATTAATAATTTCAAATTGAAGATTAATCTCAAAGCTAATATGAGTGATAGCTAGATGAATTCCTCATTTTCGAAAATGAAACCAAAAGAAGAATATTCAACTTTTATCGCCCACGAAATTTGGAATACCTAACTTGTTTATTGTACTATAAATACAACTTTTTTCACCAACTGGAATGTGAAAAGTAAGTTGACGCTTGTTTTCATAACAGAGTTGCTTATTTCGAAGATTTGAATGGTATATCCTAGCTTGGAAAAACTTCAGTGTTCAGGTTTCCAGGGGCGGCTGGCCTATTATGAAAATTTGTAATGCCTATATCATTTTATCTAGGCCGAATCGGAAAAAATGATACAGGACAAATGTGTTTCTTTCAGCTTCAAGAATCTTCTGTTAAAATATTCTGCAAGGTCAAAGACTCACCCTGTATATGTATAAGGGCAGTTCCTGAAAAAAAGGTTGCCCAATGAACAATACCGAAACAATACAAACAGACAAAAAAGAAAATTCGCTTAAATATTTTCTTTCGATGTTTCGCGATCGTATCGTTTGAACAATTCAAAAAATAGAATTCTTCTTCAAATATTCCATATACTGCGATCTCATAATGATATAATCCTCGTGAAATTCGGCATGTACCTTCAAGCTCTATATATTTACGATTGTCCGCTTCGCTGGCTGTAAACCACAATAACTTAGAGACTACATATTTCCAGAGCAGGTTTGCAGGTTTACGAAGGTCCGAACCTGCGTGAATATGTTCAATCCGCTAATTCATTATGTAGATAAATCCATTTGAAATTTTTTTTCCGAATATTTGAGAAAATACAGAAAACCAACCAATCAGAAAATTATCTCTAATTCTTTGGTAATGGAACACTACTTAATTCTTTGGAATTGGGTATTTTTAAAAAAATCTTACTGTTTTTCTCAACGTTAATACATATACTCCATATCCCAGTTGGCCATGATTTAGGTCCATCAAGTTTTTTTACTTAAAACTGACGCAGTTGGCACTCGTGAAATATCGGCAATGTCAAAATAATTCTCAGCGACGTTGCCAAATGCCAATGCTAATTTCTACACTCAATCTCAATATAATCATCACGCTTGGAAACTAAAATGCCGAAGGTAGTTTTGAAGAAGCAGAGACAGGGCATCAGGAAGTGCTTTGTAGCAATGAAATCTACTTTTTCTGATAGTAACCCTGATAATTTGGAATCAATAATTTATCACAAGCTATCCAACATATCCATGCTGGATTATTTCAAGTAGTGCAACAAGGTATTTGAACGTCTTCTGTAGACTAATTTCTTGATAATTTCGAAAAGTTTTACTCCAGGGTTATTCGAGTACTTTTATTTTTTTTAATGGTCCATTTCAACACTCGATTCTTGATTTCCGTACAAGGAAATAGCATAACTGAATCTTCCAACCATGTTTATAGAGGTACGTGAAATTTTTCCAGCATTAACAGAGAAAAAAGTTTCTTCAGCATTCTCCAGGTCTTTGGAATTATTGAATTCACATAATATTTTCTCAAATTCATTATTTTCCCAAAGGAAATTCACATTTTGAAAAATACGTGATTACTACGACCTCTATGTAGAGAGGACAACGTTGTGTAGTTATCTGACACGAAAATGACCTAACATTTAAAAAATATACACGGTGAAATGTGTCAGAATGTCATGGCCAACCGGGATAGTTTATAAACGTGAATGGAGTATAGTTACTATGTATTAGTATTGCTCCATATTATCACCTACTACAGTGTGTCCCATGCGGGATAAACTCCGAGGTCTGATTACCTCGCTCTCATTTTCGCTGACAGGTCCCCTTTAGTCTCAGTATCCCGACTATCTCCTTAGATTGTTTCCTCCAGATTTCGAACCAGATACCGGGAGCTCATTAGGGTAAACCGCTCCTCGGCCAATGGCGTAGACAGACGGGCGGGGCGAACACAATCGATGCTCACGAAAGAGTGGTGGGGGAACGGTTCCATGCTGATGCCGCGTTCAGGAAAGCAACAAGTTGTATCGGAATGAATGTTCAAGAATTAAATCCCGCTATGATACGAATAGGGGCTAATCCAATTCTTGAACACATTGCACGCCCGACTCCATTAAACAAATATCTCATTTATTGCGGGCATCGTTTTCGATTTGGTGAGAATTCGTGGGATTGTAATTTTCGATGGGGTGGTGGAAATGGGAAATAAAATCAGTGTGTTATTATACAAATGGGTTCATTTAGTGATGATTGGACGAAAATTTGTTTCGTCCAGGCTATATCGATATAATAATTGGTTTAGGCAGGTCATACCGTATGACGATTAACGAAATAAAAATATGTCGAAAAGCTATAATTATTTTTATCGTTCTGTTCATCATGAATTGAATGCCACAGAATTGATTCATGCTCAATTGCGGTAGTTGGAGAATTCGATATGTTGTTGGGAATTGGGCGACAAAGTGGGTCTTACGGATATACATTTGGAAGCATTTTAGACCCGTTGAGTCATGATGACCCTATTCTTCTTTGTCCCTGCTACCAATTTCGTGATGACAATCAACCAATTCACGAATATAACAAATTCAGAAGTTGATCCTCAATACTCAATCGTCATCCTTGAAAGAAGCATTCCTAAATAAGTAAATTTCTTTAAGTGATTATGAGAAGAATCTAGAGGCAAGAAAAATCTTCTCTAGGCAGGTATTAGAAAATACCTGATTTCCTGAAATGGGAAAGATAACGTCAAAAATGATATAGGAGGAGTCAGCGAATCTAAAATAATATTAAGTATCACGAAAGGATACAAACATATTTCAGTAAAAAAATCTTTGAAGTGCCTCCCCGAAAAACTAATTTCCAAGTTATATTATATAATATCTCAAGAAATGCTGATGTGATCGATTGAAACCTCGTAATTAGTTGGAGAATTCCGAAAAGTATCTGTTCGCGAAATTTCATTGGGTTTGTAGGGTCAGTTAAGTGACAACACGTTTCCGAAAATTTAAAAAGTTTTTAAAATTTTTGTGGGGAATATCTTTATTCATGAGATTTCCATGAAATTTTGCATAGGCTGTGTAGTTATTATTTCACAACTGTGAACCAAAGCAGTTCGAGTTGATTTCAATTTTGGGTAGAAAAATATGTAAAATTTTCGAAGCTTATCCTCGGTATCGTTTGTTATTTCCAGAATAACTCGAAAATTGCTGAAACATTCATGATGAAACTCCGTATCATACATGGCTAAAAGCTATCGCAGAATTTTGTGCGAAATTCAGTGATATTTGTGTCAAAAATACAGTAAAAAAAATTTCAAAAATTTTATTCGCCCATTTCTGACAGATGCGCAAGAGCTGCTGACCTTAAACACTGCTCTCCTAGATTCTATTCTTCTTGTATTATTCGTGAAAAATGACTCCCATATATATTCTTTGATAGGTTCATTGATTTTCGTCGGTAGCCATAATATTTTAATGATTTCTTGCACTTTTGAAAACCAATGACGGATTTTAAACAAAATTTAATAGGATCAATGATTGTCGTAGATCGGTAGTAGAGAACAGGAGCTAGAGAACAATGATGAAGAGCCAAGAAGAATACTTCATTCACTTTAATAAAGTCAGTCGGTATATATAGGTCTTGGATTCGGCCTATCAAGTTCACCTGAAAAATAAAACTAAGACGAATATAAACGCATTCAAGGTCCTCAAGTGAAAAGTTAAAACAGCCCTAAATTGTTAGTGCCCCACAGTCAGGCTCAAATAGAACGAGAATTTCTTTAACGAACAAAAACAAAATAATCGAACTGCTATTTAACCTCAAATTCTACCTACTATCGCTCATTCCCGAACTGAAGTTTGGCAATGGCGCCAAGCCAATATCCATAATTCCATCGTCATTCGTGGTAGTCGAATGCGATTGTTACCAATACCATTAGTATTATATGACAGATAAACATTGCAAAATTCAAAAATTTTCTTTCTAAATCATGGAGGAATGCGACATCTCTGCGATATCAGCTCTCAATAGACGACTCCGGTCCAATTGCCAACCGACAAATTTCTTCCAAAATTACTATCTTTGGGAAAGGGGGATTTCAGAACACCGTAAAGATGCCTCAGCTCCTCCGACAAGATAATTCTTTTCAAATATAGGTTTCTGTCATGATCATCTCTGATTGGTTGAATACAAGTTCGGATTCCTCATTTCATGTTAATAGTGTCAAGTTTATATAAGATATGTTCCGCAAATCAGTTCGGTTATTTCGGTTGTCGGTTTTCAGTTCCATAAATTTGAAATTTTCGGTTTGTTCCCGAAAAAAAGGTTGATTACGGAATTTGATCGATAAAAAAGCAATCTTTCTGTCACCTGAACGACAGTCTTTGTTCTATGGTAACATATTAATGGCAAAGGAGAATCCATGATGTTAAAAACATGGTGTTCTCATCTGAAAAAGAAGTGATGTCAGCAAGATTAAAATATAAGGGAATATATATTCTGTGCTTTGAATTTGAATGGAAAAAGTTACGTCATCATTGGTAAATTCGATCACAGATGAGCACACCATGTTTTACTTACATCATGGAATAATCCATAATGTTTTACTCACATCATGGAACAATCTATATTTACCTTAAGATCCATAGATCATAAAGTAAATAAAGATTGTTCTATGGTTACATATCCATAGCATAGAACAATCTTTATTTACAACAATCTATATTTATCTTAAGATCCATAGATCATAAAGTAAATAAAGATTGTTCTATGGTAACATATCCATAGCATAGAACAATCTTTATTTACTTTATGATCTATGGATCTTAAGGTAAATATAAATTGTTTCATGATGTGAGTAAAACATTGTGGATTATTCCATGATTTAAGTAAAACATGGTGTGCTCATCTGTGATCGAATTTACCAATGATGACGTAACTTTTTCCATTCAAATTCAAAGCACAGAATATATATTTCCTTGTATTTTAATCTTGCTGACATCACTTTTCCAGATGAGCACACCATGTTTTTAACATCATGGATTGTTCTATGCCATTAATATGTTACCATAGAACATTGACTGTCGTTCAGGCGATAGAAAGATTGCTTTTTTATCGATCAAATTCCGTAATTAACCTTTTTTCGGGAACCAACCGAAAATGTCAAATTTATGGAACGGAAAAGTGGCAACCGAAATATCAAAGTTGATTTGCGGAACATATCCTATATAAACTTGACATTAATAACATGAAATCAGGAATCCAAACTTAAATTTCAGCCAATCAGAGACGATCTCAACAAAAACCTATATCTGGAAGAAATTATCTTGTTTGAGGAGCCGAGGCATCTTTCACGGAGAATTATAAATAACGCAAACCTTATCATGTCGAATTTGTTCTAAGATTCCCCTTCCCCAGTAATGGTAATTTTGGATGAAATTTTCGGGAAGAAAAGGAGAAATGACCAATCATCATTTTTAATCACATTATTTTTTTGAATCATAAAAGATTATTTCTGATTGAAAGGAAGGAAGATTAGTTCAGCACAGACTCGTAATGATGACACTCGAATACGTCATAACAAGGGTTGGTATTCGTGCCATTGCCAAACTTCAGTTTGTGAATGAGCGAAAGTAAGTAAAATTAGAGGTTTAATGGCAGTTCGCTAATTTCATATTTATTCAATGAATAATGAATATTCTCCAAAAAAATCGTACTTATAAATTCGGCGAAGGTTCAAAGATGATAAATGGACTAACAAATAGTGGTTTGTGATTGTTTTTATACTGGAAAAAGTGATCTTGAAATGGATATTTTTGCAAATTTGGAGGCTCATATCTTCGAAAATAAGGTAGACCACCAAGGTTGGACTGCAGATTTATGTTCAGGGGACTCAATTCAGTTAATAAGAATTAATTTGGAATCAATATCAGGGGGGAATCGAGATTTTTATTTTATCAAATTTTTCACTGCAGTTGAAGGTACCTATATTTCCGTTGTGAAATGGATATTCGTTAAACTAATCAACCAAACTGTATATGCAATGTACCTCAGTCATAATCATCAACCCAAAAGCCCTGCACGATAATTCCACGCGACAACAGACTTCGACGAGTCAATTGTGACCCTAGAAGTTAGTATTATTCGCGCGCATACGCCCGCCCCCTTGATTCCCATCTCCACCCCGAGTAATAACTAAACACCGCGAAATGTTTCGGTTATCATTCAGCGCGACGTTCAAACCAAAGAGGTTTGGTAATCACCTTTGTGTTTCCACCGCAACTGTGAAATCTCCGGCGAGTGAATTTAAGTGAAGACCGCAGTTTGGTCGAGGTAAAGATATCAACATTTCTTCTTCGACGTATTGAAGATGTCATCCCCTAAGCCTGTGGGCCATCCGCATGAGCATATCAAGAGACCCATGAACGCATTCATGGTATGGTCGAGAGGACAGAGGAGAAAAATGGCTCAAGAAAACCCCAAGATGCATAACTCTGAAATTTCGAAACGTCTTGGAGCTGAGTGGAAACTGTTGAGTGAATCTGAGAAGAGACCGTTCATTGATGAGGCTAAGAGATTGAGGTAGGTGAATTGTTTTTTACTGACAGTTAACGAGTTATGTTTGAGTATTAATTTCAAGTTTTAATGAGGGCAGAACTCTCAATAATTGAGACGAACTCCAGAAAAACACTATTATTCCGTTAGCTATTGCATCAGATTATTTCGAAAAAATTATGATTCTAGTTATTTATACTTATACGTAAATAACATATCAAATTTTATATGGACGCATTTTCATGTCTCCTATATTTATCACTTGTTTTGGAGATCAATGATATGGCAATCTTAATCTTTCACTAAGTTGACTTTTCTTTATACAACCTCTGCTTCAATGGTATATTGAATTTTTCGAATTGTACAACTTATGGAATTTTTTCAAAGTAAGGGTACTGAAGAAACAAATGTTATAAGGAATGTTGGAAATAATAGAGGAGAACTCCAGAAAAACGAAAAACCCTATTATTCCGTTAGCTATTTCATCATATTATTCCGAAAAAATAATGATTCTATTTATTTATACTTACACGCAAATACCGTATCAAATTTTTATATGAATGCATTTCCATGTCTCATATATTTATCACTTACTACTAGATTAACGATATAAAGAATTTTGGAACTTTGGGTTTTTCGGGAAAACACAATGTTTTTCATTAATTTTCTCTTCCGTCGAAGATCATGAAATTGATATTTTTTTATTTTTGCTCCAGAATTTATTACGAAGTCTAAGTGAATTCAAGAATTCATCACTCCAATAAAAGATCGAATCTATTAAAAGATAAGCTTTCAGGAAAACATTAGCCCCCATTATTGGTTTCAAATCTACAAATTTTTAGTACAGTTTTATTTGGACGGAGTCAAATCAGATGATCTTAAGATATCAAAGAAAATTCAGAACGATTATTATCATCGAATCTAATGATATGATTCTCGCCAAAGCGCTCATCATATTCATACCGAATTAATGCAAGGTTTTGATCGAAAATATCGAATGATTATGGATTAAGATTCACATTGCCAACTTCAATTGTGACTTATATTGCACATGTACATAGAAGCCATCACTGTAAGGCCTATTACACTAACTATTTGAGTTCATTGTGTATAGAATACTGATTACAAAACAGTGTGTATCTACTCTCGGTTCTACTTACACTTTCTGCGTCTAACGCATGTTTCGGAAACCAAGTTTCCTTTATCAAAGACATATCGTTACAGTGACGAGATGTAAATGGATTAGAGAGAAGTTGCACACTCTTTTATTACCTATTACACTACCCAATATCTAGGGACCGGAACACCTTTTAGTGTAATAAGGAACCAGCAGCCAGGGCCCTATCTAGTGATTTTTTGCCTATGGCAAACTGTCAAGATGCGCCCTCGATATAATTAATTTTTAATAACTACATAATTTTCATAATTAAAAGTAATAATGAGTTTATATTTGTTGAATTGATGGATATAAACTGTTATGATCTTCTTGCTGAATAAACTTACCCCAGATTATAGAAATAAGACGTATTCTTAATAAAGTGGTTTCATCTAGCCCTTCAGTCTCGTTAGCAAACGTCTTCGTTATTTATCATTTTTGAGCGTATCCTAGGTAGGACATCGAGAATCATAGGGCGATCGACAAGTGTGAAAAATTATTATCTGGGATTTTGTTTGGTAACTATGTACTTGTCTCTCTACATTCTACAACAGGTTTATGAACCTCATCGAGGCTCTGATATATGTATGGGTATAGCACGCGCCCGTGGCAAGTGCATCCATCGCATCTCCCTAGATCCGGCTCTGCGAACATTTAGAGTCCTGATCTAGGGCGATTGAGCGGACCCGATCTGCCTAGCTCCCTTTCACCCGGCATACAGGGCAGTATCATAGTAAGGCCGAGAGCCGTTCAGGAAGGGGCCGGCATCTGGGGTAGTGTATTAAGCGACACCCTACCCGACAAACCGGGCACCCATTCAACTGGGCCCTGGAGATTGGATAGTGTTCACGTGATGACTTTAATGCTATTGTGTTGAAGCTTGTTCAAATTCATAAATGAAACGGTAAAGATTAAATGCTTTTGGTGAAACGGTTTGATGTTTGGATTTCGAAATAATGAAGAATTCCTCCAATTAATAATTAAACAAACTTCTGCATTGAAAACAGTAAATTTGCCTATTCTCTAAGACTATCTAGCGCCTGCACCTTTTTGTACACGATCAGTTCTATTCTGCTTAGTTTCAGTGTTTATATTGATCTAATGATATATTTTTGTGCACTGGAACACCGAATTGTTCGTAGGTATATTGAGCTGAAAATGATCTCAAAAGATAACATGAAAAGTACCAATAGCGGTTTTCTTATCTAAAATCCAGCCGTATACCTACATACAAGCAATATCTTGAACGTTCACGTAATGAAATAAATTTTAATATTGAGTAAAATAAAATCAAAAACGATCCAGGGATTCAACCAAAATTTTCATTTTCAATAATAAAATTTTTGTGAACATTCATATACAAGTTGAAAGGTTCATGAAATGGAATTTCAAAGCCTCGTGAAATGAGTACTTTTTTTGCACGCTTGTTCTAGGAATGTATGTGATTTCAGATTTTCTCGCAAAATTGGTGAATCGATTAGCTTTGACTTACTTCTGTCAATTTAGGCGCTCACCCACTGTTACTGGTACTTTCCAAAGGAAATTTTAAATTTTCAGGAAGCTTCAAGTTATTTATACGCCGGTTGAGTTTTTCGATTGGCGAAATCGATTCCATGGGTTATGAGTTTGTCAGTCAGTATATAGAGCACCTTCACGAGAACTTCATTCCATAGGAAATGTATCTAAAGTATTGGGAGAATGAAATTTGGATTGAATTATATATTTACGGAATACGGAATCATTGAATTCAACCCATTCATGAATAAAATTTTCCTGAGCGCCAAATCTATACTTTGCAGATATGGATTCTCCGAGCCGTTTCTTTTGAAAGCTATTGTGTTAACAATCAACCATCAGGCCGTATTGGGCTTTTTCCGTATTGTGTTGAAGTGTTTCTGACCTTTAATTCTGATTAAATTGAATGGGCAAACATTTCGAGGGTCCAAATATTTTTCTAATTATTTATATTGTCGAATTGAGATTCGAGAGGAAGTTTTTTTTCAACTTCCCTAGGAAATCTATGAAATCTCGAATATTTCCACATAAAAAATCACCTCTGTTTCAACTTGATGAAACTTGATACAATAAACAAGTTTTCGCAGACCAAATTCTGTACAGCAACAATAGAATCGAATTTCAGATCATCAAATTCTCTGCAATATCAATCCAACTATTGTTCGCACTGTTCAGGAAACTTAAATAAATAATAAATGCATCTGAACAAATAACAATAAATCTGAATATTTCAAATATTATATTTTTTTAGAATGGGAATGATTTTTGTTGGGAATTCCAATAAGATAATTTGATGGATCTGAAAAGGATCGAACCATCTGGAATTTGTCATCAGATGAAACCAGACTATTTCGGAATTATAGGCAAAAAATCATTTCCAGGTAACCAACTCCGAAGGCCATATTTTTCTGTAAAAACCCCATTCATAAAATAGAATTTTGTAGTATAGATAGACAGATAATAGTGTGATAATTATCGACTGTACGTTAATGTCAGAACTCAAACAGTCAGGTCAAAAGCAATCAGAACACTCTTCACAAATCATTCAAGCTTTGGCTGATTTTATTAGCTTTTTCAGAAATCTACAAATATATATAAACGGTGTAACATAAACTCTAAACTTACACGAAAACTCACGTTCAAGTCGAGGTTATGAAAGCTGAGCCATATCGAATCCACATCAGAGGAAATCCTTATCATCCATGTCCGCTTCTTAAAAATCATGTATAACTAATCCAGTTATACACAACTGTATTAGCAATATATCCTCCAATAATTGAGTGTGAAAAATTCTCAGAAGGTGATCCTGATAATTTAACTGATAACGGCCGACCGTAAACACAATAACTTCCGAAAGAGACAACTTAGAAACTTGATATTTGTATAGTAGGTTTGGACCTTGATTACGAAGGAAGAATTCGTGAATGGGTGGAATCCACCCAATGATTCAGCAGATATACCCATTCAAATTTTTATTTTCCCAGTATTTCCGAAAATACAGATGAGATCGAATTGAACTTCAGAACTTTATCGAAAAGTGACAGTTTGAAGGTTTATATAGAATATCATGAGGATAATGTGATCATAAGATCACAGAATATTGAATATTTGAAGAAGAAAAAATAATTTTTTTTTTCAAACTGTTCTGATGACACGATCCCACGAAATTCTGTACGAAGTTGCACATCAGCATTTTCAAACGAGCCGCCAAGTTTCATTTTGATTGAATTAGTTTTTTTTGAGTTATTCCAGAAAAAACAACGATATCGAGAAAAAAATACGAAATTTTTCATAATTTTTCCCAATATCTCTATAAATTTTGGTCTTATCGAAGTGAAATTTGGTACACTTCTGTGAAATATGATATTCAAAGTATGTGAGAAAGTTTTCACCGGATTATGAATAATTTCCGAAAAAAAATTTATTGGAGAAAAATTTCGGAAAAAACTGTTTTCAAAATTTACCAACAGAGTGATCTCAACGAAATTTCGGTGAAAGTTCTGAGTTGTTATGCTTTAACTAATAGTCAAGGTTCAATTCAATCGCATGAGTAGTTCCCGAAATATCGGGGTATTAATCTCGAAATTTCAAATGACAATAACTCCGAAACCATTCAACTGACTCGTCCCATTAACGAATTTAACCGCCGCAATCTAATGCGCGACCTGATCTGAAAGTTTCAATTCGCTAGCTCGCTTCTATCGACATTTATCGTGTTGTCGGTCGGCCCAACCGGACAGAATCGGTTTTGAACCGGATTCGTCATTGGTAGCTTTGTTTTGGTTTCGACTTCAGAACCATTTCAGGACTGTTTGGGACGGTTCGAGCATGCGCAATTGCCGTTTTGAGTCTGAAAAATCGCATTCGCGCATACTCGAATCGTCCCGAACAGTTCTGAATTTGGAACCAAAACAAACCCACTGAGTCCATTCGGGTCGTTTGAGACCATTTTCTACTCAAAATTCGAACATTACATACATTTGGACAAAACGATATCGCACGCTTTTCCTCAGAACATGCGCGCAAAAAACTCACATTACTTACTCAAAGAAATTGCCATGGTAGAGCATTATATAATTGAATGCACATATACATTATTTACTGTGACTGTCAGATTGTGTATGGGATAAAGGTATAGTATCCAGCTTCGATATTCTTATTTTTAAATCGATTAAATAACTATAATCTGTCACATTATCCATGTTGGCTTTCTTGATAATTAACGAAGAGGGGTATAATGTCTACAACTGACAGTTCTTTTCATTAATCTTTACTAGATCATTGGGACCGGTTTCGGAATACTCAATTTCATCTTCAGCCAAAGACTACAAATTGAAATGAAAATCACAACACGTTCCAGACCTCACCAAAATATACACTTAAACTTAAAATACATGTAAGACGTCAAAAAAATAAAATAAACATTTTACCCCCATTCGTTAATGATTAAATAACTTCTTGTGCTCTACAAGAAATTTGGTCATAAACATGAAGTCCTGTTTACGAAGTATGAATACTAGCGCGAAAAATATCAAACACTCTTTCCTCCCTCTGTGAACAAATCGACCATACACTTCAAAACAATTAATACGGATACAAAGTAAGGGCCGCAAATACACACATAATAAAATGTGACAATTCCCACAAGTATTACTCTGCGAAGGGGTAGCGAACGAACGAGAAAGAGATAGTGGGAGACTCATCTCCATAATAGGAGATTTAAAATGATTCAGTACAAAGCAGGTCGTCTGGCTTACAAAAGATAACAGGGTACGTTTGAGAATCGGCCCTTATGTAGCCTTTTATGACTATGACCAGAATATTATACGTGGCATATTAATAAAGTCGTGATATTATTGTCTATCTCCTTAATAGGCTTTGAGAGGATTACCGTTAAACAAAAGATTTATTCGAATAAAAGATTATTCTAAATTGGGGCACCTCAAGTTTATTCTACTTGTTAGAGAGGGGATGGAATGATTTCACGATGATAGGGAATTCATCATTGGTATAGTTTGTATGCTACACTAGGCTTCAAGAACGAGTGGTCACCAAATCATTTCAACATTATCATCCTCAATTAATAGTTTGGAGTAAGTAATGAAGATTTCCTGGTACATACATTTCAGTTTTTCCTGCCTACACAGAATAACTTTCGAAAAAAAATCTAGGCAAGCACTGAAGTGGAGTCTGCAGCTTTTAAGCGCAGGTTCAAATCATAGAGAATAGGATATACTAGAGCGGCCACCGTATTGCGAGTGCGCTGCCGAAAATGTGCTCTTATTCCCCCACTCTCTGGTGCCCTACCGTCTTTTCATCGGGCGCGCTATATCATGGTTTCTGCCGCTTTCAAAGTTTTCTTTCAAGTTTTTAATTTTAAGTTGGAGGATGGATGACAATTGATTAAACAATATGGTTACGACAGATCTATCAAAACATATCGAAATGCAAAGAAGTACCTAAATCAATCTAATTCATTGAAAGAAAACGAAATACGAGCGGAATACCGTTCTTTAAAATGAATTAGTTCTTAAGTTTTTCATTGCACGCTTTCAAATCAACTAGTTCTTATGGTTGTCTTCTCCATTGATTGATAAATATCTAGAATATCAATGAAGAAGTTAATATAACTACTTGAAAAGTACGAAAATAAAGCATTGGTGTAATTGGTTATGTTGTTATTGATTGTGCTATTCCAAACTGATGCTTTCTGTATGTTCTGAAACGAGAATTAATATTTTTTTGAGATTCCCTCACATAAGGCAGAAAGAATTTTTTCAAATATTCTTCAGTAAATCACCATGTTATGATATAATACGAGTCTGTTCCTGTAGTTTTTCAACAGTGTATTATAAATGAGCTATTTTCGATTTCAATCTCGCCTTCATCAAGGCTAGGTTTCAACTAGCATTTGTTTAGTATTTTCAAGTTGTTCTAAAGTTATTTCCAGAACAGATTCAGCTATTTGTTCTGCAATTGGAAAAATAATCTTTCATCGGGGATTTGGAAGATTTGATGGCTGCTAATGAGACGAAAGTACGGGAAAACACAGCTTTAAGAGCATTTTTCTATAAGTGCATACGAAAAGAACATTAGACATCATAATCATTCTCTTCAAACTGGCCACTTCAAACATGACATTGATTCTATTGAAATCAATCAAAACAAATAGGGTCCATAAGAAAAATGAATTACACTTCCGAATAATGCAATTCTTATGAGAGCCCGCCTAGTTCGAGTCAGCTAGTAGGGCACCAGAGAGTGGGGGAAGCTTGACATACCGCGAGTATCTTGGTAGCCACTCAAGTTAATTCTATTCTCAATGGTTCAAATTCGTTGCCAGAGCGTTCATCTTTTCTCTTACTGACCTCGCCAAATGCAGGTTTACTTCCTGATGAAGAGATATAGCGATTGTAAACACAATAACTCTCGAAATATATAACTTAGAAACTCGATATTTGTACAGTATGTTTGTGTCTTAGCTACGAAGTCCGAATACAAGAATGGTTAAAATCAACCACATAAATCCCAAAATATAGATGTATTCGAATTGATATCCTGTACTTGATTGAAAAATAACAGTTTGAAGCTCCATGCAGAATTCCGTGAGGATAATATGATACAAAGATAGCAGAATATAAGATATTTTTCGAATTGAAGTTATAACAAAACAACGATTTTATCTGAATACTTTGAAACTTGGCCGTTTTTTAGGTCAAAAGATGAGAGGTTTGAGGTAATGGTCTCTTTGAGATTTTCATCTTGAAATCAGGTAAAGGTTAAACCTCTGAAGACCAGCAACTAATTCTGGAAGATCCTTCAACAACCATACAATTTCACAATTATCTCTGATTTACTAAATGAACTTCTTCGAGACTTGTACAGACAATAGTGTTAAATGAAACAATCCTTTTGGCACGAATAATCTAGGGGAACAGCATGCTTTCGTTTTGTCCAAATGTCTGTAATTTTGAAATTTTGGACCCAAAATGGTCTCAAATGACTAGGTTGGACTCACTGATGACTAATCCGGTGTCAAGTCGATTCTGTCTGAAAATTTCAAATCGGTTGAACCGTTTCGCAGTTATAGCTATTTGAAATTTTGAGATTAATTTCCTGATATTTCAGGAACTACTCATACGATTGGATTGTAACTTGAAAGTTTGTTGGAGCATAGCAACGCACAATTTTACGCGAAATTTCGTTGAGATCATACTCTCAGTAAATTCTGAAAAAAATTTTTTTTGGAAACTATTTATTGAATCCCGAAAAAACTCCTGTTCATACCTTGAAAATCATATTTCACAGTAGTGTACCAAATTCCATTCCTGTTTTTTTTCTCGATATCGTTGCTTTTTCAGGATTAACTAAAAAAATACTGATTAAATCGGAATAAAACTTGGCAGCTAGTTTGGAAATGCTGATGGGCACCTCTGTTTCAAATTTTTTTTTCCAAATATTCAATATTCTGTGATCTTCTAATCATATCATCTTCAGGATATTCTGTATGAAGCATCATTTTTCGATAAAATACTGTATTTCAATTCGATATAATTCGTTTTTTTGGAAATATTGGAAACAAAATTCTGAATGGGTATATCTGAGGAATCATTGGGTGGATTTTACCCATTCACGAATGGGTAAAATCCGTCCAATGTTTCCGTAGATATACCTATTCAAAAGTTTATTTTTCCAATATTTTCAAAAATACAGATCAGATCGAATTGAAATCCAGTAGTTTATCGAAAAAAAACTAGGCAAGCACTGCCGTACAGTCAGCAGCTTTTACGCGCATGCTCAATTCGTTGCCAAAGCGATCATATCCATTGAACATGCGCGCAAAAGCTGCTGCCTTCACGGCAGTGCTTCTCTAGGTTTTTTTCTGTCAAAATAAAGCATATCCCATTCATGCACTTATTGATCACACAAAACAAACACGTGTGAAAATTTTATCACAGTTGCTCAGATAACCGTTTCCTTATTTGTTCGATTTTATGATCTCCATAGATGGCCCTCTGTTAGTAATTTTCAAGAAAGACGGGACACTTGTGTGAATAAGATAATATGCCCTTTTATATTGATACAAATGCTCACTCAGCGTTTTATCTGCCGAACAAACACCCTGTCTGGGAATACAAACATGGACATTGTATGAATTGTTGGTTTCTTTAGAAAAATACTGAATGTAGATTATTCATTTATTTGCGTTTTTTCTACTGTAAATATGGATATGTTGGGGAAGTCACGACAGGCAGAGGGAAGGTGAGTCTAAGAAAGAACCTTTCAAATGGACGTGTCATATTTACTTGACTGTATATACTGAAGAGACGAACAGCTACCTCAGAATTGATCCTGTTTCAGTTGGAATTTTTATGATCATTATTTTCATGATACTTTTCCTGGGGTAACTTAAGGTCTCTTGTTGAGTACACCAGTGTTTGTGTACGAATGAACTGAACGACAATCTGTCAATGAACATCACAAATGAATTTTTATGGTATCGGAATTCTAAAAAAGTATCAGCAAAAATACATGATTAGTGAAATATCCATTGAATTTCTCATGCAGTTTCTAGCACAAGAGTGTCATTTTTCACTTTGTGCCGCTATCTTTGTCAAGCAGGCTGATAGAGTTGTTTTGATACTGATGTGACTTTAGGGTACAAAATATTCTCTATATTGGGTTCATAACAAAGAGTGGATTTCATATATTCTCGAAAGTATTTGGCCTTGTACTGACCAGAAGAATATCAAATATCAAGGGATTTATGGGTTCCACATACTCTATTCAGATATATATATATATGTGGGACAGAATAAATAACAATCAAGTATGTTCCATTTGTACACCGTTCTACAAAAGTGATATCTAAAAGCATAATCCATTATTATTATAAAGTCGGTCAGAAGGCCTTGGAAAAATTTTATTAAGTCTTTATTACTAGAATCGAGTCAGGTTGGCACTAGTGAATTGTCGTATAGTTCAAAATGATTAATCTATAGTTTGTATGGATTAAAGTTTATTTTGCATTATTTTGTAGGTGTATGAAAACCCAGAACACACCTTCAAAATATCTCTATAATTTGGTTAAGTATCAAACGTAATTACTACCACTTTTGTGTGGAACTGTATAGCAATCTGACAGGAAAATTATCTTACAATTTTCAATTACACAGAGTGGAATCTGTCTACCTTTCAGAGACTACCGACAGTATAAAAGTGAATGGAGTATGAGCTATAAGTACTAACTTTATGTTGGACGGAGAACGCCGCAGTCATCTGAAAGTATAATAAAATGACTCTCACCCCACATTTGTTTTCATATATACAATGTGAATACACTTCTCTTCTTACAAGGTGTCAAAATTCCATATCCTACCGATGGTTGTTTCGACTGCAAGGAATATACAATTTTCTAGCTCTAAACCTGCTCTACAATGTCAATTCTCTGAAGAGATTCCTTGTGAGTTGTCGTGCCTACGACCTGGTGATCGTAAATTTAATAACATAATATAATAATAAGAAACTTTTTAGAGACTCGACAATTGTAGAGCAGGTTCGAAGCTCCTCTAGAAGTTACAATCGCGAATAGATGAAATCCACGAAATGATTCCGCAGATAGTTCCATTCAAAATTTCTTTCTATCAAAATTTCCAAAAGAACAGATTAGATCCAATGGAAATCCAGTACCTGATATAAAATGCAGTTTGAGAATTCATACAGAATTTCGTGAGGAAATTATAAATTGGAATCAATGTTTTTCGATTTTTTGAAATGTTTTTTTTTGGTTTGATGAGACGATCATAAAGAAAATCTGCTCAAGCTTGCACATCCGCATTTTCTGATCAGCTACCAAGTTTCATCATGATTAGATTAGTATTTTTCGAGCTGTTGCGGAATTAACATGATACCGAAGAAATGATCACGAAATCTGACATATTTGTTGCCAATATTAATAACCAATCAAACTGGAATTTGAAACACTTTTCTTGAATAGTGACCGCAAGGTTTGTGCCAAACTTCATTGTGAGTTAATGCATTCGAGTAAGCAATCTTTTTCAATGATATCTGTAAAATTTTTTTGTATAAATTCGAATTTTCATAACTGATAATTAAGTTTAATTTGGATATCGTCAGATTTTCCCGAGATATTGAGGAAATAATCTCAAGATTTGAAAAAGCCACGAAATTCCGAAGCTTCAAACTTATCACATCGGTATTTTTTGAGATATTGAGGAACTCAACTCAAAATATCAAATGGGCATAGCTCCGAAAACGTTCGGCTTTCCTTCGAAAATTCAAGCACATACGGGCGGACAGTCAGACAGAATTAAATATTACCACGGATTCTTCTTTAGGAAGTCCAAATAATCTTCAGGACCATTTTCACCTCAAAATTCTAAACTTAAGCTAAACTTACAGACATTTTGATGAAACGTTTACGCGCTGTTTTCTAAAACAATTGCGTAGGAATATTTCGATAGCTTGAGTGCTGCACTTACCTACACTCGGAGTAATTTACACTCGATATAAGTATTCTTTTGCTGATTGAATTTACACCAGTGGAGATGCGGTGTGGTTTATCTACACCTGATCGAAAGGAGGTGTTAAATGCACTCGAAATAAAATGTGTGGTTATTGTTAATGATAAGGCCTCTGATTAAAGAACATGTGTTGTTCTTTATTCAAAGGATACGGCAAAAAGAAGGTGCCTATTATTGACTTAATGAATTTTAATTTATTTGAAATTTATGGGAAGTTAATTTTTCAAAATAGGAATGATAAAATTTAAAATTTGAGGTAAAATCATCACTCTACAGAAGGATAAAGAAGTCTTTTGAGAAACGGTAATGCGATTTGGAAATTGTAATGTTGGTTTCATCATTAGAGCTCTTGAATCTCGAGAGGCTGAAATTGGAAGCATATACAGGGTGGGTCTTTAAGTTGTACATTAATTTCAGCCATAGATTCCTCTCATCAAATAAAACCCTTTTAACGCGCTTGTTCTGGGGAACAGCGCGTTATCATTTCTTCACGATATCTGTAATTTTCGAATTTTGAGCCGAAATTGGTCTCAAACGACTAGCTTGGACTCACTGATGAAGAATCCGTGGTCAAAATTGAATCTGTCCGTTCGGCCGGCCGTGTGCGCTATGACTCTCTTGAAGAAAAGACCTAGAGTCTTGAAATTTTCAGGTTAGGTTAGGAATTATCCATGAAAAAATTGAAATTCGAAGGAAATTTTTGTTTTTGGAAATTTTCATATTTCATTAAAATTTCACCATTTCGCAAAAAGAGCAAGCGCGTAAAAGCTGCTGACTTCACGTCAGTGCTTCTCTAGTTTTTTTTTCATTTACTATTTTCCCAGATTCGGCTCCAGTAAAAAGATACAGGCTGTTAAAATTTCCAAAAAAAATCAGTTTTTCTTTTTTAGCTTTTTTGATATGGTGACTCTGAATGAGATTTATTTTGGTGTGAAGTTTTTCTATAAATATGACACAAATTCTGCAGTTATCACTTTCATCCTACTTCAAACAGTTTCCGACTTATAGACTCAACGATTCATAAAACTATATGGAATTAGTATGAAGATTGCAGATGAACTTTATCTCATGTCATAATAAGAATCTTCAATCATTTTAGAATACTTAATTATTCCTTAGAACTTTTCCTTAAACGCACCGTTTTGGAGATATTCAACGTTGAATGTTATAAAATCTGATAAAAATTAGAGGAATTACCTCATTTTTATGGATCCGTCCCTGAGCTAGTAAAGGCAGTAGATTAAGTTCCGTCTACACTTACCCGAACCATAGAATACACAGAAATATGTATCTATTTCGCATAGAACTAATGTACTTATATTAGTCTATGCTATTTCGTGATCATACCACAGATATGGAGGCTAGGTCTTAATGTCTATGAACCTGACTTTCCATGCATAGAAATCATTTAATTTCTTTAGGTTAGTTTATTGATTTCATAAAATTCATGTATATGTTCGATGAATATAAGAATAATTATGTAGTTTCAAATATGAGAGTGGGCGAGGATGTAATTGGGTATAATTTTATTACGAAATAAATCAAATATCTCAAGAACATCGAGTGGTAAATAACCCTTTCAAAAGTCTAGTGAAGTGAAATGTTTACCTTGCGATAATATCAAGTGAGTAAATGAGTTTTTCAATAATTTTTTTGAATTTCAAACATTGTATTGATTATTCTGCCAAAGAGAACACAGTAAGCGATATCTGTGGTGAACTTGCAAAGAAAGTGCAGGAGAATAGCACATTGAGAAATATTTTAATGCTTATAACTTTTACTCTGAGCCGAATCTGGGAAAATGGCAAAGGAGAAAGAGTTTTTATTTGATTAGAGGAATCTATGGTTAAAATTAATGAACAACAAAATATTTTGTGATATGAGGTAATTTTCAACGTTATTAGATTTTTGTTTTCACTCAATTTTGTCCTTGGAATATGAACCTTATTTTCAAAATTAGGAGGTCTAATTTAGTTTCATAAATATGGGCCTCCAAAATCCCGAAAAAGTTCATTAACGATGAACAATGCAAACTATGACGTTTCAGAGTACAAATCTTTCATCAGACAAAAGAGAAAACTTCAGAATTATTTTCTTCCGATTTTTCGTTTTGAGTTGGGACTTTTTTCATTAAGATATTTCAGTTGTGTTCAGCGAACGAATAAGCAGCAGGTGACGTCTATATCATCTTCATTGTTTTCACTACTATACCTGAGTCCGAGGGATAATTGAAGAAGAACGAGCTTTCTTCAATCCACTGAGTTTTCAAAAAACTCAATGTTCAAACTAATCAGTAAAAATATTTTTCAACACTTCCTAGCTGTTCGCCATTTACACATTACAAAGGATGTATAATTCACTCCGTTCGAGCACAAGAAACTTTCTAACCTCAAACAATTAATGAAAAAACCTTACTACCGTCTTCAGTGAGTTTTTCATTCATTTGCGATACTGCACTAAAAAACAGCTGATTCTGAGTTCCAGACGAAGATTACACTACACCAAGAATCAGGCGAAAGGACCTACATATTTTCCGAACACCCAGTCAAGTACCTACAGTTCAATCAGTGGCTTCTTGATTCAGCAAAGAAAGAATCACCCATGTGATCTTATCTAAAACCAACAAACTAGTACATCGCCACTATTTTGAAATCATTCTCAAACATCGATCACCATCTACGGAAAACGATTTTCCAACAGTATTCATAATCCAACAAAAGACCCATTCAAGGCGTCGGAAAATCCCAATTGGAAACGCTCGTCCATAGACACAGGCGTTTTGTCAAACGATTGAATCAATGAATCAAGTTACATGTGGATTATACAGGCGCGATTGTGTAGGCGTTTTGGTACTCTCAGAAAGCAAATACTCCAATTGCCGAGCTAGAACAAAGAGAGGTGGTGCGGAAAAGCGCCCCATTGTTGTCGGCGGCAAGTCTGCCTCCGCCCAACAGAAAGATGCACATTGGCGGTCCTGAAACGGTTTCACTCTACCGTGAATGTCGTGCGGCAATATGCTTATTCTATACTAAACTCCATTCACTTTTATAAAGTATCCCGGTTGGCCATGATTTAGGTCTATCATGTTTTTGTAACTAAAACCAAGGCAGGTTGGCGCTCCTGAAATATCGACAATGTCAAAATAATTCGACGCGAGGTTGCCAATTTCTACTCTCTTTCAATAACAATTCAGCTTCAGCCATAATAAACTAATAAATTAACATTTCGCTTTGATTGTATTGTATTGAGCCTTAAGTAGGTAGTCATGTTTGAATTGAACAAATTCCTTAACGAATAATTTCAGAAGTTATAATATATATTTCGTGGAATTGTTTCGATAGAAAGTAGTACATTGAAAATGAACTTGGTATATCCTATGTTGGCAGAACATTGAATTTTCATGCACGAAAATAACATGAATTATACAATATCTCATTCAATGCTATTTTTTCTAATATTTTAGGAATTGCTTTTTTCTGGGAATTGAATATTTGAGTTGACTTCAAAGTATGTCCATAAAACATAATTCCATATCTTGCTTTTGACTCGAGTACTGCATGATAGGTAGTTTTCATGGAGAATTTATCCAGATATCTTCTCATTACACCCAAAGATAACAGGCTGAAGGTAAGATGCATCCCAGTTTAGAAATATGTTGATTCCAATCCAGTGTATGTATCATTCACGTAGATTCCCAAGACCTTTGTAAATGGAGTTAGTTCTTTTGAGGTTAACTGTGACACAGGTTTCGAAGTACTACTACATTTTCATACTGGAATATTTCAAGTTGTGCAACCAGGTATTTAAATGACTTCTGTAGGCTTATTTCTCGAGAATTTAGAAAGGTAGGGAATTCGAAGTAACGGACTACTCTATTCATCATTTTTCAGTAAAATTCCAAAACACTCGATTCTTGATTTCCGTACAAGAAAAAAGCATTACTGAATCTTCCAATCATGTTTACATACGTGAAATATTTCCACTATTAACAGAGAAAAAAATTTCTTCAACATTCGCCAGGTCTTTGGAATTATTGAATTCACATAATATTCTCTCGAATTCATTACTTTCCAAATATAGATTGACATTCAAAAAATAAGTAATTACTACGACTTCTTTGTAGAGAGGACAAAGTTGTGTAGTTATCTGACAGGAAAATGACTATAACCTAACGTTTTCAAAATATACACGGTGAAGTCTGTCAGGATGTCATTGCAAACCGGGATACTTTATAAAGTGAATGGAGTATACATCGTTTGATGGTAAATAGATGGTACCTTGGGAAGCCAGAAAACAATAATTAACTATGTGCTTAAGCCATTCGTTTCTAAGAGACAGGGTGATTTATGGGTTTTGGCAGAACCATGCGATGGCTATAACTCTTGAACCATCAACGTATTTGCTTTAAATTTGACAGGTATGGTCACCTCAGGCCATCGAACTGTTGCTATAAACCATACTGAAATAGTATAGAGCAGGACTAGGATATTTCAATTTCTAGTATCAGGTTTAAAAAGACACTCTGTATATGGAATATCAGTTTGTCGTAACTATCATCTGATTCTGCATAGATTTCTCTTCTAAAGATTATTTTTCACGTGAACAGCACACCCACCGATCATTTTTTTTTCAATCGAAGATCATTGAACGCTTCTGATTTTTGAGATTTATAGAACTTTTGGATGGCTATAACTTCGGAACCATTCAACTAATTCGCTTCAAATTTGGTATGTATTGTCATCTCAGGCCATCAAACTGTTTGTACGAACCATACCGAAATAGTACAGACCAGGACTCAGAAATGTTGATGTCCACCTCCAGGTCTAATGAAACACCCTATACAAGGAATATCGAGTTTTCTGTTAAATACTGTTTTCTACGTGAACGACACACTAACGGTTTAGTTTTTTTCATCGAGAATAATTGACGCTTTTGATTCTTGAGAGCTCTTACGGTCCTGCATAATGTAATAAGATATTGAATTTATTGATTTGAATGCTTATTTCACATTTGGAAGTTCGAATTCAGTTGTGGTATAAAGTCAACAATGGCATACTTATTACTCTTATTTATGGTAAACATGCCAGAAATGCAGTGACTATAGATAAATATTTCATTTAACATTTCGTATGAATTGAATTTTGTTGCTGGTTATTTTTCTTTCTTGTTTCGCCTCGTTTTTCGAATGTTTAGTATTATGGTGTTGTACCTGCTTATGGTTTCTGCAGTTCGAATGGACGAGCAATGGTGAGATAACATTGTAAAAGGTATCCTGAAAGGCTGGTCCAAACTACCAAACATTCTAAGATATCGCCCGTTCTCTGATCTCAAAAATCATAAATATTAAATTAATTTCAAGAAAGGAGGAATGGGTGGTATGCCGTTCACGTGGAAAATTGAATTTCAAAGAAAAATCTATGGAGAATAATAAGATTTTAACGAAGATTTGATATTTCTGATACGGGGTGTTTCATTAGACCTGAAGGTAAAAATCAAAATTTCCAAGTCCTGGTCTGCACTATTTCGGTATTCTTTATATGAGCAGTTTGATGACCTGAGATGACAATCCTTGCCAAATTCGAAGTGAACTAGTTGAACGGTTCAGAAGTTGTAGCCCTCCAAAAGTTCTACAAAAGTCAATAAACCTATGATAACATGAGCACTTAATTTTTTCCGATTGAAAAAAAATTAACGGTTTATGTGCCGTTACGGGGAAAAAGTATTCGAAAAAAATCTATGCAGATTCAGACAATAGATACGACAAATTGATATTCCATGTACAGAGTGTTTTATTGGTCCGGGAACTAGAAATCCAAATTTCCTAGTCCCGCTTTGTACTTAAATAACTATTTGAGTTTACTGTGGATAAAATACTGATAACAAATCAGTGTATAACTACTCTCTAACCCACTTACACTTTCTGCGTCTATCGCATGGTTTCGGAAACCAAGTTTCTTTTGTCAAAGACATCTTTACTAACTATAGAGTTACAAGTGTACATGTTGAACGAGTGAGAGGATGGTATACAGGAGCAATAGGAATAGGTTATTAAAGGCCATTAGGGTAGTGCGGGGCTATCAAGGGTGAGTCGGGTAATTATTCGGAATAATGGGTTACTAATGGGGATGAGATCATTGTTTAGCCATCTGTCTTTTCTCTTCAACATATGTATACCTTTGAGAGTATTTAAGTAAATTTTGCCACAGCATTTTAATAGCTTTAAATTTAGTATATTAGAAAATATATTAAAAATGGGTTGCCTAAAAAATCCTGGACAGAATATTTTAAATTGTTTTTAAAGAATTTGAGCAAACTACTCGGTTGCCAGGTATAATTAGGTATGTCGATGCCAGTCACCTTCTTTAATAGCAGCAGTTTTATTGTGAACACGTTGATATAGGGTTGTCTGCGAATTTTCAAAAATCTCAAAAATTTTAAATTCTTCATTGTATTTATTTCCTGAAACAGTTACTATTTTGTAATCCGTGGTATGGTAACAAACAGAATCGAGTGCTGTTTCAGTTAGTTCAGCTGCATGATATTCACATTTTTTTCACGAAAAGTTAGCTTCAACGAACAATTTTTCAGAACGTTTCATCATTAAAACTTGAAGGATCGTCCGAGGAACACTTCTTAGCCAATTTTAATCACAACTAACACATGTTTTCGATGCAATATGATATTACAAGTCATTAGCTATTCCAAAATAACGCTTACTGTTTAAAATATGTTTACGTACCGAGCATACGAGCTTTCTTACATTCAGGATCCCATCAGCCACGACTGGAATGTTCGGTCCTTCATTATTAATCAGTATAGTACACTTACCTAGGATTTTTCTGTCACTCACTGTCCTGGGATCATCTCATGCATGTTTATTTATTCATTTATTTATTGTGAATATCGGCAGTTCTGAGCTCCGATCCCATTTTGTTTAATTTATTCTTAGACGTTTTACTTGTTTTAAATCTGTATATGAGTTCTGTGTCCTATTTATTTACAACCTATGTGTCAACAATTTTATTTTTAGGTGAGTTGAAATCTTGTGTTTTTTTTACGATTTCTGACTACCACGTATCTTTCAGCCCTGATGAAGTCTGAATATACAGACGAAACGTTGGCTATTCAATAAAAAAATTTTTTCACTTCGACTAGTCCTGGTTCCTGTTAACGATTAATCTATTACACATTAAGGACGTGAAAGAACAAATATGGATTATAAACTAATATTCCAAAATAAAAAGTGACCGAATCCTGAACACTAGCTGCCCCTACAAACTTGAGTTGAGTTGCGGTAGCTATCCTCGACGAAGTGGGAATACCGTTTCGTGTTCGCTGATTTCACACAGTTCCCCTGGTGAATAGGATCACAGTAGGAGCTGCGATATGTTCAACAATAGAGGCATTATCTTCCGTCGCCTCCAGTGAACGTGTTGCCTTAGATACTCTATTATTGCTTTTACAATTCAACCCCTATCGAAACAAACTGCTTCAGATTTACTGTAACAAATATTTTTATTTTTCACTTCATTCCATTCCGAATAGAATTGATTTATGAGCACTTTTTTCACCTTTCTCATATAAAATCAATTCAGGTTTTTGGGAGAAATCTCAATGAACCATTAAAAAGGGGTTTATTACTGGAACCGTTGATTGTATTTAAAAAATAGAAAAGCACTGACGTGAGGTCATAAGCTTTTACACGCTTGTTCCGTTGCCGAAGCGGTCATCTATACACGTACTGACCCCGCCAAACTCAGATCTTCTCTTCATATGGTCCGCACGAAATTCTGCATGAACGTTAAGCTATAATTTTCGATGGCAATTCGATCATGAATTTTGAATGTGTATAACTATCTAAGGAATAATTAGGGAATTCAACCCGTTTAAGCATTCGACCTTCCTAATTAAACGAAAAACCTACTCTGCAAATATAATCTCTATGTACATTTTTCCTAAAGTAAATGTGTTTTACGGCCGGCCAAACTATAACCACTGATAGTGAACAGAATTCCGGAAGAATCTACTCAGTAGCTTGATAATTGTAAAGTAAGTTTGGAGTTTAATTACGAAGGTCGAATTGGCGAATTTGTGAAAACCTTCCAATTATTCCGCAGATATACCCTACCAAAATTTCATTTTCCTGATATTCCCAAAAACATAGATAGAATCGCCCTACAATGAAAAATGACAACTTGAAGCGGGAACTCGTGAGGAATATATAATAAGTAGATCGCCAAATATCACATATATACTTGAAAACAAAATTTTGAATTTTTTTATTAATCTAATTGCCCGGTCATCGAAAAATTCCGCACAAATTTGCTCATCAACGTTTTCAAAATACTATCTGATCGCGTTGATTATTTTTGAGAAAATAAGCTCAAAATTTCGAATACCTACGAGGTTTGACATTATTCGTTTCCAATATCTTCTAGGATGAACGTCGGGTCGAACGGAAATTTGAAACAATTTCATTGAAAAAACATTGATTTTCCAAAAAAATTCGGAAAATATTCGGAAACAAATTTATTCACATTTTTCAGTATTTAAACCCTAAGGACATTTAACCTTTTTAAGTATTCTAGAACTATTAACGAAGTTTTTATCATGAGATCACTATGACTATAGGATCAGAATAATATAATGGTAATTTGATAATTTTCAACAAACAGTACTATTCGAAATGGTACTGAAAAGTTCTCTCCAATCCATGTTTCTTCCATTCGATACATACGTTTCATTTCATTCTGGTTTTATGTTTTATGTTTTTTTCGTAATAAAAGAGCAAACCGAACTTATCGCTTTATTATCAAGAGTTATACTTCTAATAAATGATATCAATATTAAGTACTTCACCTTTTCCTTTATACCGTTTTTAATGTGAATCGTTTGGGATTGAATAGCACTTAATCAGATCGATTATCACGAAATTTCACTCGTTTTTCACTAAAAACACACAAATAAATATGTAATATTAATTATACGTCATTGGATTTTGTGAACAAAGCTGATGTAACACAATAGAAACATGGTCTTTCTTTCGATAGTTATCAGCGCTCACGTTCAACTGGCAGACAGAATCGAATTTGATCACGAATTCTTAATCAGTGAATCCAACCTAGTCGTTTAGACCATTTTCAGCTCAAAATTCGAAAATTGCAGACATTGTGACGAAACGATAAGGCGCTGTTCCCCAGAACAATCACGTTAAAATGAGAAAATGGGTTGAAAAGAATTTTTTTGTTTTGAGTATACGAGGCATTAATCTACTTTTTCATCTGAGTCCATATCTAACTATTTCCTCTTAGTCTATAGTGAATTAATCATCATCATGAAAGCAGAGCAGAAGAGCCACCAACAAGCTTATCTAGTAGGAGATTGTTCGTTTTGTCCTTCATATGGATATGGTGATCACATGTTCAGCAAGTGACAGTCGTCTTATTAACCTGGTTGAGTTACATGATTTTGAAGCACAGTTCGCCAAAAATTATGAAAACTAATAAGGATTATTAACTGACTGTGTTCTTCTGTGAATATCGAGTTGTTTCTTTCGGAAATTATTATGTTCACGGTCGGCCGTTCGAATACATTGATGGAATAAGTTGACTAACTATGCCCATTTTGTATTACAGAGCCCTGCACATGAAGGAACATCCAGACTACAAATATCGGCCACGTAGAAAACCCAAACCACAACTGAAAAAAGAAACGAAATTCGGGTTTTCCATGGGACCTCTCCTATCACCATCGATGGAAAACCAAAGTCTGCAGAGATCCATGCTTCCCCCAATATCAGCAGCAACAGGTCTACCCTCATTAATACCCACAGAAAGTGACTCCATGAAGCTTCCACCATCGCTGTTTCCTTCCTTTCCGTATTTCAACCACTTCCGGTATCCGGATGAAAGCAAACTAAGAGAATTAGCACTCTTCTATAGCAATAACCACCTCTATTCGCCTGGTTTGGACTGGCCAAACCTCATCAGAAACGTCACAAGTCCTGCGTGTAATTTCTGCCCTCCTAGCTTCCCACCCCACAGGACCCCAAGTCCTGAAAATATGAAACGTCCTGTTTGTGTGATAATGAAGAACGAGGACTTCAGGAGTGAGCAGCTTCCTCCTGCACATGTTATTTGAAAACCACTTCCGGTTCTACCGGAAAGGTTGAACCTTGGAAGTTGGTTTAGTGATATTGCCAGTCTAGCTACGAGCTCTGTCAAAACGTCAACCGCTACAGTAACGAGTGCATATCCAGATAATTTGTCTGAAAGAGATACCAAAAGTCCATAAGCTACTCCACTAGAAATTTGAATTTATTATGGAAGGTCATAATGCACATATCAAAAGCATACACACATAAAAAATAACTATTTTGAATTTGTAAATAAAATCGATGCCGTTCAATCTAGTTGTCGGAAAAATTGTTCTGTTATAAAAAGTGAACGAAATGGAATAGTGCAATTAATTGGTTTTTGTATAAATTTAATAGAAATGAACTTGTTGATAATCCGTGAGAAAAACGGTTTTATGTGGCATTTATTCTTAAGTTGTATTTTATGATTACAAAACATTCAATTCTGTTTATTGTGTATGTTGATGTTGATTTTGTGTTGATTCAAGTTTTCTCACATGTAAATAAATGACACAAAAGATGTTATGAGTAGAAGCATATTTTTTGTTGGACATTGTATATAGTTGGAATAAATGTGATCAATTTCTGTTTAATGATTAATAAATGATGGATAATATTTGATGTAATTTTTCTGCCCCAACATTTTTCGATTTGATCATACTAACTCCTCGAATTTCATTCAAAACGTTCCAAATTATGATTAAATAATATATTTATATATTTTTTCGAAAACGAGCATTACATTTTGTGGTATATCATAGTGTTAGCAGAGGAAATGTAAACGAGGTATCATACATTTTTACGTATGATACAAGAGCACAGATAAAAACCTCAGCAAAAACTCTGCCTCCCCGTATAAGTGTAGGAATTCGTTTAAAGAACATGGATGGCATCTTTTTCATCGGAAAATTATCACATCATCTTGAATTGATTTTGACAAAGTATCTCGACATATCTGAAACAAAAAAAAGGACCCCTTATTTTGGGGAATCATCTCCCATAGATACATAAATGGTTATTTTACACTATAAATGTGATGAAATTTCGGGAATAAATTGAAAAACTTGTGACATATATTATGTCAGGATGACATGTAATAATAATAATATGATGACATTAAATAATATGAACACCATGAACACAAGAAGAAAGTTCAGGAGTTCAGAACAAAGAGTTTATAATTTTTTCATTCTCATCCCTTGAGAAAGATAAATCCGAATTTTGGACGAGCAAATTCCTGCAGAATTCTGTGAGGATTGAACAAATCAGTCTTTCAATCATATGATCTTCACGAAATTGTGAGTTAACTTTCACACCATCTCTGTTCAGCCCAGTACTAGATTTCAATTTGATTAGAACACAGCACCGGTAAGAACGAAATATCTCCGAAAATAAATTATATGACAACTCGCTATTGGTAGAGCAGGTCTTAGGCTTTATGATGAAGGTTGGATTAATAAATGGGTGGAATCATCTTCTTAAAAACATATCCGATCGAACTGAAATCTAGTAATTGGTTGAAGAATGAAGCCTTGAAGTTCTGGCGAAATTTCGACTTTTCTAGAAAAAATGAAGCAACAAAGCTTAAAAGCTATAACATATACATTTCCAGGGTTCTGTTGTATTTTGAAAATTTTTTCCAAATCGACCCCAGTATGAAATCGACCCGGATCCTTCGCCATTTTGAAACCGCAAGAGCACACTGGTATGTGTAGATTTGAGGACATAAGAGTATTTACACTTCAAGATAAGATGAATGAATATATCATAATGAAAAGGAAACGCTCCTGTTACCTGTAAAAAGCTCGTGAATTGAAAAAGAGAAATACAAATATTCAAAAAATGCTGTTCCATATTATTGATTGATTTATTCTTGAATTTGCCATAAAGTATAGTATAGAATTATTTTCACGGTGAGAAGAAAGGAAAATTTCGATTCAATCCCAATTTATAAGCAGATACATTTTCTTCTGAAAACAAATTACAAGAAGATGAACAACTTTATAGTATATTTGTTAACATTGAAATTCATACGGAACTAAAATGATAATATTTCAATTAAATAAGGTTCAAAATAACCAATACACCTGCTCAAAATTGAATCGATTAAAATCGAGGCTCTTCAAATACTCCGCTATTCCGAATTTTTTCCTGTCACCTGTAATTTTCCCGAAAGAAATATAACACCAGATTTCAGGAATTGCCGAGAACATGACATTTATTTCTCATTATGACACTCACTGGAAGATGAAATTACCATCAGACAATCGTGAGAATCATACAAATGCAGCACTCAATTGAATTCAATCGGTTCCTTATCTTGCTTATTCAGGAGTTCCATCCGAACGAAATGTACAACAAGTCGAATGTCCTTCATTCTATTCCGAAATATCTTTTTATCTTTGACAATTGGGAGGAAATGCTTCTTCAGTCTGCCAGAAAGGGTTGGAAAATGGTTGACAATCAAAAGACAAAATCTGAAGAAGTAAATGAGTGGAAAATTATACATTTAAGGAACTGTCGACATTACATTGTTTTGACGTTTTTCGTTTCATTCGAAATGTTTAAAGCAAAATGGATGAATCAAACTCAGTGACATTGAAAGTGTTACACGTCTTTTAAGAGGTATAGAACTTCAAGTTGGCAACACTGTTTCAACTGGTGGCCATTTTGCTAGCTGTCAAGTGATTTGTGTTCAGTTTCGTCTGGCATTTCAACATGAATAGACTGATGCCTGAGCAACGCTTCCAAACGGTGCAAATTTATTTTGAAAATATTGGTTCTGTTCGAAATACGTATCGCGCTCCACGTCCATTTTACGGTCAACATAATCGTCCATCAGAGCAATTAATTCAACTAACTAAGGGCCATTTTTGCACCACGTTTACTCTAACTGACTGTTTGGTGTACTTTATTGGCTGGTGGAATCATTTGTCCGTACTTCTTTAAAGACGATGCTGGCCAGAACCTTACAGTCAATGGTGACCGCTATAGAGACATGATTACTGAATTTTTCGTTCCTCAATTGAACAACCATGGTGTGCAGCGGCTTTGGTTTCAACAAGACGGCGCAATATGTCCCACAGTTTGATAACCGCATAATTTTACTTTCCAGGCCCGTGAAATGGCCTCCAAGATCGTACGATTTAACGCCACTAGACTATTTTCTGTGGGAATATGTTAAGTCGCTAGTCTACACCGATAAGACCTAAACGATCGACCACTGGGAGGACAAAATTCGCCGCGTGGTTGCCAATATACGGCCACAAATGTTGGAAAAATTTATTGAAAATTGGACCTATAGATTAGATCACGTCAGAGACAGCCGTGGTGGTCATATGCCAGAAATTATATTTGAATTATAATGCCAAAAATTATCTTTTGAATCAAGTCAATTTCATGTCAATTTCAAAAATTCATTCTTGTTTTATTCCATTTCAAAGTTCTATACCTCTAAAAATACACCCTTTATAATTAACAAATTCGTGAACTTCATTTTTACATAAAAAAATAAAAGGAATACTTTTTCAGGAAATTTTATTTGAGCAGAAAAATCAAAATCATCATTCCATAGAAAACGGGTGTTTTTCGAGAATGTTGATGTAACCTATTTCTGTTGAACATTTTTATTTCTGAAAAACATTCTCGTGACAACTTCTTACATAGAATTCAATGGCGTTAATTCAATTTTCTGCAATCTGATATTTTATGAGATATCCCTAGGGTTTTTCTTCCGAATTTTTTTACGGAAACTGCTCATCATTGAGCAGTTTGAACTTTGAAAATTATAATGGATTACTTTGAGCATAATGATGATTGTGCCATCAGAATAATTTGAAAACAAATTTCAATTTTCTTTTCAAATATTCAATTTTCTGTGATCTTCTGATCATATTATCCTCATAAAACTCTGCATGAATCTTCGAACTGCCATTTTTCGATAAACTACTACTCAATTCGATCTAATTTATATTTTTGGAAATATTGGGAATAATATACCCATTCAAAATTTTTTTTACAAATGGTGTTGTGAAAAACCATTGAGTTAGGAATAATATATAAGTTTATTTAAGATATCAATGGTATTGGGTTATTCAACTGAGAAAATAATAAACCCCTGTGTGAAATTTGCAGCGTTTTTTGTTATCAACTAATATTTTGAGGTTGCCAAGAGAGCAATATTGATAGCAAGATTCTTTTTGAATCGACAGATCATATTGCTCAGAATCGATGATCAGAATACAAATTATTATAATCTTGGTATGGGATCATATCTTTTTCCTGGCAATATTGCTATTTGCAAACAGAACCTGATTTCTTTTCCATAAGCTGGTTCAATTTCTAATCCATATCGATTAATTATTCATAACCTCTTGAAAACGCAGTCAAACAAGTTAATCTCATGATTGGAAATGAATGATTCCAACTCAATACTTAATATAATGAAATAGCATTTTTAATTTTCGCACAACGTTTACTGCACGGTCTCTTATAGGGTAATAAACCCTCAAGAATCAAAGCCGTGGAAAATAAAAACTCGAATCCTCGAGTGTGTTCTGAATGAAGTCTGATAATGCATAGACGAAATGAATTGTAAACGGCATGAAGGGCAAGCATCGTCAAAATGGGGGAGAATTTAGCATCAATCAAAATGTAGATAGGGATGATATTCTAACCAGAGCAGAACATTTTGCTGTAAGGTTCATTCTGTAGTTGACTTGTATGACAGTCACGTCACAGCTGAAATTGGTATGAATTGATTCATATTTTAATTCTGGTTTATAATTTATACGAATAATGATGAATCTTGATTTTCCCCTGAAATATTCACAGTTTGGAGCAATACATCTAATTTCAAATATTTCTCGTTTCACCTAACCTAAAACCTAAAACATAAAAATGCGTGATCATTAACAAAAAATATTTTCAAAGGAAACAAATTTGTTCCAAAATACTTCTGGTATTTTTTTCATAATTTTGATTATTTTCAACAATATGATCCTAACTGAATTTCGCATTTTGTTCATGGAAATTACATCAATACTGTTCTGAATAAAGATCAAAGAATCTCTCGGGACGGGCTCGCATTTTCCGGAAGTCATTCAATGGATTTCCTCTCCATACATCTAAAACAGAAGAATGAAATTCTGGAAAAAGCTCTGACTTATGGTCAAGTGTTTTACGGGCTCGTTCAAATACGGTGCCAAAGCTGGAAGTCATTCACTTATTGATCCAGCAAAATGCGCTTAACTTCGTCATAAGGCAATTGAAGGAAAATCTTCAGAAAAAATTTCTTGAACACTCTTGGATTATCATATTGACATTCGTGAAAACCACAGAAAAGCAGATCCATGTCAAATTCGAATTCCTTAATTGTTAACACTGTATTGATATCATTTGTTATTCAACATTCTTTCAAAAAATCATTCCTGAAGAATATTACATAACTCGACACACATGAGCAAATTCTTCAAACTCTTATATTTTTAATTTTTATTCGGTATATTTTCATCCGTACTGATCGCTCAACAAAAAAGTATGATATTGAATTCTTTATCATTTCTACTACATATACAATGTGTCATTTTGAAAAGGACCCCATGAAAAATCAAAAAAAATGCAAAAAGAGGTTAACTTTGGTTCTTTATGTTTTATGCGGTTGGTTCGTCAATTTGTATGGACTCTATTAGCTTGACGACAGCAACCCCCTTCTTCATAACATTATTCTGTAGAAGCGAAGAAAATATCTGAAGACTGTAAGAACACTTCAGTTTTATTGAAGACATAATGTTTATATTATTATTCTAGGAGATTCTGTTATTGGACCTTTTCTGAAAAAAATCAATTTCATATCCCTTTTTAACTCTTGATTGGAACCAACGGCATAAATTGTCTCCCAACGTACCAAAATTTATCTCTTAATTTTTCTGATTTCACATGAGGCTATCGATTCTAATTGCATTTTGCTATTCAAGACACATTGATATCTTTCTAATTTTCAGCAATATGGCCATGATATTACGTATTTTGTTCCGAGTGTCACAACATTGTTTGTTATGAATTTTATCATAGTAATATAGCTATCATGGGCTTCCATAATCGAGGATTTTATGACACAAGGGGGACAAGAAAGAAGAAAAGAACCCTGCAATCCATTTTCTATGATTTGGTGTACCTCATACTCTACGTTTTTCGTTATTTATGTAAACATTCACTACCATTATTCATTCAAAAATATTACGAAACCAGAACCAATAAAGTCAAATGGATCATGACCAATTTCCTGAATAAAATAGAATACTGATCAACCGAAATCAAATGCAGCCATATATAAATTATGGAATAAATTCATTTTCTCAGAAGAAAAATATTTGGCAAAAAAAATCCTGAAACAGGTCAATTTTTGTTTCACTTTTACCAAATTTATATGCATTTTTGAAGGATTTTCGTTGAACCCTGTGCCATCCCCATCAACCTTCTAAATTTTTGGAATCGGGAAAGTGTGGTACTTTTTTGGCAAGTATCTTTTTGGATCTACTTTACCGGCGTGCAGAAATTTTCAAGTCAAATTTTTTTTCTTGAAAAATAAGATACTTCAAATAGGTTTTCAGTATGTGCACTTTGTCATGGCTCATCTACCTTGAGACGATGGTACCTGATGAAATTTGTCACCGAATGAAAGTCGACCATTACAGTTTTGTTCATGCACAACTTTCAACCCCCTCACGTGAAAAATTTCACGTCGACTTTCATTCGGTGACAAATTTCATCAGATACCATCGTCTCAAAGTAAATGAGCCATGACAAAGTGCTCATACTGAAAACCTCTTTGAAGTAACTAATTTTTCAAAGAAAATTTTTTTTTCTCGAAAATTTCTGCACGCCTGTAAAGAAGATATAAAGAACTTGCCAAAAAAGTACCTCATGACCCACTTTCCCTATTCAAAAAAATTAGAAGGTTGATGGGGATGGCACAGGGTGCAACAAAAATCCTTCAAAAATGCATAAAAATTTGGTAAAAGTGAAACAAAAATTGGCCTGTTTCAGGATTTCGTTGACAAATATTTTTCTTCTGAGAAAATGAATTTGTTGCATAATTCTGACGCGCACTGTATTTATTGTTATCAAGTTAAGTAAGTAATATTGTGAGGTTGCTTAGATATCAATATTGATAGCAAGATTCTATTCGAATTGACCGATCATATATTGCTCAGAATCGATGATCAGAATACCAATAATCTTGATCTTGTTTCGAAAGCAATATTTTATTCCTGGCAATATTGCTATTTGCAAACAGAAAAGACCTAATTGAGTTTGCTACCTATTCAAATTCACACACTGTAAACTATCATATTTCCTATCCTAACAAGCCATATTCTCCGTCAACTTCTGTATTTCTAATAATCTACTGTGAAACCTCCGATGTAGTCTTCGTTAAAGACCTCAGTGCTAATGAAAGGAAACGGTGGATTTTTAGTTGACGTACTGAGATGGTGGAGTTAATTAAGCAGTTATGAAACTTGAGCAATTTGTAACAATTAAAAACTTTGTGCGCCTTGGCATCCGAAACACAAAGTGTACGAACTTTACATATTCTAATTACAACTTCAGGCGTTGTTGGGAAAATCCATTTAATTATCTATTAAATTAACCGCTTATTCCTCCCTTCTGCGTATACACCGCAATTCCAGAATTGTTCATTTTGTATCGTTAACTTAGAATGATAATAAACATGTAGAATGTTCTCCAGGAATTCATTCTGCAAGAGAGCTACTTCTACCCCCGAAAAAGAATTCCACGAACTGAAAGAGTAAAATGGTAAGGTCAAATTAAATATATTAATATATGATGAGGTGCCTACGATCCACATGAATGGAAATATTAAAAAAAATAATAAAATAAATCCACCATCCCATATATCACATAATAAAATAAAGTATAGATTACGACCTGATAAAACTTACTATACATTTTGAATTCTGAAAGGAAATATTTGTGATATTAGGAACCAACTAAAATGATCAAAATGTTATCAGTTCACCTTTAAGTACCAACATTAAGTTCTTTTTGATTTCTTTTGATATTGCTTTCCTTTGTTTGAACAATTTTCAGAATTGATGAAGAATCATGAAGTTGTGCAACTGGACTTGTTGAACTTTCTTTTTTAGTTGTTGACTATGAAAGAAAAAAAACTTAAAAAAATGTACTAAAATTTCAAAGATGATATAAGCATGAAGGAAACAATGAATATATTTTTCACTGTGATGGGTGCGTATTGATCTCTCGAAAAATATTTCTTTTTCTTGTCTATTTGACAGTGTCACTTTACGATTTCATGGCTAAAAATGGTCCTAAAAGATTAGATACAGCTCATTGATGAAGAATTCGTGGTCAAATTGAATCCTATCTGGCCGTCCGTATCTGCTTTAACTTTCGAAGAAAAGACCTATTTTCTCAAGATTTCCAGGGAGAGGTTTAGCCTGAATATATCGGTTACGTTAGTTAATGCGCGGAATCCACCATGTTTTATCATTTGCATTTTTCAGTACGTTTTCTCAATATCGGAAAAAATACTGATGTGATCTCATCGAAGACTTTGAAGTTCCAACCTGCGAACATTCACAGAATCTCGTGAGGATCACCAGATCGTTAGAAATATTTTAAAAAAATCAAAAGAAAATTTCAGAAATTTCGAAAATATTTTATATTAAAGAATGCCAGTGGGATTTGGCCGGACTTCAGGACAAACCTAAAAGTTGACATTCAACAACCATGTGAGTATAAAATATCACTTCGATCGAATATGTTTTTGGAAATATTGTGAAAATGATATTTCAAAGACCGAATTTTTGATTAAACCTTCTCATGAATATGAACATAGATTTCAATTCGATCACATGTATTTATGGGAATATTGGAAACAAAATTTTGGGTGGACATAACTGCGGATTAAATGAGCGGATTTTACCCTTTCATAAATACGGCGTTCCCCAGGAATCTCCAAACATGTTCCAGAAATATCGAATTTATTAGTTTTTCCTGCTGGAAGTTCCTCAATTCACGATCGGCCGCTAGGACAATTTTGGAAAATGAGAGAGAAAATCTGAAGTAATTAATATTTTGAAGAAATTTGTATGAATCGGTAGTTTTAGATAGTCATATTTCAAATGCCAGTTCTGCCTTTAGTGTAATAAATTGAGTTCCGATATAAATATGAGACATTAAACTCAAAATTTACCTAAAAATAATCACTAACTTCACAGATATTGATCATGATCCTGGAATCATGTAGTAAAGTGACTCAGATCAAAAAGTTCATTGTTAAATCATTGACTAAAGGCATCATCCATTTTTGTCTGTGAATCTAATAATAATAATAATAATTAGTAGGATTGTTCATGTCCATTTCTAATAATCAGTAGTAGAATCTTGGCAATATTGGACTTAGTTTTGGGGAAGATGAATCAAACCCAATTGAATTTCGTCGACGTTTCGGACATTTATTGTTCAATATTTACATATAAAACAACGGGGTTGCCCTTAATCATGACTAAAAATAAATATAGCAGGTGGCAATACAATAATATACAATCTCCTCTAGGTAATTACCTTAATCCATTTAAAATATTTAAAAAATCACATATATATAAAATCAATAACATGAGTCAATGCTGGAACAAAACATCAATAAAACCTCACTTCAAATCTTTTCTCGGAAATACCAAAACACATTCACAGAACGTACACATTGAGTAGACTGAAGTCGTTAATTTGACATCTGCCAGATGGAACCGCTGACAGATGGAACCGCTGACAGATGTCAAATTAACGACTTCAGTCTACTCAATGTGTACGTTCTGTGAATGTGTTTTGGTATTTCCGAGAAAAGATTTGAAGTGAGGTTTTATTGATGTTTTGTTCCAGCATTGACTCATGTTAATGATTTTATATATATGTGATTTTTTAAATATTTTAAATGGATTAAGGTAATTACCTAGAGGAGATTGTATATTATTGTATTGCCACCTGCTATATTTATTTTTAGTCATGATTAAGGGCAACCCCGTTGTTTTATATGTAAATATTGAACAATAAATGTCCGAAACGTCGACGAAATTCAATTGGGTTTGATTCATCTTCCCCAAAACTCAGTCCAATATTGCCAAGATTCTATCTACTACTGAATAATAATAATAATAATAATAATGTTTATTTATTCCATGAATCCAGAATACGTCCATACAAGCATGATACGTATTAAAATATATAATACTGAATAATTCACATTACACATTAAAAGGTTTTCAAAAAATTACAAAATTCCTCAAGGGAATAAAAACAATTATCAACAAGAATCTCCTTCAGTGTCTTACTAAAGTGTTTATAAGACATATGCGCTAAACGAGACGGCAACATATTAAAAAGTTCACAACCCGAAACATTCGGAGACCTTTCATGAAAAGCATGAACTGACCTCTCCTCACAGAAACGATATTTGTTCCTGGTCTCATAGGAATGTACCTCTTCACGTCTGAGAATTCGAGAGCTTCGCTTGTGTGTATATATTAAAATATAAAAATATAAATAGATGATATAATATATAACACTTGCTTATACTCAATGATGTCTCATATGAAATGTCCAGACTCAAGGAAATCACTTTCAATTCAAGCGAGAATTTATTCAATACCTGTTATAAATCAAAAAATATTCACCCCAGAATAGCGTTTTCTGTAAACGGGGGTATATAGTGTTACTATCCCCAATCTTGAATAAGTGCTATACATGTTCGGAAATAAAGGACAGTTTGTAGTCAGCTATGATACTTCGTCATATGATAGCAATCTTGTATTTCCTGAATTTGACCAAAAGACGGTCATATATTTGAAGGGAGAAGTGTTTATCTTAATAGGAAAAGAAGCGAAGTGACCACTCGAAAATATGCGTTTCTCGACACTTCTGAAGATTCTGAATCGGCGAATTATGGGTATGAAAACAGAATCACCAGTTTAGGATACATGAACGAGTTGTCTACACGATAAGCACTGATCTTGAAACTTTCTATGTTGATAATTGTTGTAAAACTCAATCAGGAATTTCAAGTCGAATTATTCAAGTCCCACAGTTTGAGAGCTATACAAAAACAACGAAAAAATAGAAAGTAGTAATATTTAGCCGAATTGGTTTGATATAATAATGATATGAGGATTGTCTCTAATGAAATAATATCAATAGTCATTGAAAACACGACTACATTATATCTGTAAATAATGATATGGAAGTTCAAAAAAATATTTATTTCATCTGCATACTTCAGGCTTATGTCTCATAGTTTTATGAATCAATGAGTCTTTAACTAGAAAACTGATTTGAGGAATATGTGTCCAAGTTCAAGAAAACTCAGCAGTAAAATTCATTTAATTCGGAAAACTTATACCAAAACTACAAAAAGAAAAACCTTATTTATCTTGGAAATTTCAACAGCCTTTATGTATCTAACTGGGCTTCATCTGAAAAAATTGTTCATAAAAATCTGCTCTTTTTGGGAGAGAAATCTAGTGTTACAACTCATGTACAAGGACGTGGAATAATTGAGTGATGTGTGATCTGGGCAGGATTCTGGGTAAAATAAAAATGAATTCAACAGAAAAGTTATGGATCGTCTTCATAACGCTTTTAAGTATTCCTGGAAAAAAACGGCTATCAGAAGATCTATACCGGCTCCAACACTCTGGAAAACGGCATACTTAGTCTTTGGCACTTCTAGTTCAATTAATATAGGTGAATTTCACTGTATACTCTAGATTTTTCGTATTTTCTGTATACTATAATGGTATAAGTTGTGTATTGAAGCATAACATCGAATGTGAAAAGGTTCTACGAAATTTCAACTTTTCTGAGAGGAAATAAAAAAAACTTCCATTACGCCATTTACAACCAGATTGTCGCGCTTTTAGTTTTTTTTAAGGGGTGGCTCTGCTAACTTAATGTTAAGTTAGCAAGGCCATTCTAAAATATGTATCAAATTCGATCGAAAATGTTATAAATAATTGTCGAGTATTTGTCGTAGACCATCTAACGTGAAAAAAACAGAAAAAATCATTTTTTCATAGCTTTTTTTTTAAGTTTTAATGAAATGTTCTGGTTTCTTAGTATATTTCGCAAAGCTGTCAACACTGCATTGGTATATTGACATTTCAGGTTTATTTTTCGTATAACTATTGACTTATATTGGGTTGTATGTCAAATCTTCTATTTCACGAAATGAACAATTTTCGTTTCAATGCTGAATAATGGAAATATTCCATTCTCACGGATATACATCGATGTAACTTAGTAATACAATAAAGTTAATTAGATGACCGTTTTTTCTTCCGGAAATGAGCTGAACGATTGAAGTACGACCAAAACATATTTGCCGAGAAAGAAAAAAATTTGTCGCGCTTCTTGTTTTTTTTTAAGGGGTGGCTCTACTAACTTAATATTAAGTAAGCACGTTCATTTTGGAATATGCATCGAATTCGATCAAAAAGGTTTTGAATAATTGTCGGGTATTTGTCGTAGATCATCTTACGTGAAAAAAACAGGAAAAATCATTTTTTTAAAGCTTTTTTTAGGTTTTAATATGATGTTCTGGTCTCTTAGGATATTTGTCGAATTCGGTAACACTGCATTGGTATATTGACATTTCAGGTTTTTTTCGTATCATCATTGACTGATATTGGGTTATATGTTAAATCTCCCATTTCCCGAAATGAACAATTTTCGTTTCAATGCTGAATAATGGAAATTCTTTTCTCAAGGATATACATCGACGTAACTTTGTGATACAAGAAAGTTAATTAGATGACCATTTTATCTTCCGGAAATGAGATGAAAGATTGAAGGACGACCAGAACATATTTGTCGTGAAAAAAAAAATTTGTCGCGCTTTGAGTTTTTTTAAAATGGTGGCTCTGCTAACTTAATATTAAGTTAGCAGCCCCATTTCAAAATATACATCGATATCGATAACGATATGCTCATGCATTATGTAAGTAGTATTAACATATTTCTTCAAAATCCGAAGTTCAAATGAAATTTCTTTGAGGAAAGGACTTAAGTAAAAGTTAAATATAAAATAAAAAAAAAATGAATAATGCACGTCAAATCTGTATTATAACTCAAACCATTTCAATCATTTTGTCACCAGTTATTGCAAGTTTGTCTTGTCATCTGATAGATCCACTACGCGATGTACAAACACTAAATTCAATTATTTGTGTTGACCCTCCTCATTTATTTAACCACTTGAGTCTCATCGAACATATGTCGAACGGATCAGCCCTCCTACCACGCATTATTCAGACCACCAGATGATGAAGCACGGTTTTAAAAATTCGCGAAATATTCGGCATTTAATAAAACCATATGCTTGTGAGATATACAAATACTGACTAATTAAATCTCAGGAAGATAACTACTGGCAATAATACTCGCACTAAATTGGTAGGCGAATACGATTTGCAATATTGACTTTGAGTAGTGTTTGATGAAGGGATGCACTTAAACGTATCGTGAAACGTTGTAGATGATAAATAAGCTGTTCCTGTAATCTACATTGCAGTTCATGAAGAATGTCAATTAACTTGTTTGCAGGATATTTTAGTCTAAATGAACTATACGTGTTCTGATCCAGAATTAAAAGTGAGGATTATTTGACATAGGGGTAGATCAATTTTAATGTGTAATATTGTGCCAGGTTTTTATGCTGGAATGGATAATAGTCTGGTATTCGGTGATAATCTAAAATGAAATTGAATTTTTCGATCGATCAATCAGAATGAAACGCTGAAACCTGTTAAGTGATTTTCAATTTTCCCCATTTTTGGCGATGAAACTGAGTATATCCTGTCATCCTCCATGCTGCAACCTTAAGGTTGATTCTCTCTATACGTTCCGTAACCTTCCAGTATCCTTCCCCTAAAATATAATAAGGTGTAAATGAATTGTCGCATGCACACTATATGTCCCGTTCACGTTGCGTCAGCATGACATTTTTGCCTACTAAATTTTGGCGTAGCTCATACGGAACGGATACGGAAAGGTTACGGAACGTATAGTGAGAATCAACCTTTACTCAGCTTCTTTTGGTTTATTATTTGATAAAATCAAATAATAAACCTTAGTGATCGACATAAAGAAATACCCCACCCTGAAAATTTCACAGTTTACATTTTGAAGTATGTAGATTTGAATGAACTAATAAAAAAAATCCGTCCGTCCGCCGTCCGCTGTCCAGGGCTTTTCTCGGAAAGTACTGAACCTAATTCCGTGAAACTTGGTAGAAAAATCGTGTGTCCCTCGATATTGATCCTCCAAGGTTTCTAGTAGGATCGGTGTACCCTAATAAGGGCTCAAAATTGGGGGTTGGAGTCAAAAAAATTATATCTCGAAAACTTACCATCAAATTTTCATGAAACTCTCAACGTTGATTACTGTTGCTTAACTCAACGTAAAAATTTTCACCCGGATAATATTTGACCAGTGGTCCCTGAGTTATAAGGAAAAACGCTGCAAATTTCCAATAATCCCGAAAATTAGTCATGGCATTCGGTTCTAAAATTGGAATTCAGTGGAATAATCAGTTAACTTTCCATCCAGAATCATATATCTGAAAAGATTGATTACCAAATTTTCAACATATATCGAGGAATTTCTAACGGATTCTTTTATTATTTTATGAACACAATGTGCAAATGACCCATCGATGTTCTTGACAATTTCATAATCGTGAGTAGTTCGAATTAAATATTTTTGGTTTTCTCTCCTAATATCTGAAACATAACTACTGAAAATCGAATAACAATTGTTATTTATAGATATCACCCTGCGAATGACGGGATTCAAGATGAAATCTCTTCATGGAGCTAAATAATATCTTAAACACAACACAAAAACCAATTCCATGAAGAAATTCATTTGAAACACTGAAATCTCAATAAATACTCTTGTATAACTGAATAACACTTTCACATGCAGAACGCGAATAAGGTAGCGTAATTTACAATAATAAATTTTCAAAAAATTTGGTTGATCGGAGGTTTCCATCAATTTTGGTTTGCGTAGTACAATTATCGTCAACATGTGGATATCCGTTACTGGTTTTAATCGAAATCCAATATTTTTCGTACTGAGAGTTCGAAATAAGCTTGAATATAAAATATAATGAGCATGTATATGATAAAACAAATTGGAGGATATATGCCAAAAATTCAATAACAAACCGGAAATCTCACCAATTGTCGAGAATCTAATACTAAGGGTTGAATCCTAGTAGAAATCATCTCTACACATTTGATATTAGCGAAAAATCTTGAATTTTGTTTTACGTATTGGAGTTAGTTCGAAAGATTGAGCTGATTTCCTCCGTATCAAGAAATACTAACGCGATCAGATTGAAACATCATGACTAGTTGTGAAATATCGACGCTCGAATTAATGCAAAATTTCGTGAGAATTGTATTGAAAAGAATTGAAAATTTTCTGGAAACATTTTTTTTCGGAAACATTCATCAAAGTTCAATAAAATTTGGTACAGATCCTAGAGTCAACATTTGAAAATGAAATATACTTATCCATTCATTTTCGATGAATTTTCGAAAATTCGGATCGAAATGGAATTCCATTCTGTCTTGTTGTTGACTCCAAGGGAAGGGCCAAATTTTATAGAAATCTGATGGAAAGTTTGCAAAAAAAAAGTTCTCTCAATAATTTTTTGAAAAAAAATATATTTTTTTTAATGTTTACTATAGGTGAAAGATTTGTCAAATTTCGTGTCTATTTGAGATTTGAGATCATTTTTTTAATATCCTATAATAAACAAAAGCACGATCAGATTTGAAATTCGTGTGAGTAGTGAAACACAAACGCGCAAATATGGGTGAAATTTCGTGAAAATCATACTGGTACAAAATCAAAAAAAGAAGTTAAGTTAAGTTAAGTTGTCTTGACATTTATTCAATCTCCAAATTGCATTTGACAGAGCTTCGTAGATGCAACCACCATAAGAGATGATGCATAAAGGTTGATTCTCACTATACGTTCCGTAACCTTCCAGTATCCCTTCCGTAAGATTTAAGTCAAAATTTAGTAGGCAAAAATGTCATATTTACGGAACGTAAACGGAACGTATAGCGTGCATACATCAATTCATTTACACGTTATAATATTTTACGGGAAGGATACTGGAAGGTTACGGAACGTATAGTGAGAATCGACCTTCATTCGACTAACTGAACTCTCTTGAAAATACTGAATGTTCTACAATGAGGAGTGAACCCAACTGTATTCGAGATGTCTTAATTGACACTTATTACCTCGAATATTCAGATTGTATCTGTGTGTTGAAAAAATGGAAGAAAAATCATCCTAAATGTGAATCTTGTGATAAAAACCTTAGATTCGTCCGAGACAACTTTACCTGAAACTATTCTCCAAATGAAATTTCATTTGAGGCAGATTGTATGCCAGTGAACTACTGGAAGACTCGTCGGTTAGCAGATTATAATCCACGCAATATTACGAGATGCAACTCAATTATTCCCACAATAATTTAAGACGCCCGAGTCTATCATGAAGTCATTAAGTCTGCTCGGAAAATTTAATAAGCAAAACATTATCACGGAGATAATCAGGAAAATTTGCTGCTACAGTGGAAGAGTATTTACCACTTGGGTTTCACCCCTGGTAGATTTATTATGGAATGTATGGATGATTAACAGATTGTCGTTGGTTGAACGAGCTTCAATATATACAGTATGATCGTTGCAATTTTGAAGGATTATATGAAGTCGAACGATTATTTAACGCGTTATTTCAGGTAACACGAGAGTTCTAATTTCGCATAAATATAAGCAGTTTTTGTCCGCCAAATCTCAGCTCGATCGTTCATGTTTTCATGAAATTTTCCTGAAAATAAAATAACCAATTCGGTTTGCCTGAAATTAATACCACAAAAATTATCAATCAATTCAACTGAAATTCTGCATGAATCTTCAAGCCTACATTTCCGAACCAAGTACAAGATTTTTATCAATCAGATCTGAATTTGTGGAAATTTTGAGGAACGAGCCACTCGAAGTTGAATTTTTAAATATTTGCTAACGTACTGATCCGAAAGAATTTAAATCCTGAACTTGGTCAACGAATGACGACCTGACAATTTTTACAAATTGTTTAACAACAAAGTTGTGCTGCTACCCGGATGGGTGAATCTTTTTACTATGAATTGCAACATGCGCATAAAGGCTACTGAATTTCCGACTTCATCAAAGTACCTTCCGCAATTTTGTTCAATTTAAAAGTATATTGTTTTTAGTGCTCTCGATGAAAGCATGTGCAACAAAATGGTGATAGATCCGTGATAATAGATTGATGTGGATGTAATTAGAACAAAAATGTATAATTTGAACAATTGTTCTTTTTACATTGCACATTGAAAAATTCGATTTTCAGTCTTGACATAATTTATATTTTATCCGAATATGCAGGGTGATTCCGGAGGAGACCGTCAGATTTTAGGGTAAGTTTACACTAGTCGAAACAATGTTTGGTTTATGGTTGGGGGTCTCTATTGAGACTATACAGGGTGATTTGTCTGATTTGACCGATTTTATTTTTGTTAATAATTTTGGTGTGGCTCATCCGATGTTATTTTGGTAATTTCAGATTGGTTATGCAGGTTGAAAAAACACACTGTACATTGCGTTTCCAATACTTCGCTATTCGGTCATGTAATGAGAGTCTATTTCATCAATTTCACTCTTTTATTTTATTTATTATTCTACGACCGGTTTCTGTAATTATTCGTTTCAGATTCTACCATTATGAGTCTTTATTCAGGTGAATTTGATTTGTTTGGCGAAAAACATTTTTCAAGAATGAAAATTTGGAAATATCACTCCAACTTTTTTTGATAACTTTGGTATGGCTCATTCAATTTTGATGAAATTTTCAGTATAGTGCAATCTGAATAAGTACATTCAAAAGTTTCAACATTATCCCAAAATGCAGGAATGTTATTGCGCGAGTAAAAAAAAACCCCCTGTATATTGCGTTTCCAAATCTTCTTCATCCGTTTGAGATTCAACAATAATGTGTCAGGGTAGATCGAGTGTGAGAATGCCGCGGTTGAGTTCATTAATGGGCAAAATCAGCCCAACGGTTTCGAAGCAATTCTTAGAATATTTCCCTGAAATTTCATGAACTACCGAATTGACTGGATTGGAACTTTGCATTAAGTTGAAATAAAACGACGCTCAATTTCGAGCGAAATTTTGGTGAGATCGTTAAGTTAATTCATTAAAAAAAATTCCAAAATTTTTTTTCAGGAATTTTTTTTTCCGGAGATCTGAAACTTCATATTTCAATAAGATTCTAGCGGTCGCCCCGCCATTGGTGAAAGCACAGAATGGAAGAATATTATGATTTCTCTAATCTTCTGTGATCAAAGTAAGCATGCGTATTGACATAAAATCCAAATAACGGAGGCGGAAATATGAAATACAGACAATCTAACCTAACCTAACCTAACCTACCATTTCAAAGATTGTCTGTATTTTATATTTCCCACCTCCGTTATTTGGATTTTATGTCAATACGCATGCTTACTTCCACCACAGAAGAATAGAGAAATTATAATATTTTTCCATTCTGTGCTCTCACCCATGGCGGGGCGACCGCTAGAATTTTGTCATATTTCATATCCGTGCACCAAATCTCAGTTCGATACGGTTATAATTTTTGGAGACATTAGGAAAGAATAAGTTAGATTTCGTGGTTTTTTTCTCGGTAACGTTGTTTTTCCCGGAATAACTAGAAAAAAACTGATTCAATCATGATGAAACTTGGTTACTAATTTCGAAATGATGATAAACAACTCTGTGCAAAATTTCGCGATAATCGTGTAATTAGAACAATTGGAAGAAAAAACCTAGTAAAGTAGTGACGTGAAGTCAGCAGCTTTTGTGCGCCTTTGAGCATGCGCACAAAAACTGCTGACTTCACGTCATTGCTTTTCTAGGTTTTTTCAAATGAAATTTCCACAAGTTTGAAGAGTTCTTCTGGTGTTAAACGATTCATTATGAATTGCCAGACGTTGCTGAACAAAAATGACAGCAGAGTTCATGTATTATGATTTGATTTTATCAAATAATAAACGAAAATTGTTGTTCAAGGATATTTTATTGATCCAAAACCGAACTTACCCTTATATCTATTTCATCATAAATCATCCCTCGTAAATTTCACAGCAGCTCGGTTCCAAATTCGTATTCAATACGACACAAAAGCCCATTTTCCGCTAATGAAAAGTTTCGCATCTCCACTTCTGTCTTCATGACCGAACAATACGCCATGAATATTTAACATTGTACGTTGTTTGGTGAATAGGCCCGCCAATTCACCAATGTGACATCTCGCCGCGTGTTGTGTTCGGCAAGCCCACTTTAGATCGCGTGCAAATTCGACCCTTTGTGTACTGATTGAGCTCGCACGTGACTCGAATTACCGCACAAGGGAAAGAGTACATGAAAGACTTCGGATGATGTTCTACTGGACAGTTTTCACTCCTCTGATTTAGGAATAATGCATTCAAGAAAAAGGAGATGGCTCAGTTTTCGCTTTTTGCTCTGGTTGATTTTCTCGTTTTATGCTTGGAATTTTATTATAACTTGATAGCTGGGGCAACTCATAAAAATACAACAGGGTTTGTGGGGGAGATTCTTGCACCTTTTCTGGGTAGGTGTATCAGCTTTGACTTGTGTGTGAAAGCTTCTTTTGAATAGAGCAACGTCAACTGACGTCACAACATGGCCGTTGGGGGGGACCAACAAAAAGGTTGTTATTGTTATTGTAAACTGACATTTGTTACGCTACTGCACATAATTGTATATTTTATGAGTTTGGAGTGTTTTTCTGTGGAGTTTCAGTTGTTGGCAAATTTTGGAGGCTTGAGGAGAACATAATCTAGGATAATATACTGTAAGAGTTCTGAATTCCTTTAAAAAATCGAATAATTTAGCTTTTATTATTCCTTTCAGGTTGATTATTTCAGATATATCGAAGCATTTTGTACTGGTAATAGTAGGAGGTTTGCTATTGAAATGGTGAATTAATACATTATATACTTGTATACGCTTCTTCGGTGTAGGTGTTTCGGTTGATTGGATGATTAGCTCTGATCAAGGGGGAATATTTGTTGATTTATCGACGGATATTCGTTCTTCTGATTATGTTATTTATTATTACTGGAGCTCTTTCTTCTCCGTGAAACCAATCTTTGTTAGATGTTGGACGTTTTCTTCTTGTGGGAATCCACATGAACCGAGTGTTTTCAATGTCGTGACGGTTTCTTGTGAACCTGCAATATCGCAGTTACAGCGACCTGATGCGACAAAAGGATGAACGTCATGCACATCGATCAAAGTATTCTGCACTCGAAGGTGGGACTCGCAAGATGCTCCTGGCAGATGGAGCACTGTACGTTGTTATACTGCAGCGGTCCAACTGGAAGGTGACAAGTATCGAGAGATCCCTCTGCGGTTTATCCAAGGTAAGTTGACCTGACGATCAATAACAATTGTGAAACAACTGTAGGTGTTTTGGTTGATGGGATGATTAGATCTGATCAAGGGGAAATATTTGTTGATTTATCGACGGCTATTCGTCCTTGTGATTATGTTATTATTTACATTCTTTTTAGAACGAGCATTAAATTCTTTTGTATATCACAGTGTAAGCAGAGAAAATGTAAACGGGGTACCATACATTTTTCCGAATGATACAAGAGCACAGATGAAAACCTCAGCAAAAACTCTGTCTCCCCGTGTAAGTGTTGTAATTTGTTTGAAGAACATGGATGACATCTTTTTCTTTGAGAAATAATTTTGGCGTCATCTTGAATTTTTTTCGACAAAATACCTTAACATAATAAACAGAAAGAGGAACAGAAAACCAGCAGGAAACAGTAAATAAAATTACCTACATTTGCTCTTCAACCGGGAGAGTCTTTCGACCAGGTCCGGTCCTCCAAGTGATGATATTTCAGATCCTCAGATAATCCAAGAACGCTATAGGCCCCTTATATTGGGGAATCATCTCGCATAGATTTATAATTGGACATTTTACACTAATTTTTTCACATTAATTAGCATGAACATACCAACTGAGCTTTTCCCTTTTTCGGGGGAATTTATATTGGATATATCAATTAGAACAACTGAAAATCATCTATATGAGTCTATTGAAGCTACACGAGGCGAAATTCCCAGCAATTTTGATTATGTTATCTTCGTGAAATTATATCTTATCTTTAATGAAAAATTTAGAAAGAAAGAAAAGAAGTTCAGACGAGATTTTCAATCTGAAGCGTATTCGAGTAAAACAAAATTCTGCAATTTATTCAAGCGATTAAAACTAGCTGAAAAAAATTCTCGTACATTTGAATCTATGAAATAAAGTTGAACTCCTTGGGTTCGAATATCAATTAGAAATAACGATTTCACATCATTTTCAAATAGTGAATTTTGATTGAACAAAATTTCTAAATTTTATTAAACATAAGATAAATATATGTATTCATTTTTACAATGGTTGTTATACAATAAAGGGGACACTAGTCAAGATTCACATCAAATAAAACGAATGAGGCTTAACTGATTCATAACTAATTGTTTGATGCTATCCGATATTAATCTTTTGGCGTCAATTTGCAGTATGTGGCAATTTCCTGGTAAGATTCGTTTGTATTTTCACTAACTTCTTAGGAATGAAATCCTTTATTTTCATCTAGGTATGCAGTAAAATAGCTCCACGAAAATACTGGAATTATATTGATATTTATAGTCACTGTAAGCATTTTGTCGGGAGACAGAGAGAAGACAGAGAAGGCAAGAAACAGAATTGTTATCGTGATTTGCTTGTGGAGGACCACCCTTTGTTAGGGACTGTTGAATAACTATTTCGCTGCGATTTTTCAAAACGTTTATTGAGATATTACATTTGCGGTGGGCGAGCGAGCTACATACATACGCTTACGCTGTTCGGCTTCTAGAACAACTGACTGCGCAAGTCGGCTGCTACTGCTAGGCTGAGGTTTCCTGTTCTGTTCGCCTAATGGGTGTTGGCAGTGTTGCCGCGTTCAATATCGATCTATTTCCTTTAATTCACATAAATTTATAAAATGAATTTAACAAAAATTGTTTCACAGTGTGGGTTGTACTTCTGCTATCCTTCATTTTCTGTTTATAATTTCAGAATTCCCTTCTTATGGTAACTATATAAATTATGTATCTTGAATATCATCCTAATGCCGATTTCAGCTGAAGGTTGTCCTGAAATGATATTTATCCATATATATGCAGAACATAAAAAAATTTCACTTTAGAATCAGTAAAATCATCCCTATGAAGAGATTAAATCAAACATGCTCGTCTTTCCACTTTAGCAAGTTCTATCTGTCTCTATCTAGTTTGCACGGACGGAAAACTAAAAGTCAGTTCATACAAGAAAATTGACAGATACGTCTGTAGTATAGATGTTCAAAATTTGAATCCGATATCTTGAAAAATGAATTTTTCTGAGGTGAATATGTTTCTTGTAACATCCAGTATACAGTAGGAATTAATAGCATCAATTGATAGAATAAATAGTATTTCCTTGTGTGCATTTCTCGCAAGTCTTGAAAAACCAAAAATCCTCTGAAGTACCCTCTGATCGTATCCTAAAGAATCGAATCCGAATGAAATAATACTCTGCATCGGTAAATAATACGAATCGAATCAGAATACTTGTTTGGTAGTGTATCCCATGAACAGAATCTAATCTGTACAAACCCATATTTCGAATTTAAGCAAATATTTGCTGTTTGTACTGCTAGAAAGTAAATTTAAAACCAATTTCTTCACAATGAAAATAAATTAAAACTCCAAATTACTTCCACCCCGCCAACAATCGTCATTCAGCGATACGAAAAATACTGATTAAATGAACCCGTTATTATCTAAACCGTGGTTTATCAGTTTCGCTCAATTAGTTCCCTTCTGTTTACGCACAGTGAAGATGCTTCCAAGTGGAATTTTTATAATTCAGTGGAGGATTGTATAATCAATGAACACTAAACGAATTGACGGATAAAAGTTTCACAATGAATATTACATACTCCATTCACTTTATAAGGTCAGTCGGTAGGCTATAGGAATTTGACCCATTTCACTGTGTATAATGAGAAAATTTTAGGTTATCATCTCTATCCTGTCAGATAAATACGCGGTGTTGTCCGTACAACATGAAATTCGTTATAAAAACTTATGTGGCTATACCAAACCACAGAGTCCTCGATTAGAAAATCCAAGAATTGACTGCAGCTGAAATACATTGAATGACATTTCAGGAGTACTTACTCGACTGAGTTCTAGTAAAAAAAACTAGATGAAACTCTTCCAATGCCTACCACACGACTTCAAAAACAAAAATGGAGTATACTTTCCATACATCAGTTACAGAAAACGGTTAAAATTGTACATACTTGTAGAGGTACTTGATGACTCTGCGTCCTATTTTTTTTGTATTTGTATTTTCCGACTATCCTAGGCTTCAATGAAACCCCTCAGAAGCTTAAGTCGTGTAAAACATAGGATACCGGGTGTGTTCTGTGTAGGCTTTGTTTAAATTACAGCGAATGGTTGGACGGTCCCCTGAAAACCGGAAAAATTATTTCCCGGCCAAGGGCTTGAAGCCTAGACCTTATTATCATGGGGCATGAGCTCTAACCACTGAGCTACCGGCTGAAGTTATACTTTTTTCACAAGCCCTATATTTGTTTGACCAATATACAGGTACAGGATATCTTGTACAGAGCTCATCAAACATGAAGGGAATGTAGATTGAGGGGAACTCTAATTTTAAGGAATAATATTCTATATAAAATCTTCATATTGAGTATTTGCTCCTCAGGCATTCTTTCAGTGCTGCTGGTGTGAGTTCACAGTTTTCCAATTCATACTTATACACTCGTTCAAGGGAACATGAACGTTATTATTTCGCCCAAATGTCCACACTTTAAAAGTTTTATACTCAAAATGTTTCAAGAGATAAGATGTTATTGGATGAATAATTCGTTATTGAATTATATCCTTACAACCAGCCGTTTTCATGATCAATTCAAATAGACAATTTGTCGTCAAATTCAATTATATTCTCTAGAACAGGCGCGCAAAAAGAGATCAAAATCTGATTACCTCAAAAACTGACGGATATCACAAACATCTTGTATGAACCTTCAAGCCGTCAATTTACAACCAAGTATCACTATTATTCAATTCGATAAATCTGAATTTCTGTGAATATTGAGAATATAAAATCAATCACACATATTCAAATAAATGGAAACAAAATATAACCCAACACTTAGCGAATAGATAAATAAAGGAAAATAAAATATCAATGGTCTTCTTGAAGTAACAAAATGCAAGCATGACAGGAGTATCCATTTTCATTTAAATGGAGAAAGAATCTTTATATCTATTCCAAAATTTATTTTAATGAAAATAACAACTACATGTTTCGTCCTCTATATATAAAATTGGGTTCATCTTCGTAATGAGGGTGAAGTTTTCACATCTAGTCACTTGTTTTACTACTCTGTTCACATTGCCTGAAGATGACCCTGCTTTTGTATAGATCGAAATATATTATTTTGTTGTTAATTTCATTACAATAAATTTTGTAGTAGATATGAAGGTTTTTTAAATGAGTATAAAGCTCCAATGAATGTGATAGATATTACATCCACATTTTCATCCAAATTTGTGTTGTTGAATTCCTTGGAAAAAACCGAAACATACATAAAAATATTTTCAACCACCCTAGTATCAATTTTTGAGCAGAGATTCAGCGTCATATTTTCGTTTATATAATAAGGAAAGCGGAGTTCTTTTTATATTCCTCGAGTTTCTCTGTTATTGAAGATATAAAGAGATCCCACACAAGGAACGGTTTTCAATTTTGTCAGCATACCTATTCGCATTTCATGTTAAACAAACCGTAGAGATTGAAATCGGTATTCTATAAATCAGAATCACACTGTAGCCGTTACAGGAGTAGGAGTTTCAAATTTGTTCGAGAAAGGGATATTTTGAATCAGGAAAAAAATTGAGGTAATCAAACACGTATAGATTCGAGCATTTTTCAGATTGAACGAAGAAACTTTTGATGTTTTGCGAGCATGTTCTAGGGGAACAGCGTGCTATCGTTTTGTCCAAATGTCTGTAATTTTCGATGATTGGGCCGAAAATGGTCTCAAACGACTAGATTGGACTCACTGATGACGAATCCGTTGTCAAAATCGATTCTGTCCGGCCAGCCGTGGACACGATAACTGCCGAACGTAGTGAGCTAGCAACTTGAAACTTTCCGGGTAGGTCGAGCATTGGAATGCCACGGAAAGTTCGTTAATGGGCCAAATCGGCCGAACAGTTTCGGAGTTATAGCCACTTGAACCAGATATTTTCAGGATCATACTGTCAGTGAATTAAAAAAAAAATTTTTCTTTTCGGAAACCGTTCATCATATCGAAAAAAAACTTCCACTCGGACTTTGAGCTTCCTATTTCACAGCAGTGTACCAAATGTCAGTTCGATACGATCATAAGTGTCGGAGATATCGGGAAAAAATATGTCAAATTTCGAGGTTTTCTTCTCGATATCGTTGTGTTTTTCGGTATAACTCGAGAGATACTAATTCAATCCTGATAAAACTTCGCAGCTAGTTTGAAGATCCTGAAAGACAACTGTATGCAAAATTTCGTGACGATCGTGTCATTAGAACAATTTGAAAAAAAAATTTCTGTGATTTTCTTATCATATTACATCATTGAATTCTGGATGAACCTTCGAACTGTAATTTTTCGATGAAGTACTGGATTTCAATTCGATCTAATCTGTATTTTTTGGACGGCCGACCGAAAACACAATCATTTCAGAATGAAACAACTTAGAAACTCGATATTTGCAGAGTAGCTTTGGGGCTTAATTACGAAGGTCGAATTCGTGAATGGGTAAAATCCGCCCAAAGATTCCGTAGATATACCCATTCGAAATTTTATTTTTCCAAAAACACAGAATAGATAGAAAAGCACTGCCGTGATGGCAGCAGCTTTTGCGCGCAAGTTCAAATTCGTTGCCGAAGCGGTCATCTACATTGAACATGCGCGCAAAGCTGCTGCCTTCACGGTAGTGCTTTTCTAGATTTTTTCGTATTATCGCTGTATTTTCCAACAGGAGTTTGGTTTAACGATGAGTCTTGCAGATATGGAGAGTATCTGTAGATTTTCTCATGAAATGGTATCCTATTTGATTCATTCATTTATAATAGCTTATATTTGGCAATTAGTGGCTTCTTTTTATGGAGAATGAAATTATCAATTCCATTGTCCAGAAAGGTTTTCTGCAAACGTACGACTTCTTATTCTTGTTTGTCACATTTTCACATCAAGCAATTGAAATTAAAAGATTTAATTTTGTCTGGCGCGACAGGCGACAGGTTTGAGAGGTAGCTTCAACCTCTTTGGGACATCATGTTCCGTCCTGGTTCAGTCTGGAGAAACTCGTCATGAAATGCGCCGAATTAAGCTCATTCCTACTTTCCACCTTTTAGGTGGATCATGAATAGGTGAGCGAGCGTGGATGAAGTTTTGGCTGCACGTCAATTTTTTTTTCAACATAATGAGACGCATTATTGATTATATTATTCTTTAAACATTTTTCCGAAACTTTTTCGGAAACAGTCCACCTTTTCTGGAAAAAAATTTCTCATCGCTCCAGTAGTTAAATCTTACGTAAATAACCTCGAAATTTCAAGTGGCTATAACTCAGGAACCATTCGGCGGATTTTCTCATTAACGAATTTAACCATCGCATTTTGTAATGCAATATACGTACCCTTAAAATTTGAAGTCGATAAGATACTCTCCATACTCCCGTTACCGTGCAAACGGTCTGCTTGCCGAACGGAATTGATTTTGACACCGGATTCGTCGTCAGTGAGAAGAATTGAAAAAAAAATAAAATTCGAAAATTACATTTATTTGGACACAACGATAGCACGCTGTTTCCCATTACCTCTGTATATTCAAATCTGTATTAGCCATTCGATTCTTATTCGAAATAAAGTATAAAAATGTATCTAACTCATTCATGTCTCAAATTTTTCGATAGAACAGCGGTGTATCTGGAAAAGAACTTCAAACAGAATTGCAGCCGAGGATTCGTCTTGGGTTGTATTTAAACCTATACATATTTCGATTATGCCGAATGAAGGGATTCTACCGCCTGTTAAGGAATCTATTCGTACCAACAAGACCGTGAAATGTGAAGTATACGGCATATTGAAAGAACGGAGGAAAGGATTTTCTCTTCCTCACTGTATCCGAATGGTTTTCACTAATACCCTGCAGTTACTGAGGAAAATGATCTTCTCTGTAACACCCACATACAACAGATGAATAATATGGGCCTGTATCTTTAAAAGCTACAATCATTAAAATATTTCATAGAAATTTGGGTATGTCAGTTCGAAAGAATTAACATTTAGAATCAGGAGACATTCAGACAGAAAGTTTTGTTCTTCATGTGAGAAAGTGCAATGGAATGTCTTTTCCTGTTGTACAATAGAATCAACGTCATAATATCAAGATCAAATCACGTTGAAATGACCTAAAGTAACAGTTACTCCAGTTGAAGATATTTTAGTCATTAACCTTTTCTGTTGAATTCGAATTCTGTTCCTACTATGATGTTAAATGCAAGAGATTAATTTTTCCACATTTATTGAGTGGTATCTTGTTAATGAAATTCATTTTATTCAATTCTGAACATTATATCTTATCATGCACCAAATATTATTTCATTATTGAGATGTGAATTGTCGATTTCTCCCCAAGTTCAAGTATTCATTTTCGGAGATCTCAATGAAAATAATATATTCATTCGAGGTACTTCTTTATATTTGAATTGAAGTTTTTCAAGCAGATTCCAAACCTGTTGGACCAAGTAGTTGTTTTCGTATAAAATACTTTACTCAGAAATCTATTTTTTTGAAAATAATTTTATAGCAACTCAAAATATTGCATTTTATTATAAATAAAGTCAAGGTAGTGTACTGTTCATTGTTTTCTTTGTGTAATTTTGGAGCAGTATATCTTAAACATGCAGTATGTTGGTTTGGTAGACAAGTTTGTCTTCAAGATACTTTCTCAACGAGAGGAAAGTTAGTCTTATAGTTAATAAGTTTCAGTGGTAATAATAAAATAAACCTTTGTTCATCTCGTGTAATCCATCATTTATAATGTTTACTTCCTGCAAAACGTCAGTTGCCAGTTCATCAAACAGTTTCCAATAAAATCAGCACCAGAGAAGCGGATAAACTATCAATATTTCAGAAAATTCAACTCTTCAATATGAGATAAAGATTTCAATAGATCAAGTCATCTGTTATCGAAGAAAGAAAATCAGCTCAATTTGCTGGTGTCGCAAAATGGTGGAGGAATAGGATCGTGTTTGGGGTTGATTTCAGGAATTTGTTGAGAAGAGACCTATTCGGGATTTGGGATATGTTAGTTATTTCGACATAAACTTACTCAAAATGCGATTAAGATTATATTTTATTATAGTCATGGAAAACAATACTATAAAATAATGATGATGAATGCAGCTGTTACAGGAAAGGTATGGTTAGAAAGAACAGGTCTCATATTTTTTCTCCACTTAAGTGAGTAAGTAAGTAAGTAAGTGGACCGACAAAACCGAGAATAATTCTCAATTTTATTTGTAGGTTTTATTGAAATCTTCAAAACGGTTTATTCTGTCGATGTAACCTAAGTCAAAATGCATTTCATATTTTATTATCGTCATAGAGTACAATACTAAGAAATAATGATGAAAATATGCCATTACGAAAGTCGCAATTTTCTTATGAAAACAAATTGTTGATGAAAGATATTATATAAAACTATTATGTGAGTTCGTACAAAGTAAATTTGAAATAATTTTTTTCGAGGGGAATTTATTTAATACTTAAGATACCCACAACAGATTGGAATTTATTCAGCATTAATTAAATGAATTGATATTATGGAGAGTTTGATATAATACTTTTCAAATTAAATAAATACAAATCATCAGAATAAAATGACAACTTTGCTGGTTGGGGCATTTTGGAATTCAAACTAATTGTCAGGGGCAGTTTCCTAATGTTTTTATAAGCGTTTGGCTGGAAACGTTTCTGCAACAGTTATAAAATATGACCTTGATATTGGCGTCTGAATTCAAGATTGCAAAGCCACGGTGGTCAGTTTTAGAACCTTAGATACAGACATAGATTTTGTACTGTTTGTTAGTGTTGGGTTTGATAATTTTTTATTTCAAGATTTTTCCAAAGACTTTTATAGTTGACGAGAATATTACTGGGAGTACATATTCCATTCCCATAAAGTAGGTATGAATCATCCTTCAATCTAATTCAGTTAGACAGTGCAGTAGCAAGTGACAAATTACGGGGATATCTCCGAGGTAAGACAGAATTTCAATATTATATATTTTCAGAACCAACTGGCAAGATTAATTTCAAATTATTTGGAGTATCTCGAAGGCTAGAAGTGTTCAGGAAGATGCATGTGATATTATATTGCATGCTATTTGCAAAACTAATAAACTTTATACATAACCAACTTGATTATTGCCCCCTTAGATCAACTGCTCAAAAAGTTGAAAAACAGGTAGTATTGTAAAACATATTTTTTGGAATAATAAACAAATACTCATAATTTTACTATTTTTAAAGGGGAGGACTAAATTTACACAATATATTGTGAATAAAATGAATACATTCACATAAAACTAATGCTATTTTTACAGAAAGCCTAATTCATTATGGATTGACAAATAAATTCTTCCAACACTCATATGACTGGTCTTGAAGAAGCCTCAATAAATAAGCCTTGTACAACTTTGATTTCATCGGCAGAAGCACTTTGAGCGAAGAGTATTCATCACTAGATATTTCCTTGTGGCTTCAATCGGACAGTTTTATCACTAAAACATTTGGGTTGTTTTTCAGTTCAACAGGTAGATTTCTGGAAGGCATAGCATTCCTCTTCTTAAGTAACTTTCTCTGCTTTCTCTGGGCCTAGAAGAATATTGTCTTCATGAATGTGATCTAATATTTCATGAGCTTTTCGTGCCTACCTCTATAAAAATGATCATCATCGGTAAAATGCCGGTAACAGACTCTCATTAATCTTGTTTGTTGGTTTACCAATTTTGAGTTACAAGTTGCTAAGGTCATTATCTATTCTTCAACACTTTCAGGCCCGACTTGTTGAAGGAAGTTTCTTTCACCCAAACTCGAAATTTTTCACCGGGCTGTGAAAATCTATGGGAAGGTACATTTGAGTTTGCCTTTTCTCAGTAGAAGCACTTGTAAAATCACACAAACGCCAAAAAAAATGCATAAACTATCTCATTTCCTTAACATTTCTTTTCAACTTATCAATGATAATGTCTGTACCTCGGTTTACTCTGATAGCCACCAGAGGGAGTAGCGCTTATCTTCATTCGCCAATAGTTGGGCCGCTAGGCTGTTTTCTATAAATTATAATTTTAATTCAATCCTCAATAGTTTTTTTTCGGTTATTGGAAGTAGAAAACTGAAAAACACCTAAAATCTACTGTAACGGCTTTGAAAAACTTTGATTGCCCGATCACGGGCTCGATTTTCACTCCACATTAAATTCTGTGCTCAATTTCAGTTAATTTTCAACCCAACCATTTAATGCGAACTTTAATCAACGAGTTGATCGGACGTCAAAAGTTTTGTGAACCCGTAAATGTAAATGTAAATGTTTGGGCGCGTTTTTTAATTCACCAAACTGGTGTGGTTGTGGTGGAGTGTGGTGGACATAGAACATAAATGGTAGATGTTGGACTAGATAATTTGACATTTACGCCATTCAAACAACAATAAAGAACGATTTGGTGGATCCATCACTCTTCCACCACACAAATTTGGTGAATTAAAAAACTCGGCCTTTTATTTTCAATTAGTCATAAAAATAATCGTAAATAATCCATACAGTATCTGATTTCGAGAGGATATGATTTCCGAAACTTTCAACGAATAAGACCCAGTACTGAATTGATTAAGTTTGCCACAATTTCATGGAAGTCAACGCAATAATTCGTACGGCAACAAAAAGGAAGAAAACCACCTCCGCGAAGCGTAACATCATGCACCCCAGGAACCCTCGAGAGATAAATTGATGTAAACATGATGCGGAAATAATGATAATAATCTAATAGTCTGCTTGGCGCGTCAAAGCCGAGGCACCGTGAAGAATTACAATCATCAGGGAAAAATAGAAAAACGTATACAACGCCATTTAAATTAGTGCAGAGTGGCGGAAAATATCTGGCAACCTCAATCGTTCGCGGTTGATATTGGGTTTTCAAGATGCACTTACGAGAAAAAAGGAAATGAAATCCTTGATAATGAAAATTATTCCTTGTGCTATATATGATGTTCCTGCGGAAGTCTGCTTGTAGTCTAAGATCCCGCTGCAGAATTAGTGCGCTTGAAACCAATTTGTTACAAACATTCGTCAATAGGGAATATAAAATGGGTGTTTCAAATTGCACGTTTTTTTTAAGAATAATAGAACACATAATTTGCATTCATTTTCAAGATCTTTTTATTGGTAATTGAAGTATCTGTTACGACATTTATATACGAACAATAATATCTGTCAAATGGCCTCCTCTTGCAGCTCTATAGACGTCCATTCTTTTATTGAAATTTTCATTGATATGACATTTTGACATAATAGACGACTTTGGCCCAAGTTGCCAACCCACAATTTACTTAGCAAGTTTACTTTCACTGGGGAAAGGGAGTTTCAGGACAAATTCGACATGATAAGGTTCGCATTATTTATAAATACCAGTAAAACATGCCTCGGCTCTTCAAACCAGATAATTCCTTCCAAATATAGGTTTTTGTCAAGATCGTCCCCGATTGGCTGAAATTTAAGTTGGGATTCCTGATTTCATGCAAACAGTGTCAATTTTCATAGGATACGTTCCGAAAATCAACTCTGTTGTTTCGGTTGCCGATTTTCCGCTCCGTAAATATGAAATATTCGGATGGTTCCTGGAACAAGCGCGTGAAAAAAGTTATTTACGGAATCTGGTTGATGAAAATGCGGTCGATTTACTGTCACCAGAACGATTTTCTATGGTAAATATCCATAGCATAGAACAATCTATGTTTACTTTAGGTTTGTTTTGGTTCCGAGTTCAGATCTGTTCGGGACGGTTCTAGCATAGACCAATAGTCTGTGGTTCTGAACTCGGACCCAAAACAAACCTAAAGTAAACATAGATTGTTCTATGCTATGGATATTCACCATAGAAAATCGTTCTGGTGACAGTAAATCGACCGCATTTTCATCAGCCAGATTCCGTAAATAACTTTTTTCACGCGCTTGTTCCAGGAACCATCCGAATATTTCATATTTACGGAACGGAAAATCGGCAACCGAAACAACAGAGTTGATTTTCGGAACGTGTCCTATGAAAATTGACACTGTTTGCATGAAATCAGGAATCCCAACTTAAATTTCAGCCAATCGGGGACGATCTTAACAAAAACCTATATTTGGAAGAAATTATCTGGCTTGAAGAGCCGAGGCATGTTTTACGGGTATTTATAAATAATGCGAACCTTATCATGTCGAATTTGTCCTGAAACTCCCGTTCCCCAGTGAAACTAAATTTGCTAAGTAAATTGTGGGTTGGCAACTTGGGCCGAAGTCGTCTATTGAGGCTCTATCTCACTAATGACATGGATAATTTTATCCTTTAGTTCAGGAATCTATTGTAGATTATTCTTATAGACCTGCCTTTTCACGTAACGCCAAAGAAAATAGTCCATCGGTGTCAAATCACATGATCTTGGTGGCCAATTGACATCACCGTTTCTGGAGATTATTCGTCCAGGAAATTTTGTCTCAATAAATCGATTGTGTCATTTGCAAAGTGAGGTGTATCGCCATCCTGTTGAAACCAAATGTCCTCCAGATCAATATTCATTAATTCAGGCCACAAAAATCCGATTATCATCCGACGGTATCGATTACCATTGACAACTACAGCTTCACCAGTAGCATTTTCAAAGAAGTAGGGTCCAATTTCACCACCTGGAAAACAAACAGTGACTCGTTTAGGATGCATAGGTTTCTGATGAATAATTCGTGGATTTTCCTCATCCCAGATACGACAATTTTGTTTATTAACAAAGCCACCAAGTTGAAAATATGCCTCATCTGAAAACATGATTTTTTGAGAAAAATCATCTGGTTGTTCATTGATGAAATTGACTAATGAACGACGTTTTAAATAATCTAATGGCTTTGGTTCCTGTGTTACTTGAATCCTATATGCGTTCAGAGCTAAATAATTGTGTGAAATTCGCCATGTTGTGGACCCACTTAGTCCAACTTGTTGTGAACGTCGTCTAATGGACATTCCAGAGGGTCTTTCAAGAACCAAATCATTATTTTCTTGTGAACGACCGCTACGACTGTATTTTTCACTTTTTTGATCTTCCTCCGAACCGGTTTCTTTTTTTAATAATTCCACCAATAGGGCTTTGAGATGGACGATTATGTAAACCATCAAATTGACGTGATTTTCTAAAAATACTTTCCACAGAACGCTGATTTTCATGAAATAATTCAACAATTTGAACGCGTTGTTGTATCGCGTGTACGAAGCCATTTTTATAAATGTCATACATAACACTTCCTAAATGTAAAAATACCCAGACGAATGCATTGCGCCATCTATATTCTATTCATTCATAAAAAAACCGCGCAATTTGAAACACCCTTAATATCTGCTGGGTGGCTCATCAAAATGTGGCCGCATCTTTTTCAACAGACAGTAACCCTTATCTTGGCAAGACTTACTCAGGCAACCCTACGTCATCATACACAGAATAAAATTACCTTTATTTTGATATATAAATAATAAATGTACGTCAGGAATGTAAAAAGCTACGAAATCATACCTGGCTGCGAAGAGGTGCAGCCAATTGCGCAAGGATAGTCGAGATTTTTCGAAGTCTCCACATATATTGCTTCTTTTGTGTACTTAATCCTCAGTTTTGTATCTCGAAAAGTATATCCAGCCAGAGAAGAATTCTCACGAACCACAATGGCTAAGGAATGAGAGACAAGCGTGAAGTAATTGAGTAAAATGAAGTCCTCATTTTTTGTTTAGATACTGATTTTTTAGTTTCTATCTCAGAATTTACATCTGGAATAATTTCAATCGAATTTCCTCAACATTAAAATTCTAACGATCACAACTCACGGATAATGCGGAATTCTCACGAACTACTTTTGCTGAGAAATCAGAGACGAAACAAGAAGTATATAAGTGAGGAAAACGAAGCCGCCATTCTTTGGGTACTAATTTCTTAGTTGATATCTCGGAAATCATATCTAGCATAATTTCAATAGAATTTCTTCAACATTGAAAATTCTTACGATCACAACCTACGGATAATGAAGTATTCTCACGAACCACAACAGCTGAGAAATGAGAGATGAAACAAGCGTGAAGTAAGTGAGAAAAATGAAGCAGCCATTCTTTGAGTACTAATTTCTTAGTTTATATCTCAAAAATTACATCCTGCACAATTTCAATAGAATTTCTTTAACATTAAAAATTCTTAGGATCACGACCTACGGACAATGAAGTATTCTCACGAACCACATCAGCTGAGAAATGAGAGACGAAACAACCGTGAAGTAAGTGAGGAAAATGAAGCAGCCATTCTTTGAGTACTAATTTCTTAGTTTATATCTCAGAAATTACATCCTGCACAATTTCAACAAAATTTCTTCAACATTAAAAAATCTTACGATCACAACCTACAGACAATGAAGTATTCTCACGAACCACATCAGCTGAGAAATGAGAGACGAAACAACCGTGAAGTAAGTGAGGAAAATGAAGCAGCCATTCTTTGACTACTAATTTCTTAGTTTATATCTCAGAAATTACATCCTGCACAATTTCAATAGAATTTCTTCAACATTAAAAAATCTTACGATCACAACCTACGGACAATGAAGTATTCTCACGAACCACATCAGCTGAGAAATGAGAGACGAAACAACCGTGAAGTAAGTGAGGAAAATGAAGCAGCCATTCTTTGAGTACTAATTTCTTAGTTTATATCTCAGAAATTACATTCTGCACAATTTCAATAGAATTTCTTCAACATTAAAAAATCTTACGATCACAACCTACGGACAATGAAGTATTCTCACGAACCACATCAGCTGAGAAATCAGAGACGAAACAAGCGTGAAGTGAGTGAGGAAAATGAAGCAGCCATTCTTTGAGCACTAATTTCTTAGTTTATATCTCAGAAATTACATGCTGAACAATTTCAATATAATTTCTTCAACATTAAAAATTCTTACGATCACAACCTACGGACAATGAAGTATTCTCACGAACCACAACAGCTGAGAAATAAGAGACGAAATAAGCGTGAAGTGAGGAAAACGAAGTCCTCCTTTGTGTTCTAATTTCTTAGTTCATATCTCAATAAGTGCATCTGGCAAAATTTCAACCGAAATTCTTCAACATTAAAAATTCTAACGATCACAACATACGCACGATAAAGAATTCCCACGAACCGCAAGAGCTGAGAAATAAGAGACGAAACCAGCGTTACCCCATTCAGTAGATTTCTACTTTTTCTGTAGATTTTCGCCAATCCAGCCAAGGATTCAGTAGTCAACTTTTCGCAGTAGATTTTCAGTAGTTAAGCTTCCGACCAAAGATCATAATGACCAACCAATTTCTAAGGAATCAAGTAATATTTATACATTTGGCAACACTGAAAAAGGAGAAACTGTCTCGAACACAGAATGACAGAATAGATAACCTTACAAATGTTAATTATGTTCTATGTTCTACTTTGCCGATTTTGCGCCAGAGCAAATGCTGCTGTTGCCGTCTATTGGAACCGCACAGAAATCTTTACTATTTATGTATAAGGTTGGTAAATTGATTATAGAGAACTCTTGGTGTCAATGGTGTGAAATGATTGCAAATATAGGTTACCGATATACTTTCACATTTTCTTAAATTTTTATCAATCTCAGTTCTATAAAAAACTCGGTAGATTTTTAGGTAGATTCCGTATTTTCTTCAGTAGATTTTCTGTAGATTTTGGGCAGAGTGTGAGTAGATTCCTTGAAAAAAATGTGGTAACGCTGGACGAAACAACCGTGAACTAAGTGAGGAAATTGAAGCTACCCTTCTTTGAGTACTAATTTCTTAGTTTATATCTCAGAAATTACATCTGGCATAATTTCAATAGAATTTATTCAACATTAAAAATTCTTACGATCACAACCTACGGACAATAAAGTATTCTCTCGAATCACCACAGCTGAGAAATGAGAGACGAAACAAGCGTGAAGTGGGGAAAATGTCCTCCTTTGTGTTCTGATTTCTTAGTTCATATCTCAATGAGTATCTGTCATAATTTCAATCGAAACTCTTCAACATTAAAATTTCTAACGATCACAACCTAAGCACGATAAAGAATTCTTACGAAACCACGACGGCTGAGAAATGAGAGACGAAACAAGCGTGCAGTAAGTGAGGAAAATGAAGTCCTCATTCTTTGTGTACTAATTTCCACAATGTCTGAGCGGGTCCTATCTCCGCAAACTGCAAATAAGAGAGCCGGCGATTTATGTGTAGCAGCGCACGTGCGAAAGATACCGATAAAGTATACGGCTTGGAGGTACCGATAACGCCCACCGCATAATAGGATTTACTATACCTAACATAATGGTCCATTCTGCGCCGTTTTCTTATTCTTTCTCGCGATAAAATGTACGAATACTCCAGCGATATCTAGTTATCTATGGTGGTGCAGCGAGCTACCGGAAATGAACGAACCTGCGCGATAACTCGAGCCAACTCCCTCTTACAAAGGGAAATAATGTTATCATTCAAGTTTTTATGCGCCCCTTTGTATAAGAACCGTTTTTCTTTCTGCGGCGTCATTGTCTAGAACAATTGCAACTGATTGTTAATTGAGTTTATATAAATGGAATTTTTCCAATTTCCCAGACGGCTGCCTCGGCGTTATTGGATATTTTCACTGATGGTGTCGACTTTCCGTCAAGGGTCTCATTCGAAAATGATAAAGTTTGGCCGCCTTTGCCAATTTGTTTCCAGGACGGTCACCCATTCACTTACTGACCCAGCCACACGCAACTCTACTTGTGATCTTCTAATCATATGATATCTATGAAGTACTGCGTGAACACCCGCGTGAACATTAATCCCATCGATTTTCGATCATGCATAAGATTCCAATTCGTTTTTCTTTATACAGTGTGTCAATTTGAAGTAGTACCACTCTCTATATTTTGCCCCCCCACAAAGTCCGAAAAAATACAAGAAGGGCTAAAATTTGGTTCGGAGGGAAACACATGGGAGGAACTCCAAAAATCTCAACTGTAAAATGGGGTTGAATGATACCTTGTTTCAAACGTAAGTATACTTATATACTTATACTTATATAAATATACTTGACATTTCTGGTTGGTACATTTGAAATTAAAAAAGGAGAATTGTTAAGTTTGCAACAGTTGCAATGAAAATGATTAAAAATTTCTTCTTGTAGGTACTATAGCAGCATTTACTAGACTACCAGCGAATCCTACGTGTAGAAAAAAACTGAACTTCCAAATGCCAAGATAAATTTTTTTTTCCACAATGTAAATGAATTGGTTGTTCCATTCTTAAGTTATTTTCTTCATTTCTTCAAGATGAAGACTTGAAGAAGTACTGGAAAAACGGGACGAGAGTATAGCATATCCATCGAATTCCCCTCAAAACAAGTTGCCCCTTAACCCCCTTCCCATTTAAGATTTAAGCGGTTGCTTCTATCATGCTCCAAAGTACACCTGTTTTTACATGTTTTCTGATTTCACATGGGAGCCGAGAAATTAAAGTGGACTTTTTCAAATGAATATATCATATATAGGGTGTTACATGAGTGCTTGGCCAAAGTCTGATGGTGAATGCAGAAGAAAAGCTTGTTTTTATCCTAAAATTGTTAGTGTACAGGTTGATTTATAACTGTTTGCCGAAGTTTCTGATATCGATAACTTGGGAATTCTTCTATTATGTATAGGCATAGTATAATCTCCTTATACAATGGTATAGGGCAGCAATTTTTTTCAAATAATCAAATATAGTTTTACATCAGTAAGAGAAATGTCCCCATTGTCATAAAGTTACACATGATTCAGTCTAGCAGATTCAATTTTCACTCTGAATAGCAGACTTGATTGTAGAAAGTAACGATCGAATGAATTCGTATTTTCCATGTTTTCTTCGAAATACAATCCTGTTTTTAGTCCTGAATAATTATAAATATTCTGAATAATACCCTGTTAATATTTGAATTACATGACTCATTTGAAAGGATTGGTAGCAGTGTACGAACCAACAAAATTCAATAAGAATTGGACGGTTGATTCCAGAGTTTTGGATATCGAACATGTATACCAACATTCATGAATTGTTCTCTATCTCCGAAACAGATAGATCCAGTATACAAAACGTGCTACTTTAATGAACGGCCTGAAATACCTGCACTCATCATCAGACTATGGTCAACTAATCCTTTAAGATGGTAAGATGTAGAAAGTAAGTAATTAATTGTTAAACCAGCGCATTCACCATCCCTTATTAGTTTTCGAAGGACAATTGCTCGCCTCAACCACAGTACCTCTTGAATTTCTGCAAACAGAATAATTCGTCATGAGATCAAATGATTTTGTTCCACAAACTATGAAATTATACGTGCCTGATATCCCCTCTTGGACTATACACCTCTAACGCTGCATTCGGAAAGTTTCACCCACAAGATACACACTTTTCCCATCTTAAGAAAAGTTTCCATTCAAAATAAAAACATCAAAATAATATTGAGTTTGAGAAGTCGCTTTAAAAAGGTGGATCAAACATTTGACATAGATTAAATCATATAATATATATAATTTTCTTGAGAAGTAAAAGAACAGGGTTGGAATCATAATCCAATTCTTCAAATGATGCCGACTATTTTCATCTTTATTCTGAAGTCTTCTCAATACAAAAATTCTAGCACAGTAAATAATTTCACGTTGAAATATTGTTGATTTTTTTTTGTTTTTTTCTCACTTTTAATTAACTTTCTCAAGACACCAAGTAACTGCAAACATGATGCTTATTTGAAGAATTGGTTTTTGATTTCAACCCTGTTTTATACTTCTCATGAAAATTATATTCATCATACAAATACAGGACTCAACTGAAATACAATTGTTATTAAACGATATAGATTATTCCTCAATACCTGTAGATGTCATTTACTAGATAACTTATATTGAAAGATATTATCTTGAAGTATTACTTATGCATTATTAATTATTTCCCATGCATAAATAACCCTGATCAAGTAGTGCTCATTCAAATTAAATATTTAGCGTAATATTTTTTTTAGTCGATAACTACTATCGTCGGGTTTATTTTGTGTGTACGTATATAAAATAGTATATCAATCTGTTTCATTCTGGTTAAAGTAAATACCTCTGAGGAGTATTAAAGTTTATTTAAAACGAAACTCAGTGGATGTTATTTAATATTTTTCAATATAAAATTGATATTATGTTGTTCAACCGTTTCTCAATAATGATTCTTCTTCAAGATGACAGCCAAACAGATCAGTACGTCAAAAGATACAATAGAGATAATGAAGTAGAATTCAAAAATGCTAAGAACGGAAAAGGGACGCTTCCATTCCAAAAGTTTTCATGGAGTAAACTCGATTAGCCGTGAAAATTCGTTTAGTTCATAAGAAAATTAAAAGTAAACTCGTGGAAACTTTTATTCAGAGGAGGCACAATCGTTGGTGTACATGTTATCAGCAGTCACCAAAATGTTAAATTGCCAATATGCGAAGCATTTGCATCAACAATATAATATTGCCATTGTAGAATTGCAACCTTCAAATACTTTTCATACTCCATTCAGTTTCATAAAGCCAGTTGGTAGGTTTATCAAAAAACAGAGTCAACTTGGCACCCGTAAAATGTCATCAAGCTCAAAATATTTCGATGGGTGTTGCCAGTTCTTACTTAATTCACCAAGAACTCTATGGTTTCGACAAGTTATATAAGTACTTATCACAACCTTTATGTACAACGGAATACACCGCGTGGTTATCTGAAATAATTCCAACCTCACTTTATTATACAGAGTGGAATGTGTCAAAGTTGCATGGCGTATTAACTGATTTTATAAAAGAAAATGGTGTATACGTAGTACATATACTCAACATATTTCAAAATAAATATCCGCATTTCGTTAATAATAAGGTTGAACTCCAATTTAAGTTTTGTGGATATTTGTTAAATGCCAAAGTGCAAACTTATGTAGAATTTTATGTGGAAAGTATTATCAGAAAACTGAAACAATTCGTCAGATTCCCCTGAAATTTTGCATGAACCTATGTACATTTTTTACCAACCACTATGTTTCAACTCGATTGTATCTAAATCTTTTGTGATATTGGGAAGAATTTTTTCTGGGTAGATCAACGAAGCCACCCATCCATGTATTCAACATTCGTAACTAAGCTGCAATCTGTCCTACGATTATTTAGTCTCTAGGTTGTTTCTCCTTCATAAAATGTCAATTTCTCCGTTCAATTATTAATGGGCGTTAATTCGATTAATTTTTTTTCAAAATATCTCATTAAGTTTATCGATAAATGTATTATTATGAAAGTGTAGCGCAATTTATTCTCAATGTTTCTCCAATAAATTCGGTTCGTACTTCGTAAACAATACCATTCTCCAGAAAAGTGATCATATTATTTTTCATTACCTGAAAAATGGAGATCTTACCGAATTGACGATTAAATATAATATAGAACAACGAATAGAATGTCATTATGAAACTAACATAACCACTAGGACTTATATCTGTCGATAAATCCACAAATAGTCCACTTGATCAGAGCTAATCAACCAAAACATCTACACCGAAGCACATCGATCAAAGTATTCTGCACTCGAGGGTTAGGATTCGCAAGATGCTCCTCAGAGATGGCGCGCTTAATGTAGTAATACTGCAGTGTTCCATATAACTGGTGATAAGATCGGTAAAAAACGTTTAACCATTCTTCCTGGACACCACCTCTTCGGTGTGGATGTTTTGGTTGATTGAATGATTGGCTCTGATCAAGGTAGAATGTTTGTTGATTTATTGATATTCGTCCTTGTGGTTTTGTTACTTCATAATTACTAGAGCTCTTTCTCCTCAATAAACCAATTCCTATCATTGATGTGAAATCTGAAAAAATATGCAGAAAATATTCTGAGGAACAGAAATTCTAAATTATATAGTTCTTTGAAAAAAGTTCTGTATATTTGCTTGGCATAAATACCTGAGATCTCTAGACCTCCTCAATGAAAAAATAAAACCTTGATCTTCTAACTTCTCCTCCATGGTTTGTAGATAGAAAATCCAGAAAGTTTGAGAACCACTGTGATCCAACAATTAGTTTCGCTCTTAACAATTGAAAAAATGTAAGCGGCATTTTCGAGATTCCGAAATGAAATTCTTCAATACCATCTAATTTGGCGCCTGCATTTCGTGCCTCTTTATTGCGCTTTTTAGCAGAATAAATTCTTTCATCAGTAAGGTTTTCGAAACTTCTTTGGATGTTAGATGAATGAAGGATAACTAGCACCATGAATATGCATGTTTATTGGATTATATTTTGAGCACCATCCGTTCAAATAAACAGGATTTGCTGTTCTTCATTCAAGAGTGAATACAAATGGGAGCATTCGTTTCTTTTGGTGGTTCAGAAACAAGCATTCAATAGCATGGACTCACTTTGTGAGATAAGGACTATGATTTTGAATTTCTTCGGCAAAACAAGAAACCACAATGAAAATATTTATTCTCACGTGAGTCAAAGAATGAGCTGACTCATCAAAAAACATAGAGCCGCCCTTTGATCCAACTTAGAGAAAAAATGATGTGGCTGATTTCCAATCAAATTTTTCGAAGTACATACTTCATATGATATGGAAAAGCAAAGCATGTTTTCCTTACATTTCGAAGCAGCTGAATTATTTTTCTTCGTTGTGAAATATGCATTTGTGTGCGCTTAATCTAGAAAACAGTGTGCTATCGTTTTTCCCAAATGTCTGTTTTTTTAGAATTTTTCATCAGATCAATTGAGCTGTAGGTAATAGCGAGTGAGGTAAATGGTCAGAACTTCAGAACAAGGCATTGAAATTATTGTTGTATCATTAGAAGTTCTGAAGAATAATTAACAGGCTTCTCGGAATGAGATTTATGTGATATTCTGTTGTTGAATCATGGTTCTTCTTGGATAATGGTAAGTAGGTACTTGTTGAAGTCGAAAGATTAAGTTATAGTTTTTTGACACTTTGTGGCTGACATCATGATGGAATTTGCTATGTTGAAAAAATTAGCAAGTTCATATTTCATATTCGAATATTATAGATCGTGTAAAAACTCCTGAATCATACATAGGATACATGTTTTCATTTCGTTTAATTTCATCTTTCTTTCATTATTCAGTTATGGTCACAATGAGAAACAAACTCTTCCACCGTACTCCAAAGAATGAGATAAATAGCTTCTGGAATCTATTGTCCAATGAAATCAGAGACTATTTGATGTTCAATTTGAATCTTTCAAACCATAATTTTTTTCCAATAAATTAATTTAATCGGTAGTAACAACCAACAAATAGTGAAGTATCAACGCCAGCGCGTTCGCCATTTTGTGACTTTGTACTTTCACTACCACTACTACTATTAGCATTGAGTATTTGAAAACTTTATGCTACTAGTTACATGGACGAATGGTGAACCTGTGACAGAGCTAAATTTCATTGATCCTTGAAACGAGAGCAATTTATCAAATTGAGGAGCTTTGGAGCTTTTTGGTCAGAGATGTTCCTGAAAACCTGATGTATAGATCTACGTTTTCCTTTCTGAAACTGGACAGATCAATATATTTTTGATGCTTTTTTACAGACATCTCGGTCAAAATTTTTTGTGCTCAAAGACACACCATTGCTAATGACGAATGATTTAAATTGAGGTAGGTACATATTTCTCCAAGTTTCATAACCAAGAGCACCCCAAGATTCTTGATAGTGTTATGTAGTTAGTGGGCACGAAGGTCTACCTACTCATTTTATACCTCGAATATGTCTGTTGCATGTTACACGAATTATCATATTTTTATGTTTTTCCCATTCTATATCGATACAAAATCATGATGTATGCTATCACACACTTCAACAATTCGCCTATTCTGAATAATTCGGTAGTAAAAATGGCCATATCGGGACTCAAGGTCGAAGCGGGAAAAAAGCGTCAGATTGCCTTCTACGTCACTCGTTATTCTACGATTCACCGATCGACACAGCCGACGCTGTCTATTGGCTTGCTACAGAGAAAAGTACGAGAGAAGAGTGAGAGAATGGAGATATCCCGGTACGTCATTTATGCGGAGTCAAATTTAAAAGAGCATTTTCTCGTTGAAAACTTCAATTGTTGACGGCGGTTAGAGTTTTTCAGTAGTCTTACGAATATAATATTTGATTTCAATGATTTCAAATCATGCAAGGGACCTATTGCTTCAAAATGTGTTGATCAGTTTGTGATGTACCCTGGTTAGGGTTGGTTCGTCCAGCTGATTTTACACAGGAGAGGGTTTGGAATAACACTCGAAACTAGATAGAGGCTTTAATCAGTTCGGTTCACATGACAATGAATAAGACGGACTATTGGCTGCATTGTCTCTCTTTTCTTATATTACATAAACACGAATATTACATATGTTTTTGTCAGGTGTTCATAATCATGTTATGTTTTGATAATGTATTATGTAATGAACATCGGACGTGAGATTTCAATACCAGAGCAATTATCCGGGCACGTACTATGGATAATGCGAGGTTGTCTAGGCCTTGCTCGTCTCACTTACTAATTATACAGACTGTTTATACGTTACAAGTTATTTAAACTAGAGAAGAACAACAAAAACAATATAGTCATTCATAGATCTTAGAGAGCCGATCAGTCAGTTCAACCATACCTACAAATTAATGATAGAATGCAATTCTACGAAGATCCTAATGACGGATTTGATAATTTGAAGAAAGAATTTGAAACTTGTATTTTACTGAACAGTGAGAAAAATTCTGCAGAATATTCTACATGAATAAAGACCATGTTTGATAGAATTTGAAAACACTGGAAAAATTTTCTGTAGCAATTATATCTACTTTTCAAGTATATGTGTTTCAGATATTTTGTTTTACGTTCGCCGATTTTCCTAGGTTTTTCAGGGAGCCTATAGCTTGTGCAAGTAAGGATATTGGGTATATTCTGTGTTTGTTGCTGTGTCCTGATATCAGGGCAGAAAAGCTATAAAATTTTTCAAAAGAATGCAAACTTCGCCCATATATCCTCACATCGATTTTTTTTAAATAATTCGTGTTCCAACTGTCCAAACTTTCCATTTTTGATATTTCTTAAGTGAAATGTTGGAGTTAGATGAGTTTTCTCCCTATAAGGGAAACAAATTACCCACATTCTGAAAAAATCTTCACATCCTACTTAATGACGTTCCCCAGCCTCTATTGTTTTCTAAAGCCTCAAAATAACTGAATGCATGATGCAAGGATATACCCAACGCGTTATTGTTAATCATAAAGCTATCATACTAATACGGAATATTGCAATGAAGGTTATTATCCAGCAATTAATTTGATCTTATTGAATGGCGTGATTGAATATCTGTGTTAAATGGTAATCGATATAGACAATGGCTCCATCTATAATACCCGCTGTGTACCTACCGGGTAAAATTGTTTGGTACGATTAAGACAAAATTGTATACAATACCTGAAGGTACTTTTTGAAGTTTGAAATAATTCCAGATTTTACAAAATTCAAACAAAACTTTTTTTTACTGTAGACATCTACAGTGAACAAAAATTTTCAACTAAAATTGTTGGAATATTTCGAGATCGAACTAACAACCTTCATTCTGAACACTGGTGTGAAAATAGAACAAAAAATACCCATTGGTTTTCATTTTGTAGCCTTGAATAATTTTCATTTAAAAAACTGGTGACCTTAGGGAGGACAAAATTGTGCTAATGGGCTCCCAGGAGGACTTTCATAGAAATATGAATTTATCATCCAGGTCATTTAGTAGGCCTATCAACACAATTTTGCCTACCAATTTCAACAGGACTCCTCACATCAATGCAGTGACCAACTTTGACACAAAACAGAAATCTTTCCAAAATATCCATGTTGCTCTTCAATATCCTACTCCAATGGTTTTCCGATTTTTTAAAAGTTGTATTGACACTTACAAGCAATAGAATGAGGACTTATAATAAAAATAATTTAAATACTCCGAGTGGAATCTTTGGAAGGCTAAACCCAGTGGATTAATGGAGAAGAATGGAGATTATTCATTCTGTTTACACACCAGTGTTCAGAATTAAGGCAAGTTCAACCTTGAAAGATTTCAACAATATTGTTTGATTTTTTTTTCACTCTAGACATGTAAAAAAAAGTTTTCATGGAAATTCTTAGAAAATCGAGTAGATTGATATGCTATCCAGTTTGGCAACCGAAAATAAAAATCTCCAGCCTTGTAGGTTTTTCGCCATTTTGAATATCTTTCCAGAATTCTACACCATAATTGAATTGATCACCATAAAATACTGAAATGTGACCAAAAACCGTTATTTCGAAGGTCACGAATAACTTACCTCAGTTATCAGAATATTTCTCAAAGTTGACATTAAACACCCTGTATCTCGCCTATTCTTTGAGAAAGGGTTATATGTCATAAGGCCAAAAGGACTTCCCCAATGTCATCTATACTACATTGCGCGTCAAAATTATCGAACAAATTCAATGTGTTCCTGAAACAGGTCAATTTTTGTTTCACTTTTACCAAATTTATATGCATTTTTGAAGGGTTTTTGTTGCACCCTGTGCCATCCCAATCAACCCCCTAAATTTTTTGAATAGGGAAGTTAGGTTATGTTGTACTTTTTTGGCAAGGTCTTTGTATCTTCTTCACAGGCGTGCAGAAACTTTCAAGAAAAAAATTTTTTTTTTGAAAAATTTATTAGTCCAAAGAGGTTTTCAGTATGTGCACTTTGTCATGGCTCATTTACTTTGAGACGATGGTACCTGATAAAATTTGTCACCGAATGAAAGTCGACCATTACAGTTTTGATCATGCACAACTTTCAACCCCTACGAACCCTTTAATGGAAAAAAAAATGGAGGGGGTTGAAAGTTGTGCATGAACAAAACTGCAATGGTCGACTTTCATTCGGTGACAAATTTCATCAGGTACCATCGTCTCAAAGTAAATGAGCCATGACGAAGTGCACATACTGAAAACGTCTTTGACTAACTAATTTTTCAGAAAAAAATTTTTTTTCTTGGAAATTTCTGCACACCTGTAAAGAAGATACAAAGCCTCGCCAAAAAAGTACCACATGACCTACTTTCCTTATTCAAAAAATTTAGAGGGTTGATGAGGATGGCACAGGGTGCAACAAGAATCCTTCAAAAATGCATATAAATTTGGTAAAAGTAAAACAAGAATTGACCTGTTTCAGGATTTTGTTGCCAAATATTTTTCTTCTGAGAAAATGAATTTGTTCCATAATTTTGACGCGCACTGTATATGTTTGTCCAGTTTATGGTGAAACAGCCTGAATATGGCTTTCGACTGCTGCACATATCTTTATTGGCAATGTCCACTTTCCACTATATCAGCATACATTGTATATCTTTAGCATTTCTTTCAATGCACGATTTTCAAGCTATATAATAGTTCCTTCTCTTAATTTGATTGTCTCAGTCTTTTCATCCAGATATTTCTTGATTAATGGAGTATCCATAAGTGAGCAAATATGCTTGAGCACACACTTCATGTATTGACTTCTCTAATCATATTAACGTTGAAACAAACTTTTTTTAATCGAAAAACAATTTTTTCCATTATTCAATTGATTGAGTTCTCGATATCAAATGTCGAAAAGTGTGCTGAACAAACAGAAAAATTTCGTTGCTACGTACAATCGGCAAGTTACGATATGTCGGCACTTCGATTGTCCCATACTGTCTGCTTTCTTTTCATTACGTTTCAATATTTGGATGGAAAACAGAGTTCTGACTACTGCATTATTTGTAGAGGCACTTGAGTCATTTTATCGATTGTGAGGGATTCTCCTGCGGCCGTTGTTAAATTGGGAAACAACACACTTGAGTATGTTCTATAGACAACGATTGGAAATGTCGTCTATAGAGAATGAAATATTTAGGAAGAATTTCGTTTTTTATTCCTCTGAACTAGGACTGCATAATTTTTCCGGCAGTCAGGCGAAGTGGACCATTCAAATATCTTTGACGAACCACACACGGTTCTTATCGCAGAAATGCGAGACTTTAACATTGAAAAATCCAATTTAATAAATAGTAGTCAATGGTTTACGAAATGATGAAATATAGGACATCTATATCGCCAAATAAACAAATGGAACTGAGGGTGAGTACCTCAAATCAAAATCTAAAGGAAATAAGGGAATTTTGACATTTTTTACTGGTGGTTATTCCACACATGTGATTTTTAACCAATCAGAACATATATTCCTGACAGATCACCATCGCAAGGGATGAATTTTAGTGGAAATTTTTCCTCGTGGGTACCCAACAGCGAATTATACTGGAAATTTTTTTGACGTTTATAATGAATATTTTTTCAATTCGTCTGCAGATAGTGCGGATGAACTTGCCTTTCTATTGGTTGGATATCTTTGTAGCTTCTGACGCTCAGCATTTTTTGCAGCTCTTGCGTTGACAAATTCTATGTCAGAGAATGGATTCAATTTGCGATTAAGCCTTTCGAAAAAATATTCCTGCAACTGCTTAGCTGTAGAGTTCCATAGAACTTTGATAACACTCTTCTTTTAGTCTTCGGAGTTTATTTTTCGCATGTTGAAGGCATAGTCTTCAAGAATAAGCACCATTTCTTCCACAGGTATATCCGCTCTGTCGAAATCATACGCTTTTTCTGCGCAAAAGTTTATGAACTGCTTCCATATGCTTGCCTTTGATTTCCTAGTATTTGCGAGTGTCAACTGCTTAATATTCTGGCGAATATTTTCTTTACTTTCTTGACCGAAGCGAGGCATTTTTCTACGTCGTGCTGTTTTTGACAAATTCAAAACAGAAATAATTTCTAACTCACATCGATTTCAAACGATGGACCAAAAGCTCCGGTCATAGTTTCGGTTATCCAAACTGACATATAGGCAAGGGATAATCTGTCAGTTTGGATAACCGTAACTATAACCGCAGCTTTTGGTCCATCGCTTGAAATTGATTCATGAGTTTCACTGAGTTGCCATGGTAACTAAATAATCAAGCCGATATAACCTTCTATGTTTTGCAAGTACTTGATGAAGACGATAATTGATGTTGTTGGAAATGAGCACATTTGGTGTGGAATTTTCTTACCGAGTACCACACGAGGTCGAATTAAATCCGGAAATTTTTTCTCGCTCGTCTTCGACTCGGGATAATTTTCAAAATATTTATGAGCTGGAAAAAGTTTCCGGAAATAATTTGACCTCTAGTGGTATTACTAGTGAAAATTCAATTTCTCGAACATGATTCCAGAAAAATATCGGGTAATCTTTGGGTTTCGACAAGTGAAGATCAAAACAAGCTCTGCGCATGCTCCAACGGTGTCATTTAGGGAGCAACGTCTCCAGACTGTAAAATAAATCCGATGCAACTGGATGTCGTTATTTAAAATTCGGTTTCCTCTATATAAGTTGTATCATGATACAAATACAAAAATTGTATCGTGAGTTGTATAGAATATGCGTTGACAAGTACATTGAACGTAAAAGGAATATGTCTTAATAAGTAAGGGCAATTCTGCACTATTTTTATTTGAAGCAGAGATAAAGGTGGCATGTCTTTCAATTATGGGACGCCGTTATTTTAGTTTACGATTTGGTTTGATACTGTCCTAAATCCAACTAACCTCACCTAGGACCTAAACAAATCAGAAGACGAAATTCAAGTTCACCATCCCAAAATTAAATTTCTTCTGATTTGGACTGGCAATGTCATAAACTAAAAGGCTTATTACACTATCCAATCTCCAGGGCCCGGCAGGCAGAGACCGGGTAGTGTAATAAGGAACCGGCTGCTAGGTTCCTGATCTAGGGCGATTGAGTAGACCCAATCTGCCGGACCCGGCATACCGTGCAGTGTAATAAGCGCTTGGAAGTTAGGGAGCTCAGTCGCATAGCAACGCAGAGAGCATAAAAAACACATAAACGGATCATAAGCCTGAATGCGTTATTCTGTGAGATGTCGTGCGCAAGAGAAAAAGCAATCTTACTTAATATAATAGAAATATACAGGGATATACCGTAATTGTGGGAAAAAGACCACAAAGACTATGTCAATAAAGACTTGAGAAATGATGGCTATAAGGTGCTCTTAGAAATCTAAGAAAATATATAAAAACTTCGATGAAAAGGCAACAGTCAAGGTTATAATGTTTTATGAGAGAGGTTGAGATATCAGAGAACTAAATCTCAAATCTTGATAAGGGTCTCCAGTGGCTAGAAATCTCAATGTGACAACCCGTCTTTTTTGTGGACTTAATAAGCTTTCTCTTGAAATGGTATCAACTTTTTTATTAACGAAGCTACTAAGTTAAGTAGCTCTTCAAATTGGCCTGTTTCTAGTCTCAAGTAGTTCCGTGAATCTGTTTGGTCTAAACAACGAAGTATTTATATATTTGAGAGTTTTTCTCTGAGGAGCAAATAGTTTTTCACCCATATTGCCCTCTCCTTCCGTTTGGTGGATTTCGAGGTACTGACCGCCAAACTCACCACTAATGCAACTTTTTATCGTTTCGATAATTTCGGGGACATAACGATTAGATATTTGTAAATGTCCCTACGTTGACGTTCAGATGACAGAAGTCATATCGAGTCCGGTATCTAGGGTAGTGTAACAAGCTACACCCTACCCGGCAAACCGGGCACCCGGCATACCGGACCCTAGAGATTGGATAGTGTAATAGGCCTTTAAACTAACCTTACCCACGGCAGATTTCATGACATTACTCGATCATTATTTCATGTACTTCATTTTTAAGTTAAAATTAACCATCTCGAATGAATCAAGATACTATCACTCAAATCTAGTACTAGGCTTCCGCACAATCTGGCAACGATGGTCCCTATATAACACTGCTTTGATTTCCACTTGTCGAAATCCAAAGATTACCAAATATCGAGTATGGTATATTTTTGAAATGGTATAATTTCAAGACTTATCAAATTTTTCAAAAATATATGGAGTGTCCCATTTGGAAAAAAAAATTCTTTGTGATATCTCATAAAATATCAGTTTGCAGGTAATTCAATATTAACTTAATTGAATTCTACGTGAGAAGTTGTTCGTTTGTTTTTACAACAATAAAAAAATGTCAACAGAAAAAAGTAAGATCACTATTTCTAAACTGACCAATGAGTTTCTCATGAAAATTGGCCCTACAACAGTTTTCGTCTATTTGGTACAGAAATAGGACTTCCCCTTCACAAGTGTCAAATTTGACCCACCATGTACGTTCCTCTGTTACTCCTAAAGTGTATAAGCAAACAATTTGAGGTGTGATAGGCAGGTTAACATCCGTTCAATATTTTTTCATGTGAGTGCCTTTCTCGATTTCTTCAATGCAATGCCAACGTCTTTCAAAATCGCAACTGCCAATACTCTCGTTCGATTCACCCCGATTTCATGATGAAAATAGCCGTGAAACAACACGTAGGTTCGGAAATTGTTTTCGCTCCTATTTAAATTGTTTCACGGGAACGATTAGGAAGTCGTCAACTGTGTCGTAACATTGTTATGTGGAAAATTGTCCCTGATGGAAATTTCAATGTGAACGTGGCTTATAGTGCTCCAAGCGAAACTCAAACTGGAGTTTCACATTTTCTGTTCCCCAGCATGAATGAATGCTTCATGAGAAGCTGAATTAGCCTCTTGAATTCACGACTAAATAAACTACGAAATAATCTTTTTAATTTCAGAGATGAAATGTTTTGTTATTTAAAGAATTATAAAATTTGTGACTGTCAAGCCGAACATAAAAATATTTTAGGATACACTTTGATGTTGATTTCTTATTACGCGCTATTTCAAGGTAACAGCGCCTTATCATTTCGTCACGATGTCTGTAATTTTCGAATTTTGAGCCGAAATTGGTCTCAAACGACTAGGTTGGACTCACTGATGAAGAATCCGAGGTCAAAATTGATGCTGTCCGTCCGGCAGTGAGCGCTATAACTCTCGAAAGAAAAGACTCAGAGTCTTCAAATTTTCAGGTTAGGTTAAGATCCTGAATATCTCGGTTAAGTTCGTTAATGGCCTAAATCTGCCGAATGGTTTTTGTGCTACAGCCATTCGAAATTTTGATTTATCAATAACTCGAAAAATATTTATCTGATCGAAATAAAACTTGGTTGGTAGATGAACAGTAGCAATATGAAGAATTAGCCATAGAAAAATTTGAAAATAAAATTTTTTTCTTGAAAATGTTCATATTTCATTCAAAAACTTATTTTCGTGTAAACTTCATTGCTAAAATGTACGAATCACTTAGTATTCACTAAATCCTTAAAATGTAAAATCAACATGTCGTCAAAAAATCGTCATGTGCAGGAAGTGGTAGGGGGCAGTTTTCCAAAAACTGGTAAAAAAAATTTTTCCGTTCATATTCATCTACGTTGAGCGTATTTCTATCAAAATATACGATTCAGAAATATTTTATTTTATTTATCTAAAAAGTCGGATACCATGCGCTTATATGGAGTTCCTTATGATATAATCTCCTGCCCTGAAAATGCATGTTCATAATTATGTTCATTTCAATTTTGCTCGAAAACTGTTAGGAATATCGAAAAAATGTTTCATATAATAGGTGTTAACGGATAACACTAGATTCAGATAGATTTTTCAAAATTCCAATGGGACCAATATTTTTCTCAAAAAATAAGACGTGTCCCCTTCGCCGTGGCTGAACGTGAAGATGCGAGTAAGGCGCACTCTCGCGCGTAAACGGGTCTGGAACCAGAAATAAGCGACCTTATGCATCGAAGCGTTCATAAGGTTCCCATTTTCAGATGTAATTATTCAAATGATTTATTTCTTATATGTGTTTGAATATGTTCATACATATTTTATTGAGTTTCTGTTAACTTGTTGATAAATATGGTTATTTGCATGAGTTTACAAATAAGTTTAGTGGATGAAATTAATTCATCCACAGTTTCTTTAATATGTATTTGAGTATATTGAAGTATTTATTCGATTCCTGTTACATTGCCAATAAATATACAAATACATGCAATTCATCAGCGAGTCCAATCTAGTCGTTTGAGACCATTTTCGGCTCAATCATCGAAAATTACAGACATTTGGACAAAACGATAGCACGCTGTTCCCCTAGAACATTCGCTCAAAAATCGGAAAAGCATTGGAGTAGGATATCGAAGTGCAACACGGATATTTTGGAAATATTTCCATTTCGTGTCAACGTAGGTCACAGTAACGCGAGGAAATTGGTGCCACAGCGAGCATCCATTCGAGTGTTGACAAGCCAAACGTTGCTTGATGTTCCAGTAAAATCAATTTTCTAATTGTAATTCTGTACGAATCTGCATGCCCCCATATAACGACTAATAATTGGTTTTGACTTCATCGGATTAGTCCGAGAGCTCATGACACATGTTTCATGAAGTGTTTGATTAAAGTTGAAATTCACATAATGGTATGTCCTGGGCGGCACAGGAATCAGGTTCACCTCCAAAAACATCTTCATTTCATTATCGGATTGAAATTTTGAACATAGATAGTACAGATTGTTTTCCATCGGCTGAGGTAAACTGGGAGTGTCTATGACTTGAGGTTTAACCGGAAATGGACTAACTTTCGATTTTCTCATATGAACTGATGCTTATTTGCATAGTCGAATTATACGCCGAATTCCGAGTAGATTAATGTTCTGTTATCAGTTACATCAGAAATGCGGTGATGAAAATAAACTATAAATGAATTGATGAACACAAAAACTGCTTTCTCCAACGTTTTATTCAACAATCATATAAAAATACGAAATACAATCCCCAAAAATAATTAAATAAATCACACCAATCAAGCAAGGCTTGCTTTGGAACCTGGCTTCAAATATCCCGCATCAGATTTACCTTGAAATTTGGAATATCTGAAACATATTCATTATTCAATAAAATTATCTAATGTATGTTGTACTGGACTAACATCAAGTTATACTTTTGTCTCTCTTCCTTCGTCAGTGATGGTCTGGTTTTCTCCAGCGAATTCTTCAAAATTTCTTGGGTAATCGGTTTCAACTGTTCCATACCCTGGTAAGAAAAAAATTTAAGTGACAACTGAAGAATTCATTGACTCCAAACAATTCATAAAATATTTTTTTATTAGAGAGAGATAGAAGAATTCGATAATTTAGCAAGTCGAATTTTTCTTTTTTGCTTTTGTTCGTTTTGGTATTTTTTTTAAACGCGCTCTTCCAGGGTGATATGGGACCGTTTTGCTACTACGCGTCAAACCGCTGATCAATGTTTAAGAGAAGAGCTGTAACTAAACTTACGTTACATCTACGTATTCGTGCATTTTAACTCTTCTCCTACCGTGCTGGGTTTAACTGCGTAGCACTGGCCCCGACGTTTGAACTGGTACATAGAACGATAGCAGTGAGAGGCAGAATGGCATTATGTCGTATTCAGCGTCCATACGTCCGGATTGCTCATCGAACTACGGACTTCCTCCAAGAAGCTGACTTTCACGTTTTGCCGTGGCTACTCCGTTTACAGGATTTGGATCCCATCGAACATGGGTGGGATTTGATGAGAATATATGAGATATACGAATTACTCACTTCACTTTCCTCTGGCGTCAGGTAGGTACTTTCAAATCAGTTTGTATTACAAATGGATTTGTTCTTTAATCTCAGTTGTATTGCTGTATCATTTAATTTTATACAGAATTATCGGATTTTAAGTATCTTCTAAAGCTTATTTTGGGAGGATTTCAAATCATTTTTCAGGATTTTTATGGGTTTTCATTCCCAACATCTGGAACAAAACTATTAAAAATTTAACAAAAAATGTTTTTTCATGGAAAATGCCCTTGCAGATTACTGGATTAACGTATTTGTCAAGGGTAGTTTCTTGGCAAACAGATTGCCTAATGAACAATACAGGAACAATACGAACGATAAACAAAGCGAACTGTGACGTTTCAAAGTACAAATCTGACTCTTTCATCAGACAGAGGAGAATATTTTTAAATTTTTTTTTTTTTTTGATTTTTCGTTTTGAGTTGAGACTTTTGTCAAATTTACATTTTTGAGAAATCACAGCAACACCGATTCATTTGGTTTGAAAGTTTTTTAATTCTATCTCTTTTTTAAGGTAATTCAGCCAAATAGAGTACATTTCTACAGAATGAGCAAAATTACTCTCTCCATTTAACAAAATTCAAGAGGACTCTTTGATTTTTCTTCTCAAATAATCTTTCGACATCAGTATTTTTGTATTGTCCCGATCTACCATATGATTCCTGATGGTCGAACATACATTGTTCGCTATTTGGGATTTTTGTGTCTCTATTCCTTAGGTTGTTTTTTGCAATCTGTTTACCAAGAAACTGTCCTTGACAAATAGCTTAATCCTGCAATCCGCAAGGACGTTTTCCATGAAAGAACAATTTTTATTTAATTTTTAATGGTTCTGTTTCCGATATTGAGAGTGAAAACCCAAAAAAAAAACTAAAAATATAGGATTTGGTAAACCCGCAAGATTTCCCGTCGCCGAGATATTAAAAAGATATTTTCATCATTGTACGCAGTGTGTTTTTCTGAATAAAAAATGTGAAATCGAAAATAGGCGGTCTCCCTTAATTTGGAAGATATGGGCCCCCAAAGTTCCAAAATGAGTCTTTTTCAGGTCCCTTTTCCACCACAAAAACGATCTCTCACTTCATCTGTATAGTTCAAAAACCACTTTTGAACCTCCAACCAACAATAAGCAACACTTTTTTCAAGAAAAATCAATATTTAATGAAAAATAATGAAATTACTGGACAACCACTAAACCTCTTTTCCTTCTGATTTCGACTCGGTCTAAAAGTGAAGTTTGGCAATGGCGCGAATTTTATCGGTCGGAATCGTGCCATCGTGCGTATTCGTGAATGACAGGATATTGCTGGCGAGAAAAATGAAATATGTTCTTAGTTCTTACTGTTTACTGCGATACTCTAAATCTTCCAAAAAGAGAATTCGTTCCTATTGAAATCTACAAAGTTGAAACACATAGTAATGGAATGAGAATACACCCTGATATATATTTCAACGTACATTTTTTTCATGTGATAGGTCGCGCCCTTCCCAGATTTCCAATGAAATCGAGGTTATAATATAACCCATTTTATTGGAATACCCTGAATCTCATTCTGAACTGGGACTATCTCGAAGACACAAAAAACGAAGTAGATAACAACCTCCCTATTTTGAAGGGGATAGAAAGAAAGCTCAAACGAAAATATTGAGAGTGAAACCTAAAACAAATATTCTCAATGATTTTGTTTTGATGTTCGAATAACCACCTCTTCTTCAGTGATAGAAGCATTTTCCTTACAATCATATCCTTCAACTGTCCATCATTTCATATTTCCCGCCAGCACCTACACTTCGGTCATAATACGTTGGCCAGCGATGAAAAGACGCTGTTGCCAAGCTCCGCTTCAACATTGAGAAGTATTTCGTAGAAATATAGGTTAAGTGGTTGTCCAATATTTTCGATTTTCTTCCCTTAAATAATGAATATTCTTGAAAGAAAGTATCGCTATTCGTTGGTTGAAGGTTCAAAGATGATTTATGAACTAGATTTGAGAAGGGCGAGATCATTTTTATGGCGGAAAAAAGGATCTGAAAATGCAACAATTTGGAACTTTGGGAGCCCATATCTTCCGAACAGGGAGAGACCGCCTATGTTGGCCCTCATAATTTTTGTTCAGGAACTCACACTGCTTACATTGATGTGAATCTCTTACTTATAGCTTTGCGACGGGAAATCTTGCGGGTTTACCTAGGATTTTAGTATAAAATTTCAAATCTGATTGGATCACATGATCCATCATACGAGTATTCATTTTGTCAGAAATAACTTCAGCAGGTGAGTTGAAGAAACAGTTTCACCTGATACCTATTCAGTACATACTGCAAACTTCATTACCATGATATAAATCATTCATTGAACTTGAATGCAAAAAGTAATTTACCTAATTTATACCCTTATTGCTTTGAAGGCTTTTCGAACCATAATATTTAATATATTGCAGGTTCACTCAAAGTATTCCGCATTAATTCACCCCAAAACAATTGCCTTTGATTTCAGGAAATGTAAGAACAGTTTCCTTCACTAGTGGAAGAGAAACACAATCAAATGTTATTATTCGCACGTCACACCGTAGGAATCGCTACAAGTTCTCATTGAATTCAAATGCATACCCGTATATTAGAGCTTTGAAACGGAATATAATCAATCTATTCAATTAAATAAACTGTATTACCAGGTGTCCCTTTCCGAAGCAGAGCAGTTTTAAGTCTTCCTCATTATTCAAAGAAATTATTCCAATCAAAGGTATGGGTTTGTTGTTGTATTAAAGCCTTCTCGATAATTATTTCCGGTACCGAAGGTACACAATTCTATTACGTTCGATACTTGATTCGAAGTCAAAACGGAAGAGAATTCCGAAATTTACTCTTCACAATGTGGGTAAGTAGGCTTTCTTGTGAACTTATTGCCTAAAATGGTCCAATTCAATGCATCTTGCCAGTTCTTGGGCATTATAAATTCAGAGAAAATAAATATACTCCATTCACTTTTATGAACTATCCAAGTTGGTCATGACATTCTAACACATTTCACAGAGTTATTTTGAAAAGGTTTTGGTTATAGACATGATGTAAAAAACATGGTGTGCTCATCTGAAAAAAAAGTGACATCAGCAAGATTAAAATACAAGGAAATATACAGTGTGCGTCAAAATTATGGAACCAATTCATTTTCTCAGAAGAAAAACATTTGCCAACAAAATCCTGAAACAGGTCAATTTTTGTTTCACTTTTACCAAATTTATATGAATTTTTGAAGGATGACAAATTTCATCAGGTACTATCGTCTCAAAGTTAATGAGCCTTGACAAAGTGCACATACTGAAAACCTGTTTGAAGTAACTAATTTTTCAAAAAAAAAATTATTTTCTTGAAAATTTCTGCACGCCTGTAAAGAAGATACAAAGACCTCGCCAAAAAACTACCACATGACCTACTTTCCCTATTCAAGAAATTTAGAGGGTTGATGGGGATGGCACAGGGTGCAACAAAAATCCTTCAAAAATGTATAAAAATTTGGTAAAAGTGAAACAAAAATTGACCTTTTTAAGAATTTTGTTGGGAAATATTTTTCCTCTGAGAAAATGAATTTGTTCCATAATTTTGACGCGCACTGTATATTCTGTGCTTTGAATTTGAATGAAAAAAGTGACGTAATCATTGGTGAATCGATCACAGATGATCAGATAATCACACCATAATCAATTTCAAGCGATGGACCAAAATCTCCGGTTATATTATAGTTACGGTTATTCACATTGACAGATAATCCTTTGCCTATATGTCAATTTGGATAACCGCAACTATAACCAGAGATTTTGGTCCATCGCTTGAAATCGATTCATGTTTTACATCATGGTTGTAGTCATCTTCCTGTCAGATAACTACACAACGTTGCCCTCTCTACATAGAGGTCGTGGTAATCACGTATTTTTCAAAATGTGAATTTACTTTGGGAGAATAATGAATTTGAGAATTCCAAAGACCTGACGAATGTTGAAGAGACTTCTTTCTCTGTTAATACTGGAAAAATTTCACGTACCTATAATAAACATGGTTGGAAGATTCAGTTATGCTATTTTCTCGTATAGAAATCAAGAATCGAGTGATGAAATTTTACCGAAAAATAATGGATAGAGGAGTCCGTTACTTTGTGATAGTTCATTCGAAAAAAAAATAAAAGTACTCGAATAACCCTACCGTAAAACTTCTAAACGAACATACAAACCTATGGAATTCCCTACTTTTCGAAATTGCAGAACTTGAAATACTCTAGTATGAAAATGTGGTAGTACTACAAAACCTGTGTCACCTTAAAAGAACTAACTCAATTCACAAAGTTCTTCAGAATCTTTGTGAACGATACACTAGGTTTTCACTCACATACTTCGAAAATGTTGGATGGCTTGTGATAAATTATTGATTCCAAATTATCAGAGTTACTATCAGATAAAGCAGATTTCAATTCTACTTTGCACTTCCTGATCTTTGTCTCTGCTTCTTCAAAACCTTCGACCTTTTTAGTTTCCAAGCGTGATGATTATGTTGAAATTGAGAGTAGAAATTGATATTTGGCAACGTCGTTAAGTATTATTTTGATATTTCCGATATTTCACAAGTGCCAACCAGCGTCAGTTTCGAGTAGAAAAACTTGATAAACCTAAATCATGTCCAACTAGGATACTTCATAAAAGTGAATTGAGCATAGAAATATCAATATTTTCGGAAAATCACTCGGACACGACAATTAAATTCTTGAGGGGGACGTTTTCTCAAATCCATCGTCAAATAATTTCATCCCTCTGCGCAAATACCCCTTAAGTTCGAATAGGGGAGATAAATCAAGCGATATATTGCTGAACAAAGTTTTTTCTTCCGAATATATTATTTAAGATTTTTCGGGAGTTGACCATTCATTTGTGCAATAATCGACTTTGAACTGAAAAACACCACCCAATTTACCTGAAGCATAACATGATTACCAATTGATTCCAAAGAGAAAATGAAGAGGAGAAAAACGAGATAAGTGTTGTCTCTTTTGAATTGATTTTTAGCTCATGCTCCATGCTATCATATTCAGTAGTACAAGTTTTAAAGATAAGTATCTATACCCCATCCACTTTTATGAATTCAGCTGGTAGGCCTTGGAATAGGTATAAAGTTCTTGCAACTACTACTCAGTCAAGTTGACGCATAATTCCTACATATTATCATAAAAGACTCTAATATTAGATTAAGTTGCACAAGTAACAACTACTAACCTTATGTAGAACGTTAAAAGTCATATCTTCATCGAAGACTCTATGGTTTGATTTAGATACATATACGTAGCTTTTGCTACCTGTATAAAAGTACAGTATGGAAAGTACAATGTCGCATAATTATCTGACAGGAAAATGAACTTAACCTAAAATTTCTCAATAATACAGAGTGGAATGTGTAAAACTCTCATGGACACCAGACTGACTTTATAGAAGTGAATGGGTTTTAAGTTCATGTTTTAAAGAGTAACTAGAACCCCAAACTAACTTCGGATTCTCTATCAAAAAGTATCTAGATCCTTTTTCAAAGTATTTCTGACAGCTCTGGTCAGAACATATCTACCAGAATCAATTCAGATACGAGCCTTAAAAAAGAATCAAGAAAGATTCGAAACGATGGCAATGTACCCAAAATAAGATTCAATAAAATCTTCCAAGTTCCTCCTCAATATGAAAATATGGACGATACAAATCAACAATTATTATTAGTCAACCACGCAAAATATCGAGTCTCCTGACTCGACATTTGTTTTCTTCCAGATAAATACCTCTGCCTCATTTCAGATTCTCTTACATTTCCACTAATGTAAGCAGTGTACGTACGGTAGAACAGCGTAATGATAATGACTAACTTGGTGTATAATACCTCCAGTGTCATCAAGTACATTATCTGTTTAAGAGGACTGATTAAGCGGCCCAGCTCAAACATTACGATATCTGATTCAATTATGAACGATTCCAAAACGTCTAAGACCAAATCTGCTCGCACGGATGCCCTAGACATTAAGATTAAGATATGCGGTTGCTCACCTTGTTTTCAGACAGAAGCAAATGTTCCATGGTCGATAATTGAGCATTGTACAGGACGGATTGCAGGTCTGCTCCCGAAAACCCATCGGTATTATCGGCGATTTCTTCAAAGTTTACGTCGTCTGATAGGTTCAGGGATGTGGATAGAACCTTGAGTATGTCCAGTCGTGATACCTGAAAGATATCAAGAAATTTGCAGATGGTTAGTTGAAAATGTTTATAGGTGCACTGAAGTGATATTTTACGCTCTTGTCGAAGCGAAATTTGAAATATTTTTCCAGAACATTTCCGAAAATAAATGTCGGATCGAGCTGAAATTTTATACTCTGTTGCTGAATGTGGACTTCAAGGTCTCTGCATAATTTCATAGAATCAAGATTGATATTTCCTGAAAAATATTCGGAAATACTCGTCGGCATTTTACAACTAATTGTTAGGATATAGGGCCGTATTTATAGTTGCTCCTTGAGGCTTCCTTACTGAAGGCCGCCTTGAGTTTGCTTTTCTATGCAAACAAACTTGAATTTTGGTTGCATAGAAAAGCCAATTCAAGGCGGCCTTCAGTAAGGAAGCCTCAAGGAGCAACAGCTTAAACCTTTCGCATTAGTACTTCCTGAGATAGTGAGGAAAAAACCCGAAATTTCTAATGACTAACTCCGAAACCGTTTGATCGATTTTGCATATTAACGAATATAACGTATTTTATACGCAACCTAATCCGAAAGTCAATAGTTCGTTTCGTCAGGAAGTTACCGTGGCAACAGCTGTCCGGACAGAATTGAATTACAGATTTATTTCTTCATCAGTCAATGAAAATGGTCGTTCAAGATCATTCTGGGAAAATTCGAAAAATTCCGACACTAGGACCAAACAATAACACTCTCTTACCCAAAACGAGCGCCAAAAGCGAAAAATCCCCTTCTAGTCGAAAACTTCTTTTTCAGAACCATTATTCGTGCTGTTATCTCTAGCAAATAGAACCGAAAAGTGCTAAATGTTTATGAATCGATTAAAGCTTGTTTTGTAAGGATTTTGCATCATTTTGTAGTTTTTTTGGGTTTTCACTCCCAATGCCTGAAACAGAACTATTAAAAATTAAATGAAATTTATCTGGAAAAAGCCTTTGCGGATTGCAAGATTAAACTACTTATCTAGGGCAGTTTCTAGAAAAGGTTTCTTAATGAACAAATGATCAATAAAGCGAAGTGTAACGTTTTAGGGTCTAAATCTCACTCATTTATCAGACGAACGAGAAAATTTGCAGAATTATTTCTTTTTTATTTTTCGTTGTTTGAGGCCTTTGTCAATTTGACAATGAATCTGTTTCAGATATGGAGAGTGAAAATCCAGAAAAGACCTACAAAATGCTAAATGTTTGTTCTTCATATCCTACGAGCAACATTATCATTTCGCAGAATATCTATAATTTTCGAATTTTGACCCAAAATTGTCTTCACCGACTAGGTTGGACTCAGTGATGACGAATACGTAGTAAAATCGACGAAATATTAACCGAAGTCTGGAAATTTTCAGGGTAGGTTGGAGCCTGAATATTTCGGGATATAACAATTCGAAACATCTATCCAGCTGTTTCGAAAATATGCCCAATTGAAATTTTCTCGTTATTAGTTCAATATCCCGAAAAATTCTGATATAGTAACCGAAATGAAACTTTATAGTTGTAAAATATCAACGCGAAAACTTTTGCAGAATTTCGTGTTAATCGTATCTTCAGAAAAATTGAAAACAAAAACTTATTTTTTAAAGTTTCATATCTCACAAACTATCAGTTAAAAACCGTTGAAACTTTGCATAAACATGCACGACACATCCAAGTACCAGATTTATGCTCAGCCGGATATATTTCAAGAATGGCTTGGAAGTAAGCATGGAGCTCTATCCCAAGATAATTTTTTTCATATGCATGTATCTTTTTGAGATTTTTTCTTCAAGAATGGTAATTTTAATTTTTTGTATGGGTTTAAAGGTTACCCTCAACCCTTGTGCTCAGTTAAATGAAAAAATAAATATTTTTTTGAAAATATTGCAAAAATGATGGGTGGATTTTACCCATTGAGTTAATATTCTAATTTTATTAGCATTATCATGCTACACCATTGTATAAATTTATATTATATTTTATATTATATTATATTTATATTATATTATTTATACAATGATGCCATTGTATAAATATTGTATAAATATATAAAATCTTTATACAATGATGCTACAAACCTACTCTACAAATATCGAATTCCCAAGTTACTTCCTTCTGAAGATAATGCGTTTGCGTTCGACCATTATGCTCTTCAAAAATTATTTCAACAATTTTTCTTATATCGCTATAATGAATTTGTAATGATGAGTTTTCCAGTCTTTTTTGAAATGTAGGTCGAAGGTGACCCAAAGTATGGTTTGGATGAACAATTTGTACAGGGTGATTCATTAAGGGTGGCCACCGGCCCTATCTCGGAAACCTTTCATTTTATAACTTCCGGAAAAAAATTCTAATGACAAAATCGGCCCCTAGAAAATGATTAAAAATACTTTCAAGTTCGTAGTTCCCCACTAGAGGGCGCAATCTATCACTTGTGAAATATAATCTCATTTTTTACGAAATATTCTCCAGCTAACAGTGGTAAAGAATAATAAAATAAGAAAATACTCTTCCTATTCAACAACTTTTGTTTGAGTAATTTTTCCATATTTCTTTTTTTTTAGTGATGGTATGGAAAAACTTTTCTTCACAAAAAAAACACTCTTACTTCTGTATGCGTGAACCGATTTTCACGTAATTTGATTTTATTCGAAGGCCATTAGAAGCAGACCTCAGAATAATATGACAACAACATACCGGGTGATCCAATTAAAAACTACAGGCTGTTTCATGTCACTTCACCCTATTTGCGCATTTTACTGGAGAATTTCAAATGCAATGCTATGATTCTAACCGACTGAGAATAAGCTAAGCATTATCACCCATTGACTTGTTAAAACCACAGACAGATATCTCCAGTCATTCCGAAGATATTAACATTTTTGTAAATTTCGATAAGTGTTGATCAACCCTGTGATCTTAAAACAACAAGGAAGTGACTTTAGTCGTCATGACAACGCAGCAAAATACTAAACATACATGAAATAACAATAATACGATAAAATGAAACAAAAGTTAGCAACAACGAAAATATTTGAACAAAAAACAACCCTTAAACATAATCATTTCAAATATTCGAAATGTCTACCATTTTTTTCTATACATAAATTGAGTTTTTCTTCAGTTGATACTGGTCACAGTTTCAGCTGCCTGTCGAAATCTATTTTTCATATCCTCACTTGTAGTTGGGGGTGTTCGGAAAACTAAGTCTTCATTCTCCCCCAAAAATAAAATCCAATACTGTAAGGTCGAGTGATCTTGCTGGAAAAATACTCCCTCGTCCAATCCACCTCTTTGAGAAGACGGTATCTTATTCCCTAACATTAGCAGCATAATGCGCCGGGCAACCATCTTGTTGATACCACATATCTAACCTGATTTGAATAGCAATATCTTCTAAAAGATTTCGAAAATTTTCCGTTTAAATTTCAAGCACCTTTGTCCCGTTAAGATACTATAGAGGAAAAATGTTCCGAAAACTGTTCCATCAAAAATTCCGCACCACACGTAAACACTCCAGCGATTCTGATTATGGACTTACTTTGCCAATATGGATTGTGAGATGATCAGTAGTGGCTGTTGTGTAAATTTACATTACCATTGCTAGAAAAAGTAGCCTCGTGAGTCCATAATATTCGATGAAGTAAGTAAGGTTCGCCGTTAAGCATTCGTTTCAACCAATTGCAAAAGTCCTGTCGTCTCTTTCAATTCTTGGTGCAAGACAACATGATACGGATGCAGTTTATGGTCCTTTAGTATCCTTTGAACTAGCGAATAATTCGATCCCAAATCACTTGCAATTTTTCGGATGCTTAAAAGTAATTCAGCATAAACATAAGCCAAAACTTATGAGATATTATCCTCATTACGGCTTCTACGTTTTCCATTTGTTCTTCCAACATATTGAACCTTCTTAGTTTGTCGCAGTCTTCGTGTCAATATTTTGAATACTTTTCTGGAATGACGACGTCTTTCAGGATATCGTATCGGGTATTCCCTTTCAGCTACTGCATTTTCTAAACATTCAGCATAAACATTAAGCATATCATATGCTTCTCCGTTTGAATAATGAGGCCTCATAAACTAGTAGTTTGCAATCGACCTAAATAAATTTTACAGCTATAGAAACCGAGAATAAACAGTAACGCTAAAGCTTACTGGTTCTAGATCAGCTTGTTTTGTGAGTGACATACATTTTTGATAAGTTTTTTCTTTCATTTGATTGTGTAGATGATAAAATAACTCAATTCCTCCTGAATTTCACAGGGTTGATCAACACTTATCGAAATCTGCAAAAATGTTAATATCTTCGGAATGACCGGAGATATCTGTCTGCGGTTTTAACAAGTCAATAGGTGATAATGCTTAGCTTATTCTCAGTCGGTTAGAATCATAGCATTGCATTTGAAATTCTCCAGTAAAACGCGCAAATAGGGTGAAGTGACATAAAACAGCCAGTAGTTTTTAATTGGATCACCCGATATGTTGTAGTCATATTTTTCTGTGATCTGCTTTTAATGGCCTTCGAATAAATCAAATTAAGTGAAAATCAGTTCACGCATACAGAAGTAAGAGTGTTTTTTTTGTGAAGAAAAGTTTTTCCATACCATCACTAAAAAAAAATATGGAATAATTACTCAAACAAAAGTTGTTGAATAGAAAGAGTATTTTCTTATTTTATTATTCTTTACCACTGTTAGCTAGAGAATATTTCGTTAAAAATGAGATTATATTTTACAAGTGATATATTGCGCCCTCTAGTGGGAAACTAAGAACTTGAAAATATTTTTAATCATTTCCTAGGGGCCAATTTTGTCATTAGAATTTTTTTCCGGAAGTTATAGGATGAAGGGTTTCCGAGATACGGCCGGTGGCTACCCTTAATGAATCACCCTGTACTTCTTTAGGAAACAAAATCCCCCTAATGGTTTCGGACATACAGGGTGGAGCAAGTAGTGACGTCAATGAATTTTTTAGATTCCTCACACCTGGGGGTATTCAAAAATAGCCCATATATGTTATGCGACATTTTGTAGTTTTTGAGTTACGATTTTTTTGTGTTTTGTTAATTCATTATGGCAGCGAGGAATTGAACAGCTCATATCTTTTTATGTAGTAGGTATTTTGCAGATTTTTTTTGTAACATAATCTCACTGAATGTTCAATAACAAAAATAACTCAGCTTCCTAAAGTTACCAAAAGATGCTCAAAAAAGGCTTGAAAGTTGGAACTTTATTTTTCAGTAGGATTCGCTCAAACATTCAACTTCAATTTAAAAATACAAAAAGGAGTTTTCATAGGTTCTGGCTGAGTTTAATAACTTCGCACGGTCCTAAACTTCCAAAATCATGAGAAAAAAATATAGTACTTTATTGGCCTTTTTTTGCTGTAATCGGCCTTCGAAGGCGGATAGGCTAAAAACCACTTAGACACGATTGAAGTTATTTTTCCACTTTTTATCATTCTTATGGTAAACTAAACTTGAAAATGTGACTTTAGAGTAATCTGAATTGAAATTCCTGTAAAATAATTGTAGCTCATGTTATTTCTACATTAAGATGCAAGGCCGATCGAATGGACTGCGGGTTCGCCAGACCTAAACCCTATCGTTTTTTCTATTTGAGGATTTTACAAAGAGCTAGTGTAAGTGACGGAAGGCTACAACGAAACAGAATCAACACAAAAACTTTGGAAGCTGACGATTACGTATTCGAGTTGGACGAAGGGATTTTGAAGATTTATTTTAGTAAATAGTAATTTGTCAGTTATTTGTGCTTTTTATTTCTCATCCAAAAGCAAGTAATTTTATTATGGTGAAAACTAAGGTTCTTACTTTCAAGTCTTTTTTGAGTACCTTTGAGTAATTTCAGGTTTCAAAAGCTGAGTTATGTTTATTATTAGAGCAACATTCAGGGAGATCATGTTACAAAAAATAATCTTCAAAATACCGACTACATAAAAAGATATAAATTTTTGAAACCTCGCTGCCATAATAAATTAACAAAACTCAAAAAACTCATGATTCGAAAACTACAAAAAATGGCATAACAAATATGGGTTAGTTTTTACTACCCCTAGGTGTGAGGAATCTAAATAAATATATTGACGTCACTACTCGGACTACCCTGTAACCTAAAATATTGTTTCTCAATGATTAGAGACAAATCGATACGATCCAATTGCCACTCATTAAATAGTTGTGGAGTACGACACAAAGCACTCTAGGATATCAAATCACTTGAAAAATAATAAATAATCATCTTAGAAAATATCGGCCAGATTTCGCAAAAAATCTCGCATGAAGCCGTTATTTAAACAAGACAGTGCTAGATTTTGGTAAGAAAGAATTCTCATTTTTGAAGATGTAGGATTGGTGAAATTTTGAATGAGTCTATTTACAGAATTGAACGGATTTTATTTACTCATTAATTCGACTCGTATTTTTGTAGAATTCGGGTATAAACATAGACCTTCACGAAGAAAGGCTACCTTTTTAAATGAAGATGAATCTAAAAGAATTAAAATATTGTAAATGCCACAGATGTGCATAGGAGGAAAAATATTCACGGGAGTTACATTTACATTTTTCGATTTTATTTGCCAAGTGGCTAATAAAAACAAATTTTAATTTTAATATTTCTTCAACTGAAACCAATCTATGTACAGGACAACTTCAGCTCAAAATTCCAATAATATAGTTATTGTAATAAATAATGCTCTTGTTAACTAGAACAAGAGCGTCAAACAGTTGAAAAACTAACCTTATCAGGAAAAGGACAAAAAATTTGCTTATCCAAACGGCCTGGTCTCAATAGTGCTGGATCGAGTAAATCAGGCCTTGAAGTAGCAGCCAGCACAAAAACTCCAGCCAAAGATTCTACCCCATCCATTTGCGTCAACAACTGATTAACAACACGATCAGTTACTCCTGTAATGTCATGACCTCGTCTGAAATGAAAATGAATGGATTAGTTATTGAAAGTCTAGAGGTACTTTACTTTCTGATGATTTTTTTTGTTCTTATCAAACAATTAGCACGAAATATTGGACAATTTGCGCATCGGTATTTGCCAATTTAATTATGATTGTATCAGTATTTCTTGAGATAATAAGGAAATAATATAGAAACCAAGGAAAAAAACACGAAATTTGTTACATTTTGTTCAATTTTGTTAAATATTGACTACAAGGTCTGTGCCAAATTTTATTGAATTCTTTTTTCCACAGAAATCTGAATTGGCGAGGTTTTTTTCCATTTACTAATGATACGATACCACCGAAAGTTGCGCGTCGGTATTCTACAACTAATACCAAGTTTCAATGCGATCGCATAAGAAGTTCCTGAGATTTTCAGGAAATAACCTCAAATGCGCATAACTGCAAAACCGATTTGCCAAATTAGCCCATTCAAGAACTTAATCGTACAATGTATATTGATGCGCAACCTAACCTGAAAATTTCTAATAGCTAGCCTTGATACCAGAATATAATAATAACGGTTGCTAGCTGCTTCCGTTATCAAATTATTGTGGCATCGGGGGGACGGCCCGCCAACCAAGCAGAATCGACTTTGACATCGGATTCATCATGACTGAGACCAACTTAATCGTATAAGAGTATTTTCGGGAAAAAATTCGGAGATAACAGACATTTTGGCAAAAGGTTAAGATCCCCTTCCCTAGAACAGGATCGCAAAAATAATGTTCATATTGTACTCCTGGGTCAAATATTTTAGAATAATGATTCTTTTAGCAACACTGACAATTTTTTTATGATGCATCACTCACCTTGGGGCCAAACTGTCGAATTCATCAAAGAACAAGATACATGGTTTGGCACTTTGGGCTCTGTAATTAAACAAAATAAGTGAGGGCACATTTTATCTATTTGTACATACTGTGAGAACACATCTCTAACTGCTTGTTCACTAGCACCAATATATTTGGAAAGCAACTCTGGACCTTTAATGGAAATTAGCCGGACACCATACTGTTTGGCAGCAGCCCCAGCTAATAAAGTTTTTCCTGTACCAGGTGGCCCATAAAGCAAAAGCCCAGATTGTAAACGAAGTGGAGCATTATTGAACAAACTAGGATACTGAAAATTTTATCGATCAAAAATATGAATCAATAGAACTAACAGTGCACAAAAGAATGAATATTCGTCAACATACCTTCAAAGGCCACATCAAACTTTCTTCCAGTAGTTTTTTGATATCACTTAGACCTCCGATGCTTGAAAAATCTTTATCCCCAGGTGAGTGAAGTTTAATATCACTATGTGACAGTATAATCATTTGTGATATTGCTTTTTCACAATGTTCTTCTCGAATAATGTTATCACCTATGTTTGGAAATAGTTATTTATTTTTGAGGAAACTCAAAATATATAATACTCACCATCCTTTATAGACTGAAATATTGACCTTTGAATCAAATCATGAAGATCCTGAAAAACATATCCTTCGGCTTTTTGAGCCAAAACATCAAAATCGAAGTCAGACTGATAATCCTTGAACGAATATTTAATAATTTCCAGTCTATCATCCTGAAAAGTTTACGTACTAAAAACAATAATGAATTGAATGAAGATGTTAAGTCTAAGATGTACAGGTGAAATACTGTATTTCCCTGAATAACTACCTTTGTCAGTTCACCAATATGATATTGTTTCTCGAATAAATAGGTTCCCCTCGAATTATAAATAATCTTGTTCACTTTATCGATTGACTCTGTAGTTGCTATAACTCCCACACAATAATTTTCAGTAATAGATATTAGCAAGGAATACATCATTTCTGAAATTCTGAAATTTGTAACAAAGTTGAGGAACCAGTTTTCAATAATTTTTGTGATATCGTTACCTGTTATAATAAAGAGCATTCTGTAATTGAGCGTCATTATCCCCAATATTATTACATAAAACATGTAGATCATCAAGAAAAAGTATTGCAGGCTGATGAGCAACTAAATCATCTAATAAAGTTGTAAACACTCTATGCAAGGAATCCAAGGTTTTTCCCTTGAACGATTTACTTTGAACTACTTCCGAATATATGAAATATGGATATTCACATAAACAGTTCTTGAGATTTTCAACAATTCTCGATTTTCCTGAACCAATACTACCTGATAATGAATTATAAAATTTATCAAAGATTTCACTTTTGGTTAATATATATGTAATTCATTATACATAATTGAGTAGAAAAAAATTTCAAAAAGCACTGCCGTGAAGGCAGCAACTTTTGCGCGCATGTTCAATGTAGATGACCGCTTCAGCAACGAATTTGAACGTGCGCGCAAAAGCTGCTGCCTTCACGGCAGTGCTTGTTGAAATTTTTTTCTGATAAATTACTGGATTTCAATTCGATCTGATCTTTATTTTTGGGAAAATTGGAAAAATAACATTTTGATTGGGTATATCTACGGAATCATTAGGTGGATTTTACCCATTCACGAATTCGACCCTCGTAATTAAGCCCCAAACCTACTCTACAAATATCGAGTTTCTAAGTCGTTTCTTCCGGAAGTTATTGTGTTTACGGTCAGCCTAACGGCCGACTGCTTAAACACAATAACTTCCGAAAGAAACAACTTAGAAACTCGATATTTGTAGAGAAGGTTTGGACCTTAATAACGAAGGCCGAATTCATGAATGGGTAAAATCCACCCAATGATTCCGTAGATATACCCAATCAAAATTTTATTTTTCCAATATTTCCAAAAATACAGATCAGATCGAATTGAAATCCAGTACTTCATCGAAAATAACAGTTCGAAGTTTCATACAGAATTTAATGAGGATGATATGATGAGAAAATCATAGAAATTTTTTTTTTCAAATTGTTCTAATAACACGATTATCACGAAATTTTGCATAATGTTGTCTTTCAGCATCTTAAAACTAGCTTTGAAGTTTAATCAGGACTGAATCAGTATTTCTCGAGTTATACCGAAAAAATCAACGATATCGAGAAGAAAACCTCGAAATTTTACATATTTTTTCCCCATATCTCCAAAACTTATGATCGTATCCAACTGAAATTTGGTACACTGCTGTGAAATTAGAAGGTCAAAGTGTGAGTATAATTTTTTTTGGATATGATAAATGGTTTCCGAAGAAAAAATTTTTTTGGAAAAAAATTTCGAAAAAAATTTTTTTTAAAAATTACTGACAATATGATCCTGACGAAATTTGGCTCAAAGTTGCGCGTCGTTGTACCCCACATAACTGCCAAAATTGAATCCAATCGCTCAGGTAGTTTCTGAAATAAAAAATGAATAACTTCAAAACTTCAAATGCCTATAACTCCGAAACTATTCGATCGATTTGGCCCATTAACGAACTTAACCGCGGCATTCCGATGCGCAACCTATGCTGAAAGTTTCAAGTTGCTAGCTTGCTTCTGTCGACAGTTATCGTGTCTACGGACGGCCAACCGGCCGGACAGAATCGATTTTGACAGCGGATTCGTCATCAGTGAGTCCAACCTAGTCGATTGAGACCATTTTCGGCTCAATCATCCAAAATTACAGACATTTGGACAAAACGATAGCACGCTGTTCCCCTAGAACATGCGCGCAAAAATGTATGATATTGGTATTAAATTAATACTTTGTATAGAGGTAATTTATCTTAAATATATTTCTAGTCACTGAGATACTTGTACCATGGAGATTCTTTATAAATTTAACAATTAAACAAATCTGCATATGAATGCTAAAACAAATCTCCGGTATACTCCATTTACTTTTATAATGTTGATCGGTTAGCTATGGAAGTTTGACACATTCCACTGTGTATAATAACAAAATGTTACGTCAGATTCTTTTTTTTGTCCAATAACTATACTCTATTCACTTTTATGAAGTCACTTGGATGGCCATGGATATTTGACACATTTCATCCTGTATAATTGAAAAACCATGGGTTAAGTTATTTTTCTGGCGGGCAACTACGCAATGTCATATGTTGTAGGACTTGAGAAAGTCTCCCCGAATTATTTTGACCTTAAAAACTTTTCATGAGTACCAACCTGACTCAGTTCTGGTTACAAAAACTGGCTAGACTGATTCCAAAGACTGGCTAGACTGATTCCAAAGACTGTCGACTGACTGGAATGTAATAGAGACATTGTTTGTTTTACATAAGGCTCATAGTTATTATATATGTAACAAAACGAAAACAGAGAGTCCATGATAAAAATATGTAGGACTTGACAATGTCTCACCATTTTTATTTTGACCTTGACGACATTTCACTAGCGCCAACCTCACTTATATCCAGTTGTAATAACTTAATAAAATCATACCAAAGCCTACCAACTGACTAAATAGAGTATACATGAGAAATTTATTTATCAAATGAGTTTTTTCAACGTCAAAGCAATTAGATTCTACTTCCTAATATAACAGTTTTCCTCCTGATTACTGACATACAGTGTGTGGATGAACCTAGCTCTGCAGTGACAATATTTAGGCTTAACAAGAGTGGCCTTCAAAATAAGTATGCCAAACTTACCATCAATCAGATAACATCCTAGTCTCCCATTTTGAGATAAATTACTCTTTATACTCCCCATAATCTCGATACAAATGCATCTATTATTTGCTGTTTCTATAAAATAATTATTTTCACTCTTGTCCTCAGCTGCAGGTCTTAGTACGGGATCATTAATAAATGAATACCTACAATTCCTCAGAAAGTCTTGATCAATGCAACAGTACTTTGCATAATGTGGCTTGAACTTTAAACTGCAATGAATTTCATTGTCTAATGCTATAACAGTATCAGCATTCAGAATAAATTCATTGTCTGTACATGTAGCAGCAAGGTGATCCTGTAATTTACTCTTCACTTCTTCCTTATTGTGTTCAGTATAAATCTCTATTTCATTTGTAGGATCTTTTCTTTCCAAGGGTTTCAAGATAACCGCAGCTCCTAACCCAGATTTCAGAATTTTCAGTAAGTTCTTATGGACGAAAATATTATTCAATGATATTATTTCAGATAATTCTTCTATCAGAAAAACTCTAACAAATACAATTCTGGAATCTGTACAGTGGATAACACTCAGAGAGCAATAAATTGGATCTTTTAAGCAATCACATTTTCTCCATGTTGCAGGTGCTGAATTTCTATACAAAAGCACATTGAACTCATATGAACAAAGTGAATCATATGAAGTATTCAGATGATGAAATGGTACTAATCTTCCCTTGTAAAATTCTTTCTTGCTAAAATATGATTTGATTTTGTTCTCATTTTTTCTTTCGCTTTCAGTTAGTTCTTCAGTGATATCAAACATATCGATGTTGAATTTTTTCAAGAGAAGTTCACCTGAAATTTCAGATTTTTCTTTTTCATTTTTCAACTTAAATATAAATATACAAACCATCAAAGTGTAGAGGAGCTGAATTATTGTCTCCAATAATCTCCCTTTCAACTTCTGTTTTTTTCTTCATTTGAGGCAAAATGATTAATTCAGTTAAGTTATCAAGTTTTCCCGGAGATCTCGGTTCTACACTCACTAAAAAGTAAATTAGATACATAAAAGTACTAACAATGGTCAAAACAAACATAATCATGATGAAATATAATGCTGCAAGGAAAGCTGGATTTCCTGTTCTGATCACTATTATTATTATTATTCATTTTGCATGTTTACATAGTCATTAACAGTTAAGACATATCAGCAAATAAATATATATTAATCCCCTCATATTTTTAGGAACGACACGACACAAAACAAAAATATGTTCCTTAAGAAAGCACCAGTGTTCGTAAAAATTTTGTGAAGTATGAAATAATTTGGTGAGTTGACAGATTGGATTTCTAGTAATGAATAAATTTTTCAAGAATCAACATTTTCAGAACATTGAACAGACTACCTATACTTACCTACTTCAACTGGTATATTCAAATTTTCACCTATCCAAATAAGCATTACTTGATTTATGCTGACAATATTAGTTTGGTTCAAGATACAATTTTCAACTTCATTTTTCAATAAATCCTAAAATTCAGATTTGGTACACCTCTTATTTTTTCATTAATAGATCATTCATCAATAAATATCATTACCAAAACATGAAAATCATCAAATCTTAATGGGTGTATTGTGAAACTGTTGACTTTAGGTATGAATTCTACACTCGACAACACCACAGGGGTATTTTCTTCTATTTTCAATAATTTCGCATATAGTGAATTTATTCCTATATAGTTATTTTCAACGTTCGGCATTTGAGGACATGCTGAGAAAAAAAAATCTCTATTTTCTCTATAGGTAAGCTTAAAGTAGTTCTGGAAGAAAAATATCAGTTCAAACATTTACTTATTTTATCTTCTGAACTTACAGTGGAACCAAATTCTTTTATCACGTTAGAGCTCAAATAGCAAAAATTGTTTCTCACATTCAAATACTTGATGGTTAATATTTTCTCTAACATCTTAAGTAATTGAATTAATAATAACTTTTTTAGCCCTTTATTTTAACCCTAAAGTTTTGACATTTTAAATGAGGTTAAATAAACTCGTTTGGTATAGAACTATTTTCTTATTATGAATGACATCCCGTCAAGTCAAAGTCATTTGAAGTATCTCAGGAAAATTGAAAATATAAAACAGATATTCGTTTGTCATTAAATGAATTAGTGTGAATTTTTTTTTTTTAATAAAACATTTTCCATCTTCAATCCTAGTCAACTTTTTCGAACTACCGTTGTCCAGAGAAATAAATGATTCACTAATAATTCTGTGACAGCTGGAGGCATTTCTGGACCAATCAGAGTAAACTGTTTCATTCAAAACAACTGCAAACAGAAACCGTCAAACAAGCAACTGACAACGAAAACTTTAACGAATATATGTGAATCCCAGTTGAGTGTTTTTTGTACTTACTACCACAATATTGACCTTATTTGAACGGTAAGGGAATGAATATATCTCAATGAATTTGCATATCACATTTCATTTATGAAAATTCCTTAATTGTATTAGAAATTTCCCATGTCCACCATATTCTGACTGCACTAGTCCGTTACAGAACTTTTTGCCTTTATTTCCTTCATTACTCAACATGTGGTGTTCAATATGTTCATATTTACTCAATTTGAAGAAAGCAATTTTATTTATGAGGATTTTGGGGAATACTCTTAATTTTATCTAAAGGTAAAAAAGGCGGTAAATTTACTAGTGAATATTGAACCTCTGCAAGACTTAATAGTCATCTAAGATACTCAATTATTTAAGATGGCTAACCCCAGCACATATTCTTGGAATGCATGAATGAAATAATATAGTTATTTTAATTAACACTTGAATTGAAACTATTCAGATGAATTTTAGAGTAATTTACTCTAGTTCTTCCACAACTGCCTAATGTATTCCTTAAAACGTTTTATATACCCATTCAGGCTTATTCATATTGAAGGGTAGTTTCAGGGTGCAGCAATTGATAGGTACATTCAGGAGTTTTCAGAATCTCATTCTAATAATAAAATAAATGAATAGGTACCTGCAGTATTTGGTTACAGCTAATCAAATCTAATCCTAAGCATAGTGCAGTAGAAACAGCTTAACTTTGATCGTTAGTTTGTGTGAATGAATCAGAATGAACCTTACTGTTTTGAGTATCAGTATTTTATCCTTGCTTCACAATGAAATAGGAAAACGCCTTATAATGTCCTCTTCATCAGATTTCTTGCTGGATTGCATTTGTTTAAAGTTCATAAGGAAATCAAGTCATAAGACATGAGAATTGCATGAGAGTCTGTAGCTGGTTTTGTGTTATCACTGTCAATGCTTCTACTTCACTTCCACCCCTTTTAAATGTTGTGAAAACTTCTCCATGAAAAAGCTTGCCCTTCGTTAGGATTTAATCTTATTATTCCTTTTATGTTTGTTTGGTTTTTAATTTTTTGATATTCGGATTGCTTGGCAGGCAAAAACCAATTGATTTATCTTGATCACATCACAAGGTCTGTGTAAAGTTGAAATGAGATATTCTAAGGCTCCATGGAGGTGGCGGCTTACATTGTATTTCTTTTAGTAGCCGATAACATGAAATTGTAGGAATTGAGCCATTGTATCCTGTAGGACAAATAGTGTTTCTGTGAATGTCCCCGGCGACAAAAATATTGTACAGTTGGCACCAGAAGTTATAATAACTCGACAATATAAGTCTTTAATTCATATTATCTCGCTTATTTATGTTTCTCATGTATTACCAGTTTTGTTTTGTTTGACGCACATATGGGCTTATCCTCTTTTCCTGCCTGCTGCCAGCAATGCCTGTTCAAATATTGTGATGCTTGTTAGTGGATTTCTCATTCAAATAAACACATCTTTACAGTAACGATAGGATTCTTGACGAAGGAAACGTGGTTGTCGAAACGTGCGTTAGACGCATTAAGTGTAAGTGGATCTGATCAGAGAGTAGTTACACACTGTTCTGTTATCATTATTCTATCTGTAGTGTCCACGAATAGTTAATTTCAATTGAAACTCTGTAGTTCATTGAAGAATACTGACCAACAACGCAACAATTCTGGTGCAAAAATTTTGTTAGGATATTATTGTTAGCAAATTCAAAAACACTTACATCTTCAAGACAATATCCTAAAAAAGTGTACATTTTGCGAAATATTTGGTGTATATTTTTTCTGGCAATTTTTTTTTTTTCGGGAACTATTCATACTTCGAAGTCAATATTTTACAACATTGTAATAAATTTCGGTTTGATTCGATTTAAATTTCCTGAGAGATTGCGAAAAAATATGTTCAATTCCGTTGTTTTTTTCTCGGTGTCCTTGTTATTTCCGGAATAACTCTAAAAATACTGTTCCGATCATGATGAAAATTGATAACCACTTGGCAAATGTTGATGTACCATTTTGTGCAAGATTTCTTGTTGATCCTGTCATAATAACAGTTCTAAAAAAATTCTCAATTTTTTTTCTCAAGTTTTAATTGAAAATTTCTATTTCAAGATATTGGGATGATGGATTTTCGTGATTTGCGTAATTGGAAATTAAATATGTACTGGCGGCTGTTGAGTGCATATTGAAAGGCAGTTTATATTTGAATAGCCACTCCTAAACATTATTAATTGCAGGTGTTGCTTAACAGGAATCATGAAAATTTGTGGATTTATTTCAAGAAAATAATTTTTACGTTATACAGGGTGAAATATGGATTTTAGTTGATTCTGTATCTTTTAAGTATTGGCTTTGTTAGTGGTGTTGCTTGAGAATAATGTAAGTTCGATTTTAGGTTAACTCCAATATTATGTATGAACACTACTATTAAAAGTCATTATGACTAATAGATATGGAATCACTAAACGTCTTAGCAACAAATTTATATACTGGGTGTCTCACGAATATCATTCGTTGAAATATTTTTAGGAAGGAGTCAAAATTCAAGTTTGTAATTTCGAACTTAAGCTTTTACTAGAGAGTTGGCTGAATGTGAATTGTTCGAGACTCGTCGGACTTCCGGTTTTGCCGGAAGTGACACCAACTTTCATTTTTCGAATGGGAATCCCCATATTTTATAATGAAAATAGATTCCATGATGTCTTAGTGAGACATTTTTGAATTTCTGTAAGAAAATTCATTTTTCATTTGAAAAATGTTGTTTTCAGGCTTCCGCGAGAAGTAAGAATAACGCGACCAGAATTCGAATTTTATTCTTCTCAGAAAGAATATTATTCACTCTGAAGAAATGGAGGACAAATCGAACATTTATTTTAGATTGTATTCATATAAATTCTGAATTTTTAGTTTCGCTTGTATTCCTGAGAACATTGATATTAGAAATGTAATCGCAACTGTATATCTCGGAAAGTATGAATTTTAAGGCACTGGTGTAATTTCCCCTTCCACATTATTTTTCAAATTAGATTCCATTATGGTCTAGAAAAATAAGCTAATTTGAAAAAATTGAGTTTTCACGCTTTCTGAATCGCAAACTTTGACAACGCTTTTGTGACCTCCTGTATCATGAGTTTCCATTCTGACTATTGTGACAGAAGCATTATTTTTACTTCTCGCGGAAGCCTAAAAACGGCATTTTTCCAATGTAAAACCTGGAAGATATCCATGTTTCAGCAGAGCACAATTTTGAATTTTTTATGGTAATACCTCGGTAAAAAAGAAATTTCCGACAGAAATTCAAAAATTTCACACCAGGACAACTCAGAATTTCATAATCTTTTGCGTTGTAGAATACGGAGCTTCCCATTTGAAAAAAAAAGTTGGTGTCACTTCCGGTGAACCCGGAAGTCCCACGAATCTCAAAAAATTTACATTCAGTATCTCTCTAGTTAAAGCTAGTCCGAGAATGCAAACGAGACTTGATTCCTTTCAAAAAATATATTAACTAGCGGTTTTCGTGGGACACCCCGTATATAATGAAATTTTACAATAGAAGTCAATTAATTCAATAATGGAAAAGCGAAAAATGTCTCTAGCGGCTTTTTCTCTTTCCGTTTTCCTTTCACTCTACCAAGCCAATGAACAGCGTTGGCTGTATCGATCGTAGAATCGTGCTGTGAAGTGGGGGGCGATCTACCTCGTTTCACGCAATTTGAAATTGAGTCTCGGTAATAATTCGGTATTGAAACTGGTTAAATCGAAACGAAATTTCAATTCAAATTGCGTGAAATGCGGTATATCGCCTCCAACGTCAGTAGTCACAGCATGAAGCAACGGCCGATACAGCCAACGCTGTCCATTGATTTGATAGCGGTAGAGTGAAAGGTACAAGAGTAAAGAGAGTGGAAATATCAGGTTACCCCGCATGTTTCGACCGTTTAAACAGCCTATATGTGGAACCGAAATCTAACGATAGCGAATTATTCAAAATTAACTATTTGTGAAAGTGTGTGATAGCATTTATTGTGATCTTATATCGAAGTAGATTGAGAAAAACATAAAAAATTATATTTCGTGTAACATTCAAGATATGTAGGTCAACTTTTGTGAAATATATTAATCTCTGGAAAAACTTCTTACCTGTCATGAGTTTCGCAAATACGAGTTACTCAGAAAAAAAATCGACAATTCGGCAAAAACAATGGGTGGTTTATTTTAAGAGCGAACAATACCTCAATAAATTTTTTTGGGTGCAAATGGTTGAACAAAATTGTGAGAATGCGCAATGTTGCCTCTCTTTTATGCAGGGTGAGTCTTTGACCTTACAGAATATTTTAACAGAAGATTCTTGAAGCTGAAAGAAACACATTTGTCCTCTACCATTTTTTTCGATTCGGCCTAGATAAAAAGATATAGGTATTATAAATTTTCATAATAGGCTAGCCGCCCCTGGAAACCTGAACACTGAAGTTTTTCAAAGCCTAAGATATACCATTCAAATCTTCGAAATAAGCAACTCTGTTATGAAAACTTACTTTTTACGATCCAGTTGCTGAAACAAGTTAGGTATTCCAAATTTCGTGGGCGATATAAGTTGAATATTCTTCTCTTGGTTTCATTTTCGATAATGAGGAATTCATCTAGCTATCACTCATATTAGCTTTGATATTCATCTTCAATTTGTAATTATTAATTTTCTTTGTTTATTTCATTTTCTCCAAGAATTATCAGATTTAGACATAACCCATGCAAACTTTCATTTTCATAAATAAATAAAACAAATGTACCTAATTTATCTGTGAACGTACAAACGTTGCCAAATTGACGAACAGAAAGAAAGAACTCTTCGAAATCAAACAACACACAATATGCTAATTCTATGCATACACTTGTGTAGTCTATGATTCTGAACTGAACTATAAATCTGTGGCTCCGTGGTTTTAAGGTTATGTAATGGTGGTTTTCTTCCACCATGGGTTGTTATGTTATGAAAGCGCATTGCGCATTTGAAGAATACCTCAAAATAAATACTATCAATGTTCTGTACATAATTTCAAGAAATTTGGGTCAGCAGAAAGATTGCATTCAAACCAGTAAGAATCCCCATTATCATGGAAAAGTGAGAAGTTAATCAATTATACTACACAAATTAGGTCGAAATTGAAAAGGAAGCTTCATGAATGGATTCAGGAACGAATCACCACTGTATAACACAGATATAGTTTTGGGAGAAGTTGAACCTATTGTGAAGATTTTGGTACTTATGAATTTTGTAGTTTCCTCTTTGATTTTTACGCACGAGTTGCGGGTTACGTCCATTGTGAATTGGCCAAAGTCGGCTACTCCGCTCACAAATCATTCCAAATAAAAAATGCTAGAATTCCATTCTCAACTTTTAGACCTGGCAACGCGGAAAAATTGAATTCTGTGAATTTTTTGAACAGAGGTGCATTCAGCCAAAGTACCCAATTCTCGGAATTTCACAGATATTTTTTATTTTTGAATTTCAGATTACTCGAAAACGGCGCATCATACGAAAGAAAATAAAGAATACTTTTACTTTCCAAGATGGTCAAAAATTCGTTGAATAGCATTCAAATTATCTTTAAAAGTTGGATTCTTTGAATTTTTGGTATTTTTATGGAATGTTATGGTCATATTAAAGAAACTGGGGGATGTAGATGAAATTTTGTAATCCAGGAACATTTATCGTATCAATAAAAAACTATATTCCAAAAATCATCTCATTCGATGAGATCGTTCGCGAGATTTAATCGAAAATTAAATTTTTTTATGGATTTTCAACAGTCTGTATCTTACGCACCAAGCCGAATCGGAAAAAATGGTAAGGACAAAAAGTGTTTCTTTTGCCTTCAGGAATCTTCTGTTAAAATATTCTGCAAGGTCAAAGACTCACCCTGTATTCAAGAATTTTTGGGGAAATAAAAACTGAAATTCAGTGAAAAATGAACAAATAACTAACATTGCGCATTCTCATTGAAGAATTAAGTACATCCCAAAAAAAAAATTCAAAAAATAACCACTGAAGCCTATAGAACGACACCCGGTTTTCTCTTGAATTTCACGCATTTCTAATATTTCTCGCGGTTAAATTAGGCAGACATATTAACGAGGTTCAATGAAACTTGCATGTGGCTGTGTTGCCGAGCCATAATCTACCAACACGTGGTAATGTTCGCTCTTAAGTCAAACTTGCGGCATTTTCTCGTAGCTCTGTTAAACTCAATTTTGTGGTTAAATTAAAGTAAAAAAAAAGGCAATCTTCGAACAAAAATTCCGCTGTTTTTCTTTTTCCTCTGCAAAAATGGAAAAGAACATGATTACAATCGCTCTAACTATTTGTTCCAGTCGAAGCTGACACATCAGTATACCCACCAGTATTGTAGTCACCACAGCCGTGACACTTAATAAAATCTCAGATGAAACACTTAATTCTTTGGTTTGCGGAATTTATACTAACAGAACACTTATATTCATATCATCTTCGCATGTCCAACTTTGCTTTTAAGCTGAGGCACTAAGGCTTTCAATACAATAAGTACCCCAGTTATACTCATTTCACTTTTATTAAGTCAGTCGTTATGCCTTGGAGGTTAGCACTGGTTGTCGTTGTCGAGTCCTACATATTTTTATCAAATATTCTGTGGTTTGTATTAGTTACATACAAAGAATAACAATATCCTAGAAGTGCTAACTCCCTACTAAATTAGAGAAACAGAGTGGCCTCCATATTTTGGGGTCTTGGCGGGAAAAATGACGGTGATTCAAATATTCGTGCAGGTACCTTTATACATTTGAAATAATGGAATTTTATTGTCAGCTTTAAATCAAACAAACGTATTATTTGAAAATTTATTAAGTAAATACAGTGGAACTTCCCTAACTCGAATCTCCAAGGGCCAGTACTTTTACTTCGAGTTACGGAAAATTCGAATTACGGAAAAATGCAGTAGATTGAGGGTTTTTGAATTAAACATAATACGCGTGTACATACGGCTATTCATATGTATGTATTACAAAAACGCGGTTCCATATACATTCTATCAAATAAACAATAACAAAAAACAAATTCATACGAATACAAAAAAAAAACATGTACATTTATTCGGAGTACATAAACATTTATTCTTATTATATATAATCTGTAATTTTGGTTTGTTTCAATAGGGACCACTTATTTTTATCTATAAAATCCTCCACTACATTTAACGACGCATGTACTTCACACGGAACATTTTTTTTTGACGAAGCAAAATGTCGTAGGGTCTGGATAGCAGAATACGCTTCGTTGAAGGTGGGTGTGGCAACAGTAGTTGTTTCAACATCGCTTCCACAAGAAAATTCTTCTTTATCTGACTCTAAAAGAATAGATTATTTATGTTTAACAATAATGCGGAATTTCACTTCAAAATCACCTTTTCCAGAAGAAACTAGATTTTCTATAACGTCATCTAAAATGTCTTCGTCTGTTGGGAATCCCATTGTTTGTACACCATCGTCAATGTCGACGTAATCTTCAAAAGAAACATCATCGCTTCCCATTGACCTTGTGCATGTGGTCCAAATTTGTTTCAATTCTGCCAATGGAAGATCGTCTCCTTCATCCCAGTCAGCTGTAGTATAATTCTGCATCAATTCATCTTTAACAAATCCTGCCTTTCTAAAACAATGGCGGATTGTTTGTGGTTTTACATCGAGATTCCAGGTTTTATTCAGATCCCTGATTGCATCAAGTAACGACACAGTCGTAGGAGTTGATTCCTCCATATGTGCCAAGGTTTTCATTACCACTCGTTTTCTATAATGATGCTTAAGATTTTTGATAATCCCTTGATCCATTGGTTGTAGAAAGGACGTGAGATTAGGGGGAAAATATTCCAGTCTAATATTCTTTAGGTTTGCTTCTACATTTTTAGGATGTGCAGGGCAATTGTCAACAAAGAGTAGAATCTTCCTATTCTGGGCAACGAAGATTTTATCTAGACTTGTGAGCCACTTACCGTAAATTTCGCTTGTCATCCACGCTTTTTTGTTGTGTTCGTAATCAACATCAAGTGACTTAATGCCCCTAAAACAACGTGGGTTCTTTGACTTGCCAATAACGAGCAATTTCAACTTTTCTGAACCACTCATATTGCTGGCAACCATAACTGTGATTCTCTCCTTGCTGTTTTTGCCACCAAAGCATTTTTGACCCTTAAACGCTAATGTTTTGTTGGGTAAACATTTAAAAAAAATACCCGTTTCATCAGCGTTGAAAATATCGTTTTCGTGGAATTGTCTGATTAAATCTGGCAAAACGTTATTTTTCCAATTTTCACTAGATTTTGAATCTGCAGAAGCACTTTCACCACAAATTGACATTTGCGTGATATTATGTCTTTTTTTAAATTTATCTAGCCACCCTACACTAGCTGAAAAATCTTCGTGACCCAAAGCAGCGGCATATTCTAGAGCTTTCTCTCTGATTAAGACTCCTGAGAGAGGAATATTTTTTGCACGCGCAGTAGTAACCCACTTTAGCATGGCTTCATCAACACCATTGTTCACACAAGTTGTAAGCCTTTTTCGTTTGTAGTTAGACTCATATCGATCTTGTTTTCCTAAAAGTTTGTCTTTGTTCTTCAAAATGGTTGATAATGTGTTTGGGGGAATCCCAAATTGTTGTGCAATCACTTTCTTTTTCGCTTCTCCCCTTTCCACCTCAGCAATTACCTGCAAATTTTCTTTGAGCGTTAAACACTTTAATTTTCGCTTTGATGTCATTTTCGTTCACTCTTATATCACCTAACACAAAACAGTTACTAATAATATTTTATACAGCGCGTGCGCGATGCGACGTATGTAAGGAAACTAAGAAAAACAAGTTTGGATCTGTCGGCGGCTCTACGCTCGGTGATTCCCCGAAGTTGCAGTGAGTGTTGCCTCAAAAAATTCGAGTTTTGCTTGGTTGTCGCCTCGGAAACTGCTGAATTTAAGTTCGAGTTTTAGAAATATTCGAGTTATGGAAATTCGACTTATAGGCACAAAATTACATGGTGATGTTATGAAAACGTTATTGTTTCTGAAAAAAATTCGACTTGGAGAATTCTTCGAGATAGGGAAGTTCGAGTTAGGGAAGTTCCACTGTATATCTCACATATTCGCAACAGAATGATTATTTATTATGATTGAATCCAGAGATTAATTACTCAGATGGGTTAATTTGTTGTAGGATTCTCATTAATCCAAAATATAATACTTTATTTCAATGAACTGTGATGGATATACGGAAATCTTAATAATAACTATTGATAATAAGAATACATTTTACGTGGAGATGAAACTGAAAAATTGAAACGTCCAGTCATCACAAAACATATTTCTTGCTTTTCAAAATTCCCAACTAGAACTGGCAAGTAATTTGACTCTTCTTGAAATTACGGAAAACAAACATTTCTCGATGCTATGAAATTTTAAAGGAGCTCGCTCTCTAACAAAAATAATTTCAATCAAATTAATAATAATAATCTTTTTTCATGACCCCAAAATAGTTACAAAAAACTGGCACCAGGGCCTACAATTAAATCTTATTCGTTCACGAAGATTAGTGAAATATGCAAATGATACTTGGTCTCCACATACGTCAAAGATTTCTAGTCGAACTATTCAAATTCAATCATTATTGAACAGAGCTTCCAAACAGAAAATGGAAACTGATTTTTGGCAACTTAGTCCGTTGGATCCGATCCAAATTTGAAAACGCCACTTACTTGCTTATAATCTGATATTTAATAGGACAATTAATGCTTGAATTGAATTCACTTCATATAATATATTTATCTTCCTCATAGGCCATCATTGAACATTAGTTTTGGTTTAGTTCAAGCGAAACAAGATTTTCACATTTCGGTATCTCAGTACAGTTTTCAATTATAGGTTAAGAATGTTCGATGACAAACTAATATTTCATAGAAAAAGAGACGCAAGTATCTAATCTCTCTCTAAATGCTGGGGATGCCTGTTTCACCCCACTGGTTACATACCTAACTACTACTTCTCTATGTAGAACATACAACGTAGCATAGTTATCTAACAGGAATATGAACCTAACCAAACATTTTCCAATTAAACAGAGTGGAATGTGTCAAACTTCCTAGGCCAACCGACTGACTTTATAAAAGTTAATGTAATATACGTTTGAGGTCCTGTTGGGTGCTTTGAGGTTAGACGGCCGCTGTGGCGCAGCAACGCATCTGACATTGTACTTCCGACGACATACCGTAAGTCAAGTACGGCGCCAGAACTTGACAAACAGGATGTGTACACAGGACCTGAGAATAAAATTCAGTTCTTAATAGCAACTACCACGTGCTGGTAAATTATGGCTTCTGAGATTTCGCCAACACAACCACATTCAAGTTTCAGTAAACCTCGTTAATATCTCAAGGTCAGGCATTTGTCCTCGGTCTCCATGCTTTAACGTTGCCAATCGATGCGGGGAATATTGAAATTCGGAGAAATTTCGACGTTAATAGGAGAAAACGGGCTAGCGTTCTGCAGGCTTCCGTGATTATTTTTTGAAAATTTATTTTTGAATGTACTTAATACTTCTGTGAGAATGCGCAATGTTGATCATTTTTCCATTTCTCATTCCGTTTCAGTTTTACTTTCCCGAAAATTCATGAATATAAAAAGTGGCAACATTGTGTATTCTCACATTTTTCTAAAACCATTTGCAACCAAAAAAAATTTTCGAAAAAACGAAATATGGCCTCCAAAAGTCACCCCGTTATATTCAAACAATTACTCGAATATGTCTGGGTGAATTCTGAAGGACAGAGTTCATCAAAAAAAAATTGGTGCAAATGGTTGGAAAAAATCTTGAAATTTTTTTTAAATGTTGCCAATTTTTTAGATTCAAAAATTTTCGGGAAAATAAAAACAAATGGTGTGAAAAATGGAAAAATAACTAACATTGCGCATTCTCACAAAAGAATAAAGTACATACCGAAAAAAAACAAAAACGCTCACTGAAGCCTGCAAAACGACAGCCCGTTTTCTCCTATTATTGTCGAAATTCCTTTCCGAATTCTAATATTTCACGCGGCTATTTGCAACGTTAAAGCATGTAGATCGCGTGCAGGTGTCTGACCTTGAGATATTAACGAGGTTTAATGAAACCTGAATGTGGCTGTGTTGCCTAGTCGTAATTTCCACCACTTTTATTGTTTGCTCTCGACTACGATTTACAATCATACCAACGTGCCAAGTTCATAAAAATCAGTAATTTTGAATTTTAAATACTGACCAAAAACTCTGCTGAAGCCAAAGGAAGTGTTAATTCTCGATCAATGCTTTGGTAAACTTTGATGACTGCATCTCATTTCTGTTAACCTGATTCAAAAGTGATGTTCTGCTCCAGACATAACCGTTGTCCTCCACTGAAATTGTTCTTCGAAATTCACTACCTGCCATTTTACGAACCATGCTAAAACCCAAACGTCATTAACAAAAGCCGCTTTCACTCGAAGGATTATAATTTCTTTTCAAAACATGACGAACCTCTTTTTTTGATTCAACCATTCATAAATCTTTCGGGAACAAGCGATGATGGTTGTAAAGGTTTGTGGTCATTTTTGAGAACATGATCCTGATATTTCGCCTCATCGATAAGAAAATGACAGGAAAAATAGTGAAAGAGTGCTTACTTCTACTTAACAACATAACTATTAAATACTTTTGAAATGTGTCCGATACGAATAATATTCTCGGGATAAATTAAACATTGCCTCTTTCAATATTTTAGCTGATATTTCATTATCGATGGAAATTTTGAAGCGAAATATTAGGGTCAGATATTAGTCGATACTATCTCCAAAATTAGTTATCGCAACCCCCCTCACCCTTATTCAAAATCAAGGTTTTGTTACGGTGATGAAAAATAATAAAAACAAAACAATTAAGGATTGTACTCTGCAAGTTGACCTGTAATGGTTTTCCTATGGTTTATTTGGCCAAACTGGAATATAACTGTAAATGCTTACTTTTTTTTCAAAAGTAGCAGGCCTACTCGCAATCTCGCGTGCATTTCGGCCGTACCCTTACACTACTAGAGTCCATAGAAATCAACAGTTACAATTACCGAAAAATGCTATCAAACGAGCAAGCGAATGTTAACAGATCTCCCTCACTGAACCCCTACCAAAAATTTGAGAACCCTAGCGGCAAACCTCAATAAAAAACACCACCATTTGTGCAACGTTCATTTCTTCAGTTCGAAATGTAATCCTGAAGAAGCCACAGTGTGATAAAACAATTGTTGGAATACATTAAAACTATATGTGGAAATTGACGTCAATTCTTTATTTAAGAGGAATTTCCACCAAGTAAAGACCGAATCAAACAAATATTCACTAATATTCCTGTATTGCACACAGGCACTGTCTCATGACAATATCGTAATAACTCAATTTGTTCCAGGTATCCTCGTACGTTTTCGATATCCCATTATTATCCTGTTTTCGATATCCCATTCATCTGAATAGGTTTTAAGAAAACGCAGGATAAATAATCAGATCTGAAAGGGGACAGCTGAAGTGGACGTGCTAATTCTCGGAAGTTGAAACAAACTGAAAATATCAAATTAACATTTGCTATTATCAGTTTCAAATCATTATCATCATTCATTTTACGTACTTCCCTTTTCCACTATTCCTTCTTACACCCGACTTTTGATTGTTCATTGTCAACTGACCATAACTAAATTTGAAAATCGACCATTTGGGAGGGGTTGAATTTTTGGAAATATACCTGGGTTGTCGGACATATTTACGATTAGTATTTCGGAGCGATAACGTCAGTTGTATATCTTGTCTATGGTCAGTGCGCACGTTTAAGTCAACCCCCAAATACTTTCTGTGGATTGAGGTTATATTTTAGGCCACATTGTTTACTTGCCTTAAAATTTTTGTGTGAATTTTCTTGTGACCATGCATACGAGGCATCATATGATCCGATCAGGAAGTTTGTTTGTTTTACCAAAGTCGGTTATGGACGCAATTGATGCGCAAGGTAGGCACTATCTCGTTGATATTTTAAAAATTATTCCTTTTGATAATAGTCGTTCCAATTCTATTTTATTCTGGATGCCTGATGACTGGTTCATTGTCGCTACTTTTTGGCACCTTTTGAACTATCTTCATATAATCTGTTAGTTAGTATAACCCATATTGTTTTAATAATACTTTTCCCTAGTCCACGTATACTTTTGACTTCTAACGCACGCTTTTGAAGCAATGTGTTCTTTGTCGGGGATACTTTGTTTACCACACTTGGGATGCATAAAAGGCATACGTGGATTAGAGAAAAGTTACCGATTGCTCGTGTGCGAATTATATCCATGAGGAACTCTAACATCCTGAGATTCTCCAGCATGAAATTTGAGGAGACTTTATTCTAGTTGACTTTTTAGTGGTGAACCTTGGATTGATCACTTTACCCTTCAGAATAAGTAATAAAATGTAATTATGAACATGTATTTATTTGTTTACTAACGTTAGATATTTTCTCGTTAGTTTTCATTAACTATTTCACTTTTTCGCACAAATATTTTTTTCGACTCAAAAGCCCTCGATATTATTTTCAGCAGTTTTCTGGTAATTCATAAATCACCGAAAACAAAGATACTTCTTCCGCTGTCTGATGAACGTCGGTCTTTTTCTCAATGAGTGTAAACAAAATTTAGTTAAACAATACATCGAACACAAAATATCCGTGTTCCCATGTTGGCTTTCCATTTGCGCCTTTTCTAGTTGTTGAGATGTTGAAAATTATTCCCATTGATAATAATAATCTTTCCATTTATTTTTTCATTCTGGATTTCTTTTTTTCCCTTTGTAGACTGGCCAACTCTTATTGTATCGATTAAAAAAATAACTCTCATTGTCACTACTATTGAGCGCATGTTAAACTGTTTTAAAAATGTCTACTTTCTTTTATCACATTCATTATGTGGTTTTGTTAATTTAACCTGTTTCGATACGAACGTGGGTAACTACCGTCTAATCCATGTATTATAACTTTGACTCTAAAGTACGTCTTTGAAACTTGCATTACGTCAAAAGTATTCGTGGATTAGAGAGTAGCTACTGCTCGTATGAGTATTATATATCAAAACATTTCATTTTTTTCAAGACTATTTATCATAGTTGACTTTATGGCGCTAAACCTTCGATGTATTGAAGTTTGAGAATGAAACTTTAGAATTCAAACAGATTCTTACAGATACAAGAAATACATACGTTCGTTTGCTCAGTAAACTGAGACAATTCTCTTTATTTTTCATTTACATCTTGGTTTTTGCAAAAATAATTCTTTATAAGTCACGAATCCTTCATCCCTCTTTCAACACTGAGATTCTTTTCAACTCAGAACGAACTGCATTTCATTTTAGCGCGCGTGTTTCGGGAAACAGCGTGCTATTGTTCTGTCTAAATGTCTGTAATATTCGATTTTTTCCAAAAATTATTTCAAACTACGGGGTTGGATTCACTGATGACGAATCCGGGCCGTCAAGCTTTCCGGCCAAGGACACGATAACTGCCGAATGTAGCAAGCTAGCGACCTGAAACTTTTAGGGTAGGTCCCCATCAGAATGCCGCGTTTAAGTTCGTTAGTGAGCAAAATCGACCCAACGTTTTTGGAGTTGTAACAATATGAAATTTTGAGATTATTTTCCTGATATTTGATTGCAGCGTTCCCGCAAATTTCAATGGAGATAGTCCTGTAGTAAATTGATGAAAAAATTTCTTCAAGAAAATATTTTTTTGGAATACCTTGAGCTCCATATTTGGCAGCAATGTACCAAATTTCAGTTCCATACGTTCATAAATTTTGGAAGCATTGGGAAAAAATATGTCAAATTTCGTGATATTATCCTCGGTATCGTTATTTTTTCCTGAATAACTCAAAACATACTGATTTAAAATTCTGATGAACAACTTTGAGCAAAATTTCGTGATGATCGTGTCATCAGAACAATTTGAAGAAAAAAATTTCAATATTCTGCAATCTTCTGATCATATTATCCTCATGAAATTGTGTATGAACCTCACAGCTGTCCCGTACTAGATTTTGTGACCTTTGGAGAATATTATACCTCTTAGAAGCATCAAAATTCTGTCAGGAACGCATCAAAGTGGGACGTGTGTTAAGGCCCTTAGCCATACTAGTGAAAATTTGTACACTTAGCTCTAACCACCCAAATTTTGATAACTTGAGCATATTCTCCTTTATCTGTAGAAAGAAATTAAATAAACTAAAAATAAATTTTGGCCTCCATATCGGGTGATATCTCTTCTTCTGCTTGACAAATATTTTCACTATTGAGTACCTAAATGCGGTCATGGAGGTTTAGTGACTTCAGGTAAATTATTTAATTTGCCTTGGATTTCGCCTAAAAAAAGTAATAATAGGAAAACAAGAAGGAATATTCTTTGATACCAGTACATACTGAAAGATTCTACCATTCAGTATTGAAATCATTGAATATTCTTTCATTTTATTGAATAATTGATTTGTTACAGTAAACATGGGCCCTACCAAAACAGTCCTTAGCAGAGATTTACCAGGGGCAAATGGGAAAAAAAATACAATAACTACAAGAAGCAGGGCAGCCTTAGTTGATGTCGAAAACAAAAATATTCGAAACACAAAGAGGAAAGCAGATGGTTCTCCCGTCAAAGAAACAAAGGTTAATATAAAAAGATCGGCTCTGAGTGATTTACCAAGAAACGCTAATGTAATACTCAAAAAAAATGTAGTGGAGAAACCTGTATTGAAGGCCCTACCAAGAACGAAAATATCCTCCGTTAGAACAGTCACAAAACCAAAGAATAATGAAAATGTTGCTCCTCCAAATGCCCCAGGAGTGAAAATAAAAACGAGGTTACCAGTCAAAACCAGTACTGATACAGAAACAGTAGTCAAAAGTAAACTACCATTGAAGGAAACTAATGGTAAAGTAAAACGATTGAGCAATGAATTCGAGAAGACTGAAGAATCTATGTATTCCACGCCCGCAGAAGAATTAGAATTGAGGTGAATATTTTTGTGTTATACGGGAATGTATTAAAAGTGGCCTATTCAATTTTTCAGCGGAACTTCAGTTTACAAGAGTGCAGAAGGACCCAAATCCAAAACGAAAGAAACTAAGAAGGAAGATCTCAAATCTGCAACTAAACCGTCCAATATATCTCTTGTGGCTACTCAATTGAAGGAGCAACTAAACCTTGGCAATCACGAAGTACCTGAAGGAATTGATGATTTCGATAAAGAAAATTTACATGATATCAACCAGTCGTCTGAATATGCCATGGACATTTTTAACTACCTCAAGGAAAAAGAAGTAAGGAAATTTTAGTGAATATTGAGCCAAATATTTGTTAATATCAGAGCTGTCAGAATAAGTATCTTAGTTATTTTGAAGTTACTGTATCTTAGTTACCACATTTCTTTTTCATTATGGCAAAAATTAACTGGCATCTTAGATACTTTTCAAATGAGCCGTATCTTGAAACAGTATCAAAAATACCAAAAGAATATACAGTGCACGTCAAAATTATGGAACAAATTCATTTTCTCGGAAGAAAAATATTTGGCAACAAAATCCTGAAACAGATCAATTTCAGTTTCACTTTTACCAAATTTATATGCATTTTTGAAGTGCTTGAAATTAATTTAGAAAAACATTTTCGTTAAACCTGATATACGAAACCAAACACATGGAGATTGTGGTGCTACAAATTGTTCGAGCTCACCCCTGATTCTGTAACGTAAGATAACAGTATCAACCTTAAGTTGAAAATATTGTTCATAAAAATCTAAATCTCATCGGCGCTATATACAGTACGCCTCAAAATTATGGAACAAATTCATTTTCTCAGATGAAACAGATTTGGCAACAAAATCCTGAAACAGGTCAAGTTTTGTTTCACTTTTACCAAATTTTATGCATTTTTGAAGGATTTTTGTTGCACCCTGTGCCATCCCCATCAACCCTCTAAATTTTTTGAATAGAAGTATTTCATGTGGTACTTTTTTGGCAAGGTCTTTGTATCTTCTTTACAGGCATGCAGAAATTTTCAAGAAAAAAATTTTTTTTTTAAACATTAGTTAGTTCAAAGAGGTTTTCAGTATGTGCACTCTGTCATGGCTCATTTACTTTGAAACGATGGTACCTGATGAAATTTGTCACTGAATGAAACATACTAATAACATACCTACTTAAGATCATTTCTGAAGCGTAGTGTTACACACATTCTAATTTTTCACGTGAGGGGGTTGAAAGGGGTTGAAAGTTGTGCATGAACAAAACTGTAATGGTCGACTTTCATTCGGTGCCAAATTTTATCAGGTTCTATCGTCTCAAATTAAATGAGCCATGACAAAGTGCACATACTGAAAACCTCTTTGAACTCACTAATTTTTCAACAAAAAAAAATTTTTCTTGAAAATTTCTGCACGCCTGTAAAGAAGATAAGACCTTGCCGAAAAAGTACCACATGACCCACTTTCCCTATTCAAAAAATTTAGAGGGTTGATGGGGATGGCACAGGGTGCAACGAAAATCCTTCAAATATGCTTAAAAATGTGGTAAAAGTGAAACAAAAATTGCTCACTGTATAATTATCTTCATTCATTTTCTTTGGTTGTTGTGAATATCACTAGAAAACGTTCGAAATCTATACAATACTACATGAATAGTCATGCAAAATTCACAAAAATGACTTCCAAAAAAGCAGTCTTTATCTGAAAATTAATACAAAATGAAATTTTTACCCTTTGAGCTTTCTGAACATATCTCTTCATCACAAGAAAATTGGGAATTTCATAGCATTTACATGAACCTGGAATACTAAGTCTAGTTTTGTTTGAATTAATTGAATTAATAGTCTCGTCAGGAACAAAAGTAATCACTTATCACTTGAATTTTTAAGGACCAACAACAAATTCCCGACTATATGGCTGGACAAGTTTGCATAACAACTTGGATGCGATCTCTCCTGGTGGATTGGATGGTTGAAATACAAGAAAGTTTCGAACTAAATCACGAGACTCTGTATTTAGGCGTGAAGCTAGTTGATTTATATCTCAGTCGAGTAACCGTTGGCAGAGAAACTCTTCAATTGGTTGGTGCTGCAGCGATGTTTGTAGCTAGTAAATATGACGAACGAATTCCACCACTTGTCGAAGATTTCTTATATATTTGTGATGGAGCGTATACCAGGAGAGAATTGATACGAATGGAAATGAATTTGTTGAAGGTCTGTGATTTCGACCTGGGCATTTCTATCAGCTATAGATTCCTCAGGAGATATGGTAGAGTGAGTATCAAATTAAAGTCAGTACAATTTAAGTTCGAGTTATGGAAAGTTCAACTTAAAGAAATACCCATCTAACAAGAAAACATTCATTACCACATTCATAAAAATAAACTGAAATAAATTTTAGGGATAGTGACATTGGACTCAAATCGTTCTAGTACCTTTTAATTGTGAGATTCTGCGTATACAGGGTGAGTCTTTGACCTTGCAGAATATTTCAACAGAAGATTCTTGAAGCTGAAAGAAACACATTTGTCCTCTACCATTTTTTCCGATTCGGCCTAGATAAAAAGATATAGGCATTATAAATTTTCATAATAGGCTAGCCGCCCCTGGAAACCTGAACACTGAAGTTTTTCCAAGCCTAAAATATACCATTCAAATATTCGAAATTAGCAACTCTGTTATGAAAACAAGCGTCAACTTACTTTTTACATTCCAGTTGGTGAAAAAAGTTGTACGTGGGCGATAAAAGTTGAATATTCTTCTCTTGGTTTCATTTTCGATAATGGGGAATTCATCTAGCTATCACTCATATTAGCTTTGAGATTCATCTTCAATTCGTAATTATTAATTTTCCTTGTTTATTTCATTTTCTCCAAGAATTATCAGATTCAGACATAACCCATTCAAACTTTCATTTTCATAAATAAATAAAACAGATGTACCTAATTTATCTATGAACGTACAAACGTTGCCAAATTGACGAACAGAAAGAAAGAACTCTTCGAAATCAAACAAGCCCCATGATCGTAAGGTCTGGGGTTCAAGCCCTTGGCCGGGAAATAACTTTTCCGGTTTTTAGGGGACCGTCCAACCATTCGCTGTTGGGTAAACAATTAACAGTGCTGTTCCTAACGTGGCGCAAGGAATAAGTAACAAAGCCTACACAGAACACACCCGGTATCCTAACTCGCACAAGCTTTAAGCTTCTGAGGGGTTTCGTTGAAGCCTAGGATATTCGGAAAGAATACAAATACAAATACAAAATACAAAACACACAATATGCTAATTCTATGTATACACTTGTATAGTCTATGATTCTGAACTGAACTATAAATCTATGATTCCATTCTCAACTTTAAGACGTGGCAACGTGGAAAAATTGAATTCTGTGAATTTTTTGAACAGAGTTGCAATCAGCCAAAGTACCCAATTCTCGGAATTTCACAGATATTTTTTATTTTTGAATTTCATATTACTCGAAAACGGCGCATCATACGAAAAAAAATAAGGAATACTTTTAATTTCCAAAATGGTCAGAAATTCGTTGAAAAGCATTCAAATTATTTTTTTAAGTTGGATTCTTTGAATTTCTGGTATTTTTATGAAATGTTATGGTCATATTAAAGAAACTGGAGGATGTGGATGAAATTTTTTAATCCAGGAACATTCATCGTATCAATGAAAAACTATATTCCAAAAATCATCTCATTCGATGAGATCGTTCGCGAGATATAATCGAAAATTAAATTTTTTTATGGATTTTCAACAGTCTGTATCTTACGAACCAAGCCGAATCGGAAAAAATGGTAACGGAAAAAAGTGTTTCTTTTGGCTTCAGGAATCTTCTGTTAAAATATTCTGCAAGGTCAAAGACTCACCCTGTATAATGAAATTTGAAACTTTCTATAATTCCCTGATCAAGCTGTATTCTTGATGTCATTAGGTGGAAAAAACAGCTTTATTGACTTCATTCGATGATCGATTGACCTTCGGTCGATATTTATAGCAGTGTACCGAATTTCAGTTTGATCCGATTTCCTATCTATCGATATTTCTGAAATAACTCACTAGATAATTAACCGAGCATGATAAAACTTGATAACTGGGTTGAAAATGCAAATTTCGTGATCTCGTCATTAGAATATTTCATGAAAATTCAAAATTTTATTTTTGAAGTAATAATGGAAAATTTCTATTTTGAGTTCTAAAAAAATTCTCTGAAGTTTCTGAAATTGGGAATGTCGACCTGGGTAAGTGAACTTTCGATGCATATTCTAATTCCCTAACTAAAAACCTCCAAAATGGGTATGCGCATCCAATGTTCACTTGTTGAGAATACAGAGCCTGATCGTTCTGTATTTAGTAAATACTGCGATGACGACATTTCAAATACGTTTATTGGCGAATTTTGTTCCTTTCTGATTTTGACCTTCGAATTCAAGCTTCAAACCTGCCTTGTACATTTTGAGAATCTAAGATTTCCTTTGCGAATTTATCTTATTCACAATCAGCCTAAATCATTGGAAATTTCGTCATCCCATTATCAAAAATGTACAGAGACGATCCGGTCGAAATTCAGCACGTGGATATATGATAGCTTCTAGTTTTCATTCAAACATCAAACCCATTGCACATGTGGAAACTCTAAGCCTGGCCGTCCACTGGGAGCGATTTGGGGCTTTTATAAGCTACGCGTTTTACGAGCGCCGAGGAGCTTTTACGACCGAAGCGGTCTCAGGCTTCGGGGTCGTCCACTGGCAGATAGTTCGCGAGGTTTCGGTTCGTTCTTGTTCTTGCGTAGCAGAGGATTTTCACTTCAGATTTCCTTGTTTATTGAAGAAATTGTGATACGGAATGGATTTAGAATTAATAATTCATTTCAAGGATAAATCTCACTTGATCAGGCATATGTTAGCTACGGAATGGGGAAAATTTTTGAGCTAAGGTAGATTCAAATTTAGAAAAAATGAAATTATTGGAAAAAATTCACCATCTTGATAATGAATGATTATTATCGTATACTCGTTTATAATACTGGAATGGAAGTTGAAGTGTGAATGTTGATGACCTGGGTACTTCGAAAACAAACGATGTGAAACTTCGAAATTATGGCTGATTTGAATTTTATCTGTGAAAGTCACCTTCAGAAGAGAAATATGTTATTAATGTATCTAGAACGTGACTTCAAAACTTTAAAAACTGCAAACATCGAAAGAAATGATGGTGACACAGATATTCAGACATTCTTAAAATTTTGCAGAAGTGCATGCGTATTTTGGAAACAGGTCACTAGAAAAAATCCGTAGCGTTTTATAAAGAAAAAACTATGTTTATTTTGTGATCGAAAAGATCGTTCTGCATATGAGATTGATTGAAACGTAGTTGAATCATTACAGTACGTTGGGGCCAAAAACACTTGAGCATATAGAAAAATGTTAGGAATAAAATTGGTTGGAGACTAAAAAAACAAATTGATAATAGATATTGAGATAATAAGAGCTATAAAACCCGAGATAATGGCGAAACACGCTGGATTAATTATATTTGGAATGCTATACATCCGATTATTGCCAAAGAGTTCAACTTCAGATAGGCTACTATACACCTACAGAACTTCTGGATGTGAGTTTATTGTAAGAAAAACGACAACATTCATTAACCTTTCAATCTGATCCATCTAAAATTCACCAACAATAAACAACGAGCTTCAACAAATATTCCGTTCACAAACCATACATTCCACTTGCCGACGGATAGCTCCTCTTTTCGAGCGTATAGAAGCGGCAGATCCAAACTGATCGGGATACGATTGCGCCGCTCGAATTCTCTCGAAATCGCCCGTATGAACTCGCTGCCAGTCGACGAGGGTACCTAGAATTCCATTCATTTGGATCTGTCGCGCAAATTCGTTCGTTTACGCTCCTATCGCGCCTCTCGAAATCGCTTGCAGTGGACGACCAGCCTAAGGACTTAATAAAAATATCCCTACATAAAATCGAAACTACTTACTAGATTCATTTGGAGCTAGAGCCATTAATTTAAACATGCACCCAAATGCTACTGACTCTACATCTGTGCTTTTCCTGAATTTCATGTTTATTACAGTCAAAATCATTTTCTGTTTTAGTGTGCAAAAGTTACCATGCCCGTTCTCACTCTAGCAAGATACATTTTAGAAATTTCTCTCATGAACTACCAAGCTGTGACCATTAAAGAATCTAAACTTGCAGCAGCTTCTTTATATATGGCTTTAAAAATGAAAGGTGTTGGTGGATGGACCCCAACCCTAGAGTTTTACACAGGTATGAAAACTATTCATCCACAAAAATTCATGTTTTATCGAATACATTTTTTAGGTCACAAAATTGAGGACATCATCAGTACAGTAAGTTTACTTAATGAAGATTTGCACAAAACACCAAAAGTACAATTGAAAACGATACGTAATAAGTATAATCATAAGTTATTCTTTGAAGTTGCGAAAACGCCTCTTTTTAGCAATGATCAACTTAAACCCTAGTATTTATATGAATTTTAATCTATATAATTATTTTACACCATAGTGGGTTTTGGACTCACCTGTTCATGTGAACATTTTATACAGTAATTATTGTCTACGCAAACAATATACAATAATTATTGCAGTAAAGAAGACAAGCACTGTAAAATATGCACAATTACAAATTTTAGGAGATCGTGTATAAATATCAATATTTTATAGATGTCATTTTTAAATTGTATTAATTTAAATAAAGAACAAATCAACGAAAATCTTCTGATTGGATCAATCTCTCTTTTGTTAATGATTGTAAATTGTTTTAATATTAGTTCTAATAAAAACATCACAAACTTACCTGCTGTAGAAATTTTCAGTTAATACCTTTGTGGATTAAAAAATCTGGTTTAATACTTATTTAAAATCAAAAAATAGTGAACCAAATATTTCATGCTAATGATGAAAAGTTTCATAACCCTGACTATGGTTCAGAATAGATCAAAAAGAACTAGTAAAAATTATTATTGACAGAAAACTGGATTCAAACTAATTGTCAAGGGCAGTTTCTAGAAAAAATGTTACCTTATAACCAATATCAGCATAACAATGATCAACCAAATGAACTGTAACTTTTCAGTCTATGAATGACTCCATCAGATGTAAAAGAGAAAATTTGCAGAGTTATTTCCTCTCAATAGCGGCGGTAGCTCAGTGGTTAGAGCGCAAGCCCCATGACCGTAAGGTCTGGGGTTCAAGCCCTTGGCCGGGAAATAACTTTTCCGGTTTTTAGGGGACCGTCCAACCATTCGCTGTTGGGTAAACAATTAACAGTGCTCTTCCTAACGTGGCGCAAGGAATTAGTAACAAAGCCTACACAGAACACACCCGGTATCCCAACTCGCGCAAGCTTTAAGGTTTCGTTGAAGCCTAGGATATTCGGAAAAAATACAAAAAAAAAATACAAGACTAAGCATTTTCGAAAAACCACGGCAATGCCGATTCGCTTAATAGGAAAATTTTTCTATTCTACCTCTTTTAATTAAGTTCAGGAAAATATGGTCCATTATTATAGAACAGTGGGCGAAATTGTTTTCTCCATTCAGCAAAATACACTTCTATATAAATATGCTTGGCTAAATTTTCTTGAAAAGGAAAGGAGGTAAAATTGAAAACTTTTCATATTAAGTGAATTGCGTTGCTGTGATTTTTGCTGGGGAACAGCGCGTTATCATTTCGTCGCAATTTCGAACCGAAGATGGTCTTAAAAGACCAGGTGAGACACACACTGATGAAACATCCATGGTCAAATTTAATTTTGTCCGTCCGCCTGCCGTGTGTGCTTGATGGAAAACTCTTAGAGCTTTGAAATTAACATCCATCCAGTCGGATTGCAACTTAATTTCTAGATGTGTATTATGAATGTAAAGAGCCAGCAGATGCGGTTTCGATTAACGAAATAAAAAGATATTTTTCTTTATCTCAATTTAAACTAGTTCATTTTTCTACGCGTTTCATCTGGCTCTTATCTGAATTGAACCTATTTCATATTTACGCGCTTGTTCTTGGCAACCGCTTGTTATCGTTTCATTACATGGCTAATTCTCGAATTTTAATCCGAAATTGGTCTCTATACATGAACCCATGGTCACATGCAATTCTGTCCGGCCGGTCATGTGTAATCTAACTTTCCAAGGAAAGACCTAGAGTCTTTAAATTGTCAGTTTATGTTCGGAGCCTGAAAATCTTGGTTGAGTTCGTTAATGGGCGAAATTGACCGAAAGATTTCGGAGTCGTAACATTTTGTGGTTTGGAATTGGTTTCACGGAGAAGAAAGACCTCCAGTTTGTTAGATGTTGGACGTTTTCGTCTTGTGGGAATCCACATGAACCACATAATACAAATATATAACACATGAACCGAGCGTTTCCAATGTCGTGTCGGTTGTTTGTAAAGCTGCAATATCGCAGTTACTGCGACCTGTTGCGACAAAAGGATGAACGTCATACACATCGATCAAATAACCTCACCTCTCGAAGGTGAGACTCGCAAGATGCTCCTGGCAGATGGCGCGCTGTATTTTGTATACTGCAGCGGTCCTTCTGAAAGGTAACAAGTATCGAGAGAACCCTCTGCGGTTCATACGAGTTAAGTTGACCTGACGATAAATAACAAATAACAAGTGTGAAACAGCTGTAGTCATTCTACTTGGATCCGCTTCTTCGGTGTAGGTGTTTTGGTTGATTGGATGATTAGCTCTGATCAAGGGGGAATATTTGTTGATTTATCGACGGATATTCGTCCTTGTGATTGTTATTTATTTTGTGGTTTGTTACAGAATCAGATTGGTGCTCCGTAATGAGTTGAAGTATAAAATCACAGATAAACCACTCGCGTCATTTACTTAGGAAATCTATGTCAACGCAGATATGACCCTGAATCGAGCTAATCAGAATTTTAGTAGGCGTTTGGGGTGCCAATCAGATTGCAGGAATAGGATTACGTCACTCTCGCCGTTTTCGGACTCGCTTGAAGAGGTTATAAACATGTAAACAAACTGAAATGAATTTTTCATCCTATTAATTGATGAATAACTTCGTATCTGGTCCATTTAAGAATATAATCCAAACAGTTTTTCACAACCAAATCAATTGTTTAGTCACCTTTGAGGTTCTATTTTATGATGACAGTCCTCATTAAATGTTTTAATTATACAACAAGAAATGGAATCGAACTTAGGTGGACTCATTCATAATGTTCATTTTATATAATATAAAGGAATTGCAACTGAAGTAAAAGCATTACAACCTCCATTATTCAATTAAAACGATGGGATGTCTAATAAAATTGTATATGATTGCACAAACACTAGGATTGGAATCGAACAAAGTTGGTCTATTCATAATTTGATTTTATATTGAATTGAATCTCATTTGATGTGAAACAACAAAGATTCTCTGATTAAGGTAAACGGGTTTTCCATAACATTTTTCCAAAATTTTCATTTACTCCAACAGAGTTCTTCTACAGGAGTTTGAGGTGTGACAAAACACTCGCTTTGGTGTTGGAAATTTGCTTTTCAAATGGTTTCATCGAAAAATCTTAGTCTGATTTTGATTTTGTGATTCCTGAATCCCGACAAATCCGTTTTTACATTTCGATTTTAGATATTCCAAAATCAAGTATTCAATTTGACAGCTGTTTCGAGGAAGAAGAAAGTGTGGTTATGTCTGTTATATTTCTCAAGGTCGGAGAGACGCGATTCCCGCAAACGATGAAGTGATTTGTCTTGTTGGTCTGTGATAAAATCGCGCAACCTTGTGCAGAATTTAGAGAAGATCTAACCTTCGGAAAATTTTGAAACTAATGTTTATCGAATAATTTCCAAATGTTAGTAGGAAACCACTCTGTCAGATATTTATTTTATTCTATTAAAGCAAAAAGTTATTTACTTTCATCACGCGCTTGTTCTAGGGTACAAGAGCGTTAGTGTTTTGCACAGTGTATGTGATTTTAAAGTTTTGAGCAAAAAATGGTCTTTATCGATTAGAAAAAAATGTTCTTCAAAAATATTCTTTTTCTGAAAAATATTCATCAGAATTCAATGAAAATTGAAGTCAAAAAATAACAATAGTGCATCAAATGTCATTTTTAGCGAATATTTATTTTTACAGAGAAATTTACAAAAACATGTCAAATTTCTTGCCTAATTTGAATTTTGAGATGATTTCCTCGATTTCTCGAAAAGAAGGTGAGGTCAGAAATAAACTTCTTCAATACTGATACTGTTGTGAATTCCCCGCCGAAGTCCTACGCACCGTTAGGATCTGGCGTCTAGGAGGTTCGAAAGTTTTCAAAATCAAACTAAACGGTTAAAGAAAAACACACTTTAATTCGATTCCTAGTTGTAAAATGAATATCTTACTGGACTAGTGCCGATACGAAATAATCAATCGTGTGAAATTATGAACAAAACGTAAAAAACCTATTTTAAATATTTGAGCCGAGCCTCGGCGTTTTCGACCTTAAGCTTATCGCTTCGAATTCCGATCCCGACTGACTTTTGTCTGGAATTTTCAAATATCCCCAAGGATAAATCTTACATGCCTAAATATGTCTATGTTTATACGTTTATACTAACGCAGAAACCACTTGAAGTTCGAACCGCCTTAGCTCGCTCGAAAAGTGAAACCAATGCAAGTGGCCGCACAGGGCCGTATTCCCCAATTGTCTGGGGACAAATCTGTCGAGTTACGACAGATACCAACGCATAAGTTTCGAGATTTCTGTTGAAAAAATTGTTTTTTAGAAAACTATTCATTGAGTTTAGCAGACCTTAAGGTCACTATTTAACGACGGAAGGTATTGGGAAGAAATATGTCCAATTTCGTGCCGATTTAATCGATATCATTGCTAATTAGTTCCGAAATAACTCAAGAAATACCTATTCGATCATCCATTGAGAGGGTATGTTGTTTCCGATCAGAGGTGAAGATATTTATTATGGCAGCCGAATTCGTGAATTTTAAAAAGCGTGTAATAGCTGCTGTTTTCGCATCAGTGCTTATTTGACAAGAAACTTGAACTAAGAAGGAAACAAATTCTGCAAATTATCTTCGCTTCAATATTCAACCTGAGCTGTCTTTACTCTATATACCAGTGGCGGGCGCATTTTATGTTACATTATAGAGCGAAGGAAAATTGTTTTGTGAAGAGTTGGAACAGCATTTAAAACAAGATCATTGTAGTCGGAACGAAATTATTTGGAGAGAACCAAACTTCGATATGAAGTAAATGTCCAGGATAATAGGCAGATATAAATTAAAAATTTGATACATGTTTTTATTATCTAAGACATGATTCTGTTCATCAGTCAAGTTCCAGCTTGATGTGGAGATTGGAGAAATAAACAATCAACTTTTTTATGGTTCAACATGTATATTTTAATAAACTAATAAATATTTTAATTCAATAAATACCATATGTATAAAGATCGTGAATATATTAAATTTATTTTGAATAAAATTCTATGATCAGTCTTCAGAAGGTTAACAAGTGTTACTTTCTCTTCTTTTGCTGAGTCGGATGCATTTTTTACAAGGAGAACCGACCTTCCAACAAACCTTATGGTAGCAACAACCACAGCTATCGCATCTTGCGACCAACGACATTTGCCATGGAAATATCACTTCATTGGACTTGCAAACCTCACAAATGTGGCCCCTTCCCATACATATCTAGAAACAAATTTGAAAGTCATTTTCAACTATCCTCTTGACTAAACGTCTGTATTTTGGAATAAAAAGCTGAATGTTGGAATCGTATTGTGTTGAATTTTATAGGTACTTGATAGAGATGTTTCTCTTGTACTCAAACTCAAGTTTTTATCTTGTTAGAGTTGAAATGTTAATTTTGCATCAAAACAGAGGAATAAAAAGATGCAATGCGAAGAGAACGCGTCAATATAAATCATTGATATTGAAATTGCCCAAAACGATTAAGCTCAACTCACTGATAAAGAATTAGAATCTGTCCAGTCTGAATGAGCCAGGGACTTGAAATTATTACGATAGGTAATTGTGATATGTTGGGAAGATTACTCCCAATAACCAACCAAATTCTATTTTGAAAATAGTATCCATCAAATATGAGTGTTATATAAAAAAAAATTTCAGCCTAACGGCCGACTGCGTAAACACAATAACTTCCGAAAGAAACAACTTAGAAACTCGATATTTGTAGAGAAGGTTTGGACCTTAATAACGAAGGCCGAATTCGTGAATGGGTAAAATCCACCCAATGATTCCGTAGATATACCAAATCAAAATTTTATTTTTCCAATATTTCCAAAAATACAGATCAGATCGAATTGAAATCCAGTACTTCATCGAAAATAACAGTTCGAAGTTTCATACAGAATTTAATGAGGATGATATGATGAGAAAATCATAGGAATTTTTTTTTTCAAATTGTTCTAATAACACGATTATCACGAAATTTTGCATAAAGTTGTCTTTCAGCATCATAAAACTAGCTGTGGAGTTTAATCAGGACTGAATCAGTATTTCTCGAGTTATACCGAAAAAATCAACGATATCGAGAAGAAAACCTCGAAATTTGACATATTTTTTCCCCATATCTCCAAAACTTATGATCGTATCGAACTGAAATTTGGTAGACTACTGTGAAATTAGAAGGTCAAAGTGTAAGTATAATGTTTTTTGGATATGATGAATGGTTTCCGAAAAAAAAATTTTTTTGGAAAAAAATTTCCAAAAAATTTTTTTTTCAAAATTACCGACAATATGATCCTGACGAAATTTGGCTCAAAGTTGCGCGTCGATGTACTTCACCTAACTGCCAAGTTTGAACCCAATCGCTCAGGTAGTTTCTGAAATAAAAAATAAATCACTTCAAAACTTCAAATGCCTATAACTCCGAAACTATTCGATCGATTTGGCCCATTAACGAACTTAACCGCGGCATTCCGATGCGCAACCTATGCTGAAAGTTTCAAGTTGCTAGCTTGCTTCTTTCGACAGTTATCGTGTCTACGGCCGGCCAACCGTCAATTTTGACACCGGATTCGTCATCAGTGAGTCCAACCTAGTCGATTGAGACCATTTTCGGCTCAATCATTCAAAATTACAGACATTTGGACAAAACGATAGCACGCTGTTCCCCTAGAACATGCGCGCAAAAATTAGAGAGGGACTAGCTCTAGTACAGGAAATGTAGAAAATTTATTACCTGACATTCGGTTATATGTTTAATTGATATATCCACCAGATTTTTCAAGTTTGTTTTCATTTCACCAGATTTAATCTTTACCAAGTCCTCCAGTGAATACATTTCAACTTCATCTCTTGTATTTTTAATATGTGGCTTCAAAATTTTCTTAATACTGAAAATAATAATGTATGTAACTCATGAAACTTGTATTATCTCTTCATGAAGCAAACAATGCTCATTTCAAAAATTAATTCCTGAACTAAAATCCAATCAGAGGCGAATTTTGGCGCTGTAACCACAGCTTACTACAGATTGTGGTTACATGTAGTTACTTGGGTTACCACATTTTCGCGGAGCTAACTATGTAACTATGACGTATTGATGACGTCACGCATACCATACCGCGTAACCTTCCTCTTGAGCAGGGTTACTCGTGTAGTATGTAGTTCTATCTCTTTTGAAAGAGTGAAATGGAATGAGTTTATGAACATAGATTCGAGAATGAAAATAATTGGGGGTCATATTCTATGGAAGTTTCAAATATTTTTAATGTTCATATATCGTTATCGGGAAAGAAGTCACTCCTCCTGTCGTTTTGTACCGGTGCAAACATTTTTTTAGATTGCATTTAAGCTTGTATTAGTTGTTGTTTTTAGATTTTAAAAAGAAAGTGTAAGAAATTTTAATTAATAATTGCTATTGTGAAACCAATTATGGTTCAGAAGTTGCAGCTATTAATGAAACATTAAATTATATGGTAGATAGTAATTGGTCCTATGTATTCAAAATTCACATTGAATGTGAGTTTTTTTAGCACTTCTATAAGTGAATGCTCATTTCAAGTAACATCATTTCGTTTTCAGTCCCTGAAAAAGTTTCAAAAGTGGGAAGGAAAGCTAGGAAATATCAATAAAGATATAAAGATACACTTATAGTCCTTATTAATTTATTTGACTTCTTTCCCGATAACGATAAATTCATTTCCAACGAAGTCGAGAATTCTACCCAATTTTTAATGTTCATTTTTGAAACATCTGGCAGGTTTTTTTATTATTGTTTTTGCACGCTTGTTTGATAAAAATGGAAACAATTTCCATTCTTCTAAAGAAGTCTTTCAATACAAGATAGTATCGAAGTTCTCTTTGGAGTTGACAGACAGAAGTAAGAAAAAAAAGTGAGGTTCTCTTTGAAGTTGACAGACAGAAGTAACTACGTGACTATGACGTCACGGGTAACTACTAACTATGGTTACCTGTGGTTACAGCGCCAAAATTCGCCTTATGACGTCACGGGTAACTACTAACTATGGTTGTTACCTGTGGTTACAGCGCCAAAATTCGCCTCAGCTGTTTAAGACATGCTAGTCGTGTCCTTTGTCATTCTAACTTTTTCTTTAGATATCCTGCATATTTATATATAATTTTATTACATGCTTTTCTCCCGAAATAACTTTTGGTAACTCTGCTATGATTTAGAAATTTATCAGAATATCAATGACGCCATATCACTTTTTTGAGATGTATAGTTCACAATATATAATACTAACTAATATCAAGAATCGATAGAGACGTGATTTGTTTTTTACTAATATTAATTTGCTGTTTTATGGATTCGCTGTACAAGTAACTTACCCTTCTGCATTATCACATGCTAAAATAAAATCCTTTATATAGTACAGTCCTAGAGCATATTTTCTATGAAAATCTATATCTTTTGAAAACTTGCTTATCTTTTTGTTCAGATCGAAAATTCTGAATAAAGGATCAGTGTACATTTGTTCTATGAGTCTATAAGAGAATGTGGAAACAGGAAATCTACAACAAAAGTTTTTATAAAACATCTAAATTAATGAAGAAATAAACATTATACCTAGAAAAATCCCATTTATGTAAAATACGAGCTGGAATGAGCGTTAACTGATTAGAATGACAACCCGTGCAGAAATAGCGACCAAGATATTCACAATATCTAAACTTTGAAGCGTAACGTGGTTCTACTCTCATGCCACATCCTGCACATCTGTATTTCTGTTTCAGCATAAGTTGTTTTCTCCTGAAAAACCTGAAGTTCTAAAATGAAAATCGTACTACAAAATTTCCATTGGAAAAAAGTCTTACAAAACCTGTTACTGAAAAGGAGTTATTTTTCATGTTTTTCTATTTTAATCTGAAAAAGATATACCTATTTAAAATTAAATAAAAGTATTAATTACAGAAAACTCTCTTGCGGATTGCAGGATTCAAACTATTTTTCAAGGGCACATGTTGCTGAATGAGCAATAAAGGAATAATATTAACGAACAAAGTCAAAAAAAGTAAGGGGTGATTCTGTGATGAAAATCAAGGTAGGTTCTACCTGAAAAAGTTACACCCCTCCGAAGATTAACAAAAAAAATAGTTTCTCTTTTTTATTTTCCATGTACAAGCTGAATACACGAAATTTGGTAAATATTATTTGTCAATAAAACTACCCATTTTGGAATTTTTTCAACCCTGAAGTAGAAGGGGTTGAAATAATCAACCCTAAGATATTTTTTCTTACAACTTTTTTTTGGATTAAAATTTTCCTTTGAAATTCATATGGCTTAAAAGCCCAATTCAAACACTAACTTCTTTATCTTTACAACTTTTTTCGAAAACTTAACTATTTGCAAGAAAAATATAACTCATGTTGAATAGCATTTTATCGAACAATAGCCAACCAAATTATAATTCTGCTAGGGTAAGACTCTTACTACTAAAACAATAGTGAACAATGAACAAAAAACTGTCCAATATCAACAATACGATTACAATAAATGTTGAAAATTAGATTAGATCAAGTTATATCACTCCGGCATTCAAGTCAGGCGATGCTAGTGATGTTGGAAACTATAGACCAGTATCGAAAAGCTCTTATATTCCAAAGATTTTAGATACTTTAATTACTAATAAAATAACACCAATACTTAAACATGTTTTTATCGAGAAGCAACACGGATTTATTTCCGGTAGATCTACAACAACAAATCTGCTATGTTTCATAGACTTCACCATATCAGCATTCAACGAGAGGTCACACGTCGATGCAGTTTATACAGACTTTGCTAAAGCTTTTGATAGGTTGCCTCATTGGCTACTCATTGCCAAGCTCAAAGCATTAGGCTTTAGGTCACCCCTACTCGAGTGGATTTCGGACCGTTGGGTTGGGTTGACGCAGTTCGTCAAGATTTCAGATTGTTTTTCCGAGGGTATAGAAGTAAGTTCGGGTGTCCCACAAGGCTCACCTTTGTCGCCAGTTTTATTTCTGTGCTTCATCAATGACATAAAAGCTGTTATCAGATTTTGTTACTTTCTTCTGTTTGCGGATTATATGAAATTGTTTCGGCTTATAAGATCCCTGGCTGATTGCTTGTTGATTCAGAGGGATATCGAAAACGTTGTTGAATGGTGTGTACAGAATGAGTTGAAGATTAATGTGGACAAGTGTCAGACGATGCGATTTTTCCGAACCAAGTCGATGATCTTGTTCGACTATTCAGTTAACGGGTGTCTATTAAAATCGGTCAACACTAGTGATGGGACGAGTCGTCTATTTCTCAACTCGATCTACTCGAGTTGAATCGATAGCCAACTCGAGTTGCAACTCGAGCTGACTCGACTCGGTGCTTATGCTTCCGCGCCAGCGATTCGCCTTCGTATCGAGTCGAGTTGGGTTCCCCTCGAATCGGGCCTCGACACTGATTCGTTCGCCGGCTCGAGCCTCGATGCCCCGATGTCGATCTACTCGAAGTGAGTAGGAATAGGAATTGGAAAGAATTGTAGAATAGGGACTCGGAAGTTGGAATTTTTATGAGTCTCGCTAACAGCTGACTCACATATCATGTATTAAATAACATTTTACTCTTATATGAGAAATAATTCAATTGAAGATTAAGGGTTCAAATGTTAGGGCCCAACATTAATAAACAACGGATATATCGTGAAAAAAATCACACTTCTCAAAAATGACAGTAATATATTTATAACGAAAAGAGGTCATTGTCAATAAATAAATGAAGAGTTTAATCAATCCAACTCTAGTCTTTAATCACTCCCTTCACGACGCGAATATATTTTCGTTCATAGGCAGTCAATTTTGATTCATCCGTAATAGACCAACACCATGTTGAGATCGATCCCGACTGAACTGAAATACAAAATGACAAAATACATCTGAATCGAGCAGATCGAACTATTGCCGACTGCGACTGCCGATCCGCTAACCAACTCGAGCTGTATCGATCGACATCGACGATTCACGAAATCGTGATTTCTACGCATCGAGTCGGGTGCTGAACTCTAGATATGAATTGCTTTCGAGTTGACTCGAGTTCATTCAAAAGCAACTCGAGCTAAATCGTCCATAGCGTAACTCGAGTTACTCGAGCTGGATAGCTCGAGTTGCCCATCTCTAGTCAACACTGTGAGGGATCTTGGAGTATTGCTAAATACTACTTTGAGCTTTACAGAACATATAAATTATGTATCATCTAGAGCTTTTAGAATGCTTGGCTTCATCAAAAGAAATATGCAGAACTTTAATGTCTCTTCCATAAAGACAATGTATATAGCATATGTTAGAAGCATTATTGAATATTCATGTGTTATATGGTCACCTCATTATGCAGTACATATACGAGCCGTTGAGAGGGTTCAGAAACCAATTTTTGAAATGGATAGGATTCAAATGGGAATTAACCTCTGATTCTATTCGTTACAAGGACATTCGAGACAAATTATCCCTTACATCCCTTGAGAAGAGACGACATAATTTTGAAATAATGCTTGTATATAAGATTTTGCACAATTACATCGACTGTCCTTATCTTCTACAGAGAATAGGCTTGAATGTTCCTAGAAGGAGTCTCAGGACTTGGGAACAATTTAACATAAAGTTTAGCAGAACTTATTACTCGATGAACAGTCCTCTCGATAGAGCAATGCGAGCTGCTGGTTCGGTGGAGATTGATCTTTTCCATGTTTCAATCTTTCAATTGAAAAATTATTTCAGAATAGTTGAAAATGTTCACTGATTTTTGTTTTCCCATTTTTTCTATTTGATATATATAAATATGTAAAATGGCTTGTCCGCATATCATTAAATAAATAAATAAAATGACCGCCTTTAGCTTCAATAAAAGTATTTACTCTTCTCCTCATTGATATCTGCATGAGATGAAATATGACTGCTGAATTTCTTATAGTTTCACACCCTGCTACAATGAGGTTTCACGGGTCATCGATAATTTTATCTTGTATGTGCCGAAGTTTTCGAAAAAACTTGCAGAGTTAAAAAAAGTTAGCAAATGAATTGGACTTTTCAGGCATAAACCACATGCCAAAATAAAGTTGTAAAAAAAAATATGTTAGGGGTTGACTATCGCAACCCCTTATAAGCATACTTCAGGGTTGAAAAAATTCCAAAATGTGCAGTTTTATATACAGGGAAAATAAAATGAGAAAAAAATTCTTTTTATTAATCTTCAGAGGGGTGTAACCTTTCCGGGGGGAGGGAGGGAAAATTTTATACCAAATACCCATACCCACCTCCATTCTGATCACAGAATCGTGCCTTAAATTTTTTCGATGTCATTCAGATACACCCTGTATATGACTCCTTCAATAGGCAATAAGAGATAGATCAAGAATCAATTTCTTTCAAGGTCTTGAATTACGCAGAAAATTGATTCCTGCAAATTTTCTCTTAAGTGTCTGATGAAGGAATCAGATATAGACTCTGAAATGTTACTGGTCACTTCATTGATCATTCAGATTATACTTTTTTGTTCATTAGGCAACATTTTTTCTAGAAACTGCCCTTAACAAATAGTTCCAATCCCGCAATTTGCGAGAGCGTTTTCTAATCAAAATGATTTTTATTTAATTTTAAATAGTTCATTTTCAGATATTGGGAGTGTAAACCCAGAAAAAACCTGGAAATTAATGAAGTATCCTTCCAAACGTCCCTTAATGGATTTCTAAAAGTGAGATTCTATGTCAAAAAATTTTTCTCGTCTTTCAGTATTCAAATTTATTGTAAAAAAATATCTATCACTGATATGAAGAAAAATCTTTCCCCTTTTCATTGTTGCTTGGCAACGTTTATGATTTTACTCTGAATAAAATATTAGCAGGAATTTGGAAAATTTTTTCAATTTTTTCGAATCGAATTTAATAGCCGATGTGTCAACCTTTTGTGATTCTTTATAAAGGTTCGTATCTACATAAATTTTGTTTGATTAGATTTCTTCTTTTTTTTCTACTCCAGAATCAACCTTTTATATTTGAAAAGATGACATTGAGTAGCATAAAATTGCCTATGGAGCATTTCCAATACTTTTCAAACATTATGAAACTGCTTCGCAAGCAACACCTAATCTCATCAAGTGCCTGCGTAATATTCTTTTTCCCTATTGTAAAGCATTCATCGGACGCCCACCAAAGCGATGGCGAGACAGCTGGCAATCCACATCACAGGAAACATAGACCGGAGAAAACAGGCGATACGCCTTTTCAAGAACAAGAAGAAGAAAGCATTCATCATCTTTAAATATTTTTGATAGATTCTATAATCTCTGCATGATATTTTGAATAGTGTTAATAAATCACATTAAGACTTAAGTGTGTAGTAATTACAAGATTTTTTGTTCAATAAATAAGTCCTGAAAATTACCTTCGCTTTTTTTTTCAAATCTTGGACTATCACATATACATGCTTTTCTGCTAGAATTATCTGTTAGATAACAGGGAGAACCCTCAGTAGTTCAGATGAGAAACTCACGTGAAAGAAGGATGTAGAGTAAAGATAATTTGAGCTCTGGGTGGAGCCCAATCATCTGTTCCTCTTAAAGATATTGATGTGGTCAAATGATCATCTGGATTTATTGGCCAGCTATTTGGTAATGGTAGCAATGCTTGGGGTGCATCCTTTTCAGATACCAACCACTGTAAGTCTGATGCTCTGAAAGAAATTACTACCTTTAATAAATTTTCAATTTATATTACTCATGTACCTATTTACTTGGGTAACTTTTTGCCCTTGAATGTGCTTATCAATGAAATAGCTACGCTTTCTGCAGATAGGATATCAGAAGCTCCATCTGGATTTCCTCTAGTTTTTTTCAAATCCGCTTCCGAAAACAGGGACGCCATAGAAGTTGAAAAACCTTTGCTTTCTAATAAATTAGAAGCTTCATCTATTTCAATATCATCAATATCAGAACTTGAGCTATCAGAAGATGTATTCGAAGATGTAGAAGGTGGACTTGCACTTGTTGTAGCTAAAAAAAAAATAGTTGAATTCAGATTATGGATTAGATAGTTTATCCAAAAGGTACATGAAAATTGAAGCATAGTTCACTCGGGAAATTATGATGATTGCAGATTGATATGCCCTCAAATTTCTTGTAATTTATTTGTCTCACACAATTGAAATAAGAGTCGATAATTTGCAAGGATCATCAACTTATCACGCATTTTTTTGAGAGCGTTGATTGCAACAACATATGTGGAGAACAGCAAGTTAGACAGAAAAAGTAAGAAATTTATCTACTTGAAAATGGCATACTAACACTGAGGGACAAAAAAGTGGCTGTAGACGCCATCTAGAAGATGCGATTAAAACGTAGGTAAATTAAAAAATTTTTATCCCGAAAACCCACCTGGATAATGAAATTTGAGTAATTAATTCGATTAGTCCAAAGTTAATTGGGAAAAATTGGAGGAAAAGACCGATGAGGGGGCACTTAGTTAATCTATTCACGCATCATGCTCTGTTGCAAATTTCAGGTATAACGAAGAAATTTTGAAAGTGTGGTAAAACCTTCATTAATTTCGTATCCTTTCACCAATTAATGATCCCACAAAGAATATTCATCTCACTCAGTGCAAAAGTAATCATGGGAATAGAATTGGATTCGGCCTATGATAGTTCTTTTGCACGCAACAGAAAATATTTTATGTTTCATCTCATTCGATTTCGATACAAAATCATATTGTATGCTATCACACACTTCAATAATTCGCAAATTTTTAATAATTCGCCAATTCGGTATTTAAAATGGTCAAATCTGGACGCAAATTCAAATTGGGTGAAACGCGGTAGATCGCCACCTACGTCACTTGTCAGCGCAGGATTTTGCGATCGATACAGCCGACGCTGCTCTTTGGCTTTCTAGAGAGAAAGGTTCGGATGTAACCCGATACGTCACAGGACACGCGAAGTTTGACGGTGATTTAATTTTTTCGGTGTTCTTATGGGTGGAATATTCGATTCCAATGATAAAAACAATCCATGCAAGAGATCTATTATTTATCATTGAGTCTAACTCAGTCAGCCTGTGTAAAATACAAATTTATTGCTGAATGGATTGTAAGTAGATTGTAAATAAAATGAAAATCTTCAAATTGTTCTTTTGAATGATGACATTTTTCTGATCATTCAGTTCATCCTGAATTACATTTGATAATTAAATTCCCGTTCTTATCTAATATGTGTGCTGGATTTAGCACTGCAAATCGTTCTATTTAATGCTTCAAAATTATCTGTAATATTTTGTGGAATATCTATAGTTATTGCTAAAAACAAATATTATTGTCAATTAGTCACACACATTTATCAAGAAAATTTTTTGTTATTTTCATTTAATTAACTAGCAAGATAAGTTGTTATGTTTACTCTATTAATAAACATTTAATCTCCTAAGAATGTTGGAAATCAGCATGACTCATTCATTACACTTGAAATTTAGAATTGCTGCAACAACTATACAGAGTGTAACAGCCAAATGGAATAAATTCGATAACGAATAAATTAGGGGGTGTTAGGAAAAACGCTCGGATACGTCGATTTGTAATTTTAAATGCGCATAGTTTTCAAGAAAATAAAATTATATAGGGTGTTCCATGCGACCGTGGCCAATACCAACTTTCTTATTCTAAATGTAACCCCCTGTATATTATTTATTTTTTGGATTCTTTAGAAAATTCTAGACATAATTCATGTACAATGTCCTATACCTATCTTCAACTTTTTCGGAAATATTAAGTGTTTTCAGAAATGCGGCGGTATCTCTGGCTGGGGTTCAAGCCCTTGGCCGGGAAATAACTTTTCCGGTTTTTAGGGGACCGTCCAACCATTCGCTGTTGGGTAAACAATTAACAGTGCTGTTCCTAACGTGGCGCAAGGAATTAGTAACAAAGCCTACACAGAACACACCCGGTATCCTAACTCGCACAAGCTTTAAGCTTCTGAGGGGTTTCGTTGAAGCCTAGGATATTCGGAAAAAATACAAATACAAAAAAAAATACAAATGTTGAGTAACGTTAGAAGACAATTCTACACCAGATTAGCATGTTGCCAAGACGTTCGCGGCGAGCATTTTGAACATTTCCCACATCGACATTAATGTTTTTTTTTTGTTTTTTTTTAATTATTAAGAAAAAATCAGTATTACTTATTAGGTTTCAAGTGTAATGTACCGAATTTGTGAAATAAAATAATTTTTTATTTAAAACGTTGATTTTTGCACTAAATCTGAAAACACTTAATATTTCCGAAATAGTTAAAGATATGTATAGGACATTGTGCATGAATTGTGTCTAGAATTCTCTGAAGAATCCAAAAAATAAATAATATACAGGGGGTTGCATTTGAAATGAGAAAGTTGGTATTGGCCACGGTCACATGGAACACCTTATATAATATTATTTCCTTGAAAACTATGCGCATTTAAAATTACAAATCGACGCGTCCGAGCGTTTTTCCCAAAACGCCCTCATTTATTAGATATCGAATTTATTCCATTTGGCTGTTACACTCTGTATACAACTACTTACTTTATTATTACTACTTTATATGAGCTATATTCAACGAAGGGGATGGTAGAGCCCAATTGAGGCTGCATGACCAAGAATCGTGTTACAAATGTTTCAGAAAAATATAGATATAGATGTAGAATATACAGATGACCAAGCACTGATTTATACCAAGAGTAAATTGTACTAAGCGCCTAGTTATGAATCATTGTCATAGTTAAATATTGAAATTGAACCTATTCAATTATGCAATGCTCAAGATTTAGTCATGAGCATAGCTATTTAGCGATAAGCTAAGACTGTGGCTGTGATAATCATTCAAAAATAGCCTCCTGCTCTTGTTTTTGTTAGAAATTACTATATAATAGAACGAAATGAAATGTATCCCTTACTTTCAGCTTTGCTATCACACATCAGAGACGAAGCCCATAGCCTCCTTTGTTTTTCTACCATCTTTTGTCTTCTTCTCATTCGTATTCTCTGTTTCAATTCTAATATTTCAGGATCACTGTCATCAGTTGGATCATCACTCAATCTCAATTCTTTTTTACACTTCATTTGTTCAATAGCCGAAATAATCGCTTCAGAAATGGTAAAATGGGCATTCTCTCGATCTAATTCAGCATTAGGACGAGTAAGTTGGCTTGATGTCAAAAAGGATAATAAACTTTGGCCAGCAACAGGGGTTGGAATATATCTAGAAAATTTGTTATATCGATGTACATTCTAGGCAACTGCTGTAAATTTTCTCTTACCCTGTAGACATAGGAAGTATGGTTTTACCTCCACCTTCTATGAATGATTTTTTTGGCGTTTTCTTATAGTCTTTTTCTCCTGGAAATGCCCTGAATGAGTAATCTACAACTGATGTTGATGATTTAGGACGACCTTCAGAAGCTCTGGGTTCTAAAAAATCGTAGCTTTCTCCTAATGTAGTTCCACTACTGTAAGAAGTACTAGGTGTGAACTCAACAATATCTTTGTTATCTATGATAATTGGCTTTATATTCTTTGATATGCATTTCTTAGGGATAGGACCAACATTAATTGTTTCCTCTTCACTTTTATTGAAGAAGGTACAATTTTTCATTGGTTGTTTCACTGATTTACTAGTTTTCTTAGTATGCACAGGGGTACTTGGGACTGTCCTGCTTTGAACAATTTTTTTAACAATTTCCATCTTATCTAAAAACAAGTTCGGAGTGCTACTCCAAGGTTTCATCTTAAAAACTATTCCACTTTTGGATTTTTTGCTTTGATCTCTAATATCACAAATGCTATGCCTTTCGTCCAATTTTTTTATTCTCCTTATGGATTTACTTTCCATTTTTCCTAGATAATTATCAGGAAAAGACGAACATCTTCTGTGTAATTTATGAAAATCTCTAGCATTTGGTTGCAAAAGAAATAAACAAGGATTAATCTCTGCCATGAGGCTAGGCTGATTTCTTTCGAGAGCCTTCAAACATATTAACACAGCTTCAGAGTATTCTTCACTCCACAAGAAAGCATGAGAATAATAGCATGAATTCAAATGGCTTTTATCAGATAATAACCATCCCAACTTTGTAGATAAGGATAAATTTTCCAGATTCTTGTAAAGCCATATAGCAGCCTTATTATTTTTTAGATGTATTGGCATATAAGATTGATATTCGCAATCGATAGAGAAGAAACAGGTGGAAGTATTTGGTTGAAGCCATTCAAGTCCTTCCAAAAAATTGTAGTATGAAGCATTAGCCTAAAATGAATAATGCACTAGTTACAAGTAACAATAAATCATTTTTTCACTAACTTCGTCATTCAGCTTACAACCATGTTTAAAAATTTTATCCATTAAATTGTGCAATCTGTTTAAGCCTCCATAAATGGACCAAACATTGGCCACTTGGGTTGAAAGTAAGCCATCAATAGTATTTTTCAAATCTCGGAGTAACTGTTCATGTTTTAACGTATATAGAGACTTAGACATCTTGAAATACTTTCATACAGAATATTCTATCATTAATTCCATAACTCCCTGGTTTTCAGCTTTTTTCAAAATATACACCTCCTTTAAAAGGCTTGACAAATGTGTCAAAAGTCAAAACAAACACATTTTTGACAACTGTCAAAATGTGACACCACAGAAAACTGCTAGAGTTTGATGTTCGATTGATGCGAAAAAGTTATAATTGAATTGGATTAAAAATCCATTGTATAAAGACAATGATAAAACCATAGTTATAACATTGAACAATGGTAATCAACAATGATAAAACAATGTCACAGAATAGAGAAGTATTAATACTTCTCTATTCTGTGACAATGTTATGAAAACTCTATGAATAATTTAAACATGAAGTTGGCTTTCAAAAAATGCCGTCTTCCCGAAGATACCCGAGTCAACAGCTACGATCAGTGGCGTGGCATGCATCTTTTCGCAGCGCAGAAAAATATGAACCACGAACACATGAATCAGAATTTCGTCACAAAAAGGCTTTTGTGCACAGTAACTAACACTAGTAACATTAAAAATTTGTTGAATAATATCCCATGTATTCATAGGCCATACACACGGTTTACATTCACAACCTCATACAAAGATATTTATTGCAAAAAAATAATAGGGATAATGGAATTATTGTATGAAAATCTCTCTCTATTCTACACATTTCTCTCTTATGACTACGAAGCTTATTTTCCGAATAGAGTTAGTTCAATTCTTTATTATAACTTTCAATTTTTCAGGAATTCATCTTTGAGACCTATATGGCAATGTTAATTTATATCGAAATTCACTGGTTCCATTTGCAGACAAACCCGTATTCATTCCTATACATATGAGATTTTATGGCAGTGTTAGTTTGTATTGGTACTTGGAATCCCTCAGAAACTTAAAAGCTTGTGCGAGTTAGGATATCGGGTGTGTTCTATGTAGTATTTGTTATTGTATCCTCACGCCATCCTAGGCACAGCACTGTTCATTTTTGAATCATTAGTCAATGGTGTCCGGTAACGATCTAAACAAATTTCCTTTCAAGTCCGGGATCGGACCCCCAGATATTTTGATCACGAGTCCAACGCTTTAACCACTGAGCTACTGACACAGCTGACAATGTTAATGTTAATTAACATCTAAATGAATTATTTCTATCACAAAAGTTCATCACTTGCTCCACTTGCATACAGTCCCATATTCATCTCTATCATTGACAATTAAACCAATACTCAATAACTCAATGTCTCTATACAGGGTGTTCAGGATAGGTAGAAATCTGGAAAATAATTGTGGTTCGTTCAGAAAAAATTTCCGTAACGCCATCCGATTTCAAGATAAATGGCATTGAAGAAAAAAAAATATACACATATTTCGTACGGTTTTTCCGAAACTACCTACTGGAAACATTGTGAAAAAAGTTCATACTTTTAATTTTGTGAGCTGATACAACTCGTGAATTTGTTTTTATATCTGAATCTCATAAAGGGAAATCATTACATGATTCATGCTTAGAAGTATCGAACATATGAATTTTATAAGATTAGATTTATTAATCAAAATTTCAAATGAACTGAAATATTTTTCAATTTCACGGTAAAAAGGTACTTCTTTATCTTGAGAACGTATGGCGGTACGAAAGTTTTTCACAGACCAAACCCCAATTATTTAGATAATGTTCTTTGAATTTCCAGGACTGTATATATATATATATGAGACTTTTATGGTGAAATTCTGATGAACATTTCAAAAATTGAGATACACCGAAAAAAATCACTTACGCTGCTGGCAGACACATATTCCATTCACCCCTTTTCTTAAAATATCTAAACTATCATCATTTTTGTCATCAAGAATATAGCGAAATCGTTGAAAGATGTTCACACACGATTTTCGATGCTTCGAGATTGTTGGTATGAATGGGGATCTGCGAGTAGAGCAAATAAATTTTTTTATTGGATGTCAATCTTCAGATGTTAATCAACATCACCATATAGGTCTCATATACCTTTGAGCACTGATGAAAAATAAATAAAAGTTATAAGAAAGAAAGTAATGTTCTTCCGTTGAGACTATAAACTCCGATTCACGAGTTTTGTTGCTTTACGAAATAGATGCGCGCCACTGATTATGTTCGGGTATATTCGGGATTGGGTCAGCTACCTTTTGGCAGGCAACTTCACGACGGTCGAATTTTATGTTTTGACATTTCTAAGTAACCTACGTGGTCGTTTGAATTTTTCATTATTTGAACTCAATTAAAATAATTAAATATCCCATAAGAAAATGGGCAACAGGAAAAATAGGGATGATGTATTGGCTAGAGTTAATTTTCCTCTCTATGCAGTTCAAATGTTGTCAAATAGGCATGTTATTGTTGGTGGAGGCGGAGGTTCTTCAAAAACAGGAGTAGCAAACGGATTCGTAAGTGATTAGAGTTATGAAATATTTATTTGCTGATTTATAGCTTTGAATTGAGAATACGTTCTTTCATAAAAATTGTGATTTCTAGGAAATATTCGAAATTTCTCATAATGGAAAAATGTTCCTAGCTGAAGAAGTGACACGACATGAAACTGGGCCAACTGTTGTGATGAATTTTGCAACATATAAAAACGGAAAGCATACTTTCATAGTTGCTGGACAAGAAAACCATTGCCAACTCTATAATGTAGATAGTGTCATAATACAGGAAGAAACTGTAGAGAACGTAGGTAGTGAAAATGGAATTGAGTTGAGGGAACGTAAACCAAAGGCAAAATTGAAAATAGACAACAACAAAAACTCCAAAAAATTGAAATTTGTATTAAAACCTTCTGATAGTGTTCAAAGTGATTTTAGCGGTGAAGAACCCTTACTGAGAGTTATAAGGGTTCATCCAAGTGGTCAACTATTAGCTACAGGTATTTTATTCAATGAAATACTGTCATTGACTGAATATTATCCCTTTAGGAGGAACTGACTGTCAAGTAAGATTGTGGAAATTTCCAAAATTAGAAACAGCTAAAGTTCTACAAGGCCATACCAAAGAGATAGATGATATGGATTTCAGTTTATTGAATAATCATCTTATATCAATTTCAAAGGATGGTCTTGCTATAATTTGGGACTGTTTAAAAGCAAAGGAAATCACAAAATTAAAGTGGCAACAACCTGAAGGGTCTAAGTATCTTTTCAAAAGATGTAGGTGAGAACATTATATACTCTATGGAATGGGGTGCTCATATTTTAGTCCCATTGTAGAACCCTCTGTTTGAAAGTAGTATTTTAGTGGGCAGCTTGATAATTAATATTCAAACATATATCAAGAAGTAAGATTGGATGGAAACAAATCATGACATTGTCTTGTTCAGAGGCTCTATATTAGTATTTAAATATAAACAGAAAAGCACCAATCTATAATCATTTTATATCTTTGAGTATATTTACATTTGAGATAGTGAAATCGATGTTATTGTATTGATTGAGTATTTACCAATAAAATTTCAAACTATATATTGCAGTTCTGTAATAGAAATTATTCCTGGTTTATGCTATCTACAATTTCCTCCATTGTTGGCCACTCTTGAAATATATCTTGAAAAAATAATCGACTTTTGAGTAAAATATCCTGGGAATATTAATTATTATATATAGGACTCGAGATAACCACTTATTTCCAGGATATGATGCTCTTCAATAATTTTTTTAAATTTCCTCCCGCTACTTAAGGTGATCCAACTAATTGTTTAATTAATTTAATCAAATCTACAGGAATGTCAGTTTCAACTGCCTGATTGATTTTGTGGTTGCAGGTTTGGTATAATTGAAGGTGCAGAATCATGTGCCGTGTACACACTTTCTAATCCTACTGGACTTGCCAAAAAACAGAAATCGTATCTTCAAAAATGGATTCCTGAAACTGGTGAACTACTAAATGTTTGTACATTTGATGAGAGTCTTTCAGCCTTGGCAGTTAGGGATGATGGAAGATTTGTTGCTGTTGGTAGTATGTTCAGTGGATCTGTTTCTATCCATGCCAGCTTCAGTTTACAGGTATGATTATTTTGAATATCGATTAATAAATATTTCGGATTTTAAATTATTCTTCAGATGTATTCTAGGTTTTCACTCCCAATATCTGAAATAAAACTATTAAATAAAAATTGTTTTGTGAAAGGTTCAAACTATTTGTCAAGGGCAAGTTCTGGAAAAAATATCGAAATAATGCAAATGGTCCACAAAGTTAACTGTTATGTTTCAGAGTTTACATCTGATCTCTTCATCAGACAATAACAAGAAAATTTGCAGAATTTTTCTCTTTTGATATAATTTCATATTTTAAAATAAAAAATAAATAATGAGTCTGATGAGTCAGAGGTTTATACTCTAAAATGTTACAGTTCACTTTGTTGATTGTTTGAATCCTTCCCAAATTTTATAAGGCAACATTTTCTTTAGAAAGTACCCTTGTCAAATAGTTTGAATTCTGCAACCCACAAGGGCGTTTACTATGAACAACAAATTTTTCAAATGAAATCTTAATATTTCTTTTTCAAATATCGGAAGTGTGAACCTAGAAAATTCCTGGAAAATAATAATAATTTTAGCCTCAATTATTGGCCTACTTACTGGGTGACATCGATTAGCATGGTATGTCATGAAATACGTCAAAATTAAGGTGAAAAAATGGTTCTCACAATTATATTTTCAGCAGTTTATTGAAAAAAACTACAGAAGACCGATAGAATTTTATTTAAATATTGAACTGTTTCAGCCTTTACTATTTGGTAGTTGAACATAATTAAAACAATTTTTTTTTGTTACTATGTTTTACTACCAACTTGCATGTAACACGAATTATCATATTTTTATGTTTTTCTCATTCTATATAGATACAAAATCATAATGTACACACTTCAGCAGTTCGCGAATTTTTAACAATTCGGTAATAAAAATGGTCAAATCGGGACTCAAGGTCGAAGCGGGAGAAATGCGTCAGAATGCTCACTCGTTATTGTACGACTCACCGATCGATACAGCCGACGCTGTCTATCGGCTAGCTAGAAAGAAAAGTACACGAGAAGAGGGAGAGAGTGGATTCATCCTTGTACGTCACGGAAGCCGCGAAGTTTCGTCCGTTTGAACAGCCGATATGCGGAGCCGAATTGAAAAGATCATTTTCTCATTGAAAATTGAAATTTTCGAAGGCGGTTGAAGTTTTTCAGTATTCTTACGGATAGAATATCTGATTCCAATGATAAATCTGAGTATATGGTACAGAGTATTCATGCAGATTCAGCTGAAAATGAAAAAAAAAATTGTACTAATATTGAGTTTTTTTTTGCAGAAAGTTTTGAATATTCCTGGAGCACATTCGATGTTTGTAACAGGACTTGAGTTTCTACCAGTTAATTCAGATTTGACCACAGTAACCAGTAATGCCGAAGCAGCTGTGCTTTCTATATCAGTAGATAACCATTTATGCATTCATACTCTGAATTATAGAAGTGAGTATTGAAGGGTCATGTGATACGGGTGTTTAAAAAATACAATATTGTTTGTGTATGAAAAATAACTGAAAAGCCAAATTATTTTATTATAACCGTTATAAATGACTTTTCATACCTAATTCATATTTTTTTTTTACACAACTGCATTTGTTTGAATATCGGACATCTCTTATTATTCATATCGTAATGTGAATATTTTTCTTTCAGAAACCATTCCCGTTTGGTTTGCCATTGTGATACTTGTTGCTGCTATTTTTTTTACTTTTATATTTTGTTCATACCTAGGTATATAATTTAATTTATAAAGTTTTGTATATAGGAAATTTGTGAAATAAAGTGGTTAAAATGGATGAGTTTTCTTCTGTACTCAAAATCAATGGAACATTGAAAATTTGCTAAATGATCAAATATTCGCCATATCATATTATTTACTACGAATATTCATAGTCTTCTTTGGAAACAATAGAAATTTTGATTTCGATGTTGAAAATTCAAACTTGTAGGATATCCTCCCGTTGTTTGTTCCAGTTTTCATCTGTGCATTCGATTTTGGTGTATTTTTACTCACATCAAAATGTCAATTAACATATATCTCTCACTTTTTTTGCAAAAAATACATGTGAAATGGATTTAACTCTTTCGATGAAAGTAAACGCACCCATGGAATTCATTTCGAAAATCCGTGAAATATGATTATTGAACTCAGCCTATTTTTTTCAACTTTTATTATTTCGAGGGTTTTTATACACACCCTGAAATAAGCCATAATACTTTAGTTAACCTAAACTGAAACAAAAACTTGGTGCATTGGTGGCATTAATGAACAAAGATTACCGCATAACAAAATAATTATTTTGAACTTCTGTTTAAAGGCCTATTGCACTATCCAATCTCCAGGGCCCGGCAGGCTGGGACTGGGTAATGTAATAAGGAACCGGCAGCTAGGTTCCTGATCTAGGGCGATTGAGTAGACCCAATCTGCCGGACCCGGCATACCGTGAAGTGTAAGTGCTTCCGCACACGGGTCGACGCGATGTGCTCGACGCGTTGAGGACGACTCGAACAGTGCGACGTCGGCAAGTTCGTACGTCATCAGTTCCGAGTTTATTCAATATTGACCATAGATAGTGCCGATTTCAAAATCAGCGCGTCAAAAGAAGGTTGTCAATTCGTAGAAAATTATTTTTTAAAGTTTAATAATTATTTGGCTCAGGGGCTGATTTCGATCATTTTATTTTGCGTTGGGTTCAGTATGACAACGAGGTGGTCCCTCTCTAGAAAAAAATATACAGGGCAGTCCTAAGAGGCATAAAACAGCATAATTGCTTCATTCGTTGGCATCACCAACTTTCTATTGAATGAATTGGTAGGAAATTTCCTACCTACGGCATGATATTTATGGCAAAATACACAGAGTGTATCAAGAAGTTAATTTCCACAATTCTGCTGTTTATGGATATATTTTGATGATATCCCTTGGTTTGCATTCAGTATGGCTTCAGGGTGGGCTAATTTCAGAATGAGATATACAGGATGTCTCAAAATATCAATTAGAACTATTCTCCTGTTTATATATCCATTTTGATGATTTATCTTCCTCTGTGTTCCGTATGGCTCCACAGTGGTTTGATTTTCGAATGAGATATACAGGTTAATCCAAAAATAATCTAGAAAAGCACAAACGAGAGGTCAGGAACTGTTACGCGATAGCTCAAATTCCTGAACAAAGTGGTAACTTATTTACGTTGACCCTGCCAATTGCAACTTCACTTTCTGATGAAAAGATTTGGCGTTCTTCGTTTCTAATGGTTCACACGAAATTTTGTATGAACCTTCAATTTGTCATTTTTCAATCGAATACTATATTTTAATTCGATCCGATCATTAGTTTTGGAAATATTGGGAGAATAAAATTTAAATGGGCATGTCTACGAATCATTAGGACGGTTTCAACCACTCACGAATCCGGCCTTCGTAATTAACAAGCCCGAAACCTACTTTATAATATTATATTATATATAATTATTATGGGGTCTCAAAGAAGCTCCTTTCGGAAATGATTGTGATTACGGCTGGCCAAACCACCGATCATAAACACAATAACCACCGAAATAATCTACTCAGGGACTTTATAACTGCAGAACAGGTTTGGAGTTCAATAAAGAAGGCATAATTAGCGAATTGGCTAGTTATACTCACAAAATGACGCATCTTTGTTATTTCGGATAATAATTTTCGATTTTTTTACGAACTGGTCCAAGCACATACAATCGCCGTGATTTTCCGTAGTTTTCATTGGTTAAAATATTATATATTTATTTTTTTGTGCCGAGACGAGAGTTCAATTCATTCGAGGAGGTAAAGATAATAAGAATTCACAATTTTAATTATGAAGTCAGTATTATCCCACATAGTATTTTCCTTGCGTGAGGACGAAATGGGGCAATCAATAGGAAGATTCAATCATTACATGTATTTATATGATCAATTCCAAGACATTAAGCCTCAAAATCATGTTGCACATAATAAAAAATCATATTTGTATCGTTTCGTTATATCGGAAAGCTAGCGACGTACGAACCTCTCGAACTTTCTGCTTCCATGCCAGTCGCGTGAAACGAGGCATGCGAACGGAACTCAAACGTACGTTTCGAAACGAGCCGTGTACGGTGCCACCTTGAATGGCTTGGGAATCCGATTCGAGAGACAAGACTGTATCGCGTCGAGCGCATCGGATCGACCCGTGTACGGACGCCCGACGCGTGAATCGTACAACCCGTGTGCGGCGTCAGCTTGAATTGCCTAGGAAACCGCATAGAGAAACGAGGCTGGAAACGCGTCGAGCACATCGGATCGACCCGTGTGCGGACGCTCTAATAAGTGCTAGGGAGTTCCGTCGCATAGCAACGCAGAGAGCGTACAATACACATAAACGTGTCATAAGCCTGGAGTGCGTTCAGATGCTTTACCCGGTAGACAAAAATCGCACGGTAGGATTTTTCTTGGTTGTGCTTGGTTGTAGCCGTTGACTAGAAAATTCATCTGAACGATGTGGTGTAAATGTCAAATTTCATCTTATCTTACTTAACCCCAAAAAAATAATATTTTTGATATCGCCCTTTTTGGCAAGGCAAAAATGCATATACAAGTCTTAGAGGAAGAAATATATATTTCTTCCTCCGAGATACAACCAGTTCGAGAGTTAACAACTATTAAATCTGATTTTGAAATTGTAAACATAACCAAAACTTCTCACTCCTGTCATTATAAACTGCAAAGCGCATGCGGGTTAATTTCTACCCATGTACGGGCTGGGTTGGAAAGTTGGACGCCCGGTAAAGTTTCTCCCAAGCATCTGAACGACCCAACCATTTGCCAGACGTAATCATCTGAACGCTTTGGGACGCGCCCGGCGTCACACGGCGTAGCATCTGAACGCACCCCTGAATGCGTTATTCTATGAGATGTCGTGCGCAAGAGAAAAAGCAATCTTACCTAATATAATAGGAATATACAGGGAAATGCCGTATCTGTGGAAGAAAGACCACAAAGACTATGTCAATAAAGACTTGAGGAATGATGAAACGGCAAGAGTCAAGGTTATAATGTTTTATAAGAGAGGTTGAGATATCAAAGAACTAAATCTCAAATCTTGATAAGGGTCTCCAGTGGCTAGAAATCTCAATGTGACAACCTGTCTTTGTTGTGAACTTAAGCTTTCTCTTGAAATGGTATCATCTTTTTTTATTAACGAAGCTACTAAGGTAAGTAGCTCTTCAAATTGGCCTGTTCCTAGTCTCAAGTAGTTCCGTGAATCTCTTTGGTCTAAACAACGAAGTATTTGCATATTTGAGAGTTTTTCTCTGAGGAGCAAATATTTTTCACCCATATTCCCCTCTCCTTCCGTTTGGTGGATTTTGAGGTACCGACCGCCAAACTCACCACTAATGCAACTTTTTGTCTTTTCGATGATTTCGGGGACATATCGATTGGATATTTGTTAATGTCCTTAGGTTGACGTTCAGATGACAGAAGTCAGACCGGTATCTAGGGTAGTGTAATAAGCGACACCCTACCCGACAAACCGGCATACCGAGCCCTAGAGATTGGATAGTGTACTAGGCCTTTTAGTGATGGGATTGCTATGGTTATACATGAAAACACTCATTGGTTTAGTAATTTTATTAAGCAACATTGGTGAAAGAAATATTCCTATTCTAATTTCAGTTTAATAAAATCTAAATACAAACTTGTTACAAAAAAAATGGAACATTAAGGAAAAACAAAAGATATTAGTTATTATAAAATGTAGGGTGATGATTTCGCTAGAACACTACACAAACACTATAATATATAATTTTAGCAAATTCATCGCTATATAAATTCATTATAGATATCCCAACATTTGATCACAGAAGCCTGTCTAGTATTTTCAGGTATGTTCTGTTCGAAAACCAATATCGATGTAGTACAATGAACAGAATATACTGGAATAACTAAACTGCCGCTAAGCATAAATTTTTTACAAACATACAATCCTTCAGCAATCACTTACAAGGCAGACGAGGCATTATTTTATGATATGGGCAAGCCCTTTCTCTGATTAGTGAAGCACAAAAATCTTTCTTCTCGTCTTGGGGAGTAATAATTCCAACGCAATAACCATGATATTTTATTTTAGAAAATGAATGAAATGAATTGCAGAATTTTTTTTTTGAAAATGTATATGGCTTTCAAGTAACAATAGACACATAAAAAGCATATTTCCGAAATTCCTCCACAATCATCTCCTTTCTAAGGTTACCACATTGAAAAAATCATCCTAAGAATCTTCAAACACAATTTTGTAATGTAACGATACGATTTTGAAGACTAAGGTACACAATACAACATAAAAGATTTATTCTATTCACATACAATTTAAAATATCAAAATATTGAATAAAAAAATATGGAAATTCTTTTTATCGAAAATGTGCAGCATTAAGATCCTTGATATTCCTCTCAAGTTCCACACAAGTTGCTAAAGCTAGCTGGTCGTTTCCAAAAAGTATATGAATTTTGTATACACATATCGTTTCTTATTCTTATATTATTTTTCCACCCACTTCTTAAGCCTGATAATCCAATACCCATCAGCTATATTTTTAAATGAACTTAAGTAACAGTTTTGAGTGAGCATCATGTAATATTAGTAATAGGAATACAGTAAAGAAAAAATAAAAATGTTAAAAAAAATCACATAATTTATCAGTCTAAAAGCAATACTTTCAAGAGAAGAACCCAACTACAGAATATCCTCCTGAACGATATTTTGAATCTTGAAGATAAAAATATCAAGATTGAAGTTATAATTTGTATATTTATACATACGCACCATCAACTTCAAACTTGATATTTTCAAATGGTAAATATAATAATTCACTACGACATCTAACCACTTGATGGGTTTTCCTTGTTGGCAAGAATGTTTGCTTTATTTTGACGAACAACTTCAGCTCGCTTTTCCTGGAAAACAAACATGGTGTTAAATGAACTATTATCATAAGTAATCAGTATTATTTCTTATGGATCCTTCTAGCACATGAATATAAATATCTGCATACACATGTGCATGAACAACTACTGATTAATTTCCTCCAGAAATATAAACAATTTTAATAAATTTTTTGGCATACATGATTATACAATAAAATCATGATATTAATGAAATAATAAAATAAGAATTTTTTTTAGTTCAGCAAATAGGGGTTGCAGTTAAAGTCTCACAAAACGATGTGAAAATGTTTGGAAGTATCTTCGAGTCGAAATTATTCTACAATAAGTCATTGAACTGGATTATTGATTAAATTTTTTTTGTATTATAACAAGTACTTTCAATGTGAGAATTGAATGAAATTAATATTAGCATACCTCCAAATATCACTAACTATTCGTATTCAGCCTCATTCAATAAAAGTGAGAAATAAATGGTTGTACAATTTGAAATTATTTAAATGGTGATTATACTTAAGTTGAAAACGTTGGTCAACAATATTATACTTAGATACCATAGTTATTATTCTCTAGTGCTGAATTGATTGAGTGTTACATTTGAGCATGCAGTTCATCTATTCAACATTTAATATCTACAACATTGCGGCTATTATGGTTATTAAAAAAGAGGAATAATGTGTTGGATACCTACATATTTTTTGACAATCTCTAATTTTTTTTGTATCTCCTTTTCCCTGTTCTGCTCAGCTAACGATAGTTTATTCTCTATTTGAGATACTTTTTCAGTCTTTCGGCTTTCCTCTGCATTCACGACAGTGGTTTTAACTTCTACCATACGTTCATTCTAAAGAGATAAATCAAAAAAATAAGATGATGAATGTGACCACAAAAAAATGATGATTATCAGATCTGACTTTCGAGATTCGAATAGCGAATAATGATAAATATTCTGCATTAATAATTGGATTGTCAAAGGAAAAGTTGAATTCAATATTGATACATAAAAAACTTGAAAAATTCATATATTTGTATATTGATGATTTCCAAACATTGAAGATGAATATAAAATTAAGAGGAAATGAGTATTATCGCAAGTATTAGAGGGATAACATTTTTTTTACCGTGAATCACACCAAGTTGGAATGATACCATGCAGTGCTGAATCATCCAGAAACAGAACGTTTGGAATTTAAATTAGTTTATTCAGGATGAATCGAAAATTTACTATCACTATAGTTTATGAAACAAGATCACCCATTTTTCATCAAATAATGAGAAAAACATAAAAAGACTTCTGTGCGTCTGGAATCTGAAAACTTATTATACCAGAAACAAGATATGTTATCTATCTTCTAACTTTCAAAAACTATCATTATACTAAACCTAGTTATCCAAAATACCAAACCATCTACTTAATTTTTTATGATCTAATTAACTTCAATAAAGGCACTACTACTGCCTTTACAAAAAATCGCTGCACATCGTGCAGAAACAGTTACTTCCACCATTTATTCCTACTGTTACTTTCGAACCACTTTTCGGAGATTGTTGCAATTAAAAAAACTAATGTTTCGAGTTTCACGTGAGCTACAAAAAAAGGTGAGGTAATATGACCTTATTTCCATCTAATTACATAATTAAATAATTGAAAAGCAATTAAAATTATTATTTTTAATCATCTGTTAATACCTTTCCATGCATGTGGTTCTGAATACAATGTTAGGCAATAATTCACAATTGAAATGCTCGGATAATTTGGATACATTTTTTTTACTGGTTCTGTGTGAACTTCGTAACCTACCTAGCACTCATTGGCGGCAACGATTTTAAAATTTGAAGGCAACATTTTTTTAAATCGGATTTAAAGTTATCAAGATAAAATACCATTAATCAAATGACAGAAATTCAATAATTGTAAGTTAAAACTGACCTTTAATTAACCTGCTTGTTCGGTAAGGCAAAATTTTCGAAAATCATAATTTTCTATGGACTTAACTTGAATAAATGGATAATTTTTTATCAATTTTGAATGAATACAAGTTTTCACTAAGCGAGGAGAACTGGATGTGAAAAAATGTTCAATTATCAGGAATCTACGAAAGTCTCTGAACTGATTGGAATGAACAATGATGAAAAAATATATAATTACATATTTTTTTACTGCCTCTAGTTTTCGAAGAATTTCTTTCTCCCTTTTCTGTTCTGCTGCCGATAACTTACTCTCTAATTGGGCGGAGGCTTCTGTTTTTTTAACTTCCATTGTAGATTCTATGTTCTGCTTCAATTCTAACGTTCGATTATTCTAAACAAGCCAATAAACACGTGCACATTAACAACTATGGGTTAATTAGTTAATAATAAATTAATGATGACTATATATATTTTTCAGGAGTGTCAATAGGAACAATATCATGGTATTTGTCGAAATCTGTTGAATTTAGAAGGAACCTTCGACAATGCACTAAATTTTATTTCGAGCGAATACATAGTTACTTTTGGAAATATTTGTGAAATAATATTTGGAATTAGGAATTTTTTGGTGAAGACGAGCTTCGTTGCCACGCTCAAAGCGTGCTCTACTAATTGTGAGTCTATCAATTGATAGAAGTTATTGTGTTCTCAATCCCCACTAAGTTGACTGTATGAAAACAATAACTTCTGAAAGGAACTACTACATAGAATATCGATAGTGTATCTTGGATCTTGGCAACTAAGGTGGAATTCATGAATGGGTCAAATCCATCCGATGATTCCGCAGATATGATTCTCACGAATTTTGCATGAACCTTCACTCAGTCATTATTTAATCAAGTACATACTGAGTTTTGATCCAATCGGATCTGCATTTTTCGAAAATATTGTTGGAAAAGCGACCTTTAGTGAGAAAGGACTTTGAACTTGGACAAAAACCTAACCCAATCAAATCAGGTGTGTTCTGGACAGTCAAAGTTACCCATTCCTCATACCACTTTGGGAACAAGCCATCAATTATTTTTCAATGGGTCACCAATTCTTGCGCGCATGTTCTAGAGAACAGAAAGCTATCGATATGGTCTTAAAACTCAATATTTTTGGCATAGGTTTCGGGCTTAGTAACGAAGTTCGAAATTTCAAATGGGTAGAATCCGCCCAATGATTTCGTGTAGATATACCCAAAATTTAATCTTACCAAAATTTTCAAAAATATTGATCAGATCAAATTAAAATCTAGTATTTGATTGAAAAATGATAGCTTGAAGGATCATGCAGAATTTTTTCTGGCACATATTAGGAGATCGCTTAACGGGGTCAATCAAAAAAAATCAAACTAACCAGATATGAGCTCAAAGCTCCTAACATCATGTCAGTACTTTTCTAGAATTTCCTTGATTCATATTGACACATTCCTGAAATAGTGTTAGCACCCAGCCTATCATGCAGTATAAGAAAACAACAATAACTCACGTAATTTCTCAATTTCTCCTTTTGTTCTTGCTCCAATTGCGCCCTTCTCGTCTGCGCTAGTTCCAGTTTCTCCTGAACTGCGCCCTCTAGCTGCTGTAGTTTTATAGTATTGCTAGCTCTCACTTTTTGCACTTGTTCCTCCTGCGCATTACAAGCAGCGATATGAACATGCAAGCGTGATAATGAATAAACAAAAAAAAATGGAAAATAACGTGGTGATACATAACACCTGAAAAAATTACTTTCGGAAATTTTAATGTAGAAGGCTTACATGCTCCTTTAGACGTTCCAGCATCTTCTTGATATTTTCATCTCGTAGAGCATTTGCAGATGACAGTTTTTCCTCCATGGCCAACCTAACTTCTTCAGTTTGTTGATCTAGAGATTGTCTTGTTTTTTCTACATTTTCAATATGGTCCTGAAAATTGAATATTTAAATTGAATTAAGATGTGTCAAGATTTGTGTTTAATTTCTTCAAAATACACATTACACAATTATCAATAAAAGGTGATTCAGAATAAGATGCTGTTTTTTTAGGGGGTGTGAATTCTAAGATGTTGCTAATACATCTCCGATATATACAGGGTGGTCCAAGTAGTGACGTCAATAAATTTATTTTAGATTCCTCACACCTGGGGGTATCCAAAAATACTCCATGTATGTTATGCGATTTTATGTAGTTTTCGAGTTATAGTTTTTTTTGTTTTCCAATTTATTATGCCAGCAAGGTTTCAAAAATTTATATCATTTTATGTAGTAGGTAATGTGCTGATTCTTTTCTGTAACATGATCTCTCTGAATGTTGTTTTAATAACAGAAATAACTCAGCTTCCTGAAATAATTCTAAGTTACAAAAAAAAGGCTTGAAAGTTAGAACTTTAGTTTTCAGAAGGATTCACTCAAACAGTCAACATCAATTAAAAAATACAAAAAGGAGTTTTCATGGCTTCTGGCAGAGTTTAAAAACTTTGCGCGGTCCTAAACTACCAAATCATAAGAAAAAATAGTACTTTAGGGATTTTAGAAATGATATTTATTTACTTTAGGGATCTTTTTGCTGTAATTGGCCTTTGAAGGCGGATAGACTAAAAATCATTGAAACACGAATAAAGTTATTTTTGTACTTTTTATCATTATCTAGGTAAATTGAACTCATAAGTGTGTTTCTGAAAGGATTTCAATTGAAATTTCTGTAAACTAACTGTAGCTCGTGTAATTTTTACAATAATTTTGGTGTTATCACTGACTGAAAATGTGAGCATATTTCAAAATTGATAGTTGAGAAATTACTTGCTTTCGGATGAGAAATAAAAGCACAAATTACTGAAAAATTACCATTTAACACAATAAATCTTCAAAATCCCTTCCTCCAATTTGAATACATTATTATCAACGTTTTTTGTTTTATTTTTCGTTACGCCTCTAAAAGTTTTTGTCCTAATTCTGCTTTGTTGTTACTTTTCGGCGCCTGCACCAGCTCTTCATAAAATCCCCAAATAAAAAAATTGATGAGGTTCAGATCTGGGAGACGCGCAGGCCATTCGATGGCCTCAGCATGCCCAATCCATCTTAATGTAAAAATAACATGAGCCAAATTTATTTTACAGTAATTGCAATTAAAACTACTCTAAAGTCACATATTTTCATGGCTAATTTGCCATAAGAATGATTAAAATTAAAAAAATAAATTTCCGGAAAACTGTGTGTTTACTTTTCAAGATATTATTTTATTCTGTTTACGTTTAGTCATCGTGAATTTTATGTAATGTGTTTGTGTTGATGATTCGGGGTAATTGGCGCATGTGGACACAACTTGTTGATATGACCCAGCTTCTGAGTTTTGCACAAATTGTAGCCTGAGGATGGCGTTGAGCCGAAATATGTAGTAAGATTGACAACAATAGATGTAGCATACTGAGTGAAGAATAAGACTTTTCTTTCATTAATCCTATATTGATTAACCACTTCACAATGGATTTCCGTCAAGTAATTGAGGAATAGTCTCAGGAAGATCCGATTGATTGCCATGCAAAAAGGTTGTCTTCAATCGATCACAACTACTAGACAATACAATGCAAATAGCGCCAATTTTCCACGAGGGTATTTTGATTTCTGAATTTCGAATGAACTTTCATACTTATTTTTCAGTTTATTTCTAGGTTTTCACTCCCAATATCCGGAAAAGAACTATTAAGAATTAAATGAAATTTAGAAACTATAGAAAACGCCTATGCGGATTGTAAGATTAAAATTGTTTGTCATGAGCAGTTTTTGAAAAAAATGTTGCCTAATGAACAATATTGGAATAATATGAACAATCAATGCAGTTAACTTTAAAGTTCCAAAGTCTATATCTGACTGCTTCATCACACAATAAAGAGAAAATTTGAAGAAATAATTTCCTTAAAAACTTTCGATATTGTTGATTAGACAAAATTTTTTCTAGAAAATGCCCCTGACAAATAGTTTAATCCGCAAGGGCGTTTTCTAGTAATAATAATTTTGATTAATTTTTTTCAGTTCTTTTTCGCACATTGGCAGTGACAACCTAAAAAAAACCTGAAAAGTAATGCAAAATCGTTCCAGAATATTCTTTAGTCGAAAACTCTCACACTTTTGTGGAACTCAATTGGCTAATTAATGATGGATATATACATTGTCCTCATAAGAGCTGCGAAAATATTTTTCCAGAAATATGGACATATATTCCTCACCTTCAGTTTAGTTTTCAAATCCGTAATATAAGCTTCGCGTTTCTCTGTGTGGGTTCCCATTTTTTGATCCAATGCTTCTTTAGTTTGAGATATAAACTGAGTTGTCTGTTCATCCTTCTTGCGAGTAGCTTCTTCGATCTTCTGCATCTTGGCTGCCAAAAGGGCAATTTTGTTGGATTCGATTTGCTGTAGAGAAAAAACATTAGGAATAAATATATTGTATCTTTTGTTTAAGTTTGTTAGAAGTGTATATACCTGTCTACGTTCTTCTGCAGCTTTGAGTTTTTCTTCGATATCCTCATAGGAAAGACTAGATTTTGGAGATATCTCTTTCTTTGGTGGTGTTGCCTTTACTTCTGGTTCGCCTAAGATTACCTCGTATTTCAATCCTCCTCTGGTTTTTTCTTGACATCTTACTTCGGTTGCTGAAGCAGAAATAATCACAGTTAATTCCTCACATGTACTTCTAGTAATAGACATGAAACATAAGATTTCGAGTTTTATATGTTGATATAAGAAATAAAAATAATATATACAATGGCGAGCAAAATAATCTACGTGTCAATTCTATCATTTAGCAGCTTCAATTCGTTAAACGAAACACAAAAGAATGAACTTTTAGGGTAGTGAAACTCAAAAGAAACGTTTAAAGGTCTGGGGTGCTATAAGTTTGCCCAAATGCATGTAGTTTCCGATTTTTTGGAGAGAATAGTCTTCTACGACTATGTTGGACTTACCAATCAAGGAATCGATGCCAATCACAAGTCTGGCCGGCCAAACGGGACGACCTAGAGACTCGAAAATTTCAGTATAGGTTTCGAATTCTAATGCGACTTTTGCGATCGACAGTAACGTGATATAAAAAAATCGACTTAAGAGACTCGATATTTGTAGAAGCAGGTTCGGGACTTAAACAAAATATGAATTTGATCAAGTTGCTGGATTGAAAAATGATGGCGTGAAGGTTCATGTAGAATTTGGCGAGGACTATAGTCCGAGTTTATGAATAAGTTAAATCCCCCAAAGATTTCGCCGTTCGAATATTATTTGCCCAATTCTTCCAAGTATATACTTCTCAGTTCAAGCAACATGAAATTTACCTTGAATATTCGCCAAAAAAGGAAAAAAACCAATGACGTGAAGTCAGCCGGTTTTGCGAGCATTTTCGAATTCATGGGCGAATAGAAAATTTCAATTTTTTTAATGGTTCTGATAACACTATCATCCCGAAATTTCGCACGAAATTGTGTATGAGCATTTGTCGACAGAGTTCGTAGTTTCCATGATGATCGGATGAGTATTGTTAGAGATTTTTCGGAATTGACAATAAACAAGTCTTTTAGATGAATACTTCGAATGAGATGAATTTTGGTGTGAAGTTTTCTTTAACTAAGACACAAATTCTTCAGTTATCACTTTTATCTTACTTCAAGATTTCAGATAAAGTTCATCTTATGTCATAATGAGAATAGAATCTTGATTATGCATGATCATTATTCACTTATTAACGCACCTTTTTGGAGTAATTCAACGTTAAATGTTATAAAATTTGGTGAAAATTCGAGAAATTACCATATTTTTATGGATCCGCCCCTGAGCTAGTAGGGCCGTAAATTAAGCCGCGCCCGCGTTTATCCGGACCATAGAATACACGAAAATATTTATCTATTTCGCATAGACCTAACATACTTATATTTGGACTATGATTAGACTGGACTATGATTAGACCCCAGACCAGACTTTCCAGAGTTCAATTAATATGTTTAAAGGTTAGTTGAGTAATTGAAAAAGGATAAGATAAAAATAAGGGTTATTGTGGAGTTTTGAATATGACTACGGGCGAGGATGGAATTGTGCATAATCTTATGGTAGAATGAAATTGGATATTACATGAATGCCAATTTGAAGATCCGTATTTCAATACTCCAGCATAGTGAAATGTTTCCGTAACAGAAATGTCGCAAACAGCACCAATATATAAGAATAAAGTGCGTAAATGAGTTCCCTAAATAATGATTCTTTGAATTTCAAAAATTGTATGGGATATTCTGCAAAAGACATCACCACCGTAAGAGATATCTGTGTTGAACTTGCAAACAAAGTGCAGCAGTGTATTAGCACATTGCGAAAGAAATGCTTATGAGTAGACATCGGATTATATGCGTTTGCATATTTGCATATGAAAATGCATATAACGCGATATTCTAGGCAATATTGCATATTTTGGTACTTTTTTGTCGAAAGTGCATATTTCAATAGTGGGACGTAATCCTGGTGCATAAATCAAACGGAAAACGTTGAACGGGTGCGGAGCTATAGAAAGATTGGACCAGAAATCTTCTTCTGTTCAATTCAACGGAAAGTTAAGAAAAAATAATCAAACAGAAAGATGTCCTGTCAGAAATGATCCATGACAAATTTAAAAACACGAAGCTCGCAGCAATTAAGAAGATAGGAGTATATGTCAACGCCACAAGGAAAACTTGGTCTACAAAGATATCTTCAGAAATGGCGCAAAATTCTAGTTCCGTCTCTTTACGTAAATTGTCGTAGAGGAATCGTTTTCGGTCTATAAGTTGATATTAATAGACAGACGTAACAAGTTTTCTTTAGTATACCTAAAAAACCTAGAAAAGCACTGACGTGATGAAAGCAGCTTCTACGCGATTGTTTCATTGCGAAATGGCGACTTGGACATTTCAGTGAAAATTCAAATAATTCAAATTTTTCCAAGGATAATTCTTATCATTGGCACTATTAATGTTCCAAGTTTCATTTCAACCAGATGAATATTTTTCGAGTTATTGAAAAATCAAAATTTCAAATGGCTGTAACACTAAAATCATTTGGCAGCTTTGGCCCATTAACGAACTCAACCGAGATATTTAGGATCAAAACATAACCGGACAGAATCCAATTCGACCACGGATTATTCATCTGTGTCCAACTTAGTCGTTTGAGACAGATTTCAGCTGAAAACTCGAAAATTGCATCATATGAAGGTAAAAGTCTTTGAACTTCACAAAATGATTAAAAATCTTCACAGTGGAGAAATCTATGACAGAATTTACAGACATTGTGACGTAACAATTACGCTCTGTGTCCAAGAACGAGCTCGTGTAAATGTCTTATTTTGTATAGTCACCAAATTATAATTGATTGATGACTGAAAATTAATTGGAGACATAATGGAACTTAATATTTTCATAGTGCATATTATGTGCATATTCCACCCTTTTTTAGTGCATATTTGCATGCATATTTTGCCAATTTGTTACTGCATATAATCCGATGTCTACTTAGGAGTATCGAGTAAAGCTTATTTGGAGGATTTCGCATCATTTCTTTAGTTTTTTTTCAAGGTTTTCACTCCCAATATCTAAAATAGAACTATTAACAATTGAATAAAAATTGTTTTTTCATGCAAAATGCCATTGCGGATTAAACTATTAATAATAATAATAATCTTTATTCACAGAAGAATACAGATGTGAATAATTTTAACCCATCAAATTTTACATGGGGCGTCCAAAAGAAGTTCAGAATTTAAAATGTGTTCAAAAAATATCATAAAATTCAAATCAATAAATTAACACTTAAGTATATCACAAACATTAACATTTAAGGACAAACTATTCAAAATGGCTTAACCAAAATTCATCCATAGTAGAGTAAGATTTCTTGTACAAAATTTTTTTCATCTCATTCTTCAGTTTTTTCTTATTCATCATTTTGAAACTCTCAGGAATCCTGTTGTAGATTTGTATGGCTTTATGATTTATGCTCAGCTGAGTTGCTGACAGCCTGTGATATGGTGTTGAAAACTTTTCTGCATTTCTTGTTGCATAATGGTGGTATTCCCCGTTTCGTGTTAACGTATCTTTACTGCTGTGAATGTATAAAATACAGGAGAGTATGTACAGACAGGTAAGTGTGAGTATGTTTTCTTGCTGGAAACAGCTTCTACAGCTTTCGGTTCTCTTTAGGCCACATATAATGCGAATTGTATTTTTTTGTTTGACGAAGATCTTGTTCCTTTCAGGTCCTCCACCCCAAAACAGTAGGCCATAGTTGATTAGACTGTGAAAATATCCAAAATAAGCGTGCTTAGCTGCTTGCTTACCTGCCACCTGTTTCGATCTTCTTATTGTGTAAGTAGCAACAGATAACTTCCTCATCAGATCTTCTGTATGCTGCCCAAACTTCAAGTCAGGGCAGTCAAGGGCAGATTTTTGGAAAACATATTGACTAATGAATGATACAGGAACAATACAAACGATGAACAAAGCGAACTGTGACGTTTCAGAGAACAAATCTGACTCTTTCATCGGACAGAGAAGAACATTTTTCGAATTATTTTCTTTCGATTTTTCGTTTTGAGTTGAGACTTTTGTCTCAACTCAAAACAGTTGCGTGTCAGTACTGTACAACTAGAAACCAAATTTCAATTCGAAAGCATTTCTTGAGATATAAGGAAATAACATCAAAAATTCGAATTTGTATAACTAGAAGTCTTCTCAGATGAATTGGCCCGTGTAGGTAGCTATTCCTCACATTCCGATGCGCCATCTACCCTGAAAGTACCAAGTCGCTAGCTCGTTCCCTTCCCAAATTATACTAGCAACGGCCAAACAGCCAGAATCGAATTTGACATCAGATTGGTCATCAGTGAATCCAACCTAGTCGTTTAAGAACATTTTCGGAAAAAAGTCGAAAATTAGAGACATTTAGGCAAAACGATAGCACGAGGTTCCTCTGTAGATTCGCGCAAAAAAATGGGCAAAATACAACGGAACGTCTCCATCTCATCTTTCAGATAAAATCTACCGGCTTATCTTCCCTGTTTCATGGGATCGATATCGTTGTAGAGGGCAAGGCCCGGTCTCGGGATACACAGTCGTGTCAAGGAGAGCCCATCCCGACTCGATTTCCTCCTCATGAGAGACGGGACTACTCTCACTGCCGACGCGACTGTTACGTCACGGGAAACTCATATTTTGCAGGGCGGGTGAAAGGAACCGGACCCCAATTTATTTATGTGGGATGACATCGAGAAAATCGAACACGATACAACCCTGAAACTTTCACTGTGTATTCGAAGGTGACGTTTAAATTTGGCAGGTACAAGAAACATTTGAAGAATGACCTGGACGAAGTGTCACATTAAAATTCAATACACACGAAGTTCCCACTAAAATGGGGGTTTTTCCTTTGAATTTCTCATGAAAAACCTTCAGAGCATCACATTTCAAACATATAATTTCAATATTATATACCTAAAACTGAAAAATAAAAATGGGGATTTGCATTTAAAGGGATTTGTCCTGAGTGCACGATATGGCAACTTCGAATTCAGCTTTCTCGGAAAGAAAAGGACGTCAAATGTGTTACTTTGCTTACGAAAACAGAGATAGCTATACTTCGATCCAATGAACTCTATATACCTGGAAGGGACCCGTTTTGAGCGACAAGTGAAGCCAATTCGTTGCTTATGCAACCCGCGAAGTGGACGGGTATCTATCTCTTTCTTCCTCATTGCAGTAAAGGGAACTCTGTCGCATTTATTCTAAATCTTTTTAATTTTTCATTTCAAATTAGGAGAACCTGAATTTTTTTCTGGCTTATTCGTGAGGAAGGCAGGATTGTAGAAGATCGCACATGTCCAAGTGAAATTTCAACTTAGTGAGCGGTTTTTCTGGGGAACAGCGCGTTATCATCCTCCGTAAATTTGCGTTTTTTCTCCGAAAATGGTTCCAAGCGAACAGGTTGGACTCATGATGAAGAGTTCAATGTCAAATTGAATTATATTCAGCCGCCAGTTGCCACGATAACTTACTACCGAGAAAAGCTATAGTGACTTGAAAAAATCAAAATATGTTCGTTAATTGGCAAAATTTACCTAACAATTTCGAAGTTATATCCATTTCAAATATATTATTTTATTTCCTCTATATCTCAAGTACTGATGCGCTCATATTGAAACTGGCTAACCGATTGCATGAAGAATCGTTAAAAAAATATTTTTTTCGGAAACTATCGATGAGATTTCAATGAAACTTGGCGCAGACCTTGAAGTCGAATCTGAACAGCAATGCTCGAAATTTCAGCTCGATTCGACACACATTTCGAAAAATATCGGCAAAGAGTATGTCAAATTTCGAATTGGCAATGAATTTTAACCAGCGCTTAAATTTTCCTGACTTCAAGTCAGTGCTTTTCGAGAAGTATTTTCCTATGTTCCTTTTATTTAAATTTATTGTAATAATGATGAAACTATCGTCAATCGTCAATGCACAGCTCACACTAACATAATTCTTCACTTTTTGAACCACACACGGTGAAGGCAGAGAAAGTAATGGCATATCAGAGAAAAATAGATATTCATTTTCAAAAATATTGCACTTTCTAAACGATGTAATACCCAAACTACCTGAATTTCCAAGTAAAACCAAATTTGAGTCGTTAAAAACCATTTACTTCAATGGGTGTGACAGGGAGAGGTTACCGTAATTAGCGCTATCTTTGTTTCGTTGCCCCTTGTTACGCTTTAAGCTTAGTTGAAGAAGGGTCGGGTCCTTTCCAGGTAGTAATATAGAGTTCTATGCTTCGATCTGGTAAGAGTAGAAGACAACGACCAAGGAATAGAAAAAGAAGAGCATAGACTGTCATATTACTGTCAAATCGCAAACGGAAATTGTTTGGTTATATTGACAAAGAACACGTGTGTACCACAGAATAGGAATAAATATTTCGTTATTCTATAGCAGAAAAAGCAATTCTTCTAAACAACGTTGTCACTTCGTGCATGCATGACAAATCCCAAACCCCAATTTTGAAACCTGATTTTGAATACTTTCTGAAGGTCATTTGGGAAAATGATGAATCAAACCCATAATAATTATGTCCAAATTTGCATTTGCAGTAATAACACAAATTCAGGAAAAACCCCCATTCCCTAGAAGCGTTATGGTGGTCGCCACCGGGTCGCGACTGCCAGGCAGCTACTGCCGAGATCGGAATTGTACCTTTAGATTCAGACAATGCATGAGGTTTTCACATCAAGGTCAAATAATAGTAGTAGTAATAAACTTTATTGAAACAATGTTTCAAAGGGCTAACGACCTAGGTCTTCCTGCCGGTCAAATAATATTCAACCTGGATTATGTGGAGTCTTGGCAGACCACCATTCAGCTGGCGCCAGTCAAGTCTTACATCTGAGAATGTTTTGTTCGCGAATGTTTCCCAGATGTTACTAACATGGTGGCATAAATAGAAGGAAAATATATTTTTTAATAAATTTCATCATAGACAGTAATCAATTTCGAACCTTTTGAAGTTCAGAGATAATTTTGCCAGTATTTAAAATTCGTATAACTGTGCTATTTTAGGCGATTCATTATTATATAGATGGCATTCAAAAGGCTCCTCACAGATTGGTTTTATTGTGCAGTGAAGAGATTTTCCTGGAATTTTATGCTGATATTCCATCAGAAAATGATTCGTACTGTGAAAACAAAGATGAACAGATAAAACATTCACTAAATGATGAAGAAAGCGCTAGATTCTCACGAATCCCCGCCTCGATGGTAATGCCAAAACTTCACTCTCCGGACTTTGACAAACTCTATAAAATTCGACCATTCGTGTCTTAACTGAAGCGCAATTTTCTGCGGAATTTCGTTTCGATGATCAGTAAATAAAAAAAAAACGAAAATTTCCCAAATTTTTGTTGAATTTCTCTTTCCAAAACTATTAATCGCTTCTTTAGGAGTCGCTATTTCATGACAGTGTAACGAATTTCACTCTGATTCAGCCTGTGTTTTCGAAGATATTGGATGGTTTCCATGTTATTTCCGGAATAACTCAAAAATATCGAAACTCAGAACTTGTTGGTAAATGCTAATGCACAAACTTGTGGATAATTTTGTGAACACCTTGACATTAGAAAAATAAAAGAACTTTTTCTATCAAGAGGTTAAGCTGCGTTTGGCGGGGTCAATACGTGAGGTGAACCTTTTGAGAACGAATCTAAACATGCTGCTGACCATTATATAATTTTTTCTTGAAATATTTGTCTGCCTAATTTCTCCAATGTTTCGATAAAAGAAAATTTCTATTTCCCTTTTTCATCAGATAGGAATAGAGTGAATTGAAATAACAACTCCTTGGGTTCAATCTGGATTAACGATATAAATATTTTTACTCTCTTACTTATCTATCACCAAGGTTGGTTTGAGCTATTATGAAAATAGGAGTGTTATTATGGAAATTTTCTCAATCTCAAATCGACATTCGGATATTTTCCTATTCCGTCTTAGAAGTCCAACTTGAAAATACTTTCTCATACAACAAACCATTGTTTTTTTTTAAACCGAAAAAGCAGAATAACGCAGCATTTCTAGAGGTCATCAATTCGCAATGGAGAATAGAAAATGAAAATGGGATCGAAAACTGAAGAATGGGGGAAATTACGACACACAAGGGAGAAAATAACGGCTTCTTACTATCTTTGCGGTGCATGAAAATTCAATGCACATTTACAACCTTTGTATACAAGAAATGGAAGAATGTGGTGTACGCGAAACCACCTGAGAACTACACACAAAAACCTGACCTAGACAAAATTGAAAGAGATGGAGGAATACCACAGATCTCCTTCAAATCGTAATTTCAACCTATCTGTATTAAATCTGTTCAACAATTTCATTCATTCAGGTTTACGGAAATCCACATGTTCAGAAAGATATTATTGCAAATTGGCGAAATAGGAGGGATCAATTTCTGATCGAGTAGATTATGGGGATTTGTTCACAAATACTCAAAGAAATCTATTGTCATATATCTACCAATCATATAACACTCACGAAATTGTGGATGAACCTTCAAGCTGTATTTTTACGATCAAGCACTGGATGTCAATTAGATTCAATCTGCATTTTTGGAAATATTGGAAAATAAATTGTGGCATGGGTATATCTAAGGAATCATTGCGCGGGTTTTACCCATTTATCAATGCGACCTTCGTAAGTAAGTTCCAAACCTACTGATGTGCACATTATCGACAGATATTCATTGTGATATTTAATTGTTCTACCATTTGGAGCTCTATTACCAACAACCTCTACTACAGTGAATATGTCGAAGAAACGAAATGAAAACTTGATAATATTAGTAGAGTAGGCTTGATTAGTGAATGGTAAGATCCGCCCAATGATTTCGTCGACATACATCGAAAATTTATGTCCATAAAGTTAGCAGAGCCACTTGCACGGAAGTCAATGAAAACCATCCCATTAATTGTCGTATATTTGTCGAGAATTTGTCGTGAACGAAAAAAAATTGTCGCGCTTCTAGTTTTTTTTGGGGGTGGCTCTGCTAACTTAATATTAAGTTAGCAGAGCCATTCTAAAAGATGCATCGAATTCGATCAGAAGTGTTATGAATAATTGTCGAGTATTTGTCGTAGCCCATCTAACCTGAAAAAACCAGAAAAAATCATTTTTTTACAGCTTTTTTTATAGGTTTTAATGAAATGTTCTGGTTTCTTAGGAAATTTCCCAGATTCGGCAACACTGCATTGGTAAATTGATATTTCAGGTATGTTTTTCGTATCATTATTGACTGATATTGGGTTGTATATGTTAAATCTTCTATTTCCCGAGATGAACAATTTTCGTTTCAATGCTAAATAATTGAAATATTCCATTCTCACGGATATACATCGACTTAACTTTGTGATACAAGAAATTTAATTAGATGACCGTTTTTTCTACCGGAAATGAGCTGAACGATTGAAGGACGACCAAAACATATTAGTCGTGAAAGAAAAAAAACGGGACTTGATGAATATTTTTTCGAGAAAAAATTGTTGTGATCTCACTATTTTGCAAAATGTTGAGAATCTGTATCTTTTCAACTAGTTTCTAAGTGCATCATAATTGGAAAAGTATTTCTTAAATTATTTCTGAATTAACGACGAGGAAACAACCACAATTATATTTTTTCGCAATATCTCTGAGAATTTGTAAAATATAAAATTTCGACGGAATCGGACGAAATGCTTTCGATAAAAGTTTTTCTATAAGAATTTTTATATTTTTTAAATTTACCAACCGTTCAATCCCAACAAAATTTCGAAAGAAGTTGCACGCCAGGATGCGTTAACGAACAACAAAGTTTCGATCGGATCCCTCAAGTAGTCGAAAATCACAGACATTTGGACAAAATGATATCACGCCGTTTCCTAGAATATTCGGCAACAGTCAACATTTCTGTGGATCCTTTTCTATATCCAGCCCATTTCAGGAAGTATAAATATCGAAATCTCATTCATTCCATTATCCAAGCAAAAACAAGCGCATGTCAGCGTCGGAGCTGAAATGCGTCCAATAACTGCGTGTTTTTCCGGCTGAATCGAATACCTCGGAAAACTAGCACCACCGCAGTCGATGACGTCACAGACATAATGGCAGACTCGGATCCCGGAGGGTACAGCGGCGAGCCGGGGTGGTCCCTTCCACTGTAATTGCCTGCAGACTGGAAGGCGCCAAATCTACCACCGGAGACTTTGATGATGATCCTCGTCATGGGTTGGAATCGATTTGATCCTGACAGAATTATAGTTCTGTAACGAAGTCAGGAGATGTTCCAAAAGTATGCTAGAAAAGCACTGACATGAGCTTTTACCGCGCTTGATTGAATTCGAAGCCTTTTTCTTACGAAATTTCGCGTGAAGCTTCACGACGTCATTTTTCACTAAATTTTAAAAGGTCTCTCGCATATTTTTCATATTGGAATCGCCTATTCTATTTGTAAGAATATCGAAAAAATTCAATCGTCGCACCTATCCAATTTCAATTTTCAACGAGAAAATGACGTTTGACTTTGGTTCCACATATGGGTTGTTTGAACGATCGAAACTTCGCGGCCGTCCGTAAAGAAACGTGTCATTACAATCTACCAAGCCAATGATCAGTGTCAACTGTATAATAATAATATAATATAATAAAAGTTATAATAATATTGATCTTAGAATAGTGCTCTGACGTGGGAGGGGATCTACCGCGTTTCAGCCAATTTGAACTCATTATTATTATTATTAAAAAAAAATGTTTGATCACCTAAAACAGAAAAATAAAAATGGAAATTTGCATTTAAAGGGATTTGTCCTGAGTGCACGATATGGCAACGTCGAATTCAGCTTTCTCGGAAAGGAAAGGGCGTCAAATATATTACTTTTTTTTGGAAAACAGAGATAGCTATACTTCGATCTGGTTAGAGTAGAAAACAATGACCTAGGAGTAGAAAAAGAAGACCACAGGCTGTCAAATTACTGACATCGCAAACGGAAATTGTTTGGTTATATTGACAAAAGACGTGTGTACCGTAGTATAGGAATAAATATTTCATTATTCTATAGTAGAAAAAGCTATTCTACTGAACACCATTGTCACTTCGTGCATGCCTGGCAAATCCCAAACCCCAATTTTGAAATCTGATTTTGAATACTTTCTGAAGGTTATTTGGGAAAATGATGAATCAAACCCATAAAAATTATGTTCGAATTTGCATTTGCAGTAATAACCCAAATTCAGGAAAAACCCTCATTATTATTATTGCATCTGGAAGTTCCGTTTTTTCCACACGTGGGATTCGCTGGTATTCTAGGAAATGCTTCTATTGGACTTGTTAGTAAAATTTTTCATTATTTCCCTATTGCCTTGCTGTCGTCAAGCTTACAAACTGATTGGATCCAAACGTATAAAATGCCCGACAACGAAAGTTTCTGATTTTGCATGGGGACCGAGATATTAAAAGGGGATTCAAATTGACACACTGTATAATAATAAGCTCTATTAACACTGGATTTTGTGAATATGAGCTGTAGATGTTCCAACAGAAAAATGTGCTTTACGTTCAAGACTTCAAAGACGCCCATCGCAATATACCAAAACTATGTTGCAAAATGACGCATATAATCTGAGTGTATAAATAATCATACTTTAATTGAAGTAAATAAAATTTTCGTTTTATAATACTGAATAAAAACAATATTCAGCCATATGTGTTAATACTTTTGTCTTGCACATTGCATTGTTGCCAATACTCCTAGGTTCTCCTGAACCCCTTATGCTTGTGCGAGTTGGGAGACCGGGTGTGTTCTTTGTAGGCTTTGTTACGAATACCTCGCGCCACGTTAGGAACATAATTACTAATTGTTCACTCAACAGCGAATGGTTGTACCCTTTGAAAACTGGAAAGATTCTTTACCGAGCAGGGGCTGTATTGTATTATTGCCGATACTCCAAGGATCCGATGAACCCCTCATGAGCTGTTGCTCGTAAGAGTTAAGAGACCTGGTGTGTTCTGTGTAGGCTTTTTTACTAATTCCTTGCGACACGTTAGGAACAACACTGTTAGTTGCTCACCCAACAGTGAATGATTGAACGGTCCCCTGAAAACCGGAAAAATTCTTTCCCGGTCAAGGGCTCGAACCCCAGACCTTACGATCATAGGACATGAGTTTTAACCACTGAACTACTGCCAATATATAAAGGCATAAATGGCAACGAAACAAAACGGTAAAAATCAGAACCGTTCTTTCTTTCATTTCGAATGGAAATAAAAGGGAATATTTCGTGATTGAGTTTACTGCGGTAGTGCCTGGAAAAATAAAACATTACTGCAGGCCAAGGTGGATTTGACGCTCAATTATTCAATGTTGATGTAAATGGGGAAATGTGCGTGACAATGGGAATTTTCATGACTCATGAATAAAGACATCGAAGCGGGTTCAAATATTTCGATTGAAATTCCGTAGGTAGGAATTATTTTATTTGTTCCAAAAGAGAAAAATAATAAATCAAAAAAATTAAAAGAGCACTGAAATAAAGTCAGCAGCTTTTGCGCGCATGTTCAATTTGAACATACCCGCAAAAGCTGCTGACTTCATTTCAGTGCTTTCCTAGGTATTTCAGAGTTTTTTTCGGAAAAACAACGGTACCGAGAAAAAACACGAAACTTGACATATTCTTTCCCCAATATCTCCAAGAATTATAATCGTATCGAACTGCTGTGAAATATGAAACACATAGTCTGAGAAAATTCATTTTCCCAAAAAATTTCTTTTCGAAAAAAATTTCTTTATTGACAGTAGAATCTCGACAAAATTCCTCGAAAAATTGCTACAACCAACTCTTAAGTTTCAATCCAATCGTTTCAGCGGTTCCCGAATTATCACGGAAATAACCTAGAATTTCGATACCGCTGTCCCCCAGAACATGAGCGCAAACGCCAGTTTATACAACTGACATGAGTTAATTCGAAAATATTCTTGAATATATGAAAGCCAAAATGAATTAAATTTTTCCATGAGAGTATGCTATGATAACGACGTCAAAATTTCAGTTTGCATAAACAAATATTTAATTTGCGGACTCGAATAGAGCAAAAGTCACATCAACAACAGTCAACCAAAGTACTTGAGTTAATGCCACTTATAGAACAGCTGAAAATGCTCTCAAACGACTATTTTGGACTCGTTGATGACGAATTCGGTGTCAAAATCTATTCTGTCCGAATTTTTTTTCGAATATTCAATATTCTGTGTTCTTCTGATCATATTATCCTCATGAAATTCTGTATAAACCTTCGAAATATCATTTTCCCATAAAATACTGGATTTCAATTGAAACTAATCCGTATTTTTGGAAATATTGAGAAAATAAAAATTTCGAATGGGTATATCTACGGAATCATTGGGTGGATTTTACCCATTCACGAATTCGGCCTTCGTTTTCAGAGTTCAAACCTACTCTACGGATCCTCTTGAAATTCTGTATGATCCTTCGAACTGTCATTTTCCCATAAAGTACTGGATTTCAATTCGATCTTATGGATATTTTTGAAATATAGGGAGGAAAATGAAATTTCGTATGGGTTTTATATCTGCGGAATCTTCGAGTGGATTTTACCCATTCACGAATTCGGCCTTCGTTATTACTCTACAAATATCGAGTTTCTAAGTTGTTTCTTTTGGAAATTAGTCTGTGTTTACGATCGGCCGTTAGGCCAACACTTTTAATGTCACTGAGAATATTCTTCTACATGTATGATATTCATAATCGAATTCAGGGTCATTTCCAATTTATTTTGAATGAGGAAATTTCAACTTACCAGTAATGAATGAGTATTTTACGACAACAAATCGTCTATTCTAATGATCAAAGATTCTCTCTTTATTATTATTTTCTGTTAACTGTTCCATTTTACTTTGATTGACCACGAAAAACTTCCAGAAAAGTAGCCCACCCTCATTCAATACTCTCTTTTTCAGAGCATTCACGACGGAAAGGCGTGAAAAAGCATCGTTTACCGTCGAAAGCTTTTCAGTCCGGAGAAAATGAGTTTCATTTCGGGGAACCCCTCGAAAAAAAAAACCAAACGATTGTTTGTTCTCCACACAATTACTCTCCCGTCACATCAACTCGAGAGGGTTGAAGAAAGGCACGTTGAGTCAAATCAACAGGTCTTTCACCTTTTTGCCGACTTTCTCGTGTTTGCTCAGTCGAAACGCTGTTTGAGTGATCAAAAAAATCCGAAATAATAGAAAGCTACGGAATGCCTACTGTTATGAGAGAACATCGCAGATATATCATTGCCCTGTAGGATCTTTGGTTTTCCTTCTGGTGGAAAAGCTACATAGATGATTTATTATTCATGCATTACGTAATATTCGAATAATCTAGTAGAGAATGGGGTTGGTCTCTTGCATGTATTTTCGAGCGCATGTTCTGGGGAACAGCTTGCTATCGTTTCGTTCAAATATCTGTATTTTTCGAATTGAAGAAAATGGTCGCAAACGCGTATAGGTTTGACACACCGATGTCGAATCCGGCGTCAAATATATTCTGCCGGCCGGCCGTTTGCACGGTTATGGGCGTAGATTCAATAAACTTGAAACTTTCAGGGTAGGTTGTATTCTAAAATGGCCGGTTGAGTTCGTTAATGGTCAAAATCGGTCCGAACGGTTTCGCAGTTATGGACAATTGAAATTTCAAGATTATTTCCTTGATATTCAGGGAACTGATAAAGCACTTAGATTGAAATTTGGCGGTTAGTTGGAGCATAACGACGCACAACCTCTTGCGAAATTTTGTTGAAATCGTACTGTCGATAAATTAAAACATACTTGAGAAGAATTTTGCTCATACCTAAACCGCTCCTTATTTTCGGAGATATTCAGAAAGATATGTCAACTTTTATGTTTCATTGTATGGTATCGTTGTCTTTTCAGGAAAAACTCAAAACATACCGATCCAATAATGATGAAACTTTATGACCAGTTTGAAAATGCTGATGAAAAACTCTGTGCAAAATTTCGTGATGATCGTGCCATCAGAACAATTCAAAAAACAAAAAAAAATTCTTTCCGAATTACTCAATATTCTGCGATCTTCTGATCATATTATCCTCACGAGTTTCTGTATGAACCTTCAAGCTCTCATTTTTCAGTCAAGAACTAGATTTAAATCCGATCTTATCTGTGCTTTTGGAAATATTTCTTAGATAAAATTTCGAATGGATTGATCGGCGAAACCTTTGGTGGATTTCACCCATTCACGGGTTCGACCTTCGTAATTAAGGTATAAACCTACTCTACAAATATTGAGTTTACATAGGTTGTTTCATCTGGAAGTTATTGTGTTTACGATCTGCCGCTAAGGGATCTTCTACATTTGTATTTTTTTGTATTTGTATAATATATTCCGACTATTCTAGGCTTCAACGAAGCCCCTCAGAAGCTTGAAGCTTGTGCGAGTTAGGATACCGGGTGTGTTCTGTGTAGGCTTTGTTACTAATTCCTTGCGCCACATCAGGAACAGCACTGTTAATTGTTTATCCAACAGCGAATGGTTGGACGGTCCCATGAAGTTGGTGCCACACATTGGCTGTTCAAACGATCGAGACTTCTCGGCGTTCCGTGACTGAACGTGTCATATCCACTCTATTTCACTTTTCGTGTACCTTCCACTCTACCAAGCCAATAGACAACGTCGGCTGTATCGATCGTAGAATCGTGCTGTGACGTAGGAGGCGATCTACCGCGTTCCACCCAATTCGATCGTCTCTATTTTCCATTTTTTTTTTTCCAATACCGAATTATTCAAAACTCGCGAATTGTGAGAGTGTGTGTATGGGCATACATTAAAATCTTGTGTGGAAATAGATGAAGAAAAACATTAAAATCAGGTTTTTCTTGTTAAATGCAACACCATGTATAAAATTAAAAGAGTCAAGCGTGGAGTTATGATACTTCTGTTTTTCGAACATTTCTGTTTACTTACAGGATTTAGTATTGTGTATCAATCAAACTTTTATTCAGTGATAGAAAGAATGTTTTTTTGAAGGCATGTTAATTTGTTATTTTTGAATTTTGAGCGAACGGATAATGCTATCGATCTGAAACTTTCAGGGTAGGTTGCATTTCAAAATGCGATGGTTAAGTTCGTTAATAGGCGAAAAGAAAGAGCCTTGTGAAAATTCGAGGTTATTTTTGTGATAATTCGGGAACTACTCACTGAAACGATTGGACTAAAGCTTGCCAGTTAGTTGGAGTATAACGACGAGCAACTTTTTGCGAATTTTTGTTGATATCGTTTTGTCAATAAATTCAACAAAAAATGTTTTTCGAAAACTGTTAATCATGCTCGAAAAAAGTTTTGCTTGGACATTGAGCATCATATTTCTCAGTAGTGTAACAAATTTCAGTTTGTTACGATTATAATTTTTGGAGATATTGAGAAAAACCATTCTGAATCAGACAGTCGATGGAGAATTCTTAAATGAAGCCCATCATTACTCTTCAGCAGAAACCATTTAATTTATTTTACTATGCACCATGATGTTAGTAAAACATGGTGTGCTCATTTGCTTTTCTGTGATCGTTTTTACAAATGATGACGTATGAAACTATATGCAAATTCAAAGCACAGAATATATATTTTCTTGTATTTTAATCTTGCCGACGTCACTTTTTTTTATCAGATGAACACTCCGTGTTTTTTACATCATGCTATGCACTCAGAGTCATAGTTCTCAACATAAAAATAGAACGAAATTATTGATGCGAATGAAAATTCAATGTGAAATATAGCAAATCATTGAGTTCCCAAATATTTGAAAACTCAATAAAACATGCTTCATTTTCTCGAACGTTTACATCAATAAATGAACAAAAAAAAAACTAGAAAAGCGCTGACGTGAACTCAGCAGCTTTTGCGCTTATGTTCAAAGGAGATGGCCGATTTGGCAAACAATTTGAACAAGCGCACAAAAGCTGCTGACTTCATGTGAGTGCTTTTCCAGGTTTTTCATTTCCGACCTCATTTCGATGAGAACTATAATTATCATCATTAACCGAAGTATTGTTGAGAACCCCGAATGAGACATCATTAAATAAATTGTTTTCATAGCACGTGCTGCATTAACTTTTTTAGGGAATGGCGTGCAAAAATCAGATCTATTATTAACGGTGGAAAATTCGATGCTTCAAAGGAAAACGTGATTTTCAGAACAGGACATCGACCTCTGAACCTTCTCTCCGTCTTGGTCAGAGTTTTACGAGGTGTAATAAAGCAGTGATTGCAACGAATTGTCTCATAAACCTAGGAGGAGCATTATCTCTATCTGAAGCAACAGTAGAATCGGACAACTTGAAGGTAGAACATACAGAGTGTAACAGCCAAATGGAATAAATTCGATAACGAATAAATGAGGGGGTGTTAGGGAAAACGCTCGGACATGTCGATTTTAAATGCGCATAGTTTTTATGAAAATAAAATTATATAGGGTGTTCCATGCGACCGTATCCAATACCAACTTCCTTATTTCAAATGTAACCCCCTGTAACTTATTTATTTTTTGGATTCTTCAGAAAATTCTACACATAATTCATGTACAATGTCCTATACCTATCTTCAACTTTTTCGGAAATATTAAGTGTTTTCAGAAATGTTGAGTAACGTTAGAAGACAATTCTACACCAGATCATCATGTTGACAAGACGTTCGCGGCGAGCATTTTGAACATTTTTTTTTGTTTTTTTTTAAATTATTAAGAAATAATCAGTATTACTTATTAGGTTTTAAGTGTAATGTACCGAATTTGTGAAATAAAATAATTTTAATTTAAAACGTTGATTTTTGCACTAAATCTGAAAAGACTTAATATTTCCGAAATAGTTAAAGATAGGTATAGGACATTGTGCATGAATTGTGTCAAGAATTCTCTGAAGAATCCAAAAAATAAATAATATACAGGGGGTTGCATTTGTAATAAGAAAGTTGGTATTGGCCACGGTCACATGGAACACCCTATATAATATTATTTTCTTGAAGAATATGCGCATTTAAAATTACAAATCGACGTGTCCGAGCGTTTTTCCCAACACGCCCTCATTTATTCGTTATCGAATTTATTCCATTTGGCTGTTACACTCTGTATGTTTAATTAATAATGGGGATTTCCTTGTGGGTACGCATGTTTTCCATTACTCTGAATATAACCTAATGTTATTTATCTTAATGTTCTAGCGCTTCGAGTGGATGAAGTTGTCATGTCTACAAGTTGGAGAAAAATTACTTGAGATGAGCCAATGACGCTACTTTTCAGTAAAAAGACTATTGTATAAATGGTGAAAAGATTATTTTGTAAAATAGAAATAGAAATAAAAAAAACTAACTCACTCAATAAGAGGAGTGATATTGGCAACCTTAATACAGTTTCGTCCTAATTCAGAGAATTAAAAAAATTAACATCTAAATAATCTTAACAGTTCGTTTCATCGACATGCATCTTTTTCAGTTCTCCTTCCCGATGTCTGATAAATAAAATAATAACGGTATTGTTCCATCCGAATTTCATATAATTAATAAGCTGACAAAAGAGACCAACTGACAGTGTAACAATTTATTGTTTGTTCGATGGAAATCGATGTTTCAAATTCATTTTGATTGTTTCAAAATTATTTCAGTTTTTTTTTTGTATTGACGATTTTTATTTATACCTTGTTCGTTATATTTGTGACCTTTCTAATGCTAATTTGTGATCAATTTTCCTGTTTAACTTACATCTCCGACTTTTTCAACAGTTTGTTTTTTGCTCGAGAATAGTATAATATTGTTTTTACCATATTCACTTTCTCATATTTCATATCGTTGTAAAGCCCTGAAGAAGTTATTGAATATATCGAAACGTCGGCATTCTGTCAAATTGAGTTTTCTTTTCTAATCCAGACCAAAAGGTACCCTCTCATTATTTATACATTATTAAATTAATATGACTGCATGTTACGCAAAGCACACATACCTAGATATAAAATATACGCGTTTGGAAATAAAAAGTCAGGCAAACTAAATCAATTTATTAAAAAAAAAAACACAAAGAAAGAAGAATTGCACAGTAAAATTCAAATACTTACTGATAAACTGCACTCGTTTTGGCTGAGAAGTTCTTGGTTTCGTTTTCACTTTCGTTATAGGGAAGTTTCTTCTGCTTGCTGAAACATATTATTTCCATTCTGACCTATTTTTGGTTCGGTGAAAATCACCACGAATGAGTCACACTGATGAAAACATTAGTCTTTAGTATGGCTGCAATTGGCCGTATACGCATATACACGCATCCTTTCATATTCTAAAGATATTTAATAATAAGGTGATAGGAAATAAAGCATTCACCGACATTATAAGTTGTCCATTATTAACGTTCACTCTCCAATCTTGATCCAGTTGCCCTGCTTGCTATGATTTTGTTTGTGAAGAAAGCAGTTTATGAAGCCTGACTACTACGGTTATTTTTGATTATTGCTCGGCAGTAAACTTGTGTCTGTCCATGGTTAAACGTACATTACAACCAAGATAGAAGACGTCAAAATCACCCTGCTATTTTCACAGGGTTAGAATTGTTGTCTATCGACAAATGGTGATTATGAGCTCTTTGGCAAACTGGCTCGATGAAACTGTTTTGCTACTATGCGTCAAAATTATAGACCTGTTACTCTCGTAAGTTACATCACAGTATTCTCATATGGTTGACTATTAGTGCTACCTTTAACTGCGGGCTACAGTTTTCAACTATAAAATAGTGCATAGAATGATATTGAGAGGCAGAATGGCATTATGTCGTATTCGAATCGCTATTCTGTGTAGGTGTGCACGGTGGCCGTAGAATTGTGAGAAATGATATTACATTTGCTGTTGAAAGGCAAGATATACTACATGTACACAAGACTATTGGAGTTCAGGCTCCCGCCTGAACTCACTTTTCTGGCAATGGTCGCCGCGTTTGAAGCCGCTACGACATAACGTCAGATTTGATAGATAGGCGAACACATAGGCAGGAAGACGCATGTCGTAGTGGTATCAAACGCGGCGACTATCGCTCGAAAAGTGTCCGTAGCCGATCACCAATTCTCAGCGTTCTGTCTTATATCCTACGAACCACTCTATTGCCTTATCTAAATCACCGTTCAGACTTCCTTTCTCAGAAAAACAACGCACGTCCCATACTGCTAGACGAAGTATGGAATTACTTCGAAAAGCAGAAGTTAACTTTTGCGTGGCCACCCTGTCAACAAAATATAAATCTTATCGTTGCCAGATTGTGAAGAAGCCTAATTAGGATTTGAGTGATGGTAACTTGATTCATACCAGATGGTTAATTCTACCTTGAAAATAGAGTACATGAAAAAATGTAACGAGTTCTGTCGAGGGTTAGGTTAGTTTAGTTAAATTTACGACACTACCAGCCCAAATCAACAGGAATGAGGGTTTTTCCTGAATTAGGGTTGTTACTGCAAATGCAAATTTGAACATAATTATTATGGGTTTGATTCCTCATTTTCCCAAATTACCTTCAGAAAGTATTCAAAATCAGGTTTCAAAATTGGGATTTGTCATGCATGCACGAAGTGACAACGTTGTTCAGTAGAATTGCTTTTTCTGCTAAAGAATAACGAAATATTTATGCCCATTCTATGGTACACACGTGTTCTTTGTCAAAATAACCAAACAATTTCCGTTTGAGATATGTTAGTAATATGACAGTATGACAGTCTGTGCTCTTCTTTTACTATTCCTTGGTCGTTGTCTTCTACTCTAACCAGATCGAAGTATAGCTATCTCTGTTTTCCTAAGCAAAAGGACGTCCTTTTCTTTCCAAGAAAGCCGAGTTCGACGTTGCCATATCGTGCTCTCATGACAAATCCCTTTAAATACAAATCCCCATTTTTATTTTTCAGTTTAAGGTGATGAAACATTTTTTTTTAAATATAATATTGAAATTATATGTTTGAAATGTGATGTTCTAAAGGTTTTTCATGAAAATAACTGCATTTTCGTTTAAAGGAAAACCCCCCCATTGAATTTGGGATACTGCACATTAACTTCTTCCTCTTATTTGTTTACATCATGGGTAAGGTAAGGTTAGTTTAATTCAGGACAATGCCAATCCAAATAAAAATAAGGGTGCCAATCATTGAAAACTATTAAAAAAAATACTATATCTGTTTCAAAAAAATTTAGAAAAGCACTGATGTGATGTCGGCAGTTTTAACGCGCTTGTTCACATTGCGAATTGGTGACTTGAAAATTTCAATAAAATTTCAATGAAATATAAAAATTTTCAAAAAAAATTTTTTTTTAAAATTTTTCCATGAATAATTCTTATTGACACTGTTCATCCTCCAACCAAGTTTCATTTCGATCAGATAAATATTTTTCGAGTTATTGGAAAAATCAAAATTTCAAATGGTTGTAGCACAAAAACAATTCGGCAGATTTGGCCCATTAACGAACTAAAGCGAGCTATTCAAGATCTTAATCTAATCTGAAAATTTCAAGACTCTAGGTCCTTTCTTTCGAGAGTTACAACGCACACAGCCGGCCGGACGGACAGAATCAATTTTGACCACGGATGCTTCATCAGTGAGTCCAACCTAGTCGTTTGAAACCAATTTCGGCTCAAAATTTCGAAATGATAACGCGCTGTCCCCCAGAAGAAGCGCTTAAAAAATAGTGCAAAATTACCCATATTTACTCATTCAAACATATTCATTCCATATACAATTTCTTTCTCATCATATATGACTTATATGGAAGGAACATAATTTAAAGTGACGTGACATTTATGTGGCATCGGATTTATTTTACAGTCTGGCAACGATGCTCCCTAAATGACACTGATGCATGGGCACATCTTGTTTTGATTGCCATTTGTCGCATCTTATGATCATTTTTGCCATGAATTGAACACTGTTAGCCATCCACTTCAAAGCCATATCGATTCAAACCATGCTATAACTATTTCGCTTCTTCGAAGAAACCTACTTATAGACACCCACATTCATGCTTTCATACTTCCGTTCGATACCGGCCTTGCCTAAATTCAAAATCGATATTATCCGTAGGAACAAAGCAAACGGGAATTCGTGTATTTTTGGCACAGCAGCCGTTCCATCGGAATTGCGAAAAACAATGTTGCGAATTGCTGGAGCACGTACGGCAAACGCCAACAGCATTTTGTACAAATAAATTCAACTGTGTTTTATTGTTCTGTTGGGAGACGGCGAAATATTTCACGATCGTGGAACGAGCGATGACAGGTTTTTAATTAATTCGTATCTTAGAATACCCAGTTTGTTCCCGTTTATTCAAGTGGCCACTGCTTCCTTTTCGGGCGCACAAGCGAGTTTTATTCAGAAACTACTCCCACCATGACAGGGCCTTCACTTCTTCGAAAAAAATTACACGCCACCGAGTTGTCCACCACTGATTTTTTGCAATTTTTCAGTTTTTTCCGCATTGGGTAACAGAAACTGCAACTGTTTATTTCAATAAACGACTTCGGCCCAAGTAGCCAAGTATTACTGGAGAACGGGAATTTCAGGACAAATTCGACATGATAAGGTTCGCGTTATTTCTAAATATCCGTAAAAGATGCCTCGGCTCCTCAAACAAGATAATTCCTTCCAAATATAGGTTTTTGTTGGCTGAAATTTAAGTTGGGATTCTTGATTTCATGTTAATAGTGTCAAGTTTATAAAGGATATGTTCCGCAAATCAACTTGGTTCTTTCGGTTGCCGGTTTTCCGTTCTGTGAATATGAAATATTCGGTTGGTTCCTGAAAAAAAAAGTTAATTACAGAATTTGCAGCCTATGCACCAGAACGACAATCAATGATTTATGGTAACATATCCATAGCATAGAACAATCTTTATTCACCTTATGACCTTAGACCATACCTAGAAATTTTTCCATTGTCTTCTATGTTCTATAGATCATTAAGTAAATGAAGATTGTTCTATGCTATGGATATGTTACCATAGAACATTGACTGTCGTTCTGGTGACAGAAAGAACGTTTTTTCATCAATCAAATTCCGTTTTCTCAGGAACCAACCGAATATTTCATATTTACGGAACGAAAAACCGACAACCGAAAGAACTAAGTTGATTTGCGAAACATATCTTATATAACTTTGACACTATAAACATGAAATCATAAATCCCAACTTAAATTTCAGCCAATCAGAGATGATCTTAACAAAACCCTATATTTGGAAGGAATTATCTTGTTTGAGGAGCTGAGGCATCTTTTACGGATATTTATAAATAACGCGAACCTTATCATGTCGATTTGTCCTGAAATTCCCGTTCCCCAGTGACAGTAAATTTGTGAAGAAAATTGTGGGTCTATTATCTAGGCGGCGTAGTTTCACTGAGTTGTCAAAAGATGGCACCACTGACCGACGCACGCTAGCTGCTTCATTCCAATACAGCATAAGCGCGTCGGTCATGGTCGCTTACTACGCCGCTTCGCCCGCTTCTGCGGTTGTCATAGGCATGAGAAAACGATATAAAATCACTTCATTGCATGACGGTGGACAACAGGTTGTTGTTACCTTCCGGGACGCCACTGGACAGGATGAGCTTAACTAGCTCCTTACTACCCTGAATAACACTGCCAAATTCCAATAAAATTGGCTAAAGGATTATTAAGATATTTACGAAAACACCATTTTTTTTTGAAAATGTTGACACCCTAAAAAATGAAGAATTTCAGAACTTTTCGTCTCAGAATCACTCAAAACAAAAAATCAACCCTTCGAGTTTGGCCACGTACTTGCATAACACATAACAAAATTTCAAGTCGCTAGCTTTCTCCCTTCTCAAATTATAGTGAATAGGAGGCTGCACAACTCATTTCAAGATTACAGACATTCGGACAAAACGATAACACACTGCTCCCCAGAACATGATCGCAAAACGAAAACTTAATGGAGGTCTTACAGAAACTTTTTCTCAATCAGACCGTAAACAGAAAAACTGAATGAATTTCAAATGAAAATTTCTTGAACGAACTTTAAAAGGCTTCCTTTCTGAGATGAAATAATTCGAGTTGAAATTTAATTAGCAATTCCATTGGTTCCTGCTGTTCAATGGCCGAAAACAGCTCGCAAAGTTCAGCGGGAAAAAGGAATTCTACCAAAAGGGGAATCTTGATAATCAAATTTACCCCACAAGATCCCAATGCCTATTGCTCTTAGTCCCACGCGGCGCGAGTTGAAATTTAATTGGGATAGGCTTTTCAGGTTTCCCCTAATGATTAGCAAGGAACAACTCTAGCATACGCAACGTTTCTTCTGGAGTCATTTCTTGGGGTTTCAGGCAGTAGGCTTTCCAAATAAGTGTGTACACGGGTCCCATGTTGTATGGTCTTTTAGTCGTTTACGCAGAACTGATTTGATGAAAATTTGCATTTTCGACAAACTTCCTCTATATTTTCAAATATGTACAAGGGTGCAAACTCAACGGTTTCTGAGATTTTTGAATTCTTATGAAAAAAATTGTGAAAACAGAGACTCACTTTTTTGAATATTTCTGTTCTGGGAAACAGCGCGTTATCGTTTCCTCACAATGTAGGTGTAAACACAATAACTTCCGAAAGAAACAACTTAGAAACTCGATATTCATAGAGAAGATTTGGACCTTAATTACGAAGGCCGAATTCGTGAATGGGTAAAATCCACCCAACGATTCCGCAGATATACCCATCCGAAATTTTATTTTCTCAATATTTTCGAAAATACAGATAAGATCGAATTTAAACCTAGTAATTTATTGAAAAATGACAGTTTGAAGCTTCATACATAATTTAATGAGGATAATATGATGAGAAGATCACAGAATATTAAATATTTGAAAAAAAATTTTTTTTTTCAAATTGTTCTAGTGACACAATCATCACGAAATTTCGCACAATCTTGTCCATCATTATATTCGAAATAGCTGCGAAGTTTCATCACGATTAAATCAGTATTTCTTGAGTTATACCGAAAAAAAACAACGATATCGGGAAAAAAACCACGAAATTCTACATATTTTTTCCCAATATCTCTAAAACTGATAGCCGTATCGAATTGAAATTTGGTGCACTGCTGTAAAACATGAAGTTCAAAGTATAACTGAAATTGTTCTCGAAAGTGAACAATACTTTCGGGAAAAAAATTGTTTTTGAAAAAATGTTTTTTTTTAATTAAGTCATCGTACGAATTCTGCTCGAAGTTGCGCGTCGTTATGCTCCAAGTGCCAATCCAGTCGCTTCATTGGTTTCTGAATTATGAGGGAAAAAACCTCAATAGTTCAAATGGCTATAACTCCAAAACTATTTAGCCTATTTGGCCCATTAACGAATTTAACCGCGGCATTCCGATGCGCAAACTACCCTGAAAGTTTCGAGTCGCTAGCTGGCTTCGTTCGACAGTTATCGTGTCCACGGCCGGCCGGACAGAAACGATTTTGACACCGGATTCGTCATCAGTGAGTCCAACCCAGTCGTTTGAGACCATTTTCGGCTCAATCATCGAAAATAACAGACATTTGGACGAAACGATAGCACGCTGTTCTCCTAGAACATGCGCGCAAAAATACAAATTCTCGATGGTTGTCAGAATTCTTCGGCGATTTGAGAAACATCAAACAATAACCAACTTTCAAACCTTCCCGATTCGTTTGAGCGAAATAAAAATTATACCAAAAAACCCTTCGGTCCTTGTAGGTTCTCTATACATACTCGGCACGAGCCAAGGACCCATTCCTTCAGCGATTTACCAATTTTTTCCTGCATATTCTGGGGAACATTGTGCTATCGTTTTGATCATATGTCTATAATTTTCGAATTTTCCCGAAAATGGTCTAAAATGACTAGGCTTGACTTCAGAGTCAAAATCCAGTCTGTCCGTCCGTCCCTACACATATCGAATTTTAAGTCGTTTCTATCGGAAGTTCTTGTGTTTACGATTTGCCTATAGGCCGATCTACTTCACGAATATGTAGTTTCTATGTAGGGCCTAACGGCCAATCGTAAACACAATTACTTCCGGAAGAAACAAATTGAAAACTCGATATTTATAGAGTAGGTTTGGGGCTTAATTATGAAGGTCGAATTCGTGAATGAGTAAAATCCGTCCAATGATTCCGTGCATATATCCATTCAAAATATTATTTCTGCAATATTTCCAAAAATACAGATGATATCAATTCAAATCCAGTACTTTATTGAAAAATGGCAGCTTGGAGGGTCATACACAATTTCGTGAGGATCATATGATTAGAAGATCATCGAATCTCTTCATCAGTAAGTAAAGGTGCTTTTGGCGGGTTCAATGAGTGGAAAAATGACCGCTTTGGCAACATGAACTTGCGTCTTCTCTATATTTTTCCGATTTATTATAGTGAGTTATAGTAGTGAATTATTAAAACTTGTTATTTATGTAAGGGTTTGGGTATATTTGTTTAAAAATGAGTCGTTTTTCTTGTTGATGGATATGTTTTTCCCTTAGAAATGATTATTCAGGCTATTTGAATGATGATACTCAAAAGTTTAATTCTCTACCACATAGCTTCAAAAGCTCAACTTTTCAATTTCCAATATAACCCCCAGCAATCAGGAAACTGTCATGACGAGATATCGACGGATTACTCCGATGAGCAACGAATCGATTTTTATTTTTGAAAAGAATCAATCACTTTCTGATACCCACAACTCGCCTTCCGACATGTTACAAAGATGGATTTCATCTCAGTCAAGGGTCAAACTGAATCAATCCCTCCGTTGCATCGTCGACCTCTATAGGAAATTAGGAAACGTGCCTTCGTCCCAGATAGAAGAAAGCTCGGCAATATATCCGTAAATCCCTATTGGATCGACTCCGGCGACTTCAAAATGTGACCGTGACCGACGGAATGTTCGTACTGCAGACGTCGAGTGGGCAGACTTGAGAAAAGGCATAGGCGTACGCTAACGAAGGAACCTGATGGCAAGTGCTCTGTTATGAATGACAAAGCTTTTGAGTTAATGAGAAAAATAAGGACATTTTAAACCATTAACATAAAAAAACTCAATTTATGTTTAGATACCATGTTCTTACAATGCTCGAATTGTAAACTGAGTGAGGAAGTCTTGCCTTTCATTAATCCTATCAATTTGATGGGAGACATTGCTGAGTTTTTCACTTCATTCGCTATACAGGGCGTTACTTGAGTCCCATAGTCTAATGGTGGATGCTATCGTGCAGGCCTCTGAAAAAAGTAGCTTGTTCTACAGAATCATGACTACAGATCAAGAGGCCTAACTACTAAAAAATGAAACCGAATATATCCGTTCAGCCTATCAACGTCCGAGCGCTTCTGTCATTTCAACTTGAAGTATATCGAAAATCGACTTCGGCTTATCACCCGTTGACAAATGTCATGTCATGAGAATATATTTTTATTTGCTGTGATGATAGATGCATAGAATACATAAGGTGCGGACACTCTTTGACATATTTTGGGTCCGAAATGAGGTCCAAAACGTTGTCAAAATACGGCTTTGTTGGCATACTTCAGTTTTCGCCGATAGATGCCGGCATAGAAAAATCTACCATATAAAATCTGAAATATTTAGGGAAGTTACCGACCTTTCATATCAAAACTAGTCAAATCAGAACTTCTTTCTGATTTAAATTCATTTTGACGAATTTAAATTATGATTATTCATTTCATTCAGTCAGAATGGCGGTAATATCCTTCTTCTCTGAATACACAAGTCTGAAACTTGATATTTTTGAATACCTGCTCATTGCAAAAGAGGTATTTATAATCTCAATATTCAGTTCATGGAAAGGAAGTATTCCAGAGTTGTGTTTTCAAAAATACCACAAGAAATCATTTAGAACGATAGATACTACAATTAATTTGTCTGGTTTGAAATTCGTCTGAACATGAACAGCAAAGTAAAAATTCATATATCAATTTCAATAATAATAAACATGAACATTTCCTCCAAATATTTGCAAAAGTAGGTATTTAACATAATTCAGAACTTTTGAATTGAATATGTATTAATAGGTACACCCAAAATTTAAAGGAGATCCAAACTATCCAATAGAATTCATTATTAAAATCTCCCGTTTCGTTTTCACCGTTGTTTTGGCTTCGAAATAACTTCTTGTATCCATCCATGAAAGTGTTCTCACAATAAACCTCATATTGCTCCTTATTCCCTTACATATATTTCATATTATTAATGAGTAGATGTTCCACATTTGTGAAACTCCTCTTATGTATTAGTGAGAATCCAAAATTTCAAATATCTGATTAATTTTTAGGGAAATAGTTTCATCAGATTATAGCTCAATTCATTTTATTCAGCGGAATTAAATGTATGCACTTGCCAAAGCGACGTAAGCGACCTCATCGTTTACAGAGCCAAGTAGCTCAAGATTTGACAATTCTAGGACCGCGTTTTGGACCCAAAATTTTAGTGGGTGATAGTAGGAAAGTGTGGACACCTGATATATTCTATGCATCTATTTGTGATGGAATAAAATGAAATTATTATAGAGACATTACATCCACCAGCCCCAACTAACTTGAAGTGAAACAATTGATCTCGAGCGTTTTCAGATGATGCATCATATAGAAAATTATTCTGTATACAATAGTAAAAGTCAACCTACAATGGGTCATACTGAAATCTATTCAAAAATGAAAATCTTGGTTGAAGCAATCAGAATTATAGGAAACATTTATCAGAAGACCCATTATACATAAAAAAGTTGTTGCAAGATGAGCCACTAACTTTTCAAATCGATATTAATACAGTTGCAATCAACGTATCAGACAGACCATTCGTATGTTTGTTTAAAAAGACAAATTCAAAACATTGCTAAATTCGAGTTTCAATAAATGTATGTATTATTTGTTAGTAGGTATGTATTGGAACAAAAACGTTCTTCGTGTATTCAAATCTCCACATTGATAATCATGTCTTTGTTTTCATGATATAACATTGCCAGTCATTTCATCTCAATTTTGTGCAGATGTTCACATTACTTATTTTAATTTGGTTGTAAACATTTTTGTGTTGTTCTTCTCCAGAAAGGTTATCTTCTGAATCCCGACTAATTTTTTCATGAGAAATATTGAATATTTATTTCGTCTAAAACTATTGGGGAATTCATTGGATTTGAGCCTGGAATTTTTGTTTCCTTTCACAAACATCAAACATTCAAAATTATGATTACTTCAATTTATGATAGAATTGTACTATGCGAACTGCCTACGTACTTCCGTGGAAAACATATGTTTATTTATTCATTTAATTTTTGTCATATATATTATAATTGTATGATTAGGTTGAATTGAAAATAAACACTATATTATTAATACTATTTCTGATGATCGTATAGCATAGAAATTTTTATTCTAAAGCAAATCTTCCAAGTCATAACTTGGCTTAAGTCTGCCCATATTTACCAGGAAGGTTCTGGAAAGACATCCTCATTCCATAGTTTTCTAATAATCATCTCTTTTTTCATTCAAAAGGAGACTTCAGTACAAGTTGGCAACCCAAATATTTTGAAAATTTCCTCCTACATTTGTGAAGGAAATCTCATGTTTACCTTACCTTCCCCAGGGGTGGAAAATTTTCGAGGATGTAAATTTCCTCAAAGGCAGCGATTCAATAGGGGACAATCAAAATATTTCAAAAATTTTCAACACCTTCGAAAGGGATATTCAGAAAAAATTCGCCATATTGACGTTCGTGTTACCAACAAATATCTGTGAACTGCACCTCTGCTCTTCAAACCGAATAATTGGATACAAATATTGATATTGGTGAATATCATGGCTGAAAGTTGTGTTGAAGCTCCTGATTTTACGTCAATTAAGTCAATGTTTTATATGTTGCCCCGTGAATCAACTTAGTTATTTCGGTTGCTGGTTTTTTGTTCCAGAAGAAGGTTATTTAAAGAACTTTCTTATTCAAACTGATGATACTTTTAATTGAGTCACACAGAAGACTTTTAATGGCCAATGACGAGCTCAGTATAGTCTATAATAATAATAATAATAATAATAATAATGTTTATTCGTCACCCAAATCATCATACATAACAGATAATATTTAATATTAAAAAAATAAACATTTAGTTTCCCACAAAAGTTCGAAACTTGTACGTGGGCAGTACATATCAAAGGAAAAAAATCTGCACAAGAGCGTGCACACAAACAAGAAAAAGAACACAAATTTAAATGACAATGCCTAATCAAATCAATTTTTCATACACAGTTAGTTTTAAACGAAATTATTTCTATTTGTGAACGTATACCAGAACGATGTTGGCTTGCTTCGAATCCATTTTTTTATTTTCGTATTGAACGTTGGTTTGGCCTTAGTTTCTTTGATGTTCTTTGGAAGTATATTGTGAAGTAAAGGTGCCAGGTAAGTATGCGATCTTAAACCAATAGTCTTCTTAGTCTTAGGTAAAGGGATGTTGGGAGATCTCATGTCTTTTCTATTTTTTGTAGGTTAGGTTCCTTTGATAAACGGAAGATAAACGAAGATAATATGATACTTTACCTACAATGACGTCTTTGACGTAGAATAAAGAGATCCAACACACCTTTCAGCCAATTAGACATAATGTTTATTGAATATCAATAATTAGATCCGAGTTCTTGATTTGAACAATCCAGGCTCAGGCCACGGATATTTAAAAATAACGCAAACGTCAACAATGACGACTTTGATCTGAAAATTCTTATTCCCAGTGGTGGAAAATTTCCGATGTATTTCGGACGGCATCTTGGACCGAAGTCTCCTTCGACGACCTAAATCTGACCAGCTGAAGACATCGTTCTTTCAGATGCAATCAGCGTGACGAGGATGTAAATTTTCCCAAATATAGCGATTTTATCTCTTCTATCCGCAGCCAAAAAGGCGTCCGCTTCTGCGATGGAACGAAAGAATGCCGGGGCACGGGAGTTTATTGCCCCTTTGCGCCACAGTGGCGTCATTTGGACTGGCGATGGCGAAGTCCGTCTCTCAAACACGCTCCTCGCCCGGACTAGCCGACTGAACTTTTCATCCCCCTTTCCCGATGACTCATCTGCCGTCACAGCCCCGGATCCTAATACCCCAACTTCTGGCGGACAATGAACGGACCAACGATAGCCGCCGCTTTCAAGCTACAGGAAAGCGGTGATACCCGAGTTTAGAAGAACCTAATCCCCGGATTTCGTCAATATGAGGGCTTGTTCTAATGGTATACAGTGCGCATCAAAATTATGAAACAAATTCATTTTCTCAGAAGAATAATATTCGGCAACAAAATCCTGAAACAGGTCAATTTTTGTTTCTCTTTTACCAAATTATATACAATTTTGAAGGGTTTTTGTTGCACCCTGTACCATCCCTAACAACCCTCTAAATTTTTTGAATAGAAAAAGTAGGTCATGCGATACTTTTTTGGCGAGGTCTTTGTATCTTCTTCACAGGCGTGCAGAAATAACCAGAAATTTTTTTTTTTTTTTAAATTAGTTACTTCGAAAAGGTTTTCAGTATGTGCACTTCGTCATGGCTCATTTACTTTGGGACGATGGTACCTGATGAAATTTGTCACCGAATGAAAGTCGACCATTACAGTTTCGTTCATGCACAACTTTCAACCCCTACGAACCCTTTAATGGAGAAAAAAAATTTTTTCACGTGTGGGGGTTTAAAGTTGTGCATGAACGAAACTGTAATGGTCGACTTTCATCCGGTGACAAATTTCATCAGGTACCATCGTCCCAAAGTAAATGAGCCATGATAAAGTGCACATACTGAAAACCTCTTTGAACAGATTAAAAAAAAAAAAAAAATTCTTGAAAATTTCTGCACGCCTGTAAGTAAGATGCAAAGACCTTGCCAAAAGAGTATCACATGACCTACTTTTCCTATTCAAAAAATTTAGAGGGTTGATGGGGATGGCACAGGGTGCAACAAAAATCCTTCAAAAATTCAATAAATTTGGTAAAACTGAAACAAAAATTGACCAGTTTCAGGATTTTGTTGCCGAATATTTTTCTTCTGAGAAAATGAATTTGATATCTTTGCGGCGCTTGCACCCTTAGGATGTTTCTATACACTAGATGTCGCGAGATTATAGGTTTGTTCGTTGTACCTGCATGAACCAAACTAACTCCATTGGTACCCTTCGGTGTGTTTTGTTGCAAACTTGCACTCTGTTCGTTGCGGAAATGTTGGAAGTTAATGTAGCCACAGATTACGTGTGCAGCGCATAGAGTAGGGTTATCTTCTGTGATGGTTATGCGTTAATATATTTCCCAATCATAGACATCTATTGTTGTCTCTGGTTATCATCGTTATTCAAAACGGAATTTTTTCCGCGACGACTTTAGAAAAACTTTACGACAAATCAATATCACCTCGGAATGATAGCAAAAACAAAAGAAGCATAGAATTCTGTCATCTTGGATTTGCGTAAAATCATCTATCATATATTTGTACTTTTTGAGAATCATAGAATAGATTGAACTACAATAACTCCACTCATTCTGTTATCTGTGACTACACCCAACTACACTCAGCTTCACGGATAATTAGAAGTAGGAGTTAGTTTAGTTAGTGTACTTCATGCAGGTACAACGAACAAACCTACTGTATGATATTTTTCAGGCTTATTTTAGGTTTTCACTCCCAATATCTGAAAAGGAACCATCAAATATAATATGAGAATTATTTCTTTAGAGTACTAAGTTGTACATAAATTTCAACCATAGATCCCTGTCATCAACTAAACACCTTCTTCATTTCAATTCTTCTAGATTTGGGTGGAACTTTTTCAAATTGACACACTGACTATGTTGTTACCAATCGATGTGAATACATTTTTCCAACTGAATGTTCAGGATTGATTTGATACGTTTTGTCTTTAAGTTCATATTATACTTTGCAATTCAATTTAAGAGCAAACAATACCACGGGTTGCTAAATTACGGCTAGGCAAGACAGCCACATTCAAGTTTCATTAAACCTCGTTAATATCTCAAGGCCAGGCACCTGGACGCGGTCTATAGGGTGAGTCTTTAAGTTGTACATTGATTTTCACCATAGATTCCTCTCATCAAATAAAACACTTTTTTCATTTATTATTTCTTTAGACTCGGCTCCAGCAAAAAGATACAGGCTGTTCAAATTTCCAAACAAAATCAGTTTTCCTTCTGTAGCTTTGATATGGTAACTCCGAATGAGATGAACTTCGGTGTGAACTTTTCTATAACCATTACACATATTTTTCAGTAATCACTTTCATCCAACTTCAAACAGTTTCCGAGTTATAGACTCACCGATTCATAAAACTATACGAAATTAGCGTGAAGAATGCAGATAAAGTTCATCTCATGTCATTATAAGAATCTTCAATCATTTTAAAATACTTAATTATTCTTTATAATTTATCCTAAAACGCACCGTTTTGCAGATATCCAACGTTGACTATTATAAAATCGAATAAAAATTCGAAAAATTACCTTATATTTATGGATCCATCCCTGATCTACTAGAGGAAGTAAATTAAGCTGGGTTCACGTTCATCCGGACCATAGAATACACATAAATATTTGTCTATTTCGCATAGAATTAATTCAGGTATATGCTATTTCGTGATCATACCACAGACCTAACCATAACATTCATAGACATAGAATTACATGTTATTATAAGTCTAGAGAATATTTTTAGGTTAATTTATGGATTTCATATGATTCATTTATAAATTTCTTCAAAAAAGTATAATTATGGAGTTTTAAATATGAGAATGGGCGAGGATGGAATTGTGTATAATAATATAGTGGAATGAAATTGGATATTGCATGAACATCAAGTTGAAGAACAGTGTTTCAAGTCCAGTGTAGTGAAATGTTTTCCTTGCAATAATATCGCAAAAAGCACCAAATCATTAGAATTAAGTGAGTAAATGAATTTTCTTTGAATTTCAAACCTTGGATTGGTTATTCTCCAGAAGAAAACACCGTGAGAGATATCTGTGAACTTGCAAACAAAGCGCAGGGAGTGTATTAGCACATTGAGAAATGTTTAGATGCTTATAACTTTTTACCTGAGCCGAATCTGGAAAAATAGCAAATGAAAAAAGTGTTTAATTTGATGAGTGGAGTCTATGGTTAAAATTAATGTACAACTTAAAGACTCACCCTGAATATTCTTCAACGTTGCCAATAGCCGCGTGAAGTATTTGAAGTCGGAGAAATTTCGAAGTTTATAGGAGTAAACGGGGTGTTGTTCTGCAGGCTTCAGTGAGTATTTTTTGAATTTTTTTTTTGGGATGTACTTAATGCTTTTGTAAGAATGCGCAATGTTGGTTACTTTTCCATTTTTCACTCTATTTCAGTTTTACTTTCACGAAAATTCTTGAATATAAAAAATTGGCAACTTCTTAGGATTTTTTTTCAACCATTTGCAACAAAAATTTCTTTTGAAACACGAACTCTGGTCTCCAGAAGTCACCCCGTTATATTCGAGGTATTGTTGGCTCTTAAGTTCTAGTTACATGAAACTACTCACACTTTCTCAACGTCTCGAACATTCATGTATACATATTTATAAGAAAACGTTCTCCGTACTTCTTTTCAACCCTCATTCCGACCTACACTGATCGTTTTCCCATTAACAAACTCCCTGCTCAACAGGAATAACAGGATTTTTTTTGCAGCAGTTTATCAAGCACACCCCAATCGTACAGTTTCAACACAACAAACTCATAAAGCGAATTATTTACGTATACAACCCCAATTCCATCTCGTTTCTTATTTCTTCAAGATCGGGGGAGAAAGCCATTCCGCAACTCCATAAATAATGAATTGCTTCTGTCTCCCTGTACATTTCAATTTCTTCTTTCACAAATATTTGCTCGTTGTTCCTGATGAAGAAATCGATACCTACAGAACTTCCAAGGACATTCACATATTCGATGTTTACGCAGAGAAAGAAAAATTGTTCAAACCTTATTTTTTATACCCTTGTTTTCATCATTGTAGCTCATTCGTGGTTTTGAAATATTGGTAAATTGAATAGTTTGAAAGTCGAATTGCTTTTTCGGGAAAGAATCGCAGTAAAAGAACGTCATACCACTCTACTGCCATCAGAGAAGCAAAAAAATATGGGTTGAGTTTAACAAGAAGATATTCTGAATAACATCATATAAGATAATTCAATCGGAGTTTCAATAATTCCAAATTTCCCGATCCAATAGACGACTTCGGCCTTAGTTGCCAACCCACAATTTTCTTCACAAATTTTCTATCACTGGGGAACGGAAATTTCAGGACAAATTCGACATGATTAGGTTCGCGTTATTTATAGATATCCGTAAAAGATGCCTCGGCTTCTCAAACAAGATAATTCCTTCCAAATATAGGTTTTTGTTAGGCTGAAATTTAAGTTGGGATTCCTGATTTCATGTTAATAGTGTCAAGTTTATAAAGAATATGTTCCGCAAATCAACTTGGTTATTTCGGCTGCCGGTTTTCTGTTCTGTAAATATAAAATATTCAGTTGGTTCCTGAAAAAAAAACGGTTGATTACGTAATTTGATGAAAAAGCAATCTTTCTGTCACCAGAACATAGACAAGTCTATGTACCAGAACGACAATCAATGTTTTATGGTAACATATCCATAGCATAGAACAATCTTTATTTACCTCATGATCCATAGACCATACCTAGTAGTTTTTTCATTGTTGATTGTTGTCTCTTCTATGTTCTATGGACCATAAAGTAAATAAAGATTGTTCTATGCTATGGATATGTTACCATAGAACATTGACTATCGTTCTGGTGACAGAAAGAACGTTCTTTCATCCAGCAAGTTCCGTAATTAAGCTTTTTTGCAGGAACCAACCGAATATTTCATATTTACGGAATGGAAAACCGGCAACCGAAGTAACCAATTTGATTTTCGGAATCCTATATAAATTTGACACTATTAACATGAAATCAGGAATCCCAACTTAAATTTCAGCCAATCAGAGATGATCTCATCAAAATCCTATATTTGGAAGTAATAATCTTGTTAGAGGAGCCAAGGCATTTTTTACGGATATTTATAAATAATACGTACGTTATCATGTCGAATTCGTCCTGAAATTCCTGTTCCCCAGTGATAGTAAATTTGTGAAGAAAATTGTGGGTTGGCAACTTGGGCCGAAGTCGTCCATTGAAATCACCTGGATTTGTCAATTTCTTATTAACATGATGACATTCTCAGAAGTAATATCCCTAGGACATTGATAACAGACGAGATAATTACATAGAATTCGAAAGTTCGTTCCTAGGTAACTGGTAACAGCTTGAGAAATTTATCATTAAATAAGGAGGCATTTCTCAATTTTGAGGGATATTCGGCGAAAATTTTTCCGATAATTTTACTAACTATAGTAACCAAATGAAATTACTTAATTTTCATGTGTCAAATTTCATCCAATCACCTATGGATTATAGAATAAATTGGTTGTTACATCTGTCGAAAATTTTTTCAGTGTAATAATGTTGACGTGATTGAATGAAATGATTTCATATGACACGAAATGACAAAATTTGATTGGTTGTTGGAACTGTGGAAAAATTTTCATTGTAATTGATGTTTCCTAATGTAAGATCAAAGATCCACAAGCCTTTGATTTTCAAAATGAATAATTACACTGCTAAACCGAATGATTAAAAGCAAAGTTCTCTGTCGTTTCAAGTCCTTTTTCGTTTTTATTTCTAGAATGTAGCCCATCATAGGTCAAATTCATCGAACATTTGGACCATTTCAGCATCCAGATTAACATTGATTTGGTGAAAAATATCAAGAAGAACTTCTGATATTAAGTATGTTATTTATGGTTCAGAATATCTTTTGGGAAGAATGTGAATAATGAACGACAAAATTAGAAAGTGAAGTTGGTTGAGAAATAAATGTTTGAGTGCACTCAGAATATACGACAGAATGTAGAAAAAATGAGATAAAATTTTGAAAGATGATTCATTCATTTGAAAAAAGTTAAAATACTTGGTTATTTTCGATTTGCTTCGATGCTAGGTTGTCATCCTAGTGGGTGAAATATTATGTTTTTGATGTAAAGATTCTGTGAAAGATAAATCTAACCTATAAATTTCTATTTCGATTAATAAATGTATCATCTGACATTCACAAGTTCTAATGAAACATTGTACTGTACTGAGATATATTTCCGTGAAAAACAGCAATATGAATTTCCTTTAGGATTTCTGAACGAAATGAAATGTTCAGAAATGCAACCAAGGTTAATCCTATCGAAATATTGAAACCGATCGAAATCAACCTGAATAATTCGGGTTCAACCTTGAACTCTGGGTAATTATGAAACGGGAAGGCAATAAAATAGAGAACAAAATGTATCAATTTGTGAAATGAATGGGACTCAAAGAATCGCCTTAATTCATCTTGTATAAAAGTCACTCGAAAATCTGTTAAAATTGACACCCTTCATGTGTCAGGAAGACAGATGTTCCGAAAGGAATTTAATTTCGAAACGTTGTTCTGACGTAGCAGTCAACAACTTTTCCTTTGCTACTGCGGTGTTGGGTGACTTGCGTTCTACACCAGCCGGCTCTTGTAGACCACATAACAATGTTTTCATAGATCTGTCAGATTTCTCATTTTTTCGATATCCTGAGATGAAAGATTAGTCCATTTCAAAAAATCATATGTACATTATATTAATACAGCTTCAGCACTGCTTCTTTTCTCGAAAAATCACCAGACACCAGACTGTATGGTCACTGCTATTGCGGTTACTGGTTGTGTGACATGCGTGCTTGGACAGCCGGCTTTTACACCCAACCACAAAAGGAATTTTTCAGAGCCTACCAAATAGCATTTTTTCATCGGCAAGCAACAGAAAAATTGGCTCAATTATTCATTTGAATAGTATGGAAACAATGATTGGATATAAATCAATTGAAAGTCACCAAGGACCGACTGACAAACAAGAGACAGCTCAAGCCGGCGAGTCTAGATTAAAAGCAGGACATTTTTCAAGACGAGATCCTCCTTAAACAAAATCGAAGTATTTCTAATGAGATATTCCGTCATTTCGAAGTAACAAGACGCAATTTTCAGGTGCCAGAAAAAAATTGAGGCGAATCATATCCAAAGGAAATAGGAGACAAGGGAAGTGCTTAATTTCTGAAGATACATATATTGGAGTATTTGGATTTCTGATGAACTTCCAACCAAAGGAGCTAATTCTCGTCGTGCAAAGATGAACTCCAGAATTGAAGACGTTCAGTTTGGTTCGGAGAAAGGTTTCAAGGAAGATTTGAAAAGCCTTATGGTGTTCAATTTTCAGTTTTCCTGAAGGAATAATAACAACGAAACCTTCCATTAACAGACCGGCACATGAATGAAACACACCCTTCTGACACCAAGATCTACCCTTGAAACATCTGTTGAATAATCTTCTCGGTGTCATGACGACATGGCAGCATTCTTTCAAGAAAAAGCAAATTCGACCTTACCCTATTCGACAAAAGAGCAACTAAAATTGCCAAAATTAGAATACTTACGAACTGCAGCAATCGGGGCCCTGCACGTATGGCAGAAGCACTGCATAACAGACTCCCTCACGATTCCGATCAGCATGTTGGCGGGCGGTAGCTAAAAGACGCCTGATGAAGACGAGAAAACGCGTAAGATTCGAAACTTGCCGGAGGCGGCGTACGACCCGAGATTTGCGAAATGCAGGAACGTGAGTGCCAATCTGGCTAATTTTTGGACCGGATATCCGTCTTGAGGACCGGTTTCGAGCGCGACGGGAACGTTCTGATATGGTTGCGGCGGCAGTGGCGGTATTCTCGTCTGTACGGCGTCGGCGGCGTCGAAGAAGCCGGTCGCGCACAGGTGTGGTACGCCGACGGAGACGGCGCTATGGAGGCGACGTCGGGAGGCAGGACTGTGAAACGATGGCGTGTTGTGCGGCTTGTTGCCAGGGGGGCCAAAAAGGCACAAGAATGTTGCGAATTGATTTCGGTCGATGTGACAGGAAATGTCCGCTTTTCGGATATATGATTGACGGAAATATGTCGCATTGGTCGTCTTCAGCCGGTGTTGATCTGGATAATATGATAGCGCCGATTTCTCACTGTTCCTTTGTAGAGTACGTTTGGACATTAATTACGAAGGCAGTGAATGGGTAAAATCCACCAGATGACCCCATAGGTATACCCATTAAAATTTCACAATTTTTTCCTGACGGGCGATCGTAAACACAATAACTTCCGGAAGAAACAAATTAGATATTCAATATTTGTAGAGTAGGTTTGGAATTTTTGAATTACGAAGGTCGAATTCGTCGAATGGGTAGAATGCACCCAATGATTCCGCAGATATACCTACCCCCTTCAAAATTTTATTTACTTAATATTTCCCAAAGTTTTTGAATTACGAAGGTCGAATTCGTCGAATGGGTAGAATGCACCCAATGATTCCGCAGATATACCTACCCCCTTCAAAATTTTATTTACTTAATATTTCCCAAAGTATAGATAAGATCGAATTGAAATCCATTACTTTATTAAAAAATGCCAGCTTGATGGTTGATTCAGGAGTAAGTGAGGAAAATATGACCAGAATATCGCAGAATAAGGAATATTCGAAAGAGTAAACAATTATTATAATTTTTTTCTCAAATTGTTCTATATAATGTTACGATTATCTCGAAATTCTGCATAAAGTTGGGTATCACAATTTTCGAACTATTTATAAAGTTGCATTATTATTGTATCAGTATGTTTTGAGAAATTCCCGAAAAAACAACCAAACCGAACAAAAAAACACAAAATTTGACATTAAGCGTACGCCCGTAATCGTACATACGGACGGCCGGGCAGAAACACCGGATTCGTCATCAGTGAGTCCAACCTAGTCGTTCCGAGACCATTTTCGGCTCGAAATTCGAAAATTGCAGACATTTGGAAAAACGATAGCACGCTGTTCCCCAGAACGTGCGGCAAAACACAAGAAATTTAACATATTTGGACCCAATATTAAATTCGGATCGAAATTAAATTTCATACAACTATCATATAACGAGTTTCCTTGATTGATATCTGAGAAATATTATACCTCCGTCTCTCTGTGCATTTATGATGCATTATATATCGACAGAATAACTCGAACTAATGCTTGAACATTTCTATTGAAATAAATCATTTCAACTAGTGAGTTTGTTGAAAATGCTGAACTTCATAACATAAACAGAGCGGGAAGGTGAGGTTGTTTTACCTCCAATGAACGAAAAACCTCAACCCTTTCACGAAACCAATTCAAAGGTAATTTTTTTTTGGAATAAATTTCAAGCAGATAATCGCTGCTCATTATCCATCAAGAAAATAATCTTGAAATCATAATGTTAATGTATAAAGGCAAATAAGGGCCACAGGAGCAATCTGACTTTCTCGGAAAAATATGTAAATACAATTTTCCGCAATAAGCTAGAAAATTTTGACATTCTAGACAAAATTTCTCAAAAAAGAAGTCAAGATTTCCCAAATGTTAGGAAATATTCATTTCCTTACCGTAAGGAAATGATATTTCTTAGAGTTGTTAGTGCTCTACATAAATGGTTGGAAACACGTTGTTTATTAGTATTCAATTTATTTTTAGCAAGAGTTGACTTCAACATTGAATAATTGGCCCACAATGTTGAAGATTTCATCTTTAAACAAAGGTCTAGGGAGTATGCCATTACAACATTTTCCTAGAAAGAACTCTTGTTTTAACCCTTGCGTTAGTCCATAAAATTTTTAAATGACAATAATTCTGATGAAGTTTGACAATACCTTTCCGTAGTAACGCAACCAATTTCATTACAGATTTCAAAGCACTACTTATTTTTGCGCGCATGTTCTGGGGAACAGAGTGATTGTTTTGAGCAAATGTCCAACGACTAGGTTGGACTCACTGATGACAAATCCGGTGTCAAAAACGATTCTATCCGGCCGGCCGTAGGTACCATTACGGTCGCACGGAGAATCCTATCGACCTGAAACTTTCAGGGTAGGTTACATTTCAAAATGCGACGGTTAAGTTCGTTAATGGGCAAAATCGACCGAACGGTTTCGGAGTAAGAGCCTTTTGAAGTTTCGAAGTTATTTTGGCGATAATTCGGGAACTACAGAAACGATTGGATCGAAACTTAGCAGTTTACCATCAGTAAATTAAAAAAAAAATTTTTTCAAAATTTTTTGCGAACTGTTTTTCACATTCGGAAAATTAGTTCATACTCTGAGCTCCATATTTCAGAGCAGTGTACCAAATTTCAGTTCAATATTCCTATTAGTTTTGGAGATATTGGGAAAAAATATGTATAATTTCGTGGTCTTCCTCTCGATATCGTTGTTTTTTTCGGTATAACTCGAAAAATACTGATTCAATCGTGATGAAACTTCCCAGCTAGTTTGAAATGCTGAAAGACAAAATTTCGTGATGATCGTGTCATCAGAACAATCTGAAAAAAAACTTTCAAATTTTTTTCTCGAATATTCAATATTCTGTGATATTATTATATTATCCTCATTTAATTCTGTATGAACCTTTCGAACTGTCATTTTTTTGGACAAAGTACTGGATTTCAATTCTATCTAATCTATATTTTTGGAAATATTGGGTGGATTTTACCCATTCTCGAACTCTTCCTTCGTAATTAAGGTCAAACCTAACGTTCAAATTCGTTTCTGAAGCTGTCATCTACATTGAACATGCCCGCAAAAGCTGCTGCCTTCACGGCAGTGCTTTTATAGGTTTTTGAATGAAATAATTCGCGTTTTTTTCAAGATCAATTAATATCTGTCGAATTTCAAACGATTTGGGGAAATAAGTATTTTTACCTCTTAGGAAAAGCTACATTCCTGGACTTTGTGTTGCTAATCTTCACAGAATTTATTTTTTTTTCTCCTCATCGTTCGATTTCCGTAACTCCCAAAAATTCAAACAAACCGACTTCCCGATTGATTAACATAAGCAAGGCGGACAGCTCACGATGAATCATCGGCCCGAAAGTACGCCAGCCAAGGTCAGAAAAACCCCTGAAGTACAGCACTGTTTTGCAGGATCGGAACGGCACGTCATGGAATCGATAAGGCCCGGCGTCGTGAATAGGAACGCTGCCGCCGAGACGGCGACGTCTTGCCCATACGGGACTCTATGGTCCTGTGCTAGGTTTTGACACATCAACACGGAGGATAGGACGATCGCAAAACTCAATTACGGCTCTAATTAGGGCTCCTGTATCGTGGATTAATGCGACACGGTGTCTCGTGAGATTTTTCAGGGAATGCGAGGATGAGACCGCGGAAGTATGCGCCAATAATTTTGCTTCTATACAGGGTGATTCATGAGTGACCTTACATCATACGTCAATGGCGAATAGAGGACTTCAAGGCGAGTCAAGATCCGCGAACAAAAATTTTTTTGTTCATTGGTTACGAATATACAGGGTGTTTTGTATGGTTGGTACAAAACTTTGATAAGCGATATTTCCGAAACGCTTGAAGTTATTTTGTTGGAATTTGCTAGTAATATTCCTCTTTTAGAACTTGTCAATATGCAATTCTGGATTAATTCAAATCCAGGGCCGGGCTGGAAAAATTGTGACTACAGTTATTTGTTGAAAAAGTTCTTTTTCAGACCGCATTTTCGAAAAACTATTATTGAATTCGAAAAGCCAAGGAAAAATTTTAAAATAATCGCTCTTCATTTTGGATGGCACACCTTAAACTATTCCAAAAAAAAAATGGGCAAAGGAAAATTTGTGAGAAAGTTTTCATTTTCGAGCCGACATACGTCAATGGTGGATAAAGAACTTCAAGGCGAGTCAAGATCAAGGAAAAAAAATTCTGTTCTTTCGATATAAAGATACAGGTTGTTTCGAATTTTTGGTATAAGACTTTGATAAGCGTTATTTCTGAAACGCTTAAAGTTATTTTGTTGAAATTCGATAGTAATATTCCTCTGTTAGAACTTGTCAATATGGCATTCTGGGTAAATTCAAATCCAGAGTCAGGCTGAAAAAATTGTGATCTACAGTTATTTGTTGAAAAACTATTACCTATATTATTTGATTGGAGGGCAAGGAAAAATGCTACAATAGTTGATCTTCAATTTTGGATGACATATCAAACTGTTTCAACAAAAAAAATTGGCAAAGAAAAAGGTTGTAAGAAAGTTTTCATTTTCGACCGGACATAAGTTAATACCAGAGAGGAACTCGGGGCGCGAATACTAGCAGTTGCTTATAAAATGCGAAATAACAGGCAAATATTCGGAAAGCGAGTTCAAATTCATTGAAGCGCAGCAGGAAATGCATCGAAGTCGGAGGAGGGCACTTTGAAAATTTACTCTTAGTAGCTTATATCTTCTTTCAGGTTAAGGATTTATTGTTAAACAGTATTCAATAAATGTTACTAGTTGCTTTCGAGATTTTTGTTACAACCAGAAAATAAATTTTATTAAATTCAGTCAAACAATATTTATTCGTAAATTAGGTCCGGTCGAAAATGAAAAAACTTTCTCACAAACTTTTCTTTGTCGATTTTTTTGTTGAAACAGTTTAGCTGTGCCATCCAAATTGAAGAGCGATTATTGTAGCATTTTTCCTTGGATTTTCGAATAGAATGATAGTTTTTCAAAAAAGCGGTCAGAAAATTAAGTTTTTCAACGAATAATTTAAGTTTTTCCAGCCTGGCCCTGGATTTGAATGTACCCAGAATGAAATATTGACAAGCTCTAACAAAGGATTATTACTAGCAAGTTTTATTAAAATAACTTCAAGCGTTTCAGAAATATCGCTCATCAAAGTTTAATACTGAACGAAAACAGCCTGAATCCAGTGAAATAAAATTTTTTTTTTGGCGGATCTTGACTCGCCTCGAAGTTCTCAATCCGCCATTGACGTATGTAAGGTCAACCATGAATCACCCTCTATATAGAGATGTGTGTAACCTGAAAAACTAATATAGCCTTCAATTTGAAAAAAAATCGAATTGAGAGAACTAAACAGAAATGAAAAGGCACTGTCAATAATTTTCACGACATTTATTGAATTCATTGCCGAAAATGAATAAAGCATACTCTCCACCGAATATTTCGAATGAATACGTGAGCGTGTTGGAATTGTTTCATGTTTAGGAGAACAGCGTGCTATCGTTCGTACAAATGTCTGTAATTTGCGATATTTCTCGAAAACGAGCTTAAACGAAGAGGTGGGACTCGCTGATGACGAATCCCTTGTCCAGAAAAACCTATCAACTTGCAACTTTCGGGGTAGGCTGCATTTCGAAATGCGAAGGTTTAATTTGTTAATGGTATAATCGGCTGAATGGTTTCAGTTCACAGCCATTTGGAATCTTGAAATTATTTTCCTGATATTTCAAGAACTACAGGCCCGATTGTATTGAGATTTGGCAGTTTGTTGCAACATAATGACCCGCAATCAATATTGTCGGAATTGTGTTGTCAGTGAAATCGAAAAAAATATTTTTCGAAATTATGTCGAAAGTTTCCAAGTATAGGGCACCGGAAATCGTCGATCCGCCACTGCAGTAAGTCCAACCATATCAAATCAAGCTAAAATCAACAGCAATAAGTCATGAAGTTGAACACACACCGATAGCTCTTGACCTACAACAAAACAAACACCTCCATACACAAAGACACTAAAAATAAAATCAGGGTCGTTCACATATCGGCACATATGACTCGAGATAGATACCGCCTAGAAGAAACCCTCGGAATAATTATTGCGCACAAGCCCGTAATGACCTGGAATAATTTCCTCGATGTGACTCATTACCCAGTCTGTTTTTTGTCTTCCTTACATTGCATTACATGGCCGCGAAAAGACATACCCGTTGCAGCGGGGAAAGAGGCGGAGAGATAAAGAAAGAGAGCGATACCGCATCCGAATATACGAGGGGAGCTTCTCATGCTAGCTACGGAGCTATGAAAACATGCTGGCGCGAGAATGGGGGTTTTTCCTGAATTTGAGTTATTACTGCAAATGCAAATTTGAACATAATTATTATGGGTTTAATTCATAATTTTCCCAAATTACCTTCGGAAAGTATTTAAAATCAGGTTTCAAAATTGTGGTTTGGGATTTGTAATGAATGCACGAAGTGACAACGTTGTTTAGTAGAATTGCTTTTCTGCTATAGAATAACGAAATATTTATTCCTATTCACACGTGTTCTTTGTCAATATAACCAAACAATTTCCGTTTGCGATTTGTCTGTAATATGAAATTATGACAGTCTGTGCTCTTCTTTTTCTATTTCTTGGTCGTTGTCTTCTACTCTTACCAGATCGAAGTATAGCTATCTTTGTTTTCTTAAGCAAAGAACACATTTGACATCCTTTTATTTCCGAGAAAGCTGGATTCGACGTTGCCATATCGTGCACTCATGACAAATCCCTTTAAATGCAAATCCCCATTTTTATTTTTCAGTTTTAGGTGATCAAACATTTTTAAAAAAATATAATATTGAAATTATATGTTTGAAATGTGATGTTCTGAAGGTTTTTCATGAAAATAACTGCATTTTCGTTTAAAGGAAAAACCCCCATTTATCATTTGATAAAATCAAATAATAAACCTAAGTGATCGAACAAAAAAAATACCCCCCAGAAAATTTCACAGTTTACATTTTGAAGTATGTAGATTTGAATAAACTAATGAGAAAAAAATCCGTAACTTCGCCGTCCGTTGTCAATGGCTTTCCTCTGAAAGTCCTGAACCAAAATCCGTGAAACTCTGCAGAAAAATCGAGTGTCGCTCGAAATTGATCTTCCAAGCTTTTCAGCAGGATCGGTGTACCCTAAGGGCTCAGAACTGGGAGTAGGGGGGAAAAAAATATATCTCGAAAACACACCACCGAATTATCAGGAAACCAGATGATTTTCGACCAGTGGTCCCTGAGTTATAATAAAAAACGCCACAAATTGTGTTATGAAAAACCAATTTCATTTGAGATATCAATGGTATTAGGTTATTTATAACCGAGAAAATAATAAACCCTTGTGTAAAATTTGCAGTGATTTTATTTCCAGTTTCTGCTACATTTTATTGTGTTTTCCACAAGTTTGGTTCCAATCACTCATATGTCCCAATTTGCTATCGACAAAATTCAAACACAGCACACCGAATGGAGCTGCCCTCACTAGCAACACACAAGATGGTGCGACATCGCAGATTATGAACACAGAAGCGTCATGAAATTTTCATCGAGAGAAGAAAAAAGCCCAAAGAATATCCATGAGTTAATAGTGGCAGTGTATGGAGAAAATAGAAGGTTCAATTGCCAAGTAAATTATTGTTGTGAACAGTTCAAATGGGTCAAGGAATCCATTGGAAGACCTCTGGAAGTACCAACTGACAGAACCGTGGAGTTCAAGAAATTGTGTTGATTGACATCGAAAAATTTAATTTATTATGAAAAAAATCAGAAAAGAGTGTTTTTGTCATTCCACATGGAGTACTGGGAAAGAGTTGAGGGCATGCATTTCCTCGAAAAAGCGGAGTGACTTTTGGAGGCCAGAGTTAAGTTTTTTCAAAAAAATTTTTGAGAGTCAATGGTTCGAAAAAATAGTTCGAATGCACAATATTGCCACTTCTTTATTTTCAAGAATTGGAAAAAGAATGGAAATGGCCTGTAAAATTGAAAAATGAATAAAATTGCTCATTCTCACAAAAGAATTAGGAGCATCCCAAAAAAAAACATTTCTCAAAAAATAATCACTGTAGCCTGCAGAACGACGCCACGTTTTCTCTTATTAACGTAGAGATTTCACGTATTCTGATATTTCTCGCTGCTATTGGCATGCAGACCCTGGGCTGGCTACTGACCTTGAGATGTTTACGAGGTTTTATGAAACTTGACTGTGGCTGTGTTGGGGAAATCCACGAATCTGTAAATAACCAGCTCGTGTCTCTGTGTCCCCCTGAGTGATGACACGATAAATTCCCGAACTGCTCAGTCCGAGGAGAATTAGACTGCCTTATTCCAAGGACAATAATAATGACTGTAATAAGTGATGAGAACCAGGTACACAACAAGGCGAAGACGCAAGTTTCTGTGGAAAAAGTGATGGTCACAATCTTCTGAGACACTGAAGGTATACGGGATATGTCAAAAAGAACTACAATAACAGGAAATGTCTACGAAGACATAATTGTAAACCTGAAAGCGACAATACACGAAAAACAACCTCACAATTATGCTCAGAAAACTCTGCTTCTGCACGACAACTGCAGTTGCACGAATTGTTCAACTAATCAATGAATGCTGCTTTAAGGAATTACGACATCCACTTCACAGGCCCAACCTCAACTCAACTGTTATCTATGTATTTCAAAAACTCGAGGTATACTCGAGAGAGCGCCCCTTTAATCTAATGAAAGATTGAAACATGTTGTGTTATAGTTATACTTTGCAGAATTAACATAATAGGCATAACGTTTTAAAAAAAGTTCAAGTTCGTACGTTGAAAAATATAGGTTTGTCCTCTAGCCCTATGTTATTGAAGCAATAGTCAGTAGGCTATGAAAGTTTGACATATTCTCCTGAAAAATATGATGTTATGTCACGTTTTTACGTGACATAACAGCTGGATCGAGCAGGAGACTTGCACCCCTGGAGGTAGGAAAAGAGTGGAGGGAGCATAACCTTTGAGAAGTGTCACACACTTTTGAGAACCTTCTATGGATTTACCCATACCAATATGGCCGACTTTCAACTGAATAATTTTGTCCCATTTGCTGTATACCAGAGAATACAAATATACATACACCTTGAAGTTGTCGGCCATATTTGTATGGGAAAATCCACAGAAGGTTCTCAAAAGTGTGTAACACTTTTGGTACAAGGGAAATATAGGAGATGCTCCCTCCCCTTCTTTTACCTTCATGCTTGCACCAATAACTTTAATCGATTCAACACTACTTTCGTCCAGTGGAAAGAAGTAATTCCAGGTAGCATTGGCTCGAGAAGTCAATTGGCTCCAGTGAAATCATACGCGTTGTTCTCCACTTAACATGAAGTTCATTGTTGGCGATTATATTACATTCACTTTCAAACAGCCAGTCCGTAGGCCTTGGAATAGGTTTATCAAGATTTTGTAACTACAAATGAGCTAGGTTGGAAGAAGTGCAATGGTATCGAGGCGAAAATAATTCGTTTTCAATTCTTACAACTTTTTTAACGATGACGCGATCGTTTGGATTAGTTGATATTACGTAATTACTACAACCTATTCGTAGAACGGACAACCCCGCTCAGTTATCGAAATTTCTTTAATTTCCGAAATGTGTCATACTTCCATGGCCTAGAGACTGACTTTATGAAAGTACATGGTTGATGAAGTTGAGAGCAAACAATACCACGAATATAACGGGATGACTTCTGGAGGCCAGCGTTCAGTTTTTCAGAAACATTTTTCGGTGCAAATGGTTGAAAAAAATTGTAAGAATGCGCAATGTTCCCACTTTTTATATTCAAAAATTTTCGGGAAAATAAAACTGAAATTGAGTATTAGAAAAAGGAAAAAGAACTAACATTGCGCATTCTCACAAAAGAATTGAGTACATCCCAAAAAAAATTTTCAAAAAATACTCACTGAAGTCTGCAGAGAGACACCCTACCCTGTTTTCTCCTATAAACATCGAAATTTCTCGGAATTCTAATATTTCACGAGGCTATTGGCAACGTTCAAGCACGCAGAACGCGTCCAGGTGCCTAATCTTTTGATATTAACGAGGTTTAATGAAACTTGAATGTGCCTGTGTTGCCTGGCCTCAATTTAGCACCACGTGGTATTTTTGCTCTCAAGTAGGAATTGACAATGTTCCTGCCGAAGTATTTCGACATTGACGACTTTTCTTTAGTGCCAGCCCGATACAGTTCTAGTAACGGAAATCTAATAAACAAATATCCCAAAACCTGCCGACTGATTCCATAAAAATAAATAGAGTATAGAAAACATAAAAACACCCCTCGTAGTTCTGAGGATCTCAGAGTCAGTGCCTTTAAGAACGACCACATCTTTCAACCCCGATACCCAAAGAGGGAAATGGAGCGTAACGGCTATTGTTGTTATCGACTTCCGGAAAATTCGAGAGATTTTCCAGAGTTTCTCCAAACATAATAAGTAGATTTACTCGTGTATATTTGAGCAGAAAGGAGGGTATTGCTGTTACATGGACTATAGAAATACACCAGGTCAACATTTGCGTTGATTGTGTAAATACCGCATGTTCATGCACCCATAATGAGTCTTAATGCATTTTGTTTCTGAAGGCGGGGAAAACTGTTCTCAAATGGAATAGCAAAAGCACTCTCATTAGAGTGCTACAAATTGTTTTGAGAGAATAAAATGTGGGTACAAAATTTCAGGCATTTTATTGATTACTATTTTTTCAGGGGATTTTTCTAAGTTTTTACTCACCTAATATTTGAAATAGAACTAATAAGAATTGAATAAAATTATTATTTTTAGAAAACACTATTGCGGATTGCGGGATTGAAACTGAAGGACTGTTTTTAAAAAAAATACAATGAAATATGAGTATGATCAAAAATATTCTTACTAGTAAATTCAAGAACAGAATTTCCTAGAATACCACCAAATCCAAGGTGTAAAAAAATATAGAACTTCTATGCCGATATCATCATAAACATTTTTTCCACAATATGACTCAATTAGTTGTTGCATTCTTCAGTTGCTTTCCTCAGTTCTTAAGAATAATAAATTGAAGAAGATACTAACAGAAAAGCGTACGGCATTTTTGAAAAGGCCATCGAATTACCCTCAAGACAAGGTGTTATTCAACTCCCCTTCATATTCAAGATTTCAGGGATTGCTGTCGTAACGCTCAAAGGGTTGATAGAAATTGATTGGAGCCAACCGTATAAAATATCCCCCCAAACGAACCGAAGTTTATCTCTTTTTGCATTTTTTCTGATTCTGCATGGTGCATGGGGACCGAGATATAAAAGGTGGTACCTTTTCAAATTGACACACTATAAAGGGAGTCAATTTGAAAACTTGACATGCCAATTATGTGGCAGGGATCTTTCGGGAGAAAATGCCGGAACAGATCAATTTTCATTCGGGGGGGGGGATATAGTTTGAGAACAATTGTGAGCCAAAATTTTCTCATCCTTAAATGTAGGGCTTGACACTCCAAAATTCTCAATAAAGAACAAAGGGTGAGCTAGTCTTCGATTGAAAGACAACTAGTCCCTCTACATGAAATCTACAATTTTGCAAATTTTCATTGAGTCCTTGAAGTAGTTACAGGATTTCAATACTTAGTGTATTAATCGAATAAGATGCTCGAAATGATTTCGATTACTAGCAAAAAAATAAAACAGTCTCATCTCAGATGTTCATCTCACATTGGCAATAGTTTCGCGAGAAGAATGGCGTCATTTCCTCTCAAAACATCGTTGACGTGACATAATTAGCCTGTCGAGTTTTCGAATCGACACCCTATATACATTGATATCATATCGAAACTAGCCAAGATATCTTGAATGCTTTTACGCGCTTGTTCAAATTCTAACAATTAGATCAACACGAAATTTCGCACCTAGTTGCGTGTTGGTAATGTCCACCTGATCACAAAGTTCTAATCTGATTGCATTTCTACTTCCTGAGATATTGCGGAAACAACTTTAAAATTCCAACTAACAACAAATATTGGCACATTTTTTTCTCTTATATCTGCGAAAGTAAATATCAGATCGAATTGAAATTTGGAACATTGTTATTGAATACTGACTCTGAGTTGTTTCAATTTCCATTGAAATGTAATCCGTATTTTCAGAGGGAAATTTTTTTTTTTAAATTTTCGAATAATTTTTTTCAAATTTTCTAACAACTGGATCCACACGAAATTTCTCTCTAAGTTGCGTGTTGATATTTCAAAACTGTCCTCGAAGTTTCAATTTCATCGAGTCAATACTTCATGAGATACCGAGGAATTAATCTCAAAATTTCGAATAATAATAATAAACTGCGGCTTTATTTACCTAACATTACTACAACAAGAAAAAAAAATGTAGAATTTTCAAAGATCTAGAAGAACCGCTGGAGCGAAGTTTAGTCGAGAGACTACTCTTACACTCAACTCCAAATGGGTCTAACTCCGAAACTATCTAACTGATTCCACCCATTAACGAACTTAACCGAGATATTTGGACTCCAAACCTTCAGGGAGTTCTACCTAATCGTTTTAAGACCATTTTCGGCTGAAAACTCGAAAATTACAGACATCGTGACGAAATAATAACGCGCTGTTCCCTAGAACAAGCGCGTTAAAATCATAAATCTTCGAATGAAATTATTCGCAAATTTACCTCCTTCCTCATAAAGATACCTTTTAATAACGGCCAATCCCATTTAGTCATTTTGTCATCAACACATAAATTCCATGAGGACATTTTCACCCTCCAAGCTCAAATTACCATCCCCTTTATGGCTGCGCTAATTACTCTGTTTTGTAGGGTGTCCATTTCAGATTTCAAGCTTCAACTTCCAACGTTGCTCTGCGTGCACTTAAGGGGATGCATATCCAAAACTACGAGTACATCCGAGAACTCTTCTGATACAATAAACATCATTTCCCGAAGGACGCCAGAGGAATTTGCGAGCAATGATTCGTTTCCAGTGAATTATGTTCATTCGGCGATGTAGAGATTATTATTCCAGATACGGTTGGAGTTTCCCCGGCCTGAAGGGATTTCCCAAACGTCACTATAAATCTGATTGAATTGATCTGGACACTGTCGCAATCAATTAGATACCGAAATGTCCGTTCTGTCCATTAGGGTATACCGGGTTGTTCGCCAAAAAAAAACTAGAAAAGCACTGCCGTGAAGACAGCAGCTTTTGCGCGCATGTTCAATGGAGACAACCGCTTTGGAAACGAATTTGAACATACGCGCAAAAGCTGCTAGCTTCACGGCAGTGCTTTTCTAGGTTTTCGCGATAAAGTACTAGATTTCAATTCGATCTAATCTGTAAATTAAAGCGAATTATACTTTTCAGTCGAAACAGCGGAACTTCATATCTTCATTCGTGAATTGATATTCCAAGAACAGTAGTGCATAAAAATTTCTCCCTGCAAAAATAAATTGTGAGATGGCGCGCTGCTCAGCGGTCCATCTGAAAAGTGACAAAGTATCGAGATTCCCTCTGCGGTTTTATCCAAGGTAAGCTGACCTGACGATCAGTAATAACTGTGAAACAGCTGTAGCCATCCTCCTTGGATCCGCTTCTTCGGTGTAATGTTTTGATTGATTGGATGATTAGCTCTGATCAAGGGGAAATATTCGTTGATTTATCGACAGATATTCGTCTTTGTTATTATGTGATTTTATAATTTGTAATATTTGCGCACTCAAACAATTGTAATAATCAATAATTATGCCATAATTGTCGTATTCGTGTCCTTGAATTAATCCAAAATGATAGGTTTGTGGCTAGAGGACTGGGCAAATCAAACGAATCCTTTATGAATCGTCGGCGTTTCGATCCGAGTTGGGATCTTTTTCAAGACTAAAACATTTATTTTAAACGGTCTACAAGTGAAATGATTCGGATATCCATAAATGACACAATAAATTTGAGAACTGATGTAGAATCCCTCAGCGTTGTTTACAGCAATATATTGACGAAAATTCGAAATAAATAATCTGTCCGAATTGTGCATTTCACCCGTAGTTCCGCATTTGTCGACGTAGATAAAAACTTGACATCACAACAATATAGAGCTCACATTATGTTCCATCCGTTAGATCTCCTTTTTTAATTTTGGTTTCCGAGAGGAATGATTAGTTCTTGAGTTTATGTGTTTATATAAAATGACCTATAGATTTCATATCCATAGTGTACTGCCTGAGATATCCATATGAAAAGGTAAAGTTAACTTTGATTGTTGAATGAAAAATGAATGATCTGGCTGCTTCTACGATGAGAATTTGATATCTTAATATTTTGTTAGTGCCAATTGAATGTTTACTGTGTGTTTTTATTGCTGAAGATATTTTCATACACCATTTTATCGTTCAACATGTTCATGTCAGGGTCGATATTTATTCACAAATGAATGTTTGTGAATAAATGTTTTAGTCTTGAAAAAGATCCCAACTCGGATCGAAACGTCGACGATTCATAAAGGATTCGTTTGATTTGCCCAGTCCTCTAGCCACAAACCTATCATTTTGAATCAATAATTATCTTAGAATCTCTCAGAAAATGTGCGATATTGAATCATTTCAGAAACTCAACCGAAGTGCTCAATGATATAAAATAATTATGTGAAAGAGGTCACACCCTTGAAATCTTTCTCATCTGCTGACAGTTCATTGAACTTCGCGTGTGACATCATAATTTCCACATACTGCATTTTGAATTTCATAACATAAACGTGAAGGGGAACAAAGGTTAAAGCAAGGGCGAGCCGCCCAATTTAGTTTGAAAGACCGGAACTTGGACAATTCTACTGCAATAAAACAACCCTATGTTAGATCAGGGTTCAACTGATAATCACGAAAATACGAGAACATCATGAAATGTTTTTTTGGTTTATTATTTGATGAAATCAAATAAAATACCTTATTGATCGACCGAAAAAAAAAGAATTAACCCCCCTGAAGATTTCACAGTTTATATTTTGAAGTATGTAGATATGAATGAACCAATTAAAAAAAATCCGTCCGTCCGCCGTCTGGGGCTTTTCCCTGAAAGTGCTGAAACATTATCCGTGAAACTTGGTGGAAAAATCGTGTTTCGCTCGATATTGATCCTCCAAGCTTTTCAGCAGGATCGTGTACCCTAAGGGCTCAAAATTGGTGGTTGGAGGGAAAAAATTAGTTCTCGAAAACTTACCACTGAATTTTCATGAAACGTTGATTACCTACTGTTGCATAACTCAACCCTAAAAATTTTCACCCGGATGATTTCCGACCAGTGGTTCCAGTGTTAGAAAGGAAAACGTTGCACATTTTGGGGTGAAAAACCAATGAGTTATGAATAATATATCAGTTTTATTTAAGACAATGATATTGGGCTATTTAACTGAGAAAATAATGAACAGATGTGCAAAATTTGCAGCGTTTTTGTCAGTAGAATGGCAATATTTGAAGCAGGCTATAAAAATATCGTTTTAGATTGTTTTTGTTTTGTCATTTTGAAGAAGGCGGTTCATGAAACTTGAATAGTAGAGATATTTTCAGTTATTGGCCGGCATTCGACTTATGTTAAGCCAAAGTTAAGCGTAACCATTGAGTTTCCAAAATTTGAAAACTAAATGGCGTAGCCAAATACCCCTTCTGATTATTCGAAGCACGTCCCAATCCCAGATGGATCGTCCAACTATGGACTTTACTCCAAAAGCTGATGTTTGGCCGTGGCCACCCCGTTCACCGGATTCAAATCCCATTGAATATCTGTGTGATATAAGGAAAAGGAAGGGAAGAAATTTCTGAAGATGTTATCTTTTCATTATCGATGCAAGATCACAAAATTTACAGTAAATATTCGAGAAGTTATTCTTTCTGGATGAAGCACTTCTAATGTCACTGAGTATGTTATTTAGGCTCCAGATCTACCGACAGTTTCCATCGAAAGGATAATTACATTCGGCTGGACAGATAATTGAAATCGACTAGATTCTTCGAAATCTTAAGATAATGGCGAAAAATGATAACGCTCTTGTTATCTAGAAAAGCGCCAAACTGAATCTAGGTTATTTTTCCTTTTCTGCTTTTCTTCAAAAACAGATCATCGAGATCATTGCTCGATGAGGTCCATCGAATTCTTACCTTTCAACGCGCTTGTTTTAGCGCATTATTATTTCGTCACGATGTCGGTAATTTTCGAATTTTGAGCGGAAAATGGTCTTTAACGATGGGGCCGAACTCCTTTGAAGAAGAATCCGTGGGGGTGTTTCCTGAATTTGGGTTATTACTGCAAATGCAAATTTGAACATAATTATTATGGGTTTGATTCCCAAATTACCTTCAGATAGTATTCAAACTCAGATTTCAAAATTGGGGTTTGGGATTTGCCAGGCATGCACGAAGTGACAACGGTGTTTAGTAGAATAGCTTTTTCTGCTATAGAATAATGAAATATTTATTCCTATTCTAAGGTACACACGTGTTCTTTTTCAATATAACCAAACGATTTCCGTTTGCGATTTGTCAGTAATATGACAGTATGACAGTCTGTGCTCTTCTTTTTCTATTCCTTGCTCTTTGTCTTCTACTCTAACCAGATAGGAGTATAGCTATCTCTGTTTTCCTAAGCAAAGTAACACATTTGACGTCCTTTTCTTTCCGAGAAAGCTGAATTCGACGTTGCCATATCGTGCACTCAAGACAAATCCCTTTAAATGCAAATCCCCATTTTTGTTTTTCAGTTTTAGGTGATGATACATTTTTAAAAAAATATAATATTGAAATTATATGCTTGAAATGTGATGTTCTAAAGGTTTTTCATGAAAGTTACTGCATTTTCGTTCAAAGGAAAAACCCCCATTCTGTCCTTCCGTCCGTATGTGCTCTTACCTACGAAGGAAAAGACAGAGCGACCTGAAATTATCATTTTAGGTTTAGAGTCCAAATATCTCGGTTGAGTTCGTTAATGGGAGGAATCGGTTGGATGGTTTCGGAGTGAGGCTCATTTGAAATTTTGAGGTTAATTTCTCGATATCTCATGAAGTATTGACTCGATCAAATTGAAAATTCGTGAACAGTTTTGGAATACCAACGCGCAACTTTGTGTGCTTCCAGTCGTTAGAAAATTTTCAAAATTCTTGATGAAAAATGTTTTCTTCTCTGAAAATATTGATGAGATTTCAATGGAATTTGGCGCAAACCTCAGAGTCAATAACCCAAATTTCAATTCGATCCGATATTTACTTTCGGAGGAAAAAAATTGTGCCAAATTTAGTTGTTATTTGGAATTTTGACGTTATTTTCGCAATATCTCAAGAAGTACAAAAGATTGAAACTTCGTAATCAGGTTGAGATTACCAACACGCAACTAGGCGAAATTTCGTGTTGATCTAATAGTTAGAATTTGAACGAGCCCGTAAAATCTCCTGACCTCACGTCAGTGCTTTTATAGGTATTTTTTTCTTTTCGATCCAGCATGAATGGAAGAGACACCGCAGGTGAGCAGACTAGACAATCAGGGTCAAAGTGGGACCGTCAAGGAAACCCTTTATCGAGCTTTTGTATGAAAAGGAAGGCGAGGCACCGAACGCATATGGAAGCCGTATCTACCGATAACCTTGACGAGCCTGTTCTGATTTTTTTCAGTCGGGTTTCATGCCCGAAAACGTTATGGAGAACTGAAATGCACCCAGACAATGCGAGGAGGGAATGGGACAGGAGAAGAAAGACGCGATATGCTCAATAGAATGAAATTTTGCACGTATATCCGAAGCATATTGAATATTGTGTTCACACTCGTCCTAACAGCCCATCGTAAATACAAAAACTCTGGAAAGAAACAACTTAGAAACTCGATATTTGTAGGGTAGGTTCGTACCTTCATTACCAAGGTCCAACGCCGAATTCGTGAATGGTTAACATCCATACATTCCGCAGATATACATACCCATTGAAAACTTTATTTTCCCAATATTTATATTTTATATAATCAATAGATAAGTCTAAGCTAGAGAACAATTACATACGATATCATTTTAACCAAAAATATTTTAATATAATCAGGTCGATTATGTTTGCGTATTGCTATGAACCTTGCTATTCTAATCATATTGCTATCTTTCTAATTTATAGCAATAAGGCCATGATACGTATTATAGCAATGTTTGTTATGAATTTTGTCATAACAATATTGCTATCATGGACTTCCATAATTGGGGATTTTAGAGCTGACAACACTGTATTTTGTGACTTTGGAACTACAAGGAAGAAGAAAATAACCCTAATTCGTGAGTTTTCTTTATGGTTTCGCATACATAACCTCTATCTACGGCTTTCTTTATTCATGTAAACTTCGACATAAAAAATGTTAGGAAACGAAACGAGTCAAATTGACCAATAACCAAATTCCTGTATAAATATTGGTTATCAGAAATCGAATGCAGCAATTTTATTCAGGCGTTAATAATTCGAAATTTGATAAACTTTTTCGTTGACACCTCAAAGGGTTTGGCTGTTTTTGAGATGATTCGAATAATCATCTCAGCTGTTGCCTATGCCTGTATATTAGTCTAAGAATTTTCCTTGAAATTAAATAATATTCTAGAGAACCTTGAACACATTTCCATTAGCATATACTTTTTTTATTCATGTAAACATCGACTTGTTCGAAAATGTTACGAAACAGAAAAACCAATTAAAGTCAGATTGACCAATTTCCTGGATACCGATAGAATTTTGGGTTCCAGAAATCAAATGCAGCAATTTTATGCAGGCGATAATAATTCGAAATTCGATGAACTTTTCTGTTGGGAATTCCAAGGGATGGCTGTTGTTGAGATCATTAGAATAATCAGGTCAGCTGTTGCTTACTATGTCGGTATTTTAGTCTATGAATTTTCCTTAAAATTAAATATTCTAGAGAACCTTGAACAAATTTCTATTAGCACATTCTCCCCTATCTTCAATATTTTCGAATTCTTGGAAGAAATAATACTTAAACAAATGGATATCTGTAAGATTCCTTTTCTAACCTTTCTTGTTATGAAGCAAAGCAAGTACTATTTTGAGGTTGCTAAGATAGCAATATTGATAGCAAGATTCTTGTTAAAGTAACAGATCATATTGCTCAAAATCGTTGATCAGAATACCAATATTTCCAATCTTGTTATGATAGCAATATCTTTTTCCTAGCAATATTGCTATTTGCAAACAGAATCGACCTGAATATATGTCAATGTGATCATGAAGACTGAGTTTGTATGTATTCTGTGCAACCATAGATTATAACCTATAAATCAGTGTGATTGTTATATTCTCGATTTTTAAGTAATCTTCATGTGAGGTGATTCACCTTGTTTTTTGATGTGATTATATTGACTTTGTACAATTTAGTTAACTAGGTAGTGACCTATTCTAATTTGTCATGTATTATTGTTAACTTGTTTGTTTTTATTCTAGCCTTGATAAAGAGGAAATTGTGTCCAGGAAACGTTGGAATTGTTTTCAAAGTAGCAGACAATAAAATATCCAAATTCCCAATACTTTTCTATTCATTTAAATGAAGATGGATGATAATATTTCACTTATCCTAGAACAGTTCTGAAAGCAATAAATCTGAAACACGAATTAAGTTTGGGTTCTCATCGGAATCGTGAAGGTTGAAAAACTTCCGTTTGTGTTAGCAGAAAAGAAGAATATTAATAATGTCTTATTGTCTGTGGTATAATAAATACATTTGCGAAAGACCCTGCCACAGTTTATATCTATTATATATTTTGGGAGTAGAGGAAGGAATCTTGCTCTCATAGATGGAACCATGGAAGTTAAATTCAAAAAATCCATTAGATTATGGTGGGAGCTCGTAGCGAAGAAATCATCCTCAATAACAAAAGTTTAAAATTCACAGCTGACCATTTTCTCAACAAATTCAACAATCAGAAACCAAATCAACACGAACTGAACTTGGAACCAAAACAAAGCTAGTATAACAAAAAACTGGTTGACCGATTTGGTCCATAAATGAACTCAACTGGCGCATTCTGAATGTTTCAAGTCGCTAGCTCTCTTCCTTCTGAAATTATCGTGGCAACGGACGGATGCCGGCCGGTCAGAATTTATTTTGACACCGAATGCGTCATCAGTGAGTCCAACTTAGTTGTTTGAGACCATTTTCGGCTCAAAGTTTGAAAATTACTAAAGTTCGGGCCAAACGATGGCACACATGCGCTCAAATAGCAAACTATTCAAGACGGGTTTGGATCGGGGTTGGTAGTGAAATGAAAAAGTGTATGTGATTTTTTTTCAGTTTTACCTTGTTTACGTTCGAAACAATAACTATGAATATGACGAAGTACAGTTCAATTTGATCAACTGCCTATATAGCTGATGGAATTGGGAAAATTTTGAGAGAGCTCTGGGTGGAATTTTATGAGCATCTTTCCTTTTGAATAGTCTTCTAACACCATGCTCAAGAATCATTCCAGTCACGTGGAAAAGTCTTTCTATCAGACTAGCTTGAAGAGTCAGCCAATTGGCTCCAGTCTAGACTCTCTACTTGATCCGTATCTACGCCCCGCCCCGTATATACAAAAGGCATAGTTTTTTTTTTGAGTCTGCAAGCCATACTATATCGACCGTAGCCGAAAAAATCGTGTTCTTCAATAATTCATGTCTCTTTGACCGATTATGAGCCAAGATTCGAAAAAAATAAACAGGATTAATGAGTCGAAAACTACCAAAAATCAAGTTAAAATAGGAGGTTAGCAAGGTGTGTTCTATATCTACACTCCAGCTTCTCAATGTTTTTTGAGAAACTGTAACGCTTATTTTTACGCGCTTGTTCTCGTTATCGTTTCGACACAATAATCAATTTTCGAATTTCGATCCAAAAATGGTCCGTCCGTCCGTCCGTATGATCTCTAACCGTTGAAGGAAAATAGCGACTCGAAGTTGTTTAATGGATGAAATCGGTCGAATAGTTTTGGTGTTGGGCCCATTTGAACTTTTGAGGTTAATTCCTGTACTGAATTGATCAGATTGAAACTTTGTAATACCAACGCGCAACTTACTGCAAAATTTCGTGTGGGTTCAGTTGTAACACATTTTTTCGAGAATTTCGTCCTAAAATTTCCGAATTTTCGATGAAAAAGTTTTTTTTTTCGTTATTTGGATTTTTTATGACATTTCCGGAATATTTCAAGAAGTACAAATGCAATCAGATCGAAACTTAGTAATCAGGTGGAGATTACCAACACGCTAAATTTCGTGTTGATCAATAGTTATAACTTGAACGAGCGCGTAAAAGCTTCTGACTATAAGTCAGTGCATTTCTAGATTTTGTTTTGAGGAAACTCCGTTCAACCGACCACAAAATCGATCCTAAAAATCATCTCCGTGCAACTCTGCAGAGGACCCTCATTACTAGCTAGATCAAATATAAGAATCAATCCGGTAACAATTCATGAATGAACAAGGAACAGCCTTTACGTACTAAACAAGGACCCAATTTTAAATAAATGAAATATGGGTACATTAACGTTCAATAACCTGTGGAGCAAGGAGCGGAGAAACAAATTAAGCCGTGTTTGGAAAGTTAGGTGGGCGAGTAAAAAATCCTCACGACAATTGATGCGAAGGAGTTCAAGATCAAAATCAACGGTCAACGTCTCGATTTTACTTCCGATTTCACATATGATGTGTTTGTTGCAGTTGGTTTATTTTGTTGATGTTTGTTAGCCGCTGGAATATTACCATGACTCACTAATAAAACATTTTTTTTTTCATTCTGCATGAGGAAATGATATCGAACTTATTTCATTGTAATTCCATCTCACGAGCGGGATATAAATTTCCAATTCCTATTTTAGAACTCGATATTTGAAGAATATTCAATATCCGAGGTATCGTTCAGAGATATGCTCTATTAAATAATCACCATACTCTTTGCCAATAAAATTAGTTCATAGATTATGACTGAATTTTGTTACAACGTCAGTATTGTGCAGATTTCAGGAGATAAAATTTTATACGGATATTGCCTGATTTCAAAAATATAACACTCCATCCCCAACTATTATTAAACGTCTTATAACATAATAAAGTTGTCATTTACACAGAATGTCTCAGAAAATCTAACTCTAACATCGGGTCTCACAATTGACTCTGATTAACATGATTGTAGTGATCAAGGCAATTCTATGTTCAATTTCAGTTTTCGCAGTACCACAGAATATCAACGAGTTAATCGGACGATCAATCTTTGTGAAACGCACAGAAACAGTGCGGTATTTCGGTACTTCCGAGAACAACAAGAGAAACCAAGTAATCCTGATGTTCAAGAACATAAAATCTAAAAAAGCACTGAATTGAGGTTGCCAAGGCAAAACTCAATTCTTCTCACAATATTTCGGAAATAATTGTCCAATCAAACTGGAAGTATAATACTGTTGTTAAAAAAATTTCAAAAAGCACTGCCGTGGAGGCAGCAACTTCTGCGCGCATGTTCAATGTGGATGACCGCTTCAGCAACGAATTTGAACGTGCGCGCAAAAGCTGCTGCCTTCACGGCAGTGCTTTTTGAAATTTTTTTCTGATAAATTACTGGATTTCAATTCGATCTGATCTGTATTTTTGGAAATATTGGAAAAATATAATTTTGATTGGGTATATCTACAGAATCATTGGGTGGATTTTACCCATTCACGAATTCGACCTTCGTAATTAAGCCCCAAACCTACTCTACAAATATCGAGTTTCTAAGTCGTTTCTTCCGGAAGTTATTGTGTTTACGGTCAGCCTAACGGCCGACTGCGTAAACACAATAACTTCCGAAAGAAACAACTTAGAAACTCGATATTTGTAGAGAAGGTTTGGAACTTAATTACGAAGGCCGAATTCGTGAATGGGTAAAATCCACCCAATGATTCCGTAGATATACCCAATCAAAATTTTATTTTTCCAATATTTCCAAAAATACAGATCAGATCGAATTGAAATCCAGTACTTCATCGAAAATAACAGTTCGAAGTTTCATACAGAATTTAATGAGGATGATATGATGAGAAAATCATAGAAATTTTTTTTTTCAAATTGTTCTAATGACACGATTATCACGAAATTTTGCATAAAGTTGTCTTTTAGCATCTTAAAACTAGCTGTGAAGTTTAATCAGGACTGAATCAGTATTTCTCGAGTTATACCGAAAAAATCAACGATATCGAGAAGAAAACCTCGAAATTTGACATATTTTTTCCCGATATCTCCAAAACTTATGATCGTATCGAACTGAAATTAGGTACACTGCTGTGAAATTAGAAGGTCAAAGTGTGAGTATAATTTTTTTTGGATATGATGAATGGTTTCCGAAAAAAAAATTTTTTTGGAAAAAAATTTCAAAAAAAATTTTTTTTTAAAATTACTGACGTTATGATCCTGACGAAATTTGGCTAAAAGTTGCGCGTTGTTGTACCTCATCTAACTGCCAAGTTTGAATCAAATCGCTCAGGTAGTTTCTGAAATAAAAAATAAATAACTTCAAAACTTCAAATGCCTATAACTCCGAAACTATTCGATCGATTTGGCCCATTAACGAACTTAACCGCGGCATTCCGATGCGCAACCTATGCTGAAAGTTTCAAGTTGCTAGCTTGCTTCTGTCGACAGTTATCGTGTCTACGGCCGGCCGGCCGGACAGAATCAATTTTGACACCGGATTCGTCATCAGTGAGTCCAACCTAGTCGATTGAGACCATTTTCGGCTCAATCATCCAAAATTACAGACATTTGGACAAAACGATAGCACGCTGTTCCCCTAGAACATGCGCGCAAAAAAATGATTCAACATTAATCAAATTTCAGAGAAATCTCATGGCTTGTCTCGAAAAAAAAACAAAATTTTAAATTTCGAGAATATACAGGGTGGTCCAATGAAAACATAACACCACGATATTTCGGCTTTAAAATGAAAATGTGGAAAATCGTTCTCACCCGTCAATTTCTGATTCGAGGGAGAATTGTTCCGCTCTTTGCATCCCCGTAACTGCAACCCCCTAACAGGGTTCAAAATTCCTATCGATCACGAAATGACGGGTAAAATAGTGGAAGAGTACTCAGTTCAACTTAAGAACGTAACTACCAAATACGTTTGAAATGTGTGTTCTTGAGATAAATTTCACATTGCCTCTGTTACTATTTTCGCTGTTATTTCAGTATCGATGGACATTTTGAAGCGAAATTCAAGGGTCAGATAGTAATCGATACTATCTACAAAATTAGTTATCAAACCAAGGGCCTGTGCTCATCCCTGTTAGGAGGTTAAAGTGACGGGGATGAAAAATTCTAGAAAAGCACTGACGTAAGGTCATGAGCTTTACGCGCTTGTTCATTAGATCAACACGAAATTTTGGTACCTAGTGGCGTCTCCACCTGATCACGAAGTTTTAATCTGACTGCATTCGTACTTCTTGGGATATTGCGGAAATAACGTTAAAATTCCAAACGAAATTTGGTACATTCTTTTTTCCTTATATCTCCGAAAGTAAATATCGGATCAAATTGAAATTTGGATCATTGTTGTCAAATTTGATTGAAATCTTATCAATATTTTCAGAGGAAAAAAAATTTCATCAAAAAATCTGAAAATTTTGGAAAAATAATTTTGATTTTCTAACAACTTGATCCACACGAAATTTTACTCGAAGTTGCGCGTTGTTATTCCAAAACTGTCAACGAAGTTTCAATCTGATCGAGTCAATATTTCATGATGAGATATTGAAGAATTAACCCCAAAATTTCAAATGGGCCTGCCTAACTCCAAAGCTATACAACCGATTTCACCCATTAACGAACTTAACCGAGATATTTGGACTCCAAACGTAATCTGACAATTTCAAGTCGCTAAGTCTTTTCCTTCCAAAGTTAGAGCACATATGCATGGACGGAGAGAATTGAATTTCACCCCGGACTCTTCTTCAAGGAGTTCATCCCAATCGTTTGAGACCATTTTCGGCTCAAAATTCGAAAATTACAGACATCGTGACGAAATGATAACGCGCTGTTCCCCAGAACAAGCGCGTAAAAAAAGTAATCAATAAAATGCATTTCAAATCAAAAATTGACGGGTCCGAGCGATTTTCCACATTTTCATTTCAAAATCGGACAATCGAGGTGTTGAATTAAATTAAATTGAACCATATAGAATTTCCCCTTTTTGCAATGTTGCTGATTTCCTATTGGGGCCGAGATAAATTGACACACTGATGTTTTAAATAATGTTACTCCGCAAATAAATCAGCTGCCAAGTTTGATCAGCCACATTTTCGTTGTTTGTTGTACCTGCATTAACTAGAACTACACTAACTCCACTGACTTTACATTCTCAGTGCAGCTGAGTGTAGTCACAGATAACAGAATGAGTGGAGTTTGTGTAGTTGAATCCGTTCTATGAATCCCACAGAATGAAAATCCATGATAAATGATTTTACGCAAATCCATGATGTTAGTTTTTTACATCATGCGCATATCCAAGATGCAGAATTCTATGCTTCTTTTGTTTCGCTACTATTTCGAGGTGATGTTGATTTGTCGAGAGTTTTTCCAAAGTCGTCACGGGAAAATTTCCATTTTGAATAACGATATGATGAAAATTAGTTTTAACAACGTATGTCCATGATTATGAATTGAATTTACGCGTTACCATCAGAGAAGATAACCTCACTCTATGCACTGTACACGTAATCTGTGACTACACGAACTCCCAACATTTCCGAAACGAACAAAAGGTTTGTTCGTTGTACCTACATGAACTACACTAACTCCACAAATACTGTTCGGTGTGTTTTGTTGTAACCTTGCACTCTGTTCGTTACGGAAATATTTGGAGTCAGTGTAGTCACAGATTACGTGTGCAGTGCATATAGTGAGGTTATCTTCTGTGATGGTTATGCGTTAATATAATTCATAATCATAGACATCTGTGGTTGTTTCTGGTTATTAAAGGACGTGTTTTGTTCTGTATGTGTGGTTATTTTTGGACGAAGTTAATTTTCATCATATCGTTATTTGAAATGGATATTTCCTCCGCGACGACTTTAGAAAAACTTCACGACGGATCCACAATACCTCGAAGTGGTAGCGAAAAAAAAGAAGCATAGAATTCTGTCATCTTGGGTTTGCGTAGAATCATCTATCATATGATTGTATTCTATGAGAATCATAGAGCAGATTGAACTACACTAATTCCACTCATTCAGTTATCTGTGACCACACTCAACTTCACTGAAAATTGAAAGTCAGTGGAGTTAGTGTAGTTCATGCAGGTACAACAAAACACACCGAAACCACATAGTATCAGTGGGATTGGTGTAGTGAGTATGGTTCATGCAGGTACAGCGAACAAACTTCAATTGAACTATCAAATACCCGAAATCATTTAGAACGCAGTTGATCATTGTTGCTTCTTCAAGTAGTAACAACCTTGAACAGCAAGAGAACCTAAATCGCCTTCTTCAACGATGCCCTAACAATCATAGAACCAAGTAATAAATAGCCATTTCCGCCTTTTTACCGTTGAAAAAATGAGAAATTATCCATTCAAAGATTCAGCGACACGATCTCGACCGCTTCTAGTCCATATAGACAAAAGAATACAACGGTAGTTAGTCACTCGTATATGGACACAAAAGCATTCGATATCTCCACAGCAACGTGAATGCGAGAACCATCGATGCATCCATCCACATGGGCGCTTATTACGTGGGCGATACACCACTGTCACATGTCCCGCTTATGCCGCACACCTTCATCATCTCGAATTTCGATCCGCTTCCTGATAGAGAGGAAAAGAACTCGTTCCACTCTTTAAGATACGAGAAAAAATATGGGTCGAGCCAACGACTTCTGTTGATTTTCCTACGCAAGATCCTAGTGGTGAGAGTGTCGAAGACATTTAACAACCTCATTTCAAATACAATAGTATTTATGAAACGAAGCATTATACATGAATTTGTATTACATATTCAATCGACCTATAATAATACAGTGCGAGTCTAAATTATTGAACAAATTCATTCAAAAAAATATTTGCCAACAAAATCCTGAAACAGGTCAATTTTTGTTTAACTTTTACCGAATTTTTAAGCATTTTTGAAGAATTTTTGTTGCACCCTAGGCCATCCCCATCAACCGTCTAAATTTTTCGAATAGGGAAAGAAGGTCATGTGGTACTTTTTTTGGCAAGGTCTTTGTATCTTCTTTACAGGCGTGCGGACATTTTCAATAAAAACATTTTTTTGAAAAATTGGTTACTACAAAGAGGTTTTCAGTATGTGCACTTTATCATGGCCCATTCACTTTGAGACAATGGTACCTGATGAAATTTGTCACCGAATGAAAGTCGGCCATTACAGTTTTGTAATTTTGTAGTTTTTTTTCTCCATTGAAGGGTTCGTAGGGGTTGAAAGTTGTGCATGAACAAAACTGTAATGGTCGACTTTCATTCGGTGACAAATTTCATCGGGTACCATCGTCTCCTAGTAAATGAGCCATAACAAAGTGCATATACTGAAAACCTATTTGAAGTAACTAATTTTTCAAAAAAAAAAATTTTTTTTTGAAAATTTCTGCACGCCTGTAAAGAAGATACAAAGACCTTGCCCAAAAAGTACCACATGACTCACTTTCCCTATTCAAAAAATTCAAAGGGTTGATATGGGGATGGCACAGAGTGCAACAAAAATCCTTCCATAATTTTGCCGGGCACTTTATACCTGAAGAAAGTCGTGTTATTGAAGTACAAGGGATAACGGGAATATTTATCTTTCAGATTTGTGATCAAAGCTTCACGCATATCTATCTTCGAAGTGAAATCGCATACTCCATATACCCTTTAATAAATTTAGTCCTTTTTCATAAACTCTGATATTTTTTCTTGAAAAAAGGTGCTCTTGTAAGGTGTCGCCCAGTTGCACCGGATTTCAGAAAAATTGATTTGAAATTTTCTCTCCGTGCACCACTCAATGCTCGTTATCTAAAGAATCATAATAAAGTAGGTGAAATATCAAAAAATGCTCTAAAACCAGTCGGTGTGTATTTTTACAAGCCAATGTGTAGTATGTCAACATTTTAGGAGACGCCGTTTTGTTTGGGAGATATGGGACAAAAAGTGTAGTCTGAACGACATCTTCAAAGAGCTCCAGCTCCTTATACAAGCATTTTTGCATTACCTACATGATTTGGAACGGCTGCGTCTAAAATAATATCTAGAACAGTGTTCTTCAATCTGTGGGTTGCGACCCCCTGGGGGGTCGCCAGAGATCGGGAAAACGTTAAAAAAAACAATAAAGATTGATTTATTGAGTAAGAGAATTATAACAAAAGCATATGCTCAAAAATTTGTATGTTGATACAAACAAATTAACAAAAAATAAAATCCTAAAACCCATGTTAATGCGTAGGCTGTGTCCTCATACCAAGGGGGTCGCACCATGAGAAAGTTTGAAAAACACTGGTCTAGAACATCAGCTAGAAGCTTGACGGTCCAATTATGGGACACCCTGTATACTTCCAACGAAAAGGATTCCTACTGATACATTTGAGAATATAAATGGAACCGTTTTAGATAACCCAGAAAAATTGGAAAAGTTTTTCGAGGAAGCCCAATCTGCAACCTTCACATTCCTGACACAATAGACGACTTCGGCCCAAGTTGCCAACCCACAATTTACTTAGCAAGTTTACTTTCACTGGGGAACGGGAATTTCAGGACAAATTCGACATGATAAGGTTCGCATTATTTATAAATAACCGTAAAATATGCCTCGTCTCTTCAAACCAGATAATTCCTTCCAAATATAGGTTTTTGTTAAGATCGTCCCTGATTGGCTGAAATTTAAGTTGGGATTCCTGATTTCATGCAAACAGTGTCAATTTTCATAGGATACGTTCCGAAAATCAACTCTGTTGTTTCATTTGCCGATTTTCTGCTCCGTAAATATGAAATATTCGGATGGTTCCTGAAACAAGCGCGTGAAAAAGGTTATTTACGGAATTTGGTTGATGAAAATGAGGTCGATTTACTGTCACCAGAACGATTTTCTATGGTAAATATCCATAGCACAGAACAATCTATGATTACTTTAGGTTTGTTTTGGTTCCGAGTTCAGAACTGTACGGGACGGTTCTAGCACAGATCTATGGTCTATGCTAGAACCGTCCCGAACAGATCTGAACTCGGAACCAAAACAAACCTAAAGTAAACATACATTGTTCTATGCTATGGATATTTACCATAGAAAATCGTTCTGGTGACAGTAAATCGACCGCATTTTCATCAACCAAATTCCGTAAATAACCTTTTTCACGCGCTTGTTCCAGGAACCACCCGAATATTTCATATTTACTGAGCGGAAAATCGGCAACCGAAACAACAGAGTTGATTTTCGGAACGTATCCTATGAAAATTGACACTGTTTGCATGAAATCAGGAATCCCAACTTAAATTTCAGCCAATCGGGGACGATCTTAACAAAAACCTATATTATCTGGTTTGAAGAGCCGAGGCATGCTTTACGGTTATTTATAAATAATGCGAACCTTATCATGTCGAATTTGTCCTGAAATTCCCGTTCCCCAGTGAAAGTAAACTTGCTAAGTAAATTGTGGGTTGGCAACTTGGGCCGAAGTCGTCTATTGGAATAGAACAATACTGTACCTAATAATCAATTTTCGTTTCTAACTTTGGACAGCAGTGCAAGCCATCGTTCGGAATCCAGTTTCCTAGTCATGCAGCAGAGGGCACCAACGATAGAAATACAAATGTTTCCGTACTGAACATGTGTTAGGGTACCTACCTGAATTTCTCGCACATATGAATTCATTGTTACATTGTTAGATACCTAAATGTTTGACAAATGCCTCGAACGTAATTCATACAGAGTGTCTGATGAACGATATTGAAACTGTCAGGACAGTTCAGGATTCATAAAATTCTCTCATAACAAAATAGTTTTCGTTATTGTATACAGTTTTGGAATTCCTATAAAAGCGCTACCTTGCCCTGGTATTTTGGATACCATTTCTACAAATTAGAACCAATACGAAGAAAAACTTTTAGATATACAAAATCACGAAAATGATAAGATATTGTTTTTTGAAGATTAGCCGAGATGCGCATATTTTTTTAACGAATGTTCACATCCAACGAAAATATTATAATTGAATAATAATATTTCTGAATAGCTGGAATTCAAAGGTGGCATTCATTTTCTATTTCAGAAATATTACATCGATCTTCGCAAACAATTTTGTAAGCCTGAAAGCACTATAAAATAAAAATATAAAAATTTCAACAGTTAACTAGGTACCTACGTGCAATCATATTAGTATTATTACTGATAATTTTTTTCGTTCTTTGTAGGAACCAAGGAAGTTCACAGAAATCCGTAATTTAGGTACCTATAGACAATAAAGATATAATAATTTCAACAATTTTGAAACTAGGTACCAATGTGCAATAATATTATTATTATTGACACAATTGAATGTTTTTCGTTCTTTGTAGGGTTCAAGGAAGAATGTTCATAGAGATAAATATCAATTGGTATTACTTACATTCCAGTGAAGCAGATGCACTCAAAACTTCAGCCATTGTAGGAAAGTTCTAAGAATTTTCACCTGCAAAAAAGTATCGTCGATTGAATATACCTAATCTACATTGAAATTGGCTAGAACATACAATAATGGGTCCAGTCTCCACCCAATATTTGAGTTGATGGTTTATGAAGGATGATTTATATATGTGTAAATCTCATTTTTCAACCCGAATTTCCTAAATGTGAATAAACTTCGTCGAACCTACTTCAAGAGAAACATTATCTTTTCAACACAAAAAACAAAGTTTAACACTTCATAACGAAACAAATCTCTAACTGATTTCACTAAATAAATAAACAATGCAAAGAATTAACGAACTAGTTTTTTATCAGTGAACTCAAACCTTAATGAAGATGGGGTGCACCTGTTGCTAATCCAAGGCAATATTCCTACAATTGTTCTTTCAAATTAATACGGTTAATGCTATGAAATCAATACATACACAATCGTTTTATCACTTTGGTCATCAGCTTATTGAACCCCATGAATCTGACGAGAATAAAGATGTCATCTCGAATCCAGGGGGTCAAAAAAAACGTTGAGATCTTAATCATAACTGAGTAGATATGTATTGAAACTTACCGGATAGATAAAATAAAATTACAGGAAACTCAAATCAAAAACTGTCACTTTGTATAACTTTAAGAACACTTTCAAAGCGAATCTCCCATATATTGGAGAAAACCTGGAAGTTGGAAGACGCAAGACGAATAGTTTGCAAGTACCACCAGTTCTTTTATAAACATCTGACATAAACGGCTGTCAGATGCTCACGGGGGAAAAGCCTACTTATCATTGGTGCATATTTCAGAACAGAACAACGCGATTGGCCGACCAGTATTCAAACAGTTTCAACCACCAAATTCAAATTTAGAACAAAGAGGACTGTTACTGAGAGTTTATTTATAAACAGCTCTTGTAAGATGAATCATTCCAACGGTCCTCCAGCAAATAATCGAAAGTGAGAAAGGTCAAACTATCTTTTTAGCAAACGAAGGCAAAACACGGCGTTAGCAACACATTGCATGGTGAATTCTGTCTTCAATAAATCATATTCGAATTATTCAACCGTCATTGAGGAAGATTTTCATTGGAACATTTGAATTATCTCGATCCCATGCCTATACGTTGATCATTAGTGCATAGAATTCGATTAATTGAAATATAATTTTGATTGTGTGGGGGGGGAGGGAGAAACATTCAATGTGACCCTAAAAACAGGAAGTTGCGAGATAGGCTTAACCAACGGTCGAAATATAAAGTTGGCTTTACTCTTTTATGGAAGGAAGGTTGAATTGGAGCTTGTTATTCCTTCAAGATGAACAATGAGAATAGAATTTTGATTTAAATTATTCCCATTTAGGAAACATAAATCTTTCCAGTCGAAAATTAAATCAGCCTTATTAGTCCAAGAGCTCATTTACACATGTCTCATGAAGTGTTTGATTCAAGTTGAAATTTTATATGATGGCTAGATAAGTATGTTATCAAGTGTCTTTCTGACCTACCTGAGTACACCAGACAACAGGTACTGCGCATACAAAGAAGTTACGCGAAAATGTTGGGCAAAACAAATTTAAATGCCGTAGAGTAAAAAATCAATGCAGAACACTATTTTAGAGAAGGTGGCATTGAATGAAATTACCCCTAAGTTTTAGGACCCAAAAATGAGTCAAACAAAAACTAGGTATTCGGACAATTTAGTCGACATGGAGTGAGAAAATCAAGGGAGCTGGGAGTCTGGTTAATTTATCTACTTCATGGCAAATTACAATAAATTGCCGAGTAATTCTGATTCTTCGTGAAACAATTATTTTGGGCACCTAAAAATGCAACTTTGGGGTAAGTTTTTTCAATGTTACCTCCTCGAAAATGTGCTTCCTCGTTAATTTTTGTAAGCTACAAAAATTCAAGTATCGAATTATTCTTGTTCAGCCCAAAATATTTTCGCAGTACCTGATGGTGCGTACCCAGGTAGATCAGAAAGATACTGGATTACATGTTTATCTATCCCACATATTATACCATCATGATGATAATCTTCAACTTGAATCAAACACTTCATGAAACATGTGTCATGAGCTCTCCGACAATATCTACAACACTTAAGGCTCAATATCGGTGAATATATACATATCATTTGTAGAGATATCGAAATAATCCAAAAAATCCATTAAAGCCCTATGGGATAGGGGAATTACGGAACGCGATACTTGTCTATGAAACATATGTTGCCTTCATTTTCTATGCATGTTGCTTGGATGACAGTCATAATTTGAGGTTATAAAAAGCAAAACAAAAATGAAAAGGAATATTTTGAACTCCGCTAATGTGGAAATCTGAAAATCGTATTAGGGTGATAGTGGTTTTGGCTCGATGGAAATGGAATATGATTTTGAAAAGATTTGCCGAGTTTGTTTAGATGAGAGCGATAAAATGATGTCTCTATTCAAAGTGAATGTTTCAAGAAAAATCATGTCTTGTGCTTCGGTTCAGGTGGAATTAATCTTTTCAGAGATATATTATTACTATTGAATTCTTTTATTTCTAGGTTTGGCCAAATGATGAATTGCCTGCTCAGATTTGTAATAAGTGTTGTGCCAAGTTACATGTAGCATTTCAATTCAAAAAACTCTGTGAGAAGTCCGATTCAAGATTGAGAACTTATATTGCTAAAAATGGTCAGCTGAAATCTAAGGACAATGTAATTCAGCCAAATGATCTAAATCAGCAACCCAGTGCTATAAACAATCAGAATGTATTGAATACACAACTTGAGGAATTAAATAAACGCCAAGATGTTCACCAGGAACAGTTGCAACAAAATACAATAGAAACTATGCAGGACCCAAATAATTGTAGATATGTTGAGTGTAGTAGTGACATTGTTGATGTTTTTGTTCAGGATCCTTCTTATATCCAGAATAGTCAACCCATTGGTTCCATGAATAATTATAACACATCTCAGCCAACAATTCAAACTCCAATTCAAATTGGAAACTATAATATTTCAAATGTTATATATAGCACAAGCTATCCAATAACATTGCAGCAACTACAACCACCACCTCTAATGCATAATCAGGTAAATATTTTGAGTTTTGAATTTCTGATAAATCAAAAATTTGCATTAAAACAAATGATATTCATACTTAAATAAATTGTAGCAAACCTGATATCAATTTTATTCTTTATTGCTTTATTCAGATGGTTCCTTCGCTACCAGTACAACAAATGCAACAACCCCAACCTCCACCAAGTATTCATCAAGTTTCCGGACTGATATCAACAAATAAAGATATAAGTACCGAGAATAACTCATCCGAAGCAAATTCAGATAAAACAAAGAATGTCAAAAAACCCCAAGACAATCCCAATCAATGTCCAGTCTGTTTGAAGGTATTTTTGAATTCAACTAAAAAGAATAGACATATGAAAATTCATTCAAAAACAGATATGCCATATAAGTGTACAGTTTGTAGTAAAGAGTTCATGCATGGTGGTAATTACAAAATACATATGAGGATGCACAATAATGAAAGGCCATTCAAATGTACAATTTGTCCAAAAGGATTTGTTCAGGCACAGGATCTGGAAAAACATATGAGAACACATACAGGTAAGAATTTTATTGACACCTTCTGTCTAGGATGGCTGAAGGTTAGCCCCCAAGAATTTATAAATTTTTATTTTATAAATGGGCAATTATTGTAAAAAAAACACTACTTTATGTTCTATTAAATATATTTATTATTCAACTGCTTCTGAGCGATTATTAGTTTCTGTAAACAAACAATGTGATTTATAATAATTCACTACCAAAACTAACTGTAATAAATCAGAAAAGAAAAAAGGATAGCTCAAGGGTGTGCTGTACATATTATATTCCTTGCAAATTAACCGACAGGCACGAAAAATACAAAATAAAGTTGGTAATTCTTTGACCTATCTCAAATCTCCCAAAAATTCTCACAACCATCAAGAATTTTTTGAGATTTGTTAATAAAGTTCTTTCTCTATATTTGTATTTATTGTTGTAGTACTAGATAAAATATAGTATTCAACTTGCTGTAATGGTCATAAATCATTTCATGAATTAGAGCACTCGACTTCATCTGCCTTACTTTCCCGTTCCTCAAATAATATACCATTCTCTTTCTGCAAGAAGTTGAAGATCTCATTCAAGTTACCTAACCTGAATTGAAACTTACGTTATATCCACTTTCAAGCAATAAATTTCATTTTCTAGGGGAACGACCACACAAATGTCCAATGTGTTGGAAAGCCTTCTCGACCGGTTCAAATTTAATAGCACACGTAAGAACTCATACTGGTGAACGTCCATATGTGTGCTCTGTTTGTTCTAAAGCATTCTGCCAATCCAATGAGTTAACAAAACATATGAGAACCCATACAGGAGAAAAATCGCATAGGTGCGATATTTGTAACAAAGGTAATGCCTTTTATTCTATTCATTCTTGTTGATTCACAGATTTCAATAAAATGAACCCTAAGATTATTTCATATCTATTTTGTTGTTATTTTTCAAGTTTCTTCCGATTCTCCTAGGTATATCTAGAAAACCTCTTTAGGAGCTATATAAGCATGTAAATGTTAAGGGAATGGGTGTGATTATTATTGTGGATAATGTAATTTGTATATGAATTTTGCATGTCATACACTCCATTCTAAAGAATGAATTCTTATCCTTAAAAGTTTAAACTTTTATGAAGTCAGATGGAGGGCTAGGTTTGATACATTCCACTGTGGATAATGTAAAAAAATTAGTTTAGAGTCATTTTTCTGTCAGATAACTACGCGAAATTTTTCATTCTACATGAAGGTTGTAGTATTTCCGTATGATATATAACCAATTCATAGTCATTGATGAAAATATGTAGAAGGTCTACTGACTCCTTAAAAGTGAGTAAAGAATTGAATATCATATCATATTTATTCATTATCAATACACATACATGACAAGTCAGCTATAGCAAATTTACAATAAAAACATACAACAAACAAAGGCTGCGACACAACATTGACCGAAATCAGTAGCGAACTCCAAGCTATAAAACGCAGAATCCCTACACAATGACCTTATCAATAGATAATAGAAACTGTATAAAGTAATTGTATGATTTACAGACCCTTTTTGTGAGTTCTCTCTTCCGAATTTGAGATCCTTTCAACATAATTGATTTATTGCACTTGTTACCTAGATTTGACGCTGAATAAATAAATATAAATGGAATCTTCAATTCATTCTGCTTCATTATACCATCCAAATAATCAACATAACTGGAAGAGTTCTTTACAGTTTTTTTCAATACAAACTTTGTATATAGAAAATTTCAAAAAGCACTGCCGTGAAGGCAGCAACTTTTGCGCGCATGTTCAATGTAGATGACCGCTTCAGCAACGAATTTGAAAGTGCGCGCAAAAGTTGCTGCCTTCACGGCAGTGCTTTTTGAAATTTTCTTTTCTCAGAGAGATGCTTCCAGTCGGTTGACAGATCGATAGAACTTCTTTCAGAAAAATAGCTAATTTCTCGAATCTCCAACTCGAAAACAATGTTGTTTGCTTGTATTCTGCCATTTCCAACAATTTTCATCGGTAATTCGTCGATTTTTAACAGATTTTCATCATCTTCGAGAATTTCTCAACCGACAGCCGTGACAACAACAAACCCATATATATCTTGTCTATGAACAAACCGTACTCGATGGTCCGTCAGAATATTTCGGAGAAAAGCAACAATATCGAGAAGAAAACCTCGAAATTTGACATATTTTTTCCCGATATCTCCAAAACTTATGATCGTATCGAATTGAAATTTGGTACACTGCTGTGAAATATGAAGCTCAAAGTGTGGGTGGAATTTTTTTTGGATATGATGAATGTTTTCCGGAAAAAAAAATTTTTTCTAAAAAAATTTCGAAAAAAATTTTTTTTAAATTTACTGACAATATGATCCTGACGAAATTTGGCTCAAAGTTGCGCGTCGTTATACTACACCAAACTGCCAAGTTTGAATCCAATCGCTCGAGTAGTTTCTGAAATAAAAAATAAATAACTTCAAAACTTCAAGTGCCTATAACTCCGAAACTATTCGAACGATTTGGCCCATTAACGAACTCAACCGCGGCATTCTGATGCGCAACCTATCCTGAAAGTTTCAAGTAGCTAGCTTGCTTCTGTCGACAGTTATCGTGTCTACGGACGGCCGGCCGGTCGGCCGGACAGAATCAATTTTGACACCGGATTCGTCATCAGTGAATCCAACCTAGTCGATTGAGACCATTTTTGGCTCAATCATCCAAAATTACAGACATTTTGACAAAACGATAGCACGCTGTTCCCCTAGAACATGCGCGCAAAAATTACAAAAATCTCGAAAAAAATTATGCATGCCAACCTCAAGTTATGATCTTTCATACATGCAGCAATTTAATCTATATAGCAGATAGAAAGATACATAGATATTTATTTTTGTTTTCAGGTTTCAATGGCTCCAGTACCTTGATAGTTCATAAAAGGTCGCATACTGGTGAAAAACCATTTGTTTGTAAGATTTGCAACAAGTCCTTTTCACAATCGAGTTGTCTTACAGCACATTTGAAACGTTATGGGAAATCTAAGTTCTGTTGTGATTTATGCAACGTATCCTTCCACTCAGACAAGGTATTGCAAGAGCATGAAAAAACTGAAGAACATTCCACGAAACTATTTAAATTTGAAACGTGCAGTAAGCATGTTGTTTCTACACAAAGTGAATTTGATAAACATTTAATGAATAAACACCTCGATTCCTTGAGTTTGACTGGTAGCTAACATATTTAATGAAGAAAGAATGATATAATATTAAGGAGGTGAAGTCATATTGAATGATTCAAGAATTATTATAAGGACTATGTCTGAAAGAAAAATAATGAACTCATGAAATTTAACTTATTGATAAGAATTCGATTTAATTATCATTTTGAATAACAAATACAGGCTAACTAGGGTAGTGATTTTGAAGGTAAAATTAATTTACCTTATCGTGAAAGATGTCCTCATCCTTGAGTATTTTTCTGTGCTCTTTGCATTTTATTACTCATTTTTTTAATTGGGCATTTGTGAATGGTTTATTTTAAAAACAGTACAATTTTATCTGATTGGACTGAAAATCGGTCGATTTATATGCAGGATAATTTCAACAATACGACGATAGGGTTGCTACTTCGCTAGATGACATTAGCCTTTTTGTATTTTATGAAGGACTTACCAAAGACTTATTGATGAATACTATTTTATAATATCGATACATTTTTGCCAAATTGGCAAAAATGTATCGATATGTAATACTACTACAGATGAAATTTTGCATGCAAAATTTCTTGATTGTACTATGAAAGTTTGTTGCATATCAATTTCGCTAATGACATTTGTATCAAAATCACGACGCGCCGTCAGGCGAGTGATTTCAGAAAAAATGTCATCAGAGAAATTGCTGAACAGCAACCAACTTGAAAATTACTGGAGGGAAATTTTACCTGCTTAAATTTCATCTCGAGGGGTAATCGACATGACCATCTCACGAGGAAATGTGTCGAACAGTAATATGGTCACATTTGAAAAAGCCAAGAAAACAACAATTCATGCTATCTTGAATTTGAGAAATCTCAAAATTTTATTGCTGAATAATAACACAGATCAACCAGATAAACCACTCGCGTCATTTACTACTTAGGAAATCTATGTCAACGCAGATATGACCCTGAATCGAGCTAATCAGAATTTTAGTAGGCGTTTGGGGTGCTTTGGGGTGCCAATCAGATTGCAGGAATAGGATTACGTCACTTTCGCCGTTTTCGGACTCGCTTGAAGAGGTTATAAACATGTAAACAAACTGAAACGAATTTTTCATCCTATTAATTGATGAATAATTTCGTATCTGTTCCATTTAAGAATATAATCCAAACAGTTTTTTACAACCAAATCAATTGTTTAGTCATCGTTGAGGTTCTATTTTATGATGACAGTCCTCATTAAATGTTTTAATTATACAACAAGAAATGGAATCGAACTTAGGTGGACTCATTCATAATGTTCATTTTATATAATATAAAGGAATTGCAACTGAAGTAAAAGCATTACAACCTCCATTATTCAATTAAAACGATGGGATGTCTAATAAAATTGTATATGATTGCACAAACACTAGGATTGGAATCGAACAAAGTTGGTCTATTCATAATTTGATTTTATATTGAAATGAATCTCATTTGATGTGAAACTACAAAGATTCTCTGATTAAGGTAAACGGGTTTTCCATAACATTTTTCCAAAATTTTCATTTACTCCAACAGAGTTCCTCTACAGGAGTTTGAGGTGTGACAAAACACTCGCTTTGGTGTTGGAAATTTGCTTTTCAAATGGTTTCATCGAAAAATCTTAGTCTGATTTTGATTTTGTGATTCCTGAATCCCGACAAATCCGTTTTTACATTTCGATTTTAGATATTCCAAAATCAAGTATTCAATTTGACAGCTGTTTCTAGGAAGAAGAAAGTGTGGTTATGTCTGTTATATTTCTCAAGGTCTGAGACGCGATTCCCGCAAACGATGAAGTGATTTGTCTTGTTGGTCTGTGATAATAACTTACTGACGCTTTCGTTGAATAATTTTTTTGTGATACAGGTTTAATCGTATTTACAATAGAGACCAACGTTAAGCTCATTACTTATAACTTTACACTCCATTCACTTTCATGAAGTCAGTCAGTAGATCATGAAAGTTGATATATTTTACTCTGTATAATAAAAAAAATTCAGGTAACGGTAATTTTCCTGTCAGTTAAATCTGCTGTGTTGTCCACTGTCGATGAATCTATTCAGAGGCTTAAAAAAGTAAAGTCTTTCTGAGATATATCCATAGTCAGGACCAATCTTATTCATTGTTCCTGCACTATGACCACCTCTCACGTTAACATTGCCCAAATTGCCAAAATCGATTTTTTCAAAAGTGACAGGCCGTGCACTTTAGCCGTACCCTAAGGCTATAATTGCTCAGAGCCCCTATTCTTGAAACAGGGAAGGGATAAAATAGGCGTGTCGACGCTGTTGCCAAGGAAACCCGGTGCATTTTTGATGGAACGATAGAGAACGTTCATTCCATCACATTCAAGAATAGGGTCTCAGGTGATTTGAAGAAAAAAGAAACAAATAAACGTATGTCCTAAAACTATCGAATTTCAATCTTTTGGGAGTGTTGTTACTATCGCTTAAAGGATTCGATAGCAAGCTGTTGTTATTCATTTCATATTGCATTAGTTGCTTGTTGCTCTATATTGTGAACAATAAACAGTTGATTGTGTATCTGAAGTTCTTGAGGATAATATATTTCTTCGATTGAATATCCTTTATAGATCGCGCCATTACTTGTGAAAAAAAAAAGTCTTTTTTAACACTTACCAGAGCATCTCAAACTGTCTTCAACAGTCTTGAGGAATATTGTGATTGTAAACTATAAAATCATTCAATATTGATTGTAATATCAATTGTGGTATATCATTAAGTAGAAAAAAATACCTAAGGAGGTTACCATCAGGTTAGTCCCTCATCATAATCCCGATTCAAAATATTGTATGATAATTGGGGGTTCCGGTCCTTACCATTCCGAAATCATTTGATTCGATGATAGATACTAGCTTAAACATTTGGCAAATCCCATGTTTCAATTTGATTTTTGAATATTTTGTGGTAGTTTCGTGATTGTATTATATTTTTCAATTGTTCATGATATTTATTTGTAATTTGAAATTTCATATTATGATGGTTATTTATCACAAGTTCTTGTTTTATTCAATTGTAAGAAGTAATTGTATGATTTACAGATCTTTTTGTGAGTTCTCTCTTTGACATTTGAGATCCTTTCAGCATAATTGACATATTGCACTTGTTACCTAGATTTAGCGCTGAATAAATGAATATAAACATTTGGCAAATCCCATGTTTCAATTTGATTTTTGTTTATTTTGTTGTAGTTTTGTGATTGTATTATATTATTCAATTGTTCACGATATTTATTTGTAATTTGAAATTTCATATTATGATGGTTATTTATCACAAGTTCTTGTTTTATTCAATTGACAAATAATCAGTTATCAGATACGTTTGCATTCTGTCTGATCAACAACATCTCTTCTTTAGTATAAAGAATTTTATACTGAATTTTATGGAAATTCACATCTTCAGGATTTTCAATAAATGTGAAACGAAATAGTTAAACTTTTTATTAGCATTGAAAGGTTCCTCATAAATCAGGATAAACATATATCACGAATGAAAAAAGCATTTCTCTTTCTCAGCCGAGCATGTGTTGGAGATTGATCATGAAGATGTGTTGCCAATACCAAATTGTTGCAATTGTATATTATTTTCACAAATTGATTTTCATTTATCTAAATGTCGATATAAATTAGTTCGAAAAACTAGTGTAACCCCTCCAATCTACACTCACGGACCTGTTTTTTAATGTAACAAAATGGCGAAGGACCCGGGCATGTTCTGGAATTTTTAAAAAATACCCGGAAACTTCGGATATGGTCATTTTATAGTTTATTAGTTACTTCGATCTTTTAATTTTCCCCAGGATAATCGAAATTCCGTCTTGTCCTTTAGACTTTAAAGGTTAAGCTTAGTACAATTAACTCCCTATTCAATAAAAGCGGATATTTCTTGAATCAAAATACGTGAATGGTTAAAAACCTCTCAATAATTCAGTGTAGTTATTCATTCAAACGTCATGTCACGAATTTTTTCAAGAATGCAGATCTGATTGTTGGGGTTTCTTGCGATCATACAGACGTACTATTAGAAGATCGCAAAATTGGTTTTACCCTGGAGAGTACCAGGCGGGTTAAGCATCTGGAAGGGTGACTCCGATTTCACCAATGTATCAAATATTTTGCGTACAATTTCAAATCACTGAAACGAAGCTGACTAATACAAAATTGATGTTTATTCAACATTTCATTTTGGGGAAATCCGTTCCTCACTGGTTTGAACCGGTATGGTTACAAAATAAATGTTTCTTACACTTTTACACCTTCAAAATTTACATATATTAATAGCATCTCAGTACTGTTCGTTTGAACTTTCATGCAATAATTCATAAATATCTGCTTTCAATTTAATTTTCTTCCTTCTATCAGTTATCTTCCGCAATTCGGCAGCAATAGTCAATCCAAATAATTCGTCTTCATCTCTTGAAGAATCTTCTGTAACACTTGTAGCGTAAATATTATCCATTGTTCTATTGTGTTCTTCGAAATACCGACTTGTACTCAATTTCCCAATATTCATATTGCTCATATTAAACTCCTTACCATTCGTCTTTGGACCTCTTGGTTCTATCCCATGAAGATGATTTTCGTCAACAAATGATCTGGATGATGTATATAAAGTATCTCCCAATGTGTTCATAATATCATTGTTGAGGTTGAATGTTAATTTAGCATTTATACCGGGCATTTGGGTGTGAGAATATCTCCTGAAAGCGGTGGTAAATGAAAAATTATAGTTTTTTTCAGAAATTGAGATCACTGTGTGCACAATTCTGATATATATGAAACAATGAATAGATATTATTTTATCCGAAAAAGAATCTGTGAATTGAAGAAGGGCTTCCATACAATGCAGCCTCTTAGGTATAGCCAACTACGTGTACCTTTACAGGGGGGTGACCCATAGGAATTGGCATTTTTTGATGAGGACAGTGCATTTGACCTTGTTTTACAACTTGCAACCATTTTATTTTGCCCATGAATAAGATACATTGATGCCAGTGTAGGAAAAGAAAAGCGTATCCTTTATATTTCTTCCTCTTTATTGCTCTAAACCCAAGAGCTAGACGAAACGTGATTCAAAACGTTCTAATGTGCTTTCTGCAACATGGCTATCAACAGATATGGTGAATCGATGTCTTGCCCTCATGAATTTTTCTCTTCAGGAAATCCAAAACAAATAAGTTGGATCTGGCGAGGTAGGGACCATGGGCTATCAAGGAACCGTAAAATGTCCTAGCTTGGGAAGTTTGCAAGAATAACCTCAAGATCAGGACTGTATAATCAGGCATTCTACTCCAGGCAGGAGTCTACGCCATTAAGAATTAGCTTTCAAGATGTTGAATCCAACTGCATTTCATATCTAAATCGGTTTGAGACTTCCGCATAACACTGAGTATATGCTTAGTGTGGACAATATTTAGACTCGGTCTTTTTGCCTAGATACCGAGCCACCCAGTCTTCTTAGGCAATATGAATTGACAACAGTGCTGCAAACTTACTCTCAGAAACTATTTCTGGGCATCTCACAAGTCAACGCAAAGCCAGCAAAATTTAGCAACATATAAGGACAAATAGGGGCAAAAATAATTAGAGTGCATGTGACTCAACGACACATCATTGCGCAGCTAAAATAGTGGTTCCATCTGATCAATGGCTTGCTCTATATATATTGTTTTCTAATGCGCCTCCAGAGTAGTTCTTGGTTTGTCAACATATAAGTACTACATGAACCATCGATTTAATTTACTCCAGAAGTAAATGATTGTCACGGCCTGATGACTACTTTCCACGCGTCCTACTTTTGAACTCCAAAAGTTATTGTAAGAGTCGGAAATTATTGGCGTCAAACCAAAGAGGCTATAAGTGTTGGCGCATTCAAGACCTGCTATGTATGGCAGATTTAGTCGGCAATACTTGAAGATGTGTAGATGAACAAGTTTGCCGGCACATATAAAGGAAATGAAGGAAGGAAAAAAAAACAATAAGGGCGTGTTAAATCACACACTCTTCGACTTTAATTTGGTCAAACCATTTCTTGCAATAATGTTTTTCCAAATTGTCCTTTTAATGAAACTATACTTTCATTGGCTGTGTATAAACATACACTGTTTAAAACTATTGTGGATGTTCAACTAGAAAATTTTTCAGAACAAGAAAGTATACTCTTATAAGAGTATATGTCGATACCTGTTCCACTAGAAATATGTATCGACACTTTCACTCAGAAAAATTATCTCACATAATTTAATGGATACATGGTTGGTAGGTAATTTATCCATTTACTCCAAGACTAGCAGAGAGACGTTTTTGTATCCATACAATAATATGAAGTGAAATGCACTATCCTTTTCGTGAACTGAACAATGCTTTCGGAAAGAAATTTTCACATCTTTGTAGCGTTGTTAAAGTGTTAATCGGCTAATCGCAATATTGAATTGACAAATAAATGTTGTATTAAGCCTCGGTGAAATTTCATTACATGACATCAAACTTTTTCCTGGTGTGCATAATGCTACAATTGCTTGCACGAAATCCGAATGCATATGCAGTGGCATTGCTATGTTGGATTTCATTATGCAATACTCACTTCTTGAATACGTGATCTTCTAGAAAGGACAACTTCTCGAATAAATACCATTTCCGTCCATCAGGATGGGCTTTTCTATACTTTCTTTCTCTGCCGTATTTTTCCCTTAAGATTTTCCACCTGTTTACACATTCAGAAACTGAAAAATGATTCAGGGTTCTGTGAATTGAACAATATGAGATTTTGGAACTTTTTATGCATAAGTATTCCGCACAGACGGGAAATGAAATGGACGAAAACCATTCGTTTCCAGTCAAATATGGTTTAATTCAGGTTCCTGTTTTAAAAAAATGACCTGAAAATTTCTTATATTCTCTTAAATCACCGTGAAAGAGTCAATGGATGCATGATGTTCCTGGAGACATAAAACCAGGCTTCACCTGTAATTTTTGCCTTCATTCTGAAGATGAAAAGCTTTTTAGCAACCTCCAGATTTATCTATTCAATTAAGTACACCCTTTAAAAAAACATTATACGAGTTAATCAGTGTAGATAGAGAGGAAAGCGTCAGTAGGGATCAGAGTTTCTATCGGATTTAAGGGAAGCGCCATAGCACAGACAGATGGTCTGGGCCATAGTACACCTCCAGCATTGACTTTGCTCATATTGTGAGAAAGTGACCAGCCGACTCGCAATATCGCAATCCCGCTTGCACTTTGGACGTACCTTTAGGGCGAAAATTATAGTAATTAACACCCTAATCGTTTGAGACTTTTTTCGGCCTGAAATTCGGATATTATAGAGACATTATTACGTGATAAAAATATAAACTAACATGATACTAGGACGAGTATTTATCGACAAATCCACAGATACTCCACCATGATCTAAGGGATTCGTTTAATGCAGTTCACGCGGTTAGTACCTATTGTCGCTCCTATTCACCTCGTAAAACATCGAACTTAAAACCGGATGGATGGCGGTTTTATGGAAAAAATTTCACTAGCGCCACCTCAAGAGCACCTCGCGCACCCTAACATCCGAGTGCAGAAAACTTTTAGGGATGTGCATGGAGTTCCATCTATTTGTCGAGAGTGAGGGGGAGCAACATAGAGCTCATTTTTTTGAATTTTAACTCGGAAATGGTGTTAAACGACTAATTTTGAATACTTATGAGAATCCTAATCTAAATTGAAAAACACTGCAAATTTTCTTAGTTAGAATAACCCAATATACCATTGGTAATTCAAACAACTTAGAACCGAATGCTATAATTCATTTTCGACATTATTGGAAATTTGCAGCGTTTTTCCTTATAACTCAGGAACCACTTGTCGGAAATCGTCCGGGTAAAATTTTTTAGGTTTAGTTATGCAACAGTAATCAACATGTAAAATTTCATGAAAATTGGGTGATAAGTTTTTTGAGAAATAATTTTTTTGTTTCAAGGATTTCCGTTCTGTACTTCCAGAGAAAAGCCCCGGGCAACGGACGGCGGACGGCGGGCGGACGGATTTTTTTTATTCGTTTATTCAAATCTACATACTCCAAAACGTAAACTGTGAATTTTTTAGGGGGGGTTAAAATTTTTTTCTTGGTTGGTTGGTTTATTATTTAATTTTATCAAATAATAAACCAAAAACGCTGCAAATTTTACACGAGGGTTTATTATTTTCTCAGTTAAATAACCCAATATACCATCGATATCTTAAAAAACTTATATATTATGCATAACTCATTGGTTTCTCACAACACAGAAACCAATTCCATGAAATAATGAAATAATGTGAACATTGAAATCTCAATAAATACACATGTATAATTGAATAACATTTCCACATGCAGAACGTTAACTGAGTATCAAAATTTAAAATAATATTTTGAATGAGAAGAGTCGACGTTCCACAGTCGTTTCACCTCTTTGGAAATCTAACTATTTTCCACAATCATTAAATTTTATGTCGGTATTCTACAACTGAAAATGAACTTCAAATTAGATAGGGTTTGCTCTTTTTGAGATATTAGGGAAATAACCCCAATATTCAAAATGGTCACGAAATTTTTTGCTAATATCTGCACAAATAAATATCGGCCAAAACTGACATTTGAAACACTGTTTCTGAATGTTGACTCATGAAAATTCTGTGCTAAGTTTTCGAGAAATAATTGTTTTTTCCCCCCAACCCCCATTTTGAGCCCTTAGGGTACACCGATCCTGCTGAAAAGCTTGGAGGATCAATCCCGAGCGATACACGATTTTTCTACCAAGTTTCACTGATTTCGGTTCTGTACTTTCTGAGGAAAATCCCCTAACAACGGACGGCGGACGGACGGATTTTTTTTATTAGTTTATTCAAATCTACATTCTCCAAAACGTAAACTGTGAAATTTTTAGGGAGGGTTAAAATTTTTTTTTTGTTGCTCGGTCACTAAGGTTTATTATTTGATTTTATCAAATATTTATTTGATTTTTTCAAATAATAAACCAAAAGGCCAAGAGGATTGAAATTATTATAGTTTCAGTTTTGCATCCGGAATATTTCGGTTACGTTCGATAATAGAAAAAATCAGTCCAAGAGTTTAGCAGTGAAGTATATGAAATTTTGGTTTTTCGATAATTCAAAAAATTCAGATCCAATCGAAATGAAGTTCGGAAATAATTAGGTATATAATACCGCCGCGCAAACTTTCGTTAATGTCTCAAATTTCTGAAAAACTTTTGAAAATGTTCAGAATAGAATAGAATAGAAAATTCTCATCTCAGAATCTATTCATCAGTTATTATCACCGAAATTTGGGATGATCCTTATTCAGCATCATCGGATATGTGGTTTTGGAGTTATTGGGCAGATATTATATACCGATAAATGTAATGTTGTTTCCCCAAATTGAAACTTCGTAGGTACTTGTTGTTTGTAAACTACCTACCTACACTCTAAGACCGAATTGCCAAGTTTGTGTGAGAATTGTGTGGGTAGGTATTATTAGAAAATAATGTTTTATCCAAGAAGGTCGTTGGGTCGTTGAATTTTGTACTAACCATCAAGCCATCATTCTTCCAACAGGAAAGTACTATAGATTTCTATTCGGCTGGATTTTTCATTTTTGCTAATATAAGGAACTAAATATATGAAAATCAGCCTGGATACTACGAATAATTTCTCGGTAGATTTCAGCCATATATGAATCCAATCCTCGACATTGAGCTTCAAAGCACTCACAAAAATATCGAATCTCTAATGAAGTTGTTGCCTTCTGATTCCTATTAATATATGATATTCTACAGGGTGTCTCATTGGTAAATGAAAATACGGTAACCTGAGCTAGAGCTACCCTAGGCGAGTCCAAAAAACCTATATATGATAGGTCTTATCAATTCCATAACCGAGATACAGGGTGGTTCATGTTTTCACTGATAATTTCAATTTCTCATAACTTTTGAACCACCGAGTATATTCGGTTGATATTTGGAACATATGTTCAAGTTTCACAATTCGATCGATTCATATTTAAATTGCCAAAAAATTCCAGGTACGTATCCGAAAAATATTGGAGTTCTTGCAAGCTGAGATTCAACACCCTGTACATTGACATATTGGGATTTGATTGAGATATTCGAAAAGATCAGAAAATTTTCAATGGGGTTCAGTAGATTCCATCTTCCCGCGCGTTATTTTGCTCATAGAAAACTTAAGGGAAAGATTCAATTGAATATTTGAATTCCAATAAATTCTTAGAAAATGAGTTCATTGTTATTAAATTGAGAAATTTTTTCTTGAAATGATTGAATATTTGTATTTTCCGATATTCTGATAGAATTCCAAGAAAAAATAAAAATTGAATTGTGAAAAATTTATTTGTATTGTATCCCACAGGGGATTTTTCGAGTAGACTGCGGTTCAAGGTATTATTTGTCTGTGATAGTTTTATATAAAATCCATATCATCATAATGCCTCATAAATTTTCGAATCCATAAAATGCTGATATTTTTTTCGTGTATGGTTATTGTGGCGGGAATGGTAGAGCAGCAGTTCGGGAATATCAATCGAGATTCCCCAATAAATGATTACCATATCATAGAACTTTATCTACAGTTTTCAATTATGATCGCGAAAATGGCCTGTTTCCTACATCGAAAGTGAATAATACACAAAAAGAAAGGCGACCTTGACATCGAAAAAGACATCCTTGATATGGTAGGGACACATCCAGAAGTTATAGCACTAGAAGAATACAAATATTCAATTATTTCAAGAAAAAATTTCTCGATTTAATTACAATGAACTTATCTTCTAAGAATTTATTGGAATTCAAATATTCAGTTGAATCTTTCCCTGAAGTATTCTATGAGCAAAATAACGTGCGAGACGATAGAATCTTCTGAACCCCATTGAACATTTTTTGCTCTTTTCGAATATCTCAATCAAATACCAAAATTTCAATATACAGGGTGTTGAATCTCAGCTTGCAAGAACTCCAATATTTTTCAGATACTGACCTGGAATTTGATGGGAATTTGAATATAAATCGATCGACCTGTGAAAGTTAATCATACGTTCCAAATATCAACCGAATATTTCCCAATAAGAACTACAATATTTTTCAGATACGGACCTGGAATTTTTTGGTAATTTAAATATGAATCGATCGACCTGTGAAACTTGAACATATGTTCCAAATATCAACCGAATATACTCGGTGGTTCAAAAGTTATGAGAAATTGAAATTATCAGTGAAAACATGAACCACCCTGTATCTCGGTTATGGAATTGATTAGACCTATCATATATAGGTTTTTTGGACTCGCCTAGGGTAGCTCTAGCTCAAGTTACCGTATGTTCATTTAACAATGAAACACCCTGTATATTGAAAACATCCAATGTTTATTCTGTTTCGGAATCTTGTTTTCCTCACCATTTCTAAACATAACTACATTTTTACGTTTTTTCGCGAATTTGCATTGAAATTATTCTAAATCATCAATTATGACAATTTTACCTGGTATAGCAATTTCTTTGGAAATTTTTTTCCAAGCTCTCAGTTTCAACTCATGGTGCTTGGCTTCTTTATGTTTCCGGTCATAAAGTATTGGATTTGCACGAATTCGGTCAATGAGTGCATCTAGTTTCAAATCATTAATGTTATTGCTTGTACCAGGAGTGTCTGTGGAATAAAAAAAATATTATGATATAAATAATGAATTCAAACATAATAATGGAAAGTTCGAAATTATTTCTCAATACAAAAGAGCGGAATTTCGGTTTCGGTATTTCAATTCTGAAATATTAAAAATATAACTATTCATATATCATAAGTCTGTTTTCTGAGACTTTATATTTCAGTCTCATGTGAAAAATATCCGAACCTAAAATTGAAATCTGCAGATTTGATGAATTTCCTTTGTATTCAGGGTGTCCTGTCAACCTAAAACAATGTTCGAATCGGTGAAGACTAGCTCATGGTCACTAAGAATATCGGAAAATGTTCCGGTAAAATTTTCACCCTTTTTCGAGATAATGGTCATTTCAGAAATTCGTGAAAAATGGATACCTTTCCTTGATTTTCAGGATACCATGTCTCTAAATCGGTATATACTGGTTCGATAATTTTTTTCAAAGTTCAAAGAAGGATATAATTCTGGGGAAAATGGGGATGAAATGACAAATTCAAATTCTACCTATTTTGTTCTAAATTTGACCCCAATTTCTGAAAGAAATTTGAACCACCTGAATGTGAACATATACAATACAAAAATATACGCACTTTGTACAGTCTTCAAAATACATAGTCTAGTTTTTCCTGAAAAAGGTTATATTTCCGTTTCAAGTGAATGCTGAGATATTCTGGTCTGTGTTTCATGTTGTTCATATGTGGTCCAGTTGTGGAACAGAGAGGTCATCAATGTCTGTTTCAAAGGTTCATAGGTTTAATTTTTTCATATCATAGAATAGGTAATTTCAAGTTCCAATTTTCGTCAAAGTTATAACACCGATAAAACATACAAGGAAATATAGCGTTCCTTTACCTTGTTCACTCGAGGCACTTGTATTGCTCTCTTCTTTGTTTTGCTGAATGGCAGTGTTACAGGATCCCCTTCTAAAAAATACGCCTATAAATAAGATTTATACACGTGAACATTTATATCTATTTCACAATTATTTCACGAGAAAAGGTACTAACTTTTGAATGTATAAATTCACCACACAATATGTTCATAAACCTATATTCAACCGCCGATCGTAAACTCAAAAAATGGTTGAAATTCACATAATGATTAAGCGATTATACCCATTCACACTATATAGTGCCCGTCAAAATTATGGAACAGATTCATTTTCTCAGAAGAAAAATATTTGGCAACAAAATCCTGAAACAGGTCAATTTTTATTACACTTCATCAAATTTATATGCATTTTTGAAGGATTTTGTTGCACCCTGTGCCATCCCCATCAACCCTCTAAATTTTTTGAATGAGGAAAGTAGGGCATGTGGTACTTTTTTGGCAAGGTCTTTGTATCTTCTTTACAGGCGTGCAGAATTTTTTTTTTGAAAAATTAGTTAGTTCAAAGAGATTTTCAGTATGTGCACTTTGTTATGGCTCATTTACTTGGAGACGATGGTACCTGACGAAATTTGTCACCGAATGGAAGTCGACCATTACAGTTTTGTTCATGCACAACTCAACCCCTTTCAACCCTCTCACGTGATTTTTTTTTTCTTCATTAAAGGGTTCGTAGAGGTTGAAAGTTGTGCATGAACAAAACTGTAATGGTCGACTTTCATTCGGTGACAAATTTCATCAGGTACCATCGTCTCAAAGTAAATGAGCCATGACATACTGAAAACCTCTTTGAACTAACTAATTTTTCAAAAAAAATAATTTTTTCTTGAAAATTTCTGTACGCCTGTTAAGAAGATACGAAGACCTTGCCAAAAAAGTACCACATGACCCACTTTCCCTATTCAAAAAATGTAGAGGGTTGATGGGGATGGCACAGGGTGCAGCAAAAATCCTTCAAAGATGCATGAAAATTAGGTAAAAGTGAAACAAAATTGACCTGTTTCAGGATTTTGTTGCCAAATATTTTTCTTCTGAGAAAATGAATTTGTTCCATAATTTTGACGCGCACTGTAATTTCCAAAACTCATATCAAATCGAATTGAACTCTAGTATTTGATTGGAAAATCATAGCTTGAAAGTTCGTGCGAATTCCAAGAGGGTTATATGAAAGAAAGATGGTCAAATTTTCCAATCAGGAGATCATGCAAGGTGTGTTTGGCAGGACCAATACGTGAAAAGATGACCGCTTTGGTAACGAATTTCAATGACAGGATCAACAGGATATTTTGCATAAAATTGTGCATCCAAATTTCTCATCTAGTAATCAGATCATGATAAAATCAATATGTTTTTGAATTATGTCGGATACAACGTAGACATCGATTAAAAAAACCAAGAAATTTTACATATTTATCACCAATATCACCAAAAATTCAAATCGGATCAAACTGAAATTTGGTTGAGTCTCGTGAAATATAAGGTTAGAGATTGGTTTGAAAGTCATTGAGAACCTTATGAAAAGTTTTTCGGGATGAGATTTTTTTAGGAGAAATTTTGCAAAATTTTTTTTTTTCGAAATTCGATATATTTTTCCAATTTCTTCGAAACTGGAATCCGTATCAAACTGAAATTGGGCTAACTGTTCTGAAATGTAGAGTTTGATACATTTACAGAATTTATTTGGAATTTTTTTTGACTCTTCTCGAACACAACTTTTTTTTTATTTATCATACGATCCCAACCCGATTATGCGAGTAGTTGTGCTGCATAATGTTTCAACCAATCACCAAGTTAGTCAATATCGCTCAAATTGTTCCTTGAAACAGTTAGGAAATAATTCAAATGACTATTATTCCGAAACTACTCGGTCGATTTGGTAATTAACGAACTCAACCACCGCATCCTCTGATGCGCAATCTACCCTAAAACTTCCAAGTCGCTAGCTTACTCCGTTCGACAAAAAGGAAGCCCGGCTTTCCGCAGAACATGCACGTGTAAAAATTACCGGCTTTTGATATTGACATCTTTCAAAAATTCCATCTCATCGAAGTATGAAGGGCACGTTGTACCATTCAGATCAACATCTTTTTTGGAAAATTTGAGGAATGATTGTTTTAAAGTATACCAGAACTGTTGAAGCTCTACACCTGAAAACAAGAGTGATAAATCTGAGTGAAATTATGGAAATTCAGAATGCAGCTTACTCGAAACGTTGAAAACTTTAGCGATTGCTTTAAATGCCTGGTCCTTTTTTTTGGCATCGTTATAACCAGGAAACGTTGTATCGTATAAAAAAGGACAGTTCCTGATCAACGCGATTATTTCCATTTCATTTCCATCTAATCCATCAGCATTCTCGATTTCTGTGAAGGAGATTGATACAAAGCGATATCGACATTTTATTCTTCTTTACCTAGTGTCTCAGCTAAGTGGGTTATCTGTTCTGAAATACTCATATAAATGTCTGGAACTCGTCTGGTTGATTCTGATAGATTCGATTCGAATGAATGGGACATTGCACTGGAGAATTTTGACGTATTTTGAAAGTATGAGTGAACTGACATTACTAGATGATATGCAGTTTTCATGAAAAACCTAGACAAGCGCTGACGTGAGGTCAGGAGCTTTTATGCGGTTGATAAAATTCGTTATCGGAGCGGTATTTCTTGAATTATTGAAGAAACAACAACGATGCTGAGGAAATATAAACAAAATTTGAGTTTCCCAATATTTCTGAGAATAAATATCAAAACAAGATTAAATTGGTTAAACTCTTGTTAGATATTTACTTCAAAGCATGGTGCGAGCAACTTCATCTCATGATGTAGAAAACATGGTGTGCTCATCTGAAAAAAAGTGACGTCAGCTAGTTGAAAATACAAGGAAAAATATATTCTGTGCTTTGAATTTGAATGAACAAAGTGACGTCATCATTTGTACGTACGATCACAAATGAGCAGATGAGCACACCATGTTTTGCTCACATCATGCTACAAAGTATGTTTTAAATTTCATCGAAATCTGAAGGTTAGTTCCAAAAAAACAATCTTGAGATATTGTGATAAAAACTCAGAAACTCAAACTTGTATAACTAAGGAACCTTTGGGCCGATTTAGTCGATTAACGAACTTAACCATCCCATTTTGAAACTTAACCTTCCCTGAAAGTTTGAAGCCGCTAGCTCGTTGCGTACGAAAGTTATATCGTGAAAACGGCTTACCGGCCGTCCGTACAGAATTGAACATGACATGGAGTTTTCCATCAGTGAGACCAACATAGATGTTTGATGCCAATTTCGTCAAACAATTGGAAAATTAAAACATTTGGGCAAAATGATTACGCGTAAAAGATGACTTCTTGGTAGGATTGAAACTCGATATCTCCGTCGATATCTCATTCGTTCCACTCCGAAATTTCCAAGATACCGAAAAAAATTTCAAACTTGACGAATTTTGCGAGATTTCGTCGGGTAGACCTGTTTTGCAGAGACATCTCTTTCGAAGGCGAAGCTTTTCGGCCGGGTCTGAGGGTGGGGAATGAACCTCGAATTCCTCGGAAACGAGTGGAAATGTATGAAAAATACGAGAGAAAGTTGGTACTTTTTTGACTTTTATTTATTCTCCGAAAAATTCTGACAGACCATCGACTATGGTTTGTGTTTTCACGGGTCTGACCGTGAATTACCTAGTAATTTTTCCATTTTTGATTGTTGTCTCTTCTATGTTCTATGGATCATAAAGTAAATAAAGATTCTATGCAAGGGATATGTTACCATAGAACATTTACTGTCTTTCTGGTGACAGAAATAACGTTTTTTCATCAATCAAATTCCGTAATTAACTTTTTTTACAGGAACCAACCGAATATTTCATATTTACGGAATGGAAAACCGGCAACCGAAATAACTAAGTTGATTTGTGGAACGTATCCTATATAAATTTGACACTATTAACATGAAATCAGGAATCCCAACTTAAATTTCAGCCAATCAGAGATGATCTCAACAAAACCCTATATTTGGAAGGAATTATCTTGTTTGAGGAGCCTAGGCATCTTTTACGGATATTTATAAATAACGCGAACCTTATCATGTCGAATTTGTCCTGAAATTCCCGTTCCCTAATGATGGTAAATTTGTGAAGAAAATTGTGGGTTGGCAACTTGGGCCGAAGTCGTCTATTTTCCTGTGCAGCGCAGTGTAGTCACAGATAACTGAATGAGTGGACTTAGTGTAGTTCAATCTGTTCTATTATTTTCACAGAATACAAATATATGATAGATGATTTTACGCAAACCCAAGATGATAGAATTCTATGCTTCTTTAGTTTTCGCTACTACTTCGAGGTGATGTAGATTTATCGTAAAGTTTTTCTAAAATCGTCACGGACAAAAATTCTATTTCAAATAACGATATGATGAAAACTAATTTCGTCCAAAAATAACCACACATAGAGAACAAAACACGTCCAACCAGGAATATGAGAAAACTACAGATGTCTCTGATTTGAATTATATTTACGCATAACCATCACAGAAGATAACTACTCTCTATGCACTGCACACGTAATCTGTGACTACACTAACTGCCAGTATTTCCTCAACGAACTGAGTGTGAGTTTACAACAAAACACATCGAACAGAATCAGTGGAGTAAGTGTAATTACTGTAGTTCATGTAAGTACAACGAACAAACTTGTTGAGTTCCGATATTCCTGATACTGGCCAGTATTGTACAGATACCGACAAAATTTAGCAATAAGTTTAGCGTTATTATATTCCAATGAACTACAAAGTTTCAATTCGATTGCTTCAGTAGTTTTGTAAATATGGAGGAAGTATCCTGACAAATTCAAATGACTATAACTTCAAAACCATTTGGCTGAATTGGCTCACTGACGAACCTAAACATCACATTTCGATATGCAACCTACCTTGGAAGTTTCAAGTGCAAATAGTTTTTTGTGTTCACTTAACCGTTCCTGCGGCCGGCCGGACAGAATCGATTTTGAAACCTGATTCGTCATCAGTAAGTCCAACCTAGTCGTTTGAGACAATTTCCGGGAAATTCCAGACATAATAAAATCGTAGGCGCAAAAATTTAACTGTATAGTAGAATTTTCAATTCATTTTCTCCCGAACCATATTCTTCAGTTTTGCGTGTTTCCTTGCTGCGTCATCCAGTTTTGACCTTCTAGATCTCGTCAGTACAGCAAGAATATAGTAATTCTGTAGAAAATAAGAATTACAGTGCCGTCGAAACCACATCGTTCATTCTACCGAACTATTATTATTCCCACAAATTGTTACTCAGTTATTGCAATAGAGCAATCTCAGTTTTTCATCGGGTAAGGCATATTACCCTGGTGCAAACCTATATAGGTAATCATAGTTTTGAAGCACGGCCTCGTTTATTGAATGAAATGCTACACGACGTTTCGATTAGTCTGTAATCGACAAATGTTCCCAAGTGGAATGCAAGTTAATTGGGTTACGGTTTGAATAGCCACAGAGAACTCTAGTTGAACATTGTTCTTTAGCTGCAGATAATCTCATTTGATTGTCGTAAAAGCTGGACCAATTGTATTCTGAGATTGTTGCAAGTCACCATGTAGTACTACCTTCGCATGCTTTGCTGGCAAAATATTACATTTATTTTATCTGATGTAAGATCAGTTGATATAATTTTTTTTAAATTTAGTTGTTCTCAAAAAAGGAATGGACTAATGGAGAAGAAAGAGCTCCGGTAATAATTAACGAAGATAAACAAAAGCTGCTGACTACTCGTCAGTGCTTTCCTAGGTTTTAAGGTCTGTGCCAAATTTCGTTGAAATCTGATCAACATTTTACGAGAAAAAAATTTTGTCGAGAAATATTTGGAATATTCATCAATAAACTTTTTTTTTAACTTGCTAAAATTTGGATCCATACGATATTTCGCGATGAGTTTTGTGTTGATTTTTCACAAATAATTACAAAGTTTCGATCTGCAGTTTTCGAAATATTGAATAACTAACGTAGAAATTACAAATAACAACGAAATTTGACATATTTTTTTCCATATATCTCCGAAGGTAAATATTGTGTCGAATTAAAATTTGAAACACTGTTATTGAATACTGATTCTATGCCGAATTTCTTGCAATCTGACTAACACTTTCCGAGAAAAAAATTTTTCAACAAAGATTTCAAAAATTTTTGAAATTTTTAAAAAAAATTTCTAACCATAACAAAATTTCGCATTTCGCAATTTTGCGCGTTAATTGGTATTTAAGAACTAATTGAGAGCTTTTAATCCGATCGAATCAGTACTTCATGAGACATCGAGGAATTGACCTCAAAATTTCATAGAAATGGACTTTGCTGAGGGTGTGATTCAAACTAGTTGTCAAGGGCTGGTTCTAGAAATAATGTTGCCTAGTGAACAATATCGGCTTTATATGAAAGATCAATGAAGTGAACTGTTACCTTTCTGAGGCTATATCTCGAGCTATATCTGTATCCTTCGTCAGAATTCATCTTCAGAATAATTTTTCTGCAATAAGTACTTTTGTTTTTGCGCGCATGTTCTAGGGGAACAGCGTGCTATCGTTTTTTCTGAACGTCTGTAATTTTGGATGATTTAGCCGAAAATGGTCTCAATCGACTAGGTTGGACTCACTGATGACGAATCCGGTGTCAAAATCTATTCTGTCCGGCCGGCCGTCCGGCCGTAGACACGCTAACTGTCGACAGAAGCGAGCTAACAACTTGAAACTTTCAGGATAGGTTGCGCATCAAAATGCCGCAGTTGAGTTCGTTAATGGGCCAAATCGGTCAACCAGTTTCGGAGTTATAGGCACGTGAAGTTTTGAAGTTATTTATTTTTTATTTCGGAAACTACTTCAGTGATTGGATTCAAACTTGGCAGTTGGGTGGAGTATAACGACGCGCAACTTTGAGCCAAATTTTGTCAGGATCATACCGTCAGTAAATTACAAAAAATTTTTTTTTTTCGGAAAGCATTCATCATATACAAAAAAAATTCCACTCACACTTTGAGCTTCATATTTCACAGCAGTGTACCAAATTTCAGTTCGATACGATCATAAGTTTTGGAGATATCGGGAAAAAATATGTAAAATTTCGAGGTTTTCTTCTCGATATCGTTGATTTTTTCGGTATAACTCGAGAAACACTGATTCAGTCCTGATAAAACTTCACAGCTAGTTTTGAGAGGCTGAAAGACAACTTTATGCGAAATTTCGTGATAATCGTGTTATTAGAACAATTTGAAAAAAAAAATTCTATGATTTTCTTATCATATCATCCTCATTGAATTCTGTATGAAACTTCGAACTTCAAAATTTTATTTTTCCAATATTTCCAAAAATACAGATTTGATCGAATTGAAATCCAGTAATTTATCAGTAGAAAATTTCAAAAACCACTGCCGTGAAGGCAGCAGCTTTGGCGTGCATGTTCAAATTCGTTGCTGAAGCAGTCATCTACATTGAACATGCGCGCAAAAGTTGCTGCCTTCATGGCAGTGCTTTTTGAAATTTTTTTCAAGAACTTTCCTAAACTAAACATTCTCGAAAAATCATAGCAACTCAAATCCACTTGATATGGAATCTTTTAATTCTACTCAAGTTTTTTGTGCACTTAGCCAAATAATGTCCAATTCTAGAAGTATGGGGTGAATTACTTTTTCTATTCATCTAAATGAAGGAGGACTGTTTAGATTTTTTTTAGAATATCTGGTTCTGTCATCAATATTTTTGTATTATTCCAATTTATCATGTGATTTCCAATGATAGAGCATACTAGCATTGTATAAAATGATGATTTATACAATGATACTAGCTCGCTGTTTGAGATATCTGTTTGTCTACATCCTTCATTTTAACTTAGAGAAGCACTTACGTGAAGTCAGCAGCTTTTGTGCGCATTTTCTCCTTTGGTGATATCCTTTGAACATGACTTCACGTCATTGCTTCTCTAGGTTTTTTCGTGCTGGATTCCAATTCTATCTGATCTGTATTTTTGAAATTTTAGGAAAACAAAATTTTGAATGTGTATATATACGGAATCATTGGACGGATTTTACCCATTCACGAATTCGATCTTCGTGTCTCAATCAGCTCAATTACGAAGGCCGAATTCGTGAATGGGTAGAATCTACCCAATGATTCCGCATATATATCCATTCAAAATTTTATTTCACCAATATTTACAAAAATGCAGATTAGATAAAATTGAAATACAGTACTTTATCGAAAAATGACAGTTTGAAGGTTCCTACAGAATATCATGAGAATAATTTGATCAGAGGATCACAGAATATTGAATATTTGAAAACAAATTTGAAATTTGGTCTCAAATTGTTCTAATGACACGATGATCGCGAAATTTTGCACAAAGTTGTCCATCAGCATTTTCGAACTAGCTGCAAATTTCATCATGATTGAAACAGTAGTTTTTGAGTTGTTGCGGAAAAAATTACGATATATTGAGAAAAAACATGAAATTTTACATATTTTCCACAATATCTTCGAAAATTCTGATCGTATCGAACTGAAATTTGGTACAATGCTGTAAAATATAAAGCTCAAAGTAGGACCAAAATTTTTTCCAAATGTAATTGAAAGTTTCTGAGGAGATTTTTTTGTCAGCCTCTACAAAATTTTGCGAAAAGGCCTTATGCTCCAACTATCTGCCAAGTTTCAATTCAATGGCTTCAGTAGTTCTCCGAAAAACTTCGAAATCTTTCGACCGATTCTGCCCATTGAGGAACTTAACCTTTGCATTTAGGAATACAACCATTCCTCCGAACGCCTGTAATACTGCGTACAACGGTCGGTCCTACCTAGTCGTTTTAGACCCTTTTCGGCTCAAAATTTGAAAATTTCAGACATATGGACAAAACGATAGAACGCTACTCCCCGGAACAAAAAGCGCAAAATGGTGTCAATTCCAACTGAAAATTCAGAAATGGTATGAACCGAAAAATTCTGTGAAAATTTATACATTATTCGCTATTTGAGATTTTGGTCGTTTTTCAGGGAATTTTTTGCGTAACCTAATTCATAATCTTTCTAATGAGAAAAACAAGTAAAAACAAGAAACTGCTACATTCTACGCAACCTTGACATGAGATTAATCCCACCACTGTCGATTTTCTATTCATTCCTCACAATATCTTATCCTAAAAACGAAACGGAGACACGGGGGAGTTTTCATGGGATCCGCAAGGGGCGCTGAATAGGGCAGATCTGGCTGCCCGGCAAACCCTGCTGCAGTACTTGTCCGGATCTCGAATTGTTTGCGCCCCGCTAAGGCCTACCCCATGCGCTCGTATAACCCCTACCTGTAGTGCCAGTGCAACCAGAGAGCGTAATGTTTCCTGCCTCCAGGTGTCTTCTGGTTGGAATTTTCGCTCACCCTTATCGCGGGTTAGATGGAAGAAGCTAAAAAAGGTACTTTTTCATTCAGTTTCAACCCCATCCAGGCTCCGGAACTCCAATTTCCAGAATTCTCGAAAACTGGGATTCCCTGGAATATTCTTGACTGAAGCATTCCTACCTGAATTCCCAGTTAAAAAAAATTTATTGAATAGCGTGACCTTCATGCTAAACACTCATCTTGCTTAATTATACAAATTTACGACGACCTAAAGTACATGTTACATTTACAAAACGAACATGAAATTACGATGTGTCGTATGCGAGTGTTTCCAACATGCGAATCTATGCAAAATCTCGTCAAGCACGAAGGTGTACAAGAGGGAAAATACTTCCGCATGAAACTGACAACGCTCTTTTATGAAGCGAGGATAAATGTCGATAACAAATTGAAATTCCCGAATGAAGATGTAACCGATCTGAATTAGCGGGGCGTGCCCCCTAGGGGGGCGTGAATTGTATAATATGAAATAGCGTGGTTGATGAAGATTTATCGAAAGCTCTCATTCAGAGGGGAAGCGCTCAAATCGCCGAAGTATTCTTTGTTTTTTCTACGGGATGGAAATTCTTTATCTATCTGACTCAGGCTTGAATATTTCCTTGGGGAGAAGTTGATTTATTGTTGTATTTTGTTGCTGGGTCCTTGTTTTATGGCGTTTTAACTGCCTTAGGAGACGAGGAAACAACTATCCACTTAATAATATCGGCTGGAGAATAAACTACTTCTGTTTGAAATTATATGGCTCTTTTCTGAACACCAACTGGAGCTTTTTGGGTGAAGGAAATCTGTGGGCGGTTAATGGGGAACAACATTTATCGTTATTGGATTTTCTTGTGGACCTCGATATACAGAAAGTCTCTTTCATATGCTTCTTCTTTTCGAGGAGGGAGATGAAAAAATCATCAGAAGAAATTTCAAAACTATTATATTGTCATCATGATTCATTACATGTCATGATGTTTTGATCCTAAATACGATTAAGAGATATTGGAATCCGAGTGTAGATAAATGCCACAAAAAAATATTAATTTTTTGTTGTTTAGTGCACATTTATCTGAACTCGGATCTCATTATCTCTAAATGGAATTGAAAATGAACAGATGATGCACACTAAGGATTGATAACAACCTCATAATCTTGAAATTACTTCTTGATCTTTGACCACTAACAAAAAATGGCAAAATGGCGAAATCGCCGAGAATTTGATGACCACATGCAAAAAAGTATGAAATAATGTTCAATGACTTCAAAGCCTGTAATGCTGTGATGAAATTATCATTCAAGTTTGCTCAGTAGAAGGTATGCAAAAAGAATTTCATGCCTTTTGGCATTAGATATTCGACGTTTATTCGGTGAAAACTTGGCCCCGGTTTCTAAAACTCATGTGGAAGCTGGTACGAGGGTACGTTTGTACTATTGAGTGAGACTCCACTATATATTGAACAGAGTTTTTCCGTTTTATTGTCACATTTGACGAATAAAAAATGAAAATCATACGAATTCGGATCACCTAAAACGGTCTTAGATTCCACGAATTGAATTCGGTTTTTTTCCACATTAAAAAGGAATGTCTCAAATTTCTTAATAGTATTTGAAATTCTTCCCCTTTATAGCTGTTATTTCCAGACCTCGACTATCAATGAGGTGAATTACTATCTATGTTCTGCAAACCACTAAATTCAAATATAATCCCCAGGAACGAGTGCAAATTATTTAAGAACAAATTTTTCACTCGAAATTATTAGTGGCAAAATACAGAATAGGAACCTCTATTTTCGAGAAGAAAAAACCCGGAAAAGTTGCTCATTTCACTTGACGGCAATCACTAAAACATCTGATTTCCTGAAATTTGAAAAATACAAAGTAATTTTTTATCAATGAGAGACCAAGAAATGGCAAAAAAGGTCAAGACTTATCATTAAATTCTGATCTCGATCAGGGGATATTTTGGTAAGATTTTGCATAATTTTTCAGATATTGGGATTGAAAACCTGAAGAAAACCTGAAACAATAATCTGTGTTGCATTCACAGTTCTTCTGCTTACATGATGCACATCCTCAATATGGCACTCACATCTATTGTCTTCCAAATTTTTTCTCAATATTGTTATTTACGAAATTCAAGTTTTTTCATCTTAAAACTAAAAATTTCAATTTCATGGAAAATTAGAAATCTTGGTTTATTATTCTTAAATCCATTTTCCTCAAAATATTCGGTTGGTTGGTTTCAATATTCAATTAATTTCGGATACCCTCTATGTGGTAGCAATAACGATAATTGCTAGAAAAATATGAACTACGGAATTTACATCACATTAAAAATTCTGCAAAAAATTGGCGAATTCCTATTCTGTTTTCAGACTTCCACTCCTTAGGTATCACTGTACTTGTTTAGGTACTTGTGCTATAGCGATTGGTCTGTGCATCGTGTTAGTTTATTTCATTTTATTTATTTATCGACTGAATAATAATTCAATTGAAGCTATTCAGATAAATAATGCTCATACTATCATTTTCCGAATCGACGTAGCCGAAAAAAATTAAGTTTTCATAACTACCTTATTACATTTAAAAATCTTCTCCCTCACCAAGTTTCGTCCGAATAATTTATTTCTCAAATTGATTCCCACTAAAATAGCTCGATTGGTTTCTCAAATATTGTTGAAAACTTTCTTTAAAATGGATGATCATAAAAGTAGACCAGAGAGTTTATTTCTTCCATATAACGTGATAATATGGTTGATTATAGTGGATGGTAACGTTATTTTCATTACCTTCGTGTTTTCCGTTCACCTAGGTATTGGTTTTATAACCAAGGGCAAGGGCTCCTCTACTTTATTTTATAGAGGTATACTATCCAGGATTACGACAACATTCCACATCATTTCTCTTCATAACGGTTCACTATTCTTCAGCATTGAAAAAAGTCTCTGTGTAAGTAAGTCATATTGTACATCAACATAACCAATAGTCAGAACCATTCAGAGTGGACAAATATTCCAAACTAGAAGAAAAATCTTGAAGGACAAAATATAGAAAATGAGATATAAATTAAATATCAGAGTCTGTAGTATTGATAATGTATTGTTTTCAGGGTATAACGACTCTCGTTGTTGGAGTAAAAGGAAGTACTCTTTTTTCTAAACCAAGCTTTCGCAATTTGTTTATTGCTTCTTCAGGGTTTCTATAATACAGAACATCTATCAATAAATTAAAAACATTCACAATATTACATGGTTCCTACCGAAAGTGAGGTTAAACATGAAACCAGCAACAACAATCATGACACAATACGTTTTTAACACTTAAATATTCTACATAAATTGCAAGACACTAATTCGAACTTCATGGATATCAATTTGTACATTCTTAAAATTCTCAAATTTTATCTTTCTACGTTCTATAATAAAATTTTTATTTTGATTTGTCTATCACAGTTGTCTAATTGCGTTTTTCCCAAAGATTGTCACCTCTCAATGTCACTTTTCTTATTCTCGTCTTCTTTCACGTCACTGCATCCAACAAATAGCTGTAAATGTTACTTAAATTTTGTGTGTCACTTTTTTTATTTATTGAATTATTACTTTTTTTTATCTCTATCATTTCATGTATCAGCCGTTTTTGGTAGTTTTTTTCGGTTTTCAGTATTTTTATGTTGTTCAGGTCTATTTTATGGTACATGGTATGCTGCAAGGGCACATCTATCTTTACCTGTATTTATATCAGATCTATGAAGAGATATTCTATTTTTCACCCACTGTGATGTTTGGCCAATATACAGGGTCTTTCACGAGGAACCTCACCCATATTTATACGGGAAACTACTGAACGTATTTTCATGAAATTCAGCACTTATAAGTATTTCACGATGCTGATGAAATCTAAAATATTTTCAAGGCATGAGCACCTCCGGTTTTTCCGGAAATGACGTCAACTTCCGTTTTTCAAATTAGAATACCATTTTTTTATTGCAGAAATAGATTCCTTAGAAAATTTCAATTTATTTTGATGTAACATTTTTCAGTTTTGGTTGGAAAATTCTCTCTGAGCGGGAAAATTCGAAAAAAAAATCGAAAATAGAGCTCCGCTGAAACAAGAATAACTTCGAGGTTTTTGAATGGAAAATTTTCATTTTTGGGATTTTTCAAGATGTAAGATTGATGTATCCACTTTGAAAATCGAAGTCGCGATTCATGGTACAGGGGGTGAAAAAATCGCTTTCAAAGTTAGGGATGACAAAATCGTGAAAAATCAATTTTTTCAAATTAGAACCCCATTTTTTTATGGCAGATATTGAATCTACGTTAAAAAATAATGTGAGTGTATGCATCACACCCTTGCCCTAAAGTGGATATTTTCTGAGTTATTCACAAAAAACTGTTTTTCGTCTTGAATTTTCAGCTATTTCTTTTCCCTCCACGCCAAAAAGATGACATTTTCAGGAACTGTTACTTAAACCATGTTTTAGATTTTACTACCCTAATATGCAAGAGAAAAAAGTTACAGGTTGTTCCTAAATAGATGGCGAATTTGGATTCGAATTTGTATCGGAAACCTCTTTATTTCAACTAATCGGCCATCGGTTTTCTCTCCAGTGATAAATAAATAATTCCTTATGAACCATATGCAAAAACTTACCATGTTTTACATTATTTTTTTTTAATGATAGATATCATTAATTACATCTGCCAAATTCCTCTTTATTCAGTAGCATTTTGTGTTTACTATTGATTTGGTGATAATTCGTATTAAGTTATAAAATCGATCACTATGCCTAATTTTACCAATGAAGATTATTCAAATCTCATTCTACTTCATGGAGAATGTAATAAAGTTGTAGATAGAACGATTCGACTGTTCATTGAGAGGTTTCCTGACCGACCCAGACCAACGAGAGATACCATTAACAGAACCATGACAAACTTGAGAAATGTCGGATCTTTCGTTAAGAAAACTGAACACAGAGAAAAAAGTGTAGTAGAAGATGAGAACAACGAAATTACAGTTCTTGCATATTTTCGTGTGAATCCTCAAAATTCTCTCAAAGATGCCGAGATTGATCTGGGATTATCTCAATCGAGTGTTTGGAGAATATTAAAAAAACATAAAATGCACCCATATAAATTCAATAGGGTACAGCATTTGAAGGAAACTGATTTCGTCAGGAGAACAGAGTTTTGCGAAGCTATGATGATTCGATTTCAAGAGAATGAAAACTTTTTGGACTGTATAATTTGGACAGATGAATCTAAATTCACAAAGAATGGTTCTTTCAATAGGCATAACAGTCATTATTGGGATGAAGAGAACAACCACCACTTCAGACAATGGAACTTTCAAGAGACCTGGAGTTTCAATGTTTTTTGCGCCATCAAAAATAATGCAATTCTCGATGTTCACATTTATGATGGGACTTTAACTGGTAAGATAGAACACTACACATGTTTGCATTATTTAAAGAATGTTCTCCCTTAGGAGATAGATATTCTGACATATTGACTCAAATAATTGAGCCGGTAGTACAGAACCATAATGACTTATGGTATCAACAAGATGGCGCGCCTCCACACAATTCACTCAATGTGTCAAATATCCTCTACAGGCTATTTGAAGATCGATGGTTGGCGAACAATGGTCCACATCTTTGGCCACCACGTTCTCCCGATTTAACTCCTTTAGACTATTATGTTTGGGGTAGGATAAAAAATATTGTCTACTCAACTCCACTGACTGATAAAGAGGACTGCATAGAACGAGTCAGAAATGCGTTCAGGTTTGTTTAGATTTTTAGATTCATAGTTTTGAACCTCAATTTGGTTTTTAAACACTTTTGCAGATCTCTTCTTCCCGATGAAATAAGAAGAGCAACGCACGAAGCATTCCTGAGACGTATAAATAAATGTCTAGAAATTAACGGTCAAAACTTTGAGCATCTTCTCTAGTTATAACTGCGAGAGTTTGCCATGGTTCTCCTAATAGTAACTTGAAGTCTGTTTCAAGAAGGGGTGAAAAATCTACAGCATGGTTCAAATAACAGTTCCTGAAAATTTCATCTTTTTGGCGTGAAGGGAAAAGAAATAGCTGAAAATTCAAGACGAAAAACAGTTTTTTGTGAACAACTCAGAAAATATCCACTTTAGGGTAAGGGTGTGATGCATACACTCACATTATTTTTTAACGTAGATTCAATATCTGCCATAAAAAAATGGGGTTCTAATTTGAAAAAATTGATTTTTCACGAATTTGTCCTCTCTAACTTTGAAAGCGATTTTTTCACCCCCTATATCATGAATCGCGATTTCGTTTTTTAAAGTGGATACATCAATCTTACATCTTGAAAAATCCCAAAAATGAAAATTTTCCATTCAAAAACCTCGAAGTTATTCTTGTTTCAGCGGAGCTCTATTTTCGATTTTTTTTTTCGAATTTTCCCGCTCAGAGAGAATTTTCCAACCAAAACTGAAAAATGTTACATCAAAATAAATTGAAATTTTCTAAGGAATCTATTTCTGCAATAAAAAAATGGTGTTCTAATTTGAAAAACGGAAGTTGACGTCATTTCCGGAAAAACCGGAGGTGCTCATGCCTTGAAAATATTTTAGATTTCGAATTCAATAATTATGTTACTCCAATGGAGTAGAAAATAAATTGAATACACAGAGAGCTGTTTTCTTGATTGTTGAATCGATTGTGCGACTTCTAAGCATCGTTTCTGTGTTAATATTTCCTTTCGGAGAATTATCAGTGCAAATATTCATTCCTCGTTTATTTTGAAAACGAAATGATTTTGCATTAAGTTTTCGTCTCTCGGTCTCTCTATGATCTTCTGTAGAAGGTGTTGAATTATGGTTATTCTAGTGATTTCCATAATACGTGATAACACGCTCACCTGGACACTGACAGCTTACCAAAGCCGAACTTGAAAAGAAAACCAAAGCAGTAAAAAATCCTCCAATTTTTCCTTCATGATAGCATAAGAAGTTAGTTCAGTGGTAATTTAAACATAGTGGGATTTAACGAGATAATGTATGCTACTGCAATTAAAAATTGCTAAAAAGCGTTCCGTTGTTTTTCGCCTCCCTTTCGCGTTTGTTGTGTGCTACATGCATGATTCAACGTTCATGCAATACAAATTGCAATAATCCTTCTTTATAGTTCTGTCTCTCATTTTTTTACTATAGAAAAAAAATGAGCAAGCTAGTCCGAAATTTATTTTGGTACTTTCTATGGTAGATTTTCATTATACAGGGTTTTTCGACAAGAACTTTGTTTTTCAATGTGGTAACACCGGCACCACATGACAGTTTGACATTTAGTTTTTTGACGTATTCGCAGTATATGCTTTGGCAATTGTTACAATGAATTCAATTTCGCTCGAAAATCGCATTAAAATAATTCAAATCCACTATGAAAATGGTCGTTCTGTTAAAGTTACATTCCGTAAAATTCGTGATATTTTCGAACAACATAAACGTCCTTCTGAGACCGCTATCAAGAATTTGGTCGCGAAATTTGAGTCGACACGTGTTCGACCGGGTCGTTCAACAGAAAACATCGCTGCCGTGAGCCACAGTGTTGAAGAAGATCAAAAGTTATCAATTTCACGACGTTCTCAACAATTGGGGTTATCCAAAAGCACAACATGGCGAATTTTGCGAAAGGATTTGGCTTTGAAGCCTTACAAGATTCAACTGGTGCAGGAATTGAAGCTGACCGACCATTCAAATCGCCGTAGATTCGCTCAGTTCATTCAGGAACAACCTGATGGTTTTTCTCAAAAAATCATTTTTTCAGACGAAGCACATTTTCATTTTTCAGGGTACGTCAACGAGCAAAATTGCCGCATTTGGGCTTCTGAAAATCCTTAAGCAATTATTGAGAAGCCTTTGCATGCTCAACGTGTCACTGTGTGGTGTGCTATGTGGTCTGGAGGTGTGATTGGGCCGTTTTTTTTCGAAGATGAGGCTGGAAATGCGGTAACAGTCAATGGATCACGCTATCGCGAGATGTTAACAACTGAATTTTGGCCTATTATTGATGACATGGATGTCACTGAAATGTGGTTTCAACAAGACGATGCCACATGTCACACAGCCAATGAAACGATCAATTTATTGCAAATCAAATTTCCCGATCGCATAATTTCGCGAAATTCAGCTGTTAAGTGGCCGGCCAGATCGTGTCATTTAACACCACTGGATTATTTTTTGTGGGGCTATGTTAAAAACAGAGTTTATACGGAGCCAATCGAATCGCTTGCAGCCTTAAAACTCAAAATCCGTGATGTCATTAACGAAATAGACCCTCCATCTTGCCAAAAAGTGATTAAAAATTTTGATGAAAGAATCAACGTCTGTCAGCGTGGTCGTGGTGGACATTTGTCAGATATCATTTTTCATTCATAATTGCCGAACTTTTCTCTTTGTAATACAATAAAAATTTTATTCATTTTCCACTAAATTCTTTGTTTTATTTTGTTTTAAAAAACAAAGTTCTTGTTGAAAAACCCTTTAGTATAGTGCTTATAATATATTATATGATATCTTCCAAGAAGCAATTGAATAGATTGTATTCGAATGAATTCAATCAGCAGCACAGGAATGAAAAATATACCCTCGTAAGTAGCGATTATATATTTGCCGATTGCGGCAGTCGCTTTTCTTCCTCTCCATTTAGAACAACAACATTATCGAATGGATTTGTTTTGGATGAGTTCTACTGATATCAGAAGATGTATCAGCTCAAATAAAATCACTTTTTGTTTTCTTAACCACTTCTCATATCACATAATCATTCTTTGTAAGTTTATTCGCACACAGCGGTGGAGTACATAACCAAAATGGCGAATGCTCCATTGAAAAAGGTTTATCAGTTTTCCCATGGAAGGTGGTATTCAAATGGAAACCTTGGGAAATAAAATACAACATTCTTATTCCTTGCGAATATACTTTCAGGAGATAAATAAATTCATGAAAATAAGATGTTTTCCACATCTCCTTAGTTTCGTGAAGTAATTTTCAGAGAGCATTTTCATAGTGTTATTTATAGCTAGGTCTTGAATTCACCCGAATAATTAAGGTATACGGAAAATGAAATTTTAAAATATACTTTTTGAGTCACAGATGCATTGTTCTTATGGTTGGAGATTTTTGAATCTGAATAAATCCTCTTCTTCACTTATAGAGTGTCGTCAGTTTTCCTTAGGAGTTTTTTGGAGTATTCTCACCCTTGACATAGGCAGAATCGCAAACAATATTCGAAAACGAATTATGCATTCAATTTTAATTAGGAATCAGAAATTTGCCTACCCAGCAAGATATCGAACCCGCCCATTCGCCATTTCGCAACCATCGAGAATCTAGCCGTAATCGATTTTTTTCACGGTACCAACGTAACTGATCTGTTGTAGAAAGTAAATCTATAGGGTCTATACTATTCGTATTGATTCAAATCATATACTTATTGAATAAGGTGTTCATTGGGGCGAACTCAATCTCGAAGAAGAAAGGTTCGGATGGAATATCGGCTTCTGTGTTAGAAAACGGAAAGATCAAACCATAAATGATGAATCTTTTTTTCACGATAACGAGTATTTTGAAAATTTAGTGGAACTACCCGATAGAAGATCCATCCGGTGATCTGCTGATAAGAAGGATCTAACACTAGATAGATTTGTTTGCCTACACTAATCACCATAAATTGAGTATTAATTGAATAAGATGTGAATTTTCGCAAGCCTATTTTCAAAAATCGACGTAATGAGAAATCAATCTTGACTCCTTAGCTATTTTGAACCATTGAAAAATGAATGTCCATAAAGTTAGCAGAGCCACTTGCACGGGAATCAATGAATGGTGGTTCTGCTAACTTAATATTGAGTTAGCAGAGCGATTCTAAAATATGCATCGAATTCGATCAAAAATGTTATGAATAATGGTCGAGTATTTGTTGTAGACCATCTAACGTGAAAACTACAGAAAAAATCATGTTTTTATGTCTTTTTTTAGGTTTTGATAATATGTTCTGGTTTCTTAGGATATTTGTCAAATTCGTCAACACTGCATTGGTAAATTGATATTTCAGGTTCATTTTTCGTATCACTATTGACTGATATTGGATTGTTTGTTGAATCGCCTATTTCCTGAAATGAAAAAAAACGAAGAGCGCGACAATTTTTTTCCTTTCACGACAAATATGTTTTGGTCTTCTTTCAATCGTTCAGCTCATTTCCGGTGGAAAAATGCTCATCTAATTAACTTTCTTGTATCACAAAGTTACGTCGATGTATATCCGCGAGAATGGAATATTTCCATTATTCAACATTGAAACGAAAATTGTTCATTTCGGGTAATAGAAGATTCAACAAACAATCCAATATCAGTCAATAGTGATACGGAAAATGAACCTGAAATATCAATTTACCAATGCAGGGTCGCCGAATTTGACAAATATCCTAAGAAACCAGAACATTTCATTAAAACCTATAAAAAAGCTATGAAAAAATGATTTTTTCTGTTTTTTCCAGGTTAAATAGTCTACGACAAATACTCGACAATTATTCATAATATTTCTGATCGAATTCGATGCATCTTTTAGAATGGCTCTGCTAACTAAATATTAAGTTAGCAGAGTCACCCCTAAAAAAAAAACTTGAAGCGCGACAAATTTTTTTCTTTCACGACAAATTCTCGACAAATATACGACAATTGATGAGATGGTTTTCATTGACTTCTGTGCAAGTGGCTCTGCTAACTTTGTGGACATGAAAAATGAGCAGGTATCGATACCCAGATTTAAATTAAAGTTAATCTTCCGCTGATAGATCTAAAATATACACTGCCATACATGGATCACTGATAATATAGGGCATTTCAAATGTGTACAGCTCAATTTATGACTTTCTGAGGCATTATATAAATTATATCCATCTTGAATTCTGATTGATCGCTTCACCATAGGCAAATAGTTCCTGCTTTTCATATTACAAGTTATTGAATGGAAGGTGAAAGGTGAATTTCGTCGACCACCACCAACCAACCCACATTTTATCGATTGAAGGAGAGTCTGATGCTATGGAAGGTTATTAAAGATAACTCCAGATTTCTTAGAACTTTCACAATAATTAAGATAGAACTTCTTTTCATTTATATATAGAGGTCATTCTTACTGGGGGAGTTCCGAAATGGAGTACGGAAACGATATTAAAGGAAAAGATCTTTTGAATTTTAAATTATTTTTTTTTACACTTCTTTGAACCGCTTGGTCAGAGCTTATATAGGGTAGTTAGAAGAAAAAACGTTAATAGGGAACATTTTGCTACGTCATGCTGAGGGAATCTAATCTAATAAAAAATATATCAACAGGAATATAATGATTGAAGATCACACAAAAAATAATACAAGAATGGACACTGTGTTTCACCTTCAATCTTTCGATTCAGAATTATCTAGTGGCGTCTGAATTTAAGATTGCAGCGCCACGGTGGCCAGTTTTAGAACCTAAGATACAGACATAGATTTTGTTTTGATAGTCGATTTTGTAGGGTTTGTTAGTGTTTGGTTTGATGATTTTTGATTTCACGGTTTATTCAAAGACTTTTTAAACTTTTATAGTTGACGAGAGTATCACTGGGAGTACATATTCCATTCTTATAAAGTAGGTATGTATCATTCTTCAATCTTATTGAGTGTAGCAACTCTAAAATTACAAGGATATCTCCAAGGTTAGACAGTTTTCTAAAAATATTTATTTTCAGATCCAAATATGGCAAGATGGACATTGGTGGATTTCTTAGGCTTTCTTGAAAGTTGAAAAACAGATAGTATTGTGAAACATACTTTTTGGAATAATAGACAAATACTCATAACTTTACTATTTTTATAGCAAAGAACTGAATACTCAATATATTGTGAAGGAAATGAATACATTCACTTAAAACTAATGCTACTTGTATCGTAAGTCTTATTCATTATGGATTGATAAATAAATTTTCCAACACTCATATGATTGGTCTTGAAGAAGCTGTAATAAATAAGCCTTGTACAACTTTGCTTTCATCGGCAGAAGCACTCTGAGCTAACAGAATTCATCACCAGATATTTCCTTGTTGAGACTCTTTTCTTTCCAATAGTCAGTTCTATCACTAAAACATTTACGTTGTTCCTTAAAGATCAGTTCAACAGACAGATTCCTGGAGGGCATAGCATTCCTCTTAAGTAAATTTCTCCGCTTGGATTAGGGGCCTGGAAAAAAATGTGAATGTGATCTAATATTTCATGAGCAATTCGTGCTTACCTCTGTAAAAATGATCATCATCGGTAAAATGCAGGTACCAGACTCTCATAAATCTTGTTTGTTGGTTTTTATTGATTCTCAAACACTTTCAGGCCCGACTTGTTAAAGGAAGTTTCTTTCATCCTTACTTGAAATTTTTCACCGGGCTATGGAAATCTATGGGAAGGAACATTTGAGTTTGCTTTTCTCAGTAGAAGCACTTGTTAAATCACACAAACGCCAAGAAGAATGCATAAACTTTCTCAATTTCTCGACTTTTATTTTAACTTGTCACTGATAATGTCTGTACCTCGGATTTCTCAGATAGCCACCAGAGGGAGTAGCGCTTATCTTCATTCGCCAATGGCATATTTATATATAAAATCTTACACGTGGCCGCAGGAACACTTGATCCAAACAAACGAGATCGACGTGAAAGTACTGACAAGATTGTCAAATGCTTGTGCATAGAACAATGACTATTTGAGTTTACTGTGGATAGAATACTGATAACAAAACAGTGAGTAACTATTCTCTAATCCACTTCCACTTTCTGTGTCTAACGCACGTTTCGGAAAACAAGTTTCCTTTGTCAAACACATATCGTTACATAGAACAATATTACGATCCACACCTTTCTTTCACAGATGAAATGCTGCAAAATAAACCTATTTGTGTTACATTTTTCTCAAGTTTTTACTCAAATCATTGAATCATATTTATTTTGTCATTCAAGACCTATGTTCGAGGACGTGAAAGTTTACTGATGGATATCAATATAGAAAGATATCATGTCAAGATATGACAGAAGAATTGGTATAAAATAACATTTTGAGTTCACTGTGGATAGAATACGATGTGTCTTTGACGAAGGAAATTTGGTTTCCGAAACGTGCGTTAGACGCAGAAAGTGTAAGTGGATTAAAGAGTAGTTACACACTCTTTTGTTAGAAGAATTGGTATTATTCGATTATTATATCAATTACCTCCGTCAAGTAGACTAGTTTGTATTTGTTTATTGTTTAAAATAAAACAAAATTTTGTGGTCATAATTAACTACAATATAGTATTATAAATATTTCTGATATTATTTGCAGCATTTTGTTTATGAAAGAAAGAAGATGTGTAAATGATGGCAACATTTTTCTATGCTCTAGCATTTGTAAGCTAGTTCATTTGAATGAGGACCACGTACAAGATTTTGACATATAATAACATATACCCTGTTATATAATTAAGAATAGATGCTGTTTATAATTCTAAATTGAACGATAAAATATGGAATACTGTGTCCATCATCATTTTTACGCGCTTGTTCTGTGGAACAGCGCGTTATCATTTCGTCACGATGTCTGTAATTTTCGAATTTTAAGCCGAAATTGGTCTCAAACGACTAGGTTTGACTCACTGATGAAGAATCCGTGGTCAAAATTGATTATGTTCGTCCGGCCGGCCATGTGCGCTGTAACTCTCGAAAGAAAAGACCTAGAGTCTTGAAATTTTCAGGTAAGGTTAAGATCCTGAATATCTCGGTTAAGTTCGTTAATGGGCCGAATCTGTCGAATGGTTTTTGTCCTACAGTCATTTGAAATTTTGATTTTTCAATAACTCGAAAAATGTTTATCTGATCTGAATGAAACTTGGTTTGAATATGATCAGTGTCGATAAGAAGAATTATCCATGGAAAAATTCAAAAAAAGTTTTTTTTTTTCGAAAATTTTTTTTGAAAATGTTTATATTTCATTGAAATTTCACTGAAATTTCCAAGTCACTATTTCGCAATGTGATAAGCGCGTAAAAGCTGCTGACTTCACGTCAGTGCTTTTCTTGATTTTCGTATTATGTTTCACCTTTTTCTGGAGTTTTTAATTCAATAATTTAATGCCAGTTCGTATTATTTTCGATACTGTCATTGAAGACCTATAAAGTTCGCAGACAATAAAGTACAAATATCGTAAGATATCAATATCGAAAGATATTAGTTGAAGGTTTCACAGAAAAATCTGTATTATTCAATGATTATGTTGGAAAATTCATTTCTCAGTTGTTTAACAGGCTGTCAGAGAACGTTGGTTTCCGAATTTCATGCTTCATTTTCGATAATTAAGACATTATGTTTTATGTCAGTGAGTCGATTAGAGAGTCACGCTACCATTTTGCATGGTATGAACGAATCGTGATTATCGAGGAGTAGAGATTCATAACGATCAGTCTTTGCTTGTTTAATATACTTATGTACCTAGTTCGTGAAGGACTTACTTTCTTCGATACGGAATAGTATTCCATATCAAAAACTATACCAATAGACGACTTCGGCCCAAGTTGCTAACCCACAATCTTCTTCAAAAATTTACTATTACTGGGGAACGGGAATTTCAGGGCAAATTTGACATGATAAGGTTCGCGGTATCTATAAATATCCGTGAAAGATGCCTCGGCTCCTCAAACAAAATAATTCCTTCCAAATATAGGTTTTTGTCAGGCTGAAATTTAAGTTGAGATTCCTGATTTCATGTTAATAATGTCAAGTTTATAAAGGAAATGATCCGCAAATTATCGTGGTTATTTGGGTTGTCGGTTTTCCGTTCTGTAAATATGAAATATTCGGTTGGTTCTTGAAAAAAAGGTTAATTACGGAATTTGATTGATGAAAAAGCAATCTTTCTTTCACCAGAACATAAACATGTTAAGTCTATGCACCAGAACGACAATCAATGTTTTATGGTAACATACCCATTGTATAGAACAATTTTTATTTACCTTATGATCATAGACCATACCTAGTAATTTTTCCATTGTTGATTGTTCTCTCTTCCATGTTCTATGGATCATAAAGTGAATAAAGATTGTTCTATGCTATGGATATGTTACCATAGAACATTGACAGTCGTTCTGGTAACAGAAAGAACGTTTTTTCATCAACCAAATTCCGTAATTAACCTTTTTTTCAGGAACCAACCGAATATTTCTTATTTATGGAATGGAAAATTGGCAACCGAGATAACCAAGTTGATTCGCGGAACATATCCCATATAAATTTGACACTATTAACATGAAATCAGGAATCCCAACTTAAATTTCAGCCAATCAGAGATGATCTTAACAAAATCCTATATTTGGAAGGAATTATCTTGTTTGAGGAGCCGAGGCATCTTTTATGGATATTTATATATAACGCGAACCTTATCATGCCGAATTTATGCTGAAATTCCCGTTCCGCAGTGATAGTAAATTTGTGAAGAAAATTTTGGGTTGGCAACTTGGGCTGAAGTCGTCCTTTGAATTGACTAGTGACGAAATCTTGTTCAACAAACTACAGATGACGCAACAAATTTGTGGTGTTCTGTAGAGTATTCACATATTTTCCGTAAGAAAGATCTGAGCCAAGTGAGGACAATAATAAAATTCTTTTGACCTTGTTGGATTCCCAAGACTGAGATCAACTGAGCTTTGGAGCAGCGTTGACGAACTGAGTAGTTAATTGACAAAACTTTCGAATGAACAATTACGATGAATAGAATACCGTGCTTTTACTTTCGTGTCCTTTCTCACTAAATTATTAATTTATATATATAATGATTATTATTAATTATTATTAACTGGAGAATACCTATTAATGAATCATGGAATATCAGTTCAGACAGACAGTTGCCTTGACGACGGGTCCTAATTTTCAAATAGCGTCACCTTCAGTGAAAAAAACGAATTCTAGCGATACCCTCAGTATTGGTGAAACAAAATCACATCTTTGAATTCACCTTTTTTCCGTTCATCTGCCAAACAACATACGAAGCAAAACTTCAACCTCACAATAATTAAATGAATCAAGTCTCATATCTTGCTCACTACAACTTATGTCAAATTGCAGGCTCAGTTGGAGTGAGGAAAAAGAATAGTTGTAAAAAATACTCAGATTAATTTCACCAAACTGGGACGAATGAAACAAGTGAGCTGTTGACTGTGGCTGAGAACCTTAGTCAGTCTCAGCCGGAACTAGTAAAATCTAGAACAGCACTGACGTGAGGTCAGGAGCTTTTACGTGCTTGTTCAAATTCTAACATAAGATCAACACGAAATTTTGCACCTATTTGCGTGTGGGTAATCTCCACCTATTAATGAAGTTTCAGTCTGATTACATTCGTACTTCTTGAGATATAGCTGAAGCAACGTTAAAATTCCAAATAACAACGAAATTTGGCACATTTTTTTTTGTCTATACCTCCCAAAGTAGATATCGGATCGAATTGAAATTCGAAACATTGTTAAATACTGACTCCAAGGTTTGTGCCAAATTCCATTGAAATCTAATCAATTTTTTCAGAGGAAATCAAATTTTCATCGAAAATTTAAAAAATTTTCATCGAAAATTTAAAAAATTTTCGAATGAAATTTTTTTCATTTTCCAACAACTAGATCCACACGAAATTCTGCTTTACATTGCACGTTGGTATTCCAAAACTGTCCGCCAAGTTTCCGTTTGATCGAGTCAATACTTCATGAGATATCGAGAAATTTACCTCAAAATTTCAAATGGGTCTAACTCCGAAACCATCGAACCGATTCCACCCATTAACGAACTCAAACGAGATATTTGGACTCTAAACCTAATCTGACAATTTCAAGTCGCTAAGTCTTTTTCTTTGAAAGGTAGAACACATACAGACGGACAGAATTGTATTTGACCACGGATTCTTGTTTAGTGAGTTCAACCCAATCGTTTAAGACCATTTTCGTCTCAAAATTAGAAAATTACAGACATCGTAATGAAATGATAACGCTCTCTTCCCTAGAACGAGCGCGTTAAAAGATTAAAAAAAGGTGTCTCGCTACTCTATCGTATTAAATATGCGATGAGGGTATCATTGCTATCACGTGCGGACTCCAATAATGTGTCCCGTTACGTTGGTGCATCAAGTCGGTTATAATTCAAAATTATTTTAAAGAATCGGCAATTTCGGTTTTCTATTGATGTTTTACCAAGAACTCATCAGTAAGTTGTAGAAAATATAGTAAATTGGCTGTGATTCTGAGATCTATTATACATGCTGTTGATATTATCTCTGTCAATCAAAGGAATGGTTCATTGGGAAGAAACAGGTCCACGAGGATGAACATCTGTCGATAAATTAACAAATGGTACTCCTCAATATGAGCTGATCATCTAATAATCTAAGGTGCCTACAGAAGAGAAGCGCTATCCAAGGAATAAGATTGGTGTAGTTTTAAGGTCGTCAGACCTACTCACCTTGGAGATGCAAAAGGGATTCTAGATAATTGACACCTTCAGTATAAAAATTATGTGCCATCTCAAAAGGATCTTACGAATCTTAACCTTCGAGGGGTGGATCTTGAGCGATGTAAATGAGCTTTTCTGTGTGGAGGCTCAGATCAATATGGAGTATTTGTTGATTCATCGATAGATGTTCATCCTTGTGCTTATGTTCCTTTATTAATACTGATCTTTTCCTGTCCGTGAACCATTTCTTTGTTTGATGTGAGACATTGCCATTTTGTGAGAGAACCTCAAAAACCTGGCATTTCCTCGTTGTGCGGATACTGTTTAAGCTGCAAAATAGTAGATTCAGCTTCCTGTAACGCAATTAGATGAATGTCAAGCACATAGCTCAAGGTTTTCTACACTAGAAGGTTGAGGGACTGTCACACTGCAACACCATACACTCCAAGAAACATATTGGTAACCTTCATGAATATTGCTTAAGGTTTATGTATTTCGAAGGGTTATAATATGTACATACCTTCCTAGGTGGCTCTTGTTTTGCTAGAGAGTCACCAGCCATAAGGCTCAAGTACCCAAGATCTCTTGCGTGTTTTTCAAGGTTCTACTGTGCGGTCATGCTGTAGGAACAGAGAAACCGATGTAGGTTACTCAGAACGGAAATTTTTTTGTTGGTAATCCTTTTGGTAACAACAAAACCATCCTAGGTCTCGTTGAGTTAGTTGTTCATTTATCAAAGGAAGAAGATTCGTTTATATCTGTCTGTACACTCCTAGGCAGGGTTTCACCTTTTTTCAACTCCCTCTCATTTTAAATAAAAAAACGAAGACGTCTAAACATGAAAGTTCATGCGTCAGCAAAAATTATTTCAAAAAGATTCCGAGTTCAGACTTGTATTACTCCTGTAATAAATTAAACAGAAAAAACTTGTGGAATCAAATATCATAAGAAATCATATACATAGAACTGACTGATAACCTACGTGATGTCCGAATGTGAAATTAACTTTGGAAAACTTCTTAACCCAATTTCCCTACTGAATTGTGAATGGGTTTCAGCACGCTAAATTCGTACGTATCTGAGAAAGAAAAGTCGAGTAGATATGCCCTGAATAAGTTTTCCAGATAATGAGTTCGTTATGGTGCCAATTAAAATTCATGCTGTCGTTTGTGTTGATCTCAAGTCCACTTTATCATCCACAATCTTGTAAGTTATTCGTTGAAAAAAAGTGCTGAAAGAACAGAAATAATGATGGTTTCGCAGAATGTTGATACAGGTTGAGATATGTAGTCGGAGGAAGTTCAGGCAGTTAGATACGATGATATCTCTACAAGATATTGATTCTTCAATATACTTTCGAAAGCGTCCATCGCTTTTTGTGTCATCAACCCATTAGTTTGGTTGTCCCTAACTGGTGATCTGATTGCGAAATATAAACGATTGTGTAACAATGTATTATTCACTTTGCATAAAGCTCAAGCGTTGGTCAAGTACGAAATGTACCTAACAAGTTTATTGCACAAATAACACATAAATATTTATTTATTTATTCATTTATTCATTTAGAAAATATACATCCAACAGGCCGGAGCCCAATTACAGGTGCATGAAATAATTGTTTCGGCCTGAACATAAGACGCTCATTATTTACAAACAGAAAAAAATTCCTAATACAATAAAAAACTAAATCTAAGTACTCGACATTGAGTGAATAAGCCGAGACAAAAAATATATTAACATTTTTCAGACGATTAAACCTCTTACACATTGCAGTAAGTGGACACAAAACTATAAAACTAGAATTCTATGGATTTTAAGATAGAATTTGTATTCTTAAATATTCAAAATGTCAAAATTCACTGAAATTTCACCAAGGAAAGACTTCGACAAAAATATGTTCGATTCTGTCTCAGAAAAAAAAACTAAAAAGCACTGAAGTGAAGTCAGAATTTTCTACGCATCCAGGCGATTGTTTACTATAAAAAAATTCTAGCTAGCGGGAAAAATGTCAGGAAATTTCTGTTCTCACATAGTAAATCGTGCCAACTCCCGGCCGTTAGGACAGAATCGATTTTTACATCGGATTCGTCATCACTGAGTCCAATCTAGTCATCAGAGATCATTCTCGCGGTAAAAATAGGAACTTATTGACATTTGCCCAAAACGATAGAACGCTGTTTCCTAACGAATAAGCTCAAAATTCACACACATTTGGGCAAAATGATAACACTCTTGTTTCATGATCAAATGCTGTTCAACCTTTTTCACGACACTTACAAAAATATCTATCTTATACTTCTATTTCCTTTTCGAAAGTTTTACTGTTCTGCACGTATTCATGTTTCTGTCAAATTTGGATTTGACGGTCTTGCTCTAGAAAAGAAAGTGTTATATCATGTCTTGGGATGTTTATCCGAAAATGAGACAGAACAATTCAGTTGAACGAACTGAATATCTGACGTTTTCAGATAAGTTTCTAGGTCCATATCAACCAGTTGATTTCAAAATAATGGAAAGAATCGGCCTAATGGTTTTTGAGCTATTTATATACCTTAATTTTATTTTATAACAATTCTAAAGATATCAGCTGAATTGAATTGAATGATAAGAAATACAGACGATAAAAGTGAGATATCAATATCGAAAGATATCGTGTGAATGTATTACAGAAAAGTCTGTATTTTTAATAGTTGTATTAATAGCCTTCATCAAGTAATAAATATTTGAAATGAAACGAAAGTTGTATAGAGTGAGTATCAACTGGCATTCAATATTTGAAGTTATAAAGATTTTTGATTGAGGTTTTTACTGTATTTATTCCGTTTATCAGGAAAGGAGTTGGTGCAGAACTTGTTGCATGCGCAATTGAACAAGCTTGCCAGAAGGTCTTTACAACCTTCAAATCGTTTGATATCGAGTGTTCGTGAACACACGTCGTAAAATTTTGACATATAATATAGAATAGATGCTACTAATGATGAATGATGTGGTACGTCAAAGAAGAAAAACGTATATCGTAAGAATATGGAAAGATATTAGGTAAAGTTTTTACAAAATGATCTGTATCTTATCCAGTAGACTCGTTTGAATTTAATATAATAATTATTTTGAAACCTAATAATTATTTATGAAAAATATGGATATGGCTACGCATGTATTCTAATGCATGGGATTATCTTCAGGATCCCTAGGCTGGCTTTAACTCATCGGTTGATTCAACCTTGCAAATTGAGGGCTGAAAGTTCTCTGCAAAAGAGAACTGTCTCAGTTATTTCCTTCAAGAGTTATTGTAATATTAATCACGAACCTCGAATTCATAAAGGACTTGTATTACGCCTATCAGTCGGTAGATATCTAGATTCATCCAAACTTTTATGCCATCAAGAAACATATTGAATCTAGCGTTGTATTGAGAAAAGATGGCTTGAAAGTCAACGTAAAATTTTGTGGGAACGATACATTCGAATTATACCGGGTATCCCACGAACACCGTTCGTTAGAATATTTTTGGGAAGGAATCAAAATTCCCGTTTGAAATTTCGGACTTAAGTTTTTACTATAGAGATGACTGAATGTAAATTTTTTTCAGATTCGTGGGATTTCCGGTTTTACCGGAAGTGACACTTACTTCCGTTTTTCAAATGGGAAGCCCCATATTTTATAATGAAAATAGATTCCTTATGAAATTCTGAGTTGTTCTAATGTGAAACTTTCGAATTTCTGTCAGAATACTATTTTTTAACGAGAAATTCCAATGAAAATATTGAAAAGGGGACTCTGCAGAAACATGTATATCTTCCAGGCTTTCCATTGGAAAAATGCCGTTTTCAGGCTTCCGCGTTGAGAAAAATAATATTTCTGTCACAATAGTCTGAAATGGAACTGATGAAACAGGAGGTCATAAAATCGTTGACAAAGTTGGTAATTTGGAAAACTTGAAAACTCTCTTTTTTCAAATAAGAACCTCATTTTTAATGATCATATCGTAATCTACGTTGAAAAATAATGAAGATGTGGAAATAACAGCAATGCCCGAAAATACATATTTTCTGAGATATTCGTAAAAAACAACGTACGCAATCACATTTCGAATTTCATACTTCTCAGAAAAAATATTGTTTTCTCGAAGGGAATGGAGGACTTATTGAACGTTCATCTTAGATTGTATTCATAGAAATTCTGAATTTTAGTTTTGCTTGTCTTTTTCAGAAGATTGATATTAGAATTGTAACCGTGACTACATATCACAAAAAAATATGAATATTATGGCATTGGTGTTATTTCCACACCTACATTATGTTTCAACGTAGATTCTAAAATGGCCACAAAAAATGAGGTTCTAATTTGAAAAAAATTGAGTTTTCACGATTTCGATATCGCCAACTTTGATAACGCTTTTGTGACCTCCTGTATCATGAGTTTCAATTCTGAGTATTGGGCCAGAAGCATTATTCTTACTTCTCGCGGAAGCCTTAGAACGGAATTTTTCTAATGAAAAACCTGGAAGATATACATGTTTCAGCAGAGCACCATTTCCAAATTTTTCATTGGAATTTCACGTTTAAAAGGAATTGTTCAAAAACTTCACACTTAGACAACTCAGAAATTCATAAGAAATCCATTTTCATTATGAAATATGGGGCTTCCCATTAAAAAACGAAAGTTGGTGTCACTTCCGGTAAAGCCGAAAGTCCCACGAACCTCAAAAAATTTACATTCAATCATCTCTATAGTAAAAGCTTAAGTCCAAAATCGCACACCTGAATTTCGATTCCTTCCCAAAAATATTCTAACGAACGGTTTTCGAGGGACACCCGGTATATTCTCTAAATATTTCCTAAACATGTGGAAACTCCGAAAAATAATCGAGTTCACACAAAAATAATCCATGAAAGAGATTGACTGAAATCGAAAACGTTGGGACGTCGAACTGTGATTTTCCTGAGAATGAATCCGAAGGTATTCAGACGGCTTGAAGACAATTGGAATTGATTCCCGGGTATTGCCGGACATAAAATACCTAACGAGGGGATAAGAAACAGGATGAAAGCAACGGATATTGGGCGAGCGATCAGCAAACCCGAGATGGAAATGAGCCGACCAAACGAAGGTCTCAAAGAGGACAGTTCAGAGAAACAAGAATTGGCTTTCATATGGATGGAACAAAATAAAACAGAAAAGAATCCCGAATGAAATGCACAGACGATCAGACGTGATACGGGGGTATTGACTGAATCGAAAACAATTGAAAGTGTGTCAGCATTCAGAAGATGAAAGAATATTTTGAGGTTTGAAATGAATGAAAGGTCCTGTTGATGACGCAGAAAAGTGAAACTGACGAAGGTCTCTGGAGTTGAATTTCTATTGGAACCGCTTCTTCATATTCTTAATAATTTCACGATTGAAAGGTGTCAGCTGCTAGGTTCTTTACGACAAATGATCTACTAGAATAGTCTAATCAAATAAATTTTATGGGGCAGATTTTTATGGTTGAAAATTGGCGAAGGAGTCATTATTCGTTTTCTACTGGGGTCCATTGTTTGATATTTCCAAAAATAATCCTAATTGTCTGAGAAGGAAATTATGTATATTCCATTCACTTTTATGAAGTATCCCGGTTTGCCATGACATCCTGACAGATTTCACCGTGTATAGGTCACGAGCAGTTTTGACGTTTCTCAGAGAGATTGGAGGACCAACAAAAGATTAACATAACCTCTCCTGTTGTTTGAGCACTGTGAAAAGAGATTTTGCTGGAGTTTAATTGTTTATTAGGAGATTTTCAGTTGAGAAATTTACAATTAAACTCCAGCAAAATCTCTTTTCACAGTGCTCAAACAAGAGGAGAGGTTATGTTAATCTTTTGTTGGTCCTCCAATCTCTCTGAGAAACGTCAAAACTGCTCGTGACCTATATTTTGAAAATGTTAGGTTATAGTCATTTTCCTGTCAGATAACTACACAACGTTGTCCTCTCTACAAAGAGGTCGTAGTAATTACTTATTTTTCAAAATGTCAATCTATATTTGGAAAGTAATGAATTTGAGAAAATATTATGTGAATTCAATAATTCCAAAGACCTGGTGAATGTTGAAGAAACTTTTTTCTCTGTTAATATCGGAAATATTTCACGTATGTAAACATGGTTGGAAGATTCAGTAATGCTTTTTTCTTGTGCGGAAATCAAGAATCGAGTGTTTTGGAATTTTACTGAAAAATGAATTCCCTACTTTTCTAAATTCTCAAGAAATAAGCCTACAGAAGTCATTAAAATACCTTGTTGCACAACTTGAAATATTCCAGTATAAAAATGTAGTAGTACTACGAAGCCTGTGTCACAGTTAACCTCAAAGGAACTAACTCCATTTACAAAGGTCTTAGGAATCTACGTGAATGATACAAACACTGGATTGGGATCAACATATTTCTAAATTGAGATGCAGCTTAGCTTCAGTCTGTTATCTTCGGGTGTAATGACAAGATGTCTGGATAAATTCTCCATGAAAACTATCTATCATGCAGTTCGAGTGAAAAGCAAGATATGGAATTATGTTTTATGGACATACTTTGAAGTCAACTCAAATATTCAATTCCCAGAAAAAAGCAATTCCTAAAATATTAGAAAAAATAGCATTGAATGAGATATTGTATAATTCATGTTATTTTCGTGCATAAAAATTCAATGTTCTGCCAACATAGGATATACCAAGTTCATTTTCAATGTACTACTTCCTATAGAAACAATTCCACGAAATATATAACTTTTGAAATTATTCGTCAAGGAATTTGTTCAATTCAAACATGACAACCTACTTAAGGCTCAATACAATACAATCAAAGCGAAATGTTAATTTATTAGTTTATTATGGCTGAAGCTGAATTGTTATTTGTTATTGAGAGAGAGTAGAAATTGGCAACCTCGCGTCGAATTATTTTGACATTGTCGATATTTCAGGAGCGCCAACCTGCCTTGGTTTTAGTTACAAAAACATGATAGACCTAAATCATGGCCAACCGGGATACTTTATAAAAGTGAATGGAGTATAGAGTGTCAATTTGGTATATCATCCCTTTTTGTGCGCATGTTCTGGGGAACAGCATGCTATGGTTTCGTCCAAATGTCTGTAATTTGCGAATTTTCTTCCGGAAATGGTCCCAAACGACTAGGTTGATGAATCCGGTATCAAAATCGATTCTATCCGGCTGTCGAAGGTAGAGAGCTAGCGATTTGAAAGTTTCAGATCAGGTCGAGCATTGAAATGTGGCGGTTGAGTTCGTGAATGGGACAAATCGGATGAATGGTTTCGGAGTACAAGTCTTTTGAACTTTTGACATTAAACCACTTGAGCGATTGGATTAAAACATGACAGTTGATTGAAACATAACAACGCGCAACTTCTCACAAAATTTCGTCGAGGTCTTGCTGTCAGTATGTTGTGAAAAAAAATTGTTCGAAGAAATGTTTTTTCCGAAAACTATTCAACATATTTGGAGAAACCTTCGCTAGTACCTCAAACTTCAAATTTTAATTAGTTGTACCAAATTTCATTGTGATACGACTATGATTTCTGGAGATATTGGAAAAAAATATGTAAAGTTTCGTGGTTTCTTCAATATATCACTTTTTTTTCCGGAATAACTCAAAAAATACTTATTCAATCAAGATCAAACTTGACATCTAGCTCGAAAATGCTAAAGGTCAACTTTCTGCAGAATTTCGTGATATCGTGTCTTCAGAACAATTTGAAAAAAAATTAAAATTTTTTTTTTCAAATATTCAATATAATGCGATCTTCTGATAATATTTACCTCATAAATTCTGTATGAACCTTCGAGTTGTCATTTTTCGATAAAGTACTGGATTTAAATTCGATCTAATCTGTATTTTTGGATTAATTGAGAAAGTAAAATTTTGAATGGGTATATGTGTTGAATCATTGGATGGATTCAACCCATTCACGAATTACGCCTTCATAATTGAGGTCCAAACCTACTCTACAATTTCTTTCGGAAGTTATCGTGTTTATGATCGTGAACACAATAACTTAGAAACTAGATATTTGTAGAGTAGGTTTGGAGCTTAATTACGAAGGTTGAATTCGTGAATGAATAAAATCCGCTCAATGATTGCGTAGATTTACCCATTCTAAATTTTATTTTTCCAACATTTCCAAGATATAGATTAGATCGAATTGAATTTCAGTACTTTATAGAAAAATAATAGCTCTAAGGTTCATACAGAATTCCATGAGGTTAATATGATTAGGAGAGAATCTAGAGTGCGTTTATTCCATTGTAGGTTTGTATTTAATAACGAAGACCAAATTCGCAAATTGTTAAAATGCATCCGATTTATTTTCGGAAATTCATGTGAAATAATGTATGGTCCAACTCGGAAAACCAAAAACAACCTCTGATTCAACTATAGTCATGAGATGACATGTCGGTAACTTTCCGATATTTCTGATTTTATGTGGCAGATTTTCCTATGCCGGCATCTATCGGCGGTAACTGAAGTAGGACAACAAAGCCGTATTTTGACAACATTTGGACCTCATTTCGGACCCAAAATATGCCGAAGAGTGTCCGCACCTTGTCTTTTATGCATCACTGTGAAAACGAAAGAAGCATAGAATTCTGTCATCTTGCATTTGCGTGAAATTATATTATCTTATTTTGTGAAAATCATAGGACAGATCATGATGTAAAAAACATGGTGTGCTCATCTGAAAAAGAAGTGACGTCAGCAAGATTGAAATACGAGGAAAAATGTATTCTGTGCTTTGAATTTGAATGAAAAATGTGACGTCATCATTGGTAAAACGATCACAGAGGAGCAGATGAGCACACCATGTTTTACTTACACCATGAGACAGATTGAACAACAATAACATAACTCATCCTATAATCTGTGACTACACTAAACTACATTCAGCTACACCATTGAGTATTAAATCAGCAATAGTTTAATACTCAATGGTTCACTGAGAATTGGAAGTAGGAGGAGTGAGTGTAGTTGGCGTAGTTCATGCAGGTACAACGAAAAAACCTAAATAATATCGATATTGTAGAGTTACTTGAGTATTGATTTCAAATGTTGAATTCATGAATTGGTCAAATCCGTTGATGATTCTCACAATATTTTGCATAAACCTTCAATTCAATCGGATCTGTATCGATTTTCTTACCATTCACAGAAATCAAAATATCTCCTCTAACTCTTTGAAAAATAGACATGAATTGAAAATCAAGCATTGAAGAGAAAATTCGTGTTTGTGTTGTCTATCTGAAGATAAACATGCTTGCATATTTACTGACTTCTAGAAATTCTAGCCGTCGGTTTCACAAATCTTTTGACTTCCGATCAACTCGTTGATTAAGGGTCGTATTTATAGTTGTTCCTTGAGGCTTCCTTGGACTGAAGGCCGCCTTGAATTTGCTTTTCTATGGAAACAAATACAAGTTTGTTTGCATAGAAACATAGAAAAGCAAATTCAAGGCGGCCTTCAGTTCAAAGAAGCCTCAAGGAACAACTATAAATACGGCCCTAAGGTTTTCATTCGATGGTTGGGTTGAAAATGAACTGAAATCGACCACAGAATTTACTGTTGACTGACAATCAAGCCCTTAATCTGACAATCAAAGTTTTGTGAAACCAGCTGTAGGAGTACTAGGACCAAGTGGTAATTAATATGTTCCTTTTCATCTAGAGCTATTTGCATAAGGAATCCAAGACTTCTACGATTGAATCGAATCGAGGCAATCGAAGGAAATAATTGTATTTTTCCATTTCTCCACGCATTGTCCAGAATATAGGCAATTTTAATCTAATCGAAAAAATTGCTTTCTTGTATTTACACTCAAATGTGGGGATTCTCATTAACTGCCATTTTGCCTTCTCTGATTCCGCTAGGTTAGATGTTGAATGCCCCGGAAGAATCTCTTCCCAAAGCAGTTTAATCCCATCGGTAAATATTATTGAGAAGGGAGTGAATCGCCATTATTCTGAATACAAGTGAGGAATAGAGTAAATGGAAATATATATCAGAAGACATAGTTTTTTCTATTTTGATTTACTATACATTTGAAAAAAAACATTACGGCCAGCCAGAGAATGGGTATCTTGACTGACTTTGGATGCACTGTTCAATCCATACGCACGTGCTTCAGATGAAGTCGATGGATTGGAAGACCAATGAATAATATTTTGATTTTACATCCAAAATTCGGAAGAGATTGTTTGTTCGATATTTTATTCATTGTTTCACCCACCTGAGATTCAAGAAGGGCTTTTCAGATGATCAGTTCCTGGTATTATCTTGAGCGTCTGTAAAATCTAGTATCAAATTCAGATACCAACATAACACAAATGATTTTCTAATTTTCCGATTCGGATTGGATCTCAAGAATAACCTCAGATTAAACCATGGGCATAGCTACTGCTCATTCTGAATACGAGATGCAAAATACTTTGGGCCATGAGTATGACGTTTAGGCATTTGTCGTTTTAAAGAGCTATCTTCAGAATTTTGCAGTTGCTCAGCCCTATAACGAATGAAAAATGCTCAGTTTATATGGTTTTTACCATGAAAGCCACAGATTTTTGTGAGAAAACCACATGAAACGTGTGTTTTCGGATCGCGATGGGACTGTGTCACTGTGACATGGAGTGAAATTATCTCCACAAAGCTACCATCAAAAATTTTAATAAAAACAAAAGCTGCTAAATTCATGTCATTACTAGAATTTGTTTTTTCACTGAAGGTGGTGCTTTTCGGAAATGACTTCCGGTTGTCAGGGCAACAGTCTTCCAGAACTGAATTCATCGAATAGACGACTTCTGCCCAAGTTGCCAACCCACAATTTTCTTCACAAATTTACCATCACTGGGGAACGGGAATTTCAGGACAAATTCGACATAATAAGGTTCGCGCTATTTATAAATATCCGTAAAAGATGCCTCGGCTCCTCAAACAAGATGATTCCTTCCAAATATAGGGTTTTGTTAAGATAATCTCTGATTGGCTGAAATTTAAGTTGGGATTTCATGTTAATAGTGTCAAATTTATATAGAATATGAATATGAACTTGGTTATTTCAGTTGCCGGTTTTTCATTCCGTAAATACGAAATATGCGGTTGGTTCCTGAAAAAAAGATTAATCACGGAATTTGATCGATAAAAAACGTTTTTCCTGTCACCAGAACGACAGTCAATGTTCTATGGTAACATATCCATAGCAAAGAACAATCCTTATTCACTTTATGAACCATAGAACATAGAAGAGACAACAATCAACAATGGAATATTACTATGGTCTATGCATGATGTAAGTAAAACATGGTGTGCTCATCTGCTTTTCTGTGATCGTATTTACCAGTGATGACGTCACATGTTTCATTCAAATTCAAGGAAGTATATATTCTGTGCTTTGAATTTGAATGGAAAAAGTGACGTCATCATTGGTAAATACGATCACAGATGAGCAGATGAGCACACCATGTTTTACCTACATCATGGGTCTATGGATAATAAGGTAAATAAAGACTGTTCTATGCTATAGATATGTTACCATAAAATATTGATTGTCGTCCTGGTGCATAAACTTAGTATGTTTTTGTTCTGGTGACAGAAAGATTGCTTGTTCATCAATCCAATTCCGTAATTAACTTCTTCTTTAGAAACCAACCGAATATTTCATAATTACAGAATGGGAAACCGACAACCGGAATAACCAAGTTGATTTGCGGAACATATCCTTTATTAACTTGACACTATTAACATGAACGCAGGAATCCCAACTTAAATTTCAGCCTAACGAAACTTATATTTGGAAGGAATTATCTTGTAAGAGGAGCCGAGGCATCTTTTACGGATATTTATAAATAACGCCAACCTTATCATGTCGAATTTGCCCTGAAATTTCCGTTCCCAGTGAAAGTTAATTTGTGAAGAAAATTGTGGGTTGGCAACTTGGGCCGAAGTCGTCTATTGACATCAGACAAGATATAAGGTAAAAATATCTGGATGAATGAATTTCTATCTACATATCATGTTTTGTATAACTTTCAGTGGAATATAGTCTAAGAATTCAATATACATTATAATGTTTTGCGAATACACTATCATTCGATGTTTTTCTATAATACAGTAAGGGAGGCGTGAAATTATTAGGTGAGAAATGTGAAATTTTTTCACAGAATCTACTGATACATCGATATTATTTGATAGCTTGTACAAATATATTAATTTTTTCCAGATTTTGCACCTATACTAAGGAATGTGTAAAAGCGGCGTGAAGTTTATAGAAGTTGATACAGAACTAGCATAATCCACAGAGAACAAAAACTCACTGAATAGGCGACATTATTAAACCAGTTCAATTTGAGTTCTTTTCCATCTAAAATTATAAGATTTCCAAAAGGAAAACAGGTGATATATTCAATGGTAGCACTCGATAGTAGCATATATTAGTAAATTTCAAGTGAATGAATATTGCTAAAAAATTTATGTTTATTCAATAAAAAACCAACGAAAATGCAACACATTTAATAATAATATATACAAATTGGATTCTTCCTTCATTTGAACACTAAATTCCATATACATCTGCACTGTCCAAACAAATTTGAAAGGGACCCATTTAAAAGTGCATATCTGAGGATTTATACAATTCTTCGAAGCTAACAGAATTAATATATAATTAAATAATAATCTGAGAAAGCATAAATAAATTCGAAATGACAATTGCCGAATTACTATTTGTAATAATTAAAATAATAATATTTAATAAACTGAGTTTATTCACTCAAGATTACTACAACAATAAAAAAGAAGTATACAATTTTCAAAGATCTAATATGATTAGTAGGAATATAGATGAAAATGAAAGCACCATTGTTCTATGCATCTTGATATCACCTTTTGGACATTTCTAGTATGTACCACAGAAATGGATGCAAATGTCATCATTCCAAAGAAAGCACACAAATCAATCCACTGACCCAATTCCTAGCCGAATTATTCAATTTTTTCATTTAACCCTCCGGACAAATTGCTCCATCTGTGAACGAAATGAAAAATTCAGCAACGGTGCACTGTCGCAATGTAGTTAGTTACAATTCTCGCATAACGAACATAATTTACTCGACAGCGAATTCAAATTACGGGAGAATTCATTCAAAAAGTTTCGCAGTTCGCGCACAAATACACCGTTCGCTATAAATTTTCTTGCGGCAGGCAGTACAACTTCTGAATGGCGGATTGTCACAGCAAATGTCGTTATGCTCGGCTATCGCAGAACATAAATATGTGACTTTAGAGCTGAAACAGTTTAGGTTTACGCGATGTAATAACACATATGTTAAGAAAAGTTTATTTTGTAAGGAAAAAAATAGTATTCGTCACTTTTCTATGAAGATATCGCGAGATTTTCGAGTTTTTGAGTTATACAGGGTGGTCCAAGTAGTGACGTCGATATTTTTTTTTGATTTCTTTATACCAGGGGGTATCCGAAAAAACCACATGAATGTCACGTGATTTTCGTAGTTTTCGAGTTATAATTATTTTTGTGTTTTTTCAATTTATTTTACCTTCAAAAATTCATGTTCAATTTTATGTAGTAGGTATTTTGCGGATTTTTTTTGTAACATGATCTCCCTGAATGTTGTATTAATGAAAAAATTACTCAGCTTCCTGAAATTGCTCAGTGTCACCCAAAAAAAGCTTGAAAGTTAGACTTTAGTTTTCGGTAGGGTTCACTCAAACATTCAACTTCAATTTGAAAATACAAAAAGGAGTTTTCATAGCTTTTGGCTGAGTTGAGAAACTCTGCATGATCCTAAACTACCAAAATCATGAGAAAAAATTGTACTTCATAAGCCTTTTTTGCTGATAGGCTTAAAATCATTGAGGCAAGATCAAAGTTATTTTTCTGCATTTTATCATTTTATGTTGTATTAAACTCGAAAATAGAGTAATTTTAATTGAAATTTCTGTAAAATAATTGTAGCTTGTGATATTTTTACATTGAGATGGATTGGGCGTGCAACGCCGATCGAATGGCCTGCTTGTTCGCCAGACTTAGACCCCTAGTCCGGTCAATTTGGACAATTGAAATAAAGAAAATTCCGACAGAGCCAAATCTTCGTAGAGACCTTAGGTTTACCACAAGGAATAAAGTGTCAAAAGTCCCAATCAGTCCCATGTGCACTAAGGGACTTATTCGGGGCCCAAGGTCAAAATTTTAGGTTTTTTGGATTTTTCTCGAAAACGGTAAGTTTTATTGAAAAAGTACTTCAGCGCAAACTTGTAGATCTTAAAATTCTCTATAAAAATGGTCCTCATAATTTTTTCTGTAAGACCCATTATTTCCCAGATATTGCGCTTGTAAGAATCACGTTCTACATAATATGCACACATTTCCACATCACCTGTGAGGTAGTGTACTCGGAGCCTTTTTTTTAACGTGGTATCCCCGGTAGGCCTATTCCACGAACCTTTATGACGTTATTTTCAGGAACAATCATTATTTAATAGTATGAAGATTATTGATATGGGTTACCTACTGAGTTTAACTGTCGTTCTAACTTTTTTTTATTACTTTAATCTGACTCATACTCTTCATATTCAACTTCAACAATCATGTTTTCTTCAATTTCTTTTTGTTCTTCTTCTTATCCTTCCTGTTGATGAATGCTCAGAAAGTTTCTGCGTTTTTCTTGTTTTGTCGGGTTGAGGTTATAGATCTCACTTTGTTGGTATTTTTTTTGTGTGTTAGGATTCATTATGAATTCAGTCAGCAGCATTCCTGAACTGAATTTTGATTGGCAGGATAAGCTGCAATGGGTCGATTGATTAAGAATCAAGAAACTAGGGCGGCCCTTACCAGTTATAAAGTTATCACAAACTTGTTGACGAAAAGCCGAAAACTGATCCTTACGCGACGTTTCTCAGTAGACATTTACAAAAAAAAATAACTGTGAGTGTGAATCAAAAATTTCTCCTATTGTTTAATAGTCAGGAAATTTGAAAAAAAAATGATATCGAAGTTTTCCAAATTTTCCTTGAAAACATTTTTCGATATGTAATCAGACTTCACCATTTGGAACTTGGTACTGACAATTTTGATGGAGCAATTTCAAAATGATTCCTGATGTGAGCAAGAATCCATTTTCTATACTGAATATGCATTCAAAATTCCAAAACTGAAATTAATTCGAATGAAAAATTACTTCCTGTCGAACTATCAGCACAGCCATGTAAATTAAGGGACCAATTGCATCCGACTAATCCTTCAATTCATGATGAGCTGCGTGATAGACCTCATAAATCATTCCATGTTTTGAGCCTCCAATCATTCATTTATCTCATACCGGGGCAATTAGTTCGATACAAAAGGAGTCAATGAGGTCAAGCTTCTTACTTGCATCGGGTTCAAAAGGTTTCCTCCAATTAGCTCTTCAATTTTCTCCTCTGCTATAATTCCATGTCCATTCAATTTGGACGTATACAGTAACACAAAAGAGAAGAGGAGCAACCGGAACGGGTCTCGTAGAAATAAAAACCTACAGAAGTAATTCCATTTCAGTAAGCCCCCTTTTTCTCGGCTCTGTGAAAGATAGTTCCTTCAACTGGAAATATTGTTGTTTCCGATTTCCTATGTCAGCTTGCTTAGCGCGGATGATGTCAGTTAGGAAGCGGCTTACACAAATTATTTCATCGTATTTTCTGCTTCATTTTTCCATGGTAGGACCATTTTATATATGAGTAAAAATAAAAAACAGTCACAAAGTGTAGTGATGAATGAATTTCAGCGGATTTTATGAAAGTAATGGGTTTCATTTTTTTCAATCAATTTACTGTATTTATAAGTAGGTACCTGGTTTAAATGCTATTTGGCGATTTTCGGAATTGAATAGTCATTCGATTTGAAGGGGAATAGACGACTTCGGCCCAAGTTGCCAACCCACAATTTTCTTCACAATTTTACTGGAGAAGGGGAATTTCAGAACAAATTCGACATGATAAGGTTCGCGTTATTTATAAATAGCCGTAAAAGATGCCTCGGCTCCTCAAACAAGATAATTCCTTCTAAATATAGGGTTTTGTTAAGATCATCCCTGATTGGCTGAAATTTAAGTTGGGATTCCTGATTTCATGTTAATAGTGTCAAATTTATATAGGATATGTTCCGCAAATCAACTTGGTTATTTCGGTTGCCGGTTTTCCATTTCGTAAATATGAAATATTCGGTTGGTTCCTGAAAAAAAGGTTAATCACGGAATTTGATTGATGAAAAAACGTCTTCCAGAACTGAATTCATCGAATAGACGAGTTCGGTCCAAGTTGCCAACCCACAATTTTCTTCAAAAATTAACCATTACTGGGGAACGGGAATTTCAGGACAAATTCGACATAATAAGGTTCGTGCTATTCATAAATATCCGTAAAAGATGCCTCGGCTCCTCAAACAAGATGATTCCTTCCAAATATAGGGTTTTGTTAAGATAATCTCTGATTGGCTGAAATTTAAGTTGGGATTTCATGTTAATAGTGTCAAATTTATATAGAATATGAATATGAACTTGGTTATTTCAGTTGCCGGTTTTTTATTCCGTAAATATGAAATATGCGGTTGGTTCCTGAAAAAAAGGTTAATCACGGAATTTGATTGATGAAAAAACGTTCTTTCTGTTCTATGGCAACATATCCATAGCATAGAACAATCTTTATTTACTTTATGATCCATAGAACATAGAAGAACAACAATCAACAATGGAAAATTTACTAGATATGGTCTATGGATCATAAGGTAAATAAAAATTGTTCTATGCTGTGGATATGTTACCATAAAACATTGATTGTCGTTCTGGTGCATAGACTTAATATGTCTATGTTCTGGTGACAGAAAGATAGCTTTTTCATCAATCAATTTCCATAATTAACCTTTTTTTTCAGAAACCAACCGAATATGTCATATTTACAGAACGGAAAACCGGCAACCGAAATAACCAAGTTGATTTGCGGAACATGTCCTTCATAAACTTGACACTATTAACATGAAATCAGGAATCCCAACTTAGATTTCATCCTAACAAAAACCTATATTTGGAAGGAATTATCTTGTTCGAGGAGCCGAGGCATCTTTTACGGCTTTTTGTTTATAACACGAACCTTATTATGTCGAATTGGTCCTGAAATTCCCTTTCCACAATGATAGTTAATTTGTGAAGAAAATTGTGGGTTGGCAACTTGGGCCGAAGTCGTCTATTCGGAGTACCGATTCAATTTCAGTATTTCAGTATTTATTAAGTATAACCCACTAAGGCAAAGCCAGTTGCGTGGGTGTAGAAAAATGTACTACAATTTTCAAATATCACATCATAACATGAATAAAATATTAGACCACTCAGAAAAACAATACATGAAGTGAAATAGCATATGTGTATAGGTGTAAGCAACAGATCAACAAAAAATATAAAGAATATCAAAATATCAAGAATCTTCAAAACAAAATACAGAACAAGCATGAGTTTTGAAATCTTTGGAATTAACCAATATGAATAAACTAAATAACACTAACTAAAAAAAAAATCAACAATAAAATGTGGAGAAGAATAACATTAACAAACACATAAACTCAATAAGAAATGCACGATTCAATAATACAAATATGCATGGTAACCAATATAAATGGAACGAACAACAAACACAGAGCACACAGACAGAAGTCAGCAACCCACACTTTAAACACAAATCACCGAAGGATCCACCAGGCGGTGGATTGATTCCCTACTAGTATTCGCGATAAAGGACCCAATTTTTTTCTTAAAAATTCGCATTGAGGAGACACGCCTAATTTCGACCGGAAGAAAGTTATAGAGGCGATTTGATAAGTAATTGTAGGTTCTTTGCACAATGGTTTTTGAACAGTATTCAGTACGTAAAGGTGAACCGCATCTCAGTCTCGTATTATATGCATGATCCACATAACCGAGACGAAACCTGTTCCTGTGCCTCTCCACTACTACCTCAGAGAAGTATAATTGCCTTAAATCTAGCTTTTTCGTTTCTTCAAAGAGGAGTTCCGTAGAATATCTCGTCGGTTTCTGGAATATTATTTTTAAAAATTTTTTCTGTAATACATGTAATCCCTTGAAATGAGTAAAAGCTACTCCTCCCCACCCCAATATTCCGTACCTGAAGCGTGACTCTATGAGAGCATGGTACACGACAGACATTCTGGAAACATCCAGAATTTTCCCCAGGCATCTCACCCTGTACAGAGCACCACGAAGAGATCGCACCACACTGTCAACATGGAAATTCCATCTCAGATGTTCATCGATCACTACACCCAAATACTTAATTGACCGGGCCGAATGAATTATCACATTATCCGATACGTTCAGGAATGCATAATCAGGAAGCGAACTGGCGCGACAGGCGAAGGGTATGAAAAATGTTTTCTCGCAGTTTATCAATAGAGCCTTGCGTTCCAGCACATCGAACAACCCACGCATATCCTCCTCCACCTTGGCCCTCAGCTGATCCCAGGTTTTAGCTTCATGAAAAATGGCTGTGTCATCAGCAAAACAAATGAGCTTACCAGACGATCCCTGGCGAACTACAGCATCCATATATATACTAAACAACACGGGACCCAACACAGTTCCCTGAGGTATCCCGCACTCTAGTACTCCTTTTTCACTGAGTACACCCCCTACCACAACATACTGCTCCCTCGCGAAGAGGTAACTTTCCATCAAATTGAACGCATTACCTCTGAAACCCTTCTCCCCGAGAGCCTCCAACAGCAAGTTATGGTCCACGGAATCAAAAGCACAGGCCAAATCCAAAAATACACACATAGATGGTGTACCCCTCTCCAAACTACCCGAGATTTCAGCGGTAAGAGACAAAACAGCATCCTGAGTCGATACTCCCTCCTTAAAACCATATTGCCGGTCATCTAATAGGTTGTATTTCCTGAGATAAGCAACTATTCGCTTTTTCAGGACCTTTTCAGCTATTTTTGCTATGTTTGATATGATACTAATTGGGCGATAATTAGCCATATCAATTTTGTTTCCCTTCTTATGAATTGGTTTAATAAGACCAGTTTTGAAACTTTCGGGAAATTTACCAACCTCCATCATCTTATTGATTATGGCTGTCAATGGAAGTGTAATTGCTTCTTTCACCTCCTTAAGCAATTTAGATGTTACCCCATCCATACCAGGTGCTGCCCCAGACCTCAGAGAATCTATAATACCAACAACTTCCCCCTCCGTCGCTGGTTCCAGAAATATGGACTGAGCAGTAGTCGCCGATCTAGCTGGGATGCCTGGTGATTTTCGAACTTTACTAGGCAAATTTCTTCCGATAGAAAGATAGTATTCGTTAAAACAATTTGAAATTTCTGCCCGGTCATGTGTTAACTCACCTTCTTGATTTATTATACCCTTAATTTCCGTCTGCTTCCTGGATCCTGTCACTTCTCCCACTACCTTCCACAAATTCCTTGCATCTCCAGCTGATCCGTCGATAGATTCACTATAATAATTAATCTTAGCTGTTTTAATTAATCTATTCAAAATATTACGGTAACGAATATACTCTTCCCTCAAAGAACCATCATCAGGCCTCATTTTAAGTCTTCTAAATAGTTTATCCCTTCTTCCGATAGAACGAATCAACCCACGCGTTATCCATCTTTTGCGTCTTAGTGAACCGTGTCTTATCCTCCTCCTTGTTGTATGCTTGCTGATCAAGCCTTTGAAAACCTTTAAAAATTTGTTCACATTATCATCAATATCAGGGGAGGACAAAACATCAGCCCAATCTAATGACGTTAACTCCTGCCTCAACGTGGTGTAGTCCACTATCTCACGATATTTCACTCTACATTCCTCATCGTTTCCACAAGCATGAAAGGGCCATCTGATGATGGTCATATAATGGTCAGTTACTGTACTCCCGAGAATAATTGGCAAGTAATCCTCCCATACTGACCGGACAAAAATGTGATCAACACATGTACCACTACTGGGTCGGGTAATCCCGTTTATGGTGGAAACATAACCAAACTCGTAAAAATTATTTAAGTATTCTGCAACCACATCAGTCTCAGACAGTATGTTCAGATTTAAATCACCCAAAAACACAGAAACATCAACACTGATCCCAGACGCCACAACAAGACACTCACGAAGGCTCTCAACAAACAGTCTCTCATCCGTTGACGGTGGTCGGTATATAGCAGTTATTAAAAATGTCCTCTTATCAACACCTAGAACAATCTGTACAGCCTTAGATACACCCACACTTATCACCTTAACATCATAATTTAAATTCTCCCTCACGTATACTACCACACCATCACATTTATTTATGTCACCTCCACTATACAAAATATCATACCCTTCCAACTTGAACATATTCAACTCTTGTATACACCATGTTTCCGTTAAAACAATGCAATGAAACTGATCTCCCAACGCAGACAAATACAATTCAACTTCCTCCAAATTTTTAGCAATACTTCTTATATTCTGGTGAAGGATACCAAAACCTTTTTTATGTTCAACATACGATGAGACCACCCTTCTATACTCCTCAACATCACTCACATGTACCGACTCCACCCGCTCAGAAAGGTATTCTCGAAAACTATCATGCATATCAATGAATCAGCTCACACTGACAAAAAAGAAATCACAACCTTTTATGAAAAAGAAAAAAAATAACAATAATAGAAATATAAACAATACAGTACTCTACTATTTTCCAGTAACACTGCGCAGTCTTCTGTTCTGTGCCGGCCCCGCCACCTTCCGAGTCCTCTCAGGCTGATGAACAATACCATGAGTATTCTCCCTAGATTCGACAACTGCTGAAGACTTCTGGTGGCCCGATATGTGTTCAGTACCTTCTACAATGGCAGACCTTGTCGGTGTACCTGGTGCACTCTGTGGTCTACCCGGTCTGCCGTCATCCGTTTTCTCCTCTATAGGCAACTCATCCAGAGTATAGGCTCTTCCTGCCACAAAGAGTCTATTTCCCTTCAAAAAACAATTTTCTTCACCACTTGCCCTCGCCAAACCAAGATGTCTCCTCAGAGTGATCTGCTCCTGTCTTTGCTTGACAGTAAGATCGCCAACAATAGAAATACGAGTACCCTTCAATTTGTTGGAGTTTCTCAAAATAGACACTTTTTTAAGGTACGATGTCAACTCAACCTTGACAGGGGGATTTTTAGATTTACCAAGCGGATAAATATCACCCACTTCAGATTCTCCAATATTTACGTCGATCAGCCTTTCAATCTCTCCTCTCACAAAGTCTGAATTTACTCCATCCCGCTGAGTGTCCAAACCAAATATCAATATATTATTCTTTCTCGACCTTCTATCCAAATCTTCCAACCTCTCTGCAAGCTTAGAGTTTTCAACCTCCAAATCAGTAACTCGTCGATTCAACTCTTCCAACTTTAGCGCCAATCTCACCTCCACAGCTTCTAAAAGGGATTTCAGTTCTTTAGAATTTTTATTGATCACCTCCAAAAGTACCTCATTAGTGACGGACATGGCTGAGAAAAACACCTGCAGCGTATGTAAACCTTTAGAACGTTAAGATAAGAAGCGGTCGTCTGCCGCCCACAAAAAGTGCTTATTGATATTATTTGTTTATTTCGGGTCTCCCAAATTCGTTCCTCCGTAATTTCAAATGTTCAACATACCATAATATTATTTACCAATATATCACACAAGAACGAGACAAAAGAGGCCAAAGTAACCTTCTCGGACACTACGAAATAATCTCAGTTTTCCCGGAGCAATGAAAAATGCAAATTCATCGTTCAGATAGATTGGTGGGCTCACTAGTTCTATACTATACCAATTGAATAAGGCGTGAATCGTGGCGAGCTTAAACTTGAAATACAAACATTCGGACGGAATGTCGACTTCTTTGGGAGAAAGTTGTGAGATAGAGGTGACAAGTAAACCGAATAACATGAATTTTTGACGATTCCGAGAATGTTCAAACCATTGTCAAAATCTAGACAGTAATGAATAGATCCCAGCTCATGCACCATTTTGAAATTGAAGGAAATGTCTTCTGCTAGGTTGTCTGTGCTCACATCTAAACTGGTCGATACAAAAAGGAATATCTATGGCTAGGATTAATTGTTGGCCTTCATTACTCCAAATTAAGCAAACGCATTCATTTCAGGAGGTGAATGATGTTTTGTATACGATTTTATACGAGACCAACCGTGAAAAAGTGTGTTTGATCCTTAAGACCAAACAATTTTTTGAATAGAAATGGACATTAAAAAATAAGAATTGGTTTTTTTTGGAGAATCCCTCATGATTTTCAGGGAATAAGTTCCTGCTTCTTATTCAACTTTGTGAAATATTGTAACTGAAGATAGAAAAAGACTATGGTAGAAGTAAAAACCTACGGAAATATTTCCATTTTTGAACGCCTTTTTTCTTCTTGTTTCTTTGAGAGATAGTTTTCCTTCAACTAGGAATGTTGTTGTTTTCAATTTGACACCCGGCCGATAATGAACACGTGGTTTGACGCTCATATATTCCCGAATAACATTAATAAATTACAGTTGTTTTTTTTGCGGAGAAAACTCCTTCATGATTTTCAGGACAAAATGCATGATTTCTGTTCAACTTTGTACAATATCGAAAATAGAGGTAGGTAAAGTTTAGAAAGGGGTTGTATTTGCTAGAAATAAAAACCTAGATATGTACCTAATTCTATTTAAGCAATCCCCTTCTTTCTCGGCCCAGCTAAACATAATTCCTTAAACTAGAAATATTGGTATTTCAGATTTCCCATGTCAGCTTGGTGAATGTGGACGATGTGAGTTCGGATCGTCTCACAAGAACTATTTATTAGAATTTTCTGAATTTAACTAAGTGCCATTATTTCAGGAGGGAAATCATGTTCCGAATAAGGGCTTAGCATAGGTGCTATACCAAAGAAGAAATCACTGATGAAACAATACCCTTCCTTATGCCCGACAAGTTAGGAATAACCACTAACCATCCACTGAAAAATTCCCGAAAATATCCAAAATACAATAAATCAATTAGTAAAACTTTTTCAGAACACTTCACAATTCAAACTTGTTTTAATGATTCCCCAGACACCGAAACGATATGCCTCGATACCGATATCTCGGTCGACGTTGAAAACTTGATTTCTAGTATCTGTTCAATAGAAATCATTAATATAAAAAAAACATTTAAAAGAGTATCACCAATTTCATAGAATAAAATATATTTCGAATTGCCTTGAAGTTTATCTTCAACACACCCATTTGCAAATCTGACAGATAATGAACATTAACTGCTGTAAAATTTGACCTTCCGCGATAACATAATAATAATTAGTATTAATAATAATTTCAGGACGATATTAGGACAGGTCAAAAGTATCACAATCAAACATTTTGAAACTTATCACAATAATAGTCATATTCAATGTGAAAGTACTTACTTAAGGATTCAACTATTTTCTCAAACCAACTAACATTGAGTGATCGTATACTTTGAGGAAGATGATTGAAGAGTTGGACACCCCAATATAGCGGAACAATTCGAAACCTAGAGGTTTGTGTGTAGAAAATTCTAATTTTCCCTTATTTCTTGTATTGTGAAAATGATTGCTGGAGAGTTTCATAATACTGCTCTAATTTTCCTTCATATATACGAGGCTGCTCGAAATAAATACAGAAGCAAGTGTAAGAATATCATTTTCCAAGAAAATAGGTCGACAGGAAGATCGCTGAGTGGCGTTGAATATCAAACGAAGAATTAGGTTTTGAATGATAAAAACTTTGCTGACGTCTAAGGAATTACATTATATGATAGATGACTGTATACCAAACTATAACAGACGTCAATTAGAGACTTCAACGGAAGTGTACCCCTAACTCTACTAATTACGTAGTAAGAGCGATTAAGCTTTCTACACACAGCGACTATAGTATACGTGGAGAATTCCATCTCGTGTGTATATCGATGTGGATATACCCAGAAACTCAGTGCAGTACTCGTATGAATTATGAAATCCAAATTTCTAATATCCTATGCACTCTGATCATCTGTGGAGAGTTAAAAGTGAATGTTTATATAAACAGTGCGCGTCAAAACTATCGAACAAATTCATTTTCTCAGAAGAAAAATATTGGGCAACAAAATCTTGAAACAAGACCGATTTTTGTTTCACTGTTACCAAATTTATATGTATTTTTGAAGGGTTTTTGTTGCACCCTGTTCCATCCCCATCAACCCTCAAAATTTTTTGATTAGGGAAAGTAGGTCATGTGTTACTTTTTTGGCAAGGTCTTTGAGTCTTCTTTACAGGCGTGCAGAAATTTGCTAGAAAAAATATTTTTTTTTTTTGAAAAATAAGTTAGTTCAAAGAGGTTTTCAGTATGTGCACTTTGTAATGGCTCATATACTTTGAGACGATGGTACCTGATGAAATTTGTCACCGAATGAAAGTCGACCACTACAGTTTTGTTCATGCACAACTTTCAACCCCTACCAACCCTTTAATGGAGAAAAAAATGTAGTGACATTGGAAACTTATTTCGGCATTGAAATACCACCCGGAGAATCATTGTGCATTACAAGATAAGTTAAATTAAATGTTTAAAATGACCACCATAGTTTTGGATGCAATAATCAAAGCGCTTGACACATTCATGACATTGATGACATTGCGTTGTCAGAAATCTTTCTTTGAACTGAAACATTTAATCGAAAAGTTTCAACTTCAGTAGAAACGTACTAATAACATACCTACTTAAGATCATAACTGAAGCGCAGTGTTTCACACATTCTAATTTTTCACTTGAGAGGGTTGAAAGGGATTGAAAGTTGTGCATGAACAAAACTGTGATGGTCGATTTTCATTCGGGGACCATCGTTTCAAAGTAAATGAGTAAATGAAAAAAATGCACATACTGAAAACCTCTTTGAAGTAACAAATTTTTAAAAAAAAAAATTTTTTTCCTGAAAATTTCTGCACGCCTGTAAAGAAGATACAAAGACCTTGCCAAAAAAGTACCACTTCACCTACTTCCCCCTTTCAAAAAATTTAGGCGGTTGATGGGGATGGCACAGGGTTCAACAAAAATCCTTCAAAAATGCATAAATTCGGTAAAAGTGAAACAAAATTGACCTGTTCCAGGATTTCGTTGCCAAATATTTTCCTTCTGAGCAAATGAATTTGTTCCATAATTTTGACTCGCACTGTCTATAATCTGTCGTTTACTGTGACTTGAATGGAATTTTTGAACATCCCTCATTTGGCTATGAGATATCGTGAACGAATGTTACGGAAAAATGTAAAATGTCCTTAAAGCTACACCAGCATTTATGGCACACTTCAAAAAAACATTGCTCAGAATTTTGTACACATTTATTACAAATTTGCGTCCCAAAGCAAAAATTTATTACAGCTCCCGTTTTCCAGAAAAATGGCGTGGGCCAGCTTTAGATTAAAGCTGCACCACGCAGTCTGTATTTTCCAAAACATGCAATATTTAGTCATCGAATTGGCACCAGAATTCCTTACACATTTATAACAGATAAACGACAAGCAAAAAATTCGAAATTATTAACCCCAAGGGGCTAGACACCCCTAAATATTGAATATTCAAGTTGAATATGCATCCAAAAGGTGGACGGTATGAAATTATTCATTATTCTTATTTAAACAAACTTTAAACGACATCATATTGTCCGATGATGGGGATGAAGCATTCCCGAACATATCGAAATTCCTATCACGTAATTATATGAACAACGACATAAACTGCGTAACGCAATTTCCCGCGGACGGTACATATACTCGTATCTGTCGGGATATTTCAAATCTCTTGGATATCGCCGATTTTTCTTCAGTTCAAAAATTTATTACAGTAGCCCACGCTTCTCTAACACATGCTTAAGGATTCTAGTGAACTATTGAATCAAGAAAAATATGGAATTAGTATCGTAGTATGTGAAAAAAAAATTCGAAAAATAATGATGGAGAATTTCGATATTCATCAATTTTTCTCGTTGTAAACAATTTATTACAGTAGCCCACACTTCTCTAACACATGCTTAAGGATTCCAGTGGATTATTTCATCAAGAAAAATATGGAATTAGTATCGTAGTATGTGAATAAAAAAAAATCGAAAATTAATGATGGAGAATTTCGATATTCATCAATTTTTCTCTTTGTCAAAAATTTATTACAGTAGCCCACACTTCTTTTACACATGCTCAAGGATTCTAGTGAACTATTCCTTCAAGAAAAATATGGAATTAGTATCGTGGTATGTGAAAAAACATAATTCAAAAGATAATGATGGAGAATTTCGATATTCATGGATTTTTCTCTGTGTCAAAAATGTATTACAGTAGCCCACACTTCTTTAACACATGCTCAAGGATTCTAGTGAACTATTCCATCAAGAAAAATATGGAATAAGTATCGTAGTATGTGAAAAATAAATAATTCAAAAAATAATGATGGAGAATTCGATATTCATGGATTTTCTCTGTGTCAAAAATTTATTACAGTAGCCCACACTTCTCTAACACATGCTCAAGGATTCTAGTGAACTATTCCATCAAGAAAAATATGGAATAAGTATCGTGGTATGTGAAAAAAAATAATTCAAAAAATAATGATGGAGAATTTCGATATTCATCGATTTTTCTCTGTGTCAAAAATTTATTACAGTAGCCCACACTTCTTTAACACAAGCTTAAGGATTCAAGTGAGTTATTTCATCAAGAAAAATATGGAATTAGTATCGTAGTATGTGAAAAAAAATAATTCGAAAATTAATGATGGAGAATTTCGATAGTCATCAATTTTTCTCTTTGTCAAAAATTTATTACAGTAGCCCACACTTCTTTAACACATGCTCAAGGATTCTAGTAGACTATTTCATCAAGAAAAATATGGAATTGGTATCGTGGTATGTGAAAAAAAATAATTAAAAAAATAATGATGGAGAATTTCGATATTCATCGATTTTTCCCTGTGTCAAAAATTTATTACAGTAGCCCACACTTCTCTACCACATGCTTAAGGATTCTTGTGAACTATTCAATCAAGAAAAATATGGAATTAGTGTCAAAGTATGTGAAAAAAAAAATTCGAAAAATAATTATGGAGAATTTCGATATTCATCAATTTTTCTCTTTGTCAAACATTTATTACAGTAGCCCTCACTTCTGTTACACATGCTCAAGGATTCTAGTGAACTATTGTATCAAGAAAAATATGGAATTAGTATCGTGGTATGTGAAAAAAAGTAATTCAAAAAATAATGATGGAGAATTTCGATATTCATCAATTTTTCTCTTTGTCAAAAATTTATTACAGTAGCCCACACTTCTGTAACACATGCTCAAGGATTCTTGTGAACTATTCTATCAAGAAAAATATGGAATTAGTGTCGAAGTATGTGAAAAAAAAATTCGAAAAATAATGATGGAGAATTTCGATATTCATCAATTTTTTTCTTTGTCAAAAATTTATAACAGTAGCCCACACTTCTGTAACACATGCTCAAAGATTCTAGTGAACTATTCTATCAAGAAAAATATGGAATTAGTATCGTGATACGTGAAAAAAAAATAATTCAAAAAATAATGATGGAGAATTTCGATATTCAACGATTTTTCTCTTTGTCAAAAATTTATTACAGTAGCATACACTTCTCTAACACATGCTCAAGGATTCTAGTGGACTATTCCATCAAGAAAAATATGGAATTAGTGACGAAGTATGTGAAAAAAAAAATTCGAAAAATAATGATGGAGAATTTCGATATTCATCAATGTTTCTCTTTGTCAAAAATTTATTACAGTAGCCCACACTTCTTCAACACATGCTCAAGGATTCTAGTGAACTATTCCATCAAGAAAAATATGGAATTAGTATCGTGGTATGTGAAAAAAAATAATTCAAAAAATAATGATGGAGAATTTCGATATTCATCGATTTTTCTCTGTGTCAAAAATTTATTACAGTAGCCCACAATACTTTAACACATGCTCAAGGATTCTAGTGAACTATTCCATCAAGAAAAATATGGAATTAGTGTCGAAGTATGTGAAAAAAAAAATTCGAAAAATAATGATGGAGAATTTCGAGCCCACACTTCTTTAACACATGCTCAAGGATTCTAGTAGACTATTTCATCAAGAAAAATATGGAATTGGTATCGTGGTATGTGAAAAAAAATAATTAAAAAAATAATGATGGAGAATTTCGATATTCATCGATTTTTCCCTGTGTCAAAAATTTATTACAGTAGCCCACACTTCTCTACCACATGCTTAAGGATTCTTGTGAACTATTCAATCAAGAAAAATATGGAATTAGTGTCAAAGTATGTGAAAAAAAAAATTCGAAAAATAATTATGGAGAATTTCGATATTCATCAATTTTTCTCTTTGTCAAACATTTATTACAGTAGCCCTCACTTCTGTTACACATGCTCAAGGATTCTAGTGAACTATTGTATCAAGAAAAATATGGAATTAGTATCGTGGTATGTGAAAAAAAATAATTCAAAAAATAATGATGGAGAATTTCGATATTCATCAATTTTTCTCTTTGTCAAAAATTTATTACAGTAGCCCACACTTCTGTAACACATGCTCAAGGATTCTTGTGAACTATTCTATCAAGAAAAATATGGAATTAGTGTCGAAGTATGTGAAAAAAAAATTCGAAAAATAATGATGGAGAATTTCGATATTCATCAATTTTTTTCTTTGTCAAAAATTTATAACAGTAGCCCACACTTCTGTAACACATGCTCAAGGATTCTAGTGAACTATTCTATCAAGAAAAATATGGAATTAGTATCGTGATACGTGAAAAAAAAATAATTCAAAAAATAATGATGGAGAATTTCGATATTCAACGATTTTTCTCTTTGTCAAAAATTTATTACAGTAGCATACACTTCTTTAACACATGCTCAAGGATTCTAGTGGACTATTCCATCAAGAAAAATATGGAATTAGTGACGAAGTATGTGAAAAAAAAAATTCGAAAAATAATGATGGAGAATTTCGATATTCATCAATGTTTCTCTTTGTCAAAAATTTATTACAGTAGCCCACACTTCTGTAACACATGCTCAAGGATTCTAGTGAACTATTCTATCAAGAAAAATATGGAATTAGTATCGTGGTATGTGAAAAAAAAATAATTCAAAAAATAATGATGGAGAATTTCGATATTCATCGATTTTTCTCTGTGTCAAAAATTTATTGCAGTAGCCCACACTTCTTTAACACATGCTCAAGGATTCTAGTGAACTATTCCATCAAGAAAAATATGGAATTAGTATCGTGGTATGTGAAAAAAAATAATTCAAAAAATAATGATGGAGAATTTCGATATTCATCGATTTTTCTCTGTGTCAAAAATTTACTACAGTAGCCCACACTTTTCTGACACACGCCCAAGTATTCTAGTGAAATATTTCATCAAGAAAAATATGGAATAAGTATCGTGATATGTGAAAAAAAATAATTCAAAAAATAATGATGGAGAATTTCGATATTCATCGATTTTTCTCTGTGTCAAAAATTTATTACAGTAGCCCACAATACTTTAACACATGCTCAAGGATTCTAGTGAACTATTCCATCAAGAAAAATATGGAATTAGTGTCGAAGTATGTGAAAAAAAAAATTCGAAAAATAATGATGGAGAATTTCGATATTCATCAATTTTTCTCTTTGTCAAAAATTTATTACAGTAGCCCACACTTCTGTAACACATGCTCAAGGATTCTAGTGAACTATTCTATCAAGAAAAATATGGAATTAGTATCGTGGTATGTGAAAAAAAAATAATTCAAAAAATAATGATGGAGAATTTCGGTATTCATCGATTTTTCTCTGTGTCAAAAATTTATTAAAGTAGCCCACACTTCTTTAACACATGCTCAAGAATTCTAGTAAACTATTCCATCAAGAAAAATATGGAATTAGTATCGTGGTATGTGAAAAAAAATAATTCAAAAAATAATGATGGAGAATTTCGATATTCATCGATTTTTCTCTGTGTCAAAAATTTATTACAGTAGCCCACACTTCTCTACCACATGCTTAAGGATTCTTGTGAACTATTCAATAAAGAAAAATATGGAATTAGTGACGTGATATGTCAAAAAAGTGTTCGAAGTATAATGATGGAAAATTGCTATATCCACCAATTTTTCTTAGGTTCAAAATGTATTACAGTAGCCCGCAATATTCTAGCACATGCCATAGAACGCAAATGAACAATTTTGAAAGGAATAATTATTAATCAGAGAGTTCGATCAGCAAAGATTTCAAGAATTTACACGATAAAAACTACACTTGAGAAGGATGGATCTTAATTTTTTTATGGTGGTACAAAATATATGATAGGTGCATTCTCAACGCGTATTTTCAATGGACTATCTTATTATATTGCTACGTACAATCATAATGCACTGGAGGGCATTGGCCAGCAAACTTTCAATAGAACGAAATTAATGGAATAGTTCACTAGAACCCTTGAGCATGTGTTAAAGAAGTGTGGGCTACTGTAATAAATTTTTGACACAGAGAAAAATCGATGAATATCGAAATTCTCCATCATTATTTTTTGAATTATTTTTTTTCACATACCACGATACTTATTCCATATTTTTCTTGATGGAATAGTTCACTAGAATCCTTGGGCATGTGTTAGAAAAGTGTGGGCTACTGTAATAAATTTTTGACACAGAGAAAAGTCGATGAATATCGAAATTCTCCATCATTATTTTTTTAATTATTTTTTTTTACATACCACGATACTAATTCCATATTTTTCTTAATACAATAGTTCACTAGAATCCTTGAGCATGTGTAACAGAAGTGTGGGCTACTGTAATAAATTTTTGACAAAGAGAAAAATTGATGAATATCGAAATGCTCCATAATTATTTTTCGAATTTTTTTTTCACATACTTCGACACTAATTCTATATTTTTCTTGATTGAATAGTTCACAAGAATCCTTGAGCATGTGGTAGAGAAGTGTGGGCTACTGTAATAAATTTTTGACACAGGGAAAAATCGATGAATATCGAAATTCTCCATCATTATTTTTTGAATTATTTTTTTTCACATACCACGATACTAATTCCATATTTTTCTTGATGGAATAGTCCACTAGAATCCTTGAACATGTGTTAAAGAAGTGTGGGCTACTGTAATAAATTTTTGACACAGACAAAAATCGATGAATATCGAAATTCTCCATCATTATTTTTTGAATTATTTTTTTTTCACATACCACGATACTAATTCCATATTTTTCTTGATAGAATAGTTCACTAGAATCCTTGATCATGTGTTACAGAAGTGTGGGCTACTGTAATAAATTTTTGACAAAGAGAAAAAATGATGAATATCGAAATTCTCCATCATTATTTTTCGAATTTTTTTTTCACATACTTCGACACTAATTCCATATTTTTTTTCATGGAATAGTTCACAAGAATCCTTGAGCATGTGTTAAAGAAGTGTGGGCTACTGTAATAAATTTTTGACACAGAGAAAAATCGATGAATATCGAAATTCTCCATCATTATTTTTTGAATTATTTTTTTTCACATACCACGATACTTATTCCATATTTTTCTTGATGGAATAGTTCACTAGAATCCTTGAGCATGTGTTAGAAAAGTGTGGGCTACTGTAATAAACTTTTGACACAGAGAAAAATCGATGAATATCGAAATTCTCCATCATTATTTTTTGAATTATTTTTTTTCACATACCACGATACTAATTCCATATTTTCCTTGATGGAATAGTTCACTAAAATCCTTGAGCATGTGTTCAAGAAGTGTGGGCTACTGTAATACATTTTTGACACAGAGAAAAATCCATAAATATCGAAATTCTCCATCATTATCTTTTGAATTATTTTTTTTTCACATACCACGATACTAATTCCATATTTTTCTTGATGGAATAGTTCACTAGAATCCTCGAGCATGTGTTAAAGAAGTGTGGGCTACTGTTATAAATTTTTGACAAAGAGAAAAATTGATGAGTATCGAAATTCTCCATCATTATTTTTCGAATTTGTTTTTTCACATACTTCGACACTAATTCCATATTTTTCTTGATTGAATAGTTCACAAGAATCCTTGAGCATGTGTTAAAGAAGTGTGGGCTACTGTAATAAATTTTTGACAAAGAGAAAAATTGATGAATATCGAAATTCTCCATCATTAATTTTCGAATTTTTTTTTTCACATACTACGATACTAATTCCATATTTTTCTTGATGAAATAACTCACTAGAATCCTTAAGCATGTGTTAGAGAAGTGTGGGCTACTGTAATAAATTGTTTACAACGAGAAAAATTGATGAATATCGAAATTCTCCATCATTATTTTTCGAATTTTTTTTTTCACATACTACGATACTAATTTCATATTTTTCTTGATTCAATAGTTCACTAGAATCCTTAAGCATGTGTAAGAGAAGCGTGGGCTACTGTAATAAATTTTTGAACTGAAGAAAAATCGGCGATATCCAAGAGATTTGAAATATCCCGACAGATACGAGTATATGTACCGGCCGCGGGAAATTGCGTTACGCAGTTTATGTCGTTGTTCATATAATTACGTAATAGGAATTTCGATATGTTCGGGGATGCTTCATCCCCATCATCGGACAATATGATGTCGTTTAAAGTTTGTTTAAATAAGAATGATGAATAATTTCATACCGTCCACCTTTTGGATGCATATTCAACTTGAATATTCAATATTTAGGGGTGTCTAGCCCCTTGGGGTTGATAATTTCGAATTTTTTGCTTGTCATTTATCTGTAATAAATGTGTAAGAAATTCTGGTGCCAATTCGATGACTAAATATTGCATGTTTGGGAAAATACAGACTGCGTGGTGCAGCTTTAATCTAAAGCTGGCCCACGCCATTTTTCTGGAAAACGGGAGCTGTAATAAATTTTTGCTTTGGGACGCAAATTTGTAATAAATGTGTACAAAATTCTGAGCAATGTTTTTTTGAAGTGTGCCATAAATGCTGGTGTAGCTTTAAGGACATAAATGTAAAACTGTGAGAATCATCCGGTATATTTCAAGAACCAATGGGTGCATTAGTCATATATCCTATTCGTGCTTCATAGCTACTCTTTGAATTTAGTTATTTTTCTTGAAATAATCTTGCAGATGAAAGACCATATAAAAGGATAGAATTGAATAGGAGTTCTGTTCCCCAGTGAGCCAAAAACAGTAATTTTCATAGGGAACTAACGCCTTAGAACGAACGACCGTATATAGCGTGCTTAAACTGATTTATTTTTAATTTAAAAACCCTAACAAGCACAGCTACCCAAGCGATAATGATGTCTTATATCCTTCACTTTAAAGCCGATAGCAGATAATAAATGCTTTGAATTGCGTGTATCGTAGAAGTAGGTATGTATGCAATCACACACCTTCAGAGTTATGCTTCTTATTTCCGGAATAAGTTCAGATCTATATTTGTGTGAATGGAAAATTCATCCGAATATAGTGCCGTTGGTAGAATATGAATTCCCAGAGAATGTTATGCAAACTTTTCCGGAGTTCGTAACTTGAAGTGATTTGTTATCAAACTATAGATGAATTATTTTGCCGAAAGATGAAGTATTTGTTTTTGAATCTGTTGTTTTCTTCGAATACTACGCAGATCTTCCCTATATATCTTTTCGCTTGTTTATCATCATTGATGAATGTATCGATTCCATGCAGAGTTCCAAAATTATTCATGTTATTTTGCGTGCTTCAGAGAGGGTTTAAATAACATGAATATAAATATGAATAAAAATTCTAGAAAGGCACTGACGTGAAGCCAGGAAATTTACGCATTTGTTTAAACCGTTGACTAATTCCACCTTCGTTTTTAAACCCCTAAACTGCTTTACAATTGTATTTCTAGAAAATTACTGACGTGAAGTTAGAAGCTTTTGCGCTTATGTTCAAATTTGTTACCAAAGCGGTCATCCTTTCACCTATTGACACCACCAAATGCACTTTTGGTGATCTAATGATATTATCCCCATCAAATTCTGTATGAACCTTAAAGCTGTTATTTTTCGAGAGAGTACTGGATATCAATTCGATCTTATCTGTATTTTTGGGAATATCGGGAAAGTAGGTACAATTTTGAATGGGTATATCTACGGAATCATTGCGCAGATATCCCCATTCACGAAAGGCCGATTTACGCATTCAAAATTTCATTTTCCCGATATTTCTAAAAATTCAGATAAGATCGAATTGCAATCCAGTATTTTATCGAAAAATGATGATTTCATGAGGATAATATGATCAGAAGATCTCCGAACATTGAATATCTGGAGAGAAAAAAATTTGAAATTTTTTTGGAAATGTTCTTATGACGCGATTATCACGAAATTTGGCACAAAGTTGTTCATCGGTATTTTTCAACAAGTTGCCAAGTGTGATTATGATTGAATCAGTATTTTTCGAGTTATTCCGGAAAAAAAGGATATCGAGAAAAAACCATGAAATTTGAAATATTTTTTTCAATATCTGTAAAAATTATTATCATATCTAACTGCAATTTGGTACACTGCTGAGAAATATGGAGCTCAAGTATGAGCTATTTTTCTCAAATATGATGGATGAAAAATCTTTTGGAAAAAATTTGAACGAATTTTGTTCAAAATATACTGACAGTGTTAACTCAACAAAATTTTTTTGAGAGTTGCGGGTTGTTATGCTCCAACTAACCCTGAAAATTTCAAGTCACTAGCTTGCTCCTTTCGACAGTTATCGTGTCGTAGGCGGGCCGGCCGGACCGAATCGATTTTGACAAAGGATTTGTCATCAGTGAGTCCAACCTAGTTCAAGATCATCTTCGGGAAAACATTGAAAAATTACAGACATTGGGACAAAACGATAGTAAGCTGTTCTACAGAAAATGCACGCAAAAACGGGATAGACTTGTTCCATTAAGGCTAGCCACCAACTTCATAAAGGTGAATTGAGTAGAGGAAACCTCGAAGAATTCAGTAAAAAAAATGATAAAACGAGAATATAATATATCAAAAAGGTTCAGGAATGTTATAAGCTTTGCGAAAGCTATAAAAGCGAAACCATCATTTCCTTTCTATTATTTTCAACAATCTGCATACAAAGTTTTATATGATGAGAGAAATTCATAGTCTAACCGTGGGTTTCACAAAGCTCAATCCTCTGATCAACGCGTTAATATTCTGTGGTATTACTAAAAATGAACTGAAATTGAACATAGAATTGTCTTGATCAGAACAATCAAGTTAATCAGAGCTTTGTGAAACCCGCTGTAAGTATATCAAATAAGGAATTTCACATTCAAAAATTTCAAGGTCTCATAGTCAAAGATATACTAGATAAATTCAACAGACAAGAATTGCAAAGAATTAATCAATTATTTCTAACATTCAGGAAGCATTTCGTTTGGAAAGATTGCCAGTAGCCAGACACAACATTTGTCTTCTCCGGTCACCTACTTCTAATTTCTTCCTCGGGAACAGTTCTGTGTGAAAACGACAATCAAATCAAATCAGAAAGTAAAATTTTGTGAATTTTCTTGCCACCATTGAAAACGAAGAAAAATTTATACGAAATCTTTTTAGGAATAATTCAAGTTCATTACAGCATATTCTCAAGATTTTATGAATTGTCATCCTCGAGTTCAGCTAACTCACAGTTCGTAGATATAATGAAATATGGCATACCCCCCTCCAGATGGCAAGAACGCCATGAAGTGTGAATCTAAATGCGCTATTTCGCTAAGGCCGCCTCAAAATTCGCTTCTTTACTCTGTTCTCGATTCAGGCGAGTGATCTCGACAAAATGCTAATTTCAGGCAATGAATAGGAACGAATGCAAATTAGAATCGAGCGTTCAGTGGAAAACAAAATACAATTTGGTCCATCACGACCTCTGCCCTAACACGCCAGCTATAGGGAGAAACTTCCCGCAGATGAAATGAGTTGGAGTTGAAGCTATAGATGGTATACGATTTCATTTCGATGTCCTTTAATCGAATATACAGGGTGGGCAAAATTCGTTGTCTACTGAAGAGATCTCGAGACTTATAGTAGCTAAAAGAAAACTGATAACACATTCTCTTTTTTCCTGACTAATCCGAATCTGAAAACAGATCCAGCTTATCGTTCATAGAACTTGAGTTATGAGCAAAAATTGAGAAATTGTCATTTTCAATAATGCTGAATAACTCGTAATTGTTTGAACTCGTATTCGAAATCTGTTGATACATTCTACAGGCACATTTTTAGGAGTAATTCGAATATAATATGACTGAATTTTTCAATCCAGCCATTTTCGAGAAATGAGAAGGATTTTGGATTTTTTAAATGTAAACTTTAGTCAAAAGAACTCTTATCTTGCTACAAAATTTTTGCTGATTTCAAAAGTGTATCATATGTCGCTATTCACATGAATATTACATGAGAAAATATTCATTACTTTTTTCCTGCTTTTCTATTCACTGTTGAATTTTGAGTAGGCTGACGTTACCATAGCGACGATTGAGTATGCTTTATCTTTGCTGAATAAATATTTCTATAGTTAATTTGTCATAGTTCTTAAGATCAGCAATATTTCGGGTCATTAGGGATAATGAACAGATTTTCTATTGCTAATCTTAAGAACTATGACAAATAAATATTTCTATGGTTAATTTGTCATAGTTCTTAAGATCAGCAATATTTCGGGTTATTAGGGATAATGAACAGATTTTCTATTGCTAATCTTAAGAACTATGACAAATTAACCATAGAAATATTTATTAAGCAATCGCTGATTCCAATCATAGAGGCGCAAGTTCACACAAAGATAATGCATATTCAATCGTCGCTATGGCAACGTCAGCCTACTCATAATTCAACAGTGAAAAGAACAGCAGGAAAAAAGTATTGACAATTTTCTCATGTAATATTCATGTTAATAGCAACATATGATACATTTTTGAAATCAGCAAAAATTTTGTAGCAAGATACAAGATCTTTCGACTATAGTTTACATTTGAAATATCCAAAATCTCTCTCATTTCTCGAAATGGCTGGATTAAAAAATTCAGTCATATTATATTTGAATTACTCCTAAAAAAGTGCCTGTAGAATGTATCAACAGATTTCGAATAAGAGTTCAAACAAGCGAGTTATTCAGCATTATTGAAAATGACAATTTCTCAATTTTCGCTCATAACTCAAGTTCTATGAACGATAAGCTGGATCTGTTTTCAGATTCGGATTAGTCAGGAAAGAAGAGCTCGAGAATGTGTTATCAGTTTTCTTTTAGCTACTATAGTCCTCGAGATTCCTTCAGTAGACAACGAATTTTGCCCACCCTGTACAGTATGTAGAAAAAATTCGTCTTGAGTGTGATTAGTTTTACGTACTCTTTTATTGCGAACAAAAATAGTTATCATTTTGGCAAAATTTCTATAATTTTCGAATCCGAGAAATTCAATTCTGTCCTGCCCTAATAACTTTTGAATGGAAAGAGCTAGCAACTTGAAATTTTCAGGGTGAGTTTCACATCGATGTCAAATGGGCAAAATTATCCCGGCATTGCACAGTTATACCCATTTGAAAGTCTGAGATTATATTCCCAATATCTCTATATTAGATCATGCTTTGGTCTTAAGAGGAAACAATACCATGTGGTAGTAAATTACAGCTAGGCAACACAGCCACATTTATATGTCATCAAACCTCCTTTATAATAATAATATACTTTATTTCATAGTATGTAACCGTACACAGAGCAGATACATAAGAGAAATAGTGTCAACATAAATCTCAAGGTCAGACCGCCGGACCCGGTCTTCATGTTTTAACGATGCCTATTGGCGCGTGAAATATTAGAATTCGGAGAAATTTCGACGTTCATAGGAGAAAACGGGGTGTCGTTCTGCAGGTTTCAGTGAGTATTTTTTTTGGGATGTACTTAATTCTTTAGCGTAAATGCGCAATGATAGTTATTTTTCTATTACCAACCATTTGCACCAAAAAAAAAAAAAAAAGTACTCTGGCCTCTAGAAGTCCCCCCGTTATATTCAAGGTATTGTTTGCTCTTAATAACGAAGGTCGAATTAGATACCAGGTGTCACCGAAAAATCTACAATTTCCAAGATATCGGAATGAAATTTTGGATTTTGATACTTCATATTGTTTTCCATTCACTGAAGATATTAATTATTGTCTATGACTTCTGGTCTAATCGGAACTTGAAGTACCTTTCGATTTTTTTATATGAACGATTTTATGAACTATCGATGGGCTTGATATCTGGCTAACGCGCAGGCCATTCGATCGGCATTGCACTCCCAATCCATCTCAATGTGAAAATGACAAGAGTTACATTTATTTTACAGGAATTTTAATTGGAAATTCAAGCTTTATTTACCATGAGCTTGATAAAAAGTAGAAAAATACCTTGGATTGTATTTCAATGGTTTCAGCCTATCTGCTTTCGAAGGCGGATTATAGCAAAAGAAGGCTAATGAAGTAATATTTTTTCCTATGATTCTGGTAGTCTAAGGCCGTGCAAAGCTATAGAACTCTTCTTTTGTATTTTTAAATTGGAACGAATCCTGCAGAAAACTTAAATTCTGATTTTTTTTCTAACCAGACAAGTTCAGAATCAAATTGAATACGAGCCTTGAAAATGAACCACGAAAGGTTCGAAACGTTGGCAATGTACTTATAGATTCTAATAAACTACCGTCCAAATTCCTGAGAAACTTTACTGCATTCAAGTTCTAATTTTCAATATTTTTTTTGAATAACTTTGAGTTATTTAAGGAAGCTGAGTTATTATTGTTATTAGAACAACATTCAGCGAGATCATGTTATAAAAAAAATCTGCAAGATTCCTATCACATAAAAAGATATGAATTTGTGAAACCTGGCTGGCATAATACATTGAAAAAACACAAAAAATTATAACTCGAAAACTATAAAAATCGCGAAACATACATGGGGTATTTTCGGATACCCCCAGGTGTGAGGAATATAAAGAATTATTGACGTCACTACTTGGACCCTGTATGCTGTATATCCATAGATATATTAAGTATGAGTAATTTATTAACCTATTCTTCAGTGCGATTCGTCACTGTAATTGTTCCCTCAGAATCGGAAAATTCAGCACAGGCCTCAGTTCCTTTGTCGTAATTATTCAGAAACTGTTCCAACACACCCAAATTGTTTATTCCCTTCCTTGATTACTTTCACCAATCCGTGTTTAGTACCCGAAGGGTTAATGAAATCGTTATGATTTATATTTAGTTGAATGAAATACAAATCCATTAGGGGCCGATTAATTTAATTAAATATACATGCTGAACACGGTGATTTTTACACGAAGGTTAATCATTTCCGCCTAGATTAAAATGCCAGATCTGATAACTGGTTGGCTAAATGGATTAAATAATGATCTATTACCTTAGCAGCTGAGCTGTTATTCAGTGTATTTTGTCGATGATTGTGAATATAAATAGGAAGTCATTGGCAAATTCAGCACAAATATATGGATTCATTTATCTGAGCACTTCCAATAAAATATTCCCTGTTACCTAGATCGAAGGTGTTTCATTTTAGATATCCTAATATGATTTCAGCTCTTTTTTCAACATGTTTTTCGGAATCTTTTTGTGTCGATGCGGTGTATTGCGTAGTTTCCAAGATATTTATTTTTCAAAAGAATGTTTGAAATACCTTGTTTTATTTCACTTATACTAATTGAAAGTGGTGTGAATCACGACAAGCTCAAACTCGAAATTGGACAATTCGAACGAATTTTTCGAAATTTTGACTTGTTCTGGACAAAGTTGCGAGATATAGCTAACAATTTAACTAAAGAACTTGCTATCTGTCGATACTTCGGAGTTTTTTAAAACTTCTTGTAATTTTAGAAAACTGATACCATGCCAATTTTTGCACGCATAATCTGGGAAACTGTATTTTGTCCAAATATTTTAAATTTTCGAATTTTGAGCTGAAAATGGTCCCAAACGACTAGGTTGGACTCACTGATGACGAATCCGGCCGGCCGGCCGTCCGTATGCACGATAACGGGCGTACGGAGGATCTTGTCTACCTGAAGCTTTCAGAAAAGGTTAATGGGTGAAATCGGCCAAACTATTTCGGAGTTGAAGCCTTTTGAAATTGTAAGGTTATTTTCGTGATAATTCGGGAACCACTTGTACGATTGGATTGAAACTTGACAGTAAGTTGAGGTACAATGATGTACAACTTTCTGCGAAATCTTGTTGAGATCGTAGTGTCGGTAAATGAAAAAAAAAAATTTTTTCTCGGAAATTGTTCATTTCATTCGGAAAAAAGATTTGCTCAGACTTTGAACTTTATATATCACAGCAGTGTTCTAAATTTCAATTTCACACGATTATGGTTTTTGTTGATATTGGAATAAAATATGTCAAACTTCGTGTTTTTTCCACGGTATCGTTGTTTTTCCTCGGAATAATGCAAAAAACTGGCACTGGCGTGAAGTCTGCAGCTTTTGCGCGTTGTCAAAGCGGCCGTCCACTTTGAACATGTGCGCAAAAGCTTCTTACTTCAGATCAGTGCTTTTCTAGGTTTTTTTGTACTACATTTTTAACTGACATTTAGATGGATTCTGTTTGAAAAGGATATCCATCGATATAAACTGTAACGATGGAAAAACAAATAAATTTTTATCGTGAATTCACATGAGTTGATTTCAATGTCATTGATAAGGTTTTCTTGAAATTTATAGGTTTTTTTAAAATTCTAATTCAAATATTTGCATTACATTCTTTGTCAAAACTTCCAATTTCAGATGTGTGAAAAGTCTGAAACAAGAACAACTATGACTGAACCATCCTGTATGATATACAACAATATTTAATTGGTTCGATTTAATGTACAGAATTTTCTGTGGAATTTTATATAATATCTTATGATATTGATGTCTTACGATAAACTTTCATTATCTGCAACGTATCAGGTTTTGAATGACAAAGTTGATTTGTATAGCAAGTGGCACATAATAACTTGATAAAACGGTTACATAATAAAATACAATACAAAACTGATACTAGACTAGTTTTATAGAACCAGTATCAACTGGCATTCAATTCTTGATGTAATAAAGATTTTGTCAAGTGTTTTTTACTGCATTTCATTTATAGAAGAAAGATGAAAATGTGAAACTCGTGGCACATAGTGTTCTATGCATTACTCGTATTTGGCCAGCTTTCTAGTGGAACTTGATGAAAACGTGTGGTAAGATTTGACATAAAATATGAAATTCATGCTAAAGATGATTCTGAATCGAAAGAAACGAAGACTGTGTCTAGTATTATTTATGTACTTTGTTCCATTATGTTACCGGTTACTCAAGTCTTTACTTCAATCATTATATGATAGTTAATTCTATAATTTTATTTGCCAGTCAATATTCGAAAGGATGAAGACAATAAAAGCATATCTGGAGATATCATTATCAAAAGATATTATGTGAAGGTATCACAAATAAAATTTGTGTTTTTAATGATCGTATTAGTAGCCTTTATTGGGTAGACTCGCTGGAATTAATTATTCACAACATTTACACTTTGACTTCATATTCATCCTGAAAATGTCCAGTTTCTAGGTCCTCGGAAGTTGGAGCCAATTGGCCGAACAGATCGTTGAACAGAATCGAATGTAAGCACGAATTCATCAAGGGGTCCAACTTAATCGTTTACGACCATTGTTGGTGAACAGTTTTAGAGATTTTCGGCCAAAAAAAACTCTCTATTTGGAAGGAAAATTATGCTTTTCATGAGGAAGAAAAATGGGTTAGGGAATAAGCAAGGGGTTAATTCTGAAGAATCTAATATTAAATAGAACATTAACACCTGAAAATCATTACCCCTTCATACAGTCGATTAGCGAACTCAACTGAAATAGGCGGAACAATTTACAGCATTGCTGGAACCCGCACAATACATTCAATTCAAACTAAATTTCTGTATTTATTGCCTTTACGTGCTGTGCGTGCATTACATTGTGGTACATTAGCTCATATTCCTCAGTACAGTTTTCACCTGTTTTATTCCAAGCCTTCAGTTCACATAATTCGGTGTAATAGGTATGACATATCCTGGAATACTTTCCAGATTTTTCGTAAGTTGTCGCCCCGATATCTGCAAATTAACTATTAAAACTTAATCAAAATTATTATTTATAGAAAAAGCCCTTACATGTTGCGGAATCCTAACTATTTGTAGAGGGCGGTTCCTAAAAAAAATGCTGCCTGAAGAACAGTAACGGAGTCCCGAATAACAAAAGTGTCGAAGGAAATTTGTTTTTTCAAATTTTTCTCAAGTTTCTGAAGAGGCAGTCAGAAATAGACTCTGAAACGTAACAATTCATTTTGTTGATCGTTCACATTATTTTTCTTACTTCTTATTAGGCAACATTTTTTTTAGAAATTGCTCTTGACGAATAGTTCGAATCCGCAATACTCAAGGGCATTTTCTATAAATAATAATTTTATTGAATTTGTATAGTTCCTTTCCAGATATTTTAGAGTAAACCTAGAAAAAATCTTAGAAAAACCCCCCCGCAATTTCTCTTGATCAATGTATTCTTGAATATTTCCGTATTATTCGTGAACGTTAAAAATTTCTCAATCTAATTGGACGACATTTCATCTATCGAAAGTTTTCAATACAAACATTTTTTCTGCAATCAACTTCGCTGGAAGTTGGAAGAGAAAAAACACTGAATCTCTACTGCGTCACTCCTTTCATGAGACGATGAAAGTTTATAGCTTTCAATTAAAAATACTGAAGTATTTGCGTATTTACTTTACTCGAGTTGATAAACTTTATCAATCAAAGTTGATACCAACTAATTTTACACACTCTTCCCAACGGATCACAAGTTTGGTACTTGGAGTTAAAACCTTCAAGCACAAGTCTGATGTCCATTCAGAGAGTTCGATTGTTTTTTATGGCACAACTCGGCGAGGAGATTCCATTTCGATTTACGAGGACTAGAACGATTAAACGTTTTTTGATAAACATAGAGATGATATGAATATTCGGAGCCCAGTTGTTTTCTATTTATTAACAGATTGGCTGAATTCAAAATCGAATATCCAATTATTAAATTTAAATAAAGAGAATAAACTTAAAGCATAGCAAAAACTAGTTGACAGCTAATTTTGCCGTACCTAATCAAGAGGACAGAGAAAAAATGATATTCAAGAGTCCAAGTAGATATTCAATAAATGGTTGGGTTCGCAGTTTTTACTCATGGTTGAGGTATAGTTTTAGACCTCACACAATAAGTCTCTTGTATGTAACATGAATTATCATATTTTTATGCTTTCCCAATCTTTATCGACACCACATCATAATGTATGCTATAACACACTTAAAAAATTCGCGAATTTTGAATAACTCGTTATTGAAAATGGTCAAATCGGGACGCAAGGTTGAAGCGGGTGAAACGCGTCAAATCGCCTTCCAAGTCACTCGTTATTGCAAGATTCACCGATCGATACAGCCGACGCTGTCTATTGGCTTGCTAGAGGGAAAAGTACACGAGAAGAAAGAGATTGGATATATAAATACGTTACGGAAGGCGCGAAATTCCGTCCGTTTGAACAGCCAATATGTGGAGCCAAATTTAAAAGATCGTTTTCTCGTTGAAAATTGAAATTTTTGACGGCGTTTGAGGTTTTTCAGTAGTCTTCTGGATAAGATATTTGATGCCAATGATAAAAAATTCATGGAAGGGACTTATTATACCTGAATTTAATGCAACATTCCTCTGATGTATAATCAAAAATATTGGAGATTTTTTTCATGACCACATGACGTATTTCTTTATTGAAAGTCATTTTATTTTTGATGTACCATCTTTATATATTACTCAATTCTCATGAATATTGTTCATTTTCCTAGATCAGATATTTCAAATGAATTTATTACATTAACACAAAAATGTACTCCAAAAATATATCAGTTGATCAACACGAATGTTCTCTGCTATTTCTTTTAACCTATCCAATTATTATATACAGAGATTGAATGAATATTTACAAGAATTAAATAGATGATTCCTTGTCTGAGAATAAGGTTGGTTTTTCATAATTTCATATATTATTTCATATATAAGGCATGGAAAAAATTTTGGTGAAGGTTCCCTAGGATTGCAGGGAGTAGAAGAAGTCACCCTTAAGATTTAGTTGCAAAAACTCTTTTACTACTATACTATTTTATTATACCATTGGATATCAGATAGGAAGACATCTTAATTAAGGCTGATTCTCACTATACGTTCCGTTACCTTCCAGTATCCTTTCCGTAAAATATTAGAAGGTGTAAACTAGTTGATGTATTCACACTATACGTTCCGTTTACGTTCCGCCAACAGGACATTTTTGCCTACTAAATTTTGACTTAAATCATACGGAAGGAATTCTGGAAGGTTACGGAACGTATAGTGAGAATCAAGCTTTAGGATCATGTGTTAGAGTTGCAAAATAACGCAGGAGCCGGGATCGACCGCTTATTGTTTCGAATAAGAGATTTTTCATGAATACTTTGATTCATCGATAAAGCGCAATCTAGAGTTTATTTTTAAGCTTTATCTAACAACTTTATTCCAAGAAATGTCCTCCTAAGTTTACAATTTTGAGCTCAACCTCATAATAATTGTTCATCCTTATTGCAAACAATAAAATATTTCGTTTTCAGTTTTTTCTTTTTTTGCGCGCATGTTCTAGGGGAACAGCGTGCTATCGTTTTGTCCAAATGTCTGTAATTTTGGATGATTGAGCCGAAAATGGTATCAATCGACTAGGTTGGACACGCTAACTGTCGACAGAAGCGAGCTAGCAACTTGAAACTTTCAGGATAGGTTGCGCATCAGAATGCCAAGGATAAGTTCGTTAATGGGCCAAATCGGTCGAACAGTTTCGGAGTTATAGGTACTTGAAGTTTTGAAGTTATTTATTTTTTATTTCGGAAACTACTTGAGCGATTGGATTCAAACTTGGCAGCTGAGTGGAATATAACGACTCGCAACTTTGAGCCAAATATTGTCAGGATCATATCGTCAGTAAATTTAAAAAAAAATTTTTTTCGAAATTTTTTTCCAAAAAATTTTTGTTTTCGGAAACCATTCGTCATATACAAAAAAAAATTCCACTCACACTTTGAGCTTCATATTTTACAGCAGTGTACCAAATTTCAGTTCGATACGATTATAAGTTTTGGAGATATCGGAATCGGGAAAAAATATGTCAAATTTCGAGATTTTCTTCTCGATATCGTTGATTTTTTTGGTATAACTCGAGAAATACTGATTCAGTCCTGATAAAACTTTACAGCTAGTTTTGAGATGCTGAAAGACAACTTTATGCGAAATTTCGTGATAATCGTGTCATCAGAACAATTTGAAAAAAAAATTTCTAGGATTTTCTTATCATATCATCCTCATTAAATTCTGTATCAAACTTCGAACTGTTATTTTTCGATGAAGTACTGGATTTCAATTCGATCTGATCTGTATTTTAGGAAATATTGGAAAAATGAAATTTTGATTGGGTATATCTACGGAATCATTGGGTGGATTTTACCCATTCACGAATTCGGCCTTCGTAATTAAGGTCCAAAACTTCTCTACAAATATCGAGTTTCTAAGTCGTTTCTTCCGGAAGTTATTGTGTATACGCAGTCGGCCGTTAGGCTGATAATTCATGGTTTCCAAAAAATATTCTCAGTTGCGTCCTTATGAGTTTTTCTTTTTCTGGCGATTTGAATGTTTGTTTTACATATTGTGCCCCTCAAACAAAATATCTTCAATGATATCCCATCAACGAAATCTCTGGTGCGAAATCAATGTACATTTCGTGTAGATTCAGTTCACACATATAATATTCGAAAATATATGATCATTTATGAATATAGGTCACAAAAGACCTTGTCATGGAAAATTCTTGGCAACCCATCGTTCTCATTCGATGTGAAAGAAATGATTTTCTACAATGTAAACTATGCCCCTGCTAAGATGTAAGAGGTGATATTCCCTGTAAATGTAGCGAAGTTTTAATTGAATTTGAAGCTCACCTCCAACTCACGCAATTTAAAAACGTATTAATTTTCACCTCGGTTCAGCGAGAAAGTATGAATAATTTTTGCAGACTTTTTGGCATTTAATTCAAATGCCTGCAGTACAGAGTAAAAGATACGTTCAATAGAAAATAGAATATGAGTTCAGAAAATATCACTGGACAATGTTTTTACAAGAGAGAAGTGGATATACAAAAGTTCTCAGAATATCCATTAGGTTGTAAATTGAACGAGGATGGTTTCATGATAACTTTTCATGTGTTTATTTATTTATTCGATGGTTCTCAGAAAATTTGGCATGGATCTTCAAACTGTCATATTTCAATCACATACTGAATTTCAATTCGATCTAATCTGTATTCTTGGAAATATTGGTAAAATATACATTTGAATGGGTATATCTACGAATCATTGGATGGATTTTGTACATTCACGGATTCAATCTGCATAATCAGTTCTTAATCATACTGTATAAATATCGACTCGTTATTGTATTATGGCCAACCTAACTGCCGATCGTAAACACAATAACTATCGAAAAAAATTACTGAGTAACTTGATCCATGAATGGGTAAAATCCATCTGATGATTCCGTAGATATGATTCTCACTAATATTTCAGGAATACGATCGGAACTGTATCGACGGAAATATTGAAAACACTCAATTTCGAATGGATATACAGGGTGAGTCTTCAAGTTTTATTTTATTTTTATTTTTTTGATTTTATTTACTCAGTTATACATTAATTTCAACCCAAGATCCCTCCCATCAAATAAAACACTTTTTTCATTTATCATTTTTTCAGATCTAGACCCGGTAAAAAGATACAGTCTGTTGAAATTTTCAAAACAAATCAGTCTTTCTTTTGTAGCTTTGACATAATAGATGTCACAAGTTTTTCAATTTATTCCCGATATTTTATTGGATTTCTAGTTCAAAATAAACGTTTATGGATCTATGGGAGATGATTCCCCAATAAAGGGGCCTGTAGCGTTCTTCGTAAACTTGAAGATCTGAAAGATCATCGCTTGGAGGACTGAACCTGGTCGAAAGACCCTCTCGGTCACGAGCAAATGTAGGTGATATTATTTACTGCTTCCTTCTGGTTTTCTGTCCCTCTTTCTGTTTCAGATATTATGTCAAGATTTTTTGCCAAAATGAATTCAAGATGACGAAAAAATTATTTTCCAATAAAAAAGATGCCATCCATCTTCTATAAACAAATTACTACACTTATACGGGGAGACAGAATTTTTCCTGAGGTTTTATCTGTGCTCTTGTATCATACGCAAAAATGTATGGTACCCCGTTTACATTTCCTCTGCTAACACTGTGATATATCAAAGAATGTAATGCCCGTTCTCATAAGAATATATATAGCTTTGACAGGGTCACTCCGAATCAAACTAATTTGGTGTGAAGTTTTCTATGACACGTATTCTACAGGAATCAATAGACGACTTCGGCCCAAGTTGCCAACCCACAATTTACTTAGCAAGTTTACTTTTACTGGGGAACGGGAATTTCAAGACAAATTCGACATGATAAGGTTCGCGTTATTTATAAATACCCGTAAAACATACCTCGGCTCTTCAAACCAGATAATTCCTTCCAAATATAGGTTTTTGTTAAAATCGTCCCCGGTTGGCTAAAATTTAAGTTGGGATTCCTGATTTCATGCAAACAGTGTCAATTTTCATAGGATACGTTCCGAAAATCAACTCTGTTGTTTCGGTTGCCGATTTTCCGCTCCGTAAATATGAAATATTCGGATGGTTCCTGGAACAAGCGCGTGAAAAAGGTTATTTACGGAATCTGGTTGATGAAAATGCGGTCGATTTACTGTCACCAGAACGATTTTCTATGGTAAATATCCATAGCATACAACAATCATGTTCACTTTAGGTTTGTTTTGGTTCCGAGTTCAGAACCACAGACTATTGGTCTATGCTAGAACTGTCCCGAACAGATCTGAACTCGGAACCAAAACAAACCTAAAGTAAACATGATTGTTCTAGGCTATGGATATTTACCATAGAAAATAGTTCTGATGACAGTAAATCGACCGCATTTTCATCAACCAGATTCCGTAAATAACCTTTTTCACGCGCTTGTTCCAGGAACCATCCGAATATTTCATATTTACGGAGCGGAAAATCGCCAAATGAAACAACAGAGTTGATTTTCGGAACGTATCCTATGAAAATTGACACTGTTTGCATGAAATCAGGAATCCCAACTTAAATTTCAGCCAATCGGGGACGATCTTAATAAAAACCTATATTTGGAAGGAATTATCTGGTTTGAAGAGCCGAGGCATGTTTTACGGTTATTTATAAATAATGCGAACCTTATCATGTCGAATTTGTCCTGAAATTCCCGTTCCCCAGTGAAAGTAAACTTCCTAAGTAAATTGTGGGCTGGCAACTTGGGCCGAAGTCGTCTATTGCATCTTACTGAGAACGGTTATCTGGATACAGACTCCCTGATTCATAGAAAGAAATTAGCATGAAGAATGCAGATAAAGTTTATATATATATTATTAAGTCAATATAAGAATCCTCAATCATTTTAGAATACTTAATTACTACCTATCATTTCTCCCCAAACGAACCGATTTCGAGATATTCAACGTTGAATGTTAAAAAATGATAAAATTTCCCCATTTTCGTGGACCCTGTTCTGAGCTTCTGAAGGTCATTCGTATTGACCAAATTTCAGGTCTATGCTATTTCATGACCAGACCACAGACATAGTCCATGTCTATGGACCAGATTTTCCATAGAATTATAGAGTTCAATTAATGTTTTTAGGTTATTTGAGTGATTTCTCTAATTCATTTATAAATTTTATAAAAATCGAGATAATTCCGGAATTTAATATGAGAATGGGCAAGGATGAAATTGTGTAGTATCTCATGGTGGAAACAACTGGATGTTGCACGAATATAAAGTAAAAGATAAGTGTTTCAGTGGTCAAGTGCAGTTTAATACTTTTCCCTCAATAATACCGCACAAAGTACCGAATTTTAAGAATTAAGTGTGTAAATGAGTTTTTATAATCATATTCTTTCGAATTTCGAGCAATTGATTAGTAATTCAACAATATATTCTATTGCTGTGAGAGATATCTGAAGTGTACTTGCAAACGAAGTGCAGGAGTGTATTAACACATTGAGACATATTTAAATGTTTATACCTTTTCCTGAGCCAAACCTGAAAAAACGGTTAATGAAAAAAGTGTTTGATTCAATGAGAGAAATCTATGGTTAAAATAAATGTACAACTTAAAGAGTCACCCTGTATGTACGGAACCATAAAGTGAATAGCTTTCGCTATAAAATTTCAAATCTGAAATACTGCCGTGGCTACCCTTAATGAATCACCAGGTATAAATATCGAGGCTTTAAAATGTATATTTCAGAAGTTATCGTGTTTACGGTCGAATTCAAGTCTAGAATTGGTCGAATATTGAGACTTGAGGGTTCATGCAGAGTTTGTCAGGGAAATACCTTCGAATTTGACCAGGGGAACAATTCTTGAATCTAGATCAAGAATTGAAGAGTATGACAATTACCATATGTTCGCTTCGATTTTCCAAGTTGAGTATGAACAAGTAGACATGACCTGCGCATTAAACCACTCGTTGCTAAGTAGAAGGAAACGGTGATAACGTTATGCTCATATACGGATTTGAAATTTCTCGATATCTTGCATTCAGCTTATTTCTTTAATATTTGCTTGAAAACATAGTTGAAATGGCGAATAGAACTCACACAAACTTTGCAGATGCTCCAGAAAACTTAGAAAATCGACATAAACATATGACAATTGTCATACCCTTCAATCCTCGATCGAGATTCAATAATTGACCACCAGCGCGTAAAAGCTCTTGAGTTCACTTCACGTCAGTGATTTTCTTTTCGAGAGCACCGTCAGGATCTAAGTTGGAAACAAAACTAGAACGGCAGAATATCCGCAGCCTATTCCATATAAAACGTGATTCATTTAAGTTGGTGCAATCACAATCATTTCCTCTGAAGGTTCCGGAAATACGAGTACATCAACTGAAATGAAATTCTCTTTTTATTTTCCCGAAGAAGCTAATTCCTGTTCTCATTCTCAGATCCCATAATTTGTTCCATAAACTCGCCGAATTTTTGAGCAGAAATACGCCAGGAAAATCCTCTAATCCAGGAGGTTTATCCGCCCGATTTAGATGTGAAGAAACACTTTGGAAAGTTTTCTTCATCCTCAGAGCCAAGAGACAAGACAGGATCTGACCCAGTTTCTTTCAATCCGCCATTCAGAATTGATACAACTCAAAAGTCGCAACAACAAAACATAAAAGCATTCGTTGTGCAATTTAAACTTTTCAACGAATTTCTGTCAGCGTCAACAAAGTCGAGTTTTTCTACTCGAGGAAATATGGCAGTCCGAATGGTAGAATGGGGAGGTCGAATTTTTATATAGTTATAACGCTGAAAGTGAATTTATGAGGTTGTAAATGTTTCAATGCGTTTTACAACATGGGATTGTGGAGTTCTGAATGATTTGATGGCAAAGAACACTTAGCAATCATAATAAAAACTTTGTGTATCGTATGAACTGAGAAAGGGTGTTAGATGAAAGTCCCGTGGGGTTCACACGGTTTCATTATGGAGATCTAGAAAAGCAGTTAAGTGAAGCCTGCAGTTTTTGAATGATCATTCATTCGCACGATATAAATCTACCCTGGAAATTCCAGGTCGATAGGTTTTTTTCGTTGTGACTTCATGAACTACATCATTGAACACCTTTGTGAGGTTTTACAGAAACTTGGGCATAGTATGAGGTTATGTGTGTTCATGTGAATATAAATATCTCTCAGCCGAACAGGACTGTACTTGCGTGAATAATTCCTAGCAACAATTACAAGGATATACATTACCTAGAAATCGAATCGAAGGGAGCATAGAATAATGTTCAGTTCAGAGATAACGAATGTTAATAATATTAATTTTGCTAGCCGTCCACTCGTATGTATTTATAATAGTTTCGCCCCATCCTTTACTGTAAGCATGGGCCATGTAGCTATGTGGATACGACCATGGTTGAAATGTAACATATAAAGGATGTTTTTTTAGAGGTATAGACCTCTGAAATGGAATAAAACAAGGATGAATTTATAAAATTGACATGAATTGACTTTATTCAAAAATAATCTTTCGGAATTATTATTTAAATTAAATTTCTGGCATATGACCGCCAGGGCTGGCTCGGACGTAATCTAATCTGGAGGTCCAATTTTCAATCACTTTTTCCAACATTTGTGGCCGTATATCGGCAAAAACGCGGCGAAGGTTGTCCTCCAAGTGGTCGATCGTTTCGGGCTTATCAGCGTCGACAAGCGACTTCCCATATCCCCACAGAAAATAGTCTAGCGGCGTTAAACCGCACGATCTTGGAGGCCAATTCACTGGCCCGGACCGTGAAATGATGCGGTTATCAAACGCTTCCTTCAGTAAATCAAATGTGGCACGAGGGATGTGACATGTTGAGCCGTCATGTTGAAACCACAGCTGCTGCACATCATAGTTGTTCAATTGAGAAACGAAAATGTCAGTACTCATGGCTGTATAGCTGTAGACCATGGCGGATAGACTGATTCGGGTCTTCCTCTACGCTACGCTCTACAGCCGCAATGGCTTCTTCTGTTCTCACTGTACGACGTCTCTGTGGATGCGTATTATCAGTAAGTGTGAAAGTGACCCGAAAACGATCCATAGTAAGTCGGATTAATTGCTCTGATGGACGATTATGGTGACCGTGAAATGGACGTAAAGCAAGATACGTCTTCCGAACAGAACCATCATTTTCAAAATAAATTTGCACTATTTGGAAGCTTTGTCAGGCGTTAGTCTATTCATGTTGAAATGCCAGACCAAACTAAGCACAAATCACTTGACAGCTGACAAAATGGCTGCCAGTTGAAACAGTGTTGCCAACTCAAAGTTCTATACCTCTAAAAAAAACACCTTTATTTCCACCATTGTTACGATCTACGACAGCACCACAGCACCAGAGGGTGAGTCATCAGTAATGATTGGTACAGAAATATAGCGTTATGTGTATGGGCACTCTGTGAAGATACGCAAATATCGCAATAAGAATTCCAAAGTGAAACTGTTTTTACTTACATATGAAGTAATTTAGTATAATTCAGTTTATTTACATAAACAAACAAACAGTGATCTATGATTCGAGCGGAATCAGAAAACCGATTGAATTACACTTCAGTACCCTCAACTACATTAACCTGCACTGCCGAATGGAAGTCATTGGAGTGAAGTGTACAATAACATTTTTATGTAGATAAGACAAAAAATCCTTCAGAGTTATTCTTTTCGCAAAGTAACATATAATTATTGCAGAGCAGATACTCATCAAAGTATTGACTCTGCCAAACGTTGCTTGGCCAGATACAGATACAGTTCTTTTCGTTTTAAATGTGATCATCTCGAATTTTTGCATTGCAACACTTAGAGCTAATAAAATAAAAAAACTTTTGGTTGAGCGTAAGTGTCGTCATTTCACAGCTATAGAAGGTTCTTTTGGATTTGATTGACAATTATTGAAACGGCGTTAAAAAAGATATTTTTCAAATAACTTAATCACAAGGACGAATATCCGTCGATAAATCAACAAATATTCCCCCTTGATCAGAGCTTATCATCCAATCAACCAAAACACCTACACCGAAGAAGCGGATCCAAGGAGAATGACTACAGCTGTTTCACAATTGTTATTGATCGTCAGGTCAACTTACCTTGGATAAACCGCAGAGGGATCTCTCGATACTTGTCATCTTTTAGATGGACCGCTGCAGTATAACAACGTATAGTGCGCCATCTGCCAGGAGCATCTTGCGAGTCCTACCTTCGAGTGCAGAATACTTTGATCCTCCTTTGATGCTCCTGGCAGATGGCGCACTGTACGTTGATATACTGCAGCGGTCCATCTGAAAGGTGACAAGTATCGAGAGATCACTCTGCGGTTTATCCGAGGTAAGTTGACCTGACGATCAATAACAATTGTGAAACAGCTGTAGTCAATCTCCTTGGATCCGCTTCTTCGGTTTAGGTGTTTTGGTTGATTGTATGATTATCACTGATCAAGGGGGAATATTTGTTGATTTATCGACGGATATTCGTCCTTGTCATTATGTTATTTATCATAACTGGAGCTCTTTCTTCTCCGTGAAACTAATTCCTATATTTTTTTAATTTATTGACCTTATATATGATCCCAACAAAATGTCGCAAAAACTTCGCGTTGCTCAACTCCAATTGAATGCCAAGTTTCAATCTAATCGTTGCAGTAGCTTCTGAGGTATTACGGAAATAAAAATTTTAAAGGGCTCTAACCTCGAAACCTGTCGACCGATTTCGCCCATTTCCGAGCTTGAGCGTCGCATTTCGAAATGCAACCTACCCTGTTTCAGTTTCAGGTTGATAGGATTCTTCCTACGCCTGTAACAGCGTGCTATCGTTTTGTCCAAATGTCTGTAATTTTCGATGATTCAGCCGAAAATGGTCTCAAACGACTAGATTGGACTCACTGATGACGAATCCGGTGTCAAAATCGATTCTGTCCGGCCGGCCGGCCGTCTGGCCGGCCTTGGACACGATAACTGTCGAACGGAGTGAGCTAGCATTGGAATGCCGCGGTTCAGTTCGTTAATGAGCCAAATCGGTCGAACAGTTTCGGAGTTATAGCCACCTGAAATTTTGAAGTTAATTATTTTTTATTTCAGAAACAATTTGAGCGATTGAATTCAAACTCGACAATTGGGTGGAGTATAACGACGTGCAACTTTGAGCCAAATTTTGTCAGGATTATACTGTCAGTAAATTTCGAAAAAGTTATTTTTCAAAATTTTTTTCTAAAAATTTTTTTTTCGAAAACCGTTCATCATATTCAGAAAAAAAATCCACTCGGACTTTGAGCTCCATATTTCACAGCAGTGTACCAAATTTCAGTTCGAAACGATTATAAGTTTTGGAGATATCGGGAAAAAATATGCCCAATTTTGAGGTTTTTTTTCTCGATATCGTTGCTTCTTTTGGTATAAATTGAGAAATACTGATTCAATCCTGATTTAACTTCGCAGCTAGTCTGAAGATGCTGAAAGACAACTTTAGGCAAAATTTCGTGATGATCGTGCCATTAGAACAATTCAAGAATGAATTTCTGTAATATTCTTATCATATCATCCTCATTAAATTCTGTATGAACCTTCGAACTGTAATTTTTCGATGAGGTACTGGATTTCAGTTCGATCTGATCAGTATTTTTGGAAATATTGGGAGAATAAAAATTTTGAATGGGTAATGGTAAAATCCGCAATGATTCCGTAGATATACTCATTCAAAAATTTATTTTTCCAATATTTCCAAAAATACAGATAAGATCGAATTGAAATCCAGTAATTCATCGAAACAAAATCTAGAAAAGCACTGCCGTGAAGGCAGCAGCTTTCGCGCGCAAGTTCAAATTCGTTGCCGAAGCGGTCATCTACATTGAGCATGCTCGCAAAAGCTGCTGCCTTCACGGCAGTGCTTTTCTAGATTTTTTTCTTAAAAACATACCCTGACAAATATTTTCATCCTGATATCCGCAGGCGTATTTTCTATAAAAAATAATCCTATGAATAATTCGGAAGATATACCCATTCAAAATTTAATTTTTTTGCCAGTGTTTCGAAATAAAAGATGTTTGCGTCGAGATATCGTGAAAAGTTGTGAAAGTTTTTGAAAAATTTGAATGAAATCTGGTGAATATTTCCTGAGATTTCCCATCTCTCTCAAATAGACAAGGAATACTATTAGTGGATCGAGCAAGACGATAGCGTTTTTGTAAGGATTCAAAAGTGAATCTGAATATATACAGCAGCGCTACTCATGATAACAACTGATAAAATACTTTCATCATGTAGTTACTATAGAATATTTATTTGCTCGGTTGCTAATACAACTTGCGTCATAATTATTCAACACCCAGTCAAAAAGCACTGACTCCAAAATTTAACTCGATTTGTGACGAACCAGTAACTACGCGTTCGTGAATTCAAATGAAGAAATATGCATATTACCTACCATTTCCGGTTTGATGAATGCCGGTGAAATGTTTGGAAAGGAGTTAACTCCCTGAAGTCTCGCGATCAATGTTTATACACGTTTGCCAAACAACTCCGAACTGGAAATCCAACAATGCATTGTGAACACGATATGGAAGGAAAACTATATTCATAAAGAAACTTCCGACAGTTTTAATAGGAGTGGGTAGTTTACTCGTCTAGAGTACCAGTTGGGGGATAAGAAGAAAGGCAAAACTGTTGGTTGTTTTTCGACCAGAGAAGTTCATCAGAGGGCTCTCCATCAAGATGCCTTTTTCTTTTCATATAATATGCAAGCATGATTTCTTTGTGGAATAGGCTGTATTCACCCATTGAGTTTGCTGTTTTAGATATGGGATAATTCAAAGGAGAGTCTTTCTCAACATAAAGTGAATCCCGTCTAAATAAACCATTTAACTATGATGAAAGAGTATACTTGCACCACTCCCTTCAAGAATTTGGTGATCAAACCTGAAAAGACAATTGTTTCTATATATTTTGTTGAATGAGATTTTTCGATGCTATTCCTCTAGGAAAAGGAGCTTGAAAAATGTCTATTTTCTTAGTAGTTGTGAATTTATCGGAAAATGTAGAATTCGGTGGAACATGTGAAAATAGAATCGAAAATACTTTTTTGCACGCATGTTCTAGTGAACAGCATGTTATAGTTTTGCTTAAGTATCAGTTATTTTCGAAAATGGTCTCAAAAGACTAGATTGGAATCATTGATGAAGAATCCCATATTAAATTCAATTCTGTCTAGTCCACCGAGGACACGATTAGGAGGGAACAATCTAACGACTTGAAATATTCAGGGTATATCGCGTATCAGAATGTGACAGCTAGGCAACACAGCCACATTAGAATGTCATCAAATCTCGCTTATATCTCAAGGTCAGGCCGCTGGATTCAGTGCACTTGCTTAAACGTTGCCTATAGTCGCGTGAAATACTGAAATTCTGAGAAATTCCGACGTTTATAGAAGAAACGTTCTGCAGGCATTTCACTTTTATTCGTTGTTTTTTGCCGCTATCATTGTAAATTCTGCAATGAGTCAATAAAATACTTATGTGATCATGATGAAACTTGATATCTAGCTTGAAAAGGCTTATGCACAATTTTGTGCGGAGTTTGGTGAGGATAGCGAAAATTTAAAAATTGGAATTGTTTTGAAGCTATAATTGAAAGTTTCCATTCTAAATTGTGAAGAAAATCCATTTGACATTCATCCATGAATTTTAACCCGATCGTTTCTATTGGTTCGGAAATATCTGATATTTGAAGAAATCGGAATGATTTCTTGTGATTTTGCGAAATTGGAAATTCATCAAACTGAAGTTTCGATTTTAGATTTCACTTGGTGTTTTCTATGAGCCATGGATTTGATGATTGAATGAGATCTCGCCGTCCTAGAATATCCACTTGCTGAATTTCGACCCGAAAGTGTCTGTAATATTGTAATTATTGGAAGATGGCAGTTCAAATACGTTCATCTACTAAACAGCGAGTTTTCTGTATTTTGAACTTTTTCTTCGTATTCAACTTTACACATGCCCTGAAGATTTCGAGTCTTCAAAGTATTCCTTTGAGAACATATCTAATCTCTTCTATTGCCTTATTCTTTGTATTCAATACACAGTGTATATTTAGTTGTGACAGGAGTATATGTGAAGATAGATTTATGTTGAAATTAAATTTGGTATCAGGTGATTTTTCTAGAAATAGTTTCATTTATTCATGCTTAATGTGTGAATTAGATTTGGTTGTGAGCTTTCAAGCCGTCATTTCTTTGGAACTTAATAACGAAGTTCAAATTCGTGAATGAATAAAATCCTCCTGGTGGTTCGGTATATCCAATGGAAATTTTTTTTTCCAGTATTTCCAATACAGATCCGATTGATTTGAAATTAGGGGGAAAAATTTCGAAATTGAACACAAAATTATCGTTATTTTCCCAAAGGATAGCCATATTTCCAAATATTATCCTTATCACTAACAAACCAAGAGTATGGAATTCCTGAAATACAGCAAAATAAATAAAGAAAACGCATATATTGAAAGTCACTCAATAAGCAAGAGACAATTCGGGTCTCTAAGGAATTGGTTGAGTCGGTTTTCACAGGAATTCACCGAATTCGCACCAATAACACTATTATTATTATTATTATTATTATTATTATTAAACATACATGTAGAGTTGAGGAAATTCCTGTAAACTCAAAAAGAAAATGAAAATAGAAAAAAGTTTACAAATAAGTAGTTCTTGCATCAAAGAGATCGAACCCATTCTTGAAGGCGTTGACGGTTCCAGCATCGACCACATTACTCGGCAAACGGTTCCATCTATGAGGCAGCCTATTTCAAATGTCGAAAACTCTGTTGAACATTTGTCGTTTTGTGGTCTTGGGATTTTTCTCAACAATTTGAAGGGCCAGATCAGACGTATACAGCAAAAAGAGCATGGTGCCCAGGACAGATCCCTGAGGGACGTCACTAGACACTGAATTATCCGCAGATAAATGGAAGTCTGCCTTTCTTACTCGTAATGTTCTATAAGAGAGGAAAGCCATGACCACGAGAGCATCTCTCCCCTGTGGTGCTCAGATAAAAGGCGATGATGTGGGACCAGGTCGGACGCCTTGAGTCCAAATACAGGACATCCACATGAATATCCCGATCCAGAAAGCGACTCCAACCGCTCAGGCAGCACAGTTGGTAGGTCATTGTGAACCACCATGAAGAAACCCATGCTGTTCCCGAAGAATTATATAATAATTCAGCGCAAAGTGAAAGAGCTGCCACCAAAGCTTGTCTCCCTTTTCAAACATAGGTGTAACCGGAACCCTCAACCAATCCTTCGGGAGAGCAGAAGTGTCCAACAGCTTCTTGGAAATGAGGGACAAGGGAAGAGCAATGGAAGGAGCACATCTCCTTTAAGTAAAAGCAGAAAGGCCATTAGGACCAGGAGAGGTCGCTTCCTTGAGATTCATCAGGTGTTGCTGCAGATTCTTGGACATCTTTATAAATGTCCCCAGCGGAACCAACGGAACAGGCACTCTTGAGTACATTGTTGCCCTCAAGTGTTTTAAAAGGAGGGACAAGGGAAGAGCCATGGTAGAAGCACATCTCCTTAAGGTGAAAGGAGGAAGACCCTCAGGACCAGAAGAAGACGCTCCCTTGAGATTCATCAAATGTTCCTGCCGATTCCTGGATATTTTAACAAATATCCCCAGCAGAACCAACGGAACAGGCACTCTTGAGTACATTGTCGCCCTCAAGTGTTTAAAAAGGGGGGACAGGGGAAGAGCAATGGTAGAAGCACATCTCCTTAAGGTGAAAGGAGAAAGACCATCAGGACCAAAGAAAGACGCTCCCTTGAGATTCATCAGATGTTCCTGCAGATTCCTGGACATCTTAACAAATATCCCCAGCAGAACCAACGGAACAGGCACTCTTGAGTACATTGTTGCCCTCAAGTGTTTAAAATGGGGAGACAAGGGAAGACCAATGGTAGAAGCACATCTCCTTAAGGTAAAAGGAGAAAGACCATCAGGACCAGAAGAAGACGCTCCCTTGAGATTCATCGGATGTTCCTGCCGATTCCTGGACATCATTAGAAATGTCCCCAGCGGAACCAACGGAACAGGCATGTTGAGTACATTGTTGCCCTCAAGTGTTTAAAAACTTTTTCTGTTCTTGCTAGAGGCAAGTTGAAACTCGAGAGCGGATACAATTTTGAATCTCTTCCTTTCATAATAATCGAAGTTGATTGAAGATTGCCTGAACTCTGACCACACGACATAGTTATTGTTATCAAGTGAATAATCAACAAACTCCAATGTGTTCGTAGAATGCTTGCATGTTAGAAACAACGTCAACACACATTTTTGGGGATGAATTGCAGTGAATATAAAGGGATTTGTATATTATTAATACGACAGGCACGAAAGGTTGTTCTATTATATTAACCGAGATTCGTGCGAAGTTACTCTGTTACAGTTATTACATTTATTCATGGCGTTCTTGAACAATTTTGATTCACTCTTCATGGGATAATTATTTCACTCCAGTTCTATTCAGAATAATATGTAAATAAGATAATTCAGACTGAAGAAGTTGAATTTATTAGGTGGAACTTACGGTTCTGACGTTTAATAACGGAGGACGAACGAATTTCCGAGAGTTCTATTTACCTTATTCAGGCCAGTGTTTCAGGTTTTTTCAACCGTGATAGTCGTTTTGGGCGATGTCAAATGAGATTCTGTCCATTAGATTTCACGATAAGTTCAGGACCGACATATCAAGCTTTTTTCCTCCACATCCCTGGTAAAACCAACGCCATTGAATTGAAACTTGGCGATTCCTTGTAGGATATCAACTCGCAACTGCTCGCTAATTTTTGATGCGATCAACCTATTATGAACGTAATAAATTCCGAAAAAAACAACTTAGAAACTCTATATTTTCAAAGTAGGTTTGGACCTTAACTACACAGCCCAATTTTATAAATGGGTAGAATACACCCAATGATTCCGCAGATATACCCATTCAGTTTTTTTTACAATATTTCTGAGAATACAGATAAGACCTAATTGAAATTCATCGTTCGATTGAAAAATGACAGCTTGAAGGTTCATAAAAATTTCATGAGGATATTATGATCAAAAGATCGCCTTGAATCGAATATTCGAAAAAAACAATTGAAATGTTTTTCAAATTGTTTTAATGAGTGGTTCATAAGCATTTTCAAAATAGTTTTCACGTTACATTATAATTGAATCAGAAGTTTTTGAATTATTCCGGAAAACAACGATACCAAGGAAAAAAAACACGAAATTTAATAGATTTTTTCCCGATTACTCCGAAAATTATAACCGCGTCGAATTTAAATTTGGTACACTGCTGTGAAATATGTTGTTCAAAATATGAGGAAATTAGTTTTTTAGAATATGATGAGTTCCCGTGAAAAATTTTGGAATTTTTTTTTTAATTCAGTGACAATAAGATGTCAACAAAATTTCGCAGAGAGTTGCGCACCGTTATTCTTCAACTAACAATCAAGTTTCAATCCGATCCGTCCACTGGTTTCTGAAATATCAGGAAAATATCCTCAAAATTTCAAATAGCTATAACTCCGAAAATGTTCATCCGTTTTGGGCCATTGACAAACCTAAGCGTGGTATTCTGATACGCGACCTATCCTGAAAGTTCCAAGTCGCAAGCTTGCTCCGTTCGACAGTTATCACAGCCGGACGGCCGGCCGGACAGACAGAATCGAATTTGTCACTGGATTCGTCATCAAATTTCATCTAGTCGAACGAGACCAATTTCGGAAAACAAATCGAGAATAACAGATAAACAAAAGCACGCTATTCCCCAAGAAGAAGTGCTCAAAAATGATTTTCCCTAAAATATTTTTCAGCTATCTGTTAATTTTTTTATCATCAGAATCTATTCATCGTGTTCGATGGAAGTATGCGCAGTCTTTGAAGTTAACATTTCATAACCGTGTAAAATTTCAAAATTTCAGTTGGATCTGAATTCTGGAGATATTGGAAAAAAGATTGTGCACTGGATGTTTCCACTAATTTCTTGATGTCGGTTTCTTGAGAACAAGTTTAAAAATATCCCAAATTTATTTGAAGTTATTATTGGAATAATCCATTCTAAAAGGTCGACAACAATTTATTTTACATCAATGGATAAATCTCAACTCCATCAAATTGTCGTTGCAGGAATAATTGGGATGATGAATTTTCGAGATGTCAAATATGAATTTTAAGTGATTCCATATTTATTAAATAGCATAGCTCATGTCTAAAACCGAAAACTAATTTACAGTTGCATTTTTTGGTAATTATATTTGAATTTTATGATCAGCGGGATGAAAAAAATGAGACTTCAAGATATTCCTTTGCAAAGTTATCGTGTTCACAATCAGCTGGATGATGGCTAAAAATACGTTTATTGACAAATACTCGCATTTTCTGGAGCATGTAGTAAGCTCCCAACTTCTACTACTGATTTTTTCGACCACGTTATTTATGTAATATTTAGAAGTCCTGTTCCCTCGTTCTTGAACACCAGTCTACATGATGAGCAGTGGCGCAGATTCGAAATATAAGATATTAAAATAGTAATTTCAAAGAATTTCACTACTTGGGTTCCATTGAATAAATAGAAATTATCCTCAGCTGTTCTGAACCATCCTCTGGAACGGGATAATTTTTCAGCGGTCGCAAAATGGCGAATGGACCAGGATAGATTTCCTACTGGGATCCGTTTCGGAATTCCTAAAAAAACTATAAAAATACCGGACAACACGTTCTAAAGCTTAAAAGTCAGCTTCATCTCTTCTTTCACGCCCAGGAACGTTGGCAGTTTTTCCTCATGGAAATGCTCCCTTTTTATTCATATTTCTCTAGAAGCGACTTTTGCGTTGAAATAGACACTTCGTTATCCTCAATGATATTTTAATATTTCAAGAAGACAAGAGCTTTCAGTTGTAAACCGATCAACCCGTTGATATATTTACACGCCCATAAAATGACCCAAAGTAAATAGCAGTCAATCATTCGACACCTCCTTCTATTTCGTTCTGTTGATATTTCCTAAAGACCGCATTATGTCGCCTTGGCGTGGGTGTTCCGTGACGTCTTTTGGTTTTATATATTCCTCAGGACCAGGAGGGAGGGTTTATATGTGTTATCAATGTTCCCTTACATGTTGTTCGGGAGTTGTGAGAAACGCCGCAAAAAAAGAGTTTCAGTATTTCTTCAGAATTATGTACGAATTAAAAATTGCTCGTGAATTTGAATTTTACAATATTAATTTTACATTGAATGGCTTTTGGTATGAATCACCGAGTGCGGATATATTTTGTGGAATAATACTCAACTGAAGTGATCGTCAATGCACCAGAATTTATTCAGAACCACGAAAAACAGCAGAAAACCTAGAAAGGCTGTTGACTTCACGTCAGTACTTCTCTAGGTTTTTTCCGATAAATTATTGGATTTCAATTCGATCTGAACTGTAATTTCGGTAATACAGACCGGAAACACAATTACGAAAGAAGCAACTTAGAATTGAAATCCAGTAATTTTTCGAAAAAAGAAAGTTCGAAGGTTCATACAGAGTTAAATTAGGAGTATATGATCAGAAAACCACAGAATAATGAATATTTGAAAAAAAAAATTGAATGTTTTCTGAAATTTTTCTAACGATCATCGCGGAATTTTGCACAATTTTGAATAATTTCCGACAAGAAAAATTTTTCGAAAAACATTTTGAAAAGAATTCATTTTTGAATTTACTGACAGAACGATCACAAAAAAATTTCACAATAAAATGCGAGTTCTTATGTCTCAACTAATAGCCGAGTTTCATTCTAATCGCTGCAGTATGTTCTTCAAATATCAGGGAAATAACCTCAAAAATTTCTATAACTCCGAATCCATTCGACCGATTTTAACCATCAATGATTTCAACCTGCACATTTCGAAATGCAAACAACCAAGAAATGTTCAAGTCGATAAAATCCTGCGTACGCCCGTAATGGTGTGTACAACCGGCCGGACAGAATCGATTTTGTCACCGGATTCGTCATCAGTGAGCCCAACCTAGTCGTTTGAGACCATTTTCAGCTCAAAATCCGAACATGACATTGGAGACATTTGGACAAAACGATAGCAAGCTGTTCCTCTAGAACATGCGAGAAAAAAAACTATTATTTACAGATTTCCATTTTGTTCAAAAATATAATATTGCACATAAATGGAGCAGCGAAACATAATTTTTTTTTCAGTAGTCCAATTCGAAGCCGATACTGGACTCCACCGATTAGGTTGGACTTGCTGGTGAAGAAGTCCGTCTGGCTGACAGTTCGTCCGTTATAGGATAAATAAAATTAAGCAAAACTAAAATTTCCATTTCATCCAGAAACACCTTCTTATGTTTCGCCTTATATCCATTTCCTGAAGATCACATCATGTTACCTCAGAGTGAATAATTCGAACAGTTAAACGTTTGTAGCATAAGTTGCAATTTCTAGAATGAATAAATGGTCTACTTCAACTTCCTCACGAGGAGTACAAAGATAATCAAGGTTATCAAATCTCATTCAAATATATAATCGTGTAATATTGAATTTAAATAGTCTAGTTGTATTTTATTATATAACCGTTTTCCTGAGTTTTTGACCCCAATCAGTATAAGCCAGTTGATATAATAATTAAATTTTTCATTCAAGACGTGGTACGTTGAAGGCAATGAAAGTATATCGTAAGATTGAATTAAAACAAGTTTTGTAATTTCGATGTTTTCACTACCAATAAAATTGAATATTGCAATTTAAGGGCTATATTATGTAACCGCACAGTTTGAAATTTATATCAAGTTCATCATTAGACACTGAAGATTCTACAAATGTTATAGAGTATTTATGTGAACACAGGTACAAAAAGGTGTTAGGAATGGTCATAAAATTCAGGCAAAATGGAAAAAACCTGTTTGACCGTTATGCAACTGAATACAAGCTCAGGTATTATTTAAACGCGTTGAACATTTCGGAAAAACACAGTTGTGTAGGTTCATTTATAATTTCAAAACTATTCTTGTTCACCAATTTATAAATTTCGATGGATTCTAAATAGTTCAGTCTTCTGCCTTTTGATACCACATGTATAATTTTCATGTTGTCAATTGTTGGGAAAGGGTGGTTATTATCGATGGAAGGTGTTGCGAAAGTTGAGCATCGCTTATTTTTGACGAAATCCATTCGATGTTCGTTAAATCTGGTTTTGATTGATCGTTTTGTCTGTCCTATGTATTTCATATCGCAGGTTGAACATGCTTACTCATAAACTCCTGATTAAGTTGGGCGTTGAATCTTTTGCATTGAATGATAACGACGATATTTTAGTTATTGGTTTGAAGACAATATTGAGATTCAATTAGGAAAGGCTGTTAGCTACTTTTTCACTTACAGTAGAATCCGTTTATAATGACATTGAAGGGAAGTGACGAACACGTCATACTAACCGGATGTCATATAAAGCATAATTTTTGAAAAATTGAGGGATTCCATATGTATGGTATGGATTAAGTTTGATAAACAGAAAAATCTCTAATCGCACATGAATATTCACAAAAAAATAAGGAGAAACACCAGGTCACACTGAACAAAAGATTAAAGTACGAAGATTCACCGGCAATTTTACCTGATACAATGTCAAGTCTAACTTTCAAACGATTTAACCAGTTTGCAGAACAATTGAGCTTGCTCATGATGTAAATAACATGGTGGGCTCATGTGTTTTCAAAAGTGACTTCAGATAACTGAAACTATGAAAATTCAGAGCACATATGTATTTCCATGAATCTTCAAGTTGCTCACGTCACTTTTGAATGCAAATGAGCACACCATGTTTTTTGCATAATGGGGTTGCTTTTACCAAAACCAGAGAAAAAACCTGTGAAATAGGGCCGCTGACAGGTATTCCTTCTTTTCTTGTGATTTTAAACAACTGAAGTTACACTTGATAGACATTCTCTTGTCATGACTTCCAATTCCTCTTTGGTTTCAAAACATTCGAATTGACTATTCCTTAATCTGATTCTTGTTTTTAAAAATAATTGAAAACATCGCAAAGGGGTACGTAGGTTCGCGAAAACTATGTCCGGTTATAGTGACCGCTCACTATAATTTTTACATTTTGGTTCATAATAAACGATATGTCGATATAAGCGAATTCATCTTATCCGAACGCTGTTATATGGATACCAAACTTAGAACTGAAATCACGTCATATTAAGCGGTTGGTCAATATAGCCGGCGTCATAATAAACGGATTCTACTGTATATCGCCGAAGTATGAGAGAGAAATGAATTTTTGCTTTCGATAATGAGGTATATTAGATGTATTGCTATTTGCAACATTTTGTTACACACAAAGAGTGTTTTTTACCGCATTCCATTTATCAAAAAAGAAGATGTTATAGAAGGTGATGCCAACATTCTACGCGCATGCATTTAACAAGCTAACCAGTAGTTCTGTACAATCTTAGTTCATTTATGATCGAGTGTTGTCGAATATACGTGGTAAGGTTTCGACATATAATATATAATAAATGCTACTGATGATTCTAAATCGAAAGACGAACGATGAAACACTGTATCTAGTATTATTTTTGTATTGAATTTCGTTATGTTACCGTTTTCTCAAGTTTTTGACTTCAATCATTATATGCCAGTTGAAATAATAATTAAATTTGTCATTCAAGACGTGGTACGTCGAAGGCAATAAAAGTATATCGAAAGATACTATGTAAAGATTGTAATCGTGTAATGTATCATATATTCAAACTAGGGAAAAAAGTATGAATATAAATGAAGTAAAAATAAAATTCTTCCTATTAAACCTGAGAGCTCTCTTTGAATTTTTCCAATCAGAACAAATACTCAAGAAAGCGATATAATTCTTAGAAGACATAATCTTTTAGCTGTCAACCGATCCAGCCGCTCATAAAAATGACCCAGAGTAAATAACGTTCAATCATAAGACACCCCCTTTTATTTCGCTTTGTTGATATTTCCTGAAGACCGCATCATGTCGCCTTGGAGTGCGTGCTTCGAAAACTAGGGGATATTTTTTGGATTCTTGTACCCCGCAGGAGCGTATCGGGAAGGGGGTGTATCGATCCTTCCTCTGCGAGCGTATCCCGGCAACTCTGTGGTTCACCTGCAACGAATCTCTCCTCCTTCAACAAAAGCTTCATCAAAGATTCCGATCTACAGGTAAACGTGCTCGAAATTGGTAAATGAGGAGGTAACAATACACTTTGTGCTTCGTATGTGATCTTTATCGAAAAACCCAACGTAATTTTTATGGTATATTGATATTGTGTGTATTGACTGAAAAATAAAATTTCAACGAGAAGAATACATTCGTAGGTTCGAAAGAAAGCACTGGCAGGACGCCCGCAGCTCAGTTACTCGCTCGTACTACTACTTGAATATACTGTGATATTTATGAGAAATAAATAACAATGGATTCGTAGAAGGTTATATTATTCGGTTGAGTAATTATATATACTATATATAACTATACAGACTACCAAATATCTAGAGGACCTCAATGATACTACCAAACCATCAAACGAATGTTTCTTTTCATTTTGTAAGGTACATTTGTACGAAGGCGTAGAAGGGCCACCCTTTGTTGACAAAAATTTTTCCACCTAATTCCGACTTTAATCTCGGAATTATACTAATTCCGACTTCGAACTCGGAATTATAGACTAATTCCGACTTCAAACTCGGAATTATACATAATTCCGACTTTGAACTCGGAATTATACTAATTCCGAGTTTGAAGTCGGAATTATACTAATTCCGAGTTTGAAGTCGGAATTATAAACTAATTCCGACTTTAAACTCGGAATTATAGTCTATAATTCCGAGTTCAAAGTCGGAATTAGTCTATAATTCCGAGTTTAAAGTCGGAATTAGTCTATAATTCCGAATTCAAAGTCGGAATTAGTCTATAATTCCGAGTTCAAAGTCGGAATTAGTATAATTCCGAGTTCAAAGTCGGAATTATGTATAATTCCGAGTTTGAAGTCGGAATTAGTCTATAATTCCGAGTTCAAAGTCGGAATTAGTATAATTCCGAGATTAAAGTCGGAATTAGGTGGAAAAATTTTTGTCGACAAAGAGTGGCCCTTCTACGCCTTCGTACATTTGAGAAGATTTATACAAATGAATAACTCTTGAATGTCTGCTCCTATACTCCTCATCTTCAATGGAATATTATCCATCAAGTGGTCTTTGGACATCTATTTTCAGAATTCCAAAAATTCTGGATAGGCTAGAAGATGTCTAAGTTGTCAGCTCCACGGTATACACTTGGTATATGATTTTATGTCCTGCTTCTTCATAAACTGTATTTGGAACAAGAAAAACTATATATTGAAAATTTCATGACAACTGCCTTTTCGAAAATAAGATGAAATTCCGATAATTCAATAAACGAACTAGGAATCGGATAGCTATGTCTTGCGACAGATGGATGTGCGTCCTACATAAGGTTTTCTCGATATGGCGCTGCTGAAATTTGGTTCACAAAGCTACCATCCAACAGGGCTTGAGTACTCACAGCAAGCGATCTCGGTAAGACTAGACATGTTGAGTAGTTCTAATGATCTAAGAAATCGTAAAACAGTAGTTAACGAATTCGGTGGACGATACCTCTCATAAGTAGTAGATGCTTTAGGGACGGTATGGCCAGCTAAGACACAGGTGAAAATTTTCTGATTTATTGATGAATATTCATCTTACTGTTCATGTTGATTCCGTTGACATGAGCTATGTGATCTCTGTGAACTATTTCTCTGGTTTCATGAAAAGAGAATTCTTTCCAATCATTGTTGTCCGCGAAAACAAAATTCCTCATGAACATTATGAAGTCAAAATCGCAGAACGAAAGTGAGGGAATATAATTCTTCGTGGAGAAATCTGCAAACTAGACCAATCAGGCAGTCCTCTATGCTACTAAATTGGTCATAAATAAATACATGAGCGAAAAAGTGAGGTCGCTTCACCCTTATGTCTAACAAATGATGTCAGAATTTATAACACCGCAAAATCTTTGACCTCTTAAAAGAAACACATCTATCTCCCCCAATAAATCCTTTCCTACCTTAATGAGGCAATAATAAATACACTTAGCTGAAGCTACGAGACATTCATCGAAACGGACCCAACCATTTCATAATGTTATTAAACAGACAATTGAGTCCTTGCTATGATCTCTATGACTTTCCCCAAATCCATGCCTAGAATGGATTTGGAAATTTGGAAAAATGTAACATCGGAGCAACCTCCACATTATGAATAAATTTCGATACAAATAGAAAATCCTCGTAATGAGAGAAGATACCCAGCATTTTTCCAGTCTTTTTTCGATCCCACTTCTTGGCAACAATATCATCTTCTCTTCCGAGTAGAACGGTTCCTTCTTATTCATAGTCGCTTTGATGGAATTTTAATAGTTCCGTTTCCTACTGGAGTCGGAATGGCCGATAGGTACAAGGAGATTTATGATCCGGAAGAATATTTTTTGGAGAACGGCCCAGCCTCTCTGGTAAACAACAGCAGTTCCTTGATATATCTGTATTTGTGCGAATCAAGCTTTTAGCGAGACGAGGATGATGAATGAATGAAGGAGAAGCTGTAGGTGATAATGAGCCTTAATTCGATAAAATGTTTGTTCCTGGAAGATATTCAGCTCTGAGACTCATCATCTTTTTCCTCTGCTATAATTTTTCGATGTCAAAATCGAATCATTATGAGAATGCGAACGGCATCCTTGAAATGAAACATATCTGAAAAACGGGTGTTTGAAAGTACTTGTTCTTGGGGAACAGCGCGATATCATTATGCATAAATGTCTGTAATTTCAAACTTTGAACCTGCAGGTTGGACTCGAAGAATTCTACCTGACCCCCTATGTGATCTTAGTTTCGAAGAAGAAGAAGAAGTCTAAATATCTTGTTTGATGGGTGAAATCGGTCAGACAGTTTTGAAGTCATAACCATTTGAAATTTTGAGGTTATTTTCTCAATAACCCAAGAATCACCAATGCGATCACATTGAAGCTTCGAAATTAGTTTGGAGAATGCAAATTCTTCTTCAAAATTTCCCAGATTTTCGTTGAATAAAATTGTATTGTCGAAGGGTATCAATTATAGGAATTGGTTTAACGGAGAAGAAAGAGCTCCAGTAATAATAAATAACATAATCCCAAGCACAAATATCCGTCGATAAATCGACAAACGTTTTCGTCTTGTGGGAATCCACATGAACCGAGCGTTTCCATGGCGTCATGGTGTTCGTAAAACTGCAATATCGCAGATACAGCGACCATGATGCGACTAAAGGATGAACGTCATGCACATCGATCAAAGTATTCTGCACTCGAAGGTGGGATTCGCAAGAAGATGGCACGCTGTACGTTGATAAACTGCAGCGCTCTATCGAAAGGTGACAAGTATCGAGATTCCCTCTGCGGTTTTATCCAAGGTAAGTTGACCTGAAGATTAGTAACAACTATGAAACAGCTGCAATCATTCTCCTTGGATCCGCTTCTTCGGTGTAGGTGTTTTGGTTGATTGGATGGTTAGCTCTGATCGAGGGGGAATGTTTGTGGATTTATCGACGGATAGTTGTCCTTGTGATTATGTTGAATTATTAATTATATTTTCATGAAATTCGGTACACACTTTGAAGTCAATAATCAACAACTATATTTCTGTTATCAAGTTGATCCGATTTTTTGGTTTTGGAGATATTCGAAAAAAATATGTGAATTCAAATATTATTTGGATTCTGAGATAATTTCCTCGATCTTTCGAAAGATACTGACGGGATGAAATTGGATATCGTAAGTTGTTGTGAAATAACGATGCACAAGTTAAAGCAAAATTTAGTGAGGATGGCACCAGTAAAAAAATTCATCAGAAGTCAATAAAATTCAGCACTTTGGGAGAAAATGATGTCAAATCACGTGGCTATTTGAACTTCTTATGTTATTTCCTTAATATTTTCAGGAGAATTACTGCTACCAGGTTTAATGTTTTTTGAAATTTGAAGAATACCAAATCTTATGTGAATGTCTTGGGAATCAAAGGGGTAGAATATTTATAACAGAATAAGTGAAATATAATCATCCATCTTTGTTTAAATAAATAGAAAAGCATTGGGAATTTGGATAATTTATTGTCTGCTACTTTGATAACAGCGCCAACGTTTCGAGGACAAATTTCCTCTTTACCAAGGCTAGTTAACTTAATTGTACAGACTACGTCAATAAAATTAGAAACATCAAAAGAAACAAGGTGGAGCACAAGGACAACATCATACATGAAAACTACTTGGGAAACACACTGATTTACAGGTTACAATCTATATATAGATTGTATAAATCTATATATAGATTGTAACCTGTAAATCAGTGTGATTGTGGTATTCTCGTTTCTCAAGTAGTTTTCATGTATGATGTTGCCCTGGTGCTTCACCTTGTTTCTTTTGATGTCTCTAATTTTATTGACGTAGTCTGTACAATTTAGGTAACTAGCCTTGATAAAGAGGAAATTTGTCCTCGAAACATTGGCGTTGTCATCAAAGTAGCAGACAATAAATTATCCAAATTCCCAATACTTCTCTATTTATTTATAATAGAATGTTTTTCGGAAATGTAACGAACTTTATTGAAATCGGCATGCAATAAGTTTGACATAGATCTTAATGTCACTATTTAGCCACTGCGTTCCAAATTTCAGTTTGATCCTGAATTCATCTCTGAAGATATGGAAACAAATATGTCAAATAAGGGCTCATTTCCTTGGTATAGTTGTTATTTTCGAAATAAGTCGAAAATAACTGATTCGATCATGAAAAATCGTGATGAATACTTGAAAAACGTTGACGTGAAAACTTGTGTAGAATTTCGTGATTTCCTGATCATATGATCTTCACAAAATTCTGCAAGTACCTTCAAGCTATCATTTTTCAGTCAAATACTGGTTTTCAATTCAATGCGATTTGTATCATTTTTTTTGGGTATTTTTATGGGTTTTCACTCCCAATGTCCGAAACAGAACTATTATAAATTATATAAAAATTGTTTTTTCATGAAAAATGCTCTTGCGGATTGCAGTATTAAACTATTTTTCGAGGGCAGTTTCTTGCAAAACAGATTGCCCTAAAAACAATACAGGAAATATACAATAAAGAAAGGGAACTGTGACGTTTCAGAGTACAAATCTGACTCTTTCATCAGACAAAGCAGAAAATTCATGAATTATGTTCTTTCGATTTGAGACTTTTGTCAAATTGACAAAATAGTTTGATACTGCAATCCGCAAGGGTGTTTTTCATGAAAAAAAATTTATTTAATTTTTAATAATTCTGTTTCAGATATTGGGAGTAAAAACCCATAAAATACCTAAAAATGATGCGAAATCCTTTCAAAATAAGCTTTACTTGAATGAAGACCTAAAAGACTTAATACAGGAAGGGTCGTTTCCCCCATCACTCTGTATAATCAGAAGGATGACTCCTTGGAAATTTGTCGCGTTTTGTAAATTTATTAGACTTGGGACTTTCAGTAGATTATATGCAGTAAGAATGTTTCTGTCAGACTGGACTGTTTCAAAAAGTTTCAGAGTGATAAGTTCTTGGTTCTTGGCCTTCATTTAGTGAGCGTTTCACGAACTCCGGAGAAATATATTCTTATTTCGGAGAATTCGCCTATCAGAGTCCAGCTTGAAAACAACACGAGGAATTGTGATAATTCTCTGTACGAGAGTTCTAGGAATAAGCCATATTCATCTTATTATTCTCAACGCACAACTGGAGAATAGATACTGGATTTCAGTTTTATTCCATTTGAGTGTTATCATTTAGGTTCATGTTCCTGAATACTTCTAGATATTTATAGCCCCTCAAATTCAAAACATTCGAATTTGGAATTTTATGTTTATAAATACTTCGGTGTGGCAAACACATTTAAGTTCAGACCGAATATCCCGAATATTAGAAGGAATCTTTATTTCCCGAAATTTGACGAAGATAAAAGAATTACATTGAGTTTCTTTTTCCCTAGAATTTTTCTTGTGATGTCTCACTAAGTTAAGGCATAGAATATGGTTTCCTGACTTTTCCTTTCCAACGCGCGAATATTGAGTTAAAAATTCAAAATAATTTTTTGAATGATATTTTGGGTTTTTTTCTGGATTTTCACTTCCAATTTCTGAAATAGAACTACTGAAAATAGAATGAGGATTGTATTTTCATGGAAAACGTCGTTGCGGATTAAACTATTAAATGAAATTGTTTTCCATGAAAAAATTTTCATTTAATTTTTGATAGCTCTGTTTCAGATGTTCGGTTCAGAGGTTTATTCGAAGATTTTTTCCTAAAAAAGCATCTGAAGATGATAAACATCATATTCTCAAAAACTAAAAGTATAAATATAGGTTTTATAAAATATATTGACTTCTTTGGGGTTCTCGAATGAATTGTATGAAAAATTCATTGACATAAAACTATTTTTTGACACTTTCGTGTTAAGGAATCTTGCGAGTGAATGTTTGTTCTTATGTGATTCGAAAAACCGAAATAAAAGATACTTTTCTATTCTACTCATTTACTTCTTCCGAAATAGTGTTTTGAAGTTATTATCCCCCGACTAATGAGTGCAGCGCGGCGGATTTATTTCGAGCGTGTTCCTAAAATAAATATAGGTTAAGTTCGTTGTTTCAAGGTTCGAATTAAGTTGTTAATTATAATGTGACATGTTTCGCGCATATTTAATTTATGCCAATTGTGGATGGTAAACTATTTCAGATTGCAAATGAGTATTTGTTGACGAAAGTGGAAGAGGATAGTTTAAATGCGGTATTTGAGGTTAGAAGCTTTTCGAATAAAGTAAGAAAATGCACCAAAATCAATGAGAAGCCTGAAAAACAGATCAGACAATCGACAACGATCATCAGATAATGAAATAAAAAAATCATGTCGTGTACTTATGAGTTTCATAGGAATATATAATTTATGCATTCGGTCTTTCCTGGGTGGAAGTTTATTGAAATTGATTTTGGAGAAAGAAACACATGATATTTTCTTTTCGAATATAATCAGTATAGAATTTTATCTCTTCTATATTTATTTCCTTGAAATCTTGATTATGGGTCATATAGACTTATCTATCAGTGATGTTGCACTAAACTGCAGATAATTTAATATCTGCAGGAATGATGAGAAAAAGCAGTTCACCATGTGAATAAGCCCTAAATTACGTTTTCATTTCATTCCGAGGAATAATTTCATTTGTGGAATAATGACACACAATTTTGGAATAATTGTCTGAGAATAGCGTACCCCAAAAATTATGGCGCTTAACTTTGATAATATTTTAAACAATCAATATTGAATACTGTTTGTAATTAATTTGCAACTAGATGTATTGAATTTTGGCTGAAACAAAATTTAGATGTTATTATTCAGTACAATACTATGAATGAAGTCCGCGAAAAATTATTCATATTCCGTATTCATTCCGATATTAAGTTGCCGTATTTTCGACAAAAATGGTCAAAATACGCGTTAACCAACACAAAGAGCACTCTTTTTTTTACTCCTAAATGCTCATTTCTGTTGGTAATTTCAAATGGATTACTACATTTGAAGATAAAAATGAATCTGATTAATTGTTTTGAAATCAATCATACTATGCAGATCCTTTCGATGGTAGGGTCATACCCGTTGAAAGTTCCATCCAGGAAAAATTGGACTAATTTAGTTTTCATAATTATCTAGTTCCAGTACATTGGAAATATCAATTTTAGAGATATTGTGATGGTCAATTATTGCGAAATTGTATTCCATAATTCGACGAATAAAATATTCAACAGATGGACTACTGAAATTTCATGGAAATCTGGAAATGGTCTGTTAGTTCGAGTATCGAGTATCGATTGAAGAAATCGATCATAAAATCAAAAAATTGTGTTTATAGTATTCCCTGTGTTTGTGGAAAGACATATATATATATATATATATATATATATATATATATATATAGGGGAAACGTCAAGACCATTAGATATCAGAAAACGAGAGCACAAAAAAACCTTAGGAATAGAGACATACAAAAATCCCAAATAGCAAACCATGCATGTTCGACCATTGGGAATCACATGATAGATTGGGACAATACAAAAATACTGATAATGGAATCAGATAATTTGAGAAGAAAAATCGAAGAATTCTCTTCCAGTTTGGTAAATGGAGAGAGTAATTTTGCTCATTGTTCGGTAGAAATAGACCCTATTTGGCTGAATTTACTTAAAGAGGAGGTAGAATTGAAAAACTTTCAAACCAAATAAATCTGTGTTGCTGTGTTTTCTCAAAACTACCAATTTGACGAAAGTCCCAAATCCAAACGCAAAATCGAAAGAAAATAATTCTTGCAATTTTCTGCTTCGTCAGATGAAAGAGTCAGATTTGTACTCTGCAAACGTCACAGTTCGCTTTCTTTATCGTTTGTATTGTTCCTGTGTTGTTCATTAGGCAATCTGTTCTGCAAGAAACTGCCCTTGACAAATAGTTCAATCCTGCAATCCGCAAGGGCGGTTTTCATGAAAAAAACAATTTTAATTTAATTTTAACAGTTCTTTTTCATATATTGGGAGTGAAAACACATAAAAAACCTGAAAAATGCTGTGATTTCTTGTTAGCTACATCTCAATTTCACTCACAAACCGAATTTCCTTACAGAAATTACTATTCCTATAATTTTGGATCGAAGCGTTTTGGAATATGCCACTTTTCAAATTTACTCTAGAAAATAGACCTTGAAAACGACACTCTATGTAAGGAACCTTCCAATACTAAACTTGAGGATAAGACTGGATACTCACATTAAATGAAAATAAGTTCAGGAATCTTGAAAATGAAACAGATATTTTAACGTTTTCTGACTCGAACATAACCTCATCCGCTATTTTGCGCTCCTCGTTATATTTCTATCTGCTGCACATACCATAACTTATATACTTTCAGGAGTCGTATTGCCTTTTCCATAGGGAAAAGCCTCAGTTCTCCCGCGAACATATAAATAATAACATCATGATTATCAATTCAAATCAGTGAAACAATTTTGGATGATTCACTATATTTATAAGGAAAATGGGTAGGGACTGAATAGTTCATTCATTCATTCATGTCATCGAGGTTTATATGAGTAAAAAACAAAGAGATAACGCCAAAATGTATATAGAGAAATTCTCCAAGTTCTAAACCTTTCCAAGAATATTCGAGACCTAAGTGATAAAAAACCTAGAAAAGCACTGACGTGAAGTCAGCGCTTGTTCACATTGCAAAATGGTGACTTGGAAATTTCTATGAAATTCAAATGAAATATGAAAATTTTCAAAAAAAAATAATTTTTTCAAATTTTTCCATGGATAATTCTTCTTATTGATACTGTATATCTTCCAACGATTCATTCCGATCATGTGGCTGTAACACAAAAACCATTCAGCAGATTTGGCCCATTAACGAACTCAACCGAGATTTTTAGGACCAAAACCTTACCTGAAAATTTCAAGACTATAGTTCTTCTCTTTTGGAAGTTACAGCGCACACGGTCGGAAGGACATAATTAAATTTGACCACGGATTCTTCTTCAGAATGATAACGCGCTGTTCCCTACAATAAGCGCGTAAAAATATATTTCCACGTGTGATAGGTTTTCGACGCTGTTCAAATTTTGTTATTTAGTGGGAAGTTATACTTATAGTAGTGTTCCAATATTAGTATGGATTCTACAACAATTAGAAAACCATTTAGCTGTATATCACCAATAAAGTAAGCAAAATGTCTTGGCCAAAAATTGATTCAAGGGTAACTCTGATAATAATTTTCCATGACACTGTAGCGAGCGCCTTCTCTCAGCTCCCACTTGAGTCACTTCCGCAATACTTCATCCATTGTGTCTCAATCTCAAGTATCCTACGTTTCCTACATTACCTACCTGCATCGGTCAACGTGCAGGTGGCGCTAACACTTTCGCCTGTACCTAGTTGATCATCTCAAGATCTTATAAGCTTGGTAATCTCTGTCGATGACACACAGCCCTGTATGAAGTATGAACCGCCTACATCCAGTTCACTTACGTAAATACTTGAGTCTGAGACAAGAAGAAAAGTTATACGCCCAGAGTGATTGAGGCCACCTCACAAAACTTCTAAAAGCTTCAACACGAAAGATATTTTCAAAAATTTTACTATGAAGAAAGCGGTATTCCTTTTAAATTTGGTGAATGCCAATGCGATCAACAATTAAGGTATTTAGCCACCTTATGCAATTTTGCTACCTAATTAAACGATTCAGCGATTAAACAAACATTTCATTCAAACATCGACACCGTCAATTTAAAGTTATTATTGTTTTTCCATCGGAGTTTTACAAGAGATAATGAATAAATAAATTTCCTAATGATATATGTATCCACGAAATCTTCGGATTCCACTCAATATTAGGACCTTTGCCATTATACTCAATTATACTCTACAAATTATGGTTCTGTTCATATACATATATAATATGTTATATATTGTGCGTGAGAGTTGTGATTAAAGATGTTAAACACGATCATTTCCGAGAGAATTTTTTCGGAAATGGATATTTGTAGAGCATGAATATATTTCACCGAAAAATATATCCGTTCGAAATTGTTTTTCACCAGTATTTCTGGAAATTTCTACCCGAACTAGATCAAATTTTAAACTCAGTTTTAAAATATCGTGTTGAAGGCTTATATGAAGGACAGACAGACATGACAGATGGACTGAACATAAAAAAAATCTCATTCAGTTAGTCTTATCTAGTCGTTCAATTCAACATACAGTTGGTCAAAACGATAACGTTCATGAGAAACGTGAAAAAATCTGAACTACTGAAACTTAAATACTCTCCAACCAATTCCACTTTTCCTCTGCAATATTCAAACATAAACAAAGAATTGAGTAAAATGTTTAAGAATTCCAACTACATTGTCGGCATTAATTCATGTCAACACTTCGCTGCATATTAGAAAACACTTGGCAAAATGACAAAACAGAAGGTCGTACGAAAATAGTTCAAAAATGATTCTTGGGTATTCAAAATTGTCCACATCATTTTTTTTATTAAGTAGTCATTCATTTGACGCGACGGTGATATGGGTGTTGAGTGTTTTGATTTTTGAACATTTTTACGTTTAGTTTTGTTGCAAATTATGGTTATTCGGTTTCATTGGAAGGAATATCGCATGTGATCGGATAGCTGTACTGGTTCAACCTGATGTAAGTTATAATTCGGGAAATCTCGGTTGTGAGGAACCACAAGTTTATGTTTCAGCAGTTTTCAGCACATATTTTTAAAGCTATTGGTTGCAGAGGGGATATACTGTCTGGGATACAAATAATTATTTATTAGTTCTTTATCAGTATTCTTGTAGAGTTCACGAAGCTTTTTTCTGCTACTTCTTCCGCATTCTATCAAATTTGAGATAAGATATACCGTATTCATTCAGGTGCTCTGCTTCACTTATAGTTTTAATGAAAATAATAATTTTCCAGCGAAACTAGCTTAAATTATATTTCTGTTCCCAAATATGAGAAGAAATGAACAGTGAGCCAATTTGAAAAAAAAACCTTTTATATCTTGGCCCGCATGAGAAAATCATGAAAAACACAAAAAAGGGTAAATTTTGGTTCGTAGGGAAACATTTCAGATGGTTGGTTTCAATCACTTAGTATCAAATCTGTGAGAATTATGACAGCCTTAAAATACTATATGGGAGGGAAGGTTGAGTGACATCTCTTTTTAAAAATAATTCGATTGCTTTTTCCAGAATGCCATATATTGGATATTAATAATGAAAAGTAGGTTTCAATAGTAGGTCCAAAAACTGCATTTCCAAAAATAAAATTCAAGGTGCCATGATAAAAATTTTTTTACAAAAGTTCCGGATTCGTTATTTTCTTCACTTCTTCAGAACAATACGTTGAATGAATACTTAGAAAAATGATCGAGTGCATTTTTTGAGAGGCTATCGAATTACCTTCAAAACAAGGTGTCACCCAACCGCCCACCTATCTGGGATTTCAGGGGATGTCTTTATCCGCTCACAGGGTTGATACCAATTGATTGGAATCAACCGTATAAAATGTACGAACAAAATTTATTTCCCTGGTATTTTTTCTGATTTTGCATAGGGTGCCGTGACATTGGGGTTGCTTCCTTTTCAAATTGACACATCGTATATACAATTCTTCTGTGCGTGTAATTCAGTTAACTCCTAAACGTCTGAATGAATTTCGATGTTTTTTTTTTTGTTGTGTGAGCATAAAGTCTACTGATTCAACATTACAGGCTACTCAGACTACAAATCAAGTGGGAATTATTATTATTTATACTTATTTTGTAGCTTATTTGAATCCTGAATTCATGCCGGATTGCGGTAATATTCATAGATGAACAATGATAGATACATTTTTTTCAGAAAAAAATTCACTCAAAATTTTTCAGAAAAATTTATTGAGAGTGACTTAATACTTGTATTTCGTACCAACTTCATTATCATGGCGAAATAAGAGTTCTGAATTTTTATGATCGAAAAATATTTCTTTTTATGAATGAAATAATGTTTATGACGAAACAGCATTGGTACCAGAATAATTCTTTTCTATAAAACGGGAAAGTATGAATTTTGTAAAGTAACTGCACATTTATTCGAAAAAACATCAACAAAAAATTATATTTCATGTACTATTCAGATTCACCTAACCGTCAGTGAATCTTTTCATGATTACTCATTCTCCATGTACAAGATTCTGAAAGAATTCGTGAAATCTTACTGGAATCCACTTCAACAGCTTCTGAAAATCTTTGAACTCATTGAACTCATCGCATTTAGAGTATCTCGTAAGGGAAGCACCGATTCTTGTACTGGTAGATGCTTTCTTCCTCTAAGATTTTGAAGACCATAACATCAACTGCATCATAGCACATATAATCAGACAGCGAACTAAACATACATTGATAGACCTGTATTTTTTCTTTTGCGTAATGATTATGGACTTGAAACTATCTTGAATTGTATTGTGTTAGACTTAATACTTTGTTTTGGACAAAATTCTCTTTTTCCCTGGGCGATATTTGCACCATGTTGCACATAATACCTACGATCTTGAGAAAATACTGTTTTCCTCTAGAATCGAACTGGACTTAATACCGTTCAAAGAACGCTATTTTCGTTATTTCAAGTCCAATCTTCTTAATAGTATACCACTGAATAGAGGGCGAAATTCAAATGTAGGTGAGTAAAAAACCGGAAAACTGAAATTTTGTACTTAATACCCTTTTGCTCTGAGGTACGGAAATAATTCGAGTTCTTCATCTCTGAGTTTTGAGTGAAAATAATTGAAATACTGATAGAACACAACTGACCTCCTCCAAAAGCTTATGGATTTTTTCACAACAGTATTCATGAATATTCGAATTTTTGGAATCATCAATTTCAACATCTAGATATACCCCCATCATCATCTACCATTCCCATTTTCTGCTTCGGCAGGTACGTCCCGGAAAGTTTTCTGGAAAATATGCTGCATTCATTTGAAGAGAATTATTTTCTTGACCCAGTTCCTACCGTTGCTGAAACATATTTCGATGGGCTTCAAGGATGATGTATGCATAGAAATGTAGGTCAGAACACAACATCGTTATAGAATCTAGTGTTCATCTCCATAATCTATTCGCTTTCATGGATTTTGGGCGCTCTGGACAAATCACGTACCCTCTAACTTATGATTTTGCGTAGAAATTTTATGTGTGCTTGAAATATTGCCAATAAATCTCCAACTATTTCGCGTCAGGAATATTGGAAGATGCCCGTATGCATATTTATGTTGTTATGTTACATTTCATTACCTCCGTGAAAATCCAGAAATGTATTGAAGTGGCATCAGAAACTCGTTGATATTTCTACAAAGTTAAAGAATGGTTCATCTCTTGAGAATGTTATTTGTCAACCATGAGCTAAGAAGATTTTATGATTCAGGTACTTCAGGCTTCAAAAAATTGCGGAGAGGGTTGCGAAATATATAGGGTGATCCAGAATGAATGGTTTATAATCCACGAACAAAAACATAAAAGAAAAGTTCAGATTAATTTTATTGAAAAATTCACCTCAATGTATCAACATCCTCACGTCTTGTGAGATGTAAAGAAGGAAAAAGAGGTCTTTTCTAATAGCAAAATCAAAAGTTCGGAAAATCGTTAGGACCCGTAAATTTTGTACCCAAGGGGATAATTTTTTCACAGATCTTCAGGTTTTTCTAGGTTTGGTTTCAATATTTAAAAAAACCATCAGAAATTCACCATTATTCATAGAAAAAATTCTTATGGATTGTGGGATTCAAACTTTTTGCCAAGGCCAAAAGGGAAAATGTTCAGTAGATGAATTCCCACAGGAAGTGACCTGCCAATAGAAAACAACGTCTTGACCCAGAAACGTTCTGTTTTCATTTTACTTCTATGTGATTCATCGTGAACTCTCTATTGGATTTCAGATGAATTGTGGCGCACAGAACTAGCGAAATGACATTGGTGAGATGATAAAAGGCGGAAGTTCAATCTTGTTTCGTGGTATAAATCCCTTTCGTTTGTGAAATATCTAATAGCTAGCGTCAGTTCCTTTTTCTGATATCCTGGTTCTCTTTCATCCGTTATGATTTTATCAGAACAACCCATCCACTCTCCCTGAAAATATTCAATGAATTCTTACACTCTTCATTTCGACTGCCAAATAGGAATGAGCTGAATTGATAAGATGGAACTTTTACATATCGTTCTATTATTTTGGTAGGAGTATCAACTTTTATCATAGGATCACATCTCTATCTCCTAGTTGATTTTTACAGTGTTTTATTCAACTGGCACGATTGATCCATATAAACAGGGAAATTTGTAGATTTTATAGCTCACAGTACAAAAATGTATACAGTGCGCGTCAAAATAATGGAACAAATTCATTTTCTCAGAAGAAAAATATTTCGTAACAAAATCCTGAAACAGGTCAATTTTGTTTCATTTTACCAAATTTATATGCATTTTTGAAGGATTTTTGTTGCACCCTGTGCCATGCCCATCAACCCTCTAAATTTTTCGAATAGGGAAAGTAGGTCATGTTGTACTTTTTTTTTGGCAAGGTCTTTGTATCTTCTTACCAGGCGTGCAGAAAATTTCAAGAAAAAAAATTTTTTTTTCAAAAATTAGTTCAAAAAAGTTTTCAGTATGTGCAATTTTTCATGGCTCATTTATTTTGAGACGATGGTACCTGATGACATTTGTCCCCGACTGAAAGTCGACCATTACAGTTTTGTTCATGCACAACTTTTAACCCCTACGAATCCATATATGGAGAAAAGAATGGAGGGGATTGAAAGGGATTGTGCATGAACAAAACTGTAATGGTCGACTTTCATTTGGGGACAAATTTCAACAGGTACCATCGCCTCAAAATAAATGAGCCATGAAAAATGTTTTATATTATTAGAGAAATCTATGGTTGAAATTAATGTAACACTCAAAGAATCACGCTGTACATATAATACATGTATAAATGAATCCCAGTATTATCAGAGGAAATGTGAACGGGGTACTACACATTTTAATGTATGGTATGAGAGCCCAGATGAAAACCTCAGTGAAAACTCTGTCTCCTCGTTATGTGTAGTGAAATTTGAATTTCTTCAAAGAATGAGCTAACATACTCATAAGGGATAGCATCTTTTTCATTGGAACATAATGTCTTCTCCCATCTGAATTTGGATTGATAAAATTTCTTAAAATAATATCTGAAATAGAATAAGAGGAAGAAAAGCAGTAGGAAGCATCAAATAATTTAACCTGCTTTTGCTCTCTGACCAGGAGGATCTCTCGACCAGGTCCGATCCTCGTAGTGATGATATTTCAGATCCTGAGGTATACGAAGAATGCTACACGCCCCTTATATTGGGAAATCATCTTGCATAGATTCATAATTTTTCAATTCAACAAAAAATCTCATGAAATATTGGCAATAAACTGTTATTTTAGGTGTTGCACTTCTTATGTAACTGAGTTTATTATACAGGGTATTCAAAAAAGGTCATCCCATCTCTACGATACGTAGAAAACTGAAAAATAATTGGGGTTAGGTCTGTGAAAAATTTTAGTAATGAAATCCGTTTTCAAAATGAATGGCGTTGAAGAAAAAAAATGTACACACATTTTTTACGCTTTTGTGAAACTACTGAGAGCATTGTTATGAAATTTCATACGAATATGTTTTAGAAGGTGATGGATCCCATGAATTTGTTTTCATATCTTATTCTCATTGAGGACGCTAGTAACACGATTCGTACCAAGTAACTTTGTGAGGTCCGATTATTACTTCATAATTTTACTATCGAAATTTTCCGAAAAAGGTACACAGTATCGAGTCTTACCAGGAGTACCAGGAGTAATTAATCTATCCTTGAAAAAGTATTGATACGAATCGTGAACCCTCTATGAGGGTCGAATTTGAAAACAAAATCATGGGATGTATCAGCTGCCAAAGCACGATCATATATCATATGAAATTCTTTAATAATTTCGCCAGTACTTTCGGCAAACTCGTAGAAAATATGTTTAATTTTTTTTCTTCAACGCCCTTCATCTTGAGATAGGCGTTGAGTAAATTTGTACTGAAAAAATCCAAATTGTTTTTCAGTTTTCTACCTATCCTAGGGACAGGGTCACTTTCTTTCATAATTTCATAATTTACCACCATCATCAAGTTGTTTCGTTGTTTCGTTTCTGCATCTGATGATTTTTTCTCACTTACGTTTCAGAGCAAGCTTGGCGCCCATAAAATAAGGCAGAGACTTCATCGTTGTGAGTTGACCAACATTCGATAAAGTGGCGGCGGATACGAGCAGGACCACGGGGTCGAAAGCGGTATGCACAGCGGCGTCCATGCAGACCGAAGTTCCTGGCGTATACCCCCTGATGAAACGCTTCAGGTGGCCGATCCGAAAGCCAAAAAGGCCGAGGTAGGTGACGAAGAGGTCAGTACTCGACAACTGGTACCACTGCACCCGAGCAAGTTGTTTCCTGTATATGGTATATATTTTTAAATTCATTATAATTTTTTTTTGAACTGCTGTTTTTTGAACCTTGTCTCGAAGGAAAATATATGTATTTCCTGAAAGATTTTCAATCAAAATTTAGAATAGTCAGTTATATCAATTGATTATTTTTTGCATATTGACCTAAGAATGTAAACCAATATATCAGTGTGTATTCTTCAGATATCACGATGAGAAACTCTGTTCCAAGCTATTAACGAAAAAATTTTGAAATTTTCTACTACTGGGACAGGGAGTTCGACTCGACGAGGTTCGCGTCATTCATGAATATTCTAGCTAAATCCACCCACGCTTTGTTGTGGTTTGCTTCGATATTAATTATAAGGCAAACAATGAAAATTATTCTAGCGAACAGATAGATAGAAAGAGAAAAATTCCATTTTATTCAATACTTACATTCTCAGTCTCCTCTGCTACCTTTGCTATAATGAATTTCTATGATTTCCAGTGATTTTGTTTTTCTTAGGACGATTAAATTCTTCTTCAACGATATTTATTATGACTCTTCAATTCAATTTCTGAAAATAAAGAATCAAATTTCAATTACTTATTGTAGCTTGTCAAACGGTTGAAACATAGAGATAATACTCGTCGAATTAATTTATTGAATGTCATTTGGTAATAATGGGTTTTGCGCATTTTTCCGCGCAATTTTCTTACTTTCTCTTCCATTTGATCCTTCTCCTGGCAGTAACGAACCCATGAAAGAAGGATTAGCGAAATTCTCCCACCGGTTCATGGTGTGCTCATCTGCTCATCTGTGATCGATTTACCAATGATGACGTCACTTTTTTCAATCAAATTCAAAGCACAGAATATGTAATTCCTTGTATTTTAATCTTGCTGACGTCACTTTTTTTCAGATGAGCACAATATGTTTATTTATTCCTGTTGATTGACTGAACATTTTTTTGGGGCTTCTGATTTCACGTCAATAATGTCCATGTTGTGAAAAACATGGTTTGCTCATCTGAAAAATGAGTGACGTCAGCAAGATTAAAATACAAAGAATTGTATATTCTGTGCTTTGAATTTGCATGTTAATTCAAAGCACAGAATATACAACTCTTTGTTTTTTCTGCTAGCTGACGTCACTCATTTTTCAGATGAGCACACCATGTTTTTTACATCATGATAATGTCAATATAGTTTGCATGGGATATGTTCCGTAAATCAACTTAGATAGTTCGGTTGCTGATTTTTCATTCCGTAAATATGAAATATCAGGTTGGCCTCTGAAAGACGGATTATTTGCGGAATTTGGTAGCAGAAAAAATCGATAGATTTTGTGTCACCAGAATGAAAGTAGGCATTCTATGGTGAGTCATTTCAGTCAGAAAAAAGCATAGACCTGTATAATACATACCCCGTATACTACATAGTGTAAAGTTCAGTGGTGAAAGAACGACTACTTACTATGGGTTTGTTCTGGTTCAAAGTTCAGAACTGTTCGGGACGGTTCGAGTATGCGCGATTGCGATTTATCAGACTCAAAACGGCAATTCCGCATACTCGAACCGACCCAAACAGTCCTGAATTGGTTGTGAAGTCGGAACCAAAACAATAATAGCTTATAGCTTTGTTTTGGTTTCGAAATTCAGAACTGTCCTAGGATAGTTCTAGAACTGCGCAGAATCGATGCGGAACTATCTTCTGAATTCTGATTCCGAACTATCCTAGAACAGTTCTGCTAACGATGAAATTAAATCACGAAATTGAAATCGGGTTTTCATCAGGATCGTGAACAAAGAAAATCTTCCGTTTGTGTTGGCAGAAGAGCGAAATGATATTCACGTCTCGTTGTCTGTGGTGAAATTAATGAAGTTCCTGTTGCAGTTTATGTACGTTTTGGAAAAAAAATTAATTCGAAACATTATTATTCAAAAAGGATAGGCGATTTATTTAATCAGTAGGTATACATCACGGGTGTGAACGATGCACGTAAATTCCTTTAGATTATTGTGGTGGGTCGTAGCGAAGGAATTATCCCCAATAACAAAAGTTTCAGTCCAAAATCTAACCGTTTCCTCATACAATAATCACAAACCAAATCAACACACGCACCGAAGAGGTCAGGTTAACCATTTAGTTCAAGAACAGTTCGGAATCGATTCTGAAAATGACCAAAACGGCATTACTCAAAGCCTCAACCGGTTCTGAAATGAACCAAAACAAAAAATCGCAGTAGCGAATACTCGAACAGTTCTGAACTTGAAAGTAAAACAAAGCTTATGATCTATGGATATGTTACCATAGAGAATCAACGGTCGTTCTGGCTACAGAAAATCTATTGCGCTTTTTCAGAAACCAAATTCCGTAAGCAACATTTTTCAGGAACCAACCGAATATTTTATATTTACGGAATGAAAAATCATCTCATACAAACTATATCGATATTATCGATGTGAAATCAAGTGCCCCAACACAATATTCAGCCAATCAAATATGATCTTTACAAACATCGGTATTTGGAACTAATAATCTGTTTTAAAGAACCGAGGTGCAGTTTACCAATTTTATAAATTCTAATTCAATTCAATTTTAAATTTGACCTATTTCCCATCGAGCACTCTTTGTTGTCCTTAGGAAGACATGCATATTCAGAATAATACAGTAGTATGATATTACAATGTATCTATTCTCTGTCGTCAATTTCAAATATCTCTTCAGAACCCAGCTCCGATATTTCATATTCAATAGAGAAATAGGCCAGCAGTTTTCTTGCTGCAGTAGCAACCGAACGCTATTTCATGCGATAAACGTGTCCAATATTCATAAGAGGATTCCGGCTTTTATGTATTCAAAGTTCCATTCCCTCCGAAATGATTTCGATCAATATGCTCGATAGGCCTCCCAATAAAATTGGTGCTTCGAGAAAAGCATCTATACTGAAAAAGTAATTCTTAGCCCGTAGAAAAAATGAAAGTATTTTTTCGCCAGATTGGAAATTAATTCGATACGCCATAAGAAGTAGATAAATTTTCATCACATCACATAAACTCATCATATAAAATCATGTACAATGTATTGTACTAATCATCGAATTTAACAAGAATTTAATAGTTTTGTATTATCTAGATACTGAAATAGATTTTTTGCATTGATATATTTGGATTCAATAAGTAGCGGACAGGTTCAAATAGCAGTTTCTGAATTTTAATGTTAATTAGACATTTTAGGAAATTAGTGCATCCTGGACTGGTCTAGTGGTAAAAGTATTTACGAGGAATGAGTACTGACTTAGTTTTAGTATAGGAATTTTCATGCATAATTTGATATCTTTTTGGAATTGAACTCATGACTGAAACATATCACAGTTCAAACAAACGAAGTACTGCAAAACAGTTTCCGTAGAGGATACATTGGCTTTTGATCCATTGTATGATAAAAAATCAGAAATACATAAGATAGCGATATCACTTCTTCATAGATTCAACCAGAGGTGCATTAGCCACTGACAAGAATGATTGACAGTTATTATTTAGTTACAGTGGAAATCACCCTTCGCGTTAAATGTGTTACTTCTCAAAATCACAACATTCGCTGATTTACGAACAATAACAATTTGAAGAGTCATGAGTTCAAAATATTTATTTATATTTTTATATACAATATAATCCTGAACTGATGTCACCTAGGAGAAGAAAATATTTGCTATTTTCTTCTTTTCAACTAAGAATGAGCCCTCACAGGACTTCAAAATCCTCTTATGATTTTGACGATGAATTTATTAAAACTGGATTATTTTGTATCAAATATTGAATTTTTTGAGTGATGAATATTCCATAGTTGATCCTTGATTTTGTGATTACCACGTTTTACTAAAGATACATGCTGAAGACTTAATTTTCTAATTGTTTTTTCTAACTTTGGTTCATTTCTAAACCTTTGTCGAACCTTGAGTAGGTTGAAGACGAAAGATCGAAAAATCCAATACAAAATGACGTCATAATATTGAATTGGCTTCAAATATTCTTATGAACAAATTGTATTAGCGTCAAATGTTTTAATCACAAAATTCAATTTTGAGATTATCTTATCAATATATAATTTTGTGTCAGAATTTTCAATTATATTTTGCAGTTATATAAATGTTGAAATCCACAGCACAATTCATAGAAACAGGTAATGCACTAGTGAATTGAAGATAGATTTCGAAAATAGATATGTAGATAGTTTCACATTTGGGATGGATTGTTTCAGGAACAGGTTTTATGTATTATAGTATACACCTGTTAGTTTCTGCTTGCAATTTTGAGTTGACATTTCCCCAGTAAAGTATTATTTTGATAATTTGACTTTAATCCTCAATCGGAAAGTGTTAAAATGTCGAGAAGAATGAGTACATCTAATTCTGCAACGCATGATGAGAAATTAATATGAAACATCAGCCATTTGTTTCTATCAAGTTATGTTAGTTATGAAAATAAAGCAGCAATTTGTAGCAACAATTTACATATTTTATTGGTGGGATTTTTACTGCATGTGTAGTTGCACAAAATGTTTTTTTTCTGAATTTAATCATTCAATTTTGCCAATTGGGAATATTTTATAGTTTCCATCTGTAAAAGGACTCAGATGTGTCTTCTATAACAAAAAAAAAACGCTGCAAATTTTACACAAGTGTTTATTATTTTCTAAGTTAAATAACCCAATATACCATTGATATCTTAAAAAATATATTATGCATAAATCATTGGTTTCTCACAACACAGAAACCAATTCCATGAAATAATTCATGCGAACATAGAAATCTCAATAAATACACTTGTATAATTGAATAACATTTCCACATGCAGAACGCTAACTGAGTAGAAAAATTTAAAATAATATTTTGAATGAGAAGAGAAGTTCCACAGTCGTTTAACCTCTTTGAAAATCTAACTATTTTCCACAATTATTAAATTTCGTGTCGGTATTCTACAACTGAAAATGAACTTCAAATCAGATAGGGTTTGCCCTTTTTGAGATATTAGGGAAATAACCTCCATATTCAAAATGGTCACGAAATTTTTTGCCAATATCTGCACAAATGAATATCGGTCAAAACTGAAATTTGAAACACTGTTTCTAAATGTTGACTCTGAAACCTGTACCAAATTTCATTGAACTTCGATGAATATGTATTCGAAAAAAAATTTTTGAAAAAAATTCGATTTTTCCACTATACAATTCTCACGAAATTTTGCATTAAATCGAGTGTCTATATTTCACAATTAGTCATTTCGATTGAAACCAGTACGGATATCCACATGTTGACGATAATCGTACTACGCAAACCGAAATTGATGGAAACCTCCGATCAACCGAATTTTTTGGAAATCTGCATTATTTTAAATTACGCTACTTAATTCGCGTTCTGCATGCAAAAATGTTATTCAGAGTATTTATTGAGATTTCAATGTTTCAAATGAATTTTTTCATGGAATTGGTTTTTGTGTTCTGAAAAACCAATGATTTATGAATAAAATAAAAGTTTTATTGAAGATATGAATGAGCTTCATGAAGAAATTTAATCTTAAATCCCGTAATCCGCAGGGTGATTTCTATGAATAATAATTTGACCCGATTTTCAGTAGTTATGTTTAAGATATTGGAAGAGAAAATCCAAAAATATTTAATCTGAACTACTTACGATTATGAAATTGTCAAGAACATCGATGGGGCATATGCAAATTGTGTTTAAAAATTTTTGTTTTTGGTCGATCACTAAGGTTTATTATTTGATTTTATCAAATAATAACCCAATAAAGTCTGACATCCATGTTAATGGTGAAAATGAAAACAACTGATCTCATTTCATGAAACAATAAAATAGCTCTAATACACTTTCGAAATCGGTGCGGTTTCTACCAGGTGTTGGTACCTCTTCACAATAATTGTGTCGACATCATTTTTATTTTTGAAGAGTGAACTGCTCTCTGGACGCGATAATATCGCCCATAGGGTACAGAATTACGTACTATGTGCGATCGTCTGTTTCTGCTATCAGACTGTCATAGTTTCGAATCCTAAATCGGTAAAATTCAGAGAAGATAACAATGAATTCATCATCCATCAATCCATATGTAGTCAACCAAAATAGACTGAGAATTTTGGAAATACCTTTTATATAGCAATTCATTAGAACATTCTGTTGATAAGAGGCAGGAAAATGCCTATACAGAGCTTTAAATTTGAATGTCATTGAATTCTGCATGAGAAGTTGCTACGAGAATGTTTTCACAGAAATGGAAATTTTTCCGATGAAAGAAAAGTTACAGCAAAATTAACGTTTTCAAAAAACTCGTGGTAACTATGATAGTTATGGAATTATGGTCTTCGCCTATGAGTTTTCATGAAATTTGGCCTACATCAATTCTTGTCAATTTATGAACATCCTGTATAATGGATCCATGTTGAGTAACTGCCCAGACATTTCGAAAATAGCTCGAAGCACAAATTCGAATTTTTTGGTCCCAGAAGTGGAAATAAGGTTTTGAATGGAAACATCTCGTAAACGCATTTTTTTCAGTGAGAATAAGTGAACTCTGTGAAAAATTGAGGTAGAAAATGAAATAAGTGCTGCCAATTTCAAGCTAGAGAGACCATTAAGGATGAGTAAAAGTTGAGTTCTAGGTGCTACTTGAAAAATACTTTCATTCGATTTCTTCACCCGAAAGAATAAATCCCTCAAGCAGTAATTCCTGAATCCCAAAGTACCTCCACAAGAAATTTTGTCGTTTTTTGAAGTTTTGAAAATTCATCTGCATTTATTTCCATATTAATTCTGGAATGTCCAAGTATAGTAAAGGATGATATCAGATGAGACACATAAGGATTCTTACTAGTATAATTTATTCAGAAGCGTAATTCTATTTTGGAGTACAGTAACTGACACATAAACGTAAACGGAGCTCCGACAACGCTGTGCAATTATTCACGCAAACAAAATAACACCCTCGGCATTGTTAATAGCTTGCCCAATTTCAACGCCATAAGGAACTCCGATAACGAATGAGAAAGAAAACAGGTAATATTTCGTCGAGCAAGAGCGCAATTCCGCATGATGAAAAAATATGATTTTAGTTATGTTTTTTTCCAGAAATTCACGAATAAATCACTATTCTGTAAGTGGAATATATTTTAACCTGAACTCCAGAAATGCATAACTAGGTACTGCGGGGTGAGAAGTTAATGATGAATTATAGCACTTCCAACATGTGTGTTGTATAATATCTCAGATGGTTGCATGCTTCTTAACAGAACCAGACTGGCATAGTTCATCATGTAGAAAACGGGGGAACAGGAAATTCAATGTTCTTGAAGTAATTCATTTGTCTGAATCACCGAGGATATTCCAAAGAGGATAGCTCTTTGGATTATCCTTCAAGTTTCGAGTATGTATCGAAAATATTTCAAACTTCGTACTGAAATCAAAAAGTAGGAATAACTTCGATATTTCAAACAAGATACCTGTATAATTTTGCATTTTTTCGCGCCTGTTCGAGGGAAACAGCATGCTATCGTTTTGTCGAAATGTCTGTATCGACTAGGTTGGACTTACTGATGACAAATCCGGTGTCAAATTCGATTCTGTCCGTCCGAAATTTTGAGGTCATTTCCCTCATATTTCAGGAACTACTAGAGCGATTGAATTGAAATTTGGCAGTTAGTCGGAGCATAACAATGCGCAGCTTTCAGCAGAATTTGGTTGGAAATGTATGATCACTCAATTTTTTCGGAAACTATTAATCATATTCGAAAACAATTCTGCTTATACCTTGAGCTTCATACCTCACAGCATGTGAATCAAATATTCTACCCGCATGTTGGCTGTTTAAACGGTCGAAATTTCGCGGCTTCCGTGACGTACCGGGATATATCTACTCTCTCCCTCTACTCGTGTACTTTTCTCTTTAGCAAGTCAATAGACAGCATCGGCTGTATCGATCAGTAAATCGTACAATAACGAGTGACCTTGAAGGCGATCTGACGCGTTTTTCCCGCTTCGACCTTGAGTCCTGATTTGACCATTTTTAATACTGGAATATTCGAAATTCGCGAATTGTTGAAGTGTGTGATAGCATATATTATGATTTTGTATCGATATAGAATGAGAAACACACCTATTGATGGATGAACACTATACAGGGTGGGCAAAATTCGTTGTCTACTCAAAGGATCTCGAGAAGTATAGCAGCTAGAAGAAAACTGATAACACATTCTCGAGCTCTTTTCTCCTGACTAATCCGAATCTGAAAACAGATTCAGCTTATCGCGCATAGAACTTGAGATATGAGCGAAAATTGAGAAATTGTCATTTTCAATAATGCTGAATAACTCGCTTGTTTCAACTCGTATTCGAAATCTGTTGATACATTCTACAGGCACTTTTTTAGGAGTAATTCAAATATAATATGACTGAATTTTTAATCCAGTCATTTTCGAGAAATGAGAAGGATTTTGAATTTTTCAGATGTAGACTATAGTCGAAATTTCTCTTATCTTGCTACAAAATTTTTGCTGATTTCAAAAATGTATCATATGCCGCTTTTCACATGAATATTACATGAGGAAAAATTCAATACTTTCTTCCTGCTTCCCTATTCACTGTTGAATTGTGTGAACTTGCGCCTCTATGATTGGAATCAGCGATTGCTGAATAAATATTTTTATGGTTAATTTGTCATAGTTCTTAGGGTAAGCAATAGAAAATCTGTTTATTATCCCTAATGGCCCTAAATATTCTAAATTACGAAAAATTCGATATGTTGGTATGCTTTATTCGAGGAATGGAAATAGCCGAGTTGCAAGGGAAGTCTTTTTCGAGAAATATCCAGAACGACATATATAATAATATATATAATGCATATTCAATGGTCGCCAGCCTACTTATAATAATTCAACAGTGAATAGAAAAGCGGGAAACAAGAATTGAACTTTTTTCCATGTTATATTCATGTAAATAGCGACATACGATACATTTTTGAAATCAGCAAAAATTTTGAAGCAACATGAGAGAACTTTCGACTATAGTTTATATTTGAAAAATCTAAAATCCTTCTCATTTCTCGAAAATGGCTGGATTGAAAAATTTAGTCATGTTATATTTGAATTACTCCTAAAAAGGTGCCTGAAGAATGTATCAACAGATTTCCAATACGAGTTCAAACAAGCGGGTTATTCAGAATGATTGAAAATGACAATTTCTCAATTTTCGCTCATAACTCAAGTTCTATGCGCGATAAACTGGATCTGTTTTCAGATTCGAATTAATCAGGAAAAAAGAGCTCGAGAATGTGTTATCAGTTTTCTTCTAGCTGCTATAGTTCTCGAGATCCCTTTAGTAGACAACGAATTTTGCCCACCCTGTTCTTCCCGGTTACGTTTCTTCTCCATGGCTTTTTTTCAACTGAGTTTCTACAGAGCGCAAATGGAAGGTTACGGGACGTATAGTAAGGATTAACTATCAGTTTTTTGGTATCCCATCATAGATCGATACCTGCTAGAGCGCGATCATCCATAAATGCAAAATGGCGCAGGGACCGGAATCTGACTGTGCCGATCTTGAGATTTTTTTCAAGATAATCATCCGTTCGGTGTTTCTTTCTTACTAAATATTCACTGTTAAGTGTCTTATGATTCAATGAAGTCCGACCGATTATGTTATATAGACCACAATTTTAGGTGATCTAGAACCGAAACAGCTCATGGCCGGAATAAAGTTTCTTCCAAAACACTCTGTTCATTTTATCTGGCAGTTGCTATAGTTTCCAATACATTTAACTGGATCATGATGTTTTCGCTTAAATTCGTTAAAAACGAACCCGTTACTCCCTACTCGAGCAAGAAATTAGCAAGCGACATAAATTGTTCGATTTGTGAGGAAATAAATTGATGTCGGCTCGTAAAACGAATGCGCTCTAGCAGGAATTGAATTGTTCTGATAGACATAGCGAATCTAGGAGATTCGAAAGGGGCAAATTAAAACATCAATTAAATTTGATCGGAACTGCGTCTATGTTACGGTTCAGACTGTTTATTTTCCGTGATAACTGAATAATGCAAGCGGCGTTATTCGGATTAGTTTCAACTGACAGTTTCGATTTATGTGTTCGCAATTGATTCAGTATACACACTCTGTCCTTACGAAAATAATGAACATTAATTGATTCAAGTAGTTGAATGTTTGTAATTTTTGAATTTCGAGCGGAAAATGCCCCCAAATGACTAGGTTAGACTCCTAATTCAATGACAAATTTCTTTATGTCCGTCTCTAACCACGATCTCTTCGAGCAGAATAAGCCAGTGACTTGATTGTTTATGCGTATTGAATACGAAGGCTGCGAAAACATGTTTCAATCTGATTCTCAATCAATAGTTATCGGGATATTACGAAATATTCTGAAAATTTCAAATGACAACGAAATTTACATATTTTTTCCCTGTTTTCCAGAAATCAACATCAGATCAAATTGAAATTTGAAAAACTGTGGTGGAATAATAACTCCACGTTCTGTGCCGAATTTCTTCTAAATCTCTTCAATAAACCGGAAAGAACTATTTTTGTTCTATTTAGTAGTGGATAATTTCCGGAAAACTATGAAAAATTTTTTTTGAAGGTGCATGTCGAAATTTTTCAAATACTTACAAAGTTTCGATGTGATAGCATCTGTACCTCAATATTCCAAAAACAACGACATTAGACATATTTTATATCTCCGAAAGTAAATATTGATCGAATTGAAATTTGAAACATTCTTGTTGAATACTGATTCTAGAGTATCTGCTGAATTTCTTTAAACTGTGATCAATAATTTCAGAGAAAAAAAAACATTTCCAAAAAAATTTTAATCATTTTTTTTAATTTTCCAACTATTGGATCCACACGAAATTTTGCAGTAAGTTTTGCGTTGGTATTATCCATATAATTATCGAGTTTCGATTTGATTGCATCTGTACTTCTTGATATATTGAGGAAATATGGTCGAAATATCAAACAACAACGAAAGTTGACAAATTTTTTCCCATATATCTCCGAAATTAAATATCGTATCCAATTGAAATTTGAATCGTTGTTGGTAAATACGGATCCTAAGGTCTGTGCCAAATTCTGTTGAAATCTGATCAACACTTTATCCGAAATAAAACTTTTCAACAGAAAATCCAAAATTTTCGGAAAATTATTTTTTTAATTTTGTAACAACTGGATCCATGCAAAATTTCGTATTATGTTGCGCGTTGGTATTCAAGAACTGATAACAAAGTTTCAATCCGAGGGCATCACTACTCCATGTGATATCCAGAAATTAACCTCGAAATTTCATATACTTAGTTAACGATAACGCGCTGTTCCTCAGAAGGAACGCGTAAAAAGGAATGAGTGAAAGGATATGACACGTTAAATCACAGAGTGCCTCGATTTCCGATCATTTAAATATCCAATATATGGAACGAATTTAAAATATTGTTTTCTCTTTGAGATTTGAAATTTGTTACGGCGATTGAAGTTTTTCAGTATTTTCACTAATAGATTATTTGATTCCAATGATAAAAAAATACATCCAAGTGACCTATTTCTGATTCACTTTTTTGTGTAGAATAATCAAGGAAAATTACCAAATGGGGTAACTACAAATTCAATATCGCAAAACTATTTTTCCAATAAATTAACTGAACCGTGAGCGAACTAGATAACCTGCTCATAGAAATTTCACGTAGATATGGAAACAATAAATGTATCAAACTGTCACGTGTTCGGTTCGAATGTGTTTCAACTAACATCGAATGAACCCATTGAAACAAAATGAATGGAATAACCAGAGCGTAAGCGTATTTGCATCTTCAAAGCCATGTCAGGATGGTAATTGACCTATTTTACAATAATTATTTGAAATTGCACCTTCTAGTATAATTCACATATTTTATGCTCGAAATGCACACCTGATGTACATATTTCTATGTTCAGGAGCTAGCACTACACGATGACGAAGGACATAACTGGTGGTCTATTATCTTCTCCCTCCTAGTAATTGGCCTTGTTATCTCGGGTATTGTTGCCGCCATTTTGGTCGTTGGATACGTGGATGAGTTACTTTATTGGCACGGACGAAGAATGCAGCTAGAAGAATACTTACAGGTAATTTGAATTGTCTTCCTAACCTTCATGTTTCAGTAAAACTTCTGTTTCATAACACAATCCGATCAACCAAATAATCTACACCGAAGGAGGATTGTCCAAGAAATTCGTTCATTGCAGTTTCACGGTTTACTCATTATCAGAATGACTAGTTTTGTCCAAATACTGAACGATTCTGGACACCTAAAACCTGTTTGATGGCAGTCTTGAGAACGTCAACGTCAAAAGATAGCGCTTCGAAATCATACGCTTGCAGATTCCCTCAACACAGCAACATAAGTTTGAAAGAGCTTAAAGATATTGATAATCAGTCCTGATTTTGAAATTATTCGTGAATATTTAGAGTGAGTCCTCAAATATCTGTGCCTAGTGATTATCGTCGTAAGCTCAGATTTCAAACAAAATTGCTGGATACTTTATATTGAAAACTGTAAGCTTCCAGCACGCCAACTGTTGACGTTGTTCGGTATATCAAAACAATAAAAATAATAATAATAATACCTTCATTAATCCTGTGAGACATTTTTCATGTATAGGACAACTCATATAATTATTCAACCTTTACAATTTGTCGGAAAAGTATCCGCTAACAGTATAATAACATCCTAGACAAAGTTTATTCTTAACTGCTTTTCTATATTCCTTGAGAGTAAGAGACTGTATACCTCTTGGGAGATGATTAAAAAGCTTCATACTTATATACAAGGGAGACGTCTCAAACTTAGCAGTCCTGTGCTTCGGGATAGACATAACTCTATAATTTCTGGTGTTATAACTATGAAATCCTGAGAGTTTCGTGATATGGTTTTCATTTTCATTCGCATACAAAAGACACCTGAAGATGAATATTGATGCAACAGTCAAAATATTGTTATTTTCAAAATGAGGTCTGCATAGATTCCCAGAAATGTAGCACTTTGTTTAGCTTCTATTATAAAATCTGAAAACCGTAAAGTTAATTTAAAGAGATCATCAATTCTATTTTGGAAATGGATGCATTCAGTTTTGCTGATATTAATTATCTTATTAACACGACACCAGTCTTCAAAACATTGTAGCAACAATTGACTTAGAATCTGTGATTCTTGGAACGTCTTGGCACTAATCACGACTGAAGAATCATCAGCAAATAAGACAAATCTTGAAATGTTCGAGAAGAAATTAAAAACTGTATAGCCTAATAACACAAAGAGCATGTTTTCCAAGTTAACAGGTAAATCATTAATAAATAACAAGAAAGAAGTGGCCCCAGTACGGATCCCTGTGGTACGCCCAAGTTAACTTTCTCTTCCTGCGAAAAGGATTTGTCGACCTTGACAAGTATAATTCTACTTTCCAAATAACTTCGAAGCAATGTTAAAAATATTCATCTGAACCCCATGTTGTTACATTCATCAATGATGAACTCGACAGAAAGGCTCGTGAAAAACGCTGCAAATTTTACACAAGGGTTTATTATTTTCTCATTTAAATAACCCAATATGCCATTGATATCTCAAAAAACTTATATATTATGCATAACTCATTGGTTTCTCACAACACAGAAACCAATTCCATGAAATAATTCATGTGAACTTTGAAATCTCCATAAATACACTTGTGTAATTGAATAACATTTCGACATGCAGAACGCTAACTGAGTAGCAAAATTTAAAATATTTTGAATGAGAAGAGACGTTCCACAGTCGTTTCACCTCTTCGAAAATCTACCGATTTTCCACAATTCTTGAATTTCGTGTCGGTATTCTACAACTGAAAATGAACTACAAATCAGATAGGGTTTGTCCTCTTTGAGATATTAGGGAAATAACCTCAATATTCAAAATGGTCACGATATGTTTTGCCAATATCTGCACAAATAAATATCGGTCAAAACTGAAATTTGAAACACCGTTTCTGAATGTTGACACTGAAACCTGTACCAAATTTCATTGAACTTCGATGAATATGCATCCGAAAAAAAAAATGTTTAAAAAAAAATTTTGCATTAAATCAAGTGTCTATATTTCACAATTAGTCATGATATTTCAATCCGAACGCGTTCGTATTTCTTGATACTGAGGAAATAAACTCAATCTTTCAAACTAACACCAATACGTAAAACAAAATTCAAGACTTTCCGCTAATATCAAATGTGTAGATGTGATTTCTACTGGGATTCAACTTTGTTCTGAAAAATATTAATGAAATGAAAAAAAAACTCAATCTTTTTTTCCACAGCAGATATCCGATTCACTTGATTTACAAAGTATCCACCACACAAACTGAAAAACTAAAGTTATTTTCAATAACATTTCTGTAACAATTAAATATATCCTCATCAGGTTGAATTCGAAAGAATAATTCTAGATTATAAATTTCGTTCGTTGTTATCGTCGTCAGATACACTCTACCAAGAGGGTGTCGAATCTGAAAGACTGTTTGATGTAAAGACGTGAAGTTCAAACAAGTAGTTTGCTGACAACCAGATGATGATACATGCGGAATATTTTTGTCTACGCCATATCCCTTGTCTAAGGTCACAGACCCCATTCAGAACAGGTAGATAGATTATCGGCTCCTAACTTTAGTCTAAGGCTCCGACCCTCAGTATTAGATTCTCGACAATCGACAATTGATGAGATTTGCGGTTTTCCATTGATTTGTTTGCATATTATATCCTCCAATTTGATTTATCATATAAATGCTCATTATTTTCTATATTCGCGCTCATTTCAAACTGTCAGTAGGAAAGATTTTGGATTTCGATTGAAACCAGTAACGGATATCCACAGGTTGACGATAATCGTATTACGCAAACCGAAATTAATGGAAACCTCCGATCAACCGAATTTTTTGGAAATCTGCATTATTTTAAATTGCGCTACTTAATTCGCGTTCTGCATGTAAAAGTGTTATTCAGTTATAAAAGAGTATTTATTGAGATTTCAATGTTTCAAATGAATTCTTTCATGGAATTGGTTTATGTGTTCTGAAAAAACAATTATTTATGAATAAAATAAAAGTTTTATTCAAGATATGAATGAGCTTCATGAAGAAATTTAATCTTAAATCCCGTAATCCTCAGGGTGATTTCTATAAATAATAATTTGATTTTTTTTTTCAGTAGTTATGTTTAAGATATTGGGAGAGAAAACCCAAAAATATTCAACCTGAACTACTTACGATTATGAAATTGTCAAGAACATCAATGGGGCATTTGCAAATTGTGATTATAAAATAATAACGCATCCATTAAAATTTTTTCGGTATGTGTTGAAAATTTGGTGATCAATATTTTCATCTCCTTTTAGATGTATAACTCTGGATGAAAAGTAAACCGATTATTCCAGTGAATTACAATCTTAGAACTGAATGCGATGATGTCATTTTCGACATTATTGGAAATTTGCAGCGTTTTTCCTTATAACTCAGGAACCGCTGGTCGGAAATAATCCGGGTGAAATTTTTTTGGTTTAGTTTTGCAACAGTAATCAACGTTCTGAGTTGCATGAACATTCGGTGGTAAGTTTTCGAGAAATAATTTTTTTTTCCCCACCCCCCCATTTTGAGCCCTTAGGATACACCGATTCTGCTGAAAAGCTTGGAGGATCAATCCCGAGCCACACACAATTCTTATACCAAGTTTCACTGATTTCGGTTCAGTACTTTCTGAGAAAAGCCCCGGACAACGGACGGCGGACGGACGGATTTTTTTTTATTAGTTTATTCAAATCTACAAATCAAACGTAAACTGTGAAATTTTCAGGGGGGGTTAAAAATTTTTTTTTCTTGGTCGATCACTAAGGTTTATTATTTGATTTTATCAAATAATAAACCAAAACAGTCCAGCTACAAACAAATCTTTGTCGAGGCAACCATGCACAAACTCAGCGAAAGATATAGCTGCCGTGTGAGTCGATCAACCTGACCTGAAACCGTGTTGCATCTTACATTTCATATATTGGCAACTCCCAACTCATAAATATATTGTGTTCGGTAAAAAACGAATATGTCGGAACGAAAACTGAATGAATCGTCCGACAAAATAAATATATTTCCCTCATTTGTCTCTAACGGCGCCTGATGGTCATGTATATCGTTCAAAGTTGTCTGCACTCGGGGTTAGGGTACTTCTAATCTTTCCTAATAAACATATATGAGAAATATTTCGAAAGAACCTACTAAATGAAAATTATGATGCACGGCATCGATTCATTATTTTTTCGAACATTCAGTTAAGATGAAAATTCAGGTCACCATTGAAAAAAAATCTCAACTAAAAACAAAATTTCACATCACGAAATAAGTATTTCCAAGTTCATATTCTAACTTTAATGATTTTTTGTTTTAGTGGGTGTTTTTTCAGCTGCATGAGAAGTTTTGATGATTGTTGTCGATGGTTTGATAGTAGAGAAATAGATGCATAGAATACATATGGTGCAGACACTCTTTGACATATTTTGGGTTCGAAATGAGGTACAAATATCGTCAATATACGGCTTTGTTGTCCTACTTCAGTTTTCGCCGATAGATGCCGGCATAGAAAAATCTGCCATATAAAATCTGAAATAGTTACCGACCTGTCATATCAAAACTAGTCAAATCAGAACTTTTTCCTGGTTTTCTGAGTAAGACCATACATTATTTTCAAGAATTTACGAAAATAAATTAATTTTGACAAATTTGAATTATGATTATTCATTTCATTCAGTCAGAATGGCGATAATACATATGGAAGTTTCCTTCGTCTCTGCATACACAAGTCTGAAACTTGATATTTTTGAATACCTGTTAATTACAAGAGATATTTATTATCTCAATATTCAGTTAATGGAAAGGAAGCCTTCCAGTGTTGAGTTTTCAAAAATACCTCAAGAAATCATTTGGAACGATAGTTCTTAATCTGGTTTGAAATTCGTCTGATGTATGTAATGAAATTCATACCTTTTTACTTCTTGTATCCATCCATGAGAATGTTCTTACAATAAACCTCATATTGTTCCTTATTCCCTTGTACATATTTCATATTATCAATGAGTAGATGTTCCACATTTGTTGAACCTCATTTATATATTAGTAAGAATCCACTTTTATATATTAGTAAGAATCCATAATTTCAAATATCTGATTAATTTTGTGGTGAATAGTTTTATCAGATCAATCAGATTATAGCTTAATTCATTTTATTCAATGGAATTAATTGTATCGACTTGGAAAAGTGACCTTAGCGCCATCATCATTTACAGAGCGAAGTTGGACAACATTTGACTATTCTAGGACCGCTTTTTGGACCCAACATTTTAGTAGGTAATAGTAGGAAAGTTTCGACACCTGATATATTCTATGCATCTTAGTGGAAAATGTCAAACGGTGTTAACATTTCAGTTCAGTAAGGTTTGGCAATTTATCATGAATCGTTTAACGCTAGAACAACTCTTTCAATTTGTGATGATTCACTTTGAAAAGAGTATAAATCTCTTTCCGGAGTTGACAGAGTCCATTTAGTTGCCATCAGAATCGGCTTACTGAGCAATCACGCTAGCGGCATCATTTACCTTTTTTTCTTTCGAAATGCAGTAACGGTGAATGGCCTGCGCTATCAAGCCATTCCAATTTTTGTTTCCAAAAATTAATAAGCTAAATATCGAACCATTCGGTTTCAACAACATGGCGCAACTTGCCATACAGCTTATTGAAAGATCAATTTGGTGGCAAACTTTATTCTCGAAAGTAGTCCTGTTAACTGTTCATTATTGGGTTACGCAGACAATCAGCAACTCTTGAAACATTGGAAGCCAATATTCAAGACACCTTTGACGCCATACGGCTAGGTGTACTATGTAACTAGTAGCCGATGCGCAGTTTTATGCCGTAAATCGTATTTAAAAAATAAATGCCCTGAAATAATCTATCAGATTGTAATAATGAACAAATTCATTCCAACAACATTTCTGTCTTGTATCATTATTACAAGTTCTTAAGCTCTTGAAAAAAACCCTTCACATTTCAGATGTACTTTCAATTCCAAATTCTCTGTCATACACAATACTGACACAATAGTGTAAAGCGAATATTTTTCTTTCCCACCATATTCACTCTGCCATCAATTTTCAGGGTGACCTAAACCCAAGACGATTGCCTTCTTCCTGGATATCCCCAACACATTTCGTTTTTCAGTCTGACGACGGTAGCCTGGCTGTCTTGGAAATGGGAAAGAACATCACTATCAGCGTTCTGGTGACAAATCATACTTTGGTGAGTATCTCATTTCCTTAACGCCAAGTAATTTTCTCCCCTGGTTGGGTATGTAGTACAAGAGATTGGACAAACTGTTGAGCCTATGGGGGTGTGCTGACTAATGTGAAAGGATACTCGGGCATTGCAGCTATTAATCTGTCACTTCTTTGTTTTTTGGTGTCTTGATGAGTTCTGTAAGTGGATGGCATCATGCATAATAGCATTGATACTTCAAATACTCAAAGTTAATAATTTAAAATTTTGAAAGGGTTCTTTCGACGTGAGAAGCATTATGAGGACGAGTAATTTAAATTAACTCTTAAGATATACGGACATATTATTTAGGTGTTGTTTTGAAGTTTTCTTTGGCCAGTTTGAAGGCATGACCATGGAGTTATGTGCTGCTTCTCCAGAAGAGATCATCGAGATTCACACCAGAGAACCCACGCAGAGACCGATAAGTCAAAATAAATTTTGAATATTGTAATTTATGATTCTTGAAATACTTTGTTGGATAGCTGTGATGGTTTTTTTTCTTAATAAGTAGGCTTCAGTAGAATTTCAATACTAGTTATAGTGTCACATCCTGTATCTCGTAAACAATCAACATTTATAGGCAAGGCAAGTTTGGCTTGATAGTCTTATAATTATTACGAGTAGTATCTCTGGTTTCTAGAACCTTTTTTTAATCACCCTGTTTATCTCCATGATAACTCAAAATTCGCTGTTGTGTTCTACTTGAGTACCAACCAACCAGATTCAAGCCAGATGGCTAGATTTGTTCGGAAAATTTAGGAGCAGTATTTTCGAATGCAATGGCAATTCCTGAAAGGACTTTGCAAATTCCAAATGAATTTCGAGAAAAAGAGTCAGTGCGTTTTTGAAAAACCCGAAAATTTCTCTAGTAACTAGCTTGAATTTCAATGAAATACTTAACACATAATAGGAATCACATATTGAAATGTATGTTACTCTCATGATCTCCAATTTTCCTTCTTATAATTTCAAATTTATTATGGAGGACTATACAGTTATATTTAGGAGGAACTTTCAATCAATCAAAATATTATAAATACAATTATGTAGGTAATATCTATTCCGAGTTGAGTAGTGGATATCAGTTTGAAGTATAGCTTCAGACTACCGAAACCATACATTTCATATATGTAGCTATACAAACTGTTTAGCAGTTTTTCCTCCTTTTTTCAATGAAACTGATTGCAACTCTATTATTTTTCAGAGACAATTAAACGTTAAAGGATATCAATGCTCCAAGGATCTTAAATATGTACTTTTTCAACATAATGTAAAAACGGTAAGTTTTAATATATTCCTTTACCTCCGAATAGTCTTGAGGCTCATTCTTTGATATCTTGTAATTTTTCTTCTTCAGTATCCATGCTTCGATGACCTTTACCCTATCGAAAATAATAAGAAAAACATAAACCGAAATAAATCGGTAAGTTGAATGGGAAGTTCGTATCGCATTGAGAATTTCATGCTTTATGACTAAAATGCAGAAATTGGAGTGCAGTTGTGAAAACTAACACAAAACACTACTAGCTTTTTTTCGAAGCAGATTATTCATATAGAAACCCATCATTTCTCACTTTACGTAAGGTTAACTACTTTCCAATCCACAAATATTTTCTACTATCTGACGCATGGAAAAATTTCTCTTCATCGAGTGAAACTATCGATATATTTCTCGTTGTTATTTCAGTTAAAACTTAACCTAGCCTCGTTCATGCAAATCAATATTAGATTCCGTTTATATGATATTTATTACACATCAATGATAGCAAACATATTAATTATTACAGCAGATCACAGGTATCAAATTGACGCGCGCTGAGAATGACTAAAAAAGCTTTATTTTATCCTTCATATTGAAGTATCTCATAGTCATTGTTTCAACTCGATTCCTTTCGGCTTCGTAAAAAACAGCTATAGGATATTTTCAAACCCATTGGTTGATATATTTATATTTCTTCATACTAACAAATGAGTATTTTTTTTGGTTTTGTAGTTCCAGATAAAAATTCCAATGAAAAACTCTAATTTCCCGGAGATTTCTAGTAAGGTTTTGTATATTGTTCGTATATTTCAAAGAATCTGTTCTGAAGATTATCTGAAGAGAATTCCAAGACCTAATTATTTTGATCTATCAGAACTATAATTACAGAAACAGTCAATGGAATAACTCTGACACAAAGTCTTCGTTTCGGTTTCGACGAAAAAATTTTGCTGGGAGAATAAGGTATATCGAAATATATACTCACTGACATTAGAAGCGTTTAGGCGTGCATTCATTTATTTCACAGCTATGCGTGCGCGCACACCTCGCTACATCCAGAAGGAATAACTTGGCGAACATATAACCATATTGGAAACATGCTATAGTGGAAATTTTAGTTCGCATAAATAAAATTTTCTGTCATTATATTTGTGGAGAAAGCTGCTTATGAAACCTGCATAGTACAGTGATTTTCAGATAATGTCCAGCAGTGACCTTGTGCTGAGCCATAGTTAAACGTAACAAAATGCCTAGAGTTCTTAGACGTCAAAATCATCACCATATAATGATCCTGTACCTGAATTCCCTAAAACTCGTCTATGGCTCTTAATTGTGATCATATAGTTAAATGGAAAGGACTCTATCTTGAGTAGGCAGCCCAAGTTTCACTCGGAAGATGCAAGGAAAAATGGCAGGAATTTTGAAATTGAAACAAACAGTAACGTCTCAACAAATCATTCATTTCAATAGCATAAACGAAGAAAGTTAAGTAAGAACATAGATGAGTCTCGAAATACCCCAGGAGAAGTAATTATTGGTTTTAACATACTCGCAGTCCAAGAAACACATCAGATTACACAAACTCTATCATAGCAAGAGCTAGGACCTACAACCCGCACTAGGCCGACAACCCTAACTCCCTGTAACCCGTCCAGGCTCGGAATTACAGGGATTAATCGATGGGGAAGATCGGTAGGGAGTGCGCTAATCGTACCGAGTTTCGGAGTCGTACTACAAACAGGTAACAGGCCATCCATAGTGGACCAAAGTAACTGAATATTTTAGAATTATGAAATATGAAGGATCAAGTGTGAACCTCCGTAAAAGGCAGGGCAATAGACTCTCAGTGGTTGTGGTGAGCCTGATGAAAAACCACATACTATTTGTGGATTCACCTGAACAACTCTGTCAGCGGTACTCCTGGGGTGGACGGTCACTCGGACATTCAACAAATACATTGATTAGAAAGAGGAAGTTTCGAATTTTCCCGTCCTGTTGATCTTTCATCGCGGAAAAATCGAGAGATACTTTTAAAAAATTCCCGAAAAATACCGAAAACACGAAAGACGAAATTGTGGCAAAACGGGCCCCTTTTTTCGATTCTCAATTTCGTATTCTTGCAGGAATGATGGAAAAAATGACGTTTCTACTAAAATCCGGTAACAATTCGCCATTTCATATTTTTCTGTGGACTCGACCGAGATCGGCTATCTCCTCCGCCTTCGGCTCGCTTTGGAGGTAGAATTACTTGCGACGGTGAATATATTGCAACGTTGAACTTTGAATTTCTGTCGATTTCGCGTTAAACTTGAGAATCGTAGGCTCTGACCGTCGGCAAAGATCGGGTACTTCCGTCTTTTCAAGGTCACTTTCCCTGATGTTCATCATGACGTTGAAAGCGCGTGAAAAAGGTTATTTACGGAATCTGGTTGATGAAAATGCGGTCGATTTACTGTCACCAAAACGATTTTCTATGGTAATAGCATAGAACAATCATGTTTACTTTAGGTTTGTTTTGGTTCCTAGTTCAGAACCACAGACTATTGGTCTATGCTAGAACCGTCCCGAACAGATCTGAACTCGGAACCAAAACAAACCTAAAGTAAACATAGATTGTTCTATGCTATGGATATTTACCATAGAAAATCGTTCTGGTGACAGTAAATCGACCGCATTTTCATCAACCAGATTCCGTAAATAACCTTTTTCACGCGCTTGTTCCAGGAACCATCCGAATATTTCATATTTACGGAGCGGAAAATCGGCAACCGAAACAACAGAGTTGATTTTCGGAACGTATCCTATGAAAATTGACACTGTTTGCATGAAATCAGGAATCCCAACTTAAATTTCAGCCAATCGGGGACGATCTTAACAAAAACCTATATTTGGAAGGAATTATCTGGTTTGAAGGGCCGAGGCATGTTTTACGGTTATTTATAAATAATGCTAACCTTATCATGTCGAATTTGTCCTGAAATTCCCGTTCCCCAGTGAAAGTAAACTTGCTAAGTAAATTGTGGGTTGGCAACTTGGGCCGAAGTCGTCTATTGCGTACCACTATCCTCAACGCTTCAACTGGTGCAGCAGGGAGAGGCATAATGTCGTACTCAACGTTGAATCGCGATGGCACGATGGCCATAGAAGGGTAAGTCGCCGCATAGAAAAGCAGCGGGATATTGCGTTTGTTATTGAAAGGCATGGTCGCAGGACTGTTGCATTTGTGATTTGTGCAACTGTTACTTATTGTAGCCCACACTTCTGTAACTTTCTGAAAATGTTATCGTTTCATTCTTGATGTGCTACAATGCCAAAAAAATTAAGTTCTCGAAGTTATTCTTTCTGGGTAGTATCACTTCTAATGTCACTGTGTATATTTTGTGGAGGAGAAAAATATAGTATTTCTGAACATCAGTAAATAAACATAGTGGTTGTGAAGCTGGTTTCGACACGCACACAGACGTTTCGCATCAGGACTGCCACCTGTGTCCGAACCTGAAATCCGAGCATACCAATAAAAAAACTTTAGGAACTTTTCAGACTCATAACTGCCGAATTCAATTCACTAATTAGGACTCTAGAAACGAAAATTTACTCAAACAGTTTGACTTTTATCGTTCCATTTACTACTGCTCAGTTTCAGAACGGTAGATCACTTGCTTGAGTATTGTCGAATCCAAGATTAACTGCCCGGATCAAGTGAAAACTTTTATGGCCCACCTTGGCATACAGCAAACCGCGTAGAATGTCTGTGAAGCAGAACTTCGGATCGTAAATGGTGGCGAATTTGGTAATACAGCACAGAATCACCCAATAAATTCCAGTATTCATGAATTTTATTATGAATTTATTGGAATGGCGAAGAGGTAGTTCATTTCGAATCGAGTATTTGTGGATTTCCATTCGACGTTTATGAATTTTGAATGAAAAAATTTAATGAGATTTCTATCCAGTTTTTGTCAACAGTTTTCGGCAATTCCACTTCTCCGGGGGACAGAACAACATGTAGTTTCGTTATTCTAGGATCCAATCTCTTTTATTGAAGTATCAGTCCATATTAAGGGCGCCCCAATATCCAGACAAAATTTGGTAAATGTATAATAATCTAGCGGTGTTAAATCGAGTTACAAGGTGGTATCGATTCGTTGAAAACATGGCGCTCGCGGAATTCTGCGTGAACCATTAAGCTATCATTTTTCAGCCACTAGATTTCAGTCCGATTCGATCTGAATTTTTGGAAAAATTTAGGAAAATAAAGTTTGTATGGGTATATACACGAATTATTGGGCGGATTTTACCCATTCACGAATTCGGCCTTCATAATTTAGCCGCAAACCTACTCTACGAATATCAAGTATTCAAATAGTTTCCTTCGGGAGTCATTTTGTTAACGACTGGCCTAGCTGCCGATCCCAAACAGAATGGGGGACCTCTGGCAAGTGACTGCATGCATTACTTCCTTCTTTGATGTAATTCGGACATACTTGACAATTTCAATATCTTCAATCACTTCACACGAGTTCACTTCGATCACGCAATAATAAAACTCTCGTTTTCTCACGTACTAAACACTTCTAGTTTGGATACTCGAAATAAAACTTTTCTTGACTGAATCCTGGGTTCTACTTTGGTTCCTTGATTCCTGGTATCTTCCGGGCGAAGTCACCATAATATGTTGCCTCCTGGTTTCAATATTGAAAAAAAAAGTACGACAAAAATAACTTGAACTATTCAATTACAAAAAAAAATTTAGGTGAGCCTAATAAACAGGGCGGGTCTTCAAGTTGTACATTAATTTCAATCATAGATTCCTCTTATCAAATTAAATACTTTTTTCATTTATCATTTTTTCAGATTCGGCTCCAGCAAAAAGATACAGGCTGTTCAAATTTCCAAAAAAAATCAGTTTTTCTTTTGTAGCTTTGATATGGTAACTTCGAATGAGATGAACTTCGGTGTGAAGTTTTCTATAACTATTACACATATTCTTCAGTAATCACTTTCATCCAACTTCAAACAGTTTTCGAGTTATAGACTCACCGATTCATAAAACTATACGAAATTAGCGTGAAGAATGCAGATAAAGTTCATCTCATGGCATTATAAGAATCTTCAATCCTTTTAAAATACTTAATTATTCCTTATAATTTCTCCTAAAACTCACCGTTTTGCAGATATTCAACGTTGAATATTTTGAAATCGGATAAAATTCGTAATATTACCTTTTATTTATGGATCCACCCCTGATCTAGTAGAGGAAGTAAATTAAGCTGGGTTCACGTTTATCCGGACCATAGAATACACATGAATATTCATCTATTTCGCATAACTAATTTAGGTATATGCTATTTCGTGATCATACCACAGACCTAACCATAACATTCATAGACATAGAATAACATGTTATTATAATTCTAGAGAATATTTCTAGGTTAATTGATTGATTTCATACTTTGAATAGAGAACAACAGTGTTCTTTATTCAGAGATTTCATATAATTCATTTATAAATTTCGTGAAAAAAGTATAATTATGGAGTTTTCAATATGAGAATGGGTGAGGATGGAGTTGTGTATAATCATATATTGGAATGAAATTGGATATTGCATGAACATCAAGTTGAAGATCAGTGTTTCAAGTCCAGTGTAGTGAAATGTTTTCCTTGCGATAATATCGCAAAAAGCACCAAATCAAGTAATTCCTCATGCCAAAATAATTCAGTAAAGCATTGATGAAGTACTGAATTCAATGTGTATCCATGAAATATAATGGAGGTTCATTAAAATTTCCTGAGGATCGTATGGATGGAATCAGACTCATTTATGACTTGTATCTCATTAATCGAGTAACTCAACACAATTTCAATTATAAGCATCGAGTAAATATGTGATTTCTTTCTCGAAATATTTTGTTCCATGTTGATCCAGCTGCAAATTGTAAACACTATAAGAGAATAACTACTTAGAGGCTCAAAATTTGTAGAGGAGGTTCATGAATGGGCTGAATCTACTCATAAATCCCGCCATTCGAAATGTTATTTTCCCAACAAAAATATTTTGTCTGAATTCAGTGTTTTCTACTGCTAACTGTTGCCTTGAAATGAAATCGTCTATCATACTTAGCTAAAGTGATCCCCATAACTCCAACATGCTATTTTGTTTGCGTTTTTTTATTCTGCTTCCATCCATTCGGTATAATTCGTGACCGACTCCATTACTTGCATGAGTTTAAAGAACCGGATTACATAAATACGATTTAGGTTTAGATAAAATAATCGGCAAGGTTTACTCGGGGATATTCTTCCGTATTCTCAGGAAGAAATATGTTGTCTGTTTCGTTATTTCACACGCGATTTCTCATTTTGAAATCGATCCGGGTTTTACTACAGCTGGATTAAGTACTAATGTGCATTTATGGCATTTTAGCTACACCTACAATTATATTCTTACGAATCCTCTAAACGATGTTGTAAATGATACAACACAGAAAAGGGTGATTATCGAAGTTCCTGAAGTTTCATTTGATAATAATTTTTATTCCATATTGATACATTATAGACAAATAAAGCCTTAGTTACCATAACTATAAGCATGGCTATAACTCCCTTGGAAATTATACTAGGCAGTTATCAATCTTTAACTCCCTCTTGTATTTACAAAAACAAAGCGACAAATGTCGAATTTTCCAGTTCGTGAAACTCACTTACATTTGTATCATTATAAATTCTCATCATTAATATTGATATTGATATTGACCACTTCAGGCTGTATGAAAAATTAATCAATTCACTTAGACTAGAATGTAAAAGAATAAATACATATCATGTCTTGAAAGTAAACCAACATCATACTTTCACTCATATTTTTAGTTTTAATGAGGTTATCTTTCAGCCACTGCTGCAATTTGTCAGATTCTTTTCATTCATACTTTGGTTTCTACTTTATCGGTAGTGTTTTATGGCATGAGCTTTTTAAGCCTATTGCAAAAAATCGCCTTGAATCTCAACTCTCTCCAAGCTATTATTCATTTTCTCGAATAAATGAATTTGACAAATATTTACAAACTTGTCAGTTGATATATCCATGGTAATCATGCCTATATACTTCATTCTTGAACAACTTTCGTTCGATTTCAAAACCAACAAAATTTGGTTCTTATATTTCTCTAGTATGAAATAAATTCAATTATCTATCACGTGAGTTATTGAATGTTAAGAACCTCGGGCAACTTACAATCCCTCGGGACTCACGTCCCTCGGGGTTGAAATCTGTTGCCCTCGGTATATAAACATCTAATGACATCATGAAATTGGTCTTGAACTACTATGTTGGACACACCGATGAAGAATTCATGGCCAAATTCGATTCTGTCCGCCCAGCTGTCTAATCGTGTGCGGTCTAACTTTCACAAGATAACCTAGAGTTTTGAAATTCTGGGATTAGGTCACAAGCGACAACTATGGAATTTTCCAGTTCGTGAAACTCACTTACATTTGTTTCATTATAAATTCTCATCATTAATATTGATATTGATATTGACCACTTCAGGCTGTATGAAAAATAAATCAATTCACTTAGAGTAGAATGTAGAAGAATAAATACATATCATGTCTTGAAAGTAAACCAACATCATACTTTCACTCATATTTTTGGTTTTAATGAGGTTATCTTTCAGCCACTGCTGCAATTTGTCAGATTATTTTCTTTCATACTTTGGTTCCTACTTCATCGGTAGTGTTTTATGGCACGAGCTTTTTCAGCCTATTGCAACAAATCGCCCTAAATCTCAACTCTCTCCAAGCTGTCATTCATTTTCTCGAATAAATGAATTTGACAAATATTTACAAACTTGGCAGTTGATATATACATGGTAATCATGCCTATATACTTCATTCTTGAACAACGTTCGTTTGATTTCAAAACCAACAAAATTTGGTTCTCATATTTCATTAGTATGAAATAAATTCAATTATCTATCACGTGAGTTATTGAATGTTAGCAACCTCGGGCAACTTACAATCCCTCGGGACTCACGTCTTTCGGGGTTGAAATCTGTTGCCCTCGGTAATAAACATCTAATGACATCATGAAATTTTGGGCCGAAATTGGTCTCGAAGTACTATGTTGGACACACCGATAAAGAATTCGTGGTCAAATTCGATTCTGTCCGCCCGGCTGTCTAATCGTATGCGCTCTAACTTTCACAAGATAACCTAGAATTTTGAAATTCTGGGATTAGGTCTGGAGTCCAAATATCTCGGTTAATTTCGTTAATGGGTGAAATAAGTCGAATAGTTAGGATCATTTTAAATTTTGAGGTTAACTCCTCGATATTGAAGTACTGACTTGATCAGATTAAAACTATGAATATAGTTTTGAACACAGACTAACCAGATGAACCACTCGCGTCATTCACTTAGGAAATCTATGTTAACGCAGATATGACCCCTGAATCGAGCTAATCAGAATTTTAGCAGGCGTCTGGGGTGCTTTGGGGTGCCAATCAGATTGCAGGAATACGATTACGTCACTCACTCCGCTTTTGGACTCGCTTTTAGAGGTTATAAACATGTAAACAAACTGAAATTAATTTTTGTTCTATTTATTTGAAGAATAATTTCGTATTTGTTTCATTTCAGAATATAATCCAACCAGTTTTTACAATGAAATCAATTGTTTAGTCATCTCTGAGGTTCTATTTTATGATGACAGTCCTCATTATATGCTTTAAATGTACAACAACAAGAATTGGAATCGAGGTGGACTCATTAATAATGTTTATTTTATATAATATAAAGGAATCGCAACTGAAGTAAAAGAATTACAACCTCCAATATTCAATTAAAACGATGGGATATCTAATAAAATTGTATATGATTGCACAACCACAAGGATTGGAATCGAACAAAGTTGGTCTATTCATAGTTCGATTTTATATTAAAATGATTCTCATTTGATGTGAAAGTATCACAACCTATACATTTTCCATTTGATACAATAGTATGTTTCTGTTTGTTTGATAAATTGATTTCAAAGAACAAGTTTTCGCCAAATTTCGGCAATTATGAATTATACTCAACTTGCTGAATTAAATTATGTAAAAACCAATGTCTGAAACAGTTTGGCAGACTTCACGTAAACATGGTATACTTACTACAAGTTAGTTACTGAAAACTTAACGAATAAAATATTTATATGAGTAATAATTGATAGTGTTATGGAGAATATAAGACAATGTAGTTTTTAAAGAAAGTCTATTTCTTGTTTATAAATTTTAAAGTTTCTTTATATTTTACACATTAGTTCGATTGTATTCACACATATTAGAAAAAGGTTTGCAATGTAATAGATCACACCCAAACTCCCAGAAGATTTTGGGGGTTTTCCTAGTGACCTATAAGTGTCACTACAAAGATTCTCTGATTAAGGTAAACTGGTTTTCCATAACATTTTTCCAAAATTTTTATCTACTCCAACCGAGTTCTTCTATAGGAGTTTAAGATGTGAGAAAACACTCGCTTTGGTATTGGAAATTTTCTTTTCAAGTGGTTGCCTCGAAAAATCTTAGTCTGATTTTAATCTTGTGATTCCTGAATCCCGACAAATCCGTTTTTACATTTCGATTTTAGATATTCCAAAGTCAAGCATTTAATTTGATAGCTGTTTTGTGGAAGAAGAAAGTGTGGTTATGTCTGTTGTATTTCTCAAGGTCGGAAAGACGCGATTCCTGCAAACGATGAAGTGATTTGTCTTGTTGGTCTGTGATTTTATGCAAATTTCCGTCTTGATCCAGTAGTCAGATATTCGAAAAAAATTTTATAACAAAATTTGTGCCCGGTGTCAGGAATATAATGCAAAACTTCGTGGGTATGGTATCCGTATTGCCTTGGCAGCGAATTTTAACAAGCACGTTGAGGCTCCTGACCTCAAGTCAGTGCTTTCCTAGAATTTTTCGGATCAAGATGAGCCAAATACGAACATTCGTACAAAATGTTAGCAATCGCATTACGAGTAAGCCAACATCATGATCACACTGGTTATTTGAAATCAGTTGAAACCAGTTATATATACCTCGGCTGAAACCCAAATACTCGCACTTTAGAATGGATTATCGGTTTCGATTTCAACCGGTTTCGATTTCAACCGGTTTCGGCCAACAAATAAGAATCCCATCTCTGGGGTCACATAATTGTACTACCGACTGTGGGCAAATGTGCTAAAAAAAACGAAGGGGGATTATTGAAACGCCATTTGGGATTACATCGAGTTATTTATGAGATGAATTTGTCGTGAAAGAATAAAGCATTTTGGCAAGAAGCCATTGTCGTTTCTGGAACACTGCGGAGTTTTGCTATATGTAACTCGTCACTGATTACAGTTGGAGACTCGTCCACCGAGAGGGAATATAGAGATTTTTACGTCTCTTCATTTCAGATATCATTCGTATTTCAACTTTTATTTTAGAGTCCCATAAGATGAATGGAATGATGATATCTGCATTCATCGTCCTCGCAGGACAATAGCTTCAAGGAAGTTGTAAAATCTGAAGTAGTTCAGTAATATCATTGAGTATTAAACACAAAGAGAGATAACTTCGTTCAGAGAAATGTAGCCAAAAGAATTGGCTATAAGGTGGCGGTGCCTAGTAACTACTTACCGAACTATAATATGCCCTGTAAGATCGCTTGCATCTGTGGATAATTTGTCCCCCAGAAATCTGTAATTGTGTCCAAAATCATCTTGTAATAGGAATTACAGGCAGGACCGGGCCCGATTAAGTCAGTCTCTCACAATGAATATTGTTTACAATACCGAGTAATGGGCAATTATCGAATATTTCTTGGCTCTTAATTTATTCCTATTTTCAGAAGGGATGAAACCCGAAATAATCCAAAATTGAGTTTTTCATCGAAAATTATAGAAACAGAAACAAAAGTTCCAGAAGTATATTAATAAACAAGTTAGACTTTGTGCATTAATTTATGAATTGAAATCATGATTGGAACTTTTCGATCATAGATTGCAAAAAACTTGTAATATATTTCTTCATTTCACTATTCAATAATTCTTAGTCAAAATATTATTCTATTATAATTGTAATAAATCAACTATATGCCTATACATGGATAATGAATTCTATTGTGGGTCGTGTGTCCTGTGAAACTGTAGCGAGCGCCCTCTCTCAGCTCTTACTAAAGTCATGTATTATGTCATCCTGACATAATACATGTCACAAGTTTTTCACTTTATTCCCGATATTTTATTAGATTTCTAGTTCGAAATGAACAATTATGGATCTATGGGAGATGGTTTCCCAATAAAGGGGCCTGTAGCGTTCTTCGTTTATCTGAGGATCTGAAAATCATCGCTTGGAGGACTGAACCTGGTCGAAAGACCCTCTCGGTCATGAGCAAATGTAGGTGATATTATTTACTGCTTCCTTCTGGTTTTCTGTCCCTCTTTCTGTTTCAGATATTATGTCAAGATATTTTGTCGAAATGAATTCAAGATGACGAAAATATTATTTTCCAATGAAAAAGATGCCATCCATCTTCTATAAACAAATTACTACACTTATACGGGGAGACAGAATTTTTCCTGAGGTTTTTATCTGTGCTCTTGTATCATACGCAAATAAGTATGGTACCCCGTTTACATTTCCTCTGCTTACACTGTGATATATCTTAGAATGTAATGCTCGTTCTCAAAAGAATATATATATATATATATACTAAAGTCGCGCGCGCAGTACCATCTCTTGCGTCTTAAGTACCCTACGTTACCTGCCTGTAACGCTTGGCCAACATCATCGGTCAACGTACAGGGGGCGCTAGCGCGCACGGTGTCCCTGGTAGATCCTCTCAAGATCTCGGAAATACACTCATCCCCAACGGTCTGGTACACTCCCTTGTGATCCGCATAAGGGGTGTCCGCTCACGTAGCCATGTAAACGGCTTAGTTTGGTGCATGCCCTGACGAGTTCCCCCAAACCTAGTCGGGACGAAACGTGACACTCCCCCAAAGAGGTTGAAACTACCTCGCAAACCTTCAAAAGCTTCAGTGGTGACTTTCCGACGTGATTTATTTCAACGACGGTGTCACAGTTTCTGTCCCTCCGCGATCATCTTCGCTTCCAGTGAGAACCTCGCTTGTCACTGTGTGAACCTATCCGTTCCTCTCTCGACGATGGTTCGGCAACCATCCCGAGGAGGTTCCACATCGCCAATTCGCTCTCGTGCTGCAACTCGCTGCTCAAAGATGTGCTCACTAATGCACCCGGCTCACTGCACGATATCGAGTGGTATAGGAACTCACAAGTGGCGCAGCGTTTCGCAATCCGGGTTTCTCACATTTCAAAGGCACGCAACTGCTACGCATCACGTCGGGGTCACCAATTTGTGGGGTCGTGTGTCCTGTGTTACAACAAAAGTGAATTCGAAAGGCAATAAAATTCTTTTTGTTGAAAAGGCACAGGCTAACGATTCTTGTTGTAAATCCCCGACAGGTAGTTCTTCGCTGACGCCGGGCTGGGGTCGGTAATGTCGGAAGCACTTCAGTAGTCGAGGGTGGTAAAAAGCCAGATGTTGGGCCAGGAATGCAGCGTATAGAATATCTTCCTAGCGGTGACATGAATGCAGATGGAGTGGAGTTGAGTGGGGTGATTTTTGAGAGCGGAGCGAAATATATTTATACGATTTTTCGGAGATTTGAATTTCGTGTATTGCCTCCGCCCTTTTTTTCGTTTTTCTTGAAGTGGATGAATTCGCTACACTATGCTTTTAAGAAAGAGACCTCAAGGTAAGGCCCGGTGAGGAGTGATTTGTTGCCTTCTTGACCAACAAACTTGATAAACCAGTTGGAGTTTTTGTGTCAGGTATTCGAAGAAGGAACTTAGCCTTAAACTGGCGTCATTTCTTTGAACCGCATTATCTCTCTTTGTATTTATTACGTTTCATCTACACACGCGGGAACCGACAATATCGTTTCCAAAGCATGCTCAGAAGGAAAAGAGGTTTGTGGCAGAGATACAAAAGAAGTCGCAGTGATCATGACTATCGATGCCATCAAAATTATTCCAAGGTTGTTTCTGCAGCAATTACTGCGGCAAAAGTCAAGTTCGAAAAGAATATTTGCTCGAGCGCTAACAAGAAGAAATTCCATAAATATATTCGTTCTACATTGAACACGAAGGTTGGCATTCCTGAAGTACGTAACTCGGACGGAGAGTTGTGTCAAAACTTGGTGGATGTATATGAATGCCTCGCCAACGTATTTTGTGAGTCCTTCTCGTCTGAACCTATAGGACCGCTTCCCGCTATTCTTTCGCCTAAATGTCAGCAGAGCATGGATTTTGTTACTTTTCCTGAGGAGACTGTTGCTAAGTATCTCAGTAATCTCAAGACCTTTTCATCTCCTGGAGTAGACAACCTGAGCCCAGTAATTCTGAAGCGATGCAGCACAACTCTTGCTTATCCATTGTCCATCCTTATGGAAAAATCGTTCTCAACAAAATCATTGCCGATGGATTGGCTTTCTGCACGTGTTACACCGGTATACAAGAAGGGTGATAAACTTGATGCCCGGAATTATCGCCCAATTTCTCTGACTTCATCCGTTGTTAAGGTTATGGAGAAAATTATCTTCGATCAACTATTAGAATTTCTCCTAACCAATAAAATATTGCCGAAACAACAGCACGGTTTTATTCCTGGGCGTTCAACGATAACCTGCCTACTCAAGTGCTTGAATGACTGGACTAAAGCATTAGATAAAAATTTACCAACGGATGTCGTATATCTTGACTTTGCCAAGGCGTTCGATAGAGTACCCATTCGCCGGCTTCTGTACAAGCTGGAGCATTTCGGAGTGCGGGGCGGATTGCTTGAGTGGATCCAAAGTTATTTGAGTGGTAGAAAATTCTTCGTTGGCACTGGTGAGAAAAGATCTCGAACTATTAATGTCACTAGCGGAGTTCCCCAGGGATCAGTTCTGGGTCCGCTGCTATTTCTGGTATACATATCCGATCTGCCTGCGCTCCTCAATTCTGAGATATCCTTATTCGCTGACGATGCTAAGCTCTACAACTATGCCCATACCAACGCTTTTTCGCTCCAGGAGGATTTGACTACTTTGTTCTCTTGGTGCTGCGACTGGTTGATTGAGCTCAATTTATCGAAGTGTAAGGTTCTTCACTTAGGAAAAAATAATCCAAGAACAAGTTACCATATTGATGGCATCCCCCTCACCACTACAAGGAGTCAACTGGATTTAGGTGTTGTGGTTACAGAGGACCTCTCATGGTCGGAGCATATTTTGTATGTTTCTTCTAGGGCCAGAAGAATGCTTGGGTTGCTTGAACACACCTTTCGTTTTTGTGACCCCTCTGTATGTTCTGAACTTTACAAGACCCATGTAAGACCCATTTTGGAATATGCGGGCCCTGTCTGGTGTCCGAATCTGGTATGGCAGCGAGATTTATTGGAGTCCATACAAAGACGCGCCACTAGGATACCATATGGAAGAGTGCGACCAACATACGAACAGCGCTTGGCACTTTTTAATCTTCCCCCCGTACAGACTCGAAGGGATCGTGGTGACTTGATCGTTGCCTTTCGAGCTTTGACTCAGAGATTTGGGATCGACATGGGTGATATGTTTGACCTTGCTACTACCAGCCAACTTAGAGGGCACAGATTCAAGTTGACACGGGAAAGATTCAAATGTACCCCACGCCAATCTTTCATCACCAATAGGATATTCCATAATTGGAACAGTCTTCCGGATACGATTGTTGGCGCCTCTGGTGTCAACTCCTTCAAGAACAATTTGGACTCTTGGTGGCGAACCGGTGTGTGTTGATGGCCGGGTTTGTGTTTTCGGTGATTTTTTTTTACTAGTTTATTTTGTTTTGAATTCTTTATTAACATTAGTTCCACACTCTGTAGTTTTTCATTTGAAATTTGTATATGAGTTGAGAAAACTCTTGTCTGATGTATAATAATAATAATTATAATAATAATAATAATAATACTGGGGAATGTTTAAAACAAGCAAAGAATGACTCATCCAATGTTTCAATGTTCACGGAAACAGCGTGCTATTGTTTTGTCCAAATGCCTATATCTTCAAATATTGGAAATTGTCTCGAACGACAAGGTTGGACTCACTGATGACGAATCCGCCGTCGAAATCGATTTTGTCCGGTCAGCTGAGGACACAATGACTGTCGAAGGGAGCAAGCTAGCGACTTGAAACTTCCAGGATTTTTCGCGCATCAGCATACATCAGTTATTTTCATTAATGGGACAAACTGGCCGAATGGCTTCAGAGGTATAAGGTTTGTTTTGGTTCCGAGTTCAAAACTGTTCTGGAACGGTTCCGCATGTGCGATTCCGATTTTGTGTTTTGGTTCATTTCAGAACCGGTTCAGGATTTGAGTAATCCTGTTTCGGTTATTTTCAGAATCGATTCCGAACTGTTCTAGAACTGTGAGAGGAGTTCGGACGTAAGAGTCCGAACTGCTTCAAATTTGGTAGTTCGCACAAGTGTAGAGTGGCTGTCGACGATTTAAATAGTTAACCTAACTTTTTCGACGTCGTATTGATTTGGTTTTTGATTTGATTGTTGTATTTGTTGAGGACATGATTAACTGGTAGATACAAATTTTTGTTATTGAGGATAACTCCTTCGCTACGACCTCCCAGGATAATCTAATGGATTTTATTTCCATTGTTACACTTGGGATGTCTATTTCTTAAATAAATCTATGAATGCAAGGGTCATCTTCCTCTATTGAATAACAATAATGTTTCGAATGAAATTTTTTCTGAAAAGAACATATCTGGAATACTTTCATCATTAAATTCATTATTATATCAATCAATAATTTGTTGGTTCATTTCGAAATATAATTGAAGTAATGAAGAAAGTTCAGGAAAACGATTTTTACTGAAAAAGATTCATTTCATTGAATTCATTATTATATCGATCAATAATTCGTAGGTTCATTTTGAAATATAATTCAAGTAATGAAGAAAGTTCAGAAAAATGATATTTACAAAAAAAATAAGTGGACGGAAATATCCCCAAAAATATTAGGTAATATATCATCTACATAGTGCGACAAGGACTTTCGCGTATTTTTAATTAAACCACAGGCATATATAATACCTGATTAACATCCCTCTTTTCTGCCAACTCCAACGGAAATTTTTCTTCCTCTACAATCCGGATGGGAACCCGAACTTGATTCGTGTTTTGGTTTCATCGCTTTCAGAACTGTTCTAGGATAGTTCAGAATCAGGCCTCAAGAGCGCATCGATTCTACGCAGTTCTAGAACTGTCCTAGTACTGTTCTGAATTTCGCAACCAAAACAAACCTATAGTTATTTGAACTTTTGCGATTATTTTCTCAGTATCTCAGGAACTATTTGAGCGATTAGTGGTGAGTTGAAACATAGTGACGCGCAAGTAATCGCAGAATTTTGTTGGGATTGTGGTTAGTGAATTTAGGAAAAAAATATTTTGCCATTATTCTTCTCGTAAGCAATTCATCAGATATTTTACAACAGTGTAACACATTTTATTTCAGTGCGATCCAATTCCAATTCTCGAGGATATCAGGAAAAATTCATCAAATTTCGTGGTTTTCTCGAGTTATCCTTGTTGTTTCCGGGATGTCACAGAAAACACTGACTCGTCCATCGAGAGGAAATATAGAGATTTTTACGTCTCTTCATTTCAGATATCATTCGTATTTCAACTTTCATTTTAGTTGAGTCCCATAAGATTAATGGAATGATGTTATCTGCATTCATCGTTCTCGCAGGACAATAGCTTCCATATTCCTACAGTTCTAGACTATGTTATTTCTCTCGAGGGTAAGCTTTCATGGAAATAGTAAAATCTGAAACAGTTCAGTAATATGGAGATTTCATCTACACACGCGGAAACCGACAATATCGTTACCAATGGGCACTGGGGAATGTTGAAAACAAACAAAGAATGACTCATCCAATGTTTCAATGTTTACGTGCATGTTCTGGGAAACAGCGTGCTATTGTTTTGTCCAAATGCCTATAATTTTCAAATATTGAGCCGGAAATTGTCTCATACGACAAGGTTGGACTCACTGATGACGAATCCGCTGTCGAAAACGATTTTGTCCGGTCAGCTGAGGACACAATGACTGTCGAAGGAAGCAGCATCTGGCAGTTATGTTCATTAATGGGCCAAATCGACCCAATTGTAATTTGAACTTTTGTGATTATTTCCTCAGTATCTCAGGAACTATTTGAGCGATTAGTGGTGACTTGAAATATAGTGATGCGCAACTAATACCAGAATTTTGTTGGGATTGTATGGTTAGTGAATTTAAAAAAAAAATATTTTGCTTTTTTTTTCTCGTGATCTATTCTTCAGATATTTTACAACAGTGTACCTAATTTTATTTCATTGTGATGCAATTTCAATTCTCGGAGATATCAGGAAAAATTCATCAAATTTCGTGGTTTTCACGTGAAGGGTGCAGCTTTTGCGTTCATGCAGATGACCGCTTTGGCAACGAATTTGAACATGCGCGCAAAAGCTTCTGCCTTCACGGCAGTGCTTTTCTAGGTTTTTTTCGATAAAGAACTGGATTTCAATTCGAATCTGTATTCTTAGAAATATCGAGAAAATGAAATTTTGAATGGGTATATCTACGGAATCATTGGGTGTATTTTACCCATTCACGAATTCGACTTTCGTAATTAAGCCCCAAACCTACTCTACATATACATTGAATATCTATGTCGTTTCTTCCGGAAGTGTTTACGGTCGGCCGTTATTCGGTATTCTACAATTTTTAATGAAGTTCAATTTTCTCGATCTCAAAATTTCAAAGAGCCACGAAATTCGATTTAATTTTTCCATTATCCCTAAAAATAAACATCGGATCGAACTGAAATTTTAAATACTATTGATTAATTTCAAATTCAAAATTTCTCTTAAATTTCGATGGTATCTGATACATAGCTTCTCTAAAAAAATATTATTCGAAGAAAATTGGAACAATTTATATCTCAGTATTCTATACTAGTATAACGAAATTTCTATCTGTTCTAATCAACATCAGAATTTCAAATATTTTCTTCTCAATATCTCCGGAGATAAATATTAGATCAATGAATTATTGTTCAATATTGAATCATGGTTTCCGCATAATGTTATCGTTATCTGATTAATGACCTCCGAAAAAATATTTTCTTCATCAAAAAAATCATTTTCTTCAATTTCCTTACGATTAGATCCTCACAAAATTTTTCAGGAGATTGCGCGTTACCCAACTAATTTCAACGCTTCCATCTGATCGCGGGGGTTATTTTTGAGATTTTGAGGAACTAACCCCGAATGGGCTTAATACCGAAACATTTCGGCGTTACCTGAAAACTTCTAGTTGCTCAGTGCTTTCCTTTAAAATATAGAGCACAAACAGACCACCGAATAGAATTAACTACGAATTCTTGCGCAGGTATTACAGCCAATCTTTGGGACAATTTTTTTTTCAAAATTCAAAAATAACAGACATTTTGACGGGAAGATAGAGCACCTTTTCCCAGAACAATCGTAAGGAGATTCTAGTTATTTTTCTTCGAAAATTGGAAAAATTATAGACATTTGGATAGAACGATGACGTTAATATTGCCTGAAACAAACGTGTGAAAATGTCCCACTTTGTGGAAAATTCTATATACCTAGCTCTCAGTTACATTCCAAACATCAACTTAGTGTGCTAGTGCTTAGTTCACAAGAATGGGGGTTTTTCGTTTAAACGAAAATGAAGTAATTTTCATGAAAAACCTTTAGAACATCACATTTCAAACATATAATTTCAATATTATATTTAAACTGATTATATTTAAAAAAAATGTTTGATCTGCTAATGTGTTACTTTGCTCAGGAAAACAGAGATAGCTATTCTTTATCTGTTTAGAGTAGAAGACAACGACCAAGGAATAGAAAAAGAAGAGTACAGACTGTCATACTGTCATATTGCTGACATCGCAAACGGAAATTGTTTGGTTATATTGACAAAGAACCTCTGAATAAAGAACATAAGGAAGGAGCATAATGCCTCACAAAGTGGGTCCGGGATGGATGTTGCATATGGCCGAATTTCCTTTCACTTTGAGAGAACAACTTGTTCCGAGACTTCTTTGTCTGAAGAAACTAACTAACATGAGTCATACTTGGAGGTTCAATATGGGCGCCTATGTCCCACTTTTATACGAAGTAGAAAAGCGTTATGCTTCTTCCGTTTGTTCTTTATTCAAAGCAAAGAACACATGTGTACCACAGAATAGGAAATATTTCATTATTCTATAGCAGAAAAAGCTATTCTACTAAACACCGTTGTCATTTCGTGCATGCCTGGCAAATCTCAAACCCCAATTTTGAAATCTGATTTTGATTACTTTCTGAAGGTTATTTGGGAAAATTATTAATCAAACCCATAATAATTATGTTCAAATTTGAATTTGCAGCAATAACCCAAATCCAGGAAAAACCCCATTTTACCGATATCCTCACCAGAGTATCGTTCACATCAGATCAAACCGTCTTGTGTAAATAGTTCATCAGTTCTTTCAATATTTCATTCCGAGTATCTCTGCATCATTCCAACGTCCACATAAACCCTTGATGGTTAAGCAAAAACTTCCTAGCCCATATTTTTATCATACGAATTAATCTGCAGAAGCAGAGTGGAGGATTATCGGGCAGAGAGCCAACCAATAACTTTTTATGCAATTCCAATATTCATGCTCCAGAAGAAACATGGGGGCTTATCCTTCTATTTTCAGGAAGGCTTTCAAATTAATGACTCTAATAAAGTTCGTATTGGGGTGAAATATACCTGTATGATTAGAGGTTATATTATCAGAACTCCCGATGCTATATAGATTACCTTGCGTATGTAGTATGGGTTTGAGTCGTAAATACACGATTCTGCACTTTATGACCTCAAAACATCATGTTCGAATTTATTCCTGCTATGAACCAGGGAGAACTTAAACCATCCTAGAAATCATCGAGCAGTCCCCGAAACTGTGGTCGTTGATATCGAAATTGTAGTTGGAATATGTGAAACTGAAGACTATTGAAAATAAGAGTTTAGATGTGTTCATTTTTCAGTTTTCTACGTAATAATTCGATGGTTTCAGCTCCTTGACAGAATAACTGGATAAAAATCATGACATTCATATCCCTTCCACATTTTCTGCATCCCACAGGGGACCCTATTCTTGAATGCGATGGAATGAACGTTCTCTATAGTTCCATCAAAAATGAACCGCGTTTCCTTAACAACAGCGTCGACACGCCTATTTTCTCCCTTCCCCAGTTCAAGAATAGGGACCATGGTTACAGTTCGAAGACCCAGAGATGGCGCTACTGAAGTTCTGGTCGCGAAGCTACCATCCAGCAAGGCTGTATTACTTGAAATCAGAACTCAAAGATTCGATATTTTCAGAGCAAGTTTTGGGATTAATTACGAGGGTCAAATTCGAGCAGGGTTAACTTACGCCCAATGATTCCGTAGATATATTATAGATATTCAGAATTTAATTTCTCCAAAATTATTTTATAACGAAGAAGTGCGTTAGGTGGTACTAAACGCTGGTATTATGAAACTTAACTGGAAGTTATCTTTAACTTCAACTGACAGTTAAGCAGTTACTTCCAGTTAAAGTTAGATTTTCAGAGTTATCTTTATCTGGTGATTTGGGTATCAATTATAGTTAAAATTAAAATTAACTCCTGTTTTTCCACAGATTCTCTGTCTTTTCGGCTGACATAAGCGAAATATAACCTCGATTTTATTCATGTTATGATATTTTCGGAAACATGTTAGCAAGATATATTCACTTCATTTTTAAAGAACTTTTAATTCACGATGACGAAGATGACATGAATATTGTTGAACATCCTCGTTGAGAGATATTCACTTCATTTTTGAAGAACTTTTAAGTGATTATGACGATGATGCCATGAAAATTGTTGAATATCCTTGTTGAGAAAGGATATTTAGAAATCGGCTGAACCATTTGAACTTATGGAAAGAAACGGCATTCAAAAACCGATTTCGCTTATCTGGACACTCTGTACGCCTGTAATGGAATACATATTCTTAGAAATCGTGCTTTGACGCTAGTGATGCAAATGTGTTGATTACACGCAGAGTGTATGCAGCTTGTTCTTTCTTGATAGTTGCTGGAGATTTTAGGAGTTTTCACAAATCAACTATAGTGACTGTATTATCACAAATGTCCCATGGAGAATTGCATACTTATTATATATTTACATCAAAATGCCTGCTATAAACCTCACTCGAGTAAGAATCCAATCTCGAGAGTTCATCATGGCATATTATCGTGATATCAGTTACTCTTTCTGTTCAACTATTATGAGATGTAAATGAAAAAAAATCATTGGCATTTATTCTTTTCGGTGCCTAATATAACAGATAAAAGTCGTGAAGGCGCAATAAAGCATAATAATTTATACACATTAATTAACTTTTAAGATGAAAGGAAATCATCACAATTGCAAAAGATACTTATCTTATAATAATGGCCAAACTGTTACTGATAGTCGTGTACAAATTCTAGATATCAGGGCTCGATAACCCGGAGCCACACAAAACATTACCATATTTTTTAATTGAATGACAATTTTTGCAAATTTAGTGTTGAGATTATTACCAATCTCAGTGTCAGTTAAGAGTACTTGCCCGTTGGTGAAAAGTGCAGTATTTGTAAAAAAAATTCTTCACCTAATTGGATTCGGACAAATTTTATTGTAATTGTTCAATAATTCCTGAATTGAATGTATCTCATTATTGTCAAAGTTTCCTTTTAAGCTTTCATTTCCAATATATTCATTAATGAAAGTAGTTTTTTTAGTTAAGTGACCGAATAGATACCCAAACATCCCTCCCATATTGCAAAAAGTATAAAAATTCAAAATTGATCAATGCAACTCTCCCTCAAATCAGTAATTCACTTTCTATTTTTATGGAAACAACAATCCATTAAGGTCCCTGATACATAGTGAGAATATTTGTCAATAAAGGAAGTCTTTAGTCCTATCATGTTTTGAAAGGGAGTATTTTTCCGAAGTCCAGCTTTTCCAACCAAGAAACTGGTGGTTAGATTTATCACAGAATCTTTAATTATTTCCTTCTCCTTTTCATAGAAATCATAATCATCATGAGACTTTTATAATTCCTACATTTTTGAGCAAAAGTTTAACTGTCAGTTGAAGTTAAAGATAACTTCTAGTTAAGTTTTATAACTACCGCCCTAATACGGGGGTGAGTGACTTCAATGGCTTCGAATTTGTAGGAGTGCGTATAAGCTCCTGACTTTACGTCAGTCTTTCATAGACATTTTCATTATGGGTTGAAATGAGGTTAACGTGAAATTTTTCACTTCACCTTCAGGCATTCATCCACTATACGTAGTAGCCCTCAAACATATAAGTTATCGCGCGCATCAGATCGAATTGAACGTTAGTATTTAAATGGAAACTGATAGCTTGAAGGTTCTTGCAGAATTTCGTGATGATCATATGGGAAAAACAAATAAAACGTTCATCAGATTTTTCTGATAGTTGGCATGACTTTCTAAACCACTATTTCAAAATCCGGTTCCAGATTTCAGCTCAATGGGATATGTATTTCAGGAAATTTATTTATGGATTTTATTCAGATCTTCGAAACTTCATTGCGATAATGTCTCCTTTTTACGCGCTTTTCCCCAGGACAAGCATTTCGTCACGATGTCTGTAATTTTCGAATTTTGAGCCGAAATTGGTCTCAAACGACTAGGTTGGACTGTTGAAGAATCCGTGGTCAAAATTGATTCTGTCCGTCCGGCCGTGTGCGCTGTAACTTTCGAAAGAAAAAATCTAGAGTCTTGAAATTTCCAGGTTAGGTCAAGATCCTGAATATCTCGATTAAGTTCGTTAATGGGCCAAATTGGCCGAATGGTGTTTGTGCTACAGCCATTTGAAATTTTGATTTTTCAATAACTCGAAAAATATTCATCTGATCGAAATGAAACTTGGTTGGAAGATGAACAGTGTCAATAAGAAGAATTGTCCATGGCAAAATTCGAAGAATAATTTTTTTTTCTTGACATTTTTTCTTGAAAATTTTCATATTTCATTGAAATTTCACTGAAATTTCCAAGTCACCATTTCGCGATGTGAAAAAGCGCGTAAAAGCTGACTTCACGTCAGTGCTTTTCTAGATTTTTACGATCTTGTTCTAGGGAACAGCGCGTTATCGTTTCGTAACGATGTCTGTAATTTTCCAATTTTGAGCCGAAAATGGTCTTAAACGTTTGGGTTGAACACCCTGAAAAAAAATCCGTGATCTGATTCAATTCTGTCCTTCCGCCCTTATATGCTCTAACTTTCAAAGGAAAAGACTTAGCGACTTGAAATTGTCAGATTAGGTTCGGAGTCCCAATATCTTGGTAAAATTCGTTAATGGGTGGAATCGGTTTGTTAGTTAGGCCCATTTGAAATTTTGAGATTAATTCCTCGATATCTCATGAAGTATCGACTCGTTCAGATTGAAACTTCGTGTACAGTTTTTGAATACCAACACGCAACTTGAACCATACAGATACAGTTGTTGGAAAATTTAGAAAAATTATATTTCTATATTTTTGCTAAAAAAATTTTTCTCTGAAAATATTGATTGGCACAAATCTTAGGGTCAGTAATTTACAATAATGTTCAAAATTTAAAATGCTATCCTATATTTACTTTCAGAGATATAAGGAAAAAAAATGTTCAAAATTTCGTTGTTATTTGGAATTTAAACGTTATTTCCGCAATATCTCAGGAAGTACAAATGCAATCAGACTGAAACTTCAGATGGAGATCGTCAACACGCAACTAGATGCAAAAATGAAAAAACACAACTCTTACGAACATATCCATTGATTTCGAGCAATATTCAGATATTTTTCCTGAATTATCAAGCCGAAACACATTGTATACGAAAAATCCGAGATGCAAGCAGAGGCCAGGAAAATCATTCATGGAAAATTTTCCCCAATTTCTGAATGCTCATAGAATAATTCACCTGCTGCTGAAACCTGAAGCTTGCACTGGGAAAGTCGGCAACCTCAGATATCAACACTGAGATCCGGTATCCTGTTGCATGACATAAGTCTATAAATTAGGATATTTTATACCGTGGATTTTCCCAGACGAGAACGGAATGGGAACCCATTTCTGCTCTAATCCATTATATTCCGAATATCACGGAGTTTCTTGCTTGCGTCCAATTCAAAATGAAACTTGTTCAGAAACAGATATATGAATGAAATATTCGGATGATGGGTCTTGGTTCAACGCATTTTGAGTTCTCGTTTCGGATCATTACATTCAATCAAGATAGTTCTTTCATTATATACATACGTCTGAACTTTATCCTGATTAGTTCATGGATTTTTAATACCTACAGTGTGTCCAAATACATTTTATACGAAATGGTTCAAATCAATTCGAACTAACCTGTGATCGTGATGACAGCAACCCCTAAAATCTATAATACAAGGAGGTTAAGTGACACCTTATTTTGAAGGTAATTTGATGACCTTAAAAAAAATGCCATATACTTGACCTTTTCAGTTAGTTCTTCCGGAAAATAAGTAGATAGTAAAAAAGTTACTATACCAAGAGTTGCAAGGAAACACGAAAATGATAGAGAATTTTAACTGAAGATCCAATATTTTCATTTAATAGAACACAAGCGAATTTCACGTGTGGCAAAGAACGGAATTTTCAGATACCATCGAATTAATTTCAAAACAAGGTTTCACCTAATAGCCCTTCCCATTTGGGATTCTAAAGATTACTATCATCACGCTCACAGGGTTGATACAAATTGATTGGAACCAACCGTATAAAATGTCCCTTCACTAGCCAAAATATACATCTGTTTGCATTTTTTTTTTGATGTTTTCATTCATCTACTGTACATAAAGATGTGTCCCCCTAGGAACATTACTGAACGTATTGAGTGTAAAATTCCGCTCTTTATTATATTATGAGAAATGTCAGGGGTGGTTTGTCTTCATTGGGCACTCTGTATAGTGATTTCAAAGTATGATGAAGATGACATTATACTTTAAAAGCAATAGGAAATTTTCATGGTTAATCAAAAATTTGAAATTTCAGTTTACTTGCATTCAATTATCTACAAAAAAACTGAAATCAGCTGAGGAATGAAGTCTTTCAACTGCCAGCCTTTTCTAGAATTTTAACTCCTTGAACCGAAATATCAAATTATTCATCTGTAATTTTTTCTTCTAGAGTCATAGGATAACTTCATGAAATTAACAATAAATTGAGATAATGAAATCAAACAATGTGTTTGGGGACTTGCATAACCATTAGTTAGCTCGATAAAAAAATTACCGCCAAAGGCATTGGATGAATTATGCATCTCAATATCGAATCTTAAATCTTTCAGTAATTGAGCATTCGATATATCCCCTCACCGATTCAAACTATAAAATTTAATCCCACATTATATATTAATTTTGAATTAATCTTGATTCCAGGTATTCAGACAATCCTTCACAGCGCACTATACAATCTATGATGTCGAGAAAGAGTAAGTTCATATTTCATTTTAACTCTCTGATGTTTTTTGTTAAAAAAATAGGTTTTGCGGATTTGAATGAAATCTTCAAGATAAAAAATAAGTTAGCATGTTTTCTGGAACTATCATATTTACTTAAATATCTACGAATACTGGTTTGTTTTTAATATTTAGGTTGAACCACCAAGTGAGAATAGTTACACAAGTAAGAAGTGTTTATGGCTAGCGTCTAAATATACTTACAACAGCGATGGTCAGACTTCTGCCACTTACTCTTACTTCATAATTTTTTTCATATAACTCTCGTTTTCAATTCACAGGAACTTACCTACTATATTGTAGCAACAAATAAACTACAATTTAGCAAAAATTTTTTCTTCTCTCTGAAATAACAAAGGCAAATGAATCAGTCTACATATTAACCAAAATATTTGGATATTAGGTTAAGCATAACTCAAAGTATTCAGATCTTATTCCATCCAAGTACTTTGTTATCTCGACAATTGCCTATATCTAACACTATTCTAGTGAATTTGAATATTCAAAATATAATATACAGTGCGCGTCAAAATTATGGAACAAATTCATTTTCTCAGAGGAAAAATATTCGGCAACCAAATCCCGAAACAAGTCAATTTCTGTTTCACTTTTAACAAATTTATATGCATTTTTGAAGGATTTTTGTTGCACCCTGTGCCATCCCTATCAACCCTCTACATTTTTTGAATAGGAAAAGTAGATCATGTGGTACTTTTTTTGGCAAGGTCTTTGTATCTTCTTTACAGGCGTGCAGAAATTCTCAAGAAAAAATATTTATTTTTTTTTGAAAAATTACTTACTTCAAAGAGGTTTTCAGTATGTTCACTTTGTCATGGCTCATTTACTTTGAGACGATGGTACCTGATAAAATTTGTCACCGAATGAAAGTCGACCATTACAGTTTTGTTCATGGACAACTTTCAACCCCTCTCAACCCCCTCACGTTATAAGTACGTTTCAACTTCAGTAGAATCGTACTAATTACATACCTACTCAAGATCATAACTGAAGCGCAGTGTTTCACACATTCTAATTTTTCACATGAGGGGGTTGAAAGTTGTGCATGAACAAAACTGTACTGGTCGACCTTCATTGGGTGACAAATTTCATCAGGTACCATCGTCTCATAGCCAAAAATGAGCCATGACGAAGTGCACATACTGAAAACCCCTTTGAAGTAACTAATTTTTCAAAAAAAAATGTTTTTCTGAAAATTTAGGTACGCCTGTAAATAATATATGAAGCCTTGCCAAAAAAGTACCCCATGACCCACTTTCCCTATTCAAAAAATTTAGAGGGTTGATGGGGATGGCACAGGGTGCATTAAAAATCCTTCAAAAATGCATAAAAATTTGGTAAAAGTGAAACAAAATTGACCTGTTTCAGGATTTTGTTGCCAAATATTTTTCTTCTGAGAAAATAAATTTGTTACATAATTTTGACGCGCTCTGTATTATAGCTACAAACAAACTCCAATTCAGCAAGAATTATTCCACCTCTGAAACTAGAAGAACAAAGGCAAATAAATAAGTTAGTCTACATACTAACCAAAGTATTGAATATTGGCATTATATGGAGTAAAGATAAGGCAATTCCAAAATTCTATTTATCTACTTCAAAGCAAAGAAAATAAGGTTGTAAGATTCAATATGTAGGCCCTTGATAAATCCATGTTCACTAAAACAATTTTATTTACTTCCCCAATAATTAGTATGAGACTGAGCAAGTTCAGAGCGTAGTTGAATTCAGCTATAGTGAGTTTATATTCTCGAATTCAAAATGAGTGCGAAAAAGAATTTTATCGATTTCAATACGGACTTTGCTGAAAACTCAACAAATCTGGAATTTTCATGCAAATTAAGTTAAATGCAAATGAGTGAATTCTCTCCCTTAACCTTCCTTTAAGTTGTTTTACGACCACCCTTGTACTGTAGACAGGCAATAGTTATCTATGTTATTAATGGGCCTGGGCTATCGCGTGCGAGTTCCCATAAAGAGAGATTGTGTGTACTCTTAATTGTCACCTATCTGCGAAACCCCATTTCGATGTGAGCATTTAGAAAGGTTCGATGTCTATCAAGATTTGGGATGATTGGTGTGATGTTTTGGAACGTACTTCTTCTAGCAACAAATTTTATTCCGATAGTACAATAGAATTTTTTCAAATTTATTCTTCAGATTCTACGAACAGAGAGAGCAATACATCCAACAGTGAAATTTCGAGGATGTCACAAGTCCTTTAATTCAACTGATAATATATTTTGATCATCATATAAGAAATATCGTCATTTCGGAATTTTAATACAGAAGTTTTTGGCCAGAAGATAGCTAACTATCATCATTCATACTGTAGGCCTTCAAATCTTCATATATCGGCCTATTTTGTTTGATTGCAAAATGCTAAGGAATCGGGTAAATTTTCAGGTGCTTTCAAAAACACTCTCGAACTTAAATGATATAGTGAATTCGTTTTTTTGATCTCCCATTTTCTTATGCAAGAGTTAAAATTTTTCAGAGCATTCATAATAAGCGGTTAATCTCTGCGGAATTCACTTCTAATTCAATTAGTATTGGACGGAAATTATGGGATGCAAAATGATTTTATACTCAACATTCTCGAGTATTTAGTGTTTTATTGAATAATTTAACTAACCGATTGTGTAAAATATGAAGTAAGAATTCAAATCGGCTAACTTTACTGTAGCTGCAAAATGGTGAAGGAACTGGGGCCAATTTCCAATTTTAGCTATTTGGAAACTCTCTGAATATACACGGAATGTCTGGAAACGACACTTCATAGCCTGAATTGAAATGAAAATCCCTGTTCAAGATTATCGAACCACCTATGCTTCAATCAATTTCGATTATTTAAGACAATATCGAAATTTGGTATTTCAGGGTATTATGTTGCCATTGAGTTCGTTGATGAGCATAATCGGCCGGACAAACTCCTAGTTTTGGTCATTTGAAACTTTGTTTTCTCTCCTCAATAAATATAAAATGCTAGTCCAAATGAAGAAACTTGGTTACTAGTTTCGAAATAACAACGCGGCAGAATCACTCAGAAAAAAATGTATATTTCAGACGATATCCTGAAGTTTCAAAGACATCATTATTATTTCAAGAACTAGATTTTAATTCAGTTAAATCTGAGTTATTGAAATGATGGGAAAATAAAATGTTGAAATAAATGAAGGTGGGGAGTTCAAGACCTGTATAGGTAACCTCTTCAGCAGCGAATTTGCAGAATTTCTTTGAGATCGTACACTAGAGAAATTTTGAAAAAATTTTATTTTATCGCAATTTTTATTTTTGACAATTTTTGCGAAAACATTTTTCTTCGTATATTATTTTTCTAATTGGAGAAAAATTTTGCTTAAAACTCGAATTTCATATTTCACAGTGGTGTTCCAGATTTCAGTTTCACAGGATTTCAAGTTTTGGGGACATTGGGAAAAAATATATCAAATTTCGTTTGTTTTCTTGGGTGATTTTTTTTTTCAAATATTATATATCCGGCGAACTTCTGATCATAATATCCTCACGTCATTTTTCATTCAAGTGCTGGATTTCAATTCGATCGATTAAATATTGAATGGGTATATCTGCGGAATCATTACGAGAATCTTAGCTTTTCACGAATTCGGCCTTCGTTATTTATGTCCAATTTTACTCTACAAATATCGAGTTCCTGAGTTGTTTCTCTAGGAAGTAATTATGTTCACGATCAGCCGTCAGGACGACGTAACAAAACACTATCTGGAAACTCGATATTTGAAGAGTAGGTTGAGCCTCAATTTTGAAGGTCAAATTTGTGAATGGGTAGAATTCTCCCACAATGATTCCGTAGGTATACCCATTCAAAATTTTATCATCCGAATATTTTCAAAATACAGATTGGGTCGAATTGAAATTCAGTAATTAATTGAAAAATTACAGCTTGGAGGTTCATGCAGAATTTAGGATATATGATTAAAAGATCAACAAATCTTTTTATCAGGAAGTAAAGGTGCGTTGGAAGCATCAAGACGTGGAAAGATGAACGCTTTGGCAACGAAACATGGGCGAAAAAACTGCTGACTTCACGTCACCTACCTTAAACTCGTTGTTCATAATTGGCAATATTAGGGGACTGTTAAATTACCAATTATGAGGATTTTGAAGATGTTGTTCATGTAGACGAACGACCAGACTCAGCCGTTTTGAAGAAATTCTTAATTTCACAGTCGCATGTAATAATTGATAACTTTGGGGAATGATAACTTTATTGATCTTAATATTACATGTTTATTATATCCCCCTTCATAAGATCTTCGAGAAACTATATGGAAAGTGCCAAATTGAGAGACAAAGCAATCGGAAGAATTTCCACTTTGTGCATAATTGTATTTTCATGATTCCTACTATCGATTATTCAGGTCATCGTATAACTTCATGGTCAAATTTATGATGTGTAGAAATCAACAAAGTTGGCCTTCGATTGCTTCATGAAGTTGACAAAATTCCTTTCAATAATTTCTCATAAGAAATCTTACATAGAATGCTAACTTTTTCTAAGAATTATACAATAAAATTAATTCTAAATAAATTATGGAAATTCCTGTTCAAATCTCTGAACACTCGTTAATATATTGTGTTTGGTGGAAAATAAAATATAGTAACGAAAAATACTTATATCTTCATACCGAATAAATATATTATTGCAAATAATAAATATATCACATCGAGAATAAACTCTTTTTGTGCCAAACGGTTATCCATAAAACACTTACAGATTCGTTATACCCAAACCTAGCGGCTTTAAGTACAAGAAGCCTTTCATCACCTATATGAATCATTATGGCTTACTTTCAGGTCAGTAAGAAATTATTCTTTTCAATGCCAAATAACGTTAGGGAAATCGAAGTATCTCTGCGATTATTTGGGACAGTTTTTCCGGCCGGATCAACCGGCAATTTCGTTTCAAATAATTTGTGTTAGTTCCGGCAGATACATTCTGGTCAATATAGCCGAAATATGTTTTTGTTTGCTCTCGTGACCGTTTCTGTATTATTATAGGAGCAGAAAACTGGGAACTGGAAAGCCTAGAGGATTTCAGTATGCTAAAGAGAACAGATATGGGGAAACTCTTTCAGAAATAATGAACTCTCGCTCCCCCATGCAAATAGATAGATGTTGTATCGAAGTAGAATTGTTTAAATCTCACTCGTACGTGCACAAATAAGGGTTGCTTTTTTCAGAGGTACAATACTTTAAGTTGGCAACACTGTATTAACTGACGGCCATTTTGTCAGCTGTCAAATGATTTGTGTTTAGTTTGGTATGGTATTTCAACATTAATAGACTGACACCTGAAAAACGCTTTGTGCGAATTTATTCTGAAAATAATGATTCGGTTCGAAATACGTATCGCGCTCTACGTCTACTTTACGGTCAACATAATCTCCCATCAGACCAATTAATTCGACCGGCTATGGACCGTTTTCGCACCACGTTTAAACTAACTGATATTACCCATCCACGGAGAGGTCGTTTGGTGTGCATTATGGGTTGTTGGAATCATTGGTCTGTACTTCTTTGAAGACAATGCTGACCAGAACGTTACAGTCAATGGTGAGCGCTATAGAGTCATGATTACTGACTTTTTCGTTCCTTAATTGAACAACCATGATGTGCAGCAGCTGTGGTTTCAACAAGACGGCGCAACATGTCACACAGCTCGTGCCACAATTGATTCACTGAAGGAAACGTTTTATAACCGCATAATTTCATGTTCCGGGCCCGTAAATTGGCCTCCAAGATCGTGTGATTTTTCGCCGCTAGACTTTTCTGTGGGGATATGTGGAGTCGCTAATCTACGCCGATAAGCCCGAAACGATCGACCACTTGGTGATTGAAAATTGGACCTCCATATTAAATAAAGTCCGAGCCAGCCGTGGCGGTAATATGCCGGAAATTATATCTAAATCATAATGCCCAAAGATAATCTTTTGAGTAAAGTCAATTTTAAGAATTCATCCCTGTTTTTTTCCATTTCAAAGTTCTATTTCCCTTTAAAAAAACACCCTTCATAATGGATCTAAATTCAGTAATTATTCAGAGAAATATCTTAAAATAAAATAATGAAACACGCGTTTTCTACAAATAGATGGCAATGAAATGATCTTTGTATATCTCGATTGTATTAATCTAAAATCCTAACATCCTAATCTCGGAAAATAATTTCTTTTCGTTTCAGTCACCATATTCCCTTGAGATTAGAACATTCGCCGAAAACGCAACCTGAAAGACTCCAATACGCCAAGTGGCTGGGAAATACCAATTCCATACTCATAGTATACAATAACGACATCTACCTTAGGCAATCACCCTTGTTCGAGAACGATACAAGGTTGACATTCACTGGAAAACCGGACATCGTGTACAATGGCATTCCTGATTGGTTGTATCAAGGTGAGTAAATATTCGAGACAAGCACTAGCATCTATTCACAGGGTGAGTCCTCTAGTTGATAATTACATTCAACCATATTTTCATAAGCTTATCCTCCAGAATCGGCTAAGTTGAAAAGTTATAAGTTGAAAAATTCCTCAATATGCTAATACACTTCTGTATTTCGTTAACAAGTTCAACGCAGATATTCCTCACTGCAATCTGTATTCTTTAATTATTCAATTTTGATGATTTTATTCATATTGCACCAATTTTAACGGAAAAATTTACTATTCTTTTCTATTGGGAAATTGATTTTTCACTTGATCTTCAAACAATATCCAACTGTTTCCATCATAAAAGATTATACATAATTTCAGATTTCCATACTGAAGGAAATCACTCAATCAGTTTAAGGGCCGGTATTATAAAACTCAACTGGAAGTTATCTTTAACTTTAACTGACAGTTTTGACAGTTGTATTGGGACATAACTGTCAAAACTGTCAGTTAGAGTTAAAGATAACTTCCAGTTAAGTTTTATAATACCGGCCCTAAGCACAGTATTTCCACTCAATAAATTCTCTGGATAGTCTCATAGTCAGGCCACAGAATGGAGAAGTAATTCTGTGTATTCTATGGTTTAGATGGCTTGATTAAAGTCCATCAAAATAGAAGAAGTTATCGACTTGTGAAGCTTTCATAGTCGAATATCTCGAAGACGTCAATGCATGTTAGAAGGAATGAGAATGATGAGGAATAATATAAGATTCCAAAATGGTTTTTTCCAATGACAGGATATAAACTTTTGTGCTTTCTTCATGCTAATTTCGAATAGTTTGACAATTTTGCAAGTTTGTAAACGAAACACCGATAGGAAAAATTAATGATTCGAGAATATGCGTCATAATAATAGAAATCTTCTGACTGAAATTCAATTCATTGGAAATCATCATGTCGAGGCTACTAAGCAATCACTAATTTTATTTGAATTTCGCCTGTTTACCTGGGCTGGATCTCGAAAAGTACTAAATGAAAGATCATCCATTCAATGAGATAAATCTGTGGTCGAATTGATGTACTTACATTTCAAATAGTGCGAGTGCATTGGCACCTGAATTTAAGATTGCAGCGCCACGGTAGCCAGTTTTATAACCTCAGATACATACATAGATTTTTGTTTTGATGGTCGATTCTGTACTGTCTGTTAGTGTTTGGTTTGATAATTTTTGATTTCACGATTTATTCAAAAACTTTTAGACTTTCATAGTTGACGAGAGTATTACTAGGAGTTCATATTCCATTCTTATGAAGTAGGTTTGTATCATTCTTCAATCTCATTAAGTGTAGCAATTTTAAAATTAAGGGGATATCTCCAAGGTTAGACAGTATTTTAATATTATTTATTTTCACATCCAAATGGCAAGATTGACTTCGGTGGTTTCCTTAGGCTGTCTTGAAAGTTGAACAACAGATAGTATCGTAAAATATACCTTTTGAAATAATAGACCTATACTCATAACTTTACTATTTTTATAGCGAAGGACAATATACTCAATATATTGTGAATAAAATGAATACATTCACATAAAACCAATGCTACTTGTATCGTAAGTCTTATTCATTATGGACTGACAAATAAATTTTCCAACACTCCAACACAATTTCTCTGCTTGGATTAGGGGCCTGGAAAAAAAAATTGTCTTCATGAATGTGATCTAATATTTCATGAACAATTCGTGCATACCTCTATAAAAATGATCATCATCGGTGAAATGCAGGTAACAGACTCTCATAAATCTTGTTCGTTGGTTTTTTTCGATTCTTCAACACTTTCAGGCCCGTCTTGTTAAAGGAAGTTTCTTTCACCCTAACTCAAAATTTTTCACCGGGCTGTGGAAATCTATGGGAAGGGACATTTGAATTTGCTTTTCCTCAGTAGAAGCACTCGTAAAATCACACAAACGCCAAGAAAAATGCATAAACTTTCTCATTTTCTTAACATTTCTTAACTTTTTCTTTAACTTGTCAATGATAATGTCTGTACCTCTGAAATTTCTGATACGACCATTTTGAACCCTAAAGAATTGTATTAAGAAATTTCGGGAAATTTCTGAGCCCTTCAATTTGTTCATTATTTCTTTAATTACAAAACTGTCTCCAACATAGCCTTGAATTTCCAAGCCTTCAGGTATTATTTGTTGGAGGATAATGTGTTAACATAATTGAATTCCATGAAGAATTCTTCAAAAGTCCAACCCAATCGGGCTTCAGAAATTACAACCATTGCAGGAAATGAAAGTGAAAGCGAGCAGAAGTATATTCTTTCACTGATGTCCTCGTCCAAAACATAATAATATATCATTGGCATAAGAATTTCAGTCACAAATATCTATAAATTTACTAAATCGAAAGTGGAATTCGGTACTTTATATTGATCATAAGGGTTGTAAGTTTGCAAATCCATAGCAATAATGGAAATCAACTACTTTTCTTCCTTATCCATACAAAGATTCGAATCCATACTGTCTTCGCACTGTTTCTTTCAATAATTTCTACTCCATTTCATCGCTCCGCAACATTAATTCTGTTTTGGATGGAAATGTCCACATATCCTTCCGTCGCAGAGGACGATTTAAGGTTGATTCTCACTATACGTTCCTTCCAGTATCCCTTCCGTATGATTTAAGTCAAAATTTGGTAGGAAAAAATGTCATGTTGGCGGAACGTATAGAGTGCATACCTCAATTCATTTAGACGTTATAATATTTTACGGGAAGGATACTGGAAGGTTACGGACCGTATAGTGAGAATCAACCTTTACACTTCTTGTACTATTGTGAACCCCGCTAGTCCTCATCATGAGCAAGATGTGTAGTGGAGCTTCCAAAACAATCTTCAGTACTTTTAGTCACGCCAACATCTCAAAATGAACATTCTCATCATAAATGAATACAGAGGAATCTTCTAACAATCTGAGGGTAATCGGTATTGGAATAACATCATCCTTCGAAAATTACCATCTGTCACAGTTGTTAAAATTTTTATGGATAGGATAAGGCTTTTAACAGCGTAAGGAAAATCTTCTGGCTATCTTCAAGCGCAAAAACCTATATTTCCTAAATTTATCCTCTTTGTTCGTTGCTATAAAATGCATTTCTATTCGATATCGAAGATTTCTGTTATTAGAATGTACTAATAAAACAATATTTCCTATCTAGAAACAAATAACAATAATAATAACACTGAAAAAAAACTAACAATATTTACAGGGTGTATCTGAATAAGACCAAAAAATTTCAAGAGTGATTCTGTGATGAAAATTAAGGTAGGTATTCGGTATAAAATTTTTCGAAAAATCTCCCCCCAAAAAAGTTACACTCTTTCGAAGATTTACAAAAAAAATTGCTATTCTTTTTTATTTTCCTTGTATATTAAGCTGAATATACGAGACTTGGTAAATATTATTTGTCAATACTAAACTACACATTTTGGAATTTTTTCATCCTGAACAGAAGCCGTTGAAAAAGTCAACCTCTAGGATATTTTTTCTTACAACTTCATTTTGGATACATATTTTTTTTTTAAACCACATGCCTGAAAAGCCCAATTTATTTGATATCTCTTTTACCTCTACGAGTTTTTTCGAAAACTTAAGCATTTACGAGAAAAAATATCGATGATCTGTGAAACCGCATTGCAGCAGGTTGTGAAACGATAAGAAATTCAGCAGGCATATTTCATTACATACGCATTTCAATGAGGAGAAGAGTATATGCTTGTACCCTCTTTATGCAATGCTTGTACTGAAGCTGAAGGCGGTCATTTTCAACATTTATTATTATTGTATTGTCGATATTCCACGGGTTTTTATTCATTGTTCGCTATGTTTTAGTTGTAAAAGTCTTAGCCTAGTAGAATCATAAGGTGGTGGTTGTTCAATAAAATGCTAATCAATGGGAGTTATATTTTTCTTGGTAATGCTCGAGTTTTCGAAAAAACTTATAGAGATAAAAAAGTAAGTGAATGAATTGGACTTCAAGCCATGTTTTTTCGAAGGAAAATTTTCATCCTAAAAAAAGTTGTGAGGGGTTGACTGTCTTAACCCCTTCTAAGCATACTTCAGAGTTGAAAAACTTTCAAAATATTCAGTTGGATTCACAAATAATACCAAGATTCTTGTCCATAGCAAAGAGGAAAAATAAAGAAGAGAAACAATTTTTTTTGTTAATATGCAGAGGGGCTTAACTTTTTCGGGAGGAAGTTTTTCAAAAAAGGTTATACAAATACCTACCTTGCTTTTCATCACAGAATCACCCCATACATTTTGTCGGTGTCATTCAGATACACCCTGTATATTGCATTCTATAATGTTCTTCCAATAAATATTGTGGCCAAAAATAATTCAAGAAATCACTTTCAGATGAGATTATAAATATCGAACCTTCCTCGATTTTATGATTTTTGAATTATTTTGACGGTTTTCATTTATTTTGAATTTCTTTATTGAGGATTGTCAGAAAAGAAACGATTCTCTTGTATTCGTAAGAATATTATATTAGAAGGTATTGTGTGAAGGTATGACAGAAGATTCTTTATTATTCAATGTTTTTCGAAAGAGAAATTCACTCGTCGTACATGTTAGGACATCTTTATTCAAATGATTTTCATTTGGACTCCCCATCTAAGAAATATACTTTCTATTCCGCAGGAACTCTTAATATCTCCCCATATCTTATAAGGTTTGAATTTCCGATCCAACTCGCACTAAAACTATAAGAAAAAAATTCTGAATTAATTTTCAGTTGTTTTTAACATTTCCTTGCATCTTTTAAATTAATTCGTATTACAAGAAATATTATACAAGAACCCGTAATCCAAATTGATGATTAGATTATTGTGAGGATTTTTCTTACAGAGGATATCTTGAGGAATCCTGAAGCCTTATGGAGTTCACCAGACAACACTCATATATTATACGCAACCTTCAACGATTCTGAAGTAGGATTACTGAATTTTCCTTGGTTTTCGACAGCACCGGTTCTTGCCGGAAAAACCACTCAGAAACCTTCTTTTCCGAATTATAGAACAGTAAGATATCCAACGGTAAGTGATAGATCGTTGAAATGTGCATAATCAACATTCAGCAACTTTTCAGCCAGGTAGTAACAACCCTAAGGCAGAATTGTACGTTCTTGATATTTCCAATATCACGTCTTTGCAAAGGAATGAAGTCACTCCACCGAAAGCCTTCATTGGACAGTGAGTATAATTTTTCATTCGATGGAATAAGTCATGTTGCAGATCATGAACTAAATATCCAGAAGGGAGGATAAAATAAATCAGAATAAATTAAAAGGAAAACAGTGAAATCTGTCGATTTTTTTTTGTAGAGATAAAATATTCAGAGTGTCGAAAAAAAATGGTAACATTGGTATTTTTCGATGGAAAACCTCAATCCAATTTTGAAATTGGAAACAGCTTTTAGTTCTAAATATGATTCAGAAGAAAATGTGTCGAATCATTTTTGTATCCAAATTGACTCGTAATTCGCCTCTAACTTATTTCACATAAAAATGAAATATGCAAATATTACACAATTTGCAAGAATGGCAGATTGAATCAGCTACACAGAGAACAAATCACCTGATAGAGACGAGTTTCGTAGTTTTTGAGTTTATATTTTCATCTTATTGTTTGCCATAAACCTATGCTGAATGTTTTTTCGAGACAGACCAATAATAAGCTTGATAGATAGGAAAATCATTAAAAATTAATGAATTCCAAAAGTAGCCTGAATTTTAAAAAACTCATTTAATTACTGAGGCCGATTTAAGAATGAATGTTTGCCCCCTGCCAATTTTCAGGAACTCGTTGATTCTACTGTTGATTTGATTCACGAAGTTATCCTTTCTGTGTAACATTTGAAATCAGATCGAAAATTAAAAATTTATTTCCATAATTTAGCATTTTTCGACTGAAAAATTCCGAAGTATACTCATTTACCTCTCAGTTCGATATAAATCCTGTATTGTCTTATTGAAAAATATGTGCTCGTGATATCGACCTCACCATTTCATTTTATTGTTTCTTCTGCCTATGTCAATCGTATCTCTGAATTCGATACTACTTATTTATTTTTGGCCCTACTTTCACGGTCACACATTTTGGTTTGTGTGGTATCTGTCAATTGAATGATAAAAATGAAGGTGTAAATAAATTCGCTACAGGTTAAATCTCAGAGAAATGCTTGGTCGGTACGGTTTTCCACCTTGGACCCCACAATTTTTTCCTCTGGGTTTATTGAAGAATTGGATTATGCCGAAAACATGAAAAACTCGTAGGATTCATTGATGAACTCTTGACAGGAAAAAAAAGAATGGAAATACGATGAAGAAGTGTTCAGTTGAAACCAGCAAGTTGAAACGATTTAATTCAACACAGAATCTGTATCGAACAGTAAAATCAAAATTTCGAACTTTTTTTCGATATTCAATAATGAAAATACAATGGAAATGACATTGAATTTTAACTCAGTGTACTCGTGAAACTATGGTTTTTCAGACGCAGGGATAAAATTGTTTGTGAAGATAGCTGATCAAATTGTAAAGTTCTCGAAAATATTTTATGTGGAATTTCAGTGGTAACTATTTTTCAATTGTCCTCAAAAATATACAGTGCGCGTCAAAACAAATTCATTTTGTCAGAAGAAAAATATTTGCCAACCAAATCCTGAAACAGGTCAATTTTTGTTTTACTTTTGCCAAATTCATATGCATTTTCGAAGGATTTTTGTTGCACCCTATGCCATCCCCATCAACCCTCTAAATTTTTTAAATAGGGAAAACAGGTCATGTGGTACTTTTTCGAAAGGTCTTTGTATCTTCTTTACAGGCGTGCAGAAATTTTCAAGAAAAAAAATTTTTTTTAAAAATAAGTTAGTTCAAAGAGGTTTTCAATATGTGCACTTTGTCATGGCTCATTTAATTTGAGACGATGGTACCTGATGAAATTTGTCACCGAATGAAAGTCGACCATTACAGTTTTGTTCATGCACAACTTTCAACCCCCTCACGTGAACATTTTTTTTCTCTCCATTAAAGGGTTCGTAGGGGTTAAAAGTTGTGCATGAACGAAATTGTAATGGTCGACTTCCATTTGATGACAAATTTCATCAGGTACCATCGTCTCAGAGTAAATGAGCCATGACAAGGTGCACATACTGAAAACCTCTTTGAAGTAACTAATTTTTCAAAAGAAAAAAATTGACCTTGCCAAAAAAGCACCACATGACCCACTTTCCCCATTCAAAAAATTTAGAGGGTTGATGGGGATGGCACAGGGTGCAACAAAAAATTTTCGAAAATGCATAAAAATTTGGTGAAAGTGAAACAAAAATTGACCTTCATCAGGATTTTGTTGCCACATATTGTTCTTCTGAGAAAATTAATTTGTTCCATAATTTTGACGCGCAATATATATTCACTTCAAGTCGAACTGAGTTTGGAGTAACTTTTCCATGTCTTGAGGTATAGAATGCTCTCGCAGTCATTTTGTGATTGATCCCGAAAATCACTTGAGTATGTGAAATAATTCATTTCTCCATGTCCAATAATGTTTTGTGAAATAACATGACGGAAAACTAGAGCCCTGCTTCCATGGAATGATTACACAGGTCTGCGACATAAGAATTGTTTCAAATTCAAAGTGATTTTTGTGTTGTTTTCAACGCTGATTTCAGAAAAAATATTAAAAAATTCTGTCACGTACAGTTATTTCACAAACTGCTTGTATAGTTTTACCTTTTTTCGATATTTTCATTCATATCTCTGTACTCTAGTGAGTTTGAATTTTAGTATTTTGGATCTCCAGTAACTGTTATTTAGCCTAAAGTACTTTTAAAATGTATTAAAAAAACTATAATGCATTTACATAATGGCAAAAGGCATGCTTCTATGCCAGTTGGACACTCGGTTCACTTGAAAGGATGCTACCAAAACCTTGAACTGGTTTTAAACAAACTGTGCTACTCAGACCACAAATGGACACTATATGTGGTGATTTAAAAGTGGTTTCAATGCTGCTTGGTCAACAAAGTGGCTATACAAAATTTTCTTGCTTCCTTGCTCTGTGAATGGGACAGCAGAGACAGAACGAATCAATACATAAAAATAGATTGGCCCTTGAGAAAAACCTTACAGGTTGGAGTTAAAAATGTTGAGAGGGAAATCCTTGTGGATCCTAAAAAGGTCTTACTTCCACCACTTCACATTAAGTTGGGCCTGATGAAGCAGTTTGTCAAGGCATTGCCAAAAGAAGGAGAATGTTTCAGATATATTTGTGGACAGTTTCCTGGTTTATCCGAGGCAAAGCTGAAGGAAGGAATCTTTGTCGGACCAGACATCAGAAAACTAATGAGAGATCCCAACTTTGAGGACAAAATGGAAACAAAAGCGTGGACATATTTTAAATTGGTTGTTACCGGTTTTCTAGGATACAAAAAATATCCAAACTACGAGACAATCGTGGCAGACATGCTCGACAACTTTAAGAAACTTGGTAGTAATATGAGCATTAAAGTTCATTTTCTCCACTCACATCTTGACTATTTCCCTGCAAACCTTGGTGATGTAAGTGAAAAGCAGGGTGAAAGATTCCACCAGGACATGAAGGAAATGGAAAGAAGATACCAAGGAAGATGGAACTTCTACATGATAGCGGACTACTGCTGGATGTTGAAAAGAGATGATCCTCAACGAGTCCACAGCCGGAAAAGCAACGAAAGAAGCTTCAACAGCAAGAGAAAACGATATTATCATGACTTTTAAGCTTAAAGAGAAATAGAAGTGTACAGGAAACGTGGTTTAGAACCTGATTTATAAATAAAATAAAATGTTATTAATTTGGAAATATGGCTAAAATTTTATTATCATACCCAAAAGTATTCCCTTTTTGTAAGAAAACCTGACGTGATAGAAAAAAACGGATTGCATTTTTGAAATCAGCGCTGAAAAGTACATGAAAGTCAGTTATCAAATTTCAAACAATTTTTTGAAAATTTTTTTTTGCAGACCTGTGTTATTAAATGCCTTGGCGTGTTCCATCTCTGAAATGCAACCAATGTATCAAACAGATCGAAATAAAATGGACCCATACCATATTCCAGTCAGTATAGAATTGATAAATTAAATATTGTCGAATCAAAAGTGGAACAGGTATTTCTAGTGAAGAATATATAAGAGCATTACTTCGGTAGTGAGGCTTTCGAGAACAAAATGTGATTTTGTCCGACAGCATAATATGATTATAAATCTCAAATTATTTTTGTTCATCTCGCTACATATTGAATGCTCCGAAAATCTCTTTGAATATATTGCATCTCCCACCGTATTACTTAGAATAACTTCCACGTAAATATTATGTACGTGACCTGAATAGACACTGAGAATTCTCCTCAGAATTCCACTTCAATAAACCGATTCTCTTTCTTTTCAGGTGGTTATCACAATATTCATGTTACAATTCCATTATTTCAGGGATTACTATCTTACGTCAGCGGGATGGATCGACCAGAAAAATACTCATCTTTCAGTAGTATGGATGAATAGAGCGCAAAACTTGAGTATAGTCTCTTCTTGCCTAGCCCCTAATTGGACATGTGAAGAAGTGAGTACAATCAACAAATATTAATCAGTTCATTCCATATTATACTGATAGGTCTCTTGCGTGATTTTTTTCATCATTGGAATCCAATATCATATGCGTAAGACTACTAAAAAACTTCAATCGCCGTCCAAAATTTCAATTTTCAACGAGAAAATGCTCTTTTAAATTTGGCTCAGCACGGCCGAAACTTCGCGGCTTCCGTGACGTACCATGATATATCCACTCTATCCCTCTTCCCGTGTACTCTTCTCTCTAGCAAGCCAATAGACAGCTTCGGCCGTATCGATCGGTGAATCATACAATATAGAGTGACGTAGAAAGCGATCTGACGCGTTTCTCCGGCTTCCGATTTGGCCATTTTTAATACCGAATTATTCAAAATTCGCGAAATGTTGAAGTGTGTGATAGCATACATTATGATTTTGTATGGATATAGAATGAGAAGAACATAAAAATATGATAATTCATGTCACATGCAAGAGACCTATTGATTATGATGTGCATAGACGCGAACAAATTGAACAATTCAGACGACATTTTGACTTTCTCAACGAAAGTTGAAGGATAATACTAATCAATAGACTAATGTTATCTTTCAAAGATCTCAATAACGGGGTAGTAAACGGTCGATTCCGGATCCTGCGCTATTTTGCAATCCACGGAAATTGGTGCTGTGTCAATGTCTTTCACTTGTTTTTGGTCTATTGATCTATCCAGCAGGCGCGAAGGATTTTTTCTGTAGCTAACCTCTGCACATGGGTCAGAAACTTCCCCTATTGCTACTAAAGAGGGAATTCATTTCTTACATCCTGTATCGTAATCTTTTCTCAAAGTTGCGTTACAAAAAAACTTGCAAAGGATTAATTGGTTTATTTTCTATGGATTTTCTCGAAGCTAAATTTCAAAACTCGCACTGTGAAATACTGCATCGAATTCAAACTGAAATTGAGGATTTCATCGGTCGTTACACTTTGTGTGAAATCGACAGTTAAAATACAAAACCATAAACATTTATGCATTCACCATCAGACTATGGCCAACAACCCATGAGCATATTATTATTCCAATCATATTTATACACTGTAGGTCAATCAACAGGGAAAAGCAGGTCAAAGAGCAATCTATTGAGTCGCAAATCTCGATGTTTTCTTCAATGTATTCCACTTGCAATTTTTTCTTGGAATCAGTTTCCTGTTTTGAAACAGAGAATTTTCGTCACTTGAAGAACACACTGTTTATGGTTGTCTATGACCAGTATGGATAATCGTGGTGAAATTCCACCAAAGAGAATGAACTCTTATAATAGCGTTTACCTCCTTGATATTTAATGTTATATATTAACAATAACTAAAATGTTATTGCAATGAGGTGATATCAAATCCCTTATCATTTCCAACTCGCTTCCTTCCAGATTCACACCGAGAGGGCGTTCGAGCATTCTTGGTTGGAAGTACAGGAACATCCTACATTTTCACCAGATGGGGACAGTTTTCTTGTCCTGGCACAGGTGCGTGAAGGCAATACAGGAACCTTCACACACATAAAGCATGTGATCGTCACTAGACAGCATATTGCGGTCCTAGGACATGGAAGACACGAAGTTGATCGAATACTCTCGTGGGATCCATACGATAATCTTATGTGAGTTTTTATCATTACAATTTTTTATAAATGCAGGTAGACATCAGACATCGTTATACATATTGAGACTAAACAAGTTCAAAAAATAATTGAACCCATGACAGTGTTTGTTGGATACCTTTAAAACTGTCGCCGGCTGTTCTGAGAAATCAAACGCACAATTGAGGACGGAAATGAGTAACAATCTTGAAAATAAGAATATTTTGAATGGGGGTTTTTCATGAATTCAAGTTATTACTGCAAATGCAAATTTGAACATAATTATTATGGGTTTGATTCATCATTTTTCCAAATTACCTTCAGAAAGTATTCAAAATCAGATTTCAAAATTGGGGCTTGGGACAACGGTGTTTAGTAGAATAGCTTTTTCTGTTATAGAATAATGAAATATTTATATCTGTTCTGTGGTACCCACGTGTTCTTTGTCAATATAACCAAACAATTTCCGTTTGCGATTTGTCAGTAATATGACAGTATGACAGTATGTGCTCTTTTTCTATTCCTGGTCGTTGTCTTTTACCAGATCGAAGTATAGCTATCTCTTTTTTTCTAAGCAAAGTAACATATTTGACGTCCTTTTCATTCCGAGAAAGCTGAATTCGACGTTGCCATATCGTGCACTCAAGACAAGTCCCTTCAAATGCAAATCCCCACTTTTTTTCAGTTTTAGGTAATCGAACATTATTTTAAAAATATAGTATTGAAATTATATGTTTGAAATGTGATGTTCTGAAAGTTTTTCATGAAAATTTCTGCATTTTCGTTTAAAGGAAACCCCCATTGAAGAATCGTTTCACGTTAAGGGATTATTTAGAAAATTCATTAACGTTTAGTGATTTCAATCGTGATTTCACCACCTCTCTACAAATGCGTTCCTACTTGTCCATGTAACTTTTATGACTATATATAATATATTAAGTATCGAGAACTCTAAGGACATTTCATCTATCAAAGACAATGATCGTACGTATTAAAACTGAGATATGAAAATTCTCACAAAATATATATTTCCTTGAATCTTCAACTTGCTGACGTCATATTTTTCGCACATAAGCACATCATATTCTTTACATCATGACCACAATACACTTTTAAAATGAGCGATATCGAATCTTCTGAAGAAAGACGAATTCAAAATGCCGTCTATTCTGCAGTTACTCCTGAGAAATATTAAACGAATCATATTCAAATTGTATTTGAATTATTTCATCATTTCAATGAATATATTCAGTCATTCTCACTTACAGTTCTGCTTACGTAGCAACCAGTAAAAATGATTTACCGATCTAGGACCAAACGCGCCAATTAACAAAAGTTGTTTTATCGTGCAAAAAATCATTTTTGTCACTTTTATACTTCCGACCAATTTCAAATAACATTCATCTGCATTAAATGAACTATTAAATAATGATTTCAGCATGAAACCACGATCCTTTCGAAATGCTCATTCAATTGTTTTCAATTTCAAAATCATGAGATATATTCCCGGTTCCTCCGCCATTTTGAGCCGAGATAAATACTTGTAGCGAGCGTTTTTTTCGTGGTTTTTCGAAGTTTTTGTCCTTGTGATTCGCTCAAGAACTCTTTCAGAAAAAAATTCATATTCTATAGTTCTTCTATGTCCAAATAATCGAATGAAGTATAACAATTTTTTCTTTCCTGCTCATCCAAAAATCTTTAATCCGTTCGTTCCGAAATTTATAACTAATGACATCATCAGCAAAAAACTAATATCCATTTAGGAATAATCACATCGTCTTGAAGCCTCGAAATCAAATAATAGTCTCCGAATGAGTTCTGATATCCAAAGTGTGATTGCATGACTGGTATGATATCATGGAATGATATAATTAGTATTGCTTCAACTTCGCCTCAACTCCAATCTCTGAAAACGGAACGACAGCTGTTGAACTTTCTAATTCCTCAACTGAAAATGGATATACCGAGCTCAATTATCGTCGAATTGAAATATTGCACTTATCATACTCATGACGCATCAGTGAGTCAATACCACAATTCTTCCAACTCACGAGCATGTTGTGTTATAAATCCGTTCAAATGACAAGATTTCATGATGAGAATGTGCGACTACTTTTTATTTCACTTAGAGCGTCTGCACACGGGTCGACCCGATGTGCTCGACGCGTTTCCAGTCTCGTCTCTCGATTCAGCTTCCTATGTAATTCAAGCTAACGCCGTACACGGGTCGTTTTGGAGCGTACGTTTGGGTTGCACGATTCACGAGTCGGGCGTCCGCACACGGGTCGATCCGATGTGCTCGATGCGTTTCCAGCTTCGTCTCTCTATGCGGTTTCCTAGGCAATTCAAGCTAACGCCGCACACGGGTTGCATGATTCACGCGTCGGACGTCCGCACACGGGTCGATCCGATGTGCTCGACGCGATCCAGTCTCGTCTCTCGAATCGGCTTCCCAAGCAATTCAAGGTGGCACCGTACACGGGTCGTTTCGAAACGTACGTTTGAGTTCCGTTCGCATGCCTCGTTTCTCGCGACTGGCATGGAAGCAGAAAGTTCGAGAGGTTAGTACGTCGCTAGCTTTCCGACATAACGAAACGATATGAATATGATTCTTTATTATTTTCAACATGATTTTGAGGATCATGCATAATCTGTCTTGGAATTGATCAGATAATTACATGTAATGATGGAATCTTTCTATTGATTGCCCGATTTCGGCCTCACGCAAGGAAAAACCTATGTGGGATAATACTGACTTCATAATTGAAATTGTGAATTCTTATTATCTTTACCTTCTCGAATGAATTGAACGATGTCTCGACAGAAAAAAAAATATATATCTATAATATAATATTTTAACCTATGAAAACTAGAGAAAATCACGGCCGTTGCATGTGCTTGGACAAATTCTTAAACAAATCGGAACTTATTATCCGAAATGATGCGAACAATGATGCTTCATTTTTGAGCGCATGTTCCAGGTAGCTCGATAACAGCGTGCTTATGTCCAGAAGTCAGGTTTTTGGAATTTTCAGCCAAAAACTCAAACAATTAATATCGGCACATTTATGGAAAGTTTTGGGGTCAAAATCAATTCTGTCGGCCCGTCTGTCCTCTACAAAGATGATTCACGAAGGAAAAATGCCAGCGATGTGAAATTTCCAGGCTAGAGAGCACAGCGATGATTTTGCTCTAATTTCCTAGATAACTCGGAAAATACTGATTGAAAAATAAAAAAATCAGGGATTTATGTTCAAATATTCGAATCTCATTTCCTAGCGATATACCTTTTTTCCATTTGCTATTTGGAAATACTAGCGGAATAAAATCTCGAATGCATATATCGCCGAAATCATTAGATGGATATTGATCGAATATTCTCTGTTTTTAGGGTCCAACTAACGACTGATCAAACGGATTAATTGCAAATGACCAAAAATTCTTCATATGTGAGTCCTACCTAATCATTCAAAACTATTTTCGGTGCAAAATATCAGACTTCTGTGATGGAATTATTCACTCTCGTTTCCTAGGACATGCGCGTAAAAACTATCATCTAATGCGTAGATGCTCACCAAATTTATACGTCCGATCAATGCACAAGAACTCCTCACCATATACCTAATTTTACGAGGTAAATAAATGAACACAAAAAAAAACCATAAAGGTTAGCACAAACCTCGATGTCAGTATTTAACAATAGTTTTTCGATTTTCAATTTAATTGGATATTTATATTCGGAGATCGGAAAAAATATGCCAAGTTCCGTGCTCATTTCCTCGTTATCATAGTTTGGTCCTAACGAAATTGTGCATCAACCTTCAAGCTCTCATTTTTACATCGATTCGAACTGTTTTTTTTGGAGATATTAGAAAAATAAAATTTTGAATGGATACACCTGCATTTGGTGAATATACCTGGACAATTCGCGAATTCTGCCTTCTTTATTGAACTCCAAACCTGTTCTGCAATTATAAAGTCCCTGAGTAGATTATTTCGGTAGTTATTGTGTTTATGATCGGTGGTTAGGCCAGCCGTAGTTACAATCATTTCCGAAAGGAGCTTCTTTGAGACCCCATAATAATTATATATAATTTAATATAAAAAAGTAGGTTTCGGGCTTGTTAATTACGAAGGCCGGAGTCGTGAGTGGTTGAAACCGTCCTAATGATTCGTAGACATGCCCATTTAAATTGTATTTTCCCAATATTTCCAAAACTAATGATCGGATCGAATTTAAATATAGTATTTGATTGAAAAATGACAAATTGAAAGTTCATGCAAAATTTCGTGGGAACCATATGACGTAACAGTTCCTCGACTCTCTTCAGTGCTTTACTAGATTATTTTTGGAACAACCTGTATATCTCATTCGAAAATCAAACCACTGTGCATCCATACGGAACACAGAGGGAGATAAATCATCAACATGGGTATATAAACAGAGAATAGTTCTAATTAATATTTTGAGACATCCTGCATATCTCATTCTGAAATAAGCCCACCCTGAAGCCATACTGAATACAAACCAATGGATTTCATCAAAATATATCCATAAACAGCAGAATTGTGGAAATTAATTTCTTGGTACACCTTGTGTATTTTGCCATGAATATCCTGCCATAGGTAGGAAATTTCCTACCAATTCATTCAATAGGAAGTTGGTGATGCCAACGAATGAAGCAATTATGCTGTTTTATGTCTATTAGTACTTACCTGTATATTTATTCTAGAGAGGGACTACCTCGTTGTCATTCTGAACCCAACGCAACAAAAATCATCGAAATCAGCCCCTGAGCAAAAGAATTATTAAACTTAAACGAACTTAACGAATTGACAACCTTCTTTTTACGCGCCGATTTTGAAATCGGCACTATCTATGGTCAATATTGAATAAACTCGGATCTTATGACGTACGAAGTTGCCGACGTCGCACCATTCGAGTCGAGCACATCTCGTCGGCCACATCGCGTCGACCCATGTGCGGACGCTCTTATACTTGCATGTTTCGGAAATAGTCACCCAAAAGCCAAGAAGCATATTGTACGTACATCATTTAAAAAAGTTTGTTTCCTCGCTAACAACTTTTTTCGATATTTCCGAAATGAGAAGTTTGGAGACCTGAAATTTTATATGTATTTAGCATGTGAAATAGAGGTTCAGAAAACTGGCACTGATCCGAAATATTTGCATTCGAATATTGCTTCAGTCAATATCTTTGACTGTCTAAAACTAACAAATAAATGAATATGCCGACATCCTCATTCCTCTCCAATATCAATTACGCTTAGACTTGACGAAATTCCATAAATTCGAAGAATATCGATCCAGTTCATGTGAAATTTTACCACGAATGATTCATATAATAAAAAGTGAACTTCATTCAGAGATGAATAGTAAGGAAACATATAAAAACTAAATATATCTAGCAGATAAAGTAATTCCATGTGTTTCATTTAGAAGTCAGAAAATCTCATTTTTTCTTGAATAATAGTTCAAATGGACACTTTTCTCCAATACTTCAATGAATAGTTCTTCATTAAATCTTAAGACTTCCATAGTTTTCAGTTCCTTTCTTTCACAGATACTATCTAGCTACCGAAGAGAATAAGCCTGGTCAGAGACATCTCTTTGTTGTACGTGATCCAACCACAGATGATCCTAGACGACTAGAATCCCATTGTATAACATGTGACCTATCAGATGTACTATGGAGTAGTAGATATTTGTATGGTAATTGCACTCATTTTAATGCACTGGTAAGTTGATTATTAGTTCCACATAATTCTAGAGAACAAATAATTCTAGAGATTGGTACGGGTTTTTGTATTCATTCACTCACAGTGTCAAGTATCAATCTGTTAGGAAGACTACTGTGTCGAATGATAGACCTCTTGATTATTTTTTCAAATATTACGGTTGCTTCCTCGTCGATTCTGATAAGAAGTGGTACTTATCAAGATTAACCATTCCCAAAATATATTGCTATCACTTAATTTGTCAGATGTGAAGGAGTATATTTATTTACTGAAAATGTATATTTCGCTGGACGAAGCAATTTATATTTGAAATTAATATATCAAAATATATAGGGTATTTCCAAATTGGAGATATAAACAAATTTGATCGATTGATCTTTTGAATGATGTCGCGAATAAATGTACCATTATAAGAAATTTGTAATCGCTTTTTCGTTTTAAAGATTATACTTAAAACTGAAGCCGAGGCTGAGCCTAAAATCAGCTGTAAAATATACAAATATATCAATTAACCTGTTTACAGTACACTTTCAAACACAAAAAAAATCAAGAAAAAATAACAAAAACAGTCTTGAGTCAATGGTTTTTTCACACTGATTACAAGTGCTCCGACTCACCGGTTCTCCAGGGTCCCTATTCTTGAATTGGGAAAGGGACAAAATAGGCGTGTCGACGCTGTTGTCAAGTAACCGCGGTACATTTCTGATGGAACGGTAGAGAACGTTCATTCCATTACATTCAAGAATTGGGTCCCAGATGAAATGGTCGTACCTATTCTAAAAACATTCACAGTGGGAGGGGCATCAACCTCCGAAGACAAACGGTTCCAGGCATCGAACACTCAATTGGATTGGAAGATCTGACGTGGAGTGGTCCTGAAGTTTTCCTCATCAAGCTTGTAACAATAGTCCCTCAGATTGTTAACTTGAGTCAAAACCACTAGGACAAATCTGTTCCATTATGCAGGGCTCCGTAAGCAACAATCATGTAACGCCTCTAACGTCGGTCTTCAAAAGAAGTCAGCCCGAATATTTCAAGGTGTCCATCGTAGCAAGGGTGATTGAGATCATTTGGAAATCGGGAAGATCTCTGAACCTTCTCTAACTTATCCATATCATCCTTGAGATTTGGAAACCACACTGGTTCTACGAACTCCAAAATAAGCCGAACATAAGACTTGTAAATCTTCCAACAAACATCAGGCACACAGTTATGAAAGGCCTTGGATATCATATAGGGAACCCTCCTCGCCTTGTTTGTTATGTTTTGGACGTGTCTAGACCGGCCAAAATCATCTGAAATAGTAAGCCAAAGTCAGTGTGTGGCTTGAGGTAGACAATATTTGGTCGTCCAACATTTTTGGGTACACTTATCTAAACTCAGCGGGAGCATCAAGTCCTTACACCACTGTGATACAGTATTAAGTTCATGTTATGAAGCAGTTTTGTTGTCTACGTTATTATACAGCTTATGCTTCTTGATGAATATGAGCATGAAGATCTACAACAACCTTCCAAGAACTTCCTTGTTATAAGTGACATCAAAGTATTCAAAAAAGAAGTATTTTAAAAAGTGAACCATACAGGGTGATTCCGAAGGAGACCGTCAGATTTTGGGATAAGTTTACACTAGTCAAGACAGTCTCGGAACACTATTTGGTTTATGGTTGGGGGTCTCTGTTGAGAATATACAGGGTGATTTGTCCGATTCGACTGATTTTACTTTTAGTGATAACTTTGGTATGGCTTATTCGATTTCAATGAAATTTTCAGCGTAGTACGATAGTGTTGAACACATTCATTGATTTCAAATTTTTTTTCAAAATAAGCGGTTGTTATTGTGATAAATCCAGATTAATTGTGCAGGTTGAAGAAACACCCTGTACATAGCGTTTCCTGAACTTCGCTATCTGTTTACGATTGTACTACAATAAGTCATTATTTGAGAGTTTCTAATTTTTTTTAGCACACTTCTAGTTTTCCTAGGAAATTTTTTCAAAAAATGATAATGTCGAAGTTTCGTTCCAATCGATTCTACTTTTATTGATAACTTTGGTATGGCTCATCCAATTTTGATGAAATTTGGAGTGTAGAACAATCTGAATGGGTTCATTGAATAATCGCAACAATCTCTCAAAATACAGTGTTGTAATTGTGATAATTTCACAGTTTCAGATTAATTGTGCAGTTGAAAAAAAAACACCCTGTACATTGCTTTTCCAAAACTTTCTTATTCGTTGCAGATTTTACAATAATATGTCGTCATCCAGAGGTTTTTCATTTCTTTGGCACACCTCCGGTTTTCCTAGAAAACATTTTTGAAGAAGAGCATTATCGAAATTTGGCTCACAGGCAGTGAGAGTATTCCGCACTAGGTAGGAAAGCTGTATCGTCCAAGGATGCAAAGTTGCTCGTCACTTATAAAATATTGTTTTCAAATTCGAAATATATTCTGAATTAAATGATTTCATTGAAAATATTAGCAGTTAAATATGAATTTGGTATTTGAAAAAAATATTTTAGAACTTAAGAACTGCTTTGCATCCTTGGACAATACAGCTTTCCTTCCTAGTGCGGAATACTCTCACTGCTTGTGAGCCAAATTTCGATCATGCTCTTCTTCAAAAATGTTTTCTAGGAAAACCGGAGGTGTGCCAAAGAAATTGAAAACCTCTGAATGATGACATATTATTGTAGAATCTGAAACGAATAAGAGGAGAATATGAGAAGCAATGTACAGTGTGTTTTTTTTTCTACTGCACAATCAATCTTAAATTCTAAAAATAATCACAACTACAACCCTGTATTTTGAGAGACTTTTGCGACTATTGAATGTCCTCGTTCAGATTGTTCTACACTGCAGATTTCATCAAAATTGAATGAGCCATACCAAAGTTATCAATGAAAGTAGAGTCGATTGGAGCGAAATTTCGACATTTCCTTTTTTTGATGGAATTTTCTCAGAAAACTAGAAGTGTGCCAAAAAAATAAGAAACTCTAAAACAATGACTTATTATAGTAGAATCGTAAACAGAAAGCGTAGTTTTGGAAATGAGATGTACAGGGTGTTTTTTCAACCTGCACAATTAACCTATAATTATTACCATAACAACCACTTATTTTGAAAAAAATTAGAAATTAATGAATGTCCTCATCAATATTGTACTTCGCTGAAAATTTCTCTAAAATCGGATAAGCCATACCAAAGTTATCAATGAAAGTAAAATCGGTTGAATCGGACAAATCACCCTGTATATTCTCAATAGAGACCCCCAACCATAAACCAAACATTGTTTCGAGACTATCTTGACTAGTGTAGACTTATCCTAAAATCTGACGGTTTCCTCCGGAATAACCCTGTATAACATAGATGAACATTTCCAAAAGTGCAGAGACATTTTCTCAAGTTGAAGTCTCCTTCTTTCAAGTAAAAATCATATTTGACCTGTCTTCTCTTTTTTGTATATTACAATGACTTTAGAGCAATCAATAAATTATTAATGCTATTTACGGAGCATCGCTGATCGACAATAAGCAACTAAACGTTTCAGGTTAGCCCTCGTACAGAATCTTCGAGCCATTCGTACTATGTCCTTCAATGCGAAGGACCAGGTCTTCCATTAGCCGGCGTCCATAATGCGACGTCCCACCGATTGCTGAAGGTGCTGTACGATACCAGAATCACACATCTTCCACGTCTAGAAGCGCTGGCCTTGCCTAGGCAGAAGTTCTTGGAGGTTCCTCTCCCACAAGGAAATAGAGCACAGGTCCAGTTATTGCTACCTCCCAGTTGGCGAGAAGAACTGAGAGACGCTGCTTATCCTGTTCTTGTTGAAGTGTGAGTTAGAGATTCTCATCCCTTGTGCGCATGTTCTATTTTTTTCCGTTCATTTTCATCTACGTTGAGTGTTCTTCATTCAGACAAATTTCTATCAAAATATACTATTCAGAAATATTTCATTTTAATTATCTAAAAAGTTCCTTATGATATAATCTCCTGCCCTGAAAATGCATGTTTACAATTATGTTCATTTCAATTTTGCTCGAAAACTGTTAGGAATATCGAAAAAAGGTTTCATATAAAAGGTGTTAACAGATAACACTAGATTCATATAGATTTTTCAAAATTTCAATAGGACCAATAGTTTTCTCAAAAAATAAGAAAATGTGTTGTTCCCCTTCGCCGTGACTGAACGTGAAGATGCGAGTAAGGCGAACTCTAGCGTGTAAATGGATGCTGGACCAGAAATAAGCGACCTTATGCATCGAAGCGTTCATAGGGTTCAGTTTGAGGATCGTTCAAGTAACATACACATTGTTCGCCCATTTTTCAGATGTCATTATTTGAATAATTAATTTCTTAAATGGGTTTGAATATGTTCATACATATTTTATTGAGTTTCTGTTAACTTGTTGATAAATATATTTATTTGCATAAGTTGTCAACTTAGTTAGTTTAGTGGATGAAATTAATTTTTTCAGAATTTCTTTAATATGTATTTGAGTATATTTAAGTATTTATTCGATTTCTGTTAAATTGCGAATAAATATACAAATACGTCGAAAATTATTTGGATAGTCGATCAAAGGACATTTTGGGAGGTCTTTGAATTCTATTTTTCAGATTTCGCATATGGATTCTAAATTTGCAACTGAGATTAAGGGTCCTCGGCGTAAAAAAATTCCGTGAATAGTCAATTCCTACTGAGTTAAATCACCATAAGAGTGGTTTTGAACCTAAAAAAATATATACCAAAATCCCTGTTATAATTTTTTTCTTGGATAACCACTGGGATTCAATTCTTGAAATCAAGTAAGAAACCAACATATTTACGAAGATTCCTGATGCAATCACTTTGCAAACCGAGTGATAGTACTTCGAACTGGCAGGCAAGAATGTCTCTAGAGAACATCGTAGTTAAGAAAACCTAGAAAAGAACAGACGTGAGGTCAGGAGCTTTTAAGCGCTTGTTCCGTTGCCATCTATACATCTATAGATCTATACTAACTTCAAGGTGGCATTTTTCATTGAAGGGCGATTCGATATATGTTTTGGAAATATGGGGAAACTGAAATTTTGCGGAATCATTCGATAGTTTTCACTAACTCGCCAATTCGGCCTTCGTAATTAAACTCCAACCTTACTTTAGAATTATTATCAAGCTACTGAGTAGATTCTTATTAGAAGTTATTTTGTTCACTATCAGTGGTTAGGCCGGCGGTGAACACATTAACTTTAAGAAGAATCGACATGGGGAATATATTTGTAGAGTTGGTTTTCAGTTTAATAAAGAAGGTCGAATGCTTGAATGGTTTAAATTCGCCAATTATTCTTTAGATAGTTTTACCCATTCAAAATTTTGGATCGAATTGCAATCTAGTACTCGATCGAAAATTATAGCTTGAGGTTCATGCAGAATTTTGTGAGGACCATATGAAGGAAAAATCTGCGTTTGGCAGGGTCAATACTTGTATAGATGACCGCTTTGGCAACGGAACAAGCGCATAAAAGCTCCTAACATCACGTCAGTGCTTTCCTAGGTTTTTTTTATTATTATAATCGAAATTGGAGCTTAGGCTAAGCCTTTAAGCAGCTGTGAAATATACAAAATTCATCAATTAATCAGTACACTCTCAACAAAAACCTAGACTGCACTGACGTGAAATCAGCAGCTTTTGCACGCATGTTCAAATGAGATCACCAGAAGTATTGCAATTGAATCCACCGTAGGATCTAATTCGTGAATGTGTGTGGGTTTTCCAATAAGAGGTGTTATTTTGATATTCAAAGAAAAATGCTATTTTCAATGATTGAATGTTTATTTCATTATAAAGAAGAAGCTATGCCGTTAATAGTGGAAAATAACATCAGGCAAATGACTACCTAGACCACGCTTACAGGACCATATCCTTTAAATAAAATTTTCCATAACCGAATCGCAAAGTGGCTGCCCTATGTCCTCGATAGCCTCACGAATTCCATCTTTGAGGTCTTGAATCGACGCTGGGCTATTGGCGTAGATCTTCTCTTTCACGTAGCCCCAAAGGAAGATGTCGCAAGGTGTTAAATCACAAGATCTCGGTGGCCAATTGGGATCACCTCTTCGAGAGATAACACGGTCCGGAAACTTTTCCCGCAAAAGATCAATGGTTTCGTTGCTTGTGTGGCACGTAGCGCCGTCTTGTTGGAAGTTAACGTTGTCCAGATCAATACCATCCAATTCCGGCCATAAAAAATCATTAATCATCTCTCGATAGCGCAATCCATTCACCGTAACTGTTGCTCCAGCCTCATTTTCGAAAAAGTAAGGTCCAATGACTCCGCCGGACCATAAACCGCACCAAACAGTCACACGTTGAGGATAGAGAGTCTTTTCAACAATAACTCTTGGGTTTTCCGAGCCCCAGATACGACAATTTTGCTTGTTGACGAAGCCACCGAGGTGGAAATGGGTCTCATCACTCAAGATGATTTTTCGATGGAATTCCGGATCATTTTCATGTACCTCAACGACCCAATTAGCAAAGACACGACGTTGTTGATGAGCGGCCGGCTTGAGTTCTTGTTTTAACTGAACTTTATAAGCCTTAAGACCCAAATCTTTATGCAAAATACGCTGTAGTGACTTTTGTGGAATGCCTAATTCCAAACAACGACGAGGAATGGACAAACCTGGGATTTCTTCAACACTTTTGGCTACAGCAGCAATATTCTCGGCTGTTCTTGAGCGACGTGCACGGATTTTTTTCTTCACATCACTAACTTGTTTCAACAGCTCGACGACGACCCAAAAATGTTCGAGTTTTTCGAACCGTCTCTGCCAAATTTTCACCATTTTTATAGTGAAGTTTCTACTTTTCAAATGTCAAAAAATTACAGCTTCAAAAGTGACATCTACCGAAATAGCGGGCTATTCAAAATAACACCTCTTATTGGAAAACCCTTTATATCCATTCAAAATTTTATTTTCGTGGTATTTCCAAAAATACAGATCCGATAAAATTGACATCTCCTCACTTCTAGTCGGTGTTTTCATTGTATTTTTTTTCAACTTATTAGTTTCAATGGACATTGATACATTCTCTGTATAATTTCAGTAATGGCAGGCCTGGCAGCAAAGCAGTAACTGACGAGTATGGAGTGGACTGGGGAATGTACATGTCGAGCCATAGTGACGTAGTTTATGTGAAATTAGACGTCAGAGGTGCTAGTGGACTCAGTGATCAATCCTTATACCACCAACTCGGCGGTGTAGAAGTGCAAGACCAAGTTTCAGTTCTACAGTATCTGTTCGAAAAGTACAAATATTTGGATAAAACTCGGGTAGGATTGTGGGGTTGGGGTTACGGTGGTTATGTTACTGCTATGGTTCTTGGATTAGGAAATCAGCAGAAAGTGTACAAGTGTGGCATTGCAGTGAGCCCGATTGCAGATTGGCTGTTTTACAGTAAGTTTTGAGTACTTTTAGTGCATTAATGGATACTGCATACATATTTTCCTATACAGGGTGATTCATGAGTGACCTAACATACGTCAATGGCGGATAGAGGATTTCAAGACGAGTCAAGATCCACCGAAAAAAATTTTTTGTTCATTGGTTACGAAGATACAAGGTGTTTTGTATGTTTGGTACGAAATTTTGATAAGCGATATTCGTGAAACGCTTAAAGTTATTTGATTGAAATTGGCTTGTAATATTCGTCTGTTAAAACTTGTCAATATGCCATTCAGGGTGAATTTGAATCCAGGGCCAGGCTCAAAAATTGGAAAATTATTTTATTTGTTGAAAAAGTATATTTTCCGACCCCTTTCTTGAAGGACTATTATTTTATTCGAAAAGCCGAGAAAAAATGCTACAATGATCACTCTTCAATTTGGATGGCACACATAAACTGTTTCAACAGAAAAATTGGCAAAACCCCATGTATCTTCGTATAGAATGAACGAAAGAATTTTTTTCTGTTGTTCTCGATTTGCCTTTATCCACCATTGACGTATGTCTGGTCGAAAATGCAAACTTTTTCACAAATTTTTCCTTGCCAATTTCATTGTTGGACAGTTTAGGCGTGCCGTCCGAATTGAAGAGCGATTATTGTAGCATTTTTCCTTGGCTTCTCGCATCCAATAATAGTTTTCCGAAAAAGCGGTCAAAAAAAAAACTTCTCCATAAAATAACTGTAGATCACAATTTTTCCAGACGAGCCCTGGATTTGAATTATTCCAGGAAGGCATATTGACTAGTTCCAACAGAGGAATATTACTAGCAAATTCCAACAAAATAACTCCAAGCGTTTCAGAGATATCGCTTATCAAAGTTTTAAACCAAACTCGCAAAACTCCTGTATCTTCGTAACCCATGAACAAAAAAATTTTTTTCCGGTGGATCTTGACTCTCTGTCCTGAAGTCCTCAATCTGTCATTAACGTATGTAGGATCACTCACGAATCACCCTGTATACTGGGCGCTTCCGGGGAAGACCGTCAGATTGAAGAATAACTTCACACTAGTCAAGATAATTTGCAAAAAATATTTGGTTTATGGTTGGGCTATACGGCGTAATTTTTTCGATTCAATTTTCCTTTTATTCATAAGTTGGGTATGGCCCATTCATTTTGGATGAAGTTTTCAGTGTCATCTAAAAACGAACGGCAACATTTCAGAAACCCAATGTTACATTCATTCATATTGTACCACGAAATTGAATGAGTCATATCCAAATTATCAATAAAATTCAAAATCGGTCGAATAAAACAAACCACCCTGTGAAGGGGTAAACGAGTGTTGTAAAAGTCTCAGTAAAATGATGAAAGAAATCCATGTATCTTTGTTGAGTGGTAATAAAAAAATTTTTGATAATGTTGAAATCCTACAAAGTAGACCATATTTTATGTTATGTGACCACAAACCCTTCGTGAAAATAATTAATTTTAAGCGATTATCGAAAAATGCTATTATTATAAGTTCCAGAATATTTACAAAAAATCCGTTGTGAAATGGTGAATGCCATGCATTCAGATAGAGTTGTATGAGATATTTAAAACCATTTTCCCAGATTTCTTTAGAATATTATCCTGATAAATTTTAAGGGGTGGTTTTTCTTGACTGTTCATTACAAACGGTAAGGCTAGCACATTCGCCATTTTGCAACGAATTTGAGAAATATTCTGAGGCCAATAAAAATAATAGCATTGTTGAATGATTCTATTCTCTTTCGCTTGATTATAATGAATACAATAAGCTTCAAAATATTTCATGTTCTTACAACCTAAATACCTTCAACTCTGAGTATCTGGCAACCAACAATTTGTTGATATATTTGAAGATAGTCATAGAAAATTATCAACATAACTTGGGGGGTTGTTTTTGTCTTTCCTATATGAGGCAGTTTGACTTCACTGCGTCCAATATAATTTTGCGTGAATTGGGTTTTGTTTCAGACCTGGTAATGGGTTGAAAGAATTTTCAAAAAATTAGTTATGATAATATTCGACCTAAAACTTTCTTATGATCTCCAAAACATCTTGATGCATGAGAAAACCCTATAGAACAAATAGAAGAAGATTGTGTCCCAATTGATAAGTTGAAGGTACCTAAGCACGATACATTTTCTCTGCTTCAATAATCAAAATATAACTCAAGCAGTTTGGCCCAATAATTCCTTATGGACGAAACAACAACGCGTCTTTTATTATCAAAAACCAGCGATCTCCCATAAATATTGTCTTTCCGAGAAAATGTATAAGAATAATGTAATGGCATGCAATTTTAGATGTACTTTCATGGTAGCGTATGATTAAAATATATAAACGCTGTCGCGTAGATGAATAACAACAACAGTAAGTTGTTGCAGTAACATATTTATCACGTCCGTGTTAGAGTGTCATCTTGACTTATGGAAATTACAGAAGATAAATGCGGGGTCTTACCAGTTCTGTCCTACCAACTTCTTCAAAGAATTATAATAAATGGAACATGAAACGATGTATAGTACATTTACTTTCATGGGTCGGATATAAAATTTGAAGTTGAATAAACAGGAGTGACGGCAAGGAAAACAAAGGTATTCAAAATTCCCCCACTTCTACTGTGTGCACATACGTAAATCGGAAATCCAACTGGAAGATTCCTCAAAGGCAGTACCTTTCTAAACAACAATTAACTCTGTCTATTCCTTTCACTGAAGAAAAAATGCTAGCAGTTCAATATGTTACAGAATGCAATGTACGTTTAACGATTTGATTATATCTTCGAAATCTGTATATAGGTGATTTTTTTCTAATGACAGACTTCACATTTTAACCATTCCGGTCAGTTTCATTAATCAAATTCAAGTGGGTAACCCAACCAGAGTGGTTAAAAACCAATCCATTTTGGTCTAAACCAATGGGGGTTATTCCTGAATTTGGGTTATTACTGCAAATGCAAATTTGAACATAATTATTATGGATTTGATTCATCATTTTCCCAAAATACCTTCAGAAAGTATTTAAAATCAGATTTCAAAGTTGGGGTTTGGGATTTGCCAGGCATACACGAAGTGACAACGGTGTCGAGTAGAATAGCTTTTTCTGCTATAGAATAATGAAATATTTATTCCTATTCTGTGGTACGCACGTGTTATTTGTCAATACAACCAAACAATTTCCGTTTTCGATTTGTCAGTAATATGACAGTATGACAGTCTGTGCTCATCTTTTTCTATTCCTTGGTCATTGTCTTCTACGCTAACCAGATCGAAGTATAGCTATCTCTGTTGTCCTGAGCAAAGTAACACATTTGACGTCCTTTTCTTTCCGAGAAAGTTATAAATTATATGTTTGAAATGTGATGTTCTGAAGGTTTTTCATGGAAATTACTGCAATTTCGTTTAAAGGAAAAACCCCCATTCATTCAAGCGATATCGGTTACTCTACCGGTTTAGGTTCTATGACTACATAAATCGGTTTTGGAAGACCAGAACTGTATACAAAACTTTGCGTTCTTAACCCAGCTCTTGAGTAGTTTTTATGAACGGTCCATCCAATCAGCATGAAATATGAATTAGCTGAGATGACTGAAAACGTGAGCCGTTAAATATCTGAGAGTTGTGATTGCAATGGTAGACAGTGGAAGACAACGGAACTGCACCTCTTATAGACATTATTTTTACCCGTGTATTCTAGGGTACATGGGTCATTTTGTCCAAATGTCTGTCAGTTTCGAATTTTGAGTAGAAAATGGTTTTGAAATACTAGGTTTGCTTTTTGGTTAAAAATCCGTGTTCAAGTTCATTTCTGTCCATCTGGCCGTAAATACCATTATTTCCAAAAGAGTGATATCTAGTCTTGAAGTTTGTTGTTTCCTCCTCAACATCGCAAACTACTAATTCAATTGAATGCCGATGTATATACGTGTCACATTGGCCAGATTTAGGTTAGTTTTCACATTGGAGAAAGACTTGTATTTTGTGGTTATGAGTATCAGAATTCCTATTCTGCGGTTAACCAGGATAAGATGGTCTGATGATCAGTAAAAACTGTGAAACAGATGTAACCATTTTCCTTGGACACCGCTTCTTCGGTGCATATGTTTTGGTTGATTGGATAATTAGCTCTGATCAAGGTGCAAAATGTGTTGCTTTATCGACAGATATTCGTCTTTGTGGTTATGTTAGTCAATTTCAGTCAACGTCTGAAGTATGTAAGTGGATTCAATAAATATGTCGAAAAAAATTGACACGCGCGTTTGCTCTCATCAGCCAGCTTGATCTTTCCTCCGAAACCACTTGGAGAGAAACTTAGTAGATGCATTAGGTATCACTCAAGGTCGATTTTGAAAGCTTTTTGAGCCTATGTTCTAGGACTCAATCATTTTTCCCAAATATCTGTAATTTTCGATTTTTTTTCCGAAAATAATTTTTAACACTGATGGAGGATCCTATGTCAAATTTTATTATGTCCGGCCAGCCAGTCCTAAGCTCGATGTCTTAGGAAAAGAGAAAGCTTGCGAAAAAACCTTCTGGATAGATTGCGCATTTAAATGCGACCTTGAATTCTAATGATGGGCCACATCCACTGAATACTTTGGTAGTTATACCCATTTGAAATTTTGGACAAAAATACATTGCATCCTGGGAAGGAATGAAAGATTCCAAATCTTCGCACTATTTTTCTATTTTAATTATTCATCTGAATATTTTGTGAACAATGGTTTTTCGAATATTTGTATATATCGATACGTGTAATCGATAAAGAATCGGAATCGATTACATTTTTATCTGACACATATACTTATCTTCGATTCATGATTCGGAATTATGCAAATTTAGTTGAAACCCTCTAGTTCCGGTCGATATTTATTATCAAAATCTGAAATTGAAACTTATTTCTTGAATCTAATAACGATACAGAAATTCTCACAGAAAACTATTATCGTTAGTTGGAAGCCATTCCGACATTTTTAAGTGATTCCTTTCTGTGAATTTGAAAATTGATATCAGGGAAGGTTGGGTTCGTTAGTTTGATATTTATTTGGAAATTAAGAGCAACAGATAGAAATGAGAATACTAGACGCTTTTCGATATTGTTCACAGAGTGCCATTGTAATTCCTTTCTATTTTTTATATTCGATGATGCGAAAAGTCCAAAAAAGTGATGGATACCTGTACAAATACCGCATTCTAGAACGAATGGAATCATTTTTGGTTGACATTCATAAAGTTTAATTTTATGTAGATTCAGCTTTCACGGAAAGAATATTGGGTCTTCCTACCGACAACTACAAGGGTTATGTGGAGGCTGATGCTACACAAAGAGCCAAAAACATTCCTAGAAAGTCGTTCTTCCTTATCCACGGGTTGGCAGACCTTACCACGCCATATCAACATGGCGTCCAGCTAGCTCGGGCGCTAACAGACGCCGGAATTCTATTTCGGTATCAGGTGAGTAAGAGATACTATCATTGATTGTTCAAATACAAATATATTTGATAACTCAATGATACTATGAATAACCTATTGATCCTTCAAGACATTCAAAAAATAAACGAAATAATACGAAACTAATACGGGCCACATACGCTCCGGCCTACCGTTGAGGTTGACCTGTGCAGGTTTCAGACCTGACGCCGTTACATGTATGGGATGGTCGGAGCTCCCGCACACATGCTCAGGTTCACCGTATGGGCTGCTTCGAGAAAGAATCGAATTTCGCTTCTTAACCGGTCGCCTGTGCAGGTCTGTTCCAATACATGCATCGGTTGATCTGTGCAGGTAGACCTGCGCAGTTCAACCTCTCTGGTAGACAGTAAAGTATGTGGCCGGCATAACACGTCGTTATACTTCAGCACCAATCCAAATCAACTTATGTATATTTTCAATTCGGTAATAATTTCATAAGAGTCTTAAGAGCATACAATACCCCGAGTATTACATGATTCTTGAAAAAAAAATTAAAGCAAAGTATATTTTATTATTCATTCGGGTGACATTCTAAGTCGAGGAAATGGATAATATTTTCAAACATAATGGAATAAAATAATGCTGAAAAAGTCAGTAGCATCCACATAGAGGCTGTATCTCTGAGGGTATTCGAACATCAAATAATAAAAATGCTTTTTCCCGAAAATAGTCTCAAAACGACTAGTTGAACTCACTGATGCATGCCGGCTGACGATACGATAACTGTCGAAAGAAGCAAGCTAGCGACTTTCAGATTAGGTCACGCGTCACATCGAACAAATCGGTCGAATGGTTTCAGAGATGTGGTCATTTGAAATTTTGAGATTAATTCACTGGTATTTCAGGAACTACTCATGCGGTTTAATTGAAACTTGATAGGATAACAACGCACAACTGTTCACGAAATTCCGTTGAGATCACACTGTCAATAAATTCTGAAAATTTTTTTTTCGAAATTTGTTTCGGAAAATGTTCATTGAATCCGTTAAAACTTCTGCTCATACCTTGAACATTATATTTTACAGCAGTGTATCATATTTCATTTTGATACGACAATCATTTCTAGAGATATTGGGAAAAAATGTGTTAACTTTCTGCAGAAGTGATGATCGTGTCATTAGAACAATTAAAAAAAAATCCAAGGGCGCATTTTGACAATTTTCCACAGGCGATAAAATCCTAGAGGTGGCTCTGAGAGCTTTCTGTCTTCGCCACTGATGAGATTTGGTAATTCTGTTAGCACCAGAGGATTCAGTTTCTTCGAAAAAACGCCATGTACTCAATTTCATTTCACTCTGCTAAATTTTGACAAAGCCTCTATCACTTGTGGGTGCATTTTAGGACCTAGGTTATTATGAAGTTTTTTTCATATTTTGACCTCTAGAATTGCCATCCGAAATAAATGAACGTTCAATCGGGACACTCTGTGTATGAAAATTCACTAGTTCATTTTATTATTTTGTAGCTAGAAGTTTTATTCTTGATTTTATTGGTTTGTATATATTTCCAGAGCTACGCTGATGAAGGTCACGAACTGAAAGGCGTGTTGGAACACGTCTATCGTTCAATGCAAGATTTTTTTGAAGAGTGCCTTAGTTTAGACTCAGATGAGAGTAGCAAAGACAGAGAAACAGACACCTGAAGTTTGGCCAATCGGCTGTTGTTCTACCACCGATTCATGGCCTTTTTAAGACTGCAAACCTAGAGCAGAAAATCAGCTTCATAGAATAGTTTGGAGAAACGAAGGAAGCTGCCTAATTCATGGAGACTAAACTCCACGAAGAAGCTTCAGGGAAATACGAAATCAATTTTGAGTTGCAGAATAGAAGAATAGATGACGAAATTTCATGAATAGTGTATAAGATAAAGGAAATTATCATTGATTAAATCAGTTATAATAGTAGATATGTTTTACAGCAAATCATTTTTCGTATGGATTCAAATATAGCATAGTTGAATAACTCTCAGTGAAGTTCTCGCAATCGAACTATAAATTAAGAATAAGTAAGGTTCAATCCGAATTTTTGAAAATAGATGAAATGGAAATCGCTTCATAATCGAGAGGTTTTCTGATGGGACAACATGCATGTTTTTCAAGAGAATGGTCTTATTGTGAAGGTTTTATTTCTACAGGTAGAAGCTCTAGCTGGAAGTATAGTAAAGTAATTAGAAAGAAATATTTCATCAAATTTATTGAGTTAAAACAAAAGATTACTGAACATATACAGGGTGAGTCTTTGACCTTGCAGAATATTTTTACAGAAGATTTTTGAAGCTGAGGGAAACACATTTGTCCTCTACCATTTTTTCCGATTCGGCTTAGATAAAAAGATATAGGCATTATAAATTTTCATAATAGGCTAGCCGCCCCTGGAAACCTGAACACTGAAGTTTTTCCAAGCCTAAGATATACCATTCAAATCTTCGAAATAGGCAACTCTGTTATGAAAACAAGCGTCAACTTACTTTTTACATTCCTGTTGCTGAAAAAAGTTGTATTTATAGTACAATAAAGAAGTTAGGTATTCCAAATTTCGTGGGCGATAAAAGTTGAATATTCTTCTCTTGGTTTTATTTTCGATAATGGGGAATTCATCTAGCTATCACTCATATCAGCTTTGAGATTCATCTTCAATTTGTAATTATTAATTTTCTTTGTTTATTTCATTTTCTCCAAGAATTATCAGATTCAGACATAACCCATTCAAACTTTCATTTTCATGAATAAATAAAACAGATGTTCCTTATTTATCTATGAACGTACAAACGTTGCCAAACTGACGAACAGAAAGAAAGCACTCTTTGAAATCAAATAACACACAATATGCTAATTCTATGTATACACTCGTATAGTCTATGATTCTGAACTGAACTATAAATCTATGATTCCATTCCCAACTTTTAGACGTGGCAACGCGGAAAAATTGAATTCTGTCAATTTTTGAACAGAGTTGCAATCAGCCAAAGTACCCAATTCTCGGAATTTCACAGATATTTTTTATTTTTGAATTTCATATTACTCGAAAACGGCGCATCATACGAAAAAAAATAAAGAATAATTTTACTTTCCAAAATGGTCAAAAATTCGTTGAATAGCATTCAAATTATTTTTAAAAGTTGGATTCTTTGAATTTCTGGTATTTTTATGAAATGATATGGTCATATTAAAGAAACTGGAGGATGTGGATGAAATTTTGTAATCCAGGAACATGCATCGTATCAATAAAAAACTATATTCCAAAACTCATCTCATTCGATGAGATCGTTCGCGAGATATAATCGAAAATTAAATTTTTTTATGGATTTTCAACAGTCTGTATCTTACGAACCAAGCCGAATCAGAAAAAATGGTAAGGGAAAAAAGTGTTTCTTTTGGCTTCAGGAATCTTCTGTTAAAATATTCTGCAAGGTCAAAGACTCACCCTGTATAAGTGAAAAAAATTATCAATTGATCCACTTGAGTACGTGAAATAAAAATCTCACATGAGAAAAATCATTGACCTTCCAAATTTTTCGCAGGACCATAGAAACATGACGGTGAAAAGCAAAGATGTTTTCTCTCCCTATCACAAAAAACTCGAAATCCCATAATCAAAAATATAACACATTTTTTCTGTATTTGAATTCAATATAATTTATATATTTTGATTAATGGAGATATTGCTATATGGAATGGAATATTCTTGTAGGGATAAAAATAATTTTGCATAGAAAACGGTTTATACTAGAATTTGAATTCAAAAGTTGAGATACCTGATAATTTTACGTTCTGAAAGTTCTCACTGAATTTATTCATTTTCTTCGGTATTTTAGAACATTTGTTATTTTTGAAACTAGAGAAATTTTTACTAATAGATTGTTGAAAAATATGAACATAATTCCGATATTTTATAAATATAATAAAAAAGCTATAGTTAGTCATCGTTGAGAATCAAATTCATTCATCAATTGATCTCATTATGTATAAAATCATCTTGATGTTTCGATGTTTTATAGTTTGGCATTATTGAATTTGTGAATTTCCTTGTTCTTCAGCGCATCAGACAAATTATAATAGCCGTCAAGATAATAGCACATAATATCACACATCTGATATATTTTCATTGTTGGTTATTGATAATTTGTTATTTACATACATAAATAATTTATAAATGAATAGAAACTCAATATTCGGAAATTTGTAAGTATATACGGGAATTTTTTTCTTCCAAATATAGATACTTGTTACCAACAATATATCGCTCAGTTGATGGTTTTTCATCTCTACACTTTCACTGATGTTCTCCCTTCAGTTTACTCAGAAGGTAAATTCTAGTTTTTCCGTTGTAAAATGTGATAAACTCCCCGTGTATACTGGGAAATTTCATATCCATATGAAAAGCTGTACCGGTAGGTGAGCATGTGCCTAAAGGTACCAATAATAAGATTTTACTATGATCAAATTCATCATCATTACTAAAAATTTATCAGGATTTCATTCATTTCGTAGATCAGTACCTATCTACTTTGAAATATTACCTAATAATGGCACTTGTTGGTTATCTTTCATAAAGAATAAATATTATAGGTAGTAGAACAGAACATGTCAATTACTAACGTTGTCATTTACAATTTTGAGCTTCTCATCTATTTGTTATATCTAGAAATGGTTGTGAAAAGTTTTAATTTTTGATGTTGGCAATTCATTACCATGAATTATTTTCTTGTTACTAAACTACTATCACGTGGGATCACTAATATGTATACCCTTATAAATCGGCAAAATACAATACAATAATAGTAATGCAAAGGCAGATCATGATTTTCAAGGATCGAAAATAGAGTTCAAATAATGCTATCTATATGAATTCGAACTCTTCAGAGGAGGCTGGTAAGAAAGGGCTGCGAGGCGCCGCCCTCCCTAGAAAAATTACGTGAATACATAAAAAATTAATTTGATTATTTCATATTCGTACTGGATTCAATAGACGACTTCCGCCCAAGTTGCCAACCCACAATTTACTTAGCAAGTTTACTTTCACTGGGGAACTGGAATTTCAGGACGAATTCGACATGATAAGGTTCGCATTATTTATAAATAACCGTAAAACATGCCTCGGCTCTTCAAACCAGATAATTCCTTCCAAATATAGGTTTTTTTTAAGATCGTCCCCGATTGGCTGAAATTTAAGTTGGGATTCCTGATTTCATGCAAACAGTGTCAATTTTCATATGATACGTTCCGAAAATCAACTCTGTTGTTTCATTTGCCGATTTTCTGCTCCGTAAATATGAAATATTCGGAACCAGCGCGTGAAAAAGGTTATTTACGGAATCTGGTTGATGAAAATGCGGTCGATTTACTGTCACCAGAACGATTTTCTATGGTAAATATCCATAGCATAGAACAATCTATGTTTATCTTAGGTTCCGAGTTCAGAACTGTACGGGACGGGACGGTTCTAGCACAGATCTATGGTCTATGCTAGAACCGTCCCGAACAGATCTGAACTCGGAACCACAACAAACCTAAAGTAAACATAGATTGTTCTCTATGCTATGGATATTTACCATAGAAAATCGTTCTGGTGACCGACCGCATTTTCATCAACCAGATTCCGTAAATAACCTTTTTCACGAGCTTGTTCCAGGAACCATCCGAATATTTCATATTCACGGAGCGGAAAATCGGCAACCGAAACAACAGAGTAGATTTTCGGAACGTATCCTAAGAAAATTGACACTGTTTGCATGAAATCAGGAATCCCAACTTAAATTTCAGCCAATCGGGGACGATCTTAACAAAAACCTACATTTGGAAGGAATTATCTGGTTTGAAGAGCCGAGGCATGTTTTACGGTTATTTATAAATAATGCGAACCTTATCATGTCGAACTTGTCCTGAAATTCCCGTTCCCCAGTGAAAGTAAACTTGCTAAGTAAATTGTGGGTTGGCAACTTGGGCCGAAGTCGTCTATTAAAATTAAAACATTTTTACTTAGCCCTAAATGCCCTATATTTCACAATAATTACATTTGCGTTAAGCACACTATGCCGGGCTTAATTTCGAGCGCCCAAGTGAAATGGGCCTCCCGATAGTTACGCTAAATAGAGAGGTATTGTAGGTGTCAATTATTCGTGTCATGAAGTTGCGTTGAGGATTCAAGGACTGACAATGAGGGTGTGTGATCCAACGAAATTTAACTTTAGTTCTTTAAGTTTGACGGACAGGGTGAATATTTAAAACAATGAATGACCTATGACGTATTGAATTAGAAGTCACGTAAGACCCGGATATAAGAAACGGGGGAGGCTTACGCGGAAATTTGACGCAACTTTTTATAGATGTGAAGAAAAATGTGTATTTTTTGTTTTGTTTTTTCACTGGTTGGCGGAGACGATAACTGGACAAAAAAGGTGTTCGTCATTAGGAACATCCAGGGGAAAAGATGGAAAAACACGAGAAATCCGTATTTGTTATTAACCTATTTTAAATCCATATACTTTTTTGGATTCTTGAATGAGCGCTCCTCTGAAAAAAATTTTCACCAGCTGCCGAGCCGCCACTGGAACTCCATATAAAAATTTTAAAATTAGTAGTGGGTACAAAATTCTGAGCCCCTTCATATTACTATAATTGTGCAACAAAATAATCATCAACAAAACCATCTCATGTTAAACCATGAATAGTGTCAACTGAAAAAAACAGAAATAAGAATCATACCATATTCTAAATCCAAATCAACTCAGTTTATCATCGAAATGTTCACGTATCAAAAATCAAAACCCATATTAATGATCCCTCGTGAAGAACTCCGTTTCATATCGTCCATTCAATGTAGAGTAAAATATATTTGTATGTAGTCGAATGAATTTGAAAGGCATATAGGTACGTTCTGAGCAGTGCTTCCATTCGGATTTTTCGGCTGATTTATTTATTTTTATTAAATTCGTAAAGCATGCCAACCATGAATGGGATTGTGTTTTTATTTAATAAGAATCTACTATAGACCTAGATTATTGCCTTGTGCTTTTTCATGGCCGAATGACAATCCTTAGAGTTAAAAGTTCAATCATCTTCGATAAGCCTTTCATTCGTATTTTTGAAAATATTATATATGTATTTAGATATTTGAACTTATGTAGGACTTTTTCTGGGTATTCGTTCTCAATGAATTGATATTAGAATTAAAGCAGCATTTCAATATGAAGAAATACAAGCCAGTCCTGTAGAATATACTGTTTGGATTATATCGTTTTCTATTGAGGACAACAATCATTTTATTATTAAAAGCAGAATAGCTTTTTTGCAGGGTTTAAAAAAATCCTTTCGAACTTTATTTTGAAACGAAGAGTTAAGCGTTAATAGTTAATACAAACGAGCATCAACATAATTGAAAGTATAGTCCTATATATTATATTTTTTACTGAAAAACAACCTATAAAACACTTGCAATAATCATTTGAACCAAGTTAGCACAAATAATTTTTTCGCACATAATTAGTCCAAATATTTGACCGATTTTTTGCTGACAGAGTAGCGATTATTTTTCAACATACCAAGGGTGGCAAATCAATTTGATTATTCAAGATAATGGAATTCATATATATTAAATAATGTTATTCCCAATGGAGTGTGAGAAAGTTATATTATATTACTTTTGAAGCAATAATAGTTCATCAATATTCATTTAAATGAGACTGAAAACAATCCACAAATCAGAAACATATCTACCCACTTAGTTATCCATTCTTCTATGTTCTTCCTTCCTAAATTATTTCATCAAGAACGGAATACCCTGTATAAATTTCCAACAAGCTTCTTCTGAACTTTATATTTTGTAGATAAAACGTTCAAGCAGATACCTATCTTATAAAAATTACCTAAGGCTTTTTGCTACAATATTATAAAATAAGTATTTAATAATGTTTCCAACGAAAAATCATCTATTCGGAAAGCCAGCTTTGAAAAGACGGTTTTGTGCTCATAATATCATATCATGATAACCTATAGGCCGAGATCGAAATCTATCCGCAAGGTTTTTCATAAATCCATTATGTATAGATACAAACTGATTTTTAACATATTCGAAGTCAAAATACCGTTTTAAAAAAATTTTATCTAAATAAAATCCATCTGATCATGATAATTTTGAGCGATATTGAGAAAAATTCAATTTCTATGTAATACAAAATTCAACAATATTTCTTATCTTTATAATTTTTTACGGATTCTTCCAGGACATTTCTGTTCAACAAAAATGTTCATAGTTTTTTTCTAAGTAAACGAAAACATTTTTTGTGATGTTGCCTGAAATAATTGTTGTACACAATGTTTGTAAAATAATGTGCAGAACACCAACTACCATTTAAATATCTTATTAACTGTTCTGTTAGATCATGTTAGATAATGGAATGTTAAATGTTCCGTTTTTGTATTATAAGAAAACAATGAAGACATGTTTGCAATGAATAAATCGTTAAGAAAATGTATCGACTTTTTGTGCGGCTCAGGCAATGATCTATCATACTGTACGGGCCCTACGTCTGTGGTCTGTACAAAGATTGACTCAACTTTAAAGAGAGAAAAGGTTATAGGCTATCCAATATGCGCGAGTGAGACGGGTCGAAAGTGGTCATGTGATAACGGCAAAGATTTGAATTTTAACATAGCGGTATATGGGAATTCGATAAATAAACTCGAAATTTTCAATAGTATGAGGGGAAAACGAGATTTCAATTGAAAATTTCGATTGCTCACAATCAGGAGTACCGATTTTATCGAGAATAAATTCGGCATGAGATCAGTATGCCATAATTAACAGAATATAGTTGAATCTGATTGACCAGCTGTTATAATATAATATCGAAATCGAGAACGGATTAAACTTTTGAAGAAATATTGACTTAAAACCTACAGCCAACTGGGGATAAAATTCTCCTGGAAATAACTTCTTTGTTCAAACGTATGAGAAATGTTGATATATATTACCATGATGTAAAAAACATGATGTGCTCATCTGAAAAAGAAGTGACGTCTACAAGATTAAAATACAAGGAAATATATATTCTGCGCTTTGAATTTGAATGAAAAAAGTGACGCCACCATTGGTAAATCGATCACAGATGAGCACACCATGTTTTATTACTTACATCATGTCTATAACTATTGTATAAATTTTATACAATGCTATAACCCAGAAATCATCTCGTGTTAGTTTACTACGTTAGAAGTTGGGACAAAATTTGAGAAACAAAATACTTATATCTGAAATATCAATTGACGAGAATAATTATTTCACGTTACACCTATCCATAGACAAAAAAATTCTTTCTCCTTTCATTCATATAAGGATAAATAAACACTACATAAAATGAAAAATATAGTTTACACTTTTGTTTCGACATCAGTCTATAATACACAAAAGAGATGATATGAAATATTTAAAGACTGTTGTAGACTCAGTCGTTCGTTTACTTCAGGTTCAGATAAAATCTGAAAAATCCATGATCTGTGGTCACGTGACAAAAAATCCGTCTTCTCGCGGATGCAGCTTTTGTTTCTGCTGGAGAGGCCACAGAATCATATTAAACAGCTCGCGTGAAAGGAGCTTAATGTGTGAACGATTACCGAATATACTCCGATTTTTACCGAAGCTCACCGTATATCAGAATACGAATTTGATTGGCTAGAAATTTATCAAAATGACGTTGCGCGGAAACTTAAATACAACTGCGATTGCGTCAATTTTGTACCAGAATTCAATTTGTATTTGAAAATCGAACGTGCATTTGATGAAGAAATGAAGAGTAATATAATTTTATTGAACAGAAAAAATGCCTAGAGTATATTCAATGAATCATTAAATACTAAAACTAATGGGTATATTTTGTAGATTTCCAAGAAACGCTTGAACGAAAAGTCCATCCAAGCCCAATCAACATCGAATTCTAAATATAAGGGCAAAAAGTTGAAGAGTATATTCGAAAGATTGGATGGTATGGAAAGAAGACAACTTTCATGCAATACCATATGTAGAAATTTAAAAACTTCCTCTTCAACAGATTCAGTGATATATGTTGGAAGTTACAAATTGAATGACAATTATTCGATAATTGACCTTACTGAAAGCATGACCAGCATCGAAACTAGAGATACTTTTTCAGTACCAAAATATGCACATCCAACAAGTTTTGGTACATTCTACACAACTCTTGTTAAAAACGCTAACTTGACTAGCACTGCTTCGACATCACGCTTGTTGGATTCTATGGAAGGCCCAAAATCGTCATTGGTCAAGACTGCTAAATCTACTAGTTGTTTGATCTTAGTAAATGATGAAGAAATCAGAAATTCTGACAATCTCGATGAGATGCATTCACTCAATAGAACCAAAAAGTTTAATTCTGATTCAATCACAGATTTGGTGGGGGAGGATCTGGATATTATAAAGCATTCGTTAGAGATAGAGGATGATATAAATATTATGAATCTTTGCTCTCCAGAAACTTTCCTGACGGAAGATGCCTCTGTTAGAAACTTGATGGACACATATCAAGTTGTTGGTACAGATGAGTTCTGAAAGGGAATTGAGTTCTGTGTTGACTTTTTTTTGAAAAATTATGGGTAATATATAATTATTTTCATGCAAAACTGATTTATAATTGGTCAGAATTCTCTGCTGGGGATTCTAGCTTTTACGGAACGGGTTTCCCAAAATATCAAATCTCGGTTCATAAAATGGAATAATTGAAATATAAGTGAATAATGGTAGAAGAACACACTGATCACATCAAATCAAATCTTTATTATGAAATTTCAACGGAAAATAAAATTCACTAAGAAAAGTATGATTTTTAATGATTCCTTCAATTCCTGCTTTGTAACCAGATTCAAGCATAAATTTCAATTCTTCTTCAATCTTCTTGTTGATCTTCATATAGGGTGTTTTCAACAAATTTGTTATTACATTTTTCTCAATTTCTGTCAAAATTTGTTTATCTGCATTGAGTCTAACAACCTCTGAAGGAAAAACGCCTAACCACTGAGCCTTTGGAACTGCAAGGTGTTGTGAAAGATGAGCGTTAGCCTGAAACAAAAAAACATTCACCAATTTGGGAACTGACTGAAATTGGATTACAACCATAATTTTCGTTTTTGCCCATTATTCATCCAGATATAATTCAAGGCCATTCAAAAAGGGATTGAGTTGAAAGAAATAAATGAATATATTATTAGTTTCTCACCAAAGAGCCAAATCTGTAGGTCATCATTATATTTACACCATGAGGATCAGCATCCGTGAAAATGAATACTGGAATGGACATAACCATCCATAGCTTCTTCAAAAAAAGCTGAGTGTTCAAATCAGGAAAACCTTTTCCCTGAAAAAATTTCGGGGTTGATCGGCTGCCAGTAGATTTTGAGAAGAATTCAGATTATCTTCAATTATCTCTTACCCCAAAAAAAGGCAGAGAAACTCTGACCTCTGTAAAAGAAGTTATGAACTGCATAATATCTCAAAACTAACTGGTCAAATATTTAGCAGTCATTCTATTTCCTATTAATATACAACTCCAAAATTTCAAAAAGAAAAGAAGTACTGATAGTTATGCGATAGGGAAATTAGACCAGAACACCAATCAAACAAAATTTGACTTTAATCTGTAACCAATAGGATCCACCTAAATTTGCCTACATGGTATTTTTGCTTCGATGAAAATGATACGTTGCCATGTTTCCATAACTCACAGTTATCATAAGGAAGGGTCGCACAAGTTTATGTGGAAGTTTTTCTTCCAGTATCTTGTAAAATATTGATTCCTTTTCAACAACGAGAATGAAGAAAGCTGATGATTTCAACTCCACAATTTCATCAACATCTTGGGGTATAGAAGTACCTACGACAATCAGTAGATAATCAGTTTCACGTCAGATAGTCATTGTAGAATTTCACCTGGTAAACTACAGTCTACAACTTCATTTGAAGACATAGTGATTTTTAAATCACCAAACACAATTCCCTTATGTGCTACTATGTTCAAATCCCACGGTCCTGCATTCAACATACAACTGACTGCCTTTACAGCTCGATCAATATGGCTTTGACTTGATATTAATTGCTTGATTTGGTAATAAAGTTCTCTTCTAGTGGTTTTTGAGTTTGTTTCTAGAACCTGTAGCACTTTAGCTAATATATACATCATTAGGCAAAATTTACATTGACTTGCAGTGTTTTGATACTTCACTTTTATCATCTTAGGGTTTTCCTCTAATTTGAGTGCTAATCTTAAACAGAAAAAAATCTCAATGATGAGTTTGTGTTTTAAGAATCCTACAAGGCAGTATGATGGAAATGGTTGTGTTTATTCATATATATATTAATATAATATCGTTGTAAATTTCTGACTTTTTTTAAAATAAAATTAAACCTTGTAAATATCAATTTTACAATCTTCATAGTCTGACCTCATTCATAATTTATTATTAATTACTGGCGTGCAAATACATTATTACTGTTACTATATTTCAATAATGCCATTTGAAAAAGATATTGATCATATTTATAAAATATTTACCTGTTATTGATGAAAACACAATCTTCAAACGTTTGCCTTCGAATTTGTAAAAATGGAAATTTATCGGAATCGAAATCGTTCAGTATATTCTCAAAAATAGTTTTGATTTTATTTATAAGTTCAGATCTAGAATTGAGCATCTTATGTGGCCCATCATCAGTTTCTACATAAAGGTAAGAAGAATTCGAACAAATCTCCTTTAAACCTAAAAGAATTTTTTCATCTGCTTCAGATGCAGATTTTTTCGAAATATCTTGACTCCATAATGTTAATTGCTCACTTTCAATTGTACGATTATCTGATGTAGAACAATTTACATCCAATATTCGAGTCATTGTATAAATCCATGTAGAAGCTTCCATTTTTTTCATAACTGCTACTTTTGATGATTTCATAGTTTCTGATGATCGAGTCTTCGTTAAAATGGATCTTTCCTTAAACTGAGCATAAATATTCAAAGCTACCTTCAGTAACCTGTTAGCATTGAGATTGGTATTAAAAATTGAATTTCTCTTCTCCATAATCTTTTGACTTAAATTATTCATATTTTTGAAAGCATTATTCATAAGTGAATTAGATTCAGTACAGTCCTGACTCAAAATATATTGAAAAATTTCAGATCCTTCTTGTGATACTTTTTCCATTTGAGGATGTTCGTTTTGTGCTATATTTGTTGTTAATGATACTGATTTGTTCGCACTACTGGTTAACGTTTGAGAATATTCTGCTGGATTTTGTGATAACATATTCTCCCAAAATTGATGAAAATTGTTATCTTCAGAATTGATTGGATTAGTTAGAATCTCATCAGGGATTAAAGAACAATCTGATTGCTTTGGATTGATATCTGAAATATGAGAAGTTTCTTTTTTTTCTTGTTCAATATTTCCTTCCACCAAAGTTTTCAAATATGCTTGGCATTCAGGATCTGTGAGAATAGGACTCGATACACATTCAAGAGCATTATAACTTATTTTCAAGACTGACCCCTGTAGATTGTTGGATTTTTGTGGAGGAGATAATTCAACAGGTTTATTGTTGCTTGAAGTGATTTCTTCATTGTGAATATTAATTACATTGCTAACCATTTTATTGGTGATTTGAAAGGAAATATTACCATTTTGACAATGTGTGGAGACATTCTGAGTATTCAATGTCCCAGATTCTCCATTAACAAAGGATTGTTGTACAAATTCCGAATCAATTTCATCACCAATTGGACAGGAGTTGTAAAAATCAGTGTTATGTTCAGTTTCACTTTGCTGCTCTGATAGATACGAATCAGAAATGTGAATAGTCTCACTGAAAAATACTTCACTGTTGATAATCTGTTTAAATGATTGATAATTATCTTCTGATTTATGACCTTTACTTCCAAATTTCTCATCATCTATTTTATTATGATCATATATTTTTTTGTCGTAATCATTCGTTATGTCCCTTTTGTCAATGGTGTTTGATCCTTGAAGAATATCTTTCACCTCTTCAGGCTTTTCCATGTTTATATTAGACTTCTTCTCAACAATTATATCAACATGCTCATTTCCCTCAATGCCATTTCTTTTCAGTTGGTCTTTTGTATCATTATTCTGTATATTTCCATGATATCTCACACTTATTTTGCTACTTTGTTCTTCAGTCTCAATTTTATTAAACTTTCTAATATCAGAGTTATTCAAATCTTTTTGAACTTTATGCTGCTGTCTTGAGAAATTAAAATTTAAATTTTTTTTCTTTGTATTATCATTTTTGGTAATTTTCTGTTCGATTAAATGATTAACTTCTGCATCATGATTTATCCTTCCAAATAACTTATTCTCTATTTTCCTGTTTATACTATAAGGTATTAAAAATGCGTTATTCTTAATACATTTATTTGGTAGTTCATTATTAATATTAGTTTGTATCCCATCATTATTATTTTCTTGGTTATCTACTAGGTCGACAGGGATTATATTTTCATCATACATGGGCTTTTTAAATTTCTCAGCACAATTTATTTCCAACTTTTCCTTCAGTTCTATTTCTATTCTCTTTTTGTTGCATGAAAAATTTCGATCTTTGTTATTTATTATTTGATTGGGATTCTTTTTTTCATTCCAATAATTTTTTTCTGTCAGCAGGTTTTCACATTTTCCTGAGAAAAAGTCATATAGAGTGGTTTGCCTCTTTTTCTCCTTAGCAATCAGAGATTTTATTCTTCCTAACTTTCTTCCTGTATGGGAAGAAGAAACACTATTTTGTTTAGATCTTCTAGTAGATAAGTTAGAACAAATTGAAGATTTTCTTTTAGGAAGCTCACTTCTTATGAACAAATCACCAGTTGGAATAGAAAGCTCAAGATGAACACTCTTACCATTTTTGAGTCCTCTACTTATCCAATCAGATTTTGAAGGTTTTCGAGGTGAACTTTTGTTTAATAAACTATAATTCTTCTTTGAAATAGACATAGCTTTTTCTTTAGAGTTTGAATAATTACATGAATGGATCTTAGAACTGTCTTCAGTTTGCGTTTTTATCCCAGTCACATATGAACTTCTGTTTGATCTTTCGTCAACAGATTTCTTCTCAAATAAATTGAGAGAAATCCAATTATTTGATGATCTCTCATGTGAGAATGGTTCTTTATGGATAACTCTTTTCAGGGCAACATTTTTTTCTTGGTTTTCTTCTGATTTGAACTTTGATGACATTACGTCAAAACTTCGAGAGCTTAATTGCAATGCAACATTTATATTAAATGGAGAGTCAGAGTGGGGATAATCTGATTGAATTTCATTAGCTGATGAACAAACATCTGATAGTTTTCCAGATTCATCAAATGCTTCAGGATTTAAATTTGTTAGCGATGAGATATTATGAATGTTAGTGGATATTTTCTTCGACCCAATATATTTTGTCTTAGGAAAAAATTGTTCAATTGTTTCCTTTTTATTTATCACTCTCTTGTTGAAGACAATATGTGGCTCTTTAGGATAGCTTGGTTCATGTCCAATTTCAGTTCTCAATGAATTATTTTTATATTTGAAGACCTTATTAATTGATGCATGTGATATATAAAACTCTTTTTTTGGAACATACAACTTTCCTGATGAATTAGTGCATCTATTTCCCCTGCTACTCCATTGATCTTTCATTGAATTGGAATTTTTTGATTTTGCACTTTCCTTATCTAAAGCTACTCGAGTAGAAAAGTCGAATTTGTCACATTTTTCACTTTCTACTATATAATCATTTGAATCCTGTTTCACAATATTCTCCACAAAAATATCTCTGTTACTTTTTGTATCATTACGAGAACCCACCTTGCAATGTTTTGGGGGAGACTCATTATTTTCAGTATCTTCAAGCATCAAATCAACACCAAGCTCCTGGGAAAATGTTCTTCTCTTCATATTTTTTTGAGAAAGTTTTCTTTTTTCAACGAAAAACTCTGTTTCTGAAAGCACTGAATAGGACTCGAACAAACATGTCCTGGTCGAATGGATGAGGCTTTGTGGAGAATACGGATTTCCATAAAGAACAGAAATTATCCCATAACTTTTTTTCACATATTCAAATTCATTCTCTTACAAAGAATTCCAAGCTTTTCTATGTTCCCCTGAAAAAGAATCATAGACCTATAGAACTAAAATTAAAAATATTTAATATGTCTATGTAAAGAATGTATAATGTATATCTGTTTTTGAAATGCCGCAGATGCTTTGACCACAATGAGTAATTTCAGAATATGTTTCAAAAGTGAAACTCATTACTCCTTCGGGACTTCATCAAAGAATGTATATTTTGACCAGCGAATCAACGATTTCTCAGATTTCAGTAGTTTTCGAAATTCCTATATTATTAATATTATGTAGGTAAAACCAATTTTCAAACCCTACTTATGATGCATATTTGAATAAATACAATGAATCACAATGTTTTTGTGCAATATAATAAAAAACATTTATTCAATCATTTCTGAAATGTTTGTATTTACATTTTCCATATTTAAATTATTTAACCTTAGACATGGATTTGATTTTGATTTGAGCTTCGACAGTTTTCTATCATGATTTTTGATTTCTTCATACTCTTAACTTGGGAAATTAGGACTCTTCAAGAAAGATCGAATGCTATGCACTGTCGAGAACAGATGTCGCCCCATGTTTCAGCAATATGATTAGACAAAATATCCTCTATACTCACTAACTCACTTCACTTACTTGCTGTATAAAGACAACTAAGACAAGTCTTTATACAATGCTGAATCTTATTCAAGAGATATTACTTTGTGCTTATTCACGAAATGTATCTTTTTTTTTACCCAAGTTATTGCGTTTACGATATTTCAACCAACAAGTAGATTTTAGTTCTATCGGATATGTATCTATATTTGGAAATATTGGGAGGATAAATTCAGAATGGATACCACCATTGGTTGGATTTTATACCTGTTCACGCATTGAGTAGATGTTACAGTCGATCGTAAACACAATAACTTCCGAGAGGAACAACTTTGAGACTTGATATTTGTAGAACAGATTCGGGTCTTTTATTATGTTGGTAGTGAATGGGTGAAATCAGCCAAATAATTCCGTAGATATATCCATTCAAAATTTGATCTGACAGATAACCCATTGAATCGAAATAAATAAATCTATAACTTGATTTGAAAGTGACGGCGTGAAGGTTCATGGGAAATTTAATGAGGAATTGGCTTTACGTTCCAGTGCCTTTCTAGAATTTAATAGGCTTTGTAATGGCATCGAGTGCAATTGTAAAATTTCGAGACCCTATGTGTGATACACAACACAGTGTGTGCCATTTAAATACTTTCAAATATGTTTCCTACTCGCTTGGAGTCTGGTAAAAGTGGTGGAGTCAAAAGTTCTGAAATATTCACTATTAAGTTTCACTACGTACATATATATACACCTTTTTTAAAAAGTCGAGACTTTATCTAAAATATATCTATAGGTATTCAACTTACGTCGGTAGAATTTCTGATTCTATTGCTGATTATTAAAAAAAAAACAAAAACAGAGTATTCTTCATGACAAACAAAAGTTTAGGGGTTTCAATCGAAAATGATAAAAAGAAACAAATGGATAAAATGAATCTAGAGTCTATACATATACAATTTTATCTGAAATGAATTGACCTATGCGGTTTATGTTGGCCAAAAAAAAAGAGAATACGAGAACAGAAAAGCTTTACAACAGACACCCTTCTAACTCTACATAAGCGAACCCCTTGAAATTGAAATTCATACATAATTTACAAAACAACTATAAAATTTTTTATACCGAAAATTAAGATTCCAGGCTAGCACAGTACTAGAATCAACCAGGTAAATATCCGGGATATGCTATTAAATGAGCAAACATCAGATATGACGAACAGTTCACAACTACAAAGTTATCACCATAGACATATTAAACTCTCTGGACAAGGCGTACGAATTCATTTCCAAAGAGTTGAATGGGGATAATAATGAAGCAAGTGAGAGGTCCGAGAGAGAGATGGACCTGGATCGGGCAGACCATAGACAAGATACACGATACCAATATCCGTTATTCTATAGCGCATGGAGAGTGAGATGAAGGATGATCTCACTTGCACAATATGACGCCTATCTAGAGATAAAATCAAGCATTTACTTAGGGAATCTCCGGGGAAATGACTTCTTCTTGGTATATTAGATTACATTGAAGTTTGGAAAATTGGTGATGAATGTGAACATAACTCCGATATGAATATTCGAAATGATTAATCAATAACAATATATTATGAATTCTCCTAGGTCGGTTGTTTCAGGAAGGTATTCCCAGCTCCAAATGATTTTTTTTTATCAGAGTACAGACACGCGAGCTGAGCGGCTTCCGGAGCAATTTAATTTAGCTTTGAGCTGCCTCACAAGTATAATACGGTGTTTTGAACAGTACGCGAGCCACTCAACACCGTCCAAACTTGCGAGGAAGCCGAATCAAATTGCCTTGAAAGTCGCTCAGCTCGCGTGAACGCATCTTTTGAATTTTGTGCGTTAGATGGTCTCAAACGATTAGAATGCACTAAATAGTGAAGAAACCTGTGCGAAATTCATTTCTGCGCTCGGATTCATAGCAATTATACATTCATTTGATTTTTTAACCCCCTTTCCAAATTATTGTATTTCACTTTCATTTCATATCTCCTCGTACAATTAATGGCACAACACAAATTTACCATTATTCACCAGTGAACCCGGTTTAAAATGAAGGAAATCAAATTCTATTCAAAACGCTCACGAAAACACACAAAAAATGGGAATTATATCTTCTATACAGTCTTTATATTCTAATTCAGAATGGAATAGCACAAAATCTGCTTTGAAAGACTTCGACTTGCAAAACTTTTGAAAAAATGCATTTCAAACATAAACTTATAATTACATTCCATGGCTTCAAACTGATCTGTCTTATTTTTGCCGTATTCTATGATGGTTTGGCCCGCCCTAGTTTCATCTTTATCGTCCCGCTTCCTCTCTCTACAAACCATGTCCATATCGTTTTATAGAGGTCTATGGTTATCACAAAGAGACGACATCGGCCCAAGTTGCCAACCCACAATTTTCTTCGCAAATTTACTTTCACTGGGAAACGGGAATTTCAGGACAAAATTGACATGATAAGGTTTGCGTTATTTATAAATATCCGTAAATGTCGCTTCAGCTCCTCAAACAAAATAATTCCTTACAAACGTAGGGTTTTGTTAAGATCATCTCTGATTGCCTGAAATTAAAGTTGGGATTCCTGATTCCATGTTGATAGTGTCCAATTTCTATAGTATATGTTCCGCAAATCAACTTGGTTATTTCGGTTGCAGGTTTTCCATTCCGTAAATATAAAATATTCGGTTGGTTCCTGAAAAAAAGGTTATTTACGGAATTTGATTGATGAAAAAACCTTCTTTCTGTCACCAGAACGACAGTCAATGTTCTATGGTAACATATCCATGGCATAGAAAAATTTATATTTACTTTATGATCCATAGAAAATAGAAGAGACTGTGGGTTTGTTTTGGTTCCAAATTCAGAACTGTTCGGGACGGTTCAAGTATGCGCGATTGCGATTTTTCAGACTCAAAATGGCAATTGCGCATACTCGGACCGTCCCAAACAGTCCTGAATTGGTTCTGAAGTCGGAACCAAAACAAAGCTAATAATCAACAATGGAAAAATTATTAGGTATGGATCATTAGGTGAATAAAAATTGTTCTATGCAATGGATATGTTACCATAAAACATTGGGCGCGTTCAGCTGGTGTCAACAGTTGGGTTGCTAACCGAGCGATAGCGTTCGAACCAGGCGCTGAGTTAGCAACAGTTGAGTAATCTGCTCATCGTAAAATATCTACGCTTTGTTTGGCAGCGGAAAATGTTTTAGGTTAGAATCTTGCTTATATTTAAATTTCGATCGGAGAACGTTAAGTGTTGAGACAATAAAGACATAATATTTGTGTGAGTTATTATGGATGTTACTTCAAAGACACATTATTTGGTACTCAATGCCGACGGCTCAGTAGTAATGGAGGATAATCACATTCAGCTTCAATCAAAGTCAGGTAAAAACTTCTTAGGTTCAAACTTGATTGAAAAAACCTCACACTTTGCAAAGGTATTCACATATTCAGTTATTTTCAGATGGAAGTAGCTCTTTTGTGCAACTAGATGCTGAAATTGCGGATGAATTTGGAATTTCTATCTCAGAAAATGAAGCAGAAAATAATGAGGGTAGGTACATATTACAAGTTTATAGAAGTTATATTACTTTAAGTTTGGTTTTCAATTTACAGATGAAAAATTTGTATGGCAACACAAAAGTACCTTGTTATTCCTAGATGAATACAAAAAACGAATTTCAAAATTTAGAAATCCAAAAATTAAGAAAAAAACTTTATGGGAAGAAATTTCAAGAGTTATGCATTCATATGGATACCTTGTTGATGGTGATGCTCTAGATAGAAAAATGAGAAACATGAAAAACACATACAGAACAATTCTAGATAATAATAATAAAAAAAAGAGCACCGGGAGGGGAAGGATTCAATGGGAATATTTCGATATTTTTGAAGAAATATTTCGGGAGGACAAAACTGTTAACTCTACCCCAGTTATGTCATCTATAGAAAAAACTTCTACATCTAGTGAACCTTGTACATCACCTGTGAGTTCAAATGTGGAAAATGCAACTGAATCAGAAATTCTTTCGCATCCACCAGTATCTGAGTGTTCAACACCAAAATCTTTAAAAAAAGAAAAATCTAAGCAATTGGATATATTTCGAAAAAGACAACTTGACATTGAAGAAAAGAAGTTAGAAGAATTAAAAAAACTGCGAAAATGTGTTGAAGATAATAATAAAATCCAACAAGAAAAAGTAGACTTGATGAAAAAAATTTATAGTCGTCAATACTAATTCTTAAATTATAGCTATTTAGACTTAAGAACCCGCATTACTTAGTACATAAAAGCTATGTTGTATTTTTGGAAATACCTATATAGACTTATTTCATATTGTGTCAAATCAATTCTTTGTAACCGTACCAATAAAGGATTAAAAAAGTTTTATTTTAATACTAATTGGTTTCTGTTAGTGAAACCCTAACACTATGTTTTAGAAGTTGCCTTATAGAAATTAATGTATTTTGGAACATAATAAGAATTAGAAATACACAGTTAACTGAGTCAAATATGACACTGAATATTTTCAACATGCTAGTTAATTAAAAAAAAAAACAAATATTCTACTTGAAACACTTTAATTATTTCTTAACAATTTTTCAGAAAAAATGAATTACAAATAAAATTAGTGTAAAAGTGAGGCTATATAGTCTCTTTTTCTTTCAGCAACATTATCTCGTTCATATATCTCATTGTTCATTTGTAAATTTTGCCCTTCATGATTTATATCTATGTCTTGATCTGCTTGTATTCCATCATGAGTTATTATTATGTTATGAATAATGCAAGCAGCTGTAATCACAGTGGGAATCATATCTACTTTAGCCATATCTAAGTATCTAAGCCTCCGGAACTTGCCTTTTAATAGCCCAAATGCTTGCTCTATAAGGGATCTGACAGAACTCATTCTGGTGTTGAATGTTACTTTAGTGTTGGTCAATTGACCATTATCTCGGTAGGGTTTCAGTAGGATTGGAAGCAAGGGATATGCGGCATCTCCTAGAAGATGCTGATTCTGATCAATTACTTCCTCAGTCGTTGTTAACATGTTGAATAAGGGACTAATTCTAAACACACGACCATCATGTACTCTACCAGGTGTACCAACAAATATATCTGTGAACTGTCGTTTATCATTGCACACACCTTGCAAAATGACTGAATGGTAATTATTTCTGTTATAAAAGTCTACAGAGTTATGAGGAGGAGCTTTTATAGCAATATGGCAACCATCTATTGCACCTATTATGCCTGGTATGCCTAAAAATCACATCTTTCACAACCCCTCCCATAAGTATATACCTACCTACTCACCAGACCTCTTCTCTAAGGTTCTGCTTATTCTTTCTCGCTCATTTCTATTTGGCCATCTAATAATCATATGTCGTAAATTTGATATTAGAGTGCATACCTCCATAAAAATACCATGTGATGTACTTTTCGCCATATCGAATCTGTCGCCTGCATCTAGAAAGCTTTCCTGTTTTGCAAGCACCCAAATAGCAAACAAAAGTTTTTTTTCAAAAGGCACAATTTCTTCAATATCTGCTGGTCTCATTTGTTGTAACTGATTTTTAAGTATCTTCAATGAGTAAACAATTCCTGTTATAATTTATTTCACTGTTTCAAAAGTTTTTTTACCTGAAATGTGTGTCGGGACATTCTAAAATGTGCTTTAAAATCATCCAAAGTATACTCTGGAATTACAGTTTCGTAATACTCTTCATTTCGCACAGGTACAACTCTACGAGGAGCAATTGCAGCCAGTGGACGAACTAACTGACAAACTCCTTCATACATAATATTAAAATCAACGTTATCATCCATTACTTCATCCAAAAATATTGGATCTTCGAGAATGTTTTCCATTTCTTCAAAGTTCAAAGAGGAATTTAAGGTTATGGATCTATTAATCGAGTCGATGGATCTCAACATCCCGTTCAGCCAATTTTGCTCCGCTACAACTAAACATGCCCAACAAGTTGACTGATTCAACTTAACTGTTGACACCTGCTGAACGCGCCCATTGATTGTCGTTCTGGTGCATAGACTCATGATGTAAAAAACATGGTGTGCTCATCTGAAAAATGAGTGACGTCAGCAAGCAAATACAAAGGTTTGTATATTCTGTGCTTTGAATTTGCATGTTAATTAAAAGCACAGAATAAACAACTCTTTCTATTTTCTGCTAGCTGACGTCACTCATTTTTCAGATGAGCACACCATGATTTTCACATCATGCATAGACCTAATATGTCTATGCTCTGGTGACAGAAATATTGCTTTTTCATCAATAAAATTCCGTAATAAACATTTTTTTCAGGAACCAACCGAATATTTCATATTTATAGAACGGAAAACCGGCAACCGAAATAACCAAGTTGATTTGCGGAACATATCCTTCATAAACTTCACACTATTAACATGAAATCAGGAATCCCAACTTAAATTTCAGCCTAACAAAAACCTATATTCGGAAGGAATTATTGTTTGAAGAGCCGAAGCATCTTTTACGGATATTTATAAATAACGCGAACCTTATCATGTCGAATTCGTCCTGAAATTCCTGTTCCCCAGTAATAGTAAATTTGTGAAGAAAATTGTGGGTTGGCAACTTGGGCCGAAGTCGTCTATTGAAAGTTCACTTCCACATCTTCCGTAAAACCACAGAATAGAGAAGTAACTTCTCTATTCTATAGTAAAATCGAAGATACTTCTCTATGAAATAACATGTACAGAACATTTTTAATATGTTCGAAATGTAATCCTGAAAACAACACAGTGTGGTGAAGAAACAACTGTCGAAATACATCGAAAAATATGTGAAATTTTAAGTTTATTATTCATTTAATTCTGTAGAATAGTGTTTTCCTTCAACCAAAACTCTTTGAGATGAAAAAAAGGCACAAAAATACTAGAGCCAAACCATTTCGTATCGAGATCATATAAGGTAAGAATTTCCATTTCGTATTCTCAGAGAAACCGTTATAATGTCAGGAAGCGACCAGTTTTCTCATACCGATCTGGCTACAATGAAAATCACAACCCCAAACTTCTGCGCCAAAGTGGCATCCAGCGGCGTACCAACGATCAGATAAGAGGAGCCGGACCACCCCGTTCACACGCAATCGTACTGCGATACAGTGCTACTCGAGGGGCATCTGGCGACCTCCGACCGAGTGAATTTGTTGGTTGAGAGTGATATTTTGTTGCACAATCGAGTGTGATTTTTGGGGAGATAAGGGCTTCAATATGATGAATTTTATGCGCGGAAGAAAATAGTATCTAGAACTCAATCTACTTTCTGATTTTTGTACAGATGAAAACAGTGAAGATGCTCCTATACCCACTGACAGTAGAATCATTGTATGTATAATATTATTATACAATAGTAGAAGTGTAACACCTAGAAAGAATATTTTGGTGAATTCATTTTTACTCGCTGCTTCTAGGGAACATCGCCTTATCATTTCGTTACGATGTCTGTAATTTTCGAATTTTGAGCCGAAAGGTCTTGAACGATAGGGTTGAACTTCCTTAAGAAGAATCCGAGGTTAAATTCATTTCTGTCCGTCGGTCCGTATGTGCTGTAACTTTCGAAGGAATTGACTTAGCGACTTGAAATTGTCAGATTAGATTTGGAGTCCAAATATCTCGAGTTCGTTAATGGCTGGAATCGGTTGGATAGTTTCGGAGTAAGGCCCCTTTTAAATTTAGGATGTCTCATGAAGTATTGACTCGATCAAATCGAAACTTCGTGGACAGTTTTGGAATACAAACGCGCAACTTAGGGCATGTTTCATGTTTCATTCTTGATGTAACACTGCCGCATTGCCAAAAAATCTAGAAAAGCACTGACTTGAGGAAAGGAGCTTTTACCCGCTTGTTCAAATTCTAACTATTAGATCATGACGGAATTTTGCACCTAAAGTTGCGTGTTGGTAATCTCCACCTGATTACGAAGTTTAAATCTGATTGCATTTGTACTTCTTGAGATATTGCGGAAATAATGTAAAAATTCCAAATAAAACGAAATTTGCCACATTTTTTTCGTATATCTCTGAAAGTAAATATCGGATCGAATTGAAATTTGGAACGTTGTTATTACTGACTTTGAGATTTGTGCCAAATTCCATTGAAATCTAATCAATATTTTCAGGAAAAAAGTTTTCATCAACAATTTTGAAAATTTTCGAATAAATTTTTTTTTTAATTTTCGATCGTCTGGATCCATTCAAAATTTCGCTCTGAGTTGCGCGTTAGTATTCCAAAATTGTCCACGAAGTTTCAATTTGATCGAGGTACTTCATGAGATATCGAGGAATTAACCTAAACATTTCAATTAGGCATAACTCCGAAACTATCCGACCGATTTCACCTATTCAGGAACTTAACCGAGATATTTGGACTTCAAACCTAATCTGATAATTTCAAGTCGCTAAGTCTTTTCCTTCGAAAGTTAGAGCACATACGGACGGACGGATAGAATTGAATTTGACCATGGATTCTTCTTCAGGTAGTCCAACCTAAACGTTTGAGACGCGCTGTTCCCTTCAACAAGCGCGTAAAAACAAAGCAACTTTCATATTGACGCACCGAAATAAAACAACACAACCACAACCTAACTTTCGTCCCGTATCTGTGGTTTCATTGATCGAAACAGTAGAATTGCAAGGTTGTCAGAATGTATCCCTTGATCAACTAATCAGTGGTTTGGACCAGGTAATAGAGTTTTGTGAAACCCAAATCCGTTAATCGGCGAATTAAATTTGACAAGTAAATTAGGTGATCAACGGATCAACGAATATTTGTGAAACCCAGTATCTACGGAATTATTGGGCGGGTTTTATCCATTCTCGAATGGAGGTTTTTCCTGAATTTGGGTTATTACTGCGAATGCAAAGTTGAACATAATTATTATGGGTTTGATTCATCATTTTCCCAAAACCTTCAGAAAGTATTCAAAATCAGGTTTCAAAATTGGGGTTTGGGATTTGTCATGCATGCACGAAGTGACAACGTTGTTTAATAGAATTGCTTTTTATGCTATGGAATAACGAAATAATTATTGCTGGTCTGTGGTTATGTGTTCTTTGTCAATATAACCAAACAATTTCCGTTTGCGATTTGTCAGTAATATGATAGTATGACAGTCTGTGCTCTTTGTTCTCTATTTCTTGGTTTTTGTCTTCTACTCTAACCAAATCGAAGTATAGCTATCTCCGTTTTCTTGAGAAAAGTAACACATTTGACGTCACTTTCTTTCCGAGAAAGCTGAATCCGACGTTGCCATATCGTGCACTCATGACAAATCCCTTTAAATGCAAATCCTCATTTTATTTTTCAGTTTTAGGTGATCAAACAATTTTTTTAAAATATAATATTGAAATTATATGTTTGAAATGTGATGTTCTGAAGGTTTTTCATGAAATTAATGCATTTTCGTTTAAAGGAAAAACCCCATTCAACCTCCATAATTAAGCATCAAACCTATCAAGTCCAAAAATATCGATTTCCTAAATCGTTTCTCTCGGAAGTTATTGTGTTTACGGTCGGCCTGACGGCCGATATTCTGGATCGATAAAACGGTGGGTTTATCCCAAATTTTCATGAAATAATGGAATAGAACGTACCGTTTTCCGTAAACATCAAGGATATTGATGTGGTGGTCATGCCTCGTGCTTGTACAGTTTTGTATAACAAGAATCTTGGTTCGTGTCTTTTTGTTTGTTCGATGTTTTATAGATAAAGTAGAGGAAGAAGTCAGGGGATCAAAAAAAATTGGAAATTTCTTGAGGTTTTTTAAGTGGCAGTATTTCCCTTAAAAATGGTCGTACTGAAATTTTAAGAGCAGGATTTCATAACTTGAAGTTTCTAATTTTGAGATCATATGATGAACATTTGCTAGTTGGGGAACAGGAGATCAGAATCAGCAAGAAATTTTGAGTTTGAACATGTCCTTTACCTTTCAGAAAATTCCAACGCCATAGAAGGCGTATAAAGGATTCTTACACCCTCTTATCGGTAATTACTTGGATTATCACCTCCCCTGTGACCCTGTGACTAAAGTGGTGCTCTAAGAAAATAGAAGAGATAAGGTAGAAAATCGAACGAAAGCATCAATCTGCGTTAATTTCTTCCAGTGAAGAAAAGTCCATAAAAACCGATGCTCGTGAGGAAAATTCCCGATAAAGGCTAATAATTGTCAGTTCCTGTTAGAATCTACTTAATTGCGGGGACGAAGTGGAACGAAGTTATCAACGACTAAGCGATAAGGTTAACTGTTTCTGGAAATAGATAGGGGTAGTGGTCGTTTGTTTTCAGTGAGTAATTCACCCCATTCTCTTTATTCGCATATCGAAGGAAAACTTTTCATTCGAACAGTTATGAGATGTTGATGAAGTCGGTGAATGACACTTAAGAGCAAACAGAACCGCGGTCTGGTAAATTACGGCTTCGTGTATTACGGCAACACCGCAATATTCAAGTTTCATAAATCCTCGTTAATATCTCGAGGTCAGGCACCAAACCTGCATGCTTTAACGGTGCTAATAGCTGCCAGAAATATTAGAATACGTGAAATTTCGACGTTGATAGGAGAAAACTGGGTGTCGTTCTGCAGGCTTCAGTGATAATTTTTTGATTATTTTTTTTGGAATTTACCTAATTTTATTGTGAGAATGCGAAATTTCAGTTATTTTTCCATTTTTCACTCCATTTCATTTTTTTTGCGCGCATGTTATAGGGAAACAGCGCGCTATCTTTTTGTCCAAATGTCTGTACTTTTCGATGATTGAGCCGAAAATGGTCTCAAACGACTAGATTGGACTCACTGATGATAAATCCGGTGTCAAAATCGATTCTGTCCGGCCGTGGACACGCTAACTGTCGAACGGAGTGAGCTAGCAACTTGAAACTTCCAGGGTTGGTCGCGCATTGGAATCCGCGCTAAAGTTCGTTAATGGGCCAAATCGGTCGAATAGTTTCGGAGTTATAGCCACTTGAAATTTTGCAGTTATTAATTTTTTATTTCAGAACCTACTTGAGCGATTGAATTTAAACTTTGCAATGGGAGTATAACAACGCGCAACTTTGAGTCAAATTATGTCAGGATCATACTGTCAATAAATAAAAAAAAAATTATTTTCAAAATTTTTTTCCCAAAATTTTTTTTCCTGGAAACCGTTCGTCATATCCAGGAAAAAATTTCACACGGACTTTGAGCTTCATATTTCACAGCAGTCTACCAAATTTCACTTCGATACGATTATAAGTTTTGGAGTTATCGGGAAAAAATAAGTCAAATTTCGAGGTTTTTTCCCGATATCCTTGCTTTTTTCGGTTTAACCCGAGAAATACTGATTCAATCTTAATGAAACTTCGCAGCTAGTTTGAAGATACTGAAGGACAACTTTATGCAAAATTCTGTGATTTTCTTATCATATTATCCTCACTAAATTCTGAATGAACCTTCGAACTGTAATTTTGCCATGAAGTACTAGATTTCAATCTGTATTCTTGGAAATATTGGGAAAATGAGATTTTGAATGGGTATATCTGCGGAATCATTGTGTGGATTTCACCCATTCACGAACTCGGCCTTCGTAATTAAGGTCCAAACCTTCTCTACAAATATCGAGTTCCCAAGTCGTTTCTTCCGGAAGTTATTGTGTTTACGGTCGGCTGTTTATTTTTCCAATATTTCCAAAAATACAGATTAGATCGAATTGAAATCCAGTAATTTATCGAAAGAAAATCTAGAAAAGCACTGCCGTGAAGGCAGCAGCTTTCGCGCGCAAGTTCAAATTCGTTGCCGAAGCGGTCATCTACATTGAACATGCGCGCAAAAGCTGCTGCATTCACGGCAGTGCTTTTCTAGATTTTTTTTCTGTAATAACTCAAAAAATACTGAATCAATCATGAAGATACTTCGTAACAGGTTGGCAAATGCATATACACAACTTTGTGCGGAATTTTATGTCAGTAGAACAATTTGAAAAACATATATAATTTCTTAAAAATATTCTATTTTTTGCGGCCCTCTAATCACATCCTCACTCATTAAATTCTGCATGAAAAGCTGTCATTTTTCAATCAGAACTAGATTTCAAATCCATCTAGCATCTGTATTTCTGAAACTATTGGAAACATACTTGATCGTCTGCCGAATCATTGGGCGGATTTGACCAATTCAAGAACTAGCTTTTCCTAATTGAGGTCAACACCTACTCTACAAATATAGAGTTTATAAGTTGTTCTTATCGAAAGTTATTCTGTTTTCAATCGACCTTTAGGCCGACCGTATACATAATAGATTTGGGAATCATTTACGATGGTAGAATTCGTGAATGTTTATAAAATACGCCCAATGCTTCAGTAGATATACCTTTTCAAATTTTCATATCACCAATATTTCCAAAACACAGATTAGATGGAATTGAAATCTAGTACTTGAATGTTTGGCGGTTCTCGTGAGTTCGCACCATCTGAAGGATGTTGCGCGCTTAGGGAAAGTTGTTTCGTCCCAGTGCCAGAGGTGGACTCATCAGATTGGCTGAATCCTCTGGCACTTGCTTATGACTCATGACAACCGCAGAAGCGGCGTCGTCGGTCAGTGGTGCCACCTTCTAGCAACTCAGTTAAACTACGCTGCCTACAAATGAAATAACGCACTGTTTCCCAGAGGAAGAGCGTAAACAGAAAGCTTGAAGGTTCATGCGGAATTTCATGAGGACTATATGAACAGAAGAAAGAAGATCTTCAAATTTTTCATCAGGAATCAAAGCTGCGTTTGGAGGGGTCAACAAGGGAAAAGATGATCTCTCTGGCAACCAATTTGAACAGCGTGCAAAAGCTGCTGACAAACCTTCAATTTTTTTTCAAATTGTTTTAATGACGAAATTCCGCACAAAAGCTGCTGACTAATCTTCAATTTTTTTTCAAATTGTTTTAATGACGAAATACCGCACAAGTTTCTGTATAAGTATTTGACAACTATGAACCAAGTTTCATCATGATCGGATTAGTGTTCTTCAAATTATTCCGGAAATAACAAAGAAGCTGAGGAAAAACCACGTAATTAGATTCATTTTTTCAAATGAGTGTCTCCGAAAATCGAAACTGAAATTTGGTACGCTGTGTTGAAATACTGATGACTTCAAGGTATGTGACAAATTTCATAGGAATCTCACGAAAAGTTTCCGAGAAAAAAACTCGAACAGTTATTTTAAAATAAAGATTAATATCTATGTTCTGACTAACTTCAGGGGGCCGATTCTTGAATCTAGATTAAGAATTGAAGAGTATGACAATTGTCATATGTTTATGTCGATTTTATATATATTTTCTAAGTTTCTCGAGCATCTGCAAAACAAAATTTGTGAGAGTTCTATTCGCCTTTTTGACTATGTTTTCAAGCAAATATTCAAGAAATAAACCGAATGCAAGATATCGAGAAATTTCAATTTCATTCTCTCTTTAATGGACCAACCTGTAGGTTATGCGCCCAGTCTCAATGTTATTTATAATCTTGCAATGTACATATAATCATTCATCTATACACACTGTACGTTATACAATTTTTATTTATTTAGACCCCACAAACATACCATATACCCAACTTTCACAACATCCATGACCTTGCCGGGATTCGAACCCGGTACCTTCAGCATCCTAGAACATGTTTCCATCCTCTATATAGGCTACCGAATATAGAGGGATTGTCGAGTGACATTCGGTTCCATGCGCAGGTAATGTCTACTTGTTGTTTATATTCAACTAAGAAAATCGACGCGGACATATTCGCAACTACTGCTAAGCGATACGCCCTCTGGCGAAAGAAATTCGAACACTTCCAAGCTAGTAGTTTTTCGACGTGCCTGTTATTCTAACGTAATTTGCTTCTTTTTGGAGTTCATTTTCGAGCTTTTGTGTTGTTGTCCGAGTTGAAATTTTGGTATACCGAAAGTGTTTGTAATATTCATCAATCGATTCCTTTCTTTCCGATTAAAATTTTCGATTGTATTAAATCGAAATTGCATCCTTCCGAAATGACTATTGTTGTGTGCCTGAACTCAATGTTATTCATGGTCAAAGAAGAAAGGATCATCTAGTGCCTCTAGTTTTCATTTTTTCCAAAACCAAATGAAAGTAAAGTTAATTTGGAAAGAGTATTTGGCAGGGAACTCAATGATAGAAGAAAGGCCTAGCTAAGATTGGAAACCAGGTCACGAAATACATGAAAGTACGTTCACTGCATTTCTCTGAAGATGTTTATTTTCATTAAGGTAAATTACCTACAATGTATTCATTTCGAAACAATTTCATGTTATGATGTTTTCAGGTGTAAATGAAAATAAGAGAATTTTGAAGAAAAATGCTGCAGAGAAACTACCGAGCACTTCTGCAGCTACCTAATTCACATACTAAACAAAATTATATTATAAAAGAGTGATCTGGTTGAAAACCTGACAAAAACTTGATATACTGTTAGAGTTGATAATAGCTGAAGTTATTCATATAAATACATTAATACTTTTAATTTCTATATATAGGTAGGTTGGTATCTTGAGCTGCTGTAATATGAAAATGAAATCAATTATATGTCTATCTGTTTCCTTTTCTTTAGAAATACGATGCAAAAGAACTAAAGCAGAAAATCTGTTTTTATTTTCTTGATTCACTCGTTTGTGGACAAAGAACAAGTCGTATCATTTGGACGGATTCTAGATTTACCACATAATAAAGCCTGCATTCAGCACTTCTTCACATAAAAAGGAAGTCCTTAAATTACTTATTGAGGTGCCTATTTTTCCAGAAATTCAGGTAAACTTAGATATTGGTTCATTTTGATCCACCAAGCAACATACACTAAAATAACACCGAAATTATCCCCCAGGAACGATTTGAAGTACGATTTTATATTGTGATCCAAACGAAAAGTTCCTTCTCAAGAAATCTTACACAAAATTATAATAATTTCTTTAAATATTCAAGCTCTGCCTAATAAATATTCGTTCTCCACCACATTTCCAAGGTCTGTTTAAATAAAACTACTAGCTTGGACAGGTTCCAAATTTATCCGTCAGGGCGCTGGAATCTTCGCAGAAGTTCCCAATGGCAATTGTCATACTCTTCAATTCTTGATCGAGATTCGAGAAACGGCCCCCAGATTTGCTTTAAACAGAGCTACTGTGATTGAGTATCATAAGAAACGATGTAGAAATTCACTGAATTCAATTTCTTCAGACTGCAAATGTCGCAGGCCAGAAGGATATTTTTAGGAGAGTAAATTCACCATTGTTGTGAGACATCTTACTTTGAAGTCATATTCAAACGCTCCATAGACATAACCTTCAGTTGGTTAGACCTTTCAACTGAAAGGCCAAGCCAAACTATAACATTCAATACAGCTGCAGTTCATAAAGTACATAATACGATCTGAATAAACCACTTACGATTGTTCTACACTGTCTACACTGGTGACCACATCGCTCAAATGGAACCCTAAAACGGTCGTTTGTTAAACGCAAGAATAACCACTTCGAGTGCCACCTGAAGGGCAGAGATATGAGAGTTCACTCGACAACATGAGTGGCCATTATATTTCACGTAGGCATGAAATTTGTGACAATTTCATTGTATTTCCGGTGGAAGTTCAGAACACAATACCCACTTCCAGTATCGGAATCATCAGAAGTCTGATTTATTGAAAATTGGGGAATAAAGTCAGTTTGAGTTCGTATTCGACATAAAAGATTGATCTGGGTACTAGATAAAGTTATTTTTCTTTTAAGTGGGTTTTGTTATTTGGGTATTTATAATAGGTCTCTCAATTTATGGAGGCATGTATTTGAAGGGATTTTCTTGTGGTCCCTTTTGATTTTTGTATTCGGCAACAATAGAAAAACTCTAATAGGATATCCCTCGGATTCAACTATTATATAGACGTCAATTTCAATTGTACTCATGGAATATAAATGAAAAATCGAAACGTCGAGTTTTAAAACGGTCAAGAATTCGAATGCTGTCAATTGAGACACTTTTTGCGCGCATGTTCTAGGGGAACAGCGTGCTATCGTCTTGTCCAAATGTCTGTAATTTTCGATGATTGAGCTGAAAATGGTCTTAAACGACTAGGTTGGACTCACCGATGACGAATCCGATGTCAAAATCGATTCTGTTCGGCCGGCTGGCCGTCACCACGATAACAGGCGTACGGAGGACCCTATCGATTTGAAAATTTTAGGAAGGGTTGGATTCCAAAATACGAAAGTTAAATTCGTTAATGGGCCGAATCGGCCAGATAGTTTCGGAATTATAGCCATTTGAAATTTTTATTTTAATTTCCCCATATTTCAGAAACTACTGATGCGACTGGATTGAAACTTGGCAGTTAGTTGGAGCATAACGACGCGCAACTTTGAGTAAATTTCGTTGAAAACGAAAAATTTTTTTCAAATTTTTTTTCGAAAAACATTTTTTTTTCTGAAACTATCGTTCAGATTTGAGAAAAATTTCAGTTATACCTTGAACTTTATATTCCACAGCAGTGTATCAAATTGCAATTCGATACGACTGTCAGTTTTGGAGATATTGGGAAAAAATTTGTAGAATTTCGTGGTTTTCTTCTCGGTATAACTCAAGAAATACTGATTCAATCGTGATGAAACTTCGCAGCTAGTTTGAAGATGTTGATGGACAGCAATGTGCTAAATTTTGTGATGTTCGTCTCATTAGAACAATTTGAAAAAAAAATTCAATTTTTTTTTTCAAATATTTAATATTCTCTGATCTTTCCATCATATTATCCTCATTAAATTCTGTATGAACCTTCAAACTGTCATTATTCGATGAAGTGCTGGATTTCCATTCGATCCAATCTGTATTTTTGGAAATATTGGGAAAATAAAATTTTCCGGAACAAACGACTTAAAAACTCGATATTTGTAGAGCAGGTTTGGGGCTTGATTACGAAGGTCGAATTCGTGAATGGGTAAAATCCGCCAAATGATTCCGTAGATATACCCATTCAAAATTTTATTTTTCCAATATTTCCAAAAATACAGGTTAGATCGAATTGAAATCCAGTGATTTATCGAAAAAATCTAGAAAAGCACTGTCGTGAAGGTAGCAGCTTTTGCGGACATGTTCAAATTCGTTGCCGAAGCGGTCATCTACATTGAACATGCGCACAAAAGCTTCCGCCTTCACGGCAGTGCTTTTCTAGATTTTTCCTACTAGCTTTCAACTTTTGGCATCACTTTTTTATTTAATGATTATGAAATTATCGTCAAAACAAATTGAGAAGAGTTTCGATGTGCTCTCCATTTGGATTTTTTTTCTTTTTTCGTGAACAAATTATCTTCATTGTTTCAATATATACAGGGTGATTCCAAATTTGACGTGAACCTTGGAGGGCGTGTTGATATACTAACAGACAAAGAAACTGCAACACCCGAAAGGAGCTGTTTGAATTTTAAATTTTTTTTGGTAAAACATAGATAGTATAGCAAGGCGTAAATGATTACAATTTGGAGAAAGTATCGTGAAGGTTTCTTCACGTAAACATTTCTTGTTACTTAAATATTGTAGTCGTTTCTTGCAATTTTTGTTTTAATTTTACAACAAACCAGCTGTTCGAAGAGATCCAAAGTCGATGTTTAGTTGTTGTTGAAATGCGTAGAGCACGTGTACGCGGAATTTATCGCCACCTAAGTGAATTTGAAAGAGGTCGAATTATTGGTCTACGAGACAGAAATCCAACTACTGTTATGAGATGTTGTCAAGCGTGGTTTGATAATGCCCAAAATCGAAGAAGAGTAGGCACCGGACGTCGAAGGGGACCAAATGAGACTGCCTGTAAGATCATGACTTCAAAATCGAAAAATTGTTCATCTGGAACCCAAGCCTTGATGCAAGGGCACAAATAAAGAAAAATGCTTATTTTTCTTTATTTATAGCTCTCTATACCGTTGTGTTCAAGACTAAATAGCCATAGCGATCACCAATCCGGATACTGAACCCAAGCCTTGATGCAAGGGTTCAGTATCCGGATTGGTGATCGCTATGGCTATTTAGTCTTGAACACAATGGTATAGAGAGCTGTAAATAAAGAAAAATAAGCATTTTTCTGCCAAAACTCACCATTTAAATAGAAGTTACAGGTGTTTTGTTTGAGTCTCTTGTGAGGTATGAGCCTTCTGCTTCTACTTTAATTACACTGCGTATAGGTTCATGAAATTTGGCTCTAATTTGAGTAATTGCCGAATGATATTTAGTATTTAGAAGTCGAATGCTCCATCGAAATGTGGAAAAAAGTATCCTATACGCTCTATGGTTGGAGATTGAAAAAAATCTAGAAAAGCACTGACGTGAAGTCAGCAGCTTTAACGCGCTTGATCACATTGCGAAATGGTTACATGGAAATTTCAGTGAAATTTCAATGAGATATAAATATTTTCAAAAAAATAAAATTGTTTTCGGATTTTTCCATGGATAATTCCTCTTATTGACACTGTTCATCTTCCAACCAAGTTTCATTTCGATCAGATAAATATTTTTCGAGTTATTGGAAAATCAAAATTTCAAATGGCTGTAGCACAAAAACCATTCGGCAGATTTGGTCCACTAACGAACTTAACTGAAATATTCAGGATCTTAACCTAAACTGAAAATTTCAAGACTCTAGGTCCTGTCTTTCGAGAGTTACAGCGCACACTGCCGGACGGACAGAATCAATCTTGACCACGGATTCTTCATCAGTGAGTCCAACCTAGTCGTTTGAGACCAATTTCGGTTCAAAATTGAAAATTAGACATCGTGACGAAATGATAACGCACTGTTCCCCAGAACAAGCGCGTAAAAAATTTGTTTCTATCGAAATACTGCATGATCAGCGAATATGCGTGCAAAATTGTGTGAATTTAGCCCCAGAATAATTATAGTTAGAGTAGAAGGCTCACCTCTTGCATTTGACTAAAACAAAATGTGGCCAATTTCTAGTGAAAATAAATTTTGATGATTTGTGATACCGGCATAATTAATATATCAAGCATTAAAATCAAACCGAAGTCAAAAACAAAAACAAAAATTTTTTGTCCAAAACAAAAATAAACATTTCTGGTCGAAACAAAAACAAACATTTTTTGTTCAAATTTTGCTTCATCCATTTCATTTTTCTTTTGACGATATTCCACTCGAAATTCAACGAAGAATTCAAATATGCAAAAATATACATCAGTTCATAGGAGAAAATCGAAACTTACTTCCACCGGTTAAACTGGAAGTCATACCGTGGGTTTCACAAAGCTTGATCTTCCGATTAACCCGTTGATTTTCTGTGGTATTGCTGAAAATGAACTGAAATTGAACATAGAATTGTCTTGATCAGAACAATCACGTTAATCAGAGCTTTGTGAAACCCACTGATACACACACATTAATTACTTCAGTAGTTGTATCAATGTCCAAAATTTCAATCCGATATCTTGAAAAATGTAGATTTTTTCAGGGGGTGAACCTGATTCCTGTGACACCCGGTATAGTGGCTAAAATACAATCAGTCTTTTTATCGGTGTGATAATCAAAATTGGCGGTTTAACCGTACCATAATTCTTTTATACCGCCTTATGCTACACTCCAGTGAAGCATGTTGAGAATAGAGGTAATCATTTAGTTCAGACCGATCAGTAGCAGAGATTGAATTAGGCTTTTAACACCCCTAGTCCCAGATAACATATTTTAGTTAGTGTTAACACCGACTTTGCAATATTATCTCGAAGAAAAATCTTTAAATTTAATTGGCACCATTGGTTGCCGTGCGGGTACTGTAAGAAGTATCCCTTTTATAAGGAACCCTTTGACGGAAAATTTTTCAGGCAGTTATAATCATTCATTCAGAATTAAGATGAATATCGTACTTTCTTTATGTTGAGAGCGTCCTTAGAATTATTGGGAAATTTAAAAGATTCATAGGATATTCATGAATCCCAAAATGTCTGTAATTTTCAATTCTGTCCAGAAAATGGTCCCAAGTGACTAGGTTGGACTCACTGATGAAATATCCGATATCATAATCGATTCTGTCCGACCAACCTGCCGAGGACACGATAACTAAGGAAGGAACAACTTAGTGGCTTGAAATTTTCACGATAGGTGGCGCATCTGAATGTGTCAGTAAGGTTCGTCGGTAGTTCGAATCGGCCAACCAGTTTCAAGTTATAGGTATGGCCGTTTGAATTTCAGAGACTATTACCCCAATATCTCCGAAAATACTTGAGCGATCAGATTGAATGCTGATAATTCGGGGACTACTGAAACGATTGAATAAAAACTTGGCAGTTAGTTGGAGTATAACGACGCGCAACTTTTTGCGGAATTTTGTTGGGATCATACTGTCAGTATATTTTCAGAATTTTTTTCTATCAAATTTTTTTTTTCGAGAAACTATTGATCATATTCGAAAAATACCTTGAGCTCATACCTTGAGCTCCATACTCCAAAGCAGTATACCAAATTTCAATCTGATACGAATAATATTTTCGGAGATATTGGGAAATTATGATGAAAATTGGCAGTTAGTTTGAAAATGCTGAAGGACAACTTTGTGCGTAATTTCTTGATGATTTTGTCAGTAGAACAATTTGAAAAAAATTTTTTTTTCAAATATTCAATATTCTGTGCTATTATCATATTATCCTCATTAAATTCCATATGAACCATTGAACTGTTACTTTTCGATATAGTACTGCATTTCAATTCGATAAAATCTGTATTTTTGGAAATATTGAGAAAATAAAATTTTGAATGGGTATATCTGCGGAATCTTTGAGTGGATTTTATGCTCATTCACGAATTCGGCTTTCGTTATTAAGCTCCAAACCTACTCTACAAGTATCGAGTTTCTAGGTTGTTTCTTTCGGAAGTTATTGTGTTTACGGTGGGCCGATAGGTTCATTATATGATCGTGTAAATATGACATAAAACTGAAATTTGACACATTATTGTAAAATATCAACTTCAAGTTATGTCAAATGGGGGTTTTTCCTGAATTTGGGTTATTACTGCAAATGCAAGGTTGAACATGATTATTATGGGTTTGATTCATCATTTTCCCAAATTACCTTCAGAAAGTATTCAAAATCAGGTTTCAAAATTGGGGTTTGGGATTTGTCATGCATGCACGAAGTGACAACGATCTTTAGTAGAATTGCTTTTTCTGCTATAGAACAACGAAATATTTATTCCTATTCTGTGGTACACACGTGTTCTTTGTCAATATAACCGAACAATTTCTGTTTCCGATTTGTCAGTATTATGACAGTCTGTGCTCCTCTTTTTCTATTTCTTGGTCGTTTTCTTCTACTCTAACCAGATCGAAGTATAGCTATCTCTGTTTTCCTAAGCAAAGTAATACATTTGACGTCCTTTTCTTTCCGAGAAAGCTGGATTCGACGTTGCCATATCGTGCACTCATGGCAAATCCCTTTAAATGCAAATCCCCATTTTAATTTTTCAGCTTTTGGTGATCAAACATTTTTTTAAAAATATAATACTGAAATTATATGTTTGAAATGTGATGTTCTGAAGGTTTTTCATGAAAATAACTGCATTTTCGTTTAAAGGAGAAACCCCCATTGAGTTGAAATCGAATGAATGGTTTCTGAAGAAAAGTTTTTTCGATGATTCGAAAAAGTTTCGAATTTTGTTTTTTGTAACCATACGATCCTCACAAAATTTTGCGTCTGTTTTCTACAACTAATTACGAAGTCTCAGTTTTCGTGGCAACAGATGCCCGGCCGGCCGGACAGAATTGAATTTGACATCGGATTCTTCGTCAGTTTATCGTTTAACACTGGCAAAATTCGACATTTGGGCAAAAACGTAGCACCCCGTTTAATGTGCTCAATCTATGTCCTCACGTACAAAGAATATGTTTTTTTACCAAATTTTTGCATTTTTGAAGGATTTTTGTTGCACCCTGTGCCATCCCCATCAACCCTCTTTATTTTTCGACTAGGGAAAGCGGATCGTGTGGTACTTTTTTGACAAGGTCTTTGTATCTTCTTTACAGGCGTGCAGAAATTTTCAAGAAAAAAATTTTTTTTTTGAAAAATTAGTTAGTTCAGAAAGGTTTCAGTATGAGCGCTCTGTAATGGCTCATTCACTCTGAGGCGATGGTACCCGATGAAATTTGTCACCGAAAGAAAGTTGACCATTACAGTTTAGTTCATGCACAACTTTCAACCCCTACGAACTCTTTAATAGAGAAAAAAAAAATTTTTCACGTGAGGGGGTTGAAAGGGGTTGAAAGTTGTGCATGAACAAAAGTGTAATGGTCGACTTTCATTCGGTGAACTAACTAATTTTTCAAACAAAAAAGTTTTTTTCCTGAAAATTTCTGCACGCCTGTGAAGAAGATACAAAGACCTTGCCAAAGAAGTACCACATGGCCTTCTTTCCCTATTCAAAAAATTTAGAGGGTTGATGGGGATGGCACAAGGTGCAACAAAAATCCTTCAAAAATGCATATAAATTTGGTAAAAGTGAAACAAAAATTGACCTGTTTCAAGATCTTGTTGCCAAATATTTTTCTTCTGAGGGTTGATGGGGGTGACATAGGGTGCAACAAAAATTCTTCAAAAATGCATATAAAGTTGGTGAAAGTGGAACAAAAATATTGACTTGTTTCAGAATTTTGTTGCCAAACATTTTTCTTCTGAGAAAATGAATTTGTTCCATAATTTTGACGCGCACTGTATAAACGAAGGGGTGTTTTAAGACTGTAAAAACTTCGCTTTTGTTATGATGTGATGTTTTTTGTCATTGGGAAATCGCACGCACCAGAAATATATCCTAGACAACAAAGATTCACGAAATAAACAAACGCCATACCGAATTATGTAGATCACTGCAGGAGGGGGTTCTTCAAATCACGAGTCATAATACAACCGCAATAATTTTTTCATTTTTATTAGTTGGTACATAAAGATGTCACTCAAACCCTTTGCATATTTTGACGTTTTTCAACGGTTGAATGGTTGAATCGGGAGTTGATGCAGCTTCCCATAACCTATATTTCATGCAGGGTTGCGTCATAAAATTTTATAGCTATTTTAGGGTTACTTCCCCGTTTGTTTATGATTGCTACCTTATATTATACCGCATATGAAATTGTCACAACATTCGGATGTAAATTTTGAAGTCAGTTTAACAAATGATATGTGCATCTGTAAATGACAGATAATTTCAATGAAAATTAAAATGTAAGTGACAAAATCACTTAGAATATCTGTCGATAAACCAACAAATCCTACTTTCAGTCATATCGCTGAAGGTAATCAAATTACCTTTTATTTGATGTATCACAACCCATATATTACCATCTGAAAAATAAAAGTAGTGGGGTGCGAGGCGAGGGGGGTGAGAAATATCAATTTTTTGGGATATATTTTATTCTTTTGTGAGAATACGCAATGTTAGTTATTTTTTCATTTTTCACTCCATTTCACTTTTCATTTTCCAAAAATTCTCGAATATAAAAAAAGCAGCAACATTGGGCATTCTAACAATTTTTTTCAACCATTTGCAACCAAAAAATTAAAAAAAAAACTGTGGCCTCCAAAAGTCATTCCGTTATATTCGATGGATTGTTTGCTCTTAAGAAACTCTGAAGGAATTCAAACATCTCTGTTTCGAGAATCAATATCTTGAGGGGGATATTTGTTTCCAACGATTCGAGTAATTTATTATACAGTGCGCGTCAAAATTGGAACAAATTCATTTTCTCAGAAGAAAAATATTTGGCAACAAAATCCTGAAACAGGTCAATTTTTGTTTCACTTTTACCAAATTTTAATGCATTTTTGAAGGATTTTTGTTGCACCCTGTGCCATCCCCAGCAACCCCTCTAAATTTTTCGAATAGGGAAAGCGGGTCATGTGGTACTTTTTTGGCGAGGTTTTTGTATTTTCTTTACAGGCGTGCAGAAATTTTCAAAAAAAAAATTGTTTTTTTAAATATTAGTCACTTCAAAGAGGTTTTCAGAATGTGCACTTTGAGACGATGGTACCTGATGAAATTTGTCACCAAATGAAAGTTGACCATTACAATTTTTTTTCATGCACAACTTTCAACCTCTACGAACCCTTCAATGGAAAAAAAAAATTTTCACGTGAGGGGGTTGAAAGTTGTGCATGAACAAAACTGTAATGGTCGACTTTCATTCGGTGACAAATTTCATCAGGTACCATCGTCTCAAAGTGAATGAGCCATGACAAAGTGCACATACTGAAAAACTCTTTGAACTAACTAATTTTCCAAAAAAAAATTTTTTTTTCTTGGAAGTTTCTGCACGCCTGTAAAGAAGATATAAAGACCTTGCCAAAAAAGTACCACATGACCTACTTTCCCTATCCAAAAAATTTAGAGGATTGATGGGGATGGCACAGGGTGCAACAAAAATCCTTCAAAAATGCATATAAATTTGGTAAAAGTGAAACAAAATTGACCTGTTTCAGGATTTTGTTGCCAAATATTTTTCTTCTGGGAAAATGAATTTGTTCCATAATTTTGACGCGCACTGTATAGTTTACAAGGATCTATTGTTGCAAAATTTTTTGATTAATATAGGAGACATGAATACCATGGTACTCAAACTTCTCGAGAAATCTCCACATAATCACAAAGAATCTAATCGACTGGCAATTGAATACTGCATGAACAAAGATCACACATAATGAATAATTTAGAACCGTTAAATGATCAAAACAATGCTTTATCAAAATTGAAGATATTCCCACGGACTATATTCAACTTTTCATTCTCTGCATTAAGAGCGAAACAGTAGTTTAGTGTAACCCATTGTTTATGACACTTCAAAAAACAAAAGTGAATCATTTACAGTGTTTTGTCTATTGTACTTATTAGGGTGCTTCGAGGATCCGTATAGCGGACCTTATAAAAGGCGACATAGGTTCGATTTCAGCATGTTCGCTATGTTCATTGCAGATATTTTCACCCTTGAAGGATGCAATATGCTGGTGGAACTCCCGTGGAGTCTTTGTGTTCACTTAGGGGTTGTTTAGATGGCCATTGGTTACATTAATTTATTGATGTATGTAGCTTGCGTCAGGCGGACTTTTGACTGGACCAAGGCAATATCTACATATGGGTGTTGATGAGAATATTTATCAACACGAATAGGGATAATATCTTATGACTTATATTTCTCCAAAATGATTCGAATTATTATTTTTCATTAGACCTGCATTCTAGGATCATATTTGAATCGGCTCATTTTCAAACGATTGTAAAGGGTGTTTCAAATTGCGCGGTTTTTTTTTAAGAACAAATAAAATATAGATGGCGCACTGAATTCTTCTGGGCATTTTGACATTTAAGAAGTCTGATGTATGACATTATAAAAACGGCTTCGTGCACGATACAACAACGCTTTCAAATTGTTGAATTATTTTATGAAAATCAGAGTTCTGTGAAAAGTGTTTTAAGGAAATTACGTGAATTTTATGGTTTACATAATCGTCCACCTCAACGCACTATTGGTCGAATTATTAAAAAATTTCAAGAGACCGGTTCGGTGGAAGATCAAAAAAATGAAAAATACAGTCTTAGCGGTCGTTCACAGGAAAATATTGATTTGGTTCGTGAAAGTGTTGCTGAAATATAGGTCACAATATGGCGTATTTCACACAAGGATTTAGCTCTGAAGGCATATAAGCTTCAAATATAACAGAAACTCAGGCCATTAGATGATTTAAAACGTCGTTCCTTTGTCAATTTCATCAATGCACAACCAGCTGATTTTTCTCGAAAAATCATGTTTTCTGATGAAGCACATTTTAAACTTGGTGGCTATGTTAATAGACAAAATCGTCGTATCTGGGGTGAGGAAAATCCACGAATTATTCATGAGAAACCTATGTATCCTAAACGAGTCACTGTTTGGTGTGTGTTATGGTCAGGTGGTGTAATTAGACCTTACTTCTTTGAAAATGCTGCTGGTGAAGCTGTAACTGTCAATGGTAATCGATACCGTCGGATGATAATCGATTTTTTGTGGCCTGAATTCGATTTCAACAGTATGGCATTACACCTCACTTTGCAAATGACACAATTGATTTATTGAGACAAAAACTTCCTGGACGAATGATCTCCAGAAACGGTGATGTCAATTGGCCCCCAAGATCATGTGATTTGACACCGATTGACTACCTTCTTTGAAGTTATGTGGAAAGCCAGATCCATAAGAATAATCCACAATCGATTCCTGAACTAAAGGATGAAATTATTCGTGTCAGTAGTGAGATAGAGCCTCAATTATGTCAAAAGTCATTGAAAATTCTAACAAAAGAGTGGACGTCTGTAGAGCTGCAAGAGGAGGCTATTTGACAGATATTATTTTTTGTATATAAATTTCATAACTGATGCTTCAATTACCAATAAAAAGTTTTTGGAAATGAATACAGATTATGTCTTTCATTTATTCTTAAGAAGAAACGCGCAATTTGAAACACCCTTAAGATTTCGTCAATTCCATGTTTACAATGTTGAACGAAAGTGGCAGACCCTTAGGCACAAAATAAAAGACGTGAAGTTTAAAAAACATTTAAAATCCCCTGTGAAAATTTATTTACCGATAATTTATTGTCCTTGAACGTCCTACGTCTTGTATGAGGAAATTTGAAATTATATCAACTGGCATATGCTGAGTCAAGTCAAAAACTCCATGTATAATAAACAGAGAACACTCTGAAAATTAAAAATTCGACCTTCTCAATCTGACAATGCAGGTGCGTGATGATATTGTGTGAATCCATACTCCTGATGATTCATTGAGTCTGATTTTGGCAAGACACGAGGTACGGTCATCATATGGCACCCTCAAAAAATCTATTCTCGAGTACCTACCTGCAGAAAATGCTTTTATTTTCTCTGTATCCCCGCACTGAATTCCATCTGAAATTCATGTCCAAGTTCTTCATTGTTATCGGATTATTTTATTCGCACGAAGAAATTTAAATGAAGACATACATTCACAGGTTTCAAATGAAATATTTGGCAAGGAGTTAATTGTATTGGTTCGTGAGATATCTGGGGGATCGACAATTTGTGGAACAATGACGACGGGACATGCAGTTAATGGAATTTTTTCCACATACAGATGCAACCATCGAATAAAGAATTAAAAGAATTTCACGAGTTTTGTTATGTAGCTTTTTCAGTTTCGATTAATTGATAGATAGTACTTCTGACGTGTTTTATTTCTTCACGTTTCTTTTATAGGTCCATGCGAAAATGTTGTTCAGCTAAATATTCAGAGTATCGTAGATATTATGAAACAAACGATGTATATATATAAAGTACCCATCACGTGCAAATTAGAACATAATCGATTCATCTGAATCAATAATTATTTTGAACAATTCAGGACCTATTGTACTGAAATATTTTGCAACTTTTCACGTTTCATACTTTTCGACGAACTCAAAAACTGGAAAATAACTACAATAATAGTTCGATAATATTCATTTGAAATTTTTGTGCAATAGATACCCACCTGGCTTGAAAAATGCCTTTAACCGTTTTGTCTTTTGTAACTATATCGTTTGAGAATTGATGAACTCAATGTGGAGAGTTGCAAAGTGTTACGAAGAGGTACAATAGACATCTGATCAAATTATTATTTTTTCACTGTTGATAGACATTTGAGAGTTATAACGTCATCAGCGAATATTTGTTAGCATCACCAAAGTTTTTCAAATGATAGAAATAACTATACCATGTGATACCTTATCGCAAGGACTTCTGAACATTTATTTACTACACATTTGGAAACAACTTTCCATTGAGGGAGCCAAGGAACAGCAATCTCATTAAAAACTTAAACAGAAATAATACCGAACCATAGTATAAAATTGACATTTAAAGAAAAACCAAATATAGTGAGCACAATCAAGATAATTATATTTTTCGAATGATATTGAAATTGAGGGCTATATCATTTTCAAATATCTTATCATATAATATTTTATCACTTCGATTTCATAGGATCAGAATCGATTATATTCAATAACTGAACTTGTTCGGTGGTCATTTTATAAGAATATTTTGGGGAAAGAAACTTAAGATTATAGAAAAGATTCGCCTTCAAGAAAACCCCCAAATTATTATTTGAAATCCCTTTTTTGTTCTGAAAAATCGATACTTATTTATATTCAATTTTCAATCAATTCAAAAAGGGTTAGGCTTTGTACGCAATTTTGGAGCCAAAGTTGATCTCAGATGGATCTTTAATCATTTAGAGAAGGTAGGATATACTTTTTTGCATAATTCGTTTTAATTTTTCTATTTCATCTATTGGTATGTAAATTTTTCAAACATCTCATTGAGAAATCGTTCTTCCTGTTCGGAATTAGAAAAAAAAATTCACTTGTAGACTTATTTAGTCCACAGCTGTTTTAATGATTTGTATTGGTTCAGCTGAGTTTGTGTATTTTACTAGATGTCTTGAATTTTTTGTAACTGTGTTTGTTATGCTGAAAAAAATTTGCAAGTATCATTTTAAGTACAGTCTGAAGATGAACTGTAGTAAATATGTGATATTTCCTAATTCTATTAGTAAACTGTTCCAATTCGTTGATGTTAGTAATCCTAGGAGTGGGATCTAATGAAACGTTGAAGTAACTACATATACTCCATTCACTTTTATAAACTATCCCGGTTCCCCATGACATTCTGACACATTTCACTGTGTATATTTTGAAAATGTTAGGTTATGGTAATTTTCCTGTCAGATAACTATACAACGTTGTCCTCTCTACATAGGGGTCGTAGTAATTTCAGATTTTTCAAAATGTGAATTTACTTTTGGAATAATGGGTTTGAGAAAATATTATGTGAATTCAATAATTCCAAAGACCTGGTGAATGTTGAAGAAACTTTTTTCTCAGTTCATACTGGAAATATTTCACGTATATAAACATGGTTGGAAGATTCAGTTATGCATTTTTCTTGAATGGAAATCAAGAATCGAGTGTCGAAATTTTACTGAAAATAATGGATAGGGTAGTCCGTTACTTTGTGATAGTTCATTCAAAATAAAAGTACTCGAAAAATCCTGCAGTAAAACTTCTAAACGAACAGACGGACCTATGGAATTCCCAACTCTTCTAAATTTCCAAGGAATAAGCCTACATTTAAATATACCTTTTTGCACAACTCGAAATACTCCAGTATGAAAATTTTGGATAGCTTGTGATAAATTATTGATTTCAAGTTACCAGGGTTACCATCAGAAAAAGCAGATTTCAATTCAACATAGCACTTCCTGTTACTTTGTCTCTGCTTCTTCAAAACTACCTTCAGCATTTTTAATTCCAAGCATGATGATTATGTTGAGATTGAGAGTAGAAATTGACATTGGCATTTGGCAACGTCGCTGAGAACTATTTTGACATTCCCGATATTTCACGAGTGCCAACGTGTGTCAGTTTTGAGTGAAAAAACTTGATAAACCTATATCATGGCCAACCGGGATAGTTTATAAAGCTGAATGGAGTATATATGGAGAAACGGAATCGGAAACAAAACATACTTCATATTTGTTATGTATGCTTTCTCTGGAATACATGGATCAACTATTCCTTCCATCTTGATATGCTTGTACCGAAGCCGTCTTGTTCTTTAATGAAACATATTCGCAACACGAACTGGAAGATTTTATCTGGGTATCATCAGATACACGACTTCTTTTAATCTTGGACGGCTGATGGTATTCGATAAATCACGTTTCTTAACGAATTGTTATTGATGTAATTTAGCAACATTTCGATCGAGTACATAGTCATTACAGGGTTTTATGATATCTCAAGTACGGGTGTATTTACTGCGTAGGATATAACCGTCAAATAGGAACAATTTAGCTCGTTACTCAGGCAATTTTACATCAATATAAAATATGGATACACATATGGAACTAAACAGAAAATAATTTTTTATGCGATATGAGGATTTACTCATGATATGAGTTCGATTGTTTCAATAGAAAAAAAAAACCTAGAACAGCACTGCCGTGAATGACAGTTTGAAGGTTCATACAGAATTTAATGAGGATAATATGATGAGAGAATCACAGAATATTAAATATTTGAAAAAAAATTTAAAATTTTATTTTCAAATTGTTCTTATGACACGATCTTTGAATTTCGAAGAAGAATCCGTGGTCAAATTTAATTCTGCCTGGCAGGGCGTATGTGTTCTAACTTTCGAAGAAACATACCAAATAGAGTCTTGAAATTTTCAGTGTTGTTGTTTTCTCAATAACTAGAGAAATACTGGTTTTGATTAAATTGAAACTTGGCTCGCACTTATAAAAAAACCGAAGTGAAGATGCCTGCAAAATTTCGCGAGAAACTACCTAAGAGTTTCAACGAGCGCGTAAAAGCTCACTTCACGTCAGTGCATTTTCAGATTTTTTTTCACAGAAAAAACAGTATTACTTGAAATAAAAAAAATATAAACTTGACTTATATTTACTTGATGATACGAATATTTGTTTGACGGTACTTTGTTATTTGGAATCAACAAATCATTTTATTTATAAGCAACCTACTCTTTATTTGAAAGAATTGTGTTGACTCAAAGTTATGTTGTTTGATCCTAAATAATATATATTTATAGCAAACAAAATTCGAGAACTCCTTCGAAACAAGCCATTCCTTTATTATTTCAAAATCAACTACGGTTCAAATTCCATCGCAACTTGATCACCGACAAGAAGTGAGGTTACCGGAACAGGGCGAATCTCTGAATAAAGAACATAAGGAAGGAGCATAATGCCTCACAAAGTGGGTCCGGGATGGATGTTGCATATGGCCGACTTTCCTTTCACATTGAAGAGAGAACAACTTGTTCCGAGACTTCTTTGTCTGAAGATACTAACTAACATGAGTCATACTTGGAGGTTCAATATGGGTGCCTATGTCCCACTTTTATAGGAAGTAGAAAAGCGTTATGCTCCTTCCTGTTGTTCTTTATTCAAAGGGGCGAATTCTCTACAGTCTACACTGTTGTCGGTTTTGCAATCGCAGACGAGTAAGAGTCGAAGTTCACAAAGTGGAGTTGTTTAAGATACTAAGATAGTGAGAAATAATTATTATTATAAGTGGAATAATATTATGGATGAAGTATAAAAGGCTTGCGGTCTGGACTTACCTTTAAATCGATTTTGAAGGTGCGTGCTTTTTCAATGAAATACTGTCATCTCATCGAGCGTTTGGCTTTCTCAATCATGAACATGAAACTGTTGGTAGTTCTCAAAAATACCATCACATCAATTTTGTTCCAAAAAATTCATACTCGTCCTGATGTACTTTATATTTTTTATCCTAAAAAGTAGGTACATTTCCCAATTTTCAAAACAACGTGCTCACTCTTAGGGGGCTATGAGTACCTACTACATACATAAATAAACTGTGTTGGTCCCTATTGAAGGGGACTGAATATTTATCGAGATTGAAACTACCTTATGAAATTTGTACATTCGACTCTGATTCTTTGAGTACTAATAGTTCACTTTTTTTGTAGGGATAAAAATTTGCCTTCCACTCATTCCCCAACCGATGATGCCCTATTTATTCTGTAAGAAGTGCCAAAAGTAGTTGCTAGTTTGTATTTTTATCACGGAAGATATTGAACAGGTAAGACGTAAAAGTGGTTATGAAACTTCTCCCTGATAAAAAACGTTCGTGATTTCAATATTATTACATCCACACTATGTATACTTTCATTTAACCTCCAATAAATGTTTTTGAAAATAACAATTCCATTTATTCGAGTCGCCATATTATTTTGCAAGTGTTCATTCCAATAATTCGTTTTTTGTCTGAGGTTATACAGGGTGAGTCTTTGACCTTGCAGAATATCTTAACAGAAGATTCTTGAAGCTGAAAGAAACACATTTTTCCTCTACCATTTTTTCCGATTCGGCCTTGGTATGAAGATATAGGCATTATAAATTTTCATAATAGGCTAGCCGCCCCTGGAAACCTGAACACTTAAGTTTTTCCAAGCCTAAGATATACCATTCAAATCTTCGAAATAAGCAACTCTGTTATGAAAGCAAGCGTCAACTTACTTTTTACATTCCAGTTGGTGAAAAAAGTTGTATTTATAGTACAATAAACAAGTTAGGTATTCCAAATTCCTTGGACGATAAAAGTTGAATATTCTTCTCTTGGTTTCATTTTCGATAATGAGAAATTCATCTAGCTATCACTCATATTAGCTTTGAGATTCATCTTCAATTTGTAATTATTAATTTTCTTTGTTTATTTCATTTTTTCCAAGGATTATCAGATTCAGACATAACCCATTCAAACTTTCATTTTCATAAATAAATCAAACAGATGTACCTAATTTATCTATGAACGTACAAACGTTGCCAAATTAACGAACAGAAAGAAAGAACTCTTCGAAATCAAACAACACACAATATGCTAATTCTATGTATACACTTGTATAGTCTATGATTCTGAACTGAACTATAAATCTGTGGCTCCGTGGTTTTAAGGTTATGTCATGGTGGTTTTCTTCCACCATGGGTTGTTATGTTATGAATGCGCATTTGAAGAATACCTCAAAATAAATACTATCAAAGTTCTGTACATAATTTCAAGAAATTTGAGTCAGCAGAAAGATTGCATTCAAACCAGTAAGAATCCCCATTATCATGGAAAAGTGAGAAGTTAATCAATTATACTACACAAATTAGCTCGAAATTGAAAAGGAAGCTTCATGAATGGATAGTGGTGTGGAAATTTGCTTGAAAATTAGAAGTATTTGAATTGTAGAAGTTGAGGTGAGCTCATTCATATTACTCCACTTTCGAACTAATAGCCAATTTACAATGGACATAACTTAACCGTAAATTTACTTATACATAAAATGTAAGAATTAAACAACAGAAATCATAAGGAATAAGAAGAGAACTGCATTCGACTTATGGAAGTCAAAAGCAAAGTTGAACCTATTGTGAAGATTTTGGTACTTATGAATTTTGTAGTTTCCTCTTTGATTTTTACTCACGAGTTGCGGGATTCTTACCGTTACGTCCATTGTGAATTGGCCAAAGTCGGCTACTCCGCTTACAAATCATTCCAAATAAAAAATGCTAGAATTCCATTCTCAACTTTTAGACGTGGCATTCAGCCAAAGTACCCAATTCTCGGAATTTCACAGATATTTTTTATTTTTGAATTCCAGATTACTCGAAAACGGCGCATCATATGAAAAAAAATAAGGAATACTTTTACTTTCCAAAATGGCCAAAAATTCGTTGAATAGCATTCAAATTATTTTTAAAAGTTGGATTCTTTGAATTTCTGGTATTTTATGAAATGTTATAGTCATATTAAAGAAACTGGAAGATGTGGATGAAATTTTGTAATCCAGGAACATTCATCGTATCAATAAAAAACTATATTCCAAAAATCATCTCATTCGATGAGATCGTTCGCGAGATATCGAAAATTACATTTTTTCATGGATTTTCAACAGTCTGTATCTTACGAACCAAGCCGAATCGGAAAAAATGGTAGGGGAAAAAGTGTTTCTTTTGGCTTCAGAAATCTTCTGTTAAAATATTCTGCAAGGTCAAAGACTCACCCTGTATATCTTGGTCAAGATGAGGGCTCCTTTTCAACTGAGAAAATTTCTGTTTCATTCAAATAAATAATATTTCAAAAAAGGAAATACCTACATATGTCTTTGAAATACATATGAACTACTCCTCAAACAAACATATCTCAGTCCAAGTACTTTTTGAGTTTAATTAAAACAATCATTATTCTCCTTCCGCAAGAAAGTATTTCATTCCATTGAAACTCTGATATATTATGTTAATTGGATTTGAACAAATTAATTATTTCATACGAACAAATATGTTGTTTCCATTGAATAAATGGGATATTAAAATTCGAAAGAAACCGAAGTCTTCATTCGTAATAAAATTTATTTGTCCCTATCACATATTCTAAATTCAAGTAATTTTTTCTCTCTGTGTATAATGCAGTTTTTTGATCCCCCTCAGGAAAAATATCAACACACAAAATCAATCAAGATGTTCCATTGGAAATCAAGATCAATCAATCGATTATTGATATTTCTGAAGTGATTTACTAACACGCACTCGAACCATCACTGGATCCATCAAACTGAACGACATTTCAGATTGATAACTTCATTTTGATTCATGAAACACGTTAAAAGTAGGTAATAATAATGATGTATATACTTATGATTTATGGTCTGTCCCGCAAAGGGATCGTGTTCCACATGCCTCCTGCATTTATTTAGTTCATGTTGTTTGTTGATGGAAGTAGGTTTGTCGGTAGAAAGAAGCTACACCTCGGATTGAATACAAATGACAAGGTGTATATGACACGCGCCCTTCGGCAGTGGGTATGTCGCTGAAATGTTTCGAAGAAAAGCAGCCTGTAAATTTGAGCGTTGGTTGAATACAGAGAGATTCGAATGATGTTTGAATAGGTATTCGTCATGGTGTTATATAATTTATATTCTGTATTCAGAATGTAGGAATAATATAATAAAATACCTCAGTGACATTAGATGTCCCATCAAAATTAGTATTTGTTGTGTTGTCCAACATATATTCCATGCCATTTTTGTCCGATTTTCATCTTTACTATAGCGAATGTATTCAAGCAATATTTGATACCGATAATCGAAGTTAAGTCATTTGAATTAATGAGGTTTTTACCTTAATATCTCAGATCTCCTTATGAAATCGGATTGAAACATGGTACTTAGTTAAAGAAATACGACCCTCAACTATTCGCAAAATTTTGTGTGGATTGTATAATGAGTAAATTTTTGAAAAAATTCCAATTTTTTTCGAAATTTTTTTTTACGGATCTATCATTCGGATTCCGATGAAATTTTGCCCAGACCTTTCATCCGATAATTTGAAAAAGTGTATCGAATTTCGATTCGATCTGATTGAAATTTTCGGAGATATTAGGAAATTTTCGGAGTATCTCAGAAAATGCTGATCCAATCATGATGAAACTTAGTGACTAGTTGGCAAATAATCGTGAACAATCTTTTGCGTTTCGTGATGATCGTGTTTCTAAAACAATTGAAAAATATCAAGATTCTCTATTTTACCTATGAATTCGAACATGCGTGCATAAGCCACTGAATTTTTACGCGCTTGTTCTGGAGTTGTGTCAAATTAAGCCGCAGGCTCCACTCCTGGTGGTGCCCTTCCGTCAATTCCTTTAAGTTTCAGCTTTGCAACCATACTTCCCCCGGAACCCAAAAGCTTTGGTTTCCCGGAAGCTGCCCGCCGAGTCATCGGAGGAACGTCGGCGGATCGCTAGCTGGCATAGTTTATGGTTAGAACTAGGGCGGTATCTGATCGCCTTCGAACCTCTAACTTTCGTTCTTGATCAATGAAAACGTTTTTGGCAAATGCTTTCGCTTCTGTCCGTCTTGCGACGATCCAAGAATTTCACCTCTAACGTCGCAATACGAATGCCCCCATCGGTTCCTGTTAATCATTACCTCGAGGTTCCGAAAACCAACAAAATAGAATCGAGGTCCTGTTTCATTATTCCATGCATAAAATATTCTGGCAGAATTTCAGCCTGCTTTAAGCACCTTAGTTTGTTCAAAGTAAACGTGCCGGCCCACCTCGACACTCAGTGAAGAGCACCGCGGCGGGGTCAATTGGGTCGCTCTTGCGAACGACCCGCCGGCAATACGTCTCGCGTTATTCTTTCGTCACAATATCTTTAATTTTCGAATTTTGAGCTGAAATTGTTCTCGAAAATCGAGGTTGGACTCACTGATGAAGAATCCGAGGTCAAATTTGATTCTGTCCTTGCGTGTATGCTCTAACTTTCGAAAGAAAGGACCTAGAGCCTTGAAATTCTCAGGTTAGGTTTTGATCCTGAAAATCTCGGTTGAGTTCGTTAATGGGCGAAATTGGCCGAAAGGTTTCGGAGTGAGAACAATTCGAAGTTTTGGGGTTTGTTCCAGAATCAATCGATGCGTTCAGAATGGAGCTTCGTAATAAATTGAAGAATACCAACGCGCAACTTGTTCACAATTTTGAGACGATCTAACCGTTAGAAAAATTTCAAACAAATGTTTTTCGAAGACATTACCTTGAAGTCAATATTTAACAACATTTCAACTCGATTAAATATGCATTTTATTTCATGAAACATATTGAGCAAGAAGTTATTTTGTTTCATTACGCTTGTTCTAGGGAACAAAAGCGTTATCTTTTTTTCCCAGTGTCTGTGATTTTTAAGTTTTGAACCAAAATGGTCTTTATCGATTGAAAAAATTTCGATTTTTTTCCGAAAAATAATCATCAGAATGCAATTGAATTTGGTCAAGATATAAAATAGTGCTTCAAATTTCAGATTTAGCTTTTATTTATCTGCGGAAAAAATATGTCAAATTTCTTGGGTAGTTCAAATTCTGAGATGATTCCCTCAATTTCTCGAAAAGAAGTGAGTTTATCAAAATTTAACTTCCTTAAAAGTAATGCCAACGCATTATTTTCGAGATTTATGTTGAACAAATTCTTTTTTCGAAAACTATTCATAACCTTACCATGGAGTTTGGCACAGACCTTGAGGTTACTTTTTAACAACAGTACTTATGTCAAATTTCGGAATTTGATCGGATATTCATCTCAGGAGATATCAGGAAAAAATATGTTCAATTTCGTGTTGATTTAATCGATATCATTGTTAATTATTTCCGAAATAACTCAAAAAATACCTATATATCCGATCATCTGCGGGATCACAGGATGGATTTCAAGAATTTGGCGTTCTAAATTGAACTCCAAACCTGCTCTACAATTATTAAGTCTCTAAGCAGATTCTCTCGGTACTTTTTGTGTTTACGATCAGCGGTTAGGCCAGACGTAAAAAGAATAATTATTATTATGGCAGCCGAATTCGTGAAATTGAACAAGCGCGTAGAAGCTTCTGACTTCACGTCAGTGCTTTTCTAGCTTTTTGTTTACTTCTAACTTACTTCGAATAAGCGGCACTGAAGAGTCGTTGTGACCTTGTATTTCTGTATAGAAAGTTGTGAAATATACAGGGTGTTTCATTGGTAAATGAACATACGGTAACCTGAGCTAGAACTACCCTACGCGAGTCCAAAAAACCTATATATGATAGGTCTAATCAATTCCATAACCGAGATACAGGGTGGTTCATGTTTTCACTGATAATTTCAATTTATCATAACTTTTGAACCACCCAGTATATTCGGTTGATATTTGAAACATATGATTAAGTTTCACAGGTCGATAGATTCATATTTATATTACCAAAAAATTCCAGGTCCGTATCTGAAAAATATTGGAGTTCTTTCAAGCTGAGATCGTATATTGAAATTTTGGGATATGATTGAGATATTCGAAAAGAGCAGAAAATTTTCAATGGGGTTCAGTAGATTCCATCGTCCCGCACGTTATTTTGCTTTTATCAAACTTCAGGGAATGATTCAATTGAATATATGAATTCCAATAAATTCTTAGAAAATTAGTTCATTGTAATGAAATTGAGATTTTTTTTCTTGAAATGATTGAATATTCGTTTTTTTCGATATTCTGATAGAATTTCAAAAAAAAACTGAAAACTAAATTGAGAGAAATTTATTTGTGTTGTTTCCCACAAGGGATTTTTCGATATAAATTTTGTCCCGCTAGATCGCCAGATTTCAATCCGGTAGAGTATTTCATTTGGGGATATTTGAAATGTTTGGTACATTCATCTGAAATAGGAAGTGAAGTGATCCTCATGCAACGTATCGAAGCCACCTGCAATAAAATACGCTGAAGTCCAGACATGATCAAAAAAGCTATCAGGCATATTTTGAAAAGGAAAAGAATGTGCATTCAGCAAAATGTTGGTACTTTCGAACACCTTCTGTGATTCACGTTGATTTTCATGTTTCTATTTTTGTTTATTCATCGTTGTAAATTTCAAATAAATTTTTCGCAATAATGAATGTTTTTCCGGAAATAACTTGAAATAATCCTCAGAATGTAAGGAAGTATCAATGTTCAATCAGTGGAGCAAAAAAAATTTAATTCGATCTCTTTTGAAAATTTGTTGGAATTCGAATATTCAACTGAATCTTTCCCTGAAGTTTCTTATGAGCAAAATGACGTGCTGGACGATGGAATCTACTGAACTACACTGAAAATTTTCTACTCTTTTCGAATATCTCAATCAAATCCCAAAATTTCAATATACAGGGTGTTGAATCTCAGCTTGCAAGAACTCCAATATTTTTCAGATGCGGACCTGGAATTTTTTGGGAATTTGAATATAAATCGATCGACCTGTGAAAGTTAATCATACGTTCCAAATATCAACCGAATATTTCCCAATTTAATTACAGTGAACTTATTTTATAAGAAATCATTGGAATTCAAATATTCAATTGAATCTTTCCCTGAAGTTTTCCATAAGTAAAATAACGTGAGGGACGATGAAATCTACTGAACCCCATTGAAAATTTTCTGTTCTTCTCGAATATCTCAATCAAATCCCAAAATTTCAATATACAGGGTGTTGAATCTCAGCTTGAAAGAACTCCAATATTTTTCAGATACGGACCTGGAATTTTTTGGTAATTTAAATATGAATCGATTGACCTGTGAAATTCCAAATATCAACCGAATATACTGGGTGGTTCAAAAGTTATGAGAAATTGAAATTATAAGTGAAAACATGAACCACCCTGTATCTCGGTTATGGAATTGATAAGACCTATCATATATAGGTTTTTTGGACACGCGTAGGGTAGCTTTAGCTCAGGTTACCGTATGTTCATTTACCAATGAAACACCCTGTATAGTGTATATCTCCGTGAAAGGAACACAAATTGATATTGAAGATTCAAGTGTGATTCCGCGAGAATATTTATTTCAGAAATTCAAGTTAGTTTGCACTTCGATTTTCCTTCTAGGAAGAATAAGTCTCAGTTTCACGTACAGTGACGACAGCGTCAAGAATAGATCAATTAAGAACCTTTCTCGAAGGTATTCTCGAAATTTGTATTTGTATTTTTTCCGAATATCCTAGGCTTCAACGAAACCCCTCAGAAGCTTAAAGCTTGTGCGAGTTAGGATACCGGATGTGTTCTGTGTAGGCACTGTTAATTGTTTACCCAACAGCGAATGGTTGGACGGTCCCCTAAAAACCGGAAAAGTTAATTCCCGGCCAAGGGCTTAAACCCCAGACCTTACGATCATGGGGCTTGCGCTCTAACCACTGAGCTACCGCCGCTATGTATTATGCGCGCCTTATAGTTTTGTCCAAATGTCTGTAAGTTCCGAATTTTGGGCCGAAAATGGTCTCAATCGACGGTTGGACTCACTGTTGATGAATCTGGTGTCAAAATCGATTCTGTCCGGCCGGCCGTCCATCCGTAGGCACGATTACAGGCAATATTCATTAGTTATATTGTTTAGGTCAGCCTATGAGCAAAAACATCTGAAAGAAACAACTTGGAAATTCGATATTTGCAGGGCAGATTTGGACCTTAATCATGAATTCTCAATGGGTAAAATCCACCCAATAATTTCGAAGATATACCCGGTAGTCATTATTATTTTCTGAACGTTTCCAAAAATACAGATTGAATCAAAATTAGTCCTTGGTTGAAAAATCACTGCATGAAGGTTTATGCAGAATTTCGTCAGGACTTTATGTTTTGAAGACCGAATTTTATCAGGTTGTAAAGCAACTTTTTCTGGAAGATAGTTCCTGAAATATAAAATTTGATGTTATGGTACTCATGAAATCCTGAAGTAATCTTCCTATTGATACTCTACATCTATAGGTACAGACAGTTGAAATTCGTTCGGGTTGGTAGTTCACGAGTTAGTGACAAAAAACCTCAGATGTCTTTAACTTCGTGACCGTTCGGCGGATTTTGCTCATTAACGATTTAAACTGAGATATTTTTTCAACCTTCCTAATAATTTCAAGACTCTAGGTCTTTTCCTCAGAGAGTTAGAGCACGCACGGCCAGAAAAACGGATAGCCGGACGGCCTGACGAACCGAATTAAGATCACAATGAACTTTTCACCAGCAAGTCAATGTGGTTGTCATTTGAGATCATTTTCGAACATTTTAGCCATTTAGGTGAAATTATAACGCTTCTGTTCCCTGAAATAATCATGCACAAATTCCGTTTTGTATAAGGTACAGTAAGATTAAAAATGTAAGAGAGAATGCTGAAAACAATTAGCCATAATCTGCAACAACAATCTGTCTTTTTATAAATTATAATTACACCTTCCGACTGATTGAATTAACTCATTATCCAAATAGCTTACGGCCTTCAGTTGTTACCCGGGGATGTATGAGATTTTTTTGGTATATCAATCACTGTCATAATGGCAAAGAATTCGCAGCTGCCGTTATCATGAAAATAATAAGTGTGTGGTCACCCAGCTAGCCATGACAATGTGAGATTGCAGTATGTACTTAAAAATTGCGTCTTTTTGAGATCGGTAGTTGATGTATCAAGAACCAAGAACCAATCATTACATTGAATATTGATCCGTATGGATTGCAGATTTGAACTTGATCAATTTATTTTATGTCTCACCGGAGATAAATTTGCATTATTCATCTACCTCATTTATGTCCTTATTGAAGATGATAATCACTATTTTCGAAGGAGGCTTTGTTTCAGTTCAGCATCGTTTGTTCGAGCTGTATTTTTATCAATACCTTAACGAGATTATCCGGTAATTCGAACATGGTTGCAGACTCAGCGAGAAACTTGTCAGGGTAACTTATTGAGATTTTTTTCTGAAAATTATTGCGCGCATGCTCAGAATTAAAAAAAGTATTGTTTTCGTTGAAGATAGGAATAATTTTCAACAATTTTTTTCAATAATTTTTGACAATTGGATTCGCAAGAAACTTCGCAGTATGTTTCGCGTTGAAATCTTCCAAATAATTACGAAGTTTCGATTTGATCGCATCTGTACTTCTCAAGATTTTGAGGAAATAAGCTCAAAATTTCAACGACAACGAAATTCGATATATTTTTTCCATATATTTCCGAAAGAAAACATTGTATCAAATTGAAATTTCAAACGTTGTTGTTGAATACTGATTCTATGATCTGTGCCAAAATTTCGTTGAAGTCTGATCAGCATATAACGAGAAAAAAATATGTTTCAATAAATATTTCAAATATATACGAATAGACATTTTTTCGAAAACCTTTAACATTTGGATTCATTCAAAATTTCTTTATGCGTTGGTTTTTTACAAATAATAACTAAGTTTTGATCCGATCGCATCTATGATTTTTGAGACATGGAGAAAAATAACGTCAAAATTACAAATAATAACGAAATATGACATGTTCTTCTCCATATATCTCCGAAAGTTATTATTGTATCGAATTGAAATTTGGACCACTTTCGTTGAATACTGATTCTAAGGCCTATATGCCCAATTTTGTCGAAATATCATCAACTCTTTCCGAGAGAAGAAAACTTTCCGATAAAAAATAATTCAGGAATACATTTTTGTTTATCCTGGAATACGAAACAAAAAAACCTAGAAAAGCACTGCCATGAAGACAGCAGCTTTTGCGCGCATGTTCAATGGAGATGACCGCTTTGGCAACGAATTTGAACATGCGCGCAAAAGCTGCTGCCTTCATGGCAGTGCTTTTATAGGTTTTTATTTCGATAAAGTACTGGATTTCAATTCGATCTAATATATTTTTTTGAGAATATTGGGAAAATAAAATTTTGAATGGGTATCCACGGAATCCTTGGGCGGATTTTACCCATTCACGAATTCGACCTTCGTAATTAATCCCCAAATCTTCTCTACAAACGGCCGACCGTAAACACAAAACTTCCGGAAAAAACTACTTAGAAACTCGATATTTGTAGAGAAGGTTTGGACCTTAATTACCAAGGACGAAGTCATGAATGAGTAAAATCCACCCAATGATTCCGCAGATATACCCATTCAAAATTTTGTTTCCCGATATTCTCAAAAATATAGATTAGATCGAATTGACAACCAGTACTTTATCGAAAAATGAAAGTTTGAAGGTTCGTACAGAATTCAACGAGGATAAAATGATGAGGAGATCACAGAATATTAGATATTTGAAAAAAAAAATTGAAATCTTCTTTTTCGAATTGTTCTAATGACACAATCATCACTATCATCTATTTGCACAATGTTGTCCTTCAATATCTCCGAACTAGCTGCGAAGTTTCATCATAATAGAATCAGTATTTCTTGAGTTATACCGAAAAAACAACCGTATCGAGAAGAAAACCACGAAATTCTACATATTTTTTCCCAATACCACCAAAACTAATAGCCGTAACGAATTATGAAGTTAAAGGTACAACTGAAGTTGTCCTCGAATATGAACAATAGTTTCCGAAAAAAAAAATTTTTTCGAACAAAGTTTTTTTCAATTCAGTGACCATACCATGATTTCAACGAAATTTTGCTTAAAGCTGCGCGTCGTCATGCTCCAACTAATTGCCAAGTTTCAATCTGATCGCTTCCGTAGTTTCTGAATTGAAAAATAAATACCTTCCATACTTCAAATTGCTATAAATCCGAAACTATTCGACTGATTTTGCCTATTAACGGACTTAACCACGGCATTGCAATGCGCGAGATACCCTGAAAGTTGCAACTGACTCCGTACGACAGTTATCGTGTCCACGGCCGGCCGATCGGCCGGACAGAATCGGTTTTGATACCGGATTCGTCATCAGTGAGTCAAACCCAGTCATTTGGAAAAAATCGCTGTTCACCTAGAATATGAGCTCAAAAACACTTAGGTCCACCCTTAATTTTGTTATGTAGGATATTATAACACTATACACATTGTATAATATTGTATATATATTATACAATGGTATCAACTGTGAGTTGAAAATTTTGATCATAAAAATCTAAATCTCATCGGCGCTATTTTGTGCAATCATGAATATTTCAATCATATTAGATATAACCATGAGACAGACTGGTCTGGCCTATGCAGATATTATTTTGTTTCTGTATCAGATGCACGTTCGAACTACTCAGTAAACCTGCTCATACGAACGACAATTGCTCTGTAGCGAATTGAACGGTGTAATATTCGATACCTCTGTTTCATCCTACCCTATTAAAATGTCATTACGTAGTGACAATTTATGTAATACACAATACCAGATCGAATCGATATGTCTTGTAAGACATTACGAAAATAATATATGAAAAATTCGAATCGCAACTCATTTGAATCTCGAGATCTTTTTGAAGACTCTGATGTAAATTCCACGTGTTCTTTCATCTGACTTTTATTTTTCGCATGTACTTTTATCTTTACTAGACAATCTCTTAAATGGCTATTTATTCGGTATGCCGTCACCGTGTAGATTGCTAACTTATTTTGAAATATTGAACGAATTGAAGAAACCCTGAGTTCTTCGAAGAGCTTGTAGTAATTTTTGTGTTCTTGTGTGTTCATTCACAAGTAAAAATCGATATATTTCAGTTTTTTCTCGAATAATAATTCGAGAATGAAATAATGAGAGTAACTAATTTTGAATTCGGAGTTTTTCTATAGATATTATTCCTAATGAATTTATAGAATTATCAAATTTTTGATATAGGAATCGTTGATGAAGATTATGTGATTGGCTGTAACTTTGTAAGAAAGAGTATATGTTCGTATATGTATGAGTATGGTTCGAGGCCATTAACTGTTGTTCGATAAATAATAAATGATAATACTGATCCTATTGAGTTGATACTGGTGATTAGTTGTACAACCAAGTCGAGCAAACTTGGGTAGTATTTCTGGAGGATCATATAATTGGAAAATTTTAAGTCGCTAGGGTCGAAAAAAAATTAAAACAAAACAATAGCACGCTTTTGCCTGGAATAACATCCGCACAAAAACGAAAAAATTGGTTTTCGAATTTTCAAATAAATTAATATTTCAGAAACAATTAGTCAGTATAAAGGTTGATTCTCACTATACGTTCCGTAACCTTCCAATATCCCTTCCGTATGATTTAGGTCAAAATTTAGTAGGAAAAAATGTCATGTTGACGGAACGTAAACGGAACGTATAGTGTGCATACATCGATAGGTCTCTTGCATGTAACACGAATTATCATATTTTTATGTTTTTCTCATTCTATATCGATACAAAACCATAATGTATGCTATCACACACTTCAAAAATTCGCGAATTTTGAATAATTCGGTATTAAAAATTGCCAAATCGGGACTCAAGGTCGAAGCGGAAGAAACGCTTCAGATCGTCACTCGTTATTGTACGATTCACCAATCGATACAGCCCGACGCTGTCTATTGGCTTGCTAGAGAGAAAAGTACACGAGTAGAGGAAGGGAGTGGATATATCCCCATACGTCACGGAAACCGCGAAATTTCGTCCGTTCATACAACCGATATGCGGAGCCAAATTTAAAAGTGCATTTTCTCGTTGAAAATTGAAATTTTTGATGGCAGTTAAAGTTTTTCAGTGATCTTACGGATAGAATATTTGATTGGAATGATAAAAAAAATTCATGCAAGAGACCTATTTACATCTTACAATATTTTACGGAAAGGATACTGGAAGGTTACGGAACGTATAGTGAGAATCAACCTCTAACTGGAAATCTGCATATGACCTACATCTACAAACATCGATTAAAGCTTATTTTCAGAGGATTTCTGAGTATTTTTCAGGTTTTTTCTTGGCTCTGAGAAAGAGCTACAGAACATCGAATGAAAATCATAATTTATAGAAAACGCCCTTGCGAATTGCGGGATTAAAACTATTTGTCAAGAGCAGTTTCTAGGAAAAGAGTTGCTCAATGAACTGTAACGAGTAAATTTGCAGAATTATTTTCTTTTATTCATTTTAGTTTTTGAGAGTTTTGTCAAAATTGACACAAAAAAAAAACACAGCGACACAGATATTCACCTGATTTGAAAGTTTTCAATTCTACTTCTTTTTCCGGTAAATACAACCAAATATGGTCCATTTTTATAGAACAATGTTCGAAATTATTTTATTCTTTCAGCGAAGTATATGAGGTTTCTTTATTTTTTTTCAAACTATCTGGTTCCAAAATCAGTATTTTTGTTTTATCTTAATCTATCATGTGATTTCTAATGGTCGAACATACATAGTTCGCTATTTTGGATCTTTGTATGTCTCTATCATTGGAAGTGATAACTAAAAAATAAGGTTCTACAACTTTATACCAAATTTCAACCCGATCAGATATGTTTTTTTTTTCAATATTGGGAAATAGAATTTCGAATAGATATGTTATGTTTCTGCCGAACAGACAAATACAAAATATGAGTTTACCACGAATTCAGCCCTGAACTTGCTCCACAAATAACGAAGTTTCTATGTTGTTTCTTCAGGAAGTTATTATGTGTTTACGATTCGAATTAAATAAAGAACACAGCATTTTTCTCACATTTTCTCGTAGTAGTAAGAAATTGACACAAGATCTGATTAAATTAACGATCAATAAAGACAAGATGATTTTCTGCACAGTTCTTAATGAAGATAATAAAATGCTTATTCAACAAGAATTTTGAAGTGGATCTTGAACAAAATTCCGGAGATTTTATCGACGGATTATTCGAAATTCACCAGATAAATTCACAGCAAATTGGTTCCACACAGTGTTTGTGTATAGATTGACTAAAAAAATGGAGTTAACTTCCAGGAACAGATACATTAATAACTCTGGTTGGCAAGATATTATCAGAAGTTCTTGAGTTCTGGTAGTGGCAGTAGCATTTTCTTGGGTCCGGTAAGTGTAATTATCATGTATAAATTCAGTGATACAATCCAAACGGCCACGTTTGGTATTTCAAATGTCTATGCAAGAGTAATATCAGCGAATAATTTGTAGTACATACCTCTGGGTAATTCTTGTGCTAGAGGATTCCTTGCAGTTACATGAGCTTGTAGTACAAGAAGGTGTGGTAGAGATACGAGTTGTCTGTGTTCGACATTAGTTTTCAGTTATCTTTCCAACAGGGATTTTATTGATTGAATAATAAAGAAAAGTGTTCCTAGAGATATTTTTTTGGAACAAAAAATTGTTCTATTATATTGTTGTTTTTGTTCGATTTCGATACTAGACTAAAAATTGTATGGTATGTACAGGGTTTTTCACCATAAACTGGACAAATATATGTTGCCGAATGTTGGGAAAGCCATTTTTGCCCTATGATATACCCCCCGTTTTCGAAGCATAAGCGAGATACAGGGTGTTTAATGTCAACTTTGAGCAATATTCTGATAACTGTGGTGTGATATGCGTTAACTTTGAAATAACGGCTTCAAGACACATCCTAGAATTTTTGGTGAATAGGAAAGCATTATTTTATTGTTCTAGATTTTCTAAGATTTTCCGTGAAAAACATTTCCAAAATTTTAACTGATTTTTTTTTTCATGTCTACAGTGAAAAAAAAAATTTACCCGAGATTTTTGAATCTTTCGAGGTGTAAATAACCTCCATTCTGAACAGTGGTGTGAAAAATAATGAAAAAATCCATTGGTTTTCATTTTGTAACCTTCCAAAGATTCCCCTCGGAGTATTTGAATGATTTTCACTCAAAAACAAGTGGCCTTACTAGGGCCAAAGGCTGTAAAAAAAATTCAAAAAACTTTTGTGGGAATCGAACCCGCGCCATTTTCGGACAGAAGGGTCACGTTGCCTCTCGAGTATTAATAACGGATTTATTCTGATTACATTTATGTCCGTTACCTTATTGGAATTTTTATCACTCAATTCTGTATGTGTCTTCAACCTCATTTTCCAATCATCCTACCTACTGGATTTCAATTCGATCTAATCTGCATTTTTGGAATTATTGAGTTTAAGTGTCCAAACATGAAGCCTCGGAAATCGTGGATCCGCCACTGTTCATCTTTTGATTACACAACTCAGAAGAAAATTTCGTCAGTATCCGATTGTTAGAAAATAAAAAAATTGGTTTTCGAAAATTCAACGAACTTTTTCAGAGGCTATTGTTCAAATCTTAATGGAATTGGGCACGTTCCTCTGACTCAATAATTAGCAACAGTCTTCCAAATTTTATCGTTTGAACGAATTGGCACATTGAAGCGACTGTCTGCATATTAAATCCTCTTCAGAGAGATTAATTCTATATAATTACATTTACAATGTAACTTCGATGGAGATTGAAAAAATATTGTTTGATTGGTTGATCAATTGCTTTGTGTATATTGTTACACACTTGTTATGGTAAGCACTTTGCGAAATGTGTGTAATTTTCGAATTCTGAGCCTAAATTCGTCTTGAACTATGAAATTGGAGTGCCTGAAGAAAAATCCGCGGTCAAATTTAATTCGGTCCGGCCGCCTGAAGCAAGGGACCTAGAGTCTTGAAATTTCAGAGTGAGTAGGAAACCAAAATATAAAAATTGAACCGATTTGAGATTTTGAGGTTAGTTCTTATATCTAGAGAACTAGAGAGAAGGATGCCAACAACGCGTAGGTTTGAGTGAAATTTTGAGAGGATCTTAAATCATTTTATTTTTCGGTTTTTCAAATTTTTCGGAGACTCTTGATCATATTCCGGTGAATTTGGCACAGACCTAGTAGTCAACATTGACCAAAAGCGTTATTTTAAATTTTGTGGTTATTTCCTCAACATCTCGAAAGGTAGATAATAACGCGCTCAGATTGAAGCTTCGTAACTAGATGTAAAATAGTGAAACGCAACTTAGTACCTAATTATGTGACGCGATCATTTTCAAACTTGGTAATTACTTGTGGAAGATCATCAGGCAACTTCGTGCAGAAATTCTTCAGGATCATACTAATAGAAAATTCAAGGAAAATTCGAAAATACTCCGAATTTTTGTTCGAAAATATTCATCAGATTTCAATAAAACTTGACACAGACTTCGAATTCACTATTTTCAATAACATTAATCCATTTGTCTGTTTGGTCCTTTATTTATTTATCACATATATTGGAATGAAAAAGTGTCAAACTTATCGGATGATTCCTCTGTAAAAAGTCTTATCCGATAGTGATGATAATTCAAAACTAGCTTGCAAATGCTTGTGTGTAAAGTTGTACAGAATATCGGGATGATAGTCCTTGAGGATTCTTTCTGAAGTTAATGTGCCCACGATCGGTTGTTAGTCGGGCTGTGAACATAATAACTCCTAAAAGAAACGAATTCGAGACTTGGTATTTGTAGGATAGTTTTGGGGTGTAATTCGGTTGGCCGAATTTAGGAAAAATAATTGGGATGTCGTTCTGCAGGATTCAGAGATTATTTTTTGAACATTTTTTTTTGAGATGTTTTTTCTTGTGAGAATGCGAAATATTAGTAATTTTCCATTTTGCACGCCATTTGAGTTTTTATTTTCCCGAAAATTATTGAATATAAAGAAGTTTCAACCATTTGCACCCAAAAAGTTTTTTGGAAAAAACGAATCCTGACTTCTAAAAGTCACCCCGAAATATTCTGGGTATTGTTTGCTCTTAGCATTGTTTCGTGTTCGTGTACCAAAAAACACTCAATGCATGTATTACGATATAGCAGGCAGCAGGGAAACCCCAACCATAAACGGACGTTGAAAGAATACGTTAGAAATTGAATTTCACTGAATAGTTAGCAGGAAAAGATGGCACGTGCCCGCATAGGTAGTGTTTTTTAATGATAAATATTACAGGTGGTTTCGCTTGAGGTATTATCGCAATGCGTTAGAGACATTTAAAGTGATATCACTCATTAGGTACACGTTCCTATTCATCTATATATCGACCGTACTAATTATTTTATGTTTTGAAAGTGTGCGTTAGTTCATTCAGATAACTGCCATTATATTCGCTTCATCTTTTGGCGAATGAAGATAAGCGCTACTCCCTCTGGTGGCTACCCGAGTAACCCGAGGTACAGACATTATCATTGACAAGTTAAAAGGAATGGTAAGAAAATTAGACAGTTTATGCATTTTTTTTGGAATTTTTGTCATTTTACTAAAGTTTCTACTCAGGAAAAGCAAACACAAATGTCCCTTCCCATAGATTTCCACAGCCCGGTGAAAAATTTCGAGTTATGGTGAAAGAAACTTCCTTTAACAAGTCGGGCCTGAAAGTGTTGAAGAATCGATGAAAACCAACAAACAAGATTTATGAGAGTCTGTTACCTGCATTTTACCGATGATGATCATTTTTATGGAGGTAAGCACGAATTGCTCATGAAATATTAGATCTCATTTATGAAGACATTTTTTTCCAGGCCCCTAATCCAAGCAGAGAAATGTACTTAAGAGGAAGGCTCTGCCTTTCAGAAATCTGCCTGTTGAACTGATCATTAAGGAATAACGTTAATGTTTTAGTGATAGAACTGACTATTGAAAAAAAAAGAAGAGTCTCAACAAAGAAATATCTGGTGATGAAAACTGTACGCTCAAAGTCCTTCTGCCGATGAAAGCAAAGTTGTACAAGGCTTATTTAATACAGCTTTTTCAAGACCGATCATATGAGTGTTGAAAAATTTATTTGTCAATCCATAGTGAACAAGACTTACGATACAAGTAGCATTAGTTTTATATGAATGTAATCATTTTATTCACAATATATTGAGTATTTAGTCCTTCGCTATAAAAGTAGTAAAGTTATGAGTATTTGTCTATTATTCCAAAAAGTATGTTTTACAATACTATCTGCTTTTCAACTTCCAAGACTAAATAATATTAAAATACTGTCTAACCTTGGAGATATCCCCGTAATTTTAGAGTTGGTGCACTCAATAAAATTGAAGAATGATACATACCTACTTTATGAGAATGGAGTATGTACTCCCAGTAAAACTCTCGTCAACTATAAAAGTCTAAAAAGTCTTTGAATAAATCGTGAAATCAAAAATTATCAAACCTAACACTAACAAACAGTACAAAATCGACTATCAAAACAAAATCTATGTCTGTATCTAAGGTTCTAAAACTGGCCACCGTGGCGCTGCAATCTTAAATTCAGACGCCAATTATAAAGGATGTGCAGTTTTATGAATGATGAAAAACTTCAAGGGGTCTTATAAGAGTGGTTCACTACAAGAATGTCATAGAACTCAATGTTCAAACATGCCTCTCGGAATAACTTACTTTTTCCATAAATCTAATTATAACATATCATCAAATTATATATATAATATTTGGAAAGAGCAATGAATTTCTTGCTGAAGGGTGTGGCGAGAATCTGATTATAACGACGGTGAAGAGAGAAGATCGGACGAAAAATTGTTATAGAGAATATGTTTCTGCTTCAGCTAAAACTACTCGATATTGTGGTCTTAAGAACGATATATCGACTTTAAGGCCAGTTTTTTTTTCTTCTGACTTAATCTATTGGCTAACTTGAAGACGTTGAAAAAGACGAAACTATTTAAAGTTCCATCTGCTTAATAACACGCTATCTTCAATTAAAATTTGTATTCCATTAATCTTTACTCAAAATATTCGAGACAAAAAATATGAAAACGAAATACTCGCTATTCGTGTTCTCTCCACGGAGAGGGAGTCTTTCGTTTTAATATTTTTCTTTCTAAAAGAATGAAGATCAGGAAAAAAACCCAGATTCAACGAGTTTAGATACTATATTTGAGTTTCCCAACTTACAAAAAAAAGACGTGATCGGTTTCGTACCCTTTTCCGCACCTAAAACAGAGCTCCCCCCGCATCAAAATCACTGTTGAGAGCAAACAGTACCACTTACTGATAAATTACGGCTCGTAGATTTCGGAAACACAGCCACATTAAAGTTACAAACTTCTCGCTAATATCCCAAGGTCAGGCATCTGTCCACGGCCTGCATGTTTTAACGTTTCCAATAGCCGCGAGAAATATTCAGATGCGTGAACTTCCAACGTTAAAAGAAGAAAACGTGGTTGTTGTTCAGCAGGCTTCAATGATTATTTTTTGAAATTTTTTTTGGGATGTACTCAACTCCTTCGTGAGAATGCGCAATGTTATATATTTTTTCATTTTTCACTCCATATCAGTTTTATTTTCCCTCAAATTTTTGAATATAAACAGAGGCAACATTGCGCATTCTTACTATTTTTCTCAACCATCTGTACCAACAAAAAATCTAGAAAAGCACTGCCGTGAAGGCAGCAGCTTTTGCGCGCATGTTCAATGTAGATGACCGCTTCGGCAACGAATTTGAACTTTCAAACAAAAGCCTTCACGGCAGGGCTTTTCCAGATGTTTTTGCGATAAATTACTGGATTTCAATTCGATCTAATCTGTATTTTCGGAAATATTGGAAAAATAAAATTTTGAATATGTATATCTACAGAATCATTGGGCGGATTTTACCCATTCACGAATTCGGCCTTCGTTATTAAGGTCCAAACTTTCTCTACAAATATCGAGTTTCTAAGTTGTTTCTTTCGGAAGTTATTGTGTTTATGGTCGGCCTAACGGCCGGACCGTAAACTTTCGGAAGGAACGACTTAGAAGCTCGATATTTGTAGAGTAGGTTTGGGGCTTGATTACGAAGGTTGAATTCGTGAATGGGCAAAATCCACCCAATGATTCCGCAGATATACCCATTCAAAATTTATTTTCCCAATATTTCCTAAAATAAAGATTAGATCACATTGAACTCCAGTACTTTATCGAAAAATGACAGTTTGAAGGTTTATACATAATTTAATGAGGATAATATGATGAGAAGATCACAAAATATTGAATATTTGAAAAAAAATTTTTTTTTTCGAATTGTTCTAATGACACGATCATCACGAAATTTTGCACAATGTTATCCTCCAGTATCTTTGAACTAGCTGCAAAGTTTCACCACGATTGAATTAGTATTTCTTGAGTTATACCGAAAAAAACAACGATATCGAGAAGAAAACCACGAAATTCTACATATTTTTTTCCAATTTCTTCGAGACTGATAGCCATATCGGATTGAAATTTGATACACTGCTGTGAAATATGGAGCTCAAGGTATGACTGGAAGTGTTCTCAAATATGAACAATGGTTTCAGAAAAAAAAATTTTGTTCGGAAAAAATTTTGAAAAAAATTTTTTTTTAAATTCAGTGACCATAAGATTTCAACTTTATTTCGCTTACTGTTGCGCGTCGTTATGTTCCAACTAACTGCCAAGTTTCAATCCAATCGCTTCAGGAGTTTCTGGAATATAAGGACATTAACGAACTTAACCTTCGCATTCTGAAATGCAACCCTTCCTGAAATTTTCAGGTCGATAAAATCCTTCGTACGCCCGTTATCGTGGTGACGGCCGACCGTCCGGACAGAATCGATTTTGACACCGGATTCGTCATCAGTGAGTCCAACCTAGTCGTTTGTATGTATGTAAACAAACCTTACAAATGTGGTGGAAAATGAATATTCATTAATCAGAGCTACAATATTTGAAGAAATCATTATAATTTTGTGTCAGGATTCTTGAGAAGGAACTTTTCGTTTGGATCACGATATAAAATCGTGCTTTAGATCGTGCCTGGGGGATAATTTCCATGCTATTTTTGTGTCTGTTACTTGAATTTCTAGAGAAATAGTTGCTTCAATAAGTAATTCAAGGTCTCTAATTAATGTGAAGAAGTGCTGAATGCAGGCCATATTATGTGGTTAATCTAGAATCAGTCTCAATGATATGACATGTTCTCGTTGTTTACAAACGGGAGAATCATTAAAATGAAAAGATAGCTTCTCTGCTTTAGTTCTTTTGCATCGTATTTCAAAAGAAAAGGAAACAGATAGAAATACAATATACATAATCATATTTTCATTTCATAGCAGCTCAAGATACTAGCAAATTGAAAAACGTCACAGCTGGTTCAACCATAACAAAATGACCAAAACAAATGAAAAATATTAATGTATTTATATAAATAACTTAAGCTATTATCAGCTATAACAGTATATCTGGTTTTCATCAGTTTTTCAATCAGATCACTCTCTTTGAATATGATTTTGGGTGGTATGTGAACTAGGTAGGTAGCTGTAGAAGTGCTCGGTAGTTTATTTGAAACAACAGCTTTCTTCATCAAAATTCTCCTATTTCCATTTACACCTAAAAACATATGGACATGGAGTTGTTTTGAAACGAAAACATTGTAATGTACCTTTATAAAAATAATCATCTTCAAAGAAATGTAGAGAACTGGTATTTCGGGACCTGTTTTCCAATCTTTAAAATCCAAGGCTTTCTTCTATCAACGAGTTCCTTGCCAATTGCTGTTTCCAAATTAACTCTACTTCCATTTGGCTTTGGAAAAAATTAAAACTTAAGGCAGTGTAGATGATCCTCTCTTCTTAGACTATAAATAATATTAATACTTGAGGCACAAAACAATAGTCATTTCGGGGGGATGCCATTCCGAATTAATACAATCGAAAATTTTAATCGATTGATGAATATTAAAAAGACTTTCGGTATACAAAATTTCAACTCAAAGAACAACACAAAAGCTCGAAAATGAACTCTGAAAGAAAGCAAAACACGTTAGCTTAACAGGCACGTCAAAAAACTACTAGCTTGGAAGTGTTCGAATTTCTATCGCCAGAGGGCGTATCGCTTAGCAGTAGTTGCGAATTAACCACTGTTTAAGAGCCCTCGATTCTATGTCACCTGAATTTGTATTCATTATGAAGGTTACATGCACAGAGTGAATATCCCTAATGAATATTATTCGTACCTAGTACAAAAACAAAATGAAGGCAAAATACCAAAAGTGTTTCGGGAATTATTCAGAACTACCTGTAAATGAGACACTTCAGGGCATTCTCGTAATGACGTTCTTATATACGTGAAAAAATTCCCCGTAAAATCTCGGAACGATCTGTTTGCATGAAAATGATAGTCGGGAACTTGAAACATAATTTATCCGACATAAGAACTGTAAATTGCTTCTGGTTCGTTTTGTCCTTCTCGAAAAAACTAACGACCGAATCACAACTCCTTTTGTTCCTCTTTATAGGCCACATATAATTACTTTTGAAGGAGGAATGAAGTCATTAGCATATTGGCGAATCAAGTAGAAATATTACGATTAAGAAGTAGTAAGATAAGCCATCTCAATCATCGATTCTGGACTTGGGAAAAAATGTCGGCAGATGTAGGTGAATATATTCCGAAAGTGACGCTGACTCATTTCAAAAACAAGTTTTATTAGAGGAGCTCACTTTTATTTTCTTTCTAGTATCGATGAACTCTTTCCGATCCTACCTCAACGTGCTTCTCGTGTCCATGGTCAAGGCAAGTCGCTCAGCTGGTAGCTTTTGCACCTTTGCAGTTTTGTCATGACACCGCACCGCAACCAAAATCATCAGTGAGTTAATCGCCAGCGATATGGTAAAGCCGCTTTGAACATTGGTAATTTGTTTCATCATTCGAACGGATTGACCGGCGGCTGCCTGCATATTAAATCATTTGTAGAGAGATTTATTCTGCATAATTGAATGTCTTCTCTTAAATTTACAATGTAGCATCGAAAGAGATCGAAAAAACATATTGTTTGATTGGTTGATTAATTGATTTGTTGTTATTTTCACGCACTTGTTCTGGTGATCAGAGCGTTATCATTTTGCCGAAATGTTTGTTATTTTCGAACTTCGAGCCGAAATTGGTCCCAAATAATTAGGGTAAGGTAAAGGACATGAAGAAGAACATGTGGTCAAATTCAATTATCTCCAGCCGACTGAAGGAAAGTACCTAGAGTTTTGAAATTTCAGAGTGAGATTGGTACCCAAATATCGGAGTTATACCAATTTGAAATCTCGAGATTAGTTCCTTTATCTCAAGAAATAGAGTTAGTATCGAATTGAAACTTCGTTATAAGTTGAAGTCTGCCAACAACGCCCAAGTTTTAGTGAAATTATGTGACTATTTGAAATCATTTTTTGAAATTTTTTCGAGGCCTTTTGATCAGATTTCGGTGAATTTGACACAGATCTAGTAGTCAACAATGACCAAAAGTGTTCAAAATTTCAATGCGATGCGATATTCGTTTTCGGAAATATCCGAAAGAAAATGTTAAATTTCGTTATTTGAAATTTTGAGTTTATTTCATCAATATCTCAAGAAATACTGACGCTATCGGATTGAAACATTCTCACTTATTGTAAACTACAGACGCGCAACTTCATTCCAACTTGAAAATTGTATCGGTGAAATTCAAATGAAAATATTTTATCGAAAATTTTCCAAACTGATTTATTGAAATATATTTTTTCCAGAAACTGCCGTGAAGGCAGCAACTTTTGCGCGCATGTTCAATGTAGATGACCGCTTCAGCAACGAATTTGAACGTGCGCGCAAAAGCTGCTGCCTCCACGGCAGTGCTTTTTGAAATTTTTTTCTGATAAATTACTGGATTTCAATTCGATCATATCTGTATTTTTGGACATATTGTAAAAATAAAATTTTGAATGGGTATATCTACGGAATCATTGGGCGGATTTTACCCATTCACGAATTCGGCCTTCGTAATTAAGGTCCAAACTTTCTCTACAAATATCGAGTTTCTAAGTTGTTTCTTTCGGAAGTTATTGTGTTTACGCAGTCCGCCGTTAGGCTGACCGTAAACACAATAACTTCCGGAAGAAACGACTTAGAAACTCGATATTTGTAGAGTAGGTTTGGGGCTTAATTACGAAGGTCGAATTCGTGAATGGGTAAAATGATTCCGTAAATATACCCAATCTAAATTTTATTTTTCCAATATTTCCAAAAATACAGATCAGATCGAATTGAAATCCAGTACTTCATCGAAAATAACAGTTCGAAGTTTCATACAGAATTTAATGAGGATGATATGTTGAGAAAATCATAGAAATTTTTTTTTTCAAATTGTTCTAATAACACGATTATCACGAAATTTTGCATAAAGTTCTATTGAATTATGCAAGTAATTCTCACTGTAACAAAAACTAAACTTGTGAATCTCACTGTGATTCATCACGCTAGTCCGCATGTGGCTGTCAAGATGTTCCTCATTCCAGTTAGTTAATTCGCATTCTGTATTTAAACAGTGTACTGCGTACATATAAACTTCTGAAACCTTAAACCGTTGTAGTTATTATCTTCCTAAGGGCATCCCCAATCCAACAGGTTATGAGTCCAGTTTACCTTCGAATACTCTGACGATTTACAGTGATATAAAAAAGTGATAAGTTCCGAGTTCTAATAAAGTTAAAAAAAACATTGATAAAGAATCAGTGATAATTTCATTGTGACGATACAAATATTGATAATGGATCTGAATGTTAAAAACAAAAGAAACATTCAACAATTCAATGGTGAGAGATACAGTATTTGGAAATTTCGAATAAAATCTTTATTGGCGGAATTACAAGTATTAGACGTAATAGAAAACGAAGTGCCAAACAATCTTGATGAAATGGACAAGGTATCACATTTATTATTGACATTGCCTGCATCTTATGATGGAATGATCGCGGCCTTGGAGACCCTTGGTGAAGATAACCTCAATCTTGCTTTTGTCAAAACAAGATTATTAGATCAAGAAATAAAACTAAAAACAGAAACATCTATAGACATAAAAGTTTTGAATTTTGAAAATAGAAATGCGGCAGGGACATCTGGGATAACTAAGAAAAATGGAAAAGTTCGAAATATTCAAAAGGGAAATTTTTACGCCATTCGACGAGCCAATCCCGCTATAAACTTTCAAACTTGATGTGTGACCATTGTGGACGACGGAACCATATACGAAGAGATTGTTATTATCACAAACAAATGATGAGCAAGCAACGGGAACGTCCAACGACCATTCAGAACATTCAGACCACCAATGATGAACAGGGAAGTTTTGCTTTTATGTTGTCAACCTTCAAAGCATATAAAAATTCCAAAGTTTCAGATTCCTACGAAGTTAATTTTCTCTTAGATTCTGGAGCAACAGACCACATAGTAAACAGTAATGATGTATTCAGTACTTATTCCGAATTATCCGTGCCCTTGAAGATTAGTGTAGCAAAAAATGGTACGTCAGTGTTTGCTATTGGAAAGGGCAGCATAAAAGTTACAACTAACATGGGCGTTGTGGGTACATTGGATGACGTCCTTTATTCACCACAGGTACCTCACAACCTTCTGTCAGTTCATCGCATTCAGAAAGCTGGAATGACAGTGATTTTCGACAAAGATGGAGTAAGAGTTATGAAAGACGAAGAAATTTTATTAACAGGTAAAAATTCAAATAATCTGTTTGAAGTTGTTTTTGGTTGTTTGAATGAAAATCGAAGTAGCATCAATAATGTTAGTAATATTTCAAACTATAAACTTTGGCATGCACGTCTGGGTCATATTAATAAATTCAAATTTGAAAACTTGAAGGAATTAGTTCATGATTATTCATTAATCAAAAATGTGATTCCTGATAATGGAATCTGCGAAGGATGCATATTTGGTAAACAGTCCAGACTTCCATTCGCCAAAGTTAAACCAAAACAACCAAACAGTAGGCCATTGTTTATCATTCATACAGATGTCTGTGGCCCAATAACACCTTCAACAATTGACAAAAAAAAAAATTATTTCGTTACTTTCATTGATAACCACACACATTATAAAGTAACTTACCTGATGAATTCTAAGTCAGAAGTTTTCAAAATGTTTCATGATTATGTTTCAAAAGCAGAGACATTTCACAATTTGAAAGTTGTCAATTTATACTGTGATAATGGCAGCGAATACCTTTCGACAGAATTCAAAGAATTTTGCTCTAAAAAGGGAATAATGTATCATCTGACGGTTCCATATACACCGCAGCAAAATGGTGTATCAGAACGAATGAATCGCACGTTGACTGAAATGGCACGTACCATGGTCACAAGCGCGAGTTTAGAAAAATACTTTTGGGGCGAAGCTATTTTAACATCCACATATTTAGTGAATATTTCACCTACAAAAGCCGTTCTGATGAATAAAACACCATATGAACTGTGGCACAATAAAAGACCTAAAATACACCATTTAAGGGTATTTGGTTCCACAGTCTTTGTCCATAACAAGACCAGAAAGAGCAAATTTGATGAAAAATCATTTAAAGCGATACTGGTCGGATATGAACCAAATGGTTACAAATTATGGAATATTGAAACTGGAAAATTCTTTATCGCGAGAGACGTTATTGTAGATGAATTTAATTTCAAACATTCCAGACCATCAGGTGATACAACTAATGAAATTCCCAACAAAATTAATAAACACAACAATGATGTTGGTACAGAGCAAAACAAATTTAAAAAGGTAACAATAGAATCGGAAAATATTAGACGAAGTGAAAGAATTAAAAATATCCCAGTAAAGTCATATTCAGAGGATCATGATGATTTTAATTATTACCTGTCAATTGCTAGTACGCACTCTGATGTACCAAAGTCATATTTGGGAATATCTGAAAGAAATGATGGACAAAAATGGGAAGAAGCTATAATAGATGAAATTCTTTCACTTCAAACTAATAAAACATGGTCATTTGTTGACAAACCCAAAAAAAAAATAAAAATATTATATCTTGCAAATGGGTATTCACGGTTAAATATAATGAAAAAGGTGAACCAGCTAGATATAAAGCAAGGTTAGTTGCCAGGGGATTCAGTGAACAATATCCAAATGATTATGACGAAACTTTCGCCCCAGTGGCCAGAATTACAACACTCAGATTCATTTTGGCGTTTGCTAACCAATTCGATTTGAGTATTCACCATATGGACGTTAAAACAGCTTTCCTTAGCGGTGTTCTCAAGGAACAAATTTTCATGGAAGTTCCAGATGGTGTTAAATCAAAAATTGGTCAAGTTTGCAAATTAAATAAAGCTCTATATGGCCTGAAACAGTCATCTAGATGTTGGTTTGAACGTTTTGATCTTGTTCTCAAGCAGATGCAGTTCATAAATTCGAAAGTAGATCCTTGTCTATATGTTCTAGATAATAAAAGTATAAACAAAAATATTTATGTCATATTATATGTTGATGATCTTGTTATCGCATCGAAAGATGAATTAGTTCTATCAAACTTCAAAACTTGTTTGATGGAACAATTCAAGATGACAGATCTGAAAGAAATAAAATTATTTTTGGGAATACGTATCATAAAAACCGAAGGAAGAATATCTCTGGATCAATCAGTTTATCTTCAACATATTATCAATAAATTTGGTATGACTGATTGCAATCCTATTAAATCACCTCTTCCTGCAAAATTGAATTATATTGCTCTGAATTCTGATGAATATCATGAAGCACCATGTAGAAATTTAATCGGTAATCTTATGTATGCAACGTTGTGCACTAGACCTGATATTTGTGCTGCAATAAATATCTTGAGTCGATATCAGAGTAAAAATAACAGAGAACTATGGATTTGCTTAAAGCACTTACTTAAATATATAAAAGGAACAGTTGATCTGAAATTAACATACAAAAAGTGTGACTATCAAAATATACGGGTTGGCTATGCGGATTCTGATTGGGGAAGTGATGAAATAGACAGGAAAAGTACAACAGGTTACTTATTCAAACTTTATGAAAATTGTACTATTTCATGGAACACAAGAAAGCAAAACACTGTGGCTGCTTCCTCAACAGAAGCCGAGTATATGACACTTTTTGAAGCAGTAAGAGAAGCTGTTTGGCTAAAGGGCTTATCGTGCAGCATCAACCAAAAATTATTGGAGCCTATAATTATATTTGAAGATAATAATAGCTGTATAAGCATAGCCAAAAATCCTACTAATCATAAGAAGTCAAAACATATTGATATCAAATATCATTTCTTACGAGAGCAAATTGAAAACAAAGTAATAACTTTGAAATATATCCCTACAGGTGAGCAGCTGGCCGATGCTTTCACAAAGGTCCTGCCATCTACCAAATTCACACATTTAAGATTGAAATTGAATTTGGAATGAAGAAAGATATAATTATATGTTTGTATGAATAGTTCACTATAAAAACTAAGGTTTCATGAGGCATAATGTTATTTAAGGTTCAATTTTTTGAGAGGGGCTATTGAATTATGCAAGTAATTCTCACTGTAACAAAAAACTAAACTTGTGAATCTCACTGTGATTCATCACGCTAGTCCGCATGTGGCTGTCAAGATGTTCCTCATTCCAGTTAGTTAATTCGCATTCTGTATTTAAACAGTGTACTGCGTACATATAAACTTCTGAAACCTTAAACCGTTGTAGTTATTATCTTCCTAAGGGCATCCCCAATCCAACAAGTTCTCGAGTAATACCGAAAAAATCAACGATATCGAGAAGAAAACCTCGAAATTTGACATATTTTTTCCCGATATCTCCAAAACTTATGATCGTATCGAACTGAAATTTGGTACACTTCTGTGAAATTAGAAGGTCAAAGTGTGAGTATATTTATTTTTGGATATGATGAATGGTTTCCGAAAAAAAAATTTTTTTGGAAAAAAATGTCGAATTTTTTTCAAATTACTGACAATATGATCCTGACGAAATTTAGCTCAAAGTTGCGCGTCGTTGTACTCCACCTAACTGCCAAGTTTGAATCCAATCGCTCAGGTTGTTTCTGAAATAAAAAATAAATAACTTCAAAACTTCAAATGCCTATAACTCCGAAACTATTTAATCGATTTGACCCACTAACGAACTCAACCACGGCATTCTGATGCGCAACCTATCCTGAAAGTTTCAAGTTGCTAGCTTGCTTCTGTCGACAGTTATCGTGTCTACGGCCGGCCGGCCGGCCGGCCGGACAGAATCGATTTTTACACCGGATTCGTCATCAGTGAGTCCAACCTAGTCGATTGAGACCATTTTCGGCTCAATCATCCAAAATTACAGACATTTGGACAAAACGATAGCACGCTGTTCCCCTAAAACATGCGCGCAAAAACAGTGCTTCAAATTTCAGTTCAAACCAATTTTCATTCACAGAGATGTTGGGACAAAAATCCAAGTTTGTGTCTAATTGGGAATTCAGAGCATTATTCCTTGACATTTCAAGAAGAACAAAGGAAATCGGAGCATCAGTTTAAAAAATGAGAAAATCGGTTGAGCTTGAATCGAAGGTCATAAACACACACAATATCCGAAATTTCAATTCAATATTTTGAAAAATGGAAATATTTTCGGGGTTGAACACCCAGTATATGAATCATAGGAATGAAGGGTGATTCCTAAAGAGACTGCTAAATAAGATTATTTTGCACAATGAAAGATTTTCCAATTGTACAACCTCTTGAACGGCGGGACATTTTCTTGATATCTATATTTTTCCCTTTACTCCATCCGTAAATGGATGAAGATTTCAACCGTTTCTTGTTTTTTCTCCAAACATTGTTAATGGATTGAAATAGGAAATAATTGAGTCTTGAAAAATCCCATTTCTTTTGTCAAACTATTTGTCCCCTTTTTTTTTCTCAAACGTTAAATTTCTAATCACGTAGAATGAAAACAACCTTGAAATTCAATATGACGAACAACATTATTTTGCAATTACGTATATACAACAGATGAAAAATATTGGAACGCAAAATGGAGTGCTCCTGTCATGTATCAATTGTTGTAGGATTGTAAAAATAAAATCAACTGATGAATAGTCTGGATGCATGTTTGTCACGTGTTCATTCGAAAAATGTCCGATCCCAGGTTTCTGAGATGAAAATACAAAGCATTCGAGATGGTGTATCTTTCCAGGGATTGCAGGTTCAAAATGTACAGGTAATTTCCTCCAATGAATCAATTCATCCCGATCAACTAATTCCATCATAATGAATCAATATTCTCGTATAATGTTCAGGAAAAATGATCAAACTTAGTCTCCTCAACTTCAAATTTTCATAATTTACACCAACAATTCTTCATTCTAGAGAGCTATTTAATATTTTATTGATATATACTACCGATGAATCTTCAGCAATAATGGCTTCTGTCAATATCGAACAGCATTAAACTATCAAACAATAGTTATAAATTGATTGAATATGTAGTCAAACAGGCTCATCTCAGTGAATATCTCAAGTCGTGTATATATATCTCGTAAATATCATAAAATCATCTGAAACGCATAACGTATTGAATGATTTTATACTCCTGTGGAGCTCTCAAGTTGTCACTGAAATATATGATCTGGGTAAAGTGACAAATCTTCCAGAGTCAAGTGTGGCAAAATTCTTAATTTATTCTCAATATATTTTATGGGTGGTTGATACTCTATAAATTGGAAAGTCCTCTTTTATTGGGTATATTTCGTTACTATGTCTTCTATTCAATACCATGGGGTGTTTATAATCTTTGTTGACAACACGATGTACAATGCATTTTGTTTCTATGTATTGCATTGGCGAAAAAATTGTATTTGGAAGGTTACATGCATGCGTTTGGTAAGAACTTGCGCTGAAAAAAACTGGAGGCAACCTTCATCTAGGATCCATCGAAAAAATGTTGAGATACCTTATTGATTTTTGACAATATGAGATCGTGACTAACAATATGAATTCGGATATTTTTCATATGTAGAATAATTTTTATTATATCAGAATCAAATTTTACTGAAAGATTTGTCAACTTCTCGGTGAAATATTCGATATTGAATAATTTAAACTTTCTTCAACAAACTATGGTCTTTGGCGGGCAGGTACAAATGTTATTCGCCGAATTTTAACATATAAAACGTGGTTCGAATTTACGATAACTTTGGTTTTCATCTCATTGGTGCCGATATTTATTGACCAAAAACGTAAAAGACTAACCTGCAATTAGTGTTTCCATGATTATTATTGTTATTTCACTACCCTCTAAAATAGGAGACCTCGGTTCAAGTTGACAATCCAAAGCTTTCTGCAGTCGAACGACTGGGTAATGGAAATGTCGTAAAGAATTCGACATTATGAGGTTTGCGTTATATACTTATATCGGTGAACTGCGCCTTGGCTCTTCAAACTAGATAATTGGATCCATATATCTATATTTGTAAACTTCATGTATGAATGGAGGAAAATTGTATTGGGGCTCCTGATTCCATCCAATAATGTCAATATAGTTTACATCTAATATATTCCGTACAGAGCTGTCAAAGATACTTTGAAAAAGGATCTAGATACTAGATAAGTTACCTCTTGATAAAGTATCCGAAGTTACTTTGAGTATTTAGATACTCTGCAAAAAAAGGAACTTAGATACGTATCTTGAAGTTTCTTTAAAAAAAATGAGATACTTCTTAAATTCCTTTATATATAAGGTTGGAGTTTCTTAACTTTTTTGATGAAGTAATGTTTATTTGTTTTCACAACTCAATTATTTTAAAGAATAGGAGAAATTGTATGCTCAAATTTCATTGACGCCAGAATTGGAGATTGGAATTTTCACGTAAGATAGCCTAAGAGCAACCTCCTCAAAATACAACCTCAAACATACACTTAATGATTTGAAGAGTAATAGATAACAGTTCTTTCACTTATTCAAAACAAAACTGATTTTCTTCTAATTTTCTTCATTCGAAGGAAAAGAGTTTTTTCTGAAAATCTGCCAGGGACAAGTCAGTATAAATGTAGCACAACTATATTGAACAATTTTCGACTCATAAAACGCGAAACTCAGCATGTTGAATTCGTTCTGAAATTTCCAATCCGAATTGGAAGGAAATTTAAGACATATTTGGGTTGGCCACTAAGACCAAAATCTCCTATTGCAGATAATTAAATCCATTTTCAGAATGCAAGGTATCTTTAGCGGAAGAATTTTTCATGAATCGAGAAATGCCTCATTTCCACCTAAAATCAACCAGGTATTCAATTGTACAAAACGTATTTCATAGTGTAAAATTTAAATTCAATAAATTTTCACAGGAATCTGGACAGTCCATTGCCAACATTTCGAACCTTCCGTGGTTCTTATTCAAGGCCCGTATTCAATTTGATTGGAAATATGTTTGGTAAAATAAGATATTCAGTGGTTCAAAGAACCACCAAAGGTTCGAAACGTTGGCGATGTACGAATAGATTCGAATAAATTACTGTCCAAATTCCTGTGAAAAAATTGAATTTAGAATTTATAACCATGGACGTAAACCACCAAAAAAAATAATAAATAAAAAAAGTAAAATTTAAAGTTCTCATACCTATACTTGTCGCTGTCAAGAATTATTAGAAGTAGATTGAAAATTCTAGAAAAGCACTGACTTGCGGTCAAGAGCTTTTACGCGCTTGTTCAAATTCCCCAACTGATTAGGAAGTTTCAGTCTGATTGCATTTGTTTTTCTTGAGATATCCCGGGAATGACACTAAAATTTCAAAAAATAACGGAATTTGGCATATTTTTTTCTTTATATCTCCGGAAGTGCACATCGGTTCGAATTTGGAACATTGTTGTTAATAAATGACCCTAGGGGTTGTGCCAAACGACTGGACCCATAAGAATTTTGCAGTATGTTGCGCGTTGGTATTCCAAAACTAACCACAAAGTTTTGATTTGATCGAATCCGTACTTCATGAGAAACTTACCTCAAAATAGAATCCGATGTTTCATTTCCTACCAAGTTCATCATTAAATTAGATTTTCACAGGATGAAGGAAAGTGATTTTTTGAAAAAACTCTATTCAACTGATGCCGACGTTTCGCGGATATATTTCCACTTCTTCAGGGCTATAACAGAGAAAATCAAAAATAAACTTAACTACTTATGAAGGTACAATCGAAAATTACAATAATTTTTTTTTCCTTGAAGAATAACAAACTAAAATAATGTCCATCTACATCAAGTATTATCGAAAAACCATGCATAGAGTTCACTTAATCATACTACATATAATTATAACTATTCTCGTTCAAAATTGATGAGCTAAAAAACAAATAACAATTACATATTACACTTACCAAAGTTAAAATTATGTTTTTCCCATAACAGGTCTAAAAATCAGTATAGTGAACAAAAACAACCAGAAATAGGCGAAAACTAGAAACACATTTCCATTAAAACAACTACATATACCACTTTCAATGACCGAGCCAAACTGATGTGTTTCTATCATCTTAGCCTGTTGGATACAGGTGGAATCTTCAATATGTTCACGAATTGTTCGGAATTGATTTCCCTTTTTTACCTAATTATTAGAAATTACATATTCAAGTATTTGTTTTTACCTCAAAATTTCGAATGGGCGTAACTCCGAAACTATCAGACCGATTTCACCCATTAACGAACTTGACCGAGATATTTGGACTCTCAACATAATCTAACAATTCTAGTCGCTGTGTCCTTTCTGTCAAAATTAAGAGCATAAGGAGCAGGGATTCTTCTTCAGGGTGTTCAACCCAACCTTTCAAGACCATTTTCGGCTCAAAATTAAAAAATTACAGACATTCGACGAAACTGTAACTTGTTGTTGCCCAGAACATGCGCACCAAGAGTAAGATCGGTAAACTAGTCCAGTAACTTTTCTGCATCACTCAGTGAAGAGATGAGGGTATCTGAGATTTCACGTTCCAGTATGTACCTCTATTAATTGAAATTCGGCACCAATAACTGAAGTCAAGTCGACAAGATCAAGAATGGAATTCGGGAGACATGTTCGAGATCTGCGACGAAGTTCAATTCCTATGGGAAATCAACAATTTTGAATTATACAGGATGTCCCATAACCATAGTAGAACTTGCTTGACCGTTCAGAATCGAAGATCTTTGATTCAGACAAAGATTCATAGAATATGTCAGGTGTCCTATTTATTACACACTAAATTTTTTTATTCTTATGCACTATACGGGCGTTTGGAGAATCCTAGCCACCTAAAACTTTCATGGTAGGTTGCATTTTGAAATGCGAAGGTTAAATTCGTTAATAGGCGAAATCAGCGAAGCGGTTTCGGAATTAGAGCCTTTTGAAATTTTGAGGTTATTTCTGTGATTATTATACTGAAACGATCTGATTGAAACTTGGCAGTAAGTTGGAGTATAACAACTTTTTCGAATTTGCTGAGGTCGTACTGTCAGTAAAGAAAAGAATTTTTTTCGAAAATTGTTGAGCATATTTGAAAAGAAGTTCCGATCAGACTTTCAACTTTATATTTCACAGCAGTGTACTAAATTTCATTTTGATACGATTATAAATTTTGGAGATTTTAGGAAAAAATATGTCGAATTTCTTGTTTTTTTTCTCGGTTTTGTTGTTTTTCCCGGAATAACTGAAAAAAACTAGAAAAGCACCGATGTGAAGTCAGCAGCGCAATTTATTTACTTCAGCTGTCGCCTATATCTAGATGCCGGCATCGGAAAATCTGAATTATTTACCGAGGTTACCGACATATTATAGCAAAACTAGTCAAATCAGAGCTTTTTTTGGTAACCAAGTTGAATACCCTAGAAACGTTTTACAAGCAGTTATCAGCTATTGCGCGCATGTTCAGAAGAGATGACCGCTTTGGCAACGAATTTGAACATGTGCGCAAAAGCTGATGACTGCACGTAAATGCGTTTCTAGGGTTTTCAACTTGGAAATCAAAAAAAAAGCTCTGATTTGACTAATTTTGCTATAACACGTCGGTAACCTCGGTAAATAATTCAGATTTTCCGATGCCGGCATCTATAGGCGACAGCTGAAGTAAATAAATTGCGCTGTATTTCGAAACGTTCGGACCGATTTTCGGACCCAAAATAATATGTCATGGCACTATGTATTCCATGCATTTATGTTCAGAATATCAAAAATTTCCTCAGTAGGCGTCCTGTATTTAAATATCAAAGTTTTTTGGACCTACTTCCATGTCAATTTTCATACAAGATAAATCTAAATAATTATTCATAAGAATCTCACTTATTCTTAAATAAATTCCCTGTAGATTGAATTGATGAGAAGTAATATATTTTGGCGATTGTAGAAAATCATCATGATATGTTTTCAACAACAAATGCGCTTTTAAGTGCTTGTTCTGGGGAACAGCGCGTTATCGTTTCGTCCAACTGTCGAATTCTCGAGCTTTGAGACTAAAATGGTCTTTAACGAGTAGGCTGGACTCCCTGAAGAGAAAAAAAAATTCTTTGATATGGCAAGCACAATTCTTGATAAATTAATGTCAGTGTGAAAAATTAACAGAATTGAAATGGGACGGTTACTCTGGAATAAATGTAATGAGCTTTAAAAAATTAAGTGCTATTTTAGAGCTTTAAATAATAGTAAACATTATTGACGTGCAGTTACAGCAATATCTTAGACATTTGAAGCATAAACATTTCGACAATGAGAATTTGGTATGTAATCAATGGTTAATTCGACGATATAGTTGCTTACAGAATAATTCCTGATGAAGACAAGGCACGAGATTGGGCAACTCAGGAGGTTCATTGAATAATTCTGACAGAATTCTAACAGAATGTTAAACATCTTCCGGAAGCCTCGTACAGTATAGACGACTTCGGCCCAAGTTGCCAACCCACAATTTTCCTCACAAATTCACTATTACTGGGGAACGGGAATTTCAGGACAAATTTGGCATGATAAGGTTCGCGTTATTTATAAATATCCTTAAAAGATGCCTCGGCTACTCAAACAAGATCATTCCTTCCAAATATAGGTTTTTGTTAGGCTGAAATTTAAGTTGGAATTCCTGTTTTCTTGTTAATAGTGTCAAGTTCATAAAGGATATGTTCCGCAAATCCACTTGGTTATTTCGGTTGCTGGTTTTCCGTTCTGTAAATATGAAATATTCGGTTGGTCACTGAAAAAAAAAACGTCAATTACGGAATTTCATTGATGAAAAAGCAATCTTTCTATCACCAGAACATGGACATATTAAGTCTATGCACCAGTACGCTAATTAATGTTTTATGTAAACATATCCATAGCATAGAACAATATTTATTTACCTTATGATGCATAGACCATACCTTGTGATTTTTCCATTGTTGATTGTTGTCTCTTCTATGTTCTATGGATCATAAAGTGAATAAAGATTGTTCTTTGCTATGGATATGTTACCATGGAATATTGACTGTCATTCTGGTGACAGAAAGAACGTTTTTTCATCAATCAAATTCTGTAATTGGCCTTTTTTTCAGGAATCAACCGAATATTTCATATTTACGGAATGGAAAACCGGCAACCGAAATAACCAAGTTGATTTGCGGAACATATCCTATATAAATTTGACACTATTAACATGAAATCAGGAATCCCAACTTAAATTTCAGCCAATCAGAGATGATCTTAACAAAATCCTATATTTGGAAGGAATTATCGTGTTTGAGGAGCCAAGGCATCTTTTACGGATATTTGTGAGTAACGCGAACCTTCATGTCGAATTTGTGCTGAAATTCCCGTTCCCCAGTGATAGTAAATTTGTGAACAAAATTGTGGGTTTGCAACTTGGGCCGAAGTCGTCTATTGTGAATGAATTCTCGATCAAGGTTCATTGAGTGAAAATGTCAAAATAAAACCTTTAAAGCTACCTTTTGTGCTAGGGAGGTTCGGGTATTTGGGTAATCGGAGATTCTTTCCTATTGGCCGACGGCGATCACGTGATCGTCGTCAGCCAATAGGGTGAATCTCTCGACCAATAGGATGAATCCCCGATTACCCAAATACCCGAATCTCCCTAGCACAAAACGCCCCCTCATGGATGTATATCTGAGACATCATTTATCGGATTTTACCAACTCACGAATTCGCCCTTTTGTAATCGAACGGGCACTACATATATCGATTCTGTGAATGGATTTCTTATAACTTCCAGGAAAAACGACCTAGAAATTTGATATTTTCAGAGGTTTGGAATTCAACAACTAAGGTCGAATCTCCGAATGGGTATAATCCACTCAATGATTACGTAAATAAAACCATTCGAATTATTATTCTCCTGATATTTCCAATAAAACAGATCGAGTTGAGATTTGGTACTTGGTTGAGAAATGGCGGCGTGGGGATAAATGCAAAATTTATGGAGGAAATTAAATAAATTGGAATTTACACAAGCTTGTGAAATCCCCCGACTTCACGTCAGTGCTTTCCTTGGATTTTTTTATTCATTTTTCAATAGCTATTTATTTCGAGTTAAAAATAATTGATTGATTAAAACGAATTTCTATTTCGCTGTTCCTTATCTTGTTCTTATGTGCTCTGATTCCTTGTTCTGGTTCTAAATAATCCCCTCAAAGTCAGTTATTATTCTCACATCTAAACGGAGTGCCCTTATACGGCGAATCAAACCGGTATAGATACCTAGGATCAATTCAACTGAGATCTGGAGAATTTTGATTGGAATTTTTTGGGGTAATTTGTTATAATTTCGATTGTTCGCTTGTTTACACCATTACACCTTTTACGGCGAATCTCTTTGAAGTTTGCTCTGAACGAAAAGCCGCCAAACTAATGAAACCCAGCTGAAAAAGTGAATTTCTGTACTAACTGAGGGAGCCGGTGTAATCGATTACTTATTTTTGTTTCAATTTTTCGAAGGATTGAGATTTTTCACACGAGTATGCTGTTTTTCAAGAAGAAGTTCTTTGTGCAGACCAATACATTATTGTCAGTAGTTTTGAGAGGACAACGCTGCAACTGAAGTCACTTGAAATTGAATGTTCAGATTGGAAATGTATGAAATCAAAAACGTTTACATTTGCTTGTTTACCGTTGAAAAAATATTATTTTTCCAATATTCACTAAAATACGATTTCGATCGAAATTTTTATGGAGGGGTGGTCTCACAGGCGAACATGTACAGTGCATCCCATTTTGGGTGAGACACCCAGGTTTCTCGCTTGTTATTTGAGATAGAGCCTTGCGGTTTTCACGTTCCTGTCCTACTTTTTTGTGGAACTCAAGTTGGCCTAATCAGATTTCGCATAACTGTTTCCGTTTATGAGATACAGGGTGATTTTGGAAATTGATACTTTTCGGACCCCTCCTTTATCTCCGAAGTTATTAGAAATAATGATCAGGTAAAAATTACGTCTGATACAGAATTCTGCGTAGAGTCCAGTGGTGTACTCGATTTTTTTTTCCGGGGTATGGTTTTGAAGATACGACACAAACCTATATTTTTTTCAATGGAACACCCTGTATCTCATTACTTCGTTGAATTTGTATTTTTTTTCCCTTCAAATTGATGTATAATACTTTATAGGTAGGATGTTCAGAAATGCTGAAAACACTGAAATATCCTTGTTGTTATTATAGCTTCTTTGTATTGGGAGTTTTATCAAGCAGGCATTGAAAAAAAACAAATCTGATCCATCTGTCATCGCTTTGAATTATTTTTGGGTTTCATCATGTTTTGGTTTTTGAACCATGCTCAGAGAGACATTGATTTTGCGAAAAAAGTTATTTGGTCAGACGAATCACATATAAGCAGTGCTGGTATATTCAACAGGCAAAATACAAGGCACTGGTATGATGAAAACCAGCACATAATTTTTGAACGACAACAACAGGGTCGATTCGGTTTTGATGTGGCATGTTTCATATTAGGGACAAAAATCATATACCGCATTTTTGAAGGATCTCTTACCGCAAATATATACCTGACAATTTTAGAAGACGTGTTACCGGAGTTACTGGAAGATGTTCCCCTCGCCTTTCTGAATTACATACATTTCCAACAGGACGGTGCCCCTGCCCATAATTCAAGGTTGCTCGGGCGGTTTTCAGATAATAATTTTCAGGGTTGTTGGATTGGAACTCATAGACCCATCAGGTGGCCTCCAAGGTCACCTGATCTGTCTATATTAGACTTTTTCTTGTGGGGTTATTTGAAAAACAAAATATACAGTAACAGAAACAACAGTCCCGAAGAACTTCGTGCATCAACAGAGGCAGCCTTCCAGGATTCACAAAACCACCCTTTTGTAATATTAAATGCACTCAGACGTATTGAAAAGGTTTGTCGATTATGTATTAGGGAAAGTGGACAGCAATTCGAACAGTTTAATTCGTAAGATATTATGCAGTGTTGAAAATTTGATCAATGATAAATATTTTATTGTGTATTTCTTCTGTATTTAATTTGTATCATGAATTTCTGTATTATTTATTTGTTGCTATCAGGTAGGTATTACTTTTGTTTTTCGTGTTAGTAATGAGTGTATTATCTTTGTTTGCTTACTCTCCTATAAATCAAAATCGCAAATGAAAATTATCCAATTGATTCTTTTTTTATTTGGGAAATCCATGACCCACTAACAAAAAATCATCATTATGTGATGTTTTAGTATTTTTTAGCATTTCTGAAGATCCTACCTATATAGTATTATACATCAATTTCAAGGGAAAAAAATTACAAATTCAACGAAGTAATGAGATACACGGTGTTCCATTGAAAAAAATATAGGTTAGTGTCGTATCTTCAAAACCATACCCCGGAAAAAAAAATCGAGTACACCACTGGACTCTACGCAGAATTCTGTATCAGACGTAATTTTTACCTGATCATTATTTCTAATGACTTCGGAGATAAAGGAGGGGTCCAAAAAGTATCAATTTCCAAAGTCACCCTGTATCTCATGAACGGAAACAGTTATGCGAAATCTGATTAGGCCAACTTGAGTTCCACAAAAAAGTAGGACAGGAACGTGAAAACCGCAAGGCTCTATCTCAAATAACAAGCGAGAAACCTGGCAGTCTCACCGAAAATGGGATGCACTGTACAAGATGACTTTCGCAATGAACAACTTAGGGACTTGATAATTGTAGAGAAGATTTGGAGCTGAATTACGAAGGTGGATTACAGGATATAAGCATTCAAATCTATATATTCCGAATATTTCCAAAAAAGAGAAAGTGAAATCCAGAACTTGGTTGAAAAATATCAGCTAGAGTTCATGAATAATTTTGTGGGAAAAATAAAATATGATAGATACCTAAAAAAAACAATGACATGAAGTCAGCAGCTTTTGCGCGCATGTTCACTTTTGGTGATATCCTTTGAACATGCGCGAAAAATCTTGTCTATTTTTTTTTGGTAAACAACTGGATTTCAATTCGATCCGATCTGTATATCTGGAAATATTGGGGAAATTAAATTTTGAATGGATATCTCTACGGAATCATTGGGTGGATTTCACCCATTCACGAATTCGGTCTCCGTCCGAACCTACTCTTCAAAGATCGGCCGACCGTAAACACAATTACCTTCGAGAAACAACTTGGAAACTCGATATTTGAGGAGTAGGATTGGACATTAATTACGAATAGGTAAAATCCACCCAATGATTCCGCAGATATACCCATACCATATACCCAATTTGAATTCCTAATAAGATCAGATTTAAACTTTGTAAATAGTAGAATACAAAAGCTCAACTATACGTACGGTTATGAATCGAACTGTTGTTTAATATTGAATAATTTGGAATTTTGAATTTATAACAGGATCCAATAACAATAAAATATAAATTTTGAATTTGGATTTAAATTTCGCGCGGCTTTCTGTCTCTTTCTCAGGTGGATTCTATGACGTGAAATAATAACAGTTTACATAATCTCGAATAATAATATTTAATGAAAATAATTTAAGGAAATCGATTTAAATGCTAAACTAATGAATAACCTAACCTTACTAATTAAATTAAATTCAAAAAAACTTCTAATAATGTCCTTTTTGCTCTCACCCACGGTGTTTCTAGTCTATGTCACTTTTATTCTTGATCTTCCTCTGTGGTTCAGGTTTTCTGTATAACCTCCAAAGTTCGTCTTGTTTATTTACTGCGAGTTCCAAGGGTTGACTTTGAAATGATGTTAATTTTGCTCGAGTTCACTTGTTGGGGATTTGATTACTGCCGGATTTTCTTTATCTTGTTTCTTCTTCAATATTCCATGTATTAACTTCTATTATTCTTCCAGGTGCCAGTCACTTTGATTCAATTTTGGTTTACTTTCAGTTTCTGACTGGAATATTACGATGTTTCGACAAATTTTTACGAGGAGCAGCTACAGTCTTGACAATGGTTGGAAATGGACTAAATTTTCTGTGCTCGAGCTTCGGTATTTATACCTTTTCTGAATTTTCTTCAATATCAAGTAGCCTTGCATTTAAAGATGTCTTCCAAAAATGATGCTTTCGCAGTTTTCTCTTCAGAGGTAAGTTTTCCTTCTTCGAACCTGGTCTAGCAAATTCGGCCGTATTTTTCTCCGTATTTTGATGTGCCTCTTGCCTATATTCTAAATCTCTAATATATAAAATTTTTCAAATTTTATGCCTAAATGTACAATTTTCTAAGTTAACAATTTCATTTGCCTAGTATTCTTGAATATCTACTTACAATCGCCTAAAAATGCTTTCATTATATTAAATAAACCCTATTTCTGAAATACAGCTGCAATTTTGTTCCTTCGGAAACCTGATAATTACATTATGTGCAACTTATGGGTCGAGACATAACTTCTATCCTAAATTTACATTTTCCTTGAAATTCTACATCTAATTCTACTTGTGATTGGTAGTTCTGTTCAATTCAAACCTATAATAATAATTTTCAACAAAATATCACTTAAATTCCTCATAATTTCCTACTTTTTGACTAGATAAGGCAATTTTATAAAATTCAAAGTTTTAATACAAATTCTTGTACTTTCAGATCATGAGAAACCTGTTGAGAAAGATAATTTGGAAGGATTATGTGCCCTGAATAAACTATTGAAATACTGGAATAAAATGCTCTGCATTTGTTACTGGATCGTGATTGATTTGGATATGTCTTATATTTTACGATAGAATTTACTATGTTTGAGGCCTGGAATTAACTTAATTGTATATAATGATAATCAATGATTGAATATTTGCATTTGTGTTCATTGGTAAGTTATTTTTTTATGTTGCTTAAATACCGATTTAGAAAAAACCATAACAGTACGTAATATTTTTTATGTCCAAATGTCTGTAAATTTCGATTTTATTCCCGAAAATGGTCTCCAACGACTAGGTTGGACTTACTGATGGCGTATCCGGTAACAAAATCAATACTGTCCGGCCGACTGGCCGGTCGATGACACGATATCTGTCGAAAGAAACGTGCTTGCAACTTGAAACTTTCAGATTAGGTCACGCATTGAAATGAACCCGTGAAGTCAGCAACTTTTGCGCGCATGTTCAAAGATATCTCCGAAAGAGAACATGAGCGCAAAAGCTGCTGACTTTACGTTAGTGCTTTTCTAGGTTCTTTGCTGTGAAATTCTTGAGCTCGATGATGTGAATGATAAAAAGCAATAAAAGAATCGCACACCCATCAATTCTTCCTTGTAGAGCCCTTCAAACAAAACTCGGAAATGAAAAACGCGAAAGTTTCAAACTGAATTCGTGTCAAAAATACCAGAGTTATCGGGTTTGGTATGGGAATATAGGTTTTTAAGGAAGCTGAATATGATTAAGATATCATTTCATCGATATCTCCTACCGTTTAGATTTTCACCAGCCAAATGGGAAATTTCCAAAATGTGAAATTTCGAAATAATTTATTTTCCCTCTCAACTGACGGAATCAATTGGGAATTGCAGATTATAATTCAGCATCGAACCCCCTTCGTTTATACCAACCTTGAATGAAATCTATTTTTTCAAATTTTCAACGAAATTTTATTGAGGGTCTGGACCCCCCAAAAACGCTATATTTGGCTTATTTTCTAGAATTCAGTGAAATCTACGGGTAGTTTTCTACTGTGGAGTTGTTGAGTTAGTTGGTGTGAATGATGAAAAGCAATAATAGAATCACACACCCATCAATTCTTCCTTGTAGATTTTTCCAAACAAAACTCGGAAAAAAACGCGGAAAATTCAAATTGAATTCGTGTCGAAAATACCACAGTTATCAGGCAAGTTTGGTATGAAAATATAGGTTTTCGAGGTAGCTGAATATGACCAAGACATTATCTCATGGATATCTCCTACCGTTTAGAATTTCACCTGCCAAATGGGAAATTTCCAAAATGTTAAATTTCAAAATCATTTATTTTCCCTCTCACCTGACGGAATCAATTGGGAATTCCAGATTATTATTCAGCATCGAACCCTCTTCCATAATATCAATTTTGATGGAAATTTATTCTATTTTCATCGAAATTTTACTAAGGGTTTAGACCCCCCAAAAACGCTATATTTGGCTTATTTTCAAGAATTCAGTGAAACCTACGTGTAGTTTTTTTGCTGTGAAGTTGTTGAGCTTGTTGGTGTGAATGAAAAAATGCAATAACAGAATCGCTCACCCATCAATTCTTTCTTGTAGAGCCCTTCGAACAAAACTCGGAAATGAAAAACGCGAAAGTTTCAAATTGGATTTGTGTCGAAAATACCAGAGTAATCGGGCAAGTATGGCATGAAAAAGTAGGTTTTTGAGGTAGCTGAATATGACTAAGACAATATCTCATCGATCAGCTTAACGGTTTGGGAGTTAGAGCTTTTAGAAATTTTGAGGTTATTTCCGTGATAATTCGGGAACTACTTAAACGATTAGATCGAAACTTGGCAGTTAGCTGGAGTATAGCGACACGCAACTTTTCGAGAAATTTCGTTGAGATCATACTATCACTTCAAAATTTTTTCGAAAACATTTTACCTTTGTGGAAACCGTTCATCATATTTCGAAAAATTCAACGTATACGTTGAGTTTTATATTTCACAGCTGTGTACAAAATTACAGTTCGATACGATCATAATTTCCGGAGATATTTGGAAAAAAAATGTTGAATTGAGTAGTTTTTTCTCGGTATCGTTTCTTTTTTATTGCCGAATTACTCAAAAAAAACCTAGAAAAGCACTGACGTGAAATCAGCAGCTTTTGCGAGCGTGTTCACTTAAGTGTTATCCTTCGAACATGCGCGTAAAAGCTGCTGACTTCACGATAGTACTCTCATAGGTTTTTTATTTTTGGCGATTCATTAATCGTATGATCCTCGCGTACTTTTGCATGAACCTTCAAGCTGTCATTATCGAATCAAGTATTAGGTTTCAATTTCTAGATTTTCTCACCTTTGTAGATGTTAGTTGCTCGTGTCCAGCCGTCGCTTTCACTAATTTTCACGAGTAAATTCTCGACTCAATTGTCGTGTTTATACATTTGACACCACGTGAATCTCCGTACTCTTAATTGATCTATAAAACACCTTCTATCCCATAAGATGCTGGTTGGAAACTTCTAATATACACCGCCTGAGACGACTGCTAGACACTTGCTCTAGGTCTCTAGGTTAGCTACATTCCTCGAGTGTCTGCTTCCAGTGCTTTAGCAAATCTCCCGTTTTTATATCGTCTACAGGTGGTGCAAGCTGCAGGATGCAGGTTCCTCTTTGAGTATGAATTTATGCCATTAGAAGTTGATTTACTCAGATAAACTTGTCAAGATAATTACATTCGATCCTGAGTTTCATACACTGGAAGACACCTCTAATGATGATGGTACTCAGCTTCAATAAGATGATGAATAATTTCACAACAACCAGAGTGCAATTATGTTGAACATTCATTCTATAATAATCATTTGTTCCATTAGAGGTTACATCTTGAAGTAGGTCTGTTGAATTATTGAATGAATCTTTCATCGAATCGAATGGTAGTTTCTGTGATCAGTGTCATTAGTACATACTGGATAAATATGTGTATGTATTTGTAAGTAGAACTCCATTCTTGAAGTGGAATATGTATTGGATTCGAACAGTTTTTTGTGCAGTGATGTGGTGGTAAAAGGAACAGAAAAGGACAAAACTAATTCTTGGAAAGAAATGACCAGGAGTACGCAGCATTTGCGCGTATACTCCATTAACTTCCATAAACTATCCTGGTTGACCATGATTTAGGTAGTTTCGAAGAAGCAGAGACAAACAATCAGTAAGTGCAATATAGAATTGACATATCTGGTCTTTCTGATAGTATAACTCTGATAATTTGGAATCAATAATTTATCACAAGCTACTCAACATTTTCGACGTATGTGAGTGAAAACCCAGTGTATCGCTCACATAGATTCCCAAGAACTTTGTAAATAGAGTTAGTTCTTTTAAGGTGACACAGGTTTTGTAGTACGTAGTACTACTACATTTTCATACTGGAGTATTTCGAGTTGTGCAACAGGGTATTTAAATGTCTTCTGTAGACTTATTTCTTGAGAATTTCGAAAAGTTCGAGTACTTTGATTTTTATTTCGAATTAACTATCACGAAGTAACGGACTACTCTATCCATTATTTTTCAGCAAAATTCTAACACTTGATTTTTGATTTCCTTACAAGAAATTAGCATAACTGAATCATCCAACCATGTTTATATACGTGAAATATTTTCAGTGTTTACAGAGAAAAAAGTTTCTTCAACATTCGCCAGGTCTTTGGAATTATTGAATTCACATAATATTTTCTCAAATTCATAATTTTCCTAAAGTAAATTCACATTTTGAAAAATACGTAATTACTACGACCTCTATGTAGAGAGGATAACATTGTGTAGTTATCTGACAGGGAAATGAATATAACCTAACATTTTCAAAATATACACGGTGGAATGTGTCAGAATGTCATGGCCAACCGGGATAGTTTATAAAAGTGAATAGAGTATACGTTTCAATTCGTCTCTAAAACGTTGAGGCATTCTATACATACAGGGTGATTCAAAATTACTTATACAAACTTCGGGAAGTGATTCCTTACAACAGTCTAATATGAATTGTCCAAATTAATTCATGTCCGGTAACGCTTCGTTTCCAGGATACAGGGTGATGAAGTTTTATTATATTTTTTGTTTAATAACTTTCGAAAAACTGACGTGCATTGAACGAAAAATGGTATTAAAAGGTGTTTTGAGGTGTCGAATTCGTACCTGATGTTATTTTTGCTCCTTGTAGGGGACGACACCTACACCTGTTTTCTTTCATGGAGATTCATAACTTTTTTGAGGGTACTTCTAGCACATTTCACAGTCAAATGATCGATTCTTTCACCAAATCTACGTAAAACCCTTGTTAAAAGTCGCTATAATCAACCGTTTTCTAGATATTTGGACTTGAACATTTCAGGTCTGATAATCTATGCGTATTGAAGTTATCACCATCATATTGTAATCCTCACAAGAATGCTTGGAAAATGAATTTGGCGTCTAAGAAAGTAGTTTTGTTTTTTTGTTGAGGGCTCCACCTTTTCTATCACTGTTACCTCGTTTGAAGAAGTCATTTAAACTTTCAACACCTTTTATCTCGGAAACGGACCACTTCCGGACATAAACTGGGTATATGGTGAATCTTAAACAATATCTGTACATGTGATAGTTTTAGTCATGACCACTCAGAATATCGAAAAATTTGTACGTAAAATTTTCACTGTTTTCGAGAAAATGGGCATTTTGGAAATTCTTGAAAAATCGCTACCTTTCTCGATATTTTGGACGCCGTGTGTTTAAATTGGTACTGATTCGAAATATTTTTTTACTGAACATTGCTGATGACTGTTTCATTCCGGAGGTATAAAAAAATTTTCAAAAATTGATACAATTCCTCGAAAAATGGGGATGAAATGAAAATTATTATTATTTTCTGAAAAAACTTATTACTACGTGTGTGTACATTCACTACAAAAATATGAGCAATTTTTTCCACTCTGCAAAATGGTATGAATTATGCTCTGATTATTTCTGGAAGGGTTGATAATTCCATTGCAAGAGAATGGGGAGATATTCTGGTCTATCCACAACATTCATAATTTTTAGGAACAAAGTCGACTGTTGCGAATTTTTCGGAATGAAATGATGTAATTAAATGAATATTTTTCTCATAATAACTATTAGAACGTTGGATCATCATTGAGTTCGGTTAACGAACAATTATTCTATATCGTACAAAGGCTCATGCAATGAATATCCTTCGGCAAGAGTAGAAGTTTTTTACTTCTTTATTGGAATTCCATTCAGTATTATAAAACTTACTCACGGGTGTGGAGAAAAAAATTCTTTCATAGAACTGTTGTCAATACATCACACTTTTCAACAGGAAACACCCAATTAATTCTTTTCATTATGACCTACTGAAACTCACTCACTCCACCACTGGAAGTGCAACTCATTAACAAAACCTAATGATTGAACCTGAATGATCTTCCAAGAGAATGGAAAATCTGCACAGGATGCTGGCCCGATTACTTGTCGAATACCAATGATGTTTTTTAACGAGTGAACCGATTAAAATTGGAAACAAATCTGTAAGATACATGAAACGGATATAGTTTCTGATATCGTTGTGTTACTTGAAAATTTTATCTGGTTTGTCTTATCTATCGACATTGTGGGATCTTATAATATGAATAATGAAAAGTGAGAAACAAGATTCGACGTGCAAGGATCATTCGAAATTCTCGGAACGCTTTTTTCTCATTGTTAGCTGGACTGAGCACTTGTTCTTGTTCGAAGCTAGTAGGCGAATTCCAAGAATTGAATTATAATTCAAACGCGTGTCTGATATAACGAATAACGAATCCAACGAATTTATTCATTCTAAAGGGTGTTATTCTGAATAGCCCGCTATTTCGGTAGATGCCACTTTTGAAGCTGTCATTTTTTGACATTTGACAAGTAGAAACTACGCCATTAATAAAAATGGAACGATAGACGCTTCAACAACGCATTGAAATTATTAAAATTCACTTTAAAAATGGTGAACATTTGACAGAGACGGTTCGTAAAATTCGAACATTTTTGGGTCGTCGTGAAGCACCTTGTCGGACCACAATAAAGAAATTGGTGGAAAAATTCGTGCTGTTGGGACAAGTTAGTGATGTGAAGAATGAAACCCGTGCACGTCGCTCAAGAACAGCCGAGAATATTGCTGCTGTAGCCGAAAGTGTTGAAGAAAACCCAGGTTTGTCCATTCCTGGTCGTTCTTTGGAACTAGGCATTCCACAAACGTCATTACACCGTATTTTTCATGAAGATTAACACAAGAACTCAAGCCTGCCGATCATCAACAACGTCGTGTCTTTGCTGATTGGGGCGTTGAAATGCATGAAAATGATACGGAATTCCATCGAAAAATCATCTTGAGTGATGAGGCCCATTTCCATCTCGGTGGCTTCGTCAACAAGCAAAATTGTCGCATCTGGGACTCGGAAAATCCAAGAGTTATTGTTGAAAAGCCTCTCTATCATCAATGTGTGACTGATTGGTGCGGTTTATGGTACGGCGGAGTCATTGGACCTTACTTTTTCGAAAATGAGGCTGGAGCAACAGTAGCGGTGAATGGATTGCGCTATCGAGAGATGATTAAAGATTTTTTATGGCCGGAATTGGATGGTATTGATCTGGACAACGTTTACTTTCAACGAGACGGCGCTACGTGCCACACAAGCAACGAAACCATTCATCTTTTGCGGAAAAAGTTTCCGGACCATGTTATCTCTCGAAGAGGTGATCACAATTGGTCACCGAGATCTTGTGATTTAACCCCTTGCGACTTCTTGCTTTGGGGCCACGTGAAGAAGAAGGTCTTCTCCAATAGCCCAGCGTCGATTCAAGACCTCAAAGATGGAATTCGTCAAGCTATCGAGGACATAGGGCAGCCACTTTGCGATTTTGTTATGGAAAATTTCATTAAAAGGATATGGTCCTGTAAGCGTGCTTGTGGTGGTCATTTGCCTGATGTTATTTTCCACTATTAACGGCATAGCACCTTCTTCATAATGAAATAAACATCCGATCATTTATATTGAAAAATGACATTTTTCTTTGAATATCAAAATAACACCTCTTATTGGAAACACTTCATTTTCACGTTTTGGTCGAAGAAATTCACTTTGACACAAGATTCGTCAATAGGTGAAATTCATCTGATGATTCAATTTCAGGATAAGAAACACATCTTGTTTGTTTTCCAAATGATAAAACATTATAAACTTGTATTGAATTGAGTTGAAATCTAGTTCTCTACGGTGAATTTTTCTTCGAAATTTGAAGTATGATTTCTCAGAAAACTAGAGGTGTGCCAAAAAAATTAGAAACTCTTAAATAATGACTTATTATAGTAGAATCGTAAACAGATAGCGTAGTTTTGGAAATGTGATTTTACAGGGTGTTTTTTCAACCTGCTCAATTAATCTGGAATTATCACAATAACAACCATTCATTTTGAAAAAAACTTTGAAATTAATGAATGTCCTCATCAATATTGTACTTCGCTGAAAATTTCTCTAAAATCGAATAAGCCATACCAAAGTTATCAATTAAAGTAAAATCGGTCGAATCGGACAAATCACCCTGTATATTCTCAATAGAGAACCCCTCCGAACCATAAACCAAACATTGTTTCGAGACTGTCTTGACTAGTGTAAACTAATCCCAAAATCTGACGGTTTCCTCCGGAATCACCCTGTATATACTCTTGAGGATGAGCGGTACAATTCTTTTATATCAATTTGTTTCCCGTATAATTGTAGTGAAATTGTTGTTTGTTAGGCTTCTTTTTCTTCAAAAATATTTCTTCTTTCCTTTCGATGCAGGTGGATAACTCGAAATCACACCTGAAAACAGAAAGGGGACGAAAAAACCAATATGAACTAGTAAATAATTTATTGATAAATTGATTTGAACTCAAGGAAGAATCAGACCCAAATGAATTGCCTCGAAACCATCGTCAAATTTATATATTGGACTTCTATTTACTAAGTGTTCTATTGTTTCCTTTTCTCCTCCGCATTCGCACCTTGGACTTTCGACCGAATTCCATTTGAAAAGTAAATCATTACATCGACCATGACCTGTTCTAAGTCGATTCAAAATGAACCAAATTTTCCTAGGAACAATAAAACCATGAACTATTTCTGAAAAATCGCTTATTAAACGTTTGTTGAAAACATTACACAAATTCCATTCCAAACGCCAAATTTCTTCATCACTTTATTTATTTTAAGTGAATTTGCACAATTTGGAGGCGTTGTTCAGGCGTCAGTCTATTCATGTTGAAATGCCAGACTAAACTTAACACAAATCACTTGACAGCTGACAAAATGGCCGCCAGTTAAAACAGTGTTGCCAACTTAAAGTTCTCCACCTCTAAATAACACCCTTTACATAAATATCAATTCGTTGAGATCCTTATTTTCTGAGTTAACGAGACGACAAAATGGCGTCAAGTAAGATTATAGGAAAAACTGCGAGGCATCATCTTTGGTTGGGAAGCAATAATTTGTTATGGTTGGTTGTGTCAAGAGTCTTCTCAGATTATATTCTTACTTAATAAAATTTCTTTATACGCACCTGAATATCAATTTGCTCCTCTTTATGACATTTAACAATGAATAGACGTGGTGAGGCAACCCCGGTAAGCCACATAATAAGGGAACATCGTTCACAAATCATATGTGGTCGTCATCCCTTTCTCTATATTCAAAAATCTCGATAACTGCTTGCCGTTATTTCTCTGCATGATTTCTGCCACCCTTGACATTGGGCACAACCCTTTGCACCGTTCTTCTGTCCATACCCCACGATTCTTCTTTTAAGTTTGACACTGATTAGATCTTTAGAAATAATAGAGTGATAATATTTTACAGCTTGAGTCTGACGCATCTTAAAGGTGGTCGTATTCATACATTCTTCTATTCAACGGTAGCGTGCGGTTTTTTGTGTCCTAACAAGACGAATGTGACATGTGAACAGTTTGAGTTGTTTGAAAAGAAGATCGAGATTTATAGATAAGATATTATAAAACCTTGATTTTTCGCGGTTGGATGGGCTAAATTGAGAGAATTAGAAGTAGACGTAGGGGGGAAAATTATGAATTATTCGAAACTGAAAATTTTGGATGCAAAAACATTCAACCAAAATATTATTCTCATTTTAATCCGATACTATAATTTCCGAAGATATTGAGAAAACAAATATGTTTGATAAATTTGATTGTTTCAGTCTTTACTTGACGGATATTCACCTTGATATTGATTAAAGTAAACACACTTTATTTCCGCTCATATTTATTAATTTCACAACAATTGTTTCCTCACTTACATTGTAACTTAATCAGGTGAGTATGATAACTAACTTCTTTTACGAAATCGTTTTCTTTGAATACAATTTAAAGAAAATAAAATCTTCTGCTTCAAATATAATTTGAAGAAAACGATTTTGTGAGAGTAGTTAGTTACCATACTCACCTGATGAAGTCACAATGTATGTAACGAAGCTGTTGTTGTGAAAGTAATAAATATAAGCGGAAATAAAGTGCTTTTAATTCAACCAATACATATATGTTAAATATCGTGGATATTCACGGAGTATCGTTGTTTTTTCTAGAATAATTCAAAGAATTCTGATCTAATCAGGATGAAAATCCATGTAGAAACGATAAGAAAAAAAAGGCATTTTTTTTCTTCAAATATTCTATATTCTGCGAGCTTCTTTGACCATATGAAAAAAAATCTGCGTTTGGCAGAGTCAATATTTGTATAGATGACCGCTTTAGCAACGGAACAAGCGCGTTAAAGCTCCTGACCTCACCTCAGTGCGTTTCATTTTTTTTTTTAATTCTCACTGTTCGAAGGAAAAGTGGAAACTTTTTCCTGAAAAGCTAACCGGCACAAATCAATATAAATGTAGCACAACTATATTGAACAATTTTTGACCCATAAAAACGAAGGTGCTGGGCTAACTTTTTTCCAAAATTGTTTGTTTGAAAAATAGTAGGATTTTCGTGAACAATCCAACGGCACAAATTATCTCACGTATATCTTAAGTTTTAGCATATATACTTCCATTACGAAGAAACGAAAGTGGTGGGCTATCGTCAGTTTCATTTTCGCGATTTCTCGGAAAACATAACGAAATCTCATGAAAATATTCACGGCGCATGCCAGCCCAAATTTGACACAAGCTTTTTTTGAGAGGAAAATTCTTCATTCTTCAACAATTGAGCATAAAAAATGTTTTCGAAAACCAAAAAGCTCTGGGCCAACTTCATACACATTCGCATAAAGGAACTTTTTTTAAGTTACAAGATGCAGTACCTTTCGAAAGTATCTAAGATACTGATGAAGGGATTTCCAATAAGAGGTGTTATTTTGAATAGCCCGCTATTTCGGTAGATGTCACTTTTGAAGCTGTCATTTTTTGACATTTGACAAATAGAAACTACGCCATTAATAAAAATGGAACGATACACGCTTCAACAACGCATTGAAATTATTAAAATTCACTATAAAAATGGTGAAAATTTGGCAGAGACGGTTCGTAAAACTCGAACATTTTTGGGTCGTCGTGAAGCACCTTGTCGGACCGCAATAAAGAAATTGGTTGGAAAATTCGAGCTGTTGAGGCAAGTAAGTGATGTAAAGAATAAAACCCGTGCATGTCGCTCAAGAACAGCCGAGAATATTGCTGCTGTAGCCGAACCCCAGGTTTGTCCATTCCTCGTCGTTCTTTGGAATTAGGCATTCCACAAATGTCAATACACCGTATTTTGCATGAAGATTTTGGTCTTAAGGCTTATAAAGTTCAGTTAACACAAGAACTCGAGCCGGCCGATCATCAACAACGTCGTGTCTCTGTTGATTGGGTCGTTGAAATGCATGAAAATGATCCGGAATTCCATCGAAAAATCATCTTGAGCGATGAGGCCCCTTTCCACCTCGGTGGCTTCGTCAACAAGCAAAATTGTCGCATCTGGGGCTCGGAAAACCCGAGAGTTATTGTTGAAAAGCCTCTCTATCCTCAACGTGTGACTGTTTGGTGCGGTTTATGGTCCGGCGGGGTCATTGGACCTTACTTTTTCGAAAATGAGGCTGGCGCAACAGTTACGGAGAATGGATTGAGTTTTCGAGGGATGATTAATGATTATTTATGGCCGGAATTGGATGGTATTGATCTGGACAACGTTTACCTTCAACAAGACGGCGCTACGTGCCACACAAGCAACGAAACCATTGATCTTTCGCGGGAAAAGTTTCCGGAACGTGTTATCTCTCGAAGAGGAGATTACAATTGGCCACCGAGATCTTGTGATTTAACACCTTGTGACTTCTTCCTTTGGGGACACGTGAAAGAGAGGGTCCACGCCAATAGCCCAGCGTCTATTCAAGACCTCAAAGATGGAATTCGTGAGGCTATCGAGGACATAGGGCAGCCACTTCGCGATTTGGTACTGTAAGCGTGGTCGTGGTGGTCATTTACCTGATGTTATTTTCCACTATTAACGGCATAGCTTCTTCTTCATAATGAAATGAACATCCGATCTTTTATATTGAAAAATGGCATTTTTCTTTGAATATCAAAATAACACCTCCTATTGAAAAACCCTTTATAGTTGCCAACAAAAAAAGGAACTAGGATACAGTAATTTAGATACTTTAAAGTATCTAAGGGCCGTATTTATAGTTGTTCCTTGAGGCTTCCTTACTGAAGGCCGCCTTGAATTTGCTTTTCTATGTAAACAAGTACAAGTTTGTTTGCATAGAAACATAGAAAAGCAAATTCAAGGCGGCCTTCAGTAAGGAAGCCTCAAGGAACAACTATAAATACGGCCCTAAGTTATTGGAAAGTAACTAAGATTCTTTTTTCTGACAGTTCGGCAAGAGCGAAATGTCATCTCAAAGGGGAAACAAGTCCCTCGATAGACAAATGTCGAACCAACAATAAGGGATCTTCCATTACAGGATCCCTAAATAAAGTCGGACCTGTATTCGAATTTCGGTAACTCTCTAATGGCAACAAGGTGTTTCTTCGCGTAACTCTTCATTTTTTCCAACACCAAAATGTCAGCAATCAAATGGTAAACTTTCAGGGTTGCCAACACTTCACATAGGCGGCAAATTCGAATCTTGCGTTAATATTTAGACTCCCAGGACATTACGTCTGCTACTTCACACACAATTAAGATCCATAAAAATCTAATAGGAACAGCTTTGTTAACAACGTCGTAATTCATTATCGTCTAGACGAAGAAGATTCAGTACATCCCCATAGAAAAACCAGCTTTTATATCCTAATAACGAGACTGAAGTCATACAGAGAAGTGTATCTTAGCAGGGGATAATTGAAGTGTCAATAAATAACGACGTGTTTAAAAATTAATAGCATAAAAAAATACACCTCTTGAATTATCATCATCATTTAGATGTCACTTTCTGGCGAATATAAAGGAAATATCAAAAGACATTCATGAGGCTCATCAATGATCAAACCAATGTCAACTTTAGAATATTTTTCCAATGAATATATTTAGCTGAAGCATTATTTGAAAACGCACTGGTATCTAGTAGGCACCCTAGTCCTGAGATGTCCCTCATGCGTCAATTTTTCACTTGAAATCTCCCTGACAATTTTCACTGACTGTACTTCGATGTTTATGAAAAGAGTATCGATTAAAGCTTATTTTGGGAGGATTTCGATTCATTTTTTAGGTTTTTTCTGGGTTTTCACTCCCAATATCAGAACTATTAAAAATTAAATAAAAATTATTTTTTATGGAAAACGCCCTTGGGGAGTGCAGGATAGAACTATTTGTCGAGGGCAGTTTCTTGGAGAACAGATTGCCTAGTGACCATTGCAGGAATAATATAAACGATAAACAAAACAAACTGTTACGTTTCAGAGTACAAATCTCTTTAGTCAGAAAAACGAGAAAATTTTCAGAATAATTTCTTTCGATTTTTCGTTTTGAGACTTCAACTGGACATTTTAATAATTTTATAGAAACATCAATTTGACAAACATCTCAAAACGAAAAATTCTAGAAATTTTCTATCCTGCAATTCGCAAGGGCATTTTCCATGGAAAAACATTTTTTTTTAATTTTGAATAGTTCTGTTTCAGATATTGAGTGTGAAAACCCAGAAAAAACCTAAAAAATATTGAAAGAGTGCTACACAATATTTCAAATTCATATATTTCGTTAAAACATTTAGAAAAGCGTTATGTGCCGATTGTCAACATAATAATTTGAGAGATTAAGAAACAACTTTGAAACTCAATAATTATCGAGAAGGTCCCACCATTGATAACGAAGGCCGAATTCGTGAATGCGGAAAGTTTCGCGTCGTTATGGTTGAACCAACTGCCAAGTTTGAGTCCAATCGCCCTAGTAATTTTTTGAAATATTATGGAAATAAACTCCAAATTTTCAGCGCCTATAACACGGTAACCGTGAGGCCAATTCTGGCAAACAACGAACTCAAAGGTTGCATTTTGATATGCAGCCTACCCTGAAAGTTTCGAATCAATAGGATTCTCCGACGCACGTGATCGTGCATACAAACGGCCGCAAGCCGGAAGGACAAAATCGATTTTGATCCTTTATTCGCCGTCAGTGAGTCTAACCTACTCGTTTGAGACCTGCTTTCGGAAAAATTCGTAAATCACGAACTCTTGGACAAAACGATAGCACGCGCGAAAAAAACATTGTAATTCATCGGATATTTATAGATCTTCATAGTATGCTTCGGATTAATGGAAAGCAACAAGGCGAACAGTGTAGAGTTTATATTAAGTTGAAACCATAAATTTTGCTCTTGCTTCACCATTTAATTTTTTTTTAAATTTATTCACCAATAAATTGCTCACAAGCCTGAGCTTGACAGGAACCGTTTGTCACATAATTACCTTACCTTCTCACCGAACATAAACTGGCATTTGTGAACTCGAACACGTGGTTTAAATTTTCGAATTGTAGAGTTGAATTCTTCGAGAGGTTTTGCGTTTTATATCTTAAAAATCTGAGTTTAATGTCAAATTACGATAAATCAATTCAATGTTCAGGAATAAACTTATGCTATTGATTTTGTTTTATATTATTATTGTCGTCGAAGCTACATTAGTGCTCGCTTTTTTTACTGAGACAGCAATATTTCGATTATTTCTATAGGCCAATCGAATTAAAAACAATAGCTTTCAAAAGTAACTGCTCGGAGACTCGATATTCGTGGAGGCCAGAATTGGAGAATAACAACGAAGGTCGATTTCGTGAATAAGTTAAATTTTATTTTCGCAAAACTTCCTAAAACAGATCCAATGGAATTGATACGTTGTACTCGGAGAAAAATGTAGGAGCGCCCAAAAATTTAGCTATTCGAAAAATTTTCAAAAATCATAAAAGCATACTGATGTCAGAACTAGATAATCAGAAAAATTTTTAGAAAAGCACTGACGTGAAGTCAGCAGCTTTTACGCGCTTGTTCACATTACGAAATGGTGACTTGGAAATTTCAGTGAAATTTCAATGAAATATAAAAATTTTCAAAAAAAATGTTTTCAAATTTTCCATGGATAATTCTTCTTATTGACACTGTTCATCTTCCAACTAAGTTTCATTTCGATCAGATAAATATTTTTGAAGTTACTGAAAAATTAAAATTTCAAATGTAGCACAAAAACCATTCTGCAGATTTGGCCCATTAACGATCTCAATCGAGATATTCAGAATCTTAACCTAACCTGAAAATTTCAAGACTCTAGTTCTTTCCTTTCGAAAGTTACAGCGCACAAGGCCGGACGGACATAATAAATTTTGACCACGGATTCTTCATCAGTGAATCCAACCTAGTCATTTGAGACCAATTTCGGCTCAAAATTCGAAAATTACAGACATCGTGACGAAATGATAACGCGCTGTTCCCCAGAAAAAGCGCGTAAAAATTGAAAGTCCTCCGGTATTTTCTGAATGGAGGAAGTAACTTCGCCCATTTTTCTGTGGGCCATATTTGGCTTAATATACTGAAAAAAAAATCTGGGTTGCGATTGTGATTTTCTGAAAATGAAAAAAGTTTTAGAAATAAACGAAACAAAATAATTCCGCAAATTCTGCAAATTTTTTCGTCTGTTTAATGAAGGAGTCATATGTAGACTCTGAAGCTCTGAAGCATCAGGCAACTTCTTTCCTCAAACTTCTCTTGGCAATATGATGTTTAATCCTGCAATACGCAATACGTTAACAATTTTATTTAATTGTTAATAGTTCTGCGACGGTTGAGTTATAGGCGAAATCGGACAAGCTGTTTCGTATTTATGACAATTTTAAATTGTAAAATTATTTTCTCAATACTTCAAGAATTACTGACGCGATTAAATTCAAACTTTGTAGTAGAAGAAGAGCAACACTCAAAATATTCTCAGACTTCTATAAATATACCAACGCGCAACTTCAAGCAGAGTGGTGTGACGATGTACTCTTAGGGAAACCTAAAAAAAATTTTATAAAAATTTCCTGAGTTTTGTTGAAAACATTGATTACGACTGATTCTGACCCATCATTTTACAACAGTTCACCAAATCTTATCTGCATCCGAATAATCATTTTCGGAAATATTGGGAAAAAAATATGCCAAGTAAAGAAAGCTCCTGAACTAACGTAGGCTTTTCAAGAATTCATTATTATGCATGTGTCAGGATTTCGCTTATCCTCCGACAGAATGGTAACAGTATACACATACAAGAATAAATTATTATTATGCGGTCACAAATACCAAATAAGCTGGCGAAGCAAGCAAAAACTACCCCAAGAAGTGAAACATAATAAATATCTCTTCGATGATTATGCAAATATGACTCCAACTTGCCAGGATATCGACTCTCCTCTATCTCCTTTTATTGAGATAGAGATGATAATCTTCTACTGTTCTGAAAAAGGCATGAGTAGAATAACTAACATCCTCGCAGTGAATCGAAAGTCATTACGAGATTACTGTGGAATAGTGAGTAGCCCAGCCACGCGCTGTGCACCTTTCTAACAACTATTTTTCAAGATTGTAATAATGGAGTAATTACGATCGTGTGCCGAGCATGTGGGTACAGGTGATAGTGCCTTTTTTATTATGCCAACTAACGTCCGTTTATCTATTAAACCACCGCGGTATTAAATTATTGCTGTTTAACCGCCAATCAATTCCGTTCGTATAACTGCTAGAATCGTTTCGATAATTTATTTACAAGTATTGTCAAAATACTTTGTATTGTGGTTTGTATCTCATATAACAATAAGGAGCGTCCGATCGAAGTAGACATACAGTGTGTCAATATGAAAATATATCCTGGCCCCCATTGCAAAATGGGGAAAAATACAATGAGAGAGGTGAATTTTGGTTCGTAGGTGGTTGGTTCCAGTCGTTTTCAATCACCCTGTGAACGTGATGAGAGTAAACCCTACAATCTTAAATGGGAAGGGGGTTTCAGAAACACCTTTTTTCGAAGGTGACTCGATTGCCTTTTCAAGAATGCCATACACTTGGCCTTTTAACCCGCTTGTTCTGGGGAACAACCTGTTATAATTTCGTCACGATGTCTGTAATTTTCGGAAGTTGAGCCGAAATTGGTCTCAAACGACTAGGTTGAACTCACTGATGAAGAATCCGTGGTCAAAATTGATTCTGTCCATCCGACCGGCCGTGTGCGCTTTAACTTTCGAAAGAAGGAACCTAGAGTCTTGAAATTCTCAGGTTTAGGTTAAGATCCTGAATATCTCGGTTAAGTTCGTTGATGGGCCAAATCTGCAGAACGGTTTTTGTGCTAGAGCCATTTGAAATTTTGATTTTTCAATAACTCGGAAAATATTTATCTGATCGAAATGAAACTTGGTTGGTAGATGTACAGGGTGGGCAAAATTCGTTGTCCACTGAAGGGATCTCGAGAACTATAGCAGCTAGAAGAAAACTGATAAAACATTCTCGAGCTCTTTTTTCCTGAACTTGAGTTATGAGCGAAAATTGAGAAATTGTCATTTTCAATAATGCTGAATAACTCGCTTGTTTGAACTCGTATTGGAAATCTGTTGATACATACTACAGGCACTTTTTTAGGAGTAATTCAAATATAATATGACTGAATTTTTAAATCCAGCCATTTTCGAGAAATGAGAAGGTTTTTGGATTTTTTAAATGTAAACTATAGTCAAAAGATCTCTTATCTTGCTACAAAATTTTTGCTTATTTCAAAAATGTAACATATGTCGCTATTCACATGAATATTACATGAGAAAATATTCATTAATTTTTTCCTGCTTTTCTATTCACTGTTGAATTATGAGTAGGCTGACGTTACCCTAGCGACGATTCAATATGCATTCACTTTGTGTGAACTCGCGCCTCTATGATTGGAATCAGCGATTGCTGAATAAATATTTCTATGGTTAATTTGTCATAGTTCTGAAGATCAGCAATATTTCGGGTCATAAGGGAAAATAAACAGATTTTCTATTGCTAATCTTACGAACTATGACAAATTAACCAAAGAAATATTTATTCAGCAATCGCTGATTCCAATCATAGAGGCGCCAGTTCACACAAAGATAATGCATATTCAATCGTCGCTATGGAACGTCAGCCTACTCATAATTCAACAGTGACAAGAAAAGCAGGAAAAAAGTATTAACAATCTTCTCATGTAATATTCATGTAAATAGTGACATATGATACATTTCTGAAATCAGCAAAAATTTTGTAGCAAGATAAGAGATCTTTCGACTATAGTTTACATTTGAAGAATCCGAAATCTTTCTCATTTCTCAAAAATGGCTGGGTTAAAAAATTCAGTCATATTATATTTGAATTACTCCTTAAAAAGTGCCTGTAGAATGTATCAACAGATTTCGAATACGAGTTCAAACAAGCGAGATATTCAGCATCATTGAAAATGACAATTTCTCAATTTTCGCTCATAACTCAAGTTCTATGAACGATAAGCTGGATCTGTTTTCATATTCGGATTAGTCGGGAGAAAAGAGCTCGAGATTGTATTATCAGTTTTCTTCTAGCTGCTATAGTTCTCGAGATCCCTCCAGTAGACAACGAATTTTGCCCACCCTGTACAGTAGCAATATTAGGAATTATCCATAGAAAAATTTGGCGAAATTTTTTTTTTCTTCGAGAATTTCCATATATCATTCAAATTTCACCGAAATCTCCAAACCGCCACTTCATAACCGAGTACTTTATTTCAGCCCAATCAGATTACCTGATTTTCCTGAGAAACAAATCAAGAGACAAATTCAGAGAATTAATTTCGGAAATTCATATATTTCAAAGAGGATATCTCCGGTTCTGTTTAAATTTCATTCTAATCGACACCGCATCCATCTTTCACGGCATATACTGGTGAATCGTCGAAGCATTTACTGGATCCTACAGTGAAAATATGCGGGACGCGGGACAGCGGCGTCTGTTCACACTCCAGACCTCATCTGGTGATTCCCTGGAAGTTTTATCGGTACTTCCCCGAATTTCAAATTTCAGCTTGATCGGATATTCGTCTTGGGAGATATTGGAAAACATATTATGTCTCATTTCATGCTGATTTCCTGAGAATAATTGATATTTCCGAAATAACTTATATATATATCCGATCATGACGAAACTTGATGCGCAACTTCGTGCAAAATTTCTCGATCATTTCATGGGAACAATTCAATGACTTAGTTCATAAATATCCTATATCTTCTAATCATATGGTTCGGGGCAACAGCGTTATATCGTCCCATCAAAAATACGGATCGGATCGAATTTAAATCTATCACTCGATTGAGTAATGATAGCTTGGAGATTCATGCAGAAGTTCGCAGGATTATATGAAAAGAGATCTCCAAATCAGTCTATTACAAAGTAAAACTGCGTTTGGAGGGGGTGACTCCTTTGGGAAAGAATTTAAACAAGCGCGTAAATGCTCCTGGCCTCTCGTCAGTGCTTTGCTTGATCTTTTATTTTATTTGTCATCAATGGTGAACAATGTAAATAAAATTCGTTTTGAATATCATCCAAATTTTCTTGAAAAACAATGGTTTTTCCGAAACTATCCATCAGATTTCAATGGAACTGTTCCAATTTTCAGTTTGACCCGATGTTTATCTCAGACGATATTGAAAACGATGCATTTCAAATTCCGTGGCTATTCGAAATTTTCAGCTAATCAGTAAACTGATCGATGCGATAATATGGTATTTTGGAAATGTTGATTAGCAAACTTGTGCGAAAATTTTTGGTGATCAATAGGAAAAATTCAAAATTTTTATTTCAAGTAGTTATAAATTTGATATTTGGCGATCTACTTATTTTATATTTCTCACTAGCTTCCGCATGCAACTTCAAGTTGTCATTTTTCATTGAAGAGTTGGATTATAATTCGAGATTTCGGGAAAATGAAATTTTGAAACGGTATATCTGCGGAATCATTGGGTGGTTTTCACAAATTCGCTAATTCCAAATTCCCAACTAACTCCACAATAATCAAGCTACTGAGTATACTCTTCCGGAAGCTATTTTGTTCACTATCAGTGGTTAGCCGGCCGTAAACACATCAACTTTAGGAAGAATTGACACAGGGAATACCTTCATAAGTAGAGAAACTCTTACTTTCTCTGCGCCGCAATGTTGATGTACACCTATAAAAATATCCTAACTTGCACAAGCTATAAGCATCCAACGGGTTTGTTCGAAACCCGAGGATAATCGAAAAAAAAACGAATAGAAAAGCAATTAACAAATCATCAATACTATTGATTGCTGTCAAGAGTCTATCCAAAATAATATTGCGGATACGAGTGTTCCAATTGTGTTGATCGCAAAATGCATTGCAGCATTCAAATAAGCCTAAATGTTATAAGTAGACATCGGATTATATTGCATTTGCATATGCAAATGCATATAACGCGATATTCTAGGCATTATTGTATATTTTTGTACTTTTTTCGAAAGTGCATATTTCAATAGTGGGACGTAATCCTGGTGCATAGATCAACCGGAAAAGGTTGAACGGGTGCGGATCTATAGAAAGATTGGATACCAGAAATCTTCGTCTGTTCAAATCCATGAAAATTTTAGAAAGAATAATCGAACAGAAATATTTCCTAACTAATATACTGTCAGAAATGATCCATGACAAATTAAAAAACACGAAGCTCGCAGCAATCAAGAAGATAGGAGTATATGTCAACCCACAAGGAAAACCTTGTCTACAAAGATTTCCTCAGAAATGGCGCAAAATTCTAGTTTCGTCTCTTTACGTAAATGGTCGTAGAGGAATCGTTTTCGGCCTATAAGTTGATATTAACAGACAGACGTAACAAGTTTTCTTTGGTATACCTAAAAAAACCTAGAAAAGCACTGACGTGATGTCAGCAGCTTCTTCCCGCTTGTTCACATTGCGAAATGGCGACTTGGAAATTTCAGTGAAAATTAAATGAAATATGAAAATGTAGAGAGAAAAATTTATTAAAATTTTTCCAAGGATAATTCTCTCATTGGCACTAATAATGTTCCAAGTTTCATTTCAACGAGATGAATATTCAAATGGCTGTAACACAAAAATCATTTGGCAGATTTGGCCCATTAACGAACTCAACCGAGATATTTAGGATCAAAACATAACCGGACAGAATCCAATTCGACCAAGGATTATTCATCTGTGAACAACCTACTCATTTGAGACCGATTTCAGCTCAAAACTCGAAAATTACAGACATTGTGACGTAACGGTAACGCACTGTGCCCTAGAAAAAGGGCGTGAAAAATGTCTAATTTTGTATAGTCACAAAATTTTAATTTATTGATGACTGAAAATTAATCGGAGACACAATGGAAATTGATATTTTTTTAGTGCATATTATGTGTATATTTCACCCTTTTTAAATGCATATTTGCATGCATATTTTGCCAGTTTGTAAATGCATATAATCCGATGTCTAGTTATAAGGTATACGAGTCGGATCTCGGGAGTAGCTACCTGGCAGTCGCTGCCATATCGCGACTGCTAGGCAGCTACTGCCGAGATCCGAATCGTACCTTCAGACATCCTGTACACATCTACGATATCTATCCAAACTGATACTTATGCGATACACGACGTCAACCTACACCCAATCCGAAAAGGTATGTTCCAACAAGGTATAAGTTGCCCTCCCAAGTGCTCTAAAACTGATTCAATATTTGAAAGGAATAAAACTACAAATCTATATCCAAATGTCATTCCCCCAATTTATGTTCCTTCCGAATAAGATGAAAGGGGGACGAACTCAGGCCACCTAACCCTTCATTAAATATAAATGTCGAATAACAAGGGTTAAATTACACCATTGTGAGTGGTACTTAATTCTGAACCGTTGTGCCTCTGTCGTTTTGTGTACACGGAGTCAACATAGGATGGGAACGACAGTCGAAAACTCCGAATGTGCCCGTAATTAGCGTTTTATTTGATTTATCGTTGTTCATTCCGATCATCGATTTAGGTCTAACGGATTTTCGGGCTTTGTTTACTTAGATTACCCTTTCGGAATGGAGACATGTAGACGTAGTTAGCTCAGGATTTTTTGAAGGGGTTCAAATTTATTTCCGATGTTGGCGATGTTGCATTTTGATGTGCTACCTTTTTTGTGCGCACGTTCTGAGGAGCAGCGTGCTTTAGTTGTCCCAATAGGTTTGTTTTGGTTCCAAAATTCAGAACTGTCCTAGAATAGTTCTAGAACTGCGCAGAATCGATGTGCTGTGGAAGCCCGATTCTGAACTATCCTAGAACAGTTCTAGAAGCTATGAAACCAAAACACGAATAACGTTCGGGTTCTCATCGAGATCGTAGAGGAAAAAAAAACTTCCGTTTGAGTTGGCAGAAAAGAGGAATGTTAATCATGTCTTATACAGGGTCTTTCACGAGGAACCTCACCCATATTTATACGGGAAACTACTGAACGTATTTTCATGAAATTCAGCACTTATAAGTACTTCACGATGCTGATGAAATCTAAAATATTTTCAAGGCATGAGCACCTCCGGTTTTTCCGGAAATGACGTCAACTTCCGTTTTTCAAATTAGAACACCATTTTTTTATTGCAGAAATAGATTCCTTAGAAAATTTCAATTTATTTTGATGTAACATTTTTCAGTTTTGGTTGGAAAATTCTCTCTGAGCGGGAAAATTCGAAAAAAAAATCGAAAATAGAGCTCCGCTGAAACAAGAATAACTTCGAGGTTTTTGGATGGAAAATTTTCATTTTTGGGATTTTTCAAGATGTAAGATTGATGTATCCACTTTGAAAATCGAAGTCGCGATTCATGATACAGGGGGTGAAAAAATCGCTTTCAAAGTTAGGGATGACAAAATCGTGAAAAATCAATTTTTTCAAATTAGAACCCCATTTTTTTATGGCAGATATTGAATCTACGTTAAAAAATAATGTGAGTGTATGCATCACACCCTTGCCCTAAAGTGGATATTTTCTGAGTTATTCACAAAAAACTGTTTTTCGTCTTGAATTTTCAGCTATTTCTTTTCCCTTCACGCCAAAAAGATGACATTTTCAGGAACTGTTACTTAAACCATGTTTTAGATTTTACTACCCTAATATGCAAGAGAAAAAAGTTACCTGAATAGATGGCGAATTTGGATTCGAATTTGTATCGGAAACCTCTTTATTTCAACTAATCGGCCATCGGTTTTCCCTCCAGTGATAAATAAATAATTCCTTATGAACCATATGCAAAAACTTACCATGTTTTACATTATTTTTTTTTAATGATAGATATCATTAATTACATCTGCCAAATTCCTCTTTATTCAGTAGCATTTTGTGTTTACTATTAATTTGGTGATAATTCGTATTAAGTTATAAAATCGATCACTATGCCTAATTTTACCAATGAAGATTATTTAAATCTCATTCTACTTCATGGAGAATGTAATAAAGTTGTAGATAGAACGATTCGACTGTTCATCGAGAGGTTTCCTGACCGACCCAGACCAACGAGAGATACCATTAACAGAACCATGACAAACTTGAGAAATGTCGGATCTTTCGTTAAGAAAACTACACACAGAGAAAAAAGTGTAGTAGAAGATGAGAACAACGAAATTACAGTTCTTGCATATTTTCGTGTGAATCCTCAAAATTCTCTCAAAGATGCCGAGATTGATCTGGGATTATCTCAATCGAGTGTTTGGAGAATATTAAAAAAACATAAAATGCACCCATATAAATTCAATAGGGTACAGCATTTGAAGGAAACTGATTTCGTCAGGAGAACAGAGTTTTGCGAAGCTATGATGATTCGATTTCAAGAGAATGAAAACTTTTTGGACTGTATAATTTGGACAGATGAATCTAAATTCACAAAGAATGGTTCTTTCAATAGGCATAACTGTCATTATTGGGATGAAGAGAACAACCACCACTTCAGACAATGGAACTTTCAAGAGACCTGGAGTTTCAATGTTTTTTGCGCCATCAAAAATAATGCAATTCTCGATGTTCACATTTAAGATGGGACTTTAACTGGTAAGATAGAACACTACACATGTTTGCATTATTTAAAGAATGTTCTCCCTTAGGAGATAGATATTCTGACATATTGACTCAAATAATTGAGCCGCTAGTACAGAACCATAATGACTTATGGTATCAACATGATGGCGCGCCTCCACACAATTCACTCAATGTGTCAAATATCCTCTACAGGCTATTTGAAGATCGATGGTTGGCGAACAATGGTCCACATCTTTGGCCACCACGTTCTCCCGATTTAACTCCTTTAGACTATTATGTTTGGGGTAGGATAAAAAATATTGTCTACTCAACTCCCCTGACTGATAAAGAGGACTGCATAGAACGAGTCAGAAATGCGTTCAGGTTTGTTTAGATTTTTAGATTCATAGTTTTGAAACTCAATTTTTTTTTGAACACTTTTGCAGATCTCTTCCTCCCGATGAAATAAGAAGAGCAACGCACGAAGCATTCCTGAGACGTATAAATAAATGTCTAGAAATTAACGGCCAAAACTTTGAGCATCTTCTCTAGTTATAACTGCGAGAGTTTGCCATGGTTCTCCTAATAGTAACTTGAAGTCGGTTTCAAGAAGGGGTGAAAAATCTACAGCATGGTTCAAATAACAGTTCCTGAAAATTTCATCTTTTTGGCGTGAAGGGAAAAGAAATAGCTGAAAATTCAAGACGAAAAACAGTTTTTTGTGAATAACTCAGAAAATATCCAGTTTAGGGCAAGGGTGTGATGCATACACCCACATTATTTTTTAACGTAGATTCAATATCTGCCATAAAAATATGGGGTTCTAATTTGAAAAAATTGATTTTTCACGATTTTGTCATCCCTAACTTTGAAAGCGATTTTTTCATCCCCTGTATCATGAATCGCGATTTCGATTTCTAAAGTGGATACATCAATCTTACATCTTGAAAAATCCCAAAAATGAAAATTTTCCATCCAAAAACCTCGAAGTTATTCTTGTTTCAGCGGAGCTCTATTTTCGATTTTTTTTTCGAATTTTCCCGCTCAGAGAGAATTTTCCAACCAAAACTGAAAATTGTTACATCAAAATAAATTGAAATTTTCTAAGGAATCTATTTCTGCAATAAAAAAATGGTGTTCTAATTTGAAAAACGGAAGTTGACGTCATTTCCGGAAAAACCGGAGGTGCTCATGCCTTGAAAATATTTTAGATTTCATCAGCATCGTGAAATACTTATAAGTGCTGAATTTCATGAAAATACGTTCAGTAGTTTCCCGTATAAATATGGGTGAGGTTCCTCGTGAAAGACCCTGTATATTGTGTGTGGTTTAATTGAAAATATGCGAAAGTCCTTGCCACTCCATGTAATATAAAAATATTTTTGGGAATACTTGCTTCCACTTGATTTTTTTCGGAATTTTCTTCATTACTTCAATTGTATTCCGAAATGAACCAACAAATTATTGGTTTATATAATAATGAATTTAATAACGAATGTATTTCAGATATGTGCTTTTCAGAACAAAATTCATTCGAAAATTATTAAATAGAGGAAGAGGACTCTTGGATTCATAGATTCATTTAAGAATTATACATCCCAGGTGTAAACAATGGAAATAAAATCCAACAGTTAACCGTTTCCTCAACAAATAAAACAATCAAAAACCAAATCAGCATACGACGTCGAAAAAGTGAGGTTAACCATTTTAATCGTTGACAGCCACTGTGCGAACTACCCAAATCTGAAACAGTTCGGACACTCGCGTCCTAACTCCTTTCACAAGTCTAGAATAGTTCGGAATCGATTCTGAAAATAACCAAAACATGATTATTCAAATCCTGAACCGGTTCAGAAATGGACCAAAACACAAAATCGCAATCGCGCATGCGGAACCGTTCCAGAACAGTTCTGACCTCGGAACCAAAACAAACCTAATGTCAATGTAATTTCCGAATTCTGAGCCAGAAATGATCTCAAACGACTACGTTGTACTAACTAATTACCAATTCAGTGTCGAAATCAATTATGTCCGAAGTTGTTAGCACGGTTACGTATTGCATTGTTGCCGATTCTCCTAGGTTCCGCCACAGCCGTCTTAAAGCCGGGTCCGGATGAGTGTAATGCGAACAGCGAATGCCATAAATCTCAGGTAGTTTCATGGTTCGAGGCAACGTTCTTTCTGCTCCATCAGGACTCGGTTTTCAACTCGAACGATGCATTTCAATGTATTATTCTTGGCTGAGCTCGAGTGCCGTCCACACTATTCGCCGAATCGTTTGTCAAATTTTATTGCATTCGCTGTTCGGATTACACTCATCTGGACCCGGCTTAAAGGGACAGTCTGGAATACAGTTTGACAATGCCGCACGAAACAGAAACTGAGAGGCCGGCCCCTTGAACGCGCAGTTCGTGAATATGAATGCAAAGCTTCACTTTTCACTTCGTCAATCCATTGTATAAATATATTTATACAATGGTCAAACTAATTGAATGACTTTATTTTCGAAAAATACCTGAAACAATAATAGTATTACGCAGCGGATAGTTCTTCTCAATAAATGTGAAATAATGTTGAAACTCGAGTAGAGCCGGGTCCAGATGAGTGTAATGCGAACAGCGAATGCAATAAATCACAGGGTGTTTTATGGTTCGAGGCAGCGTTCTTTCCGCTCCGTCAGGACTCGGTTTTCGACTCGAACGATCCATTTGAATGTATTATTCGAGGCTGAGCTCGAGTGCCGTCCACACTATTCGCCGAATCGTTTGTCAAATTTTATTGCATTCGCTGTTCGGATTACACTCATCTGGACCCGGCTTAAAGGGACAGTCTGGAATACAGTTTGACAATGCCGCACGAAACAGAAACTGAGAGGCCGGCCCCTTGAACGCGCAGTTCGTGAATATGAATGCAAAGCTTCACTTTTCACTTCGTCAATCCATTGTATAAATATATTTATACAATGGTCAAACTAATTGAATGACTTTATTTTCGAAAAATACCTGAAACAATAATAGTATTACGCAGCGGATAGTTCTTCTCAATAAATGTGAAATAATGTTGAAACTCGAGTAGAGCCGGGTCCAGATGAGTGTAATGCGAACAGCGAATGCAGTAAATCACAGGGTGTTTTATGGTTCGAGGCAGCGTTCTTTCCGCTCCGTCAGGACTCGGTTTTCGACTCGAACGATCCATTTGAATGTATTATTCGAGGCTGAGCTCGAGTGCCGTCCACACTATTCGCCAAATCGTTTATCAAATTTTATTGCATTCGCTGTTCGGATTAAGCCGGGTCCAGATGCGTGCAATCCGAACAGCGAATGCAATAAAATATGATAAACAATTCGGTAAATAGTGTGGAAGGCACTCAAGCTTAGCCTCGAATAATACATTCAAATATATCTTGAAAACAGAGTCTTGACGGAGCAAAAAGAACGCTGCCTAGAACCAGAAAAGTTCCTGTGATTTATTGCATTCGCTGTTCCCGTAACACTCATCTGAACCCGGCTTTAAACCGGGTCCACATGAGTGTAATGCGAATGTTCGCTGCGAACGCAATAAATCACAGGGAGTTTTATGGTTCGAGGCAGCGCGATTTCTGCCCCGACAGGACTCGGTTTTCGATTCGAACTATGCATCCGTATGTATTGTTCGAAGCTGAGCTCGAGTACCGTCCACACTATTCGCTGAATCGTTAATCAAATTTTATTGCATTCGTTGTTCGGATTACACGCATCTGGATACGGCTTTAGACAGCACTGTTAATTGTCCGAAATGGTTGGATGGTTCAAGGTAGGTTGCCTTTCAAATTGCGACGCTTGAGTTCGTTAATGGGGAATATCAGCAAAATGGTTTTGGAGTAATATTCATTTGAACTTTTGAGGTTATTTCTTTATATTCCAGGAACTACTGGAGTGATTGGATTGAAGCTTGGCAGTTAGTTGGAGCATAACAACGCGCAACTTTTTACAGAATTTTGTTGAAATCGTATAATTAGTAAATCAAAAAAACATTTTTCGAATTTTCAAACTTTTTTTTGAAAACCATCTACAAGATTCGGAAAAAAATTGCCAGATCTTGAACTTTATATTTCATATCATTGCAAATTTCAGTTCGATCAGATTTTGGAGATGTAAGGAAAAAATATGACAAATTTATTGTTTTTTCCCCGGCATCGTTAATATTTCTGGAATAACTCAAAAATTCCTGATTCGATCATGATGAAACTTGATAACTAGTTGGTATATGAAAAACTAAAATAACCATTGATTTCTCCTGATTCCTCGAAGACACAAATCCAACTATAGATACATGTAGGTGAGATTCAAAAGAAAATTTGGATTTTCTTTGCAGGGAAATCAGAAAAGTATCTTCCAATGATGATGAAAATGAATTAAATAGGGGATATACCTCATCTTTGTAGAAGTCTATTATTTTCTTGATACTCCCACTGACATCATCAATAAGCTTAAAAAATTTCGGTTTCAAAAAATAATTAAGCAACCTTCACATGAAGTCAGAGATTTCTTATAGGTTTATGACTCATACTGACATCATCAATAAGCATAAAAATTTCGATGAATTTTCAAAAAATGATTAAGCAACCTTCACATGAAGTCAGAGATTTCTTATAGGTTTATGACGACTGCTAGTGATTTTGACATTGCTTGAAATGCAACAAAAGCTTCTCGTTTTAATTTTAATATTTCTCATATGATTTCACATGTGGAGACTTAATTTGGAATATTTCCAAGACTATCGACGTATCTAAGTGCTCTTCGGCACGAAATATTCGAATATCAAGTTTTGTCAGAACAGCCATAAAATGCAGTCCTCGCATGAACGTAAGAAACTCAAGAAATGATAACCGTAGGTTATCTGAAATAACCATAATTACTGATGCTCATATTTTGCCTGAAGTAAGAAATCAGTATTTCCCTCAAGACACAATTTGCGGAATTTAGGTGAATTCAAGTAGCCAAGTATTTCATTCATATATTTCTACAACCATGATTAAATATAATGAAAGACTGGCATCCTCTAATTAAATCTTAATCACTTCAAGTTTGACGGAAATCATCATAATGAGTGTTTATATTCACAAAATGGAGTGAGGCTATCTGGTTTACCTGAAAATGATGACTTCGTATTCCTGACATTGAATTTTGGTTCTCAATGAGAACGAAGACAATGCTAAATGATATAGCAATTAGAAAATGAATTACAAGTTTCCGAACAAAACGCAGGTGCAGGATGTCATATAGCATTTTTTCAGAGCGATTCTAAAAAGTAGTTCCAACTGGATTGAAGCAAGTGAAATGTGTATATTTTATCCGGCCAGTCGCAATTAGTGAACGGAAGAGATTCGAAGTTATGAGCAGGACATGCACAGATTGTTCAGATGAAAAAATAAAATGTTTTCGCGTTCGTTTTGGGGAACAAGGGCGTCGTTATTCGTTAAAAATGTCTATAATTTTCTGAATGCGAGTTAAACGATTAGTTCGTCAAATTCACTGAAGTCTATTCCTAATTCCGAAGGGAAAGGCATAAAAACTTGACGTTTTCAGGGTAAGCTCAAGATCCAAAGGTTGATCGTTGATCTCCTCAATGCTGAAAATTTACCCAAAGGTTCCGAAGTTAATACAGGGTCCCGCGCGGTGTTCCATATCTCTTGTTAGGAAAGAGCTGGGAATCTGGTTTTCTATGATGTTACCTTGTTGCTCGAACTCGACAAATTGAAAATGTTTTCGGTAACACAGGGTGTTCCATTTTTTCTGGACGAGCCCCAACTTCGTTTTTTCAGATGATAATCTGTATTTTTTATTACTTTTTCGGTTTCTACATGGAAAATAAAATAAACTCCATACGTCACTTAACCACAAAATTATCAAACGTTTTCGAGATATTCTGTCTGACATGCCTTTTTGCGCGCAGGTTCTAGGGGAACAGCGTGCTATCGTTTTGTCCAACTGTCTGTAATTTTCGATTATTGAGCCGAAAATGGTCTTAAACGACTAGGTTGGCCTCACTGATGACGAATCCGGTGTCAAAATCGATTATGTCCGGCCGTCACCACGATAACAGGCGTACAGAGGGTTCTATAAACGTGAAAATCTCAAGAAGGGTTACATTTCAAAATACGAAGGTCAAGTGTGTTTATGGACCAAATCGGCCATATAGTTTCGGAGTAATGGCCGTTTGAAATTTTGAGGTTATTTCCCTCATATTTCAGAAACTACTGGAGCGATTGAATTGAAACTTGGCAGTTCGTTGGAACATAACGACGCGCAACTTTGAGCAGAACTCCGTTGCAATCGTATGATCACTAAATTTTTGGAAAAAAATCTCCAAAATTTTTTCGAAAATAATTTTTTTTTCTGAAACCATCGCTCATATTCGAGAAAAATTTCAGTTATACTTTGAACCTCATATTTTACAGCAAAATTCAATTCGATACGGTTATTAGTTTCGGAGATATTATGAAAAAATATGTACAAATTCGTGGTTTTCTTCTCGATATCGTTATTTTTTTCGGTATAACTCAAAAAATACTGCTTCAATCCTAAATGAAACTTCGCGGCTTGTTCGAAGATGTTAAGGGACAACTAACTGCAAAATTTCGTGATGATCGTGTCATTAGAACAATTTGAAAACAAATTTCAAATTTTTTTTTCAAACATTTAATATTCTGTGACCTTCTCATCATATTTTCCTCATTTAATTCTATATGAACCTTCAAACTGTCATTTTTAGTCCTAGATATCAATACGGCCGGACCGTAGACACAATAACTTCCGAAAGAAACAACTTAGAAACTCGATATTTGTAGAGAAGGTTTGTGGCTTAATTACGAAGGTCGAATTCGTGAATGCGTAAAATCCGCCCAATGATTCCGAAGATATACCCATTCAAAATTTTACTTTTCCAATATTTCCAAAAAAACAGATTATATCGAATCTAAAAAAGCACTGTCGTGAAGGCAGCAGCTTTTGCGCGCATGTTCAAATCCGTTGCTGAAGCGGTCATCTACATTGAACATGCACGCATAAGCTCCTGCCTTCACGGCAGTGCTTTCTTAGCACAGGATATATGAGATTATTAAGCTGTGCCAAGTCCCATTGGAATTCATTTTTGGTAAAATATTGAACATTGGTAACTTTCTCAAACGGTATATCTGAAATCGTACTGGGATATACAGGATATGAAAAACAGCCTGCTACATATTGGAAAAATGAGCAGAATCTTCCTAATTTCAAATGGCACACCCTATATTTTATCGATTCACAGGAAGCACCAAAAAAAGCTCTACAAATTTCGTCTGGTAGTCCTCATGGTTAATTCCACTATTTTTTTAACAGCTCATTTATGAGAAATGGCAATTATCCATATTTCTTCGCTATAATTTCGTTCCACGGCTTGATATTTTTATTGTAGTTTCAACTGTGGTGACCCGCTAGATTGCCTGATTTAACAACACTAATTGTTACTAATGGGAATGCATAAAAGGTGGCTCGTCGTGAACCAACTCCTTCCGAAAAGATGCGACATAGAATAACGGATAGTATTTGCAGATAACACTAGCCAGCTTGCACAGGGTAGAACAGTTTTTCGAACATAGGCTTCATTCAAGAAAATGGAACTCATGTTGAACATATGTTTCAATATCAATTTCGATTAAACTTATATACTTTTAGCGATAGATAACCTTTTTTGAACTCATCATTTGAGATAAAGTTGCAAAAAACCTAGTAAAAGAGACTTTCGAGTTGCAAAAAGGAGCAGGAGGCGGGACAGATCGCTTGCTTCGTCGGTTTGGAGATTTTTTTTTTAAATACTCGGCGAAGTCAAAACCTCACGTTTTTAAGTCTTCTGGTTAGCTTTTTTCCGCAAATTTCTTCCAAAGAAGACGAAATGTCGTCCGAATTGATCTCTCTCGTGTTTAAACTCTCCAAGATTCACATCTTATTCGAATAGTATGGTATAGAAATATTCTTCAGAAAAAAGAAATTTTTAAAAGAAAACTAGAGAAATTGACCATAACGACTACTAGACGTAATTTGTAGAGCTTTTTTTGATGCTTTTTATGGATCGATAAAATATAGGGTGTTCCATTTGAAATATGGAAGATTCTTCCAATTTTTACCAACAATATGTGGCAGGCTGTTTTTCATACCCTGTATACCCCAGTTCGATATCAGATATACCGGTTGAGAGAGTAACCAATGTACAATATTCGACCAGAAATAAATATCAATGGGAATACTTAATAATTTCGAAAACTCTTAGTGACAAATATTGGAAAAATTGCATGTCAGGCAGAATATCTCGAAAATTAATAATAGTTAATATTTTCGGGTTAAAGATATGAATATGGTATATTTTATTTTTCATGTAGAAACCGAAGAAGTAATTAATATACAGGTTGACAATAACGCGCTGTTCCCCAGAACAAGCGACTGTACCATAATATCTTCAATTTGCATATTTCACATTCAGTGATCTTTTTCAGAAAATGCGCCTTATTCGAGCTTTAGTGGTTGGTATTGAAATTGAAGAAACATAAATCTCCTCCTGAATAGGTGGAAGGCACAGAGAACACGTTTTTTGTGGTGATTATACTTTCTAGAATGGGATTATAATGTTTTATTAATGCGTTTGTACGCATTATCCCTTTTGAGCAGTTAATTATCAAATTTTCTCGAGTTCTACACATTACATTAAAGAACATCGCAACATTATGTGCATGTAACTGATAAATTATAGTTTTCATAGCTATCATTATCCAAAAACCGTAGTTGAGCACTGAATCTGGTTAGTAGTCCTCATTTTTCCCTCTGGCAGTCAATCCTGACTGTCTTAGGAAATTTTCTGTCGTTTTTGAGGTATTCCAAACTGAACTAATAATTTATTTTTTTGGGTTTTTTATGGGTTTTAACTCCCAATATCTGAAACAGAACTATTAAAAATCAAATAAAAATTGTTTTTTTCATGGAAAACGCCCTTGCCGATTGCAGTATCAAACAGTTTGTTAAGGGCGGTTTCTTGCAGAACAGATTGCCTTATGAACAATACAGGAACAATACAAACGATTAAGAAAGTGAACTGTGACGTTTCAGAGTACAAATCTGACTCTTTCACATGACAAAGTAGAAAATTTCAAGAATTATGTTTTTCGATTTTTCGTTGTGTGATGGTTTCTTATATAATTCTTCCAATTTTCTGAAACAAACGAAAAAGGCCCATACCTTTCCTTTAATCGATACTTAAACTGATGGAATTTTCGAATTTTTGACATTTGGCAGGAACCTTGGAATAAACATGTGTACCAAATTTCAGATCGATCTGATATTAATTTTTCGAAATAAGGTTGATTCTCACTATACGTTCCGTAACCTTCCATCACCTTCCCGTAAAATATTATAAGGTGTGAATTAATTGATGTATGCACATTATACGTCCCGTTTACGTTCCGGCAACATGACATATTTGAGTACTAAATTTTGACTAAAATGATACGGAACGGATACTGGAAGGTTACGGGACGTATAGTGACGATGAAGCTTTATTGGGAAATTATGTGTCAAATTTCCGAGAATAGGTGACCAGAATTTGACGATACATACGTCAGTGCTCCTCTGGATTGTTGAAACCCAATGATCTAATAAATATTAGATTATTGTTGAAGCCTGTCAGTGGTACCAACCACTTTCAATATTCTGTTTCATTATCAACGGTTTGCAAAATACAACATAAAGAGTAATAATATTCAGGTCATTCGAATTCAATAAACTCTTCAGAGTTCAGGGAAATCGATCGCTGTTACTGTTATCGTGCATATAAAACCCGCATAAAACCCATCAACAACGAAAGCACCTGAATTCAGAAATATTTCATGATAAAAATTACAATTATACATTATAATTATAGTTCAAGAATTTTCGTAAGTTGATGGGAAGGGGATATAAATTCTCATTGAATTCAAGTATTCCTACTGGTCAATTTTCGAATTGAATAGGATAGAATTTTTTTTCTTTCAGTAAACCAAAATTTCACTTCGTATTACACTCGAGGACATAGATATATAGGAAAATCACTCACTTTGTTTGGGAAATATCGCTTGGAACTAGCGCTTTTTCATGTTGTCCAAATGATTTTTTTTAGAATTTTGACCTACTGAATCCGTTGTCAAATTCAGTTCTGTCTGGACATTGTCACGATAACGATAACGTTTGAAACAAACTAGCGTAGTAAGAAGAATTCCATCAGGATCGTGTAGCGTCATAAAATCTTGAAAAAAATTCAAATTTGTTTTGAATTTTTTCCGGGAACTGTCCATCAAATTTTTTTGAAATTTAGTACAGACCCTCAAGTCAATATCTAACACCAATGCTCTAAAAAACAGGTCCATCCAATATTTATATTTTTTCTGCGGACTTCAATGTTTATTTCTTGGAAATTTTTTTCGGGATGTCCTTAATTATTTCCTGAGAATGCGCAATGTTTGCCATTTTTACATTTTACTACATTTCAGTTTCATTTTCCCGAAAATTCTTGAAGATAAGAAATGGCAACATTGTGTATTCTTACTATTTTTTCCAAGCAAAAAAATTTGTCGAAATAAACGAACCTCGGCCTCCAAAGTTCATTCGCAGTACTGTATGCTCTTTAATTTCTACGAATTTCACTACTTTGCACTCACAAGTATAAAATATAGTATAACACCACACCACACATCAAAATAGAAATCTGTGTTGTTGTTTGTTCGTTTAATATCAATGAATACAAATCCATGAAAATATTGATTTATATAAAGGGGTCACATACAGTTCTGATGATCCAGAAAATTCTGTATCTGTATTAAAAATCTATGGAAATTTCCATCTAATTTTGTGATTTTGAAAATGAAATGAACAAACTACTGCCGAAAATTGCTTCAAAGTTAGAAATGATATTTTACAAAAAACAGCAATGAAACTCATCTAAAAGGTTGAATAAAAAGCAATCATTTAATAATACAGATCGATGTTCGATGTTGATATCTTACCATATATTTCTTCAAAAATATAAAATTATATCAAGTGGCATATAATCATTGAAGTAAAAACCTGAGAGAACAGTACCACAAAAAATAAAATATAAAAATGATACAAGATACTGTGCTTCGTCTTCTATTTTCGATACGGAATAACATTTGTTCTATATTATATGTTAAACTTTTACACTTGCTCGTGCCAACAATCGATTACGAACGAAGGAAATCGTCATGAAACTAACTACAAGCTTGTCAAATGCTTGGGCATAGAACAATATTCTATATACGTGCTGTGAAAAAAACTTCGAAAATTAGATGACAGTTGATGATTGCTCTATAAAACCTTTTTCATTGCACATTTATGAATAAAAAAAAGCTTCGGAAAATTGCGAATATCGGAGCGCATTTTTTATTCATTGAGGACTTCGATCGAAATGGGGAAAGGTGCACAGATCTGAAATGAATTGATCCATCAATAGCCGATCGCTCAACTGGAATCTATACTGAGTTATTTGAATACATTCACCAAGCTCATTGTATTGTTAGCAGAGGGTTGAAGAACGAAGCTTACATAAATTAGTTTGAACACAATCGGTAGTTTGAAAGATACATAAATTTAGAACAAATTATTGGTCGTAAACTTGAAAATATTTGGAATACATAAATATTCAAATGGGACCCAATGAACTATAAATGAAAAAAGCTTTTTCGAATGAGAAGTTTGATGAAGTAGATGAAAATTGATTGTTATGATTAAATGGTATAGAATTTTGCATATTTATTGAATTATTGGGGATCGCCTAGCGATAATCCAATTTATTAAACCATCATTCATAATATCGAATGTATTTGATAATTCTCCGGAAAAGGTAAACATGTATCGGCATCGTTTGGAAGGTGCAAATTTCTCAACAGAATATATGAGATATGAAATCACATATTGAATACATTGCTTCATAACTCACTTTAAAATTTAATTCAAATCTATTGATTTCCAAATTTCAACACATATCGAAAAATTTTCAAACGATTCGTTTATAATTTTATGAATACAATGTGTAAAAGCCCCATCGATATTCTTAACAAATTCATAATCGTAAGTAGTTCAAATTAAACATTTTTTTTCTCTCCCATTTTCTGAATCATAACTACTAAAAATCGGATGAAAATTATTATTTATAGGAATCACCCTGCTGATTAGGGGATTTAAGATTGAATTTCTTCATTGATTTCATTCATATCTTGGATAAAACTTATGTATAATTCATAAATCATTGGTTTTTCACAACACAAAAAAACAATTCCATGAAAAAATTCATTTAAAACATTTAAATCTCAATAAATACTCTTGTATAACTAAATACCACTTTTACATGCAGAACGCGAATTGAGTAGCGTAATTTAAAATATTAAAGATTTCCAAAAAATTCGGTTGATCGGAGGTTTCCATCAACTCTGGTTGGCGTTGTACAATTATCGTCAACATGTGGATATCCGCTACTGGTTTCAATGAAAATCCAATATTTTTCGTACTGAAATTTTGAAATAAGGGTGAAAATAAAAGATGATGAGCATGTATATGAGAAAACAAATTGGAGGATATATGCAAAAAATATCAATAACAAACCGGAAAACTCATCAATTGTTGGTATTTACAGCGTAATATTTCATTATCCATGTCCATTTTTTTTATATCCTTCCTTATTTCAAAGTCTTTGTAAGAAAAAAATTGGATATCGATTCAATCCAGTAAAGGACATTTGCATTTTGACGATTGATGTACTGCGCAAACCAAAGTTCTGGGGAAACCCCCAATCAACCGATTTTTTTGAAAATTTTCATTGTACTACGAGACCTTAATGTGGATAAGGCGTCCAAGGGAAACCACATAAAAAAAAACTCGCCTTTTACTCTACCTCTTCGGTAGTGTGTAAAAGAGTAAGATTTTTATAGAGGTGAAACGACTGTGGAGCGTCTCTTCCCATTCAAAATATTATTTTAAATTATCCTACTCAATTAGAGTTCTGCATGTGGAAATGTTATTCAATTACATAGAAATATCTATTGAGATTTCAATGTTTCCCATTATTTTTTTTATGGAATAGAGCAGTTCCATCTGACGTCACAACTTCTGTGACCGAAGAATGGCATTTGAGAAAACCGACATTGGTTATCTGTACAGCAAAGTATTGTGTAATGTGTATTTTGCATTCTGCGACGAACGGAACGCAACAGCACAAAATTTCATATTCTTATTAAATCTGAAAAATGGAGACATGTCAATCTATTTAGTAGGAGTCGGTAAATTTAAACTGAAAAACTCTATTCAAATCGCTCCTGCAAACTTTTCTGAATACCTGATCTAAATTAACTAATAAAATAAAAACTATTCTGAATAACATCAACCTGAACTCTTATGGGAAATCTGTTTGTGGTTTGTGTCCCCCCCCCCATCAGCTGATTCATCTTGATGAACCATAGAGAGCTGGAACTGCTCTATTGGTTTTTGTGTTGTGGAAAAACAAATGAGTTATGAATAATAATATATACGTTTTATCTAATATATCAATGGTATTGAGTTATTTAACTGAGAAAATAATGAGCCATTGTGTAAAATTTGCAGCGTTTTTCCATTTTATGTCAAAATTATGGAAGAATTGGATAAAACTGTTCTATCAGGAAAAAGTTAAGCCATAAAAATTGTTTTTCGGAAAAAAGCAAGTATAGAGATATACATGGAATTACTGAAGAAACAGCAACCGCTTTTTTGATCGAGAATCGAGGAGAGCTATTAGCCATGGGGGTTCTTCTTGAATTTGGGTTATTACTGCAAATGCAAATTTGAACATAATTATTATGGGTTTGATTCATCATTTTCCCAAATTACCTTTAGAAAGTATTCAAAATCAGATTTCAAAATTGGGGTGACAACGGTGTTCAGTAGAATAGCTTTTTCTGCTATAGAATAATGAAATTTTTACTCCTATTCTGTGCTACACACGTGATCTTTGTCAATATCCTAAGCAAAGTAACACATTTGACGTCCTTTTCTTCCCGAGAAAGCTGAATTCGACGTTGCCATATCCTGCACTCAAGACAAATGCCTTTAAATGCAAATCCTCATTTTTATTTTTCAGTTTTAGGTGATAAAACATTTTTAAAAATTGAATATTGAAATTATATGTTTGAAATGTGATCTTCTAAAGGTTTTTCATGAAAATTACTGCATTTTCGTTTAAAGGAAAGACCCCCATTAGGTGAGTCAATCATTAATTTCATCTAAGTCGGGTCTAGTTATGTATACATTTTCATCAGAATATACATATGATTCTTACAAATCCACCAATATTCATATATATGACATCCAACCTAAAAAAATTTCAGAATATTATGTATATTAATAGATTTCACTATGCATGATACTAATTGATTGTAGAATAATTAAAACACATACCGATACCACTGATATCCCAATGAAAAACTATGGACCACCTCTGAGTTAAATTATTGTTCTGAACACGTTTCAGGTCTGAAGTCTCTCAAAGGAGAACTATGCAATTTAATGCTCTCAAACCTTTCTTTCAAGGATATCAGTTTACGTATTCAATGGGAAGTGATCATAATGAAAGTAAACTGGAGCTCTAGAAATGGAATTTTTTCTTTTTTCAATCGAGCAATGCATCAACAACATTGTTTTTCTATATGAAATTCTAGCTTACCTGACTTTGTTTTCTTCATTTTTCAGATGAGCTGCAGCAAGACTTTGAAAAGGATTCCATCCAGGATGAGTCCTTTGTCTTTATAATCAGACTGCATACGACGATGACACGTGTTCATATTGGAATCCAAGAAAAACGTTTTGTGCTCGTTTGTTAAGCGATAAATTATTCTCATCAGTCAGGGAAATGAGAAGACATGTATAACTAATTTCGAATTGTGATGGTCATTACTTGATAGAAATCAATTATTGGTAACTTTAATAAAACACATATGTGTTTGTTCTCATTCATTTTGTGTTGAAACGTAACTTCTTCAGATGATATTGACGAACTAGTTCTAGAATTGGTTTCAAACCGTATTGAGGAAAATTTCTGGGGTAAGGATACATTATATTTCTATTTGGTGAAACTTCACTTTACAGACTGTGCTCGATTTTGATCCTGATTTTTATAGATGTAGTTTTTTGTAGCAAATCGATTAATACCATCCTCGATCCCGGCAAAATCTTAGTTTAGAAGATATTAATTATTGAAAATCACATTTTTTTGTACTGAATTTGACATATTTTTTACATAAGGACTTTTTTTTCTATGGTTGGCGTATATTTATCTAGCAGGACTATGGAATATTCTGAGATGATTCATAGAAGAATATTCCGGGCATCAGAGCGACCATCCACTCATTCAAAGTCACAGATTTCAACGTCTGAAATCTCCTGAAGCTTCATGTCAATATTGAAATCCGCGTAGTTAGTATTTCGTCTCATATTAATGAGCTTATGAGAACTGTAAGGTATCCATTTCGGGAAAACTCAGTGACAAAAACTCACAATTGCGCAGCCGCTCATATTTTCCACAGGTACCCCGCGTAAACTGGCACAATCTTTAAGCCATTATCATTGATGATATAATTATTCGATGGTGTTGCTCAATTCCTGAATTGACACTGTACGAAATTAAACTAACCTAACCTAACTAAAAACCTCAACAACTCAAAGGACGAAAATCAAGGGCACAATTCTATATTTAATTTACTTTTCAGATTTGAACTGGCACTGTTCTAATCTAAGCTAACCTAACCTAACCAAGTACATTAACAACTCAGAACAGGAAATCCTGAAACAAATTTCCGCTTCTGATTTGAACTGGCACTGTCCTAAATTGAACTAACCTAACCAGACAACAAAATCAATCCTATTCATACTCGATTTTGATCGGTTTTTAAATATATTCAGTTTTTCTAGTAATTTCTATCGGTATCAGTCCCGAATCCGGCAAAACCGTAGTTTGGGTGATATTTTTTAGAAATTAAATTTTTTGTACTGAATGTGACATAAAACATCCAATTATTCAAATGATCCATCCAGGCTCAACCTTGTTTATTGTATATCTGTTTCTATAGTTTTTGATTTCAATTATTGTATGCCAAATACTGTATCGAGAAGTCCGTTACTTTTGGATAGTTCATTTGAAACTAGAATAGAACAAATTAGGTTGTTTTATCTTTTTATGACACCAGTTGATATAATTCTGAATTTGTTCATCCAAGAACGTGATACGCTCGAGCACAATGAATTATAATATATCATAAGAGATCATTATCGAAATATTGAAAGTGAATGTACAATAGAAACATCTGTATTATGTGATAATTATCTTATTACTGATGTTTATATATCGAAAAAGTCACATCCCCCTTTTCGTAAGAATATTTTGAACTGCAAAAAAATATTCTTCGTATTAGCCTGGTTGACTTCAAATATAGTTTTTTTGAAATTTCACTACTGAAATTGTTCTGTGACTTTCTCATTGCAATGTGAAGAGGATAAGGGTAGTCTACAACCTAAAATTCTTTCATCGCACAAATAAAAGTAAATGGATATTATGTGTCCGTATAAAATATTCCTCAGAGACTTATATAATGCTATGTCAGACACATTTTGTAGGAAGGGGTGGCTTTGAAGGGTCGCGTGCTATTCTACCAATTTATCACCTATATGCTATTAGTGCAGTAGCATATGTCGATTTGTTGGAATTAAATCTACCCGAAGCCAACAGGACTGTATTCAAACATATTTCTGAGCCTGTTTAACTGACCGAAAACTTCAATTTCAAATACGGACCTGGTGCCAATCCTATGAGCAATGAACAGATACATAAACCATTGTATAAAGACAACTTTATACAATGCATAAACTCTTCAAAACTGGCTTTCAAATGGTGTTTAGAAAATGACCCCTTTTATTTTTAACTCGATTGTTTTTGACTACAGTTCCTATGGGGCTCATGAACTAACAAAATCGGAATGTTCTTTCACCTACATTCGAAGTAAATGTTTTTGTTTGAATTATACTAATTGCGGCACTAATTCCTTTAATGAAAAATTATTATATATTCTTTTGAGATGAGCAGTACATTTTTTTACATGAATAATGAATATGCCATGATGTATTCAAATAATTCTCTTGTTGTTAATTTCTGAATATGTGAATATAGCAATAGTATCAATAAATTGTCAGGATATACTTTTTTGCCACTGCAGAGGGAGTTCTGCTCAACTAGTTCAAATAAGGTTGAACTGATCCCGTTTAAGAACGCTGCAGATTTTACACATGGGTTCATTATTTTCTCAGTTGAATAACCCAGTACCATTGATATCTTAAATAAAACTTGTATATTATTCATAACACATTGTTTTTTCACAACACAAAACCAATTCCATGAGAAAATTCATGTGAAACATTGAAATACCAATAAGAACTCTTGTATAAATAATAATAATTATAATTGGGTAGCATAATTTAAAATAATAAGAGGCGTTTCACAGTCTTTTCACTTCTTCCTGCTGAAGAGCTTGGAGGATCAATCTCGAGCGGCACAAAATTTTTTTATCGAGTTTCACGGATTTCAAATCTACATACTTCAAAATGTAAACTGTGAAATTTTCAGGTGGGGTAATTTTTTTTTTTTTTTTGGTCGATCACTAAGGTTTATTATTTGATTTTATCTAATAATAAACCAAAACCTAGTAGTGGCAAAGTATCTCTCAGTAAATTCATGGAAAATATTGTTACTACATCTAGTTAGGTTGTGATTATGTGCTCATATTTATTTTCAATGAAACAATTCAATATTATTAAGCAGCACAAGAAAAAACTCATGCATTTGATAAAATTTATTGTATAGAATTACAACCAATTTCAGAGAATTCAAAAATAAACTAGGTTGAACTGTAGAGGAAAGTCTTGATTCATAGAACAATAGTTAACTTTTAGTTCAAAAGGAAGAACTGACAGAAATGATGTTTACATTATGGAAACATAACTGAGTATTCCATTGAAAGCAGATCTTTAATTGCCCATATATAAGTGGAATATTTTGTTGCATCAAACAAAAAATAATACTGTGAAACCTTATATCAGTTTCAGTATGTCATTTTGAATTTGCAGGAATTAATTCCTGTGCTTTGTATAGGATTGAATTCCTTCATCGGCGACAATTGATTTCCATTATGATAGAAACTGTTCTTTCGACAGGAATTGAAGTACTATAATAATAATTTATTGAATATAACCGGAAATTATTTCTGTGCCTATTTGTATTACAATTTCCTGCAAGAGTTACTTTATTTTTGTGATGAATACAAGATTATTTTTCTGAGTGTTGTATCGAAATAAATTCTCGAGAACTAAAAAGCTTGTTCGTTGAACCTACATGTCACTTTAAGCAATGATACATTGCTCACTTATGGAAAGTTTTTTGTATTTTAACGGAAAACCTCGGAGCAAGTGCAAGTACAAGCCATTATCGCATTGAACGGGACAGAGGAAAAAGAGAAGGGTGTTATTTTATTTCTCGAACTTGTTAACAAATCGGATGGATTCGATCCATCCATGTATTCTCGAAATGTATTTAATTATAAGGACTCATTTGCATGAGTTCTAACCGACCGCAAAAAGTGTAATCTTGTGAAATTTCCACACGAATATGTTTCACCAAGTAGAACCTCCTTTTAAGGCAAAAAGATAAATATGCATTTTGAATTGCACCAAGTTCTTCCAATATTTCATGTTACGGTAAGAAGTTTTGAGTAAATCTTTTTGCGAGCTTGTTCTGGAGTACAGTGCGCTATTATTTCGCCACATTGTCCATAATTTACAAATTTCGAACCGAAAATGGTCCTGAAAGAATGTGATGGATCCATATATTAGTCATATCACAATATTCTGCAAAAAACCGCAATGTACGCGAAATAAGTTACAAAAATACTTGAAATTTTCAAAATCTGCCAATGGTTACCTTCAAAAATTTGTTCCCAGACAGATTTATACGGGACTTTTCAATACCGTGAGCACGAAATCTTTGCAAACAAAAAAATTGCGCTTTTTCGCATATGATATCACCAGATATTGGGGTCCCTCTAATTAATTCCTAAACAAACCAAGCTCTTCCAATACTGGATGATCTGGATATTAACTAAATCGTAGAGTTCTTCTGTTTTCCAAATTTTTCTCTTTAGCTTCATATCTTTTCATATTGTTCCTATTCTTGCATATGTCCAATATCGTGGATTTTCTATCGTTAAATTTTTTAGCAACTGTTCTGACGCTTCTACCCAGCTCAAAAAATGTAATTAGTTCGTACTTAAGATTCAAAGTTGTGTGCACTCCTTTCGGCATTTTCAGACAATAATCGTTGTGAACTGCAAGCAAAACAACTAACAACAAACTAAACATACGCTGATACACTAGCGCAGTCCAAAAATTTTCTGAATCGTGTGTACGTCCGAATTACAGAGATGAGTCCGGACTTATTTTCCACTTCTAATCTTAGGTGAATCGAGTCAGGTCGTCATACTGAAGCACCCTATTATTGAAATAAAATTTTATCAAGAGTTATGGTCTTTATCATAAGGCACAGCTCGGCATAAGGCCTGGAGCCATATCATAAGGCCTTGAGCTCAACATAAAGGACATTCAAACTCGTCTATACAGGGTGTTTCATCATAAACTGGCCAAACATATATGGCCGTATAGATGACATTGGGAAAGTCATTTTTGCCTTATGACATAAACCCCGTTTCCGAAGCATAAGCGAGATACAGGGTGTTTAATATCAACCTTGAGCAATATTCTGATAACTGTGGTGAGTTATACGTGACCTTTGAAATAACGGTTTTTGGTCACATCTTAGTGTCTTTTAGTGCTCAATTCAATTGTATTGTAGAAATCGGGAAAAAAGATTTCAAAATGGCGGAAAACCTACAAAGTTGGAATTTTTTGTTTTCGATTGCCAATTTGGAAAGCATCATTTCAATGTATTATTCAGTTTTCTGAGATTTTCCGTGAAAAATTTTTTTCAAAATTCATACTCAACTTTTTTTTACATCTCTAGAGTGGAAAAAAAATCACCCAAAATTGTTAGAATCTATCGAGGTTGAACTTACCTTCATTCTGAACACTGGATGTGAAAGCAGAATGAAAAAATATCCATTGGTTTTCATTTTATAGCCTTCAAAACATTCCGCTCGGAGTACTTGCATAATTGTTATTCGAGAAACTGGTGGCCCTACGGAGGCCAAAATTATGCTAATGGGTCCCCAGAATGAACCGGATAGAAATATGAATTTATCAAAAAAAAAATTTTTTTTCAAAAAAACTTTGGTAGGAATCGAACTTTCCAATCGTTGATTGGTAACCGACGTCATTATAATCAGAATAAGTCCAACTTATACGCGGACTATTGTCCGTAAGTGAAGCGAGTTCGAATCCCACCGAAGTTTTTTTGAAAATATTTTTTTTTGATAAATTAATCATTCTATCCGGGTCATTCTGGGGACCCATTAGCACAATTTTGGCCTCCGTAAGGCCACCAGTTTCTCAGATAAAAATTATTTCAATACTCCGAGCGGAATATTTGGAAGGCTATTAAATGAAAACCAATGGATATTTTTTCATTCTGTTTTCACACCAGTGTTCAGAATGAAGGTGAGTTCAACCTCAAAAGATTTCAACAATTTTGGGTGAAATTTCTTGTTTACTGTAGACATGTAAAAAAAAGTTGAGTGTGAATTTTGGAGGAATTTTTTTACGGAAAATCTTAGAAAATTGAGTACATTGAAATAATACTATCCAATTTGGCAATCGAAAACAAAAAATTCTAACTTTGTAGGTTTTCCGCCATTTTGAGATATTTTCTCCCGAATGCTACAAAACAATTGTATTGAGCATTAAAAAATACTAAGATATGACCCAAAACCGTTATTTCAAAGGTCACGCATAACTCACCACAGATATCAGAATATTGCTCAAAGTTGACATTAAACAGCCTGTATCTCGCTTATGCTTCGAAAACGGGGTGTATGTCATAAGGCAAAAATGACTTTCCCAATGTCATCTATACGGCTATATATGTTTGACCAGTTTATGATGAAACACCCTATATATACCCTCTACTTCAAGCGCAAATTCATCCCATACAATCTTCTATGAAGTCTAATCTATAATTCAAATAATCAAATTTTTGAACATATTTCTGACTATTATACTACCACAAGAATTGACGAGGAACTGGAGAGATACAATTCCTTCTATTGTCTTCATATTAAGAAAGAAAATATATTTCTATACAGTTAAAAATGTCTTACAACATTAAGTTAGGTCAAGGTCAAATGGACCCGTATTCATACGAACAATTCCTGGCGCTCGAAGTTCAGAATACGAAAGAGATCATACTTGTCTGATTGTCCTCCATCGAAAGAGTAACAGGTTTTTTATTGGGAAAGGCTCTAATTAGCCTCTTAAAGCCCATGAACACGATGAAAATTGAAATTCATGCAAACATTTTTCAAATTATTGTTTTGTCATCCACCTGGACCTGATGACATCAAGAGATATTAGGTTTGTTTTGGTTCCGAAATTCAGAACTGTCCTAGAACAGTTCTAGAACTGCGCAGAATCGATGCGCTGTGGAAGCCCGCTTCTGACAGTTCTAAAAGAGATGAAACCAAAACACGAATTAAGTCCGGGCTCTCATCGGGATCGTAGAGGAAAAAAAAACTTCCGTTTGAGTTGGCAGAAAAGAGGAATGTTAATCATGTCTTATATATTGTGTGTGGTTTAATTGAAAATATGCGGAAGTCCTTGTCGCACCATGTAATATAATAATATTTTTGGAAATTTTTTGTTCTGAATTTTCTTCATTACTTCAATTATATTCCGAAATGAACCAACAAATTATTGGTTTCCATAATAATGAATTTAATGACGAACCTATTTCAGATATGTGCTTTTCAGAGGAAAATTATTTCGAAACATTATTATTCAATAGGGGAGAGGAAGATTCATTTAAGAAGTATACATCCACGGTGGGAACAATGGAAATAAAATGCATTAGATTATTCTGGTAGGTCGTAGCGAAGGAATTATCCTCAATAACAAAAGTTTAAATTTAACAGTTAACCGTTTCCCCAACAAATACCTTTACCAAATTTCCTTTCACAGTTCTAGAACAGTTACCCATCTTATTACGTTAATTTAACATGCTCTCTGACAACAAAACTAAGGTTCTACCACATTGACATATTTTTTATTAGGTTCATAGAAAATTCCCTATATCTATTGTGACTAATAGATTCCAAAGGTCTCCACAATGATCGTAGTCGATTTAAAAAATTCGATAGTCATAAAGAGAGAATTAGTAGAACGAAGGGTGGCTCTATTAATCAACATACGTCGTTGAAGGTCATTTTCATCAACTCCCTCTTTTATGTTTGGTCTGGAATATCTACAGTTAAGTGATAGTCCGTCTCGCTTTCTCTCACAGTTGGGGCTCTTCATTGTATTCTGAAATCCCCTAAATTTAATTGGGAAAAATTGGATTCAATTGGAGCAGACTTGCGAAGACTGTCTGGTTGGTGTTATTAGTAAACATAAAAGTGTTCTTGGGACAAATCAGATGTAGATTGTCATGAGAATTGATGATTTCTCAGGGGACTTCTGAAATCATAGATTTACCAGTTACAATTTCATGAATATTGTAAGGATATAGATTGAAAGAAGGATAAAATGAAAGAGAATGGGGAAGAACCCAGCAGCTTTTGTAAATTCCGCAGTTCTTGATTAGCAAACCATTTGACGGTTACGGTAGTTGAGCAAATTTTGGGCTGGTGAAGACTTTTTTGCGAGTGAAAATTGCAAAAATTGAGAATCGAGACATGAGGACGAAAACAATCGCGGCACAGGGGCTAATTTACGGGGGTGGTAAAGGTAAACGTCCGGATTCTCACAGTTCTAGGACAGTTCGGAATCGATCCTGAAAATAACCAAAACAGGAACTCAAAACCTGAACCGGTTCTGAAATGAACCAAAACACAAAATGGCAATCGCGCATACGAGAACCGCCGTTCCGAACAGTTCTGAACTTGGAACCAAAGCAAAGCTAATGTTTGTGCAAATTCTTTGCTATAGTATGGGGGCTTCAACAGTTTGGGAGTTGAACTGTAATTTTATTTTGGACGGATATTTTCGAATTCAATATTGGCATGTTGGTGAAGTAACATAAATACCAACACGAAGACTTGTATGTAATTTCGCCAGGATTATATCACTAGAAAAAAATAATCACATTCAACTTCCATCAGAACCGATAGACGAATAACAAAGATTCGGAAAAATTGTTATTTGAGGGGCGATAATATATTATCCAAATGTCTGTAATTTTCTCATTCTGAGTTGAAAATGGCCATGCACGACTTACGACGAATTCATTGTCAAACTAAATTCGGACGTTCGGCTCTACTCTAACTTTCCGAGGAAAAGAGAACAGTCGAATTATTTGAAAATCAAAACTTTCTCTGTCCTGAAGCAGATTTACTATCTGAAATAATAATTTGGGGTTCTTCTCATACTATGGTACTTAAAAATTCTGCATAAGCCTTCAAACTGTTATTTTCAACCGAATTCTAGATTTCAATTCGTTTCAATCGTTGAAGTGCACTTTTCGGTCTTTATTAAGAATGACGAATTTCTGAGCGAGTTGAATACCCCCAATAATTTCGTAGATATACCCTTTCAAAATTTTATTTCTTGCTGCATTTTCAATTTGCATACGGGTTCGAATTGGTTTTTCGTCCAAAAATTACCGCTTGGAGGTTCATACAGAATTCCGCGAGAATCATATGATTAGAATATCCCAACTTAGTTCTCTATAACTATGTGATTGGCTAAATGATAATCAATTGAAAATTAATTTTAATAAATCAAGTTATATGATTTTCGGCAAGGATTATAAATTAAGAACTTTGAATGAAGTAATAATTAAAGTTGATCAACAAGTTTTACAGAGACTTCACTCAATTAAATATCTGGGGATTATACTTGATGAGAGTCTGAATTTCAGACCTTATGCCGACCATTTGACAAAAAAAATTGCTCAAAAAATCCAATACATCTCAAGGATAGGTAATAAGATTGACATGAAAACAAGATATCTATTGTTCAAATCAATTGTTCTAGCACATCTAGATTATTGTACGTCTCTCTTATTTAATTTGAAATCGAGTGTCATCAATAGATTACAGGTAGTCATAAATAGAGGCATGAGAATGGTACTCAAATGTAATAGAAGAACACCAATTAGATCAATGTTAATTTCACTAAATTTGATGACTGTCAGACAAAGAATCAATTTCAGAACATTGGATCTGATATATAAAATTGAACATAAAATGTTACCAGATTATTTATCTGAGGGAATTAGGTATGTTTCTGATGTTCATCAGTATAATACTAGAAATCGGGAAATTTTTTTTGTTGATACATTCAGCACTGAGTTGACGATGGGATCTACTTTAATTGGAGGTTTAATATGCTACAATAAATTGCCTGAGATGTTAAAGAATTGTAACAAATATGTAACATTTAGGAAGCTTTTAGTGTCATATGTTAAGGAGCACTATTTTTGAATACTTTTTTTTTATTATATTGAAGCTGTAACTAGTAATTTCTACTAAATAAAGAATCTATCTATCTATAACGAAGAGAGGTTGCGTTAAATGTGGTCAATATGTAAGTATATGATGGTTTAGTATCCAATTCAAAAAATCGCTTCACGTATGTGCTTTTTCAGAATTTCTTTTTTCAATTCAAACCTTGGAACGAACCACTATGTGAAAGCTCATTCAAACCCTCAATTATTCCATTCTTTTTATTCTTAATTTCTTCTTCATTTTCCCGCATTGGTCCATAATACCATTAGCAACGCCCACAATAATCAAACATTCCACAGACTCACAAGCAAAACCTACCTCAAACGATTTTGATGGTGACTCGAATCAGCAAAACATGTGGAAATGCTATTATATCAAGTAACAATGTAACCAAACTGCAATATGTTACACAATGGATACATTCTACGTGTAGAGTCCCTTTATTTTCAACCCCACATTGGCTTTCTACTCTTGCAAGCTCGAGGTGATGCTTATCAAAAAATCTCTGGTAGTCAGGCGTTCCAAAAGGTGGGTATGCAACAATTCATCGATTGGCACTCGTGTGTTCAGTAAGGTATCTACGAATTGGTCATTATTTCTTACGTTCATAACGGAAACTATTCCGATGCAACTTTGATGGTCAAGGAACGCGATGCATTTTTGATGGAACGATAAAGAACATACCATCACATTCAAGAATAGGGCCCCTGGTATCTTTCCACAGCTCATTAGAAAATCCTGTGTTCCAAAATCGATGTCGAATATTTTTTTTTCGTTTTGTCTGAATCCCTTCAAGTTTTATCAGTCATAAGCGACTAGGTTTGAGTCGCCGAAAGAACGAAGCCACTTCTAAAAAAAAAACTGCCAAGTCATGGAAGATCGATTCTATATTACTTTTGTCATATCTGCTTCCGCCATTACATATACCAGAACCATAAAATTTTAGGCGTCAATTTTCTGTAGTCTTTACTCCATTCACTTCTATAAACTATCCCGGTTGGCCAAGATTTAGGTTTATCATGTTTTTTTACTCAAAACTGACGCAGGTTGGCACTCGTGAAATATCGGCAATGTCAAAATAATCCTCAGAGACGTTGCCAAATGCCAATGTCAATTTCTACACTCAATCTCAACATAATCTTCACGCTTCGAAACTAAAAATTTCGAAGGTGGTTTTGAAGATGCAGAGATGAAGTATTAGGAGTGCTATGTAGAATTTGAATCTGCCTTTTCTGAGAGTAACCCTGATAATTTGGAATCAATAATTTATCACAAGCTATCCAACATTTTCATACTGGAGTATTTCAAGTTGTGCAAAAAGGTATTTGAATGTCTTCTGTGGGTTAATTCGTTAAGAATTCCGAAAAGTGGGGAATTCCAAGGGTCCGTCCTTTCGAATAGAAATTTTACTGCAGGGTTATTCGTGTACTTTTTACGCGCTTGTTCTGGGGAACAGCGTGTTTCATTTCGTCACGTTGTTCGAATTTTGAGCCGAAATTGGTCTCAAACGACTAGGTTGGACTCACTGATGAAGACTCCGTGGTCGAAATTGATTCTGTCTGTCTGGCCTTCCGGCCGGCCGTGTGCGCCGTAACTCTCGAAAGAAGAGACCTTGAAATTTTCAGGTTAGGTTAAGATGCCGAATGGTTTTTGTGCTACAGCCATTTGAAATTTTGATTTTTCAATAACTCGGAAAATATTCATCTGATAAAAATGAAACTTAGTTGGAATATGAACAGTGTCAATAAGAAGAATTATCCATGGAAAAATTCGAGAACAATTTTTTTTCGAAAATTTTTATATTTCATTTAATTTCACCATTTCGCAATGTGAACAAACGCTGGATCTAGATTTTTTTTCGAATGATCTATCAAAAAGTAACGGACTACTCTATCCATTATTTTTTAGTAAAATTGCATAACTGATTCTTCCAACCATGTTTATATACGTGAAATATTTCCAGTATTGACAAAGAAAAAAGTTTCTTCAACTTTTCGCCAGGAATTATTAAATTCACATAATATTTTCTCAAATTCATTATTTTCCCAAAGTAAATTTACAATTTGAAAAATACGTAATTACTTCGACCTCTATGTAGAGGAGACAACGTTGTGTAGTTATCTGACAGGAAAATGAGTATAATCTAATATTTTCAAAATATACACGGTGAAATGTGTCAGAATGTCATGGCCAACCGGGATAGTTTATAAAAGTGAATGGAGTATACATGTTCATTCCAGCTCAGTCAGGATTGAAACTGCAGCTCCAGATACACTAGGCATCATTGATTTACAATATAAATAGAATCTGTCTCAGTAGAGAACTATAGGCGGCGTAGAATAACTAAGATGGGACTACCTTTCGCACCGGGACGAAACAACGTTCCCAAGAGCGGTCGACCTTCAGATGGCGCGAACTCACGAGAACCGTCAAAGAACCCTGTGGGGTTCCGACATTAAAATCTTCGATTTCTGTATTGTACAGTTCATGAGAATTTTGTGTTACTCCATAATTACATAGTTTATTCAGCAAGATTCAAACTATTGTGTTTGGAGGTTGGAAATTTTCGCACGTAGTCTTTTTCGAATTGTCAAACCATCAGGCTTGATGATTTAAGACATCAGCGAATTTATTAAATGACAGCATTGTCCAAATGATAAAGCTCTCTGAAACTTTATAATATGTCTGCAATCATTAGCAGTCTCAAGTTTCTTTAGAATTTTGATTTTTTTCAATTAACGTCTTAGTGGGACAAACTAAAAATGATGGAAATTGAGGAATATATTTGATACCAACAGTCGAACAAGGTCATAAGTGTTTACCGATTTAGTCACACATTTATTGAACATTTTCAAATGTTGTCAATTTTGTCTGCTGTAGATATATATAGGGGTCAGTACAAAATTCGTAAGTCGTCATAAATTTCATTTTATCGAGAAATTTAAATAAGTGTTCCCACAATAGGTGTTCGATTAGAAGCAATTTAATTAATTTTTTTGTATGTCTCATCCCAAATTTTCTAATCATTCTGTGGGCCTTTTCTCATTGCTGAAAAAGCCTTCAGGGATAAGCCCATCACTGACTTCAAGTTACATGTTGATAAAAATCCTAAATGTGGTTGAATTTCGGAGGGTGTAACCCCATTACTGTGGGAACCTGTAGATTAGTGAAGATCCTGACTTCCGTTCGATGCACACAAGATAACGGATATTACGCAGACTATTGTTCGATGAGAGCGGCTGAGTCGATTAATTGTTCGATATAGACTCCTGTTTCAAGCCAATTCTTGATTTCAGTCCTGCGCGCTTGTACTGGGGCACTCTCATCCCATCTGTTCGTCTGTGCCGTTGTGTGAAAAAAGATATAGGAATCGGAATTCAGCTTCTTTCGACTTTACACTCCAAATCAACGTAGGTTCGAAACTGAAATCCGCATAGCCAATAATTTTGAGATCCAAAAGAGATTTAGAAAATCATTGATTTGAAATCAGGAGCATTCACGCATTCAGGGCAATTAACCCAAGTGATTCGATATTAGTAGAACAGATTTGGAGCTTAATTCCGAAGGCCTAATTCCAGAATGGAGAAACCCACCCAATGTGTTTAGTAGAATAGCTTTTTCTGCTATAGAATAATGAAATATTTATTCCTTTTCTGTGGTACACACGTGTTCTTTGTCAATATAACCAAACAATTTTCGTTTGCGATTTGTCAGTAATATTACAGTATGACAGTCTGTGCTCTTCTTTTTCTATTCCTTGGTCGTTGTCTTCTACTCTAACCAGATCGAAGTATAGCTATCTCTGTTTTCCTAAGCAGAGTAACACATTTGACGTACTCTTCTTTCCGAGAAAGATGAATTCGACGTTGCCATATCGTGCACTCAAGAAGAATCCCTTTAAATGCAAATCCCCATTTTTATTTTTCAGTTTTAGGTGATCTAACATTTTTTTAAAAATATAATATTGAAATTATATGTTTGAAATGTGATGTTCTAAGGGTTTTTCATGAAAATTACTGCATTTTTGTTTAAAGGAAAAACCCCCATTGGAAATTTTCTGCTCTTTCAATATATTTGAATCCAATTTTGAAAGTTCAATCTACATGGAGTTGAATCTCAACTTCCCATATTTTTCTTATACGGACCTGGAATTTTTCAATTATCCTAATTTGAATCAATTCAACTGTATGAGTTCATCATATTTTTTAAACATCAACGGATTATATTGGGTGGTTGAAAGAATATGAGCAATTGAAAATATTGGTGAATACAAGAAACACCATGTATCTTGTTAATGGAATAGATCAGACCACCAAAAAAGGTTTTTCGGACCCGTCTATGGCAGCTCTAACTCAGGTAACCGTATTTTCATTTACCAATGAATCACCCTGTATAAATTATGATGCCAATTTTGTGGCGTTTGAAACAGGAATCACATATAATTGGGACTTGAGTTTGGACTTGAAATTGCACAGAAGTGAATTTGTTGTAGAAAAATGGCCCTTTTACGTTTTGTACTTCAATGACATTGAAAATGAACCAAAACTTAATTGTAGATCACGAAAACTAACTTACTTATAGCCTGCATTCAAGTAGGAACCTTACAGGAGATGTACTCCTTGAAATACTTCCACCTGACCACGAAATTACAGCTTGACCAGTTCATGATATACCAAATATCATGATTGCTGTCATTATACTCCATCCAACATTGATTATATGGTTGGAGCCGATCTTTCAAGTCTGTCACGAATTTCTCACCAGAAATGTAAGAAAACCGTATAATTTCACTTCAGATTCATTCAGCTTATTTAATGCGGAAGAGTTATTAGTAACTCCTTTTTCGCACATATCGTGAGAAAAATTAACCCCAATTAAATATTTACACAAATCACGAAATACGTCAACGAGTAAGTTGCAGCTCGGCGCAAAGTAAATTTAAGTTTAAATCTTAGTCTACAGGTAAGGTGCTCTCACTTTGGACAGCTGATTCAACTTTTGAGATTGTAATTAAATTTTCGAGACATGATATCGTGAATATGGTAAAATATGGTACAGAAAGTGAATAATGGGTTGGAACGCCCATCGGAAATATTTTCATACAGATTATTATTTCAGAGCCTACGGTATGGGGCGCCGTTTCGGAATTGGGCGAATGATGGGTTTTCCTGCAGGAATTTTGTTTTTCACTTTGGTCACACCGAAACAACAGTTTGACATTTTGTTTATCGATATATCTATATTAGGAGCTTGGGTAATTGTTACGATTATTGATTTCACTCGAAGAACGTATAAAAATATGAATAATTCACTATGAAATTGGTGGATCTGTAAGAGTTACATCTCGTAAAATTTGGAATATTTCTTTCTGAGATGGTCAAGAAATCTGAGTTGACAGGCTGAGTATACAGGGTGAGTCTTTGAGTTGCGAATTAATTGTAACCCAGGTTCCTCCCATCAAATAGAACACTTTTTATCTAGCATTTTTCCTGATTCGGCCCCAGTAAAAAGATACAGGCTGTTGGAATTTCCAAAAAAAATCACTTTTTCTTTTATAACTTTGACATGGTTCCTCTGAATAAAATAAATTTTAGTGGGAAGTCCTCTATGACATGACTCGTATTCTGCAGTAATCAATATCATCTAACTTCAAACGGTTTTCTGGTTATAGACTTCCCGATTCATAATACTATAAGAAATTAGCATGAATAATGCAGATGAAGTAATCCTTGAGTCATTGTATGAATTTCGAACATTTTAGAATACTTTATTATTCCTTATTATTTCTCCTCAAACGAGCAGTTCCGAGATATTCAACGTTGAATGTTTTAAAATCTTATAAAATTCGAAAATTTCCTTATTTTCTTGAATCCACATTGATCTGGTAAAGACTCTGAATTAAGCTCCGCTCACGTTTACTCAGAACATAGAATACACAGAAATATTTATCTTTTCCGCTAAGACCAAATAGTAGGTCCATGCTATTTCCTCACCAAACCACAAACATAATACATGTCTATGGACAAGACATTCCATAGAATTCTAGAATTAAATTGATGTTTTTAGGTTAGTTGAGTGAGTTTTTATAATTCATTCATAAATTTGATGAAAATTAGAATAATTATGGAATTTTCAATATAAGAATGGGCAAGATTGAAATTGTGTAAAATCTCATAAGGGAAAAAACTGGATATTGCACGAAGTTCAAGTGGAGGAGTAGTGTTTCAATGATCAAGTGTAGTGAAATATTTTTTCCACAATAATACTGCAAAAAGTAGCAAATCATAAGAATTAAGTGAGTAAATGAGTTTACCCAACCATATTTCTTCGAATTTCAAGCAACGGATTGATAAGCCTGCTATACAAATCACGGTTGATGATAACTGTATTGAACTTGCAAACAAAGTGCAGGAGTGTATTAGCACATTGAAAAATATTCAAATAATTATCACTTTCTACCAGAGCCGAATCTGGAAAAATGGAAGATGAAAAAAGTGTTTTAATTGATGAGAGAAATCTATGGCTAAAATTGATGCACAACTTAAAGGCTCCCCTTAATAATGTGCCAACACCGTCACCAACGCGTGTTCGACCGGTCGTTCAAGTGAAAACATCGCTGCCGTGAGCCACAGTGTTGAAGAAGATCCGAAATGGTCAATTCCTCGAAGTTCTAAACAATTAGGGTTATAATCAACAACAACATGGCCTTTCATTGAAGATATGGGTATCACTAACATGTAGTTTCAACAAAACGTAACCACAGAAGTCACACAGAAACCAAAATGATCTATTTATTGCAAACCCAGATTCCTGATCGCATAATTTCACCAAATTCAGTTGTTGAATGGCCAGCTGGATAATGGCCGGTATTATAAAACTTAACTGAAAGTTATGTTTAACTTTAACTGACAGTTATGTCCTAACATAACTGTCAGTTAAAGTTGAAGATAACTTCCAGTTAAGTTTTATAATACCGGCCCTTGACATCGCTGGATTATTTTTTATAGATATAAGCCGATCAGAGCCAATCGAATCGATTGCAGCCTTAAAACCCAAAACTCGAAAAGTGATCAATGAAATAGATCCCTTTCGTTAAAAAATGATTGAAAACTTTGATGAAAGATTTGACATTGGTGAACGTGATAGTGGAAGACATTTATGAGATATCATTTACCATTTATAATTGCGAAACATCACTCTCTTGGACACAAATATTTTTATCTAAATTTTTTGTTTTATTGTGATCTTCCAAACAAAGTTCTTGTTGATACCTTCAGCATACATTTTTCAGATTGTATTCCGATATATTTATTTTTACCTAACAAATTGAATTAGAAAAGAATTACAAATATACTAAATGAAAGAAAAGCACTAAGCTGAAAGAAACAGCTCTTGCGCACATGTTCAAATTCGTGGGTAATTAGACCAGTATTTTTGAGTTGTTCCGGAAATTACAACGATGACGAGGAAAAACTACGAAATTTTACATACATATTTTATCACAATATCTTTGAGAAGTTAAATCGGACCAGGGTAAAATTCGATACAATTCAGTGAAATATATATCTCAGAGCCTTTACCGATTTTAAAAAAAAAAATTCGGAAAATTTTCTCTCATTCTTCTTCATCGAAGCAGTTACAATCCAATCGCATAAGTGGTTCTTGCGATATTAAGGAAATAAACTCGAAACTTCAAATGACTATGAAATCTTTCGGTGAATTCGGCCAGTTAACGAACTCAACCGTCGTCTTCAGATACTCAATCTACCCTGGAAGTTCCAAGTCGCTAGCTATTTCTATTCTCAAGTAATCCTGGCAAAGGCCGGCAGACCAGTCAGAATCGAATTTGGCATCAGATTTTCGATCAGTGATTCCAACCCAGTCGTTCCAGACCATTTTCAGGAAAAGTCTGAAATCTAGATCAAGCGCGTAGAAATTTGAAGATATCTACGAAGTAAAGAAAACCGGTACAATATAATAAAATGTCCAGAAATCCTCAAAAATTTTTTCAGTTATTTGAAGCGAAATTCGATCCGACAAGATTATTGTAGAGCAGCCCTAAGGTAATGGTTGAAGAAGAATGGATCACGAATACATAGAATAGAATATTAAATTCTGATAGCTCAAGGGTAAGTTCATTTATCGTGCATATTATAATGAGTACTTGACAAACTTGAATTTTCGAGTAGCTGAAATAAAAACTATTAAAAATGAGTTCAATAAGCATATAACGTGATGATTTTTTTCGTATGACATTAACTATTGTTATAACTCAAAGCAGCGTACGAATCAATTTGATTGACTGAATTTCTCCAGACATTAAAAGAGGACTGCGTCTTATAGGGTGAACGTCAAACCGAAAGAATACTCATTAGCATTAAATGGAAGAACAGTATTATTGTGTTGCTTCACAATTGAGTCACAGAGGAGATCCAAAGATTTTAAATTCAATTAAAACGTCAGTATTTTCAAATTTCAGAGCTTGTCATATAAAAACCTATATTACAATTGCGTTGTCTTTTATTCGAGTACTTTTGCAGATCCGCCGCATAATTACTCATCATTACATCAAAAAAGTAGAAATTCAGCGATCAGTGAGGACAACGTTGTTGCCTGCAAATATAATAACCAATAATGACTCGGATTTCATCCAGAGAATCCAATCGGCAAAAGAGAATTCATGTTTTTATTCGATATAATTACTATATTAGCAATGAAACATTTCGAAATAATTACAGATTACGAAATTTCTTGAAATTAGCTACAATTAATCTATGTTATTAGCAAAAATGTTATTTATTTTTTCAACTGCGAATCTATGTTCCTATGATAGTAATAACATTTTCCGCAAATCGCTAGAAAACTTTGACATTCGAGACAAAATTTCTCGAAGAAAAAGTCAAGACAGGAAATATGCATTTCCTTACTGTAAGGAAATGCTATTTCCTTATAGTTGTTAGTGCTCTACATAAATGATTGAAAACACGTTGTTTATAAGAAATTAGTTCATATTAGTTTATCTTTTTGAGGGTTGACTTCAACACATCAATAATTTGCCCACAATGTTGAAGATTTCATCTCCAAACAAAGCTCTAGAAAGTATTTCATTACAACATTTTCCGAGAAAGAACCCGAGTTTTTACTCGTGTGATAGAGTCCATAAAACCTTTATATAAATATTCGTACTTTTCTCCGACAATAATTCTAATGAAGCAGTGTTCACTGTCTCAACCATCTCTGAAGGAGTCCCAGAAATGGAACAATTATCATCACTAATCATTTCACACTGTTTTGTTTTTGAAAACACCAACAATAGACGACTTCGGCCCAAGTTGCCAACCCACAATTTTCTTCACAAATTTGCTATCACTGGGGAACGGGAATTTCAGGACAAATTGGATATAACAAGGTTTGCGTTATTTATAAATATCCGTAAAAGATGCCTCTGCTCCTCAAACAAGAAAATTCCTTCTAAATATAGATTTTTGTTAGGCTGAAATTTAAGTTGGGATTCCTGATTTCATGTTAATAGTGTCAAGTTTATAAAGTATATGTTCCGCAAATCAACTTGGTTATTTCGGTTGCCCGTTTTCCGTTCCGTAAATATGAAATATTCGGTTGGTTCCTGGAAAAAAAGGTTAATTACGGACTTTGATTGATGAAAATGCAATCTTTCTGTCACTAGAACATAGACATATTAAGTCTATGCACCAGAACGACAATCTATGTTTTATGGTAACATAGCATAGAACAATCTTTATTTACCTTATGATCCATAGACCATATCTAGTAATTTTTCCATTGTTGATTGTTGTCTCTTCTATGTTCTATGGATCATAAAGCGAATAAGGATTGTCCTATGCTATGAATATGTTACCATAGAACATTGACTGTCGTTCTGGTGACAGAAAGAACGTTTTTTCATCAATGAAATTCCGTAATTTTAACCTTTTTTCTGGAACCAACCGAATATTTCATGTTAACGGAATGAAAAACCGGTAACCGAAATAACCAAGTTGATTTGTGGAACATATCCTATATAAATTTGACACTATTGACATGAAATCAGGAATCCCAACTTAAATTTCAGCCAATCAGCAAAAGCATCTTTTACAGATATTTATAAATAACGCAAAGCTTATCATGTCGAATTTGAACTTAAATTCTAGTTCCCCAGTGATGGTAAATTTGTGAAGAAAATTGTGGGTTGGCACTTGGGCCGAAGTCGTCTATTGAATTTATATGCGTCAAGTTTGACAATTCAACATTAATACGTTTCCATAGAAACGCAACAAATTCCAATTTCAAAGCAGTATTTATTTATTGATGAAATAATTCGAATTTTTCGAAATCAATTAATATCTGTCGACTTTTAAACGATTTGCGTAAAAATAATAATATGTTCACCTAGTTAGAGAAGCCACATTCCTGGACTTTGTGTTGCGATCTCCAGAGTCGTCCAGGAATGTTAGGTTTTTCCTACCCAGTAGACAATCTACTATTTCCACATGCTCGACTTTATTCTACCTGCACTATAATCACTTCTTACGTATACGTTGCTGAAATTGCCAAAGAGAGTTCATTCAAAGCGAGAAACTGACTCGCGATATCGCAATCCCGCTAACAGTGTTGCCGTATCCTTATACACGGAAATAGGCTTCTTTCGCCATACACTGCTACCATTCTCTCATCTCCAGTATTACACAAGCGACACTCCTTGACATTCCCATATTGTTTTCGATGTACCCAAATTTCGTGACCTTGAAAAACCCTAAAGCTACCTTTTGTGCGAGGGAGATTCGGGTATTTGGGTAATCGGAGATTCTTCCCTATTGGCCGAAGACGATCACGTGATAGTCTTCGACATATAGAGTGAATCTCTCGACCAATAGGGTGAATCTCCGGTTATCCATATCTCCGAACGTCCCTCGCACAAAAGGCCCCTTAAGAAGATTGGTGATAGAACCTGGCCACATAAATCATATCATTATCACAGAATGCGAACCGATTAGAAACAAATTTGGTAATGACGCTACAAAATGTCATATATGACATTTTGTAGCGTCATTACCAAATTTGTTTTACACCAAGACCAAGTATATGTTTCCCAAAAACACTGCGACTTCTCTTCTGATTGGAAAGCTCTGAAAGAGGATCTGGTACATACTCATAGTAATATCACACAAAAATGCTTTTTCAGCCTGATCCATCTTATTGGAAATACGAGGGTTAGCTTTATGTTACCTACTTAGCCATGAAAACAATATTCTATTTCGACAATTTTGTTATGTCAGTTTCTATAGAAACTTGTATAGAAACCTCTTTCAGAGCTTCCTAATCAGAAGAGAAGTCGCAGTGTTTTTGGGAAACATATACTTGGTCTTGGTGTAAACCAAAAATATAATCTGTTTTTGTATATCCTGAAAATTTTGCCTCAAAAGTAGGACCAGCACGTATGCAATCAGTTTTTGTGATGAAGAACCATTTTATTTCCTCACAATGTCCGTAATATTGAGCCGCAATGGTTCTCACAGTTCTAAAGCACCGGTGAGGAACCCAAGGTTGACATCGATTATGTTCGTCCATCTGGCCGGTCGGGTTGTAAAACAGTCTTAACTCAACAGGCAAGAGTGCTAAAGACTTTGCAAAATCTACCAAAAATGTTTCCTGAATTATGTGGGTCGGGTTTTTTTCAGAATGACTCGGACACTACCGATTCATTTGAATAGACGACTTCGGCCCAAGTTGCCAACCCACAATTTTCCTCACAAATTTACTATCACTGGGGAACGAGAATTTCAAAACAAATTCGACATGATAGGGTTCGCGTTATTTATAAATATCCGTAAAAGATACCTCGGCTCCTCAAACAAGATAATTCCTTCCAAATATAGGGTTTTGTTAAGATCATCTCTGATTGGCTGAAATTTAAGTTGGGATTCCTGATTTCATGTTAATAGTGTCAAATTTATAAAGGATATGTTCTGCAAATCAACTTCTTTACTTCGGTTGCCGGTTTTCCATTGCATAAATATGAAGTATTCGGTTGGTTCCTGAAAAAAAGGTTAATTACGGAATTTGATTGATGAAAAAACGTTCTTTCTGTCACCAGAACGACAATCAATGTTGTATGGTAACTTATCTATAGCATAGAACAATCTTCATTTAATTTATGATCCATAGAACATAGAAGAGACAACAATCAATAATGGAAAAATTACTAGGTATGGTCTATGGATCATAAGGTAAATAAAGATTGTTCTATGCTATCAAACATTGATTGTCGTTCTGGTGCATAGACTTAATATGTCTATATTCTGGTGACAGAAAGATTGCTTTTTCGACAAACAAATTCCGTAATTAATCTTTTTTTCAGGAACCAACCGAATATTTCATATTTACAGAACTGAACAACGGCAACCGAAATAACCAAGTTGATTTGAGGAACATATCCTTTATAAACTTGACACTATTAACATGAGATGAGAAATCCCAACTTGAATTTCAGCCTAACAAAAACCTATATTTGGAAGGAATTACCTTGTTTGAGGAGCCGAGACATCTTTTATGGATATTTATGAATAACGCGAACCTTATCATGTCGAATTAATCCTGAAATTCCCGTTCCCCAGTGATAGTAAATTTGTGAAGAAAATTGTGGGTTGGCAACTTGGGCCGAAGTGGTCTATTGAGACTTAGTGGAAGGTTGCAAAATATCGACGCTCAAGTATACGACAGATTTTGATAGGATCGAATCAGTTGAATAATAAAAAAAAATTAAAAACTACATATTTCATTGAATATTCTTCAGATTTTACTCCTTCCAAGTTTCGATTTTGGAACGAAGCTCCAGATTTCAATCCGATAGGCCGTTAGATCGACCGTGAACACAATGAATTAAAAAAAATTACTCTGAAGCTCGATTTGAAGGCAAAGTTTGGTATGGCTGTTCTCGCTTTGAACAAGCGCGCAAAAGCTTCTGACTATGTCTAATTCTTTCCCCATTCAAATTTTTGAGGTAACTTTCTCATAGGAATCTGAAGTTCTTATGGGGTTCGGTATGATCTTCGTGATAAGTTGAACAATATAGACTCGCAACTTCGAGTAAAATTTCGTGGGGATAGTAAATTTCCTAAATTTTGGTCGAAAATATTCATTAGAAGAAATTTGGCACGAACTTTGAAGTCAACACTCAACAGTTTACAAAATTTCAACTCGACCCGACATTTATTTTCAGAAATATAGGAACAAAAATATATTAAATTTCGCTTTGGTGAACGAAACGGCCCCCACCAATATTCAATGTTTATTGAGATTATCTTAAATTACTTCATTGTTTCATCTGGATAGCAAGAACTAAATCTTTTTAATCGGCCTGATTGTTTCATCAAGTGTAAGATTTATTGTTCGCAAAACGACTCCATAGCAAAATCCCTTCATAATAATGAATATGAGAAATTAACTGCGTATAAATGTGATCTGTCTTAGAGATAAGCATTCAAACCCCTCTCTGAATTTTATTCGAGGGAAACTATACAGAAAGAGACGCCAACCGCTCACAGATGAAAGGATATAGTATGCAATTCTCCATATGTCGGCACAATTTAATTTTCCAACGTTGAATCGTCAGATTCAAGAATGTTATCTGATTCTGTTAATCTTTCATTTCATACGCAGCAATTATAAATTTTAATTATTCTGGCAGGTTGATATCGTAAGTGAAGGAGACTTCAGAACATAGCTGTTCAGCTCGAATTATATCCTTATTGAAATTACTTGACAAGCTGAAAATGAATTTTGGCATTGTGCGTATAATTGAATGAAATTAATATTTTGCTGAACTACTACGATATTCCAAAGCATTCAATTCAACAATGATTTTATTCTTAGTTTCCTAGAAAAACTACAATGGCAAAAAAGTGTTGGTTTTCTCAGAGTTCCGGCAGTCAGGATTATTTAGCACCAAAAAGGCAAAAGAACGCCAATGAATAATTCGAACATGAGTTACATGCGTTTTTTGATGATGGTCAACTTGTATTCTGTCCGGTCGGCCGTCCGTCGAAAGGACCCAGATACTGGTTTTGCTTCGAATGTAAATATCTCGTGGGTATATCACCCTAACGGTTTCGGAGTTATATCCGTTCGAAATTTTGAGGTTATAGTTTCGTGATAACTCAGGAAGTACTTATATGATTAGATTCACGCTTCGTAATCAGCTGAAGAATATCAACGTGCAACTCCGGTGGGGATCTACCCCCCCCCCCCTTGTAATTATTGGAAAATTTTTCAAATTTTTGTGCAGTTTTTTCGGATGCAACTGATTAGATTTTAAATAAATTCAGCGCAGAACTTGAAGTGAATGTCAAATAACAGTGTTCCAAATTTTAATTTGATCTGATATTTATTGTCGGAGATATATCAGGGCAAAAATGTATATGAAATTTTCTTCGCATAGATTTCATATTTATCGATCTGCTAATCCTTCACCTTCAGTACTGGATTTCGATTCGATCTGCATTGTTGTAACTATTAGGAAAATGACATCTAAAATAGGTATATCGGCGGAATCGTTGGGTAGATTCTACACATTCACGAATTCGACCCTCGTTATTGAGCCCCAAACCTTGTATACAATCATCGAGTTTCTAAGTTAATTTTGTTAACGATCGGTTGTAAGGGTAAAATCCACCCAATGATTCCGCAGATACACCCATCAAAATTTCATTTTACAACCTTTCCGAAAATACTGTTGAGATCGAATTGGAATCCCGTAGTGCTTCATTGAAAAGAGCCAGCCTGATGGTTTATACAGAATTTCGTGAGGCTTAGATAATCAGAAGATAGCAGAATATTGAATTTTCGAAACAAAATTTGAATGTTTTTTATAAATTGTTCTAATGATACGATCATCACGAAATTTTGCAAAGAGCGTATTTTCAAATTAGTTATCAAGTTCCATCAAGATTGAATCAGTATGTTTTCTGTTATTCCGGAAAAAACAACGATACCGAGAAAATAACAACGGAATTTGACAAATTTTTTTCAATATCTCCGGAAATAATAACCGTATCGAAACTGAGATTTGGTAGGTACACTGCTGTGAAATATGGAGTTCAACGTATGAGAAACGTAATTTACAAAATACTGACAGTACGTTCTCAACAAAGTGCGCAGAAATTTGCATCAACTAACAGCCAAATTCCAATCTAAACACTCTAGTTGTCCTTGTAATATCAGAGAAACAACCTCAAAGTTTCAAATGACAATAACTCCGAAACCGTTCGAACCATTCGGCCTTTTAACGCATTCAACTGCCGCATTCTGATGCGTGAACTACCCTGGAAATTTCAAGTAGCTAGCTTGCTCCGTTCGAAAGTTATCGTGTCCTAGGGCAGCCGGACAGAGTCGATTTTGACGACAGTTTCGTCATCAGTGAGTCGACCCTAGTCGTTGGAGATCATATACGGATAAATTTCGAAAATTTCAAATAATTGTACCTACAAAACGATAACAAGCTGTTCTTCAGAACATAAGAGCAAAAAGAGCGAAGAGGAAACTGTTCAGTAATATACCCCGTACTGGTAATGTTAGCTAACCAGGAACGGCCAGCTTCACGGGCACTGTTCTTCGAAACTGGACACTTAATAGTAACTTATCCCAGTGAAATATTGTTGATATAAAGATTTTTCATTCCTTCATAAGATGAACTAGATTTAATTCTTTGTCATTTATTCTGAACATATAAAATAACAAAAATCTCTTCGGACGCATTGTTTATTCATAGCTCTTTCATTCCTCTATCAGATTGAGCTAATTCAATTACCTTCGTCCATCCAGAAATCACAAAAATTACGAAATATTTTCATTTAAAGTTTCTCTGGAACTTGGACAGTAATTTATTCGAATCTATTAGTACATTACCAACGTTTCGAACCTCTCGTGGTTCTTTTCAAGGCTGAAATAAATGACAATATTAACAATCTGAACAGCTATTGGGAGGAATCCGTCACTCACGTCGTATTCAGTTTGATTCGGAATATGTCTGGTAAAATAAGATATTCATTTTTTTCCCCGTGACAGACCGTCGAATACTGATTTGTCTCCCAAGAAGTTTTCCGTTGAAATATGTAATTATACTTCAGCGAAAAACAAATCCATCCTCCAGCATGTTCAACGATCTTAATATGTGCACCATAACAATCAATCGTTACATATCACTATTTTCTACAAAATTATTCCGAAATACTTACATTCAAACAAATTCACATCTAATTAATAGTCAAAGCACCCACCCGTATAACCTGTTATATAATTTTTTGCATACATTACAGAACGAAATAAAATTATTTTTTTATAAATAAATATATTATTATTTTAAAAATTTCAACAATTAAAATATTTCTGTTCAATTTGAGTTCCGAGTCCGAGTAACACTTTCACTCAGCATTTAGATACTGTCAACCAAACTTAGATGTCGAACATCTCTGAAATTCACTGTGTTATTTGATCTTATGTGTATCATCTCGCTTATCAATCGCCTGCTGTAATTAGGTTCCCGATCTAAAATTTTTACGTCTTCAAATTTGAATTTATGCCCATCGGTGTGCCCATGCGTAGCGAGGGCAGTTTTATGTGTGTTTTTCAAGTTTTTCCTGTCATTCATTTGTTGTTTTATTCTTTCTTGTATGTTTAGTTTGTCCCACATAACATTACGGACAATTTTCACAATCTATTTTGTATACTTATTCTGACTGTTTTAAAATCGATGTTTTGCCTTTTGATCTTGTGTAAAATTTACTCCTATTGTTCACTGTATTATAGAATGCAGCTGTATAGTTATATTCATGAAATATTTCGTTTAAACTATATGATAAAATAGGGTGAATTATCAGTTTCGAATATTTTTAGGTGTATTTTGTTGTTCTTTTGTTTCCTGTGTTACGGTGGTCATGTTTTGTGCGTTCTTGTTGATGATATTTCTGTTAAAGTTATTCACACATGTTCTAATGTAGTGTTCTAGGTGACTGTTCTGTTTGAAAGTTTGAGTTACTTTCGGCAAATTGTCGTAACTGCTTAGGGACACTGCTTATTTATCATATTCATTTCTACATTTCTTTTTTAGCTGTTCATATTTTTAATATTGTCATTTACTATTTTAGCCTTGAAAAAGAGACACAAAAGGTTCGAAACGTTGGTAATTTACTAATAGATTTGAATAAATTACTGTCCGAATTCCTGAGAAACTTTATTTAATTTATAACCATGGACATTAACCACCAACAAAAAAAATCCGAAATATGTTCGTGGCCTCATAGCTGGCCGGCCGGGAACTAACATTAACATAATCCGTAAGGTACCACCTATATTAAGTCATCACATTGCGGTGGCTCAGTCAGTTCCAACCAAAGGAACCCCCAAACATAATCAGATTCAATCTTAACCCGTTATATTTACCGAAACGGTTCTGCAACAGCAACTTACTAGAGCCGAAAGAGCATCGCATAATCCCACGCAAAGAGCGCACCTGGTCCTCCTCATCTGCCGGACTATTAGGCCCATCACCCACCTAACCACCGCACTACAACCAGCCCAGCCTACTCTTCGCCATCCTACGTCCTAGTCGGCGGCTTCGATATCTGACAGACAGCAGCGGGTCACGTGACCCACACGGCCGCACGTGACCCCCACTAATTTTTGATTCAGTGATGCAACCTGAGGCGTATTTTATGAGTTTATGGGTTCAGAAGTTAGATTGTCAGATGTTGTTCTTTTTGAAGGGGGCTTCTGAATCTGATTTGTTGTGAAGTCAGGTCGGTCTACTCGATTATTTTTCATATTTTGGTTTAATTCACCCCATTCTTAAATTTAATTCGTCTTTATTATTATATATTTCAGTGTTAAACTCTAGAAAAGCACTGACGTGAGGTCACCACGTTTTTTACGCGCTCATAGAAATTCGTTGTCACGTATTGAACCTTCTAAACGCAGCTTTAGTTGATGGGGTGATATCTTATTTGATGGGTTCCTCGTGGAATTCTGCTTGAACATAAAGCTATCATTTTTACGTTGTAGGGAATAGTGCGTTATCATTTCGTCACGATGTCTGTAATTTTCGATTGGGTTGAACTCCCTTAAGAAGAATCCGTGGTCAAATTCAATTCTGTCCGTCCGGCCGTCGGGTCGTCCGTCCGTATGTCCAAATATCTCGGTTGAGTTCGTTAATGGGTGGAATCGGTTGGATAGTTGGATTTTTTATATCAAAATTGGGAAATTTGTGGAGAGGAAATATTTTTTCAATTTTCTACCTGTACGATCCTGGCGAAATTTCACACAAAGTTGGGCATCGGTATTCTACAACTAAATAGAAGTTCAAATCAGATCGCATCAGTTCTTTTTGGAATATTGAAGAAACAACCTCGAAATTTAAAATAGCCCCGAAATTTGACACATATCAAGGCCAATATCTATCTCCTGAATTGAATATCTGATCAGACTGAAATATGAATTACTCTTCTTAAATATTGATTTTTACGTTTTTGCCAAATTTAATCATTGAACTTTGATCGATATCTCACGTGAAAACAATAATTTTCTAGAAAAAAAACCTGGAAAATTTTCGGGATGTTTTTTTACATTCCTCACCACATTAATATCTTCACCAAATCTTCTATGAATATGCGTATCGGTAATCTACAACTGAAGTTTCAATCTGATCGCCTCAGTACTTCTTTAGATATTGGTCGTATATATTAAACTATTACGAACAAGTATTTTGTTTGATAGTTTGAACGTTTTTGTATTGCAAACTGTGACGTAACGTTCTATGATTCGCCTCCAGTGTCTTGTGCCTGCTATATGACATTTTTGGTTTGATATTTTAAAGAATACTTTTGCTTTATGCGTTTCAGACAATCAACTAGCGAAGAAAGCAAATATGTCAATATTTTTCTCACAGTCATCTGCCCTAAAGTATTAAAAAAAATTTAAAATACCAACAGAAAATCATGTTGAGTCTATATTTATTACAAAACGAGATAATGGTGCCATCTGTCAGAGAATGACTTGGACAAAAACCCTATACTCTTGAAAGTATTGGAAAACAATGCTACAAAGTTTTTGATTTAACAGGTTATTTATTTATTATACCAGAAAAACATGTTAAGTCAATCAAGTTCATAGAATTTTTTTCTACTTTTTAATTTTTGCATATAACAGGTGTCCCACGAATACCGTTCGTTTGAATATTTGCGGGAACTAATCGATTTTCACGTTTGCAATTATGGACTTGAACTTTGACTAAGAAGATGATTTCCTGTAAATTTTTTGAGATTATTGGGACATTTTCACCAGTAATGACACCAACATTCGTTTTTCAAATAGAAAGCCACATAATTTATAATGAAAAAAGATTCCATAGGAAACTCTGAATTATCCTAATGAAAAATTCCTGAATTTTGTCAGAATTTTCTTTTTTAAAGTGGAATTCTAATAAAAGATTGAAAATGCCGTTCTGCTGTAACATGAGAATCTTTCAGGTTTTTCATTGGAAAAATGCCGTTTTTAGGTTTCCGCGAGAAGTAAGGATAGTTATCCTGTCGCAATAATCAGACTTTAAACTCATGATACAGGAGGTCACAAAAGCGTTGTCAAAAGTGGCAGTTTTAAAAATGTGAAAACTCCCTTTTTTCAAATTAGAACTTCATTTTGTCCTGGCCCTATCGGAATGTACGTTGGAAAATTATGAAGATGTGAAAACAACACCAATGACATCCAATTCATATTTTCTGGGATACGCACTCGGGATTACATTTATAATATGAATCTTCTAAAAATTCAAGCAAAACGAAACTCAGAATTTTTATGAGTACACTCTAAAATAAATGTTCAATATATCCTCCATTTCTCTGAGACAATAATTTTCTTTCTGAGAAGCATTAAAATCGAAAGGTAAACATGAATTTCAAGGCATTCGTGAAATATCCACACCTACATCATTTTTCAACGTAGATCCCATAATAGCCATGAAATTGAGGTTCTCATTTTGAAGAATTGCATTTTCACGTTTTCGAGATTGCTAACTTTGACAACGGTTCTGTAACCTCTTGTATAATGAGTTTCAATGAAAAATGATATCCATGTTTCAGCAGAGTGCCATTTTCAATTTTTTCATTGAAATTTCACGTTGAAAAAAATTTCTGACAGAAATTCATGAATTTTATACTATGATAACTCAGAATTTCATAAGGAATCTATTTTCATTATAAAATATGGGGCTTCCCATTTAAAAAACGAAAGTTGTGGTCATTTCCGGTGAAACCGGAAGTCCTACGTATCTCAAAACTTTATTATCAGTCATCTCTGTGGTAAAAGCTTGAGTCCGAAATTGCACATTTGAATTTTGATTCCTTCCCAAAAATATCCTAACGAACGTTATTCGTGGGACACCCGGTATATATTGTCATAACAAAACTGAGCTTCAATTTAACCAAACAGATCGGAATGTGCTAAGTTGAAACAAATCAGCAGTGCCGTTTCACTTTCAATTCACTAGGAATTTAAAAATTCCGATGAGTTGTAGAGCATTCTCCAAAGGGAGAATCGTTGGTTTCAATCTTTGACTATAGCAGAATACACCATCTGGTCAGTTTTATAACGTTTCTGTTTCCCATCGTTTGTTTCAATCCAAGTAATTAAAATATATGATTTAACAAAACGCCGTTCGGTAAAAGGTTGAGCGAAGGCGTGTGAAAAAGAGGAGTAAGCTAGCTATTAGTAGAGCACGTGTCGATGAGTTATTATTAGAAAGATACCTTTAGCAGCTGTAATCTTATGAAGTCACGATATGGGAAAATTTGTGTAGTTTGAGATTTGAACCTATCCATATTCCACATTGTTAGAACACATTATACTCCAATTTATTTATCCCGAATTGAATTTGGAAAAATATGAATTATATCCTTCAGAAAACAAGACTCATTCATCTTAGAATATGGAGTTTTTGTTGATTTCCATAGTAAGACTGATGTCCTTGTTTGATAGTTTTTGACATAGTTTCCACCTGAATAATAAAGAATCAAAAAAAGCACTGACGTGAAGTCAACAGCTTTTAAGCGCTTGTTCACATTGCGAAATGATGAAATTTTAATGAAATATAAAAATAAAAAAAAAAAATTTTTTTTTTCCAATTTTTCCATGGGTAATTCTTCTTATTGACACAGTTCATCTTCCAACCAAGTTTCATCTCGATAAGATAAATATTTTTCCAGTTATTGAAAAATCAAAAATTCAAATGGCTATTGCACAAAAAACATTCGGTTGATTTGGTCCATTAACGAACTTAACCGAGATATTCAGGATCTTAACCTAACCTGAAAAGTTCAAGACTCTAGGTCTTTTCTTTCGAGATTTACAGCGCACACGGCCTGCCGGATGGGCAGAATCAATTTTGACCACGGATTCTTCATTAGTGAGTCCTACCTAGTCGTTTGAGACCAATTTCGGCTCAAAATTCGAAAATTACAGACATCGTGACGAAATGATAACGCGCTGTTCCCCAGAACAAACGCGTAAAAATATTCTGAGATGTATTCGTCAAACTCTAATGAAATTTGGCGATAAACTTCTTGACAAGGAATTAATAGGGAAAAAAGGGTATTTAAACTCACCAACCCCCTCAAGGCATTACTTCACATGAAAAAAAACAAGGAATATAGAACAAAATAGATAATTAATTATTTCATGCAAAAACCTTACTCAATGGATTAAGTTAGTCAAAATTTCCCTGTCGAAATTAAGTTAACCAAAAAAAATTTTGTATTGCACTTTAAGGATTTCACCAATCATCAGTACACACGACTCGTCTTGCGAGATACCTGTAGACCTACCACAGGTTAATAATATTATGACATATTTTGTTTTCGGGTGAATCATACCAGTTTTTCACATTTTGTATTTCATGTAGGGCCTCATCTAGCTGAAATATTTTGTCGATATATCGTCATCTCTAAATTGGAAACACCTCGTATCAGTTTTTTTAGGTTTTTTCTGGGTTTTCACTGCCAATATCTGAAACAGAACCATTAAAAATCAAATAAAATTGTTTTTTATGGAAAATGCCCTCGCGGATTGCAGGATGGAACTATTCGTCAAGGGCACTTTTTCGGAAAACAGATACCTAATGAACAATAAAAGAATAATTTAAACGATAAACAAAACAACTGTGACGTTCATTGTACAAATCTGACTCTTTAATCAGAAAAACGAAAAAATTTTTAGAATATTATATATTATATATTAGAAAAAAAAAGAAAATTGAGAAAATTGAAGGGTAATTCTAAAAATTTTTTCGTTTTTCTGATAATGGAGTCAGATTTGTGCTCTGAAACGTTACAGTTCGCTTTGTTCATCGTCTATATTATACCCTTATTGTTCACCAAGTAATCTTCCTAAGAAACTGCCAGTGACATATAGTTCTATCCTGCAATCGGCAAGGGCATTTTCCATAGTTTTTAATCGTTGTGTTCAAGATATTGGGGGTGAAAACCCAGAAAAAAAGCAAAAAAAAATATGCAAAATGGATAATAGATAACGTAGAATCACGTTGTCGAATCAGAATGTCTGTTTATTCATCCACACTAGTTGGACGGTGTGGAAAGTTATGTGAGAGAAATATTCGTGAAATCTATTTCCCGAGATATTGAGAAAAAACATTCCCGGAATAATATGAAAAATACGGGTACGATTATGATGAAACTCAGGAGCTAGTTGGCGAACAGTAATGTACAAACCTGTACAAAATTTCGTGATCATCTTTATCAGAAGAATTAAAAAAAAAATCCGTTGTTTTCCATCAGGAAGTAAAGCTGCGCTTTTCAAGGCAAATACCTATAGGTAAACGCAATGGCAATAAATTTGATCCTGCGCGCAAAGATTGATACGTTCACTCCGGCTTTTCCAGTTTTTTTTGTATTTCCTCAGAATCCTTCCTGGAACATAGTACCTACCTCAAATTCAGCGACTTTTTGTTCCATACTGTATCTAAGCCTTCCTTATATTTCTCCAATGATATATAAATCTCAAACTCTTCAACTGCTATTATCTTTTTTTGTATTCAGGTAAATTAGTGAATTTTGGGTTTAAACGAAGAACAAACATTCTTTGTATACTTGTGGAAAAAAATACCATAAACATGGTCTCACAAACGTTTCGTTTTCGAGACTCATGGTTTGAATTTTTAATTTTTTTTCTCATAGATTGTGCTCTTCTCTATACGAGTTCATCGAATCTTCATGAAAACTAATTAATGTATTCACCGCAGTTCGATTGCTCTTCTTATGACAGTTTGGATTTTCCTGATGATTTCGAGAGAATCGTCCAGACTCAGTGTTCCACAAATAATAATACCCTGTAGATTGGTAATTGAAACCAGCATATTATCTGGTTAAACTCTAAATTGTGATATCCAAGTCAAGTTTCAATTTGATATATTGTGAAATGCAGATATCATGAAAAAAAAACTCGAAAACAATTTAAACTTTAACACCCTGTATCTCGAAAACAAAACGTTACATGTTCATGGGACTTTTTTCCTTGATATTATGCAAGCAATTTCCCTCTTCGTTTTACCTCCAATATAGGAACACCCTGTATATTATTTGTAAACCGTTAGTTGGTACTACTGTGTAAAATGTAAACATTACTATCTATATGTATAGAATCGATGTCATTGTAGTTGAAGATTTATAGCTGTCATAATGAGCGTCTGAATTCCGCTATCTACGAAATATCGTAACTTGTATCATACGGGTGGAATATCATCACCACAGTCAAATTGGCAATGAATATTCATGAAACTGACATCAGGCGAGGTATGCCCTATAAAAACAACCATATTGCACAAGTCTTAATTCATTTCGAATTTAAAACTACGTATGTAAATTGTCGAATGTCCTACCTAATTAGGGTTTCCCGAAAATTACGGTTCGATGCGTCATTTGTGCTATCAAATCATTTTATCTAAAATGTGCTGCGTTTTAGATCTACCCGATTATACATGCATCTATTGTTTTCCGCATAATTATTCATCTGACACGTCTGAATAATATGGGGGAATTTGTTAAAGAACCATACGGCACACGTCGAATGGTATTATTGGACAATTACCATAAGAGAGTTGATAGACATTATCTGGTATAGAAATTGGATGTTCTCTGTACCATCTGTGCAGCAAAGATAGGTCAGGTGGCCTGTATTTAAATGATGACAAATTAATGTCAATACGGTTTCAGCGTTCAAATACTACTAACATTATACACTCATACAATCCCAATGCAACTATGGAGTCCTTGAATGTGAAGGAGCGGACGACAATTACATAAGGCCTCAAAAAAACCTTCTCGAAATTATTAACTGAAAACATATAAGATATTCATCTGAACTGTTATACAAAGAAAGCCAAACAATGTATTCATCTATCTTTCAAATAACTGAAATGAAATAATATAAATCTAGAGAAGCACTGCCGTGAAGGCAGCAGCTTTTGCGCGCATCTTCAATGTAGATGACCGCATCGGTTGTATTTTCCCAATATTTCCAAGAATACAGATAAGATCGAATTGAAATCCAGTACTCAAAATGATTGATTGAAGGTTCATACAGAGGTTATTGAGGATAATATGATCAGAAGATCAGAATATTAAATATTTGAAATAAAAAATTTCTTTTTCAAATTGTTTTGATGACACTTTCATCACGAAATTTTGCACAATTTTGTCCCGCAACATCTTCGAACTTACTGCCAAGTTTCATCACGATTGAATCAGTATTTCTTGAGCTATACCGAAAAAAACAACGATATCGAGAAGAAAACCACGAAATTCTACATATTTTTTCCCAATATCACCAAACCTAATAGCCGTATCGAATTGAAATTTGGTAAACTGCTGTGAAATATGGAATTCAAGGTACAACTGAAATGTTTTTTGAATATAAGCAAAAGTTTCAGAAAAAAAAAATTTTCGAAAAAAATTTTGCAAAATTTTTTTTTTCAATCGATTAATCATACTATTTCAACGAAAAGTTGCGCGTAGTTATGCTCCAACTAACTGTCAAGTTTCAATCTAATCGCTTCAGTAGTTTCTGAAATATGAGGAACTTAACCTCACAATTTCAAATGGCTATAACTCCGAAACTATTTGGCCTTTGACCTTCGTATTTGAAAATGCAACCCTCCCTGAAACTTTCAAGTTGATAGAATCCTCCGTACGCCCGTAATCGTGGTGACGGCCGGCCGGACAAAATCGATTTTGACACCGGATTCGTCATCAGTGAGTCCAAACTAGTCGTTTAAGGCCATTTTCGGCTCAGTCATCGAAAATTACAGATATTTGGACAAAACGATAGCCCTCAGAACATGCGCGCAAAAATATAAATATGAATCGAATTAATAATACTATTTTCAGAAACCTAGAAAAGCACTGACGTAAAGTCGGCAGCTTTTAAACGCTTGTTCACATTACGAAATGGCGACTTTTAAATTTCAGTGGAATTTAAATGAATCATGGAGACTTCCAGAAACATCTTCTCCTTATTGACACTGTTCATCTTCCAACAAAGTTCAACTTCGATCAGATAAATATTTTTCGAGTTATTGAAAAATCAAAATTTCAAATGGTTGTAACACAAAAACCATTCGGCATATTTGGCCCATTAACGAACTTAACCTAGATATTTAGGATCAAAACCTAACCTGAAAATGTCAAGACTCTAGGTCCTTCCTTTCGAAACCACACACGGCCGGCCGACAAAATCGAATTTGACCATTGATTCTCCATCAGTGAGACCAACCTAGTCGTTTGAGACCGATTTCAGCTCAAAATTAAAGAATGACAGACATTGTGACTAAATTATAACGCGCTCTTTCCCAGAAAAGCGCGTAAAAATGGAAACAACAGCTATATTAAGAGTAAAAAAATCAATTTGACGATAGGATTTTCAACTATTATCAAGAATTGGTTCATGGAAAATAATAATGAAGAGTTCAAAAATATAAATCAACCTGACACGAGGACGAATATCTGAGGATAAATCAACAAACATTCCCCCTTGATCTGAGATAATCATACAATCATCGCAAGCCCCTACAATGAAGAAGCGTCGTCTAAGGAATTCGGATGCTGCGAGCTGCAGTTTCATGGTTTTACCGATCATCAGACCGACTCGCCTTCGAAACGCAGAGAGAGTTCTATATACTCAATATCTGCTGAATTTCTTGCGTTCAAAATAAATATTACACAGTAGCCTTTCAGAAGCATCTTTCGATTCCGAACCTTCGAATGCAGAAAACTTTGAGCTAAGTGCAGAATGTCATCCAATTGGATTGATTTCGATGATAAGCTAACATCAAGGGGGAATATTTGTTGATTTATCGTAATTGTGTCCAGGTGGCACTTTTTCAAATGAAGAAACTGTATATAATAATCAAATATCTGTAATTCTCTTTTTTTTCCAGAACGCTCTCAAACATCCAGGTTGGACCCACTCATGAAGGTGCCGATGTCAAATTCTATCCGGAAAATCTTGAGGAACATACCTAGAGTCTAGAAAATCTCAGGGTATTTAGGGTAGAACCCTTAACATCTCGGTTGAGTTCGTTAATTGGTAAAATCGATCGAACTGATTGAGAGCTATACTCATTTGAATTTCAGAACTTTTTACTTTGTTGAAAGATCAGATATCAGATTTCTATATGAAATGTGACACAGACTTTGAAGCCAATATTGATTAATGGTGTAGTACCAAATTTTAGCTCGGTCAGATATTCATTTTCGGAAATATTTCCTCATTATCGTTCTTATTTCTTCAATAACTCATCTATTGTCGATTTAGCAACAAATTGGAAAAAGCTCGTAGATGCTTCTGACCTGTATGCTCTTCTGGAGTTTTCTCAAAAAACAACACTGACAAAATAAGATAGATCAACCTTTTATTTTACGGAACAAGGCTGTATTATTATTCATTTTATTTGCCTCATTAAGAGAGTATTCCGAAAATAAATATTTCAGCTTCAATCAGTACTTTTTTCAGAAAACTATAATCGCCTGGCCACTTTCTTTTGCTCCTTTTTTTCTTCAATACATCTGAGTGTGAACAATTGAGAAATAAAATGTATTATGGGATCCTGGTCAGCAGTCCTTTCTGAATGATACGAACAACGCAATGAATTTGTTCACGAATTTCCATGTCGATTCAGTGGATTCAGGATTCCGTATGATTCGTTATCTACGTGGATGTGTGGATTTCGATACGAAAGCCTAGCTCAATGCAGTATCCAGGATCAGATAGGAAACCCTCAAAGTGATGCCGATGCCAGTAATTAGCGGATATCGCATAGAGGGAGCTGATATTGTTGGCTAGGTGCTCGCAAAACTCTGGTGTTCCTTTGTCAGCCAATTATACCGGCCTTTAGCGATAAACAGTGCGGATAATCTATCAAATTAATGTTTCTCCAGACCAATTTATTATCAGCGTGTTTCAGCCAGTGTGCATGTATACGCGTGTTCTTTTCTTCACGCATCGCTAGCTGATCTCTGTCTGAATCCCGTTTGATCTAGTGCTACTTCATCCTTGTTTCAGTTCGGTAGCGATTTATTCCACCGGTTTGATTACATACAAACACGATAAGCTTTACATTGATAAGTCTTCATTGAGATATTGGCGTTTGAATTTAAGATTGCAGCGCCACTGTGGCCAGTTTAAGAACCTCAGATGGACAAATAGGAGCTAGGTTTTCAAGTAGATGCTTGTTATATTTGATTGGTTAAAAGTCGTTTTTACAATTTGTTCTAAGACTTTTTCAGTTAACAGAAGTGATTCTGTTCATACATATTCTTATTCACTCTAAGTGGCAAAGTTAATTTTGAATTATTTGGAGTATCTTGAAGGCACAGAAGCTAGAAATGTTCAGGAAGATGCATGTTATATTATCTTTGTATAAATTGTATACAATGATATTATATTGCTTGTTATTTGCAAAATTGATCGATTTTCAACCTTTTTACTTACCGAAATAGACCATTGATTGAATACCCCCTCAGAGCTACTGCTCCAAAACGAGAAAAACAGAAAAGGCCATCGACCAAAGTCCTTCAACCTGAAAAAGATATAAGCATTTAAATATTTCTCAATGTGCTAATACACTCCTGCGCTTTGTTTGCAAGTTCACAACAGATTTCTAATACGGTTTTTTTTTGGAAAATAGCCAATCCAAGGTTTGAAATTCAAATGAACAAGATTGAGGAACCTCATTTACTCACTTAATTCTTATGATTTGGTTCCTTTTTGCAATATTATCGCAAGAAAAACAATTCACTACACTGGACGTGAAACACTGATCTTTAACTTGATTCTCATGCAATATCCAATTTCATTCAACTATAAGATTATACACAATTCCATTCTCGCCCATTCTCATATTGAAAACTCCATAATTATACTTTTCTCACGAAATTTATAAATGAATTACATGAAATTAATCGAATAACCTAGAAATATTCTCTAGAATGTTAGCATAGACTTATAATAACATGTTATTCTATGTCTATGAATGTGATGGTTAGGTCAGTGGTATGGTCACGAAATAGCATAAACCTATTATAAGTTCTATGCGAAATAGATGAATATTTATGTGTATTCTATGATCCGCATAAACGTGAACCCAGCTTAATTTACATCCTTCACTAGATCAGGGACAGATCCATAAATATAAGGTAATTTTTCGAATTTTTATCCTACTTTATAATATTCAACCTTAAATATCTGCAAAACGGTGTGTTTAAGGAGAAATTATAAAGAATAATCAAGTATTTTTAAATGATCATAATGACATAACATAAACTTTATCTGCATTCTTCATGCTTATTTAGTATAGTTTTATGAAGCGGCGAGTCTATAATTCGGAAACTATTTGAAGTAGGATAAAGAATATGAGTCATAGTAATAGAAAACTTCACACTCAAATTCATCTCATTCAGAGTTACAATACCAAAGCTACAAAAGGAAAACTGATTTTTTTTGGAAGCCTGTATCTTTTAGCGTGAGCCGAATCTGAAAAAAGCACTGCCGTGAAGGCAGCAACTTTTGCGCGCATGTTCAATGTAGATGACCGCTTCAGCAACGAATTTGAACATGCACGCAAAAGCTGTTGCCTTTACGGCAGTGCTTTTTGAAATTTTTTTCTGATAAATTACTGGATTTCAATTCGATCAAATCTGTATTTTTGGAAATATTGGAAAAATAAACTTTCGAATGGGTATATCTACGGAATCATTGGGCGGATTTTACCCATTCACGAATTCGACCTTCGTAATTAAGCCCCAAACCTACTCTACAAATATCGAGTTTCTAGGTCGTTTCTTCCGGCAGTTATTGTGTTTACGGTCAGCCTAACGGCCGACTGCGTAAACACAATAACTTCCGAAAGAAACAACTTAGAAACTCGATATTTGTAGAGAAGGTTTGGACCTTAATTACGAAGGCCGAATTCGTGAATGGGTAAAATCCACCCAATGATTCCGTAGATATGCCCAATCAAATTTTATTTTTCCAATATTTCCGAAAATACAGATCAAATCGAATTGAAATCCAGTACTACATCGAAAAATAACAGTTCGAAGTTTCATACAGAATTTAATGAGGATGATATGATGAGAAAATCATAGACATTTTTTTTTTCAAATTGTTCTAATCATACGATTATCACGAAATTTCGCATAAAGTTATCTTTCAGTATCTCAAAACTAGCTGTGAAGTTTTATCAGGACTGAATAAGTATTTTTCGAGTTATACCGAAAAAATTAACGATATCGAGAAGAAAGCCTCGAAATTTGACATATTTTTTTCCGATATCTCCAAATGTTATGATCGTATCAAACTGAAATTTAGTACACTGCTGTGAAATATGAAGCTCAAAGTGTGTGTGGAATTTGTTTTTCGGTATGATGAATGGTTTCTGAAAAAAAATTTTTTGGAAAAAAATTTCGAAAAATATTTTTTTTAATTTACTGACTATATGATCCTGACAAAACTTGGGTCAAAGTTGCGCCTCGTTTTACTCCAACTACCTGCCAAATTTGAATCCAATCGCTCAAGTAGTTTCCGAAATAAAAAATAAATAACTTCAAAACCTCAAGTGCCTATAGCTCCGAAACTATTCGACCGATTTGGCCCATTAACGAACTCAACCGCGGCATTCTGATGCGCAACCTATCCTGAAAGTTTCAAGTTGCTAGCTTGCTTCTGTCGACAGTTAGCGTGTCTACGGCCGGACAGAATCGATTTTGGCACCGGATTCGTCATCAGTGAGTCCAACCTAGTCGATTGAGACCATTTTCGGCTCAATCATCCAAAATTACAGACATTTGGACAAAACGATAGCACGTGTTTTATTTGAGGAGAGGAATCTATGGTTAAAATTAATGTACAACTTGAAGACTCACCCTGTATTGTGATTAAAATGAATACATTCACATAACATCAATGCTACTTGTACCGTAAGTCTTATTCATCATGGGTTGACAAACAAATCCTTCCAACACCCATAGGATTGGTCTTGAAGAAGCTTTAATAAGGGCCGGTATTAAAAAACTTAACGGGAAGTTAACTTTAACTTTAACTGAAATTTTGACAGTTGTATTGGGACATATCTGTCAAAACTGCCAGTTAAAATTAAAGTTAAGTTTTATAATATCGGCCCTTAGCCTTGTATAGTTTCGATCTCATCGGCAGAAGCACTTTGAGCGAAGAGTATTCATCACCAGATATTTCTTTGTTGAGACAATTGTCTTCATAAATGTGATTTGATATTTCAAGAGCCATTCGTGCTTACTTCTATAAAAATGATTATCATCAGTAAAATGCAAGTAATATAGACTCCCACCATTCTTGTTTGTTGGTTTAACAATTCTAAGTTACAAGCAGGGCTGGGCAGTATTTCAATTACTTGTAATTGAAATACGTATTTGAAATACAAATACGTATTTTATATTTGTATTTCCATTACTTCTTGAAAATATATTTTGTAATTGGTATTTCAAATACCTGACGCGGAAGTATTTTGTATTGCGATACTTTTGTCTTCGAAATACTTTCGAACAAATACATTTAGCGCTGAGCGCTCTACAGAAAATAGTCTCTGAATCTCCCTTCAGATGGCGCAACGTTCATCTGCTTCATCTAGTTCTTTTCCTAGCAATCATGTTTTCGGCAAATGGAAAGGAAGAAAAGGTCCTCCGCAATGGTCCTTTCAACACGGAGTTAGAGTTAGTCAATTTCCAAAAACGATAAGAGCAAAGAGCATACCATCCTTGAACATTATTATCCTAATATAAAAAATGTGTTCATAGAATATAATACAAGTTTGTGCTCATCAGGACCTGTAGAAAGATTTTTTTCTTTAGCAGGTTATATTCATTCCCCAACAAGAGGCTGTTTGTCTGATAATACATTCAAAAATCTTATGTTTCTGAAAGGAAATTCCTTATTTAGCGATTAAATGGCTGAGCTGAATTCGTTGTCCTCTTTTCTCATTTTACGTAACATCTGAATGTATTTTGTAATTTGTATTTTGTATTTCAAATACAAATAGTCAAAACACTGTATTTTGTGTTTTATATTTCAAATACCCGACTTGAAAGTATTTTGTATTTCAAATACCTGCGAGAAAGTATTTTGTAATTTGTATTTCAATTGAGCCAAATTTTGCCCAGCCCTGGTTACAAGTTACCAATTTCTTAATGATTTTTGATATTCATCTTACACAGAAAAAAATTGCTTGTATCTAGTTGGAAGAATAGATTCATCAATAGACTTTCACCTTTGAGCAAATTCTAGTTGAGGTCGAAAACTCATTCAAATATATCCCAAAAACTGAAAACTTGCTGTAAGAAACAATGGGACAATCACTGCTTCTTCATACTCGTCCGAAATGGATTCCTGCAATCCTGAATTATTAGTATTTACTGTCTCGACTCTTGATGATGTTTTTATGCAAGATATGTGAGATTCAATTAAGATGAGTATTCGGCATCATTGATAAGCACACGAGTCATAAAGATCCTAATTATAAATTCAGGTAGGTACGTCCTCGAAGCTTTATGGCTTTGGGTTTCATTGAAATTGCTATATTAAACTGCAATCAAAAGGCAGATGAATGGCGCATGAAATATCAGATGATCCACGAACAATGTACTGAACTCATTATAGTTTTTTGTTGTGAACAAAATACATCGAGCATTTACCAGTAAAGAATCCCAATCAATCTGGAAATTATAATTTACTAAATAACAGTGTCCCTAAAAGCTGTAGCTTCTATGACGTGCTTGATCTCCAAACAATGGACAAGTACTCCTTAATGAATCCATGTCTGATGCACGTTTCAGTAACAATGTAACCTTCTTCAAGAGACATCTTAAAATTGGATTTTACCTTTCATAAGGCAGTTACTACCTGTTAATAATCTAGATGACGTTCCTTAATTATATGCTTATATTCAAAGGAGCGATCCTTTGAACCATTTTGAGGAAACAACTTCTAATGAACATCCTTATTGTTCCTACTTTTTATACAAAGTGGTAAGTTTCCAGAAAGAAAATTTGGTTATAACCAAAACTATGCAATTGCAGATATTTCTATGAAATTTCGTATACGTTTCCAATGCATCAAGATACCTTTTCTGATGTACAGAAAATGATAGCTCGAAGCTTCAGATAGGATTTAATGGGGACCATATGGGAAGAAGGTCGACAAATCTTTCCACCCAGGAGGCGAAGGTGCTTTTTGCGGGGTTAATACGTGAAAAGGGGACCGCTTTAGAAACGAATTTGAATGACGATAAAGAAATTTTGCATAAAGTGATGCATGAGAATTTTAAGACTATAGTAAGCTTCATCGTGATATAATTTTAGTGATACAGCTAACACTGAATCATTCACAAACAGTTCGATTAATATTGATTCTTATATTGAGCCCTGAGCAACGCCTGTTTCCTAAAATTATTTTTGAGAATCTGATGTGCTAGAACAAAAATAACTCGAGGGAATATAAGAATTAATGATTAAAATATGCGTCAATGTGTTTTTGTGATAGAACGTGAAATTTCATGTAGCTGCAAGTGAAAGTTTGAACATTCAATTAACGTTAGAAAAAATATTTGCTCTCACCTCTGCATCTTTCGGAAAAAAGGTCCCCACAGAATGTCAGCTAATAGCAATGCCTGAAGCCACCACCGTTTTTTTTTATTAAATGTTTTGAGAACAATTCCTGAATAAAATTTCCAAAATATGAGCATCAAGACTAATAAGTACTCCACTGACTCAATTCTCAGTGCAGCTGAGTGAAGTCACAGATAACAGAATGAGTGGAGTTAGTATAGCTCAATTTTTCTATGATTCTCACAGAATACAAATAAATTTATGCATGACGTGAGCAAAACATGGTGTGCTCAACTGGTCATTTGTGATCGTTTTTACCAATGATGACGTCACTTTTTCCATTCAAATTCAAAGCACAGAAAATATATTACCTTGTATTTTAATCTTGCTGACGTCCCTTTTTTTCAGATGAGCGCACAATGTTTTTTACATCATGATATTTCACGCAAATTCGAGATGACAGAATTCTAGTCTCCTTTTGTTTTTGTTACCATTTCGAGGTAATGCTGATCTGTCCCGAAATTCTTCTGAAGTCGCCACAACAAAAACTTCCATTATATGATGAAAATTAATTTCTTCCAAAAATAACCACACCTACAGATCAAAACATGTCAAACCATGAAACAGGCACAGATAAAGGAAAAAAAAAGAAGAAGAATCAGGAACCAGAGACAACAACAGATGTCTATGATTATGGATTATATTTACGCATAACCTTCACTCTATGCACTGCATACGTAGTTTGTGACTACACTAGCTCCCAACCATGATGTAAAAACATGGTGTGCTCATCTGAAAAATGAGTGACGTCAGCAAGATTAAAATACAAAGAGTTGTATATTCTGTGCTTTGAATTTTCATGTTAATTCAAAGCACAGAATATACAACTCTTTGTATTTTAATCTTGCAGACGTCACCCATTTTTCAGATGAGCACTCCATGTTTTTCACATCATGCTCCCAACATTCCATAACGAACAGAGTGCAAATTTACAAAAATCACAAATAGTTTGAATCCCGCATATCGCAGAAGTTTCCTATGAATTATAATTTTTAATAGTTTTGTTCTCAGATATTGGAAGTAAAAACCTAGAACAAACCTGAAAAATAATGCAAAATTCACCGGAATATCTTTTAAGAGCAAACAATACCTCAAATATAACAGGGTGACTTCTGGAGGACCGAGTTCTTTTTTTTCGAAAAATTTTTCTGGTGCAAATGGTTGAAAAAATTGTAGGAATGCGTAGTGTTGCCATTTTTATATTCAAGAATTTTCGGGAAATAAAAACTGAAATGGAGTGAAAAATGGAAAAATAAATAACATTGCGCATTCTCGCTAAAGAATTACATATCCCAAAAAAAATTTCAAAAAATACTCACTGAAGCCTGCAGAACGACACCCCGTTTTCTACTATAAACATAGAAATTTAATCCGAATTCTAATATTTCACGCGCCTATAGGCAACGTTTAAGCATGTAAACCGGGTCCAGCGACCTGACCTTGAGATATAAGCGAGGTTTGATGATATTTAAATGTGGCGCTCTTGCCTAGCTGTAATTTACTACCACGTGGTATTGTTTCCTCTTAATCGACAATAGACGACTTCGGCCCAAGTTGCTAACTTACAATTTTCTTCACAAATTTACTGGGGAACGGGAATTTCAGGACAAATTCGACATGATAAGGTTTGCGTTATTCATAAATATCCGTTAAAGATGCTTCGGCTCCTCAAACGAGATAATTCCTTCCAAATGTAGGTTTTTGTTAGTCTGAAATTTAAGTTGGGATTCCTGATTTCGTTTTAATAGTGTCAAGTTTATTAAGGATATGTTCCGCAAATCAACTTGGTTATTTCGGTTGGTTCCTGAAAAAAGATTAATTACGGAATTTGATTGATGAAAAAGCAATCTTTCTGTCACCAGAACATTTATGGTAACATATCTATAGCATAGAACAATCTTTACTTACCTTATGATCCATAGATCATACCTAGTAATTTTTCCATTGTTGATTGTTGTCTGTTCTATGTTCTATGGATCATAAAAAAAATAAAGATTGTTCTATTCTATGGATATGTTACCACAGAACATTTACTGTCGTTCTGGTGACAGAAAGAACGTTCTATCATCAATCAAATTCCGTAATTAACCTTTTCTTCAGGAACCAACCGACCATTTCATAATTACGGAATTGAAACCGGAAACCGAAATAACCAAGTTGATTTGCGGAACATATCTTATATAAATTTGACACTATTAACATGAAATCAGGAATCCCAACTTGAATTTCAGCCAATCAGAGATGATGTCAACAAAACCCTTTATTTGGAAGAAATCATCTTGTTTGAGGAGCCGAGGCATCTTTTACGGATATTTATAAATAACGCGAACCTTACTATGTCAAATTTGTCCTGAAATTCCCGTTCCCCAGTGATAGTAAATTAGTGAAGAAAATTGTAGGTTGGCAACTTGGGCCGAAGTCGTCTATCGATATAAGGTATCCTGTAGCGAAAGCATCGCTCCGAAAGACAAGATAAAAAGGAAAATCGTTTGCGAATAAACTATGTGAATAATAAAGCGTCTATAAAGCCTAAACTGAATAACTGCTCCTCCCAAAGAATAAAAGCGCTTGTATAGTATCAAATATCGCCATTATTTTCCCTTGATTCTTCTATAAACACGTTTCTATTGTCTATCAATCAACCTTTCTGTTGTGGTTACCTCATTGGATATTCATTTATCCCAAGTCTTTGTCAGCTTGTCAGATGATGCGAGTCTGAAAAAGTCCTGTTCATACCTATCGTTTACGGAAGCTGATTTGATGCACTTGGTTGGGGTGAAACTAGGGGTGACATGCATGCTACAGTGAGGTTTATATGAAAAAATTTCCAATATTTGGCTAGATTATGATGAGCAAGATGTCAGTAACTTAGAAGCAAGCAAATTCGTAACTTATGTTATCGCATGCACCTTTTTCATGGATTATGAAAAAAATATTTTTTTCTGCGACGGGAAATAAATTTGACATTTTATCTCTGTTGACAGGTAACAAAATATAACTTTTCACGAAATTACTTTTTTCCCCGGTAAAAAGTGAGTACTTTTTTCCCGGATATATATACATAAAGATAAAGGAAGATATTTGATTTTAGAATATTTTATTGAATATAAGTCACATTTCCTTTATATCAAAAGTACAATTATTAAATGTGCATTGCGTGAATGACATGTTCCTTGAACTATTCGGTACAACAGACGATTTTTCTTGTGTTGAACAGCTTACTAGTTTAAAAATTCAAATTTCATATCGATAACATTCTGACTTTTATATATTGTAATAATATGTTCTTTCACTATTAAATTGTCGTTTTTCCTGCCACAAAAAAAATAGTGTATTATACAAGTGAAAAATATCAGATTTTAGCTCTCGGTTTTTTGTCTACCTCCGCTTCGCGTCGGGAGACAACATAACCTCGAGCTAAAATCTAATACTTTTTTCCCTTGTATAATAAATAACTATAATTTTATATTATGAGCGAGATCAATATGTTTTTTCGACAAAATAAAACTACGCTATACAGAAACCATGTATGTACTTCAAGGAACGATCTCAAATTATGGAAGGAAAACCTGGAAAAGCACTGACGTGAAGTCAGCGTTTAGCGCATGTTCAATTTTGGTGATATTCTTTGAACATGCCCGCAAAAGCTGCTGACTTCCCGTCAGTGCATTTCTAGGTTTCTTCGATAAACTACTGGATTTCAATTCGATCTAATCTGTATTTTTGGAAATATTGGAAAAAAAATATTTTGAATGGGTATACCTACGGAATCATAGGGCGAATTTTACCCATTCACAAACTCGGCTTTCGTAATTAAGGTCAAAACCTACTCTACAAATATCGAGTTTCTAAATTGTTTCTCTCAGAAGTTATTGTGTTTACGGTCGGCCCAATGATTTCGCAGATATACCCGTTCAAAATTTTATCTTTCCAATATATCTAAAAATACAGATTAGATCGAATTTGAATTCTGTATTTTATCGAAAAATGACAATTCGAAGGATCATACAATATATCATGAGGTTATGGTCAGATAATCACAGAATACTGAATATTTGAAAAAAAAAATTTGAATCGTTCTAATGGCACGATTATCACGAAATTCTGCACAAAGTTGCCCACCAGCATTTACAAACTAGCTGCCAAGTTTAATTCCGATTGAATTAGTATTTTTTGAGTTATTCCGGAGGGAACAACGATATCGAGTAGAAAACTAAATTTTTATATTTTTTCTGAATATCTCCAGAAATTATGGTCGCATCAAAATGAAATTTGGTACACTGCTGTAAGATATGATGTTCAAGGTATGAGCTTCGGTTCTTTCGGACTTAATGAGCAGTTTCCGGAAAGAAAAAATGTCGAAAAAATTTGGTACAGAATTTACTGACCATGTGATCTCAATGAATTTTGTGGAAACTTGTTTTTTGTCATGCTTCAACTAACTGTGAAGTTTCAATTCGATCGCGTGAGTGGTTCCTGAAGTATCAGGAAATTAATCTTAAAAATTCAAATGAACATAACTCCGAAACCATTTGACCGATTTGTCCCATTAACAAACTCAACCGGCGCATTCCAATGAGCGACCTAACCAGAAAGTTTCAAGTCGCTAGCTTCCTTCTGTCCATAGTTATCGTGTCGTCGGCCGGCCGGCCGAAGTGGCAGAATCGATTTTGACACCGGATTAGTCATCAGTGAGTCCAACCTAGTCGTTTGAGACCATTTTTGGGAAAAATATTTAAATGACTGTAGCTCCGAATCTATTAAAAATCATATTTTGAATATCATTGGTATTTCAAATGTTGTAATTCAGAAACTGAATTTATTCGAACTCATAAATGGTTCAATTGACCCACAAAGGATCATTGTCTCCTCCTTCATGAAACTCTCTCTAAAATTGACAAGAAACTTTTGGATCTAGTGAGAATTAATGAATCCTAATCAGGCCATACATTATAAATGGTGTTTTATAATGTTTGCTATAAAATTTAAAAAAAATTAACCCTCGCACTTTTGTAGCTCATCTCCATCATTTATACTCGTTAGTCGGCAGAACCAGTTGAGTTTAATTGAATGAGTCATTCAGGAGGGCTTTGGATTCACCCCCTCGCATAACAGCACACACGTGGTTCACTATTGTAATTAACCATTTCGGGAAACGAGAGAACTTAAATTGGTTAATGAATATGTTCACGCGGTCGCTCTGCCCCTTTTCGAGAAGATAAATTTCAATTGAATTCATGTTTATTCATCGTTGCAAGTATCATGAGGAATCGAGGAAGCGTTGAAGTATTCTTGATTATACAGTGCGCGTCAAAATTATGGAACAAATTCATTTTCTCAGAAGAAAAATATCCGGCTACAGAATCCTGAAACTGGTCAATTTTTGTTTCACTTTCTTGGAATTTATATGCATTTTTGAAGGATTTTTGTTGCACCCTGTGCCATCCCCAGCAACCCTCTAAATTTTTTGAATAGGGAAAGTAGATCATGTGGTACTTTTTTGGCGAGGTCTTTGTATCTTCTTTACAGACGTGCAGAAATTTTCAAGAAAAAAATTATTTTTTTTTTTGAAAAATCAGTATGTTCAAAGAGGTTTCCAGTATGTGCACTTTGTCATGGCTCATTTACTTTGAGACGATGGTATCTGATGAAATTTGTCATCGTATGAAAGTCGACCATTACAGTTTTGTTCATGCACAACTTTCAACTCGTACGAACCCTTTAATGGAGAAAAAAAAAATTCCCGGGGGCGTGTTGAAAGAGGTTGAAAGTTGTGCATGAACAAAACTGTAATGGCCGACTTTCATTCGGTGACACATTTCATCAGGTACCATCGTCTCAAAGTAAATGAGTTATGACACAGTACACATACTGAAAACCTCTTTGAACTAACGAATTTTTCAAAAAAAAATTTTTTTCTTGAGAAGAAGATACAAAGACCTCGTCAAAAAAGTAACACATGACCCACTCTCCCTATTCAAAAAATTTAGATGGTTGATGGGGATGGCACAGGGTGCAAAAAACATCATTCAAAAATGCATATAGATTTGGTAAAAATGAAACAAAATTGAACTGTTTCAGGATTTTGTTGCCAAATATTTTTCTTCTGAGAAAATGAATTTTTTCCATAATTTTGACGCGCACTGTATAAGACATCAACGAAATCGTAAAATATAGTAATTTTCATCTCGGATCAGTGAAAAAGTGTGTTTATTCACCAATGAAGTCGTACCCAGGCTTTAATCGCGCTGTTTGCTGTCTTGTCGAATACCAAAGCGGCTATTCTTTCTGTTTATATCATTTTTGCAATACATCAATCGAAGACAGCATTGAAAAAACCTAGAAAAGCACTGCCGTGAAAGCAGCAGCTTTTGTGCGCATGTTCAATGGAGAAGACCGATTTGGCAATGAATTTGAACAACAGCAAACGCTGCTGCCTTCGCGGCAGTGCTTTTCTAGATTTTTTTCGATTAACTGTATTTTTGAAGATTTTGAGGAAATGAAATTTTGAATGGGTATATCCACCGAATCGTTGGGCGGGTTTTACCCATTCACAAATTCGACCTTCGTTACTGAGTCCGAAAAATTCTCTACAAATATCGAATTTCTAAGTCGTTTCTTCCGGAAGCTCTTGTGTTTACGGTCGGCCGGTAAAACACAATAACTTCGGAAAGAAAAAACTCAGAATCTCGATATTTGTAGAGAAAGCTTGGGACTTAGGTACGAAGGTCGAATTCGTGAATGGGTAAAATCCACTCAATGATTCCGCAGATATACTCATTCAAAATTTTATTTTCCCAATATTTCCACAAAATATATTTGATCGAATTGAAATCCAGTACTTCATCGAAAAATGATAGTTTGAAAGTTCATGTGGAATTTAGTGGGGATAATATGATAAGAAGATCAGAGAATATTGAATATTTGAAAAAAAAAATTGAATTTTTTTTGAAATTGTTCTAATGATACGATCATCGCGAACTTTTGCACAAAGACGTCCTGCACCATCTTCAAACCAGCTGCGAAGTTTCATAATGATTGAATCAGTACATTTTTCTTGAGTTATACCAAAAAACCACGAAATTCTACATATTTTTTTCAAATATCCCCGAATGTCAACGAAATTTTGCTCGAAGTTGCGCGTCGTTATGCTTCAACTGTCAAGCTTCAATCCAATCGCTCCAGTAGTAAATATAAGGAAAATTTATCCATTTATCATTCGTGAGTTTCAAACCTACTTAGTGTTATGACCTTCGAAAGGAATGACATACAAATTAGGGATGGAAGAGTATATTTTCACGTAACACGTCGGGAATATTCCTATTGGATCCCAACATTCATCCGAATCTTCATGAAAATCCCACAAAAAATTCAACAAAGCAAATATTTTCTGAATTTTTCTGTTGATGCAATGGGAAAGTCTATATGGACTTCTGTACCTAGTTCATTTTCACGTTATCAAAAAATGTTCAGAAAAACCCTGCAACATGTCCTTTATGTTTTTGAAAAGATAAAATGTAAGATGAGAAGGAATCCTACTTTTTAGCAAAAGCATAATGTATATAAGTATAATGCAGATGTGAATAAGGCACTAGGCATATCCATTCTGAAAAAGCTCCTGAAACAACCAATAATCATAAAAATGGATACTTATAACAATAAGTTAAAAAATATCAAGCTCCTTTTCAAACATAGAGTAACTTAAGAGAGTTTCATTGTCTTTATTATTGGCGAATGAAGATAAGCGCTATTCCCTCTAGTGGCTATCCGAGTAACCCGAGGTACAGACATTATTATTGACAATTTAAAAGAAATGTTAAGAAAATGAGAAAGTTAATGCATTTTTCTTGGCGTTTGTGTGATTTTACAAGTGCTTCCTCTGAGGAAAAGCAAACTCAAATGTCCCTTCCCATAGATTTCCACAGCCCGGTGAAAAATTTCGAGTTAGGGTAAAAGAAACTTCCTTTAACAAGTCAGGCCTGAAAGTGTTGAAGAATCGATAAAAACCAACAAACAAGATTTATGAGTCTGTTACCTGACTTTTACCGATGATGATCATTTTTATAGAGGTAAGCACGAATTCCTTATGAAATATTAGATCACATTCTTGACAATTTTTTTCCAGGCCCCTAATCCAAGCAGAGAAATTAACTTAAGAGGAATGCTCTGCCTTCCAAAAATCTGCACGTTGAACTGATCATAAAGGAACAACGTGAATGTTTTAGTGATAGAACTGACTATTGAAAAAAAGAGTCTCAACAAGGAAATATCTGGTGATGAATACTGTTCGCTCAAAGTGCTTCTGCCGATGAAGGCAAAGTTGTAGAAGGCTTATTTATTACAGCGTTTTCGAGACCAATCATATGAGTGTTGGAAAATTTATTTGTCAATCCATAATGAATAAGACTCACGATACAAGTTGCATTGTTTTATGTGAATGTTATCATTTTATTCACAATATATTGGGTATTTAGTCCTTAGCTATAAAAATAGTATAATTATAAGTATTTGTCTATTATTCCAAAAGGTATGTTCGACAATACTATCTGTTTTTCAACTTTCAACTCCATTTGGATCTGAAAATAAATAATATCAAAATACTGTCTAACCTTGGAGATATCCCCGTAATTTTAGAATTGCTACACTCAATAAGATTGAAGAATAATACATTCCTACTTTATAAGAATGGAATATGTACTCCACGTTATACTCTCGTCAACTATAAAAGTCTAAAATGTTTTGAATAAATCGTGAAATCAAAAATTATCAAACCAAACACTAACAAACAGTACAAAATCTACTATCAAAACAAAATCTATGTCTGTATCTAAGGTTCTGAAACTGGCCACCGTGGCGCTACGATCTTAAATTCAGACGCCAATTGATTAAGCACGGTTATGAAATTATTGTCCAATGAATAACAAAGTCAGCTGTAGGCTTTCGGCTGTTGGCCAGAAACCAATCACCTATCATTGTATTTGTTGGGTTTGTCATTTCACCCCTACTTTACGCACAAAATAGCTTTGATGCCCATAAACACAACAAAAATCCATATGAAAAGGTCGAAAGCAATGACTTAACAAATACGCTGATGTCCCTACTTTATTATACCAGTCGAGAGAGTAAATCCAATCAGTCTATTATTTTCTCGTTCAGAAATCAGAAATACGTTGCTGTTTTGACTGTTGGTGAGGGTGGGTTTGGTGTCATATGTAGACGGATGGGATATTATTCCATCAATGGATGTATAGAGAGAATATATGTATAGATAAATGAATCCCTTCACAGGGATATTCAAGAGTATGTGAAACGCCAGCTCCCCCCAGGAGGTTCATAAGCATATGCTCCCATTCATCATGGAGCATAATATTTTCTATTGTGGTAGAGGTAGGCTCAATATGATATTGTTTAAATTTAAGAAAAGAACGTAGGAGCTTTTATGAGCTGTTCAAATTTTTACTAGTGCGATCAGACGCAGCTTTTTTAGTTCCTGAAGGAAATATTCGACGATGCTTATCATACGGTCCCCACGAATTTCTGCATAAACCTCATTGAAATCCCAAAGCATTCTCTCAGTCTAGCTCAAGATAATGGTAAATATACAGAGTGTAACAGCCAAATGGAATGAATTCGATAACGAATAAATGAGGGGGTGTTAGGAAAAACGTAATTTTAAATGCGCATAGTTTTCAAGAAAATAAAATTATATAGGGTGTTCCATGCGACCGTGGCCAATACCAACTTTCTTATTTCGAATGTAACCCTCTGTATATTATTTATTTTTTGAATTCTTCAGAAAATTCTAGACATAATTCATGTACAATGTCCTATACCTATCTTCAACTTTTTCGGAAATATTAAGTGTTTTCAGAAATGTTGAGTAACGTTAGAAGACAATTCTACACCAGATTAGCATGTTGCCAAGACGTTCGCGGCGAGCATTTTGAACATTGATATCAATGTTTTTTTCGTTTTTTTTTTATTATTAAGAAATAATCGGTATTACTTATTGGGTTTTAAGTGTAATGTACCGAATTTGTGAAACAAAATAATTTTTATTTAAAACGTTGATTTTTGCACTAAATCTGAAAACACTTAATATTTCCGAAATAGTTAAAGATAGGTATAGGACATTGTGCATGAATTGTGTCTAGAATTCTCTAAAGAATCCAAAAAATATATAATATACAGGGGGTTGCATTTGAAATAAGAAAGTTGGTATTGGCCACGGTCGCATGGAACACCCTATATAATATTATTTTCTTGAAAAATATGCGCATTTAAAATAAAAAATCGACGTGTCCGAGCGTTTTTCCCAACAAGCCCTCATTTATTCGTTATCGAATTTATTCCATTTGGCTGTTACACTCTGTATATGTTTATGAAGATATGTAACTCACTGCCTGGAAGTCTGAGAATGATTAATGAATTTGATGCCCTTAAGTGGGAAGCATACCAGTTCTTAGTTAATATTGAACCTAATTCACTCGATGAGTATTTATATTATTGCAGGAATTTCAAATAAAGTAAATTACTGATCTCTATTTGACCTCGTTTCTAATTTATTTTTGATAACTGTAGAAATACGAATAGAATTTTTATTATTATTATTATTATTATTATTATTATTATTGTTATTATTATTATCGTATGACTAATTCTCGACATCACATTTTTGCGGGCATGTTCTGTGTAACGGAGTGGTATCGTTCGGTCCAAATGTCTGTAATTTTCTGATTCGAAGGCGAAAATTATCTCAAACGAATATATTGGATTCAAAAATGACAAATTCGACGCCCAAATCGATTCTTTCCGGACACGATAACTATCCAAAGGAGCGAGCTGGCGACTTGAAAAATTCAGGGTACGCATCAGAATGGGGTGAAAATGATATTCATCAGATTCCGACGAAATTGTGCACGTACCTCAAACATATTTCACAACGATGTACTGAATTCCAATTTGATCTGAACTCAACTTTATGTGATATCGAAAAAAAATTCGTAGGATTTTTCCTAGGTATCATTATTATTTTCGGAAATACTCGAAAAAATACTGACTAATAAAATTTATCAGATTGTTGGAAAAAACTGATTCAAAACTTTGTGCAGAATTCCGGGGTGTCATATATACAATTTAAAATGAAATTTTCCAAATTTTTTTGGAAGAAATTTTTTTTAGGAAACTACTACACAGATTTCAAATAGAATAGAATACTGTTCCCCAACCTTATATTTCATAACAGCGTAACAAATTCAAGTTCGATATGTTTTATGGACATTTTGGAATGAAATATGACACATTCCATGATTTTTCCTCTGTATCGTTGTTGTTTCCAAAATAGCATAGAAATTACCAACTCAATCATGATGCAACATAGGAAATAATTGAAGAATGATTAATTTCGTTTAATAAGAGCAATTAATAAAAATTGTTTCAGAATTTGTTTTTTTTTTAATTTTTTTAGGAACTATTCATCAGATTCTGCCCACATCTCAGACTCCTTATTCTACAATAGTTTACCAAATTTCAGTTCGATCCAATAATCATTTTTTATAATTTTTGAAGATTTCAGGGAAAAATATGTCGAATGTTTTGGTTTTTTCCTCAATATCGTAGTTATTTCAAGATGAAAGCTGGTACAGAACTCCGTGGGGATCGTGTCATTGAATGTCGTTGAAAATGCGGTCATCTTTTTACGGATTGACCCCGCCAAACGCACCTTTACCTCCTGATGAAATGATTTTATCTTCTTTTCATGTGGTCCTCACGAAATTCCGAAGGGATCTCAAAGCTATACCTTTCCAATGAAGAATTATATTTCAATGCGATTCAATCTGTATTTTTGAAAATATTGGGAAAAACAATATGGAACCCAGATATACCCATCTGCAGAGTCATTGGGTGGATTTTGTCAATTCATGAATTCGTAATGAAGGTCCAAACCCAAAGATTCTCTACAAATATCGAGTTCCTAAGTTGTTTCTTTCAGAAGTAATCGTGTATGCGATCGGCCGTTAGTTATATTTTGTTCAAAAAGACCATATTTCATTATACTTGAATCTCAATTTTTCTTCTTATAAAATATTTTACTAAACTATGACATGCTCTCGGTTCCTTCGACAGTTAAAAAATTTATTTTATTGAATATTTCGAAGATTAATTTTTCAGAAAAGGATAGACCATCAAGAATTCGAATAATCTCTCCATATTCATATGTTACCTTCTATAGATTTGAAGATAATGCACACTGTTTGACGGCAAGGTACTTTTCATCAAATTATCCATACAATATCTGTAATGCAATCTACACAAAACCCAGACATCATGCCTAATATTTATAACTTAATACCCCAGAAGACCATTAACGAACTTGTTCCTCATCTTGAGATTATCGGATAATGGTAAAAGTCAAGTTCCAGCACGAGTTGATAAGATTAGTTCGCATATATTATTAGGATTTTTTCGAAATATCAAATTTGCGAGGAAAATTAATATGGGAGTGCAATTTTAAATTCCTTCATTTTAAATTAGATCCGCCCCGTGGCCTTGCAACCCAGCGGTACAAACTTTGAATTACGGTGCAGGAGGTCAGAGGTCAACGTCAAATGAGGTGATCATACACGCACAACCTCCGTAGAAGCGACCCATAAAGCACCTACTTGAAGCTCAATTAATATCGTCATTGCACATTGCACCAGGCTGCCAACTGGGAATTTTTATTCATTTTGTCGTGGTTCTGTTTTACTGACGGTCTCAGCCAATTCCAGTTATACAGTGCGCGTCAAAATTATGGAATAAATTCATTTTCTCAGAAGGAGAATATTTGGCAACAAAATCCCCAAACAGGTCAATTTCCTTTCACTTTCACCAAATTTTTATGCATTTTTGAAGGATTTTTGTTGCACCCTATGCCATCCCCATCAACCCTCTAAATTTTTTGAATAGGGAAAGTGGGTATGATTATTATTATTTTGTATTGAAATTGCACACTACTTCTGTTAGAATTGGTTGTTTTAGGTAACAGACATGTTCTGATATTGTTTTCGAAATACGGAAGCAAATCACCATACATGAATTGAAAACATCTTGAGTGATTCTTATAGGACTAACCAATAAGGAAAGTACCATATACCATGTCAGATATCCACACAATAACGATCAAATTGTTGCAGCAAGTACAATATAGTCGTACACCTACACGAGGTGCTACAGGAATTATTATTCATTACATCTTTGTGCAAATACATTTTAAGTCCAAATGTCAATCGGAGCAATATCGAAGTTTTATATGTTGAGGTCCGATGTATAACGATCCGATTGAAATTTATTGCAAAAATGTTAAATGCATGTATGCTGCTGTCACATAAATTACTCTCCTAAAAAGGCGTCCATCTTCGAATTCAATGAAGTGAAATTTATTATCCTCAAGATAACGTGAGTGCAAAATTATATCGCTGTGAAATTCAACCTGAATACTTGTAATTACTTACTTCAGTTGTACATAAAAATATTTTAACAATTACTTATCGTATGTTTGTTATTTTATCAGATCGAATTCAATATGAGGAAGAAATATATAACGTACTTCTAGTCTTTGAGTTATGATTGAAATGATATTGAATATACATACAGTTCTAATCAGTTGGAAAAATGTCAGAAGAATATCATAATTATTCTAGTTAGATGAAGTTCACTTTTCTTGTAAGATGTCAACCCCACCTTTTGAAAAGTCGAAAATCGTTAATAAAAAATAACTATAATTCTTAATCTAGGCATTACGGTATAAATCTCTTATTGACTTGAGATTCCGAATAAAGTTTGCTCTACCTATGGAAATGAAATATCGATTAAGGAATATTATGGGGGAACTTCCCATTATTCCCAAAATTTTTCATAGGTTTTCAATCCCATATCAGAATCAGAACTAATAATTAGTAAATAAAATTCATTTGAAATAATCAATATTAGCAACAATTAAATAATAATTTATTCAATTTTCAATAGTGGTTTTTATAATAAAGAAGAAGGTTTGAACTACAGAAAATTTCCAACAGTAAAAGATTGAATTGAATCTATGAAATCCATCTAAGGTATTATTGATGAAACTGTTTTTTCGATTATTGATATTGTTGAAACTTACGAGATACCTAACAAAAAATTTTTTTTGGCAACATCTTCCTATGTTTTTTATGATATTATTCTTTATTACATAATGAAGTATTATGTTTCATCTAATCCTTATTCTTTTCAGGAACATACACGGTATTACCTATTCAAAATCACAAATATATTCTTTTCAGCGATATCTATGATATTATAGTAGGTAAGGGAGGAGATCCCTATTGGTTATGTTTTGTTTATGGATCACACTTTTGTGTACTACCTCATGAACGTACGTTAGCTGTCAATGAATATTCGAACTCCAAAATTTATAGTAAGCCAATGGGGCCAAATTATTAGATTCAGAAAATGTTGGGTGGACAACAAAGACAGGTATTCAAATAGCCATATTGACCACAACAATGCCTCTAACAAGCTATATAAAGGGGCTCTTTCCCGATTATTTGTTCATTCAGGAATTAGGGTGATTTAGCGGAATATATTTCGAGTTTGGTCAGTATTATTTTTTTGAAACAGAGAAAATAGTATATTCAGATGTGTGAACAATAAAGAACGAAACATCCAGATTCTTATATCCTTTTTAGCAAACTAGCATAATTATTTTTTATGTTATTGTTGATATTTCACTGTACACAAAAATTCACAATAGATATCATCAAAATCGATTCAGAAAAAAAAAATATTTGCTCCATGATTTTTTGAAAACTACCTACATCAAATCCATTATGAAATAGAATTTTGGAAATTTCTTCTGCTCATTTCATGCCCAGAAGAACAAATATTTGTCGATACATAAGAGTGAAAACGGCAAAATCTTTATTAATAATTATTTGAGAAACTTGCTGTGCTTAATAACTAACTGATCTGACATTCTCCGGAAAAAACCCCAAAGTTATTTTTCCATGGCTAAGTGAGTGAGAATAAGGAATATCAAATCACGATCAACTCCAAACTATCTCCAATTTTTAGTAAACATATACTCAATCTTTTTCGAGAACTAGACCATTTCACCAAGCTCTTACAACTTGATTGATCTCCAAAATTTGCTGCTTGAAAGTCTTGAATGAGAAAATCGATTATTATATGAATTAGAAATAGAAAAGAATGATTGAAGTCAAATACTTATGCAAACGATAACACAGTGAAATAAAATACGAAACTAATTCCGGACACCGTGTTTCGTCTTTTATCTTTCGATTGAGAATCACCAGTGGCATATTTTCTATTTTATATGCCAAAATCTTATTTACACGTGCTTCCAACAACTCTTGATTATAAACGAACGAGTTTGACATGAAACTACCGACGAACTTGTTAAATGCTTGTTCATAGAACAAAACCGCCCCACCACTTCCATACCTTTTTCTTTCACTCTTCAAAACTGTTGTTTCATTTCAAATACTTAATTCAGACGAGTCTCCTGAATAAGACTATTAATATCATCATTAAATAATTCAGATTATTTTGTAATAACTTTGTATATTATTTTTCGACATCGATATCTTAAGATACACTTGTATTAGCTCCAACGTATCACGTCTTGAATGAGAAATGTACTCATTCGGGTCGATTCTGTTTGCAAACAGCAATATTGCCACGAAAAAGATATCGCTATCATAACAAGATTGAAATTATTGGTATTCTGATCATCGATTATGAGCAATATGATCTGTCATTCAACAAAAATCTTGCTATCTAAGCAACCTCAAAGTAGTACTTGCTATGCTTGATAACAAGATGGGTTAGAAAGGGAATCTTTCAGAGATCCGTTTGTTCCAGTATTATTTCTTCCAAGAAATCGAAAATATTGAAGATAGGGAAGTATGTACTAATAGGAATTTGTTCAAAGTTCTATAAAATATTTAATTTTAAAGAAATTTCTTAGACTAAACTACCGGCATAGTATAAGCAACAGCAGAGATGATTATTCTAATGATCTCAACAACAGCCATCCCTTTGAATTGCCAATGGAAAAGTTCATCGAATTTCGAATCATTCATTTCTGGAAACCAATATTCTATTGGCATCCAGGAAATTGGTCAACTTGACTGTTTCGTAACATTTTTGAATATGTCGATGTTTATATGAAGAAAAAAAAGTATATGCTAATGGAAATGTGTTCAAGGTTCTCTAGAATATTTAATTTCAAGAAAAATTCTTAGACTGAAATACAGGCATAGTTGACTACAGCTGAGATGATCATTCACCAACTGCAATCCATTTGAGGTGCCAACAAAAAATTGTATCGAATTTCGAATTATTAACGCCTGAATAAAATTGCTGCATTTGATTTCTGGTAACCAATATTCTATTGGTATCCAGGAAATAAGTTATTGGTCAATTTGACTTTTTTCGTTTCCTAACATTTTTATGTCGATGTTAACATGACTAATGAAACCCGTAGATAGTAGATAGATGTTATGTGTGCGAAATCATAAAGAAATCTCACGAAGTAGGGTTATTTTCTTCTTCCTTGTACTACTATAAATTAGAAAGATAGCAATATGACTAGAATAGCAAGGTTCATCATAGCAATCGACCTTATTATATCCACTGGCATAAAATGATGGAGCTTATGACTTCAGTCATTTTATGCCAGTTGAAATAATAATCGAATTTGCCATTGAAGGCATGGTACTTTGGAGGCAATAAAACTATATCTTAAGATAACTATATCGAAAGATATTGTGTAAAGAAGGTATAACAGCAAAATCTGTAGCATTGAGTAATCAGATATTTATATTGGTTCTCAAAAAACTAGTCCTATAACAATGAAATAATGTAGTGAAAGTGTACCTAATACTCAATTCAGCCTAATCTTCTCATGAACAATCAATTATTTTCGTTCAGAGCCATGAAACAATAGGATATTGGTTGTATTTTGAATCATTTCTCTTGAGCTCGAAATATGAGAAGAAGAAGTTTTACATTCATATTTCATTTTTCTGTGGTTGTGATTTATTCGTATTGTTGAGAGAACATAAAAAACTATGCTATATTATGGATTTTTCCGTTATGTTTTGTCAATTCAATAAATGGCCTATAAAAACATTCCACTCAATACCAATAACGTGTTTTACCGTGAATCAAACCGAATTCCCAATATATATATTAAACACCAACAATATCGCATAATGATCCTCAATTGCCCTAGAAAAAACTACCGTGAAATATAAAGTTCCGACTTTTTATGTTACCGCAAAACACACGTCCAAACAGGCCACCCTTTTAATCCAATAACACCAATTACACAAAAGGGCAACTGTCGAAAATTATCAGTCCATATCGCGGATGACGTTCAATCATTACAGCCACCCTCCTGTTTGACGGGTGTTAAGCTGTATTCCCACCGATTTGGGACTAGGGACAAACAATGATAATTGAGCATTGGAACATCCCTCTCGATTGTGAAGGGCACGGGGCGTTTTGAGAAAGGTGAGTTCTTCAGGCTCATTCATGAGGTAAATACAGGCATATCGTTCAGCTGGGTGGATAGTTAACAATAATTTGGTAGTCAGAACTTTTGCGCTTGCTACTCGAAACTTTCAGGGTAAATCGCGTATCAAAATGCGAAGGTTGAGTATATTAATGGGACAAATTGGTCGAATGATTTCGAAGTTATGGACCATTTGAATTTTTGAAGATATTTTTTCGATATTTCACGAAATTATTTAACAATCGGATTGAAACTTGATGATGAATTTTTGGAGACATTGGGCAGAGATTTCAAATTTCAAGGTGTTTTCACGATATGCTTTCATTAACCCCAACGTACCATACGTATGAATGACAAATTTAATTATCATATCAACTGACCTATAATGTTCGAAGTAAAAGACTTGAGAAAGCTGTAAGATAATAAAATACAATACTAAAATAAAACCAGATACAGTGTTTTATCTTATATCTTTCAATTCAGAATCATCAGTAGCATCTTATATATATTATATGTTAAAATCTTACCAGGTGTATTCACAAATACTTGGTTACAAACGGACTTAGCTAACCATATATTATCCATAGAACAGTTTTGACAGCAGGTTCCACATCTAGTTTAGCTTAGTCCGTTTGTAATTTGGTGCTTGAGAATCTAGGTGGTAAGATTTTGACTATAATATACAGTGCGCGTCAAAATTATTGAACAAGTTCATTTTTTCAGAAGAGAAATTTTTGGCAAAAGAATCCTGAAACAGGTTAATTTTTGTTTCACTTTTACCAAATTTATATGCATTTTTGAAGAATTTTTGTTGCACCCTGTGCCATCCCCATCAACCCTCTAAATTTTTGAATAGGGAAAGTAGGTCATGTAGTACTTCTTTGGCAAGGTCTTTGTATCTTTTTTACAGGCGTGCAGAAATTTTCAAGAAAAAATTTTTTTTTTTGAAAAATTAGTTACTTCAAAAAGGTTTTCAGTATGTGCACTTAGTCACTTAGACACTTTGAGACGATGGTACCTGGTGAAATTTGTCACCGAATGAAAGTCGACCATTACAGTTTTGTTCATGCACAACAATTTTTTTTCTCCATTAAAGGGTTCGTAGGGGTTGAGAGTTGTGCATGGACAAGACTGTAATGGTTGACTTTCATTCGGTGACAAATTTCATCAGGTACCATCGTCTCAAAGTAAATGAGCCATGACAAAGTGCACATACTGAAAACCTCTTTGAAGTTACTAATTTTTCAAAAAAAAGTTTTTTTCTTGAAAATTTCTGCACGCCTGCAAAGAAGATACAAAGACCTTGCCAAAAAGTACACTTTCCCCATTCAAAAAATTTAGAGGGTTGATGGGGATGACACTGGGTGCAACAAAAGATTCTTCAAAATGCATATAAATTTGGTAAAAGTGAAAGAAAAATCGACCTGTTTCAGGATTTTGTTGCCAAACATTTTTCTTCCGAGAAAATGAATTTGTTCCATTATTTGACGCGCACTGTACAATAAATGCTACTGATGATTCTAAATCGAAATATAGAAGATGAAACACTGTGTCTAGTATTATTTTTATACTGTATTTCATTATGTTACCGTTTTCTTCTTCTTCTACTTCGATCATTATATGCCAGTTGATATAAAAATAAAATTATTCAAGATTTTACCCGGTATCGTTATTCCAGAATTGCTCGAAACATACTGATCCCATCATGATGAACTTCGTCAAATAGTTGAAAACGCTGTTTCGCAAAACTGTGCAAAATTTCGTTGTGATCGTGAACGATTTCAAGAAAAAAAACAAATTTTGTGTATCATAGTAAAGAATTTGCAGGTAATGAAAGTAATTCTGTGGGATAGATGTAATATCATTGAATAGATAGTAAATGGTTATGTTGTTGGAGAAAATGAAATACTGAAAATAATTTTAAAATTGATGAAGTGAAATTGCAGTTATATTATCGATATTTCAGGATCAATTCTGGAAGAAACTACTTGGAGAATAGTTTTTCGAAAATGGTTTTAGGCTTAATTAGAAAGACCAAATCGTGTTCGAATTGAAATCTAGTGCTCAATTGATTGAAAAATGGAACCTCGAAGTATAAAAAAAATATGAAAAAAAGATGGCCATCAGGAAGTAGAGCTGCATTTTGCGGGGTCAATAAATGGAAAGATAACCGCTTTTGGAACGAATATGAACATGCGTGCAAAAGCTGCTGTTTTCAAGTCATTTCTGTTCTAAATTTTCTCGAATAAATGGACAGCAAACTCTTGTAAAGAAATAATTATTTTCGTTACATTCTTTCCTTATTTTGTATAACCATGATGTAATGATAATATCAGAATCATAAATAAGTAAAGTCAATGATACGTCCACTGAAATTGACTTGACCAGAAAAATACACTGTGGCGTCCGTTCGGTTCATAGAGTTTGCCCGAGTCTCATGTCTGACAAAATCTTGCTGCAATAATATTTTTCTCTGAAAATTTGAGAGATCATTTTTGACCCCTTCACATTTTAGTATGGATATACTACGGGAGCATTGAATGATTCTCAAAGCTCAAGTTCAAGGTCTCCATACCACTCACCCTAATATATTATGAATTTACACATCAATCAACGTCAGCGATAGTTATCAACTACTCTCGGGTGGGTTTGCTCTTCAAAGAGTTTGTGGTATATGATACCAAAATTGGAAGATGACTTAACATTTTTCATGGGAATTAAGATTCACTACACCCTTCTGAAAAGTGCTCATATAGTGACTGACTAGTCACTAGTGGTTAAAGAGCAGCATGAACACCACTTCCGCAATATACTGATCCAAATCAGTCAGCTACTATTCTTTCTGAACATTGTTTCACTGTAAATCATTCAAAATAGAATCTTCGTATAATAATGTTGACTCATTTTAGCCATGCATACAATGGTACTGGTTCAAACATCATATACATCAAACGGTTGATATTAGGATACCCACAGGACTTCAAATGTATGATGAAGGTACATATTTGGTTCTCAAAACTTTACCAAGTTTTCTTCTGAACCTGCATAGGGGTCCCGACCTTTGAGGATCAGCATATTATTATGAAACATCCTGTATCGAGGTGGTTTATTTGTTGATCTTTCCACAGCCTTTATATATCTCGTTCAGTAGATGTAATATGATTGTTTTGAATAGGCGAATGATATTCAGAAAGTTGTTATGTTGGTTCTGGAGTTCCTCAGGTTTCCGGTCTGGGTACTCATCTATTTTTGTCGTTATAAATGACTTTGTTAATATGATTCGCCGATGATATTTCACTTCTATTCTAGTTTCTAACCGTAGTCATAAGGAACATAGAACGCTTGCGACTTGCGAACATAGGTATTATTGAAAAATTCTTTGATTGATTAATGAGTTATGCTTACTCAAATACATAAGAGGCATGAATGTAACTCTTTTCGTACACTTGAGGATCTGAAAAATATCATTGGGAGAACCGGACATTGTTGAGAGACCCCTCCAGATAGAGGGTAATTGTAGGTTACATAACTTATTGCTCTCTGCTGATTTTCTGATTCTTTCTTTGTTGCAGGTATTATTTCAATATCCCAGATTTTCCAGCTTGTGAAGCATCGGCTCAACGAGGAAACATCCGATTCATGTGGTTCTGCCACAAGACCGGCCACGTCTAAAATCAAAAAAGACAATGGTGAAAAGCTCCAGTTTAGTAATAAACTAACATGAACATTACTAATTTATTTCTCCTTGACCGAGGTAATCATCCAATCAGCCAAACCCAAACGCAGGAGCCTCATTGGCCCAGAAAGTCGTTTAGTGTAGTTCTTCGGTACTAACGATGATCAGAACGACTTACCTTGTTAAGTGCCAAACGGATTCTAGAACTGTACCTGTTGAAGTATTATTTTGTGAATGAAATATAACTGACACGCTTAAGGTTCTATTCATTCGAAGTTAAGGGTTCGTGAAGTGGTCCTGAGATGGTGCTAGTGAAAATTATTCAAGCACCATACAACAGATATTGGATATCTGAAGTCCTTCCGGCATTCAACAAGGTAAGTTATTCTGATTATCGGTAACCATGAAATTGCACAAGTCGAATTCCTTGAAAAATTCTTCGTCGGTTTAAAAGCGTCGGTTGATTGGATGATCAGCACGGATCAAGGCGGAATATATGTTGCTTACGGCGAACATTCGTCCTTGTATATATGTAAGCATATTATCGAACCAAAGCGCTTTTATCTGTATGAACCATTCCTCTCTGTTCAATGAGAATAGTACTTTAAGAGTCATTAGGTTTGTTCGTCGTACCTGCATGAACTACACTAACTACATCAACTCCCCTGATTTCCGATTCTCAGTGCAGCTAAATGTGGTCAGATAACAGAATGAGTGGAGTAAGTGTTCAATCTGTTCTATGATTCTCACAGAATACAAATATATGATAGATGATTTTATGCAAATCCAAGATGACAGAATTCTATGCTTCTTTTGTTTTCGCTACCAATTAGAGGTAATGTTGGTTTGTCGTAAAGTTTTTCTGAAGTCGTAAAGTTCGATTCCAAATAAATATACGATGAAAATTGATTCAGTCCTAAAATAACCACACCTACAGAACAAAACACGTCCAACCAGGAACCAGAGACAACAACAGAAGTCGATGATCATATTTACGCATAACCATCACAGAAGATATCATCTATGCACTGCCCAAGTAATCTGTGATTACACTAACCCCCAATATTTCCGCAACGAACAGAGTGCAAGTTTACAACAAAACACACCGAACAGTATCAGTGGAGTAGTGTGTAGTTCATGCAGGTACAACGAAAAAAATTTATGATGGACGACCAACGTTGATGCTCTATGTGGAAATTCAAACGAACAATTCCTGCAGTCACTAAAATCGCTAACAAGGTATTTTGACAATTATTCGATGAATTCCATACTTTCCATTAAATCACTAGATCAAACAAAAATGGTGGCATGTTTTGTTGGTCAACTACTCGAACAAGTAACCCTAATTCATTCACACACTCCATATTCGGACTGTCACATTCATCAAAACACATACATTATGAAGAATGAAAAAATTAAATTGCCACTCGGGAAGTTCAAATCCCATGACCACTGATAGCAACACGTGACTATCTAACTGGACTCAGCAATACGACCCCACAATTCAAATGCAAATGGCCCTAAGGTCCGTATAAGTAGGATTGAAGGGTTATTTTGAAGGGGAAATACGATCTCTCAATTGGAAACTCCAATTGTTTTTAATTACCGTTAATTTGACAAAGAGATTTTATGGAAGGTTTATGTAGAAACGATTTCAGAAGTTGAGTGTGAATAGTGTGAAGAGCTGTTGATGTACAAAAGCTTTTTCGTAGGAACGAACGTGATACGATAAAATTAATTAGTTATGGGAAAATTATTAATTATAGCTCGTAGATGAAGAAGTTTTTGTATGTGATATGATATTAATAAATGATAATGATAATAACAGTGATAACAACGATCTTAATTTACAGAAAACTTTAATGAAACCATAATATAGTAACATTTTCTTAATATGGTTACTTTCATGTCATTCTTCAACTTGGTTTTATTCTTAATCTTTTTGGAACCTTCAGAAATCGCTTTGTAAATTTGTAAAGCTTCATGCTTAGCTTAGCTTAGCTCAGCGACTTCCACCATGAGATATGGAGTTTAAAATTTTTCCGAGTTTCTAGTTGTGACATTGTGTTAACCTTCATTTCGTATCAGTTCATTCTTGTTTTAACTATATTTTTGCTGGAAATAGATTCTACATCTTTCAGTACTGCGCAGTCCATAAATCCTAAAAATTATTTTTTTTTGCACCCCAGAACAGTAATCCATCGCTGATGAGGCTGAAAAAATATCGACAATTTTCAATTTGAGCGTTTTCAATCCTAAACAAAGAGAAAAACATGAGATGAAACAGAAATTATGACATTAAGTTTCACGGAATCAGATTTTCTGAATGAAGGTACATCCTTTAAGATCGCACATTTTCTGCGATCTACCCTTCGTGATAATAAGATCAGATTAGCTTTTCATAATGAGAGAATGAAATTCAGTATAATTTATTCTATATTGAAAAATATGGCTTCCGTAACGGCCAGTTTCAATTCAATATATTGCATTCCATATAATCGTGCAATGTGCTATATTTGTCAAACGAAAAAATTGTCGAGAACACGTTGCAATCACACAACATAAATATAATAATATCTCTAACACAAAATCAAATTTGTCCTCTTAATAAACAAACAATGCATAAAAAGAACATTAACTTCTACCACCAAATCTTTGACTATCAATGCTTTGACTTATTACTAATTCCAGGTTGTGTGATTGTCGATAGCCTATTTTGTGAGTGACTGTAGGGCACTAACAATTGAGTGCTGTTTCAACATTCTGCTTGAGGATTCACGTTGGAGGTCTGAGTGTTTTCTCGTGAGGTGATTTAATATAGATGTTGTACTTTTTCACAAATACCAACCCTAGATATTTCAGAATCACATCTATTGCATCGTGATTATTATCGCATAATGAATAATATTTCCAACTATAACTAAATTTTTCAGATATTTTACAAATCAGTTCGTTTGAACTACCGTACCATTTCACTTTCAGCACGACATAACAGCGCAATCTAAAAGTTTCTAATGAACTCAACAATATAACTAAGCAAGGCCCAATAAGAAATTTGATAGCGTTTCTTCGGCCGAATCGGACTACTGCTTTGGCCAAAACCGAATCATTGAAAAGAAAGCCGAAGCGGCCGGATACCCAAGCCGAATCGATAGTTCTGCGCGACCTTAGTTTAGACAGCCAATATGCGGGGCCAAATTCAAAAGATAGTGTTCTCGTTGAAAATTGAAATTGGTGACGGCAATTTTCAATAGTTTATGGATAGAAAAATCATTTCCAATGTTTAAAAAAACAACATGCAAGACACCTACTGCAGCGAAAGTAATCCTTATAAAAAACTCAAAACTGCTTTGAAGATAGACAAAAATTCCATTTTCTTCATATGCAATTTTTAGATTGAGATGAGAATTGGCCCAGATAAAATAAATACCACAGTTACTACAGAACGAGTACCTACCCAAAATTCAAGTTCAGTGTGCAATCATTTGTTGAGTTGACACCCAGATTTGCATTATATTTTGTATCATTAAGATTCTTTTCTGTACCACTTTATTATCCATCGGATTTATAGAACATCTTTTAATATGCCCTTCATATGTATTAGTTGTCAATCATTCTCATACTGGTTTATTTTCAGCCAATTATTTTCTATATGGAGTATGATGATATTGAGGTTAATTAATTTTTGTTTTAATTGTACATACATTATTTTTTGGTTTTAAATATGTTTATGTTTTTTGGGCCAGGATGGTGTATTTTCGTAATTTTTATTTTATATTCAAAATAGTTTTTTAAAAGCTACTGAGGTGAGCTTTTCGAATTGTTTTTTGTCAGCCGAAATGAATAAGCTTATTGAATGGTATTTTGTCTTATTACTAATGAAATATATAACTACAAAATGCGGAAAAATTTTTTCAAGGTAAAGAACGTAGTAAATTTTCTTATATATTCTTCAAGATTGATCCAAATATTTTGTTGCCTATGGCGCTTCATAGTGAATTATTTCATTTCAGCAACGATATTTGGCCCATATGCCCCGCACCTGCGTAAATTATTTTTATATTCATCGTTAGTTAGTTTTTCGATGAAAAAGAAGTTCGTACGACTTCGCTAATTGAAATCCCAGAAGTTCAATTTGAGTTGGGGACATTGCTATTGTGCATCAAGAGGTGGTTGGTCGATATAAATAGATATTTCCACCTGATTTTCTTTTGTTCTTATCCTTTAAATCAGCCGTTGACTGCAGAATGGGTGAGTCATCATTTCAGTTCATTAAATAATCACCACATAAATCCCAATCTAGCTTCCGAGAAGAAACTAAAAACATCTAGATTAAGTGAAAAGCCTCTGCGGACTTTCATTTATAAGACTCATGTTTTGCCTTTAAATCTACTGTTGGGGATAATCTACCAAAAAAATGCTCTAGCCTACATTCCGCTTTCCTATTGAATGAATGTTGAATAATTTCGTGGCATTTCTGAGAAAACACAAATTTTCAAAGCATACTTCGTAAAAACACTATGATTCATGAAAAGGCCTCATAAGGAATCTTGATTTCCTGACTTTTAGTGAATTGGTTTTCAAGTTCTAATATTCATCAAATAAACTCTATCATAGATATATAAAATGAAGATATTTGGTTGTCTTGGTTATTACCATCCGAAAATTCTTCTCGATCACTATTAAAATTAAAATGAATTATTTCATTCTTATATTCGAAATTGAGTTATTCCTAAAATTTTTCCTCTTTTCTCCTCTCACTGTTGAATCATACGGAGCTTTAAAGAATGTGTTCTTAGCTGGATCTAGACACGGATACATTGAAATTCATCCACCATCGAAGCATCATTCATTTTAAATGAAAATGAAGTACTCACTTGATAGCCCCAGTTTAGTATGTAAATTGTTCATGTTTCTTCAGAGAATAATTTTATCACGAACGATCCCATAAAATATAGCACCGATTATTTTTCTTCGAGAGATCACAATTTTTATCCACTTTCCATAAGATCACCATTAAAAGCAACCTCCTTCATTCATGTGTAAATAAATAATTTTCATTATCACAAATTGCGAATTAATAAATGACCATCTAGGAAGCAGGTGCACAATCTGATACAAGTATGCAATTTGCAACTAGAACCCGTCCAGGTGAAGAAGGGGTAAGTTCAGAATATGAGAAATTGGTATATTGATGTAGAACAGGCGGCAGCTTTACTGTAATGAGGATTTATCGAACAAGTACATGTTTATCAATTGTAAGTAATTTATATGTTGGGATAGCCTGGCATTAAAATCAGATTTTTTCCACCCATAACATTTTTTTACGCGCATGTTCTAGGGGAACAGCGTGCTATCTTTTTGTCCAACAGTCTGTAATTTTCGATGATTGAGCCGAAAATGGTCTCAAACGACCAGATTGGACTCAATGATGACGAATCCGGTGTCAAAATCGATTCTGTCCGGCCGGCCGTGGACACGATAACTGTCGATCGAAGTGAGCTGGCAAGTTGAAACTTTCAGGGAAGGTTACGCATTGGAATGCCGCGTATGAGTTCGTTAATGCACCAAATCGGTCTGATAGTTTCGGAGTTATAGCAACTTGAAATTTTGAAGTTATTTATTTTTTATTTCAGAAACTACTTGAGTGATTTAATTCTTACTTGTCAATTAGGTGGAGTATAACAACGCGCAACTTTGAGCGGAATTCTGTCAGGATCATTTTGTCAGTAAATTTGAGAAAATTTTTTTTTCGAAAACCGTTTATCATATCCAGAAAAAAATTTCACTCGGGCTTTGAGCTTTATATTCTACAGCAGTGTATCAAATTTCAGTTCGATACGATTACAAGTGTTGGAGTTATCAGGAAAAAATATGTCAAATTTCGAGGTTTTTTTCTCGATATCGTTGCTTTTTCGGTATAACTCGAAAAATACTGATTCAATCCTGATAAAACTTCGCAGCTAGTTTGAAGATGCTGAAAGACAACTTTATGCAAAATTTCGTGATGATCGTGTCATTAGAACAATTTGAAAAAAAATTTTCTTATTATATCATCCTCATTAAATTCTGTATAAATCTTCGAACTGTAATTTTCCGATGAAGTACTGGATTTCAATTCGATCTGATCTGTATTTTTGGAAATATTGAGAAAATAAAATTTTGAATGGGTATATCTGCAAAATCATTGGGTGGATTTTACCCATTCACGAATTCGGCCTTCGTAATCAAGGTCCAAACCCTGTCCATAAATATCGAGTTTCTAAGTTGTGTTTTTCGGAAGTTATTGTGTTTACGCAGTCGGCCGTTAGGCCGACCGAAAACACAATAACTTGCGGAAGAAACGACTTAGAAACTCGATATTTGTAGAGATGGTTTCGGGCTTAATTACTCACTCATGACGAATCCGGTGTTTCATCTAGTCGGCCGTCCGGCTGACCGTTAATAATAGGCATGATGACAGGCGTACGTGAAATCCTATCGACTTGAAACTTTCAGGATAGCTGAACCGACTGTATTGAAACATGGCATTTAGTTGAAACATAACGACACACAAATTTTCGCAAATTCAGTAAATTTAATGAAAATTTTCTTCAAAATTTTTTTCGGAAACTATATTATTATATTTGAGAAAATTCTTGGCCATACCTGGAGCTTTTAACACGATTGTTCTATGGAACAGCGCGTTATCATTTCTTTACGATGCCTGTATTTTTCGAATTTTGACCCCAAAACGGTCTAAAATGATTGGGTTGAACTCCCTGAAGAAGAATACGTAGCCGTCCGTATGTGCTCTACCTTACGAAGGAAAAGACTAAGCGACTTGATTTGCCAAATTAGGTCTGGAGTCCAAATATCTCGGATAAGTTTGTTAATGGGAGGAATCGGTCAGATAGTTTCGGAGTTAGGTGCTTTTGAAATTTTGAGGTTGATTCCTCTATATCTCATGAAGTGTTGACTCGATCAAATTGAAACTACGTGGACAGTTTTGAAATACCAACCCGCAACTTAGAGCAAAATTTCGTTGTTGGAAAATTCTAAAAAATTTTTGAGGGGAATTTTTTTTTTCTCAGAAAACAAATTAGAATTCAATGCAATTTGGAACATACCTTAAGGTCAGTATTTAACAATAATGTTCCGATTTTCAATTCGATCCGATATTTAGTTTCGGAGATATAAGGAAAAAAATTGTGCCAAATCTCGTTGTTATTTGAAATTTTACCGTTATTTCCGCAATATCTCAAGAAGTACAAATCCAAAAAGTTTGACTCTTCGTAAGCAGGTGGAGATTACCAATACGCAACTAGGTGCAAAATTTCGTGTTGATATAATAGTTAGAATTCGAACAAGCGCGTAAAAGCTCCTGATCTCACGTCAGTGCTTTTCCAGATTTTTATTATAAATATTCTAATTAATACATAACTCAGAAAAAGCTGAGTGTGAGGTATAAGGTAAAAGATTCCTTTTTATGACATACCTATGCATAATTAATATTTGGGTTGCAGCCAAGAGAAATATTCCATTTCATTACCTATTAGTATACAAATTAATAATCAGTTACCGGTTTTCAATGTTCTTGTTTTTATTAGTTATTGATTGGAAAAATATAAATTTCATTCCACACTACCTATTGCTTAAAGTTGTTGAAAATGATCCCTCGCGATATTTCACTCGAAGTAGAGCCATAAGAAGCTGTATGAAAATGCGCGGATATTTCAATATGTACACTTAAAATGTGAATGTGCCAATTTCCAAATCATGACATGGCTTCTGTAAACAAGTCGCCAGTATCATTAGGTTGAAATAAAGGTCGTAAAATGTAAATGTAATTGGTGATCGAAGTTATTGGCTCATTTCATTGAAACCTTCCGAGGAACTATGTAAATGGATAACAATAAAGGTAACGAGATAATACTGTTCTGTAATCAGCTTGAATTGTTTTCTTATTGTTTCAATGATATGGATTTCATTTAATGAACTTTTATATAGTATTAAATATTTTTTTGTGATTCTGCCGGATAACTAATTTCTCAATAAATTAGCCGAAGCGTCCACCGAATCGATAGTATTGACATAAACATGTAAGACCGTAAATGAAAAAAAACATCATGGTTACTGACTATATGATTTTATTATCACACAAATGATGAGATCAACATCTTAATGATGGCTTGTAACATTGCAGAAAATCTCAGATACTCTCTAATATATATTCAAATTTGTCCTCTCAATAAACAAACATTATACACAATACAAAAACAAGGACATTAACGTTAATATCAAATCAGATTCCCTATAATCAAATCTATGACTGTCAATGCTTGATGATTGTCGGTCGATACGCCATTTTGATAATGTCTGTGGGTCACAATTGATGACTGTTTCAAATTTTTGTATGAGGATCCATCTTGAAGGTTTTATATTTATCTGGGTGTTTTGTCTTGAGGAGATTTATCATAGAGGTTGTACAATACTTTCAATAAACACCCCTAGATATTTCAGAATCACATATATTGCATCTCGTATATTCATTATTTTCGCATAATAAATGATAGTTCCAAATATAACTAGATTTTTCAGATATTTTCCACATCAATATGTTTGAACTACCGCCTTTTCCTTTTCACGTTCAACACGAAATAACGGCGCAATCCCAACGTTTCTAATATAACTGAGCAAGTTTCACAAAAAATTTCACAGCGTCGCTTCGGCCGAATCGGACAACTGCTTTGTACAAAACCGAATACTTAATGAAGAATAGGCCTAAGCGGCAGGATACTGAAGCCGATTAAAGTATAACACTTCATTTCCGCTCATATTCACAACTTTGAAACAATTGATTCGTCACTTACATTGTGACTTCATCAGGTGAGTAAGGTCAGTTACCATATTCTCCTGATGAAGTTAAAATGGAAGGGGCCAAACAATTGGCGCAAAATTGAGATATTTTTCGAAGATGGTTACCTTTTTTACACGCTTATGATTTAAGCTTTATACGTATTTCAGCGCGGTGCTGTGCTACATGAACAATGTGGGGCGACAAAAAGTTATCAAAGATACTCCCAGATAATAATTTCACAATAATCTTGTCGATCGCCCTACAATTTTTGATCCACTATCTGTTCCACTATCCGACCGAGGCCGAGGGGCTAGATGAACCCACTGTAGTCTGAAAACTTCTCTATCCCCTGGGGTAATTAATTCTATGCATCATAGTTCATACCGCATCAATTTAAAAATCCAGAAAAGCACTGACGTGAAGTCATTAGCTTTTACGCGCTTATTCACATTGCAAAATGGTGAAATTTTAATGAAATATAAAAATTTTCAAAAAAAAAATTTTTTTCGAATTTTTCCCATGGATAATTCTTCTTGTTGAAACTGTTTATCTTCCAACCAAATTTAATTACGTTCAGATAAATGTTTTTCGAGTTATTGAAAAATCAAAATTTCAAATGACTGTAGCACAAAAACCATTCGGCAGATTTGGCCCATTAACGAACTCAACCGAGATATTCAGGATCTCAACCTAACCTGAAAATTTCAAGACTCTAGGTCTTTTCTTTCAAGAGTAACAGCGCACACGGCCGGACGGACAGAATCAATTTTGACCCCGGATTCTTCATCAGTAACCTAGTCGTTTGATATCAATTTCGGCTCAAAATTCGAAAATTACAGACATCATGACGAAATGATAACGCGCTGTTCCCCAGAACAAGCGCGTAAAAATCGGAACGTATTATTTATATGTGCAAAACGGTTATCATCCAATAAGCGTACCCAGAAATTATGTCCGCTGGAATAGAATTTTCAAATTTCAATCAGGTATATTGAAGTTATTGAATCTCTGGTAATCTATACCACAAAATTTTTTGTGCCTATAGGGTTATAATATTCATGACAAGTTCTGCGCGCTCAAAGCTCATCCAGGCACCCTATTCTTGAATCGGAAACTGCATTGATGATAGAACGATATAGAACGTTCATACCATCGCATTCAAGAATAGGACTCCGAGGCACTATCATATCATTTAGACATAGAACAAATGTCTAATTTTGATAAGTCGGTTGATAATAGTATTGAACGACTCTTTTGAAGTTACTGATCAAGAATTCTTGGTCCTATGGGGGTTTTTCCTGAATTTGGGTTATTACTGCAAATGCAAATTTGAACATAATTATTATGGGTTTGATTCATCATTTTCCCAAATTACCTTCAGAAAGTATTCAAAATCAGATTCCAAAATTGGGGTTTGGGATTTGCCAGGCATGCACGAAGTGACAACGGTGTTTAGAAGAACAGCTTTTTCTGCTATAGAATAATGAAATATTTATTCTTATTCTGTGGTATACACGTGTTCTTTGTCAATATAACCAAACAATTTCCGTTTGCGATTTGTCAGTAATATGACAGTCTGTGCTCTTCTTTTTCTATTCCTTGGTCGTTGTCTTCTACTCTGACCAGATCGAAGTATAGCTATCTCTGTTGTAACAATGTAGCAATGTAACACATTTGACGTCCTTTTCTTTCCTAGAAAGCTGAATTCGACGTTGCCATATCGTGCACTCAGGACAAATCCCTTTAAATGCAAATACCCATTTTTATTTTTCAGTTTTAGGTGATCAAACATTTTTTTTAAAATATAATATTGAAAACTAATGTTTGAAATGTGATGTTCTAAAGGGTTTTCATGAAAATAACTGCATTTTTGTTTAAAGGAAAAACCCCCATTATATTCTGACCGGCTAGTCATCCGCCCGTGAACAAGTTAGTTTTCGAAAAATGTAACTTAGAGACTTTAAATTTAAAAGGTAGGTTTGGGTTGTGCATTTATAGACTGCGTTCGATTATAAGCAGAATCCGTCCTATGATCTCGGAAATGTCATAGTTTTATTTTCTTTCAGAATGATAATACTCTTGCCATGAGTCTGTGAGATTTATTCATTATATAGGTACGTTATGAAAATATAGGAGATTATTGGGAATGAATAGTATCAATTCTGAAATTTATGTAGTTTTTGAAAAATAAATTTCCTAAATAGCGCATTTTTACAATTTTTCACAGGCGTGTAATTCCTAGATCCGGCTTTGGTGGAACGTACTAGTCACACTGATATTAAAACTATTGTGAAAAGACTTTTCACAATGGTGAAACCTTCCATGTACGAAAAATTGAATTCTTTATTAAAATCTGACTTATGTTGGAAAACCCAAAGATCCACAAGTAAAATGTAAAAGTTAACAGTATAAGGCATTCTAAAATTACACATACACTATAATTTCCCATATACGCCCGTGCTGAACCTCCCTGCAAACAATAGGAACTAATCGAATGTTCATTTCCGAAGCTGGAACATTTAATTCAAATAAGTGATCGCTCTAAATCAAGAAGCGAATAATACAACGTACAATATTTCAGTTGTCACTGGTTATTAATGAAGGACTTTCTCGATAATCCCCAACATTCACACGCTCAAATCTCGATGTTCAATTGTTAATGGTCTGATAAAAAAACTAATGAGGGATCATCTATTAAAATGACACTGGTAGCTTTTTCTTTTTATAAATGAAGAGGGTGGTTCAAATGGCGGGAAGCAGAGGGTTCATGCCCTCGAATTGGCAACATTGTGATCCGATATGATTAATGTGCCTTTAAATCAGGGGGCGTGCTGTTAATTGGCGCATGCATGTGAGTGTTCAGAAAAGTGGAAGTGCGCGCATCCTAGGTTCGTTGGAGATGGATGTGCTAGAATTTTTTGTAGGGTCTAGTTTTCCTCGCTCTAGATTTCGACATGTGAATTATTTGTAGTGGAAAACAAAGAAGACGCTCAGACATGTGAAACGCCAGTTGGGGAGCAAACGGAGCTTGAAGGCTCATCCTTTGATTCCATTCCTTTAATCGCGTCTCTGTTTTTTGGTAGCAGTCCTCAAACTTTTATTTCATTCATTTCATTCCGCGAATGCGTCAGGAATGAGAATTTCATCTTCATTTGTGTTTTTCCTCCCTAGGACTCATTTTGAGGATTTCGTTGCTGTTTGATGAACTGAGGATGAGCAATCAAATATGGAATAGTATCCCTTATTCGAGATACCGATGATTCTAGTTAACAAAAACAGTGATTGTCTATATTTCTTAATCACTATTCGTGCATACAAGTACGTAATAATTCAGTCTTATCCGTATTGTTTTTGGCAAGTGTTCCATCATCAGTTCGTATACATATATAGATTCGACGGTAGCTCAGTGGTTAGAGCGCAAGCCCCATGATCGTAAGGTCTGGGGTTCAAGCCCTTGGCCGGGAAATAACTTTTCCGGTTTTTAGGGGACCGTCCAACCATTCGCTGTTGGGTAAACAATTAACAGTGCTGTTCCTAACGTGGCGCAAGGAATTAGTAACAAAGCCTACACAGAACACACCCGGTATCCTAACTCGCACAAGCTTGAAGCTTCTGAGGGGTTTCGTTGAAGCCTAGGATATTCGGAAAAAATACAATACAAATACAATACAATACAATACAATATTGTTCAAATGCTATTTCGGAAATTTCAGAAGCAATTTATTTCATTTTTTCATCGAACTCTGAAAAACGAATTTGAATTCAGTAAAAAAGGCCAAATATTAACATTATATTCTTTCTAGAACCAGCAATACATCATCAAACATCATCAAAGGGCTCAGCTAAAACTCTGTCTTTCCGTATAGATGTAGTGAAATTGTAATATGTTTAAAGAACAAGCTGACATATTCATAATGAAGTTAAGGCATCATCTCCATTGGAAAGAAATTTCTTCGTCTTTTAAAATTTAGATTCCGGATATAACTTGAATCCAAGCTGTAACAGAAAGAGAGAAAAAACAAGAAGGAAGCAGTAACTCAAATTACCTACATTTTTACCCTTTGACAGGGAGCGTCTTTCGATCAGGTCTTCCAAAGCGATGATTTTTCAGATCCTCAGATGTGAAGGGTATTTTTTTAGAGGTAGGTATATAACTTTAAGTTGGCAACACTGTTTCAACTGGCGGCCATTCTGTCAGTTGTAAAGTGATTTGTGTTCAGTTTGGTCTGGCATTTCAACATGAATAGATTGTATTTTTTCGTGACATGCCATCTATTTGTTGAATTCCGTGTTTTTTTTCATGTCTCACTGATACAGAGTTCAATACACTTGGAGTTGTAATCATTGTAAATCATTTTAGTTATGTAACGCCCTTTTTTTCGGGCTTATGTGACTAAACGGTTTAAATTTATTTTCTCGAGCGCCAGTTGCAAATTTTGGTCCAAGGTTGCAACTCCTTGTCTGTCCTTACCAGGTAGCCTTTACACAGTTGGTGAAGGGTTCGGTGCAATCTAAGGTCTTAGCGATTGCTTGGTGGTTATTTCTTCGTTTATAGAGAAGACCAATATCACAGGAATGAAACTCACACTATATATGTACAGATATATTACAAAACTTTCACGGTGTCACTTACACTGTTGACCACAATTATATTTACACAAAGAGCTCTCTGATGTGGATCGTCAACGTGTCTGAACTTGTTATGATATGACCAAAATTACTATTTACACAGTATAATAGTTGATCAAAGCAATGCAATAATGTAGTCAGATGTTAACAAAGCAGAAACGTGTAATCTTGAAATAAGCAGAAAGGTGAACGGTATTGAGAAATGAGATGAGCGAGCAGAGCAGGTGATAAAAGCGGTGAACAATGACGGTATCGGTAAATTGGTGAATGACGGACAATGAGAGCATATAATGAGCAAATACAAACAAGTGAGAAAGCAGTAAACGGACAGGGCCGGCTTTGACTACGGTATTGACCTGTGTCCCAAGAGAACAGGTTGGTCCAAATGTCTCAAACTATGATGAGTGTACGGCCTGGAGGCGCACTCACTTCAATTCATAAACGTCACGGCCAACTAAACCGACAGCACTTCTGTGTCCTTATTACCGGTCCAAACCCCCAATACTAGGTTGAATGGTTCGCCCGAGCTCAGCTCAGGGCGTTCGATGCAACCCAATAAAAGAGGAAAATCCGGAAATAATGTCGACCTGCTCCAAAAATACTGTCGAGTATGACTAACCAAAATACAAGGCCGTGACGACAAAACACTCCGTAAATCTAAAAGGGACTATCGGGAACGTTTCGCTAATTCAAACTCGAAACACAGCCTGTATCCTTCGCCCGAACTCAGCCCAGAGCGTCAGATACAACCAGGTAATTCGAGGATAACTGAGGAAGAGTACCACCTCAATTCCAACCCCTAGAGAGGGCGATTGAACGAAGGTTGCAGGTAATGTCCCTCACAACGTTCCCGAAAACACTCTAAAAATTATCTGCTAAAATATAACGGCCGTCCTCCGACATACAAAACGAATAAACCGGATATTTCGAGAACGTTTCGCTAATTCAAACCCAAATCACAGCCTGTATCTTTCGCCCGAACTCTGCCCAGAGCGTCGGATACAACCAGATAGTTCGAGGATAACTTGGGTACAGTACCACCTCAATTCAACCCCTAGGGAGGGCAATTGACCGAAGGTTGCAGGTAATGTCCCCCACGACGTACCCGAAAACAATCTAAAAATTATTCACCGGAATACCAAATAATATAGCTAAATTATTTCTCGATTCGCATTGAACGGAAAATGGAAATGGAACACAGGAAAATATACAGAAATCAAACGGAAAGTCGAATAAAGCCCAAAGGGTTCTTACCAGGTAAAACACCACTTTCACTCACTGTATACGGTTGTCAAATTTGAAGACTTAATTACTTTAAATTTACTTGAAATAATTGTCGGATTTGACACGATAAAAATGTTAATAACTAATTATTGCAGAATAATGAATTGAATCGGGAATAGCAAAAATTTAACTAGACTCGACTACTCGAAATACTCTCAAAAAGTTGCCCATTTCGTCTGGACAAGTCCTTTTATAACTTCGGAAAGGTGGGGATGTCACATGTCCAAAATTTCGAGAAATTTCCTAGGGTTGGATGTTTTACGGTTTCCTGATTGGTTCATTCAAATTCCTTTATTCTCTGAAAGAATTATACAGCGAGTCGCGTAAACACGCATTTACCCGTTTTTCATACAATTCAATCTCCGAGACCGCCGCAAACATGTGAAAAAAACTGCGATAAGCAATAAATCGCCGAGCACGGCATGGCTTTTACACATAGGACGAAAACTGAAAATGCATCGAAATAAATATGATAGAATAATTCCTTTTAATAGGAAATTTCTCGAAACGAAATAAAATTAATTTGACAATTCTTAAGTGATGAAAATCACTTAGTTAGAATAGGTCAGAGATTGAAAAGCATCGGAATAGATTTGAAGCGATTTGAAGTAATAATTCTTTCATTCCTTCTAGGATATCTCTCGAAATACACGAAACAAATTGATTAATTTCTTAGTAACGGAAATCACTTCGTTGCAGTTATTTTCAATATATGTATTTGGGAAAGTTCCTGCAGATCTTTTTTAAGTTACGATTGATTTTCGTTTTTTTGTTAGTGTTTCATATTTGAAGTACCCACCCCATAATGAGATGCCTTTATGTTCATTGAGAATTCAAGTCAACAATAAAAAACTTAGTCAATAGTTGTCCGATATATAAATTTGACCATGGTTTCGAGGCAATTTATTCGATGTCTGATTCTTTCTTTCGATACTAGAATACCATTATGATCGGATGAGTACTTCTTGAGTTATTCCGAAAATATCACCGATACTTTAGAAAAAAACATGAAATTCTACATATTTTTCCTCAATATCGCTGGAAATGAATATCAGTCAGAACTAAAATTTTTGAAGGATTCGAGAGATGTGCGAAGTTCTGTCGGAATCTTATAAAAAGGTTTCGAAAAAAAGTTGTCAAGAAAACTCTCAAATTTTTTTTAATTCAATTGCCTACGATCCCAACAAATTTTGCAAATACTATTCTATAACAAAGTTTCAATTCGATTTCTATAAGAACTACACTAATTTTCCCACATTTCTTTCAAGAAGTGAAATCATGATTCTAAAATATATGACAGAATCCAAAAACATTTTGGTATTCACTTTACATCAAGAAAAGGGAATCTAACGCTCCGCTTCTAAGCAAATATTTTGAGTTAATTAAAGAGAGGATCGGAAACTGCTGTGGCGTCTATTTGTTGAGTTCCCGAAGAATAGGCCTACATTATTTGCCTGGTGCCGTCTATAGCGTTTGAGCGACTCAACGAGGTGGAGTAGAAGAAGTATGTTGGTATTTACACATCAGGTAGTCTTATTATTTAATACCATAATAAATCTCGCACACTCACAGGTTGATTGTCATTCACTGAAGACGTTGATGTTTAAATGGAGACTACTTCATATTTTCAGAGGTTCAACCTGTTCGATTTTTTGCAATGGGAAAATATTTTCGAGTAGGCCAGTTGATGAATCCAATTAAACATATTATTTCATGGTATCTGGTAACAATGATGCCTTGAAGGTTAAATGTCCATTTATAATTCGGAGGTAAAATGTATCTATACCTTTTCAACTTCAAATAGACGACTTCGGCCCAAGTTGCCAACCCACAATTTTCCTCACGAATTTACTATCACTGGGGAACGGGAATTTCAGGACAAATTCAACATGATAAGGTTCGCGTTATTCATAAATATCCTTAAAAGATGCCTCGGCTCCTCAAACAAGATAATTCCTTCCAAATATACGGTTCTGTTAAGATTATCTCTGATTGGCTGAAATTTAGGTTGGAATTCCTGATTTCATGTTAATAGTGTCAAATTTATATGCGAAATGTTCCCCAAATCAACTTGGTTATTTCGGTTGCTGGTTTTCCATTCCGTAAATATGAAATATTCGGTTGGTTCCTAAAAGAAAGTTTATTACGGAATTTGATTTTCTGTCACCAGAACGATGGTCAATGTTCTATGGTAACATATTCATAGGATAAAACAATCTGTATTTACTTGATGATCCATTGAACATAGAAGAGACAACAATCAACAATGTATGGTCTAAAGATTGTCCTATGCTATGGATATGTTACCATAAAACATTGATTGTCGTTCTGGTGCGTAGACCTAATATGTCTATGTTCTGGTGACAGAAAGATTGCTTTTTCGTCAATCAAATTCCTTAATTAACCTTTTTTTTTCAGGAACCAACCGAATATTTCATATTTACAGAACGGAAAACCGGCAACCGAAATAACGAAATAACATATCATTTATAAACTTGACACTGTTAACATGAAGTCAGGAATCCCAACTTAAATTTCAGCCTAACAAAAACATATATTTGGAAGGAATTATCTTGTTTGAGGAGCCGAGGTATCTCTTACGGATATTTATAAATAACGCAAACCTTATGTCGAATTTGTTCTAAAATTCCCGTTCCCTAGTGATAGTAAATTTGTGAAGGAAATTGTGGGTTGGCATCTTGGGCCGAAGTCGTCTATTGAAACTAAACACATTCAAATTGGGAGTAAACTTATTCAAATTGGTACTAAACAAAATCGAATTGATACTAAACACATTCGAATCGGGAATAATCAATTTCATATTAGTACAACATTCTCACTTGTGTGAATTGGAGTTTTAAAAGCTTTTCCAGTTGGAACTATATACACTCCTGCTATTTCGTTGGCATTTTCCTTTTGTTTTTTTACCCACCTGAGGGCGGTTAATTTCTTGATACCCAAAGATTCGCAAGTCCTTTCCAATCGCCGTTTTCTTCATGGACTGCAAATCTTTGTTTATTGATTGATTCCAAATCTCCTTTCTCAATATTTTCGAATTATATGAAATCTTGTCTGGTGTCATTCAATCCTCTCCTTCGACATAAAGTGTTAATTTTATAAGGTAATGAAAAAATCCTATTCAAAGAGCAACGAATGTTGTACCCATATGAAACTGATAATCACCCATTTGAAACATAAATATTTCAAATTGTGAGTAATCATTCTCACATATTTACCAATCTGATATACGTATATATATTTCCAATTGAGAATAACCATTTTCATAAGGGTACAACATTCGTTGCTCTTTGAATGGAATTTTTTGATTACTTCATAATGTTAACACTTTAGTATCGAAGGAGAGTATTTAATGAGTGCAAACCAGAGTTTAATTCGAAATTATATCCCCTATTGAAAAAGGAACAGTCGGAATCAATTGAAAAGCAGAGAATTGCAATCCATGAAGAAAACGGCGACAGGAAAGGACTTGCGAATTTTTGATTATCAAGAAATTAACTTGCCCAAAGGTGGGAAAAAAATAAAGGGAAAATGCCAAAGAGATAGCAGGAGCATAAGTCACACTGAAGAAACTCATAAAACTCCAATTCACACAGGAACGAATGTTGTACCAATATGAAATTGATTATTTCCAATTTGAATGTGTTTAGTCTCAAATTGATTTTTAGTACCAATTTGAAGTTAAAAAGGTATAGATCATTTTGTGCCATTGAGGAACAGTAGTTGATCGAATAGAGCTTCGATATAAAACATTTGAAAAAAGCAATGACGTGAGATGAGCAGATTTTGCACGTATGTTCAAATTCGTTGTCAAAGCCATCGTCTTTTTGCGCGCACGTTCTAGGGGAACAGCGTGCCATCATTTTGTCCAAATGTCAGTAATTTTCGAATTTTTTCCCGAAAATGGTGTCGAACGACTAAGTTGGACTCACGTTTTTACTGAAGTTAAAACTTACTAATAACATACCATAACTGAAGCGCAGTGTTCCACATTCTAATTTTTCACGTGAGGGGGTTGAAAGGGGTTGAAAGTTGTGCATGAAAGTTGCATGAACAAAACTGTAATGGTCGACTTTCATTCGGTGACAAATTTCATGAGGTACCATCGTCTCAAAGTAAATGAGCCATGACAAAGTGCACATACTGAAAACCTCTTTAAAGTAACTAATTTTTCAAAAAAAAATTTTTTTCTTGAAAATTTCTGCACTCCTGTAAAGAAGATACAAAGATCTTGCCAAAAAAGTAACACATGACCCACTTTCCCTATTCAAAAAATTTAGAGGGTTGATGGGGATGGCACAGGGTGCAACGAAAATCCTTCAAAAATGCATATATTATAAATTTGTTAAAGTGAAACAAAATTGACCTGTTTCAGGATTTTGTTGCCAAATATTTTTCTTCTGAGAAAATGAATTTGTTCCATAATTTCGACTCGCACTGTACATTTCGTTTTCTAACATTTTCTGGGATGAATATCGGATTGAGCTGAATTACACTGGTACACTTTTGTAAATTATTGCCTTCGAATTGCACTGAATTTCATGCAAATCGGATGGATAGTTTCCGAAAAAAAAATTTCAAAAAACGTCGATAATTTTTTTTTTTTAATTTCCAGCTACACAATCCATCCAAAAGCAACTGTTATAATTCTTTCTGAAACGGCGTGACTAAATAAAACCTTCAATACTAAAAGGCATCTAGGAGTCAACCCGGTATGCCATTTCAATTTTGACTGGATTGCTTAGTAATTTGCGATATATGCAATGATCATTCACTGATGATCATTCGTCGGCACGATTCCAGGAGTAGTGAGGAAATTCCTGAACGTGACTCCAGGTCAAATTGAAGGATATTCGAAAGGGTTACAATGTAGCAAAGGATAAACCGTTCTTTATTTCTAACAGGGATAAAACATATTGTCAGATTATTCCCGAGATCTTAATCAGTATTCATTGGATTTTGATTGTGCATCTAATTCCAAAAGCTCTGTACTTGATGGATATACATTACAATCGCGCTAATATGAACACGCGATCGTATGAACCACTCCGTAATATGAACACAGATTTTTTCGTATGGACTTCTTTGTAATATGAACAAACTAGAATCTCACAAGTATGAACCTGTTGTAACTTGTCCATTTCATTCAAAGGAATGAATTGGTTTTCATGATTTATCGTCAGATATCCATTTCCGAATCGCCCTTTCACTAATCGCCTCGTATTGTTTTTTGACGAGTACACTATAACTAAGAAAATGGTGAAAGTGAGTGGAAAATCAAGGTGCTTACTCTTCATGAGAAAGCCCAAGTTCTGGAGGACATCATTAAAGGACTGAGTGTTACCTGGCTTTTCTGGATAAGAATTTTGGAATTGCTAAATTAATGGTTTGTTCAACAAAAAAAACAAATTCTAGAGATAGTAGGCAATTAATTCAAATCGACCAAAAAGGGCACTCTGAAAAGGTCGAAATGACAGAAATGGATAATCAGCTTCATAAGTGGTGGCTTGCCCAACGAAAAAAAAATGGTGGTTTCTGGAGAAATGATTGAACAGAACGCCTTGACTTTCTGTGCTATTTTGCCTTCATCTGAATTCGAAGCAAGTGAAGGATGGCTCCAGTGCTTCAAAGAACGTCCTGGTGTGAGATTCTTGAAATGAAGAGGGGAGAAGCTTTTAAGTCAGCCGGAACTCATTGCTCCATTCAAAGCAGAATTGAAGAGAGTCATTTAACACCATTAATTCAACGAACATCAAATCTATAACGCTGACGAAACAGAATTTGGCGATAGCTATACCAGCATTTCAAGCTTTGAAAATAGCCATCGCGAAACGAAATACTCTGGATTTGACTGAGATACTTGCCCTGAAGAACATACATGAAAAACAGGATTTATCGAAATTATAACTGCGAAGAAGACTCAGTCTTGAATATCAACATTTTTCTCCACAAAAAATCAGTCATTATACTGTACTACAATTTATATGGAGAAATTTGATGGCTTTCTCCATTCAATAAACTTTTTGTAACTTTATGTGTATTATTATCAATTATATTCATGTACTCAGTTAGAAATACAACCTTGGTAACACATAAAAACATTATTTTTCTTGACCTTCAGAAATATGTAAAGTTCCTATAATATGAACTAGCCAGATTTTTTTGTATTCATATTAACGCGATTGTACTGTATTTCTTATTGAGTAATTGGTACTGGTCCAGAAAAATTCTGATGACCTGCTGAATGTGAGTATTATGACCCTTGAAAGGAGTAATTTTCAAGTATATTTGGAGCCTCATTGCCCTGGGAAATATAAATTTTTTTTTGAGAAAGAGCAATTCATACTTTGGAATATCAATCAATATATGTGTAGATAAATTGCAGTAAAAGATTGCCATATATTTTTACGTGGAATACAAGAACAGAGATAAAAACCTCAGCAAAAACTGTATCTTCCCGTATAAATGTGGTGAAATTGAAATTTGTTTGGAGAATAATCCGAGAATATTCATAATGGATGGCACCTTTTTCATTGGAACATAATTTTTCTTCTTCCTTTCGAATTGATATCGACGAAGTACCTTGAAATAATATCTGCAACAAAAATAGAGACATAAAACCAGAAGGCAGTAAATCATATCACCTATAGTTATGTTCTGATCGAAAGGGGCTCTCAACTAGATCTGGTCCTCCAAGCGATGAATTTTTAGATTCTCGGATGTGCGAAAAACGCTGCAGGTCCCTTAGATTGGGGGATCATCTCCCATAAATAACATGATGTTACTTTCCACAATTCAATAAAATATTGCGAATTAACAGAAAAACTAGTAAAATATTATGTCAAATAAACTAAATGACTGGAAAATGTAGTAGATGAACAAAATCCACCTCAAGGTTGAACTGAGATATCTCTTTTTGGAATACATGTTATTTTTTGATATTTTTAGAATACACATTTCATCGAGTTTTCAATAATCCCTCTAAATTCCTTGCGGATTTTGAATCTAGAAACATAGTAAGTATTAAAGCCTCATGACAGAAATGCGAGTAAACCCCAAAATCAAGTGGAGGCTGAAAAATCGAATAATCGAGTTAATCGAATTATGTTATTTTTGCAGAACAGATATAATATTCCCATAAATAATAAGTTCTAACGGCCGGACCGTAAACACAATAACTTCCGGAAGAAACAACTCAGAAACTCGATATTTGTAGAGAAGGTTTGAACCTTAGTTACGATGGCCGAATTCGTGAATGGTTAAAATCCACCCAATGATTCCGCAGATATAGCCATTAAAAATTTTATTTTCCCAATTTTTCCAAAAATACAGATGAGATCGAGTTGAAATCCAGTACTTCATCGGAAAATGACAGTTTGAAGGTTTGAATTCAATAAGGATAATATAATGAGAAGATCACAGAATATTAAATATCTGAAAAAAAATTTGGATTTTTTTTTTCAAATTGTTCCAATGACACGATCATCACGAAATCTTTAACAATGTTGTCCTTCAGCATCTTTGAACTAGCTGCGAAGTTTCATCATGATTGAATCAGTATTTTTTGAGTTATACCGAAAAAAACAACGATATCGAGAAGAAAACCACGAAATTCTACATATTTTTTCCCAAAATCTCCAAAACTCATAGCCGTATCGAATTGAAATTTTGCACACTGCTGTGAAATATAAAGTTCAAGGTATAGCTGAAATTGTTCTCGAATATGAACAATAGTTTCAGAAAAAAAAAAGTTTTCGAAAAAATTTTGAAGAAAAATTTCGCTTGAATTTGCGCGTTGTTATGCTACAACTAACTGCTAAGTTTCAATCCAATCGCTCCAGTAGTTTCTTAAATATGAGCGAAATAAGCTCAAAATTTCAAATGGCTTAAACTCCGAAACTATTTGACCGATTTGGTCCATTAACGAACTTAACCTTGGTATTTTGATGCGCGAACTACTCTGCAAGTTTAGAGTCGCTAGTTGACTCCGTTCGACAGTTATCGTGTCCACAGTCGACCGGACGGCAGGCCGGATAGAATTGTTTTTGACACCGGATTCGTCATCAATGAGTCCAATCTGGTCGTTTGAGACCATTTTCAGCTCAAACATCGAAAATCACAGACATTTGGACAAAACGATGGCACGCTGTTTCCCTGAACATGCGCGCAAAAAAGTGGAAAATAAAGATCATGTAGAATTTCGTTAGAATCGTGAATAACAATACAACGATAATAAAAATTATTGGCATAAACATTAATCGCAGGGGCTTCCAGCTGGTACGCGATATACAGTTATCATTGTGTAAAGTAACTGCTTGAAAGATCGTAAAAAAAAATTCACGAAATTAAAATATCCAAAAAATATTTTCATTACAACGGCGTTGTATCGGGATGAGTGATCGTTCTGTAATAATTCGGCTTTCGAAAGTAATATCTCCACCTCTTTAAATGATCTGAGTTCTGAATTGACAGTTCAACCAACGCCCAAAATACTTATGTATGATTAATACGAATACTTCAGTATTCAATTAGATAAAAGGTGCACACCGATCCCAGTAGAAATATAGCAATCATAATTTCACCGAGCACGTGCATGTACTAGAGTGTCATCCGCCTTCTACAAGCTGTTCCTAAAAACTATTTCTAACGATTAGCATAACCAGATAGCGATAGTTGCGTTGAAGTTTTGCACCTGGAACCCGGTGCTCAGTCGACCATGGATGGGCGCACGCTCAGGTACTACCAACTAGCGGCACGAGCTAGACTCGTATATATTCCGCCGTGTGTCCTGGCTTTGCAGCAGGCTCACGCACCGTTTACGGGCACGAGTTCGAGGCACAACTCCTATCTAGACCCGTATGGTTGTGAACTGGCTTCTTCAACAGGTAAAATAGTCCACGTGCCGTACATATTGAAATATCTCTTCATTACATGACACCTACGATAAGTTTTTCGGAGTTGTATTATGAGAACCACTCTATCATTGAATTTGAGTAGGTTTATTCAGGAGATATTCTAGAAAAGCACTTACTTGAGGTCACCTATTCACGTATTGATTCCTCCAATCGTAGCTCTACTTCCTGATTGAGAGATTTAGTAGTCTTTTTTGCGTGCATGTTCTAGGGGAATAGCGTGCTATCGTTTTGTCCAATTGTCTGTAATTTTCGAATTTTGAGCCGAAAATGGACTAGGCAAGACTCACTGATGACGAATCCGGTGTCAAAATCGATTCTATCCGACCGGCCGTCCTTCCAGCGGAGGACACGATAACTGTCGAACCCGACCAGCTAGCTTCTTGGAACTTGTTGGGTAATTCGCGCATCCGAATGCCGTGGTTGAGTTCGTTAATGGGCCAAATCGGCTAATTGATTTCGGAGTTATGGACATTTGAAATTTTGAGGTTATTTCTCTGATATTTCAGGAACTATTGGAGTGATTGGATTGAAACTTGGTAGTTAGTTGAAGCATAACAACGCGCTACTTCAAGCAAAATTTTGTTGGTATCCTAAGGTCACTTTTTTCAGAAACTATGGATCATATTCGAAATCAATTCTGCTCATACCTTGAGCCTTATATTCCACAGAAGTGTAACAAATTTCAATTCAATACGGCTATTAATTTTGGAGATAATGGAAAAAAAAATATGTTAAATTTCGTGGTATTCTGCTCGATATCGTTGTTTTTTCGTTAAAACTCGAGAAATACTGATTCAATCATGATGAGACTTCGCGGATAGTTTGAAGATGCTGAAGGACAACTTCGTGCCAAATTTCGTGATAATCGTGTAAAAAGAGTTTGAAAAAAAATTCCAAATTTTTTTTCAAATATCATCTTCTTATCATATAATCCTCATTAAATTCTGTATGATCTTTCGAACTGTCATTTTTCGATAATGTACTGGATTTCAATTCGATTGAATCTGTATTTTCTGCAATATTGGGAAAATAAAATTTTGAATGGGTATATCATCTGCGGAATCATTGAGTGGATTTGACCCATTCAAGAATTCGGCCGTTGTAACTAAGGTCCAAACCCACCCTACAAAAATCTAGAAAAGCACTGCCGTGAAGGCAGCAGCTTTTGCGCGCATGTTCAATGTAAATGACCGCTTCGGCAACGAATTTGAACTTGCGCGCGAAAGCTGCTTCCTTCACGGCAGTGCTTTTCTAGATTTTCTTTCGATAAATTACTGGATTTCAATTCGATTTAATCTGTATTTTTGGAAATATTGAAAAAATAAACGGCCGCCCGTAAACACAATAACTTCCAGAAGAAACGTGCTAGAAACTAGATATTTCTGGAGAAGGTTTAGGACTTAATTACGAAGGTCCACTTCGTGAATAGATAAAATCCGCCCAATGATTCTGTCTTTATACCCATTCAAAATTTTATTTTTCCAAAAATACAGATAAGATCAAATTGGGATCCAGTACTTTATCGGAAAAAAACCTAGAAACGCACTGCCGTGAAGGCAGCAGCTTTTGCGCGCACGTTCAAATTCGTTGTCATAAAATTGCGGAATATAGATTATTTGAAAAAAAAAATTAAATTTGTTTTTAAATTGTTCAAATGACTCTATTCTCACGAAATTTTTGCACGAAGTTGTGCATCAGTCATGTTCCAACTAGTTACCAATGATTATTTGTCCGTATTGGATCAGTATTCTTCAGTTATTCCGGGAATAACAATGAAACAGAGGGAAAATCCACGAGATTTGACATATTTCTTTCCAATATCTCCGAAAATAATTATCGGATCGAACTGAAATCTGATACTAGGTTAAATATAGTATCCAAGGTCTGAATGAAGTTTTACCGCAATCTGATTAATATTTTTTTAAGAGAAAAATTTCGAACTACAATCCTATTTTACAGACAGTTGCATGTCGGTATGCTGCAACTAATTTTCGTATCCTCTGCCGGCCGGCTCGACAGAACTTCCTTTCACAGGACATGTTTTCACAGGACATGCGCACAAGAAAAATAAATCTTATATTTTAGGTTCTATAGGTCAGATGCCAATATGTATAAGAAACGGCAAAACAACAGATACACATATAAATAAAATTTGGAATGAAATTTTTAACTGTCAGTCATCCAAGAACCAGATTTTAATTAATTTAATTCAAGTAGATTTGCATTATGGGAAAAATTGAATTTCTTGCGGTTTATCTTATTATTACTGTGAATAAACATTCTATTATTCTAATTTTTCAATGTCTGCCAAATGATACTGAAGCCTGGACCATTTTTGGAAATGTCATGCAGAATACAGAACTTCTACGGAACCATCTGATAATGCTCTCAAAAGTTAATTCAGCAGTGACAGGACAAAACAAGTAAGTATATTAAATGTCAGAATTTTCAAGAAAAGCGAAAAACGTAAAGCAACGCCGTTATAAACTGCAGGAAGTCAGTTACTAGGAAATATGTGAATAATTTTGGTATCTGCCCGAAAATTTTTCATTTGAGTTTCTGCCAATTATTGCCATTTTCATATTGCAGTTAACGAGTTTTGATTCAATTCTTACTAGTTTCTGTGAAGAGTCCTCTAAACGTTCATCAACTTTAAACAGTTTTCAGGTCATCTCGGTCAAATATCCTGCCTTATCAATCTGAAAATCAATTCTGTCCGGCCGGCCGTGGACACGATAACGGTCGAAAGAAGTGTGAGCTAGCAACCTGAAAATTTCAGGGTAGGCCACGCATTGGAATGCCGCGGTTAAGTTCGTTAATGGGCAAAATCGGTCGAATAGTTTCGGACTTATAGCCACTTGAAATTTTGAAGTAATTTATTTTTTATTTCAGAAACTTCTAGAGTGATTCGATTCAAACTTGTCAATTAGGTGGAGGATAACGAAGCGCAACTTTGAGCCTAATTCTGACAGGATCGTATTGTCAGTAAATTTGAAAAAATTTTTTTTTCCAAAAAATTTTTTTTTTCGGAAACTATTTATTATATACAAAAAAAAATCCACACGCACTGTGAGCTTTATATTTCACAGCAGTGTACCAAATTTCAGTTCGATACGATCATAAGTTTCGGAGATATCAGGAAAAAATATGTCAAACTTCGGGGTTTTCTTCTCGATATCGTTGTTTTTTTCGGTATAACTCGAGAAATACAGATTCAATCCTGATAAAACTTCGCAGCTACCTGAAGATGCTGAAAGACAACGTTATGCAGAATTTCATGATGATCGTGTCATTAGAACAATTTGAAAAAAAAATTTCTGTGATTTTCTTATCATATCATCCTCATTAAATTCTGTATGAACCTTCAAACTGTAATTTTTCGTTGAAGTATTGGATTTCAATTCGATCTGATCTGTATTTTTGGAAATATTGGGAAAATAAAATTTCGAATGGGTATATCTGCGGAATCATTGGGTGGATTTTACCCATTCCCGAATTCGACCAATGATTCCGTAGATATACCCATTCAAAATTTTATTTTTCCAATACTTCCAAAAATACAGATTAGATCGAATTGAAATCCAGTGATTCATCAAAAAAAAAATCTAGAAAAGCACTGCCGTGAAGGCAGCAGCTTTTGCGTGCATGTTCAAATTCGTTGCTAAAGCGGTCATCTATATTGAACATGCGCGCAAAAGCTGCTGCCTTCACGGCAGTGCTCTTCTAGATTTTTTTCAAGTAGTATATACTCCTTAAAGTTTTTGAATGTCGTCGAGTTTTCATTGAAATTCTTCTCAATATACTTGGCGTGTTAAAATATTCATTTGATTAGTTTCTTCGAGTTTTTTTCAAGCATACGGAACACGCAGTTAGAACACGGTTTGAAAAAAATGGGGAGAAATCATGTAGGATAACATCATTTTGTCCGATGACGTTCTTAAAAACAAAGAGTACCGTGGGCTGGTAAATTACAGCTTCCTGGATATCGGCAACCAAGCCACATTCAATCTTCATAAAACCTCGTTAATAATTCAAGGTCAGGCACATGCCCACGGTGTGCATGCTTTAACGGTGCCAATAGCAGCGAGAAATAATAAGAATGCTTGAAATTTCGACGGAGAAAACGGGGTGTCGTTCTGCAGGCTTCACCTATTAATACTTGAATTTTTTTGGAGTGTACTCAATTCTTTTGTGAGAATGCGCTATGCTAGTTATTTTTTCATTTTTCACTCCATTTCAATTTTATTTTCCCGAAAATTCTTGAATATAAAAAAGGGGCAACATTCTTACTGTTGTTTTTCAAATATTTGTACCCAAACGAAAAAAACGAAATCTGCCTTCAAAAGTCACCCCGTTATATTCAAGATGCTCTTCTCGACTTTTGGTTCGTCGCTCGTGAATTGAATATAAATTTCCATTTTCAAATGTAAAAATGTATGGACTTGTCTGTAATATGACTAAACAAGAATCTCACTGGTATGAAAATGTTGTAACTTGTCCATTATATTCAGAGGAATGAATTGGTTTTCACGATTCATCGTCAGATGTCCATTACCGATTCGCCCTTTCACTAGTTGCCTCGCATTGTTTTTGACGAGTATACCATAACTAAGAAAATGGTGAAGGTGAGTGGAAAATCAGGATGTTTACTCCTCATGAGAAAGCCCAAGTTCTGGAGGACATCAATAAAGGACTGAGTGTTAAAATGTTTTACTGGATAAGAAATTTGGACTTGCTGAATCAACGATTTTCTCAATAAAGAAAAAAACAAAAAAAAAACAAATTCTAGAGAGATTAGGGAATTAATTCGAATTGACGAAAAAATGCACTCTGAAAAGGCGGAAATGACAGAAATGGATTATCAGCTTTATAAATGACTCCTTGCCCAACTAGAAAAAAATATGGCGGTTTCTGGGGAAATTATTGAACAGAAAGCCTTGACTCTTTGTGCTGGTTTGCATTTCTCTGAATTCAAAGCACGTGAATGAAGGATGGCTCCAGAGCTTCAAAGAATGTCATGGTGTGAGATTCCTGAAAAAAACAGATGAGAAGCTTTAAGGGTCAGACGGAACTCATTGCCTCATTTAAAGCAGAATTAAAGAGAGTCATTCACACCATGAATTCAACGAACAATGGAATAATTCAATCATTTATCAATTTTCCGTATTTCCAACCACATTCCATGAAAACCTAGATTCCCCAATCATGCCCATTTAATAATTTTTATATTTAGCATCATTCTCATTCGTCATATCAGTACACGTTGATACATATGAATTCTCGTAAAATAATAAACGTCTGTTTTACTACGCTGCTGTACGGGCTACTGGGAAGGGGCTCGCGAGCCACTGCGGCTCGACTTGGCCTCACATCTCGCTCAAGGCTGCCTCGCTGTGTCTATTTTTTCGCGAGCTGCTCATGAGCAGCTCTGCTCCCCTGTCTGTACGCGGCTTACTCGGCTTTACACAACACGCTGATGAATCAGGATTTTACTGGCGATTGCTACCAGCAGTTCAAGCTTTGAACACAGCCGTCGGGTGGGCAAAACGAAATACTCTGGATTTGACTGAAATACTTACCCTGAAAACATACATAGAAACAGGATTCATCGAAATTAATTGCGAAGAAGACTCAGTCTTGAATAACATCATTTTTCTTCACAAAAAATCAGTCATTATACTTCACTGCAATTTTTTTGGAAATATGTGAAGGCTTTCCTCATTAGCAACTTTTTGTAACTTTATGTGTATTATTATCAATGATATTCATATACGCATTTAGAAAGACAACCTAAAAAACATATTGTGAAACATTATTCTTCTTAACCTTCAGAAATATGAACAGTTCCTATAATACGAACAAGCAAGAACTTTTTGTGTTCATATTAACGCGATTGTACCTTATCTTGTTTGTTATCATGAAGAGAATTGGATATCATATTCGTATTCATGACCTGAAATTATTCAAGATTCCAGAAAAAAATTTAATCGATTTAAGAATGCTCCATCAATAAGAGAATGAGTCGAGTTCTACAAAACTCTAATGAAACATTCTCCTGACCAATTCTAAAATTGTTTCAACTCAATTAACAAATTATTTCCCGTAATTGAAATATTTCATATAAGGTAATAACTGCATGAACAAAATAAATATACAGAATCGAAAAAATTTCGTAACGCCGAGATTCCATCCGTCTCAAAGCATTTTTCAAAATTACGAACATAAATTTCTAAGAGATAGGGTATCTGTTACCCCATTGCAAAGATTACTGGATCACAGGTACATTATTTCCAGAACCAGTTTTATCTCATTCTGCAAATTGATTACAACTATGCTATTAATTTGTGTGAGGACAAAATCATTGCCCCGAATAATTCGAATTCTTCATTAAATCTACGGAATCCAGATAGTCTCGGTGCAATTAGAGCGAGAGGATTTTTAGCGAGCGCTGATTTGTTCTTTCAATTAAAACGTTATTATAAATATTGTGCAGCAATTTAGATTGGGCGTAGATAGTGGCTATATTGCGGTACGAAGTCGTTCGGTCTTCATTTCGAAATTTAAAGAAGGCAACATGGGCGATCTTTATGGAGCTAGTGGGACAGCGAGGGTTGGGCAAATCAGTGGAGGATGTTCCAGAAAATTGAATCCATTAATAAAATCAATTAACCTGTGCTCTTATGTATGAGATATCAACAACATTTACTGTTTCGTTTCCAAGTACTACTGACTTAATTAAAGAGTTGAAGCAACAGAGCACTTTACAAATGTAACAAATGAAAGAAGAATTGAATGAGTATACCCTATTCACTTTCATAAACTATTCCGGTTGGCCATGACATTCTGACACATTTCACCGTCTATATTTTGAAAATGTTAGGTTATAGTCATTTTACTGTCAGATAACTTCAGAACGTTGTCCCCTCTACATAGAGGTCGTAGTAATTACGTATTTTCAAAATGTGAATTTACTTCGGGGAAATAATGAATTTGAGAAAATTTTATATGAATTCAATAATTCTAAAGACCTGGTGAATGTTGAAGGAAATTTTTTCTCTGGTAATACTGGAAATATTTCACGTAAACAGTGCGCGTCGAAATTATTGAACAAATTCATTTTCTCAGATGAAAAATACTCGTCAATAAAATCCTGAATCAGGTCATTTTTTGTTTCACTTTTACCAATTTTAATGCATTTTTGAAGAATTTTTGTTGCACCCTGTGCCATCCCCATCAACCCCCTAAATTTTTTGAATAGGGAAAGAGGGTCATGTAGTACTTTTTTGGCAAGGATTTTGTATATTCTATATAGGCGTGCAGAAATTTTCAAGAAAATTATTTTTTTTTGAAAAATTAGTTACTTCATAGAGGTTTTCAGTATGTGCACTTTGTCATGGCTCATTTACTTTGAGACGATTGTAACCTGATGAAACTTGTCAACGAATGAAAGTCGACCATTACAGTTTTGTTCATTCACCAGTTTCAACCCCTACGATACCTTTAATGGAGAAAAAAAATTTTTTACGTGAGCCGGTTGAAAGTTGTGCATGAACAAAACTGTAATGGTCGACTTCCATTCGGTGACAAATTTCATCAGGTACCATCGTCTCAAAGTAAATGAGCCATGACAAAGTGCACATACTAAAAACCTCTTTGAACTAACTAATTTTTCAAAAAAAAAAAAATTTTTTTTCTTGAACATTTCTGCACGCCTGTAAAGAAGATACAAAGACCTCGCCAAAAAAGTACCAAATGACCTACTTTCCCTATTCAAAAAATTTAGAGGGTTATGGGGATGGCACAGGGTGCAACAAAAATCCATCAAAAATGCATATAAATTTGGTAAAAGTGAAACAAAAATTGACATGTTTCATGATTTTGTTGCAAAATATTTTTCTTCTGAGTAAATGAATTTGTTCCATAATTTTGACGCGCACTGTATAAACATGGTTGGAAGATTCAGTTATGCTATTTTATCATACGGAAATCGAGAATCGAATGTTGAGATTTTACTGAAAAATAATAGATAGAGTAGGCCGCTACTTTGTGATAGTTCATTCGAAGAAAAAATAAAAGTACTCGAATAACCCGACAGTAAAACTTCTAAACGAACAGACAGACCTATGGAATTCCCCACGAAATTCTCAAGAAATAAGCCTTCAGAAGAATTTTTAATGTTGGATTGCTTGTGATAAATTATTGATTCAAAAGTATAAGGGTTACTATCAGAAATAGCAGATTTCAATTCTACATAGCACTCCCGATACTTTGTCTCTATCTTCGGCATTTTTAGTTTCCAAGCCTGCTGATTAGGTTGGAATTGAAAGTAGAAATTGGCATTGGCATTTGGAAACGTCTCTAAGAATTATTTTGACATTGCCGCTATTTCACGAGTGACAAACTGCGTCAGTTTCAAGTAAAAAACTTGATGGACCTAAATCATGGCCAACCGGGATAATTTATAAAAGTGAATGGAGTGTACTTGCTATGCTACTATCAGAGTAACCCGATATAGTCAGATTATCGTAGACAAGTTAGAGGAAATGTCAAGAAAATGGAGAAATTTTATGCATTTTCCTTGGCGTTTGTGTAATTTTACGAGTGTTCTCACGGAAAAAAGCAAAGTCAAATGTCCTTTCCGATAAATTCCTACAGCCCGGTGAAAAATTTCGAGTTTGGGTAAAGGGAACTTGATTCAAGGAGTCGGGTATGAAAGTGTGAACCGATAAAAAGCTTGGCAACTTGGAACTCAAAAATGGTAAACCAAGAAACAAGTTTTATGAGAGTGTGGGTGTTTACACAAGAACCACTTCTGTTAACTGAAAAAGTCTTTGATTGAATTGTAAAATCGAATTTCAATCAATCTAATTTATTTAAGTATTCACTATAAAACCTAGCTCTTATCTGTCTATCTAAGGTTCTCAAACTGGCCACCGTTGCAATTTAAATCTTGCAAATGTGAGAGTTTTGGATAAGATGAGACTTTGTCCAGAGATAATTCATATAGAAGACTGAAGGACACATTCAATTCTAAAACGGACACCCATAATTTAACCGCAGTCTTCCAAAACTCTTTGAATGTATATAAAAACAATAGGAGATAACTCGGACAAAACTTTATAGTATAGTATATCAGTTGTCAATCGTTCAAGATGTTCTATTTTCAGCCTATTGTTTTCTTTCATGAGATATAGTTTTCACTTCAATCTATTATTCTTTTTGATGTCTCTCTTATAAATATGTATATTCGTATTCTCCGTGTTTTGTTGTGACTCATGTATTAGTTGCTAATAATTTCAAAAGCTGCTAGATAAGGTAGGCCCATCTAATATTGTTTGGTTGTCAAGATGCAGTTGTGTGAAAAGTGAATTACGTATTGTTGCAACAATGAAAAAGTTGGAAGAAACGTCGTTCTAATTAAAAAAGCTTGCTCTATCAAAAATTTTGATTACTCTGAAACAAACTACAGGGTGTTTCAGCATAAACTGGTAAAACATATATAGTCGTATAGATGACATTGGGAAAGTCATTTTTGCCTTATGAAATATATATAGAACAAAATGAAAAAATATCAATTGGTTTTCATTTTATAGCCTTCCCAAGATTCCGCTCGGAGTACTTAAATAATTTTCATTTAAGAAACTGGAGGCCCTACGGAGGCCAAAATTGTGCTAATGGGCCCCCAGAATGACCTGGATAGAAATATGAATTCATCAAAAAAAAAATTTTTTTCAAAAAATTTTGATGGGATTCGAACTCGCTCCACTTATAGGGTCGCGTATAAATTGGATTTATTCTGATTATAATGACGTCCGTTTCCAAGCAACGGTAGTTCATCGACTTCGAGCCTATTTTCCGAGTGCAGAGAGAGTTCGATTCTCACCAAATTTTTTTTAAAAATATTTTTTTTCTTGATAAATTCATATTTCTATCCAGTAGGAGTCACTCTAGAGACCTATTGGCATAATTTTGGCATCCATAGGGCCACCATTTTCTAAAATTAAAATCATTCAAGTTCTCCGAGCGGAATCTTTGGAAGGCGATAAAATGAATACCAATTGATATCTTTTCATTGTGTTTTCACGCCAGCGTTCAGAATGAAGGTGAGTTCAACCTCGAAAGATTTCAACAATTCAGGGTGAATTTTTTTTTACCTTAGACATGTAAAAGAAAGTTGAGTTTGAATTTTGGAAAAATGTTTTCACGGAAAATCTTAGAACATTGAGTACATTGAAATAATGCCATCCACATTGGCAATTGAGAACAAAAAAATTGCAACTATAGGTTTTCCGCCATTTTGAAATGTTTTTTTCAGAATTCTTCACAACAATTGAATGCACCACCAGAAAATACTAAGATGCGATCAAAAACCGTCATTTCAATGGTCACCAATTACTCACCACAGTTATTGCTCAAAGTTGAAATTAAACACCCAGTATCTCAATAATGCGAAAACGAGGTATATGTCATAAGGCAAAAATGACTTTCCCAATATCATCTATACGGCTATATATGTTTGACCAGTTTATGGTGAAACACCCTGTATACTATACGGTATGTTTATAGTTCGTCTATGCTCAAGCAGTATATTTTTCAACAATACACAATAATAATTTCCCTACCTAGAGGAAGTAGGACATTGACAAATTGCGGCTACAACTGAAAACATGAAGCGAGAAATGTACGAGTAGATTTGGCATTCACTCTTTCCTTTCTTTATGATAACATCCTTACCGGTAAGTTAAAGATGCCAAAATAGGGAATCATCTTTGTAACGTTGCCAGCCGGAGTAACTCTCGAAGAAGTGAGAATTAATCTTTGGTCTGAGGACATGGGTACATTTAGTTTGAACAAGAAAAAGATCAATAGAGTACTCAACAAGCCTTGTATATTCTTTGAATGTTCAGTAATTCCTAATATAACCATATTTTCATTATTCATCCTTTTACTCGATTGTTGGGTTTTATTCGTGTTCAGTAATAGTTTGATATTCAAAGACTGACTGAAGGTTCGTAAATATAATTTTGAAAAGATTCATTTCTGGAAAGTTCTACTCAATAATTCGAAAAATAATTATCCAATCGAAACCCTCTAGATAATCATAAACTAACAAGAAAACGGTTGAAGCAAAATTGAGGATCGAATAACTAGAACATTGAAACCTATACATCATCTGTAATCAAATTTCTCGATCAGAGTAGATTCGAAACTCAGATAGACAAATGAATAGGTTAACATTTTTACGCACTTATTGCTCTGGGCAAGAGCGCGTTATTGTTTTGTCCAAATGTCATCTGCAATTTTCGAACTTTGAGCCGAAAATGTACTTGAACGGTTGGGTTTGAATGTGGTCAAATTTCATTATGTTCGGCCGGTCGGTGAGGTATTGTTTTATAAGGGTTTCTTTCTGACAGGATTGGAGAAATGCGAAAATGTGGATATTCATTGAGGAAAGATGAAAATGTTTATTTCTGCCAAATGTATTGCGAAAAAACGTAAAAGTGCAAGATGCTCCTATGAGATGGCGTGATGTACGCAGTTATATAGCAGTATTCCATCTGACAGGTGATAAGTATCTAGATTCCTATTCTGTGGTTTATCCAAGGTAAGTTGATCTGATGATCCGTAAAAACTGTTAAACAGCTGTAACCATTCTCCTTGGATGCCGCTGCTGCTGTGTGGATTGGTTGATTAGCTATGATCAAGGTGGAATGTTTGTTGATTAATCGACAGATATTCGTCCTTGTGGTTATGTTAGTTTGAAAGTAAAGTATGTTTGTTCAAAACTCGTAAATTTATCGAAAATTTGCGCTTCATGGCAAAATGTGAAAATTGATATCTTAAATAAAACTTACATATTTTCATAACTCATTGGTTTTGCACAATACAATTTGCTGCGTTTTTCTTTATAACTCAGGGACCACTGGTCGGAAATCATTCGGATGAAAATTTTTGGGATCAGTTATGCAACAGTAATGAACGTTGAGAGTATAAAAATTGGGTAGTAAGTTTTCGAGAAATATTTCTTTTTCCTTCTATCCGCAGTTTTGAGCCCTTAGGGTACACCGATCCTGCTGAAAGGATTAGAGGATCAATCTCGAGCGACACACGATTTTTCTATCAAGTTTTACGGATTTCGATTCAGTACTTTGAGAGCCCCGGACAACGGACGGCGGACCGACGGATTTTTTTATTAGTTAATTCAAAACTACATTCTTCAAAATGTAAACTGTGAAATTTCGAGGGGGGGTAATTATTTGATTTTATCAAATAATAAACCAAAATGGAGCTATACAAAGATGGTTTATGGAAAGACGATGTCTGGCAAACGGAAATTTGTACCAACTTTCGGAAATCTCATACAGTAATCCGACTGTTAATGTATTCTCGTGATATTTTGTCATATTCGTCAATTTTTGTATACATATTTTCATAAAAGGTATATGTTATAATGGAATAAGTTAGGGTATAGTTGAAATTTAAGTCTGCCTCAGCTCCTCATCTGATATTTCTTGAAATTGTTCCATTCGTTTTTCTTGCATGTGTGAATTGAAATTTTTACGCCGTCATTTTTCCATAAAGTACTTGATTTCAATATGATCGAGTGTGTTTTTTTTTCAGAAATATTGGCAGAATTTTATTTCGAATGGATATATTCACGGAATTTCTGGGTCGATTTTTCAAGTTCATGAATTTGACCTTCATATTTAGGTCCCACCTATGGTATTTCTTAAAATTGTTCCATCGGTTCTTCTCAAACTTGTAAAAAAAAAATTTGCGTGAACATTCACGCTATAATTTCTCCAGAAGATTTCAATTTGATTTCACAAGTAGTGCTTGAAATATTGGGGAAATACAGTTTTAAATTGATATATCTGGGGAATCATTGGATAGATTGTACCAATTAATTCACGAATTCGATGTTCGATATTGAACCATGGTACAAAAATATCCAATTTCTAAATGGTTTCTAATTATTTTGATGATTTGCCCTTAGTTAAACACAAAAACTTCCAGGAAAGAGACATATAGAGACTCGATATTTTACAGCAGCTTTGTGGTTTGATACGACATATAAATACAAAATTTATTTTTGCAATATTTCTAAAATACAGATATGATTGAATTGAAATTCGGTACTTCAGTTGGAAAACTATGGATGGGAGTTTCATGCAAAATGTCGTAATTTTGGATTTGAATAAGTGCTTTAAATCTACCCTACATATTCTTGAATGAATTGATTCATCAAATATGTTGAAAATTCAAAATAATTTCTGAAATTTAGGTACACCAAAAATCATCACAAACTTTCCCGCTCGATTCTAGAAAAATGCCTATCATGGAATTCATCATCGATCGATTAAAATTTTCTATATTTCTTCTTCACATCTTTCTACTTCAAATCTTGGATGATATATTGAGCTGCCATTGAGACGAGGTAATTTATATTATAAAAGAACGTTTTGTACCTCTCTAGGTTCATTTACGTATAATGAATCGTTAAATGTATTAAAAATTCACTTCATATTCTGGTGATTTTTATTGATGTAAATTAAATGCGGAGAAGTTAAATGTCTTCAGCATTAAATGATTCAATTTTAATAGTTGCTTCACTGTGGGCTCTGGTCTGAATCCATTAATTGAATCTGCGCGTCTGAAAAGATAATGCAATTTACATGAATTGGGCATTCGCATATTTTGGAACTGGTAGACATCCGCAAACCAAATCTTAATAACCAGTCTGATAATGTCTCTTCTTTGCATAATTGTATACCTTTATTTTGCCTTCAAGATACGCAGTTATTCTGAATGAAATCCATTTGAAATTGTATAATTCACATATTGTCCTCTACTCAGATTAAAAATAATATATTACAATTGTGCAATCAATTGAAGAACATTCATAGGTACCTATTCTTCTGAAAATTAAGAAATAGGAGTCTATTTTTATCTATTTCAAATTATTTTGGGGGGAATAATCTGCTTAAATTTTATGTAGGTATTATGTGGTGTGAGTTTTGCATACAATGAATATAATATTTTTTTGTTTCATTTCATTTATTTTTCATGTTTCTTTGGGTTGAACACCTCCTTTACATATACATTTTTGGTATAAACTTACGATTGATTTGAACATAAATTAAAAATTCTCATGTAAAATCTACTGATGGTACATGTTCGTTCTCAGGCAGTTGTATATCGTATATACAGAGTGAGTCTTCAAGTTTTACATTAATTTTAAACATAGATTCCTATGATTAGATAAAATGCTCTTTTCCTTTACTTGTTTTCCAGATTCGGCTCTGGATAAAATTTATAAGCATTTAAATATTCCTCAATGTGCTAATACACTTCTGGACTTTGTTTGCAAGTTCAACACAGATATCACTTACGGTGATTTGCATTGCAGAATAATCAATCCATTGCTTGAAATTCAAAGAAATATGATTGAGAAAACTCATTTACTCACTTAATTCTTATGATTTGGTACTTTTTGCAGTATAATTGTGAAAAAAATATTTTACTACACTTGACCATTGAAACACTAATCTTCCACTTGAAGTTCGTGCAATCCAGTTGTTCCCATCATGAGATTCTACACAATATCAATCTTAAATTGATAATTTCATAATTATTCTAATTTTCATCAAATATATAAGTGAATTATAAGAAATCACTCAACAAATCTGAAAACATCAATTGAACTGTAGAATTCTATGGAAAGCCTGGTCCATAGTCATAGGCTATGTCTGTGGCATGATGTAAGTAAAACATAGTGTGCTCATCTGCTCATCTGTGATCGTTTTACCAATGATGACGTCACATTTTTCATTCAAATTCAAAGCACAGAATATATATTTCCTTGTATTTCAATCTTGCTGACGTCACTTTTTTTCAGATTAGCACATCATGTTTTCTACATCATGGTCTGTGGTGTGGTTACGAAATAGCATATACACCTAATATTTGGTCTATGTGAAAAAGATAAATATTTCTGTGTAGGTATTCTATGTTTCAGGTAAGGTGAGCATAAACACAGTCTTTACTACCTCAGGGGCAGATCCATGAAAATGAGGAAATTTCTCGAATTTTTATCAGATTTTATTACATCCAACAAATAATTAAGTATTCTTACCTAAATGATTGAGGATTCTTATTAATAACTTATTCGCATTATTCAAGCTAATTTCTTTTATATGAATCGGGTAGTCTTTACCCAGAAAACTGTTCGAAGTTAGATGATATTGGTTATTGTAGAATACGAGTCATAGTCATAGAGAACTTCACGCCAAAATTGATTTCATGCGGAGGAACCATGTCAAAGCTACAAAAGAAAGACTAATTTTTTTGGAAATTTCAACAGTCTGTATCGCCAGAGCTGAATCAAGAAAAATGTTAAAAAAAAGTGTTTTATTCGATGAGAAGATTTAAGGGCTCAAATTAATGAACACTTTAAAGACTCACTCTGTATAAGGACATTTTGTATTTTCTATTTCAAATATCTCGAAATAGGTAAAAAATGTTTGAATAATTTTTTCCGGGTGTAACTGAATTGGTCAAGAATTCAATTTCCAGAGGTATCAAATAATATTTATATATACAAGCTATTTGTGTCATAGGAGCAGAGTTCATTGTTCAAATTATTTTTCGATTTCCACCAGCACCCGCATATCTTCACAAAGCATATCAATATCCATTAGTATAAATATCACTGAAATTCACTTCCTCTTACATATGCCATTTTCAAAGGAAAAATCAGACTTTCTTTTCAGCTCATTAACCTATTCAAATATCACAAATTAAAATTACAGATTCGGTTCAACAAACATCGACTTCCACGGCTTGTTGAACAACCAATCACATTTCAAACAGGTGTTAGAATCAAGTTTATGAAGGCGGGAACAGAAAGAGAACATTGCCTATTGGAAGTTCTAATGTTATAGTTCTAATGGTGGGGTGAATAGGAGTGGCCTATTCTTCAGGGTAGCTCGAGCATGAGTTGCATGCAAGTTTCAGTTATCCTTGCGATCCTTGTTGGGGTGGTTGTTCTCACGGACTGAACATAATCATAAATTACCTATCGTGCAAATCCATCAACCAGTTTGGCGAATCAGATAAAGTTCATTATAGTGTGTGTGTGCATGGACGGATCTTAATGATACTTAAGTTGGTGTAACCCGTTTTGGAAAACTTCATTTTATCATTTATTGAGATATGGTTATACTGTAAGTTGATTTCATACCTTTTTCACAGAAATGATTTCCACGCAACTGAAAAATTTCTCATTAGTTCCTTGTCATTAACTTTCGGAGAATGAATAATTTCGAAAAATATAAGTGATGCCATTAAATAGCTTTAACTGATCCGAATAGCTACTCAATATTCGACACAGTACCTCATTTAATAGCAGATAGAAATGTCGGATTTTCTCGGGCTTTAAAGACATCAACATTAATAAGAGGTTGTTAAAAGGGCTATTAAACAATTTAAGCCTCATTATATGGAGTATCATAAGAATATTGCGAGTAGGGATATGTTGTTTTATATTCTTGATCCAACACTTAAGTAGGTGGTTCGCAATGTATTTTATGTGACCGTAATCCAGTATGTTATATGGAATTTATTAGAATTTTATAAGTGATTAAGTTTTATGTTTCAATTTTTAACAGGTTATCGGTTTTATTACTTAAGGGTATGAATTACAATTTCAAATTGCTGTTTTTCGATATAATTAATGAAATAGGATGAAAATTATATATTGAGATGGTTGTTGTTTTGTTAAACAGAGAAAATCCTGAGATTTTCAATCGAACGTTTTTTAAGTCAGTGGCTGTCCTTGTTTCAATTATATATAATTCTTTCATTTCTGAAAATTTCTATTTGATAATGTCAAATTCACTTTGGATTATTATCTTCAATGAAATGAATCTCCCCTTTAGGGAAGAAAATTTTTGCCAGAAGCTCTTGAAAAGTTCGTACATTTGAAGCAGGCGCTAGGTTTTTCTGGAAGAGTGCAAGAGCGCAATTTATAAATCTGATAACGACAAAATGATCGAATAATTTTTCAAACTTTTCAATTTGATTCACCCTGGGGGTTTACGGGGATTATATATATCCAAAAATTATCGGACGCTCAAATGCCTATTCTAGAATGTAATAGCTCTTTGTGAAGTGTTCTGATGTCAGTAATTCGGTATTTTCAGAAATATCGAGGTAAAATTGTGGAGACATTGGAACAAAACACATATACATCATCTCTATTGAAACATATCGTGAATAGGACATTCTTAAATGAAAAATATTTTTCGAACGAATTTCATATAGTTAAACCAACATACGATAAGTACACGTATTTTTCCCAAACGGATAGAATTGACTGTTCGATTGTCTGATACAACCAATTTTTGTACGGAGACTTCAACCAGCGGTAAAGCGACGAACTTCTAAGAAGTCAAGTTTGAAGGAAAAACCATTCTAGACCTCCACATATATAGTAGCAAATATAAACACTTAGAAGAATATTAATCGATATATCAGCAATGACTTTTTGTGAGCTAATTGCGATTTCAACCAAATTATCATAAATATTTATTTGCGAATATAAATTACCTACTAATTGACAAGTGTTCGTTTTGAAATTCAAGGTTATATACCGTAAGGATCGAAAATATTAAATATTGTAGAAAAGTTAACTGTAAACATCCTTAATGAGACGAGCAAGATGAGAATATTCTCAAATTCTTCAATATTCACTACAGAAAATATCAGTACCAGTTCTTATCATCTTCTCATTGGAAAACATTGAAATTTGAACTTTACTGCAGCTTTTTCAAGTTCCTCATCTTGATTGGCTATATATACAGAAAAAAACAATATCTCCACTTCTATGGATGGGAATGAAGTGAGTATATGTTAAAAGAATAAATTTCAATGAAGTCATCCGAACCAAATAAAAATAATTTAAAATGTATACCAATAGAAAATAGAAAAATCGTGTAACCAGTGATGGGCTCTGAATAGGTTCGATAATATGAAAAATGTAAAATATTTTTTAATTAGGTAGTCGAAATAAAATAGAAGAATACTGAAAAATTTTTAACAACTCAAATTCGAAACTCACCCCACTTAAACAATTCTGAATATCCGAAAAAACAAAACGAAAAATACAGCTCACAAACATAGCAACGTCAGACAACATGAATTTTAATTTCCTACATCCTTGACATATTTCACTAAATATGAATTATTGTTCAATGGAACAAATTATCATCGATCATAAACAAAATGAAAATTACTGTGAAGAGACTAATTGAACTGAACTTCTTCACATCGACGTAACCATACAGGAAATGATTCTGGTTGGATATTTTCGAAGAAGTTTCCAAAGAGACCGGCAGATCCGGTTAGTTCTTATTCTCAATATCCCCCGAGTGTACAAATGAAGTAAGAAGTATGCGCTCGTATATCTTGGACACTGAGATAGTGAAAATATCCAATAGCGTAAGATCAGATATGGTATAATTAATCGAACACGATAATTGCTACTCTTATGACAACGCTATATTACGATTGTTTAATAACTAACGGCTTCGGGGTACTTTGTGACCATTATAACTTACTATCAAATGGAAACATGTTACCTACTCCGAGTTTTATGAACCTCCTTTCAGTGGCGTTATTGTTTGAGGTCAAAAGGAAGAAAATTTGATAGGAATAAAGGGTGCGTTTCAAATTGCGCGGTTTTTTTTTTAAGAATAAATAAAATATAGATGGCGCACTGAATTTGTCTGGGTATTTTGACATTCAAGAAGTATGATGTGTGACATTTATAAAAATGGCTTCGTACACGATACAACAACGCGTTCGAATTGTTGAATTATTTTATGAAAATGTTTCTAGAAAATTACGTGAATTTTATGGTTTACATAATCGTCCATCTCAAAGCACTATCGGTCGAATTATTAAAAAATTTCCATTAGCTGCATTAGCATTTCGTAGCTGTCGTTCACAAGAAAATATTGATTTGGTTCCTGAAACTGTTGCTGAAGACCCTGGAATGTCTTTTAGAAAACATTCACAACAAGTTGGACTTAGTGGGTCCACAACATGCCTACCAAGATCATGTGATTTGACACCGATGTACTATTTTATTTGGGGATATGTGAAAAGCCATGTCTATAAGAACAATCCACAATCGATTTCTGAACTAAAGGCTGAAATAATTCGTGTCATAAGTGATAGAGCATCAATTATGTCAAAATGTCATTGAAAAAAAAAATCATGGAAACGATAACTTCTGAAAGAAACAACTTGGAGACTCGATATTTGTTGAGCAGGTTCGACTGAAGACTGAATTCGAAAACGGGTTAAATCCAGCCTTATGTGATTCCTCGAATACACCCAATAAAAATTTCATTTTCCCAGTAGGTATTTCCATAAATACAGATCGGTTCAATTTGGAATCCAGTACTTGTTTGAAAATGGCAGTGTGAATGTGGCATTTTGGGATGAATATATGATTAAAAGATCGCAAAATATATTATATTTGAGAAGAAGAATTGAATTTTTCCTCAGAATTGTGATGAGACGATCATCCAGAGATTTTGCACATGTTTTTACATCAACATTTTCCAAGAAGGTATAGTTAGAGGAATAACAAAAAAACAGTGAACATACCACAGAATTTGACAATTTTTTCCTGATATCCCCGAAAATGAAATCACATCGAACTGAAATTCGTTTCAACAAAACTGCGGAAAATTCTGGAAATTTTTTTTACCTTTAGATACCGACGATACGATCTCAACAAAATTCTTCAAAAACACAGAATTGAGTTTGACCATGGATTTTTTATCAGGGGGTCCAACCAGTAATTAAAGACCATTTTCGAGAAAAATTCCGAAAATTACAGACATTAGATTAAAACGATAGCATTCCCTAGAGCGGGGAAAACATGTTTCCAGAAAAGTTTTCTGCTGTATTTTTGAAAATATTGAGAGAGTTGAATTTTGAATGGGTATATCTGCGGAATCATTGGGTGTATTTTACCCATTCTTGAATTCGGCATTCGTAATTAAGGTCCAGACCTTCTCTACAAATATCGAGTTTCTAACTTCCGGAAAGAACGACTTAGAAACTCGATATTTGTAGACAATATTTGCGACTTAATTACAAAGGTCGAATTCGTGAATGGGTAAAATCCGCCAAATGATTCCGTAGATATACCCATTCCAAATTTTTTTTTCTAAATATTTTCAAAAAGTCAGATTAGATCGACTTGAAATCCAGTACTTCATCAAAAAAATCTAGAAAAGAACTGCCGTGAAGGCAGCAGCTTTTGCGCGCCTGTTCAAATTAGTTGTCAAAGCAGTCATCTCCATTGAACATACGCGCAAAAGCTGCTGCCTTCACGGCAGTGCTTTTCTAGGTTTTTTTTCGGTATAACTCACGAAATACTGATTCAATTGTGATGAAACTTTGCTGGTAGGTCAAAGATGCTGAAGGACAACATTTCCCGATGATCGTGTAATTAGAACAATTCGAAAAAAAAATTCAAATTTTTTTTCAAATATATGTATAATATCCTGTGATCTTCAGATCATATTATCCTCATGAAATTCTGTATGAACCTTGAACTGTCATTTTTCGATAGAGTACTAGATTTCAATTTGATCTCATCTGTATTTTTGGAAATATTGGGAAAATAACATTTTGAATGGGTAAATCTGCGGAATCATTGGGTGGATTTCACCCATTCGCGAATTAGGACTTAGTAATTGAGGTCCAGACCTTCTCTACAAATATCGAGATTCTAACTTCAAGAAAAAACAGCATAGAAACTCGATATTTGTAGAGAAGATTTCGGACACAATTACGAAGGTCGAATTCGTGAATGGGTATGGTATAATCTGCCCAATGATTCCGTAGATATACCCAATCCAAATTTTATTTTCTCAATATTTTCAAAAATACAAATTAGATCTAATTGAAATTTAGTACTTCATCGAAAAAACCTAGAGAAGCACTGCCGTGAAGGCAACAGCATTTGCGCAAATTCGTTGCCAAGGCGGTCATCTCCATTGAACATGCACGCAAAAGCTGCTGCTTCACGGCAGTGCTTCTCTAGGATTTTTTCATTTCAACTTGGCTCCATGAATTTCTCGTCTTATATCATATAACTGCATCAATCGAATTAATGTTTAAATCCAGTATAAATGAAAAATCCCCTTTTCAGGAATACTCCAATTTCACCTCCTGGCATGTCTTGCCGGGTGAACTATGGTTCCAATAATACTGCTGACTGGGACATCAACGACAGTTCAGTGCCAAGAATAAGCAAATATGATCATTTTTCCGAATGGGCGGACGGGCATTGTCGCTTAGTATACAGAGTGGACAATGAAGATGCAAAACGACATTCCTCGGGTTGGGCCATGAGGAATACCAACAACCATAACGTGCATATTCTGAAGAAAAGCTGTTTAGGTGTTCTAGTCTGCTCGGTGGGATGCACTTTACCGAACGGTGATACTGTGCATCTGAGACCCGCTATATGTGACAAGGCTAGAAAGAAACAGCAAGGTAATGATACTAGTAAGTTGTAGTGTTTTATTTATATATTCTTTCTCTTATGAATCTTCTGTCTTTTCTTTTCTTGTCCAGATGCATGATCAGCATGAAAAATTGATGCACATTGGGTCATTGTGGTCTTCCACCCTTTAAAAACCATTTCTGTACTATTGAACCAAGGAAAAAGTTCGTGGAGTTTTTCACAGAAGAAGTTTGTTCTCTTCCACCCTCGAAATGTTGAAGTTGAGGACGCTAGCACACCAATTGATGTGGGAGTCGTCAAAAATAATAATTTCAAGCTATTTGTTAGGATATCGGTTTTTAGACTGAAATGAGCTAGATTTCTGAATGATGCCTGAATATTGCAATCTTTGTTGCATTATATCGAAATCAAGCTTTTGCTACAAAAAATAATAAAATGCGATGAAACTTGATTCGTTCTGATCAATAATAATATCAGTATTAGATTTTTGATTGTTTGTGAGTTAGCTTCAACCTCCTTGGGAATATCACGTTTCGTCCTGGCTTAGTCTGGGGGATGTGGTCAGGACATGCACCAAACTGAGCTATTTCATGGAGAGTGAATAGCTTTTCTGTAGATCACAAAGGAGTGTGCTAGATCGACGGCGATGACCACGATAAAAGTCTTGATAGGACCTACCAGGTACAGGCGCAAGCGCTAGTGTCCCTTGTACGTTGGTCGATGCGGCCTACGGGCAGGTAACATAGGGTATTAGGACACATTTAATGAAGTAGGATAGAGAGGGGGCACGCTATAGATTTGATGGTTTGTGAGGTAGGTCCAATCTCTTCGGGGAGCACGTTCCGTCCTGGATTTATCAGGTGGAACGCTTCAGGGTATGAACCAAACGAAGCCATATCATCCTATTGTGAGAACTCCGTTTTTGGGAATCATAAAGGAGTGTATCATATCATATCATATCACTTCACCTGGGATAAAAGAAGACCTGTGGAATTTTTTTGGTTAAGTTTTCGTCCTGAAACCCTAGAATTTCAGCAGTAAAAAAACATCAATTCAACAGAAATATCGAAATTATTTCGATCAAAAGGAAAACATATTGTTTGTGACAGTTACGAAACGAACTTTCTCCTTGACCTATATAACCAAAGATTACCTCTGTTGCAAAAATCTCAATTGCACTTCCTCAAATCTATCATACTGATTGAACAATATCCAATAGGTAAACCTTGTCCAAACAGAAGATGCACTGGTCGTTTAGTTATTTTACCATGCAGAGGACACTGCGGATATCCAGTCACGCATTTCTGGAGACATACAGAGGAAGCAATTTTCTTTCAAGCTAAAGGTAGTCATGATCATCCTAGACCGGAAGCAAAGAGTACGTCGGAAGCTCGCAGAAGTTTAGGCAGTGGAAGAAGGGTCAAAGGTTTAGCTGTGATTATGGCCAAAGATACAGAAATAGGAAATAAAGTGAGTACCGTACAATAAGTCTTAATTTTATCAATGGGTTATATGATTTTAAATCAGGAATGATAAATGAAATATTTCATTCATTTATGGCCGTCATACAAAGATGGATCCATGGCATGGCATTTTACATGATGATCGTTCACGCGTTGCATCAATATTTTATAACAAAAAAATCAAAATGAGGAAAGAACTGGCGACTTGAAAATTCCAAATTGCGAGCAACTTAAGCAAAATTATTTTTTTTTTCATGGCAAACGCCCTTGTGGATTGCAGGATTAAACTATTTGTCAATGGCATCTTCTAAGAAAAAGCTTGCCTAGAGAATAATTCTGGAACAATGCAGACGATCAATAAAGTGAACTATAACTTTTTAGAGTCCATAATTGCAGAATTATTTTTTTTCCAGATTATTTTGTATTTTTGCGCTCATGTTCTTAAACGGTCTCAAACGACAAGGTTGTACTCACTGATGACGAATCCGGTGTAAAAATTGATTCTGTCCGGCCGACCGTAGACACGATTACGGGCGTACGGAGGATTCTGTCGATTTAAGGGTTGGTTGCATTTAAAAATGCGAAGGTTGAATTCGTTAATAGGCAAAATCGACCAAATGGTTGCAGAGTTATAACCATTCGAAATTTTGAGGTGATTTTCTTGATATTTCGAGCATTACTGAACCGATTGAATTGAAACTCGCTAGCTAGTTGAAGTATGAGGACCTGCAATATTTTGCAGAACTTTGATTTTCTGTTGAATTTTGTTGTAAATTTTCGCAGAAGTGACTCCAATTTCAGTTCGAACGATTATAATTTTTAGAGATATTGTGGAGAAATATGTCAAATTTCGTGATTTTTTTTCTTGATATCGTTGATTTCTTCAGAATAACTCAAAAAATACTGATTCAATCATGAACTTGGCAGCTAATTCGAAAATGCTCATGGACAACTTTGGGCAAAATTTCGGGATGATCGTATTGGAACAAGTCGAAAAAAAAATTCTATTTTTTTTTTTCAAATATATAATATCCTGTGATCTTTTGATCCTCACGAAATTCTCTATGAACCTCGAACTGTCATTTTTCGATCTAGTACTGGATTTCAATTCGATCTCATCTGAATTTTTGTAAATATTGGACGACCGTGAACACAGTAACTTCCAGGAGAAACGACTTAGAACTCGATATTCGAAGATTAGGTTTGAGGCTCAATTAAGAAGGTCGAATTCGTGAATGGGTAAAATCCGCCCAATGATTCCGTAGATATACCCATTCAAAATTTTATTCTTAGAATATTTCCAAAATATAGATTAGAATCCAGTACTTTATCGAAAAAAACCTAGAGAAGCACTGACGTGAAGTTAGCAGCTTTTGCGCGCATGTTCAAAGGATATCTTCAAAAGTGAACATGCGCGCAAAAGCTGCACGTTAGTGCTTTTCTAGGTTTTTGAGACTTATTCTTTTTAGCAAGTCTCGGAAAACGAGAATAACCAAAGGAAATTACTGTACAATTCTCGCTTGTCTGATAAAGGAGTCAAATTTCGGCTCTTAGAGGTCGAAAGTTTGTATTGTTCCAGTATTATTCATTAGGCAACTTTTTTCCTATAGGAGCTACCCTTGACAAAAAGGTTCGTCGTGCAATCCGCAAGGGTGTTTTCCATGAACAAATTATTTCAATTTAATTTTTATTAGTCATCTTCCAGATATTGGAAGTTAAAATTCAGAAAACGCCTACAGTATATATACAAAATCCTCCCTAATAAGCTTTAATCGATAATCATACATTACCGCCTATTTAGCCACGATGAAATGAGTGGAACTGTGACATGAACTCATTGTTCTATCTTATCTATATTCGCTTCTGATCGTCACTCTAATTCGAAAGTAAAATTCATAAACTTTGCATAGAATAAAAGTACTTGTTTATATCATCCATAATTCATCCCACAAACAACACGGAAATGTTTTCTACCAATCTGGCCTGAAACCAAAATCGAACGCCATAAAACAATCAACAATACTCAATATTTCAGCTTTGGACAAGGCTTTAATTACTACTTGCGCCGGTTTCAATGGAGCTTTCACCATAATTAGCACTGTGTGGTCGAATTGTATTTATAGAAGTCCTAGAGACTAGCCTACCTATCGGAATATCGTTGATTACGGATCGTAGATCGCTAACTATAATAATCTGATATAGGGCCGGAGGCTATTTTTTGAAGCTTCTATTTATCGATGTGACTAAGTACTAGAATCAAGACAATCCGCTTATTCAATCGTACAAAGAAATGAAAATATTGCAAGCGTGGAAACAACAAAACATGGGGTACGATCAACGAGGAAATTATAAATATTCAAGCTAGAGTATTGAAGCAGATTCATTAGAATGATTTATACCCATCTTTTCATTGACATAAAAGTAGCAAATCTTTTTCAAAATTCACTCTATCGATAAATGAAAATTTAGGAATTGGTTAGTGAAGAAGAAAGAGCTCCAGCAAATGCCAATTTATATTTGTCCTTTTTTCCGTTGATTGATGTTGATCTACTGAAAAAAATCATGGGACTCCATTGAATAGTCAAAGTCAAAACATATTCTTCACTGCGTATACCCCATTCACTTTTATAAAGTATCTCGGTTGGCCAAGATTTAGGTTTATTAAGTTTTTTTACTTGAAACTGACGCAGGTTGGTACTCGTGAAATATCGGCAAAATAATTCTCAGTCTGTTGCCAATGCTAATTTCTACTCTCAGTAGTCTCAATCTGAATATACATCACGCTTGGAAAGTAAAAAGCTGAAGGTAGTTTTGAAGGAGTAGAGACGAAGTACCAGGAAGTGCTTTGTAGAATTTAAACTGCTTATTCTGATAGTAACCCTGATAATTTGGAAAAAAAAATTTATCACAAATTAACCAACAATTTAATACTGGAGTACTTCGTGTTGTGCAAAAAGGTATTTAAATGTCTTCTATAGGCTTTTATTTCTTTGCAATTTCGGAAAGTATTTCTGTTCGTTTATAAGTTATTCTGTCAGGTCATTTGAGTACCTACTTCTATTTTTTTTTTCGAATGAACTATCACAAAGTAACGGACTATTCTATCCATTATATTTCAGTAAAATTTCGACACTCTATTATTGATTTCCGTACAAGAAAATAGCATAACCGAATCTTCCAACCATGTTTATATATGTACATATGTGAAATAGTTCCTGTATTAACAGAGACAAAATTTTCTTCAACATTCGCCAGGGACGCCATATCTTTGGAATTATTGAATTCACATAATATTTTCTCAAATTCATTATTTTCTCGAAGTAAATAAACATTCTGATGAATACATTATTACCAGAGACAACAACTCTGTAATACTACGACCTCTATGTGGATAGGACAACGTTGCGTAGTTATCTGACAGGAAAATGACTATACCTAACTTAACATTTTCCAAATATACACAGTGAAATGTGTCAGAATGTCATGGCCGACCAAGATACTTTATAAAGGTGGGTGGAGTATATATACTATTCCAAACTGGATTCCAAAATATGCAATTCGGAGTCGGAAAATTGAGTTATTTTGAAAGTTATCGAAAAATCTTGGTACGTCGGTAAGACGGGTGCTTCAGCCACGCTTTATTCTATTGTGTTGTAATCTCAGAACCAAAGATTCCTCGAATTCCGTTCAGACCATCTTACTTATCCAATGTTTTTATTTTCAGCTTACAGCTTTGAGGGAATCGAGACGACAATATCGAGAGATGATGATAAACCGACGCAGATCGAAACAGCAAAATCCACCACCTCTAATTTCTGACCAAGAAAAAGGTGAGTTCTTGTTACACACTCATTCGATCAGATGGAAGTTAATGTATAATTTCAATGAAATCAGTTCCTGAAATATGAAATGAAACGAAAAATGTTAGAAGAGCGCCAACGTGCGATCAGTATGTTTTCCAAAATTTGCAGAAATGAATATCTGATTAAACTGAAATTTGATGCACTTGCATATTGACTTCGAAGTCTGTGCCAATGTTGATAAAATATAGGAAAATCTAATTGAAAGTTGCTGGAAATGAAAAACTGAAAATTTTGAGTTTTAATTTTTTTTCTGATTATGTAATCATAGGAAGTATTCTCCGGAAATTCTGCACGAAGTTTTGAGTTGCTATTCTACAACTGATTAAGATGTTTCAATTTGATCGTATTGTTACTTTTCGAGATATTGAGGAAATAACCTCAAAACATCGAATGACTATAACTCCGAAATGGTCAGACAGATTTTGTCACTTAACAAACTAAATCGTCGCATTTTGATAAGCAACCAACCATGAAAGCTTCGAATCGCTCGCTTTCTTCTTTAGAAAGTAATCCAGGCAACGCATTCCAGATTCCAGAGTTTACGACCATTTTGGGCCAAAAAATGTAAACTCAAAGACATGTGGGCTGAACATAGACCTAAAATAACATTATTTTAGGTCTATGAGGCTGAATGATTTTGCGCTGATTTATATTCTGCTGATTTCGTTCATCTCGAAATTTTATGAGTCTTTAAGTTGGTACTTGAGAAATTTCAGCATTTAAATTCGATCTGTATATTTTCAATTGTCAAGAAGAAGCAGGTTTAACAAATAAGCTCAGTAAAATTCAACTACGTACCTTCAAAATGTTTTATCTGAGTCTGTTGCATTTACCCCTCAAACCCAATAACTATACTCAGATAAAAGGATAAGACCCGAACTTACCGATAGTCCAGTTTCTCGTAACTCTTGAAATCCTTGCACTGCACACTAAGGAGGGATGATGGGAATTGGGAAAGAAGGGAATTACACAATGCAAAGTCCTTAATGAACTGTAAACTAACCCCTGCCTAAGATAATTAACCGCCGTGAATCTATTATAACATGAATTAATACTTTCATCTGTCTCTCTGAACTCTCATTTTTCAACTGAGTTTTATGCGGCGCACACATGGCGACATATGTTTAAATTTATCAAAATAAAACAAAAGTAAACCGAACACACCCCCGCCCCTGAAAAATCGAACCAAAAAAAAAAATAAATTTAGAATTTTCAGACTAATTTGTTCCGAAACAACAAAAGCAACCATAAAATATGCAAATACCAAAGAGAAAAAAAACTACAACAAATATCAAGATCTCGTATATAACTATTGAGTGGGTAATGGGCATATTTTAACAACAGGCCTTGATAGAATTGAACCCTTTGCAGTAGTCAAAGTTACCGTTCTGATAATACCATCGGAACCGGGATGTACTTCAGAGACAATTGCCAACGGCCAATGCAAGGGTGGCGCATTATTAGTTTTAATAATAACTAACGTACCAACTACAATCTTTTGAGATTCTTTGTCCCATTTCTTTCGGACTTGTAAAGAAGTTAAATATTCCAAGTGCCAACGCTTCCAGAAATCTTGCACCATTCTGTCGATCATTTTAAATCGGTCAAGCCGACTCCTACCCGTATCACTAACATCTTCAGCCGGTAACCCCATCAATGGAGTCAATGTTAAAAAATGTGACGGTGTTAACGCTTGCGGAGCTGACGCATCAACTGACAATTGGCAAAGAGGTCTGGAATTCAACAACGCCTCGATTTGAACCAATAATGTATTGAATTCCTCGTACGTTAATATTTGTTCACCTATCACCCTGTAAATGTGATTTTTAACAGATTTTATATTACTCTCCCATAAACCACCCATGTGTGGCGAACTTGCTGGTATCATTTTCCAAGTAATTCCCTGGAAAGACATCTCACTCTCCAATTTATTCTGAAATTCACTCGATTCCATGAAATCTTTGAGATCTGAAAGAACTTTCTTAGCTCCGATGAAATTCGTTCCCCTATCCGAATAAATAAAACGGCATGGACCACGTCTAGAGAGAAATCGTTTAAATGCTTCAAGAAAATGAGCAGTTGACAAAGAACTCACCAATTCTAAGTGAACAGCTTTAACACTCATACAGATGAATAAACACGCATAGGCCTTATAGGATTTCACTCTTCTACCTTGGGCCATTCTAATATGTATCGGTCCGAAATAGTCCACACCCGTATGGAGAAAAACCTTCGTTTCTTGAACCCTAGGCGCAGGTAAATCCCCCATTAATGGGTAAAAGGATCTAGGTTTACATCGAAAACACCTATTGCAAGAATAAACCCTTTTTCTTATAATATTCCTACCTCCCAAAATCCAATATTTTTGTCGCAATAATGCCTCTAGTAGATGAAAACCAGTATGGCAATGTTCCACATGGTAAAAGTCGATGAGCCTATCCACTATGACATCTTTTCCCAGTAAGATCAATGGATGACATTGCTCAAAATTCAAATTTGAATTAGACAACCTTCCCCCTACTCTCAGCAAACCGTCCTTCATAAAAGGCCGGAGCTTCCTTAACCGAGCAGAACATTGTTTGTTATTTGTTAAATTATATATATCCTCCTGAAAATATTGTGATTGCACAACTCGAATTAATGTCAACTCCGCTGTTGACAGATCTGAGACCCCAATTTTACCAGACATCGGCAGTAATCTTAAGAACCTGAGAACATAGACTATGGAACGTAGTATAATTTTCCAAGACGATCTCCTTATCATGATATCGTATATCGAATTATTTGCTTCCTTTTGCTCTGCTGTTGCTAACCCTATATAATCAGTGTTATCCGATTTCAAATTAATATGATTAATGGGCCAATACTTTTCTTGATCGTTCAACCAACTAGGTCCCGAAATCCAGTCCACATTGTTCACCAATTCCGCTGGCGACAATCCCCGCGAAAGACAATCGGCTGCATTATTTTTGCTCGATATATGACTCCAAACAGTGTTTGGTGCGACATCCTTGATATAGTGAACTCGATTGGCAACGAATATATCCTTATGGTGTACAGAGTTTAACCATTGAATGACAGTGGTTGAATCAGAAAAAGCGTAAATTTTTGAAATTCTTACTCTAGGAGCAATGCAATCCCTCAATTTCCTTATCAAGTCCGACACGAGAACCGCCGCACAGAGTTCCAATCGAGGTATTGAAACAAGCTTAAACGGAGCAACCTTTGATTTGGCACAACAAAATCCAATTTTGATATCACCGAGGGGTGTAACCACTCTTGTATAAGCTACGGCTCCGTAACCGTCTGTGCTTGCGTCACCGAAAACTGCAAGAGAAACAACACTACCTGATTTTAATCCCAGGGTTCTATTTATATGAAAATCATCCAAAAAATGCCATTCCGCAAGAAATTTTGTCCAAATTTTCAAAACATCTGTCGGAGCCTTCTCATCCCATCCCAACTGATAATTCCACAGTTTTTTAACTAGTAGTTTCAAAGAAAAAATGAATGGAGCAATGAGACCTATGGGATCGTAACATCTCGCAACTGCTGACAAGATGATTCTTTTTGTACATCTCAAATTATTGGGATTTGTCAACCTGAAACTCAAACTATCCGATTTGGGGTTCCATTGCATACCTAAAACTTTAGTATCTGTTTGAAATACAACCGTTTTTCCTAATCTTTCCTTCTCTGGAATAAGTTCGAACAACTTTCTACTATTTGTGGACCATTTTGTTAAATGAAAGCAACCAGAACCGAAAATTCTCGAAATATCTTGGTATAAATTAATAGCTTCCTCTTCCGAAGCAATACTAGATATGAAATCGTCCATATAGAGATCTCGCATTATGGAGTCTGAACTTTGTGCATATGCTTTTTCGTCTTCCAGCAGTTGCTTTATAGTTCGCAAGGCGAGATACGGTGAAGATTTTATCCCAAATGCAACTCTATTGATTTCATAAGTTTTTATTTCCTCAGATGGATTGAAACGCCACAAAATCCGTTGAAATTTGCAGTGTTCTTCAACAACCTTTATTTGTCGATACATTTGTCTTATATCCGCTGTCACCGCATATTCAAATATTCTGAAATTAATTAATAAAGCAAATATATCCGTTTGCAACTTGGGCCCACAATGTAAAATATCATTCAGAGAAAAATCCGAATCTGTTGGTGCTCCAGCATCCAAAACAACTCTAACCGGTGTACTAGAACTATCTGGTTTAAAAACAGGATGATGAGGGATATAGTATGATGGCTCAGACAAAACCGTCTCCCCTGCAATATTCATGTGACCCTGATCCAGAAAATCCTTCATCACATTATTATATTCCGATCTGAGATTAGGGCTTTTCATCAGTCTACGTTCTAAAGAAAATAATCGAGACATTGCTGTATCCTTCGAATTCCCTAAAAATTTTGGCGACCTTTTGAATGGTAAAGCGACTGTGAACCGACCTTCTCTATCTCGAGAGACTTTATTCTTAAACAATGTTTCACACTCTAACTCATCCGGGTTTAAAATTTTCTTTTTTGGTACAGACTCGATTTCCCAAAATTTATTCAACAATTCTTCCACTGGCGGTTCATCTAAAAGAGTGAAAAATATATTCGATTTAGAATCATTCGCAACTACCGGAACTCTACCCATAACCACATAACCGAAAACTGTTTCAATTGCTACTGGAGATCTATTTGGACCCATTATTCTCCTATCACACATCACACTTGGAAAAAGTTCTGCACCTATAATTCCATCGATTTCCGCCGGCAGAAAATAATTTTCATCCGCTAACGGTACACCCTGAATCATATCTGCAAAATCCGATATATTAATTTCCGACCGAGGAAGACACTCTGAAATTTTGTCAACTACAAGAGCCTTCAATGAATATCTAATAGAAAAATCCAATCGAGATTCTATCTCCACATTAACAAATCCTTTCACCTTTTGTGCAATATTTCCAATACCCTCGATTGAAGAGCAACACTTAGTAATTTTCAAACCCAATCGTTTACATGCCGTCAATGTCATCAAATGAGCTTGACTACCGGAATCAAGAAGAAATCTTGCTGTGCCACTTCCTAAACTATTTCGAATTTGTACTAAAACCGTTGAAAGTAATATTGTTTGATCATTACAAGTGGAAATTGTCGAACAAAATTTTGCTCCATCCGTCGTTCCCGATGAACTTGACGCCCCTATGTTTGTATTTACCGATTCAGATCTACCCATATGCAACAATGTATGATGTTTCATTCCACATTCTGAGCAAAATCTATTCACCTGACAAAATCTGACTCCGTGACTTGCCGATAAACAGTTAAAACACCAATTATTTTCTTTCACCGAATTATATCGTTTCGAAGGAGTGAGTTGCTTAAACTTTTCACATCGGTTTAGAAAATGACCAACTCCTTTACAAAATGGACAATTTCTAGATTCAAACCTTGACATATTATTGATCAGGAAAGATTTATTTTGTCTGGTTTTATATTCTACTGATCTCATAATTTCAGATGGTTTTCTCTTAGCCAAAATTTTAGTCTCTTCTTTCACAAAATTTATCAATTCATCATAAGAGGGTATTCCCCCACCTCTTTTATGCATTTCGAATGTTCTAGTGGTTTCAGGATCTAATTTATTTAATGCTAAATAAAGGAATATGTAATCCATCAAATCATTAAGATCCAACCTTTTCAATGCATTCACCGCCGCATCAAATTTTTCCAAAAAGAAATCTAAACCTTTGGAGGATTCTATATTCAATTTCTTGAAATCGAACATTTGATCTAAATAACTGTTCGCTAATGCCCTTCTATCTTGATATTTATCGATAAGAGATTGCCAAATTATGGGATAATTATCACCTGTGGGCGCCAAACCTGAGAAAATTCCCAATGCAGAACCTTTAAGTTTTCCTACCAAATAATAACACCGATCGACATTCGTCAAGGATTTATTTTCGTGTATCAAACTCTTGAAAACTGAATAAAATGTTTCCCAATCACGAATTTCCCCTGAAAATTCTGGAATTTCAATATGAGGTAGCTTCGGTTCACTGCTATTCTGCATTTTAATTTGAGATTTACTTGAACTCGTTTCTTTTTCAAGTTTATTTATATTTTCTCTCACATGACATACTATTTCATCTATGGTTCGCAAAATGGAATAATCAGGTACGAAATCTGGATCTAATTGCAAGTTTTTCTCCATCATTGCATCTACCGTTTTCAAAAGTTCCGCCTTTGTATCATCCAATGATTTTGACATTCGAACAAATTTACGTTTATATTCAGGATCATTGGAACGTTTGTATAAATCCACCAATTGAGTAAGTATACCAAATAAAGACTCTTTCTTTGCCTGCAAAAGCTTCAATTCTATCTCAAGTTTCTTTTCCGCCATAATTAAGGTGTAAACACAATCTGAATCTAACCTCTGAATTAAATAATGAATATGCTTTATAGTTGCTTAGATTATTCCATGAACACAACAGACGACTCCTCGACTGCGCGGTCAATAATCAACATATGATACCGATAAGCGAGATAACTTCCGTACTAAACAAATTCGAACCGATATTGAAAGGAAAAAAAAAATCGTACTGAATTTAAATGAAATGATATTCCGTAATATATTCAATCCAAACCGTTTTGAATTAAACAGAAACCGTCCGTGCCCGAAGAACCAAAAAATGTTGCATTTACCCCTCAAACCCAATAACTATACTCAGATAAAAGGATAAGACCCGAACTTACCGATAGTCCAGTTTCTCGTAACTCTTGAAATCCTTGCACTGCACACTAAGGAGGGATGATGGGAATTGGGAAAGAAGGGAATTACACAATGCAAAGTCCTTAATGAACTGTAAACTAACCCCTGCCTAAGATAATTAACCGCCGTGAATCTATTATAACATGAATTAATACTTTCATCTGTCTCTCTGAACTCTCATTTTTCAACTGAGTTTTATGCGGCGCACACATGGCGACATATGTTTAAATTTATCAAAATAAAACAAAAGTAAACCGAACAGAGTCTTTTCTTTCAAAACTTGAAGTTTTACCAGTCGAATAGACAAAATTCAATTTGTTCACAAAAGATTCGATCAAGATTCCAACCAAATGGTTTGGACCATTTTTGGCTCCGAAGCGCATAATTGTAGTGAAAGATAGCACTATTATTTCCTGGCTAAAACAAGCTCGCAAAAATTTCATTATATATATTTATTGCAAAATATCAAAATTAACCGAGGTTCATATGGTTATAAGGCTTATAAAGTGGTTTGCGAGGTAACTTCAAACCTGTTTGGGGGTATCACGTTTCGTCCTGGCTCCGTCTAAGGGAACTTCTCAGGAATCGCGCCAAACTGAGTCATTTCATAACTACCTCAATTAACGCCCTTTATGCGGACCATAAAGAAGTGTGGGAGATGAAGAGGCTAATAAGATATTGAGAAGATCTATTGAGTACAGGTGCTAATGCCCCCTGTCAGTTAATCGATGCGACCAGACAGGTAACGTAGGATACTTTAAGACACAAGTGATGAAAAGTAGGGCAAGTGACTTGAATAATGACAGACAGAGGGCGCACCCCAATGTCATGTATTGATTTAATTCTGTCATTGCACAACCGTTATATCATATGGCATAAAGCAAATTCAAGCGATAGACCAAAAGCTCCGATATTAATTACGGTTATCCAAACTGACATATAGGCAAAGGAAAAATCTGTCAATGGGGATAACCGAAGCTTTGGGTCCATTGGTTGAAATCGCTTTTTGGTGCACTTCGGTGAAAACCATATGTTCCGAACGAACAATGATTAATACAGATCGAAATTGAAAATAAATATTACAGCAAACTATAATTCTCCCTTATTTGCAGGTTACTGTTCGTGTCCACCCTTCGAGTGTATATGTAACGTGACAGCAGTTCCAGCAATTCAGCAGTACCAAATAAATTCTCCTGAATCCTATCAACAACCTCAAACGCTTAACTCTTACTGGACTCAAGAGCCTGCGTATGCGCAATCTTACCCTACAGACATCAACACCAGTTACAATCAACATTACGATTTAGCCAACATATCTACCGACCTTTTCCAACCTGAAGAAATATTTCAACTGGATCATCCGATCAAAGCAGAATATTCCAATCAACAAAATGACATAGCATCCTCTCCCCCGACATTATTGGATTTAGGCAGCGGGACAATTCACAGAGAGTTCAAGACGGAAGAATACTGGACACAAAACATTTCGAACTTAACGAGCGAAGACAGCAACAACAGCTGTAGCAGCAGATTCAACCAAAATCAGTCACCGAACGGTCAATTAGCGCCCAATAATAATTTAATGGTGCCGGTTATAAACCAAAATTATTACATGGAAAGTGCGAAATTCGACGATCCATCATATTTGATCCAGAAGATAGATAATACGTTTTTCGCCTCGACAGAAACTCCAATTGAAAGTTCTTTTGAAGTTCCCATAGCTAGCAATAAAGTATATTATACTAGTGAGCAAGATAGTTATAGCCATTATGAAGCGAAGAATGTTTCTGATGATTTGGTTCAATATGGGGATTACCACTTCTTGTCTGATTATGATAATAATAAAGTGATCAGTAATTCTGCTGCGTTGAGTGAGTTAGACTATAAAATACAGAACTTTGTTTCCGTGTCGAATTCTACTCTGCCCTTTGAATCTCCCTTCCATATAGCGACTCACTCATAACCCGATCAGAAAAAATCTGTCAGTGCCTTTGTAAATATGAATGAATATCTACGTTTCCAAGAGTGCTGAATGATTTTGCAATATTTTCGTTCATTATAAAACATCAATTATTTGAATTGGAAACTATAAAATCAGAATGTTCCAGTTATATTCCTGTTATCTAATAAGTCCTCATTTAAACGTAAATTGCTTTACAAGATCTCGGAATAGTTGATAGGCTTGAATTTCTTTGAATCATTGTAAATTTTGTAAATTTGTTATGTATATACTGTGTATAATTGAATAGATTGTGATAATTGAATCTGCGCATAATTGACCAATCCGTAACCTACGTAAACTAACAGGCCAGAAGGTTAGACGTTGCCGTCGTTTCTAAGAGAGGGTCGTGTAAAGGGACAACACCGGATTGAGTACCGATATTGTTGTCAATTTCTAATTTATACACGATGCTATTTTGAAATTTTTTCATTCATAATATAACTAAAAATCATTTGTGGAATAGTCGTGAAGTATTTCGTTTATTTGCGATTAGTTTCACAATCATTTATCGAAAATAATCCAGAAATACCACGAAGACTCTCAACGTTCATCTTAAACTTAAATAAACAAAGATCCCCAAATATTCAATTTTGTGTTAAATGTATATTTTATCGAATAAAACATTGATTATCCTCTCATTAGGCTCTGAATTTAGAAAAATCTTTTTCAAATATGACATCTGGCCAGATATATTTGATACAAACACTTCATTTTATATCCGCATTGGGGTTTTTTCCTGAATTTGGGTTATTACTGCAAATGCAAATTTGAACATAATAATAATAGGTTTGATTCATCATTTTCCCAAATTACCTTCAGAAAGTATTCAAAATCAGATTTCAAAATTGGGGTTTGGGATTTGACAGGCATGCACGAAGTGACAACGGTGTTTAGTAGAATGGCTTTTTCTGCTATAAAATAATGAAATATTCATTCCTATTCTGTGGTACACACGTGTTCTTTGTCAATATAACCAAACAATTTCCATTTGCGATTTGTCCTCTGAATAAAGAACATAAGGAAGGAGCATATAATGCCTCACAAAGTGGGTCCGGGATGGATCTTGCATATGGCCGACTTCCCTTTCACTTTGAAGAGAGAACAACTTGTTCCGAGACTTCTTTGTCTAAAGAAACTAACTAACATGAGTCATACTTGGAGGTGCAATATGGGCGCCTATGTTCCACAGATATACGAAGTAGAAAAGCGTTATGCTTCTTCCTGTTGTTTTTTATTCAAAGGATTTGTCAGTAATATCACAGTATGTGCTCTTCTTTTTCTATTGCTTGGTCTTTGTCTTCTACTCTAACCAGATCGAAGTATAGCTATCTCTGTTTTCCTAAGCAAAGTAACACAATTGACGTCCTTTTCTTTCCGAGAAAGCTGAATTAGACGTTGCCATATCGTGCACTCAAGACAAATCCCTTTAAATGCAAATCCTCATTTTTATTTTTCAGTTTTAGGTGATCAAACATTTTTTTAAAAATAAAATATTGAAACTATATGTTTGAAATGTGATGTTCTAAAGGTTTTTCATGAAAACTACTGCATTTTCGTTTAAAGGAAAAACCCCCGTTATATTACTCAAAAATTTCGGATGAGTTAACAAATGAAAGTCTCTAATTGACCTATAAGTACCTGGATATTGGAAGTGAACTGAAGATGCCCACAAAAACAAGTCTGTAGAATGAATGGGTTTCAGTAATACTACTAATTTTAGTTGTTGACTTGAAAGATTTAGTTTTTTTATGATTTGAGGGGTGTCAATGTCGTCCGCCTAATGTTTTCTAACAAAGCGGAATCATCTTAACCTTATTAGCCCCTAACTTACTATACAAATATCGGTCCCTTTTCTCGAAAGTTATTATGATTACGGTCAGCAAAATCCAAAATTTCCTTTTTGCGCGTATGTTCTAGGGGAACAGCGTGCTATCGTTTTGTCCAAATGTCTGTAATTTTAGATAATTGAGCCGAAAATGGTCTCAAACGACTACATTGGACTCACTGATGACGTATCGTATCCGGTGTCAAAATAGATTCTGTCCGGCCGACCCTGGGCACGATAACTGTCGAACGGATGTGAGCCAGCTACTTGAAACTTTCAGGGTAGGTCGCGCATAGAAATGCCGCGGTTGAGTTTGTTAATGGGCCAAATCGGTAGAACAGTTTCGGAGTTATAGCCACTTGAAATATTTAAGTTATTTATTTTTTATTTCAGGAAGGACTTGAACGATTGGATTCATACTTGACAATTAGGAGAAGTATAACAACGCGCAACTTTGAGCCAAATTTTGTCAGAATCATACTGTCAAGAAACTCGAAGAAAAATTTTTTTCAAAAAAAATTTATTTTTCGGAAACCGTTCATCATATCCCAAGTCTCACGTGGACTTTGAGCTTCGTATTTCACAGCAGTCTACTAAATTTCAGTTCGATACGATCATAAATTTTGGAGATATCGGAAAAAAATATATCAAATTATGAGGGAAACCTTTGAAAAATTTGATTGGGTCAACCAACTGTAAATCGCTGAGAAATAGTCAGAATGGGTTGAAATTTGAAATAGATTTTTCAAGCTCAAGAGTTATTCCCACTTACAACAGATTTCCTCCTTTAAAACTACTACTTTCTGTCAAAACCATTCCCTGCTTTTTGATTTTCGAATAAATATTTTCACTCACCTTTGATAATCATTAGCGTATATCAAAAGGTTACTATATTTACTTCAAGGAATGCTCTCGTTTCTACCCATTGATGCTGTGTCCTGCTGTCCATTGCATATGTCTTAACCTCTGAAAATATTTTTTTTTAAGGAACTCACAAGTATGTAAATACATATCGAAAAAAAAAACCAAGGGATCGGATTTCATGGGGAAATTCTAGATCCGAACGCTCCATATACAAAAAAAAAATTTCGCAACAAATAAATGTTATTTAAAAATTATTGACGAATCGTGACACCTATCGGCAGAGACCGCAACACCTTTTACTACTCTAAAAGGAAAAACAGAAATCTTCACTGCGACCTTGTAAATTTACAGATTCCTTTTCGAAACCATAGAAGACAGTTAGTAGTTCAAATATTAACTCAAGCGTAGTCCAAACGTAGCACCGCCACTGTCAGATCGCATCTGTCACCCAGAAAAAACCGACCAATGAATCGATCCAGCCAAGTTTCGAAATTAACAGCGAATTATATAATGTAATATGTTAGCTATCCTAATTCCAACTCTTTATTTCCATGCAACTATCAATACACAACCCAACGAATGTACTATATTGTGTGTTGCCTGCCACTAAAACATCATTGCATTAGTGGGATTCTAAGTGTGTAGCCGCTCATTTCGTCACTTTAATAAACTCCAAAATCCCCTTTAGCGATATCGGCCATCATTGTTCAACTTATTCTGCTATTCACCATTTAGAATCAATATCTGAATCCGATAGCTGGCATATAAATCTACTAAACCTAGTTTCTCACGTAGTTAGTGCCACCTAGCGGATTAAAATGTCATCATTTCTATTAGTTCCTCGTAATTTCAGCAGATGTAGCTAGAGGACCTAGAGCAAAATTTCGAAAATTGTTTTTGCGAGCAGGTTCTGAAATACGGCATGCTACAGTTCTGTCCAAATGTCTATAATTTTTTTTGAGCCGAAGTCGTCTCAAACGACTAGGTTAGACTCACGGATGACGAATCCGGTGTCAAACTATTCTGCCCGGCTAACTGACCTTAAGCACAATAACTTGGAAAAAATAACCCTATCGTCCTAGAACTTTCATGTTATAAAGAATGGTTCCATTTCGGAATGCTACTGTTGAGTTCGGTAACCAGCCGAATCGGCAAATGGTTACGGTGATGGTCATTTGAAATTTCGAGCTTATTTCTTATATTATATATATATTACAGGAACCACCTGGGCGATTGGATTGAAACTTGGCAATTCGTGGTAGCATAACGCTGCGCAAATTATTGCAATACTTTAATGAGAACGTATGGTTATTGAATTCCAAAACAAAATTCCTTCTTTTTTATTTCGGGAAATGTTCATCATATTTTTGAAAAATTTTGCACAGACCTTGAACTTTATATGACATTGCGGTTTCTGATGACTATATATACACACACGAAATTTTGCAATGAGTGGAATGTGGGAAATGTCTAACTAATTACGAAGATTCAATTCGATCGCATGAGTACTTTTAGAGATTCAGGAAATAAACGTAAAATTTCAAATAACAACGAATTCCGAAAATGAACAGCGGATGGCACTGAAATTTAAACCGCTCATACTTAAAATTAACTTCAAGGTATGTGCCAAATAAATTTCATTGGAATCTGATCTCGTCTTGAAGGCGAAAAAAATGTGAACAAAAATTTGGATTAGAACCACACGCGTTGGTTTCAATCTGACAGACTTATTACTTCACAAGATAGCGAGGAACAAACATCAAATTTTCATATTGGCTCAACTCCGAAACCGCTGTGACGATTGTGCCCAACTAAACCTGAAAATTTCGAGACTAGATATTTTCGTTCAAAGGTAAAAGGATATATGGTCAGAATCGAATTTGACCACGGGTTCTTCATCAGTCCAAGTTGGTCGATTGAGAGCAAACAATACCTCGTATAAAACAGGAGTTTCTTTCAAAAAATGTTTTGATGCAAATGGTCGAAAAAATTGTAAGAATGTTGCCACTTTTTTATAATCAATTTTATAATTCATTCATTTTCGGAAAACATAAACTGAAATGCAATGAAAAATAACTAAGATATATCGCGCTGTTTCCCAGAACATGCGTGTAAAAATTTGATGACGGGAGATTTCTCAGCGATTTGCTTAGGAAATTATCGGGTAACACCGTGTAGCAATATCGATATTAGTAAAAAACCTTATTTAATTAGGAAGTATACATGTACCAATGTTATTAAAGTTGTTGAATGCATTTTTGGTGAAGTATCTGTTTTTCATTCTCCAGTGGCTTCACATTCGAGCCACTGACATTTAATATACCCATGAATGGCAAATGGTTTCTCAACAGGTTTAAGGTTTTTGTTAAACTGAATTGACAGAACAGTATTAACATTTCTGCATTTGTATTATCAAATGAAAACTCCATTGACTCCTTCAAATTAAAAAATAATTAGTTTTGTATAATCTTCTGATTAATACAAATTTATAAAACAAGAAACTAGGCATCCGAGATCTTTGTTATATTCTAAAAATACAACTGTGGATGGAATAATACTATCTTCCCAATTATATTCTCAAAGAAAGAAGAGGGCTATAATGATACACAAGTCCAGTTTTTTGTGCTTTTATTAGAAAAATTCGAAAATTAGTGTTCAGATTTATTTAAAACAATTTCTATGTATTTCAAAGAGAAATTTCTGAATCAAAGTTCAATACAAATGAAAAATCGAGATAAAAGAGATGTTTCAATTTAAAAATAAAACAAAATAACTTTGTACCTACAGAAGTCAAAATAGTGCAATAAACTGTCTATATGCTAAAGTATTGAGTTTTCAAAACTCAATGGCTGAAGTTAACTTGAGGCATTACGAATAAAGTGAATTTATTGATCAGTTTACTGCACATATATTGAACTGTTCCTTGTAAAAGTTTTCCTTTTGATACTACTACAGCTATCATATAAAGAGAATTTCATGCTCAAAATATCTTGAGAAGCTGCAAACTATAAATCTTTGATTTACTTCAATTAAGTGGGATTTACTTCTATATTGCCATTCAATGGAATAGAATCTGGAGCTTCTCGTAATTAACAAAATGAAAATAAAGGAAAAATCAAAAAAAGAAAAATACGAAGATTCACATTTCAATAGAAAAATAAGATGCTAGTCAAATTCATGGATAGAGATAAACTATTTGAATCCGTTTTTCCAATTAGATGTTCTTCAGGTAATAAATTACCTTTGCAATTTATGATTCAGTATAAACACTTTCCAGCACTTGCTAATCACAACATGATTGATTTCATTCAACTCTTTCAGCGATTTTCAAATCTTCACAATATACAATATAAATTTCAAAAATTGCAAATACTTCACAGTAAAGAAGTTCAGGTTCTATAAAATCAATAAACATATAATTAATTTTCAGACTTTCATTTTACTTCAGAATAAATAAGAAACTTAAAGTATTTCTTGCATCACTTGAATGCGTAAGGAAATCCATTTCTCAATAGATTTCGTATAGACACTCTTCAATATTTAGCATTGAAACTAACAATTCAAAATTCCAAAAAATTGAAGGTAGCTCTGGAAAATTTTGACTGAAAACCTTTTCCAATAATAAATGATAAGTTGTTCATTCCTCAATGATTCATAGAGACAAATAAATTAATTCAGATTACCTCAAAACAGATTCCATTCCTTAGGACATCTTTTTGAATTGCATCGAAATGAATATTTTTACTTATTGTTATGTAATATAAGACAGAGTGGAGAGGACAAATTCAACTCTATATGAAATAACTTTATCGAAAATACATTATTCTACACAATGAAATTCTATTATTCTTTTTAGGAATTCACAAAAATTTCACATACTTTACCATTATGATGCAAGATTATTAAGGTATTTCACTGTCTGTTCTACTTCAATTAGAATTTAGTCTTTGTCAAGTGAAAATATCCAAAAGCAAAAGAATTGGTAAAATGAAATTCTATCTCTGATGAATCAAAAGTCAAGAAATAAATTTTTGAAGAAAAAGGTTCAGAATTCTGTAGTTGAAAAAAATTAGTTAAAAAGCAGATAACATTTTTCTACTATTATCTTTCATCTAAACAGTTCCAATTGAACATCATAATATAAAAATTCCAACATAATCATCCTTTATGTTTTGTAATCAAAATTCCATATATATGTATAGAAAATAAATGAGGACTATATTCCAAGGCTCCAATCAAAATCACTTCATGTTTATGAACATAAATAATCGATATTTATTTGAGAATTTCATAAAATTGTTACATATATATGAAAAGTATAAATAAAATTGATATCACACTACGTCAGCATAAAACATATTATATGTTATTCAGCAGTTCCACATTTATTGAAATACAACTCCGATGGGGAATATCGATTTCCTGACTAATGTAATAAATGAAATTTCACCTACCGAAGTGACTCACTTGAACAGTCACCAGAATCTACAGGCTCCTGTTTAAGATCATTGTCATAATTAGCTGTCTCGTACCGTAAACTATCATTTGAGTCCTCATGTTTATTGTCACTTTGTTTACGAACTCCAGGAATATCTTCCTGGACTATAGGAAATGTTTCTGGTGGTAATTTATTTGGAGTAAATTTCCATTTTGATAACACAGGCATGGGTGGTAGTTCCATTTCAGCAATTGATATAGATGATGAATGCTGTGATGATGTGAAGCATTCCATCGGTTCATCTAGCATAGGTTGAACTGGTTTTTCCTGTTGTAGAGCTTTGACTGTGACTCGGAAAAATCTAGTTCCTTGGGGAACATTGAACCGATTCTCAGACTAAAAAAAAATTTGAATCACGATCGTTGATAGAAATCGTAAAAGCTGAGTGTAATGAAATGTGAAAATATAATTTATTCCTTTTTGAATCTTTATGTTACATTGTTCATAAAATGACTAAAGTCAACATGGTGGGCCACGAAATGTTCACAGTGGTAGAGTAAAAATGCTAGAAAAGAACTGACGTGAAATCATAAGCTTCCACGCGATCTTTAAAAATCGTTATTGAGGAAATAACAAAGACAGTGAGAAAAAAAAACGAAAATTCACATAGTTTTTCTCAATATTTTTGAAAATTAATATTGAATCCAGCTGAAAATTGGTAGAGTATTCTAAGATATTGTCTTAAAGATTTGTACTGAATTTTTTAAAGATCTGATGGATAATTTCATGAAAATTTCTTTTAAAAAATTCGGAAAATTTTGGGATTTTCAATTATATTTATTATCTTTACGATATTTTGCATAAAGTTGCACGTCGATATTCGAGAAACAACAACAATATATCAGTCCAATCGCATAAGTAGTTGTCAAGATATTTAGGAACTAACCTCGAAATTTCAACTAAATATAACTCCAAAAATTTTACCCATTTATTTATGTAACAAAGATATTTAACGAATCTACCCTGAAATTTCCTTCGCAAATTACAGCAACTTTCTGACGGACAGGATAGGATTGAATTTGCCAACTTAGCCTTTTAGGGTAGAATGAAAACACGCTGTTCCCCAGAATAAGCGTGTAGAAATGACTTAGAGTTAGAAACTGACAAAAATTACACTTACTTTACGAGCATAGCAGCAATCTCTTTCCACAAATTCTGCCATACAATATAATTTATTGGGTCGTTTTGGAGAACCTTCCTGTATTGAAAGACCTAGAGATTCAAGACAATCAAGATGCAGAAAATATATGAATGGACCTTTCTGGACGATCCGAAAGTTTTCATGTTCTTCATCCCAAACAATAACCAAAGTGTCTCCAGGCTGCATTGAATCCAAACTAGGTTTATTCGATTTTCTCAGAATATTCCATGTTTTAGAAATGCTTTTACGTCGTCTTATTGGACTTGTGGCAGTGTCTACTTTTCCTTAAATGCCAATGAGTAAACATTAATAAAGGCAAAACATAGTATCAGGGTAATATACAAAAACTAAATAATCAATTGCTTTCAAGGATAGTTGATAGTTCCCTGATCAAAGAAAACAAGACAAACTTTTAAAATCTCTTATGTTTCGGTTTATTTAAATAGAAACCTTTTTCAACAGTTTCGAAAATCACATTGCCAAGTTGAGAACGTGATTAACAAATAGGTCGTTCATTGTAAAAGTGGTATATCTCTCCAATAGGCAGTTCTCATTTTTCTAATGAATACACAAATCTGAATCTATTGCTGTTTTTTTCTTTTAGTCTAATGCATCTAATTTCACAATTTTTTGATTTTTAATCGATAACTTACCTTTTCATCCACTTATTGATTTTTATTTTATCAAGTTGAATAGCAGTTTAATTTATATAAAAATGTTTTTTATGTTTATCATAATAAGTTTCCGGATAAATATCATTCTTTTCAGATTTTATTCCCAATCATGTCTTATATTCCGGATTCTAAAATTGCCAGATTAAAATCTTGTAAACCTCTATGGATTAACGGTTTTCTCTATTCCAATAAAAGTGACAAAGAAATTTGGCGTTTGGAAAAGAATTTGTGTAATGTTTTCAACAACAGTTTGATCATCGATCCTTCAGAAAAAATTCATGGTTTTAATCTTCCTAGGAAAATTTGGTGCATTTTGAATCGACTTAGAACTGGTCATGGTCGTTGTAATAGTTTCCTCTTCAAATGGAATTCGGTCGAAAGATAGAGGATGATAAGCTTGGACTGGGTTTATTTATAGATTTAGCAAGTGCCTATGATTGTCTATTCAGGCCATTCCTACTGGAAAAGCTTGACAAACTGGGAATCAGGGGTAGTGCGAAGAAGTGGATAACTTCTTATCTTTCTCATCGATCACAAAGGGTGTCAATTGTGGGGAAGGGTAGAGAAGTTAAGTCAGACATTGTTCATTCAGATTATGGAGTTCCTCAGGGCAGTGTCTTGGGTCCCATATTGTTCATAATTTTTTTAATAGATATTTGTGATTTGAATGAAGAAATACTAGAATGGTTGACGTCCTTTGTTGATGATACAAACGTGATCGTGAAAGGGGTAGAATTTGCTGAAATTAAAACTAGAATAGAGTCTATATATAGTCAGATTAAATTGTGGTTTGATAAGAATAAATTAGTCATGAATGAGGGAAAGACATCAGCTGTTCTGTTTAGGACTAGCAGATCAAATAAAAGAACAGAAAATGTAGTACTTTTGGATGGCTCTGAGGTCAGAATTGAAGAGGCAGGTAAGTTTCTGGGGATATACCTGGATGGTTGTTTTAGGTGGTCTTGTCAAATAGACTATCTAGCTACAAGACTATGCCGGGTTGGATTTGGTATCAGAACTGTTTCAGAATATTTAAGCCTCCAAAATTTAAGAACTATCTACTTTGCAAATTTTGAATCGTTGCTCAGGTATGGTATTATTTTTTGGGGATCAAGTAGTGATGTGGAAAGATTGTTTGTCATACAAAAAAGAATTTTAAGATATATATTCAAGATGAAATTCAATCAGTCATGTAGAGGTATATTTGAGAAGAACACCTTACTTACAGTATATGGCATTTATATAGTGGAGTGTTTAATTTTCCTTTTCAAGAATAAGGACATGTTTTCTGTTCACACTAGTGGGAACAATTACCCTCTGAGATCACTAAATTTACACTATCCAATACATCGATTGTCTTCATCAGAGAAACATCCTTCATATAAGTGCATCAGAATGTTTAATAAATTACCTGATAGTATTAAGAGACTGAATAGTTTAAAACTTTTCAAAAAAGAGGTGAGAGATTGTATATTAAAGTTAGAACCATATTCTTTGGATGATTATTTATGTTGACACTATTTCTCTTATGTATCTGCTCTGTGTACGGTTACATACTATGAAATAAAGTATATTATTATTATTATTATCCAAGTTGCGAATGCGAAAAAGAACAATAGCACATTTAGTTAATAATTGTCAAACACATAAATTTGACAATGGTTTCAAGGCAATTAATTCGGTGTCTGATTCTTTTTTGAGAGGGATCGTGAGCTTCAAATTAATTTGATGAATAATAAAACATACTAGTTCATAATGGTTTTTTGTCTTCTTTTCAAGTGTGATTTCGAGATATCAACCTGCATTGAGAGGAAAGAAGACATTTTGTTTTGTTGAGGAAGAAGAACAAACAATTTCACTACACTTATATGGGGAGACAGAATTTCTCTTGAGGTTTTTATCTGAGCACTTGTATCATACGTAAAAATGTGTGGTACCCCCTCTACATTTCCTCTCCTAATACTGTGATATCACATATTGTTTGATATAAAAAAATGCACTGCTGATTCTCAAGCCCCTTTTCAGAACTCTTGAAGCGAAACGTCCAAAACTCGTCTTGCTTTGTTTGACTTGCGGACCCAACTATCCTTCAAGTAATTTTAAGGTCGCGAACAACTATCGTGATAAAATAAATCAATTACCTTCTGAAACAGATCCTTTTGGTGCTACCGTTTCATCCTTTTCTTTCTGAATATCTGGCGTATTTTCAACCCTACTACTTTCTTCTGTTTTTGAACGTAGTTGATCAAACCTTTCGGAATATAATTCAATAACAGCATTCAATTGTTTTTTCTCACTTTCAAATTTGTTTTGCAGTTCCTCTACAGTTTTCTTCCATTTTTCAGTTTCAAGCAAAAGAGTTTCTCTCATGAATTTCTCCTTCTCAAATTCAAAATTATCCCTCATTTGAATATAGATGGATTCATGATTTATCGAAGTGCTAAATTCCAAAGCTTTCTCCAAACTGCTGTCTGATGGGGTTCGTTCCATCGTCATTAATCTGAATCGAGATTGAAGGGTCTTCATTTTATCCATATGCTCTCTATTCAATCTCTCAGTGACCTCTCTTATGCTTTTTTCTTTTTCATTTTCAAGAGTATAAACTTGAAGCCTCAAGTCTTCATATTTTTTCTTATAATCATCTGAATTCTGTTTTTCTATAGAAACATCTTCACTGATTTTTTTCATTTTATTTTCGAGGAAAGTTAGATTTGTCCTCAAATTCTTTATCTCTTCATTTTTTACTTGAGCTAGTCTTCGGAAATCGCTTATTTCATTTTTATGATCTGTCGTCAATCTCATAACAACAGACTGTTCATGACTTTTTTGTTCATCACATAATTTTTCATACCTGATCATAAGTGCGTTAAGCAATTCCATGAGATCACTTTTACTCAAACTATAGTCACTTTTCAATTCTTCAAATTCAGATTTCATTCGGACAAGTGACTGAGAAGCTAAAGTACAGGCCTGACTAACAATAGACCTCAGTTTGTTATATTCACTTTTACATAGTTCCAAATTTTCCTAAAAAGATAATAATAATGTTTCCTGATATTTTTCAGAAGATTTCAAGGAGTCGTGAAGGATAGAGCTAAAGGGCCATCAACTATTTCAATTCAGGATGATTGTCACAATTCCATCTACAAGATGAAATATGACTTGACATTTCATTCTGAAATTTTTCATTTTCATATTATGTACAATTTTTGCAGGAAGGAGAAAAGGGAATGCAGGAGAGCTACTCAAGCACATGCAGAAACTGAAAAATTTGAAATTTGCTTGGTGGGATTTCACACATTTTATTGAAAATAAGATATAAAGGATGAGACTTTAGGTTGTGCATTAATTTTAACGATAGATTCCTCTCATCAAATAAAAGACTTCATTTGCCATTTTTCTAGATTCGGCTTAGGTAAAAAATACGGGCTGTAAAAATTGGCCTTTCTTTTGTAGCATTGCCATGGTTACTTCGAATGAATGAATGAATCTTGGTGTGTCGTTTTCAATAAACATGACATATAATCTTCAGTAATAACTTTCATCCTACTTCGAACGGTGTTCTAGTCATAGACATCCTGATTCATAAAACTGAAAGAAATTAGCAGGAAGAATGCAGATAGTTTTTCTCAAGTCCTTGTGAGAATCTTCAATCATTTTCAAAATATTCAATGTTGAAAGTTATAAATTCTGACAAATATTCGAGGAATTTACCTATTTTTGGGGATCCGCCCCTGAAGAAGTAGAGGTCGTGAATTCAGCGCCGTAAACTTTTATCTGGACCACAGAACATACCGATATATTTATTTATTTCGTGACGAGACCACAGACATAAGCTTTGTTTTCGTTCCGACTTAAGTCACTAAAGTTAAGTTAAGACTTAAGTGAGTAAACGAGTTTTTTCAAAGATGTTTCCTTGCGTTTCGAGCATTGGATTGGTTATTCTGTAATAAAGAACGGTGAGAGATATCTGTGTTGGTCTAGCAAACAAAGTGCAGGAGTGTATTAGCAGATAGATAAAAACTCGTTAACTGAGCCGAATTTTTGAAAATGGTAAACGATAGTATTTCATTTGATGCCTCTTATCAAATAAAACACCATTTTTCTAGGTCTCGACTATGAATTTTTCTAATTTATGGTTGAAATGAATGCACAACCTAAAGACTCGCCCTGTATAAATCCGAGCAGCCAAAAAATCTGAGGGTGGAACTTGGCACCAGCTTAACCGTTATCTAACCACGAATTTTAGTACATACGATTAGGTAATACTTCTTCTGCAACCTCCATCCTCAGATTACCTAGGAAACTCCATAAAGGCATCAGTTCATGGAAACTGATCAGTTGTGGAGAAACCCATTGCAAACCACTCATAAAATATATCCTCAACAAATATTCAATATGAAATTGTTGAATAATCTGGGATACGTATTGTTAGGGGGTATTGAAAAGCCCGCGAAAATAAATTGCACCAATAGAAAATAATAATTTGAATAGAGTAGAAAAAAGCTCGGTGGTTCCAAGTTCGAATATGATTATTGATTCATCAAGAAGGAGCTTCAGAGATTTTATATAGCAATTAACACTGCGAATTAAGGTCAAATTTCTTTCAGTATTATCTATAAGGAATAAATATTATTATTATGCAAAACCTTTATACTTCAAGATTGCCATATGTTTTTGTCTATAGTTATTAAGTATTCTCATAGTTTTTCCATTACTTTCTACAGTGCTTTCTATGAAAATTATGGCATTTTTAGGAGTACATCAATTGGTTATGAAGAAATAATATATTTTCTATTCCATAATAGATAATATTTCAACAATTTAATTTTGCAGATTTCAATGATCATTAGAAACAAGGTTGTTGAATTATTCTTTCAGGTTAAAAATAAAGATAAGGAAATGGAAAAAATCTTAAAAACACATCTCTACAATAATATGAGATTTCGAATATAAATTAGTACGATCATTTTAACTGATTTTTTTTTTTCACATTACTTTGAAATAAGAAATTAGAGACACAGGGGAATGTTTAGAAAATCAGGAAAAAAATTATTATCCGAAATTTAATCTCGATTAAGTAATAAGATCACATAAATACTCAATGTAATTCTACGATAAGTGAGAAATTCACACATTTACATCTTTTGAGACACAATCGACTGTACGGAATATCTACGGGAAATAAAACTGAGGAAGTTGATACACAACATAAACTAAGAATAGAACCAGAAGTATCTTACTTGAGTAATAGATTTTGTTCGAGAAGAATCACAGGAATAGTCAATTTTGAGTATAAAATTTTTTCGATGAGTTTCAACAACGTTGAAAATTGATATATCTACCAATTCCAACAGATACGATGTCAAAAACAAAAAGAAAATAAATAAAATCGGTAAACCCGCAAGATTTCCCGTCGCCGAGATATTAAAAAGATATTTAAATCATTGTACGCAGTGCGATTTTCTGAATAAAAAATGTGAAATCGAACATAGGCGGTCTCCCTTAATTTGGAAGATATGGGCCCCCAAAGTTCCAAGATGAGTCGTTTTCAGGTCCCTTTTTCCACCATAAAAACGATCCCTCACTTCATCTGCATAGTTCACAAACCACCTTTGAACCTTCAACCAACAATAAGCAACACTCTTTTTCAAGATTAATCAATATTTAATGAAAAAACAATGAAATTACTGGACAACCACTTAACCTCTATTTCTTCTGATTTCGACTCAGACTAAAAGTGAAGTTTGGCAATGGCGCGAATTTCATCGGTCGGAATCGTGCCATCGTGCGTATTCGTGAATGACAGATTATTGCTGGCGAGAGAAATGACATATGTTCTTAGTTCTTACTAATCTTACTGTTTACTGCGATACTTTAAATCTTCCAATAGGAGATTTCGTTTCTAATGAAATCTTCAAGGTTGAAACACATAGTAATGGAATAAAAATACACCCTGATATATATTTCAACGTACATTTTTTTCATATGTGATAGGTCGCGCCCTTCCCAGATTTCCAATGAAATCGAGGTTATTATATAACCCATTTCATTGGAATACCCTGAATCTCATTCTAAACTGGGACCATCTCGAAGACACAACAAAAAACGAAGTAGATAAAAACCTCCCTATTTTGAAGGGGATAAAAAGAAAGTTCAAACGAAAATATTGAGAGTGAAACCGTAAACAAATATTCTCAATGATTTTGTTTTGATGTTAGAATAACCACGTCTTCTTCAGTGACAGAAGCATTTTCCTTACAATCATATCCTTCAACTGTCCATCATTTCATATTTCCCGCCAGCAACTACTCTTCGGTCATAATACGTTGGCCGGCGATGAAAAGACGCTGTTGCCAAGCTCCGCTTTAACATTGAGAAGTATTTCGTAGAAATATAGGTTAAGTTGTTGTCTAATATTTTCACTTTTCTTCCTTTAAATAATGAATATTCTTGAAAGAAAGTGTCTCTATTCGTTGGTTGAAGGTTCAAAGATGATTTATGAACTAGATTTGAGAAGGGAAATATCATTTTTATGGCAGAAAAAAGGATCTGAAAATGCAACAATTTGGAACTTTGGGGGCCCATATCTTCCAAACAAAGAGAGACCGCCTATGTTGGTCTGCATATTTTATGTTCAGGAACTCACACTGCTTACATTGATGTGAATATCTTACTTATAGCTTCGCGACGGGAAATCTTGCGGGTTTACCATAAAATCTTATTATGCTATGCAGATAAATAAGAATATTATTTCGGAGCTTTTCCGTTGTTTTTCTTAGATTAGATACTTCTGGAACTACCCTCCAAGGTAATTTTTTCAAATCGACAGGAATTTTAAGTTCAGAAAGCTCCTTCTAGACCTAATCAAAACAACTCGAACTACTGAAAATCATGTGCAAGTACCTGCAAAAGCGCCACCACACTGTTGGCAGTGTCAAGCTGCTTGTCAAAATCACCCTGACTTTGTCCTGTCTCAATACTCAGACTTGAGGGCAAGCTTTCATCGATATAGAATTCATCATTAATAAAATCGGTAGTCTGATGGCCCGCATTAGGAGATTTGGGTGATTCCACCAATGGAATTTTGGGACTCAGGGGGGTATGGGGTGAAATTAGTTGTAACTGACTGTTCTGATTAGTTTGCAGCTGTTGATAGTGGGAATAAAAGCAGCTGTCGGAGTTGTACGAAAGATTTTTCAGACTGGATATTAACTCGTCTGCATAATCTAAGGATGGATTTTTGATACTTATGAAGCTCTCCGTGTTACTCTGACTACTACATATGCTTTGGGTCGGTTGGAAACCGACTCCATCCATGGGAATAGGGAGGTTAGTTAGTAGTTTTTGGAAGGTGCGGGGTGGTTTTTTAGGTGGAATCTGTTTTCTTTCACCCACCTCTGTTGAGGTTGAGACATCTTGTGTATTATGCTTTTGAGAAGATACATTTAATTCCAGTGGACTTTGGCCGACCTTTTCAAATTCTTCAGTGTCAGTTTCCGATTCACAGCCCCTAAAATTGTGACAGAAAATGAAATACAGTCAACTGGGATCAACCATGTTATATACAGTAGAACCTCGATTATCCGTTCAGATCAACCAGATAAACCACTCGCGTCATTTACTTAGGAAATCTATGTCAACGCAGATATGACCCTGAATCGAGCTAATCAGAATTTTAGTAGGCGTTTGGGGTGCCAATCAGATTGCAGAAATAGGATTACGTCACTCTCGCCGCTTTCGGACTCGCTTGAAGAGGTTATAAACATCTAAACAAACTGAAATGAATTTTTCATCCTATTAATTGATGAATAATTTCGTATCTGTTCCATTTAAGAATATAATCCAAACAGTTTTTTACAACCAAATCAATTGTTTAGTCATCTTTGAGGTTCTATTTTATGATGACAGTCCTCATTATATGTTTTAATTATACAACAAGAAATGGAATCGAACTTAGGTGGACTCATTCATAATGTTCATTTTATATAATATAAAGGAATCGCAACTGAAGTAAAAGCATTACAACCTCCATTATTCAATTAAAACGATGGGATGTCTAATAAAATTGTATATGATTGCACAAACACTAGGATTGGAATCGAACAAAGTTGGTCTATTCATAATTTGATTTTATATTGAAATGAATCTCATTTGATGTGAAACTACAAAGATTCTCTGATTAAGGTAAACGGGTTTTCCATAACATTTTTCCAAAATTGTCATTTACTCTAACCGAGTTCTACAGGAGTTTAAGGTGACAAAACACTCGCTTTGGTGTTGGAAATTTGCTTTTCAAATGGTTTCATCGAAAAATCTTAGTCTGATTTTGATTTTGTGATTCCTGAATCCCGACAAATCCGTTTTTACATTTCGATTTTAGATATTCCAAAATCAAGTATTCAATTTGACAGCTGTTTCGAGGAAGAAGAAAGTGTGGTTATGTCTGTTATATTTCTCAAGGTCGGAGAGACGCGATTCCCGCAAACGATGAAGTGATTTGTCTTGTTGGTCTGTGGTACTACGTCGTTTTCATTTATTCGTTCCAGCGATCTGATTTCAACTCGATTATCTAGGATGAAATACATTACGTGTGGGCGATTCAATGTTTCCGTGGGTAGGAAACAGGATGAGTAATTTGTGCAATTCGGTAAATCATAGTTTTTTGGTTAGAATCATTCAAACTTATGTGGTGCGGCAATGGAGAGTTTTAGATTCCCGCCAAACATTTCTATCCTAAATACATCAAATAACTGTAAAAAAATTCTGCGATTTTCGTATTACCATTCGGGACGTTTGGACAACCCAGTAGGTGTTTCATCATAAACTGGTCAAACATATAAAGCCGTATAGATGACATTGGGAAAGTAGTTTTTGCCTTATCATATATACCCGGTTTTCGAAGCATAAGCGAGATACTGGGTGTTTAATGTCAACTTTGAGCAATATTCTGATAACGATGGTGATTCAAACGTGACCTTTAAAAACCGGTTTCTGGTCACATCTTAGTATGTTTCGGTGGTCAATTCAATTGTTGTGTAGAATTCTGGAAAAAATATTTCAGAATGGCGGAAAACCTACAAAGTTGAAATTTTTTGTTTACGATTGCCAAATTGAATATCACTATTTCAATGTACTAAATTTTCTAAGATTTTCAGTAAAAATTTTTTTCCAAAATTCAAACTCACCTTTTTTTTACATGTCTGCAGTGAAGAGAAAATTCAACACAAAATTGTTGAAATCTTTCGAGGTTGAACTGACCTTCATTCTGAACACTAGTGTGAAACCAGAATGAAAAAATATCCATTGGTTTTCGTTTTATAGCCTGCCAAACATTCAGCTCGGAGTACTTGAATAATTTTTATTCAAGAAACTGCTGGCCCTACGAAGGCAGACAATGTTTACGAGTGTATGGTAGTGGTTATTCTTAAGAGCAAACACTGCAATGTGCTCAACTTCGCCCATTTTGGCAACACAGCCACATTCAAGTTTCATTTAACCTCATTAATATTTCAAGGTCAGGCACTTTTTCACGGTCTGCATGATTTAACGTTGCCAATAGCCGCGAGAAATATTAGAATTTGAAGAAATTTCGATGATAATAGGAAAAACGGGGTGTTATTCTCTGGCTTCATCGATTATTGATTGAATTTTTTTTTTTTGGTATGTACTTAATTCTTTTATGGGAATGCGCAATGTTAGTTATTTTTCCATTTTCAATTCCATTCTAGTTTTTATCTTCCCTCTCGAATATAAAAAGTTGCTACATTGCTCGTTCTTGAAAGTTTTTCAACCATTTGCACCCAAAAAATTTTTTGAAAAAAAAAAAACGAACTCTGGCTCACAAAAGTCACCCCAATATATTTGAGGTATTGTTCGCTCTTAAGATGACTGGATATTATAAAGGGTGTTTCATCATAAACTGGTCAAACATATAAACATATATAGCCGTATAGATGACATTGGGAAAGTCATTTTTGCCTTATGACATATACCCCGTTTTCGTATTAGTGAGAGATACAGGGTGTTTAATTTCAACTTTGAGCAATAACTGTGGTGAGTAATTCGTGACCTTTGAAATGACGGTTTTTGATCACATCTTAGTATTTTTTGGTGGTGCATTCAATTGTTGTGAAGAATTCTGAAAAAAATATTTCAAAATGGCGGAAAACCTACAGAGTTGGAATTTTTTTGTTCTCAATTGCCAAAGTGGATGACATTTTTCCAAAATTCAAACTCAACTTTCTTTTACATGTCTACAGTAAAAACTAAAATTCACCCTAAATTGTTGAAATCTTTCGAGGTTGAACTCACCTTCATTCTGAACGCTGGTGTGAAAACACAATGAAAAAATATCAATTGATATTCATTTTATAGCCTTCCAAAGATTCGGCTCGGAGTACATCAATAAGAAACTGGTGGCCCTACGGATGCCAAAATTATGCTAATAGGCAACCAGAATTACCTGAATAGAAATATGAATTTATCAGGAAAAAAATTTTTTCTAAAAAACTTTGGTGGGAATCGAACTCTCTCCGCATTCGGAAAATAGGGTCAAATTCGATTAACTACCGTTGCTTGGTAACGGACATCATTATAATCAGAATAAATTCAATTTATACGCGGCCCTATTGTCCCTAAGTGGAGAGAGTTCGATTCCCATCAAGGTTTTTTGAATTTTTTTTTTATAAATTCATAATTCTATCCAGGTCATTCTGGGGGTCATTAGCACAATTTTGGCCTCCATAGGGTCACTAGTTTCTTAAATAAAATTATTTCCGTACTCCGAGCGGAATCTTTGGAAGGCTATAAAATGAAAACCAATGGATATTTTTTCATTCTGTTTTCACACCAGTGTTCAGAATGAAGGCTAGTTTAACCTCGAAAGATTTCAACAATTTCGGGTGACACTTTTTTTTCACTGTAGACATGTAAAAAGAAAGTTGAGTTTGAATTTTGGAAAAAAATTTTCACGGAAAATCTTAGAAAATTGAGTACATTGAAATAGTGATATCGAATTTGACAATCGTAAACAAAAAATTTCAACTTTGTAGGTTTTCCGCCATTTTGAAACATTTTTTCCAGAATTCTACACAATTGAATTGATCTCCAAAACATACTAAGATGTGACCAGAAACCGGTTTTTAAAGGTCACGTATGAATCACCACTGTTATCAGAATATTGCTTAAAGTTGACATTAAACATGTATATCGCTTATGCTTCAAAAAATATGTAGGCAAAAATGACTTTCCCAATGTCATCTATTAACACCCTGTGTATATTATAATATATTACCAACATAATTTCGCATTTGGGGTGTCAATAATTCTTGAGTGCAGTATTTGTATGTCAATTTTATGGTGAAACCCCCTTTATATGTGATTTATATTCATTAGCATTTGATACAACTCAATTAATATTTCTTACAAGTGCATTTTTCTAATTTTCACACTTGATATGTGTTTCTTTATAGAAGTCGATTTTTCGTGTTTTTTGATTATCTGAAAACCATTTTCCCATCATAAGGTCGGATCATCCAAGTTCTACTGTAATTGAATAATGTGAAATATACTTTAACTACCTATCTACATCTTTCAAGTGAGGAAGACTATGTATTGCAGTCAAACTTGATTCTCCAACACCTTCCTTAATATTGCTTTGGTCCAAATTTGCACTTAGGTTTTCAACCTTATCAACTAAATTTTCTGGTTGAGTTTCCGGCTCAAACTTATCGGCTTGGATGTCCAGACATAACTTTGATGATAAATAATCAGATAAATTAGAAGAATCTTCCAAACTCAGACATTCTGTCAATTCTTTTGGTAAATCTGGTAACATTTTCTTTAAGAAGTCAATATCTTCAATGGTGAGTTTAGGAAGACCTATGAAATGTTAAAAGTTATTAGAGGATTAAACAAATTCAAAATACTCATCATACTCGTGTCAAAGTAGGAAGGAGCTTTAGTTCCATAGCTGGGTGGGAGATCATCCAAACCAGGAAACAACATTTGAATGAAAGTATCCTCGTATTTACTAAGGAACTCCTTTCTTCTTGCTACTTCATCATTATGCATAGTATGAAGACGACAAGCCATTTCTGAAGCCCACTGAAACAGATTCCTCATCAAGAAATTCTATGGAAGCACTTTTGTGAGGTCAAAAACTTCTACAGACTTGTTCAAATCAGATTTTTTTAAAATTTTCACCTTTAATACATACCATCAAAAATGCTTGAGAAAATGACCTCCTCCGAACGGTTTCTGATATGCAAGATAAATAAGCATTAGGTGCATTATAAATTTTCTCTAAAATAGCAATTTGATATTTGAGCCTCTCAAGGGTTTCATTGAAAATATCCATCTGAACTCCCACATGCTGCAATTCATTTTCGATGTGCACAATCCAATTGATGCGGCTTTGGACGTTGAGGGTGAATTCATATTTAGCTTTGATACATGTGCTCTCGATATTTTTCAAAATTTGATGGTTCTCATTCATCACTTTTAGTTCTTGTTCATGAGTTTCACATAGGTGAGGCAATATTGATAAATCTTTACAGTCTTTCATTCGTGCTACATTCTGGAATGAAAAAATTCTTTATTTTAGGATATCCAATGATTGTTCAAACACAACTTCAAGTACTCTTTGTTTTTCAATTTATAAGGTTTAATCATTGTGTCTCCACTAACTACACTCAGAGATGGGCGTAACTCGAGTTACGCTATGGACGATTCAGCTCGAGTTGCTTTTGAATGAATTCGAGTCAACTCGAAGGCAATTCAGATCTAGAGTTCAGCTCCCGACTCGATGCGTAGAAATCACGATTTCGTGAATCATCGGTGCCTCCCGTCGTCGATGTCGATCGATACAGCTCGATTTGCTTAGCGGATAGGCAGTCGCAGTCGGCAATAGTTCGATCTGCTCGATTGAGATGTATTTTGTCATTTTGTGTTTCAGTTCAGTCGGGATCGATCTCAACAGGGTGTTGGTCTATTACGGATGAATTAAAATTGACTGCCTATAAACGAAAATATATTCGCGTCGTGAAGGGAGTGATTAAAGACTAGAGTTGGATTGATTTAACTCTATTCATTTATTTATTGTTAATGGCCCCCTTTTCGTTATAAATATTATATTACAGTCATTTTTGAGAAGTGTGATTTTTTAAAACTTTTTTCACGATATATCCGTTGTTTATTGAAGTTGGGCACTAACATTTAAACCTTTAATCTTCAATTGAATTATTCCTCATATTGAGTAAAATGTAATTCAATACATGATATGTGAGTCAGCTGTTAGCGAGACTCATAAAAATTCCAACTTCCGAGTCCCGATTCCACAATTCTTTCCAATTTCTATTCCTACTCACTCCGAGTAGATCGACATCGGGGCATCGAGGCTCGAGCCGGCGAACGAATCAGTGTCGAGGCCCGACTCGAGGGGACCCAACTCGACTCGATTCGAAGGCGAATCGCTGGCGCGGAAGCATAAACACCGAGTCGAGTCAGCTCGAGTTGCAACTTGAGTTGGCCATCGATTCAACTCGAGTAGATCGAGTTGAGAAATAGACGACTCGTCCCATCACTAACTACACTATCGAACACCCATGTAGATCGTGTAGAACCGATAACTGTTGGGTCACAGGGTAAAATGAAAGAAGAAAACTTAAGAAGCACTGCCGTGAAGGCAACACTTTTTGCGCGCATGTTCAATGGAGATGGCCGCTTGGGCAACGAATTTAAACATGCGCGCAAAAGCTGCTGCCTTCAAGACAGGAAATGCTTTTCTAGGTTACAATAACGTTTGGTGATTTTTGTTGTAAACTCTACTCTGTTTGATACTGAAATGTTGTAATGAAGTGTAGTCAGAAGTCACTTATTATGAAGTTCTGACTATGTACTCTGTGAGATTGCACAGAATCTGGGGAATAATGTGGAGTGATATGAATATGAATGTCTCTCATCCTATAAGGATTGTACTGGCATGAGTGATTTCTGGGGAAAAAACAGTAACATGATAACCAAGAAATCGTAGGGTTACCGATTTTTTAAAAGCCAAAGAAGCATAGAAAAGTTATCTTTGATTTGCAAAAAATCAGTGACAGATTGAACTACACTCTACTACACTGACTAGTCGAAGTCAGTGGAGTGTAGTGCACACTATCATTTTCGTGCAGGTACAACGAACAAACCTATGGAACATCGATCTCTTAATCACAAATTAATTTTTAGAGAAAATTGCTAAGGAGAATTTCATATTGAACAATACATCAGTGATATACAAGATGACCAGGTAAGTAATCTAGTAACAAGAGTTTAAACACGCTCCTGTTTGATTCTGGTATGAACTAAAAGTTAACCATAAATGAACTATACTTTTTTGATTCATAATAGATGACATCAAGGGTAACACCTGGTTCTGATTCTCTAGGATCAGCTATTTTAAGTCAGTGGTATCATTTTTCTTTCTTCAATGTTCTTTGTTCAAAGGTTCAAAAAATTTGTTGCAGCAATGGTTTATTGGTCTCTAAACTGAAGTCTTCATTTAACAACAGTTCGATCCGAAATTATTTTCAGGAATATTGGGAAAAAATATGTCACATTTCATAGTAATAGAGCACTAGCAGCACTCTATGGTTCAGCAAGATGAGACGTCAAAATCAGCTGCTGGGGGGACAAACAAAGAGATTTCCCATAAGAGCTAATGTTAACGTTTGGTGTATTATCTAAGTGGAAAAACATTTTGAGACTGTTTTTTTCAGTTAATTTTGATCATTGAACTTTTTTGAATACCTTCAGGTAAGAGAATAGTTTGCAAGGGTGATTTGAATATAGATTTTTCCAGTTTAAATATACCCACTCCTGTTTGTTACAAGCATTGTTATGTCTCCTTTTTCAGATTTAATTCAACTATGGAATTTTTTTCAGCTGTGAGCTGAAGTCATCGGTCGAATAGTGATAATCACACTCATTTTCCTAGATTTTTGTCGTAGAAAACTAAATAGAAGCAGGTAGAACCTGCCAAGGTGGAAAGAGGAAAACGCTTGTTTTCATCTCTACATGGGGATGACTTTCCCGATTCTAAAGTGAAAAATTCTATTATTTTCTGCATTATCTTTAACAGGTAATGAACGAACAAAGTTACTTAACATATTTATGGATAAATATCATTTCAGGACAACCTTTAAACGAACTTTGCATTGGAATGATATTCAAGATACAATAACAATTATAAATTTATATAGCTACCATTAGCATGGCATTCTGAACATAGATGGTAACAGAAGTAAAACACACAACTGTGAACATTTTTGTGGCGTTATTTTTTTGATGAGAATATGTCTTCCAACAGGAGGCTCACGTTGAATCTATAAATCCTAATATCATTCCAGTATTCTCTAGGAGGATCCTAGACCTTAAAAGTTTGTGAAAATACAGACCAATCATACTAGGATATTGCCACGATTGTGAAAATAAATACATATTCATCTCATGTTATTTTTCAAATATAGAACTCTCAACAACAAATTGTGTTTAATCAAAATTCACTACTTGAAGATGTGAAATCATCTATTCTCCTGATTATGTTAATCTCAAGCCTCCAAAGTTTGCAAACAACCCAAACTCATAAAATGGACAATAATCTGCAGCAGCATAACAAATGTCAGTTTACAATAACAAACTCTTTGTTTGTCCCCCCAGCGGCCATGTTGTGACGTCACCTGCTAGTGCTCTATTTCCTCGGTTTTGTTGTATTTTCCGAAATAACTCGAAAAATGCTGATCAGATCTTGATTAAATTTTGTAACTAGTTGGCAAATGCTGATGCGCAAACTTTTTCAAAATTTCGTAATGATACTATCATTGTAACAATAAAAAAAAATTTACTAATTTTTGATTTTCTATCATCTATCATATGGTTCTTCTGAAATTTTGCATGAACTTCAAGCTGTCATTCTTCGATCAAGCACTGGATTTCAATAAAAAATTCTGACATTTTAAAATCAACCAGAATCAGAACCAGAGCCCAATCGAGAACACTTCAAATATAGTTTTTCTAGATCATTTCAAATACAAACAAACCTCTCTGAACTACAGTATTTTGGATGTGCAAATGAGCTTCAGCTAGTTTAACATCTGAATAATGAGTACACATCATTAAGGCATCGTTTTGATGCTGAAAGATGGCCAAAAAAATAAAGATAATCAATATTCATTACATTTTTCCACTCTTATCTTTCAGTGGGCGCGCTTAACGTCAATGTTTGTCATTTATGACTTCGCACTGTTCTGTGTTCTTACCCTTACTCTGTAAATATAACGATCATTTCCAATAAGCGAATGACACGTTAACTGCAAGATTTTAGACTGAATTTTAAAGAATAAGGAGAATAGGGGACAATAAATGGAGCAAGGTTTATCAAGTATAACCTCACATTACATGGTGTATATTACAATGATATAGATTACAATGCATTTTAGATATAATTTGTTTTATTGCACCTAGACAAATTGTCTGTGTGTGCAATATCATCCACGAGTATTGTTATTAAATAAAAAAGTTTATAACTAAATTAAATCTAGGTAGTTATAAAAACAGCGTTATACAAAAAAAATCTTCAAAAAATGAACAAAAAAAATTTGAATTTCAGATGTACAAGCAAGTATTCCATTCATTTATCCTTACATACTATGCAGAACTCAAGAACCCAAGCCACTCATGACCGATACTCATATAAGCCAATGCACAACAGAGAAACCAATAGATGAAAGAAGGAAAAAAAAACAGCATTAGATAAAAAAGATTATCTTTTTAAGATGTTATGAAATATTTCAAAGTTTGTTTTGATTAATCTACCCATTGTTTTTGCGAATAAGTGAATGCTTTTGACATTTTTTACTGAAACAGGCAACAAATTAAAACACTTTATACCAAAATAGGTTAAGTACCTTTGTGTAGTGGTTTTCGTGTGCAGCGGAATAAGCAGACCATCTTTGTTTCTTGTTTCGTAAGGTGTAGGATTTTGTATTTTTAATTCAGGGTGTTTAAATACAAATAGGAGTATACTTTTTATATAAAGTTGAGAAATTGAGAACATTTGAGTATCTTGAAAAAGTTGCTGTGTTGGATATCGTTTTTCTTTTTCGAATATAACTTTGAGTAAATATCGTTGAGAAACATTAATAAGATCCATAGATGTAGCAAATGCACCACCCCAGATTGAAATACCAGACCTAATTATTGACTCAGCCAAAGCAATGTACAACATTTTTAAAATTGATAGTGGCATTGTATTTCTAATTTGATAGAATTTCCATATTAATTTTCGAATTTTTATATTTAAATTTTCTATATGTTGTTCCCATTTCATGTTTTGATTTATAGTAATTCCAAGGTACTTTATTGAGTTTGTTTTTTCCAAAACGTCAGAACATAAACAATTTAATTTATTGTTATTTATACATTCCATACTGTGTACTTTAATTTTTTGTATATTGGGTTGATGGCTAGTGTATAAACTATAGGACATAAATTTTGTTTTTTCGATATTAATGGTTAGGAGGTTGTTGTTTAGCCATTGATGAATTTGTGCAAAGTCCAATGCAGATTGTTCAATAACATCAGTCCAAGTATTTCCCTTCAGTAATATCACCGTATCATCAGCATAAGAAATCAGCTTACCAGAAATGTCAATTAATAATAACTCATTAATATATAACAAGAAGAGTAGTGGACCCAGGACTGTACCCTGGGGCACCCCACATATGACAGTTTTAAAATCACTATATTCTGCTCCTATTCTTACGCATTGTTGCCGATCTTCTAAGTAACTTCTAATAAGTCTACTGGGTAATCCTCGAACACCGTAACACAACACTCTATCCAATAGAATTTCATGACTTACGGTGTCGAATGCTTTAGCTAAGTCAAGGTATATTGCAAGTGGCTTTTCATTATTTTCAATAGCTTTGTATATAAAATCAGTCACTTCAAACAGTGCATCTTCAGTTGACATACTTTGTCTAAATCCTTTTTGATTTTTGGAGAGTATTTTATTTTTTTCAATGTGAGAATTAATTCTGTCTTTAAGCGACATTTCCAATAATTTACCAAAATTATTAATTACTGATATTGGTCGATAATTACATGCCTGTAAAATGTCGTTATTTTTATAAACCGGTGTTATAATGGACTTTTTAAGGTCTTTTAGAAAAATTCCTGATGTTAAAGAATTATTAAAAATACATTGACTTAGTACTTCGCATATTTTTAGAATCTTAGAACTTATGACCATGTTTTCTTTTTAGACCTTTGATGAAGCTGCACAATATGATAGCGAAAGCTTAGGATGATCAATAAAGATAATAAAAAACACTGTTGTGACTCCCAATATACCCGATATAAATTTTATTAAAAAGTTTACGAGTCGATAACCAATCCAATACAAAATTTTGCCTTTCAGATGTGCAACTAGCTGAAGGTCATGTGTACATTGAAATCACTGTAACATAGAGGGTTTGAGAGGGAGACCTTATGGAAATTCTTCATGTAAGAAATCAAACAGAGAAATAACCTTTTTTAATTCCGACACCCTGTATATTTAGAATTATTCATAACGAATATGCAAATATTATATTGCTTTCAGTTCACATAGAGAAAGGACTTACCAGTTGGATTGAAGACGATATTTTAATTTGTTCCTCAACAATTTTCCTTGCTTGAATCATCAATTGGTCCAAATGACTCAACCAAAAAGCCACATTTATTTCTTTATTCGAAGAATCTGCTGCTGCCAAAGTATGCGGTACAGAGCTGAACGAATTCCTGAAGTAGTCCTCCTTATAGAATTCCACTTCCTCCTCGCAATTTTTATATATGGTATCTATACTATTTCCATGTTCGTCTTGACCAACCCAATCAAAAAATGAAAGGCTGGGGTCTTCGATTTCCTTCTCCCTTGCTCCCTCTGATGTATGTGATTCAATCATTAATTTGTTGTCTCCATCATTAGGTCTCAATAATTTCCGAAGAATTGGGATCTTCTTGAAAATGGGTAGTTTATCCTTAAATCTATAGAAAATTATTTATTAATTCAGTTGAAAAGAACAAACTGAAGGGTGTACTGTGAAACTTGAATATAACCTAATAATATAGAAAATATGCAAATATAAGTTTCATTTCTTCAATATCAGAATTAATTTTCGGATAGTTACGGTGGTGAGTCAAAAAATTAATTAAATGAAACGCTTATTTCTATATTAGTTAAAAATTCAAACTTCAGTGGCACAGTAAGATGTATCCAGAATTTTGAATTAATAAATTTCTAGAAGAGCACTAACGTGTGGTCAGGAGGTTTTTAGCACTTTTTCAAATTTGATGACCCCGACAAGCGTAACTTTACCTATTGCTGAACAAATTTTACGATTTTCTTTCATATGGTCCTAGCGAAATTCTACATGAACCTTAAGGATATCATTTTCAACTAAGTACCAAGATTTCAAGTGGATCCGAATATTTATAAATATTGGGAAAACGAACATTTGAATGGGTTTATCTACGAATCATTGGGCGGATTTTACCCATTCACGAATTCGGCTTTAATGATTAAGACCCAAACCCACTCGATAAATAGCGAAAATCTTAGTTGTTTTTTTAGAAAGATACTGTTTTCACAACTGGCCAAACCAATAATCTACAAAGATACTTGTAGAGCAGGTTTGGAGTTTAATTATGGGGAGGCCGAATTCGCGAATTGGTAAAATCCACCCATTGATTCCACAGATACACCCATGCAAAATCTATTTTAACATTTTTTTTTAAATACAGGTTTTATCCAATTGAAATCCTGTACTTGATTGAAAAATTACAGCTTGCAGGTTCATCCTGAATTTCGTGAGGACCATATTATTAGAAGTTCGCAAAATATGAAATATTTTAGAAGATTTTTTTTTTGTGAATTGTTGAATGAAATGATAATCAAGAAATTCTGCACATCAGAAATTAGTTACTAATTTGCATCATGATCAGATGATTTTTATACATTTTCATTAAGTTTCAAAATGTGATATGTACTTCTAAAAAACAACCTTTGCAATACTAATACACCACAAATAGATTACCTTCAGATTTATATTATAAAACAGAGATTAAGCAGTTTAGGGTTGTACTATGAAGATATGAAAATCAATTTTCAGTACAATGAAGAATTGAAATCAAAATAGAATGTCATGTATACTCACTTTTCTAGGAAACTCAGGAAATAGTCCCTCTCACCTAAGTATCTCTCAAAATTTTTTTGCGACTCATCAAAATGAGTATGACAGTTCGAAACTACATCATCATAATTTGCTATGGCCGCCAACCAGCCCTGATTTGCTATGTGATGATCCCTTATGATTTCTTCACAATGCTCTAAGAGTGATGATGCAGAGTTTGCAAATTTTTCTGCCAAGCTAGCTCTATCGATTACTGCTTGGAACGACGGGGTTACCTTAGCGTATTTTTTGTACAATATACTCAGATCTGGAAAATAAAGGAAAATCACACCACATACACCAAAAAAGAAACCCTATAATAACCATGATACATAAAAGTAACCTACTTTTGCTCTTACCCTCAGATTTCGTGGAAAAATTTGAACACTCAGGAAAGTTGGCAGTTTTATCGATCCTTTTATTGAAGAAATATATAGGGTTTGAATCGGTACCTGCACTATAATGACAAACGATTTTCGAAGAGTCCAAACAAACTCCACCGCTAATCAGTAAAACTTGATCTTCTACATTAATTTTATATTTCGATTCAATATGTTCCTTTAGTGTTTGGACGCTGCAACAGATTGATAGAATACTTGTTAGAAAAAGAAAAACAAAAATCACAATTGAAGCAATTTTCGATCTACATGACTTTGACATTAATTTGGAACTTTTTGTGTTTTATAGATTATTTTTAAAAATACCGGTGGTGCACCACAAAACAATTCTGGGGAAAAATGGCGCATGTTGCGTGATTTCCGAAAAATTGATGATTGTGTAATCTCGGAAATGTTGAGCAGTTTGTGGGTAGTATTGCACAATCTCCCCAGTTTCTATCAACAAGGGCTTGAGTTAACGTCGTCATTATTTGTCCTATTGACTGCAGTGAAATAGCAGTTGAAAACTTGAGATCTTCAAGATATTGCAGGTCGAGGGATACCCTAGAGTTATGGACAAACTTTGACTTGGATTAACTGCATCACGTCTAATTTTTTTGATTTGAGGAGTGACCAAAGCATGGAGCTCATCGAATGATTCTCCGTCCATCCTTGAGTTTCGAAAGTCATTGGGACCGATGATTCTAGGTTTATTCAGTAAATTTTATTAATTTTTATAGTTGGCTTCGATAGGGTTGTTCAATATATCCACCTGTCTGTGCTTGTGGTTGCGCTAAATATTAACAATCATCAATATGACCTTGCAACGATTCAATTTATTGCACCCACAAAATATTGCACAATATTACCAACCCTCAAAATATTTACTGTAGACGTAGACAGTACGCGACACATGATCGGTCAATGTTATTGTGCAATAGATTGCACAATATTTTGATGGTGGACCTACACGTTCAATAATATTGTACCATAATTTTTTTCGTGCAATGAATGGAATCGCCTAAAGGCAACATCGAAGGATGTGCTATATTTAGAGCAATCACGAGCACAGACAACTGTATTTATTGTACAACCACGGAGACAGTCCAGATGACTATAGCCAGTTGACTGATTCGTTAAGCCAGTGAACTGGACGTCAGTGGGGTGATTAACGATTCCTTTAATTGAAGCCAGTCCACTGGCTCAAGGCAGCTGGAATGTCAAGTGGCTTCGTGTAACTGCACCTTGAAAATCAGTGTACTGGAAGCGCCTGCAGGGCTCATGTTGAGTGATACAAAATTGTGTTGTGTTTTAATTCCTCTGAGAATAGAAAAAAAATTTGAAAAGGCAAGAAGGAAAGAAAGGAAATGGACAAAACAGTGGTTTATTGATCTGAGAATCATCAAACCTAATGACTTTCGAAACTTTTAATCGGAAAATTATTTGATAAGCTCCCAGCTCCCCACCGATATAGCTTTGATGACTTCAAGTTTTTTACTGCTATTTCAACAGTCAGTGGGGCAAACCTGAGTTGTTATTCCGAACTCGCCTACAACGACGTGAAATTCTAGTTGAAACAAACTGAGGGAGATTGTATAATACTGCCCACAAGCTTCCACCATCGATTTTCAACTTTTTGAAAGTCCCGCATAATATTAAACCACTTTAAGGTAAACACAAGAACAATATCAACCTCTTCGAGGTAACTAGTTTTCATGATCAGCTAAACACCGAGGAGTTGCTTTTCACCTGTCTTGTCAAAGGCTCCAACTGATACGGTATTCAACATGTCAGTCACATTCCTCGTTCTCTAATGATCTAATGAAAAGGAAGGCCTTCGAAAGCCAAAATTACCGTGATGGAAATTGCTTTATGACATGGGGTGTTTTCATGAAGATAGTCATCAGCGAGATCCATCTTCAGGTGAACTAAAACTCACACTGAGCATCTGGAAGAGATGAACAAACTTGTCTAGACAAGTAAAGTGTTTTTTTAGAGGAATAGAACTTTAAGTTGGCAACACTGTTTTAACTGGCGGCCATTTTGTCAGCTATGAAGTGATTTGTATTTAGTTTGGACTGACCATTAGCGCTTTCTTTTTGGCGTTTGAAGCCCCAGGGTAGCTGAGTGTTTGTTGCACTTGAGCTACTCTCAAATCGAACGCAAATTAGTGGTTTGGTGCAATGAAAACTCACAGCACATGCGCGGTTATTTACTGTTTTGATTGATCAGCTGTGATCTACACTACACTTGCAGACGAATATTCTAAATAGTTTCTAATTATTCTGTATTTTCACTATTATTGTACGTATTTTTAACTCCAATACTGGAGGGATTTTTGAATTCACTAATTTTGTTAAGAATGTCTGACTCTGAGGACGAGCATGTTATAAATGCTGTAAGTCCTTTGATTGTCTGAATCATTTATTAGCAATTCCTTGTTTTTACTCATTTTGCAAAATTTGCCTTGATTTATAGCCAATATATATTAGATTATCTATATTAGATAATCACAGACTGTAGTGGTTTGATCAACAAATGTTATTGTAAATATAAACAAATGATATGACGTAACCCAAAAGAGCTTGCTGCCCCTTGTCAGAGGTTGGTGCATGAGGGGGCAGGGGAAGGTACTCGGAGGAGCTCAGATGCACGAAGCTCCAATCAAAAAGAACGCGTCAACGTTAGGGTTTCATGCGCTTGGGCAGCTCCGAGCTCCCCAAATCGTCAAATAGAACGCTCGTCATGATGTAAAACACATGGTGTGCTCATCTGAAAAATGAGTGACGTCAGCAAGATTAAAGTACAAGGAGTTGTACATTTTGTGCTTTGAATTAACAAGCAATTTCAAAGCACAGAATATACAGCTCTTTGTATTGTCTGCTAGCTGGCGTCACTCATTTTTCAGATGAACACACCATGTTTTTTACATCATGGGTCTGACATTTCAACATGAATAGACTGACGCCTGAATAACGCTTCCAAATGGTGCAAATTCATTCTGAAAATCAAGGTTCTGTTCGAAATACGTATCGTATCTACGTCAATTTTACGGTCGACATAACCGTCCATCAGAGCCATTAATTAGACTAACTATGAACCGTTTTCGCACCACGTTCACTCTAATAAATACGATTCCACAGAAACGTCGAACAGTGAGAACAGAAGAAGCCAATGCTGCTGTAGAGCGTAGCGTAGAGGAAGGCCAGAATCAGAACGTTACAGTCAATGGTGACCGCTATAGAGCTATGATTACTGACTTTTTCGTTCCTCAATTGAACAAAAATGGTGTGCAGCCGCTGTGGATTCAACAAGACAGCGCAACATGTCACACAGCTCGTGCCACAATTGATTTACTGAAGGAAACGTTTGATAACCGCATAATTTGACGTTCCGAGCCCGTGAATTGGCCTCCAAGATAGTGCGATTTAACGCCGCTAGACTATTTTCTGTGGGAATATGTGAAGTCGCTAGTCTACGCCGATAAGCCCGAAACGATCGACCACTTGGAGGACAACATTCGCAGCGTTATTGCCGATAAACGGCCGCAATTGTTGAAAAAAGTGATTGAAAATTGGACCTCCAGATTAGATTACGTCCGAGCCAGCCGTGGCGGTCATATGCCAGAAATTATATTCAATTATAATGCCAAAAGATTATCTTTCTAATAAAGTCAATTTCACGTCAATTTCAAAAATTCACCCTTGTTTTATTCCATTTCAAAGTTCTATACCTCTAAAAAAAAACACCCTTTACAATATAACAGCGTGTCAAGATCGCCTGCGGTACTGTCTCAAAGCCACACAGCAACTGAATTAACAAACAATGAGTGAAAATATTTGATGATATGAAATTAAAAAGTTATAAGCTGTATAGATAATGAACTATCATACAGACTTGAACTTACTATTTTCCTGAATCAATTTTTCTGCCAAAAGTTACTTTTGAGATTGATAAATGTGGCTGAACTTGGGGAAAATTTCGGAAAGTATGAGCATATTCTGAAGACAATAAAAGGATCATAATTTGATTTGTTCCGGTATTGAATGATGCAAATATTAGAAAAAATCAATTTCTAAGAATCAATATTTTGCGAAATCCATTATGTGCAAATAATAAACCACACACACATTATTGAGTCAATTGTTTCATCTAGGTGTGGCAGAAAGATAATACTTGGCTGATGCTCTTAGTATGACTGAGTATCAGTATCATCAATGACATTTAGGATTTAGTTCTTTTGCAACATTCAAAAACATATATGACTCATTTATTCAAATGAGTATCACCTTCAAATTTTGTAAACTTCCTTTATACATAGTGAAAAAACATGATCACAATGAAGAATTCAGCAGAAGGCCAAATGAGGTCAATGGGGTTAATAATTTCACCCTGACTTTATTGAACGTATGGATATCGAAGAAATTATTTTTAAGGTAAGAAAATTCTACAATATTTGATGAAAGAATTAGTACAGTAAGAGTTACAGAATTGAAAGAAATATTTCATTCAAAAACCAATATTGTTCATATGCCCCATTTGATTATTTGACGAATCATAGCTAATTTCAAGGAAGGGATGCTTATTTCGTTCTAGTTATTACAATAATTTTCGTTACATCATATAAAAACCAGCGAAAACAAGTACCAATGCTCATAACATTTCTCACAACTGTAGGGCAGTTTTTAGCCCTGATTATGTGGAAATGATTTACACTTTAAGATGCTTTGATCATCACTACTGGCTAAATAAATAATCAATATCTTATTTTCCATATAAATTAATTTGTCGAAATTGTTTTTTTTTGACAAGAGCTGGTTTCAATATTCATCAAAAGGTCACTTGTAATTTTAAAGAAAGACCACAAACCTAATTCAATAAAAGATTTCAATATTTATTTGGAAGGTGATTAGCAAAAGCCATTCAGTGCCAAGTTCAGTATCAATCCTGCCACATTGAGTGGCTATTTTAAGGAAAAGGCTGTGCTATTTTTATAGAATACTAACATGACATTGTAATATGCTATTTTACATAATTCCCATTCAAAAGTTTATGAACCCTTCCAATCTCATTTCAACAATAAAAATGAATTATTATGGTTAATAAAGGAACACAATCAAATTACTCGTAAATTCTCAAAGCAAAACAAAAATATAACCTCATTCTATCTTTTATTATTGTTTATCTATAATGTTTTGTTGTCAAACAAATACATGCACGGAACGTGATAGTGTTAATGAAGATTGTTATTACTTACCTAACTGCTGTCAATCCCATATCAAGATGCATCCAATTTGAGGGAAATTTAGTTATGTCGAAAAGGTACAACATGTCTGGATATTGTGAATTCTTTCTTTACCTGTAGGAAATAAATATGTTATGCACGCTATCACGTTTTGAATGTTTCGTCTGGGGTTCACTCATATTATCGAAAATATATGAAAAGATCATTAGTGGCACGTGTGATGAGTTCAGTACTCGTCGTTGAAAGCTTGTGTATAGTCAACACTGAATTGAAAAAAAAAATCAAACAAAGACGAGACCTGAAGTGAGTCAGGGATTGTTTCCGTAGAATCTTCTTAACGGAGAAATTCTGCTTAACAAAACAATGATAGTCGAAAAAATCATTTGATTTAAGGCTAACTTTCGAACAAAAATGGATTCTTTCCCAGAAACCGCAATAAAAATGTGTGCTCTTTCACCTGAAACTTATAATTTCCAATAATTTCTTGCCCATCTGTGCGGACGGCTATCTGACATTAGCACAGCTGATGATATTGACAAACTCACGGAATTCGATTTTTATTTTTGTCATACTGCAATAATACTAACTCACTGTCCGTGCAATGGCACTGATAATGGATTCATCAACGCATCGTAAACGAAATACGCATATTCATCAGCTGACAAGTAGGTAGGAAGTAGAATTTGCAGACTCGAAAAATCAAGGACGCTTAGCGTATATCACAAGTCACAGCACGAGTACAAAATACGATACAAACAAAACACAACAACCATTGGTGTAGATCTAGTAGAACTCTTTTCGTGATCCGTCTTGGCGCCATCTACATGTGTAAGCAGCAAATCTGCACTATGTGCTCATTATTGCAAAGAAATCTATAACTGTCTCGGCCTATTCATATTTGCGTACCTGTAGTTGAGTGATACAAACATTGAGGGCGCCATCGTAACCAAAATTTGTATTTGTATTTTTCGACTATCCTAGGCTTCAACGAAACCCCTCAGAATAGAATTGATGAAGTAAACGAAATCAATTATCACACACTTTTCGCCATTGTATAAATACAAAAATCTTCATAAAATGCTATATTATTCACCCTGTGAGTAGTCCGTGGCAAACATACATAAATTTAATCCTTTTCTTCGACAATCGGATTAACGGTAAAACTTCTGCATCTCTTTAACAGAGGACGCTGGAAAAATAATTCGGAACCGCTGCTGGGAAACTATTCGAAGTTCTGTTTTTTAGGCGCTCGTTTAAGAGAATGAGAGAATAAACATTTTGTCAACTACCTGCAATTCTAAATTTTTCAGCTGACAATAGCAATGAACGAGAAGATTTGATGTAGGTATGCGTGAAATGTTACGGAAATATATTTTTGAATTTTCGGAGCTCAGTAAAATAATTGTATCTTTCCAAACTTGAAAACATTAAATCAACTCTCTAAGCATTTTATTTAAAGGAGGGCTTGTCAGCATAACGCGAAAACATAAAAAACGAAAACCTTCATATCCCAATAATGCATATATGCATTATTGGGACTGTATACAGTCCACTCCGTAATTTTTCAATGGAACATGCTATCCTTTGGGCAAAATATCTGTGATTTTCGAATTTTTCCGAAAATGGTACCAAATAACTAGGTTGGACCATTGTATAAATATTTTATACAATTTTTATACAATGGTTGGACTCACCCATGTCAAAGTCGATCATATCCGACTGTGCGTAGGTCTTTTGCCACGTTAATGATGAGGACAGAAAGAGCGAGCAAGCGACTTGAAACTTTTTGGGTACGTTGCGCATCAGAATGCGCCGGTTGATTTCGTATCAGTAGCATTGTATAAACTCTTTATACAATATCAGTAGTGTATCAAATTTGATTTAGGTAGGATTTAAATTTGTGGAGAGATTGGGAAAATAAATGTATAAAATTTCGCGGAATTAAAAATAAAACAAAAATCTAGAAAAGCAATGCCGTGAAGGCAGCAGCTTTTGCGCGCATGTTCAATGTAGAAGATGACCGCTTCGGCAACGAACTTGAACTTGGGCGCAAAAGCTGCTGCCTTCACGGGAGTGCTTTTCTAGATTTTTTTTCGATAAATTACTGGATTTCAATTCGATCTAATCTGTAGTTTTGGAAATATTGGAAAAATTAAATTTTGAATGGGTATATCTACGGAATCATTGGGCGGATTTCACCCATTCACGAATTCGACCTTAGAAATTAAGCCCCAAACCTACTCTACAAATATCGAGTTTCTATGTCGTTTCTTCCGGAAGGTATTGTGTTTACGGTCGGCCTAAAGGCCGACTTATTTTCCCAATATTTCCAAAAATACAGACCAGATCGAATTGAAATCCAGTACTTCATCGAAAAATTACAGTTCGAAGGTTCATACAGAATTTAATGAGGATGATATGGTAAGAAAATCACAGAAATTTTTTTTTTCAAATTGTTCTAATGACACGATCATCACAAAATTTTGCATAAAGTTGTCTTTCAGCATCTTCAAACTAGTTGCGAAGTTTTATCAGGATTGAATCAGTATTTCGCGAGTTATACCGAAAAAACAACGATATCGAGAAGAAAAACAAGATATCTCCAAAATTTATGATCGTATCGAACTGAAATTTGGTACACTGCTGTGAAATATGAAGTTCAAAGTCCGAGTGAAATTTTTTTTTGGATATGATGAACAGTTTTTGAAAAAAAATTTTTAAATTTACTGACAGTATGATCCTGACAAAATTTGGCTTAAACTTGCGCGTCATTATACTACACCTAATTGCCAGGTTTGAATCTAATCGCTCGATTAGTTTCTAAAATAAAAAATAAATAACTTCAAAATTTCAAGTGGCTATAACCTCGAAACTATCCGACCGATTTGGCCCATTAACGAACTTAGCCGCGGCATTCCAATGCGCGACCTACACTGAAAGTTCCAAGTTGCTATAGCTCACTCCGGTCGACAGTTATCGTGTCCACGGCCGGACGGACAGAATCGATTTTGACACCAGATTCGTCATCAGTGAGTCCAATCTAGTAGTTTGAGACCATTTTCGGCTCAATCATTGAAAATTACAGACATTTGGACAAAACGATAGCGCGCTGTTCCCCTAGAAAATGCGCGCAAGAATATTGTGGTAGCTTCATACAATTAAAATATTATTTTTCCCCACGTTGTCGATAATGAATTCAAGTTGGAAGAAGGGATTTTGAAGATTTATTGTAGTAAATAGTGATTTTTTAGTGATCTGAGCTCTTTATTTTTATCCAAAAACAAGTAATTTGACAATTAGCAATTTTGAAATATGCTTACAATTTTAATCAGTGGTGGGACCTAAATTATTGTACAATTACAAGAGCTACAGCTTGTTTACAGAGATTTCAATTAAAATAACTTTTAAAACACATTTTTGAGTTTGCTGCATCATGAGAATGATAAAAAGTAGAAAAATAACTTTAGTCGTGTTTCAATGATTTTGAACCTATCCACCAGGGAAGGCTGGTTACAATAGAAAAACCCTGCACATTTCACACAAAGGTTTATTATTATCCTAGCCACGATAGAAATTATTTGTATCGTGATCCCCAGCTTAATGTGCAAAATCTTCAGCGATATTTATCACACTTTCATCGTCGCGAGTACCATACAATTGAGAAGTTTAACAGTGGAAACAATTTTTTTAAATTGTCCGCCAATATCGGCTAGTATATATTATAGCGATTTTGAAATGCGAGCAGCCGTATCAAGCCTCTTATTGCATTTTGAAATATTCATTCAAAAAACTGCGATATTGGAGAGCAATCTCTAACTGTTTAATAATTTTATCCGATTTTTGGTAGTTATGCTTCAGATATTGGGAGAGAAAATTCAAAAATATTCAATTTGAACTACTTCCGATTATGAAATTGTCAAGAATATCGATGGGCATTTACACATTGTGTTTATAAAATAAAAAAAGAGTCCTTTCAAAATCTCTCGATATGTTTTGAAAATTTGGTAATCAATCTTTTCATCTACTTTAGATATATTATTCTGGATCAAAAGTTAACCGATTATTTCACTGAATTCCAATCTCAGAATCGAATGCGATGGTTCATTCTCGGGATTATTGGAAATTTGCAGGGTTTTCTTTATAACTGAGGGACCACTGGTCGGAAATCATCCCGGTTACAATTTTTAGGTTGAGTTATGCAACAGTAATCAACGTTGAGAGTGTCATGAAAATTCGGTTTTCGAGTTTTCGAGAAATAATTTTTTTCCATCCAACCCCCAGTTTTGAGCCCTTAGGGTACACCGATCCTGCTGAAAAGCTTGGAGGATAAATAGCGATCGACACACGATTTATCTACCAAGTTTCACGGATTTCGGTTCAGTACTTTCAAAGAAAAGCCCCGGAGTACGGACGGTGGACGGGCGGTTTTTTCTGTTTATAAGTTCATTCAATCTACATACTTCAAAATGTAAACTGTGAAATTTTCAGGGGGGAATTTTTTTTTTGGTCGATCACTAAGGTTTATTATTTGATTCCATCAAATAATAAAACTAAAGGGTTGTTTCCTTTAATGTTGGTAGTTTATGAACGTGCAAAGTTTTCAGACTCAGCCAGAAGCGATGGGAACCTCTTTTCGTATTTTAAATTGGAGTTGAATATTTGAGTGAATCCTTCTGAAAACTGAGTAATTTCAAGAAGCTGAGATATTTATGTTATTAAAAAACATTGGGGGTGATCATGTCACAAAAAAATGTGTCGAATAAATGAATGAACTTTGTTAACGTCGCTGGCATTTAAAATTGAAAAACAAAAAAATTATTACTCGAAAACTACGAAGGTCGCGTAACATAAATGGGGTATTTTTGGATACACCGAGGTGTGAAGAATCCAAAAAAAATTATTGACGTCTCTTTTTGGACCAACCTGTATATTAAGTGCAATAAGGGTATCCAAGGTGGTCTGAAAATTATTCTTCCCGGAAAAGAGTTTTCGAATTCGATTCATGAATAGGTATTTAACTCATTGAATCCAAATTTCGGCAATTTTATGCGAAATCATGAGAATTTTTGCGTGTGATTTGTTTGAGGATAAGAAGTTTTTTGGCTAAATTTGCAAAGGTCCTAATAATAAATTCTCTTGGATATAAATATAATATAATAATAATAATTCAATAATATTATATTTATTTGTTCCCTGTGTGTATACAATTTTCCACTTTTTTACAACTATATAAATGACAATATGAATTTTGAACAGTTTTTTTACAAGTTTTAAGAGTGAAAACCGAGAAAAAAGCGGGAGAATAATACAAAATATTCAGCAATCGATAAGCTAGACTTTGTTTTAGAAATTTCGATCGCTGGAGTTCCCGGTACAGCCTGTATAGTAGCATTTTATACAATGGTAGCATTGTATAAATATTTATACAATGATAGTAGACTCAAATACAAAAATTGGAGTGTGAAGACGTAACCCGAAGCAACGCCACTGGAGTTGGAGCCACTTTTTGTATAAATAAGTAGGGACCATTCGACGGAGGCTTGAAAGGCAGAATTTGATTCTCTTGGGTATTCGCAGTGGTTTATTCTTTTGCCCTTTTCGATATATTTACGGTCAGTTGTTCATTCGTTCCCATCCGGCTTCTAAATCAGCTTCTATCGGCGAATGAAAACAGATTTCGGAACGTGTTGTCATTCTCCGCTAATTCAATTTGGAGCTGAATTCTTCCACATGGGATTGTGCGCCTATTTTCACTTAGAAAATAGATTTTCGTTTCACGTTTGCGTCTGCCTCTGTAGGTACCTGAGATGAGGATGAACCGTATTATTCGATGAATTCCCTATTTGCCCTAGGAATCGGAAATGTGCAAGAAGTGAAAAATTACTTTGCTATAACGCTTCGCGAAGCTCACACAATAAGCTGCAAAATTTTCACAATAGACGACTTCGGTGCAAGTTGCCAACTCACAAATAACTTCCAAATTTACCATCACTGGGCAAGGAAAATTTCAGAACAAATTCGACATAATAAGGTTCGCGTTATTTATAAATATCCGCTAAAGATGCCTCGGCTCCTCAAACGAGATAATTCCTTCCAAATGTAGGTTTTTGTTAAGAGCATCTCTGATTGGCTGAAATTTAAGTTGGTATTCCTGATTTCAAATAAATAGTGTTAAGTTTATATAGGATATGTTCCGCAAATCAACAAGGTTATTTTGGTTGCCGGTTTTCCCTTCCGTAAATATGAAATATTCGGGTGGTTCCTGGAAAAAGGAATTTGTTTGATGAAAAATATTCTTTCTGTCACCAGAACATAGACATATTAAGTGTTTATGCACCAGAACGACAGTCAATGTTCTACGGTAACATATCCATAGCATAGAACTTATTTACCTTATGATCCAAAGAACATAGAAGAGACAACAATCAACAATGGAAACATTACTAGGTATGGTCCATGATGTAAAAAACATGGTGTGCTCATCTGAAACATGAGTGACGTCAGCAAGATCAAAACACAAACAGTTGTATATTCTGTGCTTTGAATTAACATGCAAATCCACTCATTTTTCAGGGGAGCACACCATGTTTTTTACATCATGGTATGGTCTATGGATCATAAGATAAATAAAGATTGTTTCATGCTATGGATATGTTAAAACATTGATTGTCGTTCTGGTGCATAGACAACTAATATGTCTATGTTCTGGTGACAGAAAGATTGCTTTTTCATCAATCAAATTCCGTAATTAACCTTTTTTTCTAGGAACCAACCGAATATTTCATATTTACAGAACGGAAAACCGGCAACCGAAAGAATCAAGTTTATTTGGGGAATACATTCCATATAAACTTGACACTATTGAATTAACTTGTTTGAGGAGCCGAGGCATCTTTTACGGATATTTATTAATAACGCGAACCTTATCATGTCGAATTTGTCCCTTCTCTAGTGATAGTAAATTTGGAAGTAATTTGTGGGTTGGCAACTTGGACCGAAGTCGTCTAGTGCTTGTCATTTTTTTACAAGCATCGGAATGATCTAGCAAACAAGTATACAAATATGCTATAAGATTTTGAAAACCTTAGTTAAGTATCGAGAAGTAACATGAATATAAGAAGAATCATCTAATCAACCAAAGCCTTCACACTAAAGAAGCATTGTCTGAAGTTAAACGGTTCGACAGATCATCAAAACGACCCACCTTGTTGAATACCGAAAGGGTTCTAGATACCCAATACCGTCTAGGGCAAAATACTTGTAGCGATGTGCATGGAGTAAATTCTTTTGTCGTTACAGGGAAACGTATCTGCTAATTTGCAGTTTGTACTTACAGTACCCTCTAAAGAAGGTTATAGAGTAATGCTATGAAATAAAAGAATCCCGAATTCGATAAACGCTCTTGAGCGCCTTTCCAAATTATATACATAACCAATCCAGTATCAACAATCACCAAGCAGATGAAACAACTTTTAGATCTTATATTGGGAACTTCTGCGAAGATGCCAGCGCCCTAACGGATAAAATTGGAAGCTGTCCAAGCTAGTAGTTTTATGTAAACAAACCGTAGAAATGTGGTGAGGAACGAATATTTATTAAGCAGAGCTGAAATATTCAAAGACATTATAATAATTTTGTGTAAGATTTCTTGAGTAGAAACTTTTCGTTTGGATCACGATATAAAATCATGTTTTAAATCGTTTCTGGAGTGATAATTTCGATGTTATTTTAGTGTCTGTTGCTTGGTGGATCAAAATGAACCAATATCTAAGTTTACTTGAATTTCTGGTAAAATAGGCACCTCAATAAGTAATTCAATGACCCTTAATAATGTGAAGAAGTGCTGAATGCAGGCCATATCATGTGTTAAATCTAGAATCAGTCCAAATGATATAACTTGTTCTCTTTGTTTACAAACGAGTGAATCAATAAAATGAAGACAGCTTTTCTGCTTTAGCTCTTTTCCATCGTATTTCGAAAGAAAAGGAAACAGAAAGACATATAATCAATTTTATTTCCATATCACAGCAGCTAAAGATACATATACAAAATGAAAAAAGTCACAGCTGGTTTAATCTACCTACGTAAAAATGCACAATATTAATGTATTTATATGAATAACTTCAGCTATTATCAACTATAACAGTATATCTTATTTTCGTCAGGTTTTAAACCAGATCGCTCTCTTTGAATATGATTTTGTGTAGTATGTGAAGTAAGTAGCTGCAGAAGTGCTTGGAAGTTTCTCTGCAGAAACAGTATCTTTCATCAAAACTCTCTTATTTTCATTTACACCTAAAAACATCTAGACATGAAGTTGTTTCGAATCGAATACATTGTAATTTACCTTAATGAAAATAAACATCCCCAGAGAAATGCAGTGAACATATACTTTCATGTATTTCGTGACATGGTTCCAATCTTCAATTTCAAAAACCAGGATTTTCTTTTATCATTGAGTTCCTTCCAAATGCTGTTTCCAAATTAACTTTACTTTCATTTGGCTTTCGAAAAAATTAAAACTTGAGGCCGTAGATGATCCTTTCTTCTTTGACCATGGATAACATTCAGTTGAGGCACACAACAATAGTCATTTCGGGAGGATGCCATTTCGAATGAATACAATCGAGAATTTTAATCGGAAAGAAAGGAATCGATTGATGAATATTACAAAAACTTTGGGTATACCAAAATTTCAACACTGAGAACAACACAAAAGCTCGAAAATGAACTCTGAAAGTAAGCAAAATACGTTAGAATAACATTGACGTCGAAAAACTACTAGCTTGGAAGTGTTCGAGTTTCTACCACCAGAGGGCGTATCGCTTAGCAGTAGTTGCGAATTGCAATAAATTCCAGGGGTGCGTTCAGAAATTGTGTAAATATAATGGTTCAGATGCTAGGTCGGGCAACTTCGGGCGCGTCCTAGACGTTCAGAAGCCTACGTCTGGCAAATGGTTTGGTCGTTCAGATGCTTTGGGGAAACTTTAGCGGTTGTCCAACCCAGCCCTTACCACAGCCGTCTTTAAGAGCCAACTATAACGGGGTGACTTTTGGAGGCCAGAGTTCATTTTTTTCAGAAAATTTTTCGGTGCAAATGGTTGAAAAAAAAACGTAAGAATGCTCACTGTTGCCACTTTTTATATTGAGAAAATTTCGGGAAAACAAAACTAAAATGGAGTGAAAAATGAAAAATAACAACCATTGCGCATTCTCACCAAAGAATTGAGTATATTTCAAAAAAAAATTTTTTAAAATACTCACTGACGTCTGCAGAACGATACCCCGTTCTCTTCTATATAGATCGGAATTTCTCCGAAGTCTAAGATTTCACGCGGTTATAGGCAACGTTAAAGCATATACATCTCGATGCAGGTGCCCGACCTTCAGATAATAACGAGGTTTCATGAAACTTGAATGTGGCTGTGTTGCCTAGTCGTAATTCAACACCACGTAGTATTGTTTGCTCTTAATATTAGTGAGTCCTGAGACGGCTGTGCCCGTACATGGGTAGAAATTGACCCGCATACGCTTTGCACTTTATGATGACAAAAGTGAAAATTTTGGGTTATGTTTACTATTTTAAGAAGTTGTTAACCCTCATACTGTTTATATGGGAGTCATGATCGGGAAGGCATGGAATACCACTTGTATTCCAGAGGAAAAAATATATATATTTCTTCCTCTGAGACTTTTCTGATGGTAATCTTACCTCGGAGTGCCTTCATGTCAGTGCTTTTCTACAATATTAATTTTCTAAGTGATACGTTCCTCACAAAATTTCGATTCAATCAGATGGGTATTTTTACAAAAATTTCAGGAGATATTTTAGTCTCAAGAAATTTTGACATTCGAGCTTATTCGTAGGTACAAATGCAGAAAATAATATCTTAAAAAAAATATTTATTTTTAATTACAATTAGCTTCTCATGCCAACTCAATAAGAAGATCATTTTCTCCAACAGTTTGCCCTTCTTCAATATTTATTGCTTTTACAGTTCCAGTAGATCCAGATGTCATTGAATTCTGCATCTTCATTGCCTCTGTAAAAAAATAAAATTAATTCGACTATATTTCACCAGGATTCTACTTGAATATCTTACCTACAACACAGAGTTCTTGTCCTTCGACTACTTTATCCCCAATTTTACAGGAAACATTCTTGATTATTCCTGGCATTGGAGCGAGTATTTTTTTCGATTCGTCAATTTTGGGTTTTTCCTTCATGAATTTCGAATAATTAGCCGCTGCTTCAGTCAGAATTTGCATGGTATATTTTGTTCCTTGAAAACTGTGAAAAGGACAGATGAACGCTTTACCATACAAGCTCTTCAGTAAAATGCAATAAACAATATTGGAACTGATGGTTTTGGCTGATAGGTAAGGTTTTACCACTTAGGACATACATGGGAAAAAGTATATTAGAAAAGAGATAAAAATTTCAAAAAGCACTGCCGTGAAGGCAGCAACTTTTGCGCGAATGTTCAATGTAGATGACCGCTTCAGCAACGAATTTGGACATGCACGCAAAAGCTGCTGCCTTCACGACAGTGCTTTTGAAATGTTTTACTGATAAATTACTGGATTTCAATTCGATCAAATCTGTTTTTTTGGAAATATTGGAAAAATAAAATTTTGAATGGGTATATCTACGAAATCATTGGGCGGATTTTACCCATTCACGAATTCGACCTTCGTAATTAAGCCCCAAACCTTCTCTACAAATATCGAGTTTCTAAGTCGTTTCTTCCGGAAGTTATTGTGTTAACGGTCAGCCTAACGGCCGACTGCGTGAACAAAATAACTTCCGAATGAAACAACTTAGAAACTCGATATTTGTAGAGAAGGTTTGGACCTTAATTACGAAGGCCGAATTCGTGAATGGGTAAAATCCACCCAATGATTCCGTAGATATACCCAATCAAAATTTTATTTTTCTGATATTTCCAAAAATACAGATCAGATCGAATTGAAATTCAGTACTTCATCGAAAAATAACAGTTCAAGTTTCATACAGAATTTAATGAGGATTATATGATAAGAAAATCATAGAAATTTTTTTTTCAAATTGTTCTTATGACACGATTTTCACGAAATTTCGCATAAAGTTGTCTTTCAGCATCTCGAAACTAGCTGTGAAGTTTTATCAGGACTGAATCAGTATTTCTCGAGTTATACCGAAAAAATCAACGATATCGAGAAGAAAACCTCGAAATTTGACATATTTTTTCCCGATATCTCCAAAACTTATGATCGTATCGAACTGAAATTTGGTACACTGCTGTGAAATATGAAGCTCAAAGTGTGAGTGGAACTCCTTTCTGGATATGATGAATGGTTTCCGGAAAAAAAATTAATTTCGAAAAATTTTTTTTTTTTTAATTTACTGACAATATGATCCTGACGAAATTTGGCTCAAAGTTGCACGTTGTTATACTCCACCTAACTGCCGAGTTTGAGTCTAATCGCTCAAGTAGTTTCTGAAATAAAAAATAAATAACTTTAAAATTTCAGGTGCCTATAACTCGGAAACTATTCGACCGATTTGGCCCATTAACGAACTTAACCGCGAAATTCTGATGCGCAACCTATCCTGAAAGTTTCAAGTTGCTGGCTTGCTTCTGTCGACAGTTATTGTGTCTACGGCCGGACGGACGGCCGGACAGAATCGATTTTGACACCGGATTCGTCATCAGTGAGTCCAACCTAGTCGATTGAGACCATTTTCAGCTCAATCATCCAAAATTACAGACATTTGGACAAAACGATAGCACGCTGTTCCCCTAGAACATGCGCGCAAAAAGAATGAACTTATGTCTGGGTTTAACGTTGATATGCTTTGAGGGGTGATTCTAGAACTCAAAATATGAAGGAAACTGTCTTTAAATGTATCCCATGGGTGCTAGAGTCTCTATATACAACATGACATTCAGAATCCCATGAATTTCTGATAGCTTCTTTAAAATGTGGCAGATTCTAGTGAAATTTAGTACATAAAATTTTTGAGGAACTGAATCATCTGGCAATAAAAAAACTAATGGCATCTCATCAGTTGCAGAGATAATAGGGAAGTTTCCATTGAATTACTTCTTATATTTAAGTGTGAAGACTGTCACTTTGCCAACTATAATTTTATGGGAACCCCCCTATTATCTCCACCACGGTTGAGATTCAGACGATTTTGTTTATCGCCAGACGCTTCGGTTTCTCCAAAAACCCCCATATACTAAATTTTATTCGAAGCCGCCAATTTTAGGAAAAACTACGCAAACTGTTGGGACTTTAGAGATCATTTTGAAGAGGCTCTAGTGCCCGTGGGGTTAACCCCAGAAATATATGAACGTCAAACCTGGACACCCTACCCTGTATAAGCGAATGTTGAAACTCAAAGCCGAAGTTTTGTAGAAACTCACATTATCTGATATTGTCCATGACCATTTCTAGAGGACAACTGTATGGCTATTGGGTCATCATCATTTATTTTTGTTAAGATGAGTGAATCTGCGAGATTGATGTCCTCCTTGTTTACTATCATGATTTGATCTCCTATTTGTACATTATAGTTGCCGTTGCTTTGAGATATTTTGACTAGAATATCCTCTTCTTCTAATTTCACCATCAGCGTCCAACTATCCCGAACTTTTTCGTGGATTCTCATATTTGGGCTATTAAGGAACTGTCTGTTCCTTGTATCCCATTTAGCGAAAAGACTAACGGATACAGCGATCATTTTACATTTATCTGATTCTGAGAGTTTCCTTCCTTCAAAACCATCTCCGTATACTTCTTTCAGGTAATTTGTGCTAATATTTCCTGAGGGAATAAATAAAACTTTCAGAAAAAAAAAGGGATTGTGTGCAGTTACAGAATAGGATGATGATCTCTGGGGATTTGGATCCTTATAGGTTATTTTTAAGAAGAAACCTTTCAAGTTTTGGAACTATGTAGTGCTGAAGTTAAGACTAAAAAATTAGTTGTTTTACACTTTATTTATAGGATGAGACATGTGAATCTTGAGCTTGAACTCAAAATGGAGAAACTCGGACGAAATTTCCACTGCTTTGGAAGGGAGCTACGAAATAGAGCAAATATGTTAACTAAAGAACCTGATCGTCCGATAATTTATAGTTTTTTATTTAAAGTTAGTAAGGAATCGAACCGTATCCATTCACCATTTTGTAACTCTAGATTATAGCTCTGGTCCCAATGTTTTTTCCAAGCTTTTTTCTTTCGAGAGAACGCAGAGGTGTTCATGTCATTTTCCTCCAAAATATACAGTCGAAATCTTTCACAGACGCCATTGGTTGAATCATTATAGCGACAGTAGTTCAGTGGTTAGAACATATGCCTCATGATCGTAAGGTCTGGGGTTCAAGCTCTTGGCCGGAAAAGAATTTTCCGATTTTCATGGGAACAGGAAACAATTGACAGTGCTGTTCCTAAAGTGTCTCAAGAAATTTGCAACAAAGCCTACACATAACACACCTGGTCTCCTAACTCTCATAAGCATTAGCTTCTGAGGGGTTCTACAATGGAACGAGAATCGGCAACGATACAATACAATACAATCTTTCACTTCAAAAAATGGTTTATGCCCAGAAGGCTTGTCGTTGATGTGGAATTCCAGAATATTCAGGAAAAGGGATAAAACAAATTCTTCCTGAAACTTTTATCAATCTATTGCTCCAAAAGTTAAGAGGTTCAGGATATCGGTTCATTAGAAGTTTTATTCTTGAAATTACCTGAAGATACCCTCAAAGTATATGTAACTAATTGTAGAACTCCCTTTATATTTTGAATTGAATATGCAAAATAGAAATCCTTAAAACCATAGCTCTTATCAAATGACAGAAGATTCGAACAGAGCCGAATTTACGAATTTAGCGCCTGTGATAAATTGTTGAAATGCGCCCTTGTTCTCAGTCTAAATGATATGATAGCGCCCTGGATGAGCGTACAAAAATTTTCATGGTGTGGGTGGGTTCATCTAGCCCCTCGACAAGTGTAAACATTATCGTTTCGGATTTTGTTCGGTAACAACTTGTCGCCTCACAGAGTACAACAGGTTCGTGCACCACATCAGTCTGAAGTATGTATGGAACTCGAAGTAAAAGTCATTATCCTAAAGAAGAAAATTATAATTTTGCATTCCTAGTTAGCTTGCGCCTGTAGCAAATGACTCCCTAGCCACGTCCTAGATCCGGCTCTGGATTTTGAAGAAAAGAAAGTGCCCAATGGTTGTGTTTTGAACTTTACTTTGATTTTATTTTCAAGAAATGGAATCTTCTCTTTGCTATTGAAAGCCCATAGTAGCGTTAGGTTATTTATTATATTATGTCCTTCAAGCCCCCCCAGAAATGATATTTTATGTATTTTGTCCCCATAAATGTTTATTCTCGATTTTTACTTCACAAAGATATATCTTTATTTATCGTTATTTCTTACGGATGAAATTTAACATTGTTAGTATCATGTTAATGCATGCCTGAAAAAAAAACATGGGTTCAATCTGAGATATAAAATTTCTAATAATTCGCTATGTCAATTTTAATATCGATTTTTATCTTGGTAATGTGGACATAATTGATGGATATATGGCAAGAGGAGATTAATTTTGTTGTTATTACCTTCATTGAATCTTTTTTCTGTGAGAATATCCCTCAATAAAGGTATATTATGTGTAACTCCACGAATTATGTATTGATCCAAAGCGGCTATACTCCTTGAGATCGCTTCGCTTCTACTCTTTCCATAACATACAAGTTTACAAATCATAGGATCATAATAAATACTGATTTCACTTCCTTCTTCAATACCACTATCACAGCGTACTCCGGGTAAATGCGTTGGTTCTTTGTACGTGTAAAGCCTACCAACACTAGGTAAACCAAAATTCTTGTACGGATCTTCTGCATATACCTGAAATCATACGAAGTTGTTAGATTAACACAACTTAATGTACTTTTGTATTGAGAAATGTGTTTTTATCACTTTATAACTCCAAAAATTATATCTACTCTGTTATACGTTACATTATCTCAGAGTATAGTTCTAGACGCAATTCTGTATGAAACTTACACCCATTATACATCTACAGTCCTTAAGTTGTTCTTTCAAAGAGATATTCTATACAAGGTGTTGCATTGTTAAGGAATAAAAGAAAAATCAATTTGAGAATTGATAATTTTTTTACATTATATACGACTTTTGGATTATCACCCAATTTACTGTGTACATAAGATGATTACCACTTCCAAAAGACAACGCGGGACGAGATAATTCAATCAGAAAAACGAGATAAGTGTTCTGAACAGACTGATCTAACAAATGCTGAAAATGAGCCCTACCCATAGACCTATAAAACTATATGGACATGGCTTGGAGAGAGAGGAAGTGGGCTGACAAGGTTGGAAGTTGGAACTAGGGCGGGCAAACCATAGAATACGGCAAAAATAAGACATAATTTTGAAGCCATGGACTATATTTTTTTTTCAAAAGTTTTGCAAGTCAAATTTGTGTTTTCGGAAGAATTTCAAACCAGAATATAAAGACTGAATAGAAGATATAATTTCCGTTTTTTTTTGTGTTTTCGTGAGCTTTTTGAATAGAATTTGATTCCTTCATTTTAAACCGGGTTAACTGGTAAAGAATAATGGTAAATTCGTGTTGTGCCATTAATTGTACGAGGAGATATAACATGAAAGTAAAATACAATAATTTGGAATGAGCGTTAAAGAATTTAATGAATGTATAATTGCCATGAATCCGATCGCAGAAATGAATTTCGCACATTCTTCACTACTTTAGTGCATTCTTATCGTTTGAGACCATTTAATGCCCAAATTCAAAAGCTGCGTTGACACGCGAGCTGAGCGACTTTCGAGACAATTTGATTGGGCTTCCTCACAAGTTTGCACGGTGTTGAGTGACTCGCGAGCTGTTCAAAACACCGTTTATACTTGTGTCTGTACGCTGCTTAGGAAAAAATCATTTGGAGCTAAGAATACCTTCCTGAAACTGGCCCAAGAGTATTTGAAAGAAAAAGAGTCATTTATCAAATATTCTTATTGATTAATCATTTCGAATATTCATATCGGAGTTATGTTCACATTCATCACCAATTTTCAAAGCTTCAATGTAATGAATATACCAAGAAGAAGTCATTTCTCCGCGGATTTTCTAAGTGAATGCTTGATTTTATCTCTAGATCGGCATCATATTGTGCAAGTGAGATCATTCTTTATCTCACACTCCATGCGCTATAGAATACCTTGTATAGTAATATCGTGTATCTTGTCTATGGTCTGCCCGATCCAGTTTCATCTCTCTTTCGGACCTCTCACTTGCTTCCTTATCCCCATTCTACTCTTTAGAAATGAACTCGTACGCCGTGTCCAGAGAGTTTAATATGTCTATGGCCCTACCAACCTCCATAGAATTATATGAATTTCGATCAAGCTTCCGCCTCACATTCTGTGGAATTACAGTGATAATTCGTCTATATTTGCTAACAATTGTATGTCGTAGTTTCCAAATTTTTCGAAACTTCGATTTTTCTACCAGAAAATACCCATGTTTCCTTTTCCACGTGAAATCCTGTATAATCATCATTGTCAGAGTACGGCGTAGGTTTCGGACTTCAGGTAAGGTCGAATTGGTGAATAGGTGGTACCAGTAGATATACTCAATTACTCAGGAAAAATTTTAGTTTCCCAATATTTTGAAAACTTAACATTTCAGTTTAAAACTACCACTTAATTGTGAAATGAAAGCTAGAAGGCACATGTAGAATTTCAAATGAAAAATCTGATAATTTCTGAGATATCTGATTCAAAATTGAACAATGTTCTGATTATAAGACTAATACGCTAATCAGCCTCGTGGTCAACATTCTACATCCAAATACCAAACTTCAATAGACAACTTCGGTCCAAGTTGCCAACCCACAATTTTCTTCAAAAATTTACAATCACTGGGGAACGGGAATTTCCGGACAAATCCGACATGATAAGGTTCACGTTATTTATAAATATCCGTAAAAGATACCTCGGCTCCTCAAACGAGATAATTCCTTCCAAATATAAGGTTTTGTTAAGATCATTCCTGATTGGCTGATACTTAAGTTGGGATTCCTGATTTCATGTTAATAGTGTCAAGTTTATATAGGATATGTTCCGCAAAACACCTTGGTTATTTCGGTTGCCGGTTTTCCGTTCCGTAAATATGAAATATTCGGTTGGTTCCTGAAAAAAAGGTTAATTACGAAATATGATTGATGAAAAAACGTTCTTTCTGTCACCAGAACTACAGTTAATGTTCTATGGTAACATATCCATAGCACTTTACTTTATGATCCATAAAACATAAGAAGAGACAACAATCAACAATGGAAAAATTACCAACCTTCGGTTTCACTAAACTTTTGACGTCCGATCAACTCGTTGACTAAGGTTTGCATTCGATGGTTGGGTTGAAAATGAACTGAAATCGTGCACAGAATTAACTGTTGACTGACAGTCAAGCCCTTGATCGGGCAATCAAAGTTTTGTGAAACCGGCCGTAGGTATGGTCTATGGATCATAATGTAAATAAAGATTGTTCTATGCTATGGGTATGTTACCATAAAACATTGATTGTCGTTCTGGTGCATAGACTTAATATGTCTATGTTTTGGTGACAGAAATATTGTATTTTCATCAATCAAATTCCGTAATTAACCTTTTTTTTCAGAAACCATGGTTATTTCATATTTACAAAACGAAAAACCGGCAATTGAAATAACCAAGTTGATTTGCGGAACATATCCTTCATAAACTCGACACTATTAACATGAAATCAGGAATCCCAACTTAAATTTCAGCCAAACAAAAACCTATATTTGAAAGGAATTATCTTGTTTGAGCAGCCGAGGCATCTTTCACGGATATTTATAAATAGATCGAATCTTCTCATGTCGAATTTGTCCTGAAATTGTGGGTTGGCAACTTGGGCCGAAGTCGTCTATTGGATTGAGTCATCAATAATAATAATAATATTAATTGAGTCCATAGGATTACAGAGTTTTGAAATGAAACAAGTCAGGCCAACGTTATATCTAAGGTGCATAGAAGATATTGTTCTATGCACCTTAGTTATACCTAGGATGCACAGAACAATCTTCTGTGCATCCTAGTTATACCTAGCTATTTTCTACAGTATTCTTTGAAACCACAGATACTATATGGTTCACAATGACATAAAGAGCTTTTTTAAATTTGCTGTGACAGGAACGATTTCCCATTCGTAAAGCCAATTCATTGAATATTTTTCAGATTATAGAAACAATCCTTTCAGATGGCCATATTTTACCATAACTATTGCATGCATTTCGCAAATCAACAGCATTTACAGTTTACTGCCGAGAAGCTCAATTTGAATTTTTCGGAGGACTTGCAAGAAAATCGTTTGAGACTATTTACTTATCAAAATTAGAAAATTTATGAAAAACAGTTTCGTCCCTGAAAAAATGGAACGAAAACAGAACTTAATTACATAACACATGTCCGGTTTAGTGCTCGGATGGTTCTTAATATTTTGTTGGAAATACAGATGGGGTAGATAACATATCTCGTCTGCTCCACAGAAAAGAATATCGGAGCCACTTGAAGATTATATTTTTGCAAGGAAAGCGTCTCTATCTGTATCGTTCGTTTACTTCGGATGAATCTGTTTGGGACGTTGTCAGGTATCGAAAGAAGAAGAAGAATTACCGAACGCGCCTATTGTAGATTTTCTGTTAGCTTCTGTCGCCTCCTCCGATCGTCAGTTACAAAAGAACAGAACAATTAACATCTTATAAAAATTTTCCATGAACCGGCGGTCAATCGACGGCCCACCTTACGCGACCTTTCTGAACTCACCCTATTTTCTATCGCCCATCCGTTAATTTTAACATCCTTCTGTTCAATATTCAGTTTGTGACCTTTGGCAACACGAAGCATCTGTTGAACAAGATCTACTCCTGTTATACACTCTGTGATAGGATGTTCCACTTGCAGCCTCGTGTTCATTTCAAGGAAGTAGAAATTCCTCTTTTCATCTACCAAAAACTCAACAGTTCCAGCTGAGTAATAACCGAGCTCTTTACAGAGTTTGACAGCTTGTTCGCCCATTGCTTTTCTGGTTTCTTCATCTAAAAACGTGCTGGAAATTGGATATCTCTTTATATAATATGGAAAAGAATAGATGTAAGATATCAAGACTAGAATGATGGATGTAGGAATCTCAATAGAATATTCTCTACTGGTTCGAGATAAAGTACAATGGGGGTTTTTCTTGGTTTTGGGTTATTACTGCAATTGTAAATTTGAACATAATTATTATGGATTTGATTCATCATTTCCCCAAATCACCTTCAGAAAGTATTCAAAATTTGGGTTTCGCCAGGCATGCACGAAGTGACAACGGTGTTTAGCAGAATAGCTTTTTCTGCTATAGAATAATGAAATATTTATTCCTATTCTGTGGTACACACGTGTTCTTTGTCAATATAACCAAACAATTTCCGTTTGCGATTTGTCAGTAATATGACAGTATGACACTCTGTGCTCTTCTTTTTCTATTCCTTGGTCGTTGTCTTCTACTCTAACCAGATCGGAGTATAGTTATCTCTGTTTCCTAAGCAAAGTAACACAGTTGACGTCCTTTTCATTCCGAGAAAGGTGAGTTCGACGTTGCCATATCGTGCACTAAAGACAAATCTCTTTAAATGCAAATCCCCATTTTTATCAAACATTTTTTTTAAAATAAAATATTGAAATTATATGTTTGAAATGTGATGTTCTAAAGGTTTTTCATGAAAATTACTGCATTTTCGTTTAAAGCAAAAACCCCCAATGGAGGTCATACATTCAATAATATGATATTTTGGATTCATGTCTAAGAGGTGTAGAATTATCATACTCTGGAGATGTGGATAGTGTAGTATTTAAAACTTTCTGTTTATTCAGTTCTCATCCTGCAGGGATCGAGAGAGTATCCTGATTTTGCTTTCTACTCCAGAAGCGAATAGTCTCGCAATATAATACAATCCTCAGTTGGCACTTGAGTGAAAAGACGTTAAAAATACGCGATATTATACGGATGAATGCAAGGTATAGGAGTAGAATGTCTGTATGTCCTTAACTTCACCAATACCAACCAATATTATATATACAGCACACAATGTATATCTGGTATGACGGGGACAGCTACATTGGTGTATATTTATTGTGTTTGGATATCTGTTCCCAATACTTCTAAGTATTTGCTCTTCTGTTTTGCTACATTAAACAATCTATGTGGCTCAAAGAGTTCATTCGATCTGAATTGGATAATCCATATTTCATGAACAAATATTGATTTCAAAGTTCGGCGGATTGGAAATATTTTAAGAATTGGTAAGGTCTATAGTTTTTTCCTCAACCTAAATTGTGTTACTCACCTTGGAGCTTCTTCTACAACTTTTTGATTTCTCCTTTGAATACTACACTCCCTCTCATTCAGATAAATAGAATTACCATATTTGTCACCTAATACTTGTATTTCTATGTGCCTTGGTTTGTCTATAAATTTTTCCACAAGCATTCTAGAGTCCCCAAAGCTTGACATAGCTTCTTGCGAAGATAACTTGAAACCTGTTCTGTAAAGAAATGCAAGCTACAAGGAAATATTTCATATTTCAACTATAAACGTGATAGCGGCATCTTGAAACGAAGAAGAGGAATTGAAGATGACCACTACATATCTTTTCTTTAACAGTCTTTTCCAGAAAATCGTTTTCCAGGGAAAAGCAAACCGTTATAATTTTGCGCAAACGTCTAAAGGTACGATTGGGATCTAGGCAGTAGCTGCCTGGCGACCCGGCAGCGACTGCCATATCGCTTCCAGGGAATTACATGCAACACTTATCGATACAAACATTGAAATCTCAATAAATACTGTTGTATAATTGAATAACATTTCCACATGCAGAACGCTGATTGAGTAGCATAATTCAAAATAATATTTTGAATGAGAAGAGACGCTCCAGAGTCGTTTCACCTCAATGAAAATCCTATTCTATTCCACACCACCGAAGAGGTAGAGTAAAAGGTGCGTTTTTTTGAGGGGGTTTTCCCTGTAGGCCTAATCCACATTTACGTCTCGTATTAAAATGAAAATTTTCCTAAAATTCGGTTGATCGGGGAGTTCCCAGAATTCTGGTTAGCATAGTACATCAATCTTCAAAATGCGAATATCCTTTACAGGATTAAATCGATTTCCAATATTTTTTTTACAGACACTTCGAAATAAGGGTGGATATGAAAAATAATAGAGACGGATGATAGAATATGACGCTATAAATACCAAATATTGATGAGTTTTTCGGTTTGTTATTGATTTTTTTGCATTTATCCTCCAATTTGTGTTATCATATACATGCTCATTATCTTTTATATTCCCCCTCAGTTCAAACTCTCGGTACGGAAAATATTGGATTTTGATTGAAATCAGAAACGGATATCCACATGTTGACGATAATTATACAACGCAAACCAAAATTGATGAAAACCTCCGATTAACCGATTTTTTTGGAAATCTTCATTATTTTGAATTGCGCTACCTAATTCGCGTTCTGAATTTAAACGTGCTATTCAGTTTTATACAAGAGTGTTTATTGAGATTCCAATGTTTTAAATAAATTCTTCATGGAAGTGTTTTTTTGTGTTGTAAAAAGCTAATGATTAATGAATAATATATAAGTTTCATTTAAGATATGAATGAGCTTCATGAAGAAATTCAATTTTAAATCCCGTAATCTGCAGGGCGATTTCTATAAATAATAAACCTTATCCGATTTCAGTAGATATGTTTCAGATATTGGGAGAGAAAACTTAAAAATATTAGAATTGAACTACTTACGATTATGAAATTGTTAAGAATATCGAGGGGGCATTTGCACATTGTGTTTATAAAATAATAAACGAACCCGTTAAAAATTTCTCGATATGTGTTGAAAATTTGGTAATCAATCTTTTCATCTACTTTTAGATATAGAATTCTGGATGAAAATTGTACCGATTATTCCAACGAATTCCATTCTTAGAACCGAATGCGATGATTCATTTTCGGGATTATTGGAAATTTGCAGCGTTTTTCTTTATAACTCAGGGACCACTGGTCGGAAATCATCCGGGTGAAAATTTTTAGGTTGACCTCACGTCAGTGCTCTTTTTATTTTCTCTTTTCTGACGTCTTCCATACATGGAGTTATTGTAGCACATATACTTTTTTCGAGATCGAGAAATCTCGAAATAATTTTTCGGCCTCAAAAAAATCTCGAAGTGTTTTTCCCAATCTAGTCTCGAAATCGAGACAAGACGAGACGAGAAATCCCGAATTTCGAGGGTCTCGTGAAACCCTGGACTCCTATTAATTCATATTCTCAACAATAAATCCAATAAAAAAATATCCTTTTCGCGTGAGAATATCCGTATAAATGAATATGACGAAAACTTTTTCAATACGCTCGCAATATCCCATGATACCGTACGAAAATGAGCTGGCATAAACGAGGAAAAAGTTGGTCCAACTGGTCAAAGTTAAGCTTACCTGGCGTCGTGATCATTGCGGGCGATACGCATACCCTTGCCGCCACCGCCCGCCGAGGCCTTTATCATAACCGGATACCCAATTTCCCTGGATATTTGCACACACTGATCTGCATCCTTTATTATGCCATCGTATCCTGGAATCGTGTTTACCCCGGCTCTGGCCGCCAGCCTTTTCGATTCCAACTTGTCACCCATTCCTGTTATCGACTCCACCGAGGGACCTACGAAACTTACTCCTTTTTCTTCCTGAAGAAATAGAGACGTTGGAGATTATTCAATTGGTTTCTTATTGGAACTGGAAGGAGAATGTAACATGCCCCGGGTGATTCCACAGTCCTCAGTTTTTCTATTTCAGAAATTTGAATGGGAATTTGGTTGGTGTTGGTTTGTTCCAACAAAAATGATTTCGATTCTATAGGAATCTATAGTATACAGCGTGCCAAAAAAGTAACGTAACTCGTCAATAATTCTTCTCTTTGGCATGCATTTCTCAAACCTCGAAAAAAGAAACCTGCGGATAGGACGATATTTCCCAATATTTATTATTTCAAGAAGGAGAACCTGATACCAATCAAAAATTATTAATTTTGTAATAGAAAAATAAGGAATTCACACGGCTCAATGTACAATCAAATGTCCTTTCATTTGATTTATCACAATCCATATATTACAATTTGAAAAAAAAACAGTGATGGGTGTGGAGCGTAAAGAGTGAGAGATTTCAAATTCCAAAAAGCTACTTGCTTTCGGAATTACAAATCCATTGATTTGTGGATTTCCCTTGATAATAATCAGTAAAAGAATAATGATCTGATTGCAGTACTGTCCAACAACAAATTGTAAAATGTTGCCTCATTTTTTAATAAAAAAGTGGCACGACCAATTCTACTTTTAACCATATCGCTGAATAGGTAATCAAATTACCTTTCATTTGATGTATCACAATACATATATTCCCATTTGAAAAAAATAAGTAGTGTGGTTCGGGGCGTGGGGGTGAGAAATATCAAATCGAAAAAAACACAGGATAAATTACTTTCGAAATTGAAATCGACAGGTGCGAGGGTCTTCCTTAATAATTCTTCGTACTGACGAGTTACGTTACTTTTTTGACACGCTGTATCTAGATCTACTTGTCTATCTATAGGGTGAGTCCTCAGGTTGTACATTAATTTTAATCATAGACTTTTCTCATCAAACAAATTCCATTTTTCATTCATCATTTTTCCTTATTCAAGAAATCATGAAGACTGTTGAAGATGAAAACCCATTTTTCTTCTGTACTATTTTACGTTTAATATGTATGTGTCGAATGGAATAAATTTTGGTGTTGAGTTATCAATATAACAATGGAATTCTTTAATTATATCTTTTCCCATACTCCCAGTTACATAATTATATAATCTCGCCGATTCTAGAAACCATATTAACTCATCGTGAAGAATGCTGATGGGGTTCATTCTAAGTTATTTCAGGAGTCTTCATCATCTAACAATATTGAATTATTCTTAGTCATTCATTTGGAAATGCACTAATTTTGAGTTGAATGTTGTAAAAATCTGGTAAAAATCCGATTAATTGCACTACTCCAATGAATCCGCCCCTGACCTGAGGAAAATTCACAGACTAGAAAAGTACACTGCTGTATTGTGTGTCCAAACTGAATATTATCTGAATAATTTACTGTCTCATAGAGTGGATTTTTAATGAGTACCACATTTAAATTGATTAAATAGCCCTTGGCTATTCTACAATACATCTTAGAGTAGAATTTATCTATAGTGAACATGTCAATAAATAGTAGGAGTGTATTAGCATATCGAGAAATTTGTAAATACTTATAATTCCTAACTGGAACCGAAATTGGAAAAATAACAAATCCCAATCAAAAATTGAACACTCACCATGTATATCTAAAATCTAAATTTAGTTTGCAGTTGTGAGCAATATGTGAAAGTAAAATTGCATCCTCTGTTCGCACTGAGGTGAGGATATATTTATGGAGTTACAAATTTTTGAACGAATTCATTGAAATTTTCCTACTGAAACTTATTATTTTCTGAATATCTGTCTCGAACTTTGTTGTTGTATTATGGTTTCGTGTGCTCACTGCGTACTTGATGAATCGCACTACTCGTATTATTTCAGAAATCCTCCAAATCATATCAGAGACATCATATATGTTTATCCTAAAATTTACTACTTTACCGAGAGACCTCCGAAACTAACTAATTTTTCATACTTTATCTGCTTTCTTATACGAACTACAAGACCAATATAACCTGTCGTGTGTTCATTTCAGAGTTCCGAAATTCGAATATAAGTTTCGTAGGTATTGATTTGTTCGAACAAAAATGATATCGATGCTATATCCATAAAAAAAGTGAGGATTGGAGCGTTGAGTAACACTTATGGAATTGTCGTTGATATTATCTTATGAACCTAACAGGGACAAAACCTTTCAATCTTTCTTGAGATTTCAAGAGTTTCTTGTCATAAACATCACCATGGATCAAAAAAAAAATAGTTATTTCCATTCCTGAAATAAGCTAGAAAAGCACTGACGTGAGGTCAGGAGCTTTTACGCGCTTGTTCCGTTGCAAAGCGGTCATCTGTACAAGTATGGACCCTGCCAATCGCTGATTTTTTTCATATGGTCCTCACGAAATTTTGCATAAACATCAAGCTATAATTTTCGATACTAGATTGCAATTCGATGCAAAATTTTGAATGGGAATAACTATCTAAAGAGTAATTGGCGAATTCAACCCATTAAAGCATTCGACCTTCTTAATTAAACTGAAAACCTACTCTACAAATATATTCCCCATGTCGATTCTACCTAAAGTTAATGTGTTTACGGCCGGTCTAACTACTGATAGTGAACAAAATAACTTCCGGAAGAACCTACTCAGAAGCTTGATAATTGTAAAGTAAGTTTGGGGTTTAATTACGAATACCGAATTGGCGAATTAGTAAAAACTATCGAATGATTCCGCAGATAAACCGTTTCAAAACTTCATTTTCCCGATATTTCCAAAAACATGGATCGAATCGCACTTCAATGAATAATGCCACCTTGAAGAACGATGAGCAAAATAACTCTTCCATTCAACAAAGTGCAGGAGGATTCTTTAATTTTTTTTTGTTCATTATTCTGTAGACCCTATTTGGCTGAAACTTCAAGGTGGTATTTTTCATTGAAGGGATTCGATCTATGTTTTTGGAAATATCTGGAAACTGAAATTTTGAGAGGGTATATCTGCGGAATCATTCGATAGTTTTTACTTATTCGAAATTACAGATATCGTGACGAAATGATAACGCACTGTTCCCCAGAACAAGCGCGTTGAAAATGGAATAGAAATAGATGTTCAAGATTTTTAAATTGCTTCCTCATTATTGAAACAATAAATGGAATAGAAGTTTTTTTGTATTGGCTTAATTCAACTCAAAAAGGCGTCGGACAATTCCTACTAAAACGTATGGACCGTTTTCTAGAAAATCTTATTTTCGAGCTGCATTATGAATTTTCACTCAAAAGAAGTGAAGTCAAATTCACTGTTTATTTTTTTCTGATAAATTGGTGAGAAAATAGGTGATCAAGGCTGTAGGATTAAAAATAATAAATGAGGTAACCAGGTAAAACCACCTCTTCAATATAACAGAGTGATTAGAAAACAATATGAAATGTCATTCAATGAAGACTAAAAACCTCCCTCATTTGCTCAATTATTCAGCTCCTGTTGGCAACAACAGTTAGGTGAGGTAATTACTTCTTCATCAGTTCTATTCCGTGCCATCTACTCAATGAACCAAGGGAGTAAATTGAATTTTTCTAATTTGGAGGATAATTCTTCTAGCAACCTGAAATCCTTTAAAACTATGCAACGACCGAACTTTTATTCCCTTTGAAATTTCGGAACTTTATATTCCTGATATCGAAACGTTGAAGGATCGATGAAACATATACCAATTCAATTTTCGTTCGAAGAAAAAGAAGTGTTGGGAATTAAGTATTCAATTCTTCACAATATCTGTAATTTTCGGATTTTGAGCAGAAAATGGTCTGAAGAGGCAACAATACCACGTGGTAGTAAATTACAGCTAGGCAACACAGCCACATTTAAATGTCATCAAACCTGGCTTATATCTCAAGGTCAGGCCGCTGGAACCGGTTTACATGCTTGAACGTTGCCTATAGGCACATGAAATATTTGAATTCGGAGAAATTTCGACGTTTCTAGGAGTTGTTCTGCAGGCTTCAGTGAGTATTTTTTGAAAAATTTTTTTTTTGGGATGTACCTAATTCTTTAGCGGGAAGGCGCAATGATGGTTATATTTCCAATTTTCACTCCATTTCAGTTTTATTTTCCCGAAAATTCTTGAATGTGAAAAAGTGGCAACATTGTGCATCCACTTGATTTTTTTTAACCATTTGCACCAAAAAAATTTTTTGAAAAGAACGAACTCTGGCCTCCAAAAGTCACCCCGTTATATTCGGGGTATTAATTGTTTGCTCTTAAAAATGGGTTGAATACCCTGAAAATCATATTTGTGCTCTAACTTTCAGAGAAAACATAGTAGAAATTGTTAGATTAGGTTTGGAGTTCGAATATACCGGTTGAGTTCGTTAATGGGTGAAATCGGTCGAATAGTCTCAGAGTTAGGCTCATTTGAAATTTTGAGGTTAATTTCTTAATATCTCATGAAGTATCGAATCGATCAGATAAAACTTTGAAGATATTTTTGAATGCCAAGTGCATAATTTCGTGTGAATCCAGTCGAAAGAAGATTCGAAATAATATATACTCGAAAATTTTCCAAATTTATAATGAACATTTTTTTCCCGGAAAATATTGGTTGAATTTCGACGAAAATTTGCACATACCTCAGACTCAGTATTCAACAACAATGTTTCGAATTTCAATTCAATTCGATTTTACGTTCGGAGATAAAATGTTCCAAATTCAATTGTTGTTCGGAATTTTGAGGTTATTTCCGAAATGTCTCAAGAAGTACAGATGCAATCAGATTGAAATTTCGAAATCAAACGGGGAATACCAACCCACAACTGGGTGCAAAATTTCGTGTCGATGCAGTAGTTAGATTTCTCAAGATATACTCTAGCGATCGGACGTTAGGCCAACCGCAAACACAATAACTTCCGAAAGAAACAACTTAGAAACTCGATATTTGTCAGGTTTGAACCTTAATTACGAAGGCAAAATTCGTGAATGGGTAAAATACACCAAATGATTCCGCAGATTACCCATTAAAAATTTGTTTCCAGTATTTCCAAAAATACAGATTAGATGGAATTGAAATCCATTACTTTATCGAAAAAAACCTAGAAAAGCACTTCCGTGAAGGCAACAGCTTTTGCCTGCATGTTAAAATTCGTTGCCAAAGTGGTCCTGGAAAGTTTGGAGGTTCATCCAGAATTCAATGAGGATAATATGATTAGAAGATCACAGAATGTTCGAATAAACAAACAAAAATTTTTTCAAACTGTTCCGATGACGCGATCATCACGAAATTCTGCTCAAAAATGTCCTTCAACATCTTCAAACTAGCTGCGAAGTTTCATAATGATTGAATCAGTATTTTTTGAGTTATGCCATTGAGTAATAAAACATAATACTCCATGGTTTTACCGAAAAAAACAGCGATACCAAAAAAAACACGAAATTTCACATATTTTTCCCTGATATCTCTGAAACTATTATTCGTATCAGATTAAAACTTGGTACACTGCTGTGAAATATAGAGTTCAAGGTACAAGTGAACAAATTTTCACACATAGAATCAAAAGTTTCTTGAAAAAAAATGTTTCGCAAAAATTTTGAAAAAAAACCTTTTTGAAATTAAGTGGCCATACTATCCCAACAATATTTCTCTAGAAGTTGCGCTTCGTTATGCTCCAACTAACTGCCTAGTTTCAATCCAACCGCTCCAGTAGTTCCTGAAATATCAGGGAAATACTCTGAAAATTTCAAATGGCTATAACTCCGAAACTATTTGGCTGATTTGGCCCATTAACAAAATTAATCGCTCTATTCCGTTGCGCGAACTACCCCTTAAAGTTTCAAGTCGCTAGCTTGCTGAGTTCGACAGTGATCATGTCCACGACTGGCTGGACGGACAGAATCGATTTTGACACCGAATTCGTCATCAGCGAGCCCAACCTAGTCGTTTGGGACAATTTTCGGCTCAAAACTCGAAAATTTGGACAATGCGATCGCACGCTATTCCCCTAGAACATGCGCGCAAAAATCATTATTCGAAGGTTCATGCGAAATTTCATGGCGACCATATGAGCAGAAGATCGCCATACCTTTTTAACAGGAAGTGAAGTTGCCTTTGCGTGAAAAGCTGCCAACTTTGGTAACTAATTTGAACATGCGTGTGAAAGCTGCTGACTTCACCCCATATTGTGCTTCTCAAGAGTGTTATTTGTTCAAAATTCAGAAAGTATGATGGAGCTTCTGATTTTCAAAGAAAAAAAAGTGATGTTACTAAAGTTGAAAGTTCTGTATTTAAAAGACTGGTAATGTAACCCCATGAATCTATCGATTTCTGTACTTACCAGTCTTCGAACGAACTGAGCATTTTCAGACAAAAACCCATAACCTGGATGCACAGCTTCAGCTCCTGTTATTTTCACAGCTTCAAGTATTTTGTCCATATTCAGGTAAGATTCGGAAGCAGCTGCCGGACCAATGAATATCGCTTCATCTGCTTTGCTGACGTGTTTCTAGAAAAGAAAATCTCAGATTGTCCTCATTTCCCGTTCGCCTCCTAGATCCCAGATGTGGAAAGGCATTATTCAGAATGCGTTGGATTTCATATAGTTTTTTCATGATGAAAAACTGCAGATTCGGAACAAAAATTCATTATTTTCCGCTTGAATTATTCAGGCTCACTCTTTTTACGCGCTTGTTCAACAGGGAACAGCGAGTTATCGTTTCTTCACAATGTCTGTAATTTTCGAATTTTGAGTCGAAAATGGTCTTGAAAGATTGGGTTGAACACCCTGAAGAAGAATCCGTGGTCAAATTCAATTCGTTCCGTCTGTCCTTCCGGCTGTTCGCCCGCATGTGCTCTAACTTTCGAAGGAAATAAGGACCAAGCAACTCGAAAGGGTCAGATTAGTTTTGAAGTCCAAATATCTCGGTGGACTTCATTAAATCGATCGAATAATTTCGGAGTTAGCCCAATTTGAAATTTAGAGGTTGATTCCTTGATATCTCGTGGAGAACTGACTTGATCAGATTGAACTTTGAAAATTTGGAAAACCAACTCGCAACTTAGTACAAAGTTTCGTGTAGATCCAGTTGTGAGAAAACTTTAAAAAAATGTTTATTCGAAAGTTTTTCAGATTTATGTTGAAAATTTCTTCGAAAATGTGGCTTAGATTAGAACGAAAAGCGGCGAAATGCTTAGAGTCAGTATTTAGCAAAAAGGTTTCAAATTTCAATTTTATCCGATATTTACTCTTGGAGATGCGAGGAAAAGAATATGCCAAATTTCGTTGTTGTTTGGAATTTAAAGGTTATTTCCGCAATATCTCAAGAACTTCATAAGCAATCAGATTGAAACTTCGTAATCGGGTGGAAAATTGCAATGCGCAACTAGCTGCAAAATTTCATGTTGATCTGATAGTTATAATCTGGATAAGCACGTTAGAGCTCCTGACATCACATCAGTGCTTTTCTGGAATTTTTTATAACAGTCTACTTCAATATGTCCACATTTTTATTACTCTCTAGGGAACAAAAACATTCTCATCTGCGCTGTATATATCTGTGATTTTAGAATTTCAAACTGAAAATGACCTGTACTGATTAGGTTAGATCCAGGGATAATTCGTATTCGATAACAACTGTTTCTTGACGTGAATACTCTTATTTATAACTTTGGTGTCTCAAAGTAAGAAGAGAGCGAGGTAGAGAGTTTAAATTCACTAGTTATTACCAAACTGCCTTCGGAAATACTCTTTTCTCAATAACTAAAATTCTCATAACATAGTCATGGCATGAACCTATTCATCAATTCAATATTTCGTCTCAAACGTAATGTAAGATATTGTTTTAACTTTCTGTCGTCAAGCTTAAATATTCCTGCAAAATTTTGTTATGATCTGGATATTTCAAAATTATTTTATCATTATCGAAACGGTTCGAAACTATTTTTATCATGAATTTTGTCATATATAATATATTTATTAATTGTTTCATATAATCAAATCTGCAGTTTATTATCTACCTTCGAATAAATAAAAATAATAAAATAAATTGCATATAAGTTCTGAATGCCATACCACATGAATGAACTATTTATGTATCTGAATTTTAAGCAGCGTTAATCAGGGTCAGTACCTGAAACCTCTGACTTCACGTTTTATTTTCGAAATACCCAAACCTCGAAATAACGAATAATGGATATTTGGATGGAAAAAAATTAAAATTTATAAAAAAACTAAAAAAGCAAGGCGAAAAACTGGAGAATCTCTGCAGGCTAATGAAAAAAACCTATTATGAATTTATCATGAAATAATAAAATTTCAAAATTTATTCAGAACGTCATTTAATAATAATCTTTCTGATAGAGCATTAATTTGTAACGGTGAAGTGGCATGCATGAATGTGAGGGGTATTTTCCTTATCCCTTTAAATGAGCCACAGAATATTGCGATACTGAATTTGATGCGGCATAGAAAACCTGAATCATGTGAACAGTTTCAAATCAAACATTTTGACTGGAAACATCAGATTAGAAACTTTGAAGAATACATTCGTTTCGTAATACATTTTATTGATCAACCAGAAATGCATTTTATTCTATTTTGAGAATTCGTACTTAGAAATGGACATTTTAAGTAACGTTAGGCCGTAGAGTCGTAAATAATTTATGAAATGATTATTCTTGAGGGGCTAATAATCATAATAAAAACGACGAAAAATTTGCGAAAAAACTTCCATAGGTTTTCAATTAATTGCATTTTCAGTTATACATGACCATTCGGTGCTTGCATTTACTTTTATTGAAATCCCAACAAGATATTATAATACGTAATTATTAATTTGCATAGAAACCTCAAAATTGCCCTTTTCAGTAATTCAATAATGAAATTCAATATTTCAATTATAAACCAACTTTTGAATCATAAAATTTGGAGGGGTTTCATAATTATTTACACGTTGATATGGAGAGAATATGATGTTATTAGAATATTCGAGTTGAGTATATAAATTTGGACTGATTCTCATCGGGTTGTGAGCATGATACGATCTAATAATAATTAAATGAAGTCGATCCTTTTCAAACACGAAACGATTGTTTGATTTTAATTAAGTGGTTGCACTAGAGGCTGAATATTCGCTCCTCTTTTCCATTATACCTACAAACACAACGTGTAAAATCAGATCAAATAACAGAATTATTATCACCTATACATTCAGAATGAATCGAACAGGGTCGACCTGAGCGAAAATATGTTGTAATTATTCATGCGTAGGATTAGTTGATTATGTAAGCTGAGTTAAAATTTATTTAAGTTAAATTAATTGGAATATTTTTTTAGGTAGTTTCCACTCACCTCAAAATATTTAAATCGTGTGTTAGTTAGGGTCTGGTATAATCTGTTTTGAAATCTTTTACTTCACCATTCAGCCCACTACTTTCCTTCTACTTACTACTTCTACTTAGGACACTTAGGAGGATATTGAGTGGAAATAATTGAATGAGAAACGAAACATAATTTTGGCTCCAAAATAACGATGATGTTCATTTCCTGATATTTGTGAAGCTATAACTATTTCATTCATTTCAAATTTCCTGTCGTCCTCCAATATGATCATTTACTTTAAGTACTATATTTTGTTTTGATAAACTTTATATATCATTTATAAACTTTGAGTATTGTATTGAAAACCCCTCATTTTCCACAGAACATTCGTTTCGAAATAAATTGAATATGTAGGATTTAGTGGGAGAGGCCCCAAAATTTTCTATTGTAGTTAAACTCCCTGCTGTTGTATTGGTTATGGATGTTCACTTTAAGATTGAGAAGAATTTACACTCTAATATGCGTCTTGCAAAGTATAGATATCTCATTGAGAAGTCCAGTTATTGGCTGTTAGAAATTAGACTTATTCATTTCTTAGGCGTTTGCAATTCAACAATACCTATCTCGCGAGTTCTTGTGAGTTAATTTGTTCATTTGCGATGATAAAAATTTTTTTTTGGTTCACTCATAAAACATAAATATTTTTTCGAGTTTCAGGTCCACTCATCTGAATTCTGAAGAATACCAGTTAATGAAAAATCGTGAAAGACAACAGCTGTTCTTGCAAGAATTTGTAATATATTGAAGGGTATGCAACCCATAATAATAATTTTAAAGCAAATTTTTCGGATATGCTTTTTTCCTACCTATCAATGCAGGCACTTTCAGTTTGATCCAAAAAACCATAAAATTTTTGTATTGAAATGAGAATATGCTGATGAATAATGATTAGGTATGAATTTATCAGAATTAAAAGGATATGATTCGAAAATAACTCATTCCAGGAGCTTGAACGCTGCATTGTTCATCTGACAATATGCATGATTGCTATCCTTCTGTTTTTTACAGTTCTTTTCAAGCATCATACGGTTTATACCTGCATGAACTACACTAACTACAATAATTCCACTGCCATCCAAATCTCAGTGCAGCTGCGTGCAGTTGAGTGTAGTCACAGATAACAGAATGAGTTTAGTTAGTGTAGTTCGATCTGCTCTATGATGTTCTCAGCATACAACTATATGATGATGATTTCTATGCTTCATTTGTTCTCGCTTCCATTTCGAGGTTACGTGGTTTTGTCAATTTGTCGTCAAGTTTTTATAAAGTCGTCAATAAAAAATTGTGATCGTTCAAACTAAGCTAACGAACGTGAAGGCAGCAGCTTTTGCGCGCATGCTCAATGTAGATGACCGCTTCGGCGACGAATTTGAACATTCCAACAAAAGCTGCTGCCTTCACTACAGTGCTATTCTAGATTTTTTTTCGATAAATTACTGGATTTCAATTCGATCTAATCTGTATTTCTGGAAATATTGGAAAAATAGAATTTTGAATGGGTATATCTACGGAATTATTAGGCGGATTTTACCCATTCACGATTTGGACCTTCGTAACCAAGCCCCAAACCTTCTCTACAAATATCGAGTTTTTAAGTCGTTTCTTCCGGGAGTTATTGTGTTTACGGTCGGCCTAACGGCTGGACCGTATTCACAATAACTTCCGAAAGAAACAACTTAGAAACTCGATATTTGAAGAGAAGGTTTGGACCTTAATTACGAAGGCCGAATTCGTGAATGGGTGAAATCCATCCAATGATTCCGCAGATATACCCATTCCATATTTATTTTCCCAATATTTCCAAAAATACAGATTAGATCGAATTGAACCCCAGTTCTTTATCGGAAAGTGACAGTTTGAAGGTTTATACAGAATTTAATGAGGATAATATGATGAGAAGATCACAGAATATGGAATATTGAAAAAAAAAATTTGAAATTTTCTTTTCGAATTGTTTTTATGACACGATCATCACGAACCTTTGCACAATGTTATCCTTCAGCATCTTTGAACTAGCTGCAAAGTTTCATCACGATTGAATCAGTATTTCTTGAGTATTACCGAAAAAAAAAACGATATCGAGAAGAAAACCACGAAATTCTACATAATTTTTCCCAATATCTACAAAACTTATAGCCGTATTGAGCTGAAATTTGGTACGCTGCTGTAAAATATGAAGCTCAAGGTATGACTGGAATTGTTTTTGAATATGGTTTTAGAAAAAAAAAATTTTTTTGAAAAAAATGTTGAAAACATTTTTTCAAAATTCAGTGCCTATAAAATTTCAACGTTTGCTCGAATTGCGCGTAGTTATACACCAACTAACTGCCAAGTTTCAATCCAATCGCTGCAGTAGTTTCTGAAATATGAGGGAAATAACCTCAAAATTTCAAATTGCTATAACTCAAAAACTATTCGGCTGGTTTGGCCCATTAACGGACTTAACCGCGGCATTCGGATGCGCGAACTACCCTACAAGTTTCAAGTCGCTAACTGGCTTCGTTCGACAGTTATCGTGTCCACATCCGGCCAGCCGGCCGGCCGGACAGAATCAATTTTGACAACGGATTCGTCATCAGTGAGTCCAACCTAGTCGTTTGAGACCATTTTCGGTTCAATCATCGAAAATTACAGACATTTGGACAAAACGATAGCACGCTGTTCGCCTAGAAAATGCGCGCAAAAAGACAATTTTAAGCAAGTTGTTGCTACCTAGATAACGATATAGTACCAGAGACAACATCGGATGTCTATGATGATTTGCGCATAACGCAAAACTATTACGCATAACTATCACAGACGATAACACTCTATGCACTGCATTCTTAATCTGTGACCACACTAACCTCCAACATTTCCGCCACGAACAGACTGCAAGTTAACAACAAAACACAACGAACGGTATTAGCTCAGACCATGTGGTATTAGTGTAGTTGGTGTAGTTGGTGTAGTTCATGTAGATACAACGAACAAACCTTTAGTTTTATAAAATACATATGATTCACTTACCGATTGCCTATCAGCTATGGAGTAGACTGCTACAGTTTTGATACCCATTTTTTTAGACGTGTCTATTATTCTACAGGCAATTTCCCCTCGATTAGCAATCAACACCTTGTTGAAAGTACTTTCATTCTCATCTATGGGGTCCAACGTGTAGATGCCCCGTTTTCCCATTCTTGGGCAAGAGCATACTGACGATAGTCCTTGGAACTGAAAAACCATTAAAATCTGTTGAAATAATTACAATTACTCTACAAATATCGAGTCTTTAAGTTGTTTCTTTGGGAAGATATTGTGTTTACGATCGGCCGTTAGGCTGATGAACAATTTAGTGCAGAATTTCGTGATGAACGTGTCATTATAACAATTTGAAAAAAAACTAAATTTTTTTCAAATATTCAATATTCTGTGATATTTTGATTATATTATTCTCATGAAATTCCGTATGAACCTTCGAGCTGTCATTTTTCGATGAAGTACTGGATTTCAATAGACGACTTCGGCCCAAGTTGCCAACCCACAATTTTCTTCACAAATTTACTATCACTGAGGAACGAGAATTTCAGGACAAATTCGACAGGATAAGGTTCGCGTTATTTATAAATATCCGTAAAAGATGCCTCGGCTCCTCAAACAAGATAACTCCTTCCAAATATAGGGTTTTGTTGAGATCATCTCTGATTGGCTGAAATTTAAGTTGGGATTCCTGATTTCATGTTAATAGGGTCAAATTTATATAGGATATCGCAAATCAATTTGGTTATTTCGGTTGCCGGTTTTCCATTCCGTAAATATGAAAAATTCGGTTGGTTTCTGAAAAAAAGGTTAATAATTATGGAATTTGATTGATGAAAAAACGTTCTTTTTGTCACGAGCACGATAGTCAATGTTCTATGGTACTATATCCATAGCATAGAACAATCTTTATTTACTTCATGATCCATAGAACATAGAAGAGACAACAATCAACAATGGAAAAATTACTATGTATGGTCTATGGATCATAAGGTTAATAGAGATTGTTCTATGCTATGGATATGTTACCATAAAACATTGATTGTCGTTCTGGTGCATAGACTTAATATGTCTATGTTCTGGTGACAGAAAGATTGCTTTTTCATATTTCCAATTCCGTAACTAACCTTTTTTTCAGGAACCAACCGTATATTTCATATTTACAGAACGGAAAACCGAGGTAACCAAGTTGATTTGCGGAACATATCCTTTTTAAACTTGACACTATATCAACATGAAATCAGGAATCCCAACTTAAAGTTCAGCCCAACAAAAACCTATATTTGGAAGGAATTATCTTGTTTGAAGAGCCGAGGCATCTTTTACGGATATTTATAAATTATAAATAACGCGAACCTTAGCATGTCGAATTTGTCCTATAATTTTCGTTCCCCAGTGATAGTAAATTTGTGAAGAAAATTGTGGGTTGGCAACTTAGGCCGAAGTCGTCTATTCGATCTAATCTGTATTTTTGGAAATATTGGTAAGAAAAAATTTCATTCATTGCGGAATCATTGGGTGGATTTTATCCATTCACGAATTCGGCCTGCGTAAGTTGTTTCTTGCTGCCGGTAGGCACGGTTGTACTATCGATACTGCCGACGCTGTCCATTGGCTTCGTAGAGTGGGAGGTACACGAAAAGAGGGAAAGTGTATATAGCACGCTACGTCACGAACGCCGCGAAGTTTCGATTGTTCTAACAGCATGTGGAAACAGATTTCAAAACTCGTTTCTTCATATACAATTGTTGACAGTGATTGAATTTTTTCATTATAATTATTGGTAGAATAATCGATTAAAATAATGGAGAAAATACATGCAAAAAACTTTTTCTGGTTTTATACAGAACATATACCAGTTTTCCTACCGTTAGTTTCGGCAAACACCTGTCCAGCAATACTCTATTCACAACATAAGATGTCATTCTGCTAACAAACACAACACTGAATGAAGCACACACAAAAAAATAATTTGTAAAACTAACAGGTGGTAATGAGAATTCGGTCACTTAAAGATGTATAACATCCCAATTTTTCCCTAGTATCCAAGGCGAATGAACGAACACTTTGTTATTCGAATGAAATAGAAGTAAACGACCAGATAAGAACAGTTTGTTGTTACCATGTCGAAAGCCAACCTTTGGAGTAAACAATTACAACATTTCTGAATAATTGAGGTTTCATATTATTATTTCTTCAGAGTATATATGTTTGACGTTTGCAAAATCTAGATATTACGTGTATCCACGCACGTTCCCAGACTGAGCGAGCAACAGGCAATCATCTTGTGTTTACTCAAATGCGATAGATAAACTGGTTTTGTTCTTCATGTTGACTACGTAAGTTGGTATAGTCAATGATGATGGAATTTTCGAATGCGATAGATGCAGTGGCGTATCATTGAATTTACTGGAGGGAATAGATTCAAAGAGTCAACAACGATTTGCAGAATGCGGAAGTGTAGACCTTGATTGCATTATGGACAAAATTCGATGTCAACTAATGCCGCACGAGTATTTCGAGATTCAATAAATCTATCGTCCCCACGTACTTGCATGAACCTATACAAGCCGTCATTTCAGGTCGAAAATTGTGATTTCAATTCGATCGGATCTATATTTTTGGAAATTTCGGTGAAACATATTTCACCTAAATAGGAATTGGTTCATGAACCAATTCCAATCTTTGTCAGATGTTGGACGTAATCGTCTTGTGGGAAAACCACATCCACCGAACCGAGTGTTTCCAAAGTCGTGACAAACGTTTGGAACTGCAAAATCGCAGTTCAAGCGACCCGATACGAAAAAAGAATGAACGTCATGCACATCGATCAAAGTACTCTGCACTCGAAGGTGGGAGTCGCCAGATGCTCCTGGAAGATGGCGCGCAGTTCGTTGTTATACTGCAGCGATCCATCTGAAAGGTGACAAGTATCAAGATTCCTTCTGCGGTGTTATCCAAGGTAAGTTCACCTGACGATCAGTAATAACTGTGAAACAATTGAAGTCATTCTCTTTGATGCACTTCTTCGGTGTAGATGTTTTGGTTGATTGGATGATTAGCTCTGATCAAGGTGGAATATTTGTTGATTTATTGACAGATATTCATCCTAAAGATTATGTTAATATTTCACTTTGTTACTGTGTTTACGCTCGCGTCCTCACGTCCGATCGTAAGCCCGATAACTTCCGGAAGAGAGATCGTAGAAACCCGATATTTGTAGAGAAGGTTCGGACTTGAATAGCGATGGCCGAGTTAATGAATGGGTAGAAACCACACAATGATTTCGCATATATATCCCTTCAAAATTTTCATAATATTTTCAAAAATACAGGTTAGATCGAATTGAAACCCGGTATTTGTTCGAAAAATAACAGCTTGAAGGTTCATACAGAATTTCGGAGGATAAGTTGATCAGAAAATCGCGGAATATAGAATATTTGGAAAACAAAGTTTTTCTTCAAATTGTTCTACTAAAACGGTCATCACGAAATTCTGCACAAAGTTGCTCATCAGCATTTTCAAACTAGTTACCGAGTTTCGACTTGATTGATTCAGTATTTTTTTGAGTTATTTCGGAAAAATCAACGATACTGAGAAAAAACCACGAAATTTTACATATTTTCGCCCAATATCTCCGAAAGTCTTATTCGTTTCGAACTGAAATTTGTAACACTGAATTTTTTCTAATCGATCTAATCGAATTTTTTTTTTACAAATTTACTATCCGTACGATCCCAAACAAATTCTGGAAAAAGTTGCTTGTCATTTCCAACCAACTAACTAAAATATCAGGAAAATAACCTCAAAATTCAAATTTTTACATAACTCCATGAGCAGAACTGTAATTTCCCAATTTTGATCCGAAATTGGTCTTAAACGACTAGGTTGGACTCACTGATGAAGAATCCGTGGTCAAATTTGATTCTGTCCGTCCGGCCCTCCAAGTACGCTCTTACATTCGAAAGAAATGACCTAGAGTCTTGTAATTTTCAGTTTTGGTTAAGATCCTCAATATCTCAGTTAAGTTCGTTAATGGGCCAAATTTGCCGAATGCTTTTTGTTTTATATCCATTTGAAATTTAGATTTTTGAATAACTCGAAAAATATTCATCTGATCCGAATGATACTTGGTTGGCAGATCAACAGTACTAATAAGAAAGGGTTATCTATAAGAAAGTTCAAAAATTTTTTTTTTGAAAATTTGTATATTTCATTTAAATTTCACTGAAAACTACAAATCACCATTTCATATCCGAGTACTTCATTTCAGCCCGATCAGATTTGTGTTTTTTGAATTATAAGGATCTATCGGCGCGTTAGTAGAAATGCCGCAGACTGCAGATATTTTCGCTATTATATATTCTAAGCTAAGCAGAAATCTTTAGGTAGAGTTCAGTATGTCAATTTTTGTGACATCAGCTTTGTTGACAAAAGCCGAGGACGTATAACGTATCTTTATTTGGAGTTTTTAGATTTTTACGAGTGAAATTTCATGATAATGGATCTGATTAACTGCTATTCAATTTCAAATGACATCCATTAAGTTTCAAGGGAAAATTGCAGTAATTCTCATTTAATCGTGTCTTTTGAAGCCTGAAGAAAGGACATTAGGTATATAACTAATTAGAAGTATAACTTTCGAAAACGTAGCAGTGAGACTGGTTGGCTCTTTTATTTTCAAAAAATAATAACAGAATAAAATAAAAAATATGTACGGAATGGAAGAAACATCGATTAGAGAAAACTGTTCAGTACTATTTTCTATAGTAGGTACTGTATGTTGCGAATTATCAAATAAGTATTATATTATTCTGATCATAGTCATCATAGTGATCTCATAACTGAAACTCTGTAAATTGTTCTAGAATAGCGTCACGCAACATAAGATTGAATGTTCTTAGGATTAGAATGGTGAAAATGTAAATAAAATTTCTTTTCGAATATTTTCCAAATTTTTTTCAAAAACAATGTTTTTTCGGAAACTTTCAATCAGATCTCAATGAGATTGTTTGAGATCTCAGTTTGACCCGATGTTCATATCAGAAGATATTGGAAACGGATAATTTAAAATTTCGTGGCTATTCGAAATTTCGAGCTTATTTCCTCAATATCTCAAAAATAATCAACGCTATCACATAGTATTTTGAAAATGTTGATGAGTACATTTGTGCAAAATTTTTTTATACCCGTTCAATCAAGATTAGATTAATGAAAAAAAATTCCAAATTTTTTTTTCAAGTATTTACAGGGTGTTTCATCATAAACTAGTCAAACATATATAGCGGTATAGATGATATTGCGAAAGTCATTTTTGCCTTATGACATATACCACGTTTTCGAAGCATATTCGAGATACAGGGTGTTTAATGTCAACTTTGAGCAATATTCCGATAACTGTGGTGAGTTATGCGTGACCTCTTAATTAACGGTTTTTGGTCACATCTTAGTATTTTTTGGTGGTCAATTCAATTGTTGTGTAGAATTCGTGAAAAAAGATTTCAAAATGGCGGAGAACCTACAAAGTTGGAATTTTTCGTTTTCGATTGCCGAATTGGATAGCATTATTTTAATGTACTCAATTCTCTAAGATTTTTCGTGAAAAAAATTTTTTCAAAATTCGAACTCAACTTTTTTTTTACATGTCTACAGTGAAAGAAAAAATTCACCCAAAAGTGTTGAAATCTTTGGAGGTTGAAGTGACCTTCATTCTGAACACCGGTGTGAGAACAGAATGAAAAATTATCCATTGGTTTTATTTTATAGCCTTCCGAAGATTCCGCTCGGAGTACTTAAATAATTTTTATTCAAGAAACTGCTAGCCCTACGGATGCCAAAATTATGCATAGGCCTTCAGAATGACCTGGATAGAAATATGAATTCATCAAGAAAAAAAATATTTTCTAAAAAACTTTAGTGGGAATCGAACTCTCTCCGCAATCGGAAAACAGGGTCAAATTCGAAGAACTACCGTTGCTTGGTAACGGACATCATTATTATTAGAATGAATCCAATATATACTCGGACTATTGTCCGTAAGTGGAGCGAGTTCGATTCCCGTCAAAGATTTTTCGATTTTTTTTTTTTAATGAATTCATAGTTCTATTCAGGTCTTTTTGGGGGTCCATTAGCACAATTTTGGCCTCCGTAGGGTCACCAGTTTCTCAAATAAAAATTATTTCAGTACTCCGAACGGAATCTTTGGAAGGCTATAAAATGAAAACCAATGGATATTTTTTCATTCTGTTTTCACCGCAGTATTCAGAATGAAAGTCAGTTAAACCCCGTAAGATTTCAACAATTTTGGGTGCAATTTTTTTTTCACTGTAGACATGTAAAAAAAGTTCGAATTTTGAAAAAAATTTTTCACGAAAAATCTTAGAGAATTGAGTACATTAAAATAATGCAATCCAATTCGGCAATCGAAAACGAAAAATTCCAACTTTGTAGGTTCTCCGCCATTTTGAAATATTTTTTCGCGAATTCTACACAACAATTGAATTGACCACCAAAAAATACTAAGATGTGACCAAAAACCGTTATTTAAGAGGTCACGCATAACTCACCACAATTATCGGAATATTGCTCAAAGTTTAAACACCCTGTATCTCGCTTATGCTTCGAAAAAGTGGTATATATCATAAGGCAAAAATGACTTTCGCAATGTCATCTACACGGCTATATATGTTTGACCAGTTTATGATAAAACACCCTGTATGTGATAATTAGGACGGCCGAATGTTTAACTGGGGTGAATTCGCCAATTCTTCCTTTGATAGTTAAAACCATTCGAAATTTTGGATCCAATTGCAATCTAGTACTTGATCGAGAATTATAACTTGAGGTTCATGCACAATTTCGTCAGGACCATATGAGAAGAAGATCTTCGTTTGGCGGGGTGGATACGTGTATATAAAGGGTTTTCCAATAAGAAGTGTTACTTTGATATTCAAAGAAACATGCCATTTTTCAACATAAATGATCGGATGTTTATTTCATTATAAAGAAGAAGCTATGCCGTTAATAGTGGCAACAAGTAACATCAGGCAAATGACCACCACGACCACGCTTACAGGACCATATACTCTTAATGAAATTTTCCATAACCAAATCGCAAAGTGGCTGCCCTATGTCCTCGATAGCCTCACGAATTACATCTTTGAGATCTTCAATCGACGCTGGGCTATTGTCGTAGACCTTCTCTTTCACGTGGCCCCAAAGGAAGAAGTCGCAAGGTGTTAAATCACAAGATCTCGGTGGCCAATTGTGATCACCTCTTCGAGAGATAACACGGTCCGGAAACTTTTTCCGCAAAAGATCAATGGTTTCGTTGCTTGTGTGACATGTAGCGCCGTCTTGTTGAAAGTAAACGTTGTCCAGGTCAATACCATCCAATTCCGGCCATAAAAATCATTAATCATCTCTCGATAGCGCAATCCATTCACCGTTACTGTCCAGCCTCATTTTCGAAAAAGTAAGGTCCAATGATTACGCCGGACCATAAACCGCACCAAACAGTCACACGTTGAGGAAAGAGAGGCTTTTCAACAATAACTCGGGTTTTCCGAGCCCCAGATGCGACAATTTTGCTTGTTGACGAAGCCACCGAGGTGGAAATGGGCCTCATCACTCAAGATGATTTTTCGATGGAATTCTAGATCATTTTCATGCATTTCAACGACCCAATCAGCAAAGACACGACGTTGTTGATGATCGGCCGGCTTGAGTTCTTGTGTTAACTGAACTTTATAACCCTTAAGACCCTAATCTTTCTTCAAAATACGGTGTAATGACGTTTGTGGAATGCCTAATTCCAAAGAACGACGAGGAATGGACAAACCTGGGTTTTCTTCAACACTTTCGGCTACAGCAGCAAAATTCTCGGCTGTTCTTGAGCGACGTGCACGGGTTTTATTCTTCACATCACTAACTGGTCCCAACAGCTTGAATTTTTTCACCAATTTCTTTATTGTGGACCGACAAGGTGGTTCACGACGACCCAAAAATGTTCGAGTTTTACGAACCATCTCTGCCAAATTTTCACCATTTTCATAGTCAATTTTAATAATTTCGATGCGTTGTTGAAGTGTGTATCGTTCCATTCTTATTAATGGCATAGTTTCTACTTGTCAAATGTCAAAAAATGACATCTTCAAAAGTGACATCTACCGAAATAGCGGGCTATTAAAAATAACACCTCTTATTGGAAAACCCTTTATGACCGCTTTGGCAGCAGAACAAGCGCGTAAAAGCTCTTGACTTCTCGTCGGTGCTTTCGTAGGTTTTTTACTCAAGATCCATTTGAGAATTTTTATTAACGTTTTTCTACGCACACATTTTGGGGCATATAAAATAAACTACACTTGGCCGAATTACGACTTCTCAAATATCAGAAAGTGGTAAGACATAAAATATGCGGCTATAATCTGGGCACCTAAAAATGGCTCGAGGTATGTTGAAGTATCCAAGTTATCCCGCACAAGTTTCATAATATTTCAAGAGCGGCTTCGGTACGAAAGTTAAGCGGAGTACATCAGAGTTGGTTAGAACTTTAAAATATATCGATTCGAAACTTGCTTATATCCAACTAACAAAAGATTTATACTGACTACTACAAACGAAAGAAAATTTGAATTTATCCGAGGTAGCGTCCCGACAGAATATGTTCTAGGGAAACATCGAATATGATCCCACTGATGGAATTCGTAAGTGTTGAAACGAGAAATTCAAGCCTGTGGCGGTTTGGAAGTTATTTCCGTGTATATGTTTGAATTATAGACACGGTGAAGAATGTCAGAAACGTTCTCTTGTATATTGGTGAAAATATGGGAGTTTGTGGAGAGGAAATGAGGAGGTGAATTCATAATGATGACAGTACGTTTCGAGCGAAAGTAAAATTTCATTATTTTCTGTATATAATGATCAACTCACATCCCAAAAAAAAATTCTGTCTTGCTGGCGAAAAAAATTTACCGATTTCGGTTAATTCATCTGTGCTGATGGTAAACCCGCAAGATTTGCCGTCGCCAAGCTATAAGAAAGATATTTACATCATTGTAAGCAGTGTGAGTTCCTGAACAAAAAATATGCAGGCCAACATAGGCGGTCTCTCTTTGTTTGGAAGTTATGGGTCCCCAAAGTTCCAAATTGTTGCATTTTCAGATCCTTTTTTCCACCATAAAAATGATCTCTCACTTCTCAAATATAGTTCATAAATCATCTTTTAACCTTCAACCAACGAATAGAGACACTTTCTTTCAAGAATATTCATTATTTAATGGAAGAAAAGTGAAAATATTAGATAACCACTTAACCTTTATTTCTACGAAATACTTCTCAATGTTGAAGCGGAGCTTGGCAACAGCGTCTTTTCATCGCTGGCCAACGTATTATGACCGAAGAGTAGTTGCTGGCGGGAAATATGAAATGATGGACAGTTGAAGGTTATGATTGTAGGGAAAATGCTTCTGTCACTGAAGAAGAGGTGGTTATTCTAACATCAAAACAAAATCATTGAGAATATTTGTTTAAGATTTCACTCTCAATATTTTCGTTTGAACTTTCTTGCTATCCCCTTCAAAATAGGAAGGTTGTTATCTATAGTCGAACTTCGGTTTTTGTTGTGTCTTCGAGATGGTCCCAGTTTAGAATGATATTCAGGGTATTCCAATAAAATGAGTTATATAATAACCTCGATTTCTTTGGAAAACTGGGAAGGATGCGATCTAACACATATGAAAAGATATGTAAGTTGAAATATATATCAGGGTGTATTCTCATTCCATTACTATGTGTTTCAACCTTGTAGATTTCATTAAAAACCGAATCTCCTGTTGGAAGATTTAGAGTACCGCAGTAAGAACTAAGAACATATTTCATTTTTCTCGCCAGCAATAATCTGTCATTCACGAACACGCACGATGGCACGATTCCGACCGATGAAATTCTCGCTATTGCCAAACTTCACTTTTAGACTGAGTCGAAATCAGAAGGAATAGAGGTTAAGTGGTTGTCCAGTATTTTCATTGTTTTTTCATTAAATATTGATTTATTGTTGGTTGAAGGTTCAAAGGTGGTTTGTGAGCTATATAGATGAAGTGTGAGATTGTTTTTATGGTGGAAAAAGGGACCTGAAAACAGTAATTTTGGAACTTTGGGGGCCCATATCTTCCAAATTAAGGGAGACCGCCTATTTTCGACTTCACATTTTTTGTTCAGAAAAACACAATGCGTACAATGATGTTAATATCTTTTTAATATCTCGGCGGCGGGAAATTTTGCGGGTTTATCGAAAAATGCATACTAATGACTTCAATTAAAATGTACTTATTGTAAATGCCCATAACTAGAAATTAGCGCTAATTGCTTCTTAATTATTGTCCTATAAGTAAACTGTATTTTCTCTGAAATTCCTATAAAGTCGACAGCATTCCAAAGTAAAATTTAGTCTGAACTTGAGTTTCCTTGCAAGAGTTTGTTTTTGACAACTGAAAACCATGGCTTCTACAAGCAGGCGTTGTTGTGTGAATAACCCGGACGTTTTGTGCTACATCTGTGACGAGTACATTGTGAAGGAAAGTAGAAAATCAGTTTGTGATTTCATAAAAACGGCATATCAAGCCTCTTTTGGTGTTTATTTAGGAGATCAAGATAAATCCTGGGCTCCACGTGTAGTGTGTAAAACTTGTCTTGAAAACTTGAGACAGTCGACGAAACGACAACGAAAATGTTTAAAGTTTGGTGTTCGAATGGTATGGAGGGAACCATAAAATCATTTTGACGATTGCTATTTCTGTCTTGTGAATTTAAAGGGCATTAATCGTAACAACCGACATACGCGGACATATCCTAACCTGGATATTCAGCAATAAGACCAATTCCACATCAGCTTGACCAGATACCCTTTACAATATTTAGCAGAGAAACAGCGGAAAAATTTCAAGCAGCAAACTGTGTGTTTACCAGTGATAATTTCCAAGTAGAACAGATCTTAATAATTTATTGGAAACTGAATATTTTTTTCATTAAGTTTTCATCAATGATCCCCCCTAATATCGTAAACTAAAGTGAGAAACATTTGCAGAAAAGCACTAACGTGAAGTTAGGAGCTTTCAAGCACTCATTCTATTTCTATCCTTAAGCCCTTGATCACCCACCGCAAAAGATTTTATCCTCACGAAACTCTGCATGAAGCTTCAGATTGTAATTTTTCAACCGAGTACTAGATTCTGAGTTGATCTCATTTGAATTTCTGGAAATATTAGGGGAATAAATTTTCGAATGGATACATATACGGACTAATTTGGAGGATTTTGCCCATTCACGAATTCGATGGATACCTAAACCTACTGCACAATTATCGTGTCTCCAAGTTGGGTCTTTCGGTATTCAATATAATTGCGAACTGGCTCTTGGTATTGAGTTTTCGAATATATTTGAAAACTCAAAGCCGTTAGGAACCAAGTGCAATTTTTTTCGATTATTCATAATATAAACTCGTTCCATATATTGAATCTCGGAGCTAATGGGGGTTTTTCCTGAATTTGGGTTATTACTGAAAATGCAAATTTGAACAAAATTATTATGAGTTTGATTCATCATTTTCCCTTACTACCTTCAGAAAGTATTCAGAATCCGGTTTTAAAAAATTGGGGGTTGGGATTTGTCAGGCATGCACGAAGTGACAACGGTGTTTGGTAGAATAGCTTTTTCTGCTATAGAATAATGAAATATTCATTCCGATTCTGTGGTACGCACGTGTTCTTTGTCAATATAACCAAACAATTTCTGTTTGCGATTTGTCAGTAATATGACAATATGACAGTCTGTCTTTCCGAGAAAGCTGAATTCGACGTTGCCATATCGTGCACTCATAAAAAATCCCTTTAAATGCAAATCCCCATTTTTATTTTTCAGTTTTAGATGATCAAACATTTTCTTAAAAATATAATATTGAAATTGTATGTTTGAAATGTGATGTTCTGAAGGTTTTTCATGAAAATTACTGCATTTTGGGGCTTAATTACGAAGGTCGAATGGGTAAAATCCACCCAATGATTCCGTAGATATACCCATTAAAAATTTTATTTTTCCAATATTTCCAAAAATACAGATTAGATCGAATTGAAATCCAGTAATTCATCGAAAAAACCTAGAAAACCACGGTCGTGAAGTCGGTAGTTTTCACGCGCATGTTTGAAGGATACCACCAAAAGTGAAAACCGCGCAAAAGCTGCTGACTTCACGTCAGCTTTTTCTAGGTTTTTCGAGTTGTTCGAATGACACGATAACAACATACAGCGCAGTCTCCTAGGAGAATCTTTCCAAGGTATGTGGGTCTGATGATCGGCAACAACTGCAGTACTCCTTGGGAATTGCTTTTTCGGTGTAGGTATATGCCTTGGTTGATCAATTTTGATCAAGGTGGAATATTTGTGGACTTATCGACAGTTATTCGTCCTTTTGTTTATGTAAGATTGAGGAATTATAGAACGAATTTTCTCAATATTTCCGGAAATCATATGAATAGTCATGCTGAAATTTGGCACACTATTGTAATATTGATTTGATGCCAAATTTAAATGAAATATAATTATTGGTTCCCGACACAAGACAAATTTTCATGAAAAATGTTGCCGATCTTTTTTCAACGCTCTTGAGATATTGACGAAATAGCACTCAAAATTTTAAATGCATGTAACTCCAAAACTGTTAGGTTGCTTTTGCTCATCAAGAACTAGGGTTTTCCAATGAGAGGTGTTATTTTGAATAGCCCGCTATTTCAGTTGATGTCACTTTTGAAGCTGTCATTTTTTGACATTTTACAAGTAGAAACTACGCCATTAATAAAAATGAAACGATTCACGCTTCAACAACGCATTCAAATTATTAAAATTCACTATAAAAATGGTGAAAATCCGGCGGAGACGGTTCGTTAAACTCGAACATTTTTGGGTCGTCGTGAAGCACCTTGTCGGACCGCAATAAAGAAATTGGTGGAAAAATTCGAGCTGTTGGGACAAGTTAGTGATGTGAAGAATAAAACCCGTGCACGTCGCTCAAGAACAGCCGAGAATATTGCTGCTGTAGCCGAAAGTGTTGAAGAAAACCCAGGTTTGTCCATTCCTCGTCGTTCTTTGGAATTAGGCATTCCACAAACGTCATTACACCGTATTTTGCAGACAGATTTGTGTCTAAAGGCTTATAAAGTTCAGTTAACACAAGAACTCAAGCCGGCCGATCATCAACAACATCGTGTCTTTGCTGATTGTGTCGTTGAAATGCATGAAAATGATCCGGAATTCCATCGAAAATCATCTTGAGTGATGAGGCCCATTTCCACCTCGGTGGCTTCGTCATCAAGCAAAATTGTCGCATCTGGGGCTCGGAAAACCCGAGAGTTATTGTTGAATAGCCTCTCTATCCTTAACGTGTGACTGTTTGGTGCGGTTTATGGTCCGGCGCAGTCATTGAACCTTACTTTTTCGAAAATGAGGCTGGAGCAACAGTTACGGTGAATGGATTGCGCTATCGAGAGATGATTAATGATTTTTTTATGGCCGGAATTGGATGGTACTGGTCTGGACAACGTTTACTTTCAACGAGACGGCGCTACGTGCCACACAAGCAACGAAACCACTGATCTTTTGCGGGAAAAGTTTCCGGACCGTGTTATCTCTCGAAGAGGTGATCACAATTGGCCACCGAGATCTTGTGATTTAACACCTTGTGACTTCTTCCTTTGGGGCCACGTCAAAGAGAAGGTCTACGCCAATAGCCTAGCGTCAATTCAAGACCTTAAATATGGAATTCGTGAGGCTATCGAGGACATAGGACAACCACTTTGCGATTTGGTTATGGAAAATTCGATTAAAAGGATATGGTCCTGTAAGCATGGTCGTGGTGGTCATTTGCCTGATGTTATTTCCCATTATAAACGGCATAGCTTTTTCTTCATAATGAAAAAAACATCCGATCATTTATATTGAAAAATGGCATTTTTTGAATTTCAAAATAACACCTCTTATTGAGAGACCCTTTATTTTCAGTTGATAGTCTGATGAAGAAGTCTGATATAGACACCGAAACGTTACGATCAAAGTCGCTTTACGTTTATATTGTTTTTAAATTATTCATTGTTTCTTTCTGACAAATAGTTCATATTGCATTACACAGGGAAAATTTCTATAGGAAACTAATTTCATTTTAATACTTCTATTTCAGAAACTGATAGAGATTTCCCTCTATAACTTTCCAGAAAAATGCAAGCTTCTCCTGAAGTATGCTCTGATCGATATTTGAATATTATTCACAAGAGAAAGTTGAAATATTTCGGAAAGGATCCCCATTGAGCTATCACGATTAGACCTTCTGTATAAATTGACAAGTTCGACCTCGAAATTATTTTTGGAGATCAAGATGGATATTGCGCCCTAACATTTGCAGTTAGCAAACTATTGAGCCGTTAAGAATGTTTGAATTTATCGAGCAAGCCCACTTGTGTTGCTGGATTTTGAATTCCCTTCAATTATAAAAGTTCGGGAACCGTTGCCGTAACTTCGTTAATGTAGAAGCCTCGTAATCCTTTAAGTGACTGTCAATGGAAATCCCCAGAATCTCAACTTAGGGGCCTTTAGTCCGCAGTGGGAAACCCTCGCAAGTTTCAGATCTGATTATCCCCTTCTGGATTAAGTTATACAGATTTTTTTATCGAGGAATTTTGGGATTCATTTTACACGTCGTGATTGATATTTTAAAATGATATTCTTGTGTCAATAACAAACCTCAATGATGATACAAAAGTCGATTTCAGACATTCGTTTTTCGATGATCTTGACAGGATGAATGTTAGGTTTTCAGAACTGATCCACTCCTTGAAGCAAAGCTGAATTCTTTTAATTTCATCCTGAAATCATCTTCAGGGCTTTGTAATACAGCACAATTAAACATCAGGAAAGAGACATAATGAACGTGAAAACATATAATCTATAATTGTAACAAACAAACCGAAAAAACTAGTGAAGTTGGGCCAATAATCTTGGTAGAAATGAGTTTGCTGAAAATGAAGAATGACATGGTCCAAATTTTCATTACAGACGTTCTAAACTAAACTGCTCCACAAGAGTTAGGGATATCGTATTCAATCGTTTTTAAAAGTATGTAATCTTCGAGAAAATCGCTGTAAAATCATTTAAAACTCAATAACAACTTGAATCGATCCAATAAAAATCAGTATGAGACATTTCGTCAATCTGGTCGCCTTTTTTCTGAAGTTTGGTTCTTTGCATATGCTTCATGAATGTTCTTATTCTGAAATGAAGTCAGTTTATCAACGGCTTCGTTTTGAAATGAGTTTTCTGAAATTGCCAAGACGTAAATAAACAAACGCTGAGGATAATAGGGCCATCGGAATGCTACAGGGTGGCCTAACTCAGGTTGTTGTAGCGGAAAGGCTTCAAGTCAGCCAAAGTGTGATATCTCGACTTTGGAATAGGTTCAGGGAGACAGGTTCCGTGTTGGAAAGACCAAGGCTTGGTGGGCGACGAAAAACAACACCTGCTCAGGATCGTTTCATCACCGTTTCGGCGGGAAGAAACCCTACATCTACGTGTAGAATGCTATGGAATACTCTTCAAAATGCAGATGGGGTCCAAGTTTCCATCGAAACCATCAGACGACGTTTAGGAGAGGTGAATCTAGGTTCTAGACATCCATTAAGAGGAGTTCCATTAACACGTGACCATAAGCGTCAAAGACTGGAATGGGCAAGGCAACATATCAATTGGAACGATCAATGGCGTAGTGTCCTTTTCACTGATGTATCCAGATATGTACGATTTTGAGATTCTCGTTGAATAAAGGTTTGGACAATCCTACGCATACTCCGTAAACGTCGCTATGTCCAAGAAGTCCATCCATTCCGAGAGGGTAGTGTTATGGTATGGGCCGGGATATGTTTCAACGGGCGCACAGATCTACACATTTGTCCTGGGAATATGACCGCCTTACACTATAGGGAGCATGCCATCGACAATGTTGTTCCAAATTTTCACGCTGCTATTGGTGAAACTTTTCAATTTCTAGACGCTAACGCTAGACCGGACCGTGCAGTCATAGTTGAGGATGCGCGCGAGGAGCTTGGTATTCCACATTTACCAATACCTCCGCACTGACCAGATTTGAATTGCATAGAACATGCCTGGGATATGCTCCAAAGAAGATTAGATAATCATGAACCTACCCCAGAATCCTTAAATGATCTGAGAGAGCTTCTGCCCCGTTTATGGAACCAAATTCCTCAAGGAATGTTCAACAACCTCGTGTGTAGTATGCAAAAAAGATGTCAAGCTGTTATTGATGCCCGTGGAGGCCATACATTGTATTGATAGTCTTAAAATGCTTGAATTCTCTGGAAATAAAATTTCGTTATTTTACTCGATTTTTCTTAACCACCCTGTATATAATTGAAATCATATTAATATGAATTTTCATCACAAAAATCTTATTTTAACTATATTTTTTTGGAATTTAAGTCAATCTCCCTAACTCATGTGGAGCAGTTTATATTTAATGGAAGCAATAATTAAATGTTAAATGGTCTCAGTCATATCATTAAAATATGGAAACAAATACACCTCAGAAAACATCGAGGAATCTGACAACAACATATTCAACTTTGGATGTTGAACAAATCTGTCGGTTGTTTCCTGTTCCTGTTTTGTGCAGTGTATTTGTTTCCATCTTTCAATGATATGAGTCGGACAATCTCAAAACTGCAAGTGAATTCCCGATATTTGTTCATTGTCTACAAATAATTATGATTCAAAATGTCTATGATTGAAGTTTGAACCATATCTATCCTTCATTTTTGCTTATTATTACCAAGGTTCATAACCCAATTTCACCAGTTGTAGTTACTTTGGTTTATTCGCAACAATCAAAGATTATATTTTCACGTTCATTATGACTCTTTCCTGGTATTTAGTTATGATATACTGGAAACATCAGAAGTCAGCATTGTGTTTTAGTTCTGAATAACTGACCTTTATCCTGATGTCAATAAACATCATCTATCTGATGCTTTCGACGGTGTCAAGGGTTGAATAATTTCAATATAAGGTTGTCCCACATGAAATTGAATACTACTATCTCAAAAATGCGCAGCGGTGTTACAAAAATGAAAATATATTCAGTTGGATTTGAAATCGAACTATGCAATAAATTCTGAACCTAATCTGTGTAGATACATGGTTAATTCGAGCATATTGAAAGGATGATAGATGAAAGAATAACAGCGGAGATTAATATATGAAACCCAAAGTAAGAGGTCCGTTCCTTTTGTCCCCATATCATTGTACCCCAGTGTAGATCGTGTAGTACCATTTTCTTGGAAATTCAAGTAGATTCCTAAAGAGTCGAAATTTTCTGTATGTGTTTTGAGCCTCAATTTTCACTTATTTGTTTGTAGTTTTGAAGAAGCAGAGACAGAGTATCAGAAAGTCCTATGTGGAACTGAAATCTGCTTTTTCCGGTAGTAACCCTGATAATTTGGAATCAATATAGTTTATGACAAGCTATCCAACATTTTAGACGTATGTGAGTGAAAACCCAGTGTATCGTTTGTATAGATTTCCAAGAACTTCGTAAATTGAGTTAGTTCTTTTAAGGTGACACAGGTTTTGTAGTACTACTACATTTTCATATTGGAGTATTTAAAGTTGTGCAACAAGGCATTTAAATGTCTTCTGAAGAATTATTTCTTGAGAATTTCGAAAAGTAGGGAATTCCATAGATTTGTCTATTCGTTTGTTTTACTGCAGGTTTATTCGAGTTCCTTTAATTTTTTTTTGAATGAACTATCACAAAGTAACGGAGTACTCTATCCATTATTTTTCAGTAAAATTTCAACACTCGATTCTTGGTTTCCGTATAAAAGAAAATGGCATAACTGAATCTTTCAACCATGTTTATATACGTGAAATATTTCCAGTATTAACAGAGAAAAAATTTCTTCAACACTCCCCAGGTCTTTGGAATTATTCAATCCACATAATATTTCCTCAAATTCATTATTTTTCCAAGTAAATTCATATTTTGAAAAATACGTAATTGCTACGACCTCTCTGAAGAGAGGACAACGTTGTGTAGTTATCTGACAGGAAAATGACTATAACTTAACAATTTCAAAATATACATGGTGAAATGTGTCAGAATGTCATGACCAACTGGAATAGTTTATAAAAGTGAATAGAGTATACTTCCAAAACACTTTTATAATGGAGGTGAATGAAATTCAAATCATTATTCGAAATTATAAGGAGAATCCAACGACATGCCATGATTTCATTCGAAGTCGCCCATATCGATATTTCCGAATAACTCACTCATCCCCTTCTCCCTGCTTCAACATTCACCATCAGTTATTTCAAGTTTTTCTTGAAGTTTTTGCAGCAGTTCGTTAATCTATCTCCGATCAATAAACTTTTCCCCCTGTTTTCGTCCTATTCCATTTGAGTGAATTATTAGAAAACCCACTCTCTGCAGGGAGAGAAATGCAGTGAGAAAAACTACATAAAGTAATTCGATTCAAGGAAAATCAGTAATTCTTATTGCGAAGACGAATCCTTAATCCCCTTATCATTGGATGTAAGGTCTAATCTGAGATCTTGGGACAAATAGTTGAAGACATTGGACTGGGGGGAAATTGTCAGGTCTGGCTTAGAAGTCAATTTAAGAATTTTGAATATAATTTTCGTTCTGATAACTTTAACATGATAATGGATGCTTATTTGTTGTTTCTTCTTCAGAGACTTTTGCGCATTCTGTTCTTTCAACTGTTTATCCCGAATGTGACGGAATACTGACCCAAATATTTCCACAAGAAATTAAATTTTGTTAATCACAAAATCAATGGAAAAATATTATGTTGTTTTTAGTACCTACTTCGAAAAAATATACTGATGGAACTTGCTTTTGGTAAATTAACTAATTGCTGTTGATTTCCTAAATTGAATGATATTCAACTCCAATCTCGATAATAGCTTCCTAGAGCATATAATCCTTTATCTATTGGATGCTTTTCAGGATTTTTCATAACTTATTCTCCTATGGGACTATAATGGAAATTTGAGATTATTTTGGGAGAATATACATATAATAATTTTAAAAATTTCTAGAGAAGCTTTTGCGTGCATGTTCAAATTCGTTGCCAATGCGGTCATCTTTTCACGTATTGATCCCGCCAAACGCACTTTAGCTTCCAGATGAAAAGGGGTTTGACGATCTACCAGTCATAAACTCCTCATGAAATTTTGCACGAACCTTCAAACAATCATTATTCAATTAAGCACTAGATTTCAATATATTGGATCTGTATTTTTGCCAAGACATACACATATAGGGAAAATATGTATGTGGCGATCTTTTAATCATATTATCCTCAGCAAATTCATTTCTCGATCACGTGTCTACCATTCGAATGAATCTACTGACTACACGTCCGTCTTTTGTGGATTTTTGCTCACATGTTCTAGGAACAGCGTGCTACCGTTTAGTGAAAATGTCTGTAATGTTCGCATCCATTCCGGAACTACCTAGGTTGGGTTCTCTGATGAGTGTACCGATATCAAAATCGATTCTTTCCGGCCAGCCGAAGAATCGACTACGTGAGAACGTGAAAAATTTCAGGGTAGGTTACATTTAGAAATGCGACAGTTTGTTTTGTTGAAAGGCCAAATCGGCAGGACGTTTCGGGGTTATAGTCAGTTGAAATTTTTGATTTTATTGTCTCAATATCTCAGAACCTATTTCGGCGATGAGATTGATACTTGGTCTATAATTCAGGAATAGGGACGTAAAAACGCTTGCAGAATATGTCGGAATCGTATGGTTAGTAAATAAAAACATTTTTTTGAGAAAATTAATTAAATTTTCTATCAGGAGTTGGGGACGACCGCTTTAGTAACGAACCAGAATAGTCACATAAAAGCTGCTGACTTAATATCAGGGCTTTACTCGATTTTTTGTTCAGTGTTGAATCAAACTACGCCAAGAAGAGCTAGCTTGAAAATGCGTGAACTATCTTCTTATGCGAATTTATTATAAAATGCTATTTTCATCCCCCTTTCACAAAATAAATGGAAAGGTAAGAGTAGCCACTCATGAGCGATAAGTCTAAGGGGAGAGGCAGGCAAGATGACATAGCATCTTTTGAAAGCTGATTTCTCATATGTGGATGGAAACAAAGAGATCACCATGTATTAGGTCTTCAGTCAATAAGGTTAAATTTTCATTTTATAGGGTAGAAATTAATTTGAAAAATTTAAAAGAACGAAAAATTTGTAATAATCCTAAACATGCAAGAACCAACAAAATGGCATACCTTCGTATATGACACTTTTTGCATTGAAAAAATTAAAATCAAATAAAATCAGATATTTGTGAAATATCACATTTTATTGAAAAAAAAAACAAAAAAATCACATGTCCTTTCAACACACTTGGATAGTTAAATCAACACAAATGCGAACGAAAATGCATTTTGCTTGCAAAGGCCTATCCCATTTGTTTAGTCCAAACAGTTTCCAAGGCTTTCGTCACGTTATTTTCATCCTACCCTCCAATATCAGTTTTTCTGTGAGAACAGTTTTCCACCTGAAACAATATCATAACGTTGTAAAAAAAGGAGCCATGCCAACTCACTCGGATACTATGGGTGCCAAGTTGCCTTATCCAGGTAATCAGAAAATAAATGAATATATAAACATCTTCCTATCAATTTTTCGTGAAAGTGAATTCATCAGAACTGAGATTAGAGACACAATTTTGCTCGGATTTGAAAGTTAAGAAAAGCCCACTTCCACTAAAGCCATAAGAAAGGATCTTACTTTGAAGTTCAACAAGCACCCACCTCCTTTTCACAAATAACTCATCAACCTTCATCATGGCCTTGTTAAAACTACGTCATTACACTTCTGCCACCTTATGTAGACATTTATTGGAAGTTCAGGACTTTTACCCGCAGTGAGTTCCTAAGTACATATGATATGCCATTTAGCCCGAATATGCCATCTTGCCTGCCTTCCCCCGATCTAATCCTTCGCTGTCTGTCGACTTAGCTATTCTGAATCCCTGCGTAATTTTATCCACTCAGCGATTCCGTAGATATATCCAATCGAAAGTTTATTTCACTAATATCTTGAACGATAAAAATCTATTCGGTTAGAACCTAGGAGAGCACTACCATCGAGTCAGCAGCTGCTGACTTCACGTCAGTGCTTTCGTAAGTTTTTTTCGATGAAGTACTGGATTTCAATTCGATATAATCTGTATTTTTGGAGATATTGGGAAAATTGATTTTGAATGAGTATATCTACGGAATCATTGGGCGGATTTTACCTTTTCACGAATTCGGCCTTCGTAATTAAGGTCCAAACCTACTCTACAAATATCGAGTTTCTAAGTCGTTTCTTCCGGAAGTTATTGTGTTTGAGCACAATGACTTCCAAAAAAAACAACTTGAAAACTTGATATTTGTAGAGTAGGTTTGGACCTTAATTACGAAGGCCGAATTCGTAATGGGTAAAATCCACACAATGATTCTGCAGATATACCCATTCAAAATTTTATTTTTCCAATATTTCAAAATATACAGATTAGATCGAATTGAAATCTAGTTCTTTATCGAAAAAACACAGTTCGAAGGTTTATACAGAATTTAATAAGAGTAATATGATGAGAAGATCATAGAATATTGAATATTAGATAAAAATTTTTTTTCAAATTGTTTTAATTACACGATCATCATGAAATTTCGCGAAAAGTTATCCTTTTATATCTGCACATTAGCTGCCAAGTCTCATCATGATCGAATAAGTATTTCTTGAGTTATACCGAAAAAATAACGATATCAAGAAAAAAAAAATTCAAAAAGCACTGCCGTGAAGGCAGCAGCTTTTGCGCGCATGTTCAATGTAGATGACCGCTTCAGCAACGAATTTGAACATGCATGCAAAAGCTGCTCCCTTCACGGCAGTGCTTTTTGAATTTTTTTTTTATTAATTACTGGATTTCAATTCGATCTAATCTGTATTTTTGGAAATATTGGAAAAATAAAATTTTGAATTGGTATATCTACGGAATCATTGGGCGGATTTTACCCATTCACGAATTCGACCTTCGTAACGTTTACGGTCAGCCTAACGGCCGACTGCGTAAACACAATAAATTCCGAAAGAAACAACTTGGAAACTCGATATTTGTAGAGAAGGTTTGGACCTTAATTACGAAGGCCGAATTCGTGAATGAGTAAAATCCACCCAATGATTCCGCAAATATACCCATTCAAAATTTTATTTTTCCAATATTTCCGAAAATACAGATCAGATCGAATTGAAATCCAGTACTTCATCGAAGGCTCATACAGAATTTGAAGAGGATGGTATGATAAGAAAATCACAGAATTTTTTTTTTCAAATTGTTCTTATGACACGATTATCACAAAATTTTGCATAAAGTTGTCTTTCAGCATCTTCAAACTAGCTGCGAAGTTTCATCAGGACTGAAACAGTATTTCTCGAGTTATAACAACCAAAAAACAACGATATCGAGAAGAAAACCCCGAAATTTGACATATTTTTTCCCGATATCTCCAAAACTTATGATCGTATCGAACTGAAATTTGGTACACTGCTGTGAAATATGAAGCTCAAAATGTTAGTGGAATTTTTTTTCGGATATGATGAATGGTTTCCGGAAAAAAAAATTTTTTGGAGAAGAATTTGGAAAAAAATTTTTTTGAATTCACTGACGATATGATCCTGACAAAATTTAGCTCAAAGTTGCGCGTCATTATACGCCACCTAACTGCCAAGTTTGAATCCATTCGCTCAAGTAGTTTCTGAAATAAAAAATAAATAACTTCAGAATTTCAAGCACCTCCGAAACTATTCCACCGATTTGGCCCATTAAAGAACTCAGTCGCGACATTCTGATGCGCGACCTACCCTGAAAGTTTCAAAATGCTAGTTTGCTTCTGTCGACAGTTATCGGACGGACGGACGGCCGGCCGGCCGGACAGAATCAATTTTGACACCGGATTCGTCATCAGTGACTCCAACCTAGTCGATTGAGACCATTTTCGGCTCAATCATCGAAAATTACAGACATTTGGACAAAACGATAGCGAGCTTTTCCCCTAGAACATGCGCGCAAAAACGGAATTCCACATATTTTTTCCCAATATCTCCGCATGTATTATTCGTATCGAATTGAAATTTGGCACGCAGCTGTTAAATAAAGAGCTCAAAATACGAGTTTCTCGAATATAATTAATAGTTTCTGAGAAAAGAGTTTTGAAAAAAATCATTTTAAATTAAGTGACTATACGATCCCGATAAAATTTTGCTAAGAGTTGCGCGTCGTTCCAAACAACTGCCAAGTTTCAATCCAACCACTTCAGTAGTTCTTGAAATATCAGGAAAATAATCTCAAAATTTCAAATGGGTATAACCCCGAAACGATTAGGCCGATTAGGCCCATTGATGAACTGAGCCGCGGCATTCCGATGCGCGAACTACCCTGAAAGTTTCAAGACGCTAGCTTGCTTTCTTCGACAGTTATCGAGTCCACGGCCGGCCGACAAACAGAATCGAGTTTGAGACCGGATTCGTTATCAGTGAGTCCAACCTAGTCGTTCGAGACCATTTTCGGCTCAAAATTCGAAAATTACTGATATCTGGACAAAACGATAGCACGCTGTTCCACTTGAATATGCGCGCAAAAAGAATGGCTCATAAAAAATTTCGAAAGGATGATACCATTAGAAGATTTTTTGCTTCAGATTTGAACAAACTGACTTCACGTCAGTCTTTTCCACATTTTGTGTAGCGTTGGAGCTAACAACGCCCAGCAGAGTCAGCTCAAAACCTGCGTTGAACTATTATCTCGTGCTCGTTAATTATAAAATGTTATTTTCTTCACCTTATCACCAAATAAATGTAAAAGGTAGGAGAAGCAATTCATGACCGATCAGTCTTATCTAATCCATCCCTGTCTGCCGACTCGGTTGTTCTGACTCACCCCGTAATTTAGCGAGTTGTCAATCAAATGCGTGAGAGTTATGGGGCGTTCGCCCAAACTTCTCCTTATCGCCCACGGACATTCCCGGGAAAGCCAGGCTGAACGGAACAACGTGCAGGAAAAAGGAACTGGTTGGCAGAAGGTCATAGGAAAACGCGAAAGTAAAATTGCGGTTAATTAACGCGGCTTAAAAAAAACCAACCAGCATTCAGGCCATCTTTTTTCGCCACTCGAAAGATCACAGAAATTTGTTTCGGTCCGAATAGCACGATTTTTCCGGTTGCCAACTGGGTATTTCAATTTCATTGAGACCGTCCTGTTTTTTGCGGATTAGGTCTGATGAGTAAACAGAGGGTATACGGACTTTTTTGCGAGGTTAAAAGTTAGCATAAGTGTTCGGAGCAAGTAAAAAAAAACTTTCGGTCTTTGCAGCATAAAGAAATATGTTCTTGAGGATCAGAAGTTCTGCTATCGAATGTTAACAAAATTTTTCTATGGAAATGGTCGGAAATTGTAGTATTTTGAATTGGTTTTGATCTCGAAATCATATATGAAACGAAAATTGTCAGCACCATCGAATATACGATAGGTCTTTTCAAGTTTGAGCCTTTACTTATTTTGAGATTTAAACTTAGTATTTCACGAGCGTCTCGCGACAGTGAAGTCTGGCTGCGAAGGTCATAGTTGTCGAATATTATAACAGATGACAGTTATCATGTAGATGCATAGAATAGATGGTGTGGACACTCTTTGATATATTTTGGGTCCGAAATGAGGTCCAAATGTTGTCAAAATACGGCTTTGTTGTCCTACTTCAGTTTCCGCCGATAGATGCCGGCATAGGAAAATCTGCCAAATAAAATCTGAAATATACAGTGCGCGTCAAAATTATGGAACAGATTCATTTTCTCAGATGAAGAATATTTGGCAATAAAATCGTGAAACAGGTCAATTTTTGTTTCACTTTTAGCAAATTTATGTTCATTTTTGAAGGATTTTTGTTGCACCCTGCGCCATACTCATCAACGCTCTAAATTTTTTGAATAGGGAAAGTAGGTCATGTGTTACTTTTTTTGGCAATGTCTTCGTATCTTCTTTACAGGCGTGCAGAAATTTTCGACTTTGAACTAATTTTTCAAAAAAAAAAAATTTTTTTTCTTGAAAATTTCTGCACGCCTGTGAAGAAGATACAAAGAACTTGCCAAAAAAGTACCACATCCATGAGAAATATCATTCTTGCGTTCCGTTTTCACAGTTGTTTTGGCTTCGAAATGACTTCTTGTATCCATCCATGAAAGTATTCTTACAATAAACCTCATATTGATCCTTATTCCCTCATACATATTTCAAACAATTAATGAGTAGATGTTCCACATTTGTCAAACTCCTCTTATATATTAGTATGAATCCATAATTTAAAATATCTGATTCATTTTTTGGAAAATAGTTCCATCAGATCAATCAGATTACAGTCCAACTCATTTTATTCAGGAGAATCAATTGTATGGACTTGACAAAGCGAACTTAGCGACATCATCGTTTTCAGAGCCATGTAGTAGTAGAACAATATTTGACAATTCTATATAGGACCGCGTTTTGGACCCAAAATTTTAGTAGGTAATAGTAGGAAAGTGTCGACATCTGATATACTCTATGCATCTTGGTTATCATTATCAAAAATTTCATTCGAAATGCAACCGGCGAAGTTCATCAGCATTAATACTACAATTTGAATATGTCAGGAATATTTTGTAAAGATGTTACTTATAGAATATTGCTAGGGTTCAAGCCCTTGGCCGGGAAATAATTTTTCCGGTTTTCAGGGGACCGTCGTACCATTTGCTGTAAGATAAACAATCAATGGTGCTGTTCCTGATGTGGCGTAAGGAATCAGCAACAAAGCCTACACAGAACACTTCCGGTCATTAAAAATTTTCAATTTTGTTTTTCGAATTTTTCTATGGATAATTCTTCTTATTGATACTGTTGATCAACATAATTTCATTTTGATATTCAAAAATCAACATTTCAAGTTATTCGGAGTTAAAGTAATTTGAGCTCGAGAGATTTTTCCTACATTCACAGGAACTATTTGAACGATTAGATTGAAACTTGCTAGTAAGTTTTAGCCTAATAACATGCAACACTTGCATACTTTTGTTCGGATTGTGTAATAAAAAGATCTTCTCGAAATTATTCTTGAAAACAATTTTTTTTTTAATCTATTGATTGTATTCCGACGACATTCAGGAGAGATATTGCATACCAAATTTCAGTTTCATTTTAAACTTTTGGAGATATTAGGCGTTCTCGATTGAATCTGGTATCAACTAAAAGTTAACCACAACTGAACCAACCGTTCTCGATTCATAATCGATGACGTCACGGGTGGAACCGGGTTCTGATTTTTTAGAACCAGCTTCTAAGGCTATTCCAAATCAGCGGTATTATCTTTCTCTCTTCAATGTTATGTCGTTCTTTGTTCGAACGTTCGAGAAATTTGTTTACAGGTTTTGGAATTTGAAAAAAATTTATTACAGATACATTTTTACATCTTCTTAATCATAACAATGGTTTATTGTACCATAATCAACATTTAATCAATTGCGATTTAACAAAATTTTAATTCGATTCTTATTTTCGGACATTTTCTACATTTCCTCGGTATCTTCATTTCCGAAATAAATCAGAATTACTGATCCGATCATGATGAAACTCGATAACAAGTTGGCAAATGGCGATGCGGAATTTCGGAAAATTTCGGATAATTGTGAAATAAAAAAATTCATAATTTTTTTGATAATATTTTATATTTTGCTATATTCTTATCATATGGTTCTCCCGAAATTGTACATGAAACTTCGAACTATTATTCTTGAATCAAGTACTGAGTTTAAATTCAATCTCATCAAATTCAATTTTGAATGGGTAGGTATATCTGCGGAAACCTTGGTGGGATTTTACTAGTTCACTAATTCGGCCCTCCGTAATGAAGATCCAAATGTACAAATATCGAGTCTCAGTCTTTCAGATGTTTCTTCCAAGAGTTATTGTGTTACGAATCATCGTTGATCTTTGTTAATAAGTAGATACGGCAGACGCCAAAAATAGATTAGGTAAGACACTTCGATGTCAACCGTAACTGGTAACCAATCCATTCGTTTCACTATTCAGTCTGACGTCACAACTTGAACCAAAAACTGAACCGCTGTCAAAAATTCTGTAATTTTAACAACAACCAGAACCAGAACCAAAGGCCAATCGAGAGCGCCTATTAGCTCTAGAATATAAAATAAATATATAAATAAAACCCTGTAGTCCTCTGTTGAGTTTCAATTTCCCAATACTCAACTCGCTAGCAATGGTCCTGTCAATTCAATTCCTTGCAGGATGTGATTTCAGATAAACTACAATCTCCTATATATTTTGATATTTTGCTCCAAGAAATTGTTCAAAGGCAAATTGGAGAAAGCTAGAATTAATTGCTCAATTTCTCAGAATTTATAATGCAAATAAAATAATGAGCATGCTTCCTCCCGTATCGGATAAGTTTCATGAAACTCCGTTGCCCATGAACCTATGCAATATCCGGCTCGATTAGGGCCATTACTCAGGCAGCATCTGCCGCAACTTGTGTTTGACAGGACAGCGATGAATAGGAATGTACATAACAAATTAACATGACTGTTGTTCCTGAGAGGGTATCTTGTCAAGATCCCTAGGAAACCCTCATCCAAGAAGCTGTTAAGTTAATATTAACCCACTAGGGCAAAATATCAACGATGGCGCTCCAGGCCTGGACATCAGAACGAGGCCAGACAGTGCACGTTATCTTGGTTAAGTTGTTGATTGGGCCTTTATCAGTGAAAATGTCAGTTTATTTGAGTCGTCTCCGACGATCCCTTGTTCAGTCTATTGCTTGACTTCAAAACATTTACGAGGGTTTCTACTTAAGGTTAATAAATAGGTGGGCATACACGGACGTTCTTTCCTTTGGAGAAGCATGACTCGTTGAGACGTGGCGGTATTCATGCCATAAAGTACGGTGTGGCAAAAAACTGTCGCGGCCCATTCACGTGAAAAATTAATTCAGAAGATTTAATACATGATAGTTCGTAATGAATCATTCGAATGAAAAAAGCGTGTTTGTATGGGTGGTAGCTTGGAACTCTGGTTCCCACACTCCAGATAAAGTCTTTTCTTAAAACTTCTCCTGTTCGGTCATGACGCGCGCAGCCAGTCATATACACAAGTTCTATCCATGCCGTGAAGCGTTTCATCTTCAAAATCCTCTTGAAAATAACGGCCTTGTATGCCCAGCTATTCAGAAAGTTGATAAACTACACGTCACTGAACTCCATTTACTTCGGTTGACCATGGACGTTTGACACATTTCATTGTGTATAATTGAAAAATGTTTGGTTAGGTATTTTCCTGTCAGATAACCAAGCGATGTTGCACTTCTACATCGAGGTAGTAGTAGTTACATATGTTACATATATGTATAACACTGAGGTTCACGTACTTTTGAACGAACTGAATTGAAATCTTCATGTGAAAAAAAGCGCGTTCGCAAAGATTCTATGTCATTTTTAATCGCCGAAAACGTGTTTTCATTTATAATGAAAGATCAACTAGAATGTTCTTGTTATAGCTCTTGCTCTTCGTTCGTTAAGTTCAAATTCATCTTTAGTTGATCGGCGATTGAGGATTTGACGACTCGATCAACAAATCGTCGATTAACAAAACCATCGAAGTTATGGAATTGTCTGAAAATCCTACAGTATTTGAACCATGTATAATGCTAAATTGCAGATAATAGTTTCTTCACTTTTCCAGTCGATCATAGTAATTCTCGACAGGTTACTTTGGGTAATAAAAACTCACGATTGTAGATATAGTAATTTTCACTATAATTTCAGGTGAATTGCTCTTGTTACCACATGTCGATTATTGGTAGTCCTTCCAACAACTATCTTCTTTTTCATTGACGTTTATTTATTCATCTTCTGTTCTTTTAGATGTCCTGACGTTTATTTATTCTTTGTGCAACTGAGGGTATTCACTGACAACAAAATGAGTGGATTTAGTGTGGTTCAATCTGTTTTCTGGTTCTCACAGAATACAGAATATATGATAAATGATTTTACGCGAATCCAAGATGACCTTTTGTTGTGAAGTTTTTTATAGTCGTCCTGAAAAATATTTTAATTCGAATAACCTAATGATGAAAATTAAATAAGCACACATGCAGAGCAAAACACGCCCAACCAGGAACCAGACACAAAACAGACGTCTATCATCATATTCACGCACAACCATCACAGACGATAACCTCACTCTATGCACTGCACACGTAATCTGTGACTACACTAAGGGTGCGTTTTTGCTTTAATCAGTTAAAGCAATGAATTCGATCGAGCGATGAAAATACGATTGACGTGACGTCATCAAATCTATCGAAAATTTACTAATCATTCGGTGGAAATAAGGACAGGAATCAGAGAATTCTCGATGAATGTCGTTAATGGATTTGAATTTTGAATGAACGAATTTGAATGAATGGATTAATAACGAACACTTTATATCATAATATACAGAAATAAGGGGAAACCAGTTATTTCATTTATTTGCAGATATCCTATCATTGTGTAATAGTTATTTGCTGTTATAGGTAGTTATTTTCTGTATTTCTGCACATATTTTTGCCAAAAATCATTTTTAGGATGCTGCATTATTCCCGTTGGGAGAAATATGATAGAAACTTGATGATATTTCTGCTAGTGATTAAGAATTCATAATATTTGATTCGGAAAGGAAAACGAATGAAAGACATGTAAAAATCAAGAATTATATTGAGGAAAATGTACTTAGATATCTTATTTTTGTAGCCAAGTTCCACCATTTCAGTGGTAGACTCATCAGTAAGTCTCGAATCATCTTTACCTTATCATCACTATATATTTTTCAACTTTTCACACCAAACATATTTGATAAATCCACAAAAACTTCTGGTCAAAAATTATAGTTAGGTAAGAATTATCCTTCAAATCAGTTCGATCGACCTCCGAGTACAATGGATCCGATTAGTTATCGGAAATTCATCGATTAAACTACGTTGAAAATAAGAACGCCCTGCTGAAATTCATCGAGATTTCTCTGATGAAAATAAAAACGCCTTGATGCATTTACGATTAATCGATTAGATTAGATTAGAGAAATATCTAATCGATTAATCGTAAATGCATCAAGGCGTTTTTATTCCCCGATGAATTTCAGCAGGGCGTTCTTATTTTCATCGAAATAGATTAAAATTAAAACGCACCCTAACTGCAAACTTTTACGGAACGAATACAGTGCAAGTTTTCAACGAATCACACCGAACAGTGGAGTTATTGTAGGTTGTTTGGTTCATGCAGGTACAACCTTATGTTATGATCCTCCAAATATCATCTGAAAAACTATTGTTCCTTGAAACCTGATATTCATTACAATTTTCTTTGTTACGAAAAAATCATTACCTTAAAATCTTTCTGATTATGATGTGCAGCTAAAAAATAAATATCTATTCATATAAAATATAATACCTTGGTTTTCACTCGCATACGTCAAAAATGTTGGCTAGCTTCTGATAAATTATTGATTCCAAATTATCAGGGTTACTATCAGAAAAAGCAGATTTCAATTCTACATAGCACTTCCTGATACTTTATCTCCGCTTCTTCAAAACTACCTTCGGCATTTTTAGTTCTCAAGCGTGATGGTTATCTTGAGATTGGGAATAAAAATTGGCATTGGCATTTCGCAACTTCTCTGTGAATTATTTTGACATCGCCGATATTTCCCGCGTGCCAACCTGCGTCAGTTTCAAGTAAAAACTTGATAGACCTAAATGGACAACCGGGATAGTTCATAAAAGTGGATGGAGTATGTGTGTGGTTATTTTTGAACGAAATTAATTGTCATCATATCGTTATTTAAAATGGAATTCTTTCAATGGCGACTTTAAAAAAACTTTACGACAAATCAACATCACCTCGAAATGGTAGCATAAGAGCATAGAATTATGGTATCCTCGATTCGCGTAAAATCATCTATCATCTATTTGTATTCTGTGAGAATCATAGACAAGATTGAACTACAATTATTCCACTCACTCTGTTATCTGTGACTACACTCAGCTGCACTGGGAATTGGAAGTCAGTGGAGTTAGTGTAGTTAGTTTAGTTCATGCAGGTACAACAAACAAACCTATTGCTCTATAGGCGGAGAATAAATGAAATTATTTCTATATCCAGATAATGATCAGAGAATATGCGTGTGGAATTTCAGGAACCTAGACTCAAATTAATTTGAGTTAGAGCAGAGGGCTGACCCCTCGCATGGGTCTAAAACAACATACGTGTAGCTTCAGCCCGAGTGGTCAAATTTCTAGTGGAAATAAATTTTGATGATTTGCTATAACGGAAAAATTAATGTTTCAAGCATAAAAATTAAACCGAAATCAATAACAATACAAAATTTTTTGTTTGAATTTTTTTTTTATTTATTTCTCTTTTTATAGAATTCAGCTCACAATTTAACGCAGACTTCGAATATGCAGAAATATACATCAGTTCATATGAGAAAATCGAAAGTTACGTCCACTACCTGTCAAACCAGAAGTCATAGACACATATCAATTACTTCAGTCGATTGGAAAATATCTGTAGTGTGATGTACCCCGGTTAGGGTAGGTTCGTCCTGTTGATGGCAAATGAGAGGGTTTGGGAATAATACTCAAAACTTGATAGAGGGTTAAATTACTTTGGTAATTATCTACAACATATCAAATGTTGTATATATGTGTCTCCGCCCAAATTACATGAACAAAAATATTTTATATTTTCTGTCAAGGTGTTTACAATCATATTATGATAACAGACGTGGGATTCCAATATCACTTGCTACGCTTTTCATCACATCTTTTGGATGATGAGAGGTTGTTTGGACCTTGCTTGTCTTACGTATTAATTATACAGACTGTTTATACGTTAAAGTAGTATCAATGCCCAAAATTTCAATCCAAAATCTTGAAAAAGGTAGATTTTTTCGGGGTTGAACCTGATTCCTGTGACACCCGCTACAGTTCGGTGTTTACTGTCAAAACTTTAATCATTTCCATGAGAAATTCTGTGAGCAGTGAACTTCGAGTATCGCTGCTAGCCGGCTGCATATTATAGGTTTACACGAGGGAACTTACAAGTCTGAAGCCCTAGAACGAGCTCCCAGTAGGGATCTGTTGGCATCTTGGAATCTAGAGATGCTAAGGTAGCCGAAAGCTAGTACCAGTCGACAACACATGAGGACTCTTTCTGGGCATTTATCGATTCTGTTTGCTCTAAACGCCCGAAAAAAGTCCTTCTGAGAAGCCAGAATCGAGATAAGCTACGTGAATTCAATAAACCCAAAGAAAGTATGGTTTGACATCTTTTGAACTATTTAGTACAAAAATACGTGAATACATCCGAATTCATTCCGAATCTACATGAAATTATTTTGTAACCGAAAGGATCAATCCTTTGATGTGATGGTCCAAATCCGTTCACACTCGAAATAATTTTTGCAAAGGCCCTGCAAGTCACATCCCCAGTAAAGAAGTATGTCATAAATCCTATTGAGTCACCCCTCACTTCACCTTGTCAATAATTTTTCAAAGTAAATCCGGCAAAATTGACGGGCACGTGCTTCGGATTTGGCGATCAGAGTCCGCCTCGAATCAGGATTACGCGACACAAAGCAATTTTACAGTACAGAGAACGTACAGGCCGAACCGTGAAATTTTACGACCAGGCTGATGGTCGTAAACGGAATCGCAACAAACGGCTTTCAGCATTCGAAAAGATCTATTCAAATTAAATTTGGACTGTACACCGTGTAGTGTGAATGATATAGTGTTGAATTCTTCGCCGATTAGTGTTTACGGTTAATTCTTATCATATACCGATCAGTAGTTTCGAGAAACTAGTTGTGGGACTTCTGGGGCAGTATATAGATAACGATAGGATTTTTACGCGCTTGTTATTTAAATCAGTTTTATTCCTATAGAGTTAACTAAATTTTCAACAAGTTCGATTGTACATATGCTTCATATAATGTTCTTTCGACTAATAAGTTTTTCACTAGAATTAAAGATAATGTTCGCACTGAGTGGCAATCAGAAGAAGTGTATAAAATCCTCTGAATAAAGAACATAAGGAAGAAGCATAAGGCTTCAAATCGTGGGTCCGGGATGGAGGTTGCAGATGGCCGACTTTCACTTTGAAGAGAGAACAACTTGTTCCGAGACTTCTCTGTCTGAAGAGACTAACTAACATGAGTCATACTTGGAGGTTCAATATGGGCGATTATGTCCCACTGATATGCGAAGTAGAATAGCGTTATGGTCCTTCCTGTTGTTCTTTATTCAAAGATAAAATCCCTTGTGACATTTGTACCAAAACATATGTCGGGTAAACAAAGCAATATCTCAAAGAAACATTAGAACAACATGAATATGACACTAGAAACATTAATAACCAAAATAAAACTGCTCTCACTGCCCATATACATATAGAGGGACATTCCTCCAACTTCCAAAATAACTTCATCTTAGACAAAGAAAAGCATTTTTATAGAAGGAACATCAGCGAAACGATGCAGAAGGTCAAGAGCTGTTTTGGTTTATTATTTGATAAAATCAAATAATAAACCTTAGTGATCGCCCAACAAAAAATATTTTTAACCCCCCCTGAAAATTTCACAGTTTACGTTTTGGAGTATGTAGATTTGAATGAACTAATAAAAAAAATCCGTCCGTCCGCCGTTCGCGGTCCGTTGTCCGGGGCTTTTCTCAGAAAGTACTGAACCGAAATCAGTGAAACTTGGTAGAAAAATCGTGTGTCGCTCGGGATTGATCCTCCAAGCTTTTCAGCAGAATCGGTGTACCCTAAGGGCTCAAAATGGGGGATTGGGGAAAAAAAAATATTTCTCGAAAACTTACCGCCGAATTTTCATGAAACTCTGAACGTTGATTACTGTTGCAAAACTAAACCAAAAAAATTTCACCCGGATGATTTCCGACCAGTGGTTATGAGGAAAAACGCTGCAAATTTCCAATAATGTCGAAAATGACATCATCGCATTCAGTTCTTAGATTGGAATTCACTGGAATAATCGGTTTACTTTTCATCCAGAAGCATACATCAAAAAGGAAATGAAAATAAAAAAATTAATGGTCGACAAAAATTGATTGTTGGATACCACATTTAGCAAGCAGTGCTTTCAACTTGTTTTAATTTAATGTCTCCGTAAAAAGGAATTTTGAAGGTAAACAGATATTTCCAATTGTAAATTGTGTATTTTAGCTTTGAAAAGGGATAATTTCTACTCCAAAACGTTCGCTGAAGGAATTATAAAGGAGGAAGAATAAAGTCTAATTCCCGATATCTTGCTTTTTATTATAAATAATAATTTTCTTTGATTTTTAACCGTTCTTTTTCAGATATTGAGAGCGTGAACGGAATTGCAACAAACGGCTTCAAAGGAGATTCGAGAAACGGATTGTGGGACTTTTGGGACAGTATATAAATAGTGAGCTGTTTTTTTAATCCGGTTGAGTAATCTATTGGATAAAATAATGATGACAATTGACATAACGTCAAAAGTTCTCGAGATATGAAAGTATTGCGAGAAAACGTTTCTGCGAATTTTCACTTCATTTTCTGATGAAAGAGGCAGATGAAGAATCGGAAACGGAATTGCAACAAACGGCTTTCAGCATTTGAATTTAATTTGGATTTCACACGGTGTTGTGTGAAGGATATTGTGTTGAACTTTTCGCCAGTGTTTCAGTTCATTTTTTGCGTGCACCGATCAGTCGTTTCGTGGAAATGATTGTGGGACTTCTGGGCACTATATGGATGAGGTTCATTGAAATAATCAAAGTCTTCTCCACTTGAAATTGTTTAATACTTCAGAGTGAAAAACAATTTCATTCTGCAAAATAACTTTGGGGTAATTTTGTTCATATTTACCTCCCCCAAAAAGGTTTTTCGCATTGATTTTTTACTCTACGGAAATGAAATTATCAAATAATTCTCGTTTTTATCCAGCATACTATTATGCTTCATTGTGTCCGAAAAACATTCGATTATGAAACATTGTACATGAGTCCTCAGACTATATTCTCCTCGATGAGATTCAATTTCAATTTGCATTTATGATTTCTCACTCAAAATTCTAATTACATATCTCTAATTCTTGCGGCAAAAAAAATCGAACGTACATATTTATTACCTAAACACTGATGTAGTCAAGAAAAACATTATTTCCTTTTTACGCGCTTGCTCTGGGAAATAGCGCGTTATCGTTTGATCACAATGTCTCTAATTTTCGAATTTTGAACCAAAAATGGTCTTAAAAGATTGGGTTGAACACCCTGAAGAAAAATCCGTGGTCAAATCCAATTTTGTCTGTCCGTCCGTTCGTCCGCCCTTTTGTGCTTGTGTAACTCTCGAAGGAAAGGACCTAGCGACTTGAAATTGTCAGATAAGGGTCTAAAAATCTCGTTTGAGTTCATTGAACGGTGAAATCGGTCGAATAGTTTCGGAGTTTGGTCCATTTGAAATTTTTAGGTTCATTACTCGATATCTCATGAAGTACTGATTCGATTAAATTAAAACTTTCTATATAGTTGTGAAATATCATGGTGCAACTAAGTGCAAAATCCAGTGTCAATCTAGTTGTCGGAAAATTAAAGAATATTTATTCGAAAATTTTTCCGAATTTTTTCTCCGGAAATAATGACTAAATTTCAACAAATTCGACACAAATCTTAAAACCAGTATTTTACAACAATTTTTCGAATTTCAATCCGATCCGATACTTACTTTCGGAGATATAAGGAAAAAATATACCAAAATTCATCGACATTTGGAAGTTTGACGCGTTATTTCCGCAATATCTCAAGAAGTACGAATATCAACGTGGAACTATACTCCATTCACTTTTATAAAGTATCATGTTTTGCTATGACATCCTAATAGATTTCACGGTGTATATTTTGAAAATGTTAGGTTATAACCATTTTCCTGTCAGATAACTACACAATGATGTCCTCTCTACCAAGAGGTCGTAGTAATTACTTATTTTTCAAAATGTCAATCTATATTTGGAAAGTAATGAATTTGAGAAAATATTATATGAATTCAATAGTTCCAAAGACCTGGCGAATGATGAAGAAACTTTTTTCTCTGTTAATATTGGAAATATTTTACGTATGTAAACATGGTTGGAAGATTCAGTAATGCTTTTCACTTGTACGGAAATCAAGAATCGAGTGTTTTGGAATTTTACTGAAAAATGATGGATAGAGTAGTCCGTTACTTCGAATTCCCTACTTTTCTAAATTCTCAAGAAGTAAGCCTACAGAATACCTTGTTGCACAACTTGAAATATTCCAGTATGAAAATGTAGTAGTACTTCGAAACCTGTGTCACAATTAACCTCAAAAGAACTTACTCCATTTACAAAGGTCTTGGGAATGCGTGAATGATACATACACTGGATTGGGATCAACCTATTTCTAAACAGGGACGCAGCTTAGCTTCAGTCTGTTTTTTTTAGTGTAATGACATGATATCTGGATAAATTCTCCATGAAAACTACCTATCATGCAGTACTCGAGTCAAAAGCAAGATATGGAATTATGTTTTATGGACATACTTTGAAGTCAACTCAAATATTCAATTCCCAGAAAAAAAGCAATTCCTAAAATATTAGAAAAAATAGCATTGAATGAGATATTGTATAATTCATGCTCAATACAATACAATCAAAGCGAACTGTTAATTTATTAGTTTATTATGGCTGAAGCTGAATTGTTATTTGTTATTGAAAGAGAGTAGAAATTGGCAATCTCGCGTCGAACTATTTTGACATTGCCGATATTTGAGGACCGCCAACCTGCCTTGGTTTCGGTTACAAAAACATGATTGACCTAAATCATGGCCAACCGGGATACTTTATAGAAGTGAATGGAGTATAGGTCCAAAATTTCGTCTCGATCTAATACTTAGACTCCGAACAAGCGCGTAAAAGCTCCAGACCCCACGTCAGTGCTTTACTGGGATTTTTTGAGATTTACCAGGTACCCACTGTAGCTTCGGAGACTCTTTCAAAAAGTTGCTTATCTATTGTCAAAATAGATTCTTTTCAGATTATCTTTGGCAGCTTTGCTCATGAGTTGATCTGTCAACTACGTCAGTTCTAATACACTCAGTGGGAGAACCTTTTTGGTTCAGGTTTTCGCGAAAAAGAGGAGTAACTTGACCTGTACTCGTTCAGTGCCACTCCGTACAAGCTTCCTCGGTTATTCACATGCATTCCTCAACTACCATCAACCAACTGAAACTGATAGTTGGCTGGGAAATCTCAAAATGATTCTGGCCCTATGAGGTTAGTTGGCCTTCCTCCCGCCAGCTTATCGATCATTTTGTTTTTCTGTGTCCCAGAGTGACCAGAGTCATCCTAAGAAGGTTGACTTGATTCTCTAGAGATACTATACGAAAATTTTGTCTGAGCCTTGGTCACATCATTTTACCATTAATTATTATCAAGTTTCAGTTGGATCGGACCAGTGGCTTTCCAATTATATAGAAATATGAAATAACTTCAGGACCATTCGACGAATTATTCCCACTTACGAATCGATTAAATGAGCTTTCGGGAGGAGTTTTCCTATTTCGTTGCAATGCCCACTCTGAAAGCTTTAATTTCCTTAGAAGAAGTGCGAAGTGAGTAAAAGCTTCGTATTCTATTTAACCGAAACTATATAGTGATAACCTTCACAGACAATACATATAATTTCACAAGTATTTCGTCCGCTTCAGTAGACGTAATATACCATTTGCAATTCATTCAGCGAGTGTCGCTAGGAATCAAAATGAAACAGCACGTCAGGTGCAGATAAACGTTTCTCTTCCGGGTAATTTCTTTACGACGGTGCTTGACGATAATTGCTCACTTGGCCGAAATAAAATTTACGGGAATTCCGTGAAACATTGGGTGGTTGTTACATTCCCCAAACTATTCGCCATTCTACTTAACCGGGCAGAAATATACGAAATTTCGATGCAGCCCATTTAACGCATCTGGTTCGTTCCTTGAGATGAAAATTTCCATATTTACATGAGAATACCGTTAGGTTAGCAAAACTTTGTTAATCAGACTGCCGTATACCTTTGAGCCATACAAGATGCATAATCATATTGTGAAAGTTGAGTTGAAAACGTTTGTTTCGATGTCGGAATTGCGTTGGCTAGTTTAATGAGAGGATATAATACAAAGCGTACCAGATTAGAGCAGCGCATCTCTATTTTATATCCAACATATTATCATCTTGTGTAATTCCACTGTGGATTCAGCTAAACAATTTCGTCGAGAGCGGAAACTATAAGGGTCCATTAACAACTGTGCATATTTGAATGTTCATCAAGTTAGAGAACTGACTTATTCAATTTGAATGGAATGTTCAATAGAGTATAGGTCTCCGATGCAGTTCATGAAATTAAGCATAGAATGAGAAGTTGCTGACAACCTTTCCATGAAAGCCATTATGCCCCTTTTCTAAGCGTCATCAGGCCTCTAAGGAAATATGTGGAGAATACGAAGACATCTTCTTGGAGCTCATTCTCAGCACGAATATATCATGAATTAATTGGGACTGACATTTTATTTTCGTTCAATTCGTTCTTGAAGCCAAGAAGAATCATAAACAGGTTGAAGTTATCAATGCTGATCTTGCTAAAGCGCTCAATAATGTTTCGCATTTGATTTTGCGAAAATGCTTAAGACCTTTGGCTTCCACGGAAGACTGTACCTTCTAGTTAACTTCTAACTTTTCCGACAGATTCCGATTTGTGGCATATTTTCCTTTTCGATTCCTGTGACATCGTGTGTTCCCCAGGGAAGCCACCCGGGGCCACTGTTTTTTGAATTTTTGCGCGCACGATTGTAGAGTTCACCATCGTTTTGTCCAGATGTCTGTAGTATTCGCATTTTTCTCGGAAATGGTGTCAACCGACAAGGTTGGACTCAGTGATGACGAATTCGAGGTCAAAATCGATTTTGTCCAGAGGATGGAAGCAGGGTTACATGAAAATGGAAAACCCAATCGACTTCAAACTTTCAGGGCAGGTTGCATACGACGACTTGATTTGTAAATGGTCCATATCGGCAGAACAGTTTTGGTATTATGATCATTGGGAATTTGGTTCGATAAAAAAAATCACCACCCCTGAAAATTTCACAGTTTACAGTTTGAAGTATGTAGATTTGAATGAACTTATAAAAAAAAATCGTCCGTCCGCCATCAGTTGTCCAGGCCTTTTCTCTGAAAGTACCGAACCGAAATCCGTGAAACTTGGTAGAAAAATCTTGTGTCGCTGGAGATTGATCCTCCAAGCTTTTCAGCAGGATCAGTGTACCCTAAAGGATCAAAATTTGGGGTTGGAGGGGAAAAAAATATTTCTCGAAAACTTAGCACCAAATTTTCATGAAATTCTCAACGGTGATTACTGTTGCATAAATCAACCTAAAAATTTAACCCGGATCATTTACGACCAGTGGTCCCTGAGTTATGAGGAAAAACGCTGCAAATTTTGCAATTATGAATAATATATAAGTTTCAATTAGAATATGACAGGTATTGGGTTATTCAACTGAGAAAGGAAACGATGAACTCTTGTGTAAAGTTTGCAGCGTTTTTGTAGTTATTTACTTGATATCTGAGGAATACTTACACAATCGTACTGAAAGTCGGTAGTAAGTTGTAGCAAACTGACGAGCAACTGCTTGCTTTTCGATCATATGGTAAGTGAATATAAACAAATAAAATTTTACTTGAATGAAATATATTCTTCAGAAAAAGATTACCTGATTTCGAATAATATCACAAGAAACTCTTTCTTAGGATAGCATTGAACTAGTTTCAAAATTTCAGCTTCCTAAGAAATGAAATTGCCTATTTTATTGGATCTGTTTTCAGCAAAATTTTTAGAAAACTGTTTAGGACTACAGAACTAACAGACAAGACACTCATATGGTGATAGAGAACGAACAAAATTAAGATGAATATGGGGTGTCGCAATTGAAATATCGGAGTGTGTAGTATTTTTCGTATGAGTGGCAACGTCGCAACATTGGAACTATCTTTTGCATACCCTGGGCCCAACATTTCACAATCTGTTGTCTTTGTTGCCTCCGCAATGTGAAAGTCTGAATTCATTTGGTTCCCTAGAATATGCCCGAAATTCAATATCTTTTTTTATTTCAAATCAGTTAACAAATGCTTGAGGAAGTTACAGCTCTTGTCAACAAATAAATTATAATTTTGCATGACAGAAAAACACTCAGACAAATTCAATCAGAGTTTGGGTGCGTTTTCAATACAAATTCTCAAGAATATTATCCTTCATCAGTGCAACGATACTGATCAATCAGATCAATAAGTTGAGCAATTATGTTCGTGTTATAGAAGTATTAAAACTCTGATGAACAGTGAGAAAATATTCGTCGCTCGTGTCTTCCACCTAGTGAGATTAATTAATTCAACCACACTGGGTCTTTACCATAGAAACCCTAAACTCCTGAATAAACCAAATCAAGGCAAAACAGTTTCTTTTCAAATTATCAGAACAATCCTTCAATCCTTGGAACACCCTTTCCATCCCTCAATTTTACAGGGAAACCCATACTCAAAAACTACTGGACAGGGCAGCTACTTCACTTCATATTTCAGAGAGTTGGGACATTTCGACAGTCGTCCACATCTGACTTTTGATTTCTGTCTGATTTTGCACCAGTTCCAAGAAGTCCTGACATTACTCTGCTGGTGTGTCTCAGAGAAGAGCAAATTTTAGGCTTTCAAACGGCTCCGTTTTGTATTTTATAAAATTTGCATGAAACAAACTCCAGCAAATATGATGATTCTTCCAAAAATTATGAAATATTTTACAATATGTAAGGTTTACATTTTTGTGACTAGTTTTTAACTTCCGTTCATCTTCAGACAACTGACCTCTGAGCACATGGTACAGAGTATTTATTCAGATTCAGGTAAAACGACGTGATAATAACAAGTGACAATTAAGAAATTTTTTCTGCAACATATGTTAGAAAAAATAAATTTTTTGGGAATAATTAGAGTGAAGGTATTATATTATTTGAGAGCATTGGAAATTTGGGAATTACACAAATCCGTTTGGTCGTTCATTATTCCAAGAATATTTTTCTGCACTAATTTATATTTTTCAATGGACTCCAGATAGTTGAGTTTCATTCCTTTCGATTGTACATGTAATATTTTCAGATGATCTATTGATGGAAATAAGTGGCTATTCCTAATGCAATGAGTTGCGACGGTGGATCTACTTTTATTTTTGGTTAAATACATTCGATGTTTAGATCTTGAGTGAGCGTCCTGTCCGACTAATATATTTCTTTTGGCAAGTTGAACATGTTAACTCATAAACTCCTGCTTTAAGTAATTTTTGGGTTGAATCTTTGGGATTGAATAACAGAGAATAATTAAGTTGTTGGTTGGAAAGCCATATTGACTTTGAGTTGTCATAAATTATTTGCTATTTTTTGCTTGTATCACCGAAGTACGAAAAAAAAGGTTTTTTTTGGTTTTATTGAAGGGTAAATTTATTTCATGGCTGTTCAATTATTTTATCTATTGTTTTGTGATTGAAATCTTTTTTCGCAGCTTTTTATAGAATTAATTTCCATTTCTCGGTTATTTTTGGATAGGGGTAAGGAAAAGACTCTATGGATCATCGATCTGTAGACTGAGATTTTATGTGAGCATTGGTGCTTGGAGTTTATGGGGATACATATATCAGTAGATATGGATTTTATAACCACGTTAAATTCAATTTCCTGTTTGAGTGGGATATTGACCTGCCAAATCATGAATTTATCAGTTTAACATGTTCAATTTGTAACAAGAAATATAAAGGTCAGGCAGGACCCAGTCAAGACATGATTCCATGAACATTCAATAGGTTTTTCCAAAAATAAAAGCAGGTTCACCATCTCAACCCATTGCATTGAGAATGCGAGAATGGCCACCCATTTCCAACAATGACTTATCTGAAAATATTACATGTACAATCTAAAGAAAAGAAACTCAACTATCTGGAGTCCAATGAAATTTATAAATTCATGCGGAGAAATATTCTTGGAATAATGAACGACCAAACGGATTTTTGTATTTCCCAAATTTTCAATGCTTTCAAATGATACCTTCACTCTTATTATTCCCAAAAAATGTATCTGTTGCAGACAGAATTCCTCAACTGCTTTTTTTACTATCACGTCGTTGCACCTAAGTCTGTGTTAATTCTGTGTACCATGTGCTCAGTGTTCCGTGGTCAGTTGCCTGAAGATGAAGGAAAGTTCCAAACTAGTCACAAAAATCTAGAAAAGCACTGCCGTGAAGGTAACAGCTTTTGCGAGTGTGTTCAATGTAGATGACTGCTTCGGCAACGAATTTGAACATGCGCGCAAAAGCTGATGCCCTCACGGAGGGTGCTTGTCTAGTTTTTTTTACGATAAATTACTGGTGATTTAGCCCCAAACCTACTCTACAAATATCGAGTTTCTAAGTCGTTCCTTTCGGAAGTTATTGTGCCGAATTCGTGAATGGGTAAAATCCACTCAATGATTCCGCAGATATACCCATTCAAAATTTTATTTTCCCGATATTTCCAAAAATACAGATCAGATCGAATTGAAATCCAGCGATTTATCGAAAAATGACAGTTTGAAGGTTCATACAGAATTTAATGAGGATAACATGATGAGAAGATCACAGAATATTGAATATTTTAAAAAAAATGAAATTTTTTGAAATTGTTCTAATAACACGATCATCACGAAATTTCGCACAGTGTTGCGACATCTTCAAACTAGCTGCAAAGTTTCATCAATATAGAATCAGTATTTCTTGAGTTATATCGAAAAAAAAAAACGATATCGAGATGAACACCACGAAATTTCACATATTTTTTCCCAATATCTCCAAAACCAATTGCCATATCGAATTGAAATTTGGTACACTGCTGTGAAATATGAAGCTCAAAGTATAAATGGAATTGTTCTCGAATTTGAATAATGGTTGCAGAAAAAAGAGTTGTTTTCGGTAAAAATTTTGAAAATTTTTTTTTTTTAATTGAGTGTTCATAGGATTCCAAAGAAATTTTGCTCAAAGTGACACGTCGTCATGCTTCAACGAACTGCCCAGTTTCAATCTAATCGCTTCAGTTGTTCCTGAAATATGAGGGAAATAACCTCCAAATTTCAAATAGCTATAACTCCGAAACTATTTGGCAGATTTGGCCCAATAACGAAAGTAACCGCGGCATTCTGATGCGCAAACTACCCTGCAAGTTTTGAGTCGCTAGCTGGCTCTGTTCGATAATTATCGTGTCCACCGGCGGCCGGCCGGACAGAATCGATTTTGACACCGAATTCGTCATCAGTGAGTCCAACCTACTCGTTTGAGAGCATTTTCGGTTCAATCATCGAAAATTGCAGACTTTTGGACAAAACGATAGCACGCTGTTCCCCTAGAACATGCGCGCAAAAAAAAAATGTTAACCTTATATATCATAAAACATCGCCTAATTGTTGCTGGTAAAACTTAGCAATGAAAAATTTGTATTAATTATGATCAACTACGAAACAGTAACTAACGGCTGAAACAGTAAGTCCATAATAAGAAATATGCCATCAGTGGAAGACACTGGTTCTCGAAACGAGCTACACTCAAAAAACGCGAATTTAGAACTGTTAATTAAGCCTCAAAACTTGCTGAATCATATGAGATATAAACATCAGTCGAGCTTTCGAACCCTTGCTCTGAAGGATTCCTCAATTTCGTTTATTCATTAATTATTTCAAGAGTGTAACGGAGCTTTTAACGTGAATAGCTGTGTCATAAATTCTGAACACCGCAGTCGTTAGTCGTGAAAAACGGTATATTTCAAGAAAATAAATGAATAAATAATGACATGTCATTACCACCCGAAGGAAAGTAATGAAGAGGTATTTCATTTTATTGAGGGGGTATTTGCAGAGTCGAATGTCACTGGTTGATGGCGATCAATATGACGCCTGAGTGTGTTCCCTAGTTTTATTAAAAATTGATTCGATCGCTCAAGAAATCAATTATTCTACGGCGGTATTTTTAGGTGAAGGGTCGACGTTAAATGGTTGTTCATTCAGCGGACAAAGTACCAATTATAGGAAAAGGCGCCATTTAGCCCTTTGCTATCGATTTATAGTTTCGCTAACGATACAAACTGAAGCTAAAATAAAAGAATGGGGGGGCTTAGCCTGATGTTGGCCATAACCATTCAGGTCCGGTAAACGGTTTTGTGCGGCTGCAATTATTCGAATTTACGACTTGGAGTTTTATTTTCTACGAGAAACACATAGGAACATACAAACACACATCGGGTTTGAATAATTGCAACCTAGTTTCCAATTTTTAGTTATGACACGTTCTGTTTTTGGCTTTTACGCGGAGTTTCATTTATCGCTTCTATTTTGGGGACGTCCGGACAGTGTCGCTGCGAGATTAAATTTTTTTGGCACGTTCGTCTGTTTATTCTGAATTGAGATAATTGGCGTCTGAATTTAAGATTGCAGCGCCACGGTGGCCAGTTTAGGAAACTTAAATAGACACATAGGAGCTAGGTTTTCAAGTGTTTGCTTGTTTATTATATTGATTTCAATTCGATTTTACGATTTGTTCGAAGACTTTTGAGTTAACAGAAGTGATTCTGTGTATAAAATTTCATTTTTATAAAAGAGTTATGTATCATATATTCTCATTCAGAGCAGCAATGATACTAATATACTCCATTCACTTTTATAAAGTATACCGGTTGGACATGATTTAGGTTTATCATGTTTTTGTAACTAAAACCAAGGCAGGTCGGCGCTCCTGAAATATCGACAATGTCAAAATAATTCGACTCGAGGTTGCCAATTTCTACTCTCTTTCAATAACAATTCAGCTTCAGCTATAATAAACTAATGAATTAACATTTTGCTTTGATTGTATTGTATATATATATATATATAGTGAGGATTCTTTAAGGGTTTATCGACTCGTCATTTGGAGGGAAATAAAGTGGACTCTTTATTCTTCGCCAAGCTTTCGCATTTATTTAATGCTTCTTCAGGGCTTCTACAATAAAGTACAAGTTTTTTACAATAAACAGTTAAATGTATACTTTCTCATTAGACTTACTGAATGTGAGATTTTTACATGGTCTAGCATCGAGCTTCAACATTCGTCACAATAATAAAATTTCACATAAACCAAAACATCACAGGTACATACAATATAAATTAGCCACATCACATTGTATAAAATTCATTTCAGATTGATCTGTCATACTTGTTTGTTTACGGTTAATATTCACAGGTTATGTTCTAGTCCTCTGTGGTTATAATTTTACTCAGTGCTCTTACTCTTCTTGGTTTTTCTATTCGTCAATAGGGCCATCATAAAAGTGTATATATTTGGACATTTCCAGCAGGTAACTATATATGGAGCTCAGGTTGTTCGTGTCTGTTTTTTTATTCATAACTTTTTCATTTTTGTTTATGTGTATCATCTCATGGACTATTCTCTTATGATAATTATTTTCTGTTTTTAATATCTTCACACCTTCGAAATCTATACTGTGGTCAAAATTATGTGCGTGTAAAGCTAGAGCGCACCTTTCTTTATATTTGGTTATATCGGACTTATGCAGTGCCATCCTACTTTTTAACCATTGGGATGTATGTCCAATGTAACTGCGTACGCAATTTTTACACTCTATTTGGTATACAACGTTGCTTCTTAGTTGAGTTGGTATGGGGTCCTTTATTCTGCTGTATAAACTTCGAACTGTTTTTTGATTATACACTGCAATTTTAACATTTTCATCCTTGAATATATCTTTTAATTTTTTTGTTAGGTTGTTAATATTTGGGTATGATGCGAAATGAATTCTTGTATTTTGATCTTCTGTGTGGTGTGATGTTTGAGCCTCATTATTTGCAAACAGTAGTTTATTCAGCATCCCCCTTGAATATGCATTCTGTTGGAGAATTTCTAGTAACATGTTCATTCCTTCTTGTTTGAAAGTTTCATGACATATTTTATTCAATCTATTTTTCATCTGTTTTACTGTATTTATTTTCACATTTATGCTATGATCTGATTGAAAGTGTATGATCTTATTTGAATGTGTATCTTTTCTATGCCATTTCAGTTTTATCCTGTTATTATGTCTATATGCTTTAGTATCTAAGAAAGGTACTGCTTGTTCACTATTTTCCATTTCAAGGGTAAATTGGAGATTTGCAGAATGGGAATTGAAGCATGTGAGTGTAATCTGGATGTATTCTTCAGGTACTGCCATTATAACATCGTCCACAAATTTCCTTATAAAGAGTATTCTGTATGGTAACTTAGTCAAACAGGTATCCAATAGATGATCCATTACGTATTGTGCTAGAATGGGGATAAGTTTCGAACCCATTGCACATCCAATCAATTGTAGATAGAATTCTTGTCGAAATGTGCAATAGTTGTTTTCTAGCAAGAACTCGATTATTTCTAGGAATAATTCCATATCTATAATAGTATGTTCCTTAACGATATTCCATTTTAGCTTAAGTATCTCAATTATTTCTTTTCTGTCCAAATTTCCAAACAAATTCACAACATCAAGGGAAACTAGTCTGTAGTCCTCTGGTATCTCATAATCGTTCATTTCCTGTGCAAATTGGAATGAATCCTTCACATAATATTGATTATCTGTATTGTAGGCACTTTTTAAGATATCAGCCATAAACTTTGATAACGAAGTCATCGGACTATTTATGCTGGATATTATAGGCCTGATAGGGTTTCCTTCTTTGTGAATCTTCGGGTTTCCATATATTCGTGGGGATACAGAGTTGTAAACTTTCATTTGTTTAGCATGTTCTTCTGTTATATAATTTTTTTGTTTTAATTTTGTTATGTATTTGTTGCATTTGTTCTGTATAGTTTGCGTAGGGTCCCGAGGTAGTTTCTTGAAATCTTTTGAGTTTAGGATTTTTTGTATCTTTTGTTCATAATCTTTTGTTTCCATTAGGACAGTCACACCACCTTTGTCACTATTTAATACAATTATGTCTTTGTTGTTTTCCAGAAATTCTTTGGTTTCTTTGTACCATTTATTTATTTGGGAATTAGACGTTGATTCCTTGTGTAGGTAATTTGTTATCGCATTTGTTACCCTTGCTCTTTGTATATCTTTCATTTTATCTGGAACGCCCTGTAGAATATATTCCGTGTCTGCAATAATGTTTTCTACATTTACATCTTTTTTTGTTGTTTTTATGCTGAATTTGGAACCTAGGGATAGGAGATTATGAGCTGCCTCTGGGATTTGTTTGGTTGTCAAATTTTTTATCCATTTACTTTGAACTTTTATATTTTTGATGTTCCTCTCTTTCAGATCATTAATTTTTTTTATGTTAGTACTTTTTACCCTGTGGAATTTTCTGTTGTAAGAGTTGTTTAGTCGGTACTTATATTCCCTCAATATATGCTCTGGCAGGTTCTGTATTCTATTCTGTATTTCAACATTATGCTTTTCCAACTTTTTTATTTTATGGTTTACCTGACAAATTTCGAGATTAAGAATTTTCTTATTTGTTTTGTCACTAAAATCTTTTATTTTTTTGTTCAGTTTACTGTTATTGAATTCAAATAGACTCATGACATTTTTTACATTGGTTGTTATATGATTTGGTATTAGTTCCTGTCTTTTACATTCTAGAAGAAATATACGTCTGTTTATTGCTGATGCCAGTTTGTTGTTATTTGTACTCCATAACTTCAGGTCCTTAGTTGTTTCAGGTCCATACGTACTGTTGATGTCTTCATAGAAACCCATGTTTTATTCTAATATAAGTATATTAAGAGTCTAAAGTATATCTAGTGAGGATTCTTTAAGGGTTTATCGACTCGTCATTTGGAGGGAAATAAAGTGGACTCTTTATTCTTCGCCAAGCTTTCGCATTTATTTAATGCTTCTTCAGGGCTTCTACAATAAAGTACAAGTTTTTTACAATAAACAGTTAAATGTATACTTTCTCATTAGACTTACTGATGTGAGATTTTTACATGGTCTAGCATCGAGCTTCAACATTCGTCACAATAATAAAATTTCACATAAACCAAAACATCACAGGTACATACAATATAAATTAGCCACAAGCTTGGCGAAGAATAAAGAGTCCACTTTATTTCCCTCCAAATGACGAGTCGATAAACCCTTAAAGAATCCTCACTAGATATACTTTAGACTCTTAATATACTTATATATATATATATATATATATATTCTTTTGAGAACGAGCATTACAATTCTAAGATATATCACAGTGTTAGCAGAGGAAATGTAAACGGGGTACCATACATATTTGCGTATGATACAAGAGCACAGATAAAAACCTCAGGAAAAATTCTGTCTCCCCGCATAAGTGTAGTAATTTGTTTATAGAAGATGGATGGCATCTTTTTCATTTGAAAATAATTTTTTCGTCATCTTGAATTCATTTCGACAAAATATCTTGACATAATATCTGAAACAGAAAGAGGGACAGAAAACCAGAAGGAAGCAGTAAATAATATTACCTACATTTGCTCATGACCGAGAGGGTCTTTCGACCAGGTTCAGTCCTCCAAGCGATGATTTTCAGATCCTCAGATAAACGAAGAACGCTACAGGCCCCTTTATTGGGGAATCATCTCCCATAGATCCATAATTGTATTGTATTGAGCCTTAAGTAGGTAGTCATCTTTGAATTGAACAAATTCCTTAACGAATAATTTCAAAAGTTATATATTTCGTGGAATTGTTTCGATAGGAAGTAGTACATTGAAAATGAACTTGGTATATCCTATGTTGGCAGAACATTGAATTTTTATGCACGAAAATAACATGAATTATAAAATATCTCATTCAATGCTATTTTTTCTAATATTTTAGGAATTGAATATTTGAGTTGACTTCAAAGTATGTCCATAAAACATAATTCCATATCTTGCTTTTGACTCGAGTACTGCATGATAGGTTGTTTTCATGGAGAATTTATCCAGATATCTTGTCACTACACCCAAAGATAACAGACTGAAGCTAAGCTGCATCCCAGTTTAGAAATATGTTGAACCCAATCCAGTGTATGTATCATTCACGTAGATTCCCAAGACCTTTGTAAATGGAGTTAGTTCTTTTGAGGTTAACTGTGACACAGGTTTCGAAGTACTACTACATTTTCACACTTGAATATTTCAAGTTGTGCAACAAGGTATTTAAATGACTTCTGTAGGCTTGTTTCTTGAGAATTTAGAAAAGTAGGGAATTCGAAGTAACGGACTACTCTATCCATCATTTTTCAGTAAAATTCCAAAACACTCGATTCTTGATTTCCGTACAAGAAAAAAGCATTACTGAATCTTCCAACCATGTTTACATACGTGAAATATTTCCAATATTAACAGAGAAAAAAGTTTTTTCAACATTCGCCTGGTATTTGGAATTATTGAATTCACATAATATTTTCTCAAATTCATTACTTTCCAAATATAGATTGACATTTTGAAAAATAAGTAATTACTACGACCTCTTTGTAGAGAGGACAACGTTGTGTAGTTATCTGACAGGAAAATGACTATAACCTAACATTTTCAAAATATACACGGTGAAATCTGTCAGGATGTCATGGCAAACCGGGATACTTTATAAAAGTGAATGGAGTATAGAAGTATTTTAGTATCAACTCAATTCAACCCTAACTGGCAAAATTTAATTTCAAATTATTTGAAGTATCTCGAAGTCACAGAAGCTAAAATTGTTCAGGAACCTTTTTACCCACCCAACTCGATCAAATCCCCTGCTCAAAAAGTTGAAAAACAGATAGTACTGTAAACTTACTTTTTTGAAGAATAGACAAATACCTATAACTTTACTATTTATATAGCGAAGGACTATATAAGGAATTCACACAATATATTGTGAATAAAGTGAATGCATTCGCATAAAACTAGTGCTACTTGTATCGTGAGTCTTATTCATTAGGTATGGGTTGACTAATAAATCCTTCCAACACTCATGAGATTGGTCTTGAGCAAGCTGTAATAGATAAGCCTCGTATAACTTCAATTTCATCGGCAGAAGCACTCTGAGCGAAGATTCCTGGAAGGCATATAGCGTTCCTCTTAAGTAACTTTCTCTGCTTGGATTAGGGCCTAGAAATCAACTGTCTTCATGAATGTGATTTAATATTTCATGAGCAATGCGTGCTTACTTCTATAAAAATAATCATCATCGGTAAAATGCAGGTAACAGGCTCTCATAAATCTTGTTTGTTGATTTACCAATTTTGAGTAACAAGTTGCCAAGGTTTTTATCGATTCTTCAACACTTTCAGGCTCGACTTCTAAGAGGAAGTTCTTTTCACCTAAACTTAAAATTTCTCACCGGGTTGTGGAGATCTACGGAAAGGGGCATTTGAGTTTGCTTTGTATCAGTTAAAACAAGTTCTAAAATAACACAAACGTCAAGAAAAATGCATTTTCTTGACATTTATTCTTATCTATGCTTCTGACTTGTCATTGAATATCTGACCATAATCAATTTTAAGCGATGGACCAAATGCTCTGGTTATAGTTTCGGTTATCAAAATTGACAGATTATCCTTTGCCAGTTTGGATAACCGTTACTATGACCGGAGCTTTTGGTCCATCGCTTGAAATCGATGTATCTCAGGTTACTCGGTTAGGCACCAGAGAGAGTAGCGTCTATCTTCATTCGCCAATAAACTGTTGGAAAATGATGATTCACTTTTATCATGAAAGTTGATTGTTATTCGAATGAAATGATGACTTGAGGTATATTTCCCATATGACAAGTAGTTCATGACTCCTTGTTTTTTTGCCAGAGATTTCAAATTCATAAAAAACAAAATATATTATATTGATCTAATTTCTTTTGTGCACTTGTTTCTTGGAACAAGAGATTCATATTCCTCCAAAATATTCAAAATTATCGACTCTTGAGCCCAACATGGAACGGTTGGTTGGGCTCCTGATAAATAATTCGTAATCAATTTCGATTCTATCCGTCAGTCCGATAAGTTAGGCGGCCATGAGCATTTAAAATTGCGGAGTACAAAACTTGAGAATTTCATGCTAGGGGTGGGTTTTAAATGTTTTCAGAGTTCTGAAATTTTTTTTTGGTCCAAAATTCGAAGAATGCTTTTTTGATTGTCTTGAGTCTCTGCAGTTAGTTGAAAGCAATCCACACCAAATCTACTGGGGAATTCAGTCATCGTCTCTCAGGCAGACTGCTAACATAATAACTTCTGGAAGGAACGGTCAAGAGACTTCAAACTTGTAGATTAGGTTCTGTGTCTGTGAAATCTCTTAGTTCGCGTTTCGAAGCAGTTTCACACATTTTATCGGAATTTGGAAAGGACCAGCCTAAGGATCCTGCTGATCCATATAAATTGAAAATGTTGCCAATCAGTTTGTTATTTTCATCAATTATTTGATACAAGTTCGCGACTCTGCCAAGGGTTTGAGGCTATGTTCGGCAAAGTCTGGTTTATGATTTGATATGCTGGATAGCAATTTCAACGAATGATAATGATGATGCGATCATATATCGAAGCAAATATACGGTCGTTACATCAGAACCACACTTCTATGATGAACCATACTGTTCAGAAAAGAGGAGCGATCCATTCAGCGCCGAAATATTGAAATTTGCGTATAAATTCGGTTGACCATTATCGTAGCTTATCCGATTGATAAATTAAGTCAGTGTTGTCAAAAATCAATCAAAAGATTGAAACAAATAAATGTTCCATGGTTGCGAAATGGCGCAGGTGCCAGATAGATTTTTTTTCTTTGCCAATTTTGGGTATTTTTGTAATACTCGGAAACTTTATTCTATAACTTTCGAACAAGAAAGCAGAAATATCCTTGATTTCCTTTATTCAGTTATGCGTTTTTGCGCGCCATTATTAAGTCTTGTAGTATGTTTGATTGTTGAGGTTCACTATGGAATTTTTAACAAAAACAGTCAGGAAAATGCGGAAGAGGCATTCCATTGACGGAAGATCAGTTCAATCTTCTTCTGTTCCTCTAGTAATGAGTCGAAATATCTTCTCCTTCTGGATAAACGTCGATTCTCACTATACGTTTCGCAACCTTCCAGTATCCGTTCCGCACAAATTTTGCATGCAAAAACGGCATGAAAACGCAATTGAACCCTATAATATTCCACGTAGACAACACTGTGAGGATAAGTGAAGGTTACAAAACGTATAGTGAGGAATCAACCTTTAAGCTGAACTCACCACACACTTAACCAGCGTAAAATAGAGATGTGGCACCTATTGTATGTCTGAATATCCGAAAACATAAGAATGAGTGACAGATCAACTTCCTTCTTGATTCATCTGACCAGTGATGTGAAAGATCCAGTAAAAGGTCGAAATATAGGTTCTATTTCATATTGCAAAATGGCGTAGGAGCAGGTTCTACCTTTTATTGAATAGATTTTGTGAACTTCCGAAATAATCAGCGACGTAAATAGTATATTATTCACCGGGAAGGAAAACCCCATACATTCTTGGATGACTGTGGAGGTTGCCAAGTCCAGGCTTTTTACCCGTTAAAGAAGGTAGAGTGTTTGTTTGGAAGATCAAAAGCTCCGATTCCAGGACCATTCAACTCCAATTCAATTTACAAAATTCCATATTAAAATTGCAACTTGTCATATATAGGCATGACAACACAATAGTCGAAGAGCATTCTTGAGATATGGCGGAAATAACGTTGAAATTCCAAATAACAACGAAATTTGCCACAATTTTTTTCGATCTTCGATCAAGTCAATTCTACATGAGATATCGAGAAATTAACCTCAGAATTTCAAATGGACCCATTTATCCAACCGATTTGAACCCTTAACGAACTTAACCGAGATATTAGGATTCCAAATCTAATCTGAAAATTCCAAGTCGCTTAGTCTTTTCTTTCGAAAGTTCGAGCACATACGGCCTTACGGACGGACGGACGGCATTGAATTTGACGATGGATTCTTCTTCAGGGAGTTCAACTCAATCGTGTATGATAACGCACTGTTCCCAAGAACAAGCGTGAAAAAATAGAAATACAAATATTTCCAATAGAATTTGGCCTTTCGATAATGCTAGGTATTTATTTTTTTATTTTGGACCATTCGTTCAGTTTTTAGGAACATCTAATCATTATTGTAGTTGTGTTTTATTCTGGCCCGTATTTTTGTATTCTATCTCAATAGAAGACTTCGGCCCAAGTTGCCAACCCACAATTTTCCTTACAAATTTACTATCACTGGGGAACAGGAATTTCAGGACAAATTCGACATGATAAGGTTTGCGTTTTTTATAAATATAAGTAAATGATGCCTCCGCTCTTCAAACAAGATAATTCCTTCCAAATATAGGGTTTTGTTAAGATCATCTCTGATTGGATAAAATTTAAGTTGGGATTCCTGATTTCATGTTAAAAGTGTCAAGTTTGTAGAGGATATGTTCCGCTTATCAACTTGGTTATTTCGGTTGCCAGTTTTCCATTCCGTAAATATGAAATATTCGGTTGGTTCCTGAAAAAAGGTAAATTACGGAATTTGATTGATGAAAGAATGTTCTTTCTGTCACTAGAACGACAGTCAATGTTCTATGGTAACATATCCATAGCATAGAAAAATCTTCATCTACTTTATGATCCATAGAACATAGACGAGACAACAATCGACTACTAGGTATGGTTTATGGATCATTAGGCAAATAAAGATTGTTCTATGCTATGGATATGTTACCATAAAACATTGATTGTCGTTCTAGTGCATTGGTTTAATATGTCTATGTTCTGGTGACAGAAAGATTGCTTTTTCATAAATCAAATTCCGTAATTAACCTTTTTTTCAGGAACCAACCGTAAATTTCATATTGACAGAACGGAAAACCGGCAACCGAAATAACCAAGTTGATTTGTGGAACATATCCTTCATAAACTTGACACCATTAACATGAAATCAGGAATCCCAACTCGAATTTCAGCCTAACAAAAACCTGTATTTGGAAGGAATTATCTTTTTCGAGGAGCCGAAGCATCTTTTACGTATTTATAAATAACGCGAACCTTATCATGTCGAGTTTGTCCTGAAATTCACGTTCCCCAGTAATAGTAACTTTGTGAAGAAAATTGTGGGTTGGCAACTTGGGCCGAAGTCGTCTATTAAGGCACCGTTAGAGCTAGGGAGATTCGGGTATTTGGGTAATCGGGGATTCATCCCATTGGCCGAGAGATTCACCCGATTGGCTGACGACGATCACGTGATCGTCGTCGGCCAATAAGAAAGAATCTTCGATTCCCCAAATACCCGAATCTCCCTAGCACAAAAGCTAGCTTTAAGATTTTTTAGTCTCGACTTAAATAAAATTCTCCTCCGAAGTTCACACCTCCTCAATTATGTGTAGCATAGAAATATGGTTTCGAATCATAGACAGAACAGTTTTCTGTTTGGCAATTCATTTTTTTCATGAATGGTCCTTTCTATTCATAAAAAGCGCCGTATTCAATTCTTTATCAAGGTACATATACGGTCATTCCATCAGAACCACACGTCTATAATAAACACGCCACATCACTCATACGGTTCAGAAAAGAGGAGAGACCTCTCCAAATCCAGGCCCGAATAATTAATACCTACCCATAAATTTTTATCCGTCGCAATGAATGAACATTTCAAACAGGGATTTTGACCGGTCTTCTGACCACTTCATCAATTAGGCCGGCCAGGAACTCGGGGATCCGCGAATTTATCTCACCGATATCGAGTTCAATTGTGGCGAAATCCGCGTTGCTGTGTTTTTGGCTGAGGCCATTAATCAGCTTCTTTGTTTCCGCTATCTCCACCGGAGGGAGAGGGGTTAGAATCCTCTGGCGCTACGCTCTGCAAGAAATTTGATGAATTGTGACGCTTGCTGAGTTGCCAGGTTTTAGTCGAAGGCCTGGCTGAAACTGACGCGGAAAGTTAATATGCGCGCTATTATTTCCATACTTTTGTGATTTTTCTCGGAACAAAATGGATAAATTTCCGATAGAACTTTTTCTTTATGCATTATTATGATTTCATTCCAGCTGGAATCGATAATTCATTCTGAAACATAATTGTCCAATATCTTGAAAAGAACTATTCAAAACTAAATGAAACTTTTTTGCGCGAATGTTCTAGGGGAATAGCGTGCTATCGTTTTTTCTAAATATCTATGATTCTCAAATTTTTTCCTGAAATTGGTTTCAAACGACTAGGTTGGGCTCACTGATGACGAATCCGGTGTCAAAATCGATTCTGTCAGGCTGGCCGGCTGTACGCACGATAACGGTCGTACGGAGGATTTTATCGACTTGGAAATTTCAGGTTTGGTTGCATTTAGAAATGCAAAGGAATTCAAAACTTTCCGCAGAATGTTTTTCGAGAAAATTTTTTTTTCTCGAACACTATTCATTACATACCTTTCGGGCATACCTTGACCTCCATATTTCACAACCAATTTTCAATTCGAAACGGTTATTATTTTTGGATAGTTTGGAAAAAATATGCGAAATTTCGGGGGATTTTTCTCGATATCACGATTCCAATTTTTTGATTCTTACTATTTTTTTTCAACCTGTGGTCACTATATGCAGGGTTGTAATACCTGAGGTAGAAAATTTTCAAGTTTTCGATCGTAACAATGTAAGAGCTTAATATCCGTGTGAAATATATTTCGAATTGAGATGTCTGGAAAGGGTTGATAAGAAGTCGAAGAAATGAGACGAAGTAGCTTCGAATATTGTTTCGTTTTTATTTCAGACGGCCGGATGTCGAAAAAAAGAGAATATTGTTCTTAGGTCGAGTATCAATTTTCGTGCAGACCGGTATCGAAAGATAAGAGTATATTTTTCAACTAAAGCTCGAGATAAGAAAAACGTGGAGTTGAATTTTTGACTAACCTACGTGGGAGAAGTGAAGTTCTCTTTCAAAAAGCTGACTAAGAGAAATTGTTGAGAGGGGTGAAAGCCTCACTTTTTTGGTACGAAAGGCAGTTGCATATCGGAGATCGGCGGGAATACCTTTCTAAGTCGTTTCTTCCGGAAGTTATTGTGTTTACGGTCAGCCTAACGGCCGACTGCGTAAACACAATAACTTCCGAAAGAAACAACTTAGAAACTCGATATTTGTAGAGAAGGTTTGGACCTTAATTACGAAGGCCGAATTCGTGAATGGGTAAAATCCACCCAATGATTCCGTAGATATACCCAATCAAAATTTTATTTTTCCAATATTTCCAAAAATACAAATCAGATCGAATTGAAATCCAGTACTTCATCGAAAAATAACAGTTCGAAGTTTCATACAGAATTTAATGAGGATGATATGATAAGAAAATGATAGAATTTTTTTTTTTAAATTGTTCTAATGAAACGATTATCACGAAATTTCGCATTGAGTTGTCTTTCAGCATCTCAAAACTAGCTGTGAAGTTTTATCAGGACTGAATAAGTTTTTTTCGAACTATACCGAAAAAATCAACGATATCGAGAAGAAAACCTCCAAATTTGACATACTTTTTTCCGATATCTCCAAAACTTATAATCGTATCGAACTGAAATTTGGTACACTGCTGTGAAATATGAAGCTCAAAGTGCTAGTGAAATTTTTATTTGAATATGATGAATGGTTTCCGGGAAAAAAATGTTTTGGAAAAAAATTCCGAAAAAATTTTTTTTTTGAATTTACTGACAATATGATCCTGACAAAATTTGGCTCAAAGTTGCGCGTTCTTATGCTCCACCTAACTGCCCAGTTTGTATCCAATCACTCAAGTAGTTTCTGAAATAAAAAATAAATAACTTCAAAATTTCAAGTGCCTGAAACTCCGAAACTATTCGATCGATTTGGTCCATTAACGAACATAACCACGGCATTCTGGTGCGGAAGGTATACTGTAAGTTTCAAGTTGCTAGCTCACCTCTGTCGACAGTTATCGTGTCTACGGCCGGACGGACGGCCGGCCGGACAGAATAGATTTTGACACCGGATTCGTCATCAGTGAGTCCAACCTAGTCGATTGAGACCATTTTCGGCTCAATCATCCAAAATTACAGACATTTGGACAAAACGATAGAACGCTGTTCCCCTAGAACATGCGCGCAAAAATCCGAAGGGGTAAGATCAGGGCTCCTCGGTCGCCGTCTTAGTGGACCATACCTTGCAATCCATTGATCTCCGAAATATTTATTTAGTTGATCCATTATATTCCTGGTATTATGTGAGCTGGGCAGCCATCTCTTTGAAACTAAACCGTCTTGTCTGTTTTCCATAGTCCAGAGATGTCATTCGAAAGATTTCTAATTGAGAAAGTTTCTGCTGAAGAGAAACATTTAGTAATGAATTTTTCATCGATAAATCTATTGGAAAAATATTATGGATAATTTTCACCTAAGAACTTTTTTGTTTATCTGCTCACCACGTCCGCAGTAAGGAATTTTTTAACACAAAAAAATTCTTGTATCATAGCTAATTTAAGGCTTTTTTGAGATATGAGAATTGATAACAGGAGTGTTATTGATTTCATAGAAAAAACTGAGATATTCCGTAAAAACACAAAATGTTGAATTGAAGAATTACCGTCAGTATTTCGACCATGTGTTATATGACTTTTTAGTTGGAAATCACATGTAGAATCTTGCCTCGAAGTTTTGGACTTTTTGAAGTAGACACCCTGTATACATGCATCTCTCTGATGAAAGTGATCGATGCAAATTGATATGAATAAACTTGGAGATAGTTTCTACTAATTCTGAGGTTTTAAATGATTCAACGAATGCTCAAAAATATCAAATTCCCCTGTCTTTGTACCGTACACGAATAGAATCCATCAAGCGCAAGAAGAAACTATCCCTAAGCTCCCACAGAGGCGATTGAATTGCTCCCTGTCCCTACTCCATTTGGACCCTAGTTCTAACAAGGCGCACGCCAACCGTACATTAGTTCTATTATTATATCGTATTTTTCGTCGTCAACATTCTTTCCGCTTGCTCGCATGAGCTTTGGATTTTTTTTGAACAGTGGGCCTGTGGAAACTTCCCTTTTTTAAAACTCATCAAGGGCTTTCGAAATCGCAGTTCTGAAGTGATCGTTTAAGGGGTACTATAACTCAATTGATTCATGAAACATGTTGGTTAGTTGGCTTATCGTGAATGGTATGTTTGTTGGAATTCTAAAAACAATGAATATAAAATATGAATGTCAATTCTACAAAAGTTTCCAGAAACAAAATTATCGAAAGAAAAAAATTCGGCAATTTTCTTGGTATTGTCTGATGAAGTAGTCAGATCAACAGCCAGTTTCACGAAGCGTCGATCAACGATGATCGGGCATTCGAACGCTTAATCGGTCGATCAATACCGTATTCTATTCTTAAATAATCTTTTGATCGGCGATTAAGGATTCATCGGCTCGATCAATAAATGGTCGATTAACGGGTGTTGATTGCTGATCATGCACAATTTGGGTTCCACAAAACATGTTTGAGTACTGATTAACATAAATACTTCACTTGCCGGTCGATCAGGTTGAGTGGACCAATTTGAGCCATCAAACCAGTTGATCGAACTATTGAAGTGTAATTTATTGGATCATCAGCCATGAAATTTTTTGTGATATAATTGTCGATAGTCACGAGGATGAAATAATAACGGATACAGAATCATCAGAGTTTGGAGTTGTATGATATTGGTTTATAATTTGAACCAAGCAATTCGAGATTGCAGATATTAGTTGCTAAAACTTTTTCAGTTCACTATAGCAGACCATAACAATAATTAAGTTTATTTTTTGTAAGATAAACTAACGATTGTATAGTAATTTTCAATAAAATTTCAGGTCAATATTCGTTTGGCTTTGAATTGATTGTTCAATTTAAGTTTATTCAGATATAGATCTTCGAAAAATTTAGCTCAGGAACATATTAGAAGTCAATAAAAAATTTTAAAAAAACCTGAATACAGCACTTTTGTTATAATCTTTTATCCTTATTTGGAAATATAATGATGTTTTCAATGTGGTATTGACTACCATCGGTAATTCTTGGTGGATAGATTAATAACTTTATTACATGGGTTGTGTAAAAGTCTGATTTTATTTTGTAAAGAATTTTGAAAAAAATATACGGAAGAAATTAGATCAACATCCACATAAAATAAAAAGAATTTTCAATATGAGTAGCAATTTATATTTCTCCACTTAAAAGGACCAACGCTTACATTCGGACTATTTAATAAACTAACATAGCCACGAGGACGAATATCTGTCGATTTATCAACAAACATTACACCTTGATCAGAGCTAATCATACGATTAACCAAAACATCTACACCGAAGAAGCGTCGTCCAAGGAGAATGATAACAGCAGTTTCACAGTTTTTACTGATCGTCAGACCAACTTAACTAAGTCCGTAGAATAGGAATCTAGATACTCATCAGCTGTAAGATGTAATACTGCAGTATAACAACGAACAGCGCAGCATCTTCCAGGGGCACATAGTGAATCTTACTATATAATTAACATAATCACAAGGACGAATATCTGTCGATAAATCAACAAATATTCCCCCTTGATCAGAGCTAATCATCCAATCAACCAAAACATCTACACTGAAGAAGCGGGTCCAAGGAGAAAAACTACAGCTGTTTCACAGTTATAACTGATCGTCAGCTCAACTTACCTTGGATAAAACCGCAGAGGGAATCTCTGTCACCTTTCAGATGGACCGCTGCAGTTTAACAACGTACAGCGCACCATCTTCTGGGAGCATCTTGCGAATCCCACCTCCAGTGCAGAATACCTTGATCGATGTGCATGACGACTTTCATGCTTTAGTCGCATCAGGTCGCTGTATCTGCTATATTGCAGATTTACAAACACCATCACGACATGGAAACGCTCGGTTCATGTTGATTTCCACAAGACGAAAACGTCCAACATCTACAAAGATAGGAATTGGTCTAATGGAGAAGAAAGAGCTTCAGTAATAATAAATTAACATAATGTGTGTAGATGTTTTGGTTGATTGGATGATTAGCTCTGATCCAGGGGGAACATGTTCACTACTTCCAAATTCCATATTGAAACAAGTCGTGAATCGACAAATCGCAGAAAGGAAATAGGGAAAAGTATAATACCATATTCGGAATGATGCTTTATATAGGATGAGCCTAATAAAGCTATTGCGTTCACTGCTCATTTTGTAAATTTTTTTGGAGGCCTCATTTTACTTCTCTTGCAGGATGCTTCAAATTTAATCAAAAAAAAGTTTCATGCTATCAAATAAAATTTTTCACAACTGACTCCTTCAACTTTCTGAAAAATAGAGCTACAAAGTCATTATATCTATATCAGGCAATAAAAAAATCGAATGAAACACACAGTAAGCATCTCGCACCAGATGGCCGAACTGAGAGCTCAGATTATTCCATATTCCCTTTGTTGCAATAGAATTAAAAAAAGAACTAATTTCGAAATGGTTCGTTCGAACGGAGGGCCATTATAACATCCATTAGATTTACATTCTCACTCCATTTGCCTCATTCGTTTCGAAAATCTACTTATTCATGACTCCCGGCTAAACCCATTCGAGCCGTTTCATTCGAATAAAACTCGCAAAAACTGAAGACATACCATGGTTTCGCACTAATGACTTCCCCATGAAACCGGAAAGTTTCAAAGTCCCGGATTAGTTCATAACGGTATGGGAATATAGGAAGTACCTCTTTTGAGCAAACTAATACTTGTTTTCATTTTCAGGTAGAAGGAAGGTCATTCGCATGAAGTTTTCCTGGAAGTTTTTTTGTTGATGTCTTATTTTAGTTTCAAATTTCGTTATATTCCAATTCTAATTTTCCACCCATATAAACAACGCGTTCTTTCGAATTCAAAAAAATTCTCAGAATTCGATACAGCTCCTACGCCATTTGCAACACAAGAATAACTAACTGTTTCTACGCTGCCAGCTGAATCTATAGCTGAAATATTTAATATCAATATCAAGCTTCCATACAGTTCACCAATTCACGTATTGATCCCGCCCTATGGAGTCCCACATTTTTTCGCAGCATGAAAGGCTGCAAGAAAATCTGTTAATCATATGATCCTCACGAAATAGAGCAGTGCCAGCACTCTATGGTTCACCAAGACGAGCGTTCAAAATCAGCTGATGGGGAACAAACAAAGAATTTCCCATAAGAACCAATGCTAATGTTCTGTGTATTATCTTAATGGAAAAACGTTTTGGGACTAATTTTTTTAGTTGATTTTTATCATTGTACCTTTGTGGATACCATCAGGTAGGAGAATAGTTTGCAAGAGTGACTTGAATAGAGATTTTTCCAGGTTGAACATACCGACGCTTGTTTGTTACATACATTCATATGTCTCCTTTTTCAGATAAATTCGGATACGAAATTTTGTTCAGTTATGAGCTGTGTCAAGCGGTCCAATAGTGATAAGCACAGCAATTCTTTTAGATTTCCGTCCCTGCAAACTAGATAGAGACAGGTAGAACTTGCAAGAGTGGAAAGACGAGCATGTTTGATTTCATTTCTTCATAGGGATGATTACCCTGATTCTGAAGTGAAAATTTTTTTATATTCTGCATATGGTAATGAACTAACGAAGTCTGTTAACATATATCATTTCGGGAAAACCTTCAGTTGAAGTCGCCATTGAGATGATATTCAAAATACATAATTTATATAATTACCATTAGAAGGGCATTCTGAAATCATAAACAGAAAATAAATGGTAACAGAAGTACAACCCACACCCTGAAAAATTTTTGTGGCATTAGTGTCTTGCCTTCTCGACGAGAATAGGTCTTCCGACAGAATACATACAGTGACTATAAATCTCAATTTAATTCCAGTATTTTCGTGAAGCTATTTTACTGAATACCTAGCTGAATATAAAGGGTCTTAATTCTAGAACGTTTGTAAAAATACAAACCAATCGTACTAGGATATTGCCACATACTGCTAATGAAGATTGATATCGGAAAGCCTCAAACAATTAGCTATTAATCAGTTAAGCCTCAACCAGACTTTATTGAATGTAAATCTTGGCTAGTGTTCCCTTTATTGTATTACAACCATTGTGATAATGAAAATATATACTTATCTTATGTTTACTCAAATATAGAACTCTCATCAATTAATTGTGTTTAGTCAAAACTCACTACTTGATGATGATGTGAAATCGTTATTTCTAACTGGTATTCAAACCCAAAGAGTTACTCAATCTGATATATTATAATGTACAAGTAACAAAACAGTGTGTAACTACTCTCTAATCCACTTACACTTTCTGCGTCTAACGCACGTTTCAGAAACCAAATTTCCTTTGTCGAAGACATATCGTTACTAGTAGTAGTAGTAGTAGTAACAATATGTCTTTGACAAAGGAAACTTGGTTTCCGAAACGTGCGTTAGACGCAGAAAGTGTAAGTGGATTAAGGAGTAGTTACACACTGTTTTATTGTCAGTATTCTATCCACAGTGAACTCAAATAGTTATTTCTAATGTCCAAGAAATTGTTTCAATCTTGAACGATGGAATAAATTGCAGTTTTCTTTTGACTTACGCTTCATATGAATATCTCCTTCAGACTTCTTATGAATTTTTATTGAAGGTAAGATATAATTTCCCGAAAATAACAAAATCAACATTGTTGGGAATTTCGCCTAGTGTAGCTTCAATAGACTCATCTCAAAATCTTAAATGGCTACAACTTCGAAAATGTTGGGTTGATCACGACAACTTACACTGAAAGTTTCTTGTCACTAGCTTGTTCCGTTCGAAAGTTATCGTGACAAAGGGCCATTCTAGGCAAAAAATTCGAAAAATTTCATAACAGACAACGGTAAAATGCTCTTTTCCAGTATTGAAGAAAAATCGAAAGGTTCAAACGGAAAATCAGAGAAATGATTCAACAACTGCCCTCAAGAATCTTTTTTTCTGGTTACCAAGTATTTGAAGGAAAGTTTAGAAATCGATACAGCAGGAGTCGACCTAATCGTTCGCCATTTTGCAACCTCGGAAAATGGAACCAGTACCTATAGAACCTTCATTGAGTTTTTTGAATTGCCAATAAAGGTTTTCTGGTGAAACAATCTCATTTTTCAGTAGATTTACAACCCAGCACAAATTACCAATTAAATATTATGTTACATAAATTTTTCAAAAATCATTTCATCACAATTTTTCAGTATTCAAAAGTTTATATTGCTGTTATTCAGAAATATATAGAGCAATGCGACAAAGAATTGCTGAAAACGGTCCAACAATCGGCTTCCACAATCATCTAAACGAGCATCCTAAGAGCGGAAGAGAGTACCTTCAATGGTTTTATATGTCAGCTTCTTCAGAATGAGTTATGAATTGCAACTAAGTTAAGATTGGATCTGAAAACATCGCTTTCGAAACTTCCATATTTTCTAACCCTATGTGATTGATGACGGACAGATTTTCGAATTGAATCGAACATAAACCGAAACCCGTATCATTCGCCATTTTGTAACAATGCACAATAGAGCACATATGGAACTTTTTTTGAGTTTTTTTAATTACCAGCATGGATATTCTGCTTAAACAAATCAATCTTTCTAGAAGACTCAATGGCAGATTTCAGTACAAAGCCCAAATAAATCTGACATCCTGAAGTCGGTTGAAATGACAATGAAATATTCTGTTACACCAATTTTTTCCAATATTTTTCAACATTCAACAGTTTATATTCCTCTTGGGTAAGGCGATATTAACTGTAGAATCGATTGAGCGTTGTACAATCATCCTAAGAGCCGCTCCGAGTACCTTCAACGATATTATACTTTACCTACTTCAGAATGAGTTATGAATTTCAATTAAGTTAAGATTGGATTCAAAAGTATCCCTCAAGAAACTTCGGTAATTTGGAACCTTATTTAATAACGGACAGTTGGCATCACTGAATTGTGAAGGAAATGTTCCAGTTCTGCTGGAACTTTTCCGAAATTGAACAGCAGAAATTGCTAATATACGGACGGCATCTCAAGACTTTCACACCAATTTAATTGAAACGTTCATCTGTTTATTGATATTCAGTTCTGACCTGGGAACCACGTTCAATGTTTACTTCGGAAGTGATACAACTCACTTGAAATGTACACAGTAACAATATAATCCAATCAATTATAGCTTCGGTTTCCAGCTTCTAATCAAATTATGGAAGGACTTACAATATTTTGTTAATTCACTTCAGAATCGATTCATCCCGTAGAGCTCTCGAAAGTCAAATAATACAGGAACGGCTGCGAATTAGTTTGTCTTCATTTCTCAAGAAAGTAGAATGTAATTTTAATGGAAATTTATTTTGTTTCTTACATCGGATCGATCGGAATTTTCGATATCATAATTCTCACCGATATTACAAATCATAGAAACATTTTTTTACTCAAACTTCTGGTCTCTTCGGAACCCTGTTCCCAAAAAACTTTCTTGTAAGAAAGTGATCACCTTATTTATGATTGGTATCTTCAAAAAATGATTAAGAAAGGCTTTTTAAGATACCATACATTTCAGTATATTTGACAGTCGCCAATTGCAGCGAACATATTATATTTTCTTGGTGAAAGGAATTGAAACCTTCTAGAAAAATATTTCAGATACAAAAATGAGAAATCTTACATTCGTATCAAAGCCATAGTATTTCCGAATGAAAATATGAAACATACATAGCAAACATATCCAGTAATTGTTGAAAGATTTCTCATTTGGACCAAAGACTATTCCGCTCGAATCAAGAGTATCATTGTTCACATGGGTCAAGAGTATTTCATCAAAAAATCAAGCTAATATTTGGTTGGACCTATTCAAGAATACCATTCTCTTGAACGAATGCGATTACAAATTGATTTAAGAGAACCCTTTTCTCCGTGTATGTTGACCGTGAGATGGACGTAGGGAGCGATACGTATTTCCAACAGAACCATGATTTTCAAAATAAATTTGCACAATGTGGAAGCTTTGTTCAGGCGTCAGTAAAAGCATGTTGAAATTTATTTTGTTTCTTACATCGGATCGATTGGAATTTTCGATATCATAATTCTCACCGATATTACAAATCATATAAACATTTTTTTACTCAAACTTGACTATTTGTCAATTACACAATAGTTAGTCGAATTAATTGCACTGATGGACGATATTACACAGAGAAAAAGGATCTCTTTTAATCAAATATAAACATATTATTGAATTAAATAATTTTTTCCCAAGAATAATAATTTGAAATTGAACAATATACTTCTATTCTCAACTCATTCCGTTATTTGCCGATTTAAATGAATTTTCTTGAATCGAATTCAGTAAAACCAGAAAATACTGTTAGGATTCGAAATGTTGTTTAATATTGAATAATTTTGAATTTTGAATTTCTAACAGGATCCAATAACAATAAAATATGAATTTTGAATTTGATTTAAATTTTCCGCGGCTTTCTGTCTCTTTCTCAGGTAGATTCTATGATGTGAAATAATAACAGTTTATAGAATTTTGAAAAATAATATTTAATGAAAATAATTTAAGGAAATCGATTTAAATGCCAAACTACCTAACTCAACTAATTAAATTCAAAAAGTTATATTAATGACCTTTTACTCTCACCCACGGTGTTTCTACACACCTTGATCAGAGCTAATCATACGATTAACCAAAACATCTACACCGAAGAAGCGTCGTCCAAGGAGAATGATAACAGCAGTTTCACAGTTTTTACTGATCGTCAGACCAACTTAACTAAGTCCGTAGAATAGGAATCTAGATACTCATCAGCTGTAAGATGTAATACTGCAGTATAACAACGAACAGCGCAGCATCTCCCAGGAGCACATAGTGAATCTTACTATATAATTAACATAATCACAAGGACGAATATCTGTCGATAAATCAACAAATATTCCCACTTGATCAGAGCTAATCATCCAATCAACCAAAACACCTACACCGAAGAAGCAGATCCAAGTCGAATGACTACAGCTGTTTCACAATTGTTATTGATCGTCAGGTCAACTTAACTTGGATAAACCGCAAAGGGTTCTCTCGATACTTGTTACCTTTCAGACGGACCACTGTAGTTTAACAACGTACAGCGCGCCATCTGCCAGGAGCATCTTGCGAGTCCCACCTTCGAATGTTTCTTTGATACCGATTTAGAAAAAACCATAACAATACGTTCTTTTTACTTTGGAGAACAATTTCAGCTAATCATAGTTCTCTTGGATCAAGAATATCATTTCTTATTCAATGTGTTCTGATGTCGAAAGCACGTACACGTGACCCCCTCGACCATTAAGCTGAATTAGCGCTGAAGAAGCGAATGCAAAATTTGGTGTAAATGGAAAACTACTTATCAACATCGAGGGAGTTTTTCTGGTACAGAAATTCGAAAATCAAGAAAAAATGGTTGGTTTTAAGAATAAGTTTGATTACTCGAGAACAAAATTTGAATTGAAATATGTGGGTACATGCCTACATGCATGTGTGTTATGCTCAAACATTGTCCCATGTATACAGACATTCGTGAACTCCAGACTACACAATTTTATTTTTTAAGATTGGAGGTCGAGAGTAAACATAGTAACCAAGCTAATCGTTTCAAAAGACTTCTGGTCTCTTCGGAACCCTGTTCCCAAAAAACTTTCTTGTAAGAAAGTGATCACCTTATTTATGATTGGTATCTTCAAAAAATGATTAGGAAAGGCTTTTTAAGATACCATACATTTCAGTATATTTGACAGTCGCCAATTGCAGCGAACATATTATATTTTCTTGGTGAAAGGAATTGAAACCTTCTAGAAAAATATTTCAGATACAAAATGAGAAATCTTACATTCGTATCAAAGCCATAGTATTTTCGAATGAAAATATGAAACATACATAGCAAACATATCCAGTAATTGTTGAAAGATTTCTCATTTGGACCAAAGACTATTCCGCTTGAATCAAGAGTATCATTGTTCACATGGGTCAAGAGTATTTCATCGAAAAATCAAGCTAATATTTGGTTGGACCTATTCAAGAATACCATTCTCTTGAACGAATGCGATTACAAATTGATTTAAGAGAACCCTTTTCTCCGTGTATGTTGACCGTGAGATGGACGTAGGGCGCGATACGTATTTCCAACAGAACCATGATTTTCAAAATAAATTTGCACAATGTGGAAGCTTTGTTCAGGCGTCAGTAAAAGCATGTTGAAATGCCAGACCAAACTAAACACAAATCACTTGACAGCTGACAGAATGGCCGGCAGTTCAAACAGTGTCGCTAACTCAAAGTTCTATACCTTTAAAAAAACACCCTTTATTATTTATCAAAATGACCTATCCAGATTCTATAATATCATTAAGAAACATTTCTTCACAAATAACAATAATTATTTTTTTCAACTCAGGTATATTTCAGCTTTCTTTTCCATATAAAATCAACCCATTAAAGAAGTGATATTTCTGATACAGGTCCGATCCTGTTCCTCTTCCAACAACCTTGGTAATTCGAGTTTCAACCAGTTTATCGCACTGAACATCGAATCAGCAGAATAAACCATATGCACACATTCCACGCAAATTCCAGAAATTGGTTCAATATAGATCTGGAAAAGACGCTCCCGAGAGCAGTTTTGAGTTCAGGGAGTTATTGTTTCCATTCAGACTGCAACTAATAATTAATGATTATTGTCGTGGTACATTTAAACTTCTATTTCTACCTTCTCTCTGTTGATTTATTGTCTCCGGGTGGAAATCTCAATAACATTTAGTCTAACCAAAAGTTTCTGTAACTTAAGTTATCATGGAAACATGTTTATCATAAACAATTTCGCTACCTAGAAGATATTAATTTGGAGATATTTCATATTCCATTATTTCAGTGAAAATAGGAACCCCTTTAATGTTGAACGAAGTAATGCGCAGATTCCGTGAATTATTACTGTATGATAAACTTATCCTTCGCTGCGCTGATGATTCTAACAATTTGATATCTACGTATTTCGAATTCTATGTAATAAGTAAAATATTATCAATTAAGGGCTATTTTTGGAAATTATGCATTATTTTTCGGTTGTTTTATAGTATTACAGCCCAAATATCTGGAAAAGGACTATTAAAATTATTTGTAGAGTAGGTTTGGACCTTGATTACAAAGGCTGAATTCGTGAATGGCTAAAATCCATCCAATGATTCCGAAGATATACCCATTCAAAATTTTATTTCCCCGATATTTCGAAAAATACAGATAAGATTGAATTGTAAGCCAATACTTCATCGAAAAATGGCTGTTCGAAAGTTTATACAGAATTTCATGAAGATAGTACGATCAGAAGATCACAGAATATTGAATATTTGGAAGAAAAAAAGTTTGAATTTTTTTTTAAGAATGATGATACAATCACCAGGATTTCACATGAAGTTGCCAATCAGCATCTGCAAACTAGCTGCCAAGTTTCATCATGATTGAATCAGTAATTCTCGAATTATTTCGAAAACATTTACAATATCCAGAAAAAACACGAAATTTTACATATTTTTTAGAAATCTCCAAAACTCATTATCGAATCGAACTGAAGTTTGGTACACTACTGTGAAATATGAATCTCAAGGCCTTAACGAGATTTTTCTCCGAATATAATAGATAGTTTCCGAAAACAAAATTTTTCGAAAAAATTTTTGAAAAAAAACTTTTTTTTCAATTTACTGACAGCATGATCTCAACAGAATTCCGCGAAAAGTTGCTAGTCCTTATGGTCAAACCATCTGCCAAGTTTCAATCCAATCGTTTTTGCAGTTCTTGAAATATCAGGGAAATAACCTCAATATTTTAGATGGCTATAACTCTGAAACCGATTTTGCCCCCTAACAAACTTAACACTGGATTCATTATCAGTGAGTCCAACCTAGTCGTTTGAGCGCTAAATTCGAAAATTACAGATATTTCGACAAAACGATTGCATGCTGATACCTTGATTAAATAGTATCAGTGTACTCATCGAATTGTTTCGTCCTTCCAGATAACATCTCCTTCAACACGTTTTTCCTTTTCTGAGAAAGTAAATCTAAATTCTAAAATTCAATGCATTCCATGAGCACCTCAGCATGCTCGGTGTTGCCAGTCGCCATGAGATTTTCCCGATCTTCGCCGAGATTTATAGCCTCAACATCCCTTTGAATACCATTCGGCCAGTCTGCTCATTGTCGTTCTGCAGAAAACGAAACTCATTTATATCGCAACCCTTTCTTTCGAATAAAAGAGTCGAATACATCATTAGGTTGGATTCATAAAAGAAAGAAATATATGGACTTGTGTTGTTCACTCAGTTGGTTCGGAAAATCTATTGTTGGAGAAAATTCCAATTGAAATTGAAAAAACTTTATCTCGTTGATTTTTTGGTATTGTTAGGAATTCTGAGCAGCTATTGTTTCCTTTTGAAAAATATGCCCAAACAATGAACGTAAATTCGAATGTCTTACGTGCATTTCTTTTGTGCGATATGAATAAATATCGAGTTGGGTAATTATAACTACGTGAATAATACTTTGAATAGAATGTGTAGGTTTTATTATTAGTTTTACGAGTATCTTTATAACTAATTAAATGAGATATGGTAAGTAAGCCAAATATTGCCACCCTAAGGAATTTTTATTTTTCGTTGCGTGCGTTAGACGCAGAAAGTGTAAGTGGATTAGAGAGTAGTTACACACTGTTTTGTATCAGTATTCTATCCACATCCACAGTGAACTCAAATAGTTATTTCATACAACAACAAAACATGTGCTTTGGGACTTGTCTTATGTAATTTTTTGCATAATTCATCTCGACTGGTAAGTCGATACTGACTCGATCACAACTGAAGATTTTTAGAGCGAGGTTGAAAACAAATAGCTGTATCCAGTAGGGCGATGCGGGCATACTGCGCACTTTTCTATTGCGTTTGATTGGTTGATCTGAACACATTGAATGATTTAGTATAGAAACCGTCCGCCAGGGTACTGATGTCAGAATTTTGGATCGGGTGACAGTATAAGGAAAATGGCAATATTTTGCTCAGGTACCTTACCTATGTACTGATTTATAATAATTTCTGAAGCGAGAAGACACTATATTCCTGTCAATTCTGGAAAAACCACTTTTTTCCAAATTCATTGACAGTACGATATCAACGAAATTTCGCTTTGTCATGTTCAAACTAGCTATACCAAGTTTCAATCTGAGCGCCCAGGTGGCTCCTGAAATATCAGAGAAATATCCTCAAACTTTATAATTGCCATATCTACGAAACCATTTGGCTGATTCCGCCCATTAACGAACTCAAACGTCACATTTAAAAATGCAACCAACCCTTAAAATTTCGAGTCTGAAAGATTCTCTGTACGCCCGTAATCGTGCTTAAGGACAGCCGGTCAACCGGACAGAATCGATTTTGACACAGAATCCGTCATCACTAAGTCCAAACTAGCCGTTTGAGATCATTTTCAAGAAAAAATTCGAAAGTAAGCGATATTCGAACAAATCGATAGCACGCTGTTCTCCAGAACAAGATCGCAAAATCCATCCAACACAAAGTATTCAAAAACTGATGACATTTATCGATCAGTTATGGGGAAATGCTTTTTCCTGAAAAAAAACCGATCAAGTTTATCAGATATGAAGCTCCAAAAGCCCTACTTCGAGACATTCTGAATTCACAGTTATTTTGAGTTTCAAATATATTCAAATCTCAGTTTGAGTTTCTTATCTAACATTCGACCAAATCGAAAAATATTAGGACAGCAAAGAAAGTTACTGCCCCCTAGATTTCCTAAAATTATGATAACCATTCCAGAACGCTATACAGACGTGGCCACCGGATATTCTATTATTTACTGTCCGGAAAACACAATAAAATTTCCTCTCGGAAAACAATGAAACTACACCGTACCTTTCTCTCGCAGACGCTGAAAGGCGGTCATCGTACATAAGATGGGCTTGAAGGCTGTCGCCCCAATCCTAAAGCCTGAAACCAACATGTTATGTACGTCCAACAAACAACCTGGCAAAAACGGAATTCGAATAAATGTTTAATGTCATCTGTGAACCCGTTGGAAGTTTCATTCGAGTTTATGACAAATGATTTTCATCATAAAAATAGGTGAATTTATGCGGTATGATTTTTTAAAATTACCCAATTGTTGATGATATTCTAGGAACCTTTTAAATGAAGATATATTACGAAATTAGCACGACTCCATAACAGTCGAAAGGAGCGAGCTATAGTGACATGAAACTTGCAGATTCGGTCGCGCACTGAAATGCAGTGGTTTAGTTCATAGGTCGGACAAATCGGTCGAATGGTTTCGGAGTTTAAAATTTTGAGATTAATTCCCTGATATTTCAGGAACTTCCCAGCGATTGAATTGAACACTGATAATAAGTTAAGTATAACAACGCACACGTCTTCACGAAATTTCGTTGAGATCAACATGTGAGCAAATTTTGAAAATATTTTTTTCGAAATTTTTTTCGAAAATCCAGTAAAAACTATCACTCATACCTTGAACATCATATTTCAAAGCAGTGTAGTGAATTTTTTTTATATGACTACAATTTCTGGAGATATTTGGGAAAACTATGTAAAATTTCGTGGTTTTTTTTCTCGATATCGTAGTTTTCCCAAAATAACTCAAAACATGCTGACTCAATCATGCTGAAATTTGGCGGCTTGTTCGACAATGTTGATGGGCAACTCTGTGCAGAATTTTGTGATGATCATGTCATCAGAACAATTTGAAAAAAAAAAATTAATTTTTGTTTGTTTTCAAATATTCAATATTCTGTGATCTCCTCATCATATTATCGTCATGAAATTCTGTATGAACGTAGTTTTTCGATGAATCTGTAACGACCGACACAATAACTTCCGAAACACACAACTTAGAAGCCAATCAATTTTGGTTGATTGGATGATTAGCTCTGATCAAGGGGGAATGTTTGTTGATTTATCGACAGATATTCGTCCTTGCGATAATGTTAATAATAAATAATAATGATAATAATAATAGAAATAATTATGAAAATAATAATAATAATAATAATAATAATAATAATAATGATAATAATGATATTAATAAAAGAATATCGAAAGATATTATGTATGGATATTACAGACAAATCTGTATTTCTAATAATTGTATTAATGTGCTTTATCAAGAAGACTCGTTTGAATTTAATATTATGTCATCCTGACATAATACATGTCACAAGTTTTTCACTTTTTTCCCGATATTTTATTAGATTTCTAGTTCGAAATGAACAATTATGGATCTATGGGAGATGATTCCCCAATAAAGGGGCCTGTAGCGTTCTTCGTTTATCTGAGGATCTGAAAATCATCGCTTGGAGGACTGAACCTGGTCGAAAGACCCTCTCGGTCATGAGCAAATGTAGGTGATATTATTTACTGCTTCCTTCTGGTTTTTCTGTCCCTCTTTCTGTTTCAGATATTATGTCAAGATATTTTGTCGAAATGAATTCAAGATGACGAAAAAATTATTTTCCAATGAAAAATATGCCATCCATCTTCTATAAACAAATTACTACACTTATACGGGGAGACAGAATTTTTCCTGAGGTTTTTATCTGTGCTCTTGTATCATACGCAAATATGTATGGTACCCCGTTTACATTTCCTCTGCTAACACTGTGATATATCTTAGAATTGTAATGCTCGTTCTCAAAAGAATATATATATATATTTGAAATAAATAATAAATGAACTTGTTGACAATATTATTCTACGCACAATTTAACGAGCTTGCCAGAAGATCTCGACCACCTTAGTTCGTTTGTAATCGAGTGTTCGTGAATACACGTAGTTAGATTTTGACATATAATATAGAATAGATGCTACTGATGGTTCTCAATCGAAAATTAAAGATGATACACAGTATCTAGTATTATTTTTGTACTGTATTTTATTGTTACCATTTTAATGAGTTTTTTACTTCAATGATTACATGCCAGTTGATATAATGAATAAATTCGTCATTCAAGACGTAGTACGTCGAAGACAATGAATGTATATCGTAAGATATCGATAACGGAAGCTATTATGTGAAGATATTATAGGAAAATCTGTATTTTCAACAATTATAATATTTTAATTGTTGTATGTACAAATCACCACATTTAATGCATTTACCTCATTCCGAAAAAACGTTCAAAGTTTATTTCAATTAGATTCTAACCAGTTCCACCGATTAACAATGCGAAATATCCATAAACAAAGCCGGCTTTGTAATATTCCGAAGTTCTGCTCATTGAAAATTAATTAAGGCAATTCGTACCCTGAGGCTTTAATCATGATTGTTATGTTTGATATCCACATTATAGAAGTGCATTATGTTTATCTTTTACAACCCCGATGAAGCTTGAATAGTTGCCAGAACGATTTGGTTTACCTTCGGTGAATGAATTATGTGCGGAATACCATATTTCTCTTTGCAATATCAAAGTGATTCAACCGAGTCCATTGATTCTCATGGAGATTATATGAGAGAATTTCAATTATCGACAGGATCTCTTTGTTGTCCGACAATAGTTTCTTTATCTGGCGTTATTGAGTTGAGGTTATTAGTGAATACTGGCCACCACAATATTGCGGTTATATTGTTCTTATGTACGAATTCAGTGCGGCGAAATATACAGCATTCCAAAGCGTGTTTGATGTGTTCTCATAATTATCCAGAACTAATATCGATTATTTGAATTCGATAGAACAGAATATCTTCCATCTTAGTTCTTAATGGAAAAGAGTAAATGAATTCTATAAAAACCTAGAAAAGCACTGACGTGAAGTCAGCAGCTTTTGCGCGCTTGTTCACTTCTGGTGATATCCTTTGAACATGCGCGCAAAAGCTGCTGACTTTCCCAATATTTCCAAAAATATAGATTAGATCAAATTGGAATCCAATACTTTATCGAAACACCTAGAAAAGCACTGCCGTGAAGGTAGCAGCGCATGTTCAAATTCGTTGCCGAAAAAGCGGTAATCTCCATTGAACATGCGCGCAAAAGCGCCTTCACGACGGTGCTTTTATAGTTTTGTTTTGAAATTTTTTTCTCATAATTTCTATTTTGAATATGAATTTAGGACATCTAATTACATGAATATCCTTAACTAACAATAAATCCTCTTTACTAAATAGTATGGAATATTGTCATTTCTATTCTGAGTTTCAAAACAATGACGCAAAACCATTTCCTCATTTCCACATGAAATAGTCATTCCCTTTCCATCATGAAGACAATCAATGATATTATCAACCACGTCAGTCAGATGGAGTGCCACTTTATGAAAAAAGCGCGTTCAGTTTATCTTACATATGAGATAACAATGCTGAAACTGTTGAATATCTTTCTAGAAGTCGTTGTTCTATAGAAGTTGTTTTCTTTTCTTGTAACTATAAAACGTGAACCTTTCACTGGAACAAAAACGACGAGAAAATGAACAAAACAGCAGCACGGCCAACAGACGTATGTGGGACACGTAAAACAACGGTGGTTTATCCGAGCACATATTTTCAGGATAGCTCGTTAACATTCACATTGTTCAGTAGCATTCCTTTCATCACAATGTTCCATCTCAGCCCGTGGATCAATGTACAATTTTCAGTGAGGCCAGGTAAACTCTCATGCAGATTCTCCATTGATATTCATTTTCTCTGTATCGCTAATTCATTCTTCGAAAAAGGGTTTTTTTAGAGGTATATAACTTTTAAGTTGGCAAAACTGTTTTAACTGGTGACCATTTTGTCAGTTTTCAAGTGATTTGTGTTTAGTAGGTCTGTCATTCCAACATGAATAGACTGACGCCTGAACAACGGTTCCAAATTGTGCAAATTTGTTTTGAAAATAATGGTTTTGTTCGAAATAAGTATCGCGCTCTATGCCCATTTTACTGTCAACATAATCGTCCATCAGAGCAATCAATTCGAATAACTCTGGACCGTTTTCGCACCACGTTTACTCTAACTGATAATACTGATAATACAGAGATGTCGTACAGTGAGAACAGAAGAAGCCATTGCTGCTGTAGAGCGTAGCGTAGAGGAAGACCCGAATCAGTCTATCCGCCATCGTACACAGGAATTGGAGATGTGTCCAACCACTTTATGGAAGATTTTGCGGGAAGATCTTGGTTTGCTTACAGAATCCATGCAAGCATGGAAGCCACACGATCACATAACAAGGCGTAGATTCGGTGAGGGCCCGAAACAAGATTGCCGTTGTACCCGATTTTCGTGAGAGAATTTTGTTGGATTGTTTTGGTTGAATGGCTACGTCTGTGAACAAAACTACCGTATTTGGAGTGAAGATAATCCTCAAGTGTATGTTGAGACACTGTAACATCCAGAAAAACTGACTGTTTGGTGTGCTTCATGGGCTGGTTGGTCCATACTTCTTCAAAAACGATGCTGGCCTGAACGTTACAGTCAATGGTGACCACTATAGAACCAAGATTATTGACTTTTTTGTTCCTCAATTGAACAACCATTATGTGCGGCTGCTTAGGTTTCAACAAGACCAAACAACATGTCGAACAGCTCGTGCCACAATTAATTTACTGAAGGATACGATTCATAAGTGCATTATTTCACGTTCAAGGCCCGTGAATTGGCCTCCAAGATAGTGCGATTTAACGCCGCTTGACTATTTTGGAGTCGCTAGTCTACGCCGATAAAAAACCCGAAACGATCGACTCGTTGGAGGACAACATTCGCCGCATTATTGCCGATATACGGCCACAAATGTTGAAAAAAGTGATTGAAAATTCAACCTCCAGATTAGATTTCGTCCGAGCCAGCCGTGGCGGTCATATGCCAGAAATTATATTCAAATTATAATGCCAAAAGATTATCTTTTAAAATAACTGAATTTCATATCAATTTTGAATATCTATTTTGTTTTATTCCATTTCAAAGTTCTATATCTCCAAAAAAAAAATACCCTTTACAACATCAATTTATACTCCATTCACTTCAATTAAGACAATCGGTATGCCTAAGAAAAGGTCTATCAAGTTTTTGTAAGTAGAACTGAGCCAAGTTACTACTGAGATATCGTTGAGTCAAAATAATGTGCGAGTTGAATTAGTATTTCTTGAGTTTTTCCAAAAAAACAACGATTTCGACGAAAAAACACGAAATTTTACATATTTTTTTCTGATAGATCCAAAAATAATTATCGGATCGAGCTGAAATTTGATTCCCTGCTGTGAAGTATGAAGCTCAAGGCCTGAGGGGACCAATCTAGTCGTTTGAGACTATTTTCGGATCAAAATCCGAAAATTACAGATATTTGGACAAAACGATAGCACGCTGTTCCCTTAGAACATGCGTGCAGAAATTTGGATCACAAAGTTATTCTTTGTGGGTGAAACACTTCTTGTGTCACTGAGTAGTTATATTAACAGTAATAATATCAAAGAAGTACATTCAGTTCTGCATTAACCCTGCGTTGCCCGCAGGGCGAGCGCGGCGCTCACCTTTCTGATGTTGTTGGCACTGCAATAAGTGTCTTGCCCTAATCTACACGCCCTTCCGGCTAATCCCCTTCCGTAGTATAAGGTTCAATTCTATGCAAGTGGTTTTGCTGCTGCAACACGTTCAGCTCTGCTATATTCTATATCGCGTTCTTAGTCCGTGCATGTTGAAAGGTGAGCGACTTGCTAACCTGCGAGTATTGGTGTAAGTCATAGAGTTCGGCGAGTATGAACAAGTTTATTTTGTGTTTTCGCGTAGTAATCTTGTGTTTTATGTCGTTGTTCAGGTGGGCGAGTAAAAAATGGATACTAAGCAAGACTTTCGAAAATATTTGAAGTGCTGTAGCAAGAAGAGCTACATACGGTTGTCCTAACGGCCAACCGTAAGCACAATTACTTCTGAAGGAAAAACTTAAAAACTCGATTTTTGTGGAGTAGGTCGAATTCGTGAATTGGTAAAATCCGTTGAATGATTCCCTAGATAGAACCAATGAAAATTTTATTTTTCCAATATTCCCGAAAATACAGTTCAGATCGAATTGAAATCCAGTAGTTTATCGAAAAAAACATAGAAAAGTCTTGCCGTCAAGGCAGCAGCTTTTGGGCGCATGTTCAAATTCGTTTCCAAAGCTGTCATCTCCATTGAACATGGGCGCAAAAGCAGCTACCTTCACGGCAGAGCTTTTCTAGGATTTCATTTAATTCTTTACCAATATTCTTTCAATTTCGATAGTAAATTATTTTTTTGGTTACTGAACTCAATTTTATTGTCCCCATAATAATTTTTACACGCTAATATGGCAAAAAAGTATGAGTGGGCAGAATGCTCACCTGCGAGTTACGGTGCTATTTTTGGACCCGCGGTAACGCAGAGTTGAAGAAAGACTATATTTCACGGCAACACACTTACCACTCCATGAAAGATGTTCTGGCAGCTGTTCTCATGTGGGATACCAGAGATGTCACCACCAAACGTTGGAATCAAAAGTGATTTCGGACGTTAGGCACGTAGGGTATCGTTCGCATGAAGGGTAGGTCTTGCCCCAGGTTAGACTGTCAGCGACTCCCATTCTCTCTTCTCACAGCGGTGCAGATATCTGACCAGAGGCTGCGTAATTCAATTCACTTGAAAGCCTGCTCCGAGAGACTCCGACAGAATTTGTCCTCCTCTGAGTTAAGCTCTCCGGTATTATTATTGTATTATACTTTTGGTCACTAATACCAATCTTTATACAGGGAGACTCTTTAAGTTGTTTATTAATTTTAACCATAGATTCCCCTCGTGAAATAAAACACTTTTTTAATTTCCCATTTCGTCAGATCTCTTTCGGTGATCTCTTTTGCAGAATAACCAATCCAATGTTCGAAATTCAAAGAAACATGATTGAGAACACTCATTTGTGGCTTAATTCTTATTATTCGTTGCTTTTTGAGATATAACTGTAACGAACATATTTCACTCCAATGAACAATTGAAGCACCGATCTTACCTTGAAGTTCATGCAACATCCAAGTTCATTTTACCATAAGATTATAAATACAAAATTCCATCCTCACTCATTCTCATATTGAACATCCATAATTATCCCTATTTTCGACAAATTCATGAATGAATTATATGAAATCACTCAACTAATCTACACACATTAATGGAACCTATGAATTCTATGGAATGTCAGGTCCATAGACATGGAGACATAGCCTCCATATAAGTATAAGTAATATAACGCGATAAGTATATGACGCGAAAGAGATTAATATTTCTGTGCATTCTATGGTTCGGATAAACGTGGATGGACCTTAATTCACGGTCTTCACTAGCTCAGGGGCTAATCAATGAAAATAAGGTAATTTCTCAAATTTTATCAGATTTCATAACATTCAACGTTGAGTATCCCCAAAATGGTGCAGTTTGGGAGAAATTATAAAAATTATTAAGTATTCTAAAATGATTAAGATTCTTATAATGCCATAGTATAAACTTCATCTTCATTCTTCATGCTATTTCATGCAGTCCATAAATGGAAAACCGTTCGAAGTAGGATGCAACTGATTACTGAAGAATATGTGTCATAGTTATAGGGAAGTGCACACCAAAATTAATCCCATTCGGAGTGACCTTCTCAAAGGTACTAAAGAAAATGTGAAATGTAAAATGAAATGTAAAGAGGCTGAATCTTTTCACCGGGGCCGAATATGGAAAAATAGTAACCTCTCAAACTTACCGAGAAAAATTTAACATATTTCTTTTACAATATCTCCGAAAATTATTGTCCCACCGAAATGAAATTTGAAACACATTTGTAAAATACTGAGTTGAAGGTCTATACTGGGTTCAATCAAAATCTGATGAAATTCTGCGCGAAATTCCGATTTCACATTCTACCACTAACAACCAAGTTTCAATCTTAGCCCTTCAGTAGTTCCGGATGTATTGAGTGGCTAAGCTCAAAAGTTCAAATAAGAATAACTCCGAAACCGTTTAGAGGATTTGGTTCAGTAACGAATTCGACCGTCTTATGCTCGAGCTGACCTCAAACTTTCAAGTTTTCCATTTTCTGCCCAAATTTCGAAAAGCACAGACATTAGATAAAATGGAAGCACACTGGTTCCTAGAACATGCGCACTAGAATGTGAATGCTAGAAAATCAGCTTCAGCAGCAGGTGTGTGCTGCAAGGTGTCAGGAGGCTTGTTTGCCTTCCTCTACGAACTCCCCGAGAACCATCAAGATTATGCAAAATTATGTGAATATGGACACATTCACGAAATCTTGCATAATCCTGAAGATTCATGATCTGAGGTGCCGTACTGAAGTTGACAACTGAGATTGTATTATTTTTCAGGTTTATCCTAGGTTTTTACACCTTATATTCTGAAAATTCAATTTCTATTGAAAATTGAATAAAAATTATTATTTAGTTGAAACGCCCTTGCAGATTACTGGATTCAAACTATTTGTCGAGGGGAATTCCTAGGAAAAAAGATGCCTCTCGAACTATTTCGGAATAATGATAACGATCAACGAAGTGAACTTGAAAGTTTCAGAGCCTATGTATCCTATGATTCATTAGACAACAGGAGTTAATTCACTTGATTGTTTTCTTTCAATAATTTCTTATTTCAATACTGTCGTCTTTGGAAGGAACGTCTGGGCCGCTTTTATATCTTTTGTTCCAGAAAATCGAGAGAATTGATCAAGAAATTATCGGACACAGAAATCAGTCTGACTTTAATGTGCAGATTCAAAAATAATGAAACAGGTAATTCTGAACTTTCCTAGAATCAAACTTCCACTTCAAAGTAATGGAAGCCAAAAAATCAAAAATAAGGTCTGTCATGCTTTGGTTAGAGAAGGGTACATTACCTCAAATGAGATAAAGTGAGAAAAATGTGATGAAATAATAAACTTTTGAAAGATAATTATTCTGCAAATTTGCCCCTTATTGTCTGATCAAAGGGGGGCAAATACTCTGAAACGTAATAGTTTACTTCGTTGATTGTTTGCATTATTTCGATATTGTAAATTATGAAACATTTTTTCTAGAAACTGCCCTTGACAAATAGTTCGAATCCAACAATCCGCGAGGGAATTTTCTATGAATAATAATTTCATTCAATTTTTGATAGTTCTATTTCAGATATTGGTAGTCCAGCCATAAAAAAACCTGAAAAATATCACGAAATCCTCCCAAAATATTCTTTGACTGATATTTGCAGGATTTTTTGTATGACTTTACAATCGAGATGAAAATATCTGATTGTGGTAGTTTATTGGCATGCACTACTGTCGAGTTGAGACACTAAGAAAAAAATATAACAGAAACAAAGGTCGAGACAACAATCCTGGGATCCCTATTTGGTTTATCTTAAATGTTGTACATTTAACATTGAATCTACTGTTACCCGAAAATATCACGTAGATCCAATGACTTTTGCATTATTACAGGAGACTATTTTTATAATAACAGTCTTTTAAAGCGCCTGTTCTGGGGAACAGCGCGTTATCATTCCGTCACGATGTCTGTAATTTTCGAATTTTGAGCCGAAATCGGTCTCAAACGACTAGGTTGGACTCACTGATGAAGAATCAGTGGTCAAAATTGATTCTGTCCGTTCGGCGGTCCGTGTGCGATGTAACTTTCGAAAGGAAAGACCTAGAGTCTTGAAATTTTCAGATTAGGTTAAGATCCAGAATATCTCGGTTAAGTTGGTAAATGGGCAAAATGTGCCGACTGGTTTTTGTGCTACAGCCATTCGAAATTCTGATTTTTCAATATCTCGAAAAATATTTATCTGATCGAAATGAAACTTGGTTGGAAGATGAACATTGTCAATAAGAAGAATTATCCATGGAAAAATTGCAAAAAATAGTGTTTTTTGAAGATTTTTTATTTCATTGAAATTTCACCATCTCGCAATGTGAACAAGTGCGTTAAATCTGCTGACCTCACGTCAGTGCTTTTCTAGATTTTTTTCCTTTATAGCAGCAGTTGTTCTCGAAATGGAATCATTGTAATCAATATTTGTGTTCTTTGTCACCTTTATTATATTCATACTTAGTTTCAACAGAAGTACTGAAGAATAAATAATCAGGACCAAGATATATTGCCTGAATAACAGAAGTTTACTGCTGAGCCAACAACTAGTTCGAAACACTTTACAGAACTTCTGTTAAATGAACAGGGCCTATACTGTGTTTATAGTACTGTTGGTAAGTGTGAAATATTGTTTTTTCGTTATGTTTATTACTTCTTTACAATAATCAAAACAAATTTTTATTACTATGTTTTACCATTGTATAAGGTTATACAATGGTTTTACTACCAACAATTATAAGATGTTTAAAAATATGTATGGTTTACATTTTTGTGACTAGTTTCGAACTTTCGTTCATCTTCAGGCTTCAGTTGTCTGACGATGAACGAATGAAGTTCGAAACACAAAAATGTAAACCTTACATATTTTAAAATATCTCGTACTTGGTGGTGGTGAAAAAAGTGATGAAAATCTAGAGAAGCACTGCTGTGAAGGCAGCAGCTTTCGCGCGCATTTTCATTGAAGATGACCGCTTTGGCAACGAATTTGAACATGCGCGCAAAAGCTGCTGCCTTCACGGCAGTGGTTTTCTAGATTTGATTTTCGATAAATTACTGGATTTCAATTCAATCTAATGTGTATTTTTGGAAATATCGGAAAAATAAAATTTTAAATGGGTATATCTACGGAATCATTGGGCGGATTTTACCCATTCACGAATTCGACCTTCGTAATTAAGCCCCAAACCTACTCTAAAAATATCGAGTTTCTAAGTTGTTTCTTTCGGAAGGTATTGTGTTTACGCAGACGGCCGAGAATGGGTAAAATCCACTCAATGATTCCGCAGATATACCCATTCAAAATTTTATTTTCTCAATATTTCCAAAAATACAGATCAGATCGAATTGAAATCCAGTACTTCATCGAAATATTACAGTTCGAAGGTTCATACAGAATTTAATGAGTATGATATGATAAGAAAATCACAGAAATTTTGCACAAAGTTGTCTTGTAGCATCTTGAAACTAGCTGCAAAGTTTTATCAGGATTGAAAGAGTAATTTTTCGAGTTATACCGCAAAAACCAACGATATCGAGAAGAAAACCTCGAAATTTGACATATTTTTTCCCAATATCTCCAAAACTTAGGATCGTATCGAACTGAAATTTGGTACACTGCTGTGAAATATGAAGCTCCAAGTCCGTGTTTTTTTTGGATGCGCTGAACGGTTTCGGCAAAAAAAAATTTTTGAAATAAAATTTTGAAAAAATTTTTTTTTTATTTACTGACAATGTGATCCTGTCAAAATTCAGTTCAAAGTTGCGCGTCATTATACCCCACCTGATTGCCAAGTTTGAATCCAATCTCTCAAGTAGTTTCTGAAATAAAAAATAAATAACTTCAAAATTTCAAGTGGCTCTAACTCTGAAACTGTTGGACCGATTTGGCCTATTAACGAACACAATCGCGGCATTTTTATGCGTGACCTACCCTGAAAGCTTCTAATCGCTAGCTCGCTTCGTTCGACAGTTATCGTGTCCACGGCCAGGCGGACAGAATCGATTTTGACACCGGATTCGTCATCAGTGAGTCCAATCTAGTTGTTTGAGACCATTTTTGGCTGAATCATCGAAAATTGCAGACATTTGGACAAAACGATAGCACGCTGTTCCCCTAAAACATGCGCGCAAAAACGGCTTAAACAGTTCAATATATTTACAATATATAAGAACAATCAGTTTCATGATCTAATTTTCCTAGAACTGCTTCACACTGTGTGTCCTCAATTCTACTTGTGAATAATAACTCCAAAGCAATGTTCATAATTGAGTCTCATTTTGTGTATATATTCTCAGGTTTCGGTAGATATTTTCAGCCTTTGGATTGATATTTTCGAAGTCTAAATCAATCAGAAACAAACAAATAAACAACATTAGAAAACTAATAATAATAAGTTATTTTGTTTCCTGATCACTTTCTACATCCCCATGAATAGACTGTCATTTGAGTATCCCTGTCAATTAAGAAAATCGGCCCTGTTTTTATAAATGAAGGAAAAGTTCAATGATGTGATAGTACTTCACAGATTTCAACATGACTTTGTTATAAATGACAGATTCTGACGAGTCAGTAAATCAATATTTTTCCCTTGAACCCAAAAAATGAAGAATTCAACAAGCATGCAGAAAAATATTTCACAATGTTCATAACAAATTCTTGAAATAAATTTAGGTACTTACCTACGCATTTCTATTCATCTCTAGAATTTCACCCGGAAAATTGATTGCTAATATATTTTGAATATTTGGTTTTAAGACGACCATATCTGGTAGGAAATAAACGAATAACAACGTAGCAATACGTTTAAAAGCAAGTATTATTCAGAAATAACATAATCACAAGGACGAACATCTGTCGATAAATCAACAAATATTTCACCTTGATCAGAACTTGATCATTCAATCAACCTAAACATCTACATCGAAGAAGCGGATCCAAGGAGAATGATTACAACTGTTTCACAGTTATTACTGATCGTCAGGTCAACTTACCGCGGATAAAACCGCAGAGGGTATCGGAATCGATACTTGTCACCTTTCAGATGGAAATTATTCAGAAATATTTCGGTAATAATCAGCTCTTTCCTCTTATATTTTCAATTATTGATATTTCAGTGATTTTGTTGGATATATGGTAGTCTACTGCATTCGAAAGTCTCGAGACCCACTGGGAATATAAAAGTAATATTATTATTTCAAACTATGTAACTCTAAAGATTGTTCTATATTCCAAAAAATTCAAGACTGCTTTCGTGAGAGTATGCTGGTCAAGACAATATTTTTTGCTATGTATCCAATACTAGAACTATATTCTATCGAAAACATTAGTATTGCCAATATCGACGATATTCTATTGAACTAATAAAATTTGCCCCAACAATGAAAAGATCCATTATACAGGGTGTTTCATTGGTAAATGAACATACGGTAACCTGAGCTAAAGCTACCCTAGGCGAGTCTAATCAGTTCCATAACCGAGATACAGGGTGGTTCATGTTTTCACTGATAATTTCAATTTCTTATAACTTTTGAACCACCCAGTATATTCGGTTGATATTTGGAACATATTTTCAAGTTTCACAGGCCGATCGATTCATATTTAAGTTACTAAAAAATTCCAGGTCCGTATCTGAAAAATATTAAAAATATTGGAGTTCTGGCGAGCTGAGATTCAACACCCTGTATCTTGAAATTTTGGGATTAGATTGAGATATTCGAAAAGAGCTGAAAATTTTCAATGGAGTTCAGTTGATTCCATCTTCCTGCGCGTTATTTTGCTCATAGAAAACTTAAGGGAAAGATTCAATTGAATATTTGAAATCCAATAAATTCTTAACAAATTAGTTCAGTGTAATCAAATTGAATATTTTTATTTTTCGATATTCTGATAGAATTCCAAAAAAAATAAAATATCGAATTGTGAGGAATTTATTTGTATTGTATCCCACAGGGGATTTTTCGAGTAGTCTGCGGTTCGAGGTATTATTTGTCTGTGTTAGTTTTATATAGAATCCATATCATCATAATGCCTCATAAATTTTCGAATCCATAATATGCTGATATTTTTTCGTGTATGGTTATTGTGATGGGAATGAAAGTGAATAATACCCAAGAAGAAAGGCGACACCTTGACATCGAAAAAGACATCCTTGATATGGTAGGAACACATCCAGAAGTTATAGCACTAGAAGAATACAAATATTCAATCATTTCAAGAAAAAATTTCTCGATTTAACTACAATGAACTAATTTGCTAAGAATTTATTGGAATTAAAATATTCAATTGTATCTTTCCCTGAAGTATTCTATGAGCAAAATAGCGTGCGAGGCGATGGAATCTTCTGAACCTCATTGAACATTTTTTGCTCTTTTCGAATATCTCAATCAAATCCCAAAATTTCAATATACAGGGTGTTGAATCTCAGCTTGCAAGAACTCCAATATTTTTCAGATACGGACCTGGAATTTTTTGGTAATTTAAATATGAATCGATTGACCTGTGAAACTTGAACATATGTTCCAAATATCAACCGAATATACTTGGTGGTTCAAAAGTTATGAGAAATTGAAATTATCAGTGAAAACATGAACCTCCCTGTATCTCGGTTATGGAATCGATTAGAACTATCATATATAGGTTTTTTGGGCTCGCCTAGGGTAGCTCTAGCTCAGGTTATCGTATGTTCATTTACGAATGAAACACCCTGTATAATATATGATGAATTTCGGAACCTGCAATAGAGATTTATTCGTTTCAGCTACAACATTTGCCATTGACGGTACAACAAATTCTTTGATGTATCTATAGTATTTCATCATAATCCAGAAAATTTACAGTTGACGAAAATTCGAAATATTTCGAAACTTCAACCTTATAGAGAGCGTAATTTCTCATCAGATTAAAATGCATGATGCTCAACTGGTAAAGTTTCACAGAAAATTTTATATTTGAATATTCCTCATTCATGAAAGTGCATCGAATCTATTTATCCTCAAAAGAATATATATTCGACCTGATGAGTTATTTATAATATCACGATATATAAGCATAGCGATTACCAACTTCACGGAAGCTTTCTCTGTATGCGAAAAAGATTGACAAATGGAAATATCCAACATTAAATCCTCCCTTTGAGAGCCCATACTTATTTATTCATTTGATGTACATCCCTCTTCGCTATATATAGTCATTTTTAATAACGCTTTTCCCGACTCACTTAAAATTCGTTTGGAATTCCATGAACATTACTTTGTGAAATTACATCATGAATTTTTAAGGCACGAAATGTTTTACGCATCCGAATGATTGTTTTGTGATAACAAAAAAACGTCAAATGCAGGAGAATTTTACTTCGTATTATTCCTCCGGGAAGTATATGAAAGATTTCAAATTGAAAAATAATTCAAGCAGATATAAAGATCAAATTATTTTTCCATCTACATCGCGGTACAGTATGGAATTAATCTTTAATTGAATATGCTTATTACAATGAATCTGTAGTGCATCTAGATAACAGCAAAACACCAAAATATAAGGAGTGCAACCTGCATTGTAAACTATGCGCAACAATTGTGACATTTCTCCTGTCATAAAATAAATTCCATTATGGTCCTAGGGGGTGTCCGTCAGTTGAAGTATATGTAATTTTCCTCTGAAATTACATTGGTGCTCTGTGGTTCAGTAAATATTTCTGATTATTTGATTGATTATTATGTGTTCTAAATTGAAATTGAATCAAAATCGAAAGAAATTTTTGTCTTCAGTTAAAAGAAAGCTTTATAAATAATAGTTTATTCAATACAATATTTTTCGCAATTACATTTATATCAAAAATTGAATTGTAGGATAAAAAAGTAACTGATGCTTGTCTTGTGCCTAACGAAATATGAATAAAACATAGATTGCGGTTTTCTGGACCAACGTTCCAAAACATGATTATTATGATTGAATATCAACTACCGGGAAATGGGGAAATTTTATGATGGTAGTTTACGGAATTCTGCCACTTCTTAATGTTTTCTACATATTTATGTTAATGATATAATTTTTTAGGTTTTTTCTAGGTTTTTACTTCCAATATCTGAAACAGAACTACTTAAATCAAATGAAATTGTTTTTTTATGTGAAATACCCTTGCGGATTGCAGAATTGAACTATTTGTCAAATATCTTTTCAATCTGATTTCTAAGAAACTGCCCTTGACACATAGTTCTATCCCGTAATCTGCAAGGGCGTTTTTCATAAAGAAACGATTTTTTATAGTTCTGTTTCAGATATTGGGAGTGAAAACCCAGAAAAAACCTAAAAAATGATGCAAAATCCTCCCAAAATGAGCTTTACTCGTTACTTATCATTTCAAAGTAATGGAAGATAAAAAACAAAAATAAGTTTTGCTCTGATCAGAGAAAGTGTGAATTTTCTCTGACAAAAAAGGAACACTCCAACAAGACATATTACGATTAGAAGATGAATAAATTTATTATTTCTCCATACCTAAACGACTCTGCACATATTTTTCATTGTGTGAATATTTCATATAGGAATAAAAACATTCTGAAAAAAAAAGGAACTCAATTCGCACAAAAAGAAAAATCTAAGGAAAAAATATTCTAAAAATTTTCTCGTTTGTCTGACGAAAGAGGCAGATTTGTACTCTGAAAGGTCACAATTCGCTTCTCCATCGTTTAAATTGTTCCAAGATTGTTAATAAGGCAATCTGTTTCTCGAGAAACTGCCCTCGACAAACAGTTCAATCTTGAAATCGGTTTTCATGAGAAATCGATCTTTATTCAATTTTAATAGTCTTGTTTCGAATATTGGGAATGAAAACCCAGAAAATACTAAAAAATTATGCAAATTCCTCCCAAAATAAGCTATAATCTATACTTGAATGTAGTGATGTTTTATTGAATAAGATTATCTGTGGATTCTATATTACTCACTTACTAAGTACTGAGGGATTTATTCATACTAGTTCACGATCCACCTAATTTTTTTCGATTTTCCAACAACTGGAACCACACGAAAATTTCTCTAAGTTGCGCGTTGGTATTCCGAAACTGTCCACTCCAAATTTGATCACGGATTCTTCTTCAGGGAGTTCAACCCAATCCCTTTTGGGCTCAAAACTCGAAAATTACAGACATCGGGATGAAATGATATCGCGCTGTTCAATAGAACAAGCGCTTAAAATCTCGATAGTTGTCAGAATTTTTCGGAAATTTGAGAAACTTCAAAAAATTACCAAATCTCTTGTGTTTTTTTCGTATATTTAGCTTTTTTTGCGAGGAATAAGAATACGTTTACATTTTCTTTCAGCCCTTGAATGCTGTTTTCTCACCCTCGTCCGAAGCCTAGGACCTTCACCTTCCAGTGAGAGGGCCGTTAAGCTCAAGTCCAACCAACGAAATCGCGCATCATTCTTCAAGTTGAAGATTTTTTTCGGGGTCACGGAATGAGGAATCAACAGAAAAAAATGTTCTTTCTACTTTCAGATCAGAATCACCTCTCATTTAGACTCGAGGGTCCAATGTTCTAAAAGTCATGGTTCTAAACTCCATACCATTTTATTGCATAGAAAAGAATAGGTCATTCAGCATTTTATATCAAACCTCAGCAGTTTATTCTCATTTCTGAATATATTTGAACATTCATAGCTTTATTTATGATATAAAAAATCATCGATAGAATATTGGTTTGATATGTTGAAAGTCAGCCTCGGCAGGATACATGATATGAAATTCAGAATTGAATTCAGTTCGTCTATATGTTATATTTAACGGAATGTTGGCAAACCTTCTATTTGTAGAACTTTTATAATTTTCATCAATTTAACATGGCGGAAAGTGAATAGTGATTTTCAAATTCCAATCCATCAATGACAGAGAATTGGAATTGATGTGAAATTAAATATTGAATCAAACAAAATATGCGAAATATTGCTGAAACACAAACAATATTCTGAGTTACTCGAAACCATTTCATTAATTACCTAAAAAGCGAAAAAGGTACAACAATTTTCAATTCATGACGAATAATATACATATTGCAGAAAACATGACTACATACCACTCAATTACGATATATGATAGATAGGACAGTTGATTGATAACAGGGACGGGGCTACTATATTTCAGTAAACAAATCTAGAGGTATCATAATCGAACATTCCTCAAAATAATACACAAAAAGGCCTCGGTCGATGGCTTTCACAAATACCAGGAAGTACGATTTTATTGAAAAATTGGTTTATTCTGTATAAACCACTGTCTTATCCAACCACAACTCTAAAATTTGGAATGTATATTATTGCTTTTATTGATTCCTTGTTACCTCCTTATGATTTCTGTTTTAATTTCCTCATCCATATCTCTAGCAGTTTTCGAGTAAAACTATTTACATCTTTTTGTGCGAAACCTTTTCGTACCTGGAATCGCAGAAAGCTGCAACTTCGGGTTTGAGTTACTTATATCCCGTGTATAATTTTCGGACGATGAAAAGAAATCTACTGGGAAAAATTGTCCTACCCCAGACAGCCTGAAATCTACTAAAAAAGTAGATTTCTACCACAACTGATAACGCTGGTTTAATATGCGTTATGCGTCCTTGACTTTTGGTGAAAATAGCTGATGTCACACAATAGAAACTTTGACATATTGAACTCTAGAGTTTTATAACGGTACTACACCTGAAAGAAATAGGAACCACTATATAATATTGATGATGTCGAAATTCTTACGTTCATCAGACTTCTGCTATGTTTGAACAGCTGCTTCATGTTCATGTTCAATAGATGACTTCGGTCCAAGTTGCCAACCCACAAATTTCTTCCAAATTTACTACCACTGGGGAAGGGGAATTTCAGAACAAATTCGACATGATGAGGTTCGCGTTATACCCGTAAAAGATGCCTCGGCTACTCAAACAAGATAATTCCTTCCAAATAAAGGTTTCTGTTAAGATCCTCTCTGATTGGCTGAACTTTAGTTGGGATTACTGATTTCATGTTAGTAGTGTCAAGTTTATATAGGATATGTTACGCATATCAACTTGGATATTTCGGTTACCGGTTTTCCGTTCCGTAAATATGAAATATATATACTCCCTCTGGTGGCTATTAGAGTAACCCGAGGTACATACATTATCATCAGCAAGTTAAAAGAAATATTAAGAAAATCAGAAAGTTTATGCATTTTTCCTTTAACAAGTAGGGCCTGAAAGTGTAGAAGAATCGATAAAAACCTTGGCAACTCGTAGCTCATAATTGGTATACCAACAAATAAGATTTATGAGAGTCTGTTACCTGCATTTTACCGATGATGATCATTTTTTAGAGGTTAGTAGGAATTGCTCATGAAATATTAGATCCCATTCATGAAGACAATTTTTTCAGGTCTCTACTCCAAGCAGAGAAAGTTACTTAAGAGGAATGCTATTCCCTCCAGAAATCTGCCTGTTGAACTGATCATTAAGGAACAACGTAAATGTTTTAGTGATAGAACTGACCGATTGAAACGAAAGAGTCTCAACAAGGAAATATCTGGTGATGAATACTCTTCGCTCAAAGTGCTTCTGCTAATGAAATCAAAGTAGTACAGGGTTATTTTTTACAGCTTTTTCAAGACCAATCGTATGAATGTTGTATGAATTTATTGGTCAATCCATAATGAATAAGGCTCACCGTAAAAGTAGCATTAGTTTTATGTGAATGTATTCATTTTATGCACAATATATTGTGTAAATTTAGTCCTTCCCTATAAAAATAGTCAAGTTATGAGTATTTGTCTATTATTCCAACAAGTATGTTTTCCAATACTATCTGTTTTTCAACTTTTTGAGCAGTAGATCTGAGGTGACATTCGATCAATAATCAAGTTGGGTAGAAAAAAGGTTGAAAGTTTATTAGTTTTGCAAATAACATGCATCTTCCTGAACACTTCCGGAAGTGTTTGTACCTTCAAGATAGCTTAAGAAATCCACCAAACTGTATCTTGCCATTTGGATCTGAAAATAAATAATATTAAAATGCTGTCTTGGAGATATCCCCGTAGTTTTAGAGTAGCTACACTGAATTACATTGAAGGATGATACACACCTACTTTATAAGAATGGAATATGTACTTCCAGTAATACTCTCGTCAACTATAAAAGTCCTTGAATAAATCGTGAAATCAAAAATTATCAAACCAAACACTGACAAAAAGTGCAAAATCGAATATCAAAACAAAATCTATGTCTGTACCTAAGGTTCTAAAACTTGCCACCGTGGCGCTGCAATCTTAAATTAGACGCCAATCCTAGAAAGAAGGTTGATTATGGAATTTGATTGATAAAAAAGCAATCATTCTGTCACCAGAACGACAGTCAATGTCCTATGGTAACATTTTCATGGCATAGAACCATGATGTTTTTTACATCATGCATAGAACAATTCATGACGTTTTACCATAATGCAAGTAAAATATGGTGTGCTCATCTGCTCATCTGTGATCGTATTCCCAATGATGACGTCACTTTTTTAATTCAAATTCAGGGAAATATATATTCTGTGCTTTCAATTTGAATGAAAAAAGTGACATCATCATTGGTAAATACGATCACAGATGAGCAGATGAGCACACCATGTTTTACTTACATCATGATGTTTTACTCACATCACGGAACAATCTATATTTACCTTATGATCCATACACCATACTTACCGTCGGTTTCACAAAACTTTTGACTTCTGATCAACTCGTTGATTAAGGTTTGCATTCGATGGTTGGGTTGAAAATGAACTGAAATCGAGCACAGAGTTTACTGTTAACTGACAATCAAGCCCTTGATCTGGCAATCAAAGTTTTGTGAAACCGGCCATTAGTTATTTTTTCCTTGTTGATTGTTGTCTCGTCTATGTTCCATGGATCATGAAGTGAATAAAGATTGTTCTATGCTATGGATACGTTACCATAGAACATTGAATGTCGTTCTGGTGACAGAAAGAACGTTATTTCATCAATCAAATTCCGTAATTAACCTTTTTTCAGGAACCAACCGAATGTTATTAACCAAGTTGATTTGCGGAAATTATCCAATATAAACTTGACACTATTATCATGAAATCAGGAATCCCAACTTAAATTCCAGCCAATCAATCATTACGTATATTTATATACGTCGAATTCATGTCGAATTTGTTCTGGAATTCCCCTTCCCAGTAATAGTAAATTTGGAAGAAATTTGTGTGTTTGTAACTTGGACCGAAGTCGTCTTCTCGAAAATTATAGATATTGTGACGAAACGTTAAGGCGCTGTTCCCCAGAACAAACGCGTAAAAATGGATCGTTTTATAATAAGATTTGAAAATCAGTTATTTCATTCGATATATTGATACTGAATTATAATTGGGAGAAATCAATGATTTTGAAGTCACAAATTGTGACCTAGATATTCAGCGATTGTTGCTTCGATAAAAACAAGTAGTTGAAAAACTAATTGATCACTGGACCTTGATAGTCGCTTGAGACCATTTTCGGATCAAAATTTAGATATGGAATCTATAACCGTTCATATATATATATATATATTCTTTTGAGAACGAGCATTACATTCTTTGATATATCACAGTGTTAGCAGAGGAAATGTAAACGGGGTACCATACATTTTTGCGTATGATACAAGAGCACAGATAAAAACCTCAGGAAAAATTCTGTCTCCCCGTATAAGTGTAGTAATTTGTTTATAGAAGATGGATGGCATCTTTATCATTGGAAAATAATTTTTTCGTCATCTTGAATTAATTTCGACAAAATATCTTGACATAACACCTGAAACAGAAAGAGGGACAGAAAACCAGAAGGAAGCAGTAAATTATATAACCTACATTTGCGCATGACCGAGAGGGTCTTTCGATCAGGTTCAGTCCTCCAAGCGATGATTTTCAGATCCTCAAATAAACGAAGAAGATGATTCCCCAATAAAGGAGCCTGTAGCGACAGGCTCCTTTATTGGGGAATCATCTCCCATAGATCCATAATTGTTCATTTCGAACTAAAAATCTAATAAAATATCGGGAATAAAGTGAAAAATTTGTGACATGTATTATGTCACCAGAAGGAAGCAGTAAATAATATCACCTCATTTGCGCATGACCGAGAGGGTCTTTCGACCAGGTTCAGTCCTCCAAGCGATGATTTTCAGATCCTCAAATAAACGAAGAACGCTACAGGCTCCTTTATTGGGGAATCATATCCCATAGATCCATAATTGTTCATCTCGAACTAAAAATCTAATAAAATATCGGGAATAAAGTGAAAAATTTGTGACATGTATTATGTCAGGATGACTGTTCATGAATTACAATAAGACTGAGTTTCGCTCAGTAATATAGGTGATTAATATCATACTGTCCCTAAATAAATGGAAAACTTGGTGAACAAGTACATAGATTGAAACCACGGTATAAATGTGTTGGTGTGCTAGAGTTTACCCAATTGTGGTCAGAGGTCTCCGCCTGCTCATTTTATCAAATGAATGACGATACAGGGTAGGCTTCAACGAAAAATTATGTAGATATGCATTTCGAGAGGATGATACGTTGTTGAAATTGATATTCCTACTGAAAAATCATTTAGAAAGTGAATTTCAAAATAATCTCATTTAAGTTTGAATCGGGACTTATTCTGATGTATAAGTTTCGGAATGTAGTTAAAGAAAAATCAAATCAGAATTATTGACATTGAAAATATTATGCGCTGAGATTATAGAACAATGGCAGAATGGGAGCCTGCCAAGGATATGCCCAAAGCAAACATAAGAAAAAAACACATCTGATTATTTCGCAAACGTGTCTAACCTGACCCTAGGAAGAATACAAAAAAAATTACAAGGTTGTTAAATAGTTCTGTCCAACAAACCAGGGCGTTTCTACTAGAAACCACTCATTCTTTAAGTTCTTTGGCATGTTTCGGAAAAACCGTTTCCTTCTTCAAGAGACACCCTCACTGTAACGATTATGTCTCTTGATGAAGAAAACGTTGTTTTCGGAACGTGAGTTATACGCCAAAAGTGTTTGTTATGAGCTGATATTCTGCAAAACAAAAACACTCCAATTTTGAGTGCTAGCTACTAAAATGGAAAGATTTTAGGAGTTGAAGTTCCTTTATATCTCTCATGCGTAGAATAGTTATGGAAATTTACTTTTCAATAACTAAAAAGCATAGATAGAAAGTATTCACTATATTACGAAGAACTTCTTCACTTCCAATATTCTCTTTATGAGGTAATCAATAAAACTCACAGACGGATTGAAATAAGATAATAAGATACGGAAAAAAATTCGAACGAAGATATCTTAGAGCCCTAACACGGGTTCTGCCCGTTAATGAACTCAGCCGACATATGCACATCCCAAACCTACTTTATACATTTGAATTCTTCAAATTTTATCTGTCAAAAATTATCGACTATTGTATACTCGAGCGAATGACTAGCAGAAGAGAATATTATTTGGCCAAGAACTCCTGATAGGTCACTTCAAAATAGTCGTTCAAGATCATTAGGTATAACTGAAATTTAAAAATCACAGACATTATGGTTGGTACAGTTGCCCAGAATATCTTCTTCTGCATGAATAATTTCTTGGCCCGCTTGGACGATAACCGAATTGCACATAATATATAAGTTCCTATTTTGAACTGATGCGATATAAATTGCGATGCACTTCTAGCTGTATGAATTGAACCTTTACTAGAAAAGGAAAGCATTCGGACTATGGTGAGTTCATCTAGCCCCTCGGCCTAGGTCGTAATTTATGTGGATATCTGATAGTGAATTAAGAATCTAAGGGTGGTATATAAGTAAAATTTATGAAAATTACTATCTGTACAACAGGCTCATGCCCCACACCGCTCTGAATTATGTGAATATGTAAACTGAAGAAAATTTTGCGCCCCTAGTTAGCTTGCGCCCGTGGCAAATGCCCCCTTCGCTACGACCTAGATCAGTCTCTGGGACTATTCGACATATTTCGGGTCCCAGTCAACATGGTAGTATCCGACATGTTATATCAAAAATAGTCAAATCAGATATTTTCCTTGATTTCACAATTTAGACCATACAATATTTCCAAGAAGTTTTCATAATGAAATGCTTTTGACGAATTTCAGTTATCACTATTCATTCCATTCAGTCAGAATGGCGAACATATATTCCTATACTGAGATTTTCCTCATCTCTAAATCATCTTCAAACTTGATATTATTGAGTTATAATTGAAGAAGATTTTATTATTTCATTATTCATTTCATAGAAAAGAAGTCCTTCCGATTTTTGTATTCAAAAATCTAGAAAAGCACGGACGTGAAGTCAACAGCTTTTACGCGCTTGTTCACATTGCGAAATGGTGACTTGGAAATTTCAATGAAATATAAAAATTTTCGAAAAAAATGATAATTTTTCTTATTGACACTGTTCATCTTCCAAGTTTCATTTCGATCAGATAAATATTTTTCGAGTTATTGAAATATTAAAATTTCAAATGGCTGTAGCACAAAATCCATTCGGCAGATTTGGCCCTTTTACGAACTCAACCGGGATATTTAGGATCTCAACCTAACCTGTGAATTTGAAGACTCTAGGTCCTTTCTTTCTAGAGTTACAGCTCACACGGCCGGACGGCTGGACGGACAGAATCAATTTTGACCACGGATTCTTCATCAGTGAAACCTAGTGGTTTGAGACCAATTTCGACTAGAAATTCGAAAATTACAGACATCGTGACGAAATGATAACGCTCTGTTCCCCAGAACAAGCGCGTAAAAATACCTGTAGAAAAAAACTGAAAACTAGGGTTAGTTTGGCATTTTTCGGCAAATTCATAAAATAAAACGAACAGAAATAAATAAATAATTCAAAAAAAAAAAAAATAAACATGGACATTCCCTCGAAATATTCTATACGTATGTAAAAAATGTATAACTTCTGACTTCAATAATTTCAAATACATGCAAGTTTATGAACTACATTTCAAAAACGTTTTCTCAGGAGATCTGAACTATCCGATATATAATTCAGGAGTAATATCAATGGTCATTTCCGTAATAACTGTTATCATGGCTCCAAAATAACTTATTGTATCCATGAAAGTATACGCACAATGAATTTTTCCAAAGTTCTTTTTATTTACATATTTAATATTGTAAATCACTAGATGTACCACACTCTTTATAAATAACATATTTATCCTATATGGATACGTAAGAACCCTAAATAGGAGCGGTCAACTAGACAGATCCATCATTTTGAATATCCAATTTAGAGCCTCCTCAAATTTTAGTTCAATTGATTTTTATGCAGTGGAATTAATTGTATTTATGGACTTGACAAAGCGACCTAAGCGCCATCAAAGTTCACGGAGAGAACTAGACAATTTTAGTTCCCCGTTTCCGACTCAAATCCTTAGTGGATAATGGTATAAACTGCCAGAGTTACCTGAACACAGCCCTGTATTGGAGTTTAAGTGCATGCTTTGAATTTCTAACAAAATAAATATTATATCAATGTAGCAGATAATCTTCTGATTGCCAATTACTCAATGGTTAATAAAGGGAAGTTAATTCTTTCAATAGTAACTGTTCTTTCTAATATTTGAAAAGAATGCATATTATCATTATTATTCACGGGTGTAGATCACAACTAATATCAATAGAATGGTGGTATTCCCAAACAGCATATATTTGATCAGTTTCCTTGCGGATATTCAATATCCAGTTCCCCACATTTCATTCTTATATTGGTGGTTATCACAGTAGTTTTCAGTGCTCCATAAAATTTACGACCGGTATCTATAGATTGAATCCGTCCCTGCGTTATGCGTTTTGCATACCAGTAACGCTTCTGTGAAATATGTACGTGTACATATATCTTGGACAATGGGTCTGCACATACATATAATTTACTATTGCACTATGATCTATTCGACTGGAATTCATTGAAACATGTCAAATATTTGTCTTTGTTTTTTTAATGTTCAGAGGATTTTCATCAGCTCCCATGTATATTTTGTAGAATAGTTGATATACGTAAAAACCAATATAAATAGTGACTGTGGAGCCCTTTGATATCAATACTTTTTTGATATTTCAAAAAGTTACAACAGAAGTAGCTTATGTTTTCTATGAAAGCAATATTATTTTATGCTATCGTGAACATTTTTTCCTGCCAAAATTCTTCGACATTTAAGAGTGTTTTTTTCAAGTTCTGTTCGATTATCTGTCATTGCTTTACCAACCAAGAGAGGCGAAAATTAATGTTTTGCATCTCGAACACAAAAGTTTCAAGATATTCTTAATGAAAATTTTCTAGATTTTTTACAAAAAAATTTTTCTCATGAAACTCAGTTTGATCCGATATTCATTCTTAGAGATATTGAAAAAAATATGTCAAATTAAAATAGATAAAGATAACGATATTGCGAGGAAAAAAGGTATCCATCAGCATTTTCAGACCATTTACCACGTTTCATTATAATTGAATCAGCATTTTTTGAGTTATACCGAAAAAATAACGATATCGCGAGAAAAAAACCATGAAATTTTACATATTTTTCCCAATATCTCCAAAAATACTAACCGCGTTGAACTGTAGTTTGGTACCATGCTGTGAAATATAAGTTCAAGGTATGCCCGATTTTTTTTTCAAATGTGCTGAATAAATTGAGTCCGAGAAAAAAAAATTTTTGGAAAATAATTTTGAAACAAATTTACTGACAGCACGATCTCAACAAAATTTCGCGTAAAGCTGCGAGTCCCTTTGTTTCTAATACCTGCCAAACTTCAATTCAATCGCTTGAATAGTTAAATAACCTCATAACTTCAAATAGTTATAACTCCGAGACCATTCGACCGATTTTGCCCATTTACGAACTTAACCTTAGCATTTCAAAATGCAACCAACTCTGAAATTTCCAAGTCGATAGAGTCCTCTGTATGACCGTTATCGTGCGTCGTGCACCAGCTGGCCGGAAGGACAGACAGAATCGATTTTGACACCGGATTCATCATCAGTGTGTCCAAACTAGTTGTTTGAGATAGTTTTTGGCACAAAATTCGAAAATTACCGGTATTTGGACAAAATGATAGCACGCTTTTGCCAAAGCATGCGCACAAAAATTGGATACTGTTAGTCTTGTTTTCATAGCTAGGTAATTAAACAACCCCCCTATTATTGAAGGTACCTATTGAACTAGTGAACTGCATGCCGTTGAAGGTTTTAGTTGCTTTTCAAACTGAGCAATGTAACAATAATCAACAGGTTGTCTCCGATAGAGAATTCCAGAACAAAATGTGAGATAAAGTCTCAAGTATCATCATTATATTTTTTGACAACAAAATTGGGAATATTAAAGAAAACAATCGATGTTTTGATTCAATACAGGAAATTGTTCAGCATTTTGTCTCTTTTAATTGACTGAGTCTTCATACATACTCAGTCTAAGTGCACGAATACCCTCTTCCAACACAATGAATGTCGGATTAATTATAATATGTTAGGCTAAAAAAAGAATATCCCTAATTCATTAAAAATCAGTTTCTTTCATGAAACCTCCAGCAGAGGAAATTTATAATTAGATTGTTTCGGCCATCAAAAACATGTCTGTTGAACAGTGAAATTTCAGAACGATTTCCATAATAATTTCTCAAGGCGTATTTAGATGATGAAAGTTCAAAACTCAATTAAGAGTGGAAATCTATTCACCCTAATACTGTGCAAAAAATATCGATGATGTAGAGCAAAGTTAAAATATTCCCCATAAATTTCATGCACACATTGTAAAGGTTGATGCTGAATATTGAGATGAATTTCACAATCTTGACGAAGAATACCAATGAGAGAAAAATTAAAGGGCATCCCTAAATACGCAGAATAATTTTATGAAAGTAGAATATGACTTCAACGAAAAATATGGCAATGATATGATAGTTTTCGGATCCTCCGATATTTGTTTCTTGAACAACTTTTTTTTTTCATCTGTGTGTATAGAATATACTGAATATTGTATCGAAATTAACACAATAACATCGATTTACTCTTTCTACATGGAAACTACAGGTGTGATATGATTGATGTTTATGTAGGGAAATTTGAAAGGTTTAATTTAATGATCTTCAAAATTGATCGAGTTTCAACAGAGTTCATGATAATTTCGAGTTGCTATCATTCACATTCACTCTTTCGTATGTTGAAACCCTCGATACTCTACCTGCACATATTTTCTGATTGAAATCAAACATTTTCTTTACCAGATGGAAAAATTAACGTGAAATCATCTCATCTATTCTTTTTCCACTTCAGGTCTTATGTGTTACTTCTTGTTTCTAAGCTTCAGTTTTGTGTATGTGATTAAATCAGCTTCTGTTTCGTCGTTTTGAATTGGTGAATCAAGCACTCATGAACAAGTCGAAAAGCTGAAAGTTTTCAGTTCAATAATGAAATGAGTTCCACCAAATATAAAGTTTTTTTTATATTAAACTTAAAGAAACTAAACAAAATAGTAAAAACACTAATAATGATGGACTCGATACCTTGCCTGTACTTGGCTGCTTTTTCTAGTGCATTATGATTTTTCAAATCTCTCCTCAAACTCTGAAACTCGTGAAACATGTCCACATCTGAGAAATAAACGAAATTCGCGTTCGTTATAATAATGATTTGTTTTTGCTAAGGCTGGTGCCAACGAATGAAATCTCCGGAGAAACCTTTGGTCCACACATAAATTGAATTAATGGGAATAAAACAGATTTTGAAAGAGTTTGGCAACAAAGATTACAATCTGCTCGTTCTCAATAAAAAGAATCCAGGAGTCTCACGCATTAAGACCAGCGGAGAAAGAACCAATGGAATATGTGCCCATTCTAACTGACATATTCATGGATACGGGGCCAAATTAGAGATGAGGATTTCAAAATTGGTCTATCAAGAGCGATATAGATATAGTGGAGGGCTTAAATTTGTCCGAATTCCTTTTGCTTCTCTAAATGAGCCCCACTGTCTTCAGAGCTGTCACAGCAATGACCAGGATATGTGGTCTGATGGAATTAGCTGTTATAAAAATTCACAGGTCCTCAAAAACAGATACTCTCTCAATGGTTCGACCTCCAACAGAATGAAAGATATTGATAGGAAACTCTGAACAGTAAATCGTTTTGAAAAGTTTCAGAGTTGGATCTATTTGAAATTTTGTGATTAATTACTCGATTTCTCATGAAGTACTGTATGGGTCAGATTGAAACTTTGTAATAAGTTTTGAAATACCATCGCGAAACTCAGTGCGAAATTTCATGTGGATTCAGCATCTAGAAAATTTTTGAAAAAATGTATATTCGGAAATTTTTCAAATTTTCGATGAAAAACACTTTAACGAAATTTGACATGAGCCTTAGAGTAAGTATTCGCCAAAAATTTTCCAAATTTCAATTCTTTCCGATGTTCACATTTGAAGATATGAGGAAAAAATATGCCTTATTTTATTTATTTCCTCAATAACTCGATGAGTATGAATGCAATCTGATTGAAACTTCGTAATCGAGTCAATCTAACCAACGTACAGAATTTCATGTTTATCTTATTGTTAGAATTTGAACAAGCGCGTAAAAGCTCCCTGACTTCACGTCAGTGCTTCTCTAGATTTTTCATTTCGGAGTTTTGTTTGGGCTCTGCAAGAAAGAATTGATGGGTTTGCGATTCTTTTATCCCTTTTAAAGCGCTTCTTCTGGGGTACAGCGCGTTTTCGTTTCGTCAGAATGGTTGCAATTTTCAAATTTTGGGCTGAAAAGTATCTCAAAAGATTCGGTTGAACACGTTGAAGAAGAATCCGTGGTCAATTTCAAAACTGTCCGTCCGTTTGTCCGGGCATATGTGTCCTAACTTTCGAAGGAAACAACCTAGCTACTTGAAATTGGGAAATTAGGTTTGGAGTCCAAATATCCCGGCTAAGTTCGTTTATGGGTGAAATCGGTCGAACAGTTTCGGAGTTAAGCCGTTTTGAATATTTGAGGTTGATTCCTCGATATATCATGAAGTACTGAAATTTTAGACATTTAGGAATACCAACGCACAACTTTGTGCGAAATTTCATGTGGATCCAGTCGTTTGAAAATTTTTATGAATTGTTTATTGGGAAATTTTTCAAAAATTTTTGTTTCTCCGAAAATATTGGTTAGGTTTCCACGAAATTTGGTACAAATCAGTAGTTTACAACAATATTTCAAATTTCAATTCGATCTGATATATTATACTTTCGGAAATATAAAGAAGAAATATGACAAATTTCGTTGGTATTTGGAATTTCAACGTTATTTCTAACATATCTCAAGAAGTACACATGTAATCAATTTGTCGCGGCCGTTTCCGATTGCGACTTAAATCGTAGAAAAAGGGGTTCCACCGAATGTGATTTCCCTTTACGCTGATGAACCTGAATGTACTTCTTCAGGTACAATGTCGATGCGTGAACACGTGGTCATCTTTATTCAAGATATTTAAATCTCGAAAAATAAACTGAATGAAATATAAGGCTATTCACCTGAAGGAATCTTAATTGTTGAAAATAGAAAATTACGACAAATATGACTTAAACTATTTAATTACAACAAAATAGAAATTTAGTTGAGCCTAATATATAAAACGAAACGTGTAAAACTATTTTAAAACGATTTACTTGTATAACGGACTGGTTCTCTCTCTTGTCTAATCTATCTGACACAGCAGCTTCTCGAATTTGTCCAAAGAAGACACAAAATAACGAATATTTGAAACGTGGGTATTTCTCGGCTACGGCCGCAGCAATATTCCCAATATTAACCAGACAATTCTAATAATTAGAATATACGCTAATTCTGGCGTTAACACTGTTTGAAACTTCGTATTCAGGTGAAGAACACCATCGCGCTACCAGGTGCGAAATTTCGTGTTGATCTAATAGTTAGAATTCGGACGAACGCTCATGACCTCACGTCAGTGCTTACCAGAATTTTTATTCTATATCTCATACGCTGGTGGCACCTGAGCAGTAACCTCGTCCGATAGGACTTGTATTTCAGCCAATGAATTCAACCGTCCATATTTCTGCCAGAGTGGTTTATGCCAAATCGATAAATGCCATAACGTTTTTGGAAACGTCGGAAAAACGTTCATCTTGTGGGATATTTATTAGTGTCGGTTACGCTTGCAATTCGCCGCTATTCGGACCCTCAAATAATTCACGTACAAGAAATATAAATGAAACCATAATAAAATTTGCAGTTTATCTGCGAAATTTGACGGGAATTTCACATGATGCTATACAGCACATGGGTGATAATAAAATAAACCACTTGTTCAATTTTTAACGAGTCACATTATTTGACTGGGAGAAATCGGTTAGTTTAGTGCGAACGAAATCTTTATCTCTTGAGGATGAAAGCATGAAGTCACGTTGAAATCTGTGAATTCTATGTTTTAGAAAAACTATGTTTTTTGTTGTTACGCGCATGTTCTGGAAAGCGGAGTGCCATGGTTTTGTGCAAATGTTAAGCCTGGTCCAGATGAGTGTAATCCGAACAGCGAACGCAACAAAATTTGATGAATTATTCGGCGAATAGTGTGGACGGCACTCGAGCTCAGCCTCGAATAATACATTCAAATGCACCGCATCGTTCGAGTCGAAAACCGATTCCTGACGGAGCAGAAAGAGCGCTGCCTCGAACCATAAAACTCCCTGCGATTCATTGCATTCGCTAGTAGTAAAGTTATTCATATATATACATTAATATTTTTCATTTGTATATAGGTAGTTTTGGTTGAACCAGCCGTGACATTTTTAATTTTGCTTCTATCATTGTATAAAGACAACGTTGTCTTTATACAATGCTTCTATCTTGAGCTGCTGTGATACGAAAATAAAATTGTTTATATGTCTTTCTGTTTCCGTTTCATTCGAAGAACTAAAGCAGAAGAGATGTCTTCATTTTATTGGTTCACTCGTTTGTGAACAAAGAGAACAGACTGATTTTAAATCTACCACATAACTAATTGATATAACTCGCATTCAGCATTTCTTCACGCTTCTAAGAGTCCTTGAATTACTTATTGAGGCGTCAATGTCCCCAGAAATTCAAGCAAACTTAGATATTGCTTCCACCAAGCAACACATACTAAATTAACATCGAAATTATCTTCCACGAAGCATTTAATATCGTGATATGAAGAAAAAGTGCCTACTCAAGAAATCTGACAAAAAATTGATTATTTCTCTAAATGTAGTAGCTCTGCGAATATTTATTCGTTTTCCACCACATATCTACTGTTTGTTCACATAATTTTTTTAGTGTGAAAAAGCCTATCGACTCGAAACTTTAAGGGTAGGTTAAATTTCGGAATGCGATTGTTAAATTAACGGTTAAACGGTTAAAAGAGTTATAGTCATTTGAAATTTTAGGTTATTTTTTTGATATATTTCGAGAACAACTATAGCGATCTTATTGAAACGTACAACTACTCGCGAAAATTCGTTGGGATTAAAAAATCATTAAATAAGAAAAATATTCAATATTATCTTCTAATTTTTTTTGGGAACTATTCATCAGCCACGTACCTGGAGCTCTATATTTCGCAATAGTGGACCATCTCTCAATTGGTGCCTGTTTACTTTCAGGAATATTCGGAACAATTATATCAAATTTCGTACATTTCACTTCGGTGCCGTTGTTATTTCCAGAATAATAATAATGATCATTAAATTATGAAAATTATCTGAAAATAATCAAGCTCAACCGTATGCAAAATTCCTTCATAAGAACCATTTGAAATCCAAACTTCAGAAGTTCTTTTTTCGATATTATATATTCTGCAATCTTCTAATCATCTTATCCTCATGAAATTTCGCATGAACCTTCAAGCTGTCATTTTTCAATCAAGAACTGGATTTCAATTTGATCTTATCTGTATTTCCGTATATATTTGGGAAAATGAATTGGAGTATATACTGAATCATTGAGATTGCACCTTTTCAAGAAATTGACCTCCGTAATTAAGGTCTGAATCAACTCTACAAATACCAAGTTCTTACGTTGTTTCCAGAAGTTATTGTGTTCACGATCGGTCGTAAGGACGACTATTAACACAATTAATATTAAAACAAATAAAAACACTTGACTACGTTCACAATTTTTGTGAACGTAGTCAAGTGTTTTTATTTGTTTTAATATTAATTACGATGTTTCACCAAGTGTTGCGCGAGCAATCAATTTCAATTAACACAATTATTACTGAAAGGGCACTATTCCGCCGTATATTAATAGTCTTCTTTAAGAAAAATAATAATTATCCTCCCAAATGCCTGAAACATCACTGTAGTCTACTTTATAATGCGTCGTTTGAATGAAATGAAAAAGAATCTATTAATAATAAAACAACACTCTCAACAGATTCAAATCTGAAAAATTCGAGGTACAAGATAGATATGCGCTTCCAGTACGAACACAAAATATTCCATTTTCATTTCGCATTTCGCTGTAACTCCATTCGAGAAGCATTCTTATTAAAACGAGTAATTCGAATGCGCAGCGTGGAGGTAATTTATTATATTTATTACTATATATCTATGGAAATGTTTCCTCTTCACCTCCCGCGCCAGGACATTTATCATGTAAGAGCTGGAAGGCTGTGTTACTATTTAATAACATCCCCTAAATGTGTTTTATTGTTTTTATGCCTAGCGACTGGGTAACGCTTTACCGCTGGCCGTTTGTCGGCTTACGAAATACCAATTTGGTCAACAGATGGGAGCCCCCATTTTATATTACATCCTTTTGTGTAATTGTCATTTATTTATATTCGTGGGGGCGTTTTATATGTATTATAACAATTCGCAGAAAATTTGAGCCAATCGAATCGATGGACACAATCTGGTTTGATTGAATTAAGGGCCAGTATTGAAAAGATGCGCAAAAGTTATCTCTGATTTTAACTGACAGTTAAACTTGTGATCGAAATTGACGGAATAAAAAAGGCCACATATTAGTGATCACGATCACGATGACGTCCACGATGGCGATCACGTTCTGCCCGGAATATATATAGGCGATCAGATCGCGAACTTTTGTCACAGTGTCTAATGAAATATCCATAGCAACTGTCATAATTTCCTCTAACGTCATGCGATCACTCAATTCCGCGTTTGAACGCTGCCAAGTCGCAGACAAGCCGCGACAAGTGGGTGCTGCTCCACTATTTCAATGTAATTAATTATCTGATCGCCATCGCTATCGTGAACACCACTATATGAAAGTCTCATTTCTATGAAAAGAAGAAGGAAATAATTAGAAACGTCTGCGATTGTGGTACATCTGACCACCAGTTTCTACTTAGAGAAATCCTTACTTGCGAACATCAAAACATTTTCACAATGAAAAAACTAATTCTTAATTCTTATTTTATCTGGGAGATTAATTTTTGTAGTTTTATATAATGAAAGGAAGTGTATAACTGTTTTGGGAGAGCGATCAAATGATCAATTTTGAATTCTTATATTTTTTTGCAATATGAGACGGATGTTTGGTCACCTAAGTAGAAAACTACTTCCACTAATGAATATATTGGAAAAAAATCTAGAAAAGCACTGCCGTGAAGGCTGCAGGTTTTGCGTGCATGTTAAATGTAGATAACCGCTTCAGCAACGAATTTGAGCATGTGCGCAAAAGCTGCTGCCTTCACGACAGTGCTTTTCTGGATTTTTTTCTGATAAATTGCTGGATTTCAATTCGATATAATCTGGAAATATTGAAAAAATTAAATTTAACCTATTCACGAATTCCACCTTCATTGTTAAGCCCCAAACCTACTCTACAAATATCGAGTTTCCAAGTAGTTTCTTTCGGAAGTTATTGAATTTTCGTTCGGCCGTAATTGCTGAAATCCACCCAATGATTCCGCAGATATACCCATTAAAAATTTTATTTTCCCAATGTTTCCAAAAATACAGATTGGAAAGAATTTAAATCTTGTACTTAAAATGACAGTTTGAAGGTTCATACAGAATTTAATGAGAATAATATGATGAGACCACAGAATATTAAATATTTGAAAGAAAATTTGAATTTTTTTTCAAATTGTTCTAATAAAACGATCCTCGCGGAATTGTGCACAATGTTGTCCCCCAACTACTTCGAACTAGCTGCGAAGTTTCATTACGATTGAATCAGTATTTCTTGAGTAATACCGAAAAAACAACGATATCGAGAAGAAAACCACGAAATTCTTCATATTTTTTCCAATATCTCCAAAACTGATAGCCGTATCGAATTGAAATTTGGTACACGGCTATGAAATATGTAGTTCTAGGTATAACTGAAATTTTCTTTGAATATGAACAATTGTTTCGGAAAAAATTTTTTTTCAATTGAGTAACCATAAGATTTTAACGGAGTTTTGCTCAAAGTTACGCGTCGTTATGCTCGAACTAACTGCCAAGTTTCAATTCAATCGCTTCGGTAGTTTCTGAAATATGAGGAAATTAACCTTAAAATTTCAAATGGCTATAACTCTGAAACTATTTGGCCGACTTGGCCCATCAACGAATTTAAGCTTCGTATTTTGAAATGAATTCCTTCCTGAAATTTTCACGTTGATAGAAGCCTTCGTTCGCCCGTAATCGTGGTGGCCGGCCGGACAAAATCGGTTTTGACACCGGATTCGTCATCAGTGAGCCCAACCAAGTCGTTTAAGACCATTTTCGGCTCAATAATCGAAAATTACAGACATTTCGACAAAACGATAGCACGCTGTTCCCCAAGAACATGCGCGCAAAAAGCATATAAGAAAACGTTTGACAATAATGAGGTATAGTGAATCCAGGAATTATTGTACGATAACAAAAGTTGTCCGAATCCAATTAGGTACAATTTATTTTTACAAATACATTACTATACATTGTCCGGGTCGTACTCTCAACTGACACTGGAGGTGAGAATCTCAACACTAAATTAGCAGAAGTTGTCATTCATTTCAAAAATTTGGTACTGTTTTGTGGGGCTTCTGGTCATCAGGCCATGATATCTAGAATTTGTGGGTAGCTATCAGCTACAGATTGGATATTATTGTAAGAAATGCATCCATTCTGATTTTTATAATTTTCTCCTACATCTTAAAAGTTATATAATGTCTATAAATTATTATGCTCCATTATTTCAACATTATTTCAATATTAAGAACCGAAAAAAATTAATGTCAATGATATTTTTTCAAGTACATTCTATATTAGTAGAACAGAAAGTGTAACTTATATCTTCATTATGCAGTCTGATGCACCTATTACATTAGGAAAATTTGTAATTTCATGGAATTTCCTTTTGACTTGAAAGTCTCCTTCAGTCTCAGGCATTTAGATGTGAATAGATTATAGGTACCTATGCAATTTATCATGGAACATTTCTGATAATTTGGTTTTAACGTTTATTAGTGAACACCCCCAAAATCTCTAGCAACTATCAAGAAAGAGCTATGAAGTCTGCGTGTAATGAAAAAACTCACATCACTGGTGACAAAGCATGAAATCTAAAAATATGTGCCCAATTACAGAGTTCCTAGTAATTGGAGTAATGAGTAAAATCGGTTTTTGAATTCAGTTTCTTCCTACACGTTAAAATGGTCCAGCCAGTTTCTAAATATCGTTTCTCAACGAGGACGTTCAACAATATTCATGGCATCTTCTTCATTGTCACTTGAAAGTTCTTCTAAGAATCTAAAATGAAGTAGATATTTCTTGATAAAATTAAATATCATTACAATAATGAAATCAAGGTTATATTTCTCTTGTGTCAGTCGAGAAGATGAAGAATCTGTAGAATATCCTGATTTAATTATAACTTTAACTATAATTGATACCCAAACCACCAGATAAAGAAAACCTTGCAAATCTAACTTTAACTGAAATTCGAGACGTCACGCCAAAAGTTAACTCCTATTCATCTGTCAAAAAAGTTTTATAATACCGTCTCTTAGGGTCGGTATTATATAACTTCACTGAAAGTTATCTTTAACTTCAACTGACAATTAAACTTTTGCTCAAAAATTTCGGAATTATAAAAGTCTCATTTCTATCATAGACAAGATATACTTTGATGAGTTCTATGAGAAGGAGAAGGAAATAATTAAAGATTCTGTGATAAATCTAACCACCAATATCTGGGTTGAAAAAGCTGGACTTTGTAAAAATACTCCCTTTCAAAACATGATAGGAATAAACAAATCCTTCATTGACAAATACCTATTCGCACTATGAATCAGGGAGCTTAATGGATTGTGGTTTCCAGAAAAATAGAAAGTGAATTACTGATTTGAGGGAGAGTTGCAATGATCAATTTTGAATTCTTATACTTTTTGCAATATGGAAGGGATGTTTGGGTATTTATTCGTTAACCTAACTAAAACAATTACTTCCACTAATGAATATATTTGAAATGAAAGCTTAAAAGGAAAAACTTTGACAAGAATGAGATAGAAATTCAGGAATTATTGAACAATTACAATAAAATACATCCAAATCCAATTAGGTACTGAATTTTCTTCACAAATACTTCACTCTTCACAAACGGGCAAGTACTTTCAACTGACACTGGGAGTGGTGATAATCTGGGAGTGGTAATAATCTCAACACTAGAATTTGTACATGGCTATCAGCTACAGTTTGGCCATTATTATAAGAAAACCATTGCAGTTTTGATGATTTCCTTTCATCTTAAAAGTTAAATAATGTGTATCAATTATTATGCTTCATAACGCCTTCACAACTTTTATCTGTTATATTAGGCACGGAAAAGAATAAATGCCAATGATTTTTTTTCAATTACATCTCATAATAGTTGAAAAGAAAGAGTAACTGATATTTTCATTACAATAATATGCCATGATGAACTCTCGAGATTGGATTCTTACTCGAGTGAGGTTTATAGCAGGCATTTTGATGTATATAGATAATCAGTGTGCAATTTCCCATGGGACATTTCTGATAATACAGTCAGTGTAGTTGATTTGTGAAAACCCCTAAAATCTCCAGCAACTATCAAGAACGAACAAGATGCATAAACTCTTCGTGTAGCAATACATTTGCATCATTATGAATATGTATTCCATTACAGGCGTACAGTGTCCAGATAAGCGAAATCGGTTTTTGAATTCCGTTGCTTCCCATAAGTTCAAATGGTTCAGCTAATTTCTAAATATCCTTTCTCAACCAGGATATTCAACAATTTTCATGGCATTATCGTCATAGTCACTTAAAAGTTCTTCAAAAATGAAGTGAATATCTCTCAACGAGGATGTTCAACAATATTCATGTCATCTTCGTCATCGTGAATTAAAAGTCCTTTGAAAATGAAGTGAATATATCTTGCTAACATGTTTCCGAAAATATCATAACAACAAACAAATCGAGGTTATATTCCCCTTATATCAGCCGAAAATACAGAGAATCTGTGGAAAAAAACGATTTAACTTTAATTATAATTGATACCCAAACCACCAGATAAAGATAACCCTGCAAATCTAACTTTAACTGGAAATTCTGCTTAATTTTCAGTTAAAGTTAAAGATAACTCCCCGTTAAGTTTTATAATACCGGCCCTTAGAGGTCTAAGGCTACAGACAAAGAGAACGCGAGGTTGCGATTTCTTGAGTCGGCATCTCGCTCTTGAAAAACCTGTTAACATTTAGTGTTATAAGAGTAATGTCTTTCTAGGATATATCCATGCTCGAGAGTAATCTAATTCATTGTATCTGCGATATGACTACCTCTCACATTGACGTTGCCCATATTGTCAAAACGAATTTTTAGGCCGATTCGAGATTTTTATCAATGATGGTGACGATATTTTCTGTTACTGAATGTTGTACTGTGAATAATATGCTACTAAATATTAACACTTGTCATTATTCTTCAACAAAAACCATCCAAAAATATATATTCTTTTCGGTGATGTATGTCTAATGATTGAACAAAATTCAAAACACATCGGCAATTCAAGGAACTAACGACACACAAAACAACCCCGAAAACTTCGAATGGAAGAATGCGAACTCATCGATTCAGGAATCTTCCGAAGAGAAACCGAACGATTTGGAGGGAAATTTTATGTATCAGAAATAACCATGAACATCACTTCTTCTGATTGAATCCCTGCTTTGAGGGCCTGCATTTCATGCCCAATGGCGGTCTAGCTCAATATCCTTATGAATTTTGCTCCGTAAATAGGGGATGCATGTTTGAAGAGCACCAATAAATCTTTACGAGTACGCTGAATGGATCGACTACGTTCGGTAAATTCTTTCGAGAGCTGCTTATTAGGAAAATTAGGAAATTGGGGTTTGAGTGAACTACGTACATTAGGTTAGGATGCATCAGTCGATAGCCATTTGGGTTGTGCTGCGGTGAAAGTTCTGTACGGTAAACTCTTTTAATTAGGGAGGTTCCATTATCAGATTGTGAGTGAAAAACTATTTGTAGAAATTTTTTTTATCGGCATCACAAACTTCGAAGTTTGTAATATCGATTGAAGGATGTTTTGGGAGGGTTTTGCATTATTATTCAGGTTTTTTCTGTGTTTTCCCTTCAACTACTTGAAGAAAAAACTATTGAAAATTACATGAAATCATTGTTCTTAGGAAACGCCCTAGCACCTTGTGTGATTCGAACTATTTGTCGAGGGCTGTTTCTAGGAAAAATTGGCTGTTGGTTGAAGCATAAGGACATGTATCTTTTTGCAGAATTTTGTTGGGATCGTGCTGTCAGCAAAAATATTTTTTTCTCGGAGACTGTTCATTACATTTGGAAAAACTATTTGTCATAGCTTGAAATAAATATTTCACAGGAGCTAACCAAATTTCAGTTTCCTACGATTATAATTTCTGAAGATACTGTGAAAAAATATGTCAAATTTTGTGTTTTTTTATCGATATCGTTGTTTTAATCGGAATAATTCAAAAAAATACCAATTCAATCATGATGGAACCTAGCAGCTAGTTCGAAAATGGTGATGGATAACTTTGTGCAAAATTTCGTGATGATGGTGCAATTAGAACAATTTAAAAAAAATTTAAGTCATTTGTTTTTTCGAATATTCAATATTCTTTGATCTTCTGATCATATTATCCTCATGAAATTCTGTATAAACATTTTGATTTTTCACGTCCTACTGTTGAAATAAGCACAGTTGGTTACGGGAATGAGGACTGAGGTAATTAGAAAAACTAAATTTTTGCCGACGTTTCGTCTATATTTTTAGACTTTCTCGAGGCTCATTTCAGAGTTGCTCTATATTAAAGGTGGTAAAATTGGCAATAAACATAATTGACTTATGTATTGTATTTGTCGTTTGTCGGAATTCTTTGTAACTCCACAGTTTCAATTATGTTTATTGCCAATTTTACCACCTTTAATATTGAGCAACTCTAAAATGAGCCTCGAGAAAGTCTAAAAATATGGATTCCCGTTACCAGCTGTGCTTATTCTGTATAAACCTTCGAAGTGTCATTTTTCGATGAAGTTTTGAATTTCAATTCGATTCAATCTGTATTTTTAGAAATATTCGGAAAATGAACTTTTGAGTGGGTATATCTGCGGAATCATTGGGTGGATTTTAGCCATTACGGCCGACCGTAAACTCAATAACTTCTGAAAGATACAATTTAAAAACTCTATATTTGTAGAGTAGGTTTGGACCTCAACTAAGAAGGTCGAATTCGTGAATGGGTATTGAAATCCGCCCAATGATTCCGTAGTTATACCCGCATTCAAAATTTTATTTTCCAAATGATTCCAAAAATAGAAACAATAATGATAATATATTTATTTTAAGTGAAATGCTGCCTTTCTGAAAAATATAATATTGTGTCGATTCAGCAACATAGCAATTTGCCATGCTATATTCCATAAATTCTTCAATAGTGCATGGCCAATAGCACCAAGATTGAAGCTGTTGACTTCACGTCAGTGTTTCTCTAGGTTTTCTTTCAGAGCTCAGCTCAATCTCATTAATTCTGTTCGGAAAAGAGTTTCAGTGATTTTTTGGCTTGGATTGAGCAATTCGTAATACACCACACCCAACTGATTTCAACGAATACATATCATGAGTTTTTTCAAGGCCTTCCATTTAGATCTTTAACTTCTATGTCGAAATCACCGTTTATAAACTTTTGAAATCACTCACGAGATGTTATATCACCCAGGGAAGCTTTATTTCATGCTTGCTTCTACGAGCTTTCGATTCGCCTCAGCTGCAGATTTTTTTGAATTAAAGAAATATATTGAAAGTTACTACAAATGAGGCTTATTTGGCTCCAATTTAGAACTTTTTGGATGAATAAAATATATGATGCAAACAGTAAGTTTATAAAATGGTAGGGGTATGTTGTTCCAGAATTATCAACCTATCATTTTTAGTTTTTATTGGTTTTCACTCCCAATATCTGAAACAGAACTATTAAAAATTAAATAAAAATTTTTTTTTCATGAAAAAAGAATTGAAATCTGACTCTTTCATCAGACAAAGCAGAAAATTTCAAGAATTATTATCTCTCGTTTCGATTTGAAACTTTTGTCAAATTGACAAACTGTCAAAGTCTGAAATCAACGAAAAATCGAAAGAAAATAATTCTTGAAATTTTCTGCTTTGTCTGATGAAAGAGTCAATTTGTACTCTGAAACGTCACAGTTCGCTTTCTTTATCGTTTTTATTGTTCCTGTATTGTTCATTAGGCAATCTGTTTTGTAAGAAACTGCCCTTGACAAATAATTTGATACTGCAATCCGCAAGGGCGTTATTCATGAAAAAAACAATTTTTATTTAATTTTAATAGTTCTATTTCAGATATTGGGAATTAAAACCCATACAAAACAAAAAAATGATGCGAAATCCTCCCAAAATAAGCTTCAATCGATAATTACCAACCTAATTTTCAAGCTGGTTATCATCTGCTAATTCTACCTTCGAATCATGCCATCTGTCTCAAAACGGTGAAAACTTATTCGTACTCCTAATAATTTGATAAAATATCATACCTCGCTTCCTCCATTCCTGAATGACTACTGTGAACCATCAAGTTAACAGTTACGCTACGCATTCCTTTGATTGAGGAAGCCTACAAACAATAAAGGGAGAATATTGTCAGGTTACACTCGAACCATAAATCATTGAAGCAATTAAATCTGTTTAACTATGGTTAAGCTCCGCCAACTTTAGAGAGGGTCACCTGGCATTCAGGCATACATCATGACTACTGAGCACCGGACGGGATGAACCTACTGGACAGATCCGTTGCCCAAAGGATATGAAAGGTCAAAACGGCGGTGAGGGTTGTTATGATGATAATGTGCGGGAAGACAATGGGGACTTTGTTGAATTCTGATATGGAGGATCCTGTTGTGGTTTGCTAGTATACCTTTCTAATATTGAGGAAACTCAAATCTCTCTACATTCTGATGTACTAGCAATTTGTTTAGGGGGATAATTCAAGAATGCAGCGCAGCAGCGCAACATGAAATTATCACTGAATAGAGTTGGAATATTCGCATCTATCATCTATCTATCCCGGTTGGCCATGATTAAGGTCTATCAAGTTTTTCTACTTAAAACTGACGCTGGTTGGAACTCGTGAAAAATCGGCAATGACAAAATAATAATAACGACGCGCAACTTTGAGCCGAATTTCGTCAGGATCATATTGTCAGTTAATTTTATAAAAAAACTTTGAGCTTCATATTTCACAGCAGTGTACCTAATTTCAGTTCGATACGATTATAAGTTTTGGAGATATCGGGAAAAAATATGTCAAATTTCGAGGTTTTCTTCTCGATATCATTGATTTTTTCGGTATAACTCGAGAAATACTGATTCAGTCCTGATAAAACTTCACAGCTAGTTTTGAGATGCTAGAAGACAACTTTATGCGAAATTTCGTGATAATCGTGTCATTAGAACAATTTAAAAAAAAAAATTTCTATGATTTTCTTATCATATCATCCTCATTCAATTCTGGATGAAACTTCGAACTGTTATTTTTCGATGAAGTACTGGATTTCAATTCGATCTGATCTGTATTTTTGGAAATATTGGAAAAATAAAATTTTGATTGGGTATATCTACGGAATCATTGGGCAGATTTTACCCATTCACGAATTCGGCCTTCGTGATTAAGGTCCAAACCTTCTCTACAAATATCGAGTTTCTAATTTGTTTCTTTCGGAAGTTATTGTGTTTACGCAGTCGGTCGTTAGAGAACATAGGTCATAGTATTCAACTGATTCTAGATTTACTGCATAATTAATATGACCTGCATTTTGTACTTCGTCACATTACCTCGAGTTATTTATTAAGGTGCCTATTTTTCCAGATATACAAGTAAACTTCTGATCTACCAAGCAACACACACTGAAATAACATCGAAAATACCTCCCAGGAACTATTTAATGCACGATTTTATATCGCGATTGAAACGAAAAGTTCCTTCTTAAGAAATTTGACATGAAATCATAATAATTTCTTCAAATATTGTAGCTCTGCTTAGTAAATATTCTTTAACTCAAAATTTCATTAATTTATAGCGCATTTTCTTAAATGTATGTAGCTTCTTCGCATTGAAAATGGTCTGGAACGATTAGGTAGGTCTCAATGAATAATTATGTCAGGAGCAATAATCTCTGACAGAAGACTACTCGTATTGAGAGGATGCAGGAGACATCCCGGCCTTTCTAGTGTTACGAGATGCATAAGTTGCAATATTCTCATGAATGCAGTGTAATATCATCGCAAATAAAAAAACTTTGGTCCATGTATCTTCACTAAGTGAAGTGTGCCTCCTATGCTACATTGAAAAGAGTGAAATTCCGATTACGAATTCCTGAAAAAAATCCCTGAATGTCCCTAGGGCCGTTCGGAAATACACAAACTTTTTGAATGAACAACAAACAATAAACTCTGTAGAGTAGCTCTGACCATAATACAGAAGCAATGAAACAATTTTCAATTTCCGTATCAACCGTATCAAATTTAAATGCTATCACATATAAAGCTCAAGGTGTGAAAATGTTTTTGTCGAATAGAGTAAATAGTTTCCAAAACACGAATTTTTTTCAAAAAAATTTTGGTAGATTGTTTTTTTGAAATTTACAGACAACACGATCCCAAAACAACTTTGCGATAGGTTGCGTGTCGTTATGCTCGAAGTATCTGCCAAGTTTTAATCCAATCGCCTCAGTAGTTCATGAAATATCAGGAAATAACGTTTAAATTTCAAATGGATATAACTAAGTGAAAGTTTAAAGTAAATTGGATTCTCCGTACGCCCACAATCGTCAATACGGCCGTCCGGTTTGTTATCAATGAGTCCTCAGAGTAACAACCAACAAAGACCGCTTTGTCATATTAAGAAGGCGATTGCTGTCTGCAACATGTGAAACAAAATTTGGCACTTTGACCGCAATCAAAACAAACTTCTTAAGAAAGCAGTTTCCAACCTGTGATACGATATTTCACTCAATTCACGGGATTCTCCACAAACAACACACTTCTTACATCCCATAATGAATTAAAGTATTGTAAAAATTCAAAAAATATTGAAGTAAACAGCTAGAAATATCTAAAAACTCGTTAGAAACTCACCAAAACAACGAATGACGGATTGACCGGCGGTATACTGTTAATGCGGCATCGTTGCCAAAGCTTGGATTTCAGCAGATACTGAAAGGGGTAAGTATTCTTTTCACCACGAATTCGAAACTGAGGAAAGATAACGATCATGAAATGTTTAAATTTCCATATTTAACCGAGAATTATTAAAATTAATATTTTTCATTTCATTCAATATACAATTACAATAAGATAATATCATTGCGCATTTCCAAATATATCACAATTTGACAACGTCGACAAAAGGATGTTACGGACACCCAAAAACTGCGTACAGTCCCACTATGTGCTTTGTTACTCTGAGAGTGAGTCCAACCTAGTTGATGGAGACTATTTTCGGGAAAAAATCGCAGATATTTGGATGAAACGATAGCACGCTGTTCACGAGAATATTAGTTATTGAAAAAAATAATAGCATTAGGTATAATCAGATATCTTGAAGCATGAATAAGGAAAAATATTCCATTTCGTCCATCACATTGTCGAGCCTAAGCAGTTTATCAATAACTTTCTTCCGTTAGTCTACCAGTGTGATATAGCCCTATAAGAAAATTTATTGCGCTTAACGGTACCTTGAACATATTTACGTACGTAGATTCCTGCATTCCGTATTCGTAGAACATTATAAATGACAACATTACTCTTCCCATAAGTACACTTGCGAATAGTTGCTGAATACTTCGAAATTAGGGAAAGTGTATTTTATCATTAACAAATTCCTAGCTTCACCTGCCATCTGGATGCGAAAGTTATGAAATACAGTATAATGTTCACGGTAATTTCTGATTTATGTATCACATGTTTTTAGTAGCCAGTTTTTTTATTTCAATTGGAATGGAACCGCTAACTTTTGATACTTAGTTGTTTTTTCAAGTTTCAAGGGCTTAATTTTGCCCACATCCCTTCAATGGAAATTTTTCGCTGCACAGGTCAACTCAGCTGGTTCGCTGAATGAATTTTGTGAGCAAGAAGACAGCGAGTTAACGTCAAAGAGAGCTCCTCGTTATTGACGCCGAATGGATGTTCATATATTTTGACTTATATACAGGGTGTTTCACCATAAACTGGTCAAAAATATATAACCCGGTCTTAGAAGCATAACTGAGATACAGGGTGTTTAATGGCAGCTTTGAGCAATATTCTGATAATTGTGGGGATTTATACGTGACCTTTGAAATAACGGTTTTTGGTCACATCTTAGTATTTTTGATGGTTAATTCAATTGTTGTGTAGAATTCTGGAAAAAATATTTCAAAATAGCGGAAAACCTACAAAGTTGGAATTTCTTGTTTTCAATTGCCCATTTGGATAGCATTATTTCAATGAAATCAATTTTCTAGGATTTTCCGTGAAAAAATTTTTCCAAAATTCAAAGTCAACTTTATTTTCACATGTCTACAGTGGAAAAAGTTTCACCCAAACTTGTTGAAATCTTTCGAGACTGAACTCACCTTCATTCTGAACACTGGGGTGAAAACAGAATGAAAAAATATCCATTGGTTTTCATTTTATAGCCTTCCAAAGACTCCGCTCGGAGTACTTAAATAATTTTTATTCAAGAAACTGGTGGCCCTACGGACGCCAAAAATATTCTAAAAGGCCTTTTCTAAAAAACTTTGGTGAGAATCGAACTCTCTCCGCATTCGGAAAATAGGGTCAAATTCGATGAACTACCGTTGCTTGGTAACGGACGTCATTATAATCAGAATAAATCATCCAATTCATACGCGATCCTATTGTCCGTAAGTGGAGCGAGTTCGAATCCCATCAAAGTTTTTTTGAAAAAAATTTTTTCTTAAATGAATTAATATTTCTATCCAAGTCATTCTGGGGGCCCATTAGCATAATTTTGGCCTCCGTAAGTCCACCAGTGTCTTAAATGAATATTATTTCTTCATTCTGTTTTCACAACAGTGTTCAAAATGAAGATAAGTTCAACCTCGAACCTTCTCATAAAGCAAAATGACATTCCCAATGTCATCTATACGGCTGTAAATGTTTGACCAGTTGGTGAAACACCCTGTATAACATTCTCACGCACCCTCGATTTTCACATTTGAATGGCTCGTTTTTGGACGACTCTGAAACTCTAGGTGCTCAGGTGCCCCTGGCATTCTAAATTGATCCTTATTATCGACGAAGTTGAGATATTATGAAATTATCGAACTGGCAGTGTCAAACATCCATAACTTTTCAGACCACGCCATTTTTACTGACCTTGAATTGTCGTCTTTTTTTCCGTGAATTTCGGAAAACTTTGCATGAGGATGGCAATGGTCGTGTATGTGACTTAGTACCTAATGAATCACGATTCTGTTACTTACTCGGAGGTTAAAGGTTTTTTTCTTAGTTGCTAAAACACTTCACTTGTCGAATGCTTGGATTTCAAAATACTGCTGTAATTTTGGCACCATTTTTAATTCGGTTTATGCTAATAGGAGGGCAACGCCTCAAGCGAAAGTAAGTAAGTTAATTGACTTAGATTCTGTTGATACCTTTGGGACAACCTTTTATTTGGTTTATGCTATTTTATGGATATTTTATTACGATTCTGTTGATAAATAAGGAGTTATCAGCTTCCTCTTGGTTGGCAAAACTTTACTGAACAAAATGGCATCATGCGTTGATTTTGACACAAACTTCAATTCTGTTCATGCTCATAGTAGGAACACTCTTCAGATCGAAGTAGATACCAGATCAAGATTCTGCCTTTAACTTGGAGGTAATCAGTTTCCTTGTGGTTGGGAAAACTTAACAGCACATATGGCGTCCTACTTAAATCTTGCGTCAATATTGGCACACACTCAAATTCCGATTATGCTAATAGAAGGGCGGAGCCTAGGGTCAAAGTGATATATCGTGATTCTGCTAATATCTCGAAGGTTATCAGCTTCCTCGTGGTTGGCAGCACTTCACTGCATAAATGGCGTCATGATCGAATTCTGCATTAATTTTGGATCAATCATCAATTCGGTTGATGCTGATTAGAAGGGCAAAGCTTCAGGTCTAAATGACTAAAGTGAGTAGATATGATGTCACGATTATGTTCATTTTTCGCGTGATCGCCAACATTTTACTGCACTCTTGGCGTCCTGTTGTAATCTTGCTTTGATTCTGGCACAACGTTCAATTTCATTAATTCTAATAGAGGGACGAAGTCTAAGATAGGAGTGTAGTATATATCACGATTCTGTTAATATCTCGGAGGTTATTAGCTTCTCCTTCTTCTTATTTTGGCACAACCTTGACTGCCATGAATGCTTTAGTAGCGTTATATAAATATTCAGTTCATAACTCGTATGTCATTAGCTCCTTGTCGATGCCAATAGTTTACTGCAAAAATTCCGTCATATTAAAATCTTGCGTCCATTCGGCACAACCTACAATTCGGTTGTGCTGATAGGATGACATAGGCTCAGTTGAAAATAAGTATAAAATAAATTACAAAGTCATCAAGTTTGTGACTGATAAAATAACGCTCTACTTACTCTATCTTTCCGCAACCGCATAGAGCTCTATAACACATGGGAGGTAATGGCCCAATCGGATATATGGATGGCTCATAAAAAGAGGTAAGCCTTTAAAGTGAGCAGATAATAGATCTGAATTCTGTTGAAGACTTACAGGTTATCAACTACCTCCTGGTTTCGAACATTCTACTCAACAAATACTAAGTAGATATCAGATCAAGATTCTGCTTTCAGCTTGGAGGTAATCAGTTTCCTTGTGGTTGGCAAAATTTAACAGCACACATGGCGTCCTACTTAAATCTTGCGTCAATATTGGCACACACTCAAATTCCGATTATGCTAACAGAAGGGCGGATCCTAGGGTCGAAGTGATATATCGTGATTTTGCTAATATCTAGGAGGTTATCAGCTTTCTCGTGATTGGCAGCACTTCACTGCACAAATGGCGTTATGTTCGAATTCTGCATTAATTTTGGATCGATCATGAATTCGGTTGATGATGATTAGAAGGGCGAAGCATCAGGTCTAAGTGACTGAAATGAGTAGATATGATGTCACGATTCTGTTTATTACTTAGAGGTAAGTATTTTTCGCGTCATCGCCAACATTTTACTGTACTCTTGGCGTCTGTTGAAATCTTGCTTTGATTTTGGCACAACATTCAATTTCGTTTGTGCTAATAGGATGGCATAGACTCAGTTGAAAATTAGTATAAAATAGATTACAAAGTCATCAATTTTGTGACTGATGAAGAAACGCTTTACTTCCGCAATCGTATAGACCGCTATATCACATGGGAGCTAATGGCCAACTCGGATATATGGATGGACCATCGAAACGGGTAAGCCTCAAAAGTGAGTAGATAATAGATCACAATTCTGTTGAAGACTCTGAGGTTTGAGGTTATCAACTACCTCCTGGTTACCAACATTTTACTCAACGAATACTTCGGCAAAACATTGCAGAGCCCCAGCTAAAGGTAATCAGAAATACATATCACAATTCTGTTAATAATTCAGAAGTTATCAGCTTTTCCGTGGTTGCCAACACTAAACTGATAAATTGGTTTATATTCGAATCCTGCCTTGATTTTGGACAACCTTCAATTCCATTGGCACTAATAGGACGAAGCGTCAGGGAATAGTTGAAATAATATATCACGATTATGTGAATATCTCGGAGGTTTTTATCCTCCTTCCAAAAAGGACCTGCACAAATTGCGAAAAATCAATTTTAAAAATATAAATTTTATAATTCGACTTCGAGGCCTTAGCCACAGGTAAAGTAAGTAGTTCATAGATCACGATTCTTTTAATAACTCGGAGGCTATCAGTTTTCACCTGGTTGCCAACACTTATAAGACAATTTAAAAAATTGTGTCAATTTTGGGAAAATCTTTAATTCCACTGATGCTTATGGGATGCCGACGCCTCAGGTAAAAGTTGGTATATAGATAATATATCACGATTCTGTCTATAACTCGGAGGTAATCAGCTTCCTCCTTCCAACCATCTACAAAGACATAACTTGCCCTGAATACGAAATTGAAATATGCAAGCTGCAACTGGCGCTTCAGGCTAGAGCTGCTCACCGCACCACGTTTGTGACTGATAAGTATATACTGTATCTCCCCGCAACCGGATAGAGCGCTATATTACATCGGATGTCATGGCCAACTCGGATATATGGATAGCTCATAAGGCAAGCGCTGAACGGGGTAGTTTGTTGACCCATTATGCGCTCGTTTAACTCTGTCAGCGAAACTTATCCGCCCTTATTTTCATTCATTCTACGAGAATTTATGCTCCGAAATTTTGAAACAATTCATTGCGCGTTATGCAGAATTCGATATTATTTATATGTTGTTGTTCCTAACACTTTAGAATGTGTTCGTGACCTATTTTTAGATGAATTGAATGTATGAGGTCTGCCTTATGAATAGTAAATGGATGTTTCCTCGCATAGGATATGTTTCAGACTATTTATAGCACATTTTAGAACTACCGGATCTTGCACCCTTGGTGCATAATTTTCGACTGAAGAGCCAAAAAAACTACGGTAAATTCGAAATTTTTCCGTCGCCGATATTGATTAATTTGTGTGAGTGGGTGAAATCCACCCAATGATTCCGCAGAAAAATTTAATTTATAAAAATAAATATTGAATCGAAGTGCAATCGAGTACTTGATTGGAAAAGGACAGCTGAAAGGTTCATACAGAATTTTGGGATGAAAATTTGATCAGAAAATCGCAGAATTTTGAATATTTGAAAAAAAATTTAATTTTTCTTTCAAATTGTTGTAATTATCGTTTTGTTGAAATGTCTGTAATTTTTTAATTTTGAGCCGAAAACGACTTGATTTGACTCACTGATGACGAATCCGATGTCAAAATCGATTCTTTTCGGGCGGCCTTTCGGCCCTTGGCACGAATACGGGAGTACTGAGGATCCTATCAACTTGAAACCTTGAGCTCTATATTTCACAGTAGTGTACCAAATTTCAGTTCGATACGGCTATTATTTTCGGAGATGTTAAAAAAATTATGTGAAATTTCGTGGTTTTTTCTCGATATATTTTTTTTTTAATATTCCAAAAAATACTAATTCAATCATGATGCAACTTGACAGCTAGTTTGAAGATGCTGATAGACAACTTTGTGCAGAATTTCGGTATGATCGTGTCACTGAAAGAATCTGAAAAAATTTTCAAATTTGTTTTCTCAAATATTCAATATTCTGTCATCTTCTGATTATATAATCAACATTAATTCTGTATTAACTTTTCAACTCTAATTTTTCGATTAAGTACTGGATTTCAATTCGATATAATCTGTATTTTTGGAAATTTTGGGAAAATAACATCTTGAATGGCTATATCTGCCTAACCATTGGGTGGATTTTACCCATTCACGAAATCGGCCCTTGTAATCAAGGTTCAAACCTACTCTACAAATATCCAGTTTTTAAGTTGTTTTTTTGAAAGCTAGTGATCTTCGTATGTTGATAATTATTTCTAATCCAGCAGAAAATTTGATGACTTGCGAAATGGGATAATTGCTGGATGTAACTCCATTCAAAACGAACCAGTTTTGATTGAAAGACTTCGCAAATCACTGCTTAGAACTATGCTGGTGGTCATTTTAATTTTAAACACTCATTATAGATTAGGCAATTTAACATGTTATGTTCTTTTCGATGTTAAAAGATAAACTGTCGCAAATTCTTTCACCCTGTATCTTTGAAACGAAGCGGTTTCTCAAAAATCATCAAAGAACAAAATATCCTTGAAATATTCCAGAGACACACCCTTTGAATTCCCGCCGCATGTTTACCAAACACCCTGTATATATAATTTGTTCTATTATGTTAGTAGAATATTTATATTTCAAATTGAAAAAAGACTTGAGAAGTAATATCAATTGATTACCTCAAGTGGCCGGTAATAACTAATCTTCACATTAGGAAATAAACCCGCAATAAATAAGCGAAACAATGGTCGGAAGAAAACAAAAGTATAACAGCAAATAGAAAATATCTAGAATATCAAAGATTTATAAAGGTTCTCTCTGAATTCCAATTGCGAGATCAACTTGCACAAAACTAATGTGTGAAGTTGATAATGAAATGTAAGATTCTGAACCTCTCTGGGGTATTTTTTCCAGTGTGAAAGCCAAGTCAAGAGGCGGAAGTTGACTTCATTTTGAATTCCATACGGAAACAAGTTTCAAACGGTGCGTCGATCGGAGATTTAGATTGACATTCGGCGGAATGTAGTTATGAAGTTTGGTGCCCATCCAGGAAAGAAATTCAGAAAAATGATTTGTGTGAAAATCTTCCGCTAGCTACGTGCCGAGAATCGGAATCGGATAAGTTTACTAAGAATTCAAAGCCTGTTTCTACATTCCAATCAATTCCATTAAATTATTACCTCCTACTGGTGATTTTCCTGGCTAACCCTTGGGATTTTGGATGGAAAATTGGGAAGAGTATAAGGATATTTTACGAATAGATATCCTGAATAGAATCATTCGGTAGGAAGAGCTGTGGAACTTAAAAAATGGGTTCAATATCTGTACAATGGTAATCAATTCTAAATTGAATTTGAATAAGAATTAACAAAGATAAAAGGTATATAAGAACAGAATATTCTGTGAAATCCTCGAATTATATTCTTCAATGGACCTACTCTTGTGTCTCAGAATCAATGTTTATCGATGAAAAAAAAAAATTTTTATCAACTGCGATAAAACTGTTGAAAAAGAAATTTGAAAAAAAAAGAAATCACAATATACAGTGCACTTCAAAATTATGGCACAAATTCATTTTTTCAGAAGAAAAATATTTGGCAACGAAATCCTGAAACAGGTCAATTGTGTTTCACTTTTACTAAATTTATATGCATTTTTGAAGGATTTTTGTTTTTAAACAGGGAAAGTAGGTCATGTGGTACTTTTAAGGCAAGGTCTTTGTATCTTCTTTACAGGCAGGCAAAAATTTTCAAGAACAGTGTGTACAGTTTGTCATGGCTCATTTACTTTGAGACGATGGTACCTGATGAAATTGGTCACCGAATGAAAGTCGACCATTACAATTTTCTTCATGCACAACTTTCAACCCCTTTCAACCCCCTCACGTGAAATTTTTGTTTTCTCCATTTAAGGGTTCGTAGGGGTTGAAAGTTGTGCATGAACAAAACTGTAATGTTCGACTTTCATTCGGTGACAAATTTCATCAGGTACCATCCTCTCAAAGTAAATAAGCCATGACAAAGTGCACATACTGAAAACCTGTGTGAACCAACTAATTTTTCAAAAAAAAATTTTTTTTCTTGAAAATTTCTGCACGCCTGAAGATACAAAGACCTTGCCAAAAAAGTACCACATGACCGATTTTCTCTATTCAAAAAATTCAGAGGGTTGATGGGGATGGCACAGGGTGCAAAAAATCCTTCAAAAATGCACAAAATTTGGTAAAAGTAAATCAAAAATTAACTTGTTTCAGGATTTTGTGGCCAAATATTTCTGTTCTGGGAAAATGAATTTGTTCCATTTGTGACGTTCACTGTATATTATCATAATCATTATCTTACCTCGCTCACAATTTGCGCAAGCACAGAAGCAATTATTCCATCGATAAAAATTCTTATGAAATTCAATCGCAGTCAAAAATCTGAATTTTCAATAAGAAAACGATCTTTTAAGTGTGGTTTCACATATTGGCTGTTCAAATGCTCAAAGCTTCGCAGCGTTCCATGATGTAACGTGTCATACCCACTCTCTCTGTTTTCCGAGGGACAGCGTCGGCTGTATCGGCCTCAGAATTGTCGACCTTGCGTCCCGATTTCACCATTTTCAATACCGAATTATTCATAATCCTTGAATTGGGGAACTATGAGATAGCATACATTTTGACCTTGTGTTGGAATTGAATGAGAAAAATATAAAAATATGATATTTCATGTTACATGCAAGTTACCTTATAGCAATGGAAAGCACCGACATGAAGTTATATGCTTCAAGGAGCTTGTTTGAGTGTGATGATTCTTCCTGAAGATATTTTGTATGATTCTCTACGCAGTATGCTTTTCTGGATTTAAATTGGATCGAGTCTATATTTTTGGGAATAATGTTCAATGGAATTTCGAATGGATGTATCTACGAATTTATTGAGCGGGTTTTACCCATATATATACGAACTTGACCTTCCTCATTAAGAGCCCCATACTTTCTCTGGAAATATGAAGTGTCCAAGTCGCTCTTTCTTAAATACTAATAAATACCTAGCTTCACCAAAACTCATTTCAGAACTATAAATAAGACATAATTTGATCAAATGACAATCGAATCTACATATTTATGAAGTATTGTAAACACATCTACTATTTGGAAGCATACAGAAATTTGAATAATACAAGGAGAATACTGCCTTCTAATGTACCAGCCCCTACAACAACTATGGAGATAAAGAAATGTACAGCATGGCAATTGACTAGTTCAATGTTTTATCGCCTAAATTAAGACGAATTTTAAGAAGAAAAAGTATCGAGTTTTTTCACTTAAAACTAGCATAGGTTGCCACTTGTGGAATATAGGCAATGTCCGTATAATTCTCAGCGACGTTGTCAAATGCAAATACCAATTTCTACTCTCAATGTCAATATAATCATCACGCTTGGAAACTAAAAATTTCGAAGGTAGTTTTGAAGAAGCAGAGACTTAGTATCAGGAAGTGCTACGTAGTATTATTGAAATCTGCTTTTTCTGATAGTAACCCTGATAATTTGGAATCAATAATTCAACACAAGCTATCCAACAATTTCGACGCATGTGAGTGAAAACCCAGTGTATCGTTCACATAGATTTACAAGAACTTTGTGAATTGAGTTAGTGTTTTCAAGGTGACACAGGTTTTGTAGTACTACCACATTTTCATACAGGAGTATTTCAAGTTGTTCAAGAAGGTATTTAAATGTCTTCTGTACACTTATTTCTTGAGAATTTCCATAGGTTTGCGAGTTCGTTTAGAAGTCTTATTGCAGGGTTATTCGAGTACTCTTATTTTTTTTCGAATAAATTCTCACAAAGTAACGGACCGCTCTATCCATTATTATTCAGTCAAATTTCAACACTCGATTCTTGATTACCTCACAAGAAAAAAAGCAAAACTGAATCTTCCAACCATGTTCATATATGAGAAATATTTCCAGTGTTAACAAAGAAAAAAGTTTCTTCAACATTCGCCAGGTCTTTGGAATTATTGAATTCACATAATATTCTCTCAAATCCATTAATTTCCCAAAGAAAATTCACATTTTGAACAATACGTAATTACCACGACCACTATGTAGAGAGGACAACGTGTAGTTATCTTACAGGAAAATGACTATAACCTAAAATTTTCAAAATATACACGGTGAAATGTGTCAGAATGTCATGGACAACCGAGATAGTTTATAAAAGTGAATCTAGTGTAATTACAACGACGAATATCTGTCGATAAATCAACAAAAGTTCCATCCTGAACAGAGCAAATCATCCAAAACATCTACACCGATGAAGCGGATCCAAGGACGAAGACTACAGCTGTTTCACAGTAAGTACTGATTGTCAGGTCATCTTATCTTGACTAAAATCGCTGAGTAGGAATCTAGATACTTGTCATCTTTCAGATGGAATACTGCAGTATAACTACATACAGCGCAACAGCTTCCTAAGCATCTTGCGAATCCTAACTGCGAGTGAAGAATACCTTCTGTATTATATTATTTGACCAAGTTCTCCTGAAAGTTACACCACAATGTAACGAATCAATAGGTTCTCCGACAAGAATAAAATTGGAAATTCTTCTACTTTTTGATATCTTATTTTACATCTCAATAAAACTCATCGTTTAGAGAATAATTATTGTTGTGCATCAAAAGTTGATTTCTCAGTCTTTTCCATCACCATTCGTTTTCATTGTATATCTGCGAACTTTTGACACTTTCGTACCGTCAATATTCAGATGTTTCCACTTGAATCCCGAAAAGTATTCGAATCGAAGCTGTAAATAAGTTCTGAGACCCATTCCTTACTTTTGTTTTATTCCTATTGTTGGTGTGTCTCTTCCTGCGAAACAGGGTCTTTTGTTTGATATCTTCCATTGTCTTCTAGAAGACCCCGGGAAAATTGAAATCACTTCGACAAATGCTCGGAAGAAATATAGCAAGTCAAATGATGACAAAGGAATGAGATAGAACCATCAGATTTGGAGAAGTTGTAGCATGGAGGTGCTTCTGGAGCTTCATGATTTAATGGCTATTTTGAGGAAGTAAACCCAAGGGAAAGGGAAGAACAAGTATTATCCAATATGGATATGGATGGATCATCAGTTGGAGGAATATTTAAAATTCTCTAGTTGAACCAAAAAATTACGTTTATCGTGATAACCATGGTATATTGATTGAAATTTCCCCGGGAAAATTTATTTATTCATACTCACCTTCTTCTTTTCTGACCTCTTGTTATTTCTTCGCGATACACACTATTTGTGGTTTATTGTCTTAAGAGCAACCAATACCACTTGGTGGTAAATTACGGCTAGGCAACACAGCGACATTCAATTTTCATTGAATCTCGTTAATATCTCAAGGTTATGTACCTAAACGCCGCCTACATACTTTAACGTTGCCAATAGCCGCCTGAAATATTAGAATTCGAGGAAATTTTGACGTTTATAGGAGGAAACGGGATGTCGTTCTGCAGGCTTCAGTGAGAATTTTTTGAAATTTTGTTTTTTTGGGATGTACTCAATACTTTTGTGAGAATGCGCAATGTTGGTTATTTTTCCATTTTTCCCGACAATTCTTGAATATGAAAAGTGGCAACATAGCGCATTCTTAAGATTTTTTTTTCAACCATTCGCACCAAAAACATTTTCTGAAAAAAAAATTAAATTTGGCCCCCAAAAGTCGCCCGTTAAATTCGAGGTATTGTTTGCTCTCAAACAATAATTGTAGAAAAAGATATCGGTTACTCTTTAAAGGGAAAAATATGTTTATTACCTACTACAAGGCTCTTTTTCTGTAGAATATCGGTAGGAATATTGGAAAGGGTAGTCCGATACTTTGGGATAGTTTCGAATAGAATAAAAGAAATTACTTTGTTTACCATCACCATATTTTTCATGGTTTAACAGTGGCCCGAGTGTTGTTGTGCCACTTTTTTTCAAGTTCTGTAACAAAGAATTCAAATGTGTTCTGCAGGCTCATTTCTTGAAAATTTCGAAAAGTCGGTCATTCCATAGGACCATCTGTCCATTGGAATGTCGCGGTTAAGTTCTTTAAAGGGCCAAATCGGTCGAAAAGTTTCGGAGTTATAGCTACTTGAAATTTTGTAGTTATTTATTTTTTATTTCAGAAACTACCTGAGCGATTGAATTCAAACTTGGCAATTAGGTGGAGTATAACGACGCGAAACTTTGAGCCAAATTTTGTCTGGATCATACTGTCAGTAAATTTAAAAAAAAAATGTCTTTCATTTTTTTTTTCGAGAACCGTTCATTATATCCAGAAAAAATTCCGCTCGGAGTTTGAGCTTCATATTTCACAGGTGTGTACCAAATTTCAGTTCGATAGGGTAATAAGTTCTGGAGATATCGAGAAAAAATATGTCAAATTTCGAGGTTTTTTTCTCGATATCGTTGCTTTTTTCGGTATAACTCGAGAAATACTGATTCAATCCTGATAAAACTTCGCAGCTAGTTTGAATATGCTGAAAGACAACTTTATGCAAAATTTCGTGATGATCGTGTCAAAAGAACAATTTGAAAAAAAAATTTCTGTGATTTTCTTATCATATCATCCTCATTAAATTCTGTATGAACCTTCGAACTATAATTTTTCGATGAATTACTGGATTTCAATTCGATCTAATCTGTTTCTTTGGAAATATTGTAAAAATAAAATTTTGAATGGGTATATTCTACGGAATCATTAGGCGGATTTTACCCATTCACGAATTCGACCTTCGTAATTAAGCCCCAAACCTTCTCTACAAAGATCGAGTTTCTAAGTTATTTCTTTCGGAAGTTATTGTGTTTACACAGTCGGCCGTTAGGCCAACCGTCTAAGAATTCTTCGGGGTATTGATTATTTCTACCGTTAGTTAGAAGTTCAGCAATTGACTATGCAATATGAAAACGTTCTGTTCAAATTCATCAACTTTCAGCTAATGATGATAAAACATGAGGAGTCTCGAGACGAGACTTTATGAAGGCCTCGTCTCGTCTCGAATGGAAATTCAGGGTCACGTACCGTTTTCGAGACGAGGCCAGACTTGAACACTAGAAATAACTGAAACTTGGATAAACACACTACAAACATAAAAGATATTTTCTCAGACAATTTTGCAAAGTTCAAAAAACTCCTAAAACATTTGTTTATGTCGGTTTAGTGGGATTTTTTTCTTTAATTTTGACGAGTTGATTTGTGCGGTGAACTCGAATTCTCTATAATCCTGAGTGTACTTTGTTGGTAAATCTCTTTACTGTTTGTATCCTAAATGTGCAATAAATGAATAAATAAAGATATATGGATCCAATTCGTTTCAAAGCTTTCCCGTAAAAATTTTATAGGGATTCTATACTAGACCGCCAAAACTTCGGATTTTTCGCTTTAACATTACCAAGAAAAAATAAATTCGATTCGAAAGGTTAGTGATGAATACCTCTTATCCAAGTGGATATCTCTTAGCAGTAAATATTCAGTAGTCCCGAAAGTCACCGTCGACAGTAAATAGGACGTGAATCTATTTGTGAGAAAAAGATTAAAATCGCAGTCGAGACCCAAAGCGAAGGCCTGCCGGCGTATATCTGGAGAGGAGGACAATTCCAAATGTGACCATTTAGGGCCATTATGGGATTTGAACTCAATCGAAGTGAACTGTGAGAAGTACCCTCGCGAATTGTGTGATTTACGATGCTCTCCCACCTGCATGTGCGACGCTGTAACGTTTTTATTTCGCCCGATATATAGGACGAATTGATCAATTTTAATAGTTGAATAGAGACAACGTTCTACTTTTTGCGTGCTTGTTCTAGCGAACAGGGCGCTATTATTTCGGACAATTTATGAATCTGGACCCGGAAATGGTCTCAAACGACTAAACTGGACGCACTGATGAGATATTCGGTCAAACTAAATAGGTCTCTAGCATGTTACAAGAAATATCATATTTTTATACAGGGTGTATCTGAATAACATCGAAAAAATGTAAGGGGTGATCCTGTGATTAAAATCTTTTGAAAATCCTCCCTCCGGAAACGTTACACCCCTCTGAAGATTAACAAAAGCAATTGTTTTTCTTTTTTATTTTCCCTGTATATTAGGCTTCAGACACTAATCTTGGTAAATATTATTTGTCAGTAAGAAACATTTTGGAATTTTCTTAACCCTAAAGTATGCTTAAAAGGGGTGGAAACAGTCAACCCCTAAGATTTTTTTTCCTACAACTTTTTTTTGGATGAAACTTTTCCTTCAAAAAAAAATGGCTTAAAAGCCCAATTCATTTTATAACTTTTTTATCCCCACAAGTTTTTCCGAAAACTTAAATATTTATGAGAAAAACTTATCTCACGTTGAATAACATTTTATTGAACAACAGCCAACTAAATTATGATTGGCTAAGACTTTTAAAGCAATAGCGAACAATGAACGAAAACCTGTCGAATATCGACAATATAATTATAATTAATTTTGAAAATTACCGCCTTCAGCTTCAACATAGTTGCACGTTGGTATTTTTCAACCAAATTTGAAGCTTCGAACTGATGGGTGAATCCGTCCAATCATTCTGTGTATATATTCATTTCAGAATTTTATTTTCCCAAAATAAGGTGTGTCGAATTGAAGTCTGAAACTTAATTGAAACAAATAATAAACCAAAATGATAGCTAGAAGGTTCATTCATAATTTCGTGAGGTCCATATCAGAAGAAGATTGCTAAATATCAGGAAGTAGAGTTTCGTTTAACCGGATCGATACGTGAAAAGATGACCTCTTAGAGAAGGAATATGAACCTATGCGCTAAGGCTGCTGACTTCATGTGAAGACTCTTCTAAAATTTTTAATACTTTTTTTTCGGGTCGAAAAAATTTGAAATGGTCCTGGCAAGTAATGAAAAATCTTTCCACAATAACCTTCAATCAATACAATAAATCTGCTTTCGTGACCAGAGCGAATTCAGCCAAATATGGTCTATTTCTTTAGAATAATGAACATAATTATTCTCCTAATATGCAAAATACAGAAGTGTTCTTTAATTTTTCTCCCGGTATTAACCTACTTGGGAGAATAATTCTGCCCATTATTTAATTTAAATGGACCGAATTTGATTGAATTTACTAAAAAAATAAAAAGAACTGGAAAATTTTCATAACAAGTGAATTTGCATTTCTGTGATTTTCGAAAATGTCAACTGAAGAGAAGATTTGGAATGTTTTTCGAGAATTTGCTCTTGACAAATGGTTTTAATCCTGATTTCCACAAGGGCGTTTCTATGAATAATGCATTTTTCAGAATTTTGAGTGGGAAAGTAGAAAAAACACGAAAAATCTTACAGAACGTCACTGTATCCGTTCTCAAAATCAAAAAACTTTTTTTTAAAGTATTCGATAAGTCAGCATCTCGTCGTTACTCGCTATCTTACCACAGATGGAGGATAATCCCCGAGAATTGTAGTAGCTTATCACATAATTTAATGGAATACGTGGACCATATCTTGCTCTCTTCGCAATTCTAACAGAAATGCCTAGCACCGCTCAGGGAAAGTCGTTCCAGAAAAGTGCCCCGCATACTGGGCTCGAAATTTATAGGAGAAATCGATGATATTGATGATGATTGGGGTTTGAAATGGGAGCCGCGTTGCTTTCAAACGAAAAATGAGGATAATGAAAAGCAAACAAAGTGCTTTGTGGAAACTCCTATTTAATGATCCAATAGATTTCGTTTCGTGAAATATACGCTAGTGAAGGGCTCAGGTTCGGAATGGAGAATTTTAAGCTTTCAAACACGAATTCCTTTCAGGATTCTATTGCTCAGATAACAAACGAATCATTTGGGTAATAGAAAACTAAGCTATTTCTCTAGGTATTTTAGGGAATCAATTATCTCTCTTTTCATACTCTTTTCGGACTAGATTGTTAGAATTTTCCTGCGGATTTCAACCTCACTCCATGAAAAAAAAATAAGAGAAATAGTTTTATCTTAGGTATTAAAAATGGCGAAAAAGATTTCGTTGTTTGTTCACTGACGGAGCCGAACAGAGTGGTTCGCTGTACAGAAAATATTTAATGGAGTCTTTAAACGTTGGATATCAGGGCTAGAATTATGTTTGTTATACGGTGTGGTCCAACGAAAACTTAAAAACTCAATTTTCCTGCTTAAAAATGAAAATGGGGAAAATCGCTCAAACCGATCAATTTCTGACTTAAAAGGGAACAACTTTTCCGCTCTTTGCATCCCATGTTGCGATAATTCATTTTGAATCTCTTATCGAGTACTATCTTGATTCTGAGATTTCACTTCAAAATTTCTATCGCTAACGGAATGACAGGTAAAATAGTGGAAGGGTACTTATTATTACAACATAACTACTGAATACTTTCGAAATGTGTCGGATACGAATAATATTCTCGAGATAAATCCACATTGCCTCTATCACTATTTTCGCTGTTTTTTCTTTATCGATGGATATTTTGAAGCGAAATTTTAGAGTCTTACATTATTTAATACGATCTTCAAAATTAGTTATCGCAACACCACTCATCAAATCAAGGGATTGTGCTCACCCCTGTTAGAGGGTTGAAGTCCCCCTGATGAAGAAAACGGAAAAGTTGTCCCCCCTTGAATAAGAAATTGATGGGTCCGACCGATTTTCCACATTTGCATTCTGAAGTCGGAAAATCGAGGTGCTAAGTTTTCGTGCCCCCCCTTGGTCCTTCTTAGTAAGGTATAGCAGCTTCTTTTGAAGTTCTTCCAATTGCTCCTATATCAACACCAAGAAATGCACAGCACGCTATAAAATAACAATAATAGAAATAATGATAACTTCCAATTGTAAATACAATATCTTTCGAAAAAAAAACAACTTGGAGTCTCTATATTATAACATTTTCTGATCCAATAGATTTCGTTCCGTGAAATATACTGTAGTGAAGGGCTCAGATTCCGAATTGAGAATTTTAAGCTTTTGGACACGAATTCCTTTCAGGGTTCTAATGCTCAGATAACAAACGAATCATTTTGGTGATAGAAAACAAAGATATTTCTCTAGGCATTTCATGGAATCAATTATCTCTGTTTCCAAATTCTTTTCGGACTAGATTGTTAGAATTTTCCTGCGGATTTCAAGCTTGCTCCATGAAAAAAATGAAAAAAAGATAACAGAATCAATTTCATCTTAGGTATTAAAAATAGTGAAAAAGTTTTTGTTGTGTGTTCAATGACGGAGCCGAACAGCGTGGTTCGCTGTACAGAAGATATTTAATGGAGTCTTTAAACGTTGGATATTAGGGCTAGAATTATGTTTGATATACGGTGTGGTCCAACGAAAACTTAACAACTCAATTTTCCTGCTTAAAAATGAAAATATGGAAAATCGTTCAAACCGATCAATTTCTTACCTAAAGGGGAACAACTTTTCCGCTCTTTGCACCCCCGTAACTGCAACTCCCCAAGGGAGTGAGCACAACCCCTTGATTCTGAATAGGGATGTGGCGATAACTCATTTTGAAGATCTTATCAACTACTATCTGATCCTGAGATTTCACTTCAAAATTTCCATCGCTAACCGAATGACAGGTAAAATAGTGGAAGAGTACTTACTATTACAGCATAATTACTGAATACTCTTGAAATGTGTCGGATCTTCAAAATTAGTTATCGCAACACCACTCATCCTTATTCCAAATCAAGGGGTTGTGCCCACCACTGTTAGAGGGTTGAAGTTCCCCTGATGAAGAAAAAGGAGAAGTTGTCCCCACTCGAATCTGAAATTGACGGATCCGACCTATTTTGCACAATATTTCTGCATTGTATAGTCGGAAAATAGGGATGCTAAGTTCTCGTTGGCCCTCCTTGTTCTTGCTAGTAAGCTACAGTATAGCTTTTTAAGTTTTTTTTATGGGTTTTCACTCCCAATATCTGAAACAGAACTATTTAAAATTAAATAAAATTGTTGCTTTTATGAAAAACACCCTTGCGGATTGCAGTATCAAACTATTCGTCAAGGGTAGTTTCTTGCAAAACAGATTGCCTAATGCACAATACAGGAACAATACCAACGATAGAGAGCGAACTGTGACATTTCAGAGTAGAAATCTGACTCTTTCATCAGACAAAGTAGAAAATTTCAAGGATCATTTTCATTCGATTTGGGACTTTTGTCAAATTGACAGTTTTTTTTGTCAAGTTGATAAAAGTTCAAATCGAAACGAAAAATCGAAAGAAAATAATTCATGAAATTTTCTGCTTTGTCTGATGAAAGAGTCAGATTTGTATTCTGAAACGTCACAGTTCGCTTTCTTTATCGTTTATGTTGTTCCTGTATTGATCATTCTGCAATTTGTTTTCGCAAGATACTGCCATTGACAAATAGTTTGATACTGCAATCCGCAAGTTCGTTGTTCATGAAAAAACAATTTTAATTTAATTTTAATAGTTCTGTTTCAGATATTGGGAGTGAAAACCCATAAAAAACCTAAAGAATGATGCGAAATCCTCCAAAAATAAGTTTTAATCGATACTTACAGTAGCTTGTTTCAAAGTTTTTTTTCCAATTGCTCCTATATCAACACCAAGAGCACGCTGAAAAATAATAATAATAGAAATAATGAAAACTTTTGAATACATTATCATTCGAAAAAAACAGCTTATGATCTGTATGTTATAACAAATACTGATCCAAAAAATTTCGTTCTATGAAATATACTCTAGTGGGGGGCTCAGATTCGGTATAGAGAATTTTAAATTCTCAAACACGAATTCTTTCGAAATTCTATTGCTCAGATAATAAGCATTCTTGAAATTTTCCAGTGGACTGGTGTTTTAGTGAATGAAAAAATTTTTTTCTTGAGAAAACCAAGAAAAACGCTCTGATCATACTGAAAATAGTAAAGAAATTAGCTTTTGATGTTTAGTGTTCAGTAACTACGCCAAAAAGCGAGTTTCGTTGCACCGAAATGACTTCATGTAGTACATGCTCTTCAAACAGTCTCTGAATGTTGGACGTCAGAAGTTGAATTATGTAATACTTCTCAGTAAGCTGGTAGCTGCTTTCGAAGGTTTCTTGACCTGCTCCTTATTAACATCTAAAAATTTACAGCACGATATAAAATAATAATAATATCGGCTGATTGTGAACTCAATAACTTGTGAAAGAAAATACTGAAAAACTCAATTTTTGTAGAGAAATCTTGAAATTCAATTACGAAGGCTGAGTTCGTGAAAGTCTGAAATCTACCTAACGAATACGGGGATATACCCATTTGAATTGTGCACAAAGTTCTGCATTTGAATTTGCCGACTGGAAACTGAGTTTCGACACGATCGGATCAGTGTTTTGTGAGTTATTTTGAAAATATCGATGCCGAGGAAAAAACCACGAAATTTCTAATATCTCGGATAATTGAGATCGGATCGAACTGAAATTTAATACACTGTTGTGACATATTATTTTTGAGACCTTGCAAAATATTATTGGAATCTGAATCTGTATCAACAAAAATTCGAGTTTTGGGAATTTCCAACAAAATTTTCCTCGGTTTCCTATCCACTAATTATCAAGTAATCATCATCTTTATAGGCGTGCAGAAATTTCAAAGAAAAAAATTTTATTTTCGAAAAATTAGTTAGTTCAAAAAGTTTGATGAGAATGGCACATGGTGCAACAAATATCCTTCAAAAATGCATAAACATTTGTTAAAAGTGAAACAAATATTGACCTGTTTCAGGATTTCGGTGCCAAATATTTTTCTTCTGAGAAAATGAATTTGCTCCATAATTTTGACGCGCACTGTATATTGCATTTGAATCATCTGAAAAATTATAGATCGATGTTATTGAGGACGTTCCTCAAATTTTCAATATCTATCTACATATACCAGCTGGTATTCGAGAATTAACTAATAAAGTATTGCTCTGCTGATATTCAATTGAGAAGGAGATTTTTCACTTGATGGAATGAAACAGGCCATGCATAATAATGTGCTGTTGAAAAATCACTCAGTGAAGTTGATCGCTTACTTGCTATACATAGTTTCCAACGTGGAAAAAACATTCCTGTGCATGACAGATCTACAATACATATCGATTTTATTCGTTTCAAATAGCATTCATAGCAACCGAAATAAATGGATGTTACCTAAAAAAGTTGATGTACATATTTTCATTCAGAAGAACAAACGGGTATTTTTAGTTTTTATGCGTGCATTGGAGTGCAGTTTCCAATTACATGTTGTCAATATGTCAGAGAAATGGAGGAAACCAGGCGGATACCGAAGTGCTCCAAATCTCTAGTGAATATGTATTAGGCAAAAAATTGTTCCTGTTTTAATTCTCCTCAGATGATTCAATTTAATTTTTATGTGGAAAAATTCATCTGGATCGTATACTAGTATATAGTAGTATACAATATAAGGGGCCTGTAGCGTTCTTCGTTTATCTGAGTATCTGAAATATCATCGCTTGGAGGACTGGACCTGGTCGAAAGACTCTCTCGGTCAGAGAGCAAATGTAGGTAATTTTATTCACTGCTTCCTGCTGGTTTTCTGTCCCTCTTTCTGTTTCAGATATAATGTCAAGATATGTTGTCAAAATAAATTCAAGATGACGAAAAAATTATTTTCCAATGAAAAAGATGCCATCGATGTTCTTCAAATAAATTACACTTATGCGGGGAGACAGAGTTTTTGCTGAGGTTTTTATCTGTGCTCTTGTATCATACGGAGAAAATGTATGGTATACCTCGTTTACATTTCCTCTGCTCTGTGACATACCAAAAAATGTAATGCTCGATCTCAAAAGAATATATGAATATATACTAGGGATAATAAAAATATTGATTCGGAGGACTTATTATGTTCTGAAAGATACTTACTGAGATGGCAAACAATTGAAAAATTCATTGCAACATTAATCAGTGTAATGCCAAGATGTCATACTTCTATAGGGTAAAATTATATATTTATGTCAATTCAAAATAAAGTTTGGTGGAAATATCACCCTTCCAAAATAAATAGAAATGTTTAATTGGTACCAGGGTGTGCATCTCAGCCATTTTATCTGAAGATATTGTGTTCAGTTTCTTAGGTTTTTTACAGGTTTTCGCTCCCAATTACTGAAACAGAACTATTAAAAATTGAATAAAATTGTTTTCTTCATGAAGAACGCCCTTGCGGACTGCAGTGTCAAACTATTTATCAAGGGCAGTTTCTTGCTTAAACAGATTTGTCAATTTGACAAAAGTCTGAAATCAACGAAAAATCGAAAGAAAAAAATTCTTGAGATTTTCTGCTATGTCTGATGAAAGATTCAGATTTGTACTCTGAGACATATCACAGTTCGCTTTTTTCGTCGTTTGTATTGTTTCTGTATTGTTCATTAGGCAACCTGTTTTTGCAAGAAACTGCCCTAGACAAATAGTTTGATACTGCAATCCACAAGGGCGTTTTTCATTAAAAAAATAATTTTATTGAATTTTTAATAGTTTTTTTCAAATGTTGGTAGTGGAAACCCATAAAAACCCTAAAAAATTATACGAAATCCTACCAAAGTAAGCTTTAATCGATGTTATGTTCAGGTCTGTCTGTAAGCAGACCGTATACGAAATGGAGGAGAAGTTTTTCGTTGAACCCGCAAGAATTGGAGCTTACTGAGAACCCAAGTATGAAAGAACTCAAAATGGAAAAATGTCTGAATGAAGTAACATTTTTCCGCACTATAACAACCATGGTTCACAAGAAAAAAAAAGAAAATTCTTCCTACACACAGGTTTTCGAGTTTAGCTTCTTTGTCGCTCGAATTGAAGCTTCGAGGAGGGTCTTAGGAGGCCAACGTTTTAAACTTTTCTTTCACTTTTTTCTTCAGAGTTTTCGGGATATCACCCCTTATATCTGAAAAAGGACCTGCGCATTACGGGGTTCAGAATTTTTGTCAGGAGCAATTCTTTGAAAACTGACACATAATGAAAAATATCCAATAACAATATAATTGATCAAAGAATTGGACAATACCTTAAATTGTAATTTTATTCAATATTTCTGTTTCGGACAGAAACCAAAAAACTCTGGAGAAAATTGCAAAATCCTATTGATATATCCTTAAGTCAATACACTTTTGCTATTTTAAACTAGTTCTTTTTTTTTTTTCAAATTTGGTCTTGCCCTTATCTACCTACATTTTAGCATCTCTTCAGTTGTCTCTGGAATATCTGGAAAAACTAATATCTACATATTTGCAAAGTGAATTCGATATCCTTCAGTCTTGTAGTAACAAATACGCGAATATATTATGAGAATGTACTGGGTACTTCTACTGACAACGTTGCCAATAAGACTTATTTCTCAATTATTCGTCATATTAGTATTATTCTTTTGGATATACTTACTCGCTCCTAAAAGGAAACTATTAATTTCAGACCAGAAGATGAAATCCAGGAAAGCAGAAAAATCAAGCATCTAAACCTTCTCGTTTTTTACTGCTGAAATCAGGGCAAACCACCACTTAGTATTTCGAGGCTATAATTCGCAAATGGTCTCGATAGGCAGGCATTGCTTTCTTTCCAATAGAAAATACTGAAAAGAACAAACACCAGGCTCATAATATTTTAGTACGTCAATAAAACGTCGAACTCTCTTATTTATGAGTTTTCAGGATTGTATCGAACAAGGGGACTCTAAGAAGTTTGCTTTCTATCTATGCGTGTGTGAATGTGCTGACTCAAGAGATACTGTTCATTGTTTTTTGCTTTATTATATCTAAAAAGTATAAATTTGTACTGTCAGCGAAAATAAGCTTCACCCTCTCCGCGAACTTCCAATAATTCAATTGAAAAAACATAGAAAAGCACTGACGCGAGGTCAGGAAATTTTACGCGCTTGTTCCGTTGCCAAAGCGGTCATCTCTACACGTATTGAGCCCGCCAAACGCAGATCTTTTTTTCATATGATCCTCACGAAATTCTGCATGAACCTCAAGCTATAATTTTCGATCAAGTACTAGATTGTAATTCGATCCAAAATTTTGAATGGGTATAAAACTATCTAAGGAATAATTGGCGTATTCAACCAATTTTAGCATTCGTCCTTCTTAATTAAACTGGAAACCTACTCTACAAATATATTCCCTATGAAGATTCTTCCTGAAGTTAATGTGTTCACGGCCCACCTAACCACTGATGGTGAACAAAATAACTTCCGGAAAAATCTACTCAGTAGCTAGGTAATTCTGGAGTAAGTTTGGAGTTTAATTACGAAGGTCGAATTTGCGAATTTGTAAAAACCATCCTATGATTCCGCAAATATATCTTTCAAAATTTCATTTCCCGATATTTCCAAAAACATAGATCAAATCGCCCTTTAATGAAAAATGACAACTTGAAGTTGCATGCGGAATCTCGTGAGGAATATATAATTGAGTAGATTGCCAAATATCAAATACATACTTAAAACAAAATTTTGTGTTTTTTATTAATCTAACTGAACAATCATCGAACAATTCCGCACAAGTTTGCGTTTTTAAAATACTATATATTGGGGAAATAAGCTCAAAATTTTGAATAGCCACGAAATTTGGCATTATTCGTTTGTATGTCTTCTGAGATGAACGTATCAAACTGAAGATTTTAAACAATTTCATCGAAATCTTATTGATAGTTCTCGAAAAAACATTGTTCTTCAATGATATTTGGACAATATTCAAATCAAATTCATTTTCATTTTTCACCGTTCCAATCCATAGGACATTCAACCTTATGTTGTGGGAAGGTATCCTAGAACTATGAACCAAGTTTTAAACATTAGATCACTTTGACTACGATTAGAATAATATAATGGTAATTTGATGATTTACAACAAATAGTACTATACGAAATGATACGGAAAAGTTCTCTCCAATCCATGTTTCTTCCATTCCATACATACGTTCATCTCATTCTCTTATTATTATTTGGTAATAAAAGAGCATGCCAATTTTACTGCTGCATTTCAAAAGTTATACTTCTAATAAATAATATTTCTGATGCTAATTCTTCGGGCTTCAAAAAACAAGATTCAATATTAAATACTGCAAATATCTCCCATCCAAAAATAGAGCATTACCCTTGAAATTCACATTGAAGAGTTTAATCTGAGCTTCAGGGTGGTAATTGGTTGAAAGGTACTTGTAGAGGAGCAGAAGAACGTACGCACAGTATGAGACGGGTTATCAAACTATCATTTAGCAGCAACTAACAGCTTCTGGAAGTAATATAGAGTGAGATAATGAAATATTTACTGGTTATGGTTCGATACATGAGAAATTTTGACTGGAATTGTTTTAGCCCTCACAAGGGGGAACATCGAAATCCTCAACCAAACGAGGTTTTTGCTTGAATTCGTCGCCAAACTCAATCAGAATCGATTCTAGAAGTCTGAAAAACAAGAAAGCAAACATATGAACCTTCTTGTACTTCGACCTGAGCATATTCTGTTGAACCCGACAAGCATTATGAATATCCAATAACATATGCACTATAATGAGTTCAATCCCATTATTTCAACGAAATGTCTTTTAACAGAGAATACTCAGGTCAAAACCGCGAAATGGAAGCACGTTACATACCATATATCAAAACGACATAAATATCTAGCTCTCTGTTTCAAAAGTTTGGTACCTTACCAACAGAGATTTCGTATCTTAACTTGACAACGAAAAGGATCCTTTTTACGCGTTTGTTCTGGGGAACAGCGCGTTATCATTTCATCACGATGTTTTTAATTTTAGAATTTTCAGCCAAAATTGGTCTCAAACGATTAGGTTGGACTCACTGATTACGAATCTGGTGTCAAAATCGATTCTGTCCGGCCGACCATCTGGCCGTCCATATGCACGATTAAGGGCGTAAATCTAGAAAAGCACTGCCGTGTAGGCAGCAGCTTTTGCTTGCATGTTCAATGTAGATGACCGTTTCGGCAACGCGCAAAGCTACTGCCACCACGACAGTGCTTTTCTAGATCTTTTCTCGATAAATTACCGGATATCAATTCCATTTAATCTGTATTTTTGGAAATATTGGCAAAATAAAATTTTGAATGGGTATATCTACGGAACCATTGGGCGGATTTTACCCATTCACAAATTCGACCTTCGTTATTGAGCCCAAAACCTCCTTTACAAATATCGAGTTTCTAAATTGTTTCTTCCGGAAGTTATTGTGTTTTGGCCTTACGGCCGGACCGTAACCGTAAACACAATAACTTCCAACAAATTAAAACAATTTAGAAACTCGATATTTATAGAGAAGGTTTTGACCTTAATTACGAAGGCCGAATTCGTGAATGGGTAAAATCCACCAAATGATTCCGTAGATATACCCATTCAAAATTTTATTTCTCCAATATTTCCGGTTTTTTATCGAAAAAAATCTAGAAAAGCACTGCCGTGAAGGCAGCAGTTTTGCGCGCATGTTCAAATTCGTTGCCGAAACGGTCACCTACATTGAACATGCGCGCAAAAGCTGCTGCCTTCACGGCAATGCTTTTCTAGATTTTTAACGCAAGACTTGAAACGTTCACTTGAAGTATTTATTGAAAAGGGAATCCAAAAATGACCTCCTTAAGTATTAGCATATCCTAAAGGAAAACCCTAGGACAAACCCTGATTGAATCTTCCGTTGTCATCTATTCTGCTCCGTTCTATTCCAGCAAGTTCGAGCCTGTTCACGTACTCTCTATTACTGGCGTATTCAAGAGAAGAGTCGATAATCTCCAGCCGCACTGACCCATAAACCGTCCTCGTTGTAAATCTGCCAATTTCTTCTTCCTTTCAAGGAGTTCAAAAGAATTTCGGACCTTCTTTTACGAAAACGTCAGAATGGAATCGCCACTAGGGGCATTCAGTCGAACCCGAATTCAAGAGAAATCTCTTAATTATTACATCAAAGTAACTTTTCCAGGATCTGGGTTCCCTTGTGCGTGGAATGTGGAAAGATTCCTTTTTATTCACCTCCAGTGGTTTGGGAAATTAGGCTTCTGGACAGTGATCTCATCAATAGAATTGAGATCATTATATTGCGGTTTCATCTGGAATTCATCCCAGGATACGGAACATTGGCAACTCCAACTTCGCTAATCGTACTTAATCATTTAGAAGGTTTTTCAACCGAACTGGCTACAACTCTAGTTGGTCTTGGATGTGTCAATATATTCGAGGACATACAAACTTACGGTCATTTGAGGAAACACATATACTCCATTCACTTTCATCAGTCATTTATTCAGTCGGTAGGCCATGAATGTTTGACACATTCGACTACTTATAAATAATTCAAAAATGTTAGGTTATATTTGATTTCTGTGATGAGGCTGCTGTTTGCGGATGATTTAAAGCTTTTTTTCAGGGTGACTTGTGTGCAGGACTGTTTTAGATTGCAGAAGGCGTTAATAGAATTATTGAAATAGTATGAAAATAATCATTTCAAATTGAATTGAATTGTATAAGTGCAATATCCTTTCTTTTACAAGAAAGACGGAACCCATTATTTTGGTTATTCTATGGGAAATGTGAGTTTGTTGAGAGTGAATGTTGTTAGGGATCTGGGAGTTCTGTTTGATGGTGAGATGTCATTTGTTCCTCACATTAATGACCTGCTGAGTGCTGCTTTTAAGTTGCATGGCTTCATGGTTAGAAATGCAAGACATTTCCAGAATTCAGGAACACTTGTTCTGCTATTTAATGTCCTGGTTAGAGCTAAACTCGAGTATGCATCTTTTATATGGCAGCCTATATATTTCTATCATAGCGTTTGGAGTCAGTTCAGCGTAGATTTTATAAATTTCTCTCATACAGATAAGAAGGTGTTTATCCCTCGAGAGGTACTGACCATGCAGTACTCAAGGTAAGTTCGGTGATGTCGCTCTGGCTGATCGACGGGGTTAGCAGGTGGTCATCTTTCTATACAAGTTGGTTCCCGGTGGTGTTGATTGTCCACACCTACTGGAGAGGCTCAACTTTTATGTTCCAAGGTCAGACATGAGATCTAGGCCTTGTTTGGCACCTGTGATATTTTCGTTGACAATTTGAACACTGTAAAACAGAGATTTCTCAGTTGTAGAAGATAATGATTATTTATTTTTGAATTATTAATTAAAATTATTATTTTGTTAATTTTTCTGTGGTCGGGTTTTTACCAGTAGAAAACTAAAGCTTTTTATTATTATAAAGCTGTTTATAGCGTGGAGGTAGTAGAAAATTGGAGGAGGCATAACGTTTGGAAAATGTCTCACACTTTCAAGAAAGTTCTATGGATTAACCTATACCATACTTCGAACTTATTCATTTTATTCAACGTTGAGTTTTGTTATTTTTGCCTCATTTTGATAATTCCTGTTCTGTAGTGATAAGACATACAGAATTACTCAAAAATGCCAAACTTAAATCGCTGGTAAGTTCCTTATACTGTCTGTTTTTCGGAAAATAAATTCTGGTTGATTTTTCGGGCAATCGTGATTAAGAATTGGTGTCCATCGATATACAGGGTGATTCCGGAGGAGACCGTCAGATTTTAGGATAAGTTAACACTAGTCAAGACATTCTCGAAACAATGTTTGGTTTATGGTTGGGGTCTCTATTGAGAATATACAGGGTAATTTGTCTGATTCGACCTATTTTACTTTTATTGTTAACTTTGGTATGCCTCATTCGATTTTGATGCAATTTTCAGCAAAGTACATTGAAGTACATGAAGTATATTGACGAGCACATTCATTCATTCCAGCAATTTTTTCAAAATAAGCGGTTGTTGTTTTGATAATTCCAGATTAATTGTGCAGGTTGAAAAAACACCCTGTACATCGCGTTTCCAAAACTTCGCTATCTGTTTATGATTCTACTATAATAAGTCATTATTTGAGAGTTTCTAATTTTTTTGGCACACTTCTAGTTTTTCGAGAAATTTTCATCAAAAAAAAGACAATGTCGAAATTTCGTTCCAATTGATTCTACTTTTATTAATAACTTTGGTATGGCTCATCCAATTTTGATGAAATTTGCAGTGTAGAACAATCTGAATGAGTTCATTCAATAATTGCAAAAATATATCAAAATACAGGGTTGTATTTGTGATGATTCCAGAATTTCAGATTAATTTTGCAGTTGAAAAAAAAACACCCTGTAGATTGCTATTCCAAAATTTTCACTCGTTTCAGACTCTACAATAGTATGTCATTATTGAGAGGTTTTTGGTTTCTTTGGCACACCTCCTAAAAAAACATTTTTGAAGAAGAGCATAATAGAAATTTGGCTCACTAGCAGTGAAAGTATTCTGCACTAGCTAGAGAAGCTGTATTATCCAAGGATGCAAAGTTGTTAGTCACTTCTAAAATATTCTATTCAAATTCAAAATTTATTTTTCAATTGCTCATTTTCTGTATAAAATAATTCCATTCAGAAAATTGCTTAATTTAATGTTTTCGCAAACCTCCGCTTTTCAATGAAAGGGTTATTTCTATGAAACAGTGACGTTATGTGATTTCGTTCAATAATGTCGATTGGAAATTCCAAAAAAATATGTATTAAAAAAAAGGGAAAACCATTTCGAAAATTCAATGTGAATTTTCTGTTGATCTTTAAGTCCCCTTGTCATTTGTTTCGTATTTTTGTTCAAAATTTGTTTTCATGTGTGTAGATTTGTTGGGTTTATGCACATAAACATATGCACATATGAAGTAATATTCTGAATTGAATGATTTCATACAGAATATGAGCAATTCTATATGAATTTGGAATTTTAAAAGAATATTTTAAAACTTAAGAACTGCTTTGCATCCTTGGAATATACAGCTTAACTACCTAGTGCAGAATATTCTCACTGCTTTTGCGCCAAACTTCGATTATGCTCTTCTTAAGACATTTTTTCTCAGAAAACCGGAGGTGTGCCAAAGAAATTGAAATCCTCTGAAAAACCACATATTATTGTAGAATCTGGAACGAATCAGAAAGTTTTGGAGAAGCAATGTAGAGGGTGTTTTTCTTTCAACTGCACAATTAATCTAAAATTCTGAAATTATCACCCTTAGAACACTGTGTTTGAAGAGATTGTTTCGGTTATTGAATTTAATCATTCAGATAGTTATACACTGAAAATTTCATCACAATTGGATTAGCCATACCAAAGTTATTAATAAAAGTAGAATCGATTGGAGTGAAATTTCGACATTGACGTTTTTTGATGAAAATTTCTCGGACAACTAGAAGTGCGCCAAAAAAATTAGGAACTCTCGAATAACGACTCATTATAGTGGAATCGTAAACAGATAGCGAAGTTCAGGAAACGCGATTTACAGGGGGTTTTTTCAACCTACACAATTAATCTGGAATTATCAAAATAACAACCGCTCATTTTGGAGAAAATGTTGAAAATAATGAATGTGCTCATCAATATTGTACTTCGGTGGAAATTTCGTTGAAATCGAATGAGGCATATCAAAGTTATCAATAAAAGTAAAATCGGTCGAATCGGACAAATCACCTTGTATATTCTCAATAGAGATTCCCAACCATAAACCAAACATTGTTTCGAGACTGTCTCGACTAATGTAATTTTATCCTTAAATCTGACGGTTTCCTCCGGAAGATTCGATTCATTTTAAAAAAGATTTAGAATTTGAATCGAACCTCTCTATCATTAATATATCGTTATCGGGAAAGGAGTCAAATAAATTAATAAGGACTACTGGTGTATCTACTATACAAGGTGATTCATGATTAAACTTGAACCTTGAGAGAGGCGTTAGTATCACTCGTGTTTACGCGCTTGTTCTAGGGAACAGCGCGTTATCATTTCGTCACGATGTCTGCTGCAATTTTCGAATTTTGAGCCGAAAATGATCTGTGGTCAAGTTCAATTCTGTCCGTCCGTCCAGCCTGCTGTCCATCCGTATGTGCTCTAACCTTTGAAGAAAAAGACTTAGTGACTTGAAATTGTCAGATTAGGTTTCGAGTCCAAATATTCCGGTCAAGTTCGTTAAAGGGTGGAATAGGTTGGCAGTTTCGGAGATTGAAATTTGAATTTTGAGGTTAATTCCCCGATATCTCATGAAGTATTAACTCGATCATATTGAAACTTCGTAGGCAGCTTTGGAATATCAATGCGCAGCTCAGAGCAAAATTTTGTGGAGATCCAGTAGTAAGAAAATAAAAAAAAAGTATTCGAATATTTTTTATGAGGAATTTTTTTTCTCTGAAAATATTCATTTGATTTCAATGAAATTAGGCATTCACCTTAAAGTCAGTATTTAACTCCAATATTCGAAATTTCAATTCGATTCGATATTTATCTTTGGAGAGATATAACGAAAAAAATTGTGCCAAATTTCGTTGTTAGGTATATGTAATTTTAAAGTTATTTCCGCAATATCTCCAGAAGTACGAATGCAATCAAATTGAAACTTCGTAATCAGGTGGAAATAACCACCACGCAACTAGGTGCAAAACTATCTAATAGTTAGAATTTGAACAAGCGCGTAAAAGCTCCTGACCTCACGTCAGTGCTTCCCTAGGTTTTTTGTCTATCAAGAATATTTATTGATAACAGAAAATCGGCAGTTTCAGAAATATAAGAGTTTCTGTGATTTTCAAAAAAATGCCTGCAGCTTTCGAATACTACAATTATGAATGCCAAAATTATTATGAAAACTTGTCATCTTTATTCTTCATTCCCTGAAAAGTTTCCATTAGAATGCATTCACTAGTTTCGTTCAAGCAATATTTTTCATGAGCAACCTTTGAATGTCTGGGGATCGAGATCCCAAGTGTAATAACGTTTATTCTTTTTCTGCATCTAAAAAGGCATAGTTTTGATTTTTAAATATATGATGTCTGATAAAACGAACCAAAATTGTAATCAAGTTTGGTCAGCAGAAAGTGATGGACCACGAATGAAATTTACATGAAGCTGTCATTTCAAACCTGAAAAAAATTTCAAAAAGCACTGCCGTGAAGGCAGCAACTTTTGCGCGCATGTTCAATGTAGATGACCGCTTCAGCAACGAATTTGAACGTGCGCGCAAAAGCTGCTGTCTTCACGGCAGTGCTTCTTGAAATTTTTTTCTGATAAATTACTGGATTTCAATTCGATCATATCTGTATTTTTGGACATATCGGGAAAATAAAATTTTGAATGGGCATATCTACGGAATCATTGGGCGGATTTTACCCATTCACGAATTCGACCTTCGTAATTAAGCCCCAAACCTACTCTACAAATATCGACTTTCTAAGTCGTTTCTTCCGGAAGTTATTGTGTTGACGGACGGCCTAACGGCCGACTGCGTAAACACAATAACTTCCGAAAGAAGCAACTTAGAAACTCGATATTTGTAGAGAAGGTTTGGACCTTAATTACGAAGGCCGAATTCGTGAATGGGTAAAATCCACCCAATGATTCCGTAGATATACCCAATCAAAATTTTATTTTTCCAATATTTCCAAAAATAAAGATCAGATCGAATTTAAATCCAGTACTTCATCGAAAAATAACAGTTCGAAGTTTCATACAGAATTTAATGAGGATGATATGATGAGAAAATCATAGACATTTTTTTTTTCAAATTGTTCTAATAACACGATTATCACGAAATTTTGCATAAAGTTGTCTTTCAGCATCTCAAAACTAGGTGTGAAGTTTAATCAGGACTGAATCAGTATTTCTTGAGTTATACCGAAAAAATCAACGATATCGAGAAGAAAACCTCGAAATTTGACATATTTTTTCCCGATATCTCCGAAACTTATGATCGTATCGAACTGAAATTTGATACACTGCTGTGAAATATGAAGCTCAAAGTGTGGGTGGATTTTTGTTTGGATATGATGAATGGTTTTCGAAAAAAAATTTTTTTTAAAAAATTGCTGACAAGATGATCCTGAAGAAATTTGGCTCAAAGTTGCGCGTCGTTGTATTTCACCTAACTGCCAAGTTTGAATCGAATCGCTTATGTAGTTTCCGAAATAAAAAATAAATAACTTAAAAACTTCAAGTGCCTATAACTCCGAAACTATTCGACCGATTTTGACCATTAACGAACTTAACCGCGGCATTTTGATGCGCAACTTATCCTGAAAGTTTCAAGTTGCAAGCTTGCTTCTGTCGACAGTTATCGTGTCTACGGCCGGCCGGTCGGCCAGACAGAATCGATTTTGACACCGGATTCGTCATCGGGGAGTCCAACCTAGTCGATTTAGACCATTTTCGGCTCAATCATCCAAAATTACAGACATTTGGACAAAACGATAGCACGCTGTTGCCCTAGAACATGCGCGCAAAAACATATTCTGTTGCAAGGATTCCTTATAACATTCTGGATATTCGGCCAACACCCTTCCGATCTAACAAAAATTCCATACCTGTCAGTTTCCGTGGCAGTCATAAATGACCTGTTGTGTTGCAAAGTTGCAGCATGTCAGAAACACAACAGAGTAACATGTTTCCAATTTCATTTGATGATTCGGGTTTTCCTCTCGTATTTCCTGATTGAAATATATTAGAGTCGTTGAGAGATGATGCTCATCGGATTCAATGAAACCCAACAATGTTATGTGATATGAGCAGACTGACAAATGGAACACATTTTTTCGTATGACGATATTATTACGCTATAGAATGAGAACGTTACTGCTTAGACGATTAGGGAGCATTCCTTTTGAGGAGTTTCGTGTTTTCTCGAGGATAATATGGAATGTGGCAGCATTACATCCCGCTGTTAGAGATGCGTGGGTTGTTCTCATTCAGTGGATCCTAGTAGAGTATAAGACAGTTAAATGATATATACTCAGTCATGATTTTTCGAATTATTTCCCTTCACAATGGGGATTTTTCCTGAATTTGGGTTATTACTGCGAATGCAAATTTGAACATAATTATAATGGGTTTGATTCATCATTTTCCCAAATCATATTCAGAAAGTATTCAAAATCAGATTTCAGAATTAGAGTTTGGGATTTGCCAGGCATGCACGAAGTAACAACAGTGTTTAGTACAATAGCTTTTTCTGCTATAGAATAATTAAATATTTATTCCTATTCTGTGGTACACTCGTGTTCTTTGGCAATATAACCAAACAATTTCCGTTTGCGATTTGTCAGTAATATGACAGTATGACAGTCTGTGCTCTTCTTTTTCTATTCCTTGGTCGTTGTCTTCTACTCTAACCAGATCGAAGTGTAGCTATCTCTGTTTCACTAAGCAGAGTAACACATTTAACGTCCTTTTCTTTCCGAGAAAGCTGAATTCGACGTTGCCATATTGTGCACGCGAGACAAATCCCTTTAAATGCAAATCCCCATATTTATTTGTCAGTTTTAGTTGATCAAACATTTTTTTTAAATATAATATAGAAATTATATGTTTGAAATGTGATGTTCTAAGGGTTTTTCATGAAAATTACTGCATTTTCGTTTAAAGGAAAAAACCCCCTTCTTGAATTCTTTTCCTCAACTTTAAGTAGTTTTTTTATTTCATCATACTTTGAATCGGCGTTTAGCTAAGCTTAAGTTGAACTTATTTAGACCTATCTCTTACTAGAAAGCTCGAAAAATTAGTTTCAGGAAGTACTCATCAGATTTTGTTTGAATATTGCGAGTACCTTCAAGTTGTATGCCCGATTTCGTTAGCTCATCTGATCCAATTGTAATATAATTAAATCATCTTTTTTGCGCGCCTGTTTTGGGGAACAGCGTACTATCGTTTTGTGCAAATGTCTGTAATGTTCGAATTTTATTCCAAAAATACTAAATTGGAATCATTTTTTAGGTTTTTTCTGGGTTCTCACTCCCAGTATCTGAAACAGAACTATTAAAAATTAAATAAAATTGTTTTTCATGAGAAACGTCCTTGCGGATTGCAGGATTGAACTATTTGTCAAGGGTAGTTTCTTGGAGAACAAATTGCGGGAAGAACAATATAGGAATAATACAAACGATAAACGAAGAGAACTGTGACGTTTCAGAGTACAAATCTGTCTCTTTCATCATACAAAGGACAAAATTTTAAGAATTAGTTTCTTTCGATTTTTCGTTTTTGATTCTAGACTTTTGTCAAATTGACATTTTTGAGAAAACATTGCAACACAGATTCATTTGATTTGAGAGTTTTTCAATTCTACTTTTTTTTTTAAGTGAATTCGGCCTAATAGGATCTATTTCTACAGAAAAATGAGCAAAATTACTATCTTCATTTAACAAAATGTAAGAGGACTCTTAAATTTTTGATACTGAAATGTGTTAGATCTCGTGAGATTTTTCACTCGATTTACTTTGATTGCATGAATATCCTTCGTTGGCTGGTGATAGTGAGATAGTAAAAAAAGAATAATTAATGAGTGAATGGTGTGATGCTGTATATTAGCGTGCTTCGAGCTAGTCTCAAGCGGACCTAATCTTATGGGGTAGTTCCGTAAAGCTTAAGCAATGCAGCTCGTGCGCATGGCATAATTAAATTGCATTTGATTTGAAGGAAACAAACAAAATGAAAGGGTGAAGTCTTATGCGAAATATCCTGAGAATCATATCTGTACCGAGCCAATACGCTTTTGCAACGAATTTTAACACAGAGGGAGCTTCTGACTCGAGTCAGAAGCCCTTAAGATTCTCAAGCTGAGCCTCCTGTGCATAGCTCCAGTTTTTTTTTAGTATGTAGTTTCGACCCTGGTCAGAATGAAACTTTGTATGTAAAATATTTAGTAGAATAACGATGCTCTTCGATGTAATCGAGCTATAACATCGAATACGGATATTGCTATTGATGCAGCTCCTATTGGAACGGACCTATTCATATGGACTCGTCAGGCACGTCACTATACCGTGCCACGTCGACGTCGTGTGGTGAAGATAATTATTTCCGTAATTGAAGCCAGAAGTTCTTCACGCTCTGTCGGAATGTGTTTAGCCCTTCTCTAGCCCTCGAAAAGGTCCACTCAGAGGGCCCCTTGACCGTACTTACCCCGAACTCGATATTGGCATGAGTCATTTTATTGGTTTTCACACCAGTCGTTTCCCTTTAGAAGCATCTAAATTAATAGGCCGTAACTGGGATAGTTTGCACTAACGGGCAAAAGTTCTGCTTCGCAAATTGGAAGGAGAATGCCAGTCTTGAACAGGACTGTATCATAGATAAAGGATTAGTTTCAAAATTTTTAAGTGAACGATTACTGACAGTGCAGAGCTCCCATTCTGATTTCATGCAGGGATAGCTTACAGTCATGGCATCTTCGCGGACAAGGTTCATATCAAGATGTAAGAATCCATCACAATTTTTCTTCTAATTTCCATTTAATTAACTATATGGAAATTATTCTCCTCGATATTATTATTTTTTGGACGAACTTCCTAATAGTTCAAAAAAGTTCCCCCTCAACGAGACACAATATAGATATTGAACAATTTTTTTCCTAAACGAAAATGGAAAAAATTATCGAAACGTTCACTGCCAATTTTTTTGCCAATGCCCGAAATTTTTCTGGAGAACATGAGCATTATCGGTTTTTTATCTGTCTGCAATTTTTCTTTTCTTGCATACAAATGGTTTTGAACCACCTAGTTGGATTCCTAGGAAAATTGTATCCATTGTACACCTTAATCCTTCCCTTCCGCATGTGCTTTAATTTTGGAAGGAACATACCTGGTTAGAGTCTCGAAATTTTCAAAATAGGTTTGATGAATTGGCAGAATCGAAAGATGCAGAAACTATCAAGGGTGTGATATAGTGATCCATTCTGATAGTCAGGCTGCTATCAAAGCACTGAACTCCTATGTCATAGACTCAATCTGATATGGGAGTGCCGAAGGAAACTCAATGAAGTAGTAGACAAGAACAACAAGGTCTCCTTAGTTTGAGGTCTTGGGCACTCAGGAATCAAAGGGAATGAAGAGGCTAACACTCTAGCCAGAGGGGGAGCACAAACGCTACCTACTGACCCAGAACCTTTCTGTGGCATAGGCAAGTGCACCTATCAGAAAGAGTTTTTGGAGAAGGAAGAAAATGAAAGAGGAGCACTCTGGAGGAATTTTCCAGTAATGCATTATTTCAAAAACTCCTTTGGAACTTTGAAATTACAAGGTCAAAAAAACATTTGGATCTAAGTAAAAACAAGTAACGCCTTCTCACTGGCTTCCACACCGGACACTAACGCCTAAAGAAGCATATGAAGAGAATGGGCTTATCAGAAACTGACGAGTGCAGATTCTGTGGGGTAGAGAACTCCTATCACCTGATCACAGAATGCCTCGCCATTGCAAGCCTGCGCAAGGAATGTCTTGTACAGGGGAATTTTAGGAGGAATGTGAACTTACACTCATTGAAGCCTTCACAGATATTGGAGTTCATAAGAGCTCTAGAGCTAGAGGGCGAGCTGTGCGCAGTGCGACAAAAGCTCTGACGAGGGGGCACAATAGACCGCAGTGGAATGTAACCCCTTTCCAAACTGTAACTATAACTATAATTGGCAAAATTGCCCGGAAAGTTTTGGAGCTGTATTTATCTGAATTTTCGATCGGATCGTAACTTCGTTGTATGTTTTAACATATCTTCGGAGAACGTTATGCAGAATTTCGTAAGAATCAGATGTCTACTGACACAAAAAAAATTCTAAGTATAATTTTGCTCTGATAGATCAATCCAGCTGTTTTCGATTTCTTCGACCTTGATACCATAATTTTACTTAATATTGGTTCTCAATGTAGCGAATGAGCCATGTTACAATAAAAAGTCATCTAATTTGAATCTATACTTTATTCAACTATTTTCTCAGTCACTTTCTGGCGGCTCCCGTGAGTTTGAGCCATCAGAAGGACGGAGCGTTTTTGGGAAAAGTTGTTTCGTCCCAGTGCCAGAGGTGTACTCATCAGATAGGCTGAATCCTTTGGCACTTGCCAGAAGCGGCGTTGTGAGCGAACATGACCGACGCGCTTATGCTGTGTTGTAATGAAGTAGCTAGCGTACGTCGGTCAGTGGTGCCACCTTCTGGCAACTCGGTTAAACTTCACCGCCTACAACTTTGACAACTCAGACCAAGATGCATAAAATATAACTATGTTACGTTTTACATGCACAAAATATCAGTCATTTATAGACATCGAACGAAATATGGCGGATTTATATCACGTAACCGTGACCAACCAATAGAAAATCAAACCGCCTATGCCGCCACTGTGACTGTGAGCGTGATGACAGCGACACATAGAAAACATAAAATTTCAAAGTGGGTTGATATTATCTGATTAATGATAACAAATCATTCCCCGAATTCATTTCGTAGGGAAAATTCCTCAGATATTTCGAATTGCTATACATATAACGTTTCCTGAAATATCTGCATTGAGAACATAATGTAATGTATACTTTCAATCTTTGGCTACACATAAAAAAATAGAAATTTCAAAGGGAGTTGATATTTTTTGCATTGATGATAAATTTTATTATTCTAAATATACATGCAATATAAGGTTATGTTCGCTCCATGAAGTAGTTCTTGAACCCAACCTTCGATAATGTGAGCGGATTCTTGCTTGAGGAATACAACTTGTTGAACACTGTCATAACTCAGTAGATTCGGAGCCGGCCCTGTATGCTCAATGAGGAATTTCATGTAGGTAGCTTTTCTTCCATCAGTTAATACTTGTACTAGGTCTCGTTATTAGCTCTGTTATTTGGGGAGGATCAACAACAACAAAGGGAGAAGCTGGCCATTCTAAGAGAGCGTAGAAGGTAGCGGTTAACCGAAAATTTACATTTGTGATTTTACCTTAGATTAGATAGCCCCTGAGGAACATCTGTTCGGAAACTCGTGGAAAGCGGGGCACAAGTTTCCGAATTGCTAATTACCCTATTGCTCTTCGGTTGCCTTCACTTGTTGATTGATCATCTGCAGGTTAGTTATCCGGCTGTGAAATGGACATGTCGAAAAGTATTCCAAGGGATGTAAATATTTCGGAGTTGGTTAGCTCATTACGTAGACTCTACGATAGCTAAATGGAGGTTGTAATTAACTGTAGGAATCCACGTTGAAATGTTTAATGAAACTTGATTATTGTTTGCAATAATTGTTGGGTCATTAATTTATTTCAATTTGAACATGGACGAAACTTTTGATTGGGAAATATTTTTGGGAGAGTTTGTATTTTTATTGACAATGTTTATAGGTTTTTTCGATATCTGAAATTCAACCTATAAAACGAATAGTAATTTATAGAAATTGATCCTGCGATTGAAGTTATATTCTGTTTGTTAGAAGCAGTTTTTTTTAACAAATAATACTAAAATGAAATTACTGTTCAAAGAACTCATCGGACAATTGGGTAAAAATCTTTCCAATTGTTGCCTAGGAAGTTTTTTTGTAGGTGACATTTTTGACAATCGCTTGCATGTAGATTCATTTCAAATAGAAATCTCAGACTCTTCAATTTTCAACAATGTTGGCCGAACATGACCCATTTCTATAGAACAGTTGAAGAAGTTTTTGAGCTCCATAATCAGGATTCTTGTATTATTCGTATTGTATTTCCATTGAGTCATTCAACATGAATGATGTATTTGTATTTGAGATCTATGTAAGTCTAAATTCGCTGTAGATTCCTCTCGTGTTCCGTTTTCTTAATTTTAAGCACCGTAATTTTTCCACTGTAGATGGTTGTCTTTTAGCTGCTTATTTCAGGAAAGAAGAGTGATATAAGTTCGCTTAAATGTAAGATACTCGAGAATGTATGCTGAAAATGGTCTCAAATAACTAAATTTGATTTAGTTCTATACTTTCTATGTAATTTTCAGGTTGGGTTTGGAATCTGACTTCCAGTTGAGTTCAGGTACATTAAAGGTTCTTTCGTTTGCATAGAAAGTGTAGCACCTCCCTACGCTAGGTGTAGATATTCTATAGTATATCTACACCGAGTGCAGGAAAGTGCTACACTTCCTATGCAAACGAAAGGACCTATCGTCTCAGTTCAAAATGATAATTTTTGACGTGGAAATGTAATAACTGAACCAGACTCAGAGTAACAAACAACATAGAGGTAGCATACGTTATATTTAGAAGGCGAATGCTGTCCGCAACATGAGATAAAAAATTTGACACTTTGACCGCAATCAAAACAAACTTGTTTACGAAGCAGTTACCAACCTGTGATACGATATTTCACTCAATTCCTGGGATTCTCTACAAATTACACACTTCTTACGTCCCATAGTGAATTAAAGTATTGTAATAATTCTAGAAATATTGAAGTAAACAGCTGGAAATATCTAGAAACTCGTTAGAAACTCACCAAAACAACGGATGACAGATTGACTGGCGGTATACTGTTCGTTGCCAAAGCTTGGATTTCAGCAGGTAGATACTGAAAAGGGTAAGTATTCTTCTTAGCACAAATTTGAAACTGAAGTAAAATATAAATCATGAAGTATTTAAATTTTCATATTTAACCGACAATTACTGAAATTAATGTTTTTTATTCCATTCAATATACAATTACAATAAGATAATATCATTGCGCATTTCTAAATATATCACAATCTGACTACGTCGACAAAAGCATGTTGCGGACACCCAAAAACTGCGTACAGTCCCTCAGATGACAGATAAGATGACAGCTGTAATTCCTTATTTTTGAAATGGGCAGTACAGACTTGTGTGGCTACATGTGAAAGAACGTTTCCTTCTCGTTTCAAAACTGCTGTGGTTTCCAAATTAATTGGAGAAATTAATAAGGAAAAAACATAAATTTCTTCGAAGTATGAAATTTTGCCACATTGAAAAACCTGACGAACTTATGCGATCGTAAAGTGAGTATAATTGAAACACAAATCATTTTCAATGCAGCAGATGTGCGAAATGAACGCCGACAACATCTTGTCAGCATCCCCTACAATCAACGTTGACAAGACTTATTTTGGTTTCTTATTAATTTTGCAATGAACTGAAAACCATAACTGTTTTTGAAAGAAAATCAAAAATACTTTAAATGAAGATTCATAAGTCCCAATATCTCATTGGAGAAAAAAAGGGTTGCAGCTGTCCCATGAAGGTGATTGAAAGTAGGAATGACATTCGTTCTTCGAAAGATGTCATTTCTGATTCTGAAGGTAATATGTTTCGGGATTTTCTGAAAACATGCATAATAATAGAGCCCCTGAATACATTGCATTGTTCTACACTGCTTCCTCTATGTGGAGCAAAAACAAAGAAAAGTTCATTTTCTTAATTTTCCCGAACCAAAAAATTTAAACGTATGTAAAGTTTCATTCGCCCAGAAAAATAGCTTCATTTAGAAATCTTGAATAGCACTCTTATCTAAATAGCTTTTGGAACCTATAATTTCCGAGTCTATTCATGAGGCTGATCGTCGCTACAAAAATATAAATGCAAATTAAAGCATATAAAATCCCTGAGTATAAAGAACTCGACAGAGAGAGAGGTTCCATCATGAATGCATAAAAATAAAATGAGCGTTGAAATTCCCCTCATATGAACGCGATTCGATTATTCTAATAAGGCACTATTAAAGTGTAAAAGTGGTCGTGTAGGTAGTGTTTAGGTGCAGTAAAATTGGTAAACGTGGTCCGAAACAAGAAGTACAGCTTTTTAGCGATTCTCACCGACTTGAATTACCTTTCTTTGCGACGTTGCTTGTAACGTCGCATTGAAATCCAGGGTGGTTTATCGATTGGGATAATAGGTCATGATGATGATTAGCATACTTACTCAGTCTGGATTTTTACTCCCAACATCTGAAACAGAACTATTAAAAATTATATAAAATTGTTTTTTTATGGAAAAGGCCCTGGCGGATTGCAGGATTGAACTATTTGTCAAGGGCGGTTACTTGGAAAACAGATTGCCTATTAAACAAATCTGACTGAAATCAGACAAATGAAAAAAATTGCAGAATTATTTCATTTTGATTTTTCGTTTTGTTACACTTTTGTCGAATTGATATTTTCAAGAAACCACACAAATTCACTTGGTTTGAAAGTTTTTAGCTCTACCTCTTTTTTAAGTTAATTCAGAAGATAAAAAAAAACAAATATTACCTCATGAAGCTCCTGTTCCATACTGCTATTTTGGTTCATTATTTTTCAATAAAACTTCGTGATCGACCAGAAAAAAGAATTACTTCCTCTGAAAATTTCACAGTTTACATTTTGAAGTATGTAGATTTGAATGAACTAATAAAACAAATCCGTCTGTCCGCCGTCCGTACTCTGGGGATTTTCGCTGCAAGTACTGAACCGAAATCTGTGAAACTTGGTAGAAAAATCGTTTGTCGCTCGACATTGATCCTACAACTTTTTAAGCAGTATCGGTGTACCCTACGCGCTCAAAACAGGGGATAGGAGGGAAAAAATATTTCTCGAGAACTTACCAACGAATTTTTATGAAACTCTCAACGTTGGTTGCTGTTGCATAACTCAATCTAAATGTTTTCACCCGGATGATTTCCGACCAGTGGTCCCTGAGTTATAAAGAAAAACGCTGCAAATTTCCAATAATCCCGAAAATGAATCATCGCATTCGGTTCTAAGATTGGAATTCAGTGGAATAATCGGTTAACTTTTCATACAAAATCATATATCTAAAAGTAGATGAAAAGATCGATTACCAAATTCTCAACACATATCGTGAAATTTTAATGGATTCGTTCATTATTTCATAAACACAATGTGCAAATGCCCAATCGATATTCTTAACAATTTCATAATCGTGTGTAGTTCAAATTAAATGGTTAGATGGAATTTAAATTTAGTACTTCATCAAAAATTTACACTTCGGAGGGTCATACAGAATATCATGAGGATAATAATAATATGATCAGAAGATTACAGAATATTTGATATTTGAAAAAAAAATCATATTTTATTTTTCGAATTATTCTAATGACACGGTCTCCACGGAATTTTGCACAAAGTTGCCCATCAACATTATAAAATTAGCTGCCATGTTTCATTTGGATTGAATTTGTAGTTTTCGCGTAATTTCGGAAAAAACAACGATACCTCCAGAAAAAAAATCCACGAAATCTTACATATTTTCCCAATATCTTCGGTTATGGTCGCATCGGAGTGAAATTTGGTACACTGCTGTGAAATAGGATGTTCAAAGTATAATTTTTTTTCGGATTCAATAAACAGTTTCCAGAAAATTTTTTTTTCTGAATTTCCTGTGTGATCTCAACGAGATTTCGTGAAAAGTTCTTTGTTATGCATCGACTAACTGTTGAGTTTCAATTCAATGGCATGAGTAGTTCCTGAAAAATCAGGGAATCAATCTCGAAATTTCAAATGAGTATAACTCCCAAACCATTTGACTGCTTTGTCCCATTAACGAACTCAACCGCCGCATTCCAATGCGCGACATAATCTGAAAGTTTCAAGCCACTAGCTCTTTTCTTTCGACAGTTATCGTGTCGTTGGCCGGCCAGACAGAATCGATTTTTACATCGGATTCATCACCAGTCAGTTCAATCTAGCCACCTGAGACCATTTTCGGAAACATGCGCGCAAAATCCGTGACCAGAACCCGAGCATCGATGAACAAAGATATGTTTCGATAGATTCGTCGTAAACATATTGTTTAATCGTTTAATTCTTCAACTCAAAAGTAATGAGAAGCGGAAAGCACCTGTGAAAGCGGTAGAAAACATCACATTATATTAGAAGGAAGGGTACCAGAGAGTGGAGGAATAAGAACACATATTCGCTGGCCAGTTCGCAATTCGGTGGTCGCTGTAGATTCTGTTCCCTCTGTTCGAAAAAGCTCTACTCTACTCTCTATCTTTTATTGTCTCTGGTTGGGATATGGTAGCTTGAAGGTTTAATGAGAATTCAACGGGATCTAAACAATACTTTCTTAAATATTACAATGGGGGTTTTTCCTGAATTTGGGTTATTACTGTAAATGCCAATTCGAACATAATTATTATGGGTTTGATTCATCATTTTCCCAAATAATCTCCAGGAAGTAATCAAAATCAGATTTGAAAATTGGGGTTTGGGATTTGCCAGGCATGCACGAAGTGACAACGGTGTTTAGTAGAATAGCTATAGAATAATGAAATATTTATTCCTATTCTGTGGTACACACGTGGTATTTGTCAATATAACCAAACAATTTCCATTTGCGATTTGTCAGTAATATGACAGTATGACTGTCTGTGCTTTTCTTTTTCTATTCCTTGGTCGTTGTCTTCTACTCTAACCAGATCGCTATCTCTGTTTTCCTGAGCAAAGTAACACATTTGACGTCCTTTTCTTTCCGAGAAAGCTGAATTCGATGTTGCCATATCGTGCACCCATGACAAATCCCTTTAAATGCAAATCCCCATTTTCATTTTTCAGTTTTAGGTGGTCAAACATTTTTTTAAAAATATAATATTGAAATTATATGTTTGAAATGTGATGTTCTGAAGGTTTATCATGAAAATAACTGCATTTTCGTTTGAAGGAAAAACCCCCATTATTGCACACAAATTTCAAACTGTCTATTTCGGTATATTCCTCACAGAATGTTGCTCAATTTCTCGAGAATTACATTCAAACCGAATAAGAACACTTCTGTTCTCTAGAGAACGGATCTCCCTATGTATTGATGAAATTCCTTACCCCTCGTGTTTCACAAGATAAAGGATCATCCGTCATTTCGCTCAGGAAATAACAACGTCGCAGAATTAATTTCGGTTACGATTACATAAATAGATTAACACTCGAATGTAAAATAACATTTACGATGTGTGTGCTCCCATAAATTTGCTAACGATCCCTGAAATGCCTGCATGGCATTAGCAATGGGCTTGGTGCTAACTTCATTTGAATAAACACCTCTTCGCTTCAAGATACAATATCTTAATTCCAATGAAAACCTATTCGGAGCTGCATCTTGTTGTTGGACGGTGGGTTACATCGTCACGAAGGGCCGTTGTCACGAAGGATTAAGCTCTGAAGGAAAAAAAACTTCAATATCATTGTTGTTCTGTGGTATAAATTTTTTTGTGCTTTTTCCCATCAAATTCAGTGAATAAAAGAACGTGGTTTATTTGAGAATGAAATACCCAACAATGTTTGCGTGAAGAGCATTCCATTTCGTAAAGAGCTAGTCACTATCCCTGAATTTGTTTGCATTCAGTAGTATATTATTCATTGAGCATATAATGATTGCTATTATTCATTGCGACTGGTGTCGCAAATCACCCAAGTGAATAAAAGCAATTAAATGAGAGTTGAATACTATACTTTGTCCAGGGCTTCATCGGTAAAACTGGAACAATTCTGCATCTTCGACAACCTACAATAGAGTTGTCAAAATGTGAACTTCATTTTCTGTGATTGCTGGAAATTGTCAAGCTTACGAGAAACGTCAAAATTTCCATTTGACCTTTGTATGGTTTGTATAACATTTATTATACACTCCTACTATCCACGGGCTTGATTAATGACATTTTTCTTCAACAAGAGTCATCGGAGTATATACAGGGTGAATAACATCGAAAAAATATTAGGGGTGATTCTGTGGTGTAAATTAAGGTGGGTATTTGGTATGAAATTTTTTGAAATGCCTCCTCCCGGAAAAATTACACCCCTCCGAAGATCAACAAAAAAAAATTTCTCTTTGTATTCTCCCTGTATATTCAGCTGAAAACAGGACACTTGGTGGATATTATTTGTCAATGAAACTACAAATTTTGGAATTTTTCAACCCCGATGTATGCTCGGAAGGGGTTGAAATAGTAAACCCCTAAGATATTTTGTATTCCAATTTTTGTTGGATGAAAATTTACATGTCAAAAATGCCCAATTCATTCACCAATTTTTTCATCTCTACAAGTTTTTTCGAATGCTCAAGCATTTACCGGAAGAACATAACTCATGTCAAATAGCATTTTATTAAGCTATAGCCAACCACATTATGATTCGAGTAGGCTAAGACTTTTATAACCAAAACGATAGCGAACAATGGACAAATACCGGTCGAATATCGACAATACAGTTATAATTGTAGCGAGCGCCCTCTCTCAGCTCTTACTTAAGTCGCGCGCGCAGTACCATCTTGCGTCTTAAGTATCCTACGTTACCACCTGTAACGCTTGGCCAACATCATCGGTCAACGTACAGGGGGCGCTAGCGCGCACGCTGTCCCGGTTGGATCCTCTCAAGATCTCGGATATACGCTCATCCCCAACAGTCTGGTACACTCCCTGGTGTTCCTCACAAGGGGTGTCCACTCACGTAGGCATGTAAACGGCTTAGTTTGGTGCATACCCTGACGAGTTCCCCCAAACTAAGCCGGGACGAAACGTGAAACTGTCCCAAAGAGGTTGAAGCTACCTCGCAAATCTTCAAAAGCTTCATAATAAATATTGATAATGACTGTGTTCGGATCCAAACAAGAATTTATGCTTCTCCTCATTGAAATGCGTATGCGATGAAATATGCCTGCTTAATTTCTTATCGGTTGACATCCTACTACAATGCGTTTTCAAAAATCATTAATATCTTTTTTTCGTAAATGCTTGAGTTTTCGAAAAAACATGTAGCGAATAAAAAATTTGTTAATTAATTGGGCTTTTCAGGGATGTAATTTTAAAAGGAAAATGTGTATCCAGAATGAAATTGTGAGAAAGAATATCTTAGGGGTTCACTTTTTCAACTCCTTCTAAGCACAATTCAGGGTTGAAAAATTTGTGTAGTTTCTGGAAGAATCTTCTATAAAAAAGAAACCTTCCAAAAAAATTACACCTTGGATAATGGATGGACTCTTAACATCAATAAAATCAAGGGATAAAATGAAAAAACAGCTTAAAAGACGATATAGTTCTGAAAAAAAGATAATATTCAATAAGTAGAGAAACCTTCTAAATAAATGCATTAAAAACACAAAAGAAATATATTGTCGTAATGAATTAACGGCAGTGGGAAACAAAACACAAAAAAATTATACCAAACCATAAACGAAATAAATCATAGGACAAAAACAAATCAGGTTATACCCCCACTAGGATATTAGACGAAGAAGGCAATGTTGTGGAGGATGACAGGGAAAAAGCTGAAAAATTCTATTAATTACGTTTACGAGTGTATTTTAAAACAACTAAATAAGGATACGGATTTAGTGAAGCATAATAACAGAACAAGATATGTTGCTAATCGCACAAGACCAGTTCTACAGTTTCTACAGTAGTCACCTTCCGCATAGTCTCCCATATCATGGGGCTAAATTTTATTGCTTATTACCTCGAAAATTTAAGATACATTTTGATATGAAAGAAGAAGGCTCGAAATGAACTGAAAATTTTTATCGTAAGTAATATCATAAGGGCATCTAATTTTTCCGAAAAAAATCGAAAAAACACGTTGCTGAGTAATATTTTAACAAGAAGCATGAGTGCTGGTGGCAACAAGAATCCGAGTCGAAGACGAGGATTTGTGTGCCCGCATGAATGTTTTCCATTAAAAAATATTACTTTGCAATGTGTTTTTTCAAATTTTTTCACAGAAAAAATTAGATGCCCGAATGGTATCTGACAAGACCATTTTATGAGTGAAAGATTATTCTGCATGCATTATGTATAGGCATCAATTTGAGAACTGAAAAACAGGCACCTAATTTATTTCATCAAAAATTTTATTTCATTGTAATTTTTGGCGACAAAAACTGTCAAGTTTTTCCGAGGGTAAACTCGAATAAACTGCTGTCAGCTCCTGCCAAATAGTTTTTCCACCTCGAAACCATTTGTTATTCAATTCAATTGCGCGTTTCTGATTTGTGGAAATTACGACGAGGGAAATAGTCGCACAGAACCCACTGTAACGTTACAAAACGCTCCACTGTCGATTTCAGTTCCATCGCGAAGATACGTCATACTATTAATTTCAATTCCGATCTCAAGCAAAAACACCTTACTGAGATTATACGATCGGTCGCTAAAAAACGCACTTCGCTTTGACAGTTGAGTGTGTGTTTCGCATGCGCGACTCTAATTCGGTCTAGCCGATGGAAAATTCTTTCTTTTTCGTGCATAAGAGGTTGGAGAGTAAACACCTTGCTAGAGTTTAACGAATAAACGAACTTCGTAATCCATTAACATCGTGGAATTTTGAAGTTTTATTGTTTCTTATAAGACGTCTATTCAAAAGGCGGTAAGTACTACGTATATCCCGACCAATATTTTTGCTTTTGTGAATGCCAAATTGTGATTTCTGATTATTTTCATTCCATGCAGGTTACACCGCTTAACATTTTCCTTTGTGTGATATTATGCATTTGATTTCTTATCTCATTCTTATTATCGAATGACGTGCTCTTATTCCTGAGTACTAGATATTTCATCTCGTATTTATTAATCTGTAAATTGTTTCAATAACGTCTAGAGTCGTTGGGAATGAGATCACGTGTTATAAGCACTATCTTATAGTTTTTAAATTTGCAGTCTTTGTACCGGGGCTATCACCTACTGCTTCATCTTTGTACCGGGGCTACCGCTCACTAAATCATCTTTGTACCGGGGCTATCGTCCACTGAAACATCTTTATACCGGGGCTACTGCTCACTTAAACATCTTTGTACCGAGCTATCGACTGCTGGATTACCTTTTTACTGGGACTAATGCCCATTCGAACATCCTACTGCCGGACCCGAGGTTTAACTGGATCATCTTAATACTGGAAGCAATCATTGTTGGAATACCTTTGTTCCGAAGCTAATTATTGCTGGAACATCTTAATTCTGGACTTTATTCTGGTTGGAATCTCTTGAAACTAGACTTCCTGCATAGTACCTGTATTTTGGAGGATCATACCACCGGATCCTTACTTTTAAGATAAGTGCCTCTTCGAATCGCGGATCTCAGATTCATTGTACCTGATTTTGTGTTTGTAAATAGTAATTTTTAATTGTAAAGTTGAAATAAATAGATAGGGAGTAAGAGGTTGCATCATTACCACCAGATTAACGATTAGAGATACATTCAGGAGTTAATTTGATTTCACTGGCGCAGGTAACGTGGGGCCACGAGTAACTTTTTTTTGAGTAACATTTTTTCCCTGAGTGTGTCTCTTTCGTTTTTCTGGTTGTGAAGGTGACTTCGTTGTGAGTCTGAGTTCCGAGATCGAATGTTAAATATTACCATCTTTTCGACTTTTACCTTATTGTTATCCTATATTAGTATTGTCTGAATAACTGAATCATGAATCCCGATAACTTTATGTCTCATGAATTGAAATATGTACTTCAGTCCCGATACCTTTAAAGCTTGGTAGGCCTGGTTGATGGTAGGCTTAGTTTTTGGAACCATCATACGCTTGGGAAGTTGACCATCGACTATCTGATGGGTCAAAGCAATTATTGTCTTCGGTTTATTCGTGAACAATTGTAGTGTGTTCGTGTGATAGTGATTTGTTGTTTGTAGTATGTCTGTCTAGCAAGGTGTATGAAAGTTTCGCATCCACCAAAAATGAATTATTCTATTTCTTATTATGTGTGACAAAAGCAGTGATGATTCAGGATGGAGGTGATGATTTGTCGTTTTTTTATGTCCCTTATATCTTCCCTCCTTTCCTATCGTGATGCAAGTGTCCCCCCTGTTGATACGGATAATATATTTTATCTTATCTTTTATCGTGTCTAATGACAATTTATCTTATGCCGGTTGGCAAATACCGTATCTTTTGTGTCTCGGACACCTATCGTATCTATGCCTGTGGGCAATATCTTTTAATATTTTGAAGTGTAGAGCGGCTATGCAGTATCTTGATTGAAAATTTTGCGTAGTTAGCGATTTACTTTGAAGCTTGCTTTAATCTGTGGGTCTCACAACGTATCTTAATATTTTGAAGTTAAGAGCGGCTATGCAGTATCTTGATTGAAAATTTAGCGTAGTTAGCGATTTACTTTGAAGTTGTCTTTGATCTGTGAGTCTCATAGAGATTATTTTTCTTGCATTTTTGGATGCAGTTATTATTTGTACCAGCGGGCGGACACTTCTCTTTCTCTTCCCTTACCTGTAGTTTGTATCTATCCCTATTACCTATTTCCTATTATCTATCCCTATTACGTATTATCTATCCCTTTTACCTATTTCTATTACCTATTTCCGCTTCCTTATATCGAACCTATTTTGCGATTTGTAATCGCTGGCGCCCAATCTTATCTTTCCTTTCCTACGTATTTCCGGGGTTGTTTTTCCAATTTATTCTCAACTTTCATTATTTCCGAATATTAAGAATCACTTCATAGGAGAAGCTGGGTTGGGAAGTGATCTCTTGATATTATTAGTTAGATCATCTACATATACACATTTAACATCTTCTGTGTGATAAATTAGCTTTAAATACTTCTTGATATTATTCGTTACATCATCTACACGTACATCTTTAACACCTTCAGTGAGATTAATTAATTAGCTTTAAATTTCGAGCTTTGAAACTTGGAAAACCACCCCGGGATATCAATAGTACCTTGCCTGATAATATGTTTTTTTTTCTCCTCGATTCCTTCCTTCCCTTCCATAATTTCCTAACAGTTTTGTTTTTTTTATCTGCATCGTGCCACTTGTTGGACTTCATTGCTCCGGAGAGAAACATCTTTATCTTGACTACTGCTGCCTACCGTTTATAACTTTGTCGATTTTGAGTACCTCAGTCTGGATGATTTCGGGACTTGATTCGTGTAGACTACCTTACCTGTCGATAAGTCGATACCTATCTTTTCTTATATCTACACGTTTTCACTCCTGACTTTATCTACCGACTTCTTACCTGAACGACGATTTTTACCTTACATTTTTCTGTAACTTTAACATTGTCTTTTGAGTTTTGTTTCTCTTTGATTGCCGTATGAATTTCATGTGAATTTATGTTTGTTTCAGTTATGCTGTGTGACCTGCAAGATTAATTTCCCTTTCATCCATTTGACTTAACTTTCAATTTGACATTTAACGTGAAAGAACTTTATTTTCCTCGTAGTAACTATTCTATTTTTCAAAATTAATCGAAACTTATTGGCTTTACATTTTTCTAAAAAAAATTTCTTCAAAATTTTTTTTTCCTGGTAAGTGGTGTGTGTAACGTTACAAAACGCTCCACTGTCGATTTCAGTTCCATCGCGAAGATACGTCATACTATTAATTTCAATTCCGATCTCAAGCAAAAACACCTTACTGAGATTATACGATCGGTCGCTAAAAAACGCACTTCGCTTTGACAGTTGAGTGTGTGTTTCGCATGCGCGACTCTAATTCGGTCTAGCCGATGGAAAATTCTTTCTTTTTCGTGCATAAGAGGTTGGAGAGTAAACACCTTGCTAGAGTTTAACGAATAAACGAACTTCGTAATCCATTAACATCGTGGAATTTTGAAGTTTTATTGTTTCTTATAAGACGTCTATTCAAAAGGCGGTAAGTACTACGTATATCCCGACCAATATTTTTGCTTTTGTGAATGCCAAATTGTGATTTCTGATTATTTTCATTCCATGCAGGTTACACCGCTTAACATTTTCCTTTGTGTGATATTATGCATTTGATTTCTTATCTCATTCTTATTATCGAATGACGTGCTCTTATTCCTGAGTTCTAGATATTTCATCTCGTATTTATTAATCTGTAAATTGTTTCAATAACGTCTAGAGTCGTTGGGAATGAGATCACGTGTTATAAGCACTATCTTATAGTTTTTAAATTTGCAGTCTTTGTACCGGGGCTATCACCTACTGCTTCATCTTTGTACCGGGGCTACCGCTCACTAAATCATCTTTGTACCGGGGCTATCGTCCACTGAAACATCTTTATACCGGGGCTACTGCTCACTTAAACATCTTTGTACCGAGCTATCGACTGCTGGATTACCTTTTTACTGGGACTAATGCCCATTCGAACATCCTACTGCCGGACCCGAGGTTTAACTGGATCATCTTAATACTGGAAGCAATCATTGTTGGAATACCTTTGTTCCGAAGCTAATTATTGCTGGAACATCTTAATTCTGGACTTTATTCTGGTTGGAATCTCTTGAAACTAGACTTCCTGCATAGTACCTGTATTTTGGAGGATCATACCACCGGATCCTTACTTTTAAGATAAGTGCCTCTTCGAATCGCGGATCTCAGATTCATTGTACCTGATTTTGTGTTTGTAAATAGTAATTTTTAATTGTAAAGTTGAAATAAATAGATAGGGAGTAAGAGGTTGCATCATTACCACCAGATTAACGATTAGAGATACATTCAGGAGTTAATTTGATTTCACCACATAAAGGGTTTTCCAATAAGAGGTGTTATTTTGATATTCGAAGAAAAATGCCATTTTTCAATATAAATGATCGGATGTTTATTTCATTATAAAGAAGAATTCCATCTGGGCTATTGGCGTAGACCTTCTCTTTCACGTGGCCCCAAGGTGTTAAATCACAAGATCTTGTCGGCCAATTGTGATCACCTCTTCGAGAGATAACACGGTCCGGAAACTTTTTCCGCAAAAGATCAATGGTTTCGTTGCTTGTGTGGCACGTAGCGCCGTCTTGTTGAAAGTAAACGTTGTCCAGATCAATAACATCCAATTCCGGTCATAAAAATCATTAATCATATCTCGATAGCGCAATCTATTCACAGTAACTGTTGCTCCAGCCTCATTTTCGAAAAAGTAAGGTCCAATGACTCCACCGGACCATAAACCGCACCAAACAGTCACACGTTGAGGATAGAGAGGCTTTTCAACAATAACTCTCGGGTTTTCCGAGCCCCAGATGCGACAATTTTGCTTGTTGACGAAGCCACCGAGGTGGAAATGGGCCTCATCACTCAAGATGATTTTTCGATGGAATTCCGGATCATTTTCATGCATTTCCACGACCCAATCAGCAAAGACACGACGTTGCTGATGATCGGCCGGCTTGAGTTCTTGTGTTAACTGAACTTCCTAAGCTTTAAGACCCAAATCTTTATGCAAAATACGGTGTAATGACGTTTGTGGAATGCCTTATTCCAAAGAACGACGAGGAATGGACAAATCTGGGTTTTCTTCAACACTTTCTGCTACAGCAGCAATATTCTCGGCTGTTCTTGGGCGACCTGCACGGGTTTTATTCTTCACATCATTAACTTGTCCCAACAGCACGAATTTTTCCACCAATTTCTTTATTGCGGTCTGACAAGGTGCTTTACGACGACCCAAAAATGTTCGAGTTTTACGAACCGTCTCTGCCAAATTTTCACCATTTTTATAGTGAATTTTAATTATATCAATGCGTTGTTGAAGCGTGTATCGTTCCATTTTTATTAATGACGTAGTTTCTACTTGTCAAATGTCAAAAGTGACATCTACCGAAATAGCGGGCTATTCAAAATAACACCTCTTATTGGAAAACCCTTTATATGTTCACGATCTGATGTACTATGTGTTGTTTAAATGTTGCCTTTGCCCCTTAGTCAATATGAATTTCGGATAATCATAGAACAATAAATCAGTGGATGAGTAGATGAAAGGAAAAAAGGAAAGAATTTATATATACATATATTACGGACTGTAAATATTTAGTTATGAAAAAATTTACAAAATGTGTCGTCTTCATTCATAAATATGAAGAATGTATCGGCATACAAGCAAAAGCTTAGGTTGACCACACTCAAACTTTGTAGACATAGGTTCTTTGTAAGGAGTTTCAAGCTGAAATCCTTCATTTTTGGAGTTCAACGACCTGTAAAGAAACTCGTCGGTATTCCACTTTCCTTATCTCTAGGTAGTGTTTTTAAACATTGGCTGTTTCGCGATACACCTTCATTTCATGAGATCGTTAAAAATTAACTATCAGTAGTTTGCTCTCTGAGAGACCATGATCGCTCCCCTGTCGTCGACACCTTAACAGTCGTTATCAATTTAACACCGACGTCGTTAGCATGACGTTGAAGTCTAATTTGCTGCTAGCCGACTACGTTATTGCCTCATATCTATGGGCAAATTTCGGCAACTTTACTGGGAAGGTATGTAGGGATATAGCAGGTTTCTTTCTCAATTTTAGTGTGGGATATTCTTGAATATTGTATGAATTATTCATATTTGGGTTAGACATGATGATGGACTTCTGGATTATGAAATTCTGAGTTAAATTCACATCATTCTTAACTGTCGCTGAGAAGGTGTTCGAGTTCGGGAATTTTTTGTAAGCAAGTCATTTTTGTAAATTCCAGAATAAGGGTCTGATATATCTTAGTGCACCCAACTTATCACTACGAAATATTGATCATTTTTCAACTGATATTCGAAGAAGAAATATTCAGATTTTGTTTCGTTGTATAACTGAAGTTTTCACTACAATCACCATTCATATCAGATTGATTCCGTTTAGGCGTTTACACTATATACATTAATTCACCGATACTTTCCGGAGTACGGATATAATGAAATTGAAATCTAGTAATCAGTTGAATAATGAATGACTCCTAAAGATTCATGCAGAATTTTTAAAGGATTATACAAAAATGCTGGAAGAACATGCGAATAAAAATATTATAATTGCTGGTTGAAACTGGCAATTACAGTAACTTTGAACTACCAATTATGGATCACTTTCAGTTCAAAATTCAATTATGGATAATTTCCAGTTTGAACTGATAAAAAGGGCTATTTGCCGGTTTGAACTGGCAATAGTGGATAATGGTCGCAGTAAACTGGCCATTAGCTATAATCATATAGATATAATTTATAATAACCAATTCCAACTGACAATTAACTGTCAGTTAAACCTCAAAATTATCCATATTTGTCAATTCGATTTGATAACTTTTCATAATTAATGCCAGTTTAAACTGTCAATTATCTATAATTGCCAGTTCGGAAATTCAATTTGCCATTACTGCCAGTTCGATTTGAGTTCGATTTACTTTTTTTGGATAAAGATCCAACATTTAAAATTCAATAGTTCTGTAAATTTCGAATTTCGGAACGCAAATGGTCCCAAACGACTAGGTTGGAATCGCTGATGACGAATCCGATTTCAAAATCGATCTTGTCCGTCCTTGGACAAGATGACTGTTGAACGGAGCAAGCTAGCAACTTGAAACTTTCAGGGTAAATCGCGCATCGAAAGGCTGCGGTTGATTTCGTTAGTAGGCCAAATCGTCCGAATGGTTCCGAAGTTAAAGGCATTTGAAATTTTTAAGTTATTTCCTTGATGTTTCAGTAACTACTGGATCGGTTAGGCTAAAACTTGGCAGTTAATTGGAGCATAACGACGCTCCACTTCAGGCAAAACTTCGTTGAAATTGTGTGATCACTTAATTGAGAAAATTTTTTTTTCCAAATTAAAAAAAAAAAAAAAATTCAGAAACTATTGATCATATTACAAAGAAAGTTGTGTTCGTACCTCAAGCTCTATATTTCACAGCAGTATACCAAATTTCAATTCCATAAGAATAACATTGTCGGAGTTTTTGGGAAAAAATATGTAAAATTTCCTGGTTTCTTTCTCGATATTGTTGTTTTTTTCGGTATAACTCAAGAAATACTGATTCAATCATGATGAAACTTGGCAGCTAGTTTGAAGATGCTAATGGCCAATAAAAGTTTCAACAAGCAATTATCCACAATTGTCAGTTTGACATGAAAATTACTAATATTATTATTAATATGGGCAGTTGAAACTGGCAGCTATATATTAGCTATTCAAGGGCCAATCAAGCTAAGTCTAGTTTTAAAAATGACACTGAATGATATTTCACTTCATTTCATAATGCCTCCATGTGAAATATTGTGAAATGGACTAAAGTTGATTGGCCTCTGAGTGGCTCATATAATTGTCGGTTTCAACTGTTAGTTATCGATAATTGTCAGTTCAAACTATGACAATTATCTATGATTGCCAGTTCAAACTGACATTTATCTATAATTACCAGTCATAGTCAGTTGAACCTTCGCATGAACCTTTAAGATGACATTTTTGAACCAATCACTTCAATGCTATCGGAGCGTTGTGGAATAGATTTCAATAACGAATTCTACGTAACTTAATCAATATAATTCTTCAATCTCATGTTTTTCGAAATATACAGACTAGTAGACAGGGTGATTTAACAAAAAATCAATTTATCATAGTAAGTTGTGATTCAAGGAAAACTTAATTCTTTGAGAAAAAGGCGATCAATAACAGTTATGACTCTTCTATGGTATCCAAGAAACCATTGAAATATATGAATTTCACCGAAAGATTTAATATCGAATTCAGTGAGAAGGCGAAAATTTAATATTGAAAAATCCCGTAGAACTTTTCGAGGTAGTGATCTTTGTGAAACTTGTAATAAGTTCGGTTCAGGTAAAGCGTGAGGCATAAGGTAAAGTGAGCGAAAAATATGCATAAAAAGTTGGAAGCCGTGAAACTTCTGCAATTATCATTTCTCAAATATATAAAGCGCCACCGAACATCTAGAGAGTGGAAAAATCCAACTGTACTAGAGAAAGTGTTTCTTTGTCTGCAACCCCCGCCAAAAGTTCCTCTATCGGTTAATTTGGGGAGATTTGGTTCGACTGTGCAGGTTTCAGATCGGTCAATTACTCGAGAAAAGTTTGCATTTGTCTTTTCATTTATAGACAGGCCGTGTTGAACCCTGATCCCAACGGTGTTGAAGTTTCATGAGCAGGCAAAAGTTGGAATCGGGGAAACTTTCAAGTGAAGTTCAAGAATTTTTCCAACATAACATTACCTTCTTTTATCTCTCATTGAGGTGAGGTACAGAGAAATCCTAGTCTTCATCCTTTTTCCAATTCCAACACTGAACTGAGAATGTTGCTATTTGTAAGCTGAACTTTTGCGCTGAAATATAGAATTTTCGTCGCTGGCAATATTCTTACATTTCCTGAAATTATCACGGAAGAAAATCGAATATTCGGAAAGAATTTCGTTTTGAATTTTCTTCCGTGAAAATACATCAATTCAATTTTTGATGAAAAGGTATAACACATCTTTGAAAGCACTGAAGTTGCATCCGAAGCTATAGTGCCCTCGTACAGTTATAGCTTAATGAATTTTCAATATTCTCTGAGCAAAAGACATGGTTAACACTACGTCTAAGAAAAAATTCTTGATATCCATCAGTACATACATCACCTTATTTTGAGAAAATGGAAATCAACTACTTCTGCTTTGTATCCTCAAAGGGGATTCCATGATGACGTTAATTGCTACAAATTAAATGACTTGTTTCATTCGATAAAAACTATTTAGTCAAAATACTCTGAAGATGTTCAAGGCAAGGTGTATAATCTAGCTAATTTTATGCGAGTCATGTATTTTCAACTTTTTTAGATTTCGAAACTCCAAACTGATTATGCTTAATCATTCTGGAAAATTAATTGAAATATACTCAACAATGCTACCAAAAGAATGTGGTCACTGAAGCACCTGTTAATTTCATATCTCCCAATGAAATATCATCCATTCACAATACTTATTAAGAAATCAAAAAGATAAGTTCTGGAAAATCTTTGTATTTGAAACTCGAACGAATGAACTGATAGGTGACAAACGTAACAATATTCAATCTGAGCTTCTAACCAACATTTCACATCAGTTTGATATTTTGTCATTCTGAACTATTGAAATCGAACCGAATATCCATTCAAGTTGGATTTGAATAACTCCTTATTAGGGGAAGAGATTAATATTAATATATAGGTCGGCCGTTATGCCGACCTTAAACACTATAACTTCAGGAAGAGATGACTTAGAAACTTGATATTTGTAGAGTAGGTTTGGGGCTTAATTACGAAGATCGAATTCGTGAATGGGTAAAATCCGCCCAATGATTACGTAGATATACCGATTCAAAATTTTGTTTTCCCAATATTTCCTGAAATACAGATTAGATCGAATTGAAATCCAGTGATTTATCGGAAAAAATAATATTCTAATAGAAATTCGGAAAGAATTACTTTGGATAGAAAATTCTTCCCCATATTTTTTTCATCACCGATAGTTTCATTTCACATGGAAATTTCACATCAAATTTCATTCTGATGCGAATGCCCTTGATGCATCCCTGACGAACATTTATTTCTACCCTCAGCATTCAAAGATTCATTATTAATTCAGGTACAACAACACGATATCCCTCCATGAGACCGGGAATACGATAGAATTGAATCCCTGGCGAAAGGGGTTTGGAATCCCCACGGAAGTTCGCAGGTGTTATGTGTTATTGACCTTGCATTCATTCATCTTCTTCATCCACCAATCATAAGTGGCACGTGAATACAGGGTTTCAAGTGAGGCAGACATGAGCATCCACCCTTTAATGCTGCTGCAAGGAACTGAAATTCATGAAACTCAACCCCAACCAGCAAAGTTGTTGTATAATTCTGATGATTCTCGACTTTTTCATTCTATAAGTATTATATTGAACTCTCTAGAATGTCAATTCATTATATTGATGCTAAATAAATTTCAATCTGTTGTGGACATCTCAAGTGCTTTATAAATTTATCACGAAAACGTTTATACAGGGTCTTTCACGAGGAACCTCACCCATATTTATACGGGAAACTACTGAACGTATTTTCATGAAATTCAGCACTTATAAGTATTTCACGATGCTGATGAAATCTAAAGTATTTTCAAGGCATGAGCACCTCCGGTTTTTCCGGAAATGACGTCAACTTCCGTTTTTCAAATCAGAACACCATTTTTTTATTGCAGAAATAGATTCCTTAGAAAATTTCAATTCATTTTGATGTAACATTTTTCAGTTTTGGTTGGAAAATTCTCTCTAAGCGGGAAAATTCGAAAAAAAAATCGAAACTAGAGCTCCGCTGAAACAAGAATAACTTCGAGGTTTTTGGAAGGAAAATTTTCATTTTTGGGATTTTTCAAGGTGTAAGATTGATGTATTCACTTTAAAAATCGAAATCGCGATTCATGATACATGGGGTGGAAAAATCGCTTTCAAAGTTAGGGATGACAAAATCGTGAAAAATCAATTTTTTCAAATTAGAACCCCATTTTTTTATGGCAGATATTGAATCTACGTTAAAAAATAATGTGAGTGTATGCATCACACCCTTGCCCTAAAATGGATATTTTCTGAGTTATTCACAAAAAACTGTTTTTCGTCTTGAATTTTCAGCTATTTCTTTTCCCTTCACGCCAAAAAGATGACATTTTCAGGAACTGTTATTTGAACCATGCTGTAGATTTTTCTTTCCTTCTTGAAACCGACTTCAAGTTACTATTAGGAGAACCATGGCAAACTCTCGCAGTTATAACTAGAGAAGATGCTCAAAGTTTTGACCGTTAATTTCTAGACATTTATTTATACGTCTCAGGAATGCTTCGTGCGTTGCTCTTCTTATTTCATCGGGAGGAAGAGATCTGCAAAAGTGTTTAAAAACCAAATTGAGTTTCAAAACTATGAATCTAAAAATCTAAACAAACCTGAACGCATTTCTGACACGTTCTATGCAGTCCTCTTTATCAGTCAGGGGAGTTGAGTAGACAATATTTTTTATCCTACCCCAAACATAATAGTCTAAAGGAGTTAAATCGGGAGAACGTGGTGGCCAAAGATGTGGACCATTGTTCGCCAACCATCGATCTTCAAATAGCCTGTAGGGGATATTTGACACATTGAGTGAATTGTGTGGAGGCGCGCCATCTTGTTGATACCATAAGTCATTATGGTTCTGTACTAGCGGCTCAATTATTTGAGTCAATATGTCAGAATATCTATCTCCTAAGGGATAACATTCTTTAAATAATGCAAACATGTGTAGTGTTCTATCTTACCAGTTAAAGTCCCATCATAAATGTGAACATCGAGAATTGCATTATTTTTGATGGCGCAAAAAACATTGAAACTCCAGGTCTCTTGAAAGTTCCATTGTCTGAAGTGGTGGTTGCTCTCTTCATCCCAATAATGACTGTTATGCCTATTGAAAGAACCATTCTTTGTGAATTTAGATTCATCTGTCCAAATTATACAGTCCAAAAAGTTTTCATTCTCTTGAAATCGAATCATCATAGCTTCGCAAAACGAAAACGAAATCAGTTTCCTTCAAATGCTGTACCCTTTTGAATTTATATGGGTGCATTTTATGTCTTTTTAATATTCTCCAAACACTCGATTGAGATAATCCCAGATCAATCTCGGCATCTTTGAGAGAATTTTGAGGATTCACACGAAAATATGCAAGAACTGTAATATCGTTGTTCTCATCTTCTACTACACTTTTTTCTCTGTGTGTAGTTTTCTTAACGAAAGATCCGACATTTCTCAAGTTTGTCATGGTTCTGTTAATGGTATCTCTCGTTGGTCTGGGTCGGTCAGGAAACCTCTCAATGAACAGTCGAATCGTTCTATCTACAACTTTATTACATTCTCCATGAAGTAGAATGAGATTTAAATAATCTTCATTGGTAAAATTAGGCATAGTGATCGATTTTATAACTTAATACGAATTATCACCAAATTAATAGTAAACACAAAATGCTACTGAATAAAGAGGAATTTGGCAGATGTAATTAATGATATCTATCATTAAAAAAAAATAATGTAAATCATGGTAAGTTTTTGCATATGGTTCATAAGGAATTATTTATTTATCACTGGAGAGAAAACCGATGGCCGATTAGTTGAAATAAAGAGGTTTCCGATACAAATTCGAATCCAAATTCGCCATCTATTTAGGAACAACCTGTAACTTTTTTCTCTTGCATATTAGGGTAGTAAAATCTAAAACATGGTTTAATTAACAGTTCCTGAAAATGTCATCTTTTTGGCGTGAAGGGAAAAGAAATAGCTGAAAATTCAAGACGAAAAACAGTTTTTTGTGAATAACTCAGAAAATATCCACTTTAGGGCAGGGGTGTGATGCATACACTCACATTATTTTTCAACGTAGATTCAATATCTGCCATAAAAAATGGGGTTCTAATTTGAAAAAATTGATTTTTCACGATTTTGTCATCCCTAACTTTGAAAGAGATTTTTTCACCCCCAGTATCATGAATCGCGATTTCGATTTTTAAAGTGGATACATCAATCTTACATCTTGAAACATCCCAAAAATGAAAATTTTCCATCCAAAAACCTCGAAGTTATTCTTGTTTCAGCGGAGCTCTATTTTCGATTTTTTTTTCGAATTTTCCCGCTCAGAGAGAATTTTCCAACCAAAACTAAAAAATGTTACATCAAAATAAATTGAAATTTTCTAAGGAATCTATTTCTGCAATAAAAAAATGGTGTTCTAATTTGAAAAACGGAAGTTGACGTCATTTCCAGAAAAACCGGAGGTGCTCATGCCTTGAAAATATTTTAGATTTCATCAGCATCGTGAAATACCCATAAGTGCTGAATTTCATGAAAATACGTTCAGTAGTTTCCCGTATAAATATGGGTGAGGTTCCTCGTGAAAGACCCTGTATGGCCGAATTATAAAATATCTTATAAAACTGTTTCTATACTATTTCCTAAGGGATCTATAACTAACATATAAAACATAAATATTTAATTGTTTTTTAGTGCGTTTATATCATTTTCCTACCATATTCCTGCCTTCAGTATAAATTCATTAAAAAAATGTTTCAAATTTACTTTGTATGAAGTTACATTATAGTTTTATAAAATAACTATCACCAACAGTATGCTTTTATAAGAAAATTTATTTTTTCGTGATCGCACATTTCATAGTATTGTATTCCATGACGATAATCGAATATGAAATGCATTTTGATTCAATATTCGGTATCTTTAAAATCTATAAATAAAATTGAAAATTATTCCCGATTTCGTTGGACATGTATACTCGAGGCCTACGTGAATTAACTATATATAATTATAGATTACGTAGGCTACGGTCCACTTACTTAATGGAGAAAAAAAAATTCTAACCCCTCTTTTCCTGTAACAGCTGCGTTTGTTATTATTTTGTTTTCCATGACGATAATGAAATGTTATCTGAATCGCACTTTGAGTAAGGTTATATATCGAAATAATGAACATCTTAAAATATTTCATGAAAATCTATATCTGAAATTGAAAGTAATAGGTATTTGATTTCGTCGAGCATGTCCACTCACTAGCGTTGAGAAAAAAATATGAGGGGTGGTACTTCAAGTCAATCTAACCACACTTTCTCTACAACAGTTGGGTTCGTCATCATTAATTTATATTAATGCCGTGACAATAATAAAATATTATCTGTATCGAATTTTGAGTGAGGTTACGACGAAAAAATCAACATGTTTGAAGTTTTCGTGAAAATCTATTAATGCAATTGGAACTCAATCTTGATTTTGTAAGACATATCCATTCACTGGAGTTTGGGAAATATATGAAAATGAGAAGTCAGAGCATGCTTCTGATTCTAACCACACTTTTTCTATATCAAATCAGCTGCGTTTTTCGCCAAAGTGAAATTGAGAAATATGTCACAGAGCTGCGATTTTGGGACCCTGTGTATGTTTCCATTAGTCACCAAGGCGATAGTGTCAAATATGTTTCATAGCAGTTGTATAGTAGCTAAATTATTACAGAAAGCATTATAAAGATACAAAACTATTTTATAAGATGACACCAGTAAAGATGGCAGTATTTATGATGATAAAAAATGACGAATTCTGAAAGTACTGAAATTTGCATCCATGTTGATATTTGAATCACCTAAGAAAAAATCGGCTTGATAATGATGTTTCGCAAACATTGGTTCATATTTCGATGAAAAAAAAAATTATAAGACCCACGAAGCATTCTAATGTTTTGTTCCTTTATTTATGGAAAACGTTCGAAAATAGCAAGCGCGTTTATGATTTACTGATATTATGCTTTATTTCACAATGAAATTTAATTCGCATTAATATGTTCGTTCCCATTTCGGCGACTCTTAGTGCATTATCGCATAAATAAAATGGTTTCTGCTAAAGAGTAAAGACAGGCGACGTTCAATATTCTCCCATCGACTATCATATTCCGAATTGTTTCTGCAAATAAAAGAAATAATTAAAAAGTATTTCGATTTTTTAAATAACATTCCAGATTACTCTTTTATTTCAGAACAGTCATGGGAAAAACCTTATTAAGTTCCTATAAAACAGTTTTAAAGCTGCTTTATATTTTTCTAGTAACTTTCATGAGATGCTTTATAAAATTTCGAGGGTCGCAAAATTGTTTTATAAAATGTGCCAATTTTGTATTTATAGTTATTGTTTAAACGCATTAGAAGCATTTCCGAGAAGACAAATATTAAATAAGCATTTGGCTGAAAACGTTTCTGCAACAGTTATAAAATATGAAATTGCTAGTTGGGACATATTCAGGATTTGCAGAGATCTTTCCTGATTTTCAAGCATGAAATTAACTTGTTTTAAGTTTCCCTACTCATCACGTCGAAGTTCGCATGAACTAACCACAAGTAGGCTTAGATGCTTCTGTAGTTATGTTGGCGTTGGCAATATTATACCGGTTAAATATACTCAGTTCGAAAATATCAGAAAAAAGTGGACAAATTGAAAGTGATATTTTCTTTGAAAAGATCCATCAAAGATTATAAGGATTGTTCGTTGTTCCTGCTTGAAATTTTTGATTCACACTACACTTCACTGCCTTCCACTTGTCAATGCAGATGAGTGTAGAATAGAGTGTGGTTCACTCTATACAGTTATTTTCCGCACATCAAGGATAATTATTCTTTGTTCCTGGTAAGCATCTGGAATCGAGAGTCATTTGACTTGTATCACAGACTGGTCTGTGCTTGTATAGTATAACAAAGATATTATGAAAAAGAGCCCGCAGACCAGCTAGGCGGACGAAAAGAATCCTCCTTGTCCACAAATTCTTCATCAGCGAGACCATTTTCTGCTCAAAAAATATTGATATTGTAACGGAATGATAAAGCGCTTTTGTTCTCAACCTAAAGCGCGAAATACTTAAACAATATTGCAGTTTATTCAAGCCAGGTGAACTCATCTATGAAATTTCAAGTCTCCCCCTTTTATATGTCCTCGTACAATAAATGAAGCAAGAGTTAACCAGTTCAAAAGGAAAGAACTCAAAAATATAAAGAACACATAAACAACACGTAAAGTATATCTTCCATATAAGGTCTCTATACCCTAAGTAAAATGGAATAACACAAAATCTGATTTGATATATTTAAGAAAGCACAAATACAACTTTCAAAACTTTTGAAAAAAATGTGTTTCAAACATAGAGTGATAGAGTTTAATATGTCTATGGTTTCAAACTGCTCTGTCATATTTTTGCCGTATTCTATGGTTTCGCTCGAACCAGTTCCATCCTTTCATGTCCGCAGTTCTTCTCTATCTAAGCCATGTCCATAAATACTCCATTCACTTTTATAAACTATCCCAGTTCTGACACATTTCACCGTGTATATTTTGAAAATGTTCGGTTATAGTCATTTTCCTGTCAGATAACTATGCAACGTTGTCCTCTCTACACAGATGTAGTAGTAATTACGTTTTTTTCAAAATTTTTATTTACTATGGAAAAATATGTGAATTCACTAATTCCAAAGACTTGGCGAATGTTAAAAAAACTTTTTTCTCTGTTAATTCAGTTCTTTTCTCTGTTAATCCGGTTATGTTATGTTATGCTATTTTCTAGTACGGAAATCAAGAATCGAGTGTTGAAATTTTAGTGAAAAATAATGGATAGAGTAGTCCGTTACTTTGTGATAGTTCTTTCGAAGAAAAAAATCAAAGTACTCGAATAACCCGGCAGTTGAACTTCTAAACGAATGGGCGTTCCTATGTAATTCCGTACTTTTCGAAATGCTTGAGAAATAAGCCTACAGAAGACATTAAGTACCTTGTTGCACAATCTGAAATACTCCGATATGAAAATGTTGGATAGCTTGTGATAAATTATGGATTCCAAATTATCAGGGTTACTCTCAGAAAAAGCAGATTTCAATTCTTCATAGGACTTCCTGATACTTTGTCTCTGCTTCTTCAAAACTATCTCCGGCATTTTTAGTTTCCAAGCGTGATGGTTATGTTGTGATTGAGAGAAGAAATTGGCATTGGCATTTGGCAACGTCTCTGGGAATTATTTCGACATTGCCGATATAAAACTGCCAACCTACGTCAATTTTAAGTAAAAAAAAATCAAAAAGCACTGCCGTGAAGGCAGCAGCTTTTGCGCGCATGTTCAATGTAGATGACCGCTTCAGCAACGAATTTGAACATGCACGCAAAGGCTGCTGCCTTCACGGAAGTGCTTTTTGAATTTTTTTGGATGAAGTACTGGATTTCAATTCGATCTAATCTGTATTTTTGGAAATATTGGAAAAATAAAATTTTGAATGGGTATATCTACGGAATCATTGGGCGGATTTTACCCATTCACGAATTCGACCTTCCTAATTAAGCCCCAAACCTACTCTACAAATATCGAGTTATTGTGTTTACGGTCAGCTCAACTGCCGACTGCGTAAATACAATAACTTCCTAAAGAAACAATTTAGAAACTCGATATTTGTAGAGAAGGTTTGGACCTTTATGACGAAGGCCGAATTCGTGAATGGGTAAAATCCACCCAATGATTCCGCAGATATACCCAATAAAAATTTTAGTTTTCCAATATTTCCAAAAATACAGATCAGATCGAATTGGAATCCAGTACTTCATCGAAAAATTACAGTTCGAAGGTTCATACAGAATTTAATGAGGATGATATGATAAGAAAATCACAGAAATTTTTTTTTTCAAATTGTTCTAATGACACGATTATCACGAAATTTTGCATAAAGTTGTCTATCAGCATCTCCAAACTAGCTGCGAAGTTTTATCAGGACTGAGTCAGTATTTCTTGAGATATACCGAAAGAAACAACGATATCGAGAAGAAAACTTCGAAATTTGACATATTTTTTCCCGATATATCCAAAACTTATGATCGTATCGAACTGAAATTTGGTACACTGCTGTGAAATAAGAAGCTCAAAGTATGAGTGGAATTTTTTTTGGATATGATGAATGGTTTCCAGAAAAAAAAATTTTTTGGATAAAAATTTCGAAAAAAAGTTTTTTACAAATCTACTGACAATAGTATCCTGACGAAATTTGACTCAAAGTTGCGCGTCGTTATACCGCACCTAACTGCGAAGTTTGAATCCAATCGCTCAAGTAGTTTCTGAAATAAAAAATAAATAACTTCGAAATTTCAAGTGCATATAACTCCGAAACTATTCGACCGATTTGGCCCATTAACGATCTTAACCGCGGCATTCTGATTCGCGACCTACCATAAAGTTTCAAGTTGCTAGCTTGCTTCTGTTGACAGTTATCGTGTCGTCGGCCGGACGGACGGCCGGCCGGACAGAATCGATTTTGACACTGGATTCGTCATCAGTGAGTCCAACCTAGTCGATTGAGACCATTTTCGGCTCAATCATCCAAAATTACAGACATTTGGACAAAACGATAGCACGCTGTTCCCCTAGAACATGCGCGCAAAAACTTGATAGACCTAAATCATGGCCAGCCGGGATAGTTTATGAAAGTGAATGAAGTATAGTTTTATAAGTCTAAGGTGTAAACCTTAGTATTCAAAATATTTCATGTTCTTAGACGAAATCAAATGAGATCTCTCTACAGATGTATAATATGCAGAGAACAGGAGTTGTAAACTGTTTAAGGTTTCCGTCAACATTCGCCCCATGTGAAGAAGCTTATTGTCAGTAAAATACATCACTGATAGAGGAGGTCTCGTTGTTGGGGAAAGCATCAACTAATACGTTCCCAAATGAAACAAATGGAGGCAGTATAATTGAAACAGGTGTCGAGTTCCACGATTAAAGCCGTGATAGCATTGAGTTTCACTGTCGTTGCCTCGAAAGACGGGAGTGGAAACAGAAACGGAAATGAATGATGACAAGACCCCTGAAGAGCTTTATGTGACCGTAAGTTCACACTTGACCAACTTCAGATCCGAAAACCATTAACAGATCAATGAGAATCATTCATTTCTCAATGAAGTTTCAACAACACGCATATTTTCAAGAGTTTTGTCAGGGAGACAGACAATATCTGTTACTTCCGAATTCTCAGCCGGAATTGTGATTGAAAATCCATGTTCAAATTCAATTATTTCCGGCTGTCCAAATTTTTTTCGGAACACTGGCACGAGCACATGATAACGTCACAGTTCGTTTTGCTTATAGTTCACATTATTCCTGTATTGTTCATTAGGCAATCTAGTTTCCGAGAAACTGCCTTGACAAATAGTTCAATCCTGCAATTCGCGTTTTCCATAAGAAAACAATTTCAATTTAATTTTTGATAGTTCCGTTTCAGATATCGGGAGAGAAAATCCAGAAAAAGCGAATGTCCGTGCTCATATTCAATTCTGTCTGTCTTTCAACCAGTCGTATGTGCTCTAAGAGAAATTCTCAAGGTAATGGTTTAGATTTAGTATCATGGTTGAGCTCGCTAGTGGGTAAAATCTGCCTATAGGCATCGTTAAACCTCACCACAAATAGGCTTAGTTGCTTCTGTAGTTATGTTGGCGTTGGCAATATTATACCGGTTGAATATACTCAGTTCGAAAATATCAGAAAAAAGTGGACAAGTTGAAAGTGATATTTTCTTTGAAAAGATTTATCAAAGATTATAAGGATTGTCCATTGTTCCTGCTTGACATTTTTGATGCACACTATACTTCACTGCCTTCCACTTGTCAATGCAGATGAGTGTAAAATAGAGTGTGGTTCACTCTATTCGATTATTTTGCGCCCATCAAGGATAATTATTCTGTGTTCCTGGTATGCGTATGGAATCGAGAGTCATTAGACTCGTATCAGAGACTGGTCTGTGCTTGTATAGTATAACAAAGGTTATATGAAAAAAGCCCGCAGACCAGCTAGGCGGACGAAAAGAATCCTGTTTGTCCACAAATTCTTCATCAGCGAGACCATTTTCTGCTCAAAAAATATTGACATTGTAAAGGAATGATAAAGCGCTTTTGTTCTCAACCTAAAGCGCGAAATACTTGAACAATATTGCAGTTTATTCAAGCCAGGTGAACTCATCTATGAAATTTCAAGTTTCCCCCTTTTAAATCTCCTCGTACAATTAATGAAGCAACACGAATTTACCATTGTTTACTCAAGAGTTAACCAGTTCAAAAGGAAAGAACTCAAAAATATAACTTAACATAAACAACACGTAAAGTATATCTTCTATATACGGTCTCTATATACCATAAGTAAAATGAAATAACGCAAAATCTGATTTGAGATATTTAACAAAGCACAAATATAACTTTCTGATGTCCAAATTTTTTTCGGAACTCTGGCACAAGCACATGATAACGTCACAGTTCGTTTTGCTTATAGTTCACATTATTCCTGTATTGTTCATCAGGCAATCTAGTTTCCGAGAAACTGCCCTTGACAAATAATTTAATCCTGCAATCCGCAAGGGCGTTTTCCATAAGAAAACAATTTCAATTTAATTTTTGATAGATCCGTTTCAGATATCGGGAGAGAAAATCCAGAAAAAGCGAATGTCCGTGCTCATATTCAATTCTGTCTGTCTTTCGACCAGTCGTATGTGCTCTAAGAGAAACGTCTAGGCTTCTTAAATTCTCAAGGTAATGGTTTAGATTTAGTATCACGGTTGAGCTCGCTAGTGGGCAAAATCTGCCTATAGGCATCGTTAAACCTGCAGGCAGACCACGAATACTACCCGAAGAAACTCGATATACGTAGAGCAAGTTTGGGGCTTAGTTGCGGGGGTGGAATTCGTGAATGAGTGAAAAACCCTTCTGACGAATCTGTAGATATTTCCCTTCCAATTTTTTTGATTTTCTTGGGTAAGTTCTTGAATTCGAAGAAGGACATACAGGCTCCTAACTTCACGTCTTTGCTATTTTAGAATCTTAAATAGCATTATACTGGGTGATTCCGGAGGGGACCGTCAGATTTTGGGATAAGTTAACACTAGTCAAGACAGTCTCTAAACAATGTTTAGTTTATGGTTGAGGGTCTCTATTGAGAATATGCAGGGTGGTTTGTCCGATTCGACCGACTATACTTGCATTGATAACATTGGTATGGCTTATTCGATTTTAATGAAATTTTCAGCTAAGTACAATATTGATGACCACATTCATTAGTTTCAGAATTTTTTTCAAAATAAGCGGTTGTTATGGTGATATTTTCAGATTAATTGCGCAGGTTGAAAAAACACCCTGTACATCGCGTTTCCTAAACTACGCTATCTGTTTACGATTCTACTATAATAAGTCATTATTTGAGAGTTTCTAATATTTTTGGCACACTCCTAGTTTTCCGAGAAAATTTTACGAAAAAAAGACAATGTCGAAATTTCGCACCAATCGATTCTACTTCTATTGATAACTTTGGTATGGCTCATCAAATTTTGATGAAATTTACAGGGTAGAACAATCTGAATGAGTTCCTTCAATAATTGCAACAATATCTCAAAATACTGGGTTGTAATTGTGATAATTTCAGAATTTCAGAATAATTGTGCAGTTGATAAAAATACCCTCTACATTGCTTTTCCAAAACTTTCTTATTCGTTTCAGATTCTACTATAATATATCATTATTGAGAGGTTTTCAATTTTTGTGGCACAACTCCGGTTTTCCTAGAAAGCATTTTTGAAGAAGAGCATATATGAAATTTGGCTCACAAGCAGCGAGAGTATTCTGCACTAGGTAGGAAAGCTGTATTGTCCAAGGATGCAAAGTTGTTCGTCACTTCTAAAATATTCTTTTCAAATTCGAAATTTATTTTCAATTGTTCATTTTCTGTATAAAATCATTCCATTCAGAAAATAACTTAATTTGATTTTTTTTGCACACCAGCGCTTTTCAATAAAAGAGTTATTTTTATGAAACAGTGACGTTATGTGATTTCGTTCAATAATGTTCTCATCAACGGTTTCAAAAAAGTATGTAAAATATTCAATTAGATAGAAGTTGACGAAAAATAGTTCTTTCAAATTCAAAATTTTCCATAAAACGCCAATCCCCATTTAAAACCGTTAATTCTTAAAGATCTATGGTAATCATCATAGTAAACAACAGAATATGAATATTCAATAAATAATAATAATAATAATTATTTAATAATCTGCCACAAGTTAGTTCTAACATGCCAAAATTATTCACTTATGCGGAATACGCTGATAAGATTTTTGTTTATGGTTTCTGTAAGGGAAATGGGAATGAATACAAAATCGAATACCAAAGACGAGTTCCCAACCGACGTCAACCGAATAAAGGAACCTTTGAAAAATTGTTTCAGTATTCTAGAGAACATGGGCAATACCCTAGTAAGGTGGAGCATTGACAGGCCAAATATTCAGGAACAAATTTCTAGTCAAATCGTTGAACGGGTGGAGGAAGAACCGTCTATTAGTACTCGTCAAATTAGTATCAAGTTAGGAACTTCGCAAAGCAAAGTGTGCAAGACTTTGAAAAAGGAAAAGTTTCACCCATTCCATTACCAAAATGTTCAAGAACTATTGCCACAAGATCTACCACAAAGATTACAATTTTATCGCTGGGTTATAAGTCACCAACGAACTATTTTCCGAATTTTATTCAGTGACGAGGCTATGTTTACCAAGAATGGAATTTTCAATATCCACAATTCTCACGAATGGGCAAAGGACAACCCGCATTTGACGAAAAGTCATAATACACAACACCGATTTTCTGTCAACATTCGGCTTGGAACCATAGACGGAAATTTAGTTGGCCCTCACATTTTTGCAGAAAGACTGAATGGTGGAATTTACCTCAACTTTTTGGAAAATATTTTACCAAATCTATTGGGAAATGTTCATATCCGCTCTATGTACTTTCAACATTATGGAGCACCACCCCATGTTGATTTGAATATGAGAAATCACCTCAATATAAATTATCTGAACAGATGGATTGGTCGTGGAGCCCCCATTGCTTGGCCACAAAGATCGCCTGATTTGAACCCTTTAGATTATTTTGTGTGGGGACATCTGAAAACGAGAGTCTATAAAGTAGGAATTACGAGTAGAGAACATTTAATTGAAAGGATTTTTGAGGATTGCGATATTTTGAAGCAAAGTCCAAATATCATCAGAAGATCGATTGGAAATTTTAAAAAAGGGCGCAAATATGTATTCAAAAAAGAAGAAACCATTTCGAAAATTCAATGTCAATTTTCTGTTGATCCTAAAGTTCACTCTTCATTTGTTTCGTATTATGTTCAATATTCGTTTTCATATGTGTAGATTTGTTTGTTTTATGTGCATATGAAGTAATATTCTGAATTGAATGATTTCATTCAGAATATATATGAGCAAATAAATATAAATTTGGAATTTGAAAAGAATATTTCGGAACTTAAGAAATGCTTTGCATCCTTGAAATATACAGCTTTACTACCTAGTGCAGAATATTCTCACTGCTTCTGCGCCAAATTTCGATTATGCTGTTCTTCAAACATTTTTTCTCGGAAAACCGGAGGTGTGCTGAAGAAATTGAAAACCTCTAAATGAAAACATATTATTGTAGAATCTGAAATGAATAAGAAAGTTTTCGAAAAGCAATGTACAGGGTGTTTTTTTCAACTGCACAATTAATCTGAAATTCTGAAATTATCACAATTACAATCCTGTATTTTGGGGTATTGTTGCAATTATTGAATGTAATCATTCTGATTCTTCTACACTGCAAATTTCATCAAAATGGGATGAGCCATAACAAAGTTATTAATAAAAGTAGAATCGATTGGAGCAAAATTTCGACATTGTCTTTTTTTGATGAAATTTTCTCAGAAAACTAGAAGTGTGCCAAAAAAATTGAAAACTCTCAAATGATGACTTATTATAGTAGAATCGTGAACAAGCAGCGAAGTTTTGGAAACGCGATGTACAGGGTGTTTGTTCAACTTGCACAATTAATCTGGAAATATCACTACTCCAGAATCGCCTTGTATATAAAATATGAAGAGAAACAAGAAATAATATTCTGGGTTTGAAAATTCTTTAACACTGAAATCCGATGTAATATATCGTTCAACTGAGCCGTGGTACTCACCTCTTCTTTGATGATTTCAAATCAAAAGATCACAAGGGCAATAAAAATGCGGGAAGCTACTATTGTGAGAGTGACCTAAAACGTGACGTCAAACTTTTGTTTCAAAGTCTTTATTCGATCACATGATCACATTCTGAGCTGAATATTGTGCTGACCTATATGTACTCTTAAGCCCTAAGGGAGTCATCCTGAACAAGTTTAGGGTTAACTTTACAACATGTACGCGATTCTCTTAGAAACGAAACAAATTGGGATTACAGTGGAACACATTATAGGGAAGGTACAATAATTTCTACTCGTTTTTTTAGGAAACAAAGGCGTTATCTCTGGTTTTACTAGACTTTCTATGAAAACATGACAGCGGCTCTTGAAATCAGATTTGAAAGAAATTAAGTTGACTGCGAGTGTTTTTCATAGAGACAAAAATTTATTCTATTTCTATACTATACTAATTTAATAAGTAGTCGTTCTACTCTGTGACAATAGATGAGTCAAATTTCATTTGGAGTTAACTGTAATTCGGGGACAGTTCGCGTTGAATAGCCTATATCTATGTTTTGTATACTTTGTTCTCTTTATATGATGTTACATTGCAAAATTTTATTTATACATATTATTGTTAATTTATTTTGACCTGTGTAAACGATATAATATTGTAAGACACCAATAAATCTCTCTCGTTTGCAACATAGATCATCTAACCTCTAGGTCTTTTACCATGCTGACTCGGACATTTAGAAATAGGCGAATCTATCTATAATTATATGGCCTACACTAGTTCGAAGACCTCAATCGGGTTGATGAAAACTGATATTGTTAGGTTTCAAAAATTTTCTACTACGAAAGCGAAAATTTTGGTACGTGTAACGAAAATACCCATAGCATAATTTTCAGTTATAATTGCACAAGGGCATCAAAATATTCGATAATTTCGGCTCTTTCAGCAAAGTATGAAACTATGCGAATACAATTTTTATGGGACAACACCCTTGCATATAAAACTGTCTGGTCATTTTATGCACGAGTGTAATTCATTTGAATATTTCACGAATAAAGAAATGTTGCCTGAGAAATAATTTTTGGCCTCACAAATATCCATGAACTGTAGCCATATATGATGTCTCTTACGTTCGGTATTTTTTGACTCATTTCTAATTATATTTTCCTCCATCCACTGTACTGAGCATTTTGTGAAAAGCAACATTTTTTGACACTTTGAAGTTTATCTGTTTGTATTGTTCAGGTTGTCAATGCAACGGGATGTTTTCGCGATGCAATTTCCGCTTTGCAATGCATTTACCGCGGAAATATTTCGATTTAGGCATTCCTGTCATGAAAAGTTCTACGTATGAGTGAAATATTCGTTCAAAGAAACCTAAGTTACCAGGTAATTATCTTCTCGCTACCTGAAAAAGAGGTAGAATTGAAATTGCTGTGATTTTCTTAAAATGTCAATTTGACAAAAGTCTCTGAACGATAAATCGAAAAATAATTCCGAAAATTTTCTCGTTTGTCTGTTTGTCTTTCTGATGGAATGGTCAGATTTGTACTCTGAAATATCATAGTTCGCTTTGTTTATCGTTTGTATTATTCCGGTATTGTTCATTAGGCAATCTGTTCCCAAGAAACCGCCCTTGACAAATACTGAAATCCGCAAAGGCCTCTTCTATGAACAAATAATTTCAATACAATTTTAATAGTTCTTTTACAGATAGTGGGAGTGAAAACTCAGAAAAAACCAAAAAGTTTTTATAATAACCTGTTTTCAAGTACAAGTGCGTAAAATTTGAATATTCATTATATTTTATAAATTGATATATTCAAGTAAACCTTCCGAAAAGCTGCGAAGAATATCAAGGCAGAAATGATATGTTAATTCGAAATTCTGATGAAAATGGACTGACTGCACATCCTGCATAAATATACTCTCAAAATAAGTATTTGATCCGATCGAGACAGATCAACTAAAGTTCGATTCTAATCTCGAATTAAATATTCATTGTTTCGACTTCCGTTTCTGTTTCGTCTTTCCTGTTTGCTTATTCTCTTGAGTAGTCGCACTGCACTGTGTTCGATCTTTCAATTTGAATTTAGATTTTATGGAAAACCTGAGTGCAGATATGAGGATGCCATTTTGATTCTACTTATTTATTTTAGAATATCGAATATCTGTCAGCTTCACTTCAGGCAGCCTCAAACCCGATCGAAAGATACGTATATTGTTCTGCACAATAATGAATTCGAAGCGGAGAAGCGACGGTAAAACATTAATGCTCATTGACGGCTTTTAAAGATAAAATTGATGGTACTTTGAGGCAGAGATGCCAACCTCTTCAGGTCATATGGAACATTCAAAATAGTCCCATTATCATATAAAATATCAAATCAAATCAAATTTATTCTAACAGTAGTTCAAAATACATTGTTTGGATACATATTAAATTCATTTCATTTAAGTCTCCTTAGGGTGGGAACACATCTATACATTAAATGATACAGTTTCAAATTTTTATTTTGCTCTATGGTTCTTAGGAACGAATTGACCTAATGCAATTAACTTCTGAATTTTTTTCTCAAAATACTTTCACGATTTCGCTTGCTGGCCAAAAAAAAATTCGGATATTCGGCATCCGACCATCCATTCGCTGCTGGTTGAAAAATTAACATTGTTGTTTTTGAGGAGGCGTAAGGAAATAGTAACAAAGCCTACCTAGAACATAACCGGTTCTCTAGTTCGCAGTTCTGAGGAGTTTCCCAGAGAAACCTATGGGACAATGGGCAACTATATCAACTGTTAAGTTCAGCATATTGATGGAGATTCAAATTTGTTTGACCATATACGTCTGTCCGAATGGCCATTTCTTACACTCACCTCCTGAGAAAATACTTGAAAAAAATTTCAAAATCAATTAGAGTTTAAATTGTACTGATGGACTTCGTTAATAAGCCAAATTTAGCCATTTATTCCGAAGACCTGGAAATTTTCTCTGGCAATAACTGAAATTGATCAGATCAAACTAAAACTAAAATTTTACTGAAATTCCGTATGATCATTCATGATGATGCATCTAAGTACCAAATATAGCTCATCCTTATTTTATTTGAAGTTTAAGTCGAGGCTCGAGATATATAAGAAGCCGTTGGTGATAAAAGTGGATTTACAAATATATTTATTTTCTTTTCAATATATTTATATTTTACCCAACACAATATTTTTCGAGTTGAAAGTTTCAAATATATGAACATATAAGATGCAATATACTTATTAGTTCGATCTATCGAACAACGTCAATAGATGGCGCGCTGAAAGCATAAGTTTCCTATTTCCCATTCAGTTTCCAGCAACTTCGATGGAAAATTGAGATAACGACAATAATGATAACAATTTTTTGAGCAATAATACTAAATATTCACAAATCATCGCAAAATCAAGACCGATAATCAAAATTTTCAAGCACTTTCAAACTAGGATAGCTGGATTGATGGAAACTGTTAGCGAGGTTCGACGCGCTATATCTTGAAGTTGTTTGATGGATCGAATTATTGAATATATTGGTTTTTGAATTTTGTATATTTGCCAACCCGTAAAAATGTTGTTTTTGATAAAATATAAATATAACGAAAAGGAAATCTGTCGTCGCACGAAATGTATATATTAGTGCAATTAATAAATAAATGTACTCGAAAATAAATATATTTGCAAATACACATTTTTCTCAGGACGAGACATATTTATTCAACTGATATTATGCCAGTTTGGAGAACAATAAACGAAAATTTCATCCAGAAAATCAGAATATTATTTGGTTTGTCTGATAAGCTATTTTCCACAACATATTTCAGTTCAAATTGCAATGTCATATAGTTTACTGATCAAATAAGAAATTAATTGTTCGAGTCAGAATTAGAACTGAATTTAAACCGATACTTTATATTCATGTGATATTCAGAGTAGCCAATACGAGTCGGTAACTAAAATACGCTGAACATTGATGAACGCTGAATTTCGACATGAAATAGAAAAATATATTGCTAAATCAAATACATTCCGACCATTTAGATATTTCGATGAATATGAATACCGGATTGGGTTTAGAATTGGTACCCTGTCTTTCAATATTGATCGAAAATCTCTGTTCTATGAAAATCTAATGGGACTTATTCCAAGACAAAACCAATTTCTTTTTGAGATATTGGGAAAGAAACCTGAAAACTTCAAATGGGTATAACTCCGAAACTGTTCATCAATTTGCCGCTCAACGAGCATAACCATCTCATTATAATACCCAACCCACCTAGCTCAACGTTTATATCGTGACAACGGATGGACGGACGGTGAGAAGGAATTGAATTCGAAATTACTGACATTTTGGCAGAATTATAAAGCAATGTCTCACATAACCTCGCTTCATTGGATGTTGAAAATTCGTGCATGTAACAGCAAAATTTTCAACATGCGTTAACTAACGTCCACTTTCTCGAGAGAAAAAGAGATCGTTCTGATAATATAGAAGTTCCATTTACGTCTAGAAGAGATACTATTTCTCAAAGTGAACGTTCCACTTTTAACATATTTTTCTATAATTCTCCTGAAATAATTGAGAGGATCGCGAGCTGTGCTTCTCCCAAAAGAAATCAAGGAGCCGAAGTGATTCAGATTCCACCGTGAAAACTTCAGGTCCAAATCAGGATTATCCTCCGAAGTTTTGATTTTCATTAATTTTTAAGTTTTCGGTTTGATCCCTTCGAATCCAATCAATTTCGACTTTCAATCGGTGGCTTTCATACACTCGCTTCGGATCGGATTGAAGAAGTATAAGGCCACTTTGGGTTTAATCTGCGTGAATCAAAGCAGATTATCCCGAATTGCCTGCCCCAACGAATTTCCTTTCAGTTTCGATTTCCCGAATTTATGTTTCAGAAAATTCATTCGCAATTTGCTCCCTGACTTGGTGGTAATATAAATTTAAGATTAGAAAATAGATATCCGTTGAATTTTTGAACAATGTTATTTATTCGCCACAACTAGAGGAGGAAAAATATTATGGGTCTCCATTGATAGATACAGATCATTTTAAGTGAATAAAACTGCATTTAAGGTATACTGTATGCACATTCATTGATTTTCGAAAAGGCCCATTTAGTGCAGTCTTATCCACTGTTTCAACAACAATGCATTGCAGAAAGAAAACTTGCCATCTTCAGGTATAACGAAGAATGAAAGTAAATGTTTAAATAAATAGCTTTATTAGCATTCATCCCTATTCAAGCCTCCAAGCTAACCGGCGCGTTCGCCATTTAGCTGCCTCGAATCTTCAACGCTGGTTCTTCCAAAGTCTAAAACGATTTCGAGAGACTATGCACGTCCAATATTGTACTCCATGGTGAAAATCATTTCTCTGATGTTTCCTCGTTTTCTGAAATCCATATATGAAAATCTGTGCCCAATTTAATTGAAATCTGATAGAAGTTATTCCAAAACAAAATAATTTCTTCTTGAGCTATTGGGAAAGAAACCTGAAAGCTTCAAATGGATATAATTCTAAAACTGTTCATCAATTTTGCTGATTAATGAGCCTAACAAGGTTATAGTAATACGTGAACTACTTAGCACAACCTTCTTATTCTGACGGCCAGAAGGAATTAAATTCGTCATTGAATCAGTGTCCATTTACGGAAAATAACTTGTTTCATAAGGTAACTGGATCATACATCAACAAATATCCCTCGAGATCCGGAGAAGCACATTACATAGAGGTACTCTTGAGAACTTTGGATCAATATTGCCATCTTCACGGCTAATCAATATTACTAAGCTCTGAATGATGCCAATAAGCTACGGTGGAAACGGTGGTGCCATGAAGGGGCATATTTATAGAGTTGGTTCCGGTCCGAGTCGGAATCAACTCTGTGAGCATTATGACAACAGCCACTGAAATCTTGAAAAGGATGGTTGAGTGACTTCTTGCTTAAAAGGTGATTCGATTGAGTTTTCATGAATGCAATACACTTGGCCTTTATTGTTATTACGGAATAATAAAAAGAAAGAGTAGAATATTTGCGATGGCAGGAGTTGAAATAAAACATGAATAACAGCATTTCATAGAATACCAGCGAATGACATTGTTGTTGCATTGCTTCATATACAGGATGAGTCTTTGAGTTGTACATTTATTTGAACCATAGATTCCTCTCATCAAATGAAACACTTTTTTATTTATCATTTTTCCAGATTCGGCTCCAGCAAAAAGATGCAGGCTGTTTGAATTTTCAAAAAAAATCAGTTTTTCTTTTGTTGATTCGATATGGTAACTTCGAATGGGATGAACCTTGGCGTAAAGTTTTCTATAACTATGACACATATTCTTCAGTAATCACTTTCACCCTACTTCAAACAGTTTCCGGGTTTTAGACTCGCTGATTCATGAAACTATACGAAATTAGCATGAAGAATACAGATTAAGTTTATCTTATATCATGATACAATCTTCAATCATTTTAAAATATTTGATTATTCTTTATAATTCCTCGTTCAACGCACCGTTTTGCGGATATTTAACGTTGAATATTATAAAATCGGATGAAAATTCGAAAAATTTCCTTATATTTTTGGGTCTGCCTGATCTGATACATGAAATAAATAAAGCTGTGTTCACGTTTATCCGGACCATAGAATACCCAGAAATATACATCTTTTTTGCATAGAACTAATATTATGTATATGCACCGATATAACATTAAGTTATAATTTCTATGAGTATATGCTATTTCGTGACCACACCACAGACATAGTCCCTGTCTATGGACAATAATTTCCATAACCATAACATTCTACAGAATAAATAACATAATCACAAGGACGAATATCCGTCGATAAATCAACAAATATTCCTCCTTGATCAGAGCTAATCATCCAATCAACCAAAACACCCTACAAAGAAGAAGCGGATCCAAGTAGAATGACTACAGCTGTTTCACAACTGTTATTGATCGTCAGGTCAACTTAACTTGGATAAACCACACGCCTTGGATCATTTTCCACTTTCTTCTACTGAGTAAAGGATAAACCGCAAAGAGTTATCTCGATACTTGTTACCTTTCAGAAGGACTGCTGCAGTATACAACATACAGCGCGCCATCTGTCAGGAGCATCTTACGAGTCTCACCTTCTAGTGCAGAATACTTTGATCGATGTGTATGACGTTCATCATTTTGTCGCATCAGGTCGCTGTAACTGCGATATTGCAGCTTTACAAACAACCGACACGACATTGGAAACGCTTGGTTCATGTGGAATCCCACAAGACGAAAACCGTCCAACATCTAACAAAGATAGGAATTGGTTTCACGGAGAAGAAAGAGCTCCAGTAATAATAAATAACATAATCACAAGGACGAATATCCGTCGATAAATCAACAAACAGAATGTTTTTAGGTTAGTTGATTGATAATATAATATAATTCATTTATAAATTTCGTGGAAAAAGTCTAATTCTAAAGTTTTCAATATGAGAATAGGCGAGGATGAAATTGTGTATAATTGTGGAATGAAATTGGATATTGCATGATTATCAAGTTGAAAATCAGTGTCCAGTGTGGTGAAATCTTTTCCTTGTGAAAATATCGCAAAAAGCACTAAATCATGAGAATTAAGTGAGTAAATGAGATTTCTCAATCTTGTTTCTTTGAATTTTAAACCTTGAATTGGTTATTCTCCAAAAGGGATCACCGTGAGGGATATCTGTGGTGAACTTGCGAAAAATGCGCGGGAGTGTATCAGCACATTGAGAAATATTTAAATGCTCGGCTGAACCGAATCTGGACAAATGGCATTTAAAAAGTGTTTTATTTGATAAGAGGAAAAATGGTCAAGTGGACGGCATTTTTGAAAATACCATCACATTACGTTCAAAACGAGCTTTCACACAATCCCTCTCCTCATTTAAGATTTCAGGGGTTGCTGTCATCACGCTCAAAGGGTTGATACAATTTGATTGAGACCAACCGTGAAGAGTGTACTTCTATAAACCAAAGTTTTTTTTTTTGCTTCCCTTCTTATTTTGCATTTGGACTGAGATTTTGAGGGGTAGCACCTTTCAAATTCACACTGCATACTCTTTGTATCGTTGCCTTATACAGAGTGTAAGAGCCAAATGGAATAAATTCGATAACGAATAAATGAGGGCGTGTTGAAAAAACGCTCGGACACGTCGATTTGTAATTTTAAATGCGCATATTTCTCAAGAAAATAATATTATATAGGGTGTTCCATGTGACCGTGGCCAATACCAACTTTCTTATTTCAAATGCAACCCCCTGTATATTATTTATTTTTTGGATTCTTCAGAGAACTCTAGACGCAATTCATTCACAATGTCCTATACCTATCTTTAACTATTTCGGAAATATTAAGTGTTTTCATATTTAGTGCAAAAATCAACATTTTAAATAAAAATTATTTTATTTCACAAATTCGGTACATTATACTTGAAACCTAATAAGTAATACTGATTATTTCTTAATAATTAAAAAAAAAACCAAAAAAAAGATTAATGACAATGTAGGAAATGTTCTAAATGCTCTCCGCGAACGTCTTGGCAACATGCTAATCTGGTGAAGAATTGTCTTCTAACGTTACTCAACATTTCTGAAAACACTTAATATTTCCGAAAAAGTTGAAGATAGGTATAGGACATTGTACATGAATTATGTCTAGAATTTTCTGAAGAATCCAAAAAATAAATAATATACAGGGGGTTACATTCGAAATAAGAAAGTTGGTATTGGCCACGGTCGCATGAAACACCCTATATAATTTTATTTTCTTGAAAACTATGCGCATTTAAAATCACAAATCGACGTATCCGAGCGTTTTTCCTAACACTCCCTCTTTTATTCGTTATCGAATTTATTCTATTTGGCTGTTACACTCTGTATACTAATTTTTGCAGTCTTTATTACCTCCATTTTCATTATTTTCAGACTTGAAATCTTGAAATCCCAAAATATTGAATATTTTGAATCAGTAAAACAATTTCAGAGAAATAAGGTGTTTTAGGTGGCTATTAAGAACTTCAACTGACGACAGTGATAATGACCTAGTAGTCAAATTCACTTGAAGTCTTCCGTATTACACAAAAAGACCTATTGCTCCTTTGAACTTGATATATCAATCAGCAATGTCTGCCTGTCTTATAGATTCACCGAAATAACAAAAGAAGGCACGAGTACAAGAAAGAATCAGCCGTCTGTGACTAGAAGTAACTCCCTCAAGAGACATCCCGTTCAGGGGCTTTGGGCCAATATTATTGTTTACTGGAACTTGCTCCCGTAACATTTGCCGATCCTGTCAGCTTGAAAGGTTGTATTTACCGCTTGATGCATTTGTTATGTTAAGGGTGGATTTTAGTCGTTCAGTTTCATGGCATATCGCATTTGCTCTATTGACAAAACTCAAGAGTCGAATTGCTTGATCGAACGGAACTGTTTTGTATAATGTCAGCTCTTCCTTCGTGATATGAAGTTGCTATTTCCGGGATATATGGAAGTGTTCGGCCAAGATGATGGGGAAAAACCGAGCATTTGATTCATTTTCTAAATTGTTGAATTGACGTATACAGTGCGCGTCAAAATTATGGAACGAATTTATTTTCTTAGAAGTAAATATTTGGCAACAAAATCCTGAAACAAGTCAATTTTTGTTTCACTTTTACCAAATTTATATGCATTTTTGAAGGATTTTTGTTACACCCTGTGTAATTGTGTTTTTGAATAGGGAAAGTAGGTCATGTGGTACCTTTTTGGCAAGGTCTTTACATCCTCTTTACAGGCGTGTAGAAATTCTCAAGAAAAAATTTTTTCTCTGAAAAATTAGTTAGTTCAAAGAGGTTTCCAGTATGTGCACTTTGTTATGGCTCATTTACTTTGAGACGACGGTACCTGATGAAATTTGTCACCGAATGAAAGTCGACTAATCCAGTTTTGTTCATGCACAACTTCCAACCCCCTACATGTTTTTCCCCATTAAAGGGTTCCTAGGGGTTGAAAGTTGTGCATGAACAGAACTGTAATGGTCGACTTTCATTCAGTGACAAATTTCATCAGGTACCATCGTCTCAAAGTAAATGAGCCATGACAAAGTGCACATACTGAAAACCTCTTTGAGCTAACTAATTTTTCAAGAAAAAAATTTTTTCCCTGAAAATATCTGCACGCCTGTTAAGAAGATACAAAAACCTTGCCGAAAAAAGGTTGATGGGGGTGGCACAGGGTGCAACAAAATCCTTCGAAAGTGCATAAAAATTTGGCAAAAGTAGAACAAAAATTGAGCTGTTTCAGGATTTTGTTGCCAAATAATCTTCTTCTGAGAAAATGAATTTGTTCCATAATTTTGACGAGCACTGTACGTATAGATATAACTCTGAATGTTCAACCACTGAGAGGTGAAACATTATGAGGAGATGGCGACAGAAAAATTTTGATTTCGAATAAGTAGAGAATACACTTTGGTATTATTGTATTTTGACGCTCTTGTTTAGGGAATTAGTACGTTATAATTTCGACTAAATGTAATTTTTGGACTTTTTAAGGAAATGATGGGGAATTCGTTTTTGGAATTCAGTTCAGCTGGTCGATAACATTCGAACGGAATGAACTTTCGACCTTGAGTTTTCAGGGCACAAGCAGAACAGATCCATAGTCATAGTCTGGTGAATTTTTGTGGTTATTGCTTCAAGGATTAATAATAACTGATGTGATCGGATTACCTCTTAGTCGTTTGTAGAACATTGATTTCGTGAGTATCCTTTTTCTGGAAAGTTGAAAACATTTTTCTGGAACCTTTTCAAATTTACATGGGGAACAAATTTGAGTGAGTACATTGAGGCCTCTACCGTAAATCAGTGGTTTTGAGAATATCTTATCAAGATGATACATTCCAGAATGGTTGTTATTTTGGAATGACTACAATTTCTGTCGCTTAGAACTCATGATCTGTATGAATCAAAATAATCATAATTGAAGAAGAACGGCTTCACATAACACATCCAATATCCTTACTTAGACAAGCTATAAACTCCTAAAGAGTTTTTTCAAAACTGAGGAAAAATAAGAATAATGTTACTTTTCATCATTCCTCGAAGTCGGAAGTTATTTTTGTGGAAAGTATAGACGAAATAGAAATGACGTGGCTTGGTGAAAGACTTGTTCTAGAATCATGTCGTTCGTCCAGAGCCCGTAGAAATGCTATGGTTCGAGTCTAAAGTATCTCTCATATTGTTATTACAAGATTTCAAACTGAGAGATACTCTCTAGACTGGACACATATTGAGTATCTGTGTCCAAAACGGTTTTATAATCTTCTGAGGTTCTACTTTCGGCCAAGGGCACCGCCTTGTAATTATATCTGTATACAATAATATACAGTGCTAGTTTCTAACATAAAGTGAAATCAGTAAATCAAAAAAAGTACGTTTGATGAAGATATTCTCGAGCATGAAGATAACTATTTCCAATTGCGCTCTTTTTGTTGTGAAAATATGTGATACAGCCAGCCCAAATTTGAGGTATGACGTCTTCAGCTATTTTGTTAAATATGCGTTTCAAATATGAACCGAATAAGAAGTTAGTAAGGGGCACTTTCGCCATTTTGCAACAATAAATAATTTGGTCTTGAGGGTATTGGCTGAACTGATCTATTGAGGGAGGAAAACCGGTCGCTTAGAATATTTGATGTCTTCCAATACTAAACTGATCTATTTGATGTCAATCCACAATTAATAAACACCCAAAACGACCTAACCCTAATTAATGATAACATTCTGAACGTGGATCAGATTTCTTCATTGCGAATTAAATAAAATTTGATAATTACGAATGACTTCACATACCAATTAATGATCTCCAAAAGAAGAACTGCCATTTGAAAATTTCGCTTATGAAGTTATATCTCTAATTCTGGACATACCTACTATATAACATTTTCCTACATCCAGCAGAGAGCTATCTCAAATACTAACCGACTTCTTCTACCATATTTTTAATAAAATAACTGTCTTCGATTTACTGAATATATTCCGAGTAAAAGTGCATTCCTCTGTAACTTGACCTGCTCCATTTCATCCGTAATTTCAGGGACTGTTGTCATAAGACATTATATGCAGTGTTTAAAAAATGAATAAGGAACTAGTTCAATTCCAGGCAATTTATGTGGAATATTTCATTAGATTTTGTCAGTCATAATATTATATCGAAACTAGGAATTCGGGTTGTATTCAAGAAATAGCTGGAGTTCATGAAAGATTCCGGTGAACTCGAATTCGTAGCAGCCAAACTGAGGTTCTTCTATAAGGAATATATTTTTCAGGTACTTATTAATAAAATAGTGCAGTCTCCTTTTCAATTATCTTGATTGCTTCCATAATTGAAATGTAATTAAAATGATAATGGTTTAGTTTTCTACTTTTTTTTATTCGTTGAACTTTCAGTATACGGGTCTATTGTATTAACGACCATTCACGGCACTCCTGGACAAATTTACAAGCCAAATAAGAATTTCGATATTAGCATTGAAATTAAGACGACCATTAAAAAAATATGAAAATATTTTCGAATAATAGTTCTATTTTAACTGATATGTGAAACTTATAATATATCATAAAGTTTTGTGCAGATGTTCTGGGGAACAGCGTACTTTCATTTTGACCGAATATATGTAATTTTCGAATTTTGAGCCGAAAATGGTCTCAAAATACTGAGTTGCACTCACTGGAGTTGAATCGAATTTCAAAATCGATTTTGTTCGGTCAGTCAACCGTCCATCAGCTGTCACAATTTTTGAGAACGAGAACAGCTAGCGACATGATACCTTTACGGTAAATTGCGTATCGAAATTTGTCAGATAAGTTTGTGAATGGACCAAAGTGGTCTAACAGTTAAGGGTTTACACTCATTTGAATTTTTGAGGTTGGTACCTCAATTTTTCGGGAACTACTTAGCGATCAGATTGAATATTGGTTTTTGATTGAAGAATACTGACGCGCAACCGCTTGCAAAATTTTTGCGGATATACAGGGTGTTTCATTGGTAAATGAACAAACGGTAACCTGAGCTAGAGCTACCCTAGGCGAGTCCAAAAAACCTATATATGATAGGTCTAATCGTTCCATAACCGAGATACAGGGTGGTTCATGTTTTCACTGATAATTTCAATTTCTCATAACTTTTAAACCACCCAGTATATTCGGTTGATATTTGGAACATATGTTCGAGTTTTGCAGGTCGATCGATTCATATTTAAATTACCAAAAAATTCCAGGTCCGTATCTGAAAAAATATTGGAGTTCTTGCAAGCTGAGATTCTCATCATCCTTGATATGGTGGAGACACATCCAGAAGTTATAGCACTAGAAGAATACAAATATTCAATCATTTCAAGAAAAAATTTCTCAATTTAATTACAACGAACTAATTTGCTAAGAATTTATTGGAATTCAAATATTCAATTGAATCTTTTCCTTAAGTTTTCTATATTCAAAATAATGTGCGGGACGATGGAATCTACTGAACCCCATTGAAAATTTCCTGCTCTTTTCGAATATCTCAATCAAATCCCAAAATTTCAATATACAGGGTTGAATCTCAGCTTGCAAGAACTCCAATATTTTTCAGATACGGACCTGGAATGTTTTGGTAATTTAAATACGAATCCATCGACCTGCAAAACTTAATCAAATTTTTCAAATATCAACCGAATATACTGGGTGGTTCAAAAGTTATGAGAAATTGAAATTATCAGTGAAAACATGAACCACCCTGTATCTTGGTTATGGAATTGATTAGACCTATCATATATAGGTTTTTTGGACTCGCCTAGGGTAGCTCTAGCTCAGGTTACCGTATGTTCATTTACCAATGAAACACCCTGTATAATTAAAAAAAAATCAATTTTGTTTGAAAATTGTGTTTTGATGAAATTTTACACCAGGTACCTGGAAGTCAATGAATGGATATATTCATCGGTATAATAATAGGGTGGCTTTTCCACATTCATGTGCTTAAGCATCATGTAGCGAAGCTGCTGTAGAGATAGTGACCCTTTGGGGATGATTCGATACCCCCTTGAAATTTCGCAGATACATCCATTGGAAATTCGATGATTTCGGGAAAAAAGATTTGACCGAATTGAAATATAACTCTGAATTGGAAAGTTCGAATCAGTGCCGTTTTAGACTTTTCCTACCCATTCTTTTTTTCATTAGCCGAAATAAACATTGAAGTTCATGGACAGCCAAAGCTCGAAAACTTTCAGATTCAATTAAACAGGATTTTTGAATTTCCCTTGACGAACGAAATTTGGTGCTTTGACATTCACATAAATCAGGCGAGTACTTCTTGTTCGTTTTGCTCAAAGAAGCAGGATTCCTGGGATTTAATACCACCGCGACTCTGTCGTTCTCTGGTGGCTCTTTTTGAAGTAACTAAGGTGTAGCTGTCAACCGGAATGAGGACGAGACAGAGACCCAGTTGTTGTAGATCAACTTGAGGCTTGCTAACGAAGGTGAAATTCGTGGAATCTACGCTGAAATTCCATAGATATGATCCTCACCGAATTCGGCATGAACCTTCACGCTATCATTTTTAAACTGCACTACGAGATCTCAATTCGATCGGTTCAGTATTCTTAGAAATATTGAAAAAGCAACATTTGTAATGAATATATCTGCAGAATCAAAGGTTGGATTTTACTCATTATCGAACTCTGCCCTCGTAATTATGGAGGGAACTTGCTGTACAGATATTGAGTCTTCAAGTTATTTCTTCAACAACTCAAAAACTCAATTTAGGAAAGCTGAAGTTGAGAATGGATAAAATCCACCCAATGCTTCTGCAGAAATATCTACTGACAATTCAATGTTTTCAATAATGCCAAAAATAAAAATGTTGGAAAATGATAGAATGCAAACTCAATGAAGTGGGCAGGAACAATAAGTTCTGCTTGAACTGGGTTCCGGGGCACAAAGGAAATGAAGAGGTTGACTTACTAGTCAGAAAAAGAGCACATACGCCACTTACTGACCCAGAACCTTTCTGTGGTATATGCAAATGCACCCATAAAAAAGAGTTTCAGTAGAAGGGATAAACTCAAAGAGAAGCACTCTGAAGGAATCTTCCAGTAACTGAAAATCTCAAAAAGTTCATTCGAAACTTTAAAATTGCAAGGTCCGAAATAATTTGGATATCAGTAAGAATAAGTTACGCCTTCTCACTGGCTTCCTCACAGGATATTGTTGCCTGAAGAAGTATAAGATGAGAATGGGCTCATCAGAAACTGACGAGTGCAGATTCTGTGGGGAAGAGGGTGAAACTCTTGTTCACCTGATTACAGAAAGCCTCGCCATTGCAAGCCTGTTCGAAGAATGTCTTGAACTGGAGAATCATATAAAGAATGAGCACTTAGCCTCCTTGATGTCCTCACAGATACTGGAGTTTATTGGAGCCCTAGGAGTAAAAGACAAGCTGTAGGTAACACAGTGATAAATCAGCTATGATGAGGGGGCACAATAGAACTTAAGGTCGCAGTGGAATGTAACCCCGCTTACCAAACCATAAAGTATAAATTATGGCAAAAAGTTTCGTGCAAAATTTCGTGAGTATCACATGATGAGGAGATCAAGGAATTGTTTTGTTACTAAGTCATTATTCGCATTGTTGTTGAAAACTATGAATACTCATTTGAACAAGCACTTAAAAGCTCCAGGCGTAAAGTCAGTGCCTTTTCCAGTTTTCCCCCTCATTCTTCGTTTCATTAACCGAAAGAAACATTAAAGTTTATGGACAAGCTAAGCTCAAAATCTGTCAGATCCAATTAGGAAAACAACTTATTGGATTTCCGAATTTCCCTCGGCGAACGAAATTTGGTGCTTTGACATTCACATGAATCAAGCGAGTAAGTCTTGTTCGTTTTGCCGAACGACGCCGGATTCCTGATATTTAATGCTGCCGCGACTCTGTCGTTTTCTGGCGGCTTTATTTGAAGTAATTGAGGCGTAGCTGTCGCCGGGAATGAGGACGGGACAGAGGTGGGCCACGGTGACATAGACCGCAGTGACAGCAGTGTGTCACGCTCAGTAAATCTCTGCACCTCTGGGCTTTGTCGATCCATTTCGCCCTCTGCAGTAAAACCTTCATTTTGAGGAGGAATTTTGCCGTTTGATCTTTCTCCAACGGGTTGTTGGAGATTCTGCAAAGTTAATTGAAAAACAAAAGAATATCTTATTGTTGATACCTGCGGGAGGAAAGTGCATGAGGTTCTTAATATATCACCAATATCTTCGGTTTGATAACTGTTTGTAGTAATTCAGAGTACTGAATTTCTGGGGGTTAATTCTGTCCATTTTCATTCGGACGTAAATACCTTGAATCTTCGAATTTCAGACCGGAAATGGTCTCATACTGTCAAATTGGATCCCGCTCGTCCGTGAATGTCCATAAAGTTAGCAGAGCCACTTCCACGGAAGTCGATGAAAACCATCTCAGTAATTGTCAAATATTTGTCGAGAATTTGTCGTGAAAGAAAAAAAATTTCCGCGCTTTCAGCTTTTTTCAAGGGGTGGCTCTGCTTACTTAATATTAACTTAACAGGGACATTCTAAAATAATTGTCGAGTATTTGTCGTAGACCATCTAACGTGAAAAAAACAGAAAAAAACATTTTTATACCATTTTTTTAGGTTTTAATAAAATGTTCTGGTTTCTTAGGATATTTCGCAAAGTCGGCAACACTGCATTGGTATATTGACATTTAAGGTTCATTTTTCGTATCATTATTGACTGATATGGTCTACGACAAATACTCGACAATTTTTAATAACTCCAGAAATCATGAATTAAAATAATCAAAAGGTCGAATACTTGTCGATGAATCAACAAATATTCCCCCTTGATCAGAGCTAATCATCTAATCAACCAAAACATCTACACCGAAGAAGCGGGTCCAAGGAGAATGACTACAGCTGTTTCACAGTTGTTACTGATCGTCAGGTCAACTTACCTTGGATAAAACCGCAGAGAGAATCTCGATACTTGTCACCTTTCAGATGGATCGCTGCAGTTTAACAACGTATAGCGTGCAATCCTCTGAGAGCATCTTGCGAATCCCACCTTCAAGTGCAGAATACTTTGATCGATGTGCATGACGTTCATCACTTAGTCGCATCAGGTCGCTGTTCGCAGGATGCTTCCAGAAGATGGCACGCTGTACGTTGTTGAACTGCAGCGGTCCATCTGAAAGGTGACAAGTATCGTGATTCCCTGTGTGGTTTTATCCAAGGTAAGTTGACCTGACGATCAGTAATAACTGTAAAACAGCTGTAGTCATTCTCTTTGGATCCGCTTCTTCGGTGAAGGTGTTTTGGTTGATTGGATGATTTTTGATCGAATTCGATGCATATTCTAGAATGGCTCTGCTAACTTAATATTAAGTTAGCAGACCCTATTAAAAAAACTAAAATCGCGACAATTTTTTTTCTTTTTTTTCACGACCAATATGATTTGGCCGTCCTTCAATCGTTCAGCCCATTTCCGGAAGAAAAAACGGTCCACTAATTAACTTTCTAGTATCACAAAGTTACGTCGATGTATATCCGTGAGGATGGAATATTTCCATTATTCAAGACTGAAACGAAAATTGTTCATTTCGGGAAATAGAAGATTTAACATACCACCCGATATCAGTCAATAATGATACGAAAAATAAACCTTAAATGTCAATATACCAATGCAGTGTTGCCGACTTTTCTAAATATCCTAAGAAACCAGAACATTTTATTAAAACCTAAAAAAAGCGATAAAAAAATTATTTTTTCTGTTTTATCACGTAAGATAGTCTACGACAAATACTCGACAATTATTTATAAAATTTTTGATCGAATTCGCTGCTCATTTTAGAATGGCCCTGCTAACTTAATGTTAAGTTAGCAGAACCACCCCTTAAATAAACTAAAAGCGCGACAAATTTTTTTCTCTCACGACAAATTCTCCACAAATATTCGACAATAACTGAGATGGTTTTCATTGAATTCCGTGCAAGATCGTCCGTGAGGCAGGTTTAGTAGGCACCGTAAGTTTCGAACAAAAAGGACTAAACACTTGATTATTTGTGAATTTTATGCTCCCAGATGTCTCTTATTCTCAAACTTTGAGCCGCAAGTTATCTCAACCTAGTAGGTTGGACTGACCAATGAGGAATACTTCGTAAAATTTAATTCTATTAGGCTGGCCGTTTGGCCGTCCGTCCATTAGTATGCCTCTTACTTATGAAGGAACACTCTCAGAAACTTAGATATCTTCAAATTTCTAAAAGAGCAGAATCCGTCGATGGGTTTCGGAGTTACACCCATCATAAATTTTGAGGCTATCTCCCCAATATATAAAGAAACACTTATTTGATTAGAGTCAAATTTAGCTATAGGGTTTAGAAAACAGACGCAGAAACCCGTGCTTAATTTTGTGACCATTGTATCGTTGAAAAATTTCAGGAAATTTTTGTCGAAATTTTTTTTTTACTGAGAAATTTTCGTCCACTTGCAATGCAATTTGGCGTTCGACTTTGAGTCATTATTGAACAATAGTACAGCGAATTTCAGTTCGACTCTATATTTGGCAATATTAGAAAATTGATTCATGAACGCGGACCCCAGTATTAGGCTGCAAAAGTTCTCTTTTAATTTTTTGTCTAGGCTGATTTTTTCGAAAGTTATTCGTTCACTACCGGTTGCTTCTTTGACCATATTTTTTTGAGTTTCCACTCCCAATATCTGAATTGAATTATTTAAAATAAAATAAAATTATTATTATTCCGAAGTATTCAGAGTACATATATAAGTTATTCCATGAGATAATTAAGGAAAAAATTTCTTTCAATAATTTGAAATTTTTCCTTCATTGTCTGATGAAAGAGTCAGTTGTTGACTCTGAAACGTAAGGTATAGTTAACTTCGTTGATCGTTTGCATTATTCATATATTGTTCATTAGGATTTTTTTTTAGAAACTATCATTGTCAAATAGTTTAAATCCTGCAATCCATAAGGGTGTTTTCTATAAATATCGATTTTGTGAAAGAAAATCCAGAAAATAATTGCAAAATAAACAGTATTAGGTTGCGAAGGGTCAAAAAGGATATTAAACATCTCACAATATTTCAGCAGGTTTCAGGACCACAATCCTATGAATACCACGCTGAATGTCAGGGTGAACCTCCGATGCATTACGTTAGCTCAATTGATTGCACCTGCTTGTTCCACAAATTCGCCAGGTCCCCCAACTACCTTTTTCGAGATTAACTAGATTCTCTAGCTCTATTACGTTCACAAATTGACCAGATTAGTATGAAACCATACGACTTACGCAGTGTCCTGTTGATTTAGCATTATTGATGGTTCCGAGGTGGCCTTTAACCACAGTTGGTAGCCGTTTGCTGATTTCGAGGCTTTCGCAATCGTTAACCATTACGCACCATTTGATTACAGCGGGATTCAGAGGAACTGGAACAACATGGATTTGTTTAATCTAGAGTTACCTCAATTAAACCGCTAGTTCATCCGTTGAGATGAAGCACTTCGAACGACGATACAGTATGCTGTTTGGGACAAAAGTGTGTTTGCAACAATGGATTTTTCAACAAGGACTTTGTTGTGTTAAATGAAATAAAATAATGAATTTAGATGATAATAATCCAAATTTAAAATTAATTTAATTAATTAAAAAACTGAGGTTCGGCAATCATGAATGGAGAATGATATCTTATAAATGTCTACCAAAACCTCGGTCAGGGCCGACGCGAGCAATTCTGGCGCCTGAGGCACTTTCTTTTGCGCCCCATCATATAAAAGCATAAAAGAGCAAATGTCAAGTTGACTTGTTTTGCTTACTAGTCGAGTTCATTTTTGAGCTTTTGTGTTGTTTGTTGAGTTGAAATTTTGGTAAACCTAAAGTGTTTGTAATATTCATTAACCGATTCGTTTCTTTCTGATTAAAATTTCGGATTGTATAAATTCGAAATGTCATCCGCCCGAAATGATCATTGGTGTATTTCTCAACTATATGTTTTTCATGGTGAAAGAAGAAAGGATCATATATACTCCATTCACTTTTATAAAGTATCCCGGTTTGCCATGACATCCTGACAGATTTCACCGTGTATATTTTGAAAATGTTAGGTTATAGTCATTTTCCTGTCAGATAACTACACAACGTTGTCTTCTCTACGAAGAGGTCATAGTAATTACTTATTCAATCTATATTTGGAAAGTAATGAATTTGAGAAAATATTATGTGAATTCAATAATTCCAAAGACCTGGCGAATGTCGAAGAAACTTTTTTCTCTGTTATATTGGACATATTTCACGTATGTAAACATGGTTGGAAGATTCAGTATTGGTTTTTTCTTGTACGGAAATCAAGAATCGAGTGTTTTGGAATTTTACTGAAAAATGATGGATAGAGTAGTTACTTCGAATTTCCTACTTTTCTAAATTCTCAAGAAATAAGCCTACAGAAGTCATTTAAATACCTTGTTGCACAACTTGAAATATTCCAGTATGAAAATGTAGTAGTACTTCGAAACCTGTGTCACAGTTAACCTCAAAAGAACTAACTCCATTAACAAAGGTCTTGGAAATCTACGTGAATGATACATGCACTGGATTGGGATCAACATATTTCTAAACTGGGATGCACCTTAGCTTCAGTCTGTTATCTTTGGGTGTAATGACGAGATATCTGGATAAATTCCCCAGGAAAACTACCTATCATACAGTATTCGAGTCAAAAGCAAGATATGGAATTATGTTTTATGGACATACTTTGAAGTCAACTCAAATATTCATTTCCCAGAAAAAAGCAATTCCTAAAATATTAGAAAAAATAGCATTGAATGAGATATTGTATAATTCATCTTATTTTCGTGCATAAAAATTCAATGTTCTGCCAACATAGGATATACCAAGTTCATTTTCAATGTACTACTTCCTATCGAAACAATTCGACGAAATATATAACTTTTGAAATTATTCACAAAGGAATTTGTACAATAAAATCAAAGCGAAATGTTAATTTATTAGTTTATTATGGCTGAAACTAAATTGTTATTTGTTATTGAAAGAGAGTAGAAATTGGCAACCTCGCGTCGAATTATTTTGACATTGTCGATATTTGAGGAGCGCCAACCTGCCTTGGTTTTAGTTACAAAAACATGATAGACCTAAATCATGGCCAACCGGGATACTTTATAAAAGTGAATGGAGTATACTGCTTCAAGTTTTCATATTTTCCAAAGCCAAATGAAAGTCAAGTTGATTTGGAAACAGCATTTGGCAGGGAACTTGTTGATAGAAAACAGGCTTGGATTTTGGAATTGAAGAAAAACAAGTTACGAATTACATACAAATTTGTTCACTTAATAAATATTCGTTCTCCACCACATTTGTACGGTTTGTTTACATAAAACGACTAGCTTGGATAAGTTCCAAATTCAACCGTTAGGGCGCTAGCATCTTCGCAGAAGTTCCCAATACTTTCATATTAATCAAGGTTTGACCATAAAGTTGGAGAGAAGCCATAGAATCACTAAATATGTTTATCTTTTTACCCAATTGCCCGAGGAAGGGTTATGATTTCGAGCATGTGTATGTATGCACATATCATACCAGTATGTATGTCTATTTGTTTGGTACGCTCTCTAAATTAAAGGGGTAGATGAGTTCAAACATGTAAGGTATCGTTAGAGACGTCGTGATTCTGAATGCCAAAGGATAGAATTCATAAAAATTAGAGGAGAATGTGTTGAAAAATAGATATCAAATATGAGATGATGAAAAAACGATTCAAGATATATAATGTATAAAACTTATTCAGTATAAAACTACCCAGCCGGCGATAAATACGGAATGAGGAGGTCTAAGGTATATGTCAATCTGCCGCCTTCCTCAATCTTTTTTTCGGAATAAAGAAGGAAAATTAATTTATTCCCTTGATTCAACAGTCCCAAACAAATAAATTTGTTATGATGCTCTGTATCTCCTCTGGTTCAAGAAAGAGTCTAGAAAAATAAATTATACACGTAGACGTCAAAACGTCGATCAAAATAATCGACGACTATTGCAAGATTCGAAAATTATTGATCGAATCTGTTTATATAAATCATCATTATATTGCATCAGAGATGGAAAAAAGGAGTTGAATAATTCTTGGTAAAAACGGGATGAGAGAAATTCAGGAGGAGAGTGGACCAAATTACAGACTAATGAATTGTTTCAAGGAATGAAACGACAGATGGTAGTATTATTATCCGAAAAGAATTCCTGAGAAATTGAAAATTATCAGAACAATTGAAATGAAGAATGAAATGAAAAAAATTGACAAAACAGAACTCAAACTGGTGAAAAGAACAAAAGAAAATATAGTAGTTGCTTCGAAAATAATTGATACTACCAGATTACATAGAGTCAAAGAGAACAATAGAGAAGAAACTACGCATTAGAAGTTTTTAATGTGATTTCAGATGATAAAAGACTACATATGAGCAAATATTTGTATTAGTATTTGGAATTATATACCGATTAAATATTTGGGAAATAAAACTAGGGTATTCATAGAGATAATACAGTGCCAAGACAACAAAGGAGACATTGAAAATGATAATTGGAAAGACAAATGTATACTTTGTGTGATATCAAAGATCAAATCAGCAACAAGAAAAACCCAATGCAGACATATTCAAAGAGTCCAAATATACGAAATCCAAAAATATATAGAGGAACAACAGGAAGAAAAAAGAAATGAGATATTATAGAAAATAGAAAATCTATAAAAGCTAAAGTATGATGACAACACTTATTATTGATGATGGTAAAGTAATGTTGATTCAAGATGAGAGCAAAATATTATTATATTCAAGGGACAGGTGGCCATATCGAAATAGATACGTAATTGTCAGACAAAAAAAATTTGTTGAAATGAAAAACAATATTCAAAAAATTAAATAATGTAACAATCTACCTACTAACTTTACATTTTCATATATTATCATAAAGTTATTATATTTAATTGCTCCTTTCAGTCAGCACAAAGTTAACAATTGATGCATAACGTTAAATGGCCAAGGCTTTTGAATCTGCAGGAATTATTGAAAAATTTATAATACTGTTCATTTATGATTTCTTGGAAACCAAGACAATGAGCTATACATTCAAAAGAAATCCTGAGGCTTTCTGTATTTTTCGAATATTCAATATTCTGTGATTATCTGATTATCTTTATAAAATTCTGTATGAACCATCGAACTGTCATTTTTTGATGGATCATCAGAATTCGATTCGATATAATTTGTATTTTCGGAAATTTTTGGAGTTATTGAGTGGATTTTACCCATTCACGAATTTTGCCTTCGTAATCAAAGTACAATACTTCTCTACAAATATCGAATTTCTAAGCATTACTGTCGATCGTTAACACAATAACTTCCGGAAGGAACAACTTAGAAACTCGTAGAGCAGGTTTGGACTTTGATTAATAATTAATAATTTCTCCAATATTTCCAAAATACAGAATAGATCTAAATGAAATTCAGCACCTACTCTATTCGAAGAATTTTTATAATAAGCTCGTGAAGTACTGATTAAATTATTGGAGAAAATTCTAAAAAATTAAAACTTCATCACACTAAATATCCAAAAAGCAACGTTTGCGCTGCCGTGTTAATGAGATTTTTTTCTCATAAATTTAGGAACGAAATCTCCCCTCTCAGTTGATACCTCCAATCAAGGAACATCTTAGCAATATCTCCTGAATTATTTGAACTGAACATGTGAGCCAACGTAATTCATTTTGGGTGTGAATAACTCCAAGAATGTCGCATGTCCCTTGAATTGTTGTCCATGAGAATGTGCACAATGGATCAAATTATTCTTCATTACATCGAACCCATTGTGCCTTTGTTGCGTGAAACACACTTGGATCGTCTGAGAACTTTGTCAGGCGACACCTTCGCTACAGGGGTGATGTATTAACTACAAGCTAGAAAATACATTGCTCAGAGACACGCAATAGTTTTCTTGAAGTTTGCCTTGAGGAAGGTGAAATTGTCATGCAAAAAATTTCAGAAAAGCACCGACAGAAGGTCAGGAGCTCGATCTCTCGCGAGCATTGACTGTTCACAGAACAAATTTATTGTTGGTTAACTGTATGAAATGGGATTTAGGGAAATCCAAAAATTCTGTTGAAATTATTTGATATCAAAATCATAAGCCTCCACATAATATCTATCTTTCGATATTGATATCTTACCGTGTACATCTATTGACTTCAACATACTACGTATGAACGACAAGTAGCAGACTCGAAAAAAAGGTAACATAATAAAATACAATACAAATATAATATCAGACACAGTGTTTCATTTTTTATCTTTGGATTTAAAATCTTCACTAGCTTCTTTTCTTTATTATATGTCAAAATCTTACCACGTGTATTCAGTAACACTTGATTACAAACGGACCCAGCAGATTCAGTACCTCTGGCAAGTATGTCATATACGAATATTAGTATATAAACGATTTTGACGACAAGTTGTCTACCATTTTCTATCAAAAATGTCAAAATTTTCAAAATTGTTCTGTGCACAGATATTCGCATTTGTCCGTTTGTAATCAGGTGTGAAATTATTCATTCCGCCAACGAATTTATGTACGACGAGGCATTCATTGTCGAGATGTATCATAGTTATAACATTTACGCATACTCGGTATATTGTCCTATAATTTATAACAATTCCATGGGTCGATTAATGCGTTCGTTAGTGCAATTTTGATGAACAAATTCTTCGTCTCAACATACCTTTTGATTATACAGTGCGCGTCAAAATTATGGAACAAATTCATTTTGTCAGAAGAAAAATATTTGGCAACAAAATCCTGAAACAGGTCAATTTTGTTTCACTTTCACCAAATTTTTATTCATTTTTGAAGGATTTCTGTTGCACCCTGTGCCATCCCCATCAACCCTCTAAATTTTTTGAACAGGGAAAGTGGGTCGTGTAGTACTTTTTTGGCAAGGTCTTTGTATCTTCTTTACAGGCGTGCAGACATTTTCAAGAAAAATTAGTTAGTTCAAAGAGGTTTTCAGTATGTGCACTTCGTCATGGCTCATTTAGTTTGAGACGATTGTCACCGAATGAAAGTCGACCATTACAGTTGTGTTCATGCACAACTTTCAACCCCTACGAACCCTTTGATGGAGAAAAAACAATGGAGTGACATTGTGAAAAAATGGTGAAATTTATTTCGACATTGAAGTACCACCCGAAGAATCATTGTGTATTACAAGATTAGTTAAATTAGTGTTTCACACAGTCTTATTTTTCACGTGGCGGGGTTGAAAGTTGTGCATGTACATGTACTGTAATGGTCGACTTTCATTCGGTGACAAATTTCATCAGGTACCATCGTCTGAAAGTAAATGAGCCATGACAAAGTGCACATACTGAAAACCTCTCTGAACTCACTAATTTTTCAAAAAAAAATTGTTTTTCTTGAAAATTTCTGCACGCCTGTAAAGAATATACAAAGACCTTGCCAAAAACGTACCACATGACCTATTTTCCTTATTCAAAAAATTCAGAAGGTTGATTGGGATGGCACAAGGTGCAACAAAATCCTTCAAAAATGCATAAAAATTTGGTAGAAGTGAAACAAAAATTGACCTGTTTCAGGACTTTGTTGCTGAATGTTTTTCTTCTGAGAAAATGAATTTGTTCCACAATTGTGACGTGCACTGTATTAACGTAACTTTTTCGTTCCGTGAATAACGAAGACCATATACAGTGGCGGTAGTTCAGTGGTTAGAGCTCATGCCTCATGATCGTAAGGTCTGAGATTCAAGCCTATACAGAACACACCTGGTCTCCTAACTCGCACAAACATTAGCTTTTGAGGGGTTCCAAAGAGGAACCTAGGATAATTAGCAACAATATACAATATATTCGTGAATGGAGAAAATTCACTCAATGGTTCTGCAAATAAACATATATACATAACCATTCAAAATTACATTTAACCGATATATCGATAAAAAAGGATCTGATAGAATGGATCTCCCTATTCCGTTGAGAAATCAGGACAGTTTGGCAAAATTTCAACGAAACCTGGCGGGATAACTTGCATACCATGTTGTTCAAGCGGAAAAATGCAAGGCTTTCGTTTTTTTGACACAGGATGTCGAAACATTTTTCTAATATCCCAAGAATCGTCTTAACTGTGAGGATTCCACTTTTGTTCAAAGATGATCAGTTTTGATAGCAACTTTTCCGCATTCTGAACAAATTCATTGGACAGGTCACTAAATGGCTTTCCAAGGTTTTCTTATGATTTTTCTCCACTAATTAATTCAAATAGAGTGCGAAAACCTAGTTGATCGGTGGTCAAAACCTCAGTCCTTCAGTTCGAACGGTTTCTAGGATATAGGCATAAGAATTGAAAGAATAAATTCAACTTTCACACCTTCATCTCAAAAACGAAAGTTTGGGAAAATTGGAGGGCAAATTATGATTTCTCTTTCATGAGAAATCTGAAATATTCAACGATGACAAATAGTCAGCAACACACCTTATATAACTTTTTGGTTGTTTATATTTGTCTTGTAATACAATCCTCTGAATCTTCTTAGTTTCAGTAGTTACAACCAACTACCAATTGTCAATTCGATGGGCGCTATATTCTTGGAGTTATTAATGAAATCAAATTGAGAATTCCACCTCAGTCTTTCGCGCAGATATACTGAAGCCTATTTTCAATTTTCTACATGAATAAAGAAAACGTTAACACTCGAAAATATTTATTGAATGTGAGCCGAATTCAGATTCACAGAGAATTCATTTCACTCAACTTGAACTGAAAAATGATAACCTCAACGTGAATCATTTTATGTTCTGTCATATTTTGAAGAAAAAGCTTTTTCCCCGAAAATCATTATCAAACACCAAAGATGAATAAAAATCGACAAAACTAAAAACCTCTTTTCAAGTACTTACGAAGGTTTCATCTTTCATGTGATATCAGAATTCAAATTCTCAAAGCGTTATAATTTAATACTTGTTTTGCCTGCTCGAACCGGCAACTTTACTTATGGAAAGTCAGCTCTCTAGTTTTTCACGATTTATGAGGCAGTTCTTGAATAATTACAATCTCCGATCTCGGAAATGGAATGGGGTTGTAATAACATAATGGTCATGTGCAGCGTAATATATCATTTTCTTCGGAAAATGCAAATTATACTGACTAATACTCCTTCGAATGATACTTAAGCAAGTGGATGAAAGGCATATTAAAAACTTCATTTATTTTCAGCGAAAAATATCAAATAGATTGAATTTTGGGTTCAGTCAAGGGCAAGGGTTATTGCATGTGGTATGAAAAATATTTTTATGAGATGTTTGATTCGCTTGTTAGGTCACAACTTCCTTTACGATGATCCAAATCATAGCAAGAGTCAAAGCTGAGATCTTGAATCTCGAGTTGTCGGACAAAATTATTCTTATTCTACTCAAAGATTAATCAGCGTATCTCTCAAGCTATGAGGCAAAAATGATTAAATGCATAGGTCCATACTGTAGTTTTACGGTTGATACTGGTCATTAGACCGCCTTACCCAGGAAACCGCATAAAAGACCTAAGATACTTATCACCTGTTCGACGGAACGCTGCAGTACTAACAATATACACATCTCCTAGGAGCATCCTGAAATTATTAGCTCAAGAACAAAGTGGAATATTTGTTGACTTATCGACAGATATTTCTTCTTATGACATATCACAAGTTGATTATGTCATCCTGACAAAACATATGTCACGAGTTTTTCAATTTATTCCCGATATTTTATTAGATTTCTAATGTAAAAAACTAAATATGTATCTATGGGAGATGAGTCCCCTATAAAAGGGGCCTGTGGCGTACTTCATTTGTCTGAGAATCTGAAATATCTTTACTTGAAGGATCGGACCTGGTCGAAAGACCCTCCCAGTCAGAAAGGAAATGTAGGAAATTTTATTCACTGCTTCCTACTGGTTTTCTATTCCTGTTCCTGTTTCAGATATTATGTCAAGATATTTGGTCAAAATTAATTCAAAATGATGAAAAAATTTTCCAAAGAAAAAGATGCCATCCATGTTCTTTAAACAAATTTTTATGCTTATACAGGGAACCAGAGTTATTGCTGAGGTTTTTATCTGTACTCTTGCATCATACTTAAAAATAAATGGTACCCGTTTACATTTCCTCTGCTTACACTGTGAGATACCAAAGAACGTAATGCTCGTTCTCAAAAGAATAGAAATATATTAGACCTTATGAAGATACATAAATCTTATGAAGTGTTGGTTTATAGGGAATTAGATTCATTTCCGAAATATCTTCAATTTTCAAGATATCGCATTGATGTTCTAGACATTTATATGACTGATTATTCTCTATCGACTGAGGAAAGCGGGCATCGGGTTCAACTGGAAATGAACATATTTTTTCGATTTTCTCATATGAATTTAGGTACCTATGTATATTTGTGCATATTCGAATAATACGTTGAAGTTTGAGTTGAATACCGCTTTCTGCACTTACTCTTATTACCCTGCGTTTAGGTTCATGAAATTTTGCACAAATAGTATCTTAATGGAACAATAATTTCAGTAATTTTCGATTTATATTCTCGGGAGAACAGGCTGGGAATGAAATGCTCAATGGAAATGTGTGAAAAATGTCCTCTTTATTGCTCTCTGTATGAAAATTAATCGAATTATTTCTCTATCCAGATGGTGTATAGACAGAGAATATACATGCAAAATTTCATGAACATAGATGCAATTGTAGTTGAAGCGAACTGAAAGCAACCACATGTAAATTCTGCACAAATGCTCAATTCCGAATGGAAAATATTTTCATGTGTTTTTGTAACGGAAAAATTGACATATCTAAAAAAAACAAAAAAACAAAAAAAACATAGATAATATTCTGATCAATTTTTTTTTTTTTAATTTCGTTTTTTTGAGTGTATTCCACTCAGAATTGAACGTAGAAATCGAATTTGCAAAGTATGCAACAGTTTATATGAGAAAATCAAAAATTAGTTCCATTTCCGGTTAATTAGGAACTCATAGACACATAACATACCAGAGTCAATAGAAAGCAGTCCTTAATATCAATGTCCAGAATTTTAATTCATTATCTTGAAAGATGAAGATTGTTTTGGGGGTGAACCTGATTCCTGTCACACCTGGTATAGTAATATGTAATTTGATTTCTTGAAATATTTTTGAAGTTGAAATCTCAAAACTATATCTGGTAGTGGTTGCCGCCTTATGAATAGTGTTTGCGACAAAAGTGAAGAATGATTGTGAAATTGATTTACGCATTCAAATCCATCCATAATGAAACAATTCTGAATTTCGGTGCTATCCTAATTAAAAAAGAAATTCTTTTCGGCGGGTGAATAAGCAGTCTGTATGGTGCATTTATTGAAGGGATTCGTCTGGCATAATGATGAGACCTCGCGGTTGAAATAACTGTAATACACCCCATCTATTACGGTTTCAGAAATACACGATAGCCATAAGATACCGTTTTCACTAATTGCCTGTCATCCGCTGGCATTTTAATAAAAATAAAATATATCGTAGGTCCGAAAAGGGCGGCCGCAAGCAAGGGTGTGGTTTTTGTGTTGAATCCGGAAGCTGGAAAGCATTACATCCGTAAATTCATGGATCCGACGGTATTTGTCCTAATGCGAAATTTATTTCCCCTAACTCAATGAAATGGGCCCTAGAAATACTCGAATTAATTCTCCTACTTTTACTTTTCAACCTTTACGACGCACTTAAAAAGGTTTAATGTTTTCATCAGCGTGGCTCCCAAAGCACGGGTGCACAGTTCAACTGTTACATTTGTTACTAATGTCTCCATCTGAATCTCTTTAATAGAAAATTGGAATAACAAATTGACTAGTTAAGGACCTACCCTTTTTTTATCGTTTCTGAAGAAGATCCGGAGAAAATTAGCTGAGATTCCATTAATGCAGCTTGTTCAAATGTGAAATTAGGAGACAGTTCAAGGAAGATCAATTATTATGTTGCCTAATGAATGACAGATAAATCAACGAATTTGAACATGCGTGCGCGAAACCTGCTGACTTTACGGCAGTGCTTTTCTGGGTTCTTTTCGATAAAGTACTGGATTTCAATTCCACCAAATCTGCATTTTGGAAATATTGAGAAAATAAAATTTTGAATGGGTACATCATCGGAATCTTTGGTCGGATTTCACCTATTCACCTTCGTAATTAAGCCCCAAACCTACTCTACAAATATCGAGTTTGTAGCGCGCACAGTACTATCCCTTGCGTCTTAAGTACCCTACGTTACCTGCCTGTAACGCTCGGCCACATCATCGGTCAACGTACAGGGGGCGCTAGCGCGCACGCTGTCCCTGTTGGATCCTCTCAATATCTCGTAAGTACGCTCATCCCCAACGGTCTGGTACCTGGTACACTCCCTTGTGGGGATCACAAGGGGTGTCCGCTCACGTAGGCATGTAAACGGCTTAGTTTGGTGCATGCCCTGATGAGTTCCCCCAAACTAAGTCGGGACGAAACGTGACACTCTCCCAAAGAGGTTGAAGCTACCTCGAAAACCTTCAAAAGCTTCAAGTTTTTAAGGCTTCCGGAAGTAACTGTGTTTATAGCCGAATGGCTGATCGTGAACACATAACTTCCGGAAACATTCCACTCGATATTAGTAGAGTAGGTTTGGGGCTTAATCACGAAGGTCGAATTCATGAATAAAATCCGCCAAGTGATTCCGAAGATATACCCATACAAAATTTTATTTTCCCAATATTTCCAAAAATACAGATTAGATTGAATTGAAATCCAGTACTTTATCGAAAAATGACAGTTCGTACAGAACTAAAAGAGGATAATATGATGAAAAGATCACAGAATATTGAATATCTGAAAAAAAAATTGAATTTTTTTCTAAATTGCTCTAATGGCACGATCATCACGAAATTTTGCACCTTCGATATCTTCGAACTAGCTGCGAAGTTTCATCATGATTGAATCAGTATTTCTTGAGTTTCATCGAAAAAACGACGATATCGAGAATAAATAAACCACGAAATTTTACATATTTTTCCCAATATCTCCAAAACTAATAGCCGTATCGAATTGAAATTTAGTACACTGCTGTGGAGTATAAAGCTCGAGGTATTTTCGGAATTGTTTTTCAATATGATTAATACTAATGGAAAAAAAAAATTTGTCAAAAAACTATTGAAATTTTTTTTCGAATTAAGTGATTATACGATCCCAACAAACTCTGCGTAAAGTTGAGCGTCGTTATGCTTCAACTAACTGCCAAGTTTCAATCCAATCGCTACAGCAGTTCCTGAAATATCAGGGAAATAACCTAAAAATTTCAAATGGCTATAGCTCCGAAACCATTTTGCCCATTGATGAACTTAACCGCAGCATTCCGATGAGCGAACTACCCTAAAAGTTTCAAGTCGCTAGCTCACTCCGTTCGACAGTTATCGTGTCCAATGCTGGACGGACAGGATCAAAAGAAAGGCAGGATTTACGAAAGTGTGTGTTCAATTCATTCACAACCACTTCAAACCAATGAGTGATTATGCTTTCAAGCTGTAAACGATCAATTATTGAATTTGTACTGGAAAGCATTCAATACTGAATGCTTAATCGACCATTTGCTTTATATGCTCGAAGTTCATTGAATTCTAATCGAAACTGACTAATATTATTTGGAGAGGGTTTTCAATTATTTCTAAGGTATTTTTATCAATATTTAAATTAATATTGTTGCCTCATGAACAATACCTGAACAATGCGAACGATTAACGAAGGAAACTGTAACGTTTCAGAATCAATACCTAGTTCCTAAACCTTCAGAATTAGTTCTTCGAAATGTTAATTTATTTCAAGCACTCATGCCAAATTAACATAGCAGATTCACTTTCTTCAAGGAAATTTTCCAAATTTGAACTCCTGTTAGATCAATATACTACAAGATGTTGATGAAAACTTATTTAAAAAGTATTCTAGAAAAGCTAAGATGCAGCTTTTACGAGCATGTTGAATTCCGTTGCCACTACGATCACCTGTTCATCAATTCAAAGAGCTGCACTTCACCATGAAAAGATTTGGTGAGAAACATTGAACATTGTTGGAAGTTTGATCTGCCGGACGACAACCAACAATACATCCTAATGTATTGAATGAACTTTCTAAATAGCATAACGTTATTAGACGAGAAGGTTATTTCTATCTACCGCCCTTACTGCTTATATTATTGTGGTTCAACACCTTCACCTAAGATTGGGAAATTGTCATTGATGGCAATTGCGGTAGTTCGGTGATTAGAACTCACGCTCCATGATCGAAAGGTCTAGGGTTCAAGCCCTTGGGTGAGAAAAAATTTTTCCAGTTCTCAGGGGACTGTCCAAGCATTCGGTGTTGGGTTTGAAAATAAACAGTGCTGTTCCTAACGTGACGGAAAGAATAAGTAGAGAGATATTGCAGTGTCAAATTTGTGTGACGTTATTAGCGCAAACGTTATTTTTGACATTTAAGCATGCGCAGATTCAGTTTCAGAATAACGCGACGTCAAAAGCGTTAGCGTCTAAAGTTATTTACGGTAAATTGAGAGCCGCAATTTACGTTGCGCTATTCTATATCGGAAGAAATCGTTAAGCTTCGGGCTCTCCGGCTCCGATCACTGTCATAGAAAAGCTGTTTGTTAATATGTTTTTCGGAATAAATTACACAACTTCCTCAGATTTTTCAAATCTATTTTACAATACCTCTTACACACAACTGATATTAGACATTAAGATTTATTAGTGCTACCTAAGCAAATTTTTTTCATGAATAGGTATTTGTTACTTTTTCACTAATTAAGAAATACTTCTGGAAGCAACATGAGGGGTTGGAAGTTAGGAATAGTTTGAACCATGCCAATAATATTGTGTAATATGACTATTTCCACTTCTTCTGCATTAGCACCACGTGAAATTAGCTTCCGATTCCATTTTCATTTTGTTCAGAATCAGAAAACTAATACAAAAATTCAAATCATCAAGCTTTAGGAGTTTAAACGTGAGTTTGTAACACACAAATCTGACGTCTCACATAACCTAACCAAACAGACTGATAACTAACGTAACGGTAACAAAAACGTGTAGCAATACGTCTACTTCTGGAACGACCGTTAAATCCACGTTAACCACCAAAACGTTATACATATTTAGTTTTCAATAGAGGACGAGATTTAAAATTGAACGATTCGTAGTTTTGTAAATATCGAAGAAATAAGATTTTGAAGGAGGGTGCGAATTGAAACCATTGAAGTACTTTGTTTACAAATGAAAGCTTGGATATATGCTCAGAAGTTCGCAAAATTCATTCATAGTAAAGTAATGCGGTGTTGAGAAAGCTGTCAGTCATAATGTAAAAGTTTTGAAAAATTTCCAACATTTTTTGGATGATACGATAACCTAACGAAATTTTGCATGAGTTCACCTGTCGGCGATTTCCTGCATGTTACCGCGTTTGAGTTCAATTGGGTATTGATTTCCCAAAATACGAAATTTTTAAGACAAAAATGTTGCGGTTTTTTTCTCATCAAACGATCTTCAAGATATTTTGTGCAGTTTCGAATGTCGGCATTCTCTAGGTAACGACCAAGTCTCATTTCGATCGAATCAGTTTTATATTCGAAAGTAAATTTCAAATTTGTGTTTTGTCTTCAGAACTTTTATTGCTTCAGTAAATGTTTTATACCTAACATTTTCATATGGCTTCATTCACCATCGCATCCTTCAAAGCCTATAGGATTTGAAGGATCGGAAAACAGTAATAAAAGCAGTATAACTTGAAATGAAGAAATTGATATATTTGACTTTCATTCACTTGATAATACGAATATTTGTGTGACGGAACTTCTTGTTCTTCGGGATCAACAAACCATTTAATTCGTAAGCAACCCAAGTTCACGAAGGGGAATAGTACAAGAAAGTGAGAAATAATAATGGTAATAATAAGTGAAGTAATATTATGGATTATTTATTTAAGGCTTGCTCTTGCTCTATGGAATAACCTATAAATCGATTTTGAAGATGTGTGCTTTATCAATGGAATATTGCATCATCATCTCATTTAGCGATTTGTATTTCTCACTCATGAACATGAAACTGTTGGTACATCAAAAAAATACACATTTCGGAAATAGCGCGTAAAAATGAGTATTTTGTACCCAAGAAATTGTTAAATTATGAGAAGAGTTTTTTTCCTCGTGAGCAATTCAACGATATCCTAATCGGCACAAGTCATTAGCTTCGGAAGATTTCCTCAAAACCTAGGATAATCTGCAAAATACAGTACAATATAAATTGTCAATCAGGAAAGTCAATCATTAAAGTTTGATTAAGGGCCGTATTTATAGTTGCTCCTTGAGGCTTCCTTACTGAAGGCCGCCTTGAATTCGCTTTTCTATGCAAAAAAACTTGTATTTGTTTGCATAGGAAAGCAAATTCAAGGCGGCCTTCAGTAAGGAAGCCTCAAGGAGCAACTATAAATACGGCCCATAATAAGTCTACGTCAGTTTTTTCCTCGTAATTTTATGTGTTAGGCTCCAAAATAATTCACGAAGGAAATTTTCTACTTACGAATTCATGAAACAGAATAAATACTGCTAATACATAATACATTTATAATGATACCATAGGCACCCAAGTCCGCATAAGTCATGAACAATAAAAATACCCGAGATCAAGCAATTGCCAGTTATATGCATAAATATAATTCGCAATGCATTAGTGTCGAAGGAATCGAAGAGAACGACAATTTTCTCAGAATTCGACTTACTCAGTCAAATTGCTCTGTTATCATCCAAAGATGTCAATTACAATTAGCCCCGAGAGAATTTTCACTTAATTCCGAAATAATGATAGCTCACCTCTCCTTCCAACCCAACGTGCCGGCAGATTTCGATAATTCTCACAATTAAATAGCCCCAAGATTTCGCAGGTAACAATATTTTCTATCTAGAGCCAAGACATAAACCCAATTTGTTTCTATATAGAATAAAAAAACTATGAAAAAGTATTGGAAGCCATTGTGAAGTTCATCAAGAATATTGTTTCTTTAAGATTGCAGGATGATTACGTAAACAAAGTGTGGCTTAATGAATAGGTAATATGGTACCAGTGTTTTATGTACCGTAATAAATTTCAAAATATTTTCGAAAAATCGAAAACACCGTTTGCCAGTCTTTTGGATTCTGGATGAAGGAAGTTTTTTAATCGGTTTTTTGAATGATATGCCTGGAAAGATCATATCGCTACACAATGTATACAGGGTTGCCCATTTTTTCAGATTCTGCTCAGGCACCTTGCTCACAAGATAAACACAGATATCTCTTACGGTGATATGTTCTGCAGGAATAGCAATCCATCACTTGAAATTTAAAAAAACTTTATTGGGAAAACTCATGTACTCACTTTAGTCTTATGATTTGGTACTTCTTGTAGTATAATTGTAAAAGGAATAATTTACTACCCTCGACCATTGAAAAACTTATCTTTCCCTTGATTTGCATACAGTTGCCGGTTGTTTCCACCTTAAGATGCTACACATTTTCATTTTTGCTGATTCCCGTGAAAATTCCATAATTATCCTAATCTTCATCCAATTAATAAATGAAATTAATTGAAAGTAGTGAATTAGTGTGAGCATATCAGTTGAACTCTATGAATTCTATGGGAAATCTGGGCCATTGACATGTTTATCAAATTTCAGAACATTCAACGATAAATATCTCGAAAACTATACATTTCGGAAGAAATTGTGAGGAATATTTACGTATTCTAAAATTATTTAGGATTGTTATAATAACTCAAAATAAACTATATCCTGCATTCTTCATGCTAATCTCTTATAGTTCTAGGGATAGGCGAGTTAATAAACAGGAAACTGTGACTCTGACAGATATTCTGCAGGAATCACTTTCATCCTAATTCAAACAGTTTTGGAGTTATAGACTGGCCGATTCATTGAACTCTTCGAAATTAGCATCTAGAATTCAGATGAAGTTTATCCTATGTCATTGTGAGAATCTTCAATCACTTTGAAATACTCAATTATTCCTTATACTTTCTCCTTGAACGCGCCGGTTTTGAAGATACGTTGAATGTTATAAAATCGGATAATGATTCGAGAAATTACCTTATTTTTATGGATCTGCCCCTGATCTAGTGAGGGCCGGTATTATAAAACTTAACTTCAACTTCAACTGACAGTTTTGACAGTTGTATTAGGACATAACTGTCAAAACTGCCAGTTAAAGTTAAAGATAACTTCCAGTTAAGTTTTATAATACCGGCCCTAAAGACATGAATTTAACTCCTTTCCCATTTATCCGGACCATAGAATAGAGAGAAATTTCATCTATTTCGTGATTAGATCACAGATATGGAGGCTATGGCTACATCTTCATGTCTATGGACCAGATTTTCCATAGAGTTCAATTAATTTTTTAAGGTTAGTTCATTGATATAATTCATTTGGAAATATTGGGAAAATAAGGATAATCATGTAGTTTTCAATATGAGAATGGGCGAGGATGGAATTCTGTATAATATTATAGTGGAACATCAAGTTGAAGACCAGTTTTTCAAGTTCAGTGAGATGAAATGTTTTTCTTGCGATAATATCGCAAAAAGCACCAAATCATCAGAATTAAGTGAGTAAATGTGTTTTCTCAATCTTTATTTCAAACATTGGAATGGTTTTTCTTCAAAAGAGATCACCGTAAGAGATATCTGTAGTGAATTCGTAAACGGAACACAGGAGTGTATTAGCACATTGAGAAATATTTAAACTCTTATAACTTTTCACCTGAGCAGAATATGGAAAAATGGCGAATGAAAAAAGTGATATTTTTGAAATCTGTTCACATCTTTCACGATATCTAGAATTTCTCAATGTATATACTGTACTGTATTGCCGCTAATAACCTTCGTGGTTGATGCCGATATTCTAAATAAAAAAAGTGTTTTATTCGCCGTGAGTATTATAAGAATGAAAGTGAGGTACAACTTAAATACTCATTCTGTATGAACGATAATTTATTTAATTTCCAACATGTAGTTGTTTTTGAGATATTTCGAGAGAAACGACAAAAACCTTGAAGAGTAATTGAATGCACCTGTTCAATATTTTCAAATCAAAGCTACAAAACTCTGATTGAAAGATACAAAAACATAAATCAGTATAGTGTTTAAGCTTGAGTGAAATCTTGAGAACATTACATGATAAGCCCCAACTAATCAATTATCCTATTAAAAGCCAGCAGTAAACATATTCATAATGATCAGTTCAGGTGATGAATTCAAACTGTCTCAGACCAACGTTGTTGGATATAAATTACCGAAACTTCAATCAATAATCGATTTCCTCAGTAATTCTCACCCCCTAGGTTTTTTCAATTGCAGAACAAAAGAGGGTTGAACTGCAGAACAGTTTCACCCTGAGACTTCAAACTTGGAATATGCATAAGTTGTAACAGCCTCATATTTGCATCATCAGTCCAACTCCTATATACTCGGAAGGAATGCAGATTGTCCCTCGAATGTAATCTGATCTGACGATGTTGAATCTGCATTATGTTCCCTAGTTAGCATGACCAAGGATATGTTAGATAATAATTGCATTGTTTACTTCCACAACACCGGAAATTCGCCCCGGGTGAGACATGAGTAATTGCGTGGATTTCAGCGGAAATATGTTTTTTCATTCTTATTTCCTTCCTACCGCGAGCTATATTGTACACTATTGGGTTCAGAGTTCAATTATTACGTTACATAGCGTACAAATTTATAATTGAAAAACCATCAACAAGGGGCATATAAACAAGAGTGGCAACAAATGTTCGACGGCAAGGCTTGAATCACTATGGACAATTCGATAAAAATTCATTTCGAAATCTATCCGCTTGATAGGATATGTATTTCCGGAAATATTATAGGAGAATACAAAATTGGAAGGAAAAATTCTTTTGCAAGATATTTAGCTCTAAAGTAGCACCACACATTTTGACATCTATAAGTTGTATGGTGTTATAACAATCGACTTCTAGGTTGAATTTCAAATAATAATACAAGACAGAAATATTGTCGGAATCATATTTTCATTATTTTAATTTGGTATACAGGGTGTATCTGAATAACACCGAAATAATTTGAGGGGGAATCCGGTGATGAAAATTGAGGTAGGTATTTAATAAAAAAATTTTTGAAAAACCTCCCCCCGGAAACTTTTCACCCCTCCGAAGATTAACAAAAAATTTTTTTATTTTCCCTGTATATTAAGCTAAAGACGCAAAGCTTGGTAAATATTTTTTGTCAATAAAACTACACATTTTTGAATTTTTTCAACCCTGAACTGTGCTTAAAGGGGGTTGAAATAGTCAATCCTTAAGATATTTTTCTCACAATTTATTTTGGATACACAGTTCCCTTTTAAAACCATATAACTGAAAAGCCCAATTCATATACTTTCTTTGTTAATTCAATGAGTTTTTTCGAAAACTTAAGCATTTACGTGAAAAGAATATCGATGATATTCGAAACCGCATTTTAGCAGGGTGTGAAACGATAAAAATTCAACAGGCCTATTTCATCGCATACGAATTTCAATGAGGAGAAGAGTAAATGCTGGTATTGAAGCTGAAGGCAGTCATTTTCAACATTCATTATTGTATTGTGGATATTCGACAGGTTTTTGTTCATTGTTCGCAATTGTTTTAGTAGTAAAAGTCCTATGGCCGGTTTCACAAAACTTTGATTCCCTGATCAAGGGCTTGATTGTCAATCAACAGTAAATTCTGCGCTCCAATCAGTTCATTTTTAACTCAACCATCGAATGCGAACCTTAATCAACGAGTTGATCGGCTGTCAAAAGTTATGTGAAACCGACGATTAGCCTAGTAGAATCATAATTTGGTTGGCTGTTGTTCAATGAAATGCTATTTAACATGAGTTATGTTTTTCTCGCAAATGCCTGAGTTTTCGGAATAACTTGTATAGATGAAAAAGTTAGTGAATGAAATGGGCTTTTTAGCCATGCTCTTTTTGAAGGAGAATTTTATCCAGAAAAAAGTTGTAGAAAATATATCCTAGAGTTCGACTATTTCAACCTCTCCTAAGCATACCTCAGGGTTGAGAAAATTCCAAAATGTGTAGTTTTATAGACAAATAATATTTACAGAAAATAAAAAATAGTTTTTTTTTGTTAATCTTCGAAGGGCTGTAATTTTTCCGAGGGATGGTTTTTCAAAAAACTTCATACCACATACCTATATTAACTTTCATTACAGAATCACCTCTCAACCACATCTCCTGTTTAGAATTTTTGTGATTGCAGTCCTCACGCTTATAGGGGTGAGACAAATCGATTTGAACCAACCGTATAAATGTTTCTCTACAAACCGAAGCTTACCTCTGCTTGAATTTTTTCTGATTTTTCATGGGGGAAAGATATTAAGGGTGCTACCCCTTCAAATTGACATACAATATATTTTTCTGTGGAAATCATTCTGTTTAAAACTTTTCTGTTGAAGAGAGGAGAATTGAGTTTTAACTTTTATTCTACAATCAATATTCATCAGCATTTGCTGAAAATTTATTTGAACGTAAATAAAATAGAAGAAAATTAAGTTTTCTTCATCTAATGAGAAACCAAAAATGGCCTCTCCTTTCAGAATCGATAATCAGGGTGGAAAACTCACGGCTTGAGTTCTATAATCGGTGAAAATCATTCAAATTTCACTTCCACTTAAGTGAAGTTATATGCCTGAGCTCATTATTTCTCTTTTACTTTCGCATATCATTTACATATCATCTCCTCTAATAAAATATCAAGAGATTTCCATAAAATTTCACGGTAAATTTCTGTTGAATCATTCGACGATGAAATTTTCACTTTTGAGGCCTTGGGATTATTTTATATCATCCGATGTTCCTTATTTGCCGGTTAACCAACCACACCACATTTTTCATGGAATATTTATAGAAAATTATAAAGTATGTGAAAAATCCCGTGCCGCATAATTTAATTATCAGAATATCGAAAAATCGAGTTCGAGTTCAATACTGAAATACCCACTCGCAAGGCTGTTATTAGAGCAGTTAACACACATATTTAAACCATCATGATGGATCATGATGCATCAGAGGAAGGGTTATCGAGCACATCTACCGAAAAAAATGTTGAATTTCATCTGATGATATGCAAATTGCTGAATTAGACTGGGTTTGGTCAATTAGATAAACCTAAATCTTTAAAACTCATTTGATATACTACCTTTGAATAACGATATTTCGTTTACCCATTTTAATTCCAATTTTCCTTATATATAACTCCATTTTCCTGGTTATTTTTCTGCTTATTTTCAACTAACCACCAAGTTTCTATTCAATAAGATCACTCTTTTTCGAGTCACAAAAAAAACATTCATACTCTGTGGGTTTTTGCTTTGTTTAAATTCAACCGACGCATTTATATCCTAAGCCTACCTTGGGATTCTTTATGTTTCTGTTGCAATTATTCTGATCACGACCTGTCCTTTGAATAGAAAAAAACTGAGTTTTAATGCTAATTCCACATCAGTGAAAATATTAATAATAATTATAGTTATATCAACATTTGCAGAAACAAAGTTATAACCATCTATGATACCGATGAAAAAGTAGAAGATTGAGGTTTTGTTCATCGAAGGAACGGTAAGAAACATTCACATTTCACTACTGAAAGCTCTTTCTCTCACATAAGTAAAGATTATATTCCTGACTTAATTCTTTCTCAAAAGAATTTAATCGCACAAAAAATATTAACAGTGATCTTCTCTCATACAATATGAAGAAATTTTAATCGAATTTTACAGAAGATTTCTGTGAAGTCCATCGACAATAAAATTTTCTGTTGTGATTGTTGAAGCCTTGGAATTTTTCTTATAACTCCCATCCTTCTTATTTGCCAGTTAACCAACCATCCCACATCTTTCATGAAATAGTCAAAGAAGATTATAACGTATGTGAAAAATACCGTGCCGCATAATTCAATTATCAGAATTTCGAAAAATCGAAATCATGTTTTATACTGAAATACTCACTCACAAGGCTGTTATTAGAGCAGTTAACACACATATTTAAACTATCAAAGGAAGGGTTATCGAGCAAATCTACCGAAAAAATTTGAAATTTCATCTCATAATATGCAAATTGCTGAATTTGACTGGGTTTGGCGAAGTCAATTAGATAGACTCAAATTTCTAAAACTCATTTGGTGTACTCCCTTTGAATAACCATATTTCGTTAACCTATTTTAATTCCAATTTTCCTCACTCATTTTCCACTAAATTTTTCTGCTTATTTCCATCTGACCACCAAGTTTCGATTCAATAAGATCACTCTTTTTCGAGTTACAAAAAAAAACATTCATACCCTCTCGGTTTCTGCTATGTTTGAATTTAACCGACGCATTTGTATCCTAAGCCTACCCTGGGATTTTTATATTCCTGTTGCAAATATCCTGATCACGAAATGTCCTTCGAATATACAAAAATTGGGTTTTAATGCTAACTCCACATCAGTGAATAATATTTATAATAATAATAGTTATCAACATTTGCTGAAACTAAGTTTTAACCATCAATGGTTCCGATAAGATAGTAGAAAATTGAGGTTTTGTTCATCGAAGGAACGGTGAAAATTATTCAAATTTTACGACTGAAAGCTCTTGCTTTCACATAAGTAATGATTAAATTCCTGAATTAATTCTTTCTCAAAAAAATTCGATCGCACAAGAATTATCAACAATGATCTCCTCTCATACGATAAAAAGACATTTTCACCGAATTTTACAGTCGATTTGTGTATGATCAATCGACAATAAAAGTTTCTATTGTCACTGTTGAAGCCTTGGAGTTATTTTCATAACTCCCATCTTCCTTAGTTGCCAGTTAACCAACCATCCCACATCTTTCATGAAATATTCATAGAAGATTATAACGTATGTGAAAAATACCGTGCCGCATAATTTAATTATCGGAATATCGAAAAATGGAGCACATGTGATACTGAATAATCCCACTCACAAGGCTATTATTAGAGTTGATGGAGCCATATTATCTAGCGTTACAAAAATATGCAGATTGGACTTTGATACACATATTTAAACCATCAAAGGAAGGGTTATCGAGCACTTTTACCGAAAAATATGCATTTTCATCTTATAATATGAAAATTGCTGAATTCGACTGGGTTTGGACGAAATCGATTAGATGGACCCAAATCTCTACAACTATAATAACACGCGTTTATCTTAATATCTATTATTTCGCTGTCCTGACATTATAAAAAAGCCTGCATTAAGTATGGGATGCAGGTAAGGGGTTTTGAACATTACGCACAAATATTTTAGAAGGATCTATAGCATCACTGATGTTGAAATCCATTGGGTGGATAGAAGATGATATAATTTCATTATCTATGTGGCAAAGTTTGGAAAAATTCAAGTAGAATATGTGATGATAGCAGGGATCTAATAAAATTACTGAATAGATGACATTTATTGTTGAATACAATATTTCAAGCCGTGAAACATTTTTCAGGATTTGTGTTTTTGAGTTGCTTTCATTCAGCTGAAATTAAATCTGGAGATACAAAATATCTCGATATAAAATTGATCAAAAAGCGAAGAATTTCCTGTGATATATTTTGTGAACCCGCAAGGATATAAGTAAACATTTCCGAATTTTCAGTCCAGCTTCAGCCTCACGAACTGAATGGTTATAACGCTTATATAGATCAAACTGAGAGATCTCTTAGAAAAGTTTCAAGAAACTAATCTGAGAATCCATCACAGCCAATTTTTTTTTCCGAAGAAATCATGTTTCCTAGAATTGGATAATCTTGAAAATCTATTCGACAATTACTGATAGGCATACAGTGAATGGAATTGTGTAATCCACAAGTAGTACAATATGTCGGCAATGAAATTCCTCAAGGAATGGGTGCACCTGTAAAATTTCCTACTTTTGGACTCCTGAAATTTTCAAAAACCATAGAACACAACCATTATGAGCAATAACTGTAAACTTTCAATAGTAAGTGTTAGTAATCATAGTTATTTTAATGTCCTCATTATTTATGAATTCGACATCTCGAAATATTGAGTACTCCTATTCCGTTTGTGTAACACAACATTCGATAATCAAGTTCAATAACAAAACAATGATGAGAATTCCCTTCAATCTTTAGAAGGGATAAATATTCATCAGTTAATGCCCAGAGATTGGAACCAGTAATATTTTTTTTGGACTGGAGTGACCTAAGAAATACTCCAGCCACAATATATATTCATTAATTTTCGGTACTTAAAGATTAAATCAGCTAAATTTCATGGATGTCACATAGCATTGTTGACGCCCGTATGCTATCGAGTAAATTTAGTCAATAGCAAGTCCTTACTATTAATAATTGGGAGGGTTCAGTTAATAAATAAACGAGTAGATTTCCGAAATGTTCTCGATGATTAACACCCACTGAAGTAACGATTCCTATTGGCCCCATATTCAGTATATATGACACGTTCCTGAATACATTTTTGTATTTAATTCAATGGCACCAGATACTGTCGATCTTCTGTTCTGGAAGAAATTTGGTTTATCACTATTTAGCAACTAGAGCAATGTTTATAAATCAACGAAGCCTTTTAACACTTTGCATAAAAGCATGATAGTACTATAGGTCTACTACAAACAACTCTCCAATAAAAGGAACCCTTGATTCCAGGTTTTAAGAAATCTATCAGCCGTTCGTTAGTAAACATTTTGTGACTGGTTTCTAACTTTTCGTTCATCTTCAGTAAAGAGAACTGCATAATTTTCAATAGACTCCAGAGAGTCCAACTATCTGGAGTTCATCGAAATGATTGAATTAGGACAAAAGAGTATTCTTGAAATAATGAACAACAAAACGGAGCTTTGTATTTCCCGAATTTTCTTCGCGTTCAAATAATACCTACACCGAAATATTCTTACATCTGTTGCAGACAAAATTTCTTTATCTCTCAATTATACCCAGTGACATGTTGGAGGTCAGTCGTCTGAAGATGAACGAAGGTCCAAAACTCGTCAATGAAATATAAACCTTCCATATTGTTAAACACGTTATAATTGTTGGTGGTAAAACAGTCGTATTAACTTTGTTCTGCATCACCTCTACTTGTGCTTATGTCTAAAACTCATATTGTGGCGACAAAGAAAATCGTCGCAAAATTATCTGTAAAAAACTAAAACTGAAGAGCTCTGAAAGTTTGAGTTTATGGAAGATCATAAGAAGTGAATTATCTTCAGGACATCACATTCTCTCCAGCTTTTGGCTACCTTTGGCCTCCATATATTCGACGTGTGAATCAAATTCTTTCTTCTTTTAGTAATTGAACCAAGATCTCTCCACCTTCACCAATGCCATAGACTTACTATTGCTACCCGAAGGAAAATTCGATATGATCTATACTGAATTCACTTCTGACAATTAGGAAGATACAAATCAAGATGAAATGTGTTTTTGAAACAGTACTTATTGGACGCAATAACTTGATTAACAGCACTTGAAGCAAGAATTCATATTAGTTTCATATAATTGATAAATATAAGAGGTCAACAAAACAATTTATCCTCAAGGTGAATCTTTATTTCGCCCATAAAGTCCATAAGAGCACCCTCAATACAGGTTATAAACTCAAGGAAATAGTTTCCTTCAACATATGTATTTTCGATAAGTCTTGGCAAGGCACTCTTGAATCACTCTTTTCCAGCAGGAATACTGTTCATCCATGGAAAATACAGCTCCATAAATACTCGAGGAGTTCAAAGAATTATGATCTTCACTGAAAGAGACGAATAATAAATTTTCAAAATAATGTATTCGAAATTTCAATGAGCCAATGATATAATTTGATTATCCCATTCATGTTTCTTGGAAGGAATAACAAGAAAATCGCTTTCATCCAATGTATCTCAGATTGAAGTTGAAATGAGCTAATGACACAGTTTAGATTTTCGACAGTTTCTAGGAAAATATTAAAGAAGATCAATATCATTAAATGTGTTTCAACTAACTCAGTTCAAAATATACTTTGGAAGATTGATGAAACTCAACTCCAGTTTCAAGATATCGGTATTCGAATTATAATTTCATAACAATATTCTAAGTATAAATGAACTGATGATATAATTTCGATTTGACATTCATGGAAAGTCTCTATAGGAAGGTAATTCAAGAAAAAATGTACTATTCAATGAATTTCAAATAACTAGATTCAACCGAAATGATTTGAAAGATTGATGAATCTCAACCTCAATATCAAGTTGCCGAAGATTTTGATACAATTTCTTAATTGTCGATACCAGCTCAAACACTCTATTATGTCTAGTGATTCATATAACCACTAACCACATAACATTAATTTATGAAGTAATATCACACAATTTCCTCTTCGATCGCTACACTTGTGTAAACGGGAATTGGATTATTAATAAGCTATTTTCATCCATATCATGCAGAATGTCATGTAATAGTCCATTGTGGCATTTCTAGCTATCGATTAATATTCACAGCTGATTAGGTATTTGCTAATTAATAATTCACTGACCAGCGCCGAATAATGATTTCGGAAAATAAACTATAATAATAATGCATATATTTAATCCTTGTGGAATTCATCTGGCTTAGATCCTTAATCAGTTAGTTTTATATCCGTGAAAAAAAATCTAGAGAAGCACTAACGTGGGGTCAGGAGCTTTAACGCGCTTGTTCAAATTCTAACCATTAGATCAACAAGAAATTAGCGTTGGTATTCTTCACCTGATTAAGAAGTTTAAAAATTATTGCATTTTTACTTCTTGAGATGTTGTGGTAATAACATTAAAATTCCGAAAAAAACGAAATTTGGCATATTTTTTTCCTTCCCCGAAAGTAAATATCGGATCGAATTGAAATTTGTAATAAAAATTTTCGAATGAATATTTTTCAAATTTTCCAACAACTAGATCTACACGAAATTTCACAAAGTTTCAATCCTATCCAGGAATCAACCTCGAAATTTCAGATCGGCCTAAATCCGAAACTATTCGACCGATTTCGCCCTTTCACGAACTTTACCAAGATATATGGACTCCATATATAATCTGACAATTAGGACGCTAGGTCCTTCCCTTCGAAAGTTTGAGCATATACGGGCAGACGGACGTACGGGCAGAATTGAATTTGACCACATATTCATCTTCAAGGTGTTCAACTTAATTTTCTCAGACCATTTCCGGCTCGAAATTCTAAAATTGCGGACATTGTGACGAAACGATAACGCGCTGTTTCCTAGAAGGAGCGCGTAAAATACACATTTTCCATCGATTGAAGCTTATTTTGAGAGGATTCTGCATAATCTTTTAGGTTTTTTCTGGGTTTTCACTCCCAATATTAAATGAAATTCTTTCTTCATTCATGTAATACGCCCTGGCGGATTCCAGAATAGAATTATTTTGTAAAAGCAGTTTCTTGGAAAACAGATCGCCTAACGAACAATACCTACATAAATAATATGAACGAAAAACAAAGCGAACTGTGACGTTTCAGAGTACAAATCTGACCCTTTCATTAGACAAAAGGGAAAACTTATATTATATAATATTTTTTCGATTTTGGGACAAATTGTCATTTGTATGGAATTTCACCAACACAGATTCACTTGGTTTGAAAGTTTCTCAATTCTTCCTCTTTTTCAAGTGAATTCAGTCAGATGGGGCTCATTCCTGCAAAACAATGAGCAAAATTGATCTCTCCATTCAACAAAATACATTTCTTTTTTAATTATCCGATTCTGACATCAGTTATTTTCTATTGTCCCAATCTATCATGTGAACTCTACAAATATCCAGTTTCGCAGTATCCAAGTTGTTTCTTTCGGAAGTTATTATGTTTCCGATCGATCATGACAACTCCATCGACATCACTGATGTGAAACCATTAGCTCCAACACAACTTTCAGCCATCAGACAAGATCTTCAAAAAATATCGATGTTTCGATGCAATTACTTAGTTGAAACATCCGAGGCGTAGGTTACGGATATTTCTGAAAAACGTGAACCTCAACATGAAGAATTCATTCAGAAACATTTCTTCTCTAGTGATAAAATTTTTTAACCTGTTTTAGGTCGGAAACTTGAACGGAATTCTCCAATTCTTTGAAAACATCGAGAAACAATTCATGTCAGTGGAACAGTCGTTCGAAAACTTCATAGAATATACACGAGAATCGAAAAACGTGTTCATCATTAACAAATCTTGAAAAATTGTAAATCAAAAAAGCGTTCCATTCGATGAACGGACAATGGTTGAGATTCATGTACATCTTGAAGACCTACCCTGTATGTATGGAAGAAGAAGGTCGGGAAATCCTAAAGCATCATTATTTTAACTAAAAATAGAGTTCTATATTTATTCCTAGAGAATTACTGCTATTCCAATTGGAGCGGCTTATAGATTACAAAATCGCCTACCTACATAGCGATAAGACCAACAAGCATTACCATAATCAATCCTGCACTCACGCGAAAGCGTCTAATGGCTCTTCACATGATGAATTTCGATCATTTAACATTGTCAGGGAGTGCACAAGTTTCAACAGTTTGTGCTTTCTTCTCTGAACTCCGTATCAATTACAGAAGAATAATCGTGATTGTCGCGATAGTTCGATAACCCCATGAAACTATTTACTATTTCGTATCGTGGAGATTTCCCTATTCTAGGTTATTCAAATAGGACAACAGCTCTTGAAGGACATGCACAGTATGGTCCAAATTGGGCACTTTTGAAGGGGAAGTTCTCTTTTTTTACTAGATAGACGAAAACTGATGTCAGTGTAATTGGCGAAAGCCGTGATGCAATAGCTAGCACCGTTAGATAGTTACCGGGTATTTCCAAAAATATTCATTACAAAAATGTTGCTGTAACTTTCTTTCTATTGGAAATTTTCGTTTTTGTGACAAAATTCTCGAATCAATCTCTCACGAAGGATTCAATAACGTAAATTGAATTTTCTACAAACTGATATTTCATTAAAATTACTATGAAAATATCTATTTCAAATGAGATAACCCGTATATTTCTACTAATTCCAATAGAGTTTGAAATTATTATTTCAAAATGTCTAATACTTGATATTTTTCTGGAGTTATATTCGAGACAATTCTCAACACTAATCAAGTAGGCTTCGAAGGATGCGATGCTGCAATGAAATAAGAAAATTATAAGAAGTGAGACATGTAAGTTTGTTTTATACGAACCGGAAAAAAGGCAGAGAGAGGCAGAAAGTGATTTATATTGTTTTCGCATGATTGCGTCACAACTTAATAAATGAAGGTCAATTCGATAATGAAAGACCGAAGAAATATCCCAAGAATATAGATTTAGAAGAAGTCCACGTTTCAAGAGCACTTCTAGAACATCAACAAGTATTTTGGAAGAATTTGCCGATGTGTTCGAACGAAAATTGCCGACATTTAAATTTCAACTCATTCGATGAAATTATTCGTTTTTTGGTATTTTGGAATGTTTTATGGCTTTCGCACAGACCACGGTTTTTCTTCATACCATTAACTGTTCGAATCGAACTTTGACAGTAAAGAATTGATGTATGCATTATTTTATTTCCACCGTCGCACAGCCCTGAGCCAACTTATCCAAGGGATAAAATTTGAAAATTCAATATCTCAAGCATGACTCCAGTGAAATATATATGGTATATTCTTGAAATAGAGAATAGAAGAATTTTCAACAGAAGAAAAGTTACAGCAATATATCTGAAATCAACATTTTCGAAAAACACTCCGTGACTGTTTAACGGTGTTAGCTATGGAGTTGTGGTTTTAACTAATAGACTAGCATAACCACACTGTCGTTAAATCAACAAATATTCCACCCTGATCAGAGCTAATCATCCAATCAAGTGAAACATATACACCTTAGAAACGCTGCCCAAAAAGAATGGTTACAGCTGTTTCATCAGACCCATTTACCCTGGTCAACCACAGAATAGGAATCTGGATACTTATCACCTGTCAGGCAAAATAATGCAGTATAACTACATACAGCGCGCCATCTCCCGGGAGCATCTTGCGAATCCTAACCTTCGAGTGCAGAATACTTCGATCGATTTGCATGAAGTAACGGAGGTTGTAAATTGTATTCTGCACTCGAAGGAGAATTCACAAGATGCCCCTGGGGGATAGCGCGCTGTATGTAGTCATACTGCATTGTTCCGTCTGCAGGTGATAAGTATGTAGATTCCTATTGTGCGGTTAACCAGGGTAAGTTGGTCTGATGATCAGTAATAATCAAATAATAAACAATCAGATGTTCTGGTTGATTGGGTGATTAGTTTTGATCATGGTGGAATATTTGTTGCTTTATCAAAAGATAGTCGTCCTTGTGCTTATGTTAGTCTATTATTACTCCATTAACCAATGCCTATCTTTGTTCTCGCTAATGAGTTTCACATGAAAACCAACTCTCGGGCACTGACATCAGTTTTCGTCTATCTATTACACAAATAGAACTGCCCATTCAAAAGTGTTCACTTTGACGCACCCTGTACATACCGTGTGTCATTTTAAAATGGTATTGCCCTTTATATACAGACGTGAAGTCATCAGTTTTTACGAGCTGGTTGCTGAAGCAATCAACTGTTCGCGCATCTGCTGTATATATTCTTCTGTACTGAGTACTGAGGAAATAACGTCAAAATTTCAAAATACTAGTGAATTTTACATATCGGTTCCCCTATATGTCCGTGAGTGAATATCGGATCGAATTGGATTTGAAACTTAATTGCTGTATACAACATCTGTGTCAAATTTCGTTGAAATCTGATCAAAATTTCCGGAGAAAAAAACGGCAGTGCTTTTCTAAGTTTTTTTTTGATAAACTACTGGATTTCAATTCGATCTGATCTGTATTTTTGAAAATATTGGAAAAATAAAATTTTGAATGGTTATATCTGCGGAATCATTGGGTGGATTTTACCCATTCACGAAATCGGCCTTCGTAATTAAGGTCCAAACCTATTATACGAATATCGAGTTTCTGAGTTGTTTTCTTTCAGAAGTTATTGTGTTGACGGTCTTCCGTTAGGCATTCAAAATTTTATTTTTCCAATATTTCCAAAAATACAGATGAGATCGAATTGAAATCCAGTATTTTATTGAAAAATTACAGTTCGAAGGTTTTTACAGAATATCATGAGGATAATAGGATCAGAAGATCACAGAATATTGAATATTTGAAGAAAAATATTTTTCATATTGTTCTAATGGTACGATCATCACGAAATTTTACACAGAGTTGCCCATCAGCAATTCCAAACTAGCTACTAACTTTCATTCCGATCAAATCAGTATTTTATTAGTTAATTCGGAAAAAAACCACCAAGTTTTATATATTTCCTTCCAATACCTCCAGAAATTATCGTTTTATCGGAATGAAATTTGGTACACTGCTGTGAAATATGATTTTCAAGGTACGAGCCAATGTTTCTTTTGGATTCAATAAATAAATTTTTTTCGAGAAAAATTTCGAAGAAAATGTTTTCCGAACGGCTGGACAGAATCGATTTTCATACCTGATTCGTCATCAGTGTGTCTAACCTAGTCGTTTGAGACCATCATCGGCTCAAAATTCGAAGATTATAGAGATTTGGACAAAACGACAGCACGCTGTTCCCTTGGAACATGCGCGCAAAAATCAATAATAATAATGATCGTTCGATCTGATAAAAGGGTCAAGAACAGAAAAGTTCTTCTATTCAATACATTTTTCCCATTATCCGGAATAGATCAACCATAAAAAAATTAAAAAAGGTCATTATCTCTCAAACGGACGTTGAATTCTCCCCTCTCTGTCAACTGCAAATAATTCAATTCTGATCCAATCGGTACCCGTGATACTCGTTAAATTTCATTAGCGATCTCACCTCGAATTCTGCACGATTTACTCTCCAAGTCCGTGCGTTTTATCCTCTATTTTTGTAAGCTTTTGTTGCGTTAAAAATCGGGGATGGGTCTAATTATAATAATTCATCTGGACGATAAACATAACATGCGTTCACTGAACAGTGTTCGAGACAATATGCCATGCTACGGTTCGATTAGCCTTCTCCCCAATTTAACAGGAAAATGTGAAGGATGAAAGGGTTGCTGCGTCTCTAAACAACCCAATTTATCTTTTTGTGGTTTTATTTTTGTTGATTTCGTTCTTCGGTTGAATAATAATCGCATTATATATAACTGATTTCACATGAAAATTACTTTATAATTTGGTGGGTACAAATTTACTCAAGTTCCATACTTTTCGACCATTGTAGAATTTTTTGGATGTCAAAGTGATTATCAAATTTTATCCAATCTATAGTTTTGTATATATTGCAAAAATGAAACTTTAAATGGGTATATCTGTGGAACCATTGGATAGATTTCACCTGTTCACGGCCCTCAGACTAAATACATAAACACAAACACAATAAATTCCGGAAGATACAATTCAGACACTCTACATTAGTTGAAAAAAATTCTTACGAGTTTCTTTCGCCCCTTACAATAAATATTTTCACAGGCGTCAGTTTTCATATGGGTATTATTAAGTTAATTTCAATATTTTTTCATCAAATTTCATTGATTTCGCCAGTAATTCTGCAGGATAGCTGTGAATAATGGATAGTCCTAGCTCCCATCGAACTCAATATTCAAAATTTTTTGCGTACTAGGTAGTGCAAAGTATTATAATGTATAAATATTCACGATGGTTTGTTTACCACTTGTTATTCGATGTTCACTTTGTTAGAATAACGAAATCCGTCTCTTTTTCGATTGGAGGACGCCTCCTCAAAATTCCATAGACTTTGTCTTTCCTTGAATTGTAACGAACGCAACGATACTTCAAATATTGAAACACCTTTTTCAGCCGAAGATGCATAGAATATATCAGGGGTCGACATTTTCCTACTATTAACCACGAAAATTTTGGGTCCAAAACGCGGTCCTAGAATTTTCGAATATTGAACTAAATACTTGGCTCTGTGAACGATGGTGGCGCTAGCGTCGTTTCGTCAAGTCCATATTTATTCCGCTGAATTCAAATAAATTGAGAAAAAATCTATTAGATCTGATGAAATTATTTCCCAAAATATGAATTAGTTATTCGAAATGATTCCTACATAAGAGGAGTTTAACAGATGTGGAACATCTACTCATTATTAATAAAATTGTTTAATAATGATATGAAATATATATAAGGGAATGAGAATCAATGTTGGGTTTATTTTAAGAAGAGATTTTCATGGATACAAGCCGAAACAACGGTAAAAACGTAATGAGAGGTTTATATATTACTCATGGATTTTATTGACAACATTTGGACCTCATTTCGGACCCAAAATATGTCAAAGAGTGACCGCACCATGTATCCTATGCATGCGCCTATTTCCAGCTGTTCAGGCTGCAGATCGTTGTATAGCAATATACTTACATACAGGGTGTTCCTAAATAAGTGTATCAACGGTTAATTGTAGATTTTTCATGGAAAAATAAAAAAAATTCCATTTTTTCCTCCGGGTCTTCGTTTCAGAGATACAGGGTGCCAAAAATTTAAAGTTTTTTCAGTTTTTTGCTTATATCTCATAAACAGAATGGAGTTTCTGTACACACATTGTCACAAGAAATAGCTACTTCCTTGCACTTCACTCAGTTTTATTAGACGTGCCAGTGGCGGAGATATTAATTTGCACAAAGGTACAATAATTAAAATAAAGCAGTATGACAATTAACACAGTTACCAATGATTATTTTTTATGGGGTACATGAAGACCATTGTCTATGAATCTCCTGTTAACACCGTAGAAGAGTTGACAGCTAGAGTTGAATCCGCAGCAGAGCAAATTAAAATCAGATTTATGAACAACGTTCATAGGAACATGATCCAGACGTTATTGTAATGCGTGCATTCAAGCCAATGGGTTTAATTTCGAGCAATTCTTGTAATCTTGTCAACTATGTTCACTGAAAATAATGAAAAATAACTTCGCAATTTGAAATTAAAAACCGAGTTGTCAAATTTTGTTGAAATTAATAAACTCGTGAATTATCACTACTAATTTTTCCAATTACAAGAAATTTACAACGCGTTAGCAAATCATTTCTTCTCGAAAACGGTTCACTTTAGAGCCTTGAACCAGGAGTACCTTTTTTATTTAAAGCACATTGGCGCATCAGAATTAGCCGTGCAAATGCAAATTTGTCCAGTGGTGTAAAAGTCGGGGGGAAAAACCTTTGTGCATATTCAATATCTTAGCAACTGGCACCGATTGAAGTGCGAGAAAGAAGCTATTATTAGTGACAATGTGTGTACAAAACCTCAATTCTGTAATTCAAACGGTTTCTGAGATATTAGCAAAAAACTGAAAAAAAATTACATTTTTGACACCCTGTATCTCTGAAACGAAGACCCGGAGGAAAAATGGAAGAGCAAAAAAAGTTATTTTGTCATGAGACGTCAACAGTTGACCGTTGATACACTTATTCAGGAACACCCTGTATATTATATATATACATGCGCTCGAAAAACATGAATCTCCGTCAGTAATCCAGTCAAAAATATTGCAGGACTCGTCCAGTTACATTGAATGAAATGCAATATTCGAATGAGAGATTGTACATGAAATGTCTACTTTGTAGTTATTTAGAGGTTATATTCTTCCCGCCATGCTTATCCCGAAGATGGAAATGATAGTATTTCATTTGGACCTCCGCGTTAGTACCCTATTGTTCTGAATATATGGGGTCGGTGAATGTATATTGTTCCCCGCAGTTGTTAATCATTGTAACACAAAGCGTAACCTATCGATGGTCGAATCTCGGAATTGTTATCACAGCGTAAAATAGGGGTTATTGACTAACGGGTGTTTCAAAGGCGAGGAAAGTAAACACTACCGTATTTCGAGAAACAATTGAAAAACATCATTGCATTCACCCTCTGACAGTTGAGGCCATATTTCGTTCCTGAAAAAGTGCCTTCGGTAGTGAAATTTCCTTCAGTTTTGTTCATATTTGATACGTTATTCGGAAATATGGTTCATTTTTGATGTTTTCTGATATATTGCGAATTGTGATATGGAATCAAAAAATGCCCAAATGATCGCTATTTTCCATTTCTTATGACACGTAGCCTGGCCTGTATTTCAACATGAAATCAAAGACCTAATGTACTGGGAAATTTAAATAATTTCTATATGCAATTAAGCAAAGATAGGAAATTTTTCAAAATATCAATCAAAATTTCACATTTGAGTTAATGAATCAGTGATGAGAAACATCGGGAAAATACTAACGTGTAACAAACGAATGGTTCGTAGAGATAAAACAACATCAATAACTTCGAACTAACATAGACACTCCGATTAATAAACAAATACTACACCTCGATCTGAGTTAATCATCCAATGAAGAAGCAATGTCCAAGTAAATCACATACTGCAGTGTAAAGGTTATTATCGATTATCAGTACAATTCACCTTGCCCAAATGCCGGAAAGATTCTAGAAACCTGATGGACGGCGTTCTTGTGAATAAAATTTCTCCAGCGCCATCTCAAGGGCAACTGTGGAAGCCCAAAATTTGAATCGAAAATGGCAAAACATTATTCACATCGTTCAAAGATTTCTGCACTCGAGGGTTGGGAATTATATGTGCAAAATTAAAAGTAGTCAAAAAGACTGAAGGAGGTCTCTCTTTGACATTTTCTACTATGCCTGAGAATAACATTAAATGGACAATGCAAAAATCGGCCCCAACTTATTCGCCATGCTGCAACTCAAAACATTTAACCTATAAGAGTACGAAAAACTTAATAAAATATCAGATAGTAGCCAGAAAGTACAGTAGGTTAAATAATAAATTATTCTTAGTTTTTTCCTTTGTTTCCACTCCCGATATCTGAAACAGAGTTTGTTGAAAAAACTAATAAAAATTGTTTTTTATGGAAAACGAGCTTGCGGATTGCAGGATTGAACTAATTGCAGTTACATGGAAAACAGATTGCTTACTGAACAATAGAAATGACCAACAAAGCTAACTGTGACGTTTCAGAGTACAAATCTTACTCTTTCATTTATTCACCTGCCGTGGTAATATATTAATGGAAAAATTAATGGAAAGACAAATTTGTAGATACACTGAACCCGAAGGCTTGGTGGCGATATTATTATATGATTCGTAATCTAGCAACATGGAAGGAAAGAGTTAGACAAATTTTTCGCATACATTGATTCTGAAAACTTTTCTTGCTTGTCTGATGAAAGAGTAAGATTAGTACCTACTCTAATACGTCACAGTTCTTTTCGTTTATCGTTTGTATTGTTCCGGTATTTTGCATTGGGTAAGATGCTTTCCAAGAAACTTCAATTCTGTAATTGCCAAGGGCATTTTACATTAAAAAAAATGATTTAATTTCAATAGTTTTGTTTCAGATATTGGCGGTGAAAACCCAGAAAAACCCTGAAGAATAATGTGAAGTCGTCCCAAAATAAGCTTCAATTGATAATTAAAAAATCCATAATTCATATAATACGGGACAGTTCAAAATGCTCTGGAAAAAAATGCACAGTTGCCGAATATTGCATTTTAACTCATTCAAAATTACCCTTTTATCAAGTGATTGTTACTGTTACATGATAATCAAGCCTTAAACTATACATCAGTTAAGTTATTCCATTCGCGTTGCCCTATATAAATAACATAGCCAAAAATTCAACTACCATAAAAGGGATATTGAATAGAATTGATAATTGCGATTGCAATTCAAAAAGTTATGTTCGAATTTCATTTAAATGAAATAGAATTTGCATTGATACGACCTTTTTGTTTATGACCAAATGTTGGTTTATATATGCATGTTTTCAACATTTCGATAAATAATTTAAATAATATCGATTAATTGATATTTTGGGAGGATTTCGCATCAGTTTATAGGTGGTCACAATATCTGGAAAAAAATATTCGGAAATTAAATTGAAACTACTAGTGAAGGACGTAAATTATTAGTTTTTTTTTTCAGTTGGTTCAATTCAGAGGGCAGGTCAAAGAACTAATTGAAAGAAATCGGCATTAAAAACCATTTTCTATAGTTGCGGTAGAAGCAGATATCAATCTCTTAAAAAAATGTACCGCTAATTTTGAAAATTTTTCAAAAATAATTGCAATCGTGAATCCTTTTGTTCATTCCGATTCACACCCCCTTGTGGCATAATTCAAACTATTTGTCATCGCAGTTTCTAGAACGTTTGAATTTGACAGAAGTCTCAGAAAACGAAAGTATCGAAAGAAAATAATTCTTTGAATTTTCTCTTTATTCAATTCAATTAAATTCCACACAAACACCTTGAAGGTGAATTACAAATGCAGAACAGAGAGAATTTCCCAACCTAAAACAGTATAGTTTTCAATTCATTAATGGTAGTATTGAAATCCACATCAAATTTTGTTACAATTTGATTACACACATGCATCATACAATTTACTGGTATTGAATGATAAAGTTCCTTGTTTAAAATACTCAAGTTTGACTTAGGAACCTGAAAATTAATAAATCTCACAAAATCGCAATCTTGGTAGCTCACATTATTCAAAACTTTGAACAAAAAGGTCACAGCCTTGAATATACGCCACGCCTATTATCAAGAGAAAGCATATTAAAATCCTTCAGCATGATTTGGTTCGATATTCTAAATGGATATTCATTATATTCTATCAAGTGTAAATAGCGCAGAATTTTTCTTTGAACTTTCTCAATTTTGTCTATGTTAATGACAGTGAGATCCAAACTACCGAGGCATATTCGAGATGAGGTCTCACGAGGGCATTGTAAAGTAGAGTGTTACTCGAACAATTAAAATCTTTCGCATTTCTGAAGACCAATTCCAACATCCTATATGCCCTACCTGTTAAGTATTCAAAGTGGCCATTGAATTTTAGATTCTGTTGAAATATGACACCTGAATCTTTGGTTTTCAAATTGCGCTCAATTATTCTCGAACCAATTGTATAACTGAATTGTATCGGATTCGTTTTCCGCGTGTAGCTAACAACATGACACTTTTTGATATTTGCAGTCATTTTTTTCATCTTAAACCATTGCTCTACTTCATTTGGGTCTTTTTGCAAAAGGCAGCAATCTGACAGATCAAGAATTCTCCTGAACAGCTTGAAATCGTCCGCGAACAATAAAGCCATACAAAAATACAGGTGTGCATGAAGATCATTCATAAAGATCAAAAAGAGCAATGGACCGAGTATGCTTCCCTGAGGTACTCCTGAAGTCTGCATGATAGACAGGGAATATGCACTTCCAACCTTGACGAACTGTTGTCTCTGTCTCGAATATGAGTCAATGAAACTACAGCCATTTTTCGAAAACACTCCTGCAGCCAACTTCCTAATAAGAACTTCATGACTAACCTTATCAAACGCTTTCTCGCAATCAGTATATACTGTGTCGAGCTGATAACCTCTTTCAATTGCTTCCGCTGCTAATCAAGTAAAACTACAAAGATTGCTTACCGTCGATTTACCCCCAGAAAAACCATGCTTAATCGGAAAAATCTTGAGATGTGAATTTTGTGTTATGTCTTGATATAGTATCCTTTCAAATATCTTAGACAAAGCATTCGAGATGCTTATGGGTCGGTAATTCTCGATTTGACTTATTTCATCTGACTTATAAAAGGGTGTAATTACCGATGTTTTAAGGATATCGGGAAAAATATTCTTCGATACTGACAAATTGAAAATATGAAGCAGTGCAGATCTATCAGAAAATCAATGCACCCCTTATAAATATAAGAAGGAATATTATCTGGGTCTAAGGTTTTTTTTTGGCTTCAACTTTTCGACACTTTCCCACAGATCATCCTGTTTATTATATAGATCATATACTGTAGTCAATTAATGGAGTTCTTATTGAGAAATGAAATACTCAGTGATAATCAGCATGGTTATACAAAAGGAAAATCTACAAAGACAGCAGTGTACAAGTTCATTAATAAAATAGTTGAAGCATTTGACAGAAGAGACCTAGCTATGGGAATATTTCTTGACCTAACCAAGGCATATGACTGCTTGGACAGTGAAAAACTATTGGAGAAACTGGAAAGATATGGAGTTAGGGGACCTGCCTTGCAGTGAGTGAGGTCATATTTCACAATGAGAAAACAGATGGTGGAAATGGAAATGGAGGAAGAAGTTATAAGATCAAATATGGAGGAACTGCTTTTGGGTATTCCACAAGGAAGCATTGCTGGACCAATATTTTTCATAATATATATCAATGACTACACAGTAAGCGATGACAGTGAAAATAATAAAATAACAACAATTAACTATGCAGACGGCACCAACCTACTTATTATAGAGGATTTATATCCAGATTTGAGGAACATATGTGAAAGTAAAATGGAAGAAACAGATGAATGGTTCAAAAGTAACAACCTCCTTTTAAATAAAGAAAAAACCAAAATCGTACTATTCACTCCAAGTAGTACAGGTATCGGAGAACTTAATTCCATAACACTTAATCAAAATAAATACCAACTTGTGTAGCATACAATGTTTTTAGGAGTTCACATAGATAGTCATCTGGACTGGAAGGAACATATTACAAATCTTTGTAGAAAAATTCAGACAGCAATTTATGGGTTCAGAATAACATCGAAATACATTTGTCAACGCAACTTGAAGATGGTGTATCACGCAATAACAGAGGCCAAACTGAGATTCAGCATAATCTTCTATGGATCCAGAAACATAAAGCCTCTATTTGTACTACAGAAAAAAGCAATTAGAATACTGAATAACATGAGGTATGGTCAATCATGTAGAGGTACATTCAAGAAATTGGGATTACTAACTATATATGCTATATACATTCAAGAATGTGTTATCTTCATCAAGAAGAATCCAAATTTATTTCATAAATATGAAAACCAAAAAAGTTATTATGGCAGAAGGAATAACAATTATATATACCCTAGGCATAATTTAACAATAAGCCAGAAGCAAGCTGAGTACAGATGCTTAAAAATGTACAACTCTTTGCCAAAAGATATATCTATGATGTCTGATTTTAAAATTTAAAAAGAAACTGTATAAATATTTAGCTGAGTTAGAGCCTTATGGAAATGAAGATTATTTAGCATGATAGGATATAGTTCATATTTTTCCTTTTAGACACTATTCCATTTCATTTTCATGCACTGAGAATTTGTGATGAATATGATCTGAAATAAAGCACTATTATTATTATTATTATTATTATTATTATTATTATTATTATTATCTGATATAGGCATCTGAAAGCATCCTGAAACGTTCCAGTTGACTTTGTTGATGGTTTGCACTTTTTCGATATTCATTACTTGGCAACAATTTTTTTAAGGTTTTACAAATAGTCAACAATCTGCAAGGGCGTTTTGTATAAATAATAATTTTCATTTAAGAATTACAATTGCTTCTTCTCAGATATTGGGAGTGATATCGGGAAAAAACGTGAAAAATAATATAAGTAATGAATTCTTTGTCATTGATCAGTAAACTCTGAATTGAAAACAGACTTCCCCGATACTGAAAGACAGTATGAAACTTAATCTGTGGAATGAAGTGATGCCTGAAAGTTCTTAAAGAGAATTCAGTAGCATAACAGGGAAGTTTTAACAGAGGGATTATCTGGGATTACGTTTGGAAATATCGTCTATCCCCATTTTCAATGCCAATGCTCAATAGGCACACTCGAGATGAATAGGAAAAATAGTTGGGGGTCGAGAGTCGCGTGCACAGATTTTCTGTGAAGGGGATGCGTCAAAAAATACTAAAAGAGATTCACCCATTGTGACTATAATATATATTAACTAAATGACCCCACATCACGTTGAACCGTAGACATGATGGATAATTAAATATAAACGTCATCATATATTTGCGTTAAAATTGCTTATGGTTACAGATGGCTCGGGGTGTTGAAATTTTCGAAAACTGAGTTTTTTCCTTTATGGCTTAGATCCCAGACAACACAAGTGAAGCCAATGGACATCCATCGGACATCCACCTATGCACATCCTGGATGTACCGCATTTTCCGACGTACGTCCAATGGACATCCAATGGATAATACGTTTCCGACACAATGGACTTACAATGGATGTCCATCGGATATCCTGTATTACATCCGATGGATTTCCATTGGATATCCAATTCATGTCCATACCAATAGAGTGTATACCGGATTTCCATCTGATATCCCATGGATATCCATTTCATGTCCATTGAAGCTGGAAATCTATTGGATATCCATCAGACATCTGATGAATATCCATTTCATGTACATTGCAAGTGGACGACCAATGGATGTCCATCAGACATCCGATGAATAACCATTTCACGTCCATTGCAACCAGAAGTATATGAGATTTGGATTTGCATCGGCCAACCAATGGATATCCATCTTATGGCCTTCCCAATTGAAAAGTACATTGGATTTCCATGAGACATTCAATGGATTTCCATTGGACAGAAAATATCCAATGGACGTCCAATGAATTACTATTGTGAATATAGTTTTTTCCAGGTTCTCAGATTGAATAACAAAATACGTATTGTTAAATGTTTATTATTCAAAGGATTCATTAAAATCTCAACAATATATAAATATATATACATATTTAGGAAAGTGAGATAACATAAATGAAATAAAAATTAACTCTTACCGCATAAACTGAACAAAAAGGAACGGGCCCTCAGTATAATACTCATTCTTTCGAAACATCCAAAGTGGAATTTGTTGTTACTGTAAGTTTAAACATTTCTATTCAGAAAAATATATGAATGAGGTCTTGAAATTATGTAAATCCAATCATGTACGTTCAAATAGTGGGTTACTGAGGGTCAGATCATTAAATTCACATCTTTGCACGACTCTGAGCTGAAAATACCCCTAATTTTCAGTAGTGTCCAGATTATTTTTGCAGCTTTGACTGGAACTTGTTTCAATGAAAGTTGACGGTAGTCTGCTCTTAATTGTTGCCAGCAGTTTACCAAGACCTGCATTTTAGTAAACATGCACATTCAATGATAAGATCGTTAAATTTACATATTTACTAAACTTCAGGTCAATATGAAACAAAAAAAAGGCCGGAAAAATGATTGCACATTTTAAACTATACGCAGAAGTTCAGAGCAGATTTTGACATAATTTTTCGTTGAAACAAGTTCTATTTAATGCTGCAAAAATAATCTGGATGATACTGAAAAATAGGGGTGATTTCAGCTCATAACCACAGTGGTGCAAAGATGTGAATATAATAATAAGACTTTCAGTAATCCACTATTTTCACATGTGCAATTCCAGTAACATAGGATGTACCTAATTTGATCATATTTAAAAATAAATATTCAACAATGTGGTTTCAACCTGTTCGCATATGCACTTCTTTCTTTTGCCCTTCTTAGATACTTTTTTTTTGCAATCCTCCTAAGCCATCGTTGAATCGAAAAGTTCCTTCTGCTGCTTCTGAAAAGTAATGAATTTTTGTCAATGAAAAATTCAAGATATTACTATCAATTTGTTTTAAACTCTCAGCCATAACATGCAAATTCAATGACTGTTATCACTTTTTAATGTGCAAATATAATATTCTAACAACATCACAGATATGTACCAAATTATGGGAAAGATTTTCCTGCCTATATATAATAAAGAATATTTCCTGAAAACATTTCAACAATGCTTCAGCATAATCTATTTGGAAATTTGAAGATCTATTTTCGAAAATAAACATTGACACAAGTTAAAAACTGGTTTTATTCAGTTTTGGGAACTAGTTGGCCTGTATAAAAAACAAATTGGTGAAATTTTGAGGCCTTTCATATTCAAGCCTCATTTCCAGATCTTGCGTGTTGCTGAAATCAGCAGGTATATTTGGTATCTGACTTAGCAAGTTGAGTGAAATTTATGATATTTCAGAGAATGAGTTTATGTGATGGTCTACTTCCTATTCACCAATTAACAATCAATTTTTAAGAAATCCCAAGCAAACAAGATGCATATAGTCTAACGGGAAATCATTTATTATATTAATATTTGGCAAAGACTATGAGTAAAGTACCAGTAGGATGATTTTCTAAAAGTTTCATCCTGAAACTTTCAATGGTTCTTAAAGTAAATTTCTTTAATTAGTGAAACATATGCGGCTACTAACATATCTGCCTTCAATCGAACATTTTGAGCATGGTAGATAGCCGCTATATACACCACAATATTTTACAAAGGATAGGGCTAGTACATCACAAATAAATCTTTGTTTTTAAGATAAATGAGTAACCTTTGAAATTGAAACCATTATCTAAAATGTGGGTTGGGTTTATTTTAAAAATTCATTCGCATCTACAGGTTTCTCCGCCTGGCTTTTTTGAGGACTCCTTCCACTTATGTGTTTCACCTAAAATGTGAAACAATCAGTTTAAATTTTCATTTGATATGATTAATATTGATATAAATTATCCAAGCTATAGAGAAGATTTCAACGAAAGTTTTAAATTAGCTTCATTTGTTTATATCATGTATTATATTTATGGGCAATTCAGAATTTTCATTCGTAATAATCCATAGTACTCCCTAGAAGAAATAAAATCTGCTCCCCTTATTCAAATTCCGATCCAGCGTGGCTGTGTCGACAGGTTTCAGTTATTATCATAGATATATGCTATTTATTTTCATCTGAAATTTCAACAGTTTTCATCTCTAATAATCTATATTCCTAAATATGTAATAACGACATGATTAGGAGATATTTACTTCTCACCAAATATCGAGAAATAATCAAAACTGACATCACTCCTAACCTAGCTTTATAACAATAATTCCATGATGATTTCCGAATACGAATGATTGCAGTTACCTTTTGCCTGCAGCGTAGACTTTATGGTTTCGTTCTTTCTCGCTTTCTCCGGCTGGTATCTTATATATCTCTCTTTCTTACCGTACGTTTAAGTGTAACAATTGTGTTACATTTAAAAGAAAATGTGACAAAATGTTACTTGTTCCTTCGATTTTCGACATGATGGAATGACATCTCCATATCTTCGAACGAAAACTAAGGGGTGTTACGAAAAGTTACAATCTTTGTATTGAAAATATATTTTTCATTCCACCCTAATGAAAATGATAATATCGAATCAATCAAAGTTCTTTTAAACAATTCATTATGTTCAAAGGCCGCATCTGCTTGGTATTAAGTTAATGATGGAATGTATAATGAAATTTTGAGTTAGGAAGGTGTTCCCACAACAAATCAAGTATTTGCAGCAAATGCAGCGATTTTTACTGATGGAATAAATAAGTATACTCAGAAAAATATTTCAACTGAATGAAAAAATCATGAATTTCTAGGAACGATCTTTCCTCATTAACAAATTCACGCAACAAAAAATTGCCTAATTGAAAATCATCACAAATTATGTATACCTATATTGCTCCAAAACTTTTCCTATTGGATAACTTATGGATATCCATGGAATACGCAAATTTGGATATCCATTGTACAACCACAAATTGGATGTACAATAGATGCACATATTTCGATGTCCTTTGGACATCTGTACTTTGGATATACAATAAACGTCCATGGACATCCAGTGATCTACTGGACACGAAATGGACATCCACCTGATGTACGTGTGTTGTCTGGGATATGGTTAATTCAAAATATTCCAAATATCTTTTCTAACCTACTCCAAACTATACACTAATTATTTACTCAATGATCCATAAACTATAAGAAATTATCATGAAGAATGCAGATAAGGATTATCTCAGGTCATCATAAGGAGCTTTTATCCATCCAAGAATAATAAATTATTCCTCATTATTTCCCCTGAGACACTGGCTTTGAGATATTGTAGTGTTATAGTATACAATCAACTGAAACTAGAGTATTCGGTTATAGAATGGCGACTTAGAGATTTCGGTGAAATTGGAATGAAACATAAAATTTTGAAAAATTTTTTTTCAAATTCTTCTATGGATAGCTCTTCTTATTGACTCTTTTGATCTACCAACCAAGTTACATTCCGATCAGATGAATAGCTAATCAAAAATCAAAATTTCAAAGGGATGTAGCACAAAGAGCATTAGGCAGATTTGGCCCATTAACAAACTTAACCGAGATATTCTGGATCCAAACCTTACCTCAGAATTTCAAGACAGAATTAAATTTGACCACGGATTCTTCATCATTAAGGCCAACCAGTCGTTTGAGACAAATTACAGACATCCTTACTGAATTTACGAAATTGCGAATGAATTATTTCTGTTTCACCTAAGTAGTGTATCAAGTAATGGCCCAATATTTCGAAATTTAAGAATATTCCCTGCGTTGAACACGAATTTTTTGTAGTAAAACGACATGGCCCGCACAGATTAAATATTGAGCACAAATTCTCGATGATTTTCGTTGAACAGAAATCTTAAAGTGTCGTTCACGGCATTCCATTTCAAAATACTCGAAACTTCGAGGGTTGTAGCGCAATATTTCTCATACCTGGATATGCGTGTGGCCCTTTAAAGGTGGTCTTTTAGAGCACTATCTACCAGGTGTTTGTTTTCCTACGCTTCGACGGACCCCATTCAGAACCCTCTAGATGAAACGATATGTTTGCACACAATTCACGTGAGCTGTCGTTCAGTGCTATTGAGACGTCTTTAAATACCATCCTAAATTATACTCCACCGATTGAATGCTCCTTTAACGAAATAATAATATATCTATTCATGTCTTTTCTACGTTGAGCTGGAACCATTATCGTACTGAAGAAATGTCGGAAATTCTATTTCTGAAGAGCAAAGAATGAAGGGTATGGCCAAGGCGTCAATAACAACTCATTCTCAATATTCTATTGAGTCATTCAGTCCTCGCAGAATTGATTTTTGCTTCAAACAGAATTTTTCATGTTGGATGAAAGCCTTTCAGTGCTTCCAGGAAGTAAATGATAAATTTAATGAAAATTATAAATTATTGCAATTCTTCTTTCGGTTGAGACTGTTTAGAATTTGATGACGAATAAGTATACATAATGTTCCTGAATGATGAGCCTTTACGCGTTCAAGGGAACAATGCGTTATCGTTTCGTCACAGTGTCTGTAATTTTCCAATTTTGAGCTGAAATCAGTCTTAAACGACTAGGTTGGACTCACTGATGTAGAATCCGTGGTCAAATTTGATTCAGTTCGGCCGGCCGCCGGGAGTCCGTGTGTGCTGTAACTTCCGAAAGCAAAGACGTAAAGTCTTCAAATTTTCAGGTTATGTTTTGATCCTGAATATCACGGCTGAGTTCGTTAATGGGCCAAATCGGCTGAATGGTTTTTGTGTTAAAGCCATTTGAAATTTTGATTCTTCAATATCTCGAAAAATATTTATCTGATCCAAATGAAACTTGGTTGGAAGATGAACAGTGTCAATAAGAAGAATGGAGAAATTTAGGAAAAAAAATATTTTTATTGAAAATTTCAATATTTAATTTAAATTTCACTGAAGCTTCCAAGTCGCCGTTTCGCAATGTGAACAAGCGCGTAAAAGCTGCTGACTTCACAGCAGTGCTTTTCTAGGTTTTTAAGAAGAATTCCGTAAGAACGTAAGTAGTCAAAGTGCTTCTTTTTCAGTTGCTGAGTGGTTAATTCTCCAGAAAAAATATATTTCTATAAAATTTTGTACACGTTTTCACTGCAGCAAGAAACATTTTCTGATGTAAAAACAATTTTCAGCAGTGGCGTCTGTATGGGTTTCGGATTTCTGAAAACTGAAAACTATTTTTGAATTTTCCATTTATTTGATCTCTAGACTTTACTTTGCATGGTACATGGTTTCGCTTAAAAAAATTAGAATCGTTTCATTTCAGCGTCAAACTTCTGAGAATCACAGCCGATACGCAAGGAAAAACTCGTAACAGTTTCAATGAAAAGTACTCGTTTTGTTCAAAATGTTCAAATATGTTTCAATAAGATTACTTACTCAACGATACGATGTGGTATTTTAGAGAGCTCTCTCTCCCCCTTCATTATCTCCACCCCAATTGAGATTGACTCAATATTTTCAGCGTGCTATCGTTTTGTCCAAATGTCTGTAATTTTCGAATTTTTTCGCGAAAATGTTCTCAAACGGCTAGGTTGGACGAATCCGATGTCAAAATGATTCTGTCCGGCCATCCGGCCGACGACATGATAACTGTCGAAAGAAGATAGCTTAGGACTTGAAACTTTCAGATAAGGTCGCTCATTGGGATGCGGCGGTTGAATTCGTTAATGAGACGACTTTGCTGGGTTTTCCATTAATAATACAGAACATTGAAGTTCATGAAGACACAACGAACACATCGTTCCTATAAAAAGAAATAGTGTAACTTTTACGCATTAACCACAAGCTAATTTTTTTCCACTTTGCAGATGATCAGTTTTTCAAGTTCATGAATTCGCAACCCTTTTTTCTGAAGAAATAATAGTCAGTGTTCTTCACGGTCACTCCTCAAGAATCTCTAAGCAGATAAGTCATTAATTGAAGTTTAAGTATGACATCTATTCATGAGCTTACAGGAGCAGCAACACGTATAAAATTTCCACCCCAGAATATCGAAGTAGCAAAAAGTTTGAAATATGAAAACCCCACAAATGAGAAATCGCGTTGCTGTTTCGATAGGATATAAACGTGAACACATATGCTCGTTGAAGTTGGATTCAAGCAAACACAATTTGACGTGCAAACATTCTGGATTGGAAAATGAAACTAAGTGGAAGTGGAATATTTGCAGAATGTTTTGAGTTTCAGAAAACAACAACAACGTTGCGAGAACGACTGCTTCAAGAACAATGTTCCGACGAAATCATGTCCACTGTTCGATTTATTTTCAAGTGAAGTTTTTCGAACAGGACCGTATAGGTACCTACCAATATTCCGAAAAATAACATGTCCAGTTTCAGATTCATTCTCAAGCAAAAGTGGATTTATGGCGAAGACATAAGAGAGATATTGCAACTTTTTAATAGCGCAAACGTTATGTTATTACGGTTACGTTAAATATTATGTCTTTGTTTTAACGGTCGTTCCAAAAGTAGACGTTTTTGTTACCGTTGCGTTAGATATCAGTTTGTTTGGTTAGGTTATGTGAGACGTCAGATTTTTGTGCTACAAACTCACGTTTAAACTCCTAAAGTTTAATCATTTGCATTTCTGCATTAGTTTTTTGATTCCGGACAAAACGAAAAAGGAATCGGAAGCGGTAATTTCAGCAGGTGCCATTGCAGAAGAAGTGGAACTAGTTATATTGCACAATATACTTGGCATGGTTCGAACTATTCCTAATTTGAACCCCGCAAGTTGCTTCCAAAAGTATTCATCTCAATTCGTGAAAAAGAATTATTGTCATATATCAGTCGTGTGTAGAAGTTATTATAAAATAGATTGAAAAAAATTGAGGAAGTTGTATAATTAACCCCAAAAAACATATTAAGAAACATCTTTCCTATGACAGTGATATGAGCCGGAAGGACCCGAAGCTTAACGAATCCTTCCGATATAGAATAGCGCAACGTAAATTGCGGCTCGCAATTTCCGTAAATAGAGAGATATTGCAGTGTTAAATTTGCGTGACGTTATTAACGCAAACGTTATTTTTGATATCTAAGCATGCGCAGATTCAGTTTCAGAATAACGCGACGTTAATAGCGTTAGCGTCTAACGTTATTCACGGAAAATTGCGAGCCGCAATTTACGTTGCGCTATTCTATATCGGAAGGATTCGTTAAGCTTCGAGTCCTTTCGGCTCCGATCACTGTCATAGAGAAGCTGTTTGTTAATATGTTTTTTGGTGTTAATTACACAACTTTTTCGGATTTTTTAAATCTATTTTATAATGCTTTCTATACACAACTGATATTAGACATAAAGATTTCTTAGTGCTACCACAGCAATTTTTCTTCTTATATAGGTATTTGTTACTTTTTCGCGAATTAAAAAATACTTTTGGAAGCAACATGGGGGGTTTGAAATTAGGAATAGTTTGAACCATGTCAATTATATTATTCAATATACAGGGTCTTTCACGAGGAACCTCACCCATATTTATACGGGAAACTACTGAACGTATTTTCATGAAATTCAGCACTTATAAGTATTTCACGATGCTGATGAAATCTAAAATATTTTCAAGGCATGAGCACCTCCGGTTTTTCCGGAAATGACGTCAACTTAAGTTCTTCAAATTAGAACACCATTTTTTTATAGCAGAAATAGATTCCTTAGAAAATTTCAATTTATTTTGATGTAACATTTTTCAGTTTTGGTTGGAAAATTCTTTCTGAGCGGGAAAATTCGAAAAAAAAATCGAAAATAGAGCTCCGCTGAAACAAGAATAACTTCGAGGTTTTTGGATGGAAAATTTTTCATTTTTGGGATTTTTCAAGATGTAAGATTGACGTATCCACTTTAAAAATCGAAACTGCGATTCATGATACAGGGGGTGAAAAAATCGCTTTCAAAGTTAGGGATGACAAAATCGTGAAAAATCAATTTTTTCAAATTAGAACCCCATTTTATTATGCCAGATATTGAATCTACGTTAAAAAATAATGTGAGTGTATGCATCACACCCTTGCCCTAAAGTGGATATTTTCTGAGTTATTCACAAAAAACTGTTTTTCGTCTTGAATTTTCAGCTATTTCTTTTCCCTTCACGCCAAAAAGATGAAATTTTTAGGAACTGTTATTTGAACCATGCTGCTGGATTTTTCACCCCTTCTTGAAACCGACTTCAAGTTACTATAAGGAGAACCATGGCAAACTCTCGCAGTTATAACTAGAGAAGATGCTCAAAGTTTTGACCGTTAATTTCTAGACATTTATTTATACGTCTCAGGAATGCTTCGTGCGTTGCTCTTCTTATTTCATCGGGAGGAAGAGATCTGCAAAAGTGTTTAAAAACCAAATTGAGTTTCAAAACTATGAATCTAAAAATCTAAACAAACCTGAACGCATTTCTGACTCGTTCTATGCAGTCCTCTTTATCAGTCAGGGGAGTTGAGTAGACAATATTTTTTATCCTACCCCAAACATAATAGTCTAAAGGAGTTAAATCGGGAGAACGTGGTGGCCAAAGATGTGGACCATTGTTCGCCAACCATCGATCTTCAAATAGCCTGTAGAGGATATTTGACACATTGAGTGAATTGTGTGGAGGCGCGCCATCTTGTTGATACCATAAGTCATTATCGTTCTGTACTAGCGGCTCAATTATTTGAGTCAATATGTCAGAATATCTATCTCCTAAGGGAGAACATTCTTTAAATAATGCATACATGTGTAGTTTTCTATCTTACCAGTTAAAGTCCCATCATAAATGTGAACATCGAGAATTGCATTATTTTTGATGGCGCAAAAAACATTGAAACTCCAGGTCTCTTGAAAGTTCCATTGTCTGAAGTGGTGGTTGTTCTCTTCATCCCAATAATGACTGTTATGCCTATTGAAAGAACCATTCTTTGTGAATTTAGATTCATCTGTCCAAATTATACAGTCCAAAAAGTTTTCATTCTCTTGAAATCGAATCATCATAGCTTCGCAAAACTCTGTTCTCCTGACGAAATCAGTTTCCTTCAAATGCTGTACCCTATTGAATTCATATAGGTGCATTTTATGTTTTTTTAATCTTCTCCAAACACTCGATTGAGATAATCCCAGATCAATCTCGGCATCTTTGAGAGAATTTTGAGGATTCACACGAAAATATGCAAGAACTGTAATTTCGTTGTTCTCATCTTCTACTACACTTTTTTCTCTGTGTGTAGTTTTCTTAACGAAAGATCCGACATTTCTCAAGTTTGTCATGGTTCTGTTAATGGTATCTCTCGTTGGTCTGGGTCGGTCAGGAAACCTCTCAATGAACAGTCGAATCGTTCTATCTACAACTTTATTACATTCTCCATGAAGTAGAATGAGATTTAAATAATCTTCATTGGTAAAATTAGGCATAGTGATCGATTTTATAACTTAATACGAATTATCACCAAATTAATAGTAAACACATAATGCTACTGAATAAAGAGGAATTTGGCAGATGTAATTAATGATATCTATCATTAAAAAAAATTATGTAAAACATGGTAAGTTTTTGCATATGGTTCATAAGGAATTATTTATTTATCACTGGAGAGAAAACCGATGGCCGATTAGTTGAAATAAAGAGGTTTCCGATACAAATTCGAATCCAAATTCGCCATCTATTTAGGAACAACCTGTAACTTTTTTCTCTTGCATATTAGGGTAGTAAAATCTAAAACATGGTTTAAGTAACAGTTCCTGAAAATGTCATCTTTTTGGCGTGAAGGGAAAAGAAATAGCTGAAAATTCAAGACGAAAAACAGTTTTTTGTGAATAACTCAGAAATTATCCACTTTAGGGCAAGGGTGTGATGCATACACTCACATTATTTTTCAACGTAGATTCAATATCTGCCATAAAAAAATGGGGTTCGGATTTGAAAAAATTGATTTTTCACGATTTTGTCATCTCTAACTTTGAAAGCGATTTTTTCACCCCCTGTATCATGAATCGCGATTTCGATTTTTAAAGTGGATACATCAATCTTACATCTTGAAAAATCCCAAAAATGAAAATTTTCCATTTAAAAACCTCGAAGTTATTCTTGTTTCAGCGGAGCTCTATTTTCGATTTTTTTTTCGAATTTTCCCGCTCAGAGAGAATTTTCCAACCAAAACTGAAAAATGTTACATCAAAATGAATTGAAATTTTCTAAGGAATCTATTTCTGCTATAAAAAAATGGCGTTCTAATTTGAAAAACGGAAGTTGACGTCATTTCCGGAAAAACCGGAGGTGCTCATGCCTTGAAAATATTTTAGATTTCATCAGCATCGTGAAATACTCACAAGTGCTGAATTTCATGAAAATACGTTCAGAAGTTTCCCGTATAAATATGGGTGAGGTTCCTCGTGAAAGACCCTGTATAACAAGTTCCACTTCTTCTGCAATAGCACCAGCTGAAATGACCACTTCCGATTCCTTTTTCATTTTATCCAGAATCAAAAAACTAATGTAGAAATGCAAATGATTAAACTTTAGGAGTTTGTAACACAAAAATCTGACGTCTCACATAACCTAACCAGACAAACTGATAACTAACGCAACGAAAAGAAAAACGTGTAGCAATATGTCTACTTTTGGAATGACCGTTAAAACCTAAACGTTATATTTAGCGTAACCGTAATAACATAACGTTTGCGCTATTCGAAAGTTGCAATATCTGCAATATAAACTTTACGTGGAAAAGCTCCATCCTGAGAACATAAATCAAACGTTCAATGCTTGCTTCCTTTAAACTCATATTTCGATATTTACCGAATGTATCCAGTTATTTGCGGAAGCAAAGCATGTTTGTTCATGATTACTAATACAACACGACAAAGGTTCGATGTCGTTTCGTATTTTCCATTTCACCAGATACAAGCTAGAACAATCGACCATATTCGATATAGAACTCACGATACTTTTTATTCATATGGAATCTGAAGACATACGGTCGACTGGTACACATTACCTTGTTTCCGAAACACAAAAGCTCTTTGTTATTTTTGCCCTGTTGGGCAAATAACAAACGCTACTATCTATTATTTCATTATACAAAAGGATGATAGAGAGGTCGCCTGCGGTGTGCCAAAGAGCACGAGAAGTAAGGGGGGTAAGATAATATCAGTCAAAATTTACCCTATCAAAACAGCTGGTCTAGGATGAATGAAATAGAAACGGAACTATTACATTGAGATTTCGGATATTGTGGGGGCAGTCAGATTGAACTGTTACAAAAATGAATAATGAAATGAAAAAATACATTAACTTGGAATATAGGGTGAGTTGAATGGTTTCCATCTGTAAACAATCTACTACATAACATGTCGATATAGACGTCGATATGCGAGATAATTTTCGTTCGATATTCGAGTTCGTAAATATTCATTATACTCGAACACAAAAAGAAATATTTTCATAATTTTATTCCGATTTAAGAACGTTCGCACACTTTTAATAATTCAGTTGCATTATTGAGTTAGCCTACGCCGCCCTTCAAGCTCTATCGACTTCTTGTATAGGTTTTTCGTTCCTCAAAAACTGGGCAATATTTAAAAAGTTTCTATTAATTTGATCTTCGCTACTTTGTTTCGTTCGTGTGGTACTCGATTCTGTATCATTTATATTCGTTTTTCGAATCATATATTTTCAGAACTCATAACTGTTATTTTTATTATTTTTCAGGTTCTTTATAGGTTTTCAAACACAATAACTAAAAAAGAACTATTAAAAATTTGAACAATTACAACTGCGTAATTATCAAACAGAAACACTTTTATAACCTAACATTAGTCAATTGCAATACAGAGTGGAATTTTTTATACTATCATGGTCCTCAGATTTACTTGATAAAAGTGAAAGTAGTAGGTAATTATTAAACTGAACCTTGATGTGTCCTTGAACTATAGCCTATGTTGTGCCTAACAGAACTCACAAAATTGATAATTGGTTTTCCCTAAATTATAAGTTTGTGTTTATTGCCTGTACTGAAATAAATCCAACGAGACACAAGTGCTTTTTCTCCTCGACGCATTTCGCATAATCATGAGAAAAAAAATAATTCAGTTCACTTTGAAATATTCATTTCTTACGTATACAAAATAGCAAAATTCTATTGTAGGTGTTGGTACGCTTGCGAACTGAATTATACGCACCTCCAAAATACCAAGTAATTAGCTTTCATATAATTTATTTTATTTCTACAGTGTGTCCACGGATTGGGTGCCGGTAAGGTGTAAATGACGAAAAATTTCCGAGTTAGACTCTGATATTTTGGGAATCGTTCCTGCTTGGTCTCAAATTAAGATGTTGAGAGAATGAGCCAAATCAATTAATATACAGGGTGGTTTAGAACTGATTTAATGAAAATTGTCAAGAATAAAGTGTCTTTGTTTTAAAAGATATCGAGAAAGTTTATTGAGAAAAGTTGTTAAGAATCAAATGACACGGCTAAATCTCGATTCTCAGATAAATCGATCACCTTTGATTTTGTAAATAGGTTATGAAAATATTTGATAATATCCATGGTTACAAATGCCAGACGTGACTTGAAACGTAAATTTTATTCGTCATAAACGAAAATTTTCCAGTTAAAATATGTTGAGCATAAAACAAAGAGTGTTTATTGTTGAGTGCTACAGTTTAGGTGCAGACATTTCGTATCAGGGAGTAAAAGGACAATTCCATGAACGCTGGCCAAATATTACGGTACCACGTAACCCTTTTAAAAAAATAGTGTCAAAATTTAAATTTTTGATCATGACAAAATATCTCACGTATCGGATTGACAAAATATTCATGAACTTATAAGTCAAGGTAGGCTGATTCATCTGAAAATTGAGTTCCTATTTACAAAATCAAAGTCGATCGATTTATCTGAGAATCGAGATTTAGCCGTGTCTTTTGATTCTAAACAACTTTTCTCAATGAAATTTCTCGATATCTTTTAAAACAAAGACACTTTATTCTTAACAATTTTCATTAAATCAGTTCTAAACCACCCTGTATATTAATTGATTTGGCTCATTTTTTCAACATCTCAGTTTGAGATCAAGCAGGCGCGATTTCCAGAATATCAGAGTCTAACTCGAAAATTTTTCGTCATTTACACCTTACCGGCACTCAATCCGTGGACACACTGTTAATAGCTGGCTATACATATATCACAGTTAATTCTTATTTTCAAAACAGAAATTTGTATGCCCAAAACCCAAGACAGTTTTCGAAATTTCAATAGCCGAAACATTGCGTGAATTTCTCAAATGCTTAAACAAAGAAGTTTTTCCAAGAAGAATTTGATCCTCTAATGGATGATTACGTACATAGGGCTGAATGTTTTGAGCCCTTCAGCCAGTGAGATTTCAATTGCAATCGCATTTTCCCCTCATAATACTGAAAAATTCGGGTATATTTGTCGAATTTCCAAATACCGCTATGTTGAAATTCAAATCTTTGCCTTATATCATGTGACGACTTTCCACCCGTCACACTTGCGCATATTGGGTAGCCTATGACTTTTTCTCTCTTTAATATTGGAGGCAATGCTCTGTACAGACCACATTCGTAGGACCCATCTAGTAGTGTCTATTTTTAGATCATTGGTTGTACTAATAGCTACGCCATGTTGCCCTATGCTCGGAACTGTACTGGACGCTACCAGCGCGCCCTCTCGTGACAACTTGAACTAGGTCGAATTAATAAATATATAGGATGCAACGGATTTGTATATTTGCGACCCCGAACTCATAAATATATTATGTTTCGTAGACAATAAATTTTATCGGAACGAAAAATGAATATATCGGCACACAAAATTAATATATGCTGCCTTAATATTTATATTGACTCGAAAATACATCTACACACTCTTGTCCCGTACGGAGTCTCATAATCAATACTGGTTTACAATATATAGAAATTCATGGGAATACAACGAACAATCCTAATATTTTTACAAATGAATAATTTTGGATGTAATCCCAATAGGATCCAATCCCATTGGATTGTCATATATATGGAATATTTGAGCTGAGCTAGAGCTACAAAGGGTACTCTTTCAAATAAAAAGAAAAGGTTTTTTATAAGACGTTGGCATTCATTGCATGAAACATAGTGCGTAAAAACTCTCTGATCCGGTTGTCTTTCCGACGTCTAAAGCAAGTTTTGGAAGACAGTAACAGAGATTTTGTAAAAGAGTTGTTAATGTATTCAATATCTTCATGGTCTGCCGTTAGCGTTACTGAGATCTCAAAAATAACGAACGATTCGATACATTTTTCGAATCCTTCAAAGTTTCCAGCTGTGCAAATCAAAACACACATACTTCCTAAACTGAATTCCCACATTTGTAATGCATAGGCGAATCCAAACTGACATGTCCGATTATATTCTATTTATTCAATGTCCTCATCAATTACTTTCTCAAATTGCAATTCTACGGGCATTATATATTCCAATATATGTCACCCTCGGCGAATGTTCATCACGTAGGCTATTGTGTGGGTCACGTGTACACCAAGCATCCCTGGTACCTTAGTGGTCAAAGCACAAAGTGCTCGCACGCTTCAATTATCTGCACCTTTCATATTTTGTCGCATGGAAATTATTTCCCTCAAATAAATCCATGGGGGTGATGTGGAGACACGCTTCTAAAGTATCTTCGACATATCCCGAATACTCATGCGATTTCCAATGGTTCAACATGTAAAGGGTGTTTTTCTTTAGAAATATAGAACTTTTAGTTGGCAACAATGTTTTAACTGGCGGTGATTTTGTCAGCTGTCAAATTATTTGTGTTCAGTTTAGTCTGGCATTTCAACATGAAACTTACGCCTAAACAACGCTTCCAAATTGTGCTAATTTCTTTTGAAAATAATGGTTCTGTTCGAGATACGTATCGCGCTCTATGCCCATTTCACGGTCATCATAATCGTCCATCAGAGCAATTAATTCGACTAACCATGGACCGTTTTCGCATCAATTTTAGTCTTACTGATAATACTCATCCACAGCAACGTCGTTGATGGGCGCTATGGGCTGGTGGAATCAGTGGTCTGTTCTTCTCTGAAGGCGATGCTGGCTAGAACGTTACAGTTAATGGTGACCGCTATAGAGCCATGATTACTCACTCTTTCGTTCCTCAATTGAACCAACATGATGTGCAGCAACTGTGGTTTCAACAAGACGGCGCAACATGTCACACAGCCCGTGAATTGGCCTCAAAGGTCGTGCGATTTAACGCCGCTAGACTAGTTTCTGTGGGGATATGTGAAGTCGCTGTGAAGTTTTCTGCGAAAAAATTAACACCAAATACCCAACTTAATTTTCATCACCCTTAAATTTATCGGTGTTATTCAGATACACTCTGTAAAACAACAAGATTTCTTCCGAGTCGTTATCAATCCACCATTTATGAATTTCTTTGTTTTCATACAGAGTGTTCCATTGAAAATTGTGCTCTTGGTTATTAGAAAACCTTGTCGTTTTATCTATAAGATGATTCTTCACAATAAATCAGAATAATGTCAGTAAACAATGATTCAATAATTAAGGGTTTCCTCTATTTTTGATGAATTTCGAGCAACAGAACTACATATTCTAATTTTTATGCTTTAATTTTCTAAGATATTTTATACATGAAATGAATAATTAAGAACCCGGAATTAAACAATTCTTCCTACGGTTAAATGATTTATGAACTGATTTTCTTTCTCGTTGAAACTTGATCTTCAAGATTGGTCACATCCAGAGTTGCATTTCAGCTTTGAATATTTAATCAATAAAGGTAAGATATCTTTTCGAGAAAATAATCCATCTATGGATTGAGAAGAATCTTTTCCCATAAACAGAGATGGATCAAGATTTTCTGGGAATTTTGCGAATCCCTTGAAAATTTCATTCGTCCTACTGGGCTCCAGAGAAGATATCAATTCTTCCAGACCGTTATGAAAACCATCCAAGGTGCCCCCAAAATTTTTATCAGAGGCACCCACTAAATCCCCTATTGCTTTCTGATAGTCTCCTCCAACATTTTGGCTGTCCCCACATTTACCGCTTGCGCAGAATCCTTTCGCTAACTGTATTAAAAGACGAAATTTGTCGGCTCTTCCTTGTAATTTTTCCCCTAGGATGGATGAAATGTCCGCTTGTTCTGGTATTTGAGACAAAGGTCCTAGAACTTTTCCAAACTGTCCAGGTCCGAATGAACCTTCAAGAAGAGAAGGCACACCTTTGATGAATCCGTCTAGGAAATTATTGAGTCCATCCTGCTTGCCACCGAAAATGTTCAAAAACGAACGGATGAATTCGTTGAAAATTCCCAAACCATCCTGAAGAGGATTAAACCCACCGTTTCCAAGAAGTCCTTTCAGGAGGAATGTGGAATCCACATTCTGAAACAATAAATAAACTTATCATTGAATAATACCGACTTTTGTGTGATACCTTTACTTATTATCCTTCGATATTGATATCTCACTATATATTCTTTTGACATAGAACGTGCAAACGTTTCAAATGAGTAAATTGCAAGTATATCAAGTGCGTTTAATGATTGAAGTGGAAGAGCTAAAAAATAGAAATAAAAAGTGAAATACAAAAATAATACTAGATAAAGTCCTTCGATTGAAAAATATCAATAGCATATCTATTCTATATTATAGGACATAATCTTGCACTTGGTGGTTCGGCATTACACTATCGACATGCTGGTCACATGCTTGTGCATAGAACAATATAGACTTAAGAGGAAACAATACCACTTGGTAGTGAATTACTGCTAGGCAACACAGCCACAGTTAAATGTCATCAAACCTCGCTTATATCTCAAGGTCAGGTCGCTGGACCGGTCTGCATGCTTAAACGTTGCCTTTAGGGGCGTGAAATATTAGAATTCGGAGAAATTTCGACGTTTATAGGAGCAAACAAGGTGTTGTTCTGCAGGCTTCAGTGAGTATTTTTGAATTTTCTTTCGGAATGTACTTCATTCTTCAGCAAGAATGCGCAATATTAGTTATTTTTTCATTTTTCACTCCATTCCAGTTTTTATTTCCCCGAAAATTCTTGAATATGAAAAGGTGGCAAAATTGTGCATTTCTACGATTTTTTCAACCATTTTCACCGAAAAAATTTTTTGTTTGCTCTCAAGATCTACACTTTCTTTTTTTTTCTGGGGAACAGCGCGTTATCGTTTCGTCACAGTGTCTGTAATTTTCGAATTTAATGCCGAAGATGGTCTTAGAAGATTGGGTTGAACACCCAAGAGGAGATTCCGTGGTCAAATTCAATTCTGTCCGTCCGTTCGTCCGTCCGTTCGTCCGTCCGTATGTGCTTTTACTTTCGAAGGAAAAGACCGAGTGACTTGAAATTATGAGATAAGGTTTAGAGTCTTAATATTTCTGTTGATTTCGTTATGGGTGAAATCGGTCGAATAGTTTCGGAGTAGGGCCCATTTGAATTTTTTGAGGTAATTTCTCGATATCTCATGGAGTACTACTGATTCGATCAGATCGAAACTTTGTATATAGTTTTGAAATACCAACACGAAACTAAGGGCAAAATTTTGTGTGGATTCAAATGGTAGATAATTCTGAATTGTTTTTTCGGGAAATATTCATCAGATTTCAATGAGATTTGGCACAGTGCTGCGAATTCAAGTTTGATCTGATATACAGGGTGAGTCTTTGACCTTGCAGAATATTTTAACATAAGATTTCTAAAGCCAAAAGAAACACTTTTTTTCCCTACCATTTTTTCCGATTCGGCTTGGTTCGTAAGATACAGACTGTTGAAAATCCATAAAAAAAAAATAATTTTCGATTATATCTCGCGAACGATCTCATCGAATGAGATGATTTTTGGAATATAGTTCTTAATTGATACGATGAATGTTCCTGGATTACAAAATTTCATCCACATCCTCCAGTTTCTTCAATATAACCATAACATTACATAAAAATACCGGAAATTCAAAGAATCCAACTTTGAAAGATAATTCGAATGCTATTCAACGAATTTTTGACCATTTTGGAAAGTAAAAGTATTCTTAATTTTTTTCGGTATGATGCGCCGTTTTCGAGTAATCTGAAATTCAAAAATAAAAAATATCTGTGAAATTCCGAGAATGGGGTACTTTGGCTGAATGCAACTATGTTCAAAAAATTCACAGAATTAAATTTTTCCGCGTTACCACGTCTAATAGTTGAGAATGTAATCCTAGCATTTTTTATTTGGAATGATTTGTAAGCGAAGTAGCCGACTTTAGCCAATTCACAATGGACGTAACCGTAAGAATCCCGCAAATAGGCTTCCATCTCAAAACTATATCTGTGTTATACAGTGGTGATTCGGTCCTGAATCCATTCATGAAGCTTCCTTTTCAATTTCGAGCTAATTTGTGTAGTATAATTGATTGACTTCTCACTTTTCCATGATAATGGGGATTATTACTGGTTTGAATGCAATCTTTCTGCTGACCCAAATTTCTTGAAATTATGTACAGAACTTTGATAGTAATTATTTTGAGGGATTCTTCAAATGGACTTTCATAACATAACAACCCATGGTGGAAGAAAACCACCATGACAATCTCTGAATAAAGAACATAAGGAAGGAGCATAAGACTTCAAATCGTGGGTCCGGGATGGAGGTTGCATATGGCCGACTTCCCTTTCACTTTGAAGAGAGAACAACTTGTTCCGAGACTTCTTTGTCTGAAGAAACTAACTAACATGAGTCATACTTGGAGGTTCAATATGGGCGATTATGTCCCACTGATATACGAAGTAGAACAGTGTTATGCGACTTCCTGTTGTTCTTTATTCAAAGATGACAATCATGACATAACCTTAAAACACAGATTTATAGTTCAGTTCAGAATCATAGACTATACAAGTGTATACATAGAATTAGCATATTGTGTGTTGTTTGATTTCGAAGAGTTCTTTCTTTCTGTTCGTCAATTTGGCAACGTTTGTACGTTCATAGATAAATTAGGTACATCTGTTTTATTTATTTATGAAAATGAAATTTTGAATGGGTTATGTCTGAATCTGATAATTCTTGGAGAAAATGAAATAAACAAAGAAAATTGATAATTACAAATTGAAGATGAATCTCAAAGCTTATATGAGTGATAGCTAGATGAATTTCTCATTATCGAAAATGAAACCAAGAGAAGAATATTCAACTTTTATCGCCCACGAAATTTGGAATACCTAACTGGTTTATTGTACTATAAATACAACTCTTTTCACCAACTGGAATGTAAAAAGTAAGTTGACGCTTGTTTTCATAACAGAGTTGCTTATTTCGAAGATTTGAATGGTATATATTAGGCTTGGAAAAACTTCAGTGTTCAGGTTTCCGGGGGCGGCTAGCCTATTATGGAAATTTATAATGCCTATATCTTTTTATCTAGGCCGAGTCGAAAAAAATGGTAGAGGACAAATGTGTTTCTTTCAGCTTCAAGAATCTTCTGTTAAAATATTCTGCAAGGTCAAAGACTCACCCTGTATACTCTCATTCATGGCTTTTTGAAATATCCAGGTTATTTTCTTAATATCTTGAGAGGAACTAACTCGATTATATATGGACCTTGTTAGTTGAAGAATACCGACGAACAACTTCATTCAAAATTTCGTAGGGATGGTACAACAAAAAAATTTAATGAAAGATGATAGGAATTTTCCAAGAGCAATTGATTTGGAAACTTTTCATCTGATTTCAATAGAAAATCTTAAAGACACTGAAGTCAGTATCAGAAGGGTGTTCAATTTCAGTTTGATCCTATATTTATCTTCGGAGATATTGGGAAAAACTATTTCAAATTTCTTGATTCTTCCCTCGTTATCGCTCTTATTTATGAAAGGACTCAAAAAATAGCGATCAGAGCATAAATAAACTGAGTGACAACTTGAAAACTACTGATGTGCAAATATGTGCGAAGTTTCATGATTATCGTTTCTTGACTAAAATTTGAAAAAAAGTGTTTTTCACGGACCTTGAGGTCACTATTTTCACAACAGTACTTATATTAAATTTCGGAATGTGATCGAATATTCATCTTGGGAGATATTTGGAAAAATATGTTCAATTTCGTGCTAACTTCATCGATATCATTGTTGATTATTCTCGAAATACCTATATGTATATCCGTTCATCTATTGCAAGGGTATGTATATCTGCGGAATCACAGGATAGCTTTCGAGAATTTGGCGTTCGTAATTAAACTCCAAACCTGTTGTACATTTATTGAGTCTCTAAGCAGATTCTCTCGGTACTTATCGTGTTTACGATCAGCGGTTAGGCCAGACTTAAAGAGATCAATTATGGCAGCCGAATTCGTGAAGTTGAACAAGCAAGTAAAAGCTGCTGACTTTACGAGAGTGCGCTTCTGGGTTTTTTCTGTAACATCCTCACATAGTATTTTTCGATATTGATAAGTTATTATATACTTCATTGCCCTTTAACGTAAGATGTTTTGAATGACGAAATTTTCATCAATTATCATAAGTAACCTCTTTGAAGTCGACTCGTTTGAATATATGAAATTAACTCAGTTTCTAGAAATACATGTATAGACGTAATTGACGTATTATATTTCTGTGCATGAGTGTATTTAGGTAAAAAGTCTCAATGAATGGAAAAAATGTCGTAAGTTTTCAGAGCACGTCATTCATGAGAATGAATTCATAGGAATGACGGGGTCATAGTTATTTCACTACAATATAACCACCAGAAGCACAACGGATATATTCTCAATAAATTTCGCTAACAAAAAACCACAGAATCTCACAAACGAAAATAACTAAAAGTCTGTAGAGCTCACTGTTTTTTTCTATCTTTTTTTTAGTGAATATCCCTTGATCTTGTACTTTGGCAATTTTGACGTGGTGTATTTCTATGGAAGGTTTATTATACATTTTATGACATTTCAATTGGGTCTTCAAGGTTCGTACCGATAGGATGGAGGTAACTTCGCTGATCCGCTAGATGTCGCTAGAATTTTCCGGTTTTCTGATCTTGATGCACTAAAAACACGATACCGTAATAGGTTATCAGACTGTTTGAAATCTTAAATTCTATTTTGTCGCAGAAAAAATTAGGGGAATCTCTTGACACTCTTATTTTTTTTTGCACGAAATTGCATTTCAGGATATCAGTGAAAGTATTGAATAATTCGATTGAAATTTGATGAGACTGAATTGATTCTTCGACCAGAATAGTATTCCCAAACTCTGGTTCAATTGTAGAAATCAATCAATAGAAAGCGATAGGCCCAGCAAACACTACTCACTTTCCACCCAATCGAATAGGATAAAACTTAAAAAATTTGAAAAAAACACAGACGTGAAATCAGCAGCTTTCAAGGGCTTGTTCACATTGCGAAATGGTGACTTGGAAATTTCAATGGAATATAGAAATTTCCAGAAAAAAATATTTTTTTTCGAATTTTTCCATGGATAATTCTCCTTATTGACACTGTTCATCTTCCAACCAAGTTTTATTTCGATCAGATGAATATTTTTCGAGTTATTGGAATATCGAAATTTCAAATGGCTGTAGCACAAAACCCATTCGCAGATTTGGCCCATTAACGAACTCAACATAGATATTCAGGATCTTAACCTAACCTGAAAATTTCAAGACTCTAGGTCCTTCCTTTCGAAAGTTACAGCGCACACGGACGGACTGCCGAACGGCAGAATCAATTTTGACCACGAATTCTTCATCAGTGAGTCCATCCTAGTCATTTGAGACCATTTTCGGCTCAAAATTCGAAAATTACAGACATCGTGACGAAATGATAACGCGCTGTTCCCCAGAACAAGCGCGTAAAAAGCTAGAAAAGCACTGACGACAAGTCAGCAGCTTTGACGCGCTTGTTCACATTGCGAAATGGCCACTTGGAGATTTCAATGAAATTTAAATGAAATATGAAAATTTTCAAAAAATGGGAAAAATTTTTTTTTCAGTTTTTTTCATGGATCATTCTTCTTATTTATACTGTCCATCTTCCAACCAAGTTTCATTTCGATCAGGTGAATATTTTTCGAGTAATAGAAAAATCAAAATTTCCAATGGCTGTAACACAGAAACCATCCGGCAGATTTGGCCCATTAATGAACTTAACCGAGATATTCAGGACCAAAACACAACCGCAAAATTTCGAGAGTCTAGGTCTTTCCTTTCGGAAGTTACAGTACACAAGGCCGGGCGGACAGAATTAAATTTGACCACGGAGTTCAACCCAATCGTTCAAGACCATTTTCGGCTCAAATTCGAAAATTACAGACATCGTGACGAAATGATAACGCGCTAGAACAAGGGCGTAAAAAGATGATAAGGGAATGATAATCTGAACATTCACTTATATGTAGTAGTACAGATATGCGTTTCATTTTTCCCTGTAATATTCAGTTTTGACAGCTTGTGTGTTCAGTTTTAACACTTGCTTGATTACTGAAAAATTTTGGATGTGTCGTGTTTTTCGAAAAATTCAACTCACCGAAACGAGTGTGGATCCAACAAAAATTGAACAAATTATGATACCAATTTTCATTTCACCGTAATATCTTGGAACTACTCAACTCGGTGCTTCTTGTTCGAAATATTTATAGGAGTATCAAAACATGAGTTTACTTTAATTATTAAATTGATCACGGATAATCATGTATCACCATTTCACAGACATTCAGATATGAATTCTCTAACGAATCACATAAGAAACACAGAAAAAAGGTATTCCACATCGAAATTAGCATTTTTTCATATTCAGCTTCTCGTTGCATATTTCGTTCCGCTTTTACGAGTATATCGATTTCATGGACAATTAAAAGTGTTTTTGCTTAATTTGGTACAACCAATTAATCGACACTTCTGTACCAATTCTTCTATGTCAACAAATAATATTGTTTAACTGCGGGACGATGATTCCTATAGTTACACGTGTGTGTCCTCTTAAATTATCAGATTCCTCGAGCTCGAACCTATTGCTTCTCGATTAAAACGCTCATTGACATAAGAAGTGTTTCACCCAGAGGAAATGGATCTTAAATTTTTTTTTTAAATGACTGTTTCATACTACGCGTCACTTTCTAAGGTACTCAGAAAAAGGTATCAATCAAATATTGGTAACTGGGATGTTTGACTCTCTACAAAACAATTCTACGGGTACGGCAGTCACATCGGTACTGGTTCAAGTAGCCAACACTTTTGGCTCTAAGAAGAAGTGCAACGAGTTTCAAAATATCAACTTTCAAACTAACGAATCCTGCAGTACAGATTCAAATAACACTACATGGCGCCAGGGGAATAGCACACAACTACGAGGAAGCTACATACAGAAATTATCTCAGGCTGAGGAAGTGGGGAGTTCCTCAAGGTTCCATACTAGGAACTTCGCTGAATAAAATATTTGTTAACGGTTGAGTGCCAGATGACCAATCAAGCAGTGTGGTTGACGATACCTACCTCCTTCCTTACTGAATATAGAAATAAGATATTCGATAAACAAAAGATTGAAACTAGCATCAGATGTGGGCTGAAGAGTACTGAAAGCAGTAAAAGCTATTTATAGCATCATCATTCATTTACACATAGATCTTTGATTACGGACATCTGTGTTCTATACATCCAGAGAATTATATTGAAGAAATGAACACAGCCAGAAACACCGGAAATTTATGGAATTCATGTCACAGGATATAAGCATTTCAGTTAAGCATGAAACATGACGGTTAAGAAATTTCCGCTTTTCAAACGATGAGTAGAAATCCAGAAAAGCACTGCCGTGAAGGCAGCAGCTTTTCTTTATTTTTTTCGATAAATTACTGGATTTCAATTCGATATAATCTGTATTTCTGGAAATATTGGAAAAATAAAATATTGAATTGGTATATCTACAGAATCATTGGGCGGATTTTACCCATTCACGAATTCGACCTACGCCCCAAACCTACCCATTCAGAAATATTTCAAAAAATACAGATCAGATCGAATTGAAATCCAGTACTTAAACGAAAAATTACAGTTCGAAGGTTCATACAGAATTTAATGAGTATGATATGATAAGAAAATCACAGAATTTTATTTTAGATTGTTCTAATGACACGAGATTCTCACGAAATTTTGCATAAAGTTGTTTTTTAGCATCTTCGAACTAGCTGCCAAGGTGCCAAGTTTCATCAGGATTGAATCAGTATTTCTCGAGTTATACCGGAAAAAGCAGCGATATCGATAAAAAAACCTACAAATTCGACATATTTTTTACCGATATCTCCAAAACTTATGATCGTATCGAACTGAGATTTTGGTACACTGCTCTGAAATATGAATCTTGAAGTCCGAGTGGAACTTTCTTATGGATATGATAAACGGTTTCCGAAAAAAAATATTTTTGAAAAAAAATTTTGAGAAAAATTGTTTCAAATTTACTGACAGTATCATCCTGACAAAATTTGGCTCAAAATTGCGCGTCGTTGTGTACTCCACCTAATTGCCAAGTTTGAATTCAATCGCTCTAGCAGTTTCCGAAATAAAAAATGAATAACTTTAAAATTTCAAGTGGCTATAACTCAGAAACTATTCGACCGATTTGGCCCATTAACGAACTTAACCGCGGCTAGCTCACTCCGTTCGACAGTTATCGTGTCCACGGCCGGCCGGCCGGACAGAATCAATTTTGACGGATTCGTCATCAGATCAGTGAGTCCAATCTAGTCGTTTGAGACCATTTTCGGCTCAATCATCGAAAATTATAGACATTTGGACAAAACGCTGTTCCCATAGAACATGCGCGCAAAAATGAGCTGAAGAATGTAAATAAAAATTTAACGAAGATGCTACTTCACAATATATCAAATTTGCTGAGCCATTTTGAATCTTGAATCTAATGTGTTCAAACGAATGTTTAAATTGCCAACCCTCACATTTCAGTTTTAGTTTTTGACTCTTTATATGGAATTTCGAAAGATTAATTGTCATTAATATATGGGGTTATTCGAGCCTTCAGGCACAAACGGCATATTTGGGAGACATATTGAAATAAAGTGGTATTGAGTGACGAATCTCGACTATGGTTGCAGGATTGAACTATTTTTTAATCGCAGTTTCTAGTAAAACAAGTTACCTAATGAACAATACCGAAACAATAAAATGATAAACGAAGAAACCTGTAACGTATCAGAACACAAAACTGACGTTTTCATCAGACGAACGAGAAAATTTACAGAATTATTGTCTTCGAATTTTTCTTTGTCTGATGAAAGAGTCAAATTTGTACCCTGAAACGTAACAGTTTATCGAGATTGATATCCTTCAGCTTCCTATTCAATTTTTTTCCTGGTACAGATAGATGTATTTCGTCGAGTTTACTCAAAAAAAGGTTATCAATAGAATGATACAGAATTTTCTATAATAACTTCACATCATATCTTTAGCTATTCATATCTTGCGATATACTTTACTATCTTGGAACGTAGTATATCATGAATGACAAAGTTGAAAATTATATCAATTACCTATCTGAAGTTATAACAGAAAAAAACTGTGAATAACACTGTGCCTTGTATTATTTTTGCGCGCATGTTCTAGGGGAACAGCGTGCTATCGTTTTGACCAAATGTCTGAAATTTTCGAATTTTGAGCCGAAAATGGTCTCAAACGAATGGACTCACTGATGACGAATCCGGCGCCAAAATCGATTCTGTCCGGCCGGACGGCCGGCCGTCTGTATGCACGATTAATGTCGTAAGGAGAATCCTATCGACCTGAAACTTCCAGGAAAGATTGCGCATCCGAATACCACGGTTAAGGTTGTTGATGGGCCAAATCGGCCGAATAATTTAGGAGTTATAGCAATTTGAAATTTTGAGGTTATTTCCCTCATATTTCACAAACTACTGAAGCGATTGAATTGAAACTTGGCAGTTAGTTGAAGCATAACGGCGCACAACTTTGAATCTAATTTCGTTGAAATCTTATGGTTACCCAATTTCGAAAAAATTTTTTTTCAAAAGTTTATTCGAGAAAATTTTTTTTTTCTAAATCTATTGTTCGTATTCGAGAGCAATTCCAGTAATATCTTGAACTTCATATTTCACAGCAGTGTACCAACTTTCAGTTCGATACGGCTATTAGTTTCAGAGATATTGGAAAAAAATATGTAGAATTTCGTGGTTTTCTACTCGATACCGTTGTTTTTTTCGGTGTAACTCGAGAAATACTGATTCAATCATAATGAAACTTTGAATCCAGTTCAAAAATGCTGAAAGACAATTTTTTGCAAAATTTTGTGATGATCGTGTGATTAGAACGGTTTGAAAAAAATTCGAATTTTTATTTCAAATATTCAAAATTCTGTGATCTGCTCATCATATAAGTTGAGTTCCGATATTCCTGGCCAGTACTTGTCAGTAAATTCTGACAGTCGATTTTACTGGTACTGCTTTGGTAATTCTTCGTACCAGAACGAAGCGTTTCGAAATTACTGATACTGGCCAGTACTGATTGGGAATATCGGAACGCAACAATTATCCTCATTTAATTATGTGTGAACCTTCAAACTGTCATTTTTCGATGAAGTTCTGGATTTCAATTCGATCTGTGTTTTTGGAAATATTGGGAAAAAAAGACTTGCATGGGTATATCTGCGGAATCATTGGGTGGATTTTACCCATTCACGAATTCGGCCTTCGTAATTAAAGTCCAAACCTTCTCTACAAATATCGAATTCCTAAGTTGTTTCTTTCGGAAGTTATTGTGTTACGGCCCGGCCGTAGAATTATCGAAAAAAAAAATCTCGAAAAGCACTGCCGTGAAGGCAGCAGCTTTTGTTGGAATGTTCAAATTCGTTATCGAAGCGGTCATCCACATTGAACATGCGCGCAAATGCTGCTGCCTTCACGGCAGTACTTTTCTAGATTTTTTGGTTATATTTTTTGAGTTGTCACATTTCAACTACAAACAACATCAAAAATTAACACAATTAGAAATATTCATACATACCTACTACCCTACTAGTGGATAGAGTGACTGGGATATTGAAGAATCCCATTCTTTTTACCCATATCATCATTATTCAGAAATGAGAAAACCGATTATGGGGAATATTTGACAGACTTGGAAATCATTTAAAACTTAATACATGATTATCAATTTATTCAGGTTTATTTATAACAGTGATCAGATTTATTCATAAGGGTAATTAGTTATCATGACATTTTTTTTTGTGGCACCTCCTTCTGTGTTTGGATCTATGTCCTCCAGATTTATGTACCCTGTGATGATGCTTTCCTTTCGAAATTTGTTCTTGTTCATCATAAGGTCCATTCTTCTTTGAATGTTTTCTTTTTCGGTGTGAGCCTTCCAGCCCTTCCTCTTTCCCTTCCGATTCACTTCTGCTTTTCGGTACTTTTTGTTTTGGTGTTTTTGTAGTATCTTCTTCATTCGATTGATCCCCACTTCCTGATCCTCCCTTGGAAGGTTGGCTTTTCAGTTCTTCGTCTGCTTGGTCTCCACCTCCTGAGTCACTTTTGGAAGTTTTGCTTTTTGATGGTTTTCGATTTTTTGATTTGGTGGGTTCTTCTTCGTTTGATTGGTCTCCACCTCCAGATGCACCTCCAGATTGTTGGTCTTTAGAAGGATGTTGTTCCGCTGATTTCTGAGGACCTTGTTCGTTTGACTGATCTCCTTCTGATGCACCTCCAGATGCTTTATCCTTCGATGGTTTTCCTTTTTTTGATTTGGGAGTTTCTTCTTCGTCCGCTTGGTCTTCACCTCCTGAGCCACTTTTGGAAGCTTTGCCTTTTGATGATTTTCCTTTTTTTGATTTGATAGGTTCTTCCTCGTTTGATTGGTCTCCACCTTCAGATCCACCTCTGAGTGGTTGGCCTCTAGATGGTTTTTGTTTCGCTGATTTCTGAGAACCTTCTTCGCTTGAATGATCTTTTCCTCCAGATTCAACTTCAGATGCTGCACCCATCGATGGTTTTCTTTTTTTTGATTTGGGAGATTCTTCTTCATCTGCTTGGTCTCCACCTTCTGATCCACTTATGGAAGTTTTGCTCTTTGATGGTTTTCGTTTTTTTGATTTGGTGGGTTCTTCTTCGTTTGATTGGTCTCCACCTCCAGATGCATCTCCAGATTGTTGGTCTTTAGAGGGTTTTTGTTTCGCTGATTTCTGAGGACCTTGTTCGTTTGACTGATCTTCTCCTTCTGATGCACCTCCAGATGCTTTACCCTTCGATGGTTTTCCTTTTTTTGATTTGGGAGATTCTTCTTCATCTGCTTGGTCTCCACCCTCTGATCCACTTATGGAAGTTTTGCTTTTTGATGGTTTTCGTTCTTGTGATTTGGTGGGTTCTTCTTCGTTTGATTGGTCTCCACCTCCAGATGCATCTCCAGATTGTTGGTCTTTAGCAGGTTTCTGTTCCGCTGATTTCTGAGGAACTTGTTCGTTTGACTGATCTTCTCCTTCTGATGCACCTCCAGATGCTTTACCTTTCGATGGTTTTCCTTTTTTTGATTTGGGAGTTTCTTTTTCGTCTGCTTGGTCTTCACCTCCTGATCCACTTTTGGAAGTTTTGCTTTTTGATGGTTTTCGTTTTTTTGATTTGGTGGGTTCTTCTTCGTTTGATTGGTCTTCACCTCCAGATGCACTTCCAGAATGTTGGTTTTTGGAAGGTTTTTGTTCCGCTGATTTCTGAGGACCTTGTTCGTTTGACTGATCTCCCCCTTCTGATGCACCTCCAGATGCTTTACCCTTCGATGGTTTTCCTTTTTTTGATTTGAGAGTTTCTTCTTCGTCTGCTTGGTCTTCACTTCCTGATCCACTTTTGGACGTTTTGCTTTTTGATGGTTTTCGTTTTTTTGATTTGGTGGGTTCTTCTTCGTTTGACTGCTCTCCACCTCCAGATGCATCTCCAGATTGTTGGTCTTTAGCAGGTTTTTGTTTCGCTGATTTCTGAGGACCTTGATCGTTTGACTGATCTCCTCCTTCTGATGCACCGCCAGATGCTTTACCCTTCGATGGTTTTCCTTTTTTTGATTTGGGAGTTTCTTCTTCGTCTACTTGGTCTTCACCTCCTGATCCACTTTTGGAAGTTTTGCTTTTTGATGGTTTTCGTTTTTTTGATTTGGTGGGTTCTTCTTCGTTTGATTGGTCTCCACCTCCAGATGCACCTCCAGATTGTTGGTCTTTGGAAGGTTTTTGTTCCGCTGATTTCTGAGGACCTTGTTCGTTTGACTGATCTTCCCCTTCGGATGCACCTCCAGATGCTTTACCCTTCGATGGTTTTCCTTTTTTTGATTTAGGAGTTTCTTCTTCGTCTGCTTGGTCTCTACTTCCTGATCCACTTTTGGAAGTTTTGCTTTTTGATGGTTTTCGTTTTTTTGATTTGGTGGGTTCTTCTTCGTTTGATTGGTCTCCGCCTCCAGATTGTTGGTCTTCAGCAGGTTTTTGTTCCGTTGATTTCTGAGGACCTTGTTCGTTTGACTGATCTTCTCCTTCTGATGCACCTTCAGATGCTTTACTCTTCGAAGGTTTTCTTTTTTTTGATTTGGGAGATTCTTCTTCATCTGTTTGGTCTCCACCCTCTGATCCACTTATGGAAGTTTCGCTTTTTGATGGTTTTCGTTTTTTTGATTTGGTGGGTTCTTCTTCGTTTGATTGGTCTCCACCTCCAGATGCACCTCCAGATTGTTGGTCTTTGGAAGGTTTTTGTTCCGCTGATTTCAGAGGACCTTGTTCGTTTGACTGATCTTCCCCTTCTGATGCACCTCCAGATGCTTTACCCTTCGATGGTTTTCCTTTTTTTGATTTGGGAGTTTCTTTTTCGTCTGCTTGGTCTTCACTTCCTGATCCACTTTTGGAAGTTTTGCTTTTTGATGGTTTTCGTTTTTTCGATTTGGTGGGTTCTTCTTCATTTGATTGGTCTCCACCTCCAGATTGTTGGTCTTTGGAAGGTTTTTGTTCCGCTGATTTCTGAGGACCTTGTTCGTTTGACTGATCTTCTCCTACTGATGCACCTCCAGATGCTTTACCCTTCGATGGATTTCCTTTTTTTGATTTGGGAGTTTCTTCTTCATCTGCGTGGTCTTCACCTCCTGATCCACTTTTGGGAGCTTTACCTTTTGATGGTTTTCCTTGTTTTGATTTAGTAGGTTCTTCCTCGTTTGATTGGTCTCCACCTTCAGATCCACTTCTGGATGGTTGGCCTCTAGATGGTTTTTGTTTCGCTGATTTCTCAGAACCTTCTTCGCTCGACTGATCTTCTCCTCCAGATACAACTTCAGATGGTGCACCCATCGATGGTTTTCCTTTTTTTGATTTTGGAGATTCTTCTTCGTCTGCTTGGTCTCCACCTTCTGCTCCACTTATTATTATTATTACAGATTGTTGATCATTTGAAGATTTTTGTTCCGCTGATTTCTGAGGACCTTGTTCGTTCGATTGATCTTCTCCTTCTGATGCACCTCCAGATGCTTCACCCTTCGATGGTTTTCTTTTTTTTGATTTGGGAGTTTCTTTTTCGTCTGCTTGGTCTTCACCTCCTGATCCACTTTTGGGAGCTTTCCCTTTTGATGGTTTTCCTTTTTTTGATTTGGTGGGTGCTTCCTCGTTTGATTGGTCCCCACCTCTAGATCCACCTCCTGATTTTTGGTCTTTAGCAGGCTTTCGCTTCACTGATTTCTGAGAGCCTTGTTCGTTTGACTGATCTTCTCCTGATTCACCTTCAGATACTTCACCTTTCGATGATTTTCCTTTCTTTGATTCGGGAGATACTTCTTCGTCTGCTTGGTCTTCACCTCCTGATCCACTATTCGAAGCCTTGCCTTTTGATGGTTTCTTTTTTTTTGATTCGGTGGGTTCTTCGTCGTTTGATTGGTCTCCGCCTTCAGATCCACCTCTTGATTGTTGGTTTTTGGAAGGTTTTGTATTCGATGATTTCTTAGAGCCTTCTTCGTTTGACTGATCTTTTCCTTCTAATGCACCTTCAGATGCTTCACCTTTCGTTGGTTTATTTTTTTTTGATTTTGGAGATTCTTTTTCGTCTCCACCCCCGGATCCAGTTTTAGAAGATTTGCCATTCGATGGTGCTTTCATTTTTGATTCGGGAGGTTCTTCTTCGTTTGATTGGTCTTCACCTTCAGAGCCACTCGTGGATGGTTGGCCTCTGGAAGATTTTTGTTTCGCTGATTTCTGAGTTCCTTTCTCATTTGACTGATCTTCTTCGTCCGCTCGCTCTTTACCTCCTGATTCACTTTTTGAAGCTTCGCCTCTTGACGGTCTTCCTTTTTTTGATTTGGGAGATTCTTCTTTGTCTGCATGGTCTCCACCTCCTGATCCACTTTCGGAAGCTTTTTCTTTCGATGGTTTTCGTCCTTTTGATTTGGGTGAGTTCTTATCGTCTGCTTGGTCTTCACCTTCGTTTCCCTTTCTGGATGGTTTGCCTTTCTTAGGTTTTTGTTTCGCTGATTTCTGAGAATCTTGCTCAGTTGATTGGTCTTCTTCTGATCCACCCTCAGAAGAATTTCCTTTTGACGGTTTTTGTTTGGGTGATTTGGGAGTATCCTCTTCCTGTTGTTCATCCAGATCAACCGCAGTATTAGATACCTTACATCCTTGGTTAGCGCATTTGATTTGCGCCAACTGAATAAATACACGTAATATATCGAGTCGTTTCGCTAATCCATCGTTAGACTTCGAAACTTCCTCCGAGTCCTCAAGGAGAGAATTCAAGTCGTAATCAACAGGTATGCCGGAAAGAAGACCCAGAAGACCTTCCAGTTGTTCACCGTCACCAAGAAGTTCAGTGATTAATTTATCCAATCCCCCAGCTATTTCACCGATTACTCTGTTGAATTGCGAATTGAGATCAGTAAAGAATGTTTTGAGTAATTTATCTATTATTTTGGAAAGACTTTTTCGCTTATGACTGCCCCCATGAGATTGATTATTTTGCTCACTGTTCGATTCTTCATATTTTTCTGTATCGGGAACACCCGACTGTTTTTCTAGTTCAGCAGGTAACTTGCATCCACCTTTAGCACATTCCGATTTTGCCAAGTTGATTAATAGATTCAAGACATCTATTTGGGACAATTTGCCTCTTTTAGATTTTTTACATTCTTCTCCTCCTCCAAGGAGTTCAGCTGGATCAACATTCTTAGGTACTGCCGAAAGTAAGCCAAGGAGATCTTTATGTTTTCCACTTCCTACCAACTGGGTAAGCAACTTATAGATTCCCTTATTAACTCCGTCAATGAAAGGATGTATACCATTTCCATGGAAATATTTTTTCAAAGCTACCGATAACTTATCCGCTCCATGCCTACCATCTCTTCTTGGCGATGACTCCACGTTCTGTGAGAGAAATAAATTTTTATGTAATGAAAAATCTTTCGAACTGATTGGTAAGAATTGTATCGAATTGAAATTGAATTTCTGAGTTTTATCGCTGAAAAAATTATACCTGAATGTATAACCAACAATATACTCACCAGAAAGAACGTGAAGGCAGCACAAAAGAGTAGAAGTAAATGCACTGTACGCATTTTGCAGTGTGCTTGAAGGGGCTCCGAATTCATATTTATATAGATTTCCCTCGACAAAAAACAATATCTATTGGAAATGAACCGAACGTTAAGCGCATTTCCTCACGAATAATGTATTCCTATGATAATTCCAAGATAATTCGGAGCTTAAACAGCATTAAATTTCAAATTGGATCATTTATTACCAAAATAATCCCAAAACCCATCAAATGTAACATTCACAAATTTTTTCAATGTCAGTGTACATCTAGTCGATCACTCGAATGAAAAGTACTATTTCAGATGTTACTCGATCAGAACTGTTGGAAATTTTAATAGAAAATCATATTTGATTCGATATACAGTGGTTAGAATTTAGGTTATGCTATTAATTCATACATAATGTATATTTTTTCTATATGATATATAATGATCAAGAATCATTGTTTGTAGGACTTTGAAAATTGAATCTGTCAAATCTTCAAATTTTATATATGATTCGGATAATTATCGGTATTTTGACATTTTTACGCGCTTGTTCTGGGAAACAGCGAGTTATCATTTCGTCACGATGTCTGTAATTTTCGAATTTTTAGCCGAAATTGGTCTCAAATGACTAGCTTCGACTCAATGATGAAGAATCCATGGTCAAAATCGATTATGTCCATCCGGCCGACCTGTGCGCTGTAACTTTCGAAAGAAAGGACCTAGAGTCTTGAAATTTTCAGGTTAGGTTAAGATACTGAATATCTCAGTTAGATTCGTTAATGGGCTGAATCTGCCGAATGGTTTTTGTGCTACAGCCATTTGAAATTTTGATTTTTGAATAACTCGAAAAATATTTATCTGATCGAAATGAAACTTGGTTGGAAGATGGACAGTGTCAATAAGAAGAATTATCCATGGAAAATTTTTTTTTTCAATTTTCTGATTTCATTGAAATTTCACTGAAATTTCCAAGTCACCATTTCGCAATGCGAACAAGCGCGTGAAAGCTGCTGACTTAAAGTCAGTGCTTTTCTTGATTTTTCCTCAATTCTATTATGTTTTGTATCGCGCTCTCGGGACTGATCCATACTAAATTGATGATGAACGGGATTTGACATATTTTTATAGCAATCTCTTGAAATTTTATGTACTACTGTAAAATATTGACTCCAAGAACTGCACAAAATCTCGAAACCTGATGTATAGTTGTAGAGAAAAATAAATTGTTTGAAAGAGAGTATTTCAGAAAATATCATTCGGTTGATGAATCAGGAATTCGAGAATTTCCTAAAATTATCACGAATATTTAACGATTATTTAAGAATCAATATTCGATGAGTTTTTTGGTGAATTTCAGGACTTTTTCCGTGGTGCCACTTATTTTAGATATGCTCGTTTAATTTTATGAATAGGTATTTCTTACCTCTTGCCAACAAAATAACTTTCGGGTGAAAATTGAATTCAAACTTTGCTCCTTTCGCTGCATGTTCTAAGTAATAGTTATGGTTAGTTCGAATATCTGCAATTTTCGAATTTTTTCCAGGAAACGTACTCCAACGACTAGGTTGGACTCATCGGTGGAAATTCCGATATCAAAATCTATTCTTTTCGGATGCCTGTTGCTACTATAACTTGAGAACGGAAACAGCTAGCGACTTGTAACTTTTAGGGTAGACTGCGCATCAGAATGTGCCGGTTGCGTATTTTAATGGGCATTGTAAGTTCTAACGGTTTTGAAGTATTACCTACTGATTCCGAATTATGAGGTTATTGCCTCAATATCTCAGGAACTACTTATTTTATCGGATTGTAGTAGTAGTTTTAGAATACCGACCCTCAACTGCTTGCAAAATGTTGTTAGGATCTTATCGGCGGTGAATCAAGAAAGAAAATATCCTTCAAAACTATTCAACATGGAATTGAAGAACTTAAATTTTAGGATTGATTGAAGTTCCAAAAGTGTCGATGATTAGACTTGCCTTAGATTCAGACTCGGCCTTAGTGATTCTATTTTTTATCACCAGTATTTTTCGAGGTCTTCAAACTACAACTCGAATGTATACCTGGGATCCACAATAACACTGTTATAGGTTTCTCTGGAAATTTTTATTTTCATAAAACGAGTGTGAATTGCAGTAAATTTATTCATTCAAATCTGATTGCAATTTCTTCATACCCCCTCACATCAGCATAAATCAGCCTTGAAACAATAGTCCGGTGATTTCGGAATTCGACTCAGATAATATTATCACGGGATAGGTGAATGAATAATTTATTATACGTATGGGAGGTCCATTAGAGTACAAAAGAATAATAGAACATCCTCTTTGTATCAGGATATTCCTCTTCTATCCCTGTCAGAAAATAACAAAAGACAAACAAAATATACGACAATACATAATACTTGGTGCATCAGATACAGCGAATGATATTATTTAACTGACTTGATTAAATCACATAAACATCAACTAGAAGCAGGTGAATATACACAGTACACAAACTGTTGGGGAACAATTCCTAAATGGTGCATGTCTGCAAACGGATCAACCCGTTTCAGTGTCATTGAATAATTTCGGTTTAGAGTTCCCCTAATGGTTCCTTTTGTTATTTAAATCTCGGTTTATCTCCGTGGCAACGAGATTTGGCGGTAGACTGGGTAAGATGACATATTCTGTATAGATCCAGTTTGTTAGCCTATGATGAGGCCACCCAGATAATAAATACATTAAATATCACAGCAGTATTTCATTATCTATTTTGTTGTTTGAAGATAAAATGTATATTCTACGAGAATATGGAACTTGCCATCTGATTACTAGCAAAGAAACACTGACCCAGAAAAAAATGGCATTCTAGATTTTTGCCAGTACCACTGGAAGGTCTCCCATTACTTCAACTCTAGATTACTAGGGTCAGGAGAAACCGCACCAATGGCCACATATGTTCAAAATGCGTCAATCACAAAAAATATAACCTCCATCTCTCTGCCATTTTCCAGCCTGACAAACTGTAGTGTAGTAAAAATATAAAATCGAATGTAATATATGCATTATGCATTCAATTTAAGACACTTCTTCACGTTCAATCCTTCAGGAATTCGAAGTTCCACCTAAGTCTCCCAAATAAGGGCTTTAAATTCTCCTTTCATTCTCTGAAGTGCACGAATATTGTCAATTCAGAAAATGCCCTTGCGGATTGCGAGATTCAAACTATTTGTTAAGAGGAAACAATACTACGTGGTAGTAAATCACAGCTAGACAACACAGCCTCATTTAAATGTCATCAAACCTCGCTAATATCTCAAGGTCAGGCTACTGGACCCAGTCTTCATGCTTGAACGTTGCCTATAGGCGCGTGAAATATTAGAATTCGGAGAAATTTCGACGTTTTTAGGAGAAAACGGGGTGTCGTTCTGCAGGCTTCAGTGAGTATTTATTGAAAATTTTTTTTTGGGATGTACTTAATTCTTTAGCGAGAATGAGCAATGTTAGTTATTTTCCCATTTTTTACTCCATCCCAGTTTTCATTTTCCCGAAAATTCTTGAATATAAAAAGTGGCAACATTGAGCATTTTTTTCCACCATTTGCACCAAAAACTCTGGGGTCCAGAAGTGACCCCGTAATATTCCAGATATTGTTTGCTCTTAAGGCAGTTTCTAGAAATATGTTGCCTAATGAACAATTTCAGAATAGAACAAACTATCAACGAGGTGATCTGTAACGTTTTCGGGTTTCAAATTTTACTGGTTTAGAAATGTCAGGAGTTGCTTACGTTCGGGTTTTGTTGAACTGTTTTAGGACCGAATTGATCAGGGTTGAACAATATCTATATCTGTTCCAAGTGATAGTTGTGTGTTTTGAATGTTCATACCTTTATATTGTTTAAGCCTGAGGAAGAGAACAAAGTTTCTCGAAACGTTGCTGTTCTGAATTAATTAAAAGAATCAGTTCCTTAAGACTAGTATCATTTACCTTCTAATATCTTTGCCTGCATTGGCGTGGGCACTGTTCTTGGATTTCTTCCGACACATGGTCGGCGTGACTGTTGTGACAACATTTGCACAACTGCAGAACTATTTTCTATCAATAATTACGCATTTCAAGACTTTTGTCAATTTGTCGAAATCCCTGTTTAGTTCCAAATATTCTTTTTTTCGGAAACAACTCATCATATTTGAAAAAAAGCTCATACCTTGAGATCCATATTTAGGAGCATTGTTCCAAATTTCAATTTGATAAAATTATATTTCTCTGGGATATCGGGGAAAAATAATGAATAAGATTTCGTGTTTTTTTTCCTCGATGTCGTGGATTTCTTGAAAATAGCTCAAAATATACTGATTCAATCATAATGAAACTTGGTTGCTAGTTGGAAATACCGGTATTCAACTTTGTTCGAAATTTCGTGATGATTGCGTCAGTGGAAAACGTGGAAAAAAATTAATTTTGCAATCATCCGTTCATATTATCTTAACGGCATTCTGTATAAACCTTCAAGCCATCATTTTTGAGTGAGTACTGTTCAATTCGATCTTACCGTTATTTTTTGGGAATATTAGGAAAAAAATATTTTAATGGTTAGATCTGTGGAATGATTGGGTTTATTTTACCTATTTACGAATTCGGCGTTCGTTATCGAGGTACAAAACTACTCTACAAGTATCGGGTTCTAAGTTGTTTCTTTTGGAAGTTATTGTGTTTACGTCCTCACGGTAAAAAGAAACTACTTTGAAACCCGATATTTGTAGAGTAGGTAGAATCCGCCCAAAGATTCCGTAGATATATCCATTCAAAATTATATTTTCCCATTATTTCCAAAAATAAAGATTGGATCAAACCGAAATCCAGTACTTGATTGAAAAACGTCAGCTTGAAGGTTTATAAAGAATTTCGTGAGAATAAGATCACCAAAAGTGCATTTGGTAGTAGAGTCAGTACGTGAAGAGATGACCGTTTTGAAAACGAATTTGAACATGCGCATCAGTGCTATTCTAAATTTTTGCTATGAAGATCTCATGATAAAAAGTTTTACTTCAGCAATTCGTGGGGGCGATTTCTACTGATAACAAACTTCATTCAACTTTTATCAGTTCACTTCCAGATATTTAAAGTGGAAATCCAAAATATCATTTCATCGATAGCCAAATCACGTTGCTGAATTCGAAATTACGCCTATCGTAGCAATAATATTACACCATTCAATATTTACTAACATAAATTCCCTCATGTTGAGATATCGAGGAACAAAAGACCTCTTAATTTATGGCTTGTTCATAAATAAGGCACCTATCAAATGAGTATCGTTATTCTGCTATAATATAGTGAATTTGGGAATTCGAACGGTATTAGATGCTGCATAAATTTGCATCTTGAAAACTCCGATAATCCAGACATCCACCATTTGAAAGTTTGGGAATAATGCGAAATTCCATGCAAATGAGCCTGAAAGTTATGTGGAGGAAGTTATTGATTTGTTATGAAAGTTTCGACACATTTCGGGAACTTATGCAGACTTCCTTGAGCACATTTTTTCACGGGAGGAATTCCTTCGGGATCATTTGAGAACTTATAGAGTGAATTAACTAATGCGAAATTTATTTTGATTCGAAAAAAGTTCTTCGATCAATGATTATTAAAATGATTTTGTTGTCCCCATCAATATGAGTGCTTTCTCATATCGCCTTATAGCCGTTCGTAAACACAACTTCCGAAAGAAACAGCTCATAAGAACCTCAATATTTTATAGTCAGTTTGAACCTTAATTAGGAAGGTCGAATTCCTTAATGGCTGAAATCCACCCTATGATTCCGCAGATATCCAGCTTAAAATTGTATTTCTTCAATATTTGCAAAAGTACAGATTTGATGGAATAGAAATTCAGTACTTAATCGAAAATAAAAGCTTTTTAGTCCATGCAGAATTTCCTGAGGATAATTGATTATAAAATCGCACAATATAGAATATTTGAAAAAAAGATTTGATTTTTTTTTCAACTTATTCTGATGACAAGATCCTCATGAAAATGCACACAATTTATTTTATCAGCATTATCTCACTGGGACTCAAGTTTCATCATGATTGGCAAAGAATTATCTGCATTCCCGAAAAAATAACGATAAAGACGAAAAAATAACGATAAAGACGAAAAAACACGAAATTTCACATATTTTTTCCAATACCTCCGTAAATGAATATCGGTTCAAGCGGATATTCGGGACGCTGTTTTTGAATATTAACTCCAAGGAACATGCTAAATTTCATTGAGAACAGATGAATATTTTTCGGAAAAAAATTGTACGAAAAATTTTTTTATTAAACTTTTTACTAATGCCATACCAAGAACCATTTTCTTCTCGGTACGCGTCACCATTTTTCAATTGAATACGAAGTTTGAATCTGATCACATTAGTTCTTGAGATATTCAGAAAATATCCTCAAAATTTGAAGTAGCCAATAAATCAATGAATTATCTATACTTCTTTCTCTGAAAAGAAATATCGGATAAATTCAAGACTCAAAATACTTCTGTTGAATATCGAATTCAAGACCTTTGCTGAATTCCATTGGAAACTAATGAATAGCACCCAAAAAAAAGACTTCTTTTGAAAAATATTCAGAAAATTTTAATATAATTATTTTTATTATAAAGGTGATACGATAATAAAAAAATTCTGCAACAGGTTGCCTGTCGGTATTCTACAGTTAACTGCAAAGTTTCAATATGGTCGCAACAGTACCTACATTTCGAGATATTGAGGATAAACCTCAAATTCTCAAGAAACAACGAAATTACATACATAACACGCTATTTTGTAGAACAAGCGCGTAAAAGAATTTATTCATATAGGAATTGGTTTCACGGAGAAGAAAGAGCTCCAGTAATAATAAATAACATAATCACAAGGACGAATATCCGTCGATAAATCAACAAATATTCCCCCTTGATCGGAGCTAATCATCCAATAAACCAGAACACTTACACCAAAGAAGCGGATCCAAGGAGAATGACTACAGCTGTTTCACAATTGTTATTGATCGTCAGGTCAACTCAACTTGGATAAACCGCAGAGAGATCTCTCGATACTTGTTACCTTTCAGAAGGACCGCTGCAGTATAACAACGTACAGCCCGCCATCTGCCAGGAGCATCTTGCGAGTCTCACCTTCGCGTGCATAATAATTTGATCGATATGTATGACGTTCATCCTTTTGTCGCATCAGGTCGCTGTAACTGCGATATTGCAGCTTTACAAAAAAAACCGTCACGACATTGGAAACATTCGATTCATGTGGATTCCCACAAGACCGAAACGTCCAACATCTAACAAAGATAGGAATTGGTTTCACGGAGAAGAAAAAGCTCCAGTAATAATAAATAACATAATCACAAGAACGAATGAATATCTGTCGATAAATCAACAAATATTCCCCCTTGATCAGAGCTAACCATCCAATCAACCAAAACACCTCTCTGCGGTTTATCCAAGTTAAGTTGACCTGACGATCAATAACAATTGTGAATATTTGTTGATTTATCGACAGATATTTGTCCTTGTGATTATGTTACTTATTCATATATTTCAACCCAGCCTTGTGCTTTTCGAATAATTGTCAGGGGTTGATCTTCCGATCAAGTAAGCCAAATGAATAATATTGAAACAATAAAAACGAAAAACGAATTCGATATCAGACTTATTCATCAGACAATCAGCAGATAATTTTCAAAATTACTTTCTTGGAATATATTCAACAATTTTTTCGAAAAATTCAACTGTCAATTCATATAACAATTTCAATTAAAAATGAATATACCAGATTATTCCTATTCCATTATCTCTATCAGGTTTTCGTTCGTGCCAATTTTCCGATTACGTCAATCGAATTTAGTAACTCCAATGATATAATCATATCCCAGAATCCATCTAATCCACCCACCCGACTAGCATTGATCGCTCATGTACGTTCATATCGAATTAAATAATTGAACGTCCCTTGCATCAGTTTTGTCCCCCATTAGCTAATTCAGTTATCAAAATGTACCTTGTCTGCCTCGTAACTGACAAGTGCTTTACGCAGCCGACCGCGAATGGAGTTATATCCGTTTCAGTGGAATGATCCGAGTCATTGTGATATCACCTTGCCGATGTTCGAACCGAACACTAATGATGGTTTGCGCACATAGATGACATTTATCAGTTAATTTATGGCTGGGCTAAATTAAGGAAAACTTCGTTTCACTTACGCGAAAATCATAATATTGATTATACTTGAAAATGTGGAAATCAGACACGTATTATGTAAGCTTCTTTAATTTCGTCTATTCTCTCGTGAATTTGAAATAACACATATTTTTTACACGGTTGTTCTAGGGAACAGCAAGTGCGTTATCATTTCGTCACGATTTCTGTTATTTTCGAATTTTGAGCCAAAAAGGTCTTAAACTACTAGGTTGGACTCACTGATGAAGAATCCGTGGTCAAATTTGTTTCTGTCCATCCAGCAGTCCGGCCGTGTGCGTTGGTGCGTGTTGGCTGATTGGATGACTATATAGTTCAGATCAAGGAGCAATGTTTGTTGAATTATCGATATATATTCGTCCTTGTTATATTTTATTTTAGCAGAATAATTATTATTAATAGTCCCAGTAGCGGTTGCAGTTCACGTCGTTGATTGTTTAAATTATTCTGATAATGTTAATCAGGCATTTTTTTTTAGAAACTTCCTTTGACGATTAGTTCGAATTCCGCAATCCATAGAGATATTCTCTATAAATATCAATCTTATTGAATTTTTATAGTTTTTTCTTCAGATTGGGGGGTGAAAGCCTAGAAATAACTTGAAATATCTTCGTGTTCATGTTTAGTCCGAAAAATCATGTTGAGCTGATCTGCCTTTTTGTTAACCCTTGCCCAAACGAAAGTTACGCCTATAAAATATCATAGAATTCACAGCTTTCTGTCAAATTCTGTATCAAATTCAATATCTGTGTTCTCTAATTTTCGATGGTTCAAAAATAACAGAGGATGACTTGTTTGAATAAATAAACCTAAAGAGTGTTTCAAATTGCGGATCTTTTTTAAGAATGAATGAAATACATAATTTCATTGGTAATTGAAATTTCAGCTACGACATTTATATACGAGAAATAATATCTGTCGATTGGCCTCCTTCAGCAGCTCTACAGACGTTCACTCTTTTGTAAAAATTTTCAATGACATTTCGACATAATTCAGGCTCTATCTAACTAATGACACGAATAATTTCATCCTTTAGTTCAGGAATCGATTTTGGATCATTTCATAGACCTGGCTTTTCACATAACCCCAAAGAAAATAGTTCATCGGTGTCAAATCACATGATCTTGGTGGCCAATTGGCATCACCGTTTCTGGAGATTATTCGTCCAGGAAATGTATGTCTCAATAAATCAATTGTGTCATTTGCAAAGTTAGGTGAAGCGCCATCCTGTTGAAAACAAATGCCCTCTAGATCAATATTCATTAATTCAGGTCACAAATATTCGATTATCATCCGACGGTATCGATCACCATCGACAGTTACAGTTTCAACAGCAGCATTTTCAAAGAAGTAAGGTGAAATTACACCACCTGACCATAATGCACACCAAACAGTGTCTCGTATATAGGATGCATAGATTTCTCATGAATAATTCGTAGATTTTTTCACCTCAAATACAATAATTTTGTTTAATAGCAAAGCCACCAAGTTGAAAATGTGCCTCATCGGAAAACATGATTTTTTGAGAAAAATCAGCTGGTTCTTCATTGATGAAATTGACAAATGAACGACGTTTTAAATGATCATATGGCTCTAGTTCCTGTGATATTTGAACCTTATATGCCTTCAGAGCTGAATCCTCGTGTAAAATACGCCATGTTGTGGACCCACTAAGTCCAACTTGTTGTGAACGTCGTCTAATGGACATTCCAAATTTTTAGCAACACTTTTACGAACCGAATCAATATTTTCTTGTGAACGACAGCTACGACTGTATTTTTCACTTTTTGATCTTCCACCCAACCGGTCTCTTGAAATTTTTCAATAATTTGACCAATAGTGCTTTGAGATGGATGATTATGGAAACCATAAAATTCACGTAATTTTATTAAAACACTGATTTTCATAAAATAATTCAACAATTTGAACGCTTCGTTGTATCGTGTACGAAACCATTTTTACGAATTTCATACATCACACTTCTTAAACGACAAAATACTCAGTCGACTTCAGTGCACAATTTATTTATTCTTAAAAAAAACGCGCAATTTGAAACACCCTTTACAAGGTAGAATTTTCATATAAGAAATAAGTGTTATCGATTTCCACGGTTGTCTGACACCGGTTCTAGCTACTCAAGCCCTGTTTGAAGCTTTATGAACAAAATTTCCCCATCACTATCTCAGAAGAACCTTCTCTGAAATTTCGAAGTCCTGTTTCGAGCGTAGTAGCAGTGTTTACGGCCAGCGGGACGTTCAGTCAAGCGCGCAAAAATGAGTGTTGGAAACTGTCCATGTGAAGTGCACCGGCATGATTCCAACGTCTTTCTTCGAATACAAATCCGACATGACACCCATCACTTGCCATTGTTACATACTCGTACATTTACGTGACTAGAGTAACCCCTCTTGACCGTGAAGAGTAAACGGCCAGGGGCTAGCCGTGTTAGGTTCGGCGACGTCGGTGCCTCAGTGACCCTTGGGGAATATACAATGGAAGACGTAATTGTCGATGAACACGGAACGAGAGCTGCATACGTTGTCCAATGTCTTCAATTCGAGCAGTTAGAACGATCGCTGAAGGGTAGACATTGTTTAATTCATGGAGAAGTGAGTACCTGCGGAAATTGCCGACCCTGAATTGTGCGTGTCAATCAATGTTGCCTCGCATTGCTAATGCATAGGTATACTTATCATCACGTGACTCTGATTCGGCATATGCTGCTAAAGAGCACGTATTTCCGGTTCATTTTAGTCCTTCATGTGACTAAAAAAAACTCCGGCATAGTCAAAATAAAATATGTGTGATTAACATAAATGTTCAACGGTCAATGTAACTTTCCGGACAAGTGAAAAAACGCTGCAAATTTTACACAAGGGTTTATTTTTTCTCAGTTAAATAACCCAAAAAGTAACTTAACCCGTCAATAATTCTCGTAAGGAGAATTATTAAGGAAAAACCTCGTACCCGCCGATTTTCTCTATTTCAAAAGCAATTTATCCTGTGCTTTTTTGAATTTAATATTTCTTACCCTCTACGCCTCGCACTTCACTACTTTATTTTTTCTAATGAATATATGGATTGTGATACATCAAATGAAAGGTAATTTGATCATCTATTCAGCGATGTGGCTAGGAATAGAATTGGTGGGCCGTTTTTTTATTAAAAAATTAAATTATTTACAATTTGTGATGGGAGAGTACTGTAATCAGGCCATTATTCATTTATTAATTATAATTGAGGGAAATCCTCGAACCCATGGATTTGTAATTTACATTAAATTAATGATTAAATTTCATTTTCGTTCACATAACTGAATTGGTCATCGAATGACCTTTGATGCGATATATCACATGCAATATTTTTCACAAAAAAACTGTTGGAGTTTAAGGGTATTAACCCCCAACTTTAAAATTGCATGCATTTCTCAAACTTCGAAAATAGAAATTAGCAGAAAGGAATATTTTTCCATATTAATTATTTCAAGAATAAGTCACCAATCACAAATTGTTAATTTTGTAAAAAAAAATAGCTCAACAAATTCTTCCTTCAGTCACACCGCTCAATGTGCAATCGAATGTCCTTTAATTTTATTTACCACAATCCATATATTACTATTTGAAAAAATAGTATAGGGGTGTGGAGCGTAAAGGGTGGGATATTTCAAATTCAAAAATGCATAGGGGGAGACCTGCTTTCGGAAATACAAATCCATGGATTCGTGGATTTCCCTTAATAACAATCAGTTAAAGAATAGTGGTCTGATTGCAGTACTCTCCAATCACAAATTGTAAATTATTTTTTAATTTTTTATCGAAAAAACGGCACAACAAAAACAAAGAATTGTTTAGTCATATCGCTGAGCAGGTTATCAAATTACCTATAATTTGATGTATCACAACCCATATATTCCCATTTGATAAAATTAAGTATTGGGGCGCGGGGCGTAGGGGTGAGAAATTTCAAATTCACAAAACACAGGATAAATCGCATTCGAAATTAAGAATCGACGGGTGCGAGGATTTTCCTCATTAATTCTTCGTACAAAAATTATTGACGAGTTACGTTACTTTTCCGGCACGCTGCATACTATTCCTAACTCATTGATTTTTCAGCCCAACATTTGCAGCGTTTTTCTTTATTCCTCAGGAACCACTGGTCGGAAATCATCTGGGTGAACATTTTTAGGTTGAGTTATGCAACAGTACTCAAAATTGAAAGTTTCATGAAAATTCGATGTTAAGGGGGGTAATTTTTTTTTTTTGATCAATCACTAAGGTTTATTTTTTGATTTTATCAAATAATAAACCAAAACTGAAGTGATGAGAGAAATTTATTTTTTCATGAAAGCCAATTTCAACTCCTTCAACAGCTTTCTCACAAACGAGGTCTGAATTCCGAACTTGGAAAGAAAAAACCCCACTGAGCCTTATCCAGGAATCATTAATTATCACTGACTTTCTTATCAATTCTTCATCTCATTATTTCCATGAATGTTTGAAGCGGAAAAATTGTGTTTTTGATGCAAAATTGCCATCGAATCCATAAATATTGGCAGTGTGAAAAATATCGATGACGAAATATTTTTTCCGGGAATATTCTTCGATGGATTTCATAATGCTGATGATCACGAATAATGAAACAGTTCTGCATATTTTCTATTCTTCTTCTTTTTTGTTCTTTATAGTAAGGTGAACAGGTTCGAATGTCGTGTGTATTCTGTGTATGCTGAGTTTTTATTTTCTTACTCCATATATATATTCTTTTGAGATGAGCAGTACATTTTTTTATATCAAACAATATGTGTCACAACAGTGTAAGCAGAGGAAATGTAAATGGGGTACCATACATTTTTACGTATGATACATGAAATCACTTGAGATAATCCGGTCAAACTGTCTATTCAGGAGAACTTCTGCAATTGTGCAAGAGGTTCAGTTTGAATAGGAGCCAATTCAATTTGTGGATAAATATTGACGACAATATCTTTTTTTAAATCTTCATCAATTGTTGTTATTCATTCATCTTCTTGAAATTGTACCATTTTCTAGAGTGTCATCCAGATATTTTCAGTTCTAATTAATTACCAATAACAAAATTAACTTTACATTTTTTAACCGCTGTAGACTACATAACGTTAAACTAGTACCTGGTATATACCAGAATTCATTATAAATTTGGGAAATATTCCTGCTGAGATATTTTTCGCCATATTTCAGTACGCCTTCATTTCAAAAGATTTTCAAATATAGTTCTTTTTATACATACAACTCACTATCACCTGAAATAAAAGTATTGAAGCTGATGAGTACTTTCAGAGCTGCATTTGAAAAAAATTTATCAACCTTCAGTAGTGCTTCATTATACCATTAATTTGCAATATATGTGCACCAGAACCTGCTAGGTTCTAGAATAATTGTTGAAAAAATTTTTCTCTTTAGCTTATATCTGAATATTAATAATTCTAGCCTAGCCTCCTGAGATGTCCAATATATTGGACACAGATATTCAAGCTTCTCCCGGATGGTAGACTGAATTTTGGGCAGTAAATCCTGCGGTCCAACGTATTGGAGGTATGAACAAATGGGTTACTTCCGCAGCTGTTGAGGTGTTATGTTGTAGTCCTTCAGTATTTGTTTATAAAAATTATATTCAGAATGGCCGCTTTTCGTCTCGTAACTATTGACCGCACAGAGAAAAAGGATCTCTTAGATCAAATATAAACATATTCTTGAATTAAATAATCTTCCCCCAAAGAATAATAATTTAAAATTGAACAATATACTCCTATTCTCAACTCATTCCGTTGTTTGCCTGTTTACATAAATGTTCTTGAATCGAATTTAGTTGAACCAAACATACGTTCTCTTTACTTTAAAAAACCATTTCAGCTAATCATAGTTCTCTTGGATCAAGAATATCATTTCTTATTCAATGTGTTCTGATGTCGAGAGCACGTACACGTGCGTCCCTCGACCAATAAGCGGTATTAGCGCTGAAGACGCGCATGGAATGTAGAATCGTAGAACATATGGATATTTAGAAAGAAAATAACGCCATGTCCGCCATAGTGAATAGTGAACAAGTGCGTTTGTGTTTGTGATGATGCATTATGAATTTGGCGTGAATGGAGAACTACTTATTAACATCAAGGGAGTTTTTCGGGAACAGAGTTTCGAAAGTCAAGAAAAAAAGTTGGTTTTAAGAGTAAGTTTGATTACTGGAGAACAAAGTTTTAATTGAAATATGTGGGTAAATGCCTACATACATGTGTGTTATGCACAAACATTGTCACATGTATACCTACATTAGTGAATTCCAGACTTCACAATTTTATTTTAGATTGGAGGTTGAGAGTGAACATAGTAACCAAGCAAATTGTTTCAAAAGACTGCTGCTCTTTGATCTTCGAAACCTTGTCCCCGAAAAACTTTCTTCCAAGAAGATGATCCTCCATTTGCACCTTATTTATTATTGATATCTTGAAAAATGATTATGAATGGCTTCTTAAGATACCATGCATTTTTAGTATTTGAGAGCCGCTATTTGCAGCGAACATACTATATTCTCTTGGTGAAAGAAATTGAAATATTCTAAAATAATATTTCAAATACAAAAATGAGAAATCTTATGTTCGTATCAAAGCCATAGTATTTCCGAATGAAACCAAATGGACCAAACGTGCGATTCCGCTTAAACCAAGAGTATCATAGTACACATGGATCAAGAGTATTTCGTCGAAGAATCAAACTGATATTTGGTTAGGCCTATTCAAGAATACCATTCTCTCGAACGAATGCGGTTACAAATTGATTCAAGAGAACCTTTTTCTCTGTGTGTGAGTATTGATCTTATTGTATGTCTGAAGCTTGTTTTAATCTTTGTTCATATAGTCTTAGAATGGATCAAAACAGTTTTCATCTCATTACGAGTACAACAATCATGGTACACACATACAAGGTAAACGACGGTACAGTAGGACGTAATCCAACTTTTTTTACTGAATATAATCGCTACTTCAATGACCAAGGATAGATGTCCCTTCTTCTTAGTCTGAAATGTGTCATTGATAATAAGCTCTTTACTGCTTTTACAAGATTCGCCCTCTAATTAATCGTATACGGAAGGTGTATTTGATGTAACCTAGATTTTCAGAAGTCACTATCGACGAACAAATGATTCACTCCACGGGAGCCTGTAAAAAAAACTATTCATCAGAGTTAAGCCTGATACTGAAGGACTGAAAATTATTGTTTGTCCAACCCCTGATGGGCTTATACTCGACTTCGAAGTTTATCAAGGAAAAAATATATTTTCACATGAAAAATCGAAAAACCTAGGAATCGGCCTATCATTCGTTATCAGATTAACTGAAACTTTGAGAGATGGAACACATATTCTCATTAATCGATACTTTACTACAATACCTCAGTACAATAATGAAATCTAGAATTCCCAGAAGTGTGCACTTAACACCTGAGAAGACAGGGGCAAGACCTGCTCGAGATTCTTCAGAAAAGTCAGCTAGGGCAGATGGCAAAAATTCGGTGGTTCATTGGTAAGACACGAAAAGTGTTCTGCTTGCTTCTACAGCCTTACAAGTAGAACCTCATGACGAATGTAAGCGCTAGTCTAAAAAGGAAGGCAAATGAATATACATCTCTAGACCGAATTGTCAGCAGATACAGCATGATAAGTTATTGTCGTATTAGTACAATAATAACCAGGGAATATTTTGAAATTGCTTGATCTCAAAATCTTAGGCGAATAACTTATTCGAAATTGCCAACATGGAAAGTACCACTGAAAACAATGGTAACCAGAAGCAATCTCTCCATGTCTAATTCAGGAACCCTCCTCTTTTTTTGCCACAAAAGAGAACAATCTACATCTACCAATAGGTCTCTTGCATGAATTTTTTCTATTATTGTAATCAAATATTCTATCAGTAAGACCACTAAAACATTTTAACCGCCATCAAAAATTTCAATTCATAACGAGAGAATGCTCTTTTAAATTTGGCTTCGCATGTCGGTTGTTTAGACGGACGAAAATTCGCGGTTTCCGTGACGTATAGGGATATATCCACTCTCTCCCTCTTCTCGTGTACTTTTCTCTCTAGCAAGTGAATAGACAGCGTCGGGCTGTATCGATCGGTGAATAGTACAATAACGTTTGACGTAGACGGCCATCTGACGCTTTTCTCCCGCTTCGACCTTGAGTCCCGATTTGGACGTTTTTAATACCGAATTATTCAAAATTCGCAAATTGTTGAAGTTTGTGATAGCATACATTATGACTTTATATCGATATTAAATGGGGAAAACATAAAAATATGATAATTCGTGTTACATGCAAGAGACCTATTGTAGCAAGTGACTTGAAAAATGCCGTGAGATGTAAAAATCCAGGTTGTAAATTAAAAACCAAGTTTTATTGTAAGAAACATACCTTTTTTTGTGCTTGACAAGCAACATAAATTACTCATACTGATATCGTTCTGATGTCCATTTTATTGGAAACATTTTCTTCTGTATTTCTCTACGAATAAAATTTTTCAAAAAATTTCAGTGATTTTTTGGGTGTCAAATGAACCAAACTCCCTTATATGACCTTTATATCACATTCAATCTAATGTCGGGACTCAGGAGGCTAGACAAGACTAACTTCGGCTGGAAGCAGCTTCATAGATAATTTTTATCTCCTTTCCTAACGAAGTAATTCCACATTCCGGGTATGAAATGTCTATTTTCTATGACCAATAATTTCTGAAGTCCTGTCCCACTATGTACAACGTCAAAAATGGAACTTTGAGCGTATTCATCTGGGTTGGAACGAGGAGAAATTAATATGTATTTATTTACATCATGAATTAAACGACACATAACTTCTCTTAATGTTTTTCGCAATAAGCTGCGGATCCAACATCCCAAAACACCTCTAAGGCCATTATCCGGAAGAAAAATTAAAAAAAATTGTATCGTGATTCACTCTCATCAGTGGCATTTCATAATCTCCGTAATAAGCTGGGCTTTATTATGAATAAGTTAGCTGTAACACGACCCTGTTGTGCAGTATAATTCGGTAATTTCTGTCTCGGTGTAGCAGATGCTTGTATATGAAGCATAATAATATCATAAATTGACTGTACTTTAAAGCGGAGATACTTTATCTTTCTAAACAGTAAAAGAATTGGATAGATGTATTTTTTATCTCGGAGGACGATGAATGGATTTCGATTGATATGGAAATTGCCCTTTTCGAATAAAAGAATATATATCGTGACTTTATATTCCACGGATCGCGAATTTCGATTCACTTCCTGGATAACAAATTTTTCGGCTCAAATCCGCTTGCTACAACGACATTTGTGCTCATTCGTATATCACTGTTAGATACTGATGGGTGGTTCTCGTATCGCATCTCTTCATTTCATAGATGAAAAGAGAATTCTCTGAACACAATGTAGCATGCATAAATATAAATTTGTATGTATCCTTTGACGTATTCTTGCCAGGAATGCGATCCAAAGATCGTAACGAAAGTAAGACTTTTCTGCTTCAGTATTCACTGATAGATGGCAGCACAAAGAAATTTACAGACATGTATTGATGCCTCCTTTCAATAAACCTTAGAATCTTCTCGCGTTGTTTCAGATAATTATATTTTGCATATTCGTGATTTTATTTCACGGATAATCCTTCTTGGTTTGGATAAAACCTCCTAGGTGGGCTCCAGCTTGTGAGAGTTAGAAGGTCCCGTGTGTTATTCTGGGCAAGATTTGATACTTTTTCATTTTTGCAACAACAGAGAATTATTTTCCGATCCCCCAAAACCAGGATTTTGTTTCCTAACCAGGGACTCGAACTCCCGACATTCACGGCCAGGAATCGTAGGCTCTTACGACTAGCCAGACCGATCAGTATTTCAATAGTTCGGTTATATTTTTTTCACGTTGATTTTGTTATGTTTTGCTAATTGATATCTCTATTCAAAAAGAACAATAATTTTTTTGTTATATTTCGTTTCACAGAATACCAACGTGTTGATTGAGATAAAATCTACATGGTTATTCACTCCAGAAAATGAAGAATACACAGATACAGAAATAGTCCCCTGTGTATCAATTAATTCGAAATATCGATGTATATCTGAATATCTAAACAAAAAAAAACCTAGAAAAGTACTGCTGGAAGACAGCAGCTTTTGTGCGCATGTTCAATGGAGATGACCGCTTTGGCAACGAATTTAATGATGCGCGCGAAAGCTGCTGCCTTCACGGCAGTGCTTTTCTAGTTTTTTTCGATGAAGTACTGGATTTCAATTCGATGTGATCTGGATTCTTGGAAATATTGGGATTCTACCCATTCACGAAGTCGATCTTCGTAATTAAGCCCCAAACCTACTCTACTAATATCGATTTTCTGAGTCGTTTCTTCCGGAAGTTATTGTGTATTAGGCCGACCGTAAACCATTAAAAATTTTATTTCCCGAATATTTCCAAAAATACAGATTAGATTAGTACTTCATCAGAAAATGACAGTTCGAATGTTCATACAGAATTTAATGAGGATTATTTGGAAAGAAGATCACAGAATATTGAATATTTGACCAAAAAAAATTCGAAAATTTTTTTCGAATTCTTTTAATGACACGATTATCACAAAATTTCGCACAAAGTTGTGTATCAGCATTTTCAAACTAGCTGCCAAGTTTCATCATTCATTTAGTATTTTTTGAGTTATACCGAAAAAAACAACGATATCAAGAAAATTTTATATATTGTTTCCCAATATCTCCGAAACTATCATTCGTATCGAATTGAAATTTGGTACACTGCTGTGAAATATAGAGCTCGAAGTATAAGCGAAATTTTTGTAGATTATGATTGACAGTTTCTGAAAACAAAATTTTCTTGTAAAAATTTGGAATTTTTTTTTTAAATTAAGTGACAATACAATCTCAACAAATTCTGTTAAAAGTAGCGCGTTGTTATGTTCCAACTCACGTCCGAGTTCCAATTTAACAGCTTCAGCAGTTCCAGAAATACCAGTAAAATAACCTCAAACTTTAATATGGCTATAATTAACTCCGAAATGATTTGGCTGATTTGGCCCATTAACGAACTCAACCGCGGCATTCCAATGCACGAACTACCCTGAAAGTTTCGAGTCGCCGACTGGTTCCATTCGGAAGTTATCGTGTCCTCGGCCGGACGGACGGTCGGCTGACCGGACGGAATCGATTTCGACACCGGATTCGTCATCAGTGGGTCCAGCCTAGTCGTTTTAAACCATTTTCAGCCCAAAATTCGAAAATTACAGACATTTGGACAAAACGGCAGCACGCTGTTCCCCTAGAACATGCGCGCAAAAACTACTATATTTGGCAGTTGTTTTATCACGAGAGAATTCTTGGATGGGGACGAGCGAACCATTATTGAAGGACTTTAAAACTGTTTCAGGAATGGTTTCTCGAAATTAATCACCAAAAAGTCAAAGATGTTTATCTCATCTTTCATTTCAAGAAAGTCAATTATGGGCATCAAACAATTTTATTCTTACAATCAAGAATTCAGTTCAAGAACGTAGATGAAATAATGTACAGGGTGGGCAATATTCGTTGTCTACTGAAGGGATCTCGAGAACTATAGCAGCTAGAAGAAAACTGATAACACATTCTCGAGCTCTTTTTTCTTGGCCAATCCGAATCTGAAAACAGATCCAGCTTATCGCGCATAGAACTTGAGTAATGAGCGAAAACTGAGAAATTGTCATTTTCAATAATATTGAATAACTCGCTTGTTTGAACTCGTATTCGAAATCTGTTGATACATTCTACAGGCACTTTTTTAAGAGTAATTCAAATATAATATGACTGAATTTTTTAATCCAGCCATTTTCTAGAAATGAGAAAGATTTTGAATTTTTCAAATGTAAACTATAGTCGAAAGTTCTCTGATCATGCTGCAAAATTTTTGCTGATTTCAAAAATGTATCATATGTCGCTACTTACATGAATATAACATGAGAAAATTGTCAATACTTTTTTCCCGCTTTTCTATTCACTGTTGAATTATTATAAGTAGGCTGGCGACCATTGAATAAGCATTATATGTATTATTATATATGTTGTTCTGATATATAGACTTCCCTTGCAACTCGGCTATTTCCATTCGCTTGAATATAGCACAACATATCGAATTTTTCGTAATTGGGAATATTTCGGGCCTTCAGGGATAATAAACAGATTTTTTATTGCTAATGACAAATAAACCATAGAAATATTTATCCAGCAATTGCTGATTCCAATCATAGAGGCGCAAGTTCACACAAAGATAATGCATATTCAATCGTCGCTATGGTAACGTCAGCCTACTCATAATTCAGCAGTGAATAGAAAAGCAAGAAAAATGTATTGAATTTTTCTCATGTAATATTCATGTGAATAGCGACATATGATACATTTTTGAAATCAGCAAACATTTTGTAGCAAGATAAGAGAACTTTCGACTATAATTTACATTTGGAAAATTCAAAATTTTTCTCATTTCTAGAAAATGGCTGGATTAAAAAATTCATTCATATTATATTTGAATTACTCTTAAAAAAGTGCCTGTAGAATGTATCAACAGATTTCGAATACGAGTTCAAACAAGCGAGTTATTCAGCATTGTTGAAAATGACAATTTCTCAGTTTTCGCTAATTACTCAAGTTCTATGCGCGATAAGCTGGATCTGTTTTCAGATTCAGATTAGTCAGGAAAAAAGAGCTCGAGAATGTGTTATCAGTTTTCTTTTAGCTGCAATAGTTCTCGGGATCCCTTCAGTAGACAACGAATTTTGCCCACCCTGTACACAAAGCACACTTCTATAATCCCAGGTTAAATATGAAACAAGAGCTGAATTAAGAGTAAACAGAATCATTGGCGGAAATATCATCAAATTATTGCTTCTTACGCTTATGATATGGTGCCTGATTCAATAAAAGCCATTTTCATTGTCTCATATGAACAGGAACTGCGAATTTTGATACTGGAATGTCCCGGCAAAGAATTTCATCACATACTCAGAATAAAGATTCATTTATTTCAATAATTTCTGGCAGACATGGATACAACAAATAGGTAATGTTTCAAATTAATAGGTATTAAAATTGAATCAAAATCTGATCAAGGAAAATCCCACTACAAGTTTACTTCGTGGGTTTGTTATAAAAGGGTTTGTTTTTATGTGATTTATGTGCCATTATTCGAAGAATAATATAGCTGCTAGGAAATGAAAATGAACTTATTTTTATAATCGTGTTTCTTAAGCCTCCAGGAAAAACTTCAGGTCAAGAACATGAATTTGTCTGCCATTTTATTTTAATGACAATTAACTTCCATGACGATACTTGTGAATAATTAATTCATGAAAATTTTTTTGAAGAAATGCAAGTTATCAGATGAAATCAATGAATTATCTTTTTCTCACATGTTTCCATGCAATTCATGAAAATATAAATTTCAAATGAAGTTTTGTCCCTTGTTGGATGAATTAGAAACCATGTTCAATACAGACAACTGATATCTGCGATATTACAAAGAATTATTTTTATTCATGCCCACACCTTATACCGAAATTCACTGAAATTATAAGAACTTCTCCAATATTTAAGTCTCCTATGAGATTTGTAGAATGTAATGAGCTCACTGCTAAGTGTTTTTCAATGAGTTACCTAAATTTCACACATTTCAGTGATTGAACACCGTAAATCAAAGTTCATAGCACTGAACACTAATGAGATCCTATTATTTTTTGATGATGCAATTACCATACTAATAAGTGAATGACCATTCATCAATTCTTCTGACAACCCACGAGTTGGGCATCTTTGGGTTCGTCTTTACATCTTGTAATCAATGACGTAAAGCAGATAGAACATTTTGGTTCGATCATTACATTGTATACTAATCAATGACGGATATTCCATTCTCCGAAATATTTCATTAACATCTCCATATTATTCATCAATGTAAAATTAAGCATAAGAGTTCTTGACGAAGTATCATATCTGAAGTATTATTACATGCAAAGAGAAATGAAGCGATACTTTGGAGTATAAGGGGTATCAAAGTCATATCTAAAAATTGTCTGACAGCAGCGGCGTTATGAAGCGGAGCTCCATCTTTCTGAACAGACGTAGCTCCGCACAGAGGTTGTTATTCTTAACGATGTGACTAAGTAGAGGGTAAATTAATTTTTGCATTGAATGTTTTAGAGGGCACTTATGGTTAGCGCATCATGAGGCCCTTATTCTTAGAGGACAGTTTGACAGGCGAACGCTACCTTTAATTACTGCAAGAATTAATTTTCTTTCTACTTAGTGACATAGTTAAGAATGACAATCGCTCTTCAGCGAAAGAAATGTTTTTTCAGCGACATCATCAGGCAGTTTTCATAAGTAAAGTGTGCCAAACAATGAATTGGTCGGAGAGGTCCATCCTATGGAATGGCCAGACAGATATCCAGATTTGTACCCTGCAGACTTCTTGTTGTGAGGCTCTTCAAAATGGTGAACTTATGCCGCAGAATCCACTCCTCTAAGAAAATTATGCCATAGCGAATTGTCGACCAATGTAGCCGAAGTTTGAGCAAAATTTATACGTTGTACGAGAGTTTGCGTTGCTCAATTTGAGCATTTGATAGATCAAACTATTCAGGCCACTTTTCTCGATTTTTTGAAAAAATTTTACCCTCCTGCACTGTCTCTTTGAAATTGGTAATTATCAGAAGCGTCAGAAAAATTGGGATATTGTATTTAGTTCCAAAGTCAAATATTACTCGAAAGAATAATCGAATCTCGAAAGATGTCAACTGTTATATTCAGAAGGAAGAGACCTTCTCAACGACATATCGCACGACCAATCTTCCCTTTTTAAATTTAAGGGATTAAGTTTGCCTCATAGAGGGATAAAATGAGAGGACGATGGATTTTGAGACAAAACCTAGAAAAGCACTGACGTGAAGTCAGCAGCTTTTGCGCGCATCTTCACTTTTGGTGATATCCTTTGAACATGCGCACCGAAGCAGCTGACTTCAGTGTCAGTGGTTTTCTATGTTTTGTTCGATAAGTAGGTACTGTATTTCAAATGGATCTAATCTGTATTCTTGGGAATATTGGGAAAATGAAAGTTTGATTGGGTATTTTCACGGAATCATTGGGCAGATTTTACCCATTCACGAATTCGACCCTAGTAATTAATTACTCTACAAATATCGAGTTTCTTAGTCATTTCTTTGGGAGGTAATCGCAATAACTTCCGGAAGAAACGGCTTAGGAACTCGATGTTTGTAGAATAGTTTTGGGGTTCAATTACAAATGTCTAATTCGTGAATGGGAGAAATCTGCCCAATGATTTCACAGATATACCCATGTAAAATTTTATTTTCCCAATATTTCCAAATATCCACTTCAGATCGATTCAAAATTCCATACTTTATCGATAAATGACAGTTCGAAGTTTCATACGGAATTTCATTGGGATATTATAATCAGAAGATCACAGAATATTGAATATTTGAAAAAAAAATTCTTTGTCTGTCGAGAAAAAACACGAAATTTTATATATTTTTTCCCAATATCTCCGAAAATAATATTCGAATCGAATTGAAATTTGGTACACTGCTGTTAAAAATTTAAAGTAAGAGTAGATCATTTTACGAAGACGATGAGTCGTTTCGAACAAAAAAATCTCCAAAAAAATTTTTATAAATATTTTTTTTTTTAATTTACTGACAGCACAATCAAGACAATTTTGCGGGAAGTGGTTTATCGTTATGCTCCAACAAACTGCCAAGTTGCAATTCAATTGCTCCAGTATAGTTCCTGAATTATCAGGAAATAACCTCGAAATTTCAAATGGCTATAACGCCGAAACAATTCGTCCGATTTTGCTCGTTATCGAACTTAACCGTTACATTTTGAAATGCAACCTACCCTGAAAGTTTCAGTCGATATAATTCTCCGAACGCCAGTAAACCTTTGTTTCCTTTTCAATATGACACACTGTATACGTTTCATACTTATTGCTCATTCGAAAAGGTGCAATTCAGTATACATCTCTCTCTCCACAGAAACATACTCGCTTGTCTCCTAAGATTCCTTGAATTGAATCATGAAGCCTTCAATACATCCTCCAATCATCGTTTAATTTCAAACTTTGACATTATTGTACTTTCATTTAAAAATATCTCACGTCGATGCTGAAAGACCCCATTGAAGATTGAAAACGCGTGTTCGATTCATCAGCCATCTCAGAACTGGCACAGGTAATGAAGCTGTCAATGTTGGAAGAAAACGCGGCATTTGGCCTGAGGAGGGCAGTCATCTCCGATTCATTGTCATTGTGTCGAATTCCACTGCGTTCATAATCTAATGCCTAATAGCGCCTCTGACAGATGATTTATGGTAGGAATATATAATTTATACAAGTCAGACGCTCCCACACGTTCAATTACCGACGTTTAAGGCACCAACAAAGAACCCAGCCAAAGGTAATTATAATCGAAAATCGGCCACGTTCTGAACTTGAAGAATATAAATTGTCTTGAAGTCGTTAATTCATTGTATTTAAGTCCTGTAATAGTTGTTATAATGTGGGATTTCCAGGGTTAGACTTCCTAAAGCCGTGCGTATTTATTATGTGTTAAGTTAGCAAAATGATTCTAAGAACAAAACAGGCTTTTTAAAATTTTGTTATTATTTTGGGGTTGGAAAAACAAACACATTAATATATGTTTTTGCGCGCATGTTCTATAGAAACAGCGTACTATCGTTCTGTACAAATGACTGTGATTTTCGAAATCTGAGCCAAACATGATCTCAAACGACTAGGTTGTCAAATCTATTCTGTCCGGCCTTCCGTATGCACGATTGCGGGCGTACAGAGAATCATATCGACCTTAAACTCTTAGGGAAGGTTGGATTGTAAAATGCGACGGTTATAATCGTTAATGGGCAATATCGACCAGAGGGTTTCAGAGTTAGAGCCCTTTGAAATGTTGAGATTATTTCCGTGACAACTTGGGACCTACAGAACCGATTGGATTGAAACATGGCAGTTAGTTGGAGTATAACGAACAACTTTTCGCAGAATTTCGTTGGGATCGTTGGGGTCAGTTAATTGAAGAAATATTCTTTTCGAGAATATTCGGAAAGAACAGTTACTCAGGCCTTGAGCTTTTTCATATTTCACAGTAGTTTATACCAAATTTCAGTTTGATCCGATTATTATTTTTGGCAATATTTGGAAAAAATATGTTGAATTTCGTGGTTTTTTCGGAATAACTCAAAAAATGCTAATTCAATCAAGATGGCAGCTAATCTGAAAATGCAGATGGAAAATTTAAAAAAAAATCGATTTTTTTCTCGAATATTCAATATTCTGTGATCTTATTATTCTCATGCAATTATTCTGTATAAACCCTAGAACTGCTACTTTTCGATTAAGTACTGGATTTTTTTCCATCTAATCTGCATTTTCGGAAATATTGGGAAAATAAAATTTTGAATGGGTATATATCTACGGAATCATTGGGTGGATTTACCCATTCACGAATTCAACCTTCGTAATCAAGGTCCAAACCTACTCTAAAAATATCGAGTTTCTAAGTTGCTTCTTTCAGGAGTTATTGTGTTTACGGTCACCGAAAGTGAGCATATACGCGCGAAAGCTGCTGACTCCACATCAGTTTTTTCCTAGATTTTTTAAAATATGCAACATCAAGGGAGCTTCTATTTCTGAAGTGCTTCTTATGGGAAACAGCGCGTTTTCACTTCGTTACAAAGCCTATATTTTCGAATTTGGAGCCTGAAATGATGATCTTAAACGATTAGGTCGGAGTCCCTGAAGAAGAATCCGTTGTCAAACTCAATTCTGTTCGACCTAGAGAGCTGAAATTTTCAAGTTTTCGAAAATGGGTCATTCAGTTTCGTTTCGTTGTGTGACTCGTTTAAAATATCCGTTAGTTATTATGTTGATTATTCCGGAAATTTTTTATTGAAATGTCATTTTTCGTGTCTGCTGGATACAGGAGTGGAAATAATCCTAAGGTTACTTCTGACAAAATGTAAGGTTTTAAACTATGTACATCACCATGGAAAAAAATACATTTGAAAAAATCGAGAAAAAACAATTTGAAATTCTTCATATTTGGACATTGATAACGGAAACTCTGTATAAAAGAGGTTGATCATTTAGGAACGATGACGATGGTAAATTTAAAGAAATTTAAGAAATTCTGATCAAATTCATGTTTCTATCGCTTCTGGAAATCGGTAGAGGGCTTTTACCGAACTACTGTTTCGTAGAAATTTTGCCGTTTTTTCTGAATAAGATCCGTACCGTTAGAAAAACATCTCTAATTTTTTGCGTCATGATAGAGGTATTGAAGAGCATTCAAAACTTGCGAAAATGTAAGGGGTGTTGCATTTAAAAAATCACTCATTTGTTGAATAATTTTATTTGGGAACACCCTGTATTTAAAAAAATAATTTCCTGAGATGCAGAATTGAAAGTACAAAGGGAATGATTTCCAACTAAATTTCTAAAACGTCTGGTTTGGCAGCTATGGAACCCTAACGCACTATTGCACGACCCTGTATAAACGCGCAACTTAATACAAAATTCGTATGGATCCAGTGGTTGCATAATTAATCATAGGGAAATATTTATTCGAAAACTTTTCTAATTTTTGTAGGAATTTTTTTTCCTGGAGACTGTTAATCAGATTTCAAAGAGATTTGGCATAAACCTTATAGTGAGTATTCTACAGAAAAGTTTCAAGTTCAAATTCGATCCAATATAAGAAAGATATATCTCAAATTTGAAATTTTTACTCAATATCTCAAGGAGTACAATTGCAATAGGATTGAAACTTCGTAATCAGTTGAAGGATACCAACGAGCAACTGGGTGCAAACTCAGTGCTGGGTGTTGGTCTAGTGTTTAGAAAATTGAAGAGAAATTATTCGAAAATTTTCCTCTTTATCGTTGAAATGTTTTTTTTTGTCATTAGGAATAGAGCTGAGTTTGGTGGGATCACTACGTGAACACATGATCGCTATTGCAGCGAATTCGAACGAGGGCCTAAAAGCTTCTGACCTCCCTTCCGTACTTTTATAGATTTTCTTCAGAAGAGAACTGAACCATATTATTAACTCTATAGTCTTTGTTGCACAGAAAAGAGTTATTCGAGACATTTTCAATTTGTGTCCTCGAACATCAGGAAGATCAGTATTCATTGATAACAATATTATGTCATTCCCATGTATTTATATTGTCAAGTGCTAATTATATGCTAAAGAGAATAAGAATGAGTGGACGAGTTTGTCGAGCTGTCACGAATATGAGACCAGAAATGGGGGTTTTTCCAGAATTTGGGATATTGCTGCGAATGCAAATTTGGACATAATAATTATGGGTTTGATTCATCATTTTCCCAAATTACCTTCAGAAAGTATTCAAAAGCAGATTTCAAAATTGTGGTTTGGGATTTGCCAGGCATGCCCGAAGTGACAACGGTGTTTAGTAGGATAGCTTTTTCTGCTATAGAATAATGAAATATTCATTCCTATTCTGTGGTACCCACGTGTTCTTTGTCAATATAACCAAACAATTTCCGTTTGCGATTTGTCAGTAATATGGCAGTAGGACAGTCTGTGATCTTCTTTTTCTATTTCTTGATCGTTGTCTTCTACTCTAACCAGATCGAAGTATAGCTATCTCTGTTTTCCTAGGCAAAGTAACACATTTGATGTCCTTTTCTTTCCGAGAAAGCTGAATTCGACGTTGCCATATAGTGCACTCAAGACAAATCCCTTTAAATGTCAAATCCCCATTTTTAATTGGCAGTTTTAGGTGATCAAACATTTTTTTAAAAATATAATATTGAAATTATATGTTTGCAATGTGATGTTTTTAAGGTTTTCATGATAATTACTGCATTTTCGTTTAAACGAAAAACCCCCCTTCTCGGATTCTCCTAATATCTAAACATAGAACTCATAAATTCGAATGCTCTCCATTATACCAAAGCATAAAGATGTTCAATCATTTACCACCTCCTATACAAATATTGGATGCAAGTAAGTTCAAAAAACAAATCAAAAAAAGTCTTCTGCTTCTACTCTGTAAATGAATTTTATTCCGATACTCTAATGTATAAACTCACATGTTCCGCAAAGTATTGTTATTTGACTTGTCCCATACATCATGAAGTGTCTGAAAGGATTAAATTCATTATTATCATCATTATTATTATTACTATTTCGCCACTTTTCGCACTTTTAAAACGACACCACCATCACGAAATTTTGCTCAAGTTAGCTCAGCAGCATGACTGATTGGTTTCTCAAGTTTCAGCATGATCGGATTGGTATTTTTTGAATTATTCTGGAAATATAGACGGCACCCAAGGAATATCTGAATTTTTCCCCATATCTTGGCAATAAATGAAAATTCTGGCACAATGTTCAAGGTCGTCAAGGTTTGTGTTTATTTTCATTCTCAGAAAGAATATTTTATATGGAAATTTTCCGAAAGAATATTCTTATTCAATTTTTCATATACTCAATCCTCCCGAAATTCTGCTTAAAGTTACGCATCGGTATTTCACAACTACTAACAAAGTTTCAATCTGAACGCTTTTCAGTATTTCTTGAGATATCAAGGAAATATCCTTAAAATTTTCCAATAACGGAAGTTATTTCTCATAATAAATATCGGATCGAATTCAAATTTGAAACACTGCTGCTCAATATTGTTCTAGGAAACAGCGCGTTATCTATTCGTCACGATGTCTGTAATTTTCGAATTTTGAGCCGAAAATGGTCTTAAACGATTAGGTTGAATTCCCTGCAGATGGACAGTGTCAATAAGAAGAATTATCAATGGAAAAATTAGAAAAAAAAAATTTCATTTAAATTTCACTGAAATTTCCAAGTCGCCATTTCGCAATGTGAACAAGCGATTAAGAGCTGCTGACTTCACGTCAGTGCTTTTCTAGGTTTTTCATCTTTCTACAAATTTGAACGAGATATTAAGGCTCGAGACTCCAAGAACCTACCTAATTCAATTATTTTTAAGGTTGAATCCATTTTCTTGAGATCGAAAAGAAACTTCCATTTATTTCAATGGGTTGTTTATTCCCATGTTAGTCAACAAATGATAATGACAATTATTTGGAGTACGATATGTGGAGGCCCAAATGGTATAGTTTCCAAAAAAACATTGATAAATACAACGTAAATGTCCGTTTGAACCAAATATAACTAGTTTGACTTCTTTATGTTCATGTTCGTTATGATTCCAAATAAATAAATACATCAACTTGGAAGTTTTCAGTTTTATAACTTCTAATGAGGAATATTCCATTTTTGATGGAAGAGATTTTCACATCAACATTGCTTGGATTTCAACTTTTCTGTAGCTTGTAATTTTATTATTATTCATGTATGATACTTCTTGAAACGAATTTCTGAAATTGAAAGCGGTTCTGGTATGTCTGCATATACTGTAATAGAATTTCCGCATGCTGTGTAAGTAATTGAAATGTTTTTTTTACATTGTGTTGCGTTTTGAAACAGCAGCAATAGATGAACAATCTTACTCGCTCCAATTGTTATTGTTTCGAAGCGAATGCCCATTTATTTGATCGTTATATGCAATTAGTATAACGACCGTTATTATGGAGTCACTGATTGTTGAGTTATCCTAAATGCTTCTAGTTTTCGAGACTAATCCATTAAAAGCTGAATTTCAATGGACTTTCTCGATTCAATTCCACCAGTTTCCAATCACGTAGCGAAATTTTCGGATTTTCCACTTCGTAGATGAACTGCTCTAACTTTTATCTCACACTAGTTTGTAGCGTTGATTCACCAGAGGTGGATTTAGGAATTGTGTGTCGGTACAGTCGTGAACAGTTTGTGGTGAAGAGAATATCATTCTATATCGATTATGATGTTTGTTGAATCTCACATATGAAACGTTTATTATTGAATATGATGAGTATTCTCGAAAAAAATCACTTTTTCACAGTAGGATTCGAGGATCAGACATTTTTTTTTTCTACATACCCTGTTATGCAATTTTTTGTAGTTTTCGTATGGTAATTTTTTTAGTGTTTATTGATTTACTATGACAGCAAGGTTTCAAGAATTCATATCTCTTTATGTAGAAGGTATTTTGCAGATTTTTTCTCTGTAACATGACCTCCCTGAATGTTGTTTCAATCACTCAAATTTACTGAAAAAAGGCTTGGAAGTTAGAACTTTAGTTCTCGATAGGATTCATTAAAATATTCAATATCAATTAAAAAATACAAAAAGGGGTGATTTGGCTGAGTTTGAAAACTTCGCACGGTCCTAAACTCCTGAAATCATAAGAAAAAAATCGTTTTATTATTTTTTGCTGTAAGCGGCCTTCGAAGGCGGATAGGCTAAACCGTTCAAACACGATTAAAGTAATTTCTCTACTTTTTATCATTCTTATGGCAATTTTACTTTGAAAATGTGACTTCAGAGAAATTTAAGTTGAAATTCCTGCAAGCTTATTGTAGCTCGTGGTATTTTTACATTAAGATAGATTGGGCGTGCCGGACCGATAGAATGGCCTGCGCGTTCGCCAGACCTGAGCCCCATCGTTTTTTTTTATTTTGGGCATCTAACAAAGAGCTGGTAAGTAGAACAACTTTTAGAGGCGGAAAGAAAAATAAAATAAAAATCGTTGACAATTATGTGTTCAAAATGAAGGACGAGTTTTTGAAGATTTATTGTAGTAAATCGTAATTTTTCAGTTATTTATGCTTTCATTTTCCATCCAAAAGCAAGTGATCTCAGAACTATCAATTTTGAAATATGCTCACATTCTTGATCAGTGATGATACCAAAATTATTGTGGAAATTACACGAACTACAGTTTGTTTACAGGAATTTTAATTAAAATTACTTTAGAAGCACACTGTTGAGTTTAATTTACCATTAAATGATGAAAAGTAGAAAAATAACTTTACTCGTGTTTCTATGACTTTTAGCCTATCCGCCTTCGAAGGACGATTACAGCAAAAAATGTGTACTATTTTTTCTTATGATTTTGGTATTCTGGGACCGTGCAAAGTTTTTAAACTCAACCAGAAGCTATTTAAACTCCTTTTTGTATTTTTTAATTAATATTGAATTTTTGAGTGGGCTCTACTGGAAACTGAATTCCTAACTTTCAAGCCTTTTTTGAGTAACTTCAAGTGATTTCAGGAAGCTGAGTCATTTCGTCATTGAAAAAAAACTCAGCAAGATTATGTTACAGAACAAAACTGCAAAATACCTACTACATAGAAAAATATGAATTCTTGAAACCTCATTGGCATAATAAATCGAAAAAACACAAAAAAAATTATGAATCGAAAACTACGAAAAATCGCATAACATAATGGGGAATTTTTGGATACCTCCAGGTGTGAGGAATCTAAAAAAAAATTATTGACGTCACTACTTGGACCACCCTGTATATTAGCAATTCATAGTATTTGTACCATATTTGTTGCAATATTTATTCAGGTGTTTTTGACAGAAAGCTTGGACGTACTCATAGTCAAAGGACAATGAAATGAGTTTGGCTCAATGGGTCTCTTGCATGAATTTTTTTCATCATTGGAATCAAATATTCTATCCGTAAGACCACTGAAAAACTTTAACCGCCATCAAAAATTTCAATTTTCAACGAGAGAATTCTCTTTTAAATTTGGCTCCGCATGTCGGTTGTTTAAACGCTCGAAATTTCACGGTTTCCGTGACGTTTGCGGATATATCCACCGGTACGGCACCTGAAAGAAATAGGAGCCACCATAGAGTACTGATGATTTGCAAATTCTGACGTTTAGAAGGCTTTTCTGTGATTTATCAGCTGTGTTAACCTTCATGTTTATTTTTGTTATGATTTCAAGTCATTGATTTGGCCGATTTTGGAATATTTGAACTTGAACAACTGAGCAAGTTTTTGATTCCGCTTATATTCATTATTTTCTAAAAAGTATCAGATATCAGACGCTTCTTATCGTTATGTTATCTCGAATAACTATGAATTCATGAGAAAAATTAATTTAAAAATCTTTTTCATATCCATTACAATGTTGTACGATTATTATTGTTCCATATAAATTAAATATTGTATTTGTCTTATATGTTTCTGTTCCAACAGGAAAGTAAGTAATAGAAAAGTGTTATTAATATTAAAAAAAAATCTTTCATAAAACTCTTACTGTAAAGGAAAGCTCTTTACCAAAATTTCCTTTTCTTCATCATTGAAGTACACATCATTTTAACGCTGAAGGGAAAAACATTTTTTGAAGCCACAAAACCAACAATCTTGGTCTTACTCGATGGAAATTCATCTTTGTGATCAAAAGTAAAATAACTCAAATCAAAAGGTTGTACTTCAAATTGTGATACCATGGTACATGTTCAATTTGTATCAATATTTATTACCAAGGTTTAAAGAACTTGTGAGTTTAAACAATGATATCACTTTGTAATAACAGAGTTGGTAGATATATCGACTTCGACCAGTAAAAGACGAAAATCTTATAATGCAGTTTATTATTACATCGGAAAAAGCTTTCCCTCGTCAAAGTCGTGAAGGTAAACTTTTATATATGAAAGTTCTGGTTCACCTGGTTATGCACAAAATTAAATGAAGAAAGATTTGCATTTGAACTATCCTTAGAACCATATTGAATTGTGCTGAACAATCTTGTGTAAACACCAGTAAATGAATTACAAGTTTTCCTCAATATGAATGCTTCATGTACAACTTTTAAAAGAAAATTGTAGCAGAAGGGTACAATTTCATACATGAAAGTTATGCTTTATTGTGTTATGCACAAGTATGAATAAAGAAAAATTCAAATCTAAATTATTTTCAGTAAAATAATGAATTTGCTAAAAATACATATATGGGCATTTTGTCCTTCTGTCTAAACGCTTTGCAAGATTTCCTCAATATGAATGTTTCGGTTTCGAGTACAACTTGTAGGCAACAATGGCATAAATGCACCCTCTTAAATGTATTCCTTTAAGGAAACAACGAATATAAGAAATCAAAAACTTGTTCAAAATTCCGAAATCATAACCAAAACAAACATGAAGGTTAACACCTGTTCAAGCACAGAGAAGTCCCATAAACGTCAGAATTTCGGCATTATCATTATTCTATGGTGGCTCCTATTTCTTTCAGGTGCCGTACCGATATATCCACTCTCTCCCTCTTCTCGTGTACTTTTCTCCCTTGAAAGCCAATAGACAGCGTCGGGCTGTATCGATCGGTGAATCGTACAATAACGAGTGACGTAGAGGCGATCTGACGCGTTTCTCCTGCTTCGACCTGGAGTCCTGATTTGGCCATTTTCAATACAGAATTATTCAAAATTTGAAATGGTCAAAGTGTGTGATAGCATACATTATGATTTTGTATCGAAATAGAATGGGATAGATATAAAAATATGATAATTCGTGTTACATGCAAGAGACCTATTCAGGATCTTTTGCTATCATCAACGTTCTTCGGAAGATGTGAAAAGACAGACAGATGTTGTAGGTTAGGTATGATTAAAGATTCAATTTTATTATTGTATATTTATTTTTCATCCTCATTAATACCCAATTAATTTTTGAATTTGGTTGAAAACTCTTGTTATAACTTATGTAAGATTTCGAGACTGATAACATCTGATCAATAAAAAGCCGGAAAACCAAATTTTATTACCGGTTTGTTTCGTCTTTTCCACTCAATTTCCCGAGGTTCTCAGATTCGTATACCAACAGCGTAATTTTCTCAATCCATAGCCGGAAAATCCGATTTGGAAATGTTTAGTAGTATCATATTCATTAAGTTCTGCTACAGACTTTCACTGAATTTATAACGGAGGGGAAATTCGGAAAGCACCACCAGAGACTTTGCCGAAGGGAATACAGTTACGGAGATTGCCGAGGATATGATTTATTCCCATCAGAATGAAATAAATCCTGCCCGAAGGCAATTATCATGTAGACAGACTGCTTTAACAATGAAGATTTGCGTATAGATATTTACTGGACATTCGCTTTGATTATATTTATTCCTTCAGGAGAACTATTGATCGTTTTCTAGAGGCGCGATTAAACATGAAACTCGAACGAACTTTTTTGGTTGAACTTATGCATCAATAATGGGTTTTCCTTCGAGGTTGAGAATTCTGAATTATAATCAAAACATTTACAAGAACAATTTTTCGTCCATGTAACTTCGAAAACCACTAGGGCGTTCCAGAAATTATATTTGTGTAGAAAATTTTGTGATCAGAGTAGAACTTCAAGTTATATCAAGAAAAATGAACTCTCTTCCCATGATTCTAAGTTGAAACTCATAAATAATAAGCCGAATTCGATTTCCACGCAAAGATTACCGAACCAGCACTTATTGATTTGCAAAGTGATGATTTATAAGGCCAAAAATACAAATTTTTAGGCGTCATCATGGACGATTGTTCAAATTGGTACGATCAGGTGAACTTAATATGTAATAATAGTAAAAGCTTTATTGTCCAATGGCTTAACCCATTCATAGGACAATACAAAAATGAATACAAAAAATAATAAAAAAGAATATAAACAAAAGTAAAACAAAAATTTTTATATGATCTAGGATACATTCCCTGAAAAATTTTGAATTGCCGACTTGACTTAATTTCCCCTTGACGAGAGGAATATCTTGGCCAACACAAAATGAGTTATAGTTCTCACACATTTTCGTAATAGGCGCCTTTTGCAGGATATTCGTTCGAGCTCTATCTGGCTTGAAAACCAGGACAGTTCTTGAGCTGAAACTTTGAACGCTAAAGTTGACCTTTGACAATATTTCCGAACAATCTACATTGTAATGAACCACATTAAAAAAGAATGATAAGGAATCAATGATGAGCCTTCTAGTTTCTAAACTCAAGTATCCAGTTCGCTCACATAAGATCACATTGTCACAGCCTTGGGGTGGATATACTCCATCAGTCTTAAACAGAAGGAACTTCATGAATCTGCTTTGAACACTCTCAAGTTTTCTCTTATGGCACTCATAAATAGGACTCCACACCACACTTGCATATTCTAACTTCGAACGAATAACTGAATTATACAAGATTTTAAGACAGTATATGGAAAGTTGACACAATTCTGTATACTCTTCGCATTTTGGTTCAACAATAAGAAATAAAGTTGATGCTAGTATTATATTTTGCCAATATAATTATTATTATTATTATTGGTTCCGGTCTCACAACCTTTCGGTTGGTATGTTCCTAGCTGTGGATTGATACCAATCAAGTGCAGCTAGGAAGCTTCTCATTTCAGGTCCAGAAATCTCCGAGTGATGTTCGCTGTAGATAGGAGTACGGTGTGTTGGAGTCTGCCGATCACTCTACTGTGAGTGTTTAGCTTCTTCAATGGGTCCAGGAGAAACTCGGATACCAATCCTAGGGTAGAAATGATAACGGGTACAATAACTACTTCTCGAACATTCCACAGAGTTTTCAATTCAAATGCTAATTGTTGGTATTTCGAGATCTTTTGGTTTCTACTTTTTTCCAGGTTGTTGGCATTCACGACAGCAAAATCATTATTATTATTATTATTACTATTATTATTATTATTATGATTATTATTATTTTTATTATTATTATAATTATTATTATTATTATTATTATTATTATTATTATTATTATTAGTATTATCATTATTATTATTATTCTAATGAATTTTTATTAACCCTGTGATCGTTATGACAGCAACACATAAAATCTCAGATGGGAAGGAGGTTGAGTGACACCTTGTTTCAAGCGATAAACTCGACCTTTCGTCATGCATCATATTTCCTTCTATGGTAACTATTCTTCTATTTTTTTTTTCAATTTTTCAGAAACATTCACGAAACGGTCGAGTAAATGGCATTTTATGAAGGACAATGAAATTACCTCTGAAACAAGGTATTACACAAGCCAACTATTTAAGATTTCAGGTTGCTTTCCTCACAATCAAAGGGGGTTGATACGAATTGATTGGAACCAACAGTTTTGAATATCCCCTTACAAATCGAAGTACGTCCTTGGCTTTTTCTCTGATCTTGAATAGGTCCCGAGAAATAAAGGGTTTCTTTTCAAATTGACACACTATAAAGCTTTCCTGGATATTTCGAGTCTCCAGCTTCATTCTAAGGAAGTTTGTGACAACAGGCCAAAAGAAATTGAATTTGTCGAATTCTTTACCGGCTCGAAAATACAGACATTTGGGCGAACTGATAGCAAGCAGTAAGAATCCCTTATTCGTGGTATCGATCTCAAGACTCCACTATGGGATACCCTGTATATGTTTGAAAGACAGTTCATCAAATCATGAGTTATTGAAAACAAAAAACAACGGAACATTATTATTCAGCAATGCCATAAGTTTTTCCTGTTTTTTTTCGAATTTTGAAACAATTCTTTCCGAAGAAGTTCTCGAGATCTGTTTTTACTCAACTCGATTAATTTAACTCACGTCATAGCTTGTGCAGATAACACTCCTTCATAATGCAAGGACATTATATGGCTTAAAAATTATAGTGATATGACACTTCATTATTATCTCCTCCACCTCTGTCCACGCACACAAAATACAACCATTGTATCAGACAATCCTCTGGCGGGAGTATTAATAAGAGCTGTCATCTTTGACATAATGATTTACCGTTCTCCATTATGTGTAATCGGAAAAAGCACAATGTGAATATTACTGAATATATATTAGGGAACTGCATATATGCGTTCTCATTGTTACTGGTGCTCGCTAAATGAATTTGCATTGTGAATACTTTTTTTCAATGCTTATGTCTTCCTGCAGAAAATCATTCTCATTTAATGTTTCTCTTTCATATCTTTCTGGTTTTTGTTTTCAGTCTTATGGTCTTACTAATTAGCCATAAAATCGATTGTGAAGGATCCAAAAATGAGTGATTCGAAAAATATAAACAACTACTGAAGTATTTATGTGAAATGAATGAATATTTCGTACTCCGACGACTACAATAAACGAAAATATTTTATCTAATTTCAGAGTCAGATTCGATCCTGAAGTTATATATAATGATTCTCAATATCAATTTCAGCAAATGAGTACTCCGTCATACTAAAATTTTTGAATCTGAAGCCACAGGGCATAACCAGGAGATATTTTCCCAGAATTATAAAAAGGTACGGTATCAAATGGGGTTGACGTTTGAACAGAGAAATTCTAGAGGATTCAGCAGTTTTCCTTCCTGATGAAAAGATTTTCAATTCATTTTCCACAACATTTCCTAACTAACGGATTGAATCGAATTGAAATTAAAAATCGCATCAATTGAACAACAACAACTTCAGGTTCATGCAGAAATTTGTAAGATTTATATAATTAAAAGATCGCAGAATATAAATATTATATTCGTACGAAGTTGTGCATATTTCATTTTCAACTCGTTACCAAAACTTATCATAATTTCGAAATGGCAAGAATAGCATCCGAAAAAAAATATTTAAAGAAAAATGTAGAACAATTTTTACGCGCGTTGGTATGATTCAATTAGGTATCAAGTCGGTAGCTTATTCCTTCCCGCAGTTATCGTGTCTGCGGCCAGCAAGTCAGAATCATTTTTACATTGAATTCATCATCTGGAGCTCATCCCATAGTCGTTCGAGATCATTTTTGGAAAAAAGTCTTGAAAACTACAGACATTCGAACAAAACGATAGCACGTTGTTCCATAGAACATGCGAGCAAGAAAGATAGTGTTTACATAAAAATAAACAGTATTCAAATGATCACGATCACTCCTTTTATGGCTCTCACGTTCTACTGTATTGCATGCACAAATTTAATCTAATTATGCTGGGTTCCAAATTTTGCTCCATTACCGATTCCATATTTATGGTCCTGAAACTTTACTCATCTCAAGCAGGTAGGTTCTTTCATCAAATCTCCTTTTGCTCGCTTTGCAATGTCCGAGGGATATTCGGCGGTAAAGTTTTTAACAGTTATCGATCTCAATCATTTTGTCATAGTGTATGATAAATGCACTGAATGCAATTATCATTGTAATGTTAACATGATCGGGTGAAATTGTGTCATATGACACAAAATGACAAAATTGTATTGGTTGTTTGAAACAGTCAAAAAATTTTCAGTAGTAATATACCTAGGAAATCAATAATAGACGGAAAGCTCCCTTGCTGTAATCAAGTGAAGAACTTGAAAAATTTTTCATAAAATTATGAGGAATTTGTCCATGTCCAAGGGCTCTTCGGTCAAACTTCAACCTGTTGTCATAGTGTATGATAAATGCACTGAATGAAATTAAAACTTTAATGTTCACATGATTGGATGAAATGACACAAAATGACCAAATTTGATTGGTTGTTAGAACTGTCAGAAATTTTTCAAAGAAATAAAATTGGGTAAGAAAAAAGAATACTAGCCATATCAAATGGTGTATCAGGTAGGTTGTCCCACTTTTTTTGCTTCCTTGGACAAAGAATTCATGAAATTCCATTATGTCTTCAAAGAAATGAAAATTGAGCCGAAGAATTCACTACTACCGATCTCAAATGCTGTATCAACTCCGCAAAATTTTTGCAAGTAGTTGTGACATCAAGTTTCATTCAGAAATAATATTCCCTAAGATTTCTGGGGTAAATAGGTTTATCTTATATTTACAAGTAGTAGGTACTTCAATCAGTTATTAATAAATATCATCAGAATTCTGCTTCGACGATAGGTTCTATAATTGTCTACTATTCCATTAACTAAGTGTGAAAACCAGACAGAATTTTTCAGTTCTCTTTCAAGTAAGACAGGTTTAGATCTTCGAGCCTCCATAATTTTTAAATGCCTGGCATACAACATGATATATCCTTTGGATGTTGTTCATATAAACGAGACATATTTTCAAATAAGTCCGTTCTCGTGTAGGTGTGCCATTATGAAGTACCGCCAGTATTTCATCATAACGACTATCTGGTCCAGGTGTTTTAAATGCGTTGATATTTATGTTGCAAAGCGATCGCATTATATTTTAAGGAAACAAATATACTGTTATAATCATGAGCTTGAATCATGAAGGATCAGTTGAAATGTTTTTTCCTCCCACCTATTGAATGATTTTCAATTCAATACGGAATATTTAAGAGAGATGAATCTCTAAAGGTCAGGTTGAACCATCATAGCTTTGTTTTGGTTACGAAATTTGGAACGATCCTAGGACAGTTCCAGTTCTATCCAGAACTGATGCTTTGTTGAAGCCACTGAAAATATAGAATTTATATTCTATTCTCTCTGGTTGTTGGAATTTCCTAGAACCGTTCTGAAAGCAGTGAAATCAAAAAACGAATGTCGTATGGATTACAGAAAAAGAAACACTTCTATTTGTGTTCAATGACTGAAAAGAGAAATGTTAATTATGCCTTACCTGAGGTCAAATTAAAAAATATGCTAGAGTCCCTGTCGCAGGCCCTATGTTATATATGAATTTTTGGAAATACTTGCGACCATTTTGATATCTCTTTGATTATTTTTCGGAATATATCATACTTCAATTATTTTGCAAAACGAACCAACAATCCTAAAGAATGTCCTGCAGCTTACACTGATATAAAAATTAATTTATTGATGCACGAATTTCAGATATGTACGCTTCAGAAGAAAATTGATCCGAAATATTACTATTCAATAGGGACAGGACTCTTGCTCTCATAGATTTATTGAAGAAGTATAGTCGTAGCTAAGGAATCATCCCGAATAACAAAAGTTTTAATTTAACAGGTAACCAGCTGCCTGTACAAAAACAACAATAAAGAACCAAATGAACACGACGTCGAGAAATTCAGGTTACCCTTTCGAAAGGTTGATACACAGAGAACCACTCTATATCTACGTTTGTGCGAACTTCACAATTTTGAAGCAGCTAAAAAATACAGAACTAGATTACGCAAATCCTGAACCGTTTTTGAAGTTAACCAAAATACAAAATCGCAATCGCGCATGCTTGAACCGTTCCGAACAGTTCTGAACTCGAAACCAAAACAAGTTGATACCAACATAGAATCCCTGTGAATGTCTTCCGAACATTAAACTCCAGGAAATCGTGGGTTACCCCATGAGGACTATGGTTCAACTAACATCATCTTTTCATGCTTTATTTCCGCATGAAATGAGTGTATGAGTCAGGTCACATATTATTCACCATTTCAGTTAAAATATATAATTTCTCTTGTACTTGAGTGCAAGTTTTTCTATATATTGTTCATGTTTGAATGGATGAGTGTACGTCATACTATTCACCGTTGGATCAAGAATTAAGAGGGACGTGTCTAGGGTGGCGTAAGGACACAGTTACTGAGCCTACATCTGATATCCTAACTCGCACAAGATATAATCTTCGGAGGCATTTCCTAAAAACCTAGAATAACCGACAAATACAATACAGAAAATACAACACCAATGTATAAATAAATGTATGAGTATTCGTATATTCAGGAGTATTCATTTCATCGACTTTCAGACGTCTGATTCATTTAAAAATTTTAGCACTCATTAGAATTCGATAAAAGAATACTTATCTTGAATTAAATGGCTTCGGAGTCACTGTTTACACTAACCTAATAATGTGTTCTTTTGGTTTCATTTGAAAGATGGATAAAAATATTAAGTTTGAAGGCTTCATGCAAAATTTCATAAAATGATAATATCTTATTGCTTCTAATGTCTTATGTTAGGTACCAGAGAACGTGGAGAATTTCAGTTCCTGTATTTTAATGGACCATCAGAGAATTCCAGAAATCTCCATAGAAACGACTATTCGTTATGAAAATTACTAAAATATCTTAATATCGAATAATGCAAAAAATCCGTGAAACAGCAAAGAGTTTTCATTATGCCACCTTTAGACACTTTTTCGAATGGGGATTTTCAGCCACGTGGAATTTTTGAGGATCATACTGTGAGGAATTTAATAACCAGACTCTCTGAAAGAATCGCGTTCCTGCTATGATATACGACGGACAATTAAATTCTTCGCTTACATAATCTCCCCCTTTGGACATGCAAATTATCTCCGGTATACACAAATATTAATTAGTGATTATACCGGAGATAATTTTCATCTATTAGGATGAAGATATGAAAAACTCATACAAACCAACCTGCGCAATATTCGAATCATTTGAGTGGAGTGTTTGAGCAAACAACCAATCATTTGAAAAACTTGAAATTGATTTCATATTCTACTGCATTCATATTCTGCCAAAACAGTATGTAACTAATATTTTGTTCCTCTTTTCATCAACGCAGTTTACATGGAAAAATTTCCAGAATTAATTCGGTATATTGTCCTCGAAGTATTGAATGATTGATGTTGTTCAATCCTTGCAGAATTTTTCATGTGCATATGAGAGTTTCTAAATCTTTGAATTCGATTTAATCGATACTCTTCCACTATTTGAAAAATGTGTTGATATTTCTTCGGAAAAAGATAAATATTTTTTCAACCAATTAACTCAGAATTGGAATGCTGAAACCCATTAACTAATTTTCAATCTTTTTCATTATTCGGCGATGAAATAAAATAATTCCCTCCAACAGCTTGATCGCAAGTCCTACTTTGTTCTTTCGAACAAACATAAAAATATTATTTTGGATCTATCCAATAGATTCTGAATGGTTATGGTTGATTTTTGATTTTGAATGAATACAATAACTAAAGTGATTTTACAAATTTTGAATTGATTTTTGGTTTATTTTATGATAAAATCAAATAATGAACCTTAGTGATGTTCATGAAACTCTCAACGTTGATTACTGTTGCACAACTCAACATAAACATTTTCAGCCGGATGATTTCCAACCAGTGGACCCTCAGTTATAAAGAAAAACGCTGCAAATCGTGTTGTGAAAAACCAGGGAGTTATGGATAATGAATAAGTTATACATTATTAAGTTGGCTAGAGAATCTTGAGTGGAAAATTTAACATTTCTGCTGGATTCACTATGCGTGCATTTATCTTGATTTATTATATTTATATTGTGATGATAAATTATTGAAATTTTTTTCATCGGTATTTTATTTGAATGTTCCATATGGATCATTGAAAAAATCCAACAATATGTGATATGTGGACTCCTTAGAAAGGTTACGAAAAATGGAACCTCAACACACGCTAAGCTTTTATAGTTATGTAATTATTAGGAAAATGAAGGAATGAAACCTATTTGCTCAGTTCAATTCTGAATAAGGTTGTGTTTTAACATCGATAGATTTTTTCGAAAATAATGTCAGAAGTTTTCTCTTTAATGTTATAAAATCACGATCCTTACACAATTGTGGTAATAGCTGCACTTCCATACGTTACAACTAATTAACAAGTTTCAGTCCGATTGCTCTTGTAGAGAGATAATAATCTCAAAAGTTCGAATGACTATATCTCGGAAACCCTTTCGCCGATTTAGCCCATTGTGAAACAGTACTGCCGAATTCTTATTGAAGTTTCAAGTCGCTAGCCTGTTCCGTTGGATATTTATCATGCAGTCGGCCAGACAGAATTGATTTCGGCAACGAATTCGTCATCAGTAAGTCCAACCTAGTCGCTTGAGAACAATTTCGGCTCTATATTCGGAAATATCAGACATTTGGACAGAACGACAGCACGCCTTTCGTCTGAACAAATGCGCAAAAATAAAAATATGCCCTAATTAATTGCTTCCCTTTTTGAACCACCAGATGAAAGATTTCCTCTGTCCAGTAAAAGATTGATCGAGTGAAATGTTCGCTACATCAGTAAACAATCGGAAAGAGCATTAAATCCATTTCATCTTCATTAGAGAATGATTAAATGAAATGGACGAGTGAAACCAATCGTATTGTTTCACCAGATGTATTCCCGAAGAGTTCTCTCAAGCAGAAATAACAAGAGTTAGCTTGCGGGTGGAATCTGATTAACTCAATTTTTTCCACTTTCAGAAAACAACTAATCCTCATGGTCGATATAATTGCCCATATTTGATTCCTAATTGTTCGGATCGGTCGAAACACGAAACATATTACCATCGTAAAATATCGCCGTAGGCCAGTAATGATTAATTATTTCAGAGTTTGGGTTCGGGGATTTTTAATAGCATTTGGGTTAACATGTTCCTGGTACTCCGGTTCTTTGCAATGGACAATGGAATCAATTAGTTCCTATTTAATGAATCGATTGATAATAATTTTGACAGGAAGTATCATAACATGAAATGGCCGAGAAAAGGGGGAAGGGAATCAATATAGATATCAGATATAACAGGGTAATTTGATTATTGTATAATTAATTGGATATCTGATATTCGTTCGTTATAGAATTGCTCCATAATATTATTAAACACTATAGTGCGTTTCGATTGAAGCTTATTTTGGAAGAATTTTGTGGGTTATGAAATGCTGATATATAACTTTACGTGAAAATTCTGGATTTTTCCTATTATTAGAACGATTGAGAAATAAATATCAAATTTTTTCGTCCATGAATTTATAAATGCGGGCAAAAGATGATGACTTCACGTCAGCGCTATTCTAGAATTTTTCGTAGGAGATTTTTCTATTTAAAAGACCCATAGATTGGAAAACCACGTTAATTATTCTTTTTTCGGAAAACATCATCAGATGTTGGCATCTTAACAAAAGTGTACCATATTATAGCTTTATCCGCTATTCATTTCCGGAAAACATTGTCAAATTTCGAAGGAGCAACAACTTTGAACGAGAGTATAAGCGTTATGCGAGCATGTTTCAGAGGAACAGCGTGCTATCGTTTTGTCCAAATGTCTGTAATTTTCGATGATTGAGCCGAAAATGATCTCAAACGACTAGATTGGACTCACTGATGACGAATCCGGTGTCAAAATCGATTCTGTCAGACGATAACTGTCGAACGGAGTGAGCTAGCAACTTGAAACTTTCAGGGTAGGTCGCGTATTGGAATGCCGCGGTTAAGTTTGTTAATGTGCCAAATCGGTCGAAGAGTTTCGGAGTTATAGCCACTTGAAATTTTAAAGTTATTGATTTTTTATTTCTGAAACTACTTCAGCGATTGGATTTAAACTTGGCAATTAGGTGGAGTATAACGACGTGCAACTTCGAGCCAAATTTTATCAGGATTATACTGTTAGTATATGAAAAAAAAAAATTTTCCAAAAAATTTCATTCTCGAAAACAGTTTATCATATCCGAAAACGAATGCCATTCGGACTTTGACCTCCATATTTCACAGCAGTGTACCAAATTTCAGTTCGATACTGTTATAAGTTTTGGAGATATTGGGAAAAAATATGTCAAATTTCGAGGTTTTCTTCTCGATATCGTTGTTTTTTCCAGTATAACTCAAGAAATACAGATTCAATCCTGACAAAACTTCGCAGCTAGTTTCAAGATGCTGAAAGACAACTTTATGCAGAATTTCGTGATGATCGTGTAATTAGAACGATTTGAATTTCTGTGATTTTCTCATCGTATCATCCTCATTAAATTCTGTATGAACCTTCGAACTGTAATTTTTCGATGAAGTACTGGATTTCAATTCGATCTGATCTGTTTTTGGAAATATTGGAAAAATAAGATTTTGAATGGGTATATCTGCGGAATAATTGGGAAGATTTAACCCATTCACGAATTCGGCCTTCGTAATTAAGGTCCAAACCTTCTCTACAAATAACGACTTTCTAAGATGTTTTTTTCGGAAGTTATTGTGTCTACGCATTCCGCCGTTAGGCCGACCGTGAAAGGGTAAAAACCGCCCAATGCTTCAAAATTTTATTTTTCCAATATTTCGAAAAATGCAAATTAGATCGAATTGAAGTCCAGAAATTTATCGAAAAAAAATCTACAAAAGCACTGCCTTGAAGGCAGCAGCTTTTGCGCGCATGTGCAGTGCTTTTCTAGATTTTATTTTCATTCAAAAAAATTCTAACGGGTTTATTAGGTAAGGAAGATGTTGGTGGGGACTGTACGTTGGCAAACCTGCTTAGTGATTTTGGTTATTGTCCCACCAATGATCCAACAACAGGGAGGACCAAACTGATCACATTTTGCACGCCCATTGCTACGAACTATACGTATAAATGTAAAAATCAACAAATAGAATAATTTAATGAGTTTCTGATATAAAACGTATTATATCCATATCTATATTGAAATGGGCAGATGACAATGAGAGAAACATCACAAAAGATCGCAATAGAAACTTATATGTTTTTGTATTCTATTGAAAGCATTATTATACTATGGTAGCTTTGAAACTAAGTGAAACATTTGATGAGGTTCGATTGTAGGCAATATATACGCCATAGTAAACCCATTGAACGTTTTCTGTATTGTTGAATTCGCTAAGGGCAGAAGGAGAGCACACTACCAAATCTAGGCTAATAATATTCTAACCTGAATAGGAACTATTTATCAATTCTAATGACGTTGATAGCAGGTATATGGATGTTGCCTAATTATTGAAATAGGATGGTACAATGCATCAATACAAAGGGATAAAATTGAACATTAATATGCAAGGAGGTACTGCAATTTGCGGATGCTGAGTGCACTCGAGATAAAAGCAATATACGAAGAATCGCATTTCAGATGCAACAATATTAATTGGCAAGCATGTACAAGCGTGTAGGAGGTTGCTGATGAATTGGTGCGGCCAACAGACAGACATAAATTTCATTTCCAAACGACAACCACACCTCAAATGATTTGACTTGCATCATGAACTAAAGAGTATCCATAAGTTTTTCGCTGTGTGTTTATGCGCAACTTGACAGGTAATGCTCATGTTTCAGATTCAATATTGAATTGCAGCGACAAACACGAATTTATGTTTTCCAACTATACCAATGTTGTTTTGCGGAATTGACATTTACAAGTAGAATGGAATTTGTTCACTAGTCCTCATGAAAAAGATATTTTAAACTTATGATGATATGATAGGGAAATGGAGGATTTTTTTGTGTATTGTCAGTTAATGAGAAAGTAGTTTATGCTTGTTTCACAGTTTGTTCGACAAAATATATATTTTTATTTACTTTCATGAATTCAGTCGAAAGGCCATGTAAGTTTGACACTTTTCACTCTGTATAATCAGAGAATTGAAGGTGATAACTTCGCGGAGTTGTACGTTCTAAAAAACGTCGTAGTAATTACGGTGGTAAATAAAATAAAACATGGTGTCATAAGTAGCAATGTGTAAGAATTGACAATAACTTGATCTGTTGAGTGGGAGAAAGTTTTCATCTCACAGAAGCGCATTGTAAAACTACTATTCAATTTACCCTCTAGAGTGTTATGTAGGGAGTATTTTAAACGCGATCACATTTTAACACAAGTAAAGGTTGATTCTTACTATACGTTCCGTAACCTTTCAGTATCCTTCCCGTGAAATATTATAACGTGTAAATGAATTGATGTATGCACATTATACGTTCTGTCCACGTTCCGTCCAAATGACATTTTTGCCTACTAAATTTTGACGGAAAGGATACTGGAAGGTTACGGAACGTATAGTGAGAATCAACCTTTAAGCTCCCGAATTTTGAGACGTTGAGAGGTACATTTTTAGGAGACCAGGAATAAATATGATTTCTGTGAGCAGAGGTCAGTTCATGCTTTTCATGAGAGGTCTCCGAATAATTTGGGTTGTAAAATTTTTGATATTTTGCTGACTCGTTTAGAGCATATGACTTAAAAAACATTTTGGTAAGGCTTTGAAGGAGATTCTTGTTGTGAATTGTTCTTATTACCTAGAGGAATTCTGTAGTTGTTTGGAAACCTATGGATTATTGAGTATTGTATAAATTGATTTGTATTCTGGCTTTATGGTGTTGCCCACATATCGTGAGATTGAGGAGAATCTAAGAGTAGTACTGATCAAATTACCTGAAGTTGCTTTGAAATCTGCATTATAAGCAATAATCAAATGAAGAGAATGTCTCTTAAAACAACACATTGCTACTAAGGATTATCTGAGTACCAACGAAAGTAAATTCCCTAATATTCCACTTCAGTTCGTATTGCCAGTTGATAAAGGAGTGGTATTCCGAATTAAATCTCTCGTAAATACAGGTATACACCGGATATAACTTTAAGGCATCTCATAAGATGAATGCTTAAATACCGAATTTGAATAAATCGATTCAAACATGTTGAAGGTACACAAATTTCGAAAACATGTTGCCGAGTTGATATACGACCAAGCTAGCTAGCATGGATGTTAACCATAAGTTATTCGTATTTATAGGTACCGATAACGTACGTCCTACACAAGCTGTCAATGCGATCATATTTGTATTCACCAGGGTCTGGTTCCACCAGGAGGTCGGTGGATGTTCCTGTTTTTTTTATGCGGGTTACCGGAGACTCCAATGCCACGGACTTGCTCAGATATCAGATTAGTTACATTCGAAATCTCATGTTCAATTTTATTTTTTTACCAAATATCGAAGGTCAGATCTTCTCGGGGACCTCTTCTTTCTCAAAGAAGAACTGAACTGAACTGAGAAGTATTTGCACGCATATTCTTCCATCCACTTACGGTCCGCAATGCCTTCGAAATTTGGCATGATATTCTTAACCAGCAATAAGTTGGTCTTCTTTTATGGGAAATATTGGTGGAATAGAATTTCGAATGGATGCTCAATCATTGAGTGGATCCTTCCTGATCGACAATTTCACCTTGCTAATCGAGTAAAAACCCTGCTGTACAAATATGGAGTAATTCGTTGTTTGTAGAGCAAGACTATTCAGATACGAATGTTGAATTCATTATTGAGTGAAATACACCTCAAAATTTGGAGGTCAATCTATCAAATTTTATTTAGCGCAAAATTTCATGAAGATGATATAATGAGATGATCGAAAAATTGATGGATCAGGAATCTAACCTATACTGGGAAAACAAATGTTCGATTGGATTTATGTACCAAACTCGAGTTTGATATTGAGCTTCGAAGAGTCTCTTCATAATATATCGAGTTTCTAAATAACTACTGTGTTTACGGTCGACCATATGCAGAGCCGGATCTAGGGCGTGGCGAGGGAGGCATTAGCCACGGGCGCCAACCAACTGGGGGCGCAAAATTATGATTTTTTTTTCGTGAAATCATGTTTTTTCACTTCAAAGTCCATTCATATTTTAGAGCGGTGCTATAGTGCATGCACCTGTTGTACAATATGCGACGACAAGTAGTTACCAATAAATTAACAGATGATAAATTCACAATTGTTGGTCGCCCTACGATTTCCGATCGCATCCAGATGTTTGTTATTCGAACACTGAAGACCTAAATTAGCGGCAAGTTCAGAGGGAGTTTAATGGTTCGAGCTAGCGGCGGTAGCACTCCGTCTAGGGTCGGTTTCTTGACGGCATGACAAAGAGATTCAGACCGTCCACATTATTCGCCGAATCGTTCATCACTCCGGCTTCGATAAGGGTAATGTATTTCGAAGTCGTTTACGACCGATAGGCTTGATGAAATCACCCCAGTCTTATTGATACTTCTTTTTTTCTCGCATGTGGGGTACTTCCATGCAGCGGCGCAGTTGATAGCATCAATAAGAAAAATAGGTACCAGGAACTTATCATTATATTTTATATTATGTGCAATACCGCAAAAAACGTGACAGTGCAAGCGGGGGCCGGGAAATTATTCGTGCTGGAAAAAGTTTAAAAATTTCAATCAGGTATGTTTGAATAATTCAATTTTGAGTTGAGGATTATTGCGCGCTCGGTCAAATTATATTCTGTCCGTGCACACGAGAGTCAATCATTTTCGAAAGATATAACTTAGAGACTGCAAAATTTATAATGTTATGTTTGGGTTAGGAATATGTCTGCGATATTACCGATTCAATTGAAATTGCGTTGTACCATAATTACACCAGTTTTCATATGTATAAGAAGAAGTTAAAAAAAAATCAAAATGTTGAGAAAACTACGATGAATTAATCGTTTCTCTAGTATTTCATTAATCAGCTTCTTAGCTTTGGGTACTACAGAAAGGGGATCAAATTTCGATCAAATGAATAGTATGATTCTTGAGTTTCACTGAAACATGAAACCTTTTTCTGTCCTCCAGACATTTGTCGAGCATTGAGACAATTCAGATATGAATATAAACGAGCGCGCAAAACATTCCGATTCGACGTCCATGCATTTTCAGAATCTTATATACTTTTAGGTTGATATAACCATCTGAAATGGTTTTTCTTTTACAATTATTCTCTTATGACCTTTGTTGGCATCTGTGTTCTCTAATGTATTTCAGTTTTTCATTTACACTTTCATTTATTGTTTTTTTGAAGCTTTGAATGCTTATATATTATTTTTAGAATAAATTATTCTATTCACCTTTCTGTTTTCTTCATACCATCATTATCGTATAGTAATACGTTTGTGAGTTCTCTTCACTACACTAAGATAATAGTAGATTATAGTAATTTCTATACACATATTGTTTGATATACCTAAGAATCTAATGCTCGTTCTCAAAAGAATATAATAATAGTAAAATATCTTAGGAATAGAATAAATACTATCATTCATGAAAAGTATGTAGTCATTGAAAAAAATATTATAAAGGGCGCATTCCGATAACTTGCCACGGGCGCTGAAATCCTAGATCCGGCTCTGACCATATGGCTGATGGTATGAGTAAAATCCAACCAAGGCCATATATTCTGCGACATTTCATTCACCTGGTATTTTCGTAGATACTGATTGAATCCAAATCTGGTATTTTTTGAGTTATTGTCGAAACTTCGTTCTATAATGTTACATGAAGGCTCGAAGGCTTCTACAAAGTGTAACCGCATTCTGGTAAGAGATACATAATTTCTGTGATGTAATATTTCTGGAAATAATCTTTCACGCTAATGAATATGAAGATCGACATTTCAAGGTGTTTTCTGGTCGAAAGAAAAGTTTTTTTTAATTTTAGGCATAAATTCTTCCAACAAAAATTGACCTGAGTGGCACAGAAAAAAATTTTGTTGAATTTTTGTTCACTTTTATTAATTTTAAGTGATAAATATCAACAATGACAATTGATCTGTTCAAAATATCTTATTTTCCTCGTTATTTTGAGAGGTGGTACCCTGTACTATTTTTGTTATATATCAATGATATACCTGCATATCTGACTTTCCCCTAATACTTACGTTGTTTGCTGATAATACCTCGGTGGTTGTTTCAGCACGGAGTTTTGAGGAGCTTAAACAGGCGTGCGAAATTCTGGTCGCAGAATTTGTGGGACAGTGCCGTCTGAACAATTTGTTGGTCAACATCAAAAAGACGGTTTGCCTTCATTTTGGTTTGAAGAGCCATGAGGCAGGGTCTTTGAGAATTAGTATTCTAGATGAAATAATAACACCGGTTGATTGTAATAAATTTCTGGGTATTCATATGGACAGAAATCTAAACTATCTAGCTTATAACACCTTACTCTGGGGTAACAGCGTTACTGCTTCCAGAGTATTCATTGCGCAGAAAAGAATAATTTGTTAAATCTTCAATTTAAGTCGTCGTTCATCCTGTAAACTTGTTTTTGTAGAATAATGTCATTGCCTTGCTTGTTTATTTTCAAATATCTCCTGTATGCCAAGGAAAATGTAAGTGAATGGAAAGGACTATCAACTTTTCATTCTTCTGGTACCAAAGCACGAAACGGAACGTTCTTCATCATACCATAGAACGAAAATGTTCAATCATTCACCACCATCTGTGAAGTCTTTGAGAATGTTTGAGTTCAAGAAGGAAATCAAGAGCATGCTTCTGACAAAAACTTTTTGCTATTCGGTTGAGGAATATTTGCCTGATTCCTTCAGTATTTAGAATAATGATAGTTTTTTTTTTGTTTTGTTACATATGACCTGTATCATACACCATGTAGTGTCTTAAATGATTAATAAATTATTATCATTATCATTATCATTATCATTATCATTATCAATATCATTATCATTATCATTATCATTATCATTATCATTATCATTATCATTATCATTATCATTATCATTATCATTATCATTATCATTATCATTATCATTATCATTATCATTATCATTATCATTATCATTATCATTATCATTATCATTATCATTATCATTATCATTATCATTATCATTATAATTATCATTATCATTATCATTATCATTATCATTATCATTATCATTATCATTATCATTATCATTATCATTATCATTATCATTATTATTATAGGTACCACTATGCATCTCTGAGCATGGATCGCATAATTTCACTCGAACCTTTGTCGGACGATTCACTTGTCTTCCCGGTGTAAATCTCAAATTTGTAGTAACTAATTAGCCAATACTCAAACTATTCAACCACGTTTGATTAGTTTGTTTGGAATATTGCATCAGTAATAAACGGACTTTGAATTTAATCATCGGTCGATAGCCTAGCTCCCGACGGTTTAATTTATTTTACGAAATCAGATTTCAGTGAATACATGAATTGTCGAATTTGACAAAGTTTGTCAAAGTCCGAAGATTGACATTTTGGTATAAGTACATTATCATTGAGGTGAAAATCCAGCAGTATCGACTCATGATCAGGAAAACACTGAAGTAACTGTAGTGACAGTCTGGAGGATAGTGTTTGAATCACTATTGGCTTTCCTTTCACTCTTGTGGAATTCGCAGCAAGTATAATGGAAGCAAATCATAATTTTTAAATCCACTCCCTTCATCCTTTGGTGAAAGTTTTATCTGTTCCTCTCTGTTTCGACAGTCCGAATTATTTTCAGATTCATTTTCTGATGGAATATCAGCTAACAATTACCATTCCTGCAATATCTCTTCATTGGACAATAAAGCCAAACTTTAAGTAGCCTTTCGATTGTCGTCGATATAATAGCCTAATAATAATGGTACAAATTTTAAACACTTGCAAAATTACATTTGAACTTCAAAAAAATTGAAATTTGATTACTGTCTATAATGAAAATATATTGTAAGAAAAAATGTCCTTCTATGAATGCCAACAGGTTAAGGTATATACAAATGGAAAAGATTCACGATCAAAACATTCTTCAGATGTAAAACTTGACTAGCGTCAGCTGAATGTTGGTCTCTAAGACTCCACATGACCCAGGTTGAATATTATTTGACTTGGATATGAAAACCTCATGCATTTTGAACCTAATAAAATGTGATTCGAAGTTTGGACCCGTGTGCAAATTCGATAAAAATTATTCGTAATGTGGAACATTTCAGCCATGCATAATGGGTCTGAAAATATGTGTTTCTTAAAATGAACCATTATGCTCGAAAGAGAATTCCTTATAACTGAAACACGTTTTTTGTGAGGATAGCTTAAGGACATTTACTCGGGGAATATTATGGAATCAGCAAGTTTTGAAATTCATTTTGGACGAAATATTTTTGCGCGCATGTTCTTGGGAACAGCTGACTATGGTTTTGTCAAAATGTCTATTTTTGTCAAATTTTCAGCTGAAGATGGTATCAAACAACTGGGTTGGACTGACTGTTGAATAATCCGATGTGAAAACCTATTCTTCGGTCGTCTGGCCATTGTCTTCATAATTTGAGTACTGAAAGACCTAGAGACTCCGAAGATTAAGGGTAGGTTGCACATCAAAATGCGACAGTTGAGTTTATAAGTGGGCCAAATTGGCAGATCATTTTTGAAAGTATACAAATATATAATTTCCGGAACAACTGATCCGTTCGTCAGGAACCTTTTTCACCGGCTAAAAAATGAAGATATGCATATTTTTGCGCTATATCTTTCAATTTTTAAGAGCAAATACTACCATGTGCTGGTAAATTACGGCTTCTCGCAATTCGGCAACACAGCCACATTCAAGTTTCATTTAATATAGTGTTAATATCGTTCTTACTGCCGACTGCGTAAACACAATAACTTCCGAAAGAAACAACTTAGAAACTCGATATTTGTAGAGAAGGTTTGGACCTTAATTACGAAGGCAGAATTCGTGAATGGCTGAAATCCACCCAATGATTCCGCATATATACTCATTCAAAATTTTATTTTCCATATATTTCCAAGACTACAGATCAGATCGAATTGAAATCCAGTACTTCATCAAAAAATTTCAGTTCGAAGGTTCATACAGAATTTAATGAGGATAATGTGATAAGAAAATCACAGAATTTTTTTTTTCAAATTGTTTTAATGACACGATCATCACGAAATTTTGCATAGAGTTGTTTTTCAGCATCTTCAAACTAGCTGCGCAGTTTTATCAGAATTGAATCAGTATTTCTCGAGTTATACCGAAAAAGCAACGATATTGAGCAAAAAAACCTAGAAATTTGACATATTTTTCCCGATATCTCCAAAACTTATGATCGTATCGAACTGAAATTTGGTACACTGCTGTGAAATATGAAGCTCAAATTCCGAGTGGATTTTTTTTTGGATGAGATGAACGGTTTCTGGAAAAAAATTGTGGAAATTTTTTTTTTTTCATTTACTGACAGTATGATCCTGACAAAATTTGGCTCAAAGTTGCGCGTTGTTGTACTCCACCTAGTTACCAAGTTTGAATTCAATCGCTCAAGTAGTTTCTGAAATAAAAAATAAATAATTTCAAAATTTCAAAAGGCTATAACTCCGAAACTATTCGACCGATTTGGCCCATTAACGAACTCAACTGCGGAATTCTAATGCGCGACCTACCATGAAAGTTTCAAGTTGCTGGCTCACTCCGTTCGACAGTTATTGTGTCCACGGCCGGTCGGTCGGACAGAATCGATTTTGACACCGGAGTCGTCACCAGTGAGTCCAATCTAGTCGTTTGAGACCATTTTCGCTATACTATGAAGATATTCACTCATCAATCTTCAAAAGACAAGGTCGACTGCATTGAATCCAAATTTGTTCTCGAAATGAAACGGCCTTTATTATTTATTCAGGTCTTCGAAGAAACAAGCCATTTCAATCGTCATGAGAATTCGAAGAAAAATTCAGCATATTTTTTTCACAATCCATCAAAGCGGTCCATGTTCAACAATGACAGGAGACGATGGTCCCTTTTTGTTGGCCACATGTGGAGAACCTCCACAGTAGGATACGATTCCGGAACGGTATTTCCCAAGATGTAGTGCATGGGATGCTAACATGATGAATTTGGTTATAAATTGCTGATTTATCTTTCCAAGGTGGCTCCTACTGACGTGATGGGTTTTAATGTCGATGTTATTGTTTCTCGTACGAGCGCGTAGGTGTTTCTATTCGAATACACACCTTAGGATTCATGGAAATTGCCGCTTTCGAATAGAACATACATGAAAGGTTTCGTTGATCAAGACGTTCATCTGTAGGGTTTCAATGTAACCATTCATTTAACTCTGAAACCAATGATTATATTTTCGAATTGAATCGTCGAATCGAATATAATATCTATAAAATGATTTATAGAATTTTTCTTTCAATTGACTGAGTTGGACTTCATGTAATACGAGAAGATCCCAAGGTCTCTGGGAATAAACTCTTGTAGATGACTATACTAATAGTTATCATAAGATAAACACTCTCCTGTTGGTTATACTTAAAACAAGCATTTTCATTACTTAACGGCCGACCGTAAACAGAATAACTCCCAAAAGAAACAACTTAGAAACTCGATATTTGTGGAGTAGGTTTTGACCTGAATTACGGAGGCCGATCCATAGAACATAGACGAGACCATGATGTGAAAAACATAGTGTGCTCATCTGAAAAAAAAGTGACGTCAGCAAGATTAAAAAACAAGGAAATATATAATCTGTGCTCTGAATTTTAATGAAAAAGTGAAGTCATCATTGGTAAAAACAATAACAGATGAGCAGGTGAGCACACCATGTTTTACTTACATCATGGGCTAGACAACAATCAATAATGAAAAATATAATAAAAATATATTTGTATTCTTTGATGGTAACATATCCATGCTATAGAACAATCCATGATGTTTTACTCACATCATTACTTGCATCATGGAACAATAGATACCATAGAACATTGACTGTCGTACTGGTGACAGAAAGAACGCTTTTTCATCAATCAAATAGAGCAGTTCCAGCTATCTATGGTTCATCGAGATGAATCAGCTGATGGGGGGACAGCCTGTCAAACGTTGAAAGTAAAACAACACAACCTCACTTTCCCGCTTTGTTTATGTTATGAAGTACAATATTTTCAACAATTTCAGGATAAATTCACAAGTTAAAATGATTTATATTAATGGAATTGGTGAATAACTAGGCCAAGTTATTGTTTCGTTGTGAAATACAACATAAATACACCGAGAGACGAAAGAATCCGATGTTTCAGATATATTGTACTGTAGACTTTATATTTGAATATTTGCATTTTTGACCCATTCCTCTAAATTTTATCTGGTATTGGAAGAAACAGAATACTATGTGAACTATCCCAGAGAAGGCAATCATACTATATTCTCGCCATAAATTGAAAAAACTGTTCTGACAAAGTAACAAACCATGTTAGAGTTTGTTGGAGACATTTCCACACTGGTGAATGAATTATGTTAAGACTATCTATTCAATTTGTTCTGTTTAATAAGTTAAATCATGATGAGATAACCATGATAAGAATATTTCGTGTTTGTTATACACATTTCAAGAATGATATCAACCTACGATAGCTGGCGTTATGATGGACAAACCCATCCTGATTGTTTACCACTCACATCTCTATATGTTGTATAAAGCCAATCAAGGCAATTCGTTATGTGATAGATTTCCCAAAATATTGTATGTATTATAAATAATAATGAACCAGATAACTTCCTCTGTTCTCAACCAAACATAATCCGACGTGGCTCGACTACACAAGGATGGAACTTCTACATTTTGTTGTTTGTAATATGTTTCGAATTGAACTTATTGTCAATTAAAGATTATGAAAGCCTTAACGTTGCATCTGCATAATAAAAAACATTTTATATGGATAGTAAAGCATTTTTTGAGGATGAATCGAAATCGGTGTTCAAGGAAAAAATTTCATATGAATTATTTTATTTGTAACATATATGTAGTAAAATAAATATATAATTGAATATTATGATAGCACTGACATAGCAACTGCAGACCAATATTGTAGTAATTTGATAATTTGCAACATATAATGTTATTTGAAATAGTACTGAGTAGTTCTCTGGTACCCATGTTTTTTCCATTCCATACATTTGTTGGATTTCATTCTGCTGTTTATTTTCAGGAATAAATGAGCCAAACATTTTACTGTTTCAGTTTCAATAGTTATACCTATAATGAATGCTATCTCTGATGTTGATACTCTAGGCTTTAAAAGACAAGAATAAATACTGCAATTTTCATTTATATCGTTTTGAATGATTATCATCTGAGATTGAATATCAGTTAATCAGATCCATTATCACGAAATTTCACTTGTGAAATCACTAAAATCTTCAAATAATCGCTCTTCGCCAATGTAAACAAAGCGAATGTATTCCTTCGTCTCTCGGTGTATTTATGTAGAATTTCACAACGACACACTAACTTGGCCTAGTAATCCACCAATTCTATTAATATAAATCATTTTAACTTGTGAATTTATCCTGAAATTGTTGAAAATGCTGTACTTCATAACATAAACAAAACGGGAAAGTGAGGTTGTGTTGTGTTGTTTTACTTTCAACGTTTGACAGGCTGTCCCCCCATCGGCCATGTTGTGACGTCAGCTGGAATTGCTCTATTCCGTCATTAACCTTATTTTCAGGAACCAACCGTATATTTCATATTTACGGAATGGAAAACTAGCAACCGAAATGACCAGGTTGATTTGCGGAACATATCCTATACATGATGTAAAAAACATGATGTGCTCATCTGAAAAATGAGTGACGTCAGCTGGCGGAAAATACAAAGAGTTGTATATTCTGAGCTTTGAATTAACATGCAAATTCAAAGCACAGAATATACAACTCTTTGTATTTTCTGCTAGCTGACGTCACCCATTTTTCCGATGAGCACTCCATGAATTAACATGCAAATTCAAAGAGGAGAATATACATCTCTCTTATTTTCTGCTTGCTGACGTCACTCATTTTTCAGATGAGCACATCATGTTTTTTCATCATGTATCCTATATAAACTTGACACTATTAACATGAAATTATGAATCCCAGCTCAAAGTTCAGCCAATCAGAGATGATCTAAACAAAAACCTATATTTGGAAGGATTTATCTTGTTTGAGGAGCCGAGGCATATTTTACGGATATTCATGAATAACGCGAACCTTATCATGCCGACTTCGTTCTGGAATTCCCTTCCCCAGTGTAAGTAAATTTGGAAGAAATTTGTCCAAAACTTCACGGAAATATGACAGTTTGAAGGTTCATATAGAATTTCATGAGGACAGTATGATTAGAAGATCACAAAATATTGAATATTTGAGAAACAAAAATGTGTGATTTTTATCAAATGGCTCTAATGACACGATCATCACGAACATCTGCACAATGTTGTCTATCAGCATTTTCAGATTAGCTGCCAAGTTTCATTAGGATTGAATTTGAGATATTTCGAGAAAAACAACGATATCGAAACGAAATTTACATATTTTTTTACTATATCTCCAAAAATTATTATTGTATCAAACTTAAATTTACCACACAGCTGCGAAATCTGAAGGTCAAAGTATGACCTAAATTTTTTCCGAATATAATTCAAAATTCCTCCGAAAAAAATTTTTTGGAAAATATTTACTTTAAATTTACTGACAGCGCGAAAGGTGCGAGTCCTTATGTTCCAACTAACTGCTAAGTTTCAATTCCATCGCTTCAGTTGTTCTCGAAATATCAGGGAAATACCCTCAAAATTTCAAATAGCTATAACTCCGAAGCCATTAGACCGATTTCACTCATTAACCAACTCAACCATCGCATTTTGAAATTTTCAAGTCAATAGAATTCTCTGTACGCCCGTTATCGTGCTTACGGATGGACAGCCGGCAAGCCAGCCAGACAGAATCGATTTTGACACCGAATTTATTATCAGTGAGTCCAACCTAGTCGTTTGGGACCATTTTCGGTTCAAAATTCGAAAATTACAGACAAGTGGACAAAATGATAGCACGTTGTTTTAGTAGAACATGCCCGCATGAATGGCAAGAGACGGTAACACCATTTTCAAAACGATCGTGGATTTCTTGAGCTTTGGCGAAAAATGTAAAATATCATTCAGAATACTCGTTATCGACGATTTAATACCAATATATAACTGTTTCTTTCCAACGTGAAAGAGTGGAGTCCTTTCTTGATGCATTTCTTAGTTCCTGATTCTTTCTCGTTTCTTCAAGAATGTTGGTGCAAAGTAACAAAAAACTGAAATTTTCTAGGCGAATTCAATATTTCGCGTATAATTTCCTTCAATTTCATTTGACATGTTGTGGATTGTCATTCAGAGTATGATTTTCGCAGGATTTTGAATATTCTATCCACCTATTTGGTAACCAAACGTGATGATATGATATCACAGTAAAAGATTCACAACACTGAAGTGGAAAAATTTCTGTGAGATGGATGTAATAAGTTTGAGGGGTTCAAAGCTGTAATAATGATAAACGTGTCTAAGAGCCAAGTAGTTAATTGTGGAAAGAGAGCTCACATGTTGATTTAGTTGTTGAGGTCCCCTCAGTCGTCAACGAATTTTGCTCCCCCTGTCTTTATGAAATTTGGGAACAATCCACTAGACCATTTTCTCGTTCGTTAATATTTTAATTATTCTAAACTTGTATTGCCCTCTAAATTCATATATGAAAATCCCCATATATTCCATACCAAGTTACATCCTTTGTTGCTTTAAATAGCAATCAGCAGTTAATCATCAATCAATTCAAACTGCTAACCGAAAATACTTTCGTATTATGTACAGGATATTATCAGACCATGTTATACTCTCGATAATATACATTAATTATCATGAGCACAGGCTGTATGAGTCGTATTCTTCAAAATAATCTCATGTATATCAATTATTTTTCTAATATGAACTACATCACCTTATGATACTGAAAATAACATTCATGAAATATAAAATGTAGCTCCTCATTCAACAAGTTTTAAAGACAATTTATTTTTAACGAAGTCGTGCTTGAAGTGGTATAATTCCAAAATATCACATTCACTTTCAGCTGACGTAGAAGCGCACAATTTTACAACTGAATTTTAATTGTAAAACAAGAGATAAAAAAATTCCACGTTTGATCATACATGTCTGTTCTCATGTTAATGAGAGACGAAAAACTGAACACGCTAATGTAAGCCTGTTAATTAATGGGAGACTCAAGAAATTGAAGGAGTTCCGACCTAAAGCGACGTTGAGGACAAAAGGTCTTTTACATTTTGCCGCCAGGGTGACTTGCACATTTTGAATGATGATTTGGGAAATTAATCGAACAAAGGAAGGATTTAGCGGCACGGAGTCGGTTGGAACTAACTCTGTGTTAATTAATACGATATTATTGAGATTAAGGCCATTTCACGGCGCTTTCGGCCCATTAAACGGACTATAGAATGCATTATATGATAGGTTAGGAGTATCTATGATCCGTTTGTGACTTACATCGGAATTTCCAGACCTAGATGACGTGCCTATATGATAGAGAAGCCGTCTTAGGAATATCAACCCCTCGTCAGGATGGACATAAAACTTTGTTGATTGAGGCTCCAAAAAATGAACCTATTCTGGTCGTGCTAGTTTTTGGTTAGTCGATATTTTGGAACTTTGAAGAATAATCTGATTATATCTGATTACGATTACTTCTCAAAATGTTTGAGTTCAACATAATAATAGCATTGTTTAAACAATGATTATAGTTAATGAAATTTCATATCGGAAGATTTCGAAAATAATAGTTTATTTGGTTAACGAATGAAGAATTTGTCTTGTCACATTTTTTCAAAACGTACTCCACTTTTGCTCCTTAACTTCCCTAACTTTTTAGAAAATATTTGTGTTTCTTGGAAAACAGATTGCCTAATGAACGATACAGAAATAATATAAACGATGAACAAAGCGAACTGTGACGTTTCAGAGTACAAATCTGACTCTTTCATCAGACAAATGAGAAAATGATTCTTGAAATTTTCTCGTTTGTCTGAACAAAGAGTCAGAATAGTAAATTGTAATTGAAATCAGTGTCACAGTTCGCTTTGATTATCGTTAATATTATTCCTGTATTGTTCATCAGTCAATCATTTTTCCAAGAAACTGCCCTTGACAAATAGTTATATCCCGCAATCCGCAAGGGTGTTTTCACTAAGAAAAGAATATTTATATATATATATATTTTTAATAGCTTTGTTTCAGATATTGGGAGTGAAAATCCAGAAAAATCCTGAGAAATAATAATAATAATAATAGTTCTTTATTTCAGATCATATCCATTAAACTATACAAAGTTGTGTGGAATGAAATGATACAGTGTCAAGACAACAAAAAAAAAAACCTACATGTATTTACGGATTAATGATGACTCAAAAATTCCTCTAGAGTATATGGCTCTAAATCTAAGAGATATTTAAATAAGTTTTTTTTTAAAACATTCTTATCTTCTATAATATTAATGTGTATTGGTAAGGAATTATATAATTTCAAGCATCTGTATTCTGTTTGTCTTTGGGATGTTGTTAGATTGAGTTTGGGGTAGAGATAGTCCTGATTTCCTGTCTCATAGAAGTTCTTCTTGTTTTCATATTTTTCAAAAAGCACTGGATTGTTTTTAATAAAGAGAACACATTCCTGTATATATATTGCATATATTGTTAATATTCCAATCTTCTTAAAAATATTTATGATGCGAAATCCTCCCGAAATAAGCTTTAAGCGTTACCGTAATTTGATTCTAACTTGAATTCATCATCGGCTATATCAAACCATTGTATATAAAGGTCGAACCAGATTTTGTTTCCTCCGAAATAGAAATTCCTGAGCTTTTTATTCTTGATAATAAAAATAGAGAGTGATTTCTCCAATTTCAAACAGTAATAAATACAGACAAGTGTTCTGTTTTCGGTGAATAAATGGTCATTTCATACATGCATCACCTTAAACAGCTGGAAAATGATAAATTTTCGTTTTTATTGCTGCAGTCGGAATAAAGCCGAATCAACTCAAGGGTGTAAACGAAGAATTCTTTGGTTGATACTAGTCGATCGATCGAATAGTTGAAATTTCTATTTTCTTACCTAACAAAATTATTTGTTCTTCACGAATTCCGTCTACGATTTTACGACTTTCAGTTTACGAACATCGAAAATTCGTTCATGGTGTATTTCAAGATTACCCAAAAACATTTTTCGGGAAACGAGTAATTATACGTTTTATTACTAGTTTTTATTATAGTTGTCCACTACGTGTAAGTGCCACAGACGGCTATTACGCATTTTATGGCTTCTATTGATTTTAAAATGAACTGAAGATGATAAATTTTGTGGACATTGAGTGTTCCCGTAAATTTGATCGTAGTTCCTGAGAAAGCTAGGGGACATAAATTATTGTCAGAAATTCTTCACAATACCGCGTACATTCTGTATCATTTTATTCAAAGAATGATATTGTTATGTTGAACATACACACTTAACTCGAAGCTCATTTTAGTTATGGTCCGTTACAATGACCAGAAAATGAATATGCGATACAAATTATTAGGAATAGTTTCATCTTGCATTAGGGACCGAAATTTTAAATTTGATATCTATCATATTGTTCCACGAGCTTCCCTCATTTGATTTATTCAAATTAATCATTCATTTTATTTTTTATTATCATTATCTTATTAATAATTAGTTTTTTTGAATTTATTATTATTATTTGATAGTAGCCTATAATTGTCCTATCGAGAAGACTTTTCAGAGTGTGATATATATTTATTTTTGTCTACTGGTTGAAACACTTAACCAAGATTCGTTCGATGACCAAACGCAAGATCTGCTGAGCACTATGTAGTTGCCTGTGAGAATGTCCAGGAGAGTTCAAGACAGTCAATTTCACGTTGCTCGCTCTGGCTTTTGTACACCACAACGCCGAATGCGTCGTGACTTTGGCCTGCACCAACCTGTGTTCGATGTGAATGTGTCATATAGTTTGCGGAAACTGATGAACCTAATGTTGATCAGAAAACCATCTTCAGTTATGAGATGGATAAATATTTTCGAATTTTAGATGGTTTCAATGCACATGAGATTCGAACGCGATTTATTTGCACTCCGAAAAGTCACTGGTTGGTGTTGATTTTCCGGCTGCGGCTCTGTCGGTTTATGGTTCAGGCTACTTTGAGATAACGTTGGCTAGGCCATCACCGTAAGATTGCAACATTTCTTCATTCTGAGTGGAATTCTATGAACTCCAACGACATGACACACATCTCAGGCCACATTGCAAGAGCGATTGCATGGAGATTATATGATCATACCACGTGAAGGAAATGAACTGACCACGAACATCGTACGATTTGAGCCTTTATACTTTCATGAGGAGTTATCTTGAGTCGCAGGTCTTTGTGAATAAGCCAAAAACCACAGCGGTCTTAGAAACCAACTTCAAAGATAGGAAGCACCTTATGAAAAACCTTTTGTTTGTCACTTAGACGTTCATCAGAGTTTAAGAATTTGAAATGATATTTAAAGAAATCTCAGAAAACATAGTATCAATATCTAAAAAATAGAACATTCTCAGATTTCAATTCTGGCTGTCTATTGCATAATGACCCAAGGACTGCTTTGAAGGTTTTTGACGAATGATTCTTAACACGTCATTCATACGTCATGTGAGCTGTAGTATTTATTAGAATCCGAATAAGATGAAACGGGAAAAAATAAGCAAGATCATTTTTTCCAAAAAATTCAGGTACAAACACAAGATATAAAATTAAACAGTATCAAAAAACCATATATTGAAAAATGAATCAAATAAATTCTATTGGTAGTTTTCAGTTACTCTCTTTGCCTTTAGTAGTTGATCGATTATGTTTTTGGTAGATTCAATGGCAATGTTATTGTGTCATAATTCTTCTTTTGGTTAAGGTATGTTTAACATTATTAATAGACAATGCATACAGCATTAGTAAAATATCCTTTCTGAAGTATCCCCAATACTTTTCTCTGGGCGTTAAATTTTCCATTATTTTTATCGCATTCTTATGTAGTACAAATGAGGATGAAACGTTTTCTGAACCACAAAAAGTATTTAAACCTAACCCAGTTTGCACAAATCCTTGCATGGTAGATTTGCAGGATGGAATACAACCAAGTTGTTTCCGTTTTTGCTTAGCACCATGTTGTTTTCCCCAAACTATGCTCCGATATATTTCAGTACTTCTTCCACAAATATCTTGGGGTCAGGTCACAAAGGTTCTATAACAAGCAGGTTCTTATCATCGACAAAGTCCTTAACATCCACTACATCTTCACTCCAATGAAAGTTGAGGAGGTAATCTTTCACGTACACTATGAAAAGCAGCGACCCCGCTATGTTTCCCTGCGGCACTCCAGGTCTCAATTCTACAATATCTGATCTTATTCTGTTTCCACTGAATATATCCCCGCCAAATGGGCAGATTAACTGAAGTATTTATTATATAACCTAATCAAATCGAGAGCTAGTCCAGTAGTTCCATAACTGTCCAGCTTGTGCAAGAAATTATCAACATAGAGACACTTATTCGCCACATTTAAAAAGAGTCCCAGAGATGGATATCCACTTTGGAAAGAAACTGTTATCTTCCTTACAAAGTTGAAAATTGTTGTTGGGATCGATTTTCCATCTGAATGTTGATTTTTCATGAGAAATGCCTAAGTTTTTGACTTCAATCATTATATGCCAGTTGATGTAATAATCAGATTTGTCATTCAAGACGTGGCATTACAAGTATATTGTAATTCGTTTGAATTTATTCATTCGAGCTCAAGCCATTTAAATTCGATATTGAAATAAAACAAAAATTAATAGAGTCAGTATCAACTGTCATTTAATTTTTGAAGTTATAAAGATTTTTGAGAGGTTTTTTTAACGCATTCCATTCATCAGAAAAAGAAGACGGTATAGAGGTTGTTGACAAAATTTTTCTATGCGCATGCATTTAGCAAGCTCGCCAGTAATTTCATGCAAATGTAGTTCGTTTGTGATCGAGTGTTGGCGAATACACGTGGTAAGATTTTCACATATAATATAGAATAGATGCTATTGATGATTTTTAATCGGAAGATAGAAATGAAACACTGTGTTCAGTATTATTTTTGTATTTTATGTTATTATTTTATCGTTTCCCTGAGTTTTTGACTTCAATCATTAAATGCCAGTTTATATAATGATCAAATTTGTTATTCAGGACGTGGAACGTCAAAGGCAATAGAAGTTTGTCGTAAGATATCGATATCGAAAGATATTATGTAAAGGTATTACAGAAAAGTCTGTATTTTTGATGATTGAAATTCCATCATGTGATTACTTAAGGTGAAATCAAAGACTTTTGAAAATGGGGGTTAAATATCTCCTTTCTTGAATAAAGGTTTCACCATAAAATTATGTTTGTGAATCCGATAGGAGCAGCAACATGTTTCCCGGAACCTAAATGACTGGAATGAAACAATTTTCCAACAAGGTTCAAAAATTCTATTAAAAGGTATCCCTGTTTCCCACATGTTTCCATGGCTACTAAAAGAGCTGTGGATAAAATGCAATTTCATTAATGGCTCCAGATATACTGTAACTACTTACGGAATTAAAGCTGCTATGCATCGTGGGGGAAGCTTATAATTAGGTACTATTAACATTCTACGTGGTATTGTCACCTGGTCCTTACCAGACTTAAATTATTCACCGGACAATTGTGATAAGAAGACACCTGCCGCGGATAGAAACGAGGAATGCTGAAACAGTTGTTTATTTTCTGTTTTTGGTCGAGAAATTAGCTGTCGTATGTCAGTTTTTCAATTATTGTATGACCAATCACTTTATATATAATTTTTTGAAGAGAGAGAACCAGTCTAATTTCTATTCATTTAATACTTCATTTCGATATTTTGAATAGAAACTTGTTAATGAACGATTTGGGTTAACTAGTGCATCGAAGACCAGTGATTCGCGAGGGAGAAGACCGTTGAGGGAATTGTGACCTTTTTCATTGAATTTGTAAAATATCCATTCATCTACTTCCTTATTTTATAGGTTCACTAGCTATGTATAAATACCATCATCGTAACACTTATACTAACTACGCTGTCAGGAAGAAGTATCTAAGATACTTCACAATCGATAACTTAGTTACTTTGAAGTATCTGAGTTACTGATCTTATCTCCTTGATTTTTTTCGCAACAAGTAACTAGTTACATCCGACTCTTTTCCGCAGGAACTGTGTCTCATATTTCAAAACAGAAGGTATCTAAAAGTACCTGGAATACCGAGAGAAGTATTCACATACCGAAAAGGATCTTAGATACTAAAAAGTTTCCTATAGATATAGAGAGACAAGTTAGACAAGCCACGATGCTTTGAAGAACAGAGATCTAATGAATTACCGGTGGATTGATTTTTTTTCACCTGAATGAGCTGAACGAAAGATACATGTAGTAAGTTTCAGTATTTTTATACTTTCTCTATTTCGAACTATTATGGAACATTATGTTATGATTCAATATCAATATTTTCAGGAAATCGTTAACTGGTTTTGAGTGTTGGAGGAAGCTGTTGCGTTCAAATTCTCTAACTTGAAAATTTCAATCATCTCTAATCTGTAACCAAAGACATTCAGGAAGAATGTTATAAGCATTTGAATATTTCTCAATGTACCTACTAATTCACTTCTGCACTTCGGTCAACACAGATATCTCTCACGGTAACCTTTATTGCAAAATAATCAAAAGGTTTACTCACTCGATTCTTATGATTCAGTGCTTTTCGTAGTATAATTTGTAGGGAATATGCTTCATCACATCTGACCATTGAAACACTGATTCATGGAAAATCCAAGTGTTTCCACTATAAAATTTCACACAATTTCATTTTTCCCCATTCTCATATTAAAAATTCCATAATCACCTAAATTTTATCTAAGTTATAAATAAATTATGTGGTCCGAATCGAACTTAATCAGATTTTATCACATTCAACGTTAAATATTTTGGAAACAGTGCGTTTCAGGAGAAATGTTAGATTAAAATTAGGTATTTCTCAATAATTATACATTCTTCTAATGACTTAAGATAAACTTTATATGCATTCTTCACGCAAATTTCCCACAGTTGGGAAATCGTTGTATGAAGTAATTACCGAATATGATGTGCCCTAGTTATAGAAAACATCGCAATAAAATTCATTTACTTCAGAAAATAAATTCGAAAATTGAAAATAAAACTGGTATACATTCCGGCAGGTCCATCTGAAAATTTTTCGATTCAAGCAAATTTTCTGCCACATAAATTCTGGCTCAATGATATAATTATATTCAGTATCTTACAGACTATGGAATACCTTGGGAAAAGCGTGCTTTTAGGAGAACGTTTCAATAAAATATTTCTTTCAACTGAGAGATATTTCCTTTCATTGTATGAATTAATGAAAAGATCCATTGTTGCTTGCTGTTGAGAATTCTCTGCCTACATAAACACAAATGAATCGAAGTTTATATGAGAATTCGAATGGATTAAATCAAGCAATCTGACATCCAACACAAAAACACTATACGATTTACAACATCTCAAATTCTTTAACAGTGGACATTCTCTGCCCGTCAGTATCGCTCATCCATTCTTCATTATACAAGGTAATACGTTGTTCAAACGAAAATAAAACTAATTAAGAGTCGGAATTAGTTATTCATAAAACCGAAGAGTCGTATATTACCCAAAGGCTTTATTTACGTGACGTGATTTTAAGTTTCCAGTTAATGTTTTTTAGTTTTTCTCTACTCATTTCTTGGACTCACTGATTACGAGTACGGTGTCCAAATCGATTCTGTCTGGTCGACCTTATGCACGATTGCGGGCGTAGGGAGGATTCTATCAACTTGAAAATTTCAAGATTGGTTGAATTTCAAAATGCAACGGTTGAGTTCATTGATGGGCAAAATCAGCCAAATGGTTTCGGAATTATAACCATTTGAAATTCTGGTTATTTTTTTGATACTTCGAGGCGATTGAATTGAAACTTGGCAACTAGTTGTGAAATAAGGACTGGCCACTTTCTAAAGAATTTTGTTGAGAAGACTGACTTCACGTCAGTGCTTTCCTAGTTTTTTTCTTCCTATGCGCGCAGCATCTATTTTCAATTTATAATGTAATCGTGCTCTCGGCGCTACAGTCAGCTGTGTGGTTCAAAAGAAATAAGTTTAAACATGACGCGTAAATCCGCTAGTCTGATACGTTTGTCTGAGGTCATCTTCGGTTTAAAATTTGCAGGATACTGCAAATGGCAGGAAATCATTTCAGCTTTCGGCTGTTTGAATATAAAATGTGGTTCGTTCAACAAATGGATACAAAATGTTGCGATAATCCTTTATTCGCAACGAATAAACACGATATGCCTGCCATACTAATTAAGCTACGAATTAGCCACGAAACGGGAATATATCATCACCTGGATATTGTAACTGTCCTTCGGAAAATTTTCTGTTTTTGTCCACTCAGCAAAGCCCCGCGATTTGTTTCCCAACGTTTGTGGAAGCCAGATATGATAGCGTGTTCAAATTTATGCCATGAAAATATAAAAGAATTTATAACGATGGTTGTTCGAAAAAACGATGCAATTAATTATGAAAAGGTTGAAATATGAAAACTGCCATCAGGATGTTAAAAGCACGTGTCACAAAGCAAGCTTCACGTTACACCGACGAATTTATTCGATGTGGAGAATTTAGCCAATTGTGCAAATTTTTCATTTCGTTCATCTCCGGAAAAATATAACGTGAAACGTTGATAATGATACTTCTGCTGAGTTCCACATAATATTCAATGAGAGAAAATGGGCTTTGTGTACTTGTCACTTTCATGTACTGCCTCGTTACTTTCAGTCGGAAAAAACTGTGAAATGTTTGCTCTGAAGATTCAACACCAGAATTTTCGTGTTTGTTATGATGTTTTCTTATTTTCAGTGGGAATGAAGAATGTGAACGTAATATTTAATTCAAGTCAAAGATACAACACCAAAATTTTCATGTTTGTTATGATGTTTTCTTATTTTCAGTGAGAATGAAAAATTTGAAAGTAATATTTAATTTAAGTCAGAGCGTAACATTTCACTCGTACGTTTCAAAAATAAATTTCATTGCGCATAAAATACGTTCCGTGAGTAAACATGAAAAAGGTTTATATATGAACCTAGCCGAGGAGAAATTACTGAAGATATTTTATTGCATATTGGCAAGACGTATTATCGAGTAATGACGATGGGTATTTATGACAAAAAATATCGGTAGTATCCTTTCATTATCAGTCAACTTATACAATCAATATTATTGACAGAGAGCCATATTTTCAAGAAGACTCGGTAAAAAAGAATTCTTTCAGGTGCTCTCAAGCATAAAACGTGAAAAAATTTGAATGTGCGCCCAGAAAACTAATTAATTCAAAAAAATTTTCGAAAGTATACAATTTCATGACAACCAGTTCGACGTTATACAGGAACATACATTCAAGGAGGTTAAATCTAATACACTATATTTTTTGAACTCTTTATTCTTCTTTCATACAGGCTAACATGTTTCGGCTATCAAGCCATTCTCAAAGCCATCTGAAAATTCCAAAAATTAAAATTGATACAAGTTGCCAGTAGTGTGATGTTCAGGCTGTTAGATGATTCGGAAAAATATCAAATTCGAGGAAGCACATGGCAACTTACTATCAATTTTAATTTTTGGAATTTTCAGATGGCTTTGAGAATGGCCTGATAGCCGAAACATTTTAGCCTGTATGAAAGAAGAATAAAGAGTTCAAAAAATATAGTGTATTAGATTTAACCTCCTTGAATAGATTTTGCACTATGGGTTTTCGAGAATTGAGGAACATACATTGTTTCATCTTTTTTCGTTTATGAATATACAGTGCGCATTGAAATTATGGAAAAAATTCATTTTCCCAGAAGAAATATATTTGGCAACAAAATCCTGAAACAGGTCAATTTTTGTTTTACTTTTACCAAATTTATATGCATTTTTGAAAGATTTTTGTTGTACCTGTGCCATCCCCATCAACCCTCTAAATTTTTTGAATAGGGAAAGAAGGCCATGTGGTACTTTTTTGGCCTGGTCTTTGTATCTTCTTCAAAGGCGTGCAGAAATTTCCAAGAAAATTATTTGTTTTTTTCGAAAAATTTGTTAATTCAATGAGGTTTTCAGTATGTGCCCTCTGTAATTGCTCATTTACTCTGAGACGATGGTACCTGATGAAATTTGTCACCGAATGAATGTCGACCATTACAGTTTTGTTCATGCACAACTTTCAACCCCCTCACGTTAATTTTTTTTTCTCCATTAAAGGGTTCGTAGGGGTTGAAAGTTGTGCATGAACAAAACTGTAATGGCCGACTTTCATTCGGTGAAAAATTTCATCTGATACCATCGTCTCAAATTGAATGATCCATGACAAAGTTCACATACTGAAATACCTCTTTGAATTAGATAATTTAAAAAAAAAATTTTTCTTCAAAATTTCTGCACGCCTGTGAAGAAGATACAAACACTTTGCCAAAAAAGTACCACATGACCTACTTTCCCTATTCAAAAAATTTAGAGGGTTTGATGGGGATGGCACAGGGTGCAACAAAAATCCTTCAAAAATTGACCTGTTTCAGGATTTTGTTGCAAAATATTTCTCTTCTGAGAAAATGAATTTGTTCCATAATTTTGTCGGGCACTGTATATGAATATATACAATATTAAGCTCACAGAAGAAGTTTTTGTGGAAAGCTCATCATGGGGTATTCAGCTATAATAAGCAACACAATGTTGCCATTGCACCAATTATCTGGACTTTGTCGGGATTTCAAAATCAAGTAGATTCTTTGATAAAAACTGAATGTTCTGCATAAGAGTTCCAATCAGAACGAACTTCTTGTGGAACCTATCAAAATGGCATTTTCCAAAACAAAGTGTGACATAACGCAATGTTTAATTAAAAAACTTACGTAAACTTCGTCTCAATTAAAAAAACAATTATAAACGACAAATTAGGAAATTATTCCGCAAAAACATATTTTATGTGAAGATATAATATTCATCCAAGAACAACCGTCTAATGCTATATGGCAATTTTTTTTCCACCTTCCTTCGTTTATGAAGTTATATGGAAGTTTTTCAACTGATTAAAGTTCAGAGAAAAAGTTTCTGTAGGCGCATGGAAGTTTAGTCTTGGGTATTCGGAGATTATAATCCACCACAATCCCCAAATTAGCTTTCACCTTGCCAAGGTTTTATAATTGAGTGGATCCCCTAAAGAACAACAAAATTTTCAACAGGCATCTATATGTATTCTGGTTAAGAGAAATTTTGAGTGGAACATCTTAATCCAATTTCCACAACAGAATCGAAGGAAAGTTTCCACTAGGTTTCCACCACTTCACAAAATCAATATTTACACAAAGGAAAATTAATCTTCAATAATAAATCCACAAACATCGCACCATGATTTAACAAGTCGTCCAAGAATTCATGAAATACAGTTGCATACTTTTACTACCTACTGTGGTTTTACTATACGATACAGAAGGAGCTGTAGGTACTTAAGACCTCTTGGATGAGAGCTCTTTGAAGGCAATTTCACTACCGCCATCTAAACAGAACATTCTCAACCTTCTTAGATGCAGAAAACTTTTTGTGGGGTACATGACTGTCTTTTGAGGGAGCATAAGTCTGCAGTTTGAAGGATCGTTAGTTTTCTGGATTGTGAGATGAGAAACCTTCATGGTGATGAAAATAACTCTGATGAATTAATTACTTGAGATATATTACAGGGATCACCAGTATTTTTACTAAACTGGAAAAATAATTTGGCCAAATTGTTGGATATATATTTACCGTGTTTGAATAATTCAAAAATGTTTGAACAATATCATTTAATTGAATTTGAACAGTGTCTTGCATCACGAATAAGTGAGCTTTCTTCAGCTTTGACTTTCGAATATTTTTATGAATTTTTGAAATCTACAAATGTTTTTTATCCTATCTTTACTCCAGGAGATAATGATGTAAAATAAGGAAGTGAAAAAAAAAACGTTCTTGAATCGTAAAATTCACGTACATTTGAATTATTCAATCATTTATGTTTTTTCAATATAAACCTCCCAAAATAATATTGAACAACACGATATTCCGTAGGTGACTTCGCATGAATTGAATTTTTTTGGTATTTCCATACAAAGCTCGGAAACAATTTTCTTGGTATATTCTCATCATAAGTGCTAAAGTTGGAGCACGTCTCGTATCACAAATTAGTGAACTTGGTACAACTTCGACTCTTAAATATTTTTATGAGTTTTTGAACCCTACAAATAATAAATTTTCGTCAATACCCCTGGAGATAATGATGTAAAAATAATTTTTCCTGGGTAAAGACAAGAGCGTTCTTGCATCGTAAAATTCACGTTCCTTGGCAGGGTCAGTCTGTCAGGTGTCCCACGGTGAGATTAATAACCAAGGTGGTTTAATTACCGAGGCGCTCTTGTTAATGGATTCCTGTCTGTTCTTGTGATGCCGCCTGCCGATGTAAATAACGGCAATATTCCGAAAAATTAGACGATTACTATCGGAAGTCATGTACGAATTAAACGAAACTCTATATCCAACCACCATGAGTTGATTATGTGGGGTGAAGTTAAGAATTATTGCTTTGTCAGAAGTGGATGACTAGAAGGACCCTCAGAAGAAGGATAAATATTTGTGTTTGAGCCTGATGCCTCAAACTCGTGCAAATTTTGTGATCATCTAATCTCATTTTCGACGAAATTTTCCTCCTGGACGTCAGCTTTCAAGCAAGTACATAGTTACTAACTACAAATTACCCACCCTTTAAAATGGATAGTATTGCACAAAAAAAAGTGCAGTGGAAAAGAGACTTCAGGAGATGCAGATATCATGTACCACCCTTATCTCTCACCGATTTTTTGTTATTGAACGGAAAAATGATAGGGTTTGACTGGAAATAAACTTTTTTCAAAAGATGTGAAAACGGTAAATTTATGGTGTTACCTACTCAATGTTAAATATTTCAGTTCATGCAGAATTCCGTGAGGATCATACAGGTAGAAAATAAAGCGGAAAATTCGAACATTCCCTTAATATTTCATGGAAAATTATTTTTCATTCATCAGATTTCTATGAAATTTGACACAAGTCTTGAAATCATTATTTGGAAACGATACTTGAAATTTTAGTTTTTTCCGATTTTAATCTTCGGAGATGTTAGAAAATAGTTCATCAAATTTCTTAGTTATTTTCTCGGTATCTTTGCGTCTCCGGAAAAACTCAGAAAATACTGATCCAATCATGATGAACCATTGTAACTATTTGGCAGGTCCAGTTGTGTATTTGTGATGATATATAGTTCCATCAGAATAATCTAAACAAATTCAAACCTCTTTACAAATTTATTATATTTTACGATCTACTTATCATTTGGCCCTCACGAAATTCTGCACGAACCATAAAGTTCTCTATAACAGTTTGGGAATATGCAACTCCGTGCAGAATTTTGTATGTTATAAAATTCAAAAACAAATTATTCGAAAATGTTTCGAATTTTGATGCAGAATTTTTGTTCCTTCGAAAATCTTGATAATATTTCAACGGAATTTGGCACAAACCTTAGAGTCAGTATAGTTCAACAATGTTCGATCCGACATTTACTTTCGGAGATATACGGAAAATAATATGCCAAATTGCGTTGTTATTTGTAATTTTAACGTTATTTCCGCAATATCTCAAGTACAAATGCAATCTGATTGAAACCACGTAATCAGGTGAACGATACCAACGTGCAACTAGGTGCGAAATTTCGTGTTGATCCATTAGTTATAATTTGAACAAGCTCGTACAAGCTCCTGACCTCACGTCGGTGTTTTTCTAGATTTTTTGTAACTCGACATACAAGAAGATTTTTTCAACCTGAATACGATTAATGAAATGAAGAAACAATAAATTTCTTGCTCGATTTTCCTAAGCATATGTCAATAACGGCTGTAATGATGGTTGAAGTCTTCTCATGATTTTGGAAAATTGCCCTGGAGAAAGTCAAAAATGAATTTCTAACCGTAATTTCGTACTCACCAACTCCTACTCCACATCTGGTTAGAGTATATACAGTTATTCCTGAGACACTCTGTATAGCTCTATTTTTTGTTGCATTGACTGGTGAAATCGGCCAATTAGTAAGCCGCCGTGTAAGGTATATTTATAATATTTCCACTTTATATGTATATCTAACATGCATGAATGAAGAATCCTCTAATATTTTCATCCTTGAAAGAGCTCTTCACGATTCCTTTCATGTGAACCTATTCCAAATGTACGAATGGAACTCCCATAATTCTCGTTCTCAATAGGAGTACCTGAGGCAGGGCGATTCAATTTGCAAAGCCGCCCGGTAGGTTATTACCTTCAATCCCAAAACAAGAAAAATTAGACCGTAATTGCAGGAGAGCTCGAGGTCTATTGTCGTGGGATCTGGAGCGAGTGGAACTGACCAAATTTATCCTTTCAAGTTTCGCCTGCGAAGGACTACTGGGATCCATTCAAGGAAGTGGTGGAACTGAAGAAAAGCACTCCACTCAACGCAAGACTATAACCTGAACTTCCTAATCTCAGATATTGGATCATAATGAACTAAAGTTACGTTGAAATTTATCATAATGATCTGGAAGTTGTTCGTTTTCCAGGTAGAGCTTTCCAGGAAAAGTCGTAAACTCGTTTCCTGTGTTGGATGGGTGAATAGGAAAATATATTTCTTTAAAGTTTTTCGGGACGTGAGGCGATAAAACGAGCAAACTATGATTTTTTTGTCGTCTGTTTTATATCCGAACATCTGAATCCTTTCTAGGTGTGTTGAATAGTCGTGAAAAACTACAAGTTTTCAAACATCGCAAAAACTATCACTCAATAAACGCTGTAACACCTCAAAGAAAATTACTGCATTTCTGACAGCAATTTCTATATTATTTATTGCGAAATTGAATATTTTTGTGAGAACAAAAGTCCAGATTCTGAAGCAGAAGTGATCATTCTTCGATGAACGCAGCCTGCATTCGTGCGTCACCTAGAAGCAAAAGCATCAAAATTCAGCGCTACAGACCATTTGCAGCAATGACAAAATGGCTCGCTCACAGCGGAAGCTCACTTTCACGGTTTCGGTCACATTTCGCCAGACGTAATTTTTCGGTATTTCTTTTAATGGTTAGGGAGTCCTGTAGCGCGCGCCCCTTTCTAGACTCCGATTTAATTCATGCGTGCATTACATAATACCGTTCACCAAGTTCTCTGAGACTGAGCCAGAACGCAACACGATAACTTGGAGCTTACTCGCAAACCATCGAACAGCTTCAATCCCAGCTATAATGAAAAGTAACCCAATACCAATAATACCAATAATAAATCAGTTGTAGGAGGAATATAGTTTTCTGAAAATTGCGAAAGAACTAACAATGTACTGAAAATATTTGTGTAGCCAATATATCTCGGATTGGTCCTACAATTATTTGCTATCAGAAAACGAACAGTACAACATTGAGAGATAGAAATCATTTATCCCATCAAAAATAAATCGTGAAACTAATAGCAATAATAATTTTTGAAGGAGAAAAAAGTTTTCCATGACATAAACAATTCGCAGAGGTACTCTCAGTGTTCTTGAAATACTTCGTTTGGATATCTTATAAGAACCTGTCTGTCTACCTGATGGATTTTTTCCTTGTTGGTACTTTTGCCTTAGCTTCATTTTGATCCCTTTTTTTATCTTTAGAACCTCTCTGTGTTGCCTGGGTTTTTCCACTGTGCATGCTTCTGCTTTGCTTCATTCCGATGTCCACCATTTTGCATCATAGATCCTTCATTCTGTATTCGGGATTTCTTTCAGGCAGATCTTGCACTTATTTCGAATCAGTAAACAAAAATAATCGAACCAACAAGTAGGTATTAGCAATATTATGATTCAGTCATGAAATAAATTAAGTTTCCTATTAACTTAACGGGTTGGAGCATTAGGTACTCTCAATGTTCCGAAAATTTATATACTAAGTCATCCCAAGAACTTTTCTGTTTCCTGAAAGGGTTTTCTACCGTAAGAACTATTGTCTATCGCAGATCCTGTATTTTTTCGAAATCAGCAAACAGAACCCATCAATATTGAAGATTAACCTCACGAATAAATCGTTTGAATAAGACCAATCCATAGCAATAAAAATTCCTTTGGAGGAGAAACTATATTGCATATGACTTTGACAAGTTGAAAGGGTAGTTCCGAAGTCCTTAAAATATATCGCCGATCTAACTTTAGAACATCTCTGTATTGCCTGGGATTTCACACTCTTGATAATTTTGTCTTGGTTTTATTTCGATATACACCGTTTCATTGTCATAGATTTTACCTACATTATATATCCGTGATTTCTCTCGGATAGTTCCTGCATTCTTTTAAAAACTTAAAAAAGCACTGACGTGCAGTCAGCAGCTTCTGCACTACGAGATGACCGCTTTGGCACCGAATTTGAACAGGCTCACTTCAGGTCAGTGCTATTCTAGTTTAAGTATGATAAAATTAAAAATAGACGTATGGCAAGATAACTCGCAAAAAAGCCGCAAAATGGAAAAAAATTCATGCCTGTGACTCGAACTTATATTCTTCGAGATAGTTATTTCGAATAGTTAACCTTTCTAATACTTTATGGTAATAATGACATTTGATTTATTCGTGGTGAAGCTTGTTTTCGGACTTTCGTTAGAGTCCAATTTCTCTCGAAATTTTCATTGATATGTTATTTACCTCACGCAGCCTACGTTAGTACAAAACTGGCCATATATCTCTCTTCCAACCTTCCCATTATCGATTTGATGCTCGACGGACAGCACCGATATCGTTTTCCAGAATGAAATTCATTTTTGCGATTGTTGCCATATAATGGCAAAGTATCCCGCAAATGCAAAGTAACACCGCTGTACTGTAACAATTCAGTTGGAGGAGAACTGAAATTGCCTAAGTCCTAAGAATATATATCGCCAATCTAGCTTTAGAACCTCTTTGTGTTGTGTCCAGTGTTGATAATTTAGACTTGACTTTATTTTGATATCCACCCTTCCATTATCGTAGATCCTCCATTTTAAATCAACAAGCAAACAGTACCACATTGAGAGATAGAAATCATTTATCCCATCAATAATAAAGCTCAAGCTAACGAATGGATTGTTCAGCATCAGACCAACCCATAGCAATAATAATTCAGTATACATACAGTCTACGTTGCTATCAGCGAGCTACCGTATACGTTCTTCGTCTCCGTTCGCGACATGCGAAATGCTCGCTGGACGGTCGATTAAATCATGTTTGGCCACCAGATAGGATTGTTGCTACCACCAGTAAATTACGAATATGATCCACATTTATGCGAGACGACTCTCGCATTGTTGATTTATGATGTCACTTTTTAGCTACTGAGCGAACATTGAACGTTGGAGAAAATGATGAATTTTGTAGTGTTAACAGGCATTAAATCGTAGATTTCTGTGAGTAAGGATTGAGGGAATAATTATTTTTGTATTGAGTGCGTAAATTGAGTGTTTTTTCATGTGCCATGAAAACAAGAATTTTATACACGAAATACAAACAACAATTTTCGTACAATTGGGAATGTGGATTTACATGGACTGACACATATTAAAAACGCTGCAAATTTTACACGAGGGTTTATTATTTTCTCAGTTAAATATCCCAATACTATTGATATCTCAAATGAATCGTATATATTATTTATAACTCATTGGTTTTTCACAAAACGAATATCAATTCCATGAAGAAATTCATGTGAAATATTTAAATTCAATAGTAACTACATCCACGTCAAAACCAAAAGTACTTACATAACTCCTAAAGCGTTAGTATTTCTTGAGAAACTTTCGGGAAAATTTACTTAAACTCTCAAATTTACAACAAATACGTAAAACGAAATTCAAGATTTCCCGCTAATATTAAATGTGTGGATGTGATTCCTACTAGGATTCAAGTTTGTTCTGAAAAATATCAATGAAATGAAAAAAAAAACTCACCCGTCCTGTGCAACTTACCTGAAAAATATTTTTCCACAGTGCATATATCCGATAAGAGTTCACTTGATTCACCAAATATCCAATACACAAACTGAAGACCCAAAGTTATTTTCAATAACTTTTCTGTAAAAGTCAAATCGTGAACCTCTCATGTTTGAATTCGACTGAATAATTCTAAAACAGAAATTTCGTTCTGTATAGTTGTCAGATACATTGTCTTAGGTGACGACCCGGTACAGACTCCATTCTGAACAGCTCAATTATCGGCTCCTGCCTTAGTCTGAGGCTCCTACCCTTAGTATTAGCACAGCCATCTCTGGAAGAGCATTAAAGACGGCTGTGGTATTTGATCCTCGACAATTGATGAGATTTCCGGTTTGTTAATTGATTTGTTTGCATATATCCTCCAATTTGTTCTATCACATACATGCTCATTATCTTTCATATTCACCACTATTTCAAAGTCTCAGTACGAAAAATATTCGATTTCGATTGAAACCAGTAACGGATATCCACATGTTGACGATAATTGTACTACGCAATCCAAAATTGATGGAAACCTCCGATCGACCGAATATTTCGGAAATATTCATTATTTTAAATAACGCTTCCTTATTCGCGTTCTGCATGTGAAAGGGTTATTCAGTTATACAAGAGTATTTATTGAGATTTCAATGTTTCAAATGAATTTTTTCATGGAATTAGTTTTTGGGTTGTGAAAAACCAATGATTCATGAATAATATATAAGTTTTATTTAAGATATAATTGAGCTCCATGAAGAAATTTAATGTTACATCCCGTAATTCGCAGGGAGATATCTATAAATAATAATTGTTATCCGAGTTTTTGTAGTTATGTTTCAGATATTAGGACAGAAACCCCAAAAATATTTGAACTACTAACGATTATGAAATTGTCGAGAACATCGATGGGGCATTTGCACATTGTGTTAATAAAATAATTAACGAATCCGTTCGAAATTTCTCAATATATGTTGAAAATTTGGTAAAAATCTTTTCATCCACTTTCAGATATATAATACTGGATGAAAAGTTAACCGATTATTTCACTGAATTCAATTCTCAGAACCGAATGCGATGATTCATTCTCGGGATTATTGGAAATTTGCAGCATTTTTCTTTATAACTCAGGGACTACTGGTCGGATATCATCCGGGTGAAAATTTTTAGATTGAGTTATGCAACAGTAATCAATGTTGAGAATTTCACAAAAATTCGGTGGTAAGTTTCCGAGAAATAATTTTTTTTCCCTCCAACCCCCACTTTGAAGCCCTTAGGGTACACCGATCCTGCTGAAAAGCTTGGAAGATCAATCCCGAGCGACACATGATTTTTCTACCAAGTTTCACGGATTTAGGTCCAGTACTTTCCGAGAAAAGCCCCGGACAACGGACGGCGGACGGCGTACGGCGAACGGCGGACAGCGGACGGACGGATTTTTTTTATTAGTTCATTCAAATCTACATACTTCAAAATGTAAACTGTGAAATTTTCAGAGGGGGTAATTTTCTTTTTTTTTTGGTCGATCCCTAAGGTTTATTATTTGATTTTATCAAATAATAAACCAAAATGAAAACTTCCAATATATCTTGACGTAATGTTTTTCCCGATGAGCTATGGCTTTTAAAAAATTGTTCAGTTGAACAAAATAAGTCCAAAATCACTAAATAATACTTTTGTTTTCCATACTTGTTATCCTCAATGTTGTCAATACTTCCAATACAATAGAGCACTGTCAGCACTCTATGATTCAGTAAGATGAGACGTCAAAATCAGCTGCTGGGGGGGACCAACAAAGAGGTTTCTCATAAGAGCTAATGTAATGATTCCACAATATGTCAAGAAGTACAAATGCAATTAGATTGAAGCTTCGTTATCAGGTGGAGATTACCAACATGCAAATAGGTGCAAAGTTTCGTGTTCATCTAAGAGCTAGAATTTGAAAAAGTGCGTACAACTCTCGGCCTCACATCAGTGCTTTTCTAAAATTTTTTTAGTTGATTTTGATCATTAAACCTTTGTGAATACCATCAGGTAAAAGAATAGTTTACAAGGGTGATTTAAATAGATATATTATATTATACATATTATATTATGTAGTCATCGGTCAATAGTGATAAGCACACCAAGTTTTTAGATTTTGTCCCTGCAAACTGAATAGAAGCACCCTGCTAGGGTGAAAAGACGAGCTTGCTTGATTTCATCTCTACATAAGGAAGATTTCCCCGATTCTGAAGTGAAAAATTCATTTATGTTCCACATTATCTGTAACAGGTAATGAACTAACAAAGTCACTCAACATATTTATGAACAAATATAATTTCAGGACAACCTAGATGAATATAACGGATCTTGGTCCTAATAACTTTGTGAAAATACAGACTAATCATAGTGGGATATTGTCACATACTGCAAGTTGAAATACATATTAATCTTATGTGATTTCTCAAATATAGAACCCCCATCAATAAATTGTGTTTAATCAAGATTCACTATATACTTGAAAGAGATGTGAAATCGTTATCTCAAACTAATATTCGAGTAACTTGATTTCTTATATTCTAATTTACAAATGTAGATATTTTTCTCATTTTTCGACAGTGTAACCACAGGATTTTGAGTACGATACGTGCGTCAGTATTCTACAATTCAATACTGCAGCCTCCATATCAACATGATGAAGCTATTGATATCTCCGTATCAAGTTCAAAACAAAATTTCACGGAAATTTTAGAGAAAATTCAATTGTTCATAGGATAAAGTCAACAGTCAAGCGCAACGCGCAAGCGTTTTGACTGAGACGAAGTCACGTTATGCTCATCCCATTCACGATGACCTCAATTAAAATAGGTGTATCAGTTATAGCTTTCACAGGGATGCATAGAATTCGAAGTGCGGACACTCTTCGACATATTTTGGGTCCGAAATAAGGTCCAAATATTGTCAAAATACGGCTTTGTTGTCTACTTCAGTTTTCGCCGATAGAAGCCGGAAAATCTGCCGTAAGAAATCTGAAATATTCAAGAAAGTTACCGACATGGCGCATCATAACTAGTCAAATCAAATGTTTTTTTTTATTTTCCGAGTTGGATCTTACGAAGGCGTAGAAGGGCCACTCTTTGTCGAAAACAATTTTTCTACCTAATTCCGACTTCAAACTCGGAATTATACATAATTCCGACTTTGAACTCGGAATTAGACTAATTCCGACTTTGAACTCGGAATTATAGACTTTGAACTCGGAATTATAGACTATAATTCCGAGTTTAAAGTCGGAATAAGTCTATAATTCCGACTTCAAAGTCGGAATTAGTCTATAATTCTGAGTTCAAAGTCGGAATTAGTCTAATTTCGAGATTAAAGTCGGAATTAGGTGGAAAAATTTTTCTTCCGACTTCAATCTCGGAATTGGACTAATTCCGACTTTGAACACGGAATTATACATAATTCCGACTTTGAACTCGGAATTAGACTAATTCCGAGTTTGAAGTCTGAATTATGTATAATTCCGAGTCTGAAGTCGGGATTAGTCTATAATTCCGAGTTCAAAGTCGGAATTAGTCTATTTCCGAGTTTAAACTCGGAATTAGGTAGAAAAATTTTTGTCGACAAAGAGTGGACCTTCTACGCCTTCGTACATTATTTCCATGAATTTCCAAAAATAAATTCATTTTGACAAATTCAAGTTATGACTTTTCATTTCATTCAGTCAGAATGGTGAAAATATGTATATGTGTGCATATACAAGTCTGAAATTGAAACCTATTACTAACAAGACGTATTTTATTATTTCAATATTTAGTAATTGCAGAAGAAGTGCTCTATAGTTGCGTATTCAAAAATACCTAAAGGATGAAATCAAATTAACTCCTGAATGTATCCCTAGTCGTTAATCTGGTGGTAATGATGCAACCTCTTACTCCCTATCTATTTATTTCAACTTTACAATTAAAACAACACAAATTTAGGTACAGTGAATCTGAGATCCGCGATTCGAAGAAGCACTTATCTTAATGGTAAAGGAGGTATGATCCTCCAAAATGCAGGTATTATGCAGGTAGTCCAGTCTTTAGAGATTCCATCCGGAGCAAGTCCAGAATTAAGATATTTCAGTAATAACTAGCTTCGGTATAAAGGTATTCCAGTCATAATCAGCTCCAGTACCAAGATAATCCAGTAATAATTGCCTCTAGTACTAAGATGATCCAGTTAAACTTTGGGTCCGGTAGTAGGATATTCAAGTGGACGTCAGCCCCGGTAAAAAGATAATCCAGTAGTCGGTAGCTCGGTGAAAAGATGGTTCAGTGGGCGGTAGCCCCGGTACAAAGATGCTTCAGTGGGCGATAGCCCCGGTATAAAGATGATGCAGTAGGCTGTAGCCCCGGTACAAAGATGCTTCAGTGGGCGATAGCCCCGGTACAAAGACGATGCAGTAGGCGGTAGCCCCGGTACAAAGATGCTTCAGTGGGCGATAGCCCCGGTACAAAGACGATGCAGTAGGCGGTAGCCCCGGTACAAAGACTGCAAATTTCAAAACTATAAGATAGTGCTTGTAACACGTGGTCTCATTCCCAGTGACTCTAGACGTTATTGAAGTAATTTACAAGTTAATTAATATGAGATGAAATATCTAGAACGCAGGAATAAGAGCACGTTATTCGATAATAAGAATGAGACAAGAAATCAAATGCACAATATCATACAAAGGAAAATGTTAATCTGTGTAACCTGCATGGAATGAAATAAATCAGAAATCACAATTCGGCATTCATAAAAAGCAAAAAATATTGGTCGGGATATACGTAGTACTTACCGCCTTTTGAATAGACGTCTTATAAGAAACAATAAAACTTCAAAATTCCACGATGTTAATGGATTACGAAGTTCGTTTATTCGTTAAACTCTAGCAAGATGTTGAATCTTCAACTTCCTACGCAACAAAAGAAAGAACTTTCCATCGGCTAGACCGAATTGGAAGGGTCGCGCATGCGAAACACACTCAACCGTCAAAGCGAAGAGCGTTCTTTAGCGACCGTTTTTTCTTGCGATTGGAATTGAAATTATTAGTATGACGTATTTTCGCGATGGAAACTGAAATCGACAGTGGAGCGTTTTGTAACGTTACACACACCACTTACCAGGAAAAAAAATTTTGAAGAAATTCTTTTAGAAGAATGTAAAGCCAATAGGTTTCGATTAATTTTGAAAAATAGAATAATTACTATGAGGAAAATAAAGTTCTTTAACGTTAAATGCCAAATTGAAAGTTAAGCCTAATGGATGAAAGGGAAGCTAATCTTGCAGGTCACACAGTATAACTGAATCATAAATTTACATGAAGTTCATAGGCAAACAAAGAGAGATCAAAACTCAAAAAAAAAATTTGAAAGTTGTAGAACCAGCAATGGGTCGACAGTTGTTCGTCACCCAAGTCGAGCAGTGCGATTAAGCGCAATCCAGATAAGCAAAATCCTCGTATACTCGACGTTCCAACCAAACCTGAACGCACCTACCTGTAACAAAGATAAACGACACAAAGAAAAAGTTAAAAGCGCCGTTTAGACGCTGAAGGCCATTTCCAATGGAAAAGGGTCGAGAACGTTGCGGAGCAACCGCTGTCGGCCGACTACATGTCGCACATGCCCAAGCATTAACCGAAGTCAATGATCAAAAACATTTATTCTGGGAAGAAAATTCCGATCTAATCGGGGTTGAGAAAAAATATAAGTCCCAAATGAAAAGAAAACTAGTGCATAGAAGCTCCGAACGTAGTCATCATAGCCTCCGCGAATAATAAAATAAAAAAAAACACCCAGTTCGAGACGAAAACTGAATGGCCAGGGCATGGAGGTTTATGGATCAGAGACCAAAACCACAAAAAAACTCCCATCATCCTGTGTCGGTTTCAGCGAGCACAAGACGATGTCAAATCCGGTAAGGTAAAAAAAAAGAAAAACGGTCTAAATCGGTAAATTCACAGATGAAAATCGAAGGATGATGCGTATGGTCATTGTAAACAATACCCACAGGAATCAAACACTGAAATCACCTAGTGAAGAAGTCAAAATCGGTAATAATCGACAAAGTCGATAGCAAGGTAAGGTAAGAGACACTTGCAACACCCCGTGCGAACACAAGCTGATGCCAAGTTAAGAAAAACGTTAGGTAATAATCGTTATATAGATAGAGAAGTCGGTAGACAAAGTCAGGAGTAAAAACGTGTAGATATAAGAAAAGATAGGTATTGACTCATCGACAGGTAAGGTAGCCTACACGAATCAAATCCCGAAATCATCCAGACTGAGATACTCAAAATCGATAAAGTTATAAACGGTAGGCAGCAGTAGTCAAGATAAAGATGTTTCTTTCCGGAGCAATGAAGTCTAACAAGTGGCACGATGCAGATAAAAAAAACAAAACTGTTAGGAAAGTGTGGAAGGGAAGGAAGGAATCGAGAAGAAAAAAAAATATTATCAGGCAAGGTACTATTGACATCCCGAGGTGGTTTTCCAAGTTTCAAAGCTCGAAATTTAAAGCTAATTACTTAATCTCACTGAAGGTGTTAAAGATGTATGTGAAGATGATGTAACCAATAATATCAAGACGTATTTAAAGCTAATTTATCTGGCAGAAGATGTTAAATATGTATGTGTAGATGATGCAATCAATAATGTCGAGAGATATTTAGAGCTAATTTATCACACAGAAGATGTTAAATGTGTATATGTAGATGATCTAACTAATAATATCAAGAGATCACTTCCCAACCCAGCCTCTCCTATGAAGTGATTCTTAATATTCGAAAATAATGAAAGTAGAGAACAAATTGGAAAAACAACTCCGGAAATACGTAGGAAAGAAACGATAAGATTGGGCGACAGCGATTAATAATCGCAAAATAGGTTCGTTATAAGGAAGCGGAAATAGGTAATAGAAATAGGTAATAGGGATAGATAATAGGTAATAGAGATAGATAATAGGTAATAGGGATAGATAATAGGAATAGGTTACAGTGATAGATACAAACAACAGGAAAGGAAAGAGAAAGAGAAGTATCCGCCCGTTGGCACAAACAACAACTGCATCCAAAGATGCAAGAAAAAGAATCTCTAAGAGACTCACAGATTAAAGAAAACTTCAAAGTAAATCGCTAACTACGCTATTTCAATCAAGATACTGCATAGCCGCTCTAAACTTCAAAAAATTAGAAAAGGTACGGTAGGTGTCAAAGACACAAAAGATAGATACGATAATTGCCAACAGGCATAAGATAAAGATACGATAGGTGGCAGAGACACAAAATTAGATACAGTATTGCCAATAGGCATAAGGTAAAAGAAACGGTAGTCGTCATAAGACAAGGTTAGATACGGTAATTGTCATAAGACACGGTAAAAGATAAGATAAGGTTATGCCAAATCGAAGAGAAAACTTCAAAGTAAACTGCAGACTACGCTCAAATTTCCAATGAAGGCTGCATAGTTGCTGTGAACTTCAAAAATTAATACTTCGAAATTGCCATACAAAGAGACAGAAAAAAAAACATATATATTTGTACCAACAGGGAGAAAACTCTTTGCGATAGGAAAAGGGAGAAATGGTATAAGGAAATTTAGATACACAAAAAAAAAGACAAATCATCACCTCCATCCAGAATCATCACTGCTTTCGTCACACATAATAAGAAATAGAACAATCCACTTTTGTTGGGTGCGATAATTTTCATACACCTTGCTAGACCGACATACTACAAACAACAAATTACCATCACACGAACACACTACAATCGTTCATGAATAAACCGACGATAAGAATTGCTTTGACCAATCAGATAGTCGACGGTCAACTTCCCAAGCGTATGATGGCTCCAAAAACCAAGCCCACCATCAACCAGGCCTACCAAGCTTTAAAGGTATCAAGAATTAAGTTCAAAACTTAACTCGTGAGACTTCAAGTTATTCATGATTCAATTATTCAGACAATACTGATATAAGATAACGATAAGATAAACGTTGAAAGATAGTAATATCAAACATTCAACCTCGGAGCTCAGACTCACAACGAAGTCACCTTCACAACCAGAAAAACGAAAGAGACACACTCAGTGAAAAATTGTTACTCAAAAAAAAGTTACTCGTGGCCCCACGTTGGGCGCCAGTGAAATCAAATTAACTCCTGAATGTATCCCTAGTCGTTAATCTGGTGGTAATGATGCAACCTCTTACTCCCTATCTATTTATTTCAACTTTACAATTAAAATTGCTATATACAAACACAAATTTAGGTACAGTGAATCTGAGATCCGCGATTCGAAGAAGCACTTATCTTAATGGTAAAGGAGGTATGATCCTCCAAAATGCAGGTATTATGCAGGTAGTCCAGTCTTTAGAGATTCCATCCGGAACAAGTCCAGAATTAAGATATTTCAGTAATAACTAGCTTCGGTATAAAGGTATTCCAGTCATAATCAGCTCCAGTACCAAGATAATCCAGTAATAATTGCCTCTAGTACTAAGATGATCCAGTTAAACTTTGGGTCCGGTAGTAGGATATTCAAGTGGGCGTCAGCCCCGGTAAAAAGATAATCCAGTAGTCGGTAGCTCGGTGAAAAGATGGTTCAGTGGGCGGTAGCCCCGGTACAAAGATGCTTCAGTGGGCGATAGCCCCGGTATAAAGATGATGCAGTAGGCTGTAGCCCCGGTACAAAGATGCTTCAGTGGGCGATAGCCCCGGTACAAAGACGATGCAGTAGGCGGTAGCCCCGGTACAAAGATGCTTCAGTGGGCGATAGCCCCGGTACAAAGACGATGCAGTAGGCGGTAGCCCCGGTACAAAGACTGCAAATTTCAAAACTATAAGATAGTGCTTGTAACACGTGGTATCATTCCCAGTGACTCTAGACGTTATTGAAGTAATTTACAAGTTAATTAATATGAGATGAAATATCTAGAACGCAGGAATAAGAGCACGTTATTCGATAATAAGAATGAGACAAGAAATCAAATGCACAATATCATACAAAGGAAAATGTTAATCTGTGTAACCTGCATGGAATGAAATAAATCAGAAATCACAATTTGGCATTCACAAAAGCAAAAAATATTGGTCGGGATATACGTAGTACTTACCGCCTTTTGAATAGACGTCTTATAAGAAAGAATAAAACTTCAAAATTCCACGATGTTAATGGATTACGAAGTTCGTTTATTCGTTAAACTCTAGCAAGGTGTTGAATCTTCAACTTCCTACGCAGCAAAAGAAAGAATTTCCATCGGATAGACCGAATTGGAAGGGTCGCGCATGCGAAACACACACTCAACCGTCAAAGCGAAGAGCGTTCTTTAGCGACCGATCACATAATTTCAGTGAGGCGTTTTTTCTTGCGATTGGAATTGAAATTATTAGTATGACGTATTTTCGCGATGGAAACTGAAATCGACAGTGGAGCGTTTTGTAACGTTACAAGGAAACTACGATGAGTTTGTCAAGTTTAGAATTTTTCTGATAAATCCGTACGAACATGAACAGCAAAGTAAATAATTCATATTTCAAAAATGATAAACATGAAAATTTCCTCGAAATATTTCCACAAGTATGCTACAAATTCATGACTTTTGAATCAAAATTTTTTTAATCCATGAAAGTCTTTTCACAATAAACATCCTACTCCTCCTTGTTCCCTTGTACCTATTTCATATTATTAATGAGTATAGTTGTTTCACATTTGTTATACACTTCTTATATCAGTAAGAATCAATCATTCAAATATCCAATTCCTAATTTGGGAAAAAGTTTCATCAGATCTAATAGATTATAGCTCAATTCATTTTTTTTCAGCGGAATTAATTGTATGGACTTGAAGCAGCGACCTTAACGCCATCATCGTCTACAGAAAAAATAGGACAACATTTGACAATTCTAGGACCTCGTTTTGGACCCAAAATTTTAGTGGGTTATACAGGGTGATTCTGGAGGAGACCGTCAGATTTTAGGATAAGTTCACAATAGTCAAGATAGTCTTGGTTTTTGGTTGGGGGTCTCTATTGAGAATATACAGGGTGATTCGACTGATTTTACTTTTATTGATAACTTTGGTATGGCTTATTCGATTTTAGAGGAATTTTCAGCCAAGTACAATATTGATGAGCACATTCATTAATTACAAAGTTTTTTCCAAAATAAGTGGTTGTTATAGAATTAATTACAGGTTAATTGTGCAGGTTGAAAACACACCCTGTACATCGCATTTCCAAAACTGTGCTATCTGTTTACGATTCTACTATAATAAGTCATTATTTGAGAGTTTCTAATTTTTTTGGCACAATTCTAGTTTTCTGAGAAAATTCCATCAAAAAAAGGCAATGTCGAAATTTCGCCCCAACCGATTCTACTTTCATTGATAACTTTGCATTACTTTTGGTCATTCGATTTTGATGAAATTTGCAGTGTAGAACAATCTGAACGAGTACATTCAATAAGCGCAAAAGTCTCTCATAATACAGGGTTGTAATTGTGATAATTTTAGAATTTCAGATTGATTGTGTAGTAGAAAAAAAACACCCTGCACATTGCTTTTCTAAAAGTTTTTTATTCGTTTCAGATTCTACAATAATATGTCATCATTCAGAGGTTTTCAATTTCTTTGGCACACCTCCGGTTTTCCTAAAAAACATTTTTGAAGAAGAGCATGATCGAAATTTGGCTCACAAGCAGTGAGAGTATTCCGCACTAGGTAGGAAAGCTGTATTGTCCAAGGATGCAAAGAAGTTCTTAAGTTCTAAAATATTCTTTTCAAATTCCAAATTCATATTTAATTGCTAATATTTTCTATGAAATCATTCAATTCAGAATGTATTTCGAATTTGAAAAGAATATTTTAGAAGTGACGAACAACTTTGCATCCTTGGACGATATACAGCTTTCCTACCTAGTGCGGAATACTCTCACTGCCTGTGAGCCAAATTTCGATAATGCTCTTCTTCAAAAATGTTTTCTAGGAAAACCTCTGGATGATGACTTATTATTGTAGAATCTGCAACGAATAAGAAAGTTTTGAAAAAGCAATGTATAGGGTGTTTTTTTTTAACTGCACAATTAATCTGAAACTCTGAAATTATAACAATTACAACACTGTATTTTGAGAGTTTGTTGCGATTTTTTAATGTACTCATTCAGATTGTTCTACACTGCAAATTTCATCAAAATTGGATGAGCCATACCAAAGTTATCATACAAGTAGGATCAATTGGAGCGAAATTTCGACATTATCATTTTTTGAAGAAATTTTCTCGGAAAACTAGAAGTTTGCCTAAAAAATTAGAAACTCTCAAAGAATAACTTATTATAGTACAATCTTAAACAGATAGCGTAGTTTAGGAAACGCTATGTAAAGGGTGTTTTTTCAACCTGTACAATTAATCTGGATTCATCACAATAACAACCGCTTATTTTGAAAAAAAATTGAAATCAATGAATGTGTTCAACACTATTGTACTACGCTGAAAATTTCATTGAAATCGAATAAGCCATACCAAAGTTATCAATAAAAGTAAAATCGATCGAATCGGACAAATCACCCTGTATATTTTCAACAGAGACCCCCAACCATAAACCAAACAGTGTTCTGAGACTGCCTTGACTAGTGTAAACTTATCCCAAAATCTGACGGTCTCCTCCGGAATCACCCTGTATAAGGAAAGTGTCGACACCTGATATATTCTATGCATCTTGACTTCAACTTTCCCTGACAATAGTATCAAATCACGGTATTATTAAATTTTCGCTAGATGTAACAGAGTAGAAATTATTTCGATATCGGATCTAGGGTTCAATTCTTCATGCAATTTCCAGTCCAGATGTGTTCTGGTTAATAATTCCTCTGGAAAAAAATAGTCGCAAGCCGCCATACGCACTAATCTTGGGATTTAATTATCATCTTGCCTTCGCCAGCAAGCCTAAAACCGCAAGCTGCGCAAGGTTGGCATGACTTGTGGCAAATGGAATAGATGGAGACCAACATGGTGAAATTAATTTCACAACAGTCAGCTTAATCGGCCGAGACTTCTCGAGGGATGAGCTCTTAGAATGATTTATCCGTCATATACAGAGTGTTTCACTATGAACTGGACAACCATATATGGACATGTATGTGACATTGGGAAAGTCATTTTTGCCTTATGATGAACATAACCTGCATCCGAAGTACAGGGTGTTTAATGTCAACTTAGAGCAATATTCTGATAACTTTTGTGAGTTATACTCGACCTCTGAAATAACAGATTTGGTCACATCTTAATACTTTTAGGTGGTCAATTTGATTGTGGTGTAGAATTCGAAATGTCGAAAAAACCTGCAAAACTGTAATTTTTTATTTTCGGTCGCCAAATTGGATAGCATCATTTTAATGTACTCGATTTTCTGAGAATTTCCGTGAAAAATGTTTCCATAATTCAATCTCAACATGTCTGCAGTGAAAAACAACTTACACCCAAAATTGTTGGAACCTACCGAGGTTGAACGAACACAGGTGTGAAAACAGAATAAAACATATTCATTGGTTTAATTTTGTAGCCTCCCAAAGATTCCACTCGGATCATTTAAATAATTTTTATTTAAGAAAATGGAAGCCTTACTGAGGCCTTAATTATGCTAATGAATTTGAAGACAAAAAAAATCTCTCGCACATTAGAGGTAAATTTGATGAACTACCGTTGCTTGGTAACGGACATCAATATGATCAGAATCAATCCAGTTCATACTGTGGAGGTTAGGTGACCCTACTGTCCGAAAGTGTAGAGAGTTCGATTCCTACCAAAATTTTTTTTTGAATTTTTTTTGTTGATAACTCACACTTCTATCCAGGCCATTCTGGAAACTAATAAACATAATTTTGGTCTATTTCAAAACACCAGTTTTCGAAATAAAAATTATTTGAGTACTTCTGGCGGAATCTTTGGAGGGCTACAAAATGAGAACCCAATGGATATTTTTTATTCTGTTTTCACCCAAGTGTTCAAAATAAAGGTAAGTTCAACTCGAAAGCTTCCAATAATTTTGGGTGAAATTTTAGATGAAAAAAAAATTTGAGTTTGGAAATAACTTTTCACGGATAATTTCAGAAAATCGATTACATTGAAAAAATGCTATCAAATTTGGCAATCGAAAATAAAAAATTCCAGATGTGAAGGATTTCCGCCATTTTGAATTATTTTTCCGAATTCTACACTACAATCGAATTGACCACCGAAAATTACTAAGATCTTACCAAAAACAGTTATCCAAAAGGTCACGCATAACTCACCACAGTGATCAGAATTTCGCTCGAAGTTCACCTTAAACACCCTGTATCTTGCTTATGCTTCAAAAACGGGGTATTATGTCATAAGGCAAAAATGACTTTTCCAAGGTCACCCACACGAATACATATGCTTGTCCAGTTTACAGTGAATCACCCTGTATATAAGTATTATTATCCATTATAATAATTCTTCCGATCTGTTTTCATATATATAAAATGCATACAGTGTGAGTGTCATTGTATAGGACATGCAGACATGTTGAGTATAGAAAACAATATTCTTATTTTCCGTATCTCAACTGCTGATGATGAAAACAGGCTATTGATGTTTCGATGTCTGTTATCTTCGAATTTTGTCCTGAAAATAATCTCAGACGACTAGGTAAGACCCACTGATGACGAATCCGGTGTCAAATTCTATTCTATCCGTCCGTACGCAGGTACGATTACTGGGTTAGATAACGTTTCGGAATGCGACGGTTGAGTTCGTAAATGGGCTGAATCGGTCCAACAGTTTGGGAGTCAGGGATTTTCCTTTTGAAATTTTATCGTTATTTGCCTGATATTTCAGGAACTACTGGGGCAATCTACTTTAACTTGGCATTTAGTAAGGCATAATAACGCACAACTTTTAGCGAATTCTATCCAGATCGAACTACCATTAAATTAAAAAAAATATTGTTCAACATTTCCGAAAAAATTTTTTTCCCAAAAAATCGATCATATCTGAGGAAAATTCTGTTAGTATCTCAAGCTCCATATCTCTCAGTGGTGTACCAAATTTCAGTTCAACACGAATCTAACTTTCGGAGATATTGAGTAAAGATACGTCAAATTCCGTGGTTTTTTCATGGGTATCGTTGTTTTTTGAAAAACAATACTGATTGAATCAGGATGTTACTTAGTAAATAGTTCGAAGATGCTTGTGAACAACTTTGTGCAGAATTTCGTGATGATCGTGTCATTAGAACAAGTTGCAAAATTTTTTTTTTTTCTTTAAATATGCAATATTCTGCGCGATCTTCTGATCATAATTATTATCCTCAAAAAATTCTGTAGAAACCTTCAAGCTGTCATTTTCCAATCGAATTCTGGATTTCAATCCGATCTCATCTGTATTTTTGGAAAACAAATTTGAATGGGTATATCTATCGATCGATCGTAAACACAAATAACTTAGGAACTCGATATTTGTAGAGTAGTATGAAGCTCCATAACGAAGGTCCAATTCGTGAATGGGTAAAATCTGCCTAATGATTCCGTAGATATACTCATTCAAAATTTTATTTCCTCAATATTTTCAGAAATACAAATAAGATCGTATCGATTTCTTTGGAAACAAATTTGAACATGCGCGCAGAAGTTGCTTTTCTAGATTTTCATTCGACGGTATGAACGAATATTTATTCGTTCATTTCGAGTGTTTTTTATCGTTTTAACCAAAGTTTCAATTTCACAACCGATGATTTCGTGACATCGATTTATGTTAACGTCGATGCCCAACCAGCAAAGTTGTCGTATAATTCTGATCATTCTTGACTTTTTCATTTTATAAGTATTATATTGAACTCTCTAGAATGTCAATTCATTATATTGATGCTAAATAAATTTCAATCTGTTGTGGACATCTCAAGTATTTTATAAATTCATCACGAAAACGTTTATATGGCCGAATTATAAAATATCTTATAAAACTGTTTCTATACTATTTCTTAAGGGATCTATAACTAACTTATAAAACATGAATATTTATACAATTGAATTGTTTTTTAGTGGGTTTATAACATTTTCCTACGATATTCCTGCCTTCAGTATAAATTCATTAAAAAAATATTTCAAATTTACTTTGTATAAAGTTACATTAGAGTTTTATGAAATAACTTTCACCAATAGTATGCTTTCATAAGAAAATTTGTTTTTTCGTGATCGCACTTTTTATAGTATTGTGTTCCATGAGGTTGATCGAATATGAAATGCATTTTAATTTAATATTCGATATCTTTAGAATCTAAAATAAAATTGAAAATTATTCCCAATTTCTTTGGACATATCCACTTACTTAAAGGAGAAAATAAATTCTAACCCCACTTTTCCTGTAACAGCTGCGTTTGTTATTATTATTTTATTTTCCATGACGATAATGAAATATTATCTGAATCGCATTTTGAGTAAGGTTATATCGAAATAATGAACATCTCAAAAGATTTCATGAAAATCTATATCTGAAATTGAAAGTTATAGGTATTTGATTTCGTCGAGCATGTCCACTCACTAGTGTTGAGAAAAAAATATGAGGGGTGGTACTTCTAATCAATATAACCACACTTTTTCTACAACAGTTGGGTTCGTCATCATTAATTTATATTAATGCCGTGACGATAATGAAATATTATCTGTATCGAATTTTGAGTGAGGTTACGACGAAAGAATCAACATGTTTAAAGTTTTCGTGAAAATCTATTAATGGAATTGGAACTCAATCTTGATTTTGTAAGACATCCATTCACTGGAGTTTGGGAAATATATGAAAATGAGAAGTCAGGGCGTGCTTCTGATTCTAACCACACTTTTTCTATATCAAATCAGCTGCGTTTTTCGCCAAAGTGAAATTGAGAAATATGTCACAGAGGTTATAGCTGCGATTTGGGGACCCTGTGTATGTTTCCATTAGTCACCAAGGCGATAGTGTTGAATATGTTTCATAGCAGTTGTATAGTAGCTAAATTATTAAAGAAAGCTTTATAAAGATACAAAACTATTTTATAAGATGACGTCATTAAAGATCACAGTATTTATGATGATAAAAAATGACGAATTCTGAAAGTACTGAAATTTGCATCCTTGTTGATATTTGAATCACCTAAGAAAAAACGCTGCAAATTTTACACAAGGGTTTATTATTTTCTCAGTTTAATAACCCAATACCATTGATATCTCAAATAAATCGTATATATTAATTATAACTCATTGGGTTTCCACCAAACGAAAATCAATTCCATGAAGAAATTCATGTGAAATATTTAAATTCAATAGTAACTACAAAATTATCCACGTCGAAACCAAAAGTGCCTACATAACTCCTAGAGTCGTTAGAAATCAGTAGGTACAACACCCGCAAAATCCTATTGAATGAACAAACAGATGTGAATAGCTCTCCTCTACTGAATATTTTTCTGTAACCTAAAAACTCTGTGGCAAACCCCAATTTATACCTACTCTCACTTTTACGCTTTTGTATAATTATTTAGGCACGTTCCGGACCATATTTAAACCTTGTTGTACTACATACCATCAGTCAGTAAAATGTAGACACCTGAAGAAGCTATATTAAAGCGAAAGATTTTTAGCAACTTTCTTCGTGTTTTTTTGTGATTCCGGGGTATTACTATGAGATTGAGTTTTTATGTCCGACTGATCATCAGAATTATCAGTCCTGTCACCGATATAATCAATTACCGTATCCATGTTGTCTGTCTCATCTAAATATATTCCCGAAATATGTTAGATAAACCTATTCACTAAGGTATCAACATATAACGAAAATTTTGCTGGAAAGAATTGAAAGAATCATTTTATAATTAAGCTTAAAGGATGTTATTCATAAAAATCTTAAATATTTTTTATTCCAAATCACATTTCCTATGAAATATTGGAGTTGAAAAATAAGAAAATTATCTTGGTGTTGAGTTTTCTTAAAAAACTTCTTTACAAAGGTCAAGTCACTATGTTGTTTCTTTCGTTGAAGTTAAGTTAAATATCCGAAAAATATTTTTTACTAATATTTTGCCAGTACGATCTTCACGATATTACCCATTAAATTGCGTGTCGGTATTACACAAATAGAAATGAAATTCAAATCAGAAAGCGTTTGCGCCTTTTGACATATAAGGGAAATAACCTCAAAATTTAAAATGTCCACAAAATTTTTCACCAATATCTCTGCAAATAAATATGGTTTCAAAATGTTGACTAAGACCTGTACCAAATTATATTGAACTTTAATGAATAGCTTCCGAAAAAAATGTTTAGAAAAAATTCTATTTTTTTCAATACAATTCTCACGAGATCATGCATTAAATTGAGCGTCGATATTTCACAACTAGTTATGATGTTTCAATTTGATCGCGTTAGTATTTCTTGAGAAACTTTCGGGAAAATTAACTTAAATCCTCAAATTAACAACAAATACGTAAAACAAAATTCAGGATTTTCCGCTAATATTAAATGTGTGGATGTGATTCCTACTAGGATTTTGTTCTGAAAAATATCAATTAAATGAAAAAAAAACTCACCCGTCCTGAGCAACTTATCTGACTTATTCACAAAATATCCAATACACAAACTGAAGACCTAAAGTTATTTTCAATAACTTTTCTGTAAAAATCAAATATATCGTGAACCTCTCCAGGTTGAATTCGACTGAATAATTCTAAAAGAGAAATTTCGTTCCGTATAGTTGTCAGATACACTCGACTAAGAGGGTGTGAAATCCCAACGTCTGTTTAATGTAAAAACGTTCAATTCAAACAAGTAGTTTGCGGACCACCAGATGTTGAAACATCTCGGAATATTCTTGTCTGGGGTCCCCGATACACACTCTTCTGAACAGGTCAATTATCAGCTCCTGCCTTAGTCTAAGGCTCGTACCCTTAGTATTAGATTCTCGACAATTGATGAGATTTCCGGTTTGATAATTGATTTGTTTGCATATATCCTCCAATTTGTTAATCACATACATGCTCATTACCTTTTATATTCACCCCTATTTCAAAGTCTCAGTACGAAAAATATTGGATTTCGATTGAAACCAGTAGCGGATATCCACATGTTGACGATAATTGTACTACGCAATCCAAAATTGATGGAAACCTCCGATCGACCGAATATTTTGGAAATATTCATTATTTTAAATAACGCTTCTTAATTCGCGTTCTGCATGTGAAAGGGTTATTCAGTTACACAAGAGTATTTATTGAGATTTCAATGTTTCAAATGAATTTTTTCATGGAATTAGTTTTTGGGTTGTGAAAAACCAATGGTTTATGAATAATATATAAGTTTTATTTGAGATATAATTGAGCTCCATGAAGAAATTTAATGTTTAATCCCGTAATTCGCAGGGTGATATCTATAAATAATAATTATTATCCGAGTTTTTGTAGTTATGTTTCAGATATTAGGAGAGAAACCCCAAAAATATTCAATTTGAACTACTAACGATTATGAAATTGTCGAGAACATCGATGGGGCATTTGCACATTGTGTTTATAAAATAATTAACGAATCCGTTCGAAATTTCTCAATATATGTTGAAAATTTGGTAACAATGTTTTCATCTACTTTCAACTATATGATTCTGGATGAAAAGTTAACCGATTTTTTCACTGAACTCCAATCTTAGAACCGAATGCGATGATTCATTCTCGGGATTATTGGAAATTTGCAGCATTTTTCTTTGTAACTCAGGGACTACTGGTCGGATATCATCCGGGTGAAAATTTTTAGGTTGAGTTATAATAATAATAATAATTTTTTTTTCCCTCCAACCCCCAATTTTAAGCCCTTAGGGTATACCAATCCTGCTGAAAAGCTTGGAGGATCAATCCCGAGCGACACACGATTTTTCTACCAAGTTTCACGGATTTCGGTTCAGTACTTTCCGAGAAAAGCTCCGGACAACGGACGGCGGACGGACGGATTTTTTTTTATTCGTTCATTCAAATCTACATACTCCAAAACGTAAACTGTGAAATTTTCAGGGGGGGTTAAATTTTTTTTTTTTTTTGGTCGATCACTAAGGTTTATTATTTGATTTTATCAAATAATAAACCAAAAATTGGCTTGATAATGATGTTTCGCAAACATTGGCTCATATTTCGATGAAAAAAAATTATAAAACCCAGGAAGCATTTTAATGTTTTGTTCATTATTCATGGAAAACGTTCGAAAATAGGAAGCGCGTTTATGATATACTAATATTATGCTTTATTTCACAATGAAATTTAATTCGCATCAATATTTTCGTTCCCCATTTCGGGAACTATGACTCTTAGTGCATTAACGTATAAATAAAATGGTTTCTGCTAAAGAGTGAGGATAGGCGACGTTCAATATTTTCCCATCGACTGTCATATTCCGAATTGTTTCTTGCAACTGAAAGAAATAATTAAAAAGTATTTCGATTTTTAAATAACATTCCAGATTACTCTTTTATTTCAGTTTTAAAGCTGCTTTATATTTTTCTCGTAACTTTCACGAGAGGCTTTATAAAATCTCGAGGGTCGCAAAATTGTTTTATAAAATGTGCCAATTTTGTATTTATAATTATTGTTTAAACGCATTAGAAACATTTCAGAGAAGACACATATTATATAAGCATTTGGCTGAAAACGTTTCTGCAAAAGTTATAAAATATGAAATTGCTAGTTGGGTGGTGAACATCGTTGTTTTGTGTCGATGTCCCAGCACTAAATGGTGATCTTAAATTGAGAATTTTCACATTCTATCATGCTCGAAGAATTCTGGACTTGAATTCAATTTTATTTTAGGAACCATGAACCTTTGACCTTTAATAATGAAGATATTATTGATGTCTTAATTGCCATTAATTAAATTGCGAAGACGTTTATTAATATCCTCACTCAAGGGAAAACTACGAAGTCTCCTCAAAAATTAATATTGTTTCCAATAAAGATGTCATTAGGCCTGACCTGACCTTTTGGCGTCTATGCTGGAAACATGTAATTTATCAGGCGTATGAGAATGTTCGTTTTGTAAAATATTACATCGCCCCTGGCGGAGCTTGTGAATTGAAATATTGTAACTATGATTCAACAAAAAAACAGAGGCAGCTGTGATGTGCCAAGGTATTCGGTTCTATTAAAACTAGCACCAGAGGGCACGATGGTACAATGAAAATGAACACCGTTCGGTTTCTTCGGGACTGGGAGTATGAGCTCCGAGCAATTTAGGCTCTTTTATGGTGTCGTCAACACGTCTACACCTTCGGCTTATATCGTTTTAATGTATGCAATTATTGAACGCCAAGTGCTGTAAATGAGTTTTTCATCTTTATGGCTCGAAAAAATTTTCGTGCTAAGTACTAATTTCACAGACAACCGCACATATGATATTTGCACCAATTTTCCTTGGGAAGTTATGAGGCATTAAGAATTAATTGTTTAATAATTATGGTACTGATATTTGTGTGGAGTCATTTTCAACAGCAATTACCACTCCTAGCAAAGCCATCATTTTCAGAAGAGTACAGTATTACTGTAGTTCAAGAGTTGAGTAAATGTTGAGTTTGGAAAAATGGTCCATGATATTGTTAATTTTCAAATCTCAGACAGATGGGACAGTCTCACTTCTACCCTTATTTACGCACCTTAGTGCAGAGGTTTGTAGAGCTCCAGTCGTTCGAGAATTCAAAAAATCTTCTACATAAAAAGAAATTATTCACGACTTTACCAACATTGTTCCAAATCTCAGAACGATCAGATATTTATTTTCGGAGATATAAAAAAATAGACTATTCCGTTGTTTTTTTAGTTTTTTTCTGCACTCCCAGTTTCGGAAACAGAACTATTAAAAATTAAATAAAATTGTTTTTTAGGGAAAACGCTCTTGTGGATTGCAGGATTGAACTATTTGTTCAAGTTGTCAAGGGCCTTTGTCAAATAGTTCAATACTACAATCCGGAGGGGCGTTTTCCATGAAAACAATTCTATTTGATTTCAAAAAATCTGTTTCAGATACTGAGAGTGAAAGCCCAGAAAAAAACTAAAAAATGATGCAAAACCCGCAAAACCCTCCCAAAATAAGATTTGATCGATATTGCGTTGTCATTTGGAATTTATAGTGATTTCCTCAATATAGTACCTACGCAATTGGAGCATTCTTAATAATTGAAGAATACCGACTTGCAACTTCAGATTCATGCAAATTTTGGAGACGATCGTAGTTGGTTGTAGGATACCTAAGCCCAACTGTATGCAAAATTTCGTGGGGATCGTACAGGTGCAAAATCTAACAAAATGATTCGACAAAAATCCTTCAGATATAAGGTCTCCAAGTAGATTCCTAGGGAAGTTATTTCGATTATGATTTTACAATTTTTCCGAAAACACAGATTGGATCGAATTTTGAATCTGGTACATCACCAAAAAAAGATAGCCTAAATGTTCATGCGTAGAGAGAATCACTTAATCTTGCCATAGGCAAGTAGGAGAGCAGATTGTGAAGGTTGGTCAGGGGTACCACAGGATAGTGTCTTGGGTCCTCTGGTTTTTTTAATATTTCTCAATGATCTTTCTGCCTGCGTAAGGTTTTCTGTCGCGTGGCTTGTTGCAGATGATTTCCAATTGCTCAGAAAAATATTAAGCATATAATCGACTGCAATCTTTTGCAAGCTGATTTAAATGAGGTCGAGCAGTGGTTCAGTAAAAATAAAATGTCTTTAAATGTTTCTTAGTGTAATGTCGTCAGCTTCACTAAAAAAAAAACGGTAGAATTTGAATATGAAATCTGCACAGAAAAAATCACTCGAAAATTGGAGGTAAAAGACTTGGGAGTCGTATTCCAGTCAAATTCGAGATTTGGTCATTTCGAGTACTCAACAAGTAAAGCTTTCAGGGTATTTGGTCTATTAATGTTTGTTTAACTGTGCGACAACTTCTCTTCTATATAAGGCACTTCTTGTAAGACTACATCTGGAATATCCTCGGTTTTATGGATGCCTTTAGCTGCTATTAACATTGACAGCATAAAAAAGGTACAAAAAAGATTTCTCAGGTACTTACATGTCAAAAAATATAAAGAATTTCGATTCATGAAATCCTATCGCCCTACGTTAATCGAGTTTTGTTTTCAATCTTTTGATAATAGAAGAAAAACAAAAGCTGTGATTTTTATTTCAGATGTTATAAATAGTAGAAGTCATTTGGACTGTGATTTCCTGGGTTAATTAATTTTACGGTTCCAAAGTTAAACACATTGTTAATTATCTGTAATGAAATCGTCCAAAAGTTTGATATAGACATATTCAATACTGGTGTAAATGAGTTGAAAGCTCTTTTGTATATGTAATTGTCACCTCTCTACATGTGTAATTACTCTAAGGGTGTATATGTGGAGATTAAATAAATAAGGCTATGTTTGGCGGAGTCACTATGTCAAAAAAAAGGAGAACGCTTTGACAAAAATTTTGAACGTGCGCGCAAAAGCTGCTGCCTTCACGCCAGTGCCTCTGAGAATTTTTATTCGAATGAATAAATATATTTCAAAACACTAAATTGATCACACTGACAAAAGCAGCATTCAGGAAGTACATTTTCGAAATTCTTTTCATTATGCTGCAATCTTCTGATTCTGAAGGTACAGGTATTGTTTGCGTGTATTTGATCTAGAGAAAGAGCGTGCTATCGTTTTGTCCAAATATCTGTAATTTTAGACTTGTTATTCCGAAAATGATCTCGAACGACTAGGTTTAACTCGGTGATGACGAATCTGGTGTCAAAATCGATTCTGTCCGGCCGGCCGTCCGTATGAACGATTACGGGAGTACGGAGAACCCTTTCGAAGCAAATCGTTCAGAGTAGGTTGCCTTTTGAGATGCAACGGTAAAGTTCGTTATCGGTTAGAATAGGCTAAACGGTTTCGGAGTTATAGCCATTTGAAATTTTGAGATTGTTTCCATAATATTTCTGAAGCTACTTGAGCGATTGCATTGAAACTTCGCAGTTAGTTAGAACTTAACGACAAGCAACTTTGAGATCGCATCGTAAGTGAATTGAGAAAGAGAAATGTTTCGAAAGTTTTCTGAAAAAAAATTTTCTCTGGAAATATTTATTATATCTGGAAAAAAATCGTTCAGACCTAAAACCCCATATTTAACTGTCATGCACCAAACTTCTGATTGAAACGATCATAAAATCCGGAGATATCGGGAAGAAGAGTTTCCAGGATTTTCCATCTGTAACGTTGTTTTTTCCGGAATAACTCAGAAAATACCGATTCAATCCAGATTAATCTTAGTAGCTTTGAAGCTTTTGAAGGTTTGCGAGGTAGCTTCAACCTCTTTGGGACAGTGTCACGTTTCGTCCCGGACTAGTTTGGGAGAACTCGTCAGGGCAAACTAAGCCGTTTACATGCATACGTGAGCGGACACCCCTTATGCGGATCACAAGGGAGTGTACCAGACCGTTGGGGATGAGTGTATTTCGGAGATCTTGAGAGGATCTACCAGGGACAGCGTGCGCGCTAGCGCCCCCTGTACGTTGACCGATGATGTGGTCAAGCGTTACAGGCAGGTAACGTAGGTACTTAAGACGCAAGGGATGGTACTGCGCGCACGACTTAAGTAAGAGCTGAGAGAGGGCGCTCGCTACAGCTTGTTTTGAAATGCTGATCGACAACTCTGTGAAGAATTTCGTGATGATCGTCTAATTAGAACAGTTTTCGACTTTTTCAACATTCAGCAATCTTATGATCATATTATCCTCACTAAATTCTGTATAAACCTTCAAACATTTTGAATGAAGAACTGGATTCCAATTCGATCATATCTGTAGCTCGGAAATGTTTGGTAAATAAAATTTTGGATGGGTATATCGGCGGAATTATTGGTTGGATTTTTCCCACTCATTCAGCTTTCGTTATTGATGTCCAAACCTACTCTTCAAATATCGAGTTGCCCAGTTATTTTTTTCGGTAGTTATTTTGTTGACCATCGGCCGTAAGGTCGTAGATAAACCCATTAAAAATTTTATGGTCTCAATATTTCCATAAGTACAGATTAGATCGAATTGAAATTCAGTACTTAATTGAAAATGACAACTTGAAGATTCATACAGAGTTTCGTGAGGATAATATGTGAAATACGTGAAAATATGACCCCCCTGGCAACGAATTTGAACTTGCGCGCAGAAGCTACTGACTTCACGTCCGCGCTTTTCTAGATTTTCTTTATTATATTCAATCGAGTTAACCATAATTCAGTTTTAGAGTTTTAACATAACAAATTTTCTGGAGAGTGATTTCCACATATAAAGCCAATGTCAATAGCCATCTTTCAAAATTTACGAATTCGAAGTTCGAAAGTTCGACATAAAAAATTGGGTATAGTTTTCGTCATTTCCTTGATACAGTTAAACCACATAATATTCCCTAAAGTGAAGTGTCAATCATAGTCCTTCGTGTCAATCTAGCATCGAGCATTATACCGAAGCAATTCTGGAAAATTGTATTCTCAATTTTGATGAAAAAATGCAAATAAAGCACTCAGTTTTTAGTTCTATTTTGATCGTCATCGCATGTGTAATATAGACGTATATCGACCAACAATATAAAAATAACATGGTCATCGGCACTGAGAGCGTGATATCGCAATTTGACCGCAATACTGACATGTTCGAATCGAATATTGATTTTTTCGATCGACAAAATAACAGAGAAAGCTTATAAAATTTTATATTATTAAACGAACATGAGCTCGACTTGCAGGAACCTCTATAATAAATATATAACACAGCCCAGTCAGAGTTTCTTGGTTCGACACGCAAACGAGTGCATTATGTAAATTTTGCCTAGTAATTGTGATATAAATTATATTTTTTCATGGTGAATGCGTGACGCAAGCGAATTCAAGAAGTGTTAGACAGGTATTTACGAAATGTTATGTCGGAAGTTCCTGTAAATTTGAACATACCCCTACGTTGCTTTATTATCAACATGGTGGTTCAGTTGTTCATAAGAAACCCACACAACGTGGAAGAGTAATACATGGAGCCGATTCATGAATCTCGATCGAGAATTGAAGAGTATGACAATTAACATGATTACAACGACGAATATCTGTCATTGAATCAACTAATATTCCCCCTTGATCAGAGCTAATCATCCAATCAACCAAAACATCTACACCGAAGAAGCGGATCCAAGGAGGATGACTACAGCTGTTTCACAGTTATTACTGATCGCCAGGTCAACTTACCTTGGATAAAACCGCAGAGGAAATCTCGATACCTGTCACCTTTCAGATGAACCGCTGCAGATGCTCCCAGAAGATGGCGGGGTGTACGTTGTTATACTGCAGCGGTTCATCTAAAAGATAACAAGTATCGAGATTCCCTCTGTGGTTTATCCACAGGTAAGTTGACCTGACGATCAGTAATAACTGTGAAACAGCTGTAGTCATTCTCCTTGGATCTGCTTCTTCGGTGAGATGTTTTGATTGATTGGATGATTAGCTCTGATCAAGGGGGAATATTTTTTGATTCATCGACAATTTCAAATATTCAATATTCTGTGATTTTCTGATCATAATATCCTCGTGAATTTCTGTATGAACATTCGAACTGTCATTTTTCGATAAAGTATCGGATTTCAATTCGATCAAACCTGTAGTTTTGGAAATATTGGGAAAATAAAATTTTGAATTGGTTAAACTGCAGAAACATTGGGTGGATTTTACCCATTCACGAATTCGGCCTTCGTAATTAAGGTCCTAACCTACTCTACAAATATCGAGTTTCCAAGTTGTTCCTTTCTGAAGTTATTGTGTTTACGGTGGGCCGTTGTGTACACATGAATGCGACGTTTTCCTCGAAATAAAACGATTCAAACAGAACGAAAAAGTGTTTTGCGATTTCCAACATTCGATCTAAGCGAATTTGTCGAGTTTTGAAACCATCTGATTCAACTCTAGGACCGCGTCTTCGATCCAAAATTTCAGTGGGTAATAGAAGGATATTTTTATATATTCTTTGCATCTTGATTTGGTCCAATTTGAAACTCATTTTCCTCTAGATTGAACACAATTATTCCATTTCCATGGAATTTAAAACGACAGTCGAACTGAATGAGCTGGACTGCATCAATTTTGGTGGGACCATAAACGAAAATTCATCGAATCGACCTTTCAGTTCCAAACGAAGAATAAATTGGAACTCAAGAATCGGATGAAAAAAGATTGGCACATCTGACTTTCCAATCAGAGCCAGTCATCCGGAGAAATGTGCGAAAATGGAGGCAGTTTATGTGGAACGGTCATTATTCAAATTTTTTATTGCATCCATAGATAATTCTAACAGAAAAATCCAATTTAGATAAAAATGGCCCCCTGTTGTATAAATCATGCGTGGATATTATAGGAGTTTCGATTTCTCCCTATTGCTAGAAGGATTTCGATATGCCCACACAACGAGTTTCGTTTTATGCATCAGATATATCCGTTGGTGGAAATAATTTCGTATCCACTTCCTGTTGAAGATAAAAGAAATTCGGGTAGATACAAGTCTCGTTTCGATAACTTCGAATCCAGATATTTCTTCCTAGTAATTTTGAAAGTCCAAGTCAGTGAAAAACATCTGAAACTCGGAACAATGATTCATACAAACTATTGAACGTAAAAAAAATTGTTCACGCATGCAGCTCTTCAGCTGCCTTAAACTAATTCTGAACTGAATCCATCCAAGAGTTATTGTCATCGAAGTAGGCCTTGATAGTCCAGACGCAAGTTCATTACTGATTATAAAATCCTAGTGAAAATGCCTGTGCTTTTATCAGAGGAATAATATATTTGAATATAAACCTCGAATCGATGATGAGTTTTCAATTTGCGGACATAATCGAACAGAACAAAATATAAATTTTCCCAGGTCAGTGTTATTTCGAATATCGACCTGAATTCTATATTTATTACTGAATGGGATATTAACAGCATACTTTCGATTTTTCACAGCAGCCTAGGTTGTAAATAATTCTTAAATGGAAGTTCTGAATAGTTCTGAATGAACTATTCCGATGTGCTGGAACGTAAACAGAAATTTCATCCAATTTCAATCAAGCTCACCATATGATCAATCTATTTTGTGTCTACTTGCCTTCAAAATTCATTAAAAGTACACTTCAGAAATCTGAAACATCGAATCATTCTTACTTCATCACTGTCATCTGAAAATTTGCAGTTGACCATTTTCAAAGTTGCAAATTTACAGGTTTGAATGGAAAAAATTGAACTGATCAATCCAGATAAACACATAAACATTTGATCGCGCCAATTGGTTCCATAGTTTTTAATATGACGTTTCACAATCATTAAATAGTGCAGATTTTTCTGTAATAATAAATGTTCTAGGCACGAGCATTTGACAAGCTTTTCGGTAGTTTTTCAGCAACGTTCGATTGAAATCAAGTATTGTTGCGATCACGTCTTATTTTGACATTTAAGGAAGAATTTATGCTATTGATGTGTCTAAATCGAAGATGAAACACTTCATCCAGTATTATTTTTGTATCAAATCTTATTGTGTTGCCTTATTCTAAGGTTTATGAGTTCAATCATTTTATGCTAAACGATATAATTTTTATTCCATATTGATACATTATAAACGAATGAACTCTTAGTTAACGTAACTATAAACATGGTAATAATTCTCTTGGAAGTTATACTAAGTAGTAATAAATCTACCTTTACTGTATTTATAAAAACATTCCGATAATTGTCCAATATTCCAGATCGTGAAACTCACTCACATTCGTATCATTATGGATTCTCATTATCAATTTTAATATTGAACACTTCGGACTGTAAGAAAAATAAATCAATTCACTTGGACTAGAATAAATACAAACCATGTCGTGAAAGTAAGACAACATGACATGAATTTGTCATATTCTTTTCAATTTATACTTCGGTTTCGACTTTATCGGTAGTGGTCCGGTACGAGTTATTCAACCTTTTGCAACGAATAGCCTTAAATCCCAATTATCTCCAAGCTTTCACTCATTTTAACGAATAAATAAATCTGACAAAAATTTACAAAATTTGTCAGTTGATACATCCCTGGTAATCACGTTTCTATACTTTATTCTTAAACAACGTTCGTTTGGTTTCGGAAACCATCAAAATTTCATTCTCATATTTCATTTGTATCTACCTATGAAAAAAAAACAATTATCTATCATGTGAGTCATTGAATGTTAACAACCTTCGACAACTTAACAATCCCTCGAGACTGACGTCCATCGGGATGGAAATCTGTTTTCCGCATAACTCCATTGATTCATAAATAACTATGAATTAGGTCATCTAAGACGTAGTGCATTTGGGGACAATAAATTATATTTTGGGATATCATATGTATTACAGGAACATCTGTATATGTAACGATTGTATTATTAATAATAACCTTTATCAAGAATTTTAAGTTGATATTTGACATAAGATTTACTTGATCACGAGGTTCGAAAGTTATTTTTCAAATATTCCCGAAGGTACAAGGTGGGCCAAATTGGACATTTCTGAAGGTGAAGTCCTTTTTCTGTACTTGATAGATGAAAACGGAAGGCTGTGTCTGATGGCCAATTTTCAAGAAAAACTCATTGGCGGAAACAGCAACTGCATAGCTGTGACCGTTACATAGTTACCGGGTGTATTTCGAAAACGTACCTTCCAGAAATTGGCGGTAACTTTTTTTCAGTTGAAATATTTTATCTCTGTGAAGAAAAATGTCTTGTAACAATTCAATAACGTTAATTGAATCTTCTGCAAACTGATATTTTATGAGATTTTTCTATGGAAATCTCCCGGATAAGTAGGATTCAGACTGTGCGGCAGTGAAAATAAATAATGTGAATATCTTGCTGGCTGTCAAAGTTCGATTCAAATAGTTAAAAGTTTGAAGAAAACCAATGTTCGCATTATTTCATTTTCACGGAGGCACAGTTTTTAGGCCTACTTATACAAGAAATGAAATTTTGAAATTCAATATCTCGAACAGGACTGCGGAAAAATATCAGGTATGTCATATTGTTTTAGTGGAAATTTCAAACCCTGTCTCATATGGAAAAAATATTTCCATAGAGATTCTCATAAAATATCAGTTTTCAAAAAATTCAATTAACGACATTGGTTTCTACGTGTAAAGTTGCTACGACAATGTGTTCACAGTATTCACAGCAGTATTTATGAAATGAACATTTTCGGAAAAAAGCCGGTAGCTTTGTATCGGTGATGCTATGGAGTTTCAGTTTCCGCCAATGAGTTTGTCATAAAAATTGGCCCTCAGACATAGGCATTCTAGTACAGCAATAGGACATCCCATTCAAAAGTGTCCATCAATATGGCCCACCCTGTACAGTTTCAGTCGAGTTGGAATCCATTCAAATTTCTCAACGAATTGTTCATCCATGAGTCCAACAGAATATTTTGAGTGACATTACAGCTCAAAATTCGGAAATCACAGGTATCCATGTTCAAAGAAAAAAAGATTAATAAAATAATTTTGATCATTTTTTAGATTTTATGGGTTTTCACTCCCAATATCTGAAACAGAACTATTAAAAATTAAATTAAAACTGTTTTTTTTTCATGGAAAACGCCCTTGCGGATTGGCAGTATCAAACTTTCTGCCAAGGGAAGTTTCTTGCAAAACAGATTGCCTAATGAACAATACAGGAAAAATACAAACGATAAAGGAAATGAATTGTGACGTTTCAGAGTACAAATCTGACTCTTTCATCAGACAAAGCAGAAAATTTCAAGAATTATTTTCTTTCGATTTTTTGTTTCGATTTGAGAATTCCGTCAAGTTGACAGTCTTGAGGAAACACAGCAACATAGATTTATTCGGTTCGAGAGTTTTTCAATTCTACTTCTTCTTTTAATTAAATCCAGCCAAATAGGGTTTATTTCTACCGAACAATGAGCAAAATTACTATCTGCATTCAAAAAAAAGCAAGAGGACTTTCTGATTTTTTCTTTCAAATTATCTGATTCCAACATCAGTATTTTTGTATTGTCCCAATCTATCATGAACATACATGACACCTACGCTATTTGCGATTTTTGTTTCTCTATTCCTTAGGTTGTTTTTGTTCTCTCGTTTTCTGATATCTAATGGTCTGGACGTTTTCCCTGAATATGTCTTTCCACAAATACAAGGAATACTATAAACGCAATTTTTTGATTTTTTTTCTCGTTAATTGGTTTGGTTTCAATTAGTATGGTAATCAAATAATTTTTTGATTTGAAAACCGTTCTTATATTGAATTTAGCACGAATCCTTCTGATTTTTTTTGCAATTCCATGTACATAAGGAATCACATTCAATGAATTGGGTTGTTCATTATGGTTGTGCTGTTGATTTGGTTGATAATTAGTGGAAGATTTTTTGGCTAAGTTTGTAAAGGTTCTATTTATAAATTTCATTTAATTTTTTATAGTTCTGTGTCAGATATTGGGAGTGAAAACCCATGAAAAACCTAAAAAATGATGCGAAATCCTCCCAAAATAAGCTTCAATCGATACTTAAAATAATTATGCCTCACTGTCCAACGTTCATCCACTGACCACCAACCAATTTTGCTTTCGAATACATTTTTCCAATTTGAGCATATTTTGCAAAGAATATTTGAATTTTCGAGATTGCTTATAGGAGAAAACATTCTGAGTTACGAACATCAAGATTTCAATAGCCATAAATCCATAGCATGACCTTAACATAAACAACCACAATAATACCGTATATCGTATGTAACTCTCCGTGATTTGTGATGACAGAGAATAACGATATACAATCAGATGTCTGTCCCAAACGCATAATTAGCCAAATCTTCTCTGTGACACTGACTTCCGATCTCGCTAATGATTCTGATCACAATTATTCGATTCCAAGCAGAGCTGAGTCGAGTCTCTTGTGGACAATTGGCCAATTAGACGTAAATGAGAATTAGAGCCATAACCGCTTGAATAGGACCTTTCAGTACGTTCGGGCCACGTCATCCGTTGGGTTTCAATTCCAGATTATATTCATCTATTTGTTAATCCGCGGTCAGTATAATGATTCTGCCTCTAATCTCCGAAATGATGCCCAATCCTGTAGTCCCTATTTGCACTACAATGCGCAGTGAAATGTCGATTCGGACTCGATGGAATCGGAATACACTCTCGAGTTATCAAGACTACGATAACTGGTGATATAAGTTATTTAATGAGAGAAATCAATTATTCAGTTCTCAATACCTCCGCTTTTGAGTAATTGAACAGGTTCAAAAATGGAGCTTGAGGAGAAAAATTTTCATCACGAAATTTTTATTTCAATAACTTTTTTTCCGAAATTTTGAATAATACAGAATTTTCGGTAATATTGCTATAGAAAATCTTTCAATAATAAAAAGGAAGGGAATGGAGTAGAGGAAGCAAGAATGCAAATAGAGATATCCCCATACAGGGTGACTCTTTAGGTTGTACATTAATTTTAACCCTAGTTTCATATCAGCAAATAATGCCCTTTTTGCGCGCATGTTCTAGAGGAACAGCGTGCTATCGTTTTGTCCAAATGTGTGTTATTTTCCATGATTGATCCGAAAATTGTCTCAAACGACTACGTTGGACCCACTGATGACGAATCCGGTGTCGAAATCGATCCTGTCCGTTCAAAATCAACTGAAGCGATTGATTGGATTTAAACTTGGCAGTTAGTTGAAGCATACCGCCACGCAACTTTGAGCAAAATTTTGTTGAAATCGTATGGTCACTCAATCAAAAAAAAAAAATTTCAAAATATTTTTCGGAAAATTTTTTTTTCTGAAACTATTTTCCATATTCGAGAACAATTTCAGTTATGTCTTGAACTTAATATTTCGCAGCAGTTTACCAAATTACAATTCGATACGGCTATCAGTTGTGGAGATATTCATGGAATTCATGAATGGGTAAAATCCGCCCAATGATTCCGTAGATATACCCTTTAAAAATGTTATTTTCAGATATTTTCTAAAATGCAGATTAGATCGAATGGAAATCCAGTACCTTATCGAAAAAAAAACCTGGAAAAGCACTGCCGTGAGGGGAACAGGTTTTGCGCGCATGTTCAAATTTGTTGCTAAAGCGGTCATCTCCATTGAACATGCGCGCAAATAGTGCTACCTTCACGGAACCGGTAAACGATACGGGTTGTTGAAATTTCCAAAAAAAAAACAGTTTATTTTTGTAGCTTTGACATGTTTACACCGAATGAAATGAATTTTGCTGTGAAGTGTACTATAACTATGACAAGTATTCTGCAGTTATCAATTTCTTCTTATTTCTAACGGGTTTCTGGTTCTGGACTCCCTGATTCACAATACTATATAAAAGCATGAAGAATGCAGATGAAGTTTATCTCAAGTCATTATGAGTATCCTCAATCGTTTTAGAATACTTGATTATTTTTTATTATTCCTCCTCAAACGAACCGTTTTTGAGATATTCAACGTTGAAAGTTATGAATTTGATTAATTTTCCTGTTTTTGTGGGTCCACCCCTTAGCTACTGAAAGCATATATTAAGCTGCACCCACGTTCACCCGGAACACAGAGTACACAGAAATATTTACCTATTTTGTATAGACCAAATATAACTCTATACTATTTCGTGAACAGACCTCAGACATAATAGTTCATGTCTATGGACCAGGCATGCTATAAAAAAGTTCAATTAATGTTCTCAGGTCAGTTGATTGATTTCTATAATTCATTTATAAATTTAATGAAAATTGGGATAATCAGTCAATTCTCATAGTGAAAACAACTGGATATTGCACCAAAATCAGGTCAAAGATTAGTATTTCAGAGGTAAAGTGTAGTGAAACATTTTTACCACAATAATACCGTAAGAAAACCTCATCAGAATTGACTAGTGAAGACTAGCAATTAATCATTGCAATAAATTTGCTTTTTTGGACGGGTCGATTGAAATTAGTTGTGTGAAGAACCTAGTAAATACATCGGCAGCAGAACGCTTTTCTATAGTTGAAAATGGCTGAGGAGCCAGGATTGATCACTTTCTGTCAAATTTGGGAATTTTTAAAAATATCTGGAATTGTCAAAATATCACGTTCTTCAGTCTAGTTGTTTGATTCACACCTCCATTATTGAGGCAGCCTGGGTTTCCTTGGAAGCGTTACCAGCGCTACAGCAAGAATCAAATTTTCAAAGAGTTGTCATGTCAGTGAATTTCGTGTGTTTTCGTCAGAAGGGAGTACTTCGTGCAATGGAATATTAACAGCGATAGATTTATTTCATCGACGCCAAACAAATATTTCCTGAATATGCGAATACCTACCAAAATAATGAACAAACATTCCACAACTTCGCAGCTATTTTTTCAGTAGTCCCAATGATAACGAATAAAATGAATGCATCTGTTCAAATAATAAACAATCTATCAAAAAATACGACTGCTGCAGTAATTACTCCGTATCAAAATTGGCTCTGTACAGGCAATGACCCTAGGATAAGTTAGTTCGAAAAAAAATTACAGGGCAGGATTCTACTTTTTTTTCACGAAATGAGTTTCAACCCTCGTATTTCAGTTTTATGTTCTGGGCTCGATCTCAGACAAAGAATCAATCTTAAAGTTTGATCGTAAACACTATAATACCCGAATAAGATTTAGATTCGATATTTGTAGAGCCGAGTTGGATCCAAATTATGAAGGACGAATTCGTGAACAGTTGGAATCTACTGAATTATTCCGTAGATGTACACATTCAACATAATATTAAATATTTTCAAAAATGAGGATCATTCAAAATCTATCACTCAGTCGAAAAATGGCGGCATGAAGGCTAAGACAAAATTTCAGCGCCCGTAATCTATCATACGGACGGCTGGCCAAATGATCGGCCGGACACAATCGATTTTGACTCCTGATTCGTCATCAGTGAGTCCAACCTAGTCGTTTGAAACCATTTTTGGGAAAAACAGACATTTGGACAAAACGATATCACGGTGTTCTCATAGAACTTGCGCGCAAAAAGGCCAAGTATACGGCATTCTTAAAAAGGCCATTGAATGACCTTCAAAACACGGTTTCACTCATACATGGGGGCAGATATATTTATTGTGTGACTGTGTAAAATCACAGACCAACCCGATGAACCACTTGTATAATTTACTACGGAAATCTATGTCAACGCATATATGAACGTGAAGCGAGAGAAACAGTCTTGGCTGCCGTTTGGGTGCTTTGGGGTGCCAATCAGATTCCAGATATAGGATCACGTGACTCTCGCCGCTTGAAGAGGTTTTAAACATGTAAACATTGTAGAATAAAATTTAAAACAGTTTAAACAACAGAAACTGTTGTTTAGTGATGTCTGAGGTTCGATTTTATGATGACAAACCTCACGATATGATGTTTTAATTGCACAACAACAAGCATTGGAATTGAAGTAAGGTGGACTCGTTCATAATGTTTATTTTATATGATATAAAGGAATCGCAACTGGAGTGAAAGAACTACAACCTGCATTATTCAATTGAAAGGATGGGATGTCGAATGAAATTGTATATGATGGCACAACCACAAAGATTGGAATGAAACAAAGTTTGTTTATTCATATATTGACTTTATATGAAAATGAATCTCAATTGATATGAAATTATCACAACCTATATTTTGCAGTTGAAACAATAGTATATCTCTGTTTGCAAAGAAGACGTTTGCATGATTAGTTGATCTCAAAAAATAAGTTACGACAAAAAAAATATCTCTTCTATCAATAAATGACTGTAATATACCATCTTTATCGATAAAATAATAGAGCAAGTATACGATTTACTCAGCTTGCTCAATTTATTCATGTCAAAACCAGTGTCTGAACAGTTTGGCAGACTATACGTGAACATGGGAAATGCACTACAATATATTTATATAAGTAATATATAATTGATAGTGTTCTGGAAAAGATAAGGCAGTGTGAAATGATTTTAAAGGAATTCTATTTTTTATTTATCAATTTCTAAAGTGTTTTTATTCCTTACACATTTAATCAATTGGATTCACACATATAAGAAAAAGGCTTGCAATGAAATAGAATACACCCGAACTCTTTAATCTCACAAGCTTTTGAGGGGTTTCCTAGAGACTAGGTTGATAGGTATCAGTCGGTACAACATAAATGCTGATATTTCTTGTGAATCGTACCTCAATAAGATAATCTCCAGTAATTTTTTTTCCACTGGTTCAGACCCTCATTTGACTCTCAAAATGTCATATTTTGTAGCTTCCCACAGCTTTTCGTCAACTGAAGTAGTTTAGTAGAATCCATTTGCCTCTTGTACATATAACATGTCAACGAGCTCATTGTCCAAAAGTTTGAAAACTACCATATTGTATATATTTTCACCTTACGGTTCTCTGATTGAGCAAAGAAAATTTTCCATAACATACATTTTTCCAAAAATTTCCATTTACTCCAACCGTGTCCCTCAATTTATATTCACAGGAGTTTAAAATGGCACGAAAAACTCGCTTTGGTATTGAGAATTGGCTTTTAGAATGGTTTCTGGTTTTATCGAAAATCTTGATTCCTGAATCCCAACAAATCCTTTTTACATTTCGATTTAGATATTTGAAAGTCAAGCATTCAATTTGACAGTTTTTTTGAGGGAGAAGAAAGTGTGTTTATGATAATAATTTTCTCAAGGTCGGAAAGATGCGACTCCCGCAAACGATGAAGTGATTTTGTCTTGTGTGAAATGTAAAATGTTCCATACAAAATAATACAGCATTTTTCCCGGAGCAAACAAAAAAAAAATCCAAAATTAATTGAATTTTTGTCAGAACTTTTCTATGTAAAAGTTCAAAATTTATCATGCGAACAAAGAGAACTTATCCACCACAAGTCATTCTCTAAATGACTGTACGAACGGTTAGCTTGTGGCAATACCAATTTGGACGAGCATCCATTTGCAGGATATTGAGCTATAGTCCGGCCAGCATGATTTTTGCTCTATGTACATAAATAATATGTCCAATCGTGAATATACACCAACCGCAACCACAACATTTTCCGAATATTGGTTAATCAATGTGCAAATAATTCCATATATCCCGACGGACTCGTATTTCATACGTCGCGAACGAAATTGAATTTTGTATCTGCTGTCGCTATGTGAGTTTATGTTTCGGATCCGGGGACGTATTTGGTAACTATTTCACGAATTTCCTTTTTTCGAGGGATCCGTCACAGACAGCTCGTCGACCGGAGCATATTAATTCTCACTCGATTCTGGCTATACAAGTCAATATTTGAGTTTTCATAAAAACTGTGTACAGGGTGATTCCGGAGGAGACCGTCAGATTTTGGGATAAGTTTACACTAGTCAAGACAGTCTCGGAACACTGTTTGGTTTATGGTTGGGGGTCTCTGTTGAGAATATACAGGGTGATTTGTCCGATTCGACCGATTTTACTTTTATTGATAACATTGGTATGGCTTATTCGATTTCAATGAAATTTTCAGCGTAGTACAATAATGTTGAACACATTCATTGATTTCAAATTTTTTTCCAAGTGAGCGGTTGTTATTGTGATAAATCCAGATTAGTTGGGCAGGTTGAAAAAACACGCTGTACATAGCGTTTCCTAAACTACGCTATCTATTTACGATTGTACTATAATAAGTCATTATTTGAGAGTTTCTAATTTTTTTGGCACCCTTTTAGTTTTCCGAGAAAAATTTTTCAAAAAATGATAATGTCGAAATTTCGCTCCAATCGATTCTACTTTTATTGATAACTTTGGTATGGCTCATCCAATTTTGATGAAATTCGCAGTGTGGAACAATCTGAATGAGTACATTGAATAATCGCAACAATCTCTCAAAATACAGTGTTGTAATTGTGATAATGTCAGAGTTTCAGATTAATTGTGCAGTTGAAAAAAAAACACCCTGTACATTGCTTTTCCAAAACTTTCATATTCGTTGCAGATTCTACAATAATATGTCATCACTCAGAGGTTTTTGATTTCTTTGACACACCTCCGGTTTTCCTAGAAAACATTTTTGAAGAGGAGCATTATCGAAATTTGGCTCACAAGCAGTGAGAGTATTCCGCACTAGATAGGAAAGCTGTATACTCCAAGGATGCAAAGTTGTTCGTCACTTCTAAAATATTCTTTTCAAATTCTAAATATATTCTGAATTGAATGATATCATACAAAATATCAGCAATTAAATATGAATTTGGAATTTGAAAAGAATGTTTGAGGGCTTAAGAGCTGCTTTGCATCCTTGGACAATACAGCTTTCCTACCTAGTGCGGAGTACTCTCACTGCTTGTGAGCCAAATTTCGATCATGCTCTTCTTCAAAAATGTTTTGTAGAAAAAACCGGAGGTGTGCCAAAGAAATCAAAAACCTCTGGGTGATGACATATTATTGTAGAATCTGCAACGAATAAGAAAGTTTTGGAAAAGCAATGTACAGGGTGTTTTTTTTTCAACTGCACAATTAATCTGAAACTCTGACATTATCACAATTACAACACTGTATTCTAAGAGATTGTTGCGATTATTCAATGTACTCATTCAGATTGTTCTACACTGCAAATTTCATCAAAATTGGATGAGCCATACCAGAGTTATCAATAAAAGTAGAATCGATTGGAGCGAAATTTCGACATTATCATTTCTTGAAAAAATTTTCTCGGAAAACTAAAAGTGTGCCAAAAAAATTAGAAACTCTCAAATAATGACTTATTATAGTACAATCGTAAACAGATAGCGTAGTTTAGGAAACGCTATGTACAGGGTGTTTTTTAAACCTGCACAATTAATCTGGATTTATCACAATAACAAACGCTTATTTTGAAAAAAATTTGAAATCAATGAATGTGTTCAACACTATTGTACTACGCTGAAAATTTCATTGAAATCGAATAAGCCATACCAAAGTTATCAATAAAAGTAAAATCGGTCGAATCGGACAAATCACCCTGTATATTCTCAACAGAGACCCCCACCCATAAACCAAACAATGTTCCGAGACTGTCTTGACTAGTGTAAACTTATCCCAAAATCTGACGGTCTCCTCCGGAATCACCCTGTATCTTTTATTTCATATTGATACATTACTCCCTTGGGAGTTATACTAAGCAGTTGTGAATCTTTAACTCCCTCTAAAGGGGCCTTTTGTGCTAGGGTGATTCGGGTATTTGGGTAATCGGGGATTCATCCTATTGGTCGAGAGATTCACCCTATTGGCTGACGACGCTCACGTGATCGTCGTCGGCCAATAGGAAAGAAACTCCGATTACCCAAATACCCGAATCTCCCTAGCACAAAAGGTAGCTTAATGCATTTATGAGAACAAAGCGACAATAGACGACTTCGGCCCAAGTTGCCAACCCACAATTTTCTTCACAAATTTACTATCACTGGAGAACGGGAATTTCAGGACAAATTCGACATGATAAGGTTCGCGTTATTTATAAACATCCGTAAAAGATGCCTCGACTCCTAAAACAAAATAATTCCATCCAAATATAGGTTTTTGTTAGGCTGAAATTTAAGTTGGGATTCCTGATTTCATATTAATAGTGTCAAGTTTATGAAGGATATGTTCCGCAAATCAACTTGGTTTTTTCGGTTGCGGGTTTTCCACTCTGTAAATATGAAATCTTCGGTTGGTTCCTGAAAAAAAGGTTAATTACGGAATTTGATTGATGAAAAAGCAATATTCCTGTCACCAGAACGTAGACATATCAAGTCTATGCACCAGAACAACAATCAATGTTTTATGGAAACATATCCATAGCATAGAACAATCTTTATTTACCTTATGATCCATAGACCATACCTAGTAATTTTTCCATTGTTGATTGTTGTCTCATCTATGTTCTATGGATCATAAAGTAAATATAGATTGTGCTATGCTAGGGATATGTTACCATAGAACACTGACTGTCGTTCTGGAGACAGAAAAAACGTTTTTTCATCAATCAAATTCCGTAATTAACTTTTTTTTCAGGAACCAACCGAATATTTCATATTTACGGAATGGAAAACCGGCAACCGAAATAACCAAGTTGATTTGCGGAACATATCCTTTATAAATTTACACTATTAACTTGAAATCAGGAATCCCAACTTAAATTTCAGCCAATCAGAGATGATCTTAACAAAACCCTATATTTGGAAGGAATTATCTTGTTTGAGGAGCCGAGGCATCTTTTACGGATATTTATAAATAACGCGAACCTCATCATGTCGAATTTGTCCTGAAATTCCCGTTCCCCAGTAATAGTAAATTTGTGAAGAAAATTGTGGGTTGGCAACTTGCCGAAGTCGTCTATTGCTGAATTTTCCAGTACGTCAAATTCACTTTCGATTGTATCATTACATTCTCATCATTAATTTTGATACTGACTACTTCAGGCTGTAAGAAAAATAAATCAATTCACTCAGACTATAATGTAGAGTAATAAATACATACTATGTCTTGAAAGTGAAGCAACATCATACTTTCACTCATATTTTTGGTTTTGATACGGTTTAACTTTCAGCCACTGCTGCAATTTGTCATATTCTTTTTTATTTATTCTTTGGTTCCGACTTTGTCGGTTGTACTACGGCTCGCGCTTTCTGAACCTTTTGCAACAAATCGCCTCGAATCTCAATTCTCTCCCAACTTTCCTTTTCATTTTCACGAATAAATAAATTTGCAAAATATTCACAAACTTGTCAGTTTATATATCCATGGTAATCATGTCTATATACTTTATTCTTAAACAACGTTCTTTTGATTTCGAAAACCAACAAAATTTGGTATTCATATTTCATCAGCTGAAATAAAATCAATTATCTATCACGTGAGTTATTGAATGTTAACAACCTCATAACTCCCTTGATACATAAATAAATATTATTCATTTTTTGCACTGGTTTATTTCCTACCAAACACAATATATTCACGAGTGTGATATATATACAAAAATGTGAGATCCCCTAATGGATTCGATCTATCGAACAACGTCAAGAGATGGCGTTACCAGCAATCCAAGTTTGAATATGATTTGATATGATTTTTGAAAATTCTGTGTTATTCCTCAAATATTTGTAGTGATTCTAGTCGTACACTCCTATGTCGATCAAAATGCTGGAAACTGTATGCTTCCAGCCCGCCATCTGTTGATGACGTTGTTCAATAGGTCGAATTCTCCTTCTTCCTGTGATAGTGCCCACCGCCAGACAAAATCGATGTTGGCACTGGATTCGTCTTCGGTGTGTCTATCCAGGTTATGACATTGCAACGAAATTTAGGGATTGGTTCGTTCAGGAAAAGAGCTCCAGTAATAATACTAATACAACCACAGGGATGAATATCTGTCGATAAATCAACAACAGGTGATAAGTATCTAACGTCTTATTCTGTGGTTTTAACAAGGTAAGTTGGTATGATGATCAGTAAAAACTATGAAACAGATGTAACCATTCTCCCTGGTGCGCCGCTGCTTCGGTGAAGATGTTTTGGTTGATTGGATGATTAGCTCTGATCAATCTGAAGACTTGTTGATTTATCGACAGATATTCGTCCTTGTGGATATATTGATATTATTACTAGAGCTCTTTTTCCCCACGAACCAATTCCTATCTTTGTAAGATGTTGGACGTTATCGTCGTGTGAGGAACTACAATAACCGAGTGTTTCCAAGTCGTGACGGAGATTGTATACTGCAAATCGCAGATGCATCGACCTGATACGGCAAAGGCGAACGTCATGCGCATAAATCAAAGTATTCTGCTAACGAAGGTTAGGATTCGCAAGATTTTGCTGAGAGATGGCGCGCTGTATGTAATTATACTGACGTGTTCTATAGCACAGGCAATAAGTATCTAAAGTCTTATTCGGCTGTTTTACCGAGCTCTGATCATGGTGGAATATTTGTTGATTAATCGATTGATATTTGTCCTTACGGTTACAGTAGTATAACAACGAAATATGACAATTTTCCTGAAACAAATATCAGTGGGACCTGAAATTCGCTTTACTATATTGTTGCTATTAACTTCATGGTTTGTGCAGAATTCCATGGGATTCTGATTGACAGTTTCAGAAAAAAATCCAAAATAATTTGGAGAATGCAGAAATATATTCACAACTAGTCGATCTCCACAAACATTTTGTCCAAAGTTGCCTGTTGGAATTTTTCGAATTCTAACGGAAATTTGATCCGATCGCAAGTGTACTTCTCGAGATATTAAGAAAATATTCACCATAAAATTCAAATGACTACAACTCGAAATCGATTGGTTGATTCAACCCATAGAATAGAATAATGATTATTCACAGTAATAATACATATAAAGGTATAATATAAGATATGAACGAAGGTAAAATAAAAATATAGACATAGATTTTCGTAATATTAGCGTTTAAAAGAACATGTACAGTTTTTTGAAAATAATAATCACAGTAGAATCATAATCAAGTAGACTGGTTTGAATTTAATATTTGAATGAAACAAAAATTTTATAGAGTCAGTATAAACTGTCATTCAATTTTCGAAGTAGGAGTTTTCAAAGGGTTCTTCACTGCATTTCATTCGTCAAGGGAGTAAGAGGGTATGGAACTTGTGACAATATTGTTTTATGCGCTTACTCGCATTTGACAAGCTTGCCAGTAGTTCTATATCAGTTGAGTCTGTTTGATCGGCTGAGTCTGTTTGTAATCGAGTGTTGATGAAAATATGTGGTAAGATTTCTACATATAATACAGAAAAGATGCTACTGGTAATTCTAAAACAAAAGATGAAAGATAAAACACTGTGTCTAGTATTATTTTTATGAAGTATCATTTTATGTTACCTTTTTCTCGAATTTTTGACTTCTATCATTATATTGGAGTTGATATATCAGTTCAATTTGTAATTCAAATCGTGATACATTGAATACAATGAAAGTTTATTGTAAGATATCAATATCGAAAGATTTTATGTATAGGTATCACAAAAAAATCTGTTTTGCTAATGATAATAAAAGATCGCCTCATATTGTCTATTTGTACTTGAAAGAGTGATTGCAATAACTGAAGCAGCCTAAACAATTTTGAAAGTTTGAAAAAATTATTTTTCTTCCAGGAAACTACGAAGTTATTCATGTCAATTCATAGAATGTCACTTGTAAATTGTGTTCGGTTCTGAAGAGCCAGCAATCAGAAGAATTATCCAGTAAAGTGTTCCCAAATTCAATCGATCACTAATGATCTGCCATCAAAGTTGAGACAGAGACCATGCTCGGTTCAGCTGACAAATATACTCCGATAAACTTCCCTAACGAAGAACGGGTATATAGAGCGATAGACTGATTTCCCTCATTCATTCGACCAAATAATATCATTTCGCTCGAATGTCAGTGACATCGGACCAATAACATCAAATGGGAATCTGCTTGTCCCTGGATGGATATGATACAATTTATCCAAGGAATACGTTCCGTGGATACTCTCATTTATTTGACGTGTTCAGGAGGGTTTTCAATTTACTCGAGAATCAAAAAGGCTTCACCTCGGACACAATGGGTTATTTTCTGTCAGGGATATCGAAAATTTGCTCTAATCTATCAGTTCGAGTATTATGGTTTGTTGAATCGAAAAGAGTCTGGGAATTTTTTATCTGGCATTGACCGAAGGAAGAAGTTGCAACATTTGAGGGAGACTTTTCGATATAGATTACAGTGTGTGGCTAATCAATTGCCTACTTTCATCTGTAATAATTCCGAAGGAATCGACCTAGGGACCAGAAATGTTCAGAGCAAGTGAGTGTGAACCAGTTGGATGCATTAATTGTCCAAATCTGCCTGCTAGACCCTGTTTTTTAGAGATAAGAATTTTGTTTTCGTAATAACTCAAAAATTCTCGTATTGTTTCAATTGAGACTCCGATTTTAGTTGTTCGGTACTGGCATTGAGATTTTTGCGAACTCTCGTCGCAATCTCTCTAACGGCGAATGAAGATAAGCGCTACTCCCTCTGGTGGCTATCCGAGTAACCAGAGGTACAGACATTATCATTGACAAGTTAAAAGAAATGTTAAGAAAATGATAAATTTTATGCATTTTTCTTGGTGTTATGTGATTTTGCAAGTGTTTCTACTGATGAAAAGCAAACCGTAATGTCCCTTCCCATAGATTTCCACTGCCCGATGAAAAATTTCGAGTTAGGGTAAAGGAACTTCCTTTTACAAGTCGGTCCTGAAAGTGTTGAAGAATCGATAAAAACCAACCAACAAGATTTATGAGAGTCTGTTAACTTGATTTTACCGATGATGATCTATTTTATAGAGGAAAGCACGAAATGCTCATTAAATATTAGATCACATTCATGAAGACAATTTTTTCCAGGCCCCTAATCCAAGAAGAGAAATTAACTTAAGAGGAATGCTCTGCCTTCCAGAAATCTGCCTGTTGAACTAATCACTAAGTAACAACGTAAATGTTTTAGTTTTTTAGTGAATGTATTAATTTTATTCTCAATATATTGAGTTATTATTCCTTCGCTATGAAAATAGTGAAGTTATGACTGTTATGAGTATTTGTCTATTATTCGAAAAAGTTTGTTTTACAATACTATCTGTTTTTCAACTCTCAAGACAGCCTAAGAAATCCACCAAAGTCATTCTTGCCATTCGGATCTGAAAATAAATAATATTAAAATACTGTCTAACCTTGGAGATATCCCCGTTATTTCAAAATTGCTACACTCAATAAGATGGATGAATGATACATACCTACTTTATAAGAATGAAATATGTACTCCCAGTAATACTCTCGTCAACTATAAAAGTCTAAAAAGTTTTTGAATAAATCGTGAAATCAAAAATTGTCAAACCAAACACTAACAAACAGTACAAAATCGACTATCATAACAAAATCTATGTCTGTATCTAAGGTTTCAAAACTGGCCACCGTGGCGCTGCAATCTTAAATTCAGACGCCAGTTGAAAAAATAATTAGAATTTTGTGGAATTACGCCTGGCGTTGGAACTTATATTTGAACATTCGCAGAAAAACCCTTTCCCATTTTGCTCGAATCTGCTTCTCGATTGTGAAATTTTGGTTAAGAGTATTAGAAAAATCTGAAAGTTATAATAGTTTCCAGAACCTACAATTTTGGAAATATTTTTGAATCTTTCAGGAGAAATTTTATTTTTCGATTTTAACCAAACAATTCCATTGAAGTTTCCTAAAAATATGCACGTTAGCATTTAATTACTAATAACTGAGTTTTTATTCAACCGAATCATTATTTCGTTAGTCATTTCATATCGTCCTCGTGATATTCTGCATGAACCTTCAAGATATAAAATTTCAATTCATTCCAATCAGTGTTTTTGGAAATACTGGAGAAATAAATTCTGAATGGATATATTTGAAGAACCATAGAGCTGATTTTGCCCATTAACGAATTCGTGAGTAAACCCCAGACCTGCTCTACAAATATACAGTTGGTTTTACCGAAGTTATTATGTTGACGTCGCTTACGGCCGATCGTTACAACATAAATATGACAAATTTCCCCGATAAACAAGAAACATGGTTTTTCTATCAAACATTCCGCCCTGGTTATCAATATATTATAATAAATTCAACATTCAAAGAGTACATTAACGAGAAATAGAACCAAGGAGAGAAAGATGTTGCAAGTGTCCTACATCAGTAGCAACGCTCCGCAAAAGTGAAAGGTAAAAGAATTTAAGGAAAAAAATATGTTAGAGATGATCTATATAAGCTTGTTTAGATCTATGAACTCAAAAACATATAATTACGTGAAACGACCCATTTTTCTAACCTTGAACTGATCCGAGTGCAACAGCTATTCTAACTCGCGCTGTTTCATGTTACTGAAAATCTCTGAATGATATTATTTTGAACTACACAGGATGTGAAAGAGTAATATTTCTTTCCTTTTTCTCACACTTTTCCTGGAGAAACATGTAGATTCTTTTTCCATGCGACATCAAAATTCATGAAGAGAAATAATTTGGATTATAAGATCTTTTTGAAGAATGAAAATTGATTTTTTTATCGCTTACAAACAAAATTATATACAAAGTATCTAGCTAAACATTGTTGTTCCATTGTTTCGAAATATAAAGACCTAAAAATAATAAGATAAAACAATCATGACAAGGTTAATTTAATGTTTTGTAAAGTATGCTATTTGTGTGTTTATGTTGTTCATTCTACTGTTTATACTCCCTAAGGAATGTTTGATTGCTGTTATTTTAAATTTTATGCTTATCGTCGCTTTGTCTTTCTTATTTGTTCCATTTGTTGACTGATTTGAGAAGGACAATTTTGTGATACATTGTTGTTATGAAAGAAAAAAACTGTTGTTTTATATTAGTCTAAATAAATTTTTGATTGTTAATTTTGTTTAAGCTGAACTGAATTCAGTTGGATCGAAACATCCGTACTCTTCACTTCAGAAAACAATTTCAGCTAATCATAGTGCGCTTGGGATCGAGCATATTATTTCTTCTCAAAAGTGTTGTGATGACGAAAGCTCGTACACGTGAACCTCTCGACCAATACGCGGTATTAGCGGCATTAGCGCTGAAGATGCGTATAGAATGAAGAATCGCCGAGCATATGGATATATAGATAGGAAACAACGTCATGGCCACCTTAGTGAATAGTGAAGAAGTACGTTTGTGTTTCTGATTGTGCATTATGAATTTGATATAAATGGAGGACTACTTAGCAACATCCAGTTTTTCGTGAACAGCACTTTGAGAGTCAAATAGAAGATGATGGTTTTAAGAAAGAGCTTGTTTGCTCGCGAACAAATTCGATTTGAAAAATGTTTGTTTATATCGGTACACGCCTACATGCATGTGTGTTATGCAAAAAAAACATTCTCACATGAATATATTCATGAAGTCCAGACTACTTCTTCTGGTCGTGTAATTGTTTTACTAAAGACTGTTGTTCTTCGAATTTCGAAACCCTCTACCAAAAAACATTCTTGTTAGAAGTTATTTCTACATTTGTACCTTATTTATGAGTGATATCCTAAAAAATGATTATGAAAGGCTTCTGAAGATACCATATATGTTTCCGAATAAACATTTGGAATATATATAGCACACATATACAATAATTTTGTATGGCTTCTTCTTTGGATCAAAAGTGATTACTCTTGACTCAAGAAGATTATTGTTCACAGTGGCTGAGAAATCAGCTCCGTCGCAGAAAATTGTTTCTCAACGAAAATGAAATATTCTTGGCTCAATCAAACCACATTTTTTCAACAAGAAAATTTATGTCTGATACAGAACTTTCTGTGATCAAGAAGTCGAGAGTGTTTTATAGAAAAATCAAACAAATATTTGGTTGGACCTAATCAAGAACACCACTCTATTGAATTAATGCTATTAAAATTTGATTTAAGAGAACCTTTTTTGTGTCCGAAACCTGACACCGCATGTTTTTCTTTAACCTATAACCCTTCGTTACTAGAGTAGTAATATCTTCTAGGAGTATTCATCGTTGTTAAACTACATAATGCACTCAAGTTTATTGAATAATTCAACTAGCAGTGAAAACGTCGAAAACGTGAGGGGTTCGCATAACCCTACACTTATAAATTATGGAAATCTAGCTTAACCTAACATGCAGTCAAAGAATTTCACGCCTAGGTATTCATACAGCACTCTGCAACTAGTTGATTATTCAGTGTATTCGTTTCTTCTCTCACTTTTTCTGCTAGGAATGCTCCGCTTGTTTTTTCACAGATTTCATATAAGAGGATTCGATATTCAGTATTTTAAATTTAAGTATTCGATGCCTGAATTCTTATTCTCGTTTTATAGCCTTGAAGACTTTCAGCGAAGATTCGCAAACACTTCGTTCAGAATTCTTTTGGAAAGTTTTTATTCGATGGAATCAAGGATTGCTATGAATTGATTTCTAGAAACATGAGGAATTGAATCAGAAGAAATGGGTTACATTGAAATGAGGCGAGACGAAGATGAGCCAAACATAATCGATTCACTTTTATACACTGAAAGAAAAACTTATTTTAATACAGGGTGAGTCTTCAAGTTGTACATTAATTTCAACCGTAGATTCCTCTCATCAAATAAAACACTTTTTTGTTTACCATTTTTCAGAATTTGGCTCCAGTAAAAAGATATAGTTTGTTGAAATTTCTAAAAGAAATTAGTAATCTGGAAAAATGGCAAATAAAATTTTTTTTTATTTGATTAGAGGAATCTATGGTTAAAATTAATGTACAACTCAAAGACTCACACTGTATAATCAAATTCAACCTTACGATAATGTATATGAACGTTAATTTTTGGTCAATGCTCAAGTTCATTGATATAATGCCCTGTTGGTCATTATTTGATGTTCGAGTGATTGTATCAATTTCCTAGAGCATTAAATGTATCACCAGTATTTGAGGACTGTTAGCATTGTATCAATGACCAACGACATTAATACCAGACCACGAGTACATCGATCCATCAACAGCAGTCCTTATATCGATGGTCCTAGGGCATTGAATACATGCATGTTGGTCTTTGTATCAATGTATTTTGAACATCAAATAATTACTTTCAGTGATGTTGTTTCAATCGAATCAAATTGAAATTTATTTTTCCCTACTGAAGCTACAAATTCGTTTGGGTCAAAGAAATATTACTTAATTCAAGTAATTTTTTCTCTTTGTGTGTGACGAATTTTATTTGCGATAACTTCTGACGAAAAAAACTCGACTCAGAATTTGAAAACGAAATTAATATCATTCAAAAACTGAGGAGGACAAATACAACTGTCATCAGATATGAACCGGATAATCTGTAAAAAACCTAAAGCACTGACGTGAAGTCAGCATTTAAATGGGTGTTTCATTTCAAGAGATGAATCTATGGTTAAAATTGATGTAGGTACAGCTCACCCTGTATGTGACTCATTCCTGTTACAACCGTATTAAAGTCGTAAAACACCAATCCAGTGAAATTAAATTGAATGCGAAACGCTTCTTCTGTTTCTGACCAACACGAAATAACAAATTCCACCCGAAATATCGTTATAACATTTCTAATGGACTCGAATCTTCATGTTCTGACCATAATCCAAATTTTGATGTGTTTTGCCCGTCTACCCTGTCATTATCATTCAATCTGCTCTGGTAATCACCTCAACTCGTGCACAAAATCTGGACTCTAATCGTAGATTAAAACATCGAAATGACGGGGCAGATTTTCCCGCTTCACTTTACTTTCGACAGAAGGGGGGAAAATAAGGGAAAATCCGCCAATGCATTTTAACGCTTTGTCCGCCAACTCTCCCCATATGTAAGTTAATCCGTTAATGGAGCCCAGAATCGAACGAAAATCGAAACAATCTTTTGAATAAATTATCACCATACCTTACCCATCGTTTTCTGCTACACAGATTCATCACTGGGGGGAATTTTGAAACAATCGATACGGTTTGGGCTATTTCGGCTGAGATGAATCAGATCATTACAGTTTTATACGAAAGCGCACAGATATTTTTGCGCGCATGTTCTAGGGGAACAGCGTGCTATCGTTTTGCCCAAATACCTGTAATTTTCGAGTTTTGAGTCGAAAATGGTCTCGAACTACTAGGTTGGACTCACTGATGACGAATCCGGTGTCCAAAACTATTCTGTACAGCCGGCCGGCCGGCCGTCAATACGCACGATTACGGGCGTACTGAGGAATCTATCGACTTGAAAATTTCAGGGTTGGTTTCATTACAGAATGCAAAGGTTGAGTTCGTTAATGGGCAAAATCAGTACAGTGATTTTGGAGGTAAGCCGTTTGAAGTTTTGAGGTTATTTCCCGGATATTTCGAGAACTATTTAAGCGATGTAATTGAAACGTGACAGTTAGTTGGAGCATGTGGACTTGCAACTTTTCACAGAATTTTATTGAGACCGTAGTCTCAGTAAATTTTGAAAACATTTTTTTCCAAAAAATTTTTCTTCCCGGAAACTGTTCATTACCTTTGAAGAAAATTTTGGTCGTACCTGGAACTTCATATTTTACAGCATCGTTTTAAATTTCAGGCCACTTTTATTATAACTTTCGAAGATATTGTGACAAAATATGTAAAATTTCGTGTTTTTTTTCAAGATATCGATACTTTTTCCGAGATAACTCAAAAAATAATATTTCAATCATGATCTAACTTGGCAGCTAATTTGGAAATGCTGATAGATAACTTTCTGCAGAACTGCGTGATGATCGTATCATCAGAACAATCTGAAAAAAAAATTTCGAATTTTTTCTCAAATATTCAATATTCTGTGATCTCCTGACCATAATGGCAAAAATAAGGAGACGTATGTACTTGAACGAAATGCTAGCAAGGCAACTGGAAACGAAGTTTCGAAAACATTGGCACAAGAAACAAGATTTGAAGATGAAATCGAAACCCTGAATTATGCTGACGATACAAATATAACATCAAAAGCAAATAACTTTCCTGAAATGACCATCAAGTCAGAAATAGGTCTGAATAGAACAGACCAAAAACACATTGTGCATAACTGTAGACAAGACAAGTATCATCAATTTCAAAGATGATCATGAATAATCAAGAAGAACTGACTCGATCAGATTGACATTTCGTAACAAGTTGTAAAATATTACCGATCAACATTCAACAAATGTCTTGAGTATTATAATGGTAAAAAATATGAAAAAATTGGTTCCTCGGAAATCATTAATCAGACTGCAATGAAATCTGGCCCAAACTTTCAAGTTATTATTCAGCAAGAGTGCAAATTTTCAGTTTGATCTAATATTCATTCTTGGAGTTATTGGAGAAGAAATATGTTATTTCGTCAATTACTCAAGAAGAACTAACGCGATTGAATCTAAACTCCGTAGATAGTTGAAAAATAACAATGTGAACTTTTTAGCGACATTTTCCATGGATCGAAAATTATTTCCTTCCGAAAAATGTTCCAATTTTCATTCAAACATTTTATTTTTTCTCGGACTATTCATCAGATTTCAGAGAAACTAGGCGCAGACCTAGAAATCACTATTCAGCAACAGTTTTCAAAATGTCAGTTCGATCGTATTCTAATCTTTGGAAATAAATGAAAAAATTGTTAAATTTCTAGGTTATTTCCTTGACATCGTTGTTCTTTCCAAAATATCTTCTGGTCAGCAAATTTGTGCGTTATTTCGTGATGATCGCTCGATTGGATAAAAATGGATCATCTCAATATTTTTTTTTCCAATATGTTATAGTAATTCCTGTAATTTTAATTGAAGTACTGAATATCAATTCGATACACGATTTGTACTTTTGGAAGTACATATTCGTTATTCGACTCCAAACCTACAGTCAAGCATCAAGTCTTCAAGTATATTCTTCAGGATATTATTTTGTTTACTATCAGCGGTTAGGGTGGTCGTTTACACAATAACTTCCGAGAGAGATGACTTGGAGACTCAATATTTGTATAGGTGGTTTTCTGTTTGATTTCAAAGGTCGAATACGTGGCTGTAAAATTCACCCTAAGATTTCCGTAGATGGACGTACTGGTTGGCGAGGTCAATACGTGAGAAGGTGACGGCCAACGAAGTTCGGAAAGGTTCCTTACCTCACGTCGGTGCTTTTCTAATTTTTTTCCGAATTACATCCAAAAGTATTTAATAATACACATCTTGTGGTATATTTATAATAATATTATTCGAAATTGACATCTTTTGAGAATCATCCCAGAAAAATTATGTGGCCACCCACTCCCTACAACTGACAACATGAAAATTATGTAAGTGGAATCAAGGCAGGACACCAAACTATTCAGAAGCCATCGAATTTTTTAAGTTGGTTAACAAGAATAATTTTGAAATCATGAATGAACAAAAAACAGAACTGTTTCCCCAAAATATTCGACGCATTCAAATAACACCTGAAATTTATTTATTTGCATAACGGTCAAGATTGTGTGTTCCGTTTTGGCCCAATTTAATGACAATTCCTACCACCTTTTATACCTGTGTTCACATAAATACTCTGTAACATTTGTAGAATCTTCAGTATCTGATGGATGAAGTTGAAATAACTGCGCGGTTACACAATGTAATCCTTAAATTGTAATTGTGAATTATAATATTCAATTGGTAGTAAAAACATGTAAATTACAAAACTTGTTTTAATTATGATTGAAATCAAGTATCAAATAGTAACGGCTGAAACTGTTCAAAATTTTTAGATATTGATTGTGGAAACCTATAATCAAGAATCGTTTTTTGAGAATAAAATCGTATGTTTGCTCGCAATGGAAAATCTGTTTTTGCAAAAATTGACAATAAAAATTTTCGAACAATTAAATCCGAAAAAGAAGAGCTCTTTGAATTTTAATTTCCTTAAAAAATCAACAAACGTACGGAGCAACACTCATAATACCGAAAACTCCCTTATTCCCCTTGCCTATCGTAATAACCTTTAGTCACAGCAGAGCCCGCTTTCAGAACAGAATAGTGCTCCATTTATCTTGAATCGAACCGGAGGGCATTTATGCCAGCATTAAATTTATCTATGATCGGTTCAAATTCCTTTAATTCAGCCACACCACGAATCGTTACAAAATTTATTACATTTACTCGTAGTATCATATTGGATTCTGTTATTTATTCAAGTTCCGGTTTTTTTCCATTAGCTTCATTTTCTGTCGACATTTTTAATATTAGGCAGTAGAAGCTCCCATATTTTCTGTCTGCCATTAGGAAGAGCACAATTTTCAGCCGAATGCGTCGGGAAATCCCTCAGAAACTTGTTCCAACAAGAAAGATCCGGCTACGTTCTAATTAGGCGTTGTAACTATGATCAAGTGAATCTTGTTTTTGATACAATCCAACAACGATTTTTCTTTAATTCAGCCGCACCACGAACCGTTACAAAATTTATTACATGTACTCTTAGTATCATATTGGATTTTTTTATTCATTCAAGTTCCAGATATTTTCATTTGCTTCATTTTCTTTCGAGGTTTTTAATATTAGGAAGTAGAAGCTCCCATATTTCCTGTTCGACATTAGGAAGAGCACAATTTTCAGCCGGAAGGTTCGAGAAATCCCTCAGAAACTTGTTCCAATAAGAAAAATCCGGTTATGTTCTAATAAGACGTTGTAACTGTGATCATACTTCAGTCATAAAAGTGAAACATCTGAGAATGAATCTTGCTTTTGATACCATGCAACAACGATCTTCTTTTAATTCAGCTTCACCACGAATAGTTACAAAATTTATTACATATACTCTTTCTCATTGACCCTACGGCTAACGGGGGTCGCTTGGAACATAGAAGTCTTGGCAAAGTTGATGGATTCAGACCTAGGCCGATCAGGGCATCTTATTCAAATCCACTGGTCTCCCACAAAATTTTACGGAACTGGAAGGTTACAAGTAACAACCCATCTTATCATAGTGTCTCTATATCCGACGACAGATCCCGCAAGCAAGTCTCAACTCAACATATTGAGGGATCAATTCACTCCAGACAATGTCATGAAGTATCTCCAGCAGCTCAATATTTCTTCTTCTCCGGGACCTGATGAAATTTCTACGAGGGTCCTAAACTGCTGCGCATCGTCCCTGGCCGAACCTTTGTCCATCTTGTTTGAAAAATCCTTTACTTCCCATTCATTATCTGCTTGTTGGAACACGTCGTTTATAACACCCTTTATTTAAATCAGGTTACAAATTGGACGCAAAAATCTACCGCTCAATTAGTTCGATAGTATGTGGAAAAATTATCGTGGAAAAAAACATTCAGTTTTCACTTGACAAAACCTTGTTCCCAGGGAGCAACATGGGTTCTTGTTCTCCATTCTGTGATGTCCAATCTTTTGCTGTACGAAGATGCATGGTCGAGAATGCTAGACAAGGGTCGACGTAATTTACCTCGATTTTTCGCGAGCATTCGATCGCGTTCCTCACAAGCGTCGAATTCGTGAATGGGTAAAATGCGCCTTATGGTTCCGTAGATATATTTACCGGAGTTCATTTTCTCAAAATTTTCGAAAGAACATATGCGATCGAAATGAAGCTCCAAGATATTCTAAAATTTCCATTCTAAATGAAATCTCTATGAATTCATGAATGGGTAAATTCACCAAAAAATTGCATTATTCGAAATATTATTTTCTCCGATATTTTAGGATCAGATCAGATCCAGCGTGAATTTGATAAAGGGTTTTCACATATCAGCTTGAAGGTTTATTCAAAATTTCGATGGAATCATAGAGATAATTTCTAAAATAAAAAAATAAAAATGTTTATGAAATGAAATCATTTTCAAACCAAATTTTTGAAATGTCGGAAATTATGCAAATTTTGCACAAATCATCACTTTGATATTGTTCAACTATCTACAAAGATCAAAGAAGTACTTGTCGCTTTTGTTATAACCCAAGTCTTCTACAGGTTTTGCAAACTTGTGCAAGTCAAGAAAAGCATTATATTTTTTCATTCACATGTCACACATTTTCGAAATTGTGGCTAATTCTGGTCTTGAGAGGTTTTTTCGGGCTTACTGATAAAGAAATCATCCGTCCTGAATGTGGGTTTATATTATATCGATCTACGCGGTTAGCTCTAACTCAACGTTGTCCTCTCAAAATGTCATTAAAATATGGTATAATTAACAGGAGAATGATGGATAACAATGGCAGTTCATCAGATATAAAGTATAATATCCATCGGACATCCAATAATTATCCATTTCATGTCTATTTAAGTTGATAGTCAATTGGATTTCCAATGGACATCCAATGGATATCCATTTCATGCCCAGGCAGACTTTAAAAATGATGATTCTATTGGTGTAGCCAACTGGAAGTTGCAAATGACTATTAGTTATACTACAGAATAATACAAAAACTTGTCGATCCACGGTTCCCAAAACTAGTAGTTGTAACATTGTGGGAGCAAGGCTGAAGCTCACTTCTCGGGACATTTTACACAGTTCAATATCTTTGACATTGTTCTGGTCAGAAATCTTTCTGAAGTGTACCGTTGATAACATGCAACATTCAATGTGGGATATCCGCCATCACAAGAAGTTCATCTATTTTTGAGACGAAGTGAAGAGGCAATAAAATATATACCATCATAACCGATTGATGCAGACTAGTCAGTATACATAAAGGGTGAGTCTTCAAGTTGTAAATTAATTTTAACAGTAGATTCCTCTCATCAAATTAAACAAAATGTTTTCTTTTCCACTGTGTTCGTATGGGATATCCATTTGATGTAAAAATTTGGATGTCAATCGCTCATACGAACTTGGATGTCTTTTGGACATCCGTTCAATGGTTATACAATGCACTTCCATGGACATCCGCCCTATTCATGGACATAAATGGACATCCATGGAATGTACGTGTGTTGTCTGTGAATTCATTGAATTATTTGCCGAATATTTTCACAATTACCAAAATCCGATGCCACTTTCCTCACTGATTTGACACCAAAATTCCCATTCATATCAACAAAAACCTAGAAAAGTACTGCCGTGAAGACGGTAGTTTTACGCCCATGTTCAATGGGGAAGACCGCTGTGTCAATGAATTTGAACATGCGTGCAAAAGCGGCTGCCGTCGCGGCACTGCTTTTCTAGGCTTTTTCGAATTATTCGGAAAAAAACTTCGAAACCGAGGAAAAACCCATAAAACTTGAATTTTTTTTTACTATATCCTCAAAAATTATAATCGTTCCAAACTGAAATTTGGTACTACTGTGAAATACTTCTATAAGTTAGTCCAACCTAGTCGTTTGAGACCATTTTCGGCTCAAAATTCGAAAATAACAGGCATATGGACAAAACGATAGCACGCTGTTTCCCTAGAACATGCACGCAAAAATCAGCTAAAGAACACACCCAATTTAATATTTTCTTTCTGGAGCTCAATTCAAGTTCGTGTTATGAGAACGAAGGCAATTTGTTAATTCACGAAACTGCGTTCAACTGAAACTTCACCAATAAACTCATGTTTAATCAATTAGGATCTGAAGTAACATAACTTAATAGGCAAGAAGTTTCTAATATCCTTGTAATAAACGATTATGTCTCTTGTTCAAAGTTGGTCAAGTACCCACTTCTGTAAAACCCTGCACTTGAGTCTCAACTCCGAACAGTTCGATGGGGATAATGCAATAAATATATCGGTGAAGTTCCACAAAAGATTAAGTGCCCCAATTCCAACGGAAATTAGGAGAGAGTGTGGAGTGGTTTATCTAAGGAACCTTGGAGGGGAATTTTTTATGGTATAGGTTTTGATATCAAACACCAAATCGAATGAAATGATCTCCGGAAAGATAATCAAGTGAGTGATAATAAAGAATGAAATGAAAAGGCAGCTTCATGAAAAGTCTGCACATATGGAAGCTTTGAAGAGGATATTTCCAGATTGCTGAAGATGGGAATATAAATTTGCCTAACGAAACTTGAGTGAAGTATGAGGAGTAGAGAGTATAATCTCCAAACTTGAAAGTCTTGCTGCTTATGAGTTAGGTTTTTTCGTGGAATCCGTGTATCATGAGTAAAAATGTAATAGAAACTGTGTTGTTCGATAATTTTCGGAAGAAAACTTCATCGAGATTTGGAAATAGAGCGAATAGCTCAAAAGACAATCTTAAGAGCAAACAGTTCTTCGAATATAACGAGGTGACTTTTAGAGGCCAGAGGTCGGTTTTTTGAAGAAAAATTTGGTTGCAAATGGTTGAAAAAAATAGTAAGAATGCGCAATGTTTCCCATTTTTATATTCACGAATTCTCGAGAAAATAAACTGATATGGAGTGAAAAATGAAAAAATAAATAACATTGTACATTCTCACAAAAAAATGAAGTATCTTCCAAAAAAAATTTTCAAGAAAGTAATCACTGAAGCCTGCAGAACAACACCCCCGTTTTCTCCCGATTAATTATATAAATCGTAATTTATTAGTCGATGGTAGTACTGTTTGCTCTTGAACATAATAATTCAAAAGAAGAAGACACCAATCAAGCAATCAATGAAGTATTAAGGGCCGATATTATAAAACTTAACTTTAACATTAACTGACAAATTTGACAGTTGTGATAGGACATAGCTGTCAAAACTGCCAGTTAAATTTAAAGTTAAGTTTTATAATACCGGCCCTAAGCCAAACCAACTTACATGGAAGTTTCTACTTTTAAATTCCTGAGGGACATTACTTGATGCAAGAAATTATCCCATCACCGTCAACAAGCAAATTAGAAGAATTCGCTTGAGTGAACTTTCAAGTAGTTTATTTTTATTAATGAAAATTTATCACGAGATATTGAGGAAATAAAAATTCTAAATGGAGACGAACTTCGATATACTCATTCTCAATATCCGATAAAAATGAAAATTGAAGTTTGGAACACTGTTGCTAGAAACTTCGATGTGTTTTTCGAATTTCATTTGTATCTGATGCACAGTTCTCCGAAAAAAATATCATTCTGGAAACGTTTGAAATTTTTAGTTAATTTTTTACATTTTTACCGATACTATCTCCAAGCATTATTTTTTGTGTCAGTATTTCACGACTAATTATAAAGTTTAACTCTGGTCGTTTCAGTACAGGTATTTTGACATATTAAGGCAATAATCTGAAAATTCCAAATTAACTACGAAATTTCACCATTTTTTCCAATACTACAGAAATAAATATTGTTTAGAATAGAAAGTTCAATAGTCACCGAAATGAAAATTTCTTCAAAGATATAAGGAGAATTTTCGATGTATTGTATCGCCTTACTACTAGATCCTCACAAAATTTCGCAAAAGTAGCGCGTACACAGAGAAAAAGGTTCTCTTAAATCAATTTGTAACCGCCTTCGTTCAAGAGAATGGTATTCTTGTAAAGGTCCAACCAAATATTAGTTTGATTTTTCGATGAAATACTCTTGACCCATGTGAACAATGATACTCTTGATTCAAGCAAAATAACGTTTGGCCCAAATGAGAAATTTTAACAATTACTGGATATATTTGCTATACATGTTTCATATTTTCATTCGGAAAAACCATGGCTTTTATACGAATGTAAGATTTCTCATTTTTGTAATTGAGATATTTTTCTGGAAGATTTCAATTTCTTTCACCTAGAGAATATAATATGTTCGCTGCAATTAGCGGCTCTCAAATACTAAAAATGGCTGGTATCTTAAGAAGCCTTTCATAATCATTTTTAAAGATATCAATCATAAATAAGGTGCGAATGGAAAGTTTTTTTGGAACAGGGGTTTTGAAGATCAAAGAGCAGAAGCCGTTTGAAACAACTTGCTTGGTTACCATGTTCACTCTCGACCTCCGATCTAAAATATAGGGTCTTTCAATAAGGACGGGTCGATTTTGACATGAAATAAATCAAATGTCTGTAATTTTGGATGATTGAGCCGAAAATGGTCTCAATCGACTAGGTTGGACTCACTGATGACGAATCCGGTGTCAAAATCGATTCTGTCCGGCCGGCCGGTTGGCCGGCCGTAGACACGATAACTGTCGAACGAAGTGAGCTAGCAACTTGAAACTTTCAGGGTAGGTCGCGCATTGGAATGCCGCGGTTAAGTTCGTTAATGGGCCAAATCGATCAAATAGTTTCGGAGTTATAGGCATTTGAAGTTTTGAAGTTATTTATTTTTTATTTCAGAAACTACCTGAGCGATTGGATTCAAACTTGGCGGTTAGGTGATTGCCATGGTGATTTGGCATTACTAACAGAATAAAAAACTATAGGTTAGAAAGACGACGTTAAAACAACATGGCCGCCATAGGCTGCCAACATCGACCCGTCCCTATTGAAAGACCCTATATAATTGTGTAGTCTGGAGTTCACTAATGTAGGTATACAAGTGACAATGTTTGTGCATAATACACATGCATGCAGGCATGTCCCCACATATTTCAATTCAAACTTTGTTCTCGAGTAATCAAAGTTATTCTTAAAACCAACTTTTTCTTCTTGACTTTCGAAACTCTGTTCCCAAAAAACACCCTTGATGTTGATAAGTAGTTCTCCATTTACACCAAATTCATAATGCACCATCAAAAACACAAACGCACTTGTTCACTATTCACTATGGCGGCCATGCCGTTGTTTCTTATCTAAATATACCACATGTTCTGCGATTCTACATTCCATACGCGTCTTCAGCGTTAATATTACTGATAACAGACTCTCTGTTATGTGTGGCTTATAACGCTAAATGGTCGAGGGGGTCACGTGTACTTGCTTTCGACATCAGAACACATTAAATAAGAAATGACAATCTTGATCCAAGAAAACTATGATCAGCTGAAATTGTTTTTTAAAGTAGAGAGAACGTATGTTTTGGTTCAACTGAATTCGATTCAAGAAAATTCATGTGAACAGGCAAACAACGGAATGAGTTGAGAATAGATGTAAATTGTTCGATTGCAAATTATTATTCTTGGGAAAAGCTTATTTAATTCAAGAATATGTTCATATTTGATCCTTTTTCCCTGTGTAGTATTCTTCAACTCATTTCGAAACTACTAACTGATCGCATCAGAATATCTCGGGAACTAACCTCAAAGTTTCAATTGGTCCAATTTTGATTATTTTGTCCGTTAACAAACTAAACCAAGATCTTCTTCTGTTCCCCAGAACAAACGAGTAAAAATAAAGCAATTACTAAAGGTCACTGCTGAGTGATAATGTATCACACTCATTTCTTGGACATAGAGGCATCAACATCAAGCAATTGCTACAAACTCATGCAGAGCATCCATTTAGTCACCTGTGATTATAAACTGCATAATAATAATGCTGAGTGTCTGAAAAATATCAAATAATCCATAAAGTATGTTATGTTCTATAAGGGTGAAAAGGGAAGTATCGGTAATATACAAAAAACCTATTTGGGTCGCATAAATGATCAAGGGGTAGCTTGTTTGACACTCCTGATATATAGCTTCACGAGAGAGGTTAATATTTCAGAGAAAATACTTTTACCGAGCTACTTCTCAAATTCCTTATGGCAAAACTTTCTCTAAAAATGGGTTTCTATTGAATAAAATGACACTGACATTTAGGTTAAAATGGAGTATCTTCATATTCAGGTCCGGAATAATCTATAACGTAACAATTCAGATCATTGAATGAAATAGAATGATGACATTTTTCCTTTGTACTCTGATACAAAATCTTTTCAGTTTTCTGTTCGTTGATACTTAAAATATTTCGATTATACAGAGTGTAACAGCCAAATGGAATAAATTCGATAACGAATAAATGAGGGGGTGTTAGGGAAAACGCTCGGACACGTCGATTTGTAATTTTAAATGCGCATAGTTTTCAAGAAAATAAAATTATATAGGGTGTTCCATGTGACCGTGGCCTATACCAAATTTCTTATTTCAAATGTAACCCCCTGTATATTATTTATTTTTGTATTTTTCAGAAAATTCTAGACATAATTCATGTACAATGTCCTATACCTATCTTCAACTTTTTCGGAAATATTAAGTGATTTCAGAAATGTTGAGTAACGTTAGAAGACAATTCTACACCGGATTAGCATGTGGCCAAAACGTTCGCGGCGAGCATTTTGAACATTTCCTACATTGACATTAATGTTTTTTCTTGTTTTTTTTTTAATTATTAAGAAGTAATCAGTATTACTTATTAGGTTTTAAGTGTAATGTACCGAATTTGTGAAATAAAAAAATTTTTTTTATTCAAAACGTTGATTTTTGAACTAAATCTGAAAACACTTAATATCTCCGAAATAGTTAAAGATAGGTATAGGACATTGTGCATAAATTTTGTCTAGATTCCTCTGAAGAATCCAAAAAATAAATAATATACAGGGAGTTGCATTTGAAATAAGAAAGTTGGTATTGGCCACGGTCACATGGAACACCCTATATAATATTATTTTCTTGAAAAATATGCGCATTTAAAATTACGAATCGACGTGTCCGAGCGTTTTTCCCAACACGCCCTCATTTATTCGTTATCGAATTTATTCCATTTGGCTGTTACACTCTGTATATTATATTATATGACTCAAGGAAATTTAAAAAATGATGTTTGGTTCAAATATTTTCAACTGGAAATTCCCTCAATCATACACGAAAATTCGGTGCACTGCTGTCCACTATAATATACAAAGTCTGTACCGAAATTCATATATATTTGATGTGAAGTGTTGAAAAAAAAATGTTTACAACAAAATCGGTGAAATCCCTTTTTTTCATATTTCCATTATACCAACCACATGAAATTTTGCTACAAGTAGCAAGTTAGTATTCTCCAACTCATAACGAAGTTTCAAGCTTGTCGCATCCATAGGTCCTTCTTCAGATATTCTGAAATTAACCTCGAAAATTCACTTGGATATAAATCCGAAGCCATGTGAGGAATTTCCACCCATAAGAGAATACATAATAACATCCTCGCTCATTCTCGTTCTGAATATTGCATTATTACTTCACTTACTTATTTCCATCAAATTTATGAATGAATCAAATAAAATCAGTTTGAAAACTTTGATTGAACTCTATGAATTTACTCGATACTCTGGTTCACGATAACGAACTTGGAACTTCTCAATCTGTGGTCTAGTCACAAAATAGAGACGCAACTCTGTTCATTCTGTTGTGTAGATGAAAGTGGGTATAAATTGTTTCAAGGCCTTCACTAGCTCAGGGGCGAATTCATGAAAATATTAGAATTTCTGGAATCATTCTACGATGAATATCTTGAAAATGGTGAGTTTCAGGGTAAGTTATGATGAATAATTTGGTATTCTGAAATGAATTTAGATTCTAAAAATGACTCGAGATATCATCTGTATTCTACATGGTGATTGCTTAGAGTTTCATTAATTAATCGCTCTATAACCAAAAAACGATTTGAATTAAGGTAAAAGTGATAATGAAAAATAATTGCCTCAATTATAGAAAACTCCACATAGAAATTCATATCATTCAGAAAAAGCATTCCAATGCTACCAAAGAAAATCTTTTGAAAATTTGATGGCCTTTTCTTCCTTCTCGAGCTGACTCTGGAAAAATGATAAATAAAAAAGTGTTTCAATCGAGGAGTGGAATATATGATTGGAATTCATGTACACTCTAATGACTCAGTTTGATTCACAAAATGATGTACTATTTTGGATGGGAATCTATTCGTATGGAAGGCATAATATAAAACTTATCGAAAAGAGATATCCATTACGATGAATGGAACCTGAAACTCTGAAACAAAATTTCAATCAAATATCCACCTGAATTGAATAGAACATACAATTTTACGACTGCAATAATAATGAAAGTAAAATAAATATTCTATTTGAATTAATGATGACGATGGATATTGTCAGTAACTTTACTCATTTACATCTAATGGCATAAGAATCAAAAGCACTATTTCCAATCAAAACGAATGGTGTCAGCACCATACATTCACCTCTCCTTACATCAATGTAATAAGCTTGTACTTCATTACCTTCTATTTCGAAGCTTTAATGAAACTCAAATCGCTTTTCCTAACCTAAACTACCCTATAATGTGACGGCAGAGCTTTCCCCAATTCGTTACGTTTAAGTTACAGAAATGATACCTTTGGCTAAATGAGCTTTTGGCACGCCAGCCATCATTGTAATTTGAGTCCGAGCAATATTCCTCTTTTTCAAAACCGTAATTTTATTGCTCTTCTACATCGTCATGAAATGCTGGCCATTACGGGCTTTGGTAAAATAAATATAGGGCAGAGGTTTTGATGAAATTTATGGGGCATGAATGTGAACCCAAAACTTAGAGTTATAATATACGTGGCGAGCAAAATATGTACTTGATTACTAACGGTCCCGACATACGTTGTCCTGTGCTGTTTGTAGGTGACTAAACTCCAAAATGATTCAGATTCGAAATACGGTTGAAAAAGTTTGAATTTTTCGGAGTGAATAAACTATTATTTGAAAGCACTTTCTGAGAAGAATAGGTTTCATCGACCATTCTGGAATTCAATAAACCACAACCGAAAATTTTCATTAAAATCGGTCGAGCCGTTTAGGGATAATTTCCATACGTACGCACACAAGATTTTTATACATGAAAATCAGTGAAACTTGAACCAGTAGTATTATAAAATTGTACAGAATCCTTCACTTGCAGATTTAACAGGCATTCTCTAGAGCCTTACGTACTCTTTGAAGAGTACTTACTTGAGGCCAGGATCTCTTGTGCACTTTTCATTGGGAAAATAATATTATTCAATAATATTGAGGAAATATCAACGAAATGTATCATATTGTTCCACCGATGTTTAAGAGAACTTATATTGAATCTACCTGAAATTTGGCACATTATTGAAAATTAACTTCAGAATATATGCTTTTTGCGCGCATGTTCTAGGGGAGAGCGTGCTATCGTTTTGACCAAATGTCTGTAATTTTGGATGATTCAGCCAAAAATGGTCTTAAACGACTAGGTTGGACTCACTGATGACGAATCCGATGTCAAAATCGATTCTGTCCGGCCGGCTGGCCTTCACCATGATAACTGTCGACAGAAGCAAGCTAGCAACTTGAAACTTCCAGGATTGGTCGTGCATCAGAATGCCGCGGTTAAGTTCGTTAATGGGCCAAATCGGTCGAATGGTTTCGGAGGTATAGGCACTTGAAATTTTGAAGTTATTTATTTTTTATTTCAGAAACCACTTTTGCGATTGGATTCAAACTTGGCAGTTAGGTGGAGTATAACGACGCGCAACTTTGAGCCGAATTTCGTCAGGATCATATTGACGGTAAATAAAAAAAAAACTTTTTTTTTCGGAATTCGTTCATCATACCAAAAAAAAAAATTCCACTCACACTTTGAGCTTCATATTTCACAGCAGTGTACCAAATTTCAGTTCGATACGATCATCAATTTTGGAGATATCGGGAAAAAATATGTCAAATTTCGAGGTTTTCTTCTCGATATCGTTGTTTTTTTCGGTATAACTCGAGAAATACTGATTCAGTCCTGATGAAACTTCGCAGCTAGTTTGAAGACGCTGAAAGACAACTTTATGCGAAATTTCCTGATAATCGTGTCATTAGAACAATTTGAAAAAAAAAATTTCTGTGATTTTCTTATCATATCATCCTCATTAAATTCTGTATGAACCTTCGAACTGTAATTTTTCAATCAAGTACTGGATTTCAATTCGATCTGATCTGTATTTTCGGAAATATTGGAATTATAAAATTTTGAATGGGAATATCTGCGGAGTCATTGGGTGGATTTTACCCATTCACGAATTCGGCCTTCGTAATTAAGGTCCAAACCTTCTCTACAAATATCGAGTTTCTAAGTTGTTTCTTTCGGAAGTTATTGTGTTCACGCAGTCGGCCGTTAGGCTGACAGTAAACACAATAACTTCCGGAAGAAACGACTTAGAAACTCTATATTTGTAGAGTAGGTTTGGGGCTTAATTACGAAGGTCGAATTCGTGAATGGGCAAAATCCGCCCAATGATTCCGTAGATATACCCATTCAAAATTTTATTTTTCCAATATTTCCAAAAATATAGATTAGATCGAATTGAAATCCAGTAATTTCCAAAAATAAATTTCGAAAAGCACTGCCGTGAAGGCAGCAGCTTTTGCGTGCATGTTCGAATTCGTTGCTGAAGCGGTCATCTGCATTCAACATGCGCGCAAAAGCTGCTGCCTTCACGGCAGTGCTTCTTGAATTTTTTCAAAAATCGTTTTTATGACACCATCATCACGAAATTTCAGAAAAATTTTTTATCAGTATTTGCCAACTAGTTATCCAAGTTTCATCCAAATTAGATCACTATTCAATGGGTTCATTCAGAGATCCAAAATACTCAACAGTTACTAAAAACTACCATTTTCACACGCTTTCTCTAGGAAACACTTCATTCCCACCTTTCTCCGTTGTCTTTAATTTCTGTCGAGAATGTGGGCTTGAAGAAAAAGACTTAGCGGTAAAATTCAATCGTGTCCGGCCATCCCTAAACAACGTAGTTTCCAGAAAATAGACCAAGAGGTATTTTAAGTTTCACGATAAAGAGCTCATCTGAAGATCTGTTTATGTAAAGAAACTATCGGTGTAAAATTAAAACATTCGATCTCTAATACATTGATTTCAGATTGAAACCTCATATCATTTCTCAGGTTTTTTTCTGGGCTTTCACTCCCAATATCTGAAATATGAAATAAAATGGTTTTTTCATGAAAAACGCACTTGCGGATTGCAGGATTAAACTATTTGACAGGGGCAGTTTCTTGGAAAACAGATTGCCTAATGAAAAATACAGGAACAATATACAAATGATGAACAAAGTGAACCGTAACGTTTCAGAATATAAATCGGACTCTTTCATCAGACAAAGGAGAAAATTTTTAGAATTATTTTCTTTCGATTTTTCGTTTTGAGTTGAGACTTTTGTATTGTTCCAGTATTGTTCGTAAGGCAATCTGTTTTCGAAGCAACTGCCCTTGATAAATAGTTTAATCCTTTATATTTTGAATATGTTAGGTCATTTTTCTGTCAGATAACTACACAACGTTGTCCTCTATATATAGAGGTCGTAGTAATTACGTATTTTTCAAAATGTGAATTTACACTGGGAAAATAATATATTTGAGAAAATATTATATAAATTCAATAATTTCAAAGACTTGGCGAATGAAAGAAACTTTTTCTCTATTAATACTATATTTCAAGTATATAAACGTGAAGGTTGGAAGATTCAGTTATGCTATCCTTGTACGGAAGTCAAGAATTGAGTGTTGAAATAAAAAAAAAATGGATAGAATAGTTAGTTACTTCGTGATTGTTCATTCGGAAAAAATAACTAAAGTAATCAAATTACCCGACAGAAAAACTTTCAAACAAACAGACGGATCTATGGAATATCCCACTTTTCGAAATTCTCCCTAAATAAAAGGCCTATTACACTATCCAATCTCTAGGTCCCGGTATGCCGGGTGCCCGGTTTGCCGGGTAGGGTGTCGCTTATTACACTACCCTAGATACCGGTCTGACTTCTGTCATCTGAACGTCAACGTAGGGACCTTTACAAATATCCACTCGTTATGTCCCCGAAATTATCGAAAAGACAAAAAGTTGCATTAGTGGTGAGTTTGGCGGTCAGTACCTCGAAATCCACCAAACGGAAGGAGAGGGGAATATGGGTTGAAAAATATTTGCTCCTCAGAGAAAAACTCTCAAATATGCAAATACTTCGTTGTTTAGACCAAACAGATTCACGGAACTACTTGAGACTAGAAACACACTAATTTGGAGAGCTACTTAACTTAGTAGCTTCGTTAATAAAAAAGATGAAACCATTTTGAGAGAAAGCTTAAGTTCACAACAAAGACAGGTTGTCACATTGAAATTTCTAGCCACTGGAGACCCTTATCAAGATTCGAGATTTAGTTCTTTGATATCTCAACCTCTCTTATCGAACATTATAACCTTGACTGTTGTCGTTTCATCGAAGTTTTTATATATTTTCTTAGATTTCGAAGAGCACCTTATAGCCATCATTCCTCAAGTCTTTATTGACATAGTCTTTGTGGTCTTTCTTCCACAGATACTGCATTTCCCTGTATATTTCTACTATATTAAGTAAGATTGCCTTTTCTCTTGCGTACGGCATCTCACAGAATAACGCATTCAGGGTTATGACACGTTTATTCGTATTGTACGCTCTCTGCGTTGCTATGCGACTGAGCTCCCAAACTCCCTAGCGCTTATTACACTGCACGGTATGCCGAGTCCGGCAGATTGAGTCTACTCAATCGCCCTAGATCAGGAACCCAGCTGCCGGTTCCTTATTACACTACCCGGTCCCTGCCTGCCGGGCCCTGGAGATTGGATAGTGTAATAGGCCTTTTAGCCTACATCAGACATTTAAATTCCTTTTTGCTCAACTTGAAATACTTCAGCATGGAAATGTTTGATAGCTTGTAATATTATTGATTCCAAATCATTAGGGTTACTTTCAGAATAAGCAGATTTCAGTTCTACAAAGCACTTCCTGATACTTTGTCTCTGCTCCTTCAAAACTACCTACGGCATTTTTAGTTTCTAAGCGTGATGTTCATGTTGAGATTGGAAGTAGAAATCGGCATTGGCATTCGGCAACGTCTCTGAGAATTATTTTGACATTGCCGATATTTCGCGAGTGCCAACCTGCGTCAGTTAAATAAAAACTCATGATAGACCTAAATCATGGCCAACCGGAATAGATTATAAAAGTGTATAGAAAGCCTTCTTCGATATGCAAATCACTTCAGACGAGTCTTACATCGTTTCCTATGGCATTCATGTCGTCGTTACTTTGCCAATGCCATTTTGAGGTTTAATCAATGTGAGAGGCAAAATCCAAATAAAATCATTCATTCCTAGCCATTTACAGGAATGTAAAAAAGTCACTTCAAGACTTAAATAGAATCACATCAGTCAATCCACCATCCGAACACCTCACCCACCGCTAATCTCGTCAATCTCATAAGCAGAAATCATCAGTGATGAACAGTGACGATTATTCATTCCAGCCAGATATCTTGATCCATCAACGCAAGTTTGCTTATCTAGAATTATTGAATTAAATTATGACGAGCAGATTAACGTCAACGGACTAATAAATTGCAAAACAATGGTTCCCAACTTAGAGTAATTAGTCCCATGTGTAACTGTTATTTAAATAATTAGCTCGACCAATATAACCATAACCGTTGATTGTCTACACGTAGACATACCGTTTATAGTTAGTGCGTTCGTTTCGAATTGAGTTTGAATGTACGGAATGTCATCCTGGCATACTAAATAATATACGCATTCTAGAGCTTTGCATAATATATCTAATTATTCAATTCGAAGGCATTTCTACTTACCTAGAATGTGCATAATGTATTTCGTCGTTCATCTGTACAATCATGAGTGTGGTGGCATCTCGGGTTTTTGTTATCATTTTTACGCGCTTGTTCTGGGGAACAGCGCGTTATCATTTCGTCACGATGTCTGTAATTTTCGAATTTTGAGCCGAGATTGGTATCAAACGACTAGGTTGGACTCACTGATGAAGAATCCATGGTCAAAATGGATTTCGTCCGTCCGGCCGGCCATGTGCGCTATAACTTTTGAAGAACCTAGAGTCTTCAAATTCTCAGGTAAGGTTTAGATCCTGAATATATCAGTTGAGTTCGTTAATGGGCCAAATCTGCCGAGTGGTTTTGTGCTACAGCTATTTGAAATTTTAATTTTTCAATAACTCGAAAAGTATTTATCTGATCGAAATTAAACTTGGTTGGTAGAAGTACAGTAGCAATATGAAGAATTCTCCATAGAAAAATTAAAAAAAAAATTTTTTTTTGAGAATTTTCATATTTCATTTAAATCTCACCGAAACCTCCACACCGCCACTTCATGACAGAGTACTTCATTTCCGTCCAATCAGATTCCCTGATTTTGCTGAGCAACAAATCGAGAGAAAAAGGCAGAGAAATTCATATATTTCAAAAAGTATATCTCCGATTCCGTTTAAATTTCATTCTAATCGACACCTGAAACTCTAAGACTCTGTTTAAGTCCAATCAGATATTTATTCTTTGAATTTATCCTATCATGAGTTCAAAATATTTATTCGCATCGACCTTTCACGGCATCTACCGGTGAATAGTCGAAGCACTTCCCCGTAGCGCATGAGCACTGTATCGGAATCGTCACTACTTCACAACAGTGATCGGATATTCGTCTTGGGAGATATTGGAAAACATATTATGTCTGATTTCGTACTGATTTCCTGAAAATAATTGATATTTTCGAAATAACTTAAAAAATATATATCCGATCATGAGAAAACTTGGAACCTGATGCGCAAATTCGTGCAGAATTTCTCGATCATCTCATTGGAACAATTCAAAGATTTCGGTCATAACTATCTTATATCTTTTAATCATATGGTTCTGGGCAACAGCGTGATATCGTTTCATCACAATGTCTGAAATGGGGGTTTTTCCTGAATTTGGGTTATTACTGCAAATGCAAATTTCAACATAATTTTATGGGTTTGATTCATCATTTTCCCAAATAACCTTCAGAAAGTATTCAAAATCAGGTTTCAAAATTGGGGTTTGGGATTTGTTATGCATGCACGAAGTGACAACGTTGTTTAGTAGAATTGCTTTTTCTGCTATAGAATAATGAAATATTTATTCCTTTTCTGCTGTACACACGTGTTCTTTCTCAATCTAACCAAACAATTTCCGTTTGCGATTTGTCAGTAATATGACAGTATGACAGTCTGTGCTCTTCTTTTTCTATTCCTTGGTCGTTGTATTCTACTCTAACCAGATCGAAGTATAGCTATCTCTGTTTTCCTAAGCAAAGTAACACATTTGACGTCCTCACTCATGACAAATCTCTTTAAATGCAAATCCCCATTTTTATTTTTAAGTAAGAATTAAAGGATCATTTCTGCAAGACATGAATATTCCACTGAATTTTAGGGAAATCTATTCAGCACTACTCGAGAAAAGTCAAACGGTGGTGAGATTTTTTTTTTGTTTATTGAATTGCATATTCTTATCGCAATATAAGCTGTGAGGAAACTGAACCTCAATACAAGATCAACCTCATGACTTACATCCATTTCAAAGCATTGTATGTATTAAATATGAATTGGAAATTTTTCATGATCAAGGTAATGCCACCTTAATAAGACATTATTCATTGGATGAGCACAAGATTCCAGGCGTCTTAATCTAAATCAATCTACATAATATCACATCATCAAAATTTTCTTACTCCATGATTATTCATGGTGCATGATCTTTGAGCTACGATGTCAAATTTTTCAGAGGAAATGATTTTTGTTTTTATCATCATCTTTGTTCTTCAATGAGGTCTTGTGACTTTGTTAAGATTTCCTGAACTGTGACTGATACGATATATTTTTCTCTTAGTCTGCTTATTCATTCCAAAGGACAACGTCGAGTGTGTTCACGAATCTGATGAAGTCCTCAGGAGCCTTAGCTGTCACGTAGTGAGGGCTAAGAACTAGCTTGCTTTCCCATATCTAAGGTTCTTGAGCTACCGAGTTTTGGACATTTGCATACAATTTGTTCGGCTGTTTCCGTGCGCGATCCACAGAACCTCAGTTTGTCATCGGCTGACTATCAGTTGCGGTACAAGAGTAACAAAGCTAAGGTCTTTGCAGCTGCAGGAGAGCTTTTTGATATGGGATGGTGAAAAATCCATGAATGTCCTGGCTTGTCCTGGAGCGCTATTCGTGAAATCATGGGTAGGGAATGAACTAGAAGAAGTGAGCGTATCCACGTTGTTGCCGAGGATACGCAGCGCATTTTATGGAGCGATAGAGAACGTTCTATACCATCGCACTTACGAATAGTGTCCCTGGAGTGTTTACCCAGGGGGTTATGCTATTATTAAGCTCCTATTTTGGCACTGTAGAGCATTTTTGGACAGAGGGCTTAACCAAGCCCACATAAGTGTTCTGGTAGGTCAGGTGTTACTCCTGATGCATGTTTTACTAGTGTATCAGTTTATCGGCTTTCTCATTTCCTCCAATACCTAAGTGCCCTGGTGCATATAGCAGAGTCACTGGGTTGTCTCTCGCCAGTTGCTTTATGTTATCACGGCATTTCTAGGGCAGTAGGGAGCTCTGAATTAGTGATTCCAGGATGCTCAGGATGCCTTAGCTGTGCGTTTTGTTATATGTGCTCATCCTCTTTATGTTTCTAGTCCCATGATTGATACTCCAGATTTTCGGCATCAACGTCCGAGCTGCTACTTTACATATATTTAGTCGATATATTATAACGAATTGCGCTTATGCCAAAAACTTGAAAAATCAATGATAGGAAGTAGATAGGCTATGAGAGTTCTAGCGCAACCTTGATCATTTTTACATGCAGATCCCCATAAGGAATTCTAAGGTTCATTTTCAAATTTTGATACCTTTTTGAAATATTTTAAGTCCCGCTCAAGGTCATTCAGATTTCGGTTGCAGCTTCGTTGGAGCTGTCTGAAGCTGTGTTGAAGCTGTTTTAGAGCTGGTTTGGAGCTGTCAGCTCAGCAGTATGGAGCCACTTTGGAGCTGTTTGAAGCTGTTTTATAGCTGGTTTGGAGCTGCATGAGGCTGTATTACAGCTACTTCAGAGCTATCTGGAGCTGTGTCAGAACTGACTGGAGTAGGTTTAAAGCTGCTTTAGCTCCAACCCGGTTTCAGCACAGCTTCAGACAGCTCCAAAGCAGCTCAGATACAGCTTCAGGCAGCTCCGAACCAGCTATAAAATAGCTTCAAACAGCTCCACACAGCTGAGCTGACAGCTCCAAACCAGCTCTAAAACAGTTTCAACACAGCTTCAGACAGCTCCAAAGCAGCTCCAACCGAAATCTGAATGACCTTGAGCGGGACTAAGATTATTTCAAAAAGGTATCAAAATTTGCAAAATGAACCTCAGAAGTCCTTATGGGGATTTACATGTAAAAATGATCAAAGTTGCGCTAGAACTCTCATAGCCTATCTACTATAAGACTAGAAGCATTAAGTGGGGGCACACATATAATAAAACAACTTTAAGTTCCAGTATTTACCAGTTGCAGAACGATTGAATTCAATCCCACCACATAATTGAGTCCAACATAATGAGTGAACAGAATTTTCATTCCAAATTTCGGAATAACCGTCACTTGTGCAATAAGACAACGTTTCTGAACTCTACAAGTGCGCAAAATAGAAGCCGTATACCTGAACCGGAAAAACAACCAAAATGCCATTGTTCCCCAGAAATTTATTATTTAATTTCTCCCCTGAATCCTCAGCGCAACCCTGAAACTACAAAGTCTCGTCCTGGGATTGATAAGTCTTATGTTACTATTGAACATGCCGTAGGGAACTAGATTTAGCACTTGTCAGATATAATAAGGAGCGGAAATCCGGAGCAATGTGCAGCCGCCTCGCTGGAATCGAAAACAAGGGAATACTGCTCTGTTAATGCAACCCGAATTTCAATCAAAGTACAGAGTGAAGAGGAAATTGCAAATGGAAATTCTTTTCTTCAAATTCATGAAGACGAATCTGTATAACGCAATAATTAGTATTTTCATTAACTGATATGTGGGATTTGATTATAAGAGAAATTCATACATCGTGCCTATTGGCGTCTGAATTCAAGATTGCAGCGCCACGGTGGCCAGTTTTAGGACCTTAGGTACAGACATAGATTTCGTTTTGATATTCGATTTTGTACTGTTTGTTAGTGTTTGGTTTGATAATTTCTCGATTTATTCAACGACTCATAGTTGACGAGAGTATTACTGGGAGTACAAATTCCATTCTTATAAAGTAGGTATGTATCATTCTTCAATCTTATTGAGAGCAGCAACTCTAAAATTACGAGGATATCTCCAAAGTTAGACAGTTTTTTAATATTATTTATTTTCAGATCCAAATATGGCAAGCTTGACATTGGTGGATTTCTTAGGCTGTCTTGAAAGTTGAAAAACAGATAGCATTGTGAAATAAAATGATTACATTCACATAAAACTAATGCTACTAATACCGTGAGCCTTATTCATTATGGATTGACAAATAGATTTTCCAACTCTCATATGATTGGTCTTGAAAAAGCTGTAATAAATAAGCCTTGTACAACTTTCTTTCTTCGGCAGAAGCATTTTGAGCGAACAGTATTCATCACCAGATATTTCCTTGTTGAGGCTTTTTTTTCAATAGTCAGTTCTATCACTGAAACATTTACGTTGTTCCTTAATGATCAGTTCAACAGACAGATTTCTAGAAGGCATAGCATTCCTCTTACGTAAATTTCTCTGCTGGGATTAAGGGCCTGGAAAAAATTGTCTTCATGAATGTGATCTAATATTTCATGAGCAATTCGTGCTTACCTCTACAAAAATGATCATCATCGGTAAAATGCAGGAAACAGACTCTCATAAATCTTGTTTATTGGTTTTTATTGATTCTTAAACACTTTCAGGCCCGACGTGTTAAAGGAAGTTGCTTTCACCCTAACTCCAAATTTTTTACCAGGCTGTAGAAATCTATGGGAAGGGACATTCGAGTATGCTTTTCCACAGTAAAAGCGCTTGTAAAATCACACAAACGCCAAAAAAAATGCATAAACTTTCTCATTTTCTTAACATTTCTTTTAACTTGTCAATGATAATGTCTGTACCTCAGGTTACTCGGATAGCCACCAGAGGGAGTAGCGCTTATCTTCATTCGCCAATAATACCGCGTTTATACCAGAATTGACAACTGAAAGCTGACAGATGATTGTTTGTGAAAGACTAACAGGTAAGTCTCGGTGGAGATTTAGAGCGATGCCGTCCAGGAGGTTTACATCGATGAATTTGAAAATCAAATAATTCGCTTCACGCAGATATCTACTGCGCGTGTTGAAATATTTTACATCGGTTAGTTTGACCATGATTAGCAGCGAAACGCTGCAAACGGCCATATTCAAGTTTCATTAAACCTCGTTAATATCTCAAGGTCAGGCACCTGACCACGGTCTACATGCTTTAAAGTTGCCAATACTCGCGAGAAATATCAGAATTCGGATGAATTCCGACGTTTATAGGAGAAAAAGGGTCGTTCTGCAGACTTCAGTGATTATTTTTTGAGATTTTTTTGGGCGTGCTCAACTCTATTGTGAGAATGCGACATGTCAATTATTTTTCCATTTTTACCCCCTTTCAGTTATATTTTCTTTTTTCACAATCATTTGCAACCATATATTTTTTTGAAAAAAGCGATTTCTGGCCTCCAAACGCCAACCCGTTATATTAGAGGTATTGTTTGCTTTTAATATACAGGGTGTTTCATCATTAACTGGTCAAACCTATATAGCCCTATAGATGACATTGGGAAAGTCATTTTTGCATAATGACATATACCCCGTTTTCGAAGCATAAGCAAAATACAGGGTGTTTAATGTTAACTTTGAGCAATATTCTGATAACTGTGGTCAGTTATGCGTGACCTTTGAAATAACTGTTTTTGGTCACATCTTAGTATTTTTTGGTGGTCAATTCAATTGTTGTGTAGAGTTCTGAAGAAAATATTTCAAAATGGCGGAAAATCTAGAAAGTTAAAATTTTTTGTTTTCGATTGCCGAATTGGATAGCATTGTACTCAATTATTTGAGATTTCCCGAAAAAAAAAAATCTTTCCAAAATTCGAACTCAACTTTATTTTTTACATGTCTACAGTAAAAAAAAATTCAACCCAAAATTGTTGAAATCTTTTGAGGTCGAACTGACCTTCTTTCTGAATACTGCTGTGAAAACAGGATGAAAAAATATGCATTTGTTTTCATTTTATAGCCTTCCGAAGATTCAGATCGGAGTACGATAATTTTTATTTGAGAAACTGGTGGCCCCACGGATGCCAAATTTATGCGAACAGCCCTCCAGAATGACCTGGATGGCAATATGAATTTATCAAGAAAAAAAATATTTTCCAAAAAACGTCGGTGGGAATCGAACTCGCATTCGGAATATAGGATCCAATTCGAACTACCGTTGCTGGGTAACGGACATCATTAAAATTAGAATATATCCAATTTATACTCGGAGTATTATCCGTAAGTGGAGCGAGTTCGATTCCCATCCAGTTTGTTTTGAAAAATTTTTTTTATAAATTCATATTCCTATCCAGTTCATTCTGGGGGTCCATTTGCACAATTTTGGCCTCCGTAGAGCCAACAGTTTCTTAAATAAAAATTATTTAAGTACCCGGAGCGGAATCTTTGTAATGCTATAAAATGAAAACCGATGAATTTTTTTCATTCTGTTTTCACACCAGTGTTCAGAATGAAGGTTATTTCAACCTCAAATGATTTTAACAATTTTGGGTGAAATTTGAAAGTTGAGTTCGAATTTTGGGAAAATTTTTCACTTCTTATAAAATTGAGTACATTGAAATGATACTATCCAATTTGCCAATCAAAAAGAAAAAAATTCAACTTTGTAGGTTTTCCGCCATTTTGAAATATTTTTTCCAGAATTCTACACCACAACTGAAGAGACCACCAAAGAATACTGCTATGTGGACAAAAACCGTTATTTCAAAGTTAACGCATAAATCACCTCAGTTATCAGAATATTGCTCAAAGTTGACATTGAACGCTTATGCTTCGAAAACGGGGTATATGTCATAAGGCAAAAATGACTTCCCCAATGTCATCTATACGGCTATATAGATGTTTGACCAGTTTATGATGAAACACCCTGAATTTTTATCTGTGTGAATTATAAAGGAACAACGCAATAGATTCAAGCCATCTCCCGTACTTTTGGACTCATCAATTCAAAGTACGAAATCCAATATCTTCGGTCCGGATTCTTCTTTATCTATCAGTGTTTAGGACATAACGGAAAGAAGGGGGAAATTGGGCATCCAGATTAAATTGAAAACCGTCCGTCGGGTGTCGTTATGATAATTGCCTCAGGGATGAAATATCGAGATTCCTGGATGTGTCGGTCAGATCGGGAATACAAGGATGATTATTCGACCGTGGGCCGACCGGACAGAGCAATTATTGAGTCCTCGGATACTCGAAGAATCTCCATATACGTGATCTCCGTTTCCTTTGTCTAGTCTAGGTGGAATCTTCGAGGAGAAGAGAATTTCAATTCGATTCCATTGTTTTGTTTATCAACAAAATCATACATTTACAATGAAAGAAACCGGTGTCATCTTTTCACACCCTAATCCTCCCAACCCATTGAATCGTAATTGAATCGTCAGAATGAATTATTGATTCAGTATGTGTGTCTTATGTAGAACCACCATAAGCATCAACAGAACGATGGATGATGTTTGACTAAGACAATGGCTGCCTATTTCAATGCACAATGTGCAAGCCGTGCGCTTGCAAAGGATGCCGCTATCTCAGGGAAGCCAAATGATTATAAGAAAAATTTAATAGAAATAACCACATGAGAAAGAAATCATGTGAAACTTGTATTGAGTTAAAGAAAATATAAGAACGTTTTATTTCACAAATATTTCATGTCTTCGATGTCTTGAATTTGAATTTATAGCACCATATACTAACCGCCGACCGTGAATACAATAACTTCCGGAAGAAACATTTAAGAAACTCGATATTTGTAGAGTAGCTTTGGGCCTTTATTACGGAGGCCGAATTCGTGAATGGCTAAAATCCACCCAATGATTCCGCAGATATAACAATTCAAAATTTTATTTTCCCAATATTTTCATAAATGGGGATCATATCGAATTGAAATCCAAAAGTTTATCGAAAAATGACAGTTCAAAGGTTCATACAGAATTACATAAGGATAATATATCAGAAGATCACAGAATATTATATATTTTGAATATTCAAAAAAAATTTGAGGTTGTTTTTTCAAAATGTTCTAATGACACGATCACCACGAAATTCTGCACAAAGTTGGCAATCAGCATCTCGAACTAGCTGTCAAGTTTCGTCATAGTTGTAAAATTTTTCCAATTATTCCGGAAAAAATAACCATATCGAGAAAAAAAACACGAAATTTTTCATATCTTTTCCCAATATGTATCTCCAAAACTATTAGCCGTATCGGATTAAAATTTGGTACACTACTGTGGAATATAAGGCCTAACGGCCGACCGTAAACACCATAACTTACACCACAACTTAGAAACTCGATATTTGTAGAGAAGATTTGGACCTCAATTACGAAGGCCGAATTCGTGAATGAGTAAAATCCACCAAATGATTCCGCAGATATACCCATTCAAAACTTTATTTTCCCAATAATTCCAAAGATATAGATTAGATCTAATTGAAATCCAACACTTTATGGAAAAATGACAGTTTGAAGATTCACACAGAATTTAGTGAGGATAATGAGAAGATGACAGAATATTGAATATTTGAAAAAAAAAATTAAATTTGTTTTCAAATTTTTTCAATGACACGATCATCACGAACTTTTTCACGATGTTGTGCTTCAATATTTTCGAACTAGGTGCGAAGTTTCATCACGACTGAATCAGTATTTCTTGAGTTATACCGAAAAAAATAACGATATCGAGAAGAAAACCACGAAATTCTACATATTTCTTCCCAATATTCTCCAATCTCCAAAACTGATAGCCTTATGGAATTGAAATTCTGTACACTACTGTGAAATATGCAGTTCGAGTTATAACTGAAATTGTTTTCGAATATGAACGATGGTTTCAGAAAAAAAAAATTTTGTCGAAAAAAATTTTGAAGAAACATTTTTTTTTATTGAGTGACCAAACGATTTTTAAGAAATTCTGCTAATATTGCGCGTCGTTATGCTTCAACTAACTGCCAGGTTTCAATCCAATCGCTTCTATAGTTTCTGAAATATAAGGGAAATAACCTCAAAATTTCAAATGGCTTTACCTCCGAAATTATTCGGCCGATTCATCCCATTAACGAACTTAACCGCGGCATTCCGATGAGCAAACTACCCTGCAAGTTTCGAGTGGCTAGCTGGCTTCGTTCGATAGTTATCGTATCCACGGCCGGCTGGCCGGACAGAATCGATTTTGACACCGGATTCGTCATCAGTGAGTCAATTCTAGTCATTTCAGACCATCTTCGCTTCAATCATCAAAAATTACAGACATTTATACAAACGATAGCATGCTGTTCCCCTAGAACATGAGGACAAAAAGTAATTTTTGAAAATTATCAATTAATCGAGGGGTTTTTCGGGTGATGTTGTTTCTGGTGGATTTGGTGTGTTGCAGGTGGATTTGAAGATATTGCTTGTCTCAGCTATAGTTTATTCTATTTCGTGTTTAGTGGGTGTATCCGTGTTAGGTTAGGATAGGAAAAATTAGGTTGGAAAATAGGAAATAATTATAATATAGCACATGCAGGTGTTTCACATCTAGGTTCTCTAAATACGATAAGTAGTTGGTATAGTTAATATAGATATGATTGAGTAGTTCACAGTTATATTGTTTTGTAAATGAATTTATTGAATAAATTATTATAATTATTAACTATCATTATATGGAATAGCGCGCCACTGTTACGGGACCCTGTATATTCAGGTGAAAAATCACCATTATGTTGGTTCATCGGGCTGGAAGTTGTAAAATGAGAAAAAATTGCTTTGATATTCCGTGAATGAAGAACATTGAGGTATAAAACAATTTTTAAGGAAAGGAGTAACATGTTTTCTATAGTTATTCTATCGACTATTTTCTTACGAAGGTAAGAACATATGCGAAGCATGCCTGCGATGCCGCCTCGCTATGGAAACAGATTTTTCATCACTGCTGAAAGTTGGTTGCTAGACTATTCTATAGTCCATTCGAAACGGCCGTTTTGCTGAATCAGTCATCCATCATTCAACGTCCGATCATTTTCTGACGCGTTTTTTACTGAATACGACCGGCTTTTTTCCTACTGCACACATACCGGAGATCCCTTATTTATGGGGCCTATCTCAAATATTTATTCCAATCGAAATGACGATCGAATAGAGTGGAATATATAATGAAAGGGGAATTTCATATAAGAGCCAATAAATTTCACTTTCATATAAACATCGTTTCGAATTTTTGGGACCGACTGGCGAATTGATGTCGGCTGAGTGTTTTTTGCAACCATTTTATATTTTATGTTTCGTCGGATGTCAATCAGAAGAAATCCGCATTGTCTACGTAGGTTCGATTGAATAAATTGCTTTCAATGTTCTTAAATGAGGCATCGAACAATTTGGACTATCGACTGAATGATATTTTAGAAGGGTTTTGGAATATTTTTCAGGTTCTTCATAGGTTTCTGCTTCCAACATCTGGGGAAATACCATAGGAAATATAATTGAAATTATTTTTCATGGAAATTGCACTTGCGGATTGTAGGATTCAAACTTTTGTACAAGGGCAGTTTCTCGAGAAAATGTACTCAATGAAAAATATCATTATAATGTATAAGTCAAAGTGTCCTTTGACTTTTGACAGAAAATAGTATGAATTTCTCAATCCGCAAGGGTAAATTCTATGAATAATAATTTTCAGTTGAATTCAAATAGTTTTTCAAGATTATTGGAGCAAAAGCCTTGAAAGAGCTTCCCCAAAATTCAAGTAGAATAATTTATCGTTATACCGTTGATATTAAAGGATACGAAATAATGTAAATGTCCATGTTTTCATTATGGAATCACATTGGATATTCAATCTTAGCTTCTTTGAACACACAAATACGTATTTTGTATTTGTATTTCAATTACTTCTTGAAAATGTATTTTGTAATTGGTATTTCAAATACCTGACGCTGAAGTATTTTGTATTTCGATACTTTTGTCTTCGAAATGCTTTCGAACAAATACATTCAGCGCTGAGCGCTCTACAGAAAATAGTCCCTGAATCTCCCTTCAGATGGCGACGTTAATCTGCTCCATCTAGTTCTTTTGCTAGCAATCATATTTACGGCAAATGGAAAGGAAGAAAAGGTCCTGCGCAATGGTCATTTCATCATGGAGTTAGAGTTAGTCAACTTCTGAAAACGATAAGAGCAAAGAGCTTACCATCCTTGAACACTATCCTAACATAAAAAATGTCTTCATACAATATAACACAAGTTTCTGCCCATCAGGACATGTGGAAAGATTGTTTTCTTTAGCAGGTTTTATTCATTCCCCAACAAGAGGCTGTTTGTCTGATACTACATTTAAAAATCTTTTGTTTCTGAAAGGAAATTCTTTATTTAGCGATAAAATAGCTGAGCTGAATTAGTTATACTTTTTTCACATTTTACGTAAAACCTTAATGTATTTTGTAATTTGTATTTCAAATACAAATAGTTAAAATACTGTATTTTGTATTTTATATTTCAAATACCCGACTTGAAAGTATTTTGTATTCTGTATTTCAAATACCTGTGAGAAAGTATTTTGTAATTTGTATTTCAATTAAGCCAAACACTTATTTTGCCTTGCCCTCGATATGAATATACATAATTACTATAAATCGGCATCATTCCTTAAATAGAAAGAATGCTATGACTGTCATACTCACAACTCAAAATAGCAAGTTGTTTCAAAATGGCAAATTTCTTCACTGTTTTCGTCATAGGACATGGGTAAACAGGGTTTTTCTCTACTAAGGTACGAAACTAGAATGGTGTGATTCGTTAGGTTATTCAAAAAGAGTTCCTTTGAACATTGGTCTGAATTTGCGTTGAATGCTCGCATGAGGTTATCAAAAATTGGAATTTTTGTCTCTGCATTTCCTTCATATCAAAATCAGTAAAAAATCTCTTTTACTGATATGACGATAAAATTACTTTCACCTGGTATCCCAAGCAGGTGTACATGTTATGCTTGAGAGTGGCTTCATTTTTTCCTCGAAAACGAAGCTTGATATGAAGAAAACACAGAGAATTTGAAAGTCCTATTTTAGTTGATCAATCTAAAAAGCCAATCCAAACAAGAGTGCTTTTTTTCTCAATATTGTTGTCTACGGCTGTGGCCCTATAATAATTTTTTTCTAGTTAGGGCTCAATCAGCGCCACCTTGCCTTCTTCTAATAACTGTATAACCAATTTCAATCGATCGAGTTGCAAAATGTTATGATTTTTTATAGTTTCAGATTTTTTTTAAACTTCAATACCTTGTGACTCGAAAACTAAACAACTTCACTCATATGCTCACAGTTTCGTACTGTTCGTAGGAAACAACCTCTATGGGCCTATTTCTGTTATATTACCCAACACGAAGAATATATGCGTGTAATAAAGAAATCAAAGAAAATTTAAAAACTAATTGCTTCATTTATTGAAATATGAATGAATTATTAGTATTAATTCAATTTTGAAAACATTCAACACAAAATCTGTTATATATATACTTCTATAATTTTTAAATATATCATTGCCTTCTTGGTTGATTTTGTATTGTCCTTGGGCTTTTTGCTGCAGTTAAGTTCCATTGCATCGTTCTCATCTCTGTTTCAGAAATTGTTGATTTTCTTTCATTATCAAGAAGGTAGTAATCCTGGGGATATCGAATAATTTGATAGCCTTTGCAGTTCTCATTATCTTTTTAAGCATTAGTTATACCTCAAACAAAGTACCCCCTACGTATATCATCTTTCAAGAACTTACATATTTATAGAACCATTCGGTTGAAGAATAAAACAAAATACCATGGTAACGGGAGACGGTATTCTACTGAGCGCGGAGGAAATTAACAAATTCTATAACTCTTCATTTGAATAACAATAATATATCTGAATGGTATTCAAAATTACATAATGAGATAGATGCCGATATATCGTCTTTCTTCGCAAATGAAGTACTATACGTTTTCAACTTCTGTACAGATATTTATGATCTCTGGTGAAAAATCCCAATGATTGCGCAATTGGAAATATTGTATATATAATTCAAATTCTTCTTCTCTAAATTCGAAAATAACATATATTCGGACAGAACAGGAATATATGTTTTTTTTAGATTTTCTCTCCTTTTTACTCAAGAAAAAAATTAAATAAAAATTATTGTTTATAGAAATCGCCTTTGAAATTCGCGGATTCAAGCAATTTTTCAGGGGTAAAATTTGACAGATATCTCAATAACGTGAAAGATCAACAAACTGTAACGTTCTAGAGCCTATATCTGACTCCTTTATCAGACAATAATGCGAAAATTTTTTTTGTAATACATTCGTATCTCATGAATTGACATAATAAGCAAAATTTTTTCAATAGTTGGCCCCAAGAACAAGCTCATAAAAAGGTTGATTTGAAATCTGGCATTTATAACCCCATTTCGAGAAATTTTATGTCGAAACCGAGGTGAAAACCTTTCTCATACACCTGAAAAATAACAGTCATCAGCATGAAAGGTTTTGTCAAATTTGTATACTATGGATGAAACCGCAAACACATTCTGAGAGACTTTCTGACACTGATTTCATCGCAAGTTCCAATTTTTTTGAAGGTGTATCGAACACTCTGTATATACAATGGGACTTTCAGTAAAGCGACAGCAGTGGCAATCCATTAACTTGTGTTCGGCTGGTAAACCTAAGAATATGAAGGCGTCGATATATCATTCACTAGCTTCACTAGTGTCTCATTTTCAATACGTCTCTCGTTTATGACAACATTTTATGTTTCTTAGCAATATAACTGCAGCCATTACCATCGTAATGGGCTTATTTTTGTGGTTTGCCGCATCATTTATCAAAGTCGTAGGCAGTCGTTAAAATTTGGTCTATAGAAGCATATTCGAAGCTAATTGTAACTCACATAAATCACTGATCTTATCTCGAACGTAATAAAAAGTTTTGTAATGATTGTCCTAGTAAGAGTTTCCGACAACTTCTGAATTTAGACGGATTTGTCACGAACTCTGACAGCCTTGTCTTCTCAGAACTTTCAATAATGGAACATGATAATTCTAAAACTAGATCACTTCGATGTGATAATTTAGTCATAGAAATATGATGTGATTGATTAGATACCATGGCGATCAGTCTATTATTCAGGACAGTATCAAAATGGTACTTTTCGAATTTCGAGGCGACATCTCAAATGACTAGGTTGGACTTACTGATGACGAATCCGGAGTCAAAATCGATTCTGTCCGTCCAGTCGTACGAAAGACTACGTGTTTACTTTCAATGTATGTTGACTTTATCATTCAAAATTTGAGGCTATTTCTTTATATTTCAGGCCATTCAATTGAAATTTGACAGTTAGTTGAAACATGACGTAGCGCAACTTTCTTGAGAATTTTATTGAGATAGTATGGTTAGAAATTCAGACAAAAATTTGCCTAGATTTTTTTTCGGAAACTATTCATCAGGTTCGAAAAATATTTCGAATTGAATTCCATTTTTCACAACAGTGCAGAAAATTTCCACTCGATCAGATCATAATTTTCGGAGATATTGGGAAAAATGTAAAATTTCGTGGTTTTCTCCTTGCTAACATTATTTCCGGAATAACTCGAAAAGCACTGATCCAATCATGTTAAAACTTGGTAACCAGTTTAAAAATGATGGTGCGCAACTATGTGTTCTAATTTGTTGTTAATTTTTTTTCAAATATTCATAATCCTGCGATCCTCTTATCATATTTTCTCCTTGAAATTCTCCTTCAACCTGCAAGCAGTCGTTTTCAATTAAGTACTGAATTTCAATTCAAATTCAGAATGAACTAGATCAAAACTTTATCGGATCTGTATTTCTAGAAATATCAGGACTATAATGTTTCAAACTTATTGCATTTACGATCGATCTGACCGCTGATCTTTAACACAATAATTTCCCGAGAACCTACCCGGGGACTCGAATTTTGTAGAACAGGTTTATAGTGTCGAATTCTTGAATGGGTAGAATCCGCAAAATGATTCTGTAGTTTTAATTTAACCATTCAACATTTTAGTTTGCTAAAATCTGTTGAGTTGAAAATCGATGATACTGAAGTCTATAGTAATAGTTGAATCTGACAGCGTGAAGATGCGTGCATAATTTTGTGAGGAAATTGCATCTAATTTTGACCAACGCGTTATAGCTCCCGACTTCACATAAGTGCATTTTTAGATATTTTCGCTCATGCTCTGGGAAACAGCCCACTTTTGAATGGTTGAAATAAATATTAGCTATCAATATATTAAAGTTATGTCACTGAAGGTGACTGATACTAGTCTGAACCGAATATGTCCACTAAATAATAAAAAATCAATATTAATATTAATAATAATAAATTATTCACTCATCTCCGCTCTTATTTATCGAATAGGTTGTAGTTGTTGGTTTTTTTTCCTGGTTGAATTGGATTCACATTTATATTGTTATTTCTGTGAAAATGTATATTGTCTAGGATTGGCAATATAATTCGAATATCAGCTACTGTATTATATTTCGTTCAATAATAGATCACGTACAGGCTCACGCCTCTATGATATTTGTTTATACCTAGAGCTTCAGGAAATAAACCATATTGTTATTATCATTATTATCATTGGTATTATTTTTATTATTATTTTTATTATTATCATTATTATTATTATTATTATAATATGGATATTTCCAGAAGTACTGATGGGATTGGATTGGAACTTGATAGTTAGTTGTTGCTTGATGCAGAATTTTGTTGTTATCGGACTGTTGAAAAAATTTAAAAATAAAGGAAAAATAAATTTTTCAGAAAATTTGCACAAACCTTGAGGTTGATACGCTACGACAGTGTGCATGATTTTAGGTCGATCCGATATCTGTTAAAATGGAATATGCCAGTAGCTTGTTATTATAAAACATTATTCAGATGAATTATTTGAAATCTAGAATTTTATTGGATCAAAGATTTAAAACACATCTCCTGACTTTTGACATCATTTTTGGATTCACTGTGTAGTCGAAGCGGAACAAAACAGAACTAACTTGAATAACTCAATAGAATATGTATAGTAAAAGTATATCTTACTATGACTGTGAATATTATCAATAAACATTATGAGAAACTTATTGAATGCTCTCACCGTCTTCGCCCTCATTCAAATTGGTTATGAGGTGGACTCCAATGAGTCTCATAAATATGAAAATTTCATTTCATGTTTATTCACTGTGAAGATCTCGTGCATGAACGTAGGGGATTTTCATACTTCAGGGAATCTCAGTAGAGAAGATTAGATGTTATTTTCTAGACACGAACCATCTCCCTTACCTTTGCTTTAGTACATGAAGGCAAACATAGGAACTGATTGGCATATTGTGTGTTTTGGTCTTAACCCTATTTCCACACCTGTGTTTCACACAGAGAGTTACGTAAACTTCCAGTATTATTTGCATAGGTAGATTGGTTAGAAATGTATTATCAATTTTGACACCTACATATTTCAAGGGATAGAATTAATAGGATTTTCCCTTTGAGAATGATATCTACACTTCATTCAAAAATAACTGACATCGAAGTATTAAACGGGACGCCCCTTTATTGCTGGTTACAAAATATAAGCTAAGATTTCTTCGGTTTTATCGAAATTTTTTTTCAAATATAACCTAGAAATTCATTTTGTTAGTTTGAAATTGCAGCATGAGAATGAAAAATAGGAATGAACTCATTGAGAAGAAATAAATCCAGTAATAATAAACCAACATAAACACAAGGAAGACTGACTATACCAACTCCACCGATACCGTTCGATGTTAATTTTTTTAAACTTGTACACTGTTCATTGCGAAAAAGTTAGTGTAGTCATAAATTATGAGTGCAGCCCATAGAGTTAGGTTACCTTCTGTGATAGTCATGCGAAATGGTAGAGCGTTATGAGTAAATCATGATCATAGACATCTTTTGTGGCTGGTTCTATTCTGTTATCTAGATAGCAATCATTGGCCTCAAATAATCCACTTTCCTCCTGCGTTCATTTGCTTTACTCAAACGACTTCAGAGAAACTTTTCGACAAATCAACAAAACCTCGAAATGAGCGGAAACAAAAGGATCATGGAATCGCTTAAAATCATTTATCATACATTTGTATTGTGTAAAAATCATGGAATAGATTGAACCACACTTACTGCACTCATTCTGTTACCTGTGACTACACCCTACTACACTCAGCTGCCCTTAGAGTTCTAAGTCAGTAGAGTTAGTGTAGTTCGAGTAGGTACGACGAACACACCATATGAATTACTCAAATTCGGAATTTCGATATCTTCAAAATTGGTTCAATTATTTCCGCAATTTGTTCAATCAAGCCAATGACATGAAGAAATAGAACAAAATTCAAAATACTTTCAATCAGTGCTATTTCCAATAGAAACCTGAATCCTGCAAATCAAGATATTCCCAACATAATTTCTATTTTCCAAGGCTGCTTGAGATTTCAATAACTTTTGAATGGAGAATAAATATATATGCTTTGGAAATATATTTTTTTTATTCCAATTTTTCTTCTGGCGTCAGGAAAAGAATTGTGAACATATCAAGTTTCTTTTCGGAATGTCTCTCTCATTCATGTCTTTCGAGAAATTAATTAAAGTCGAAAAATCGTGTTTGGAAAGGCATGGACCTTTCAAATATCTTTTCATGTCGGAATTGAAAATCTCGTGTTACCTCAGTAAATAAATATTTCATAATGAACACCCACAGCAGTGTTAATTTTTTCATTACATTAACGGATACATTTTGTGAAACATAATTTGAGGAAAAGATAATTTCTTTTCATAATTCGCCCGTTATAATTTTGCCTTCTGATCTCACATTGAAGGCCTCTCCTCCATTAAATTGATTAGATTCTCGCAATCAGTTCAACTGAGTCGCTATAAGGGGTCGTTTTGATTGAACCTGCCATTATAGCTCATATTTCATTACGGGGTAGGTTTCATTGTTTCCTCAAAAGAGAATAATAAGGTCATCGGTCATACAAAAACTTGGCATGAGTACTGATAACTAATTATTATTGCTTGTTCGTTGGGTTATATTCATTTTGTGTTGACATGATTTTGTGTTCATCATCACAAAATAACAAAGGAAGAATCGTCAAGAAATTTTTCACGCTAAATTTGGAATTTTGAGAGAAAAATGTTCCCACTAGATTAGGTTGGCCTCGGTGGAGTAGCTCAGTGATCAAATTCAATTTCTGGTTTTGCATTGTGAAGAATCAACATCAAAAATTCATGCAACATTTCGTGAGGCTCATATCACTTAATAATTTTCAGAAAATTATCTCGGAAAACTTCGATTTCGAATAGTTGGCCACAAGGCGATGAAATTTTGGATAACTACATAAAGTTTTATGGTATGAGTTTCACAAGAAGTCCGAAGGTTCTTCGTCGTGGAATTGAATTTATATGATTTGATCTCTAAGGCAGAAAGATCTCCGATTCGATCTAATCCGTATTTTTGGAAATATTGCGAAAATAATATTTTGAATGAGTAGATCTGCGGAATAATTTGGTGGTATTCACCCATTAACGAAATTCGTAATTAAGGTCCAAACCTACTCTGAGGATATCGAGTTTCTAAGTTGTTTCTTTCGGAAGTGATTGTGTTTACGGTTGGCCGTTAGGACGACCGCAACTCTGCAAGGCTTCTTTTCCATGAACCTAATTTTGATATAATAAATACCGCTTTTACTGAATAGGTATCAAAAATATCCGGTATCAGAATTTCGGAACTTTTATATGTGTATTTCCGCCATTCTATCTGAATGAAATGAATCACGATAACTTAATTTTGTCAAAATGAATTAATTGTCGGAAACTCTTGAGAATAATGTCTGGTCCAACTCGAAAAATCGTAAAAAGCGCCTTAAAATTTTCAGATTCTACATTTCGATTTACTCGATGTTGGCATCTACACTAACTCCACTGATAGTGTTCGGTGTGTTTTGTTGTGAACTTGCATTCTGTTCGTTGCGGAAATGTTGGCAGTAAGTGTAGTCACAGATTACGTGTGCAATGCATAGATTGAGGTTATCTTATGAGTTGGTTATGCGCGAATATGATCATAGACATCTGTTTTGTCTCTGGTTCATGGTTGGGCGTGTTTTGTTCTGCATGTGTAATTTACGAAATTAATTTTCATCATATCGTACTTCAATTTGAAATTTTTTTCGGGGTGACTTTGAAAATACTTTACGAGAGATCGACATCGTCTTGAAATGGTAGCGAAAAGAGAAGAATCATTGAATTCCGTCATTTTGCATTTGCGTAGAATCATCTGATATGTTCTGTGAGAATCATTCGCGAGTGAAGATAAGCGCTACTCCCTCTGGTGGCAATCAGAGTAACCCTAGATACAGGGATTATCAAGTTATCAAGTCAGAAGAAATGTCGAGAAAATGAGAAAGTTTATGCATTTTTCTTGGCGTTTATGTGATTTTACAAGTGTTTTTGCCGAGAGCAAACTCAAATGTCCTCCCAATAGATTTACACAACCCGGTGAAAATTTCGGGTTTGGGTAATAGGAACTTCCTTCAACCAGTCGAGCCTGAAAGTGTTAAAGAATCGACAAAACCGTGGTAACTTGTTACTCAAAATTAGTAAAAAACAAACAAGATTATGCGAGTCTGTTACCTGCGTTTTACTGATATGATCATTTTTATAGAGGTAAACACCAATTGCTCATGAAAAAGTATATCACATTGATGAAGATAATTGTTTTTCAGGCCCGAATCCAAGCAGAGAAAGTTACTCAAGAGGAATTGCTTTGCCTTCCAGAAATCTTCCTGTTGAACTGATCATAAAGGCACAACGTGAATGTTGCACTGATAGAACTGACCGATTGAAAAAAAGGAGTCTCAACAAGAAAATATCTGGTAATGAATACTCTTCGCTCAAAGGGCTTCTGCTGATGAAATCGAAGCTGTACAAGGCTTATTTATAACAGTTTTTTCAAGACCAATCTTATGAGTGTTAGAAGGATTTATTTGTCAACCCATAATGAATAAGGCTCACGGAACAAGAAGCATTAGTTTTATGTGAATGTATTCATTTTATTCACAATCTATTGTGTGAATTGGGTGCTGCCCTATATAAATAGAGAAGTTATGAGTGTTTGTCTATTATTCCAAAAAGTATGTTTCACAGTACTATCTGTTTTTCAACTTTTCGAGCAGTAGATCTGAGGGGGTATTTGATCAATAATCAAGTTGGGTAAGTAAAAAGGTTGAAAGTTTATCTGTTTTGCAAATAACATGCAACATAATATCATATGCATCTTCCTGAACACTTCTAGCTTCTGTGCCGTAAATATGAAATATTCGGATGGTTCCTGGAACAAGCGCGTAAAAAAGGTTATTTACGGAATCTGGTTGATGAAAATGCGGTCGATTTACTGTCACCAGAAAGATTTTCTATGGTGAATAAACATAGCATAGAACAATCTATGTTTACTTTAGGTTTGTTTTGGTTCAGAGTTCAGATCTGTTCGGGACGGTTCTAGCATAGACCAATAGTCTGTGGTTCTGAACTCGGAACCAAAACAAACCTGAAGTAAACAAAGATTGTTCTATGCTATGGATATTTACCATAGAAAATCGTTCTGGTGACAGTAAATCGACCGCATTTTCATCAACCAGATTCCGTAAATAACTTTTTTCAAGCGCTCGTTCCAGGAACCATCCGAATATTTCATATTTACGGAGAGGAAAATCGGCAACCGAAACAACAGAGTGGATTTACGGAACGTATCCTATGAAAATTGACACTGTTTGCATGAAATCAGGAATCCCAACTTAAATTTCAGCCAATCGGGGACGATCTTAACAAAAACCTATATTTGGAAGGAATTATCTGGTTTGAAGAGCCGAGGCATGTTTTACGGGTATTTATAAATAACGCGAACCTTATCATGTCGAATTTGTCCTGAAATTCCCGTTCCCCAGTGAAAGTAAACTTGCTAAGTAAATTGTGGGTTGGCAACTTGGGCCGAAGTCGTCTATTCCCCAACATTGGCGAAACAAAAGCGCATCTTTGAATATACCTTATCTTCTGTGCATCCGAACTCAACGACAATCAGCTGCACTGATAATTTGAAGTAAGTGGAGTCATTGTGGCTAGTTTACTTCATGTAGGTACAACGAACAAACCTAAAGAGTGTCAGCACCATGTATTCTATGCATCTATGGATCGAATGTCACTTGACAATCGATATACTCCATTCTTGTCGACTCCAATTCGAACGACAACAATTGTGGAGTATGACATTCAAGAATGCACTCAGTCGACACTCGACGAAAATGTTATTGGACATATAACCGAGGAGATTCATGAATTGGCCCCCAGCTGATGAAAAATTCCTTCACTTCACTCCAATGCCTTTTTGAAACTTTGAATTGGAATTTGTATCAGAAACACCTTTCTATCCGGTTCTTCGGAAAAATGTTATCGATTCTTTTGAGCGTGGGTTTCGCTGCAGGAAATCCCCAAGCAACTTGAAAGTTAGCCGGAAACAAGGACCTAAGCTGATTTAATTTCCTATGTATCGGATTCTACCGACGAAAGAATGTTAATTTCGTTCGGGAATTTCGCCAAATTATTTCAGAAACATATTTTCAGATGAAGCAGAGTACAAGAAACAAACAAATTGAATCTGGAGCATTGTTTTAAAAATGAGCTTTTAATTTATTGAATCTCTTCCGCTGTGCTTTGCAGAGAGTCCATATTTTCTCAGTCTCTCGGCTCGAAGCACTTTTGTTATGTTCATATTATGAGTTTGCCATAATAGAATTTTCTGTGAATTGCTTGCTGAAAATATCCCTCTTTTTCCCAATCAACTGCAACCATTGCCGATTTTTTTTGGTATAAAGAGAATACACTAATAACCACCAGGTTTATCATCAAGAAATAAAAAAATGTAGTAGGAATTTTTTTCCGTGTATTTCTTTTCCGTTTGGTACAATACAAATTGAATGAAGGTTAGAATCGCGGCGAGCTTAATCTTGACATTGAAGAATTCAGACCAAATTTCTCTTGTCCTGAGCAAAATTTTGAGAGAAGCGCTGATAAATTAACTGAATATCGTAATCTCTAGTCGATTGCGAGTATCTTGAAAAAAATCTCTAACTTGAGACAGTAGGTCTCTAATACAAACCTCCTTTTAGAATTGTAAGACAAAGGATTATCCTTCAAGAGAAGCAGCGAACGAACGGACAGAGATAATTTGACGAAATAATAACTCTTTTTTTTTACAACAAGCATCAAAAAAACAAACTTCGAAGTACAATCAATATTAATGAGTACATAAAACTAAGTCTATATGCAGCCGAATTTTGAATCTTTCAGTACTTTCCGAGTTAGTCTGTAAATAACAACTATGCCGAGAAAGAAAACAAGAAGTTCAAGACATTTAACAGCAGGAAATTCTGACTTGAGGTGTTTGCCAATTTTTTTGAAATCTGATAAATAGTTTCCGGTAAAAAATGTTTTCAATGAAAATTTCAAAAATTTTCGGATAAGTTCTCACAGTTTTCTACCCTTACGATCATTCACGAAATTTTGCGTTGGTATTTTTCAACTCACTACATAGTTCAAACCTGATCGCTCCTGTTCTTCTCGTGATATTGAGGAAATAACCTCAATCCCTCAATATCTCCGAAAATGAATATCGGATCAACCTGAAATTCGAAGCACTGTTTTGAAATATTGACTTCGAACGTATATCCCAGGTTAAAATCTGTCCGTCTCAATAGTTATCGAGACATCGAGGAAATATGCTGAAAAGTTCGAATAACAACGAAATTTGACATATCTTTTTCCTAATTTCTCCTGAAATAAACATCAAATCAAATTGAAATTCGGAAAACTATTCTGGAATATTAACTGCAAGGCCTGTGCTCAATTTAATCGAAATCTGGTCAATAGATCAGAAATAAATTTGTTTCGATAAAGTAGTGAATAATTTTCGGAAAACAATTTTTTCGTAGGTGGTCATTGATATTTTTAAAATAATTACAAAGTTTCGATGTGATCACATATGTTCTCCTCGAGATATTGAGGAAATTACCTTAAAATTTCAAGAAACAACGAATCTGACATATTTCCATATTGCTCCGAAAGTGAATATTTTCTCGAATTGAAATTTGAATCAATGTTGTTGATTACTGATTCAAGAGTCTTTGTCAAATTCCATTAAAATCTCATCAACAATTTGCGAGAAAAAATATTTCCAGAAAAATTTGTTTTCAATTATTCGACTACTGGATCCATACGAAATTTTTCAGTAAATTTTACGTGGGTTTTCTCCAAATAATTGGCAATTTTTGATTCGATCGCATATGTGCTTCCTGAAATATTGAGCAAATATCGTAAGAATTCCAAAAAACAACAAAATTTCACATATATCTTTTTTATATATCTACGATATTAAATGTCATGTCAAATTGAAATTTCAAATTTCGTTGCTGAACACTGATTTCAGAGAACACTTTCCGAGAAAAAAAATTTTTCAACACAAATTTTTGAATTTTTCGAATAATAATTACTTTTTTTTATTTTCTAACAATTGGAGCCATGCAAAATTTTGCATTGAGTTGCACGTTAGTATTCAGGAAATGATTACAAAGTTTCAATCCGACCGCTTCAGTATTACCATGAGCTGTCGCGGAATTAACCTCAAAATTTCATATAGTTATAATTCCGAAACTGTTTGGGCGATTTTGCCCACTAAAGATCTTAACCGAGATATTCATGATCTAACCTAATCTATCCTGAGAATTTCAAGACTCAGGTCGTCGAGTCTCGTGAGTCTTGAAAGTCTCGTAGGGTGTCATATCGTTTTAATTGATCGTAAATATATCCGTCTATTTTATCTCAATCAGCTAAATGATGATGAATTGATTTTATTTTCAACAAAGTTTAATCAATGAAATCCCAGATATTAATTGAATTAAAGGTACTTTGAGGTCGATAGAACAGTTAAGATAAAATATTTCTGCTATTAACAGAACTATCGCATTTCGTGAAATTTTCTTTATTCTATATATTCTCAATTCGAAAAGGACATGAAAAAGTCGTGTTCAAATTCAATTATGTTCGTCTATCCGTGAGTCCTTTTCTTGGCGACAAAACTGTTTTTGAAATAAGCATCTCGATCTTTGCTGTGCTAATGAGATGAAATGGGATCATTAATATTTCGATATAATTATGATATTCATATTTTTCATTTTCATGATACATAATTTATCTGAATTCTCGAAAATTTCCAAACTGCATAAATAATTGATATCATCGACATAACGATAGCACTAAATAAAAAATTTCAAAAAGCCCTGCCGTGAAGGCAGCAGCTTTTGCGCGCATGTTCAATGTAGATGACCGCTTCAGCAACGAATTTGAACATGCACGCAAAAGCTGCTGCCTTCACGGCAGTGCTTTTTGAATATTTTTTTTTGATAAATTACTGGATTTCAATTTGATCTAATCTGTATTTTTGGAAATATTGTAAAAATAAAATTTTGAATGGGTATATCTACGGAATCATTGGGCGGATTTTACCATTTCACGAATTCGACCTTCGTAATTAAGCCCCAAAACGACTCTACAAATATCGAGTTTCTAAGTCGTTTCTTCCGGAAGTTATTGTGTTTACGGTCAGCCTAACGGCCGACTGCGTAAATACAATAACTTCCGAAAGAGAAGATTTGGACCTTAATTACGAAGGCCGAATTCGTGAATGGGTAAAATCCACCCAATGATTCCGCAGATATACCCATTCAAAATTTTATTTTTCCAGATCAGATCGAATTGAAATCCAGGACTTCATCGAAAAAATTTTTTTTTTCAAATTGTTCTACTGACACGATTATCACGAAATTCTGTATAAAGTTGTCTTTCAGCATCTTCAAACTAGCTGCGAATTTTTATCAGGACTGAATCAGTATTTCTCGAGAAAAACAGTATTCACTCGAAAAAACAACGATATCGAGAAGAAAACCTCGAAATTTGACATATTTTTTCCCGATATCTCCGAAACTTATGATCGCATCGAACTGAAATTTGGTACACTGCTGTGAAATATGAAGCTCAAGGTGTGAGTGAATTCAAATCAAAGTTGCGCGTCGTTATACTCCACCTAACTGCCAAGTTTGAATCCAATCGCTCAAGTAGTTTCTGAAATAAAAAATAAATAACTTAAAAATTTCAAGTGGCCTGTAACTCCGAAACTATTCGACCGATTCGGCCCATTAACGAACTTATCCGCGGCATCCTGATGCGCCACCTACCCTGAAAGTTTCAAGTTGCTAGCTTGCTTCTGTTGACAGTTATCGTGTCCTCGGCCGGACGGAAGGCCGGCCAGACAGAATCGATTTTGACACCGGATTCGTCATCAGTGAGTCCAACCTAGTCGATTGAGACCATTTTCGGCTCAATCATCCAAATTTACAGACATTTGGATGAAACGATAGCACGCTGTTCCCCTAGAACATGCGCGCAAAAAGGGTAAGATTCAATTATCAGATACACCCTGAAGAAATGGGGGAATCTGACCTGAGGTCTCAGGTTAGAGCGCACACGGCCCGACGGACACAATCAAATTTGACCACGGATTCTTCATCAGTCGTTTGAGACCAATTTCAGCTCAAAATTCGAAAATTACAGACATCGTTACAAAATGATAATGCGCTTTTTCCCAGAACAAGCGCGTAAAAATCGAGCAAAACACTTTCAATTATCATACTATTGATACACTGCGTCGCATAGTGATTGCAATGAAAAAATTGCTCCGTGAATAGATTATGTATTGCTTTTATCTAATTTAATTTAAGCACTTGATGAGTTATTACACGGAACTCCATCCGAAGCCAAATTGGTATGTGAGTCAGCATTTATATTAAACACCTATACGAATATAACATCAAGGCGGCTTTGAAGACATAGCGTGCTATTGGGAATTTGCAGTCGTCGTAGGTCGTAGCTAATGTATGTTCGGATAATTCTCCCCAGACAATCATAATGCATTCGATGGCGCAGATGAGAGAGAAGAAGATCATTTTAATAGGTGTGTCGTCTCCAATGATGAATATTCATTGTGTTCGGGTTGGTGTAATTTATTGCTGCAACGCCCTACCTGCGTCTTTCTGGAATGAAGTAATCAATAAAAAAGCCGAATTATGGAATAGAGTACAAGGCACGCGCCCAAATGATCTTTTCAATTTCACTCTGAAGAAAGGGTGTTATATTTGCGGTTAGGCGCGCAGCAATTTAGACTTGGCACGAAAGAAATGATACTTTCTTGATTTGAAAGATTTATAAAGCGTAATATTTTTGCGCACATGTTCTAGGGGAACAGCGTGCTATCGTTTTGTCCCTATGTCTGTAATTTTCGATGATTGAACCGAATCGATTCTGTCACCACGATAACGGGCGTACGGAGGATTCTTTCAACTTGAAAATTTCAGGAAGGGTTGCATTTCAAAATACGAAGGTAAGTTCGTTAATGGGACTAATCGGACAAATAGTTTCGGAGTTATAGCCATTTGAAATTTTAAGGTTAATTTCCTCATATTTCAGAAAATACTGAAGCGATTGGATTGAAATTTGTCAGTTAGTTGGAGCATAACGACTCCTTTGAGCAGAATTTCGTTGAAATCTTATGGTCACTGAATTTAAAAAAAATTCTTTTCAAATTTCAAATTTTTTCTTTTCTAATATTCAATATTCTGTGATCTTCTCATCATATTATCCTCAATAAATTCTGTGTGAACCTTCAAACTGTCATTTTCCGATAAAATACTGGAGTTCAATTCTATCTAATCTGTATTTTTCGGAATATTGGGAAAATGAATTTTGAATGGGTATATTTGCGAAATCAAGAGGTGGATTTCACCCATTCACGATTCCGGCTTTTGTAATTGAGGTCCAAACCTTCTCTACAAATATCGAGTTTCTAGGTTGTTTCGTTCGGAAGTTATTGTGCCTAACAGCCGGACCGTAAGGCCATGCGATTCCCTTTCTTCGTTAGTACTCCTAAGAAGTTAATCGAAAAACCTAGAAAAGTACTGACGTGAAGTCAGCAGCTTTTGCGAGTATGTTCAAATTCGTTGCCAAAGCGGTCATCTCCTTTGAACATGCGCGCAAAAGCTGCTGACTTCACGTTAGTGCTTTTCTATGTTCTTTTTGAGTTACTATGGAAAAAACAAGGATGCAAAAAGAAAAACCACCAAATTTGACATATTTTTTCCTGATATTTCCAAAAATTTCAATCGTATCAAACTGAAATTTGGTACACTGCTGTGAAATATGAAGTCAAGGTCTTAGCAAAAAAACACAATAATCCGAATAATCTCCAAAAATATCCTCTGAAACAACTTTTTTTCAATTCATTGAAAATACAATCCCAACAAAATCTTGCGAAATAATGCGCGTCTTTATACTCCACCAAATTTACAAGTTTCAATCCAATAGTTTAAGCAATTTCCGAATTATCATGGTAATATCGTGAACACTTCAAATGGTTCTAACTCTAAAACTGATTAGCAGACTTTGCCCATTTACGAACTAACCCACACATTTCCGAATGAGGCCTACGCTGAAAGTTTCAAGTCGATAAGATTCTCCTTATATTACGCCTGTAATCATGCATACGATCGGCCGGACGGACAGAATCAATTTTGATACCGGATTCGACATCAGTGAGTCCAACCTAGTCGTTCAGCACCATTGTCGGCTCAAAATTCGAAAATTACAGACATTTGTAGAAACCGATAGCGCGGTGCCCCCCAGAACATGCGCGCAAAATGTCCTTTCCCTCACGAACCAAATTTTACTTTTTTTTATATATTTTCTGATTTTGCATGAATTCCGAGATATTCTTCTTCTAAAATCGACACACTGTTTAAATATATAAAACAAACGCTCAACAATGGAGAACCATTTCAAGATTTGATCATTCGTTCACGTAATATTTAACCTTCAAAACAGAATATCACCCAATTCACCTGGAAGAAAAATTAATTACCAATGTTAAAGAGGCAATGCAGAAAGTGAAAATGCATTCAGAACAATGAAATCCTTCTCTTCAATAGTTTAATGCACCGAATACTCAAACAAAACTCCGCCATTTTTCATCAAACACTATAAAGTATGCCCAAACTTTAGCTTCACATCCTGGGACATTTCGGGAGTTATTTAGCTAAATTCGCTGAAGTAATTCTTACAGAGGACTCATTCTGAGGCTAGAATTTTCGATCTGAAATTGTCCAATAAAAAAAAACCTGAAGGGGCAGATCTGGAGATTTGGCTGGCCATTCTAGGTACGGCTTGCCAAAACTCAAGATTTGTTATCTAGTGTTTATGTCAATTGATAGCAAACAGTACCGACAGCTGATGAATTACGGCTTCGTGAATTTTGGCAACACAGCCACATTCAAGGTTCAAAAAACCCCGTTGATACCTCAATGTCAGCCAACTGCCCACGGTCTGCATGCTTTCACGTTGCCAATAGCCGAGAGAAATATCGAAAGGCGTCAATTTCGACGTTATTAGGAGAAAACGCTGTGTCGTTCTACAGGTTTTAGTGATTATTTCTTGGATATTTTTTTTTGGATGTACACAATTCTTTTGTTAGAATGCTCAATGTTATTTATTTTCCATTTTTCACTCCATATCAGTTGTAATTTTTCCAAAAATTCGTGAATATAAAATTGCCAACGTTGTGCATTCTTACTTTTTTTCAACTACATATTTGCACACAAAAAACTGTGGCCTCTTGAAGTCAGCCAGTTATATTCGAGGTTATGTTTGCCAGTACAACATTTTTGAGGACATATCCCTCAGATGGCCTCCAGCCGGAAACACGTGTCTACGGGTACTCCAACTGAGGGATATGTCCTTGAAAATGTTGTAGTTTCATACAAACCCCTCGTTATCCCATTCTGTTATGTTTGCCCTTAGGTAATCATTCATCTAACGGCGATACTTTTCGAAGCTGGAGAAAATAGTTATAATAATAATAATAATAATAATTCATTTAATCCCTTAAAACACATCAGAGTATAGGACAAGTCAAATTAACAAATTATATCAAACATCAACAACAATATGAGGGCAATCCCTATAAAATTCTGTTACACAATAATAACATCTACTTAACAATAAATTCTTCACTTTTTTCTTAAATGCTATAATATTTAGAGATATCAAAAATTTGGGAAGAGAGTTATACATTTTTACACTCTGGTACATTGGGGAACTTTCAAACTTATGGGTTTTATGTTTTGGTACAAGTAAAATATCCTGATTCCTAGTGCAATATTCGTGATTGTTACCTAACCTGGTCCATTTGCCCTCATTTTCCTTAGCATATAGTAAACATTTATATATGTAAATACTTGGCAATGATAGCAAACTATTTGCCACGAAAGTGGGTCTACAAGATGTGCGAGTACCTAAATTGAATATTCGGCAAATGATACGCTTTTGAGCGACGAAAGCTCTATTGAAGTCAACGCAGTTACCCCAAAGTAGGATGTTGTAGGAAAGGTTACTATTGGGAACTTCTGCGAAGATGTCAGCGCCCTAACGGATAAATTTGGAACCTGTCCAAGCTAGTAGTTTTATGTAAACAAGCCTTAGAAATGTGGTGGAGAACGAATATTTATTAAGCAGAGCTTGAATATTTAAAGAAATTATTATAATTTTGTGTAAGATTTCTTGAGAAGGAACTTTTCGTTTGAATCGCGATATAAAATCGTACTTTAAATCGTTCCTGGAGGATAATTTCGGTGTTATTTTAGTGTATGTTGCTTGGTGGATCAAAATGAACCAATATCTAAGTTTACTTGAATTTCTGGAAAAATAGGCACCTCAATAAGTAATTTAAGGACTCTTATTTATGTGAAGAAGTGCTGAATGCAGGCTATATTATGTGGTGAATCTAGAATCAGCCCAAATGATATGACTTATTCTTTGTTGTTTACAAACGAGTGAATCAATAAAATGAAAACAGATTTTCTGCTTTAGTTCTTTTGCATCGTATTTCTAAAGAAAAGGGAACAGATAGACATAATTGATTTCATTTTGATATTACAGCAGCTCAAGATACACATACAAAATGAAAAATGTCACAGTTGGTTCGACCTACCTATATATAGAAATGAAAAGTATTAATGTATTTATATGAATAACTTCACCTATTATCAACTCTAACAGTATATCTAGTTTTTGTCAGGTTTTCAACCAGATCACTCTTTTAGAATATGATTTTGTGTAGTATGTGAATTAGGTAGCTGCAGAAGTGCTCGGTAGTTTCTCTGCAGCATTTTTCTTCAAACTTCTCTTATCTTCATTTACACCTGAAAACATCATGACATGAAGTTGTTTCGAAATGAATACATTATAGGTAATTTACCTTTATGAAAATAAACATCTTCAGAGAAATGCAGTGAACATACTTTCATGTATTTTGTGACCTGTTTTCCAATCTTCAATTTCTAAAGCTAGGCCTTTCTTCTATCATTGAGTACCCTGCCAAATGCTGTTTCCAAATTAACTATACTTTCATTTGGCTTTGGAAAAAATGAAAACTAGAGGCACTTGATGATCCTTTCTTCTTTGACCATGAATAACATTGAGTTGAGACACACAATAATGGTCATTTCGGGAGGATGCCATTTCGAATTAATACAATCGAAAATTATAATCGGAAAGAAAGGAATCGGTTGATGAATATTACAAACACTTTCGGTATACCAAAATTTCAACTCGGAGAACAACACAAAAGCTCGAAAATGAACTCCAAAAGTGAGCAAATTACGTTAGAATAACAGGCACGTCGAAAAACTACTAGCTTGGAAGTGTTCGAATTTCTATCGCCAGAGGGCGTATCGCTTAGCAGTAGTTGCGAATAAACAAGGATTTAATAGACCTGTATTAACGAACTGAGGGGTAGCATATCCCTCACTCTATTGATGGCAAAAAATGAGCTATTCAGTTTTTTGCACCTATGGACACCTTTCCAATAATATGCCAATGATCAAACTGAATTATCAAAATTGAACAGTTCAGTCTCATTCATCGGCAACCTGGTAGGATTTAACTGAAAGGGATCACTGCAATCTGTTTGTAATCTTTATTGATTACCTTTATCGTGGGTGTCGATGGCTCATTTCAGTATAAAAGCTGAATAGAGACGAGCTTTTTCACAGGTGAATATGAATCTCATAACTAACGGCAGACGAATGAGAATTTACAGATGTCCAGATCAGCATAACGATCAATATAATTGTCGGGCTTGTCAGTTTCCGCAGAGGATCATTAATGCATGGTTCAAGAGATATCACTTTGAAAGCACAAACAAAATTGCCATCCTAAACCACTCATTTTTATACTTCAATACCGGATTAAGAATGTTGCATTTATACAGAGTACACCTGGAATCAACTTCAAATCATAGTAGGGCGATAAGGCTAGGATTGAAAAAAATTATGGTTAGTTTTCTCGACTATTTCCCTCGCCGTAATTTCCACCAATCAGAAACGCGCAATTTTGAATTACTATTGGTTTCTAGGTGGAAAAACTGTTTGGCAGGAGCTTTCAGCAGTTTATTCGAGTTTACCCGCGGCAAAACTTGACAGTTGTTGCTACCAAAAATCACAATACCTTTGAAAACCTATACATAATGAAATGTCTTGTCAAATACCATTCGGGCATCTAATTTCTCCTGTGAAAAAAATCGAAAAAACACAAAGTAATATTTTTCAACAAAAAGCATTCGTGCAGATGCAAATATCCTCGTCTTCGACTCGGATTTTGTTGCCACCAGCACCCATGCTTCTTGTTAAAATATAACTTAACAACGTGTTTTTTCGATTTTTTTCGGAAAAATTAGATGCCCTTATGATATTACTTACGAAAATGGGGGTTTTTCCTGAATTTGGGTTATTACTGCAAATGCAAATTTGATCATAATTATTATGGGTTTGATTCATTATTTTCCCAAATTACCTTCAGAAAGTATTCAAAATCAGATTTCAAAATTGGGGTTTGGGATTTGCCAGGCATGCACGAAGTGACAACGGTGTTTAGTAGAATAGCTTCTTCTGCTATAGAATAATGAAATATTTATTCCTATTCTGTGGTACACACGTGTTCTTTGTCAATATAACCAAACGATTTCCGTTTGCGACTTGTCAGTAATATGACAATATGACAGTCTGTGCTCTTCTTTTTCTATTCCTTGGTCGTTGTCTTCTACTCTAACCAGATCGAAGTATAGCTATCTCTGTTTTTCTAAGCAAAGTAACACATTTGACGTCCTTTTCTTTCCTAGAAAGGTGAATTCGACGTTGCCATATCGTGCACTCAAAACAAATCCCTTTAAATGCAAATCCCCATTTTTGTTTTTCAGTTTTAGGTGATCAAAAATTTCTTCAGAAATATAACATTGAAATTATATGTTCGAAATGTGATGTTCTAAAGGTTTTTCATGAAAATTACTGCATTTTCATTTAAAAGAAAAACACCCATTTTATTTATTCAAATTTAAAAAAACTAAAATATCTAGAAAAGCACTGAAAGGCGCTTTTACGCGATTGTTCAAAATCTAACTACATATTTGATCAATACAAAATTTTGCTACAAGTTGCGTGTTGGTAATCTCAATCTTCTCAATACTTCTTGAGATATTGCGGAAATAACGTTGAAATTTCAAATAGTAACGGATTTTGCAAATTTTTTTTCCTTATATCTGCGAAAGTAAATATCGGAGCTAACCGAAATTCAGTACATTGTTGTTAAATACTGACTGTAAGGTTTGTGCCAAATTCCATGGAAATCTTATCAATATTTCATCGAAATTAAGAAAATTTTCGAAAAAAATTTTCTTAATTTTTTAACAACTGGATCCACGCGAAATTTTGCTCTTAGTTGCGCGTTGGTATTCCAATACTTCATGAGGTATCGCTGAATTAACCTCCAAATTTCAAATGGTCCTAACTCCAAAACTATTCAACCGATTCCACCAATTAACAAACTTAACGGAGATATTTGAACTCCAAACCTGATCTGAAAATTTCAAGTCTTTTCTTCCGAAAGTTAGTGCACATACGGACGGACGGACAGACAGAATTTAATTTGACCACGAATTCGCCTTCAGGGAGTTCAACTCAATTGTTTGATACCATTTTCGGCTCAAAATTCGAAAATTACAGACATCGTGGCGAAATTATAACGCGCTGTTCCCTAGTACAAGCGCGTAAAAAACAGACGTGAAGTTAGCAACATTTTCGCGTATGTTCATATTAATTCCCAAAGCGGTAATATGTTCACGTATTGACGCCGCCAAACGTAGCACTACATCCTGATGAATAGATTATCGTATTATCCTCACGATATTGTGCTTGAACATCCAAGCTGTACTGGATTTCAATGCAATCCAATCTGTATTTTCAGAAATATTGATGAAATATAAGTTTGGATGGGTATATCAACGGAATCATAAGAAACATTTTACCTATTCACGGAATCGGCCTTTAGTTCCAAGTATACTTCACGAAAATACAGAATTTCGTGGGGATTTTATAATTATAAGATAGTCAAATAAAACATTTTTGAAAATAGTTATTTATGTATCAAGGGAGTTATGAGGATGTTAATTACCGAGGGCAACAGATTTCAATCTCGAGGGACGTCAGTCCCGAGGGATTGTCAGTTGCCCGAGGTTGTTAACATTCAATAACTAACGTGATAGATAATTGGTGTTGAGTCTGAAGTGGCCAATATCAAAATGAATGATGAGAATCCATAATGATACTAATGAGAGCGAGTTGAACGAACTGGAAAATTTGACGATTGTCGGTTTGTTTTTGAAAATACATTAGGGGGATCTAAAGATTTATAACTGCCTAGTATAATTTCCAAGGAAGTTATAACCATGTTTATAGTTATGGTAACTACGGCTTTATTTGTCCATAATGTATCAATATGAAATGAAAAATATTAGTTGATTTATGATTGTTCTAATCCTACGATTGGATTAGAGAGCTATCGTGAAATATTGACTTTTCGAAGAAACGTCATTTTTGTTTACTTACCATAGGAGTCTAGAGCCATTTTCCAAACATAAGCAGCTCGTTTCAATCCGACCCCATCGATAGTTTCTAAGATATCAAGGAAAACACCATAATAGCCTCAGAAATTCATATGACTATAACTCCGAAACCGTTCTGCCGATTAACCCCATTTACGAATTCAACCGTCAAATTAATCATCGTAATTTCTGTTCCGAAGTTACCATGCTAAGTAAGGACGGCCGGCAGCACAGAACCGATTTTTGTATCGGATAACCTCCTAATCGATAAAGAAAATCGAACCCTATCACCAATTTAGAAAAAATACCAAGAGTTCAAAGTTCGGTACAAGCTCCAAATGAAATTTATTCATTGGAATCGCAGATTTATTTCAGTAAGAACGGATATCTGTGTAAAAATAAACCACTGAACTCGGTCTTCCGATATAATCGGACATTCCATATTTCCAGTTGTTTTTTGTTCATGTTGTTCCAAATCTTCTCCGTTGGCTCCATTATTTTCTGTCGAAAAACCATGTAACATCTCCGTACCCTTAACAGACAGAATTATCCACTAATTAACGATGGGGATATTAATTAGAAGTTTGTTGAAACATGCATATTGCGTGATAGAAGAAGTTGAAAGTCCAGAAAACTTCCCCTTTTACACAGAACCCAGCAAACTTGCCGACGGAGCCATAATAAAGAGATTAGCCTTCTAATTAAAACTGGCAATTTATCCTACTCGAGCACAAGAGCTCTATATACGTTTGGAAATATTTGAGATTGACGTGTAGATAAATTTGTTGAATTCATATGGCGACCACATCTGTTGAATCGTTGATCAGTGCTTACTTAAGAGCGAAATATACCTCGAATATAACGGGATGACTTCTGGAGGCCTGAGTTCATTTTTTTCTGAAATTTTTTTTGGGGCAAATGGTTAAAAAAAATTTGAGAATGCGCAACGTTGCCACATTTTTATACTCAGGAATTTCCGGGAAAATTAAAACTGAATTGGAGTGAAAAATGAAAGAATAACTGACATTGCGCATTGTCACAAAAGGATTAAGTACAGTCGAGTCCGGTTCTAACGAGCTCAGCGGTTCTATAAAAAATGCTCGTTATAAGCGAATGCTCGTATTACACGAATTTTGACGAGATCGGTTTTAACGAGGTTGCTGGTTGCTCGTACCACTTTGAGCATCATAAATACGCATATGAGTCTTAAAGTTTGTATCAATACGCTCTATGTTCTTCATTAGATAAGTACAAGCAATAAAATTGTTCTGTACATTAGAAAATACAAAGGTTTGTGCATGAAGTAATGAAATAAAAATACATATGGTGGTGATGAAAATTCATAATGCTTATATATACATAGTACCTACATATTATGCACGCAATCTATATTTATATTGAACTCGCCTTTTATTTTTAAATGATGCTAAATCATCCAATAACAATAGACGGTCGTTCTAACAGAAGCGATTCAGCTAAAAAGGAAAATCGTTATAAACGAAGCACTAAGAATATTTTTACATAAAATTTTGACTCGTTGTATCCGAGCTCTCGTTATTACCGGGCTGGTTCTAACCGGAACTTATTTGCATTGCATCAGATGGGCGGCGGCGTACCTTGAGAATTTGCTCGTTAAAATCAAACTCTCGTTATAAGTGGTACTCGTTGTAGCCGGACCTGACTGTACATCCAAAAAAAAATTTCGAAAAACACTCCGTTGTCTCCTATAAACGACGAAATTTCTCTGAATTCTAATATTTCATGCGGCTATTGGCAAGGTTGAAACATGTAGACCGCGTTCAGGTGCATGATTCTGAGATATTCTCAAATTATTTACTTAGTATATATGATGGATGAAGATAAACAAGTTTTTCTAGAAAAGCTACAAAGAGAGCTTTCCAATAATTCCGTACTAAGGATGAAGCGACTCCAGCAGTTGCAAAACCTCCCTCCTGAGCCCTCCTCTTTTTTTTCATTCATGAAATACAAAGATCTCAAAGTCACACATCACAATCTGTTAATTTTTCACTTTTGACAGATGGTTGACAGATGTCTTATGTGAGACGCTTCAACTGTTTAATGTAGTGAAATTTGCATCTTTCCACATATACAGGGTGAGTCTTTAATTTGTACATAAACTTCAACACTAGATTCCTCCCATCGAATAAAACACTTTTTTCATTTACCATTCTTGAGATTCAGCCCCTGTAAAAAAAAGGCTGCTGAAATTTTCAAAAAAAAAGTCAGTCTCTTTTTTGTATCTTCGACATGGTTACTCCGAATAAAATGAATTTTCGTGTAAAGTTGTCTTTAACTATGACAGGTATTCCGCAGTAATCAATTACATCTTACTTCAAACGGTTTTCCGGCTATAGACTCCCTGATTCTTAAAACTATGAGAAATTAGCATGAAGAATGCAGATAAAATTTATCTCAAGTTATTATGAGAATCCTAGATCATTTGGGGTTACTTCATGATTTCTTATTTCCTCAAACGAGCCGTTTCCGAGTAATTCAACGTTGAATCTTATATTATCTGATGAAATTCGAGAAATTTTCCTATTTTCGTGATCCCGCCCCGAGTTACTGAAGACCAAGAATTAAGCTTCGCCCACGTTCAACCGGAACACAGAATAAACAGAAATATTCATCTATTTCGCATAGACCAAATATTAGATCTATGCTAATAGCCTCTCCATATAATTATAGAGTTCAATCAATGTTTTCAGTTTAGTTGAGTGATTTCTATAATTCATGTATGATTTTGATGAAAATTAAGATAATTATGGAATTTTCAATATAAGAATGGCCAAGTATCAAATTGTGTAGAATAACATTGTGGAAACAACTGGATATAGCACGACAGTCAAGTGGAAGATCAGTGTTTCAGTGGTCAAAGTGGTGAAAGTAATGTACAACTTCGAGACTCAACCTGTATATGAGAATCTATTTTTGCCAGAATATATATGAAACAGATATCACAGGCCCACAAAACTACAATTTACAGTTTTATTTATATTTTAATGTGTAATATTGGTCAATTCATCCTTTACGCTTCTGGGTGTATGATATTTTTAATGACTTCAATTCATTAATACGAAATATATAATATAATATAAAGATCTTCATTGGACGATTGTAAGTACTTCTTGATGAGATTCATAATAGAGGTAGTAAATCTGAATCAAATATATTTTTATGACGGTAGTTTCAGAGATATAGAATATATATACAGGGTGAGTCTTTGACCTTGAAGAATATTTTAACAGAAGATTCTTGAAGCTAAAAGAAACACATTTGTCCTCTACCATTTTTTCCGATTCGGCCTAGATAAAAAGATATAGGCATTATAAATTTTCATAATGGGCTAGCCGCCCCTGGAAACCTGAACACTGAAGTTCTTCCAAGCCTAAGATATACCATTGAAATCTCGAAATAAGCAACTCTGTTATGAAAACAAGCGTCAACTTACTTTTTACATTCCAGTTGGTGAAAAAAGTTGTATTTATAGTACAATAAACAAGTAAGGTATTTCAATTTTCGTGGGCGATAAAAGTTGAATATTCTTCTCTTGGTTTCATTTTCGATAATGACGAATTCATCTAGCTATCACCCATATTAGCTTTGAGATTCATCTTCAATTTGTAATTATTAATTTTCTTTGTTTATTTCATTTTCTCCAAGAATTATCACATTCAGACATAACCCATTCAAACTTTCATTTTCATAAATAAATAAAACAGATGTACCTAATTTATCTATGGACGTACAAACGTTGGCAAATTGACGAACAGAAAGAAAGAACTCTTCGAAATCAAACAACACACAATATGCTAATTCTATGTATACACTTGTATAGTCTATGATTCTGAACTGAACTATAAATCTCTGGCTCCGTGGTTTTAAGGTTATGTCATGACAGTCGTGGTGGTTTTCTTCCACCATGGGTTGTTATGTTATGAAAGCGCATTTGAAGAATACCTCAAAATAAATACTATCAGAGTTCTGTACATAATTTCAAGAAATTTGGGTCAGCAGAAAGATTGCATTCAAACCATTAAGAATCCCCATTATCATGGAAAAGTGAGAAGTTAATCAATTATACTACACAAATTAGCTCGAAATTGAAAAGGAAGCTTCATGAATGGAGTCAGGACCGAATCACCACTGTATAACACAGATATAGTTTTGGGATGGAAGCCTATTTTGGAGAAACTTCTAATAGCCAATTTACAATGGACATAACTTAACCGTAAATTTACTTATACATGAAATGTAAGAATTAAACAACAGAAATCATAAGGAATAAGAATAGAACTGCATTCGACTTATGGAAGTCAAAAGCAAAGTTGATCCTATTGTGAAGATTTTGGTACTTATGAATTTTGTAGTTTCCTCTTTGATTTTTACGCACGAGTTGCGCGATTCTTACGGTTACGTCCATTGTGAATTGGCCTAAGTCGGCTACTCCGCTTACAAATCATTGCAAAAATGCTAGGATTCCATTCTCAAGTTTTAGACGTGGCAACGCGGAAAAGTTGAATTCTGTGAATTTTTTGAACAGAGTTGCATTCAGCCAAAGTACCCAATTCTCGGAATTTCACAAATAATTTTTATTTTTGAATTTCAGATTACTCGAAAACGACGCATCATACGAAAAAACATTAGGAATACTTTTACTTTCCAAAATGGTCAAGAATTCGTTGAATAGCATTCAAATTATTTTTAAAAGTTGGATTCTTTGAATTTCTGGTATTTTTATGAAATGTTATGGTCATATTAACGAAATTGGAGGATGTGGATGAAATTTTGTGATCCAAGAACATTCATCGTATCAATAAAAAACTATATTCCAAAAATCATCCCATTCGATGAGATCGTTCGCGAGATATAATCGAAAATTAATTTTTTTATGGATTTTCAACAGTCTGTATCTCACGAACCAAGCCGAATCGGAAAAAATGGTAAGGGAAAAAAGTGTTTCTTTTGGCTTCAGGAATCTTCTGTTAAATTATTCTGCAAGGTCAAAGACTCGCCCTGTATAGAACTAGGTATAACTGTTGCGTTAGATATTTCTATTTTGAAATGTTCATTGTTCAAATAGGAGTCGTTATGCCTGAAAATGCTTATGCAAGGAGAAATTATATATCTGAAGTTCAAAGAGATCGCTGGCTGATACTACGAAGTTATTACAAATGAACACAGGTTGGAATAACTTCTCTATTTTATTATATCAACGGTTCGCTAATAAAGAACCAATCTGCGTTTTTCTCAAAATAGGACAAATCCAATTATCCCAACCTTCATCATAAAGAGCAAAGGATCTTGTACTAGCCCGCTGTAGGAAGCATCTGAATTGTAGAATTTCTATCTCCCGTATAGATTAAAGTTTTCATTGTCTATTCCGAAATTTGCTTGAGCTTTGTGTCGACTCTGGTGATATCAATTCGAGAGGGAATTTCACCATGAAAATACCTGCATTGTTTCCGAGTTTCCAATTGTAATTATATGAGGGGAAATTATTTTATGGCTACCAAATATCATCCGGTTAGGTGATAAATCGCAAATTAGGATAATTTCGGTCGGGTTAGAATTGTGTTATGAAACTAGCATAATTTAGGGGCAATGGATTCGAATACCTATATACAACAAACAAAGGATATCGGAACTTTGGGTCTATAATTTTCTTAACGGAACAGCCATCACAAAATTTTCTTTTTCGATTTTAGATTTTTGTGCTCCCTTTCTCCATTATTTTCACGAATGATCCTACAGATATTAGAACAATTTTATGTATCGATGAAAGCTCATTATGGGAACTGCGTGCTATCGTTTTGTCCAAATGTCTGTAACTTTCGAGCCCAAAATGGACACAAATGACTAGGTTGAACCCACCATGACGAATCCGGTGTCATAATCGATTCTGTCCGGCCGTCCGTACGCACGATTACGGGCGCACGGAGGAATCTATGTACTTGAATATGTTGATTGGTTGCAATTCAAAGTGCGAAGGTTGAGTTCGTCAATGGGCAAAATCGGTCGAATGGTTTCGGAGTTATAGAAATTTGAAGTTTTGAGGTTATTTCTCTGATATTTCGTGAACTACAGAAGTGATTGAGTTGAAACGTGTCAGTTAGTTGTAACGTAAAGACTGGCAATTTTTTGCGGAATTCTGTGCAGATCGTGCAGTCAGTAAATTTTCACAAATTTTTTTCTCGAAATTTCATTTTCTCGGAAACCGTTGTTTACATTTGGGAAAAATTTTGGTTGTACCTTGAGCTCAATATTTCACAGCAGTGTACGAAATTTTAGTTTGATACGATCATAATTCCCGAAGATATTGTGAAAATATGTCAAATTTTCGTGTTTTTTTCGGGGTATCGGTATTTTTCCGGGATAATTCAAATAATACTATTTCAATCATGATGAAACTTGGTTGCTAGCTTATAAATGCTGATGGGCAACTTTGTGCGAAATTTCGTGATGATCATGTCATCAGAACAATTTGAAAAGAAAACTTATCTTTTCAAATATTCAATATTCGGCGATCATCTGATAATAATATTATCCTCATGAAATTCTGTATGTACCTACGAACTGTCATTTTGCAAGGAAGTACTGGATTTCAATTAGATCGAATCTGTATTTTTGGAAATATTGGAAAAATAAAATTTTGAATAGGTATATCTGCGGAATCATTGGGTGGATTTTACCCATTCAGGAATTCGGACTTCGTCATTTAGGTCAAAACCTACTCTACAAATATTGAGTTTTCAAGTCGATTTTTTCGGTTATTGAGTTGGCCACAATAACTTCCGGAAGGAACAACTTGAAAACTCGATATTTGTAGAGTAGGTTTGGGGCTTAATTACAAAGGTCAAGTTCGTGAATGGGTAAAATCCACCCAATGATTCCGTAGATATGCCCATTCAAAATTTAATTTTTCCAATATTTCAAAAATACAGGTTTAGATCGAATCGAAAACCAGTGCTTCGTCGAAAAAAACTTAGAAAATCATTGCCGTGAAGGCAGCAGCTTTTGCGCGCATGTTCAAATTCGTTACCAAAGTGGTCATCTTCGTTGAACATGCGCGCAACTCCTGCTGCTTTCACTGCAGTTTTTTTGGGTTTTTCTGGGTTTGCACTCACAATATCTGAAATACAACTATTTAAAATTGGAATAAATTTTAAACAAAACAAACTGTGACGTTACAGGGTACAAATCTGCTAGGAAAAAAAAATAGGGCAACCTCATATAGTAATCCTCCACACTTATACGGCCTTTCGAAATACATAAACCACTTATTCCTTTCAGACCAATTGTGAGTTCTATCAGATCCCCATGTCAAAATCTAGCAAAATATCTATCATTATTTTTGAACCACTGGCAGGGAAGGACAATTGTGTAAAAACCTAGAAAAGCACTGCCGTGAAGTCAGCAGTTTTTGCGCGCATGTTCAATGGAGATGACCGCTTTGGCAACGAATTTGAACATGCGTGTATAAGCTGCTGCCTTCACGGAAGTGTTTTTCTAAGTTTTTAGAGAACTGTAGATAAAGTACTGGATTTCAATTCGATCTAATCTGTATTCTTGAAAATATTGAGAAAATAACATTTTGGATGGGTATATCTACGGAATCATTGGGCGGATTTTACCCATTCAAGAAATCAACCTTCGTAATTAGGCCCCAAATCTTCTTTACAAATATCGAGTTTCTTAGTCTTCCGGAAGTTATTGTATTTACGGTCGGCATTTAGCTAATATTTTCAAAACTATAGATTGGATCGAATTGAAATCTAATAATTCATTGAAAAATGATAGAGTTCATCATACGAAAATAAAATGGCCAAATTTTTCCATCAGAAAGTAAAGCTGCTCTTGACGAGATCAACACGTGAAGGGTGACGAATTTGAATACGCGTGCAGAAGCTGCGTCGAGTCAGTGCTTCACTAGAATTTTCAAGATGCAGTTGGTTTCCATAAGAACTGGAAATTCCTACTTTTCCCAAATTTGTCTTCCAACGATTCTATATCCAATATTCACAGAAAATCTCCGGATTCTCAAATTTCACTCACTGGCCTTCACGGATCTAGCTCGCTTTCGGCTCAAGCACAAATATGCAGATATTCAGGCATTTTGATCACGATCTCAAATGAGATAGAAAAACGCAGTTGCATTTGTTTCATTTGTTCATGTTCTCATATACCTAGACTTTTTCGTTTATATAAAAGAATTCTTACTGTGACAATATCTGTCTAGCCCAATTTTTTACACATTCGTAAACCTCTCTGAGCTGGAAAATCCATTAGCTCGATTTCGGAATAGCATATGGTCTTTTTGATATCCTGCCAGTAAAAGACAGTTGAAATATATCACCGCGTCTCATTCCTGAAATCATATTATTTCAGCGTTAAATTGGGCGCACAGGAAGCGGTTGACAGTTATATTCCAATATAAAGTTGAAATAAAAGACCACGTGGCGCATATTGTGTTTCATCTTCCAGAAATATCGACCGAATATACTTGTGTCTGTCAGGTTGATTTCTTCTAGTACTTTTGGCGGAGTATCTGCATCTACTGTAAATCAGCGATTCATGCTACACAATTTGTTCTTATGGTCTTCTACATGTTTTCTATTATTCTTCAGTCTTCATTTATAACTTTTTGCATGTGTCATTCGATGCCATGACTATGCGAAAATGATGTAATGCAATTCGGGGAGTTTTGTTGAAAACTTAAAATTTGTTCATTGTGCCTGCAGGAAAATGTAATCTTGCACTTCAGTCCACTGACTTCTGACTTCTACATATCAGTGTATATAAGTGTAGTAGAATGTAGTGGAGTGCATTTATATTTATATGAACACATAACCCTACAATATTCCCCAGATTCTATGAAACCTCACAAGGTACTTAATAAGAAATTCATAATCTGTGATTGTACTTCTTACAACAACGAACTGAGAGCAATTTACCACAAAAATCTCCAAACGTTATCAGCGCTGCAGGATCTACACTATGGCACAATATTGTAGTTCACGAACACACAATGTACACTTTGGAAGTAGCGAAGTCTATTCACAAAGGGTCGTTAGAAAACTCCAATATGTTCCTCTCAAACACAGAGTTATTGAGTTTTTGTTCACTTAATGTCAAATATGAACTTCAGTGAAGACAAACTGAACAAAGTGGTTATTTTCGAACGACTCGTTATATTGGAAGATCATCTCTCATAGATTTATAATTCATTACATTTAACTAAAAATCTTATTGAATATCGAGAATTATCTGCATTTACGAAATGATGTATAACCTAGAACATAGAATACTATATGCATCTTGAATCTACTCCAAACCGAAGGAGCGAATGTCTAAACACGATTGTAGAATGAAGATAGCTGCTACTCTCTCTGGTGGCTATCAGAGTAACCCGCGATAGTCGGATTATCATTGACAAGTTAGAAGAAATGTCTAGAAAATGGAAAAGTTTATACATGTAACTGAGAAAAAGCAAACTAAAGATCCCTTCCCATACATTTCCACAGTCTGAGAAAAATTTCGATTTTGGGTAAAAGAAAATTCCTTTAAAAAGTCGGTCCTTAAAATATTCAAGAATCGATAAAAACTTGTAACTTGTTACTAAAAATTGGTAAGCCAACAAGCAAGATTTATGAGAGTCTATATTACTCACATTTTACCGATGATAATCATTTTTATAGAGGTTCGCACGAATTGCTCATGAAAAATTAGATCAATGCATGAAGACTTTTGTTTTCCAGGCCCATAATCCGAGCAGAGAAAGTTACCTAAGAGGAATGCTATGCCTTCCAGAAATCAGAATCTTCTTATCATAAAAAAACAACGTAAATGTTTTAGAGGTAGAACTGGCCGATTGGAACAAAGGAGTCTAACATTGAAATATCCGGTGATGATTCTCTCCGCTGAAAGTGCTTCTGCAGATGAAATCGAAGATATACAAGGTTTATTACAGCTTCTTCTAGCCCAATATTATGAGTGTTAGGATGAGGATTTGTTTATCAACCCATAATGAATAAGGCTCACAGTAGAAAGTAGCATCAATGTTATGTGAATGTAGTCATTCTATTCACAATATATTGTGCGAATTGAGTCCTTCCCTATATAAATAGAGAAGTTGTTATGTGATGTTTCCTTCATCATCAGTAAAATGCAGGAAAATAGACTATCATAGATCTTGTTTGTTGGTTTACCAATTTTATGTTGCAATATCTAATTTCTAATTTACTAATATCTTTATCGAATTAGCATATGATACTGGATGATAATATACCTTTTTTCAAGAGATATCGAAAATATTTTTGTGATTCCTCAGATTTCACCAATGCTAGAAAATATTTCACGAAAGGAAACAAATAACCGCCATATTTTATCGATACGAGACTTAAGAAGTGGAGATTCTTTACAATTTTAGCAGCGGATTTGATCTCAGATATGCCATATCGTCAAATGAGTATATTTTTATTTTCGTATTTATTTACATGTTTACTATTTGTCTGATAGTTATCTAGTTGGTAAATAACCACTGAAATCCGTTGAATGGTGGAACATAAAATAATATCTGACAGATCTACCCTATACATCTTACCGTCTATATAATTTATCACATACTTTATCGGCTATTGGTGAAAATGGCCCTTATTGATAAAATATTCTATATTTCTGCTGTTCAAGGATAAAACTGGATCAAGCGGAGATTTTCGATTATTCATATTTATATGTATATTCAAGTATTCGTTTCATGTCAAATTTCAACGATCGGGAAAATTAAATTCGGGACAGACTTTTTCCTTTCAATTGCCTCTATTACTTGAATGGAAAAATCGAGGAGAATTTCTCGTCTGGAATTGATGCTTAGAGAGATGAATTTAAGCTAGAGGCTTTCTGTCGGCTGTCAAAACCAATTCATGTTAAACCGGCGTACGTTCAAAGGGGAATTTTTGACAGCGATGCGTTGAGGAATTACTTGCACTTTCTACCCCAGAGTTGCACCCTGATTAGTTTATGTCAGATAATCGCCAACAGAATGACTGGTGCATTACGCAATTTAGTGCAAGTCAGTGGATTCTATTATTTCCACCATTTATCAGCTATGAATATATTGATAGTTGGTTAATCATTAACTTATCATTCCAAATCGGGACTTTGTTGGGGATGATATCACTATATCAAACCAACTCAACTGTGAAACCCAAAATAGTGAATATCTATTCGCGTATTATGCAGTAATGGGCTTCTCTGGGATTTTTTCCACATCCTTTCGATTAACTGGAAATTAGTTAGGGTACCAGCTATAAAATATATCAGCATATTATTGAAAACATACTCGTTTTCATGATTATGTGGGAAACTTAAATGTGTTCAAAATTCATACTTATAATATAGGTAACATAGCATATAATATAATTTAATGAAATATAATATAATATAATATAATATAATATAATTTAATATAATATAATATAATATAATATAATATCATAAAATAGGCGGTTAAACCGCAGAATAAGAAAATAGACATTATCTCCTCTCAGATGCAACACTACAGTATAATTACGGATAGCCCTATACGTGGAAGGATTTTTTTATCTGATTATTCATACAATAATTGAAACTATTACATTTTATCACGTCTTCATTCTTGCAAAAATTGAAATTATCGCTTGAGTATACCATCTGCTCGAAGCATCCAGGGCCGAAGTTGGATTTGAAGTACTGGTACGAAGACTGATGAAAAATTTCATTAGGAATGTATAACAAGAAAAATTATGGAAATCCGAAAATTTTATATACAGGCTGCTTCAGAATAAGATGCGAATCACTAGGTGATTTAAGAAGGAAAGTTCAAAGTAACCTATGTTCTGAAACTCTTTACGTTTTTGCTACAGGCAGTTAAGTTTTGAGGAACGAATCATTCTTTTATCGTAACATCTGATATTTCTATGTGGAGCATCTGTTGCTATTTCTTGATGTTGAAGGTGTTTTGATATTGATACGAGTGCCACTTGTGAAAATGTGGAAGATATATTTCTGGTAAATTTTTCTGCGTATTCTTGAAATAAGAATTATTTTTTACTTAGAATAATGCAAAATAATAGATAGAATATATTCGAACTATTAGATCAACACGAAATTTCGCATTTAGTTGCGTGTTGGTGATCTTCACCTTATTCCAGAGTTTCAATCTGATTGCATTCCTACTTCTTGAGATATTGCGGAAATAACGTTTAAATACCGAGTAAAATCGAAATTTGCCATACCATTGTTCCTTATATCTCCGTTGAATGTTGAATCGAATTGAAATTTGAAACATTGTTGTTAAATACTGACTCTGAGGTTTGTGACAGATTCCATTGAAATGTAATCAATATTTTCACAGAAAATGAATTTTTCATCAGAAATTTCAAAAATTAACGAACAATTTCTTTTAATTTTCTAACAGTTTACTGAATCCACTCGAAATTTTTTTGAATTGGATCCACACGAGATTTTGCTCTAAGCTGCACATTAGTGTTCCAAAACTATCCACGAAGTTTCAATTTGATCGAGTCAATCGAAGAAGTAACCTCAAAATTTGGGCCTGACTCCAAAACTATCCAACCGATTCCACCCATTAACGAACTTAATAGAGATATTTGGACTCCAAACTTAATCTGACAATTTCAAGTCACTAAGTCTTTTCCTTCGAATGTTAGAGCACATACAGACGACGGAAGGCCCGACGGAATGGAATTTGACCACGGATTCTTCTTCAGGGAGTTGAACCCAATCGTTTAAGATCAAATTCGGCTCAAAATCACAGACATCGTGACGAAATGATAACAGGCTGTTCCCTAGAAGAAACGCGTAAAAAGTGTGTGACTCACCATTAACAGTAAGTTTCAATGAAAAAATCAGTTACGTTGTTATTTGACTGGTAAACCATTAAGTTAGGACAACTAGTTATTCATCAACATAAACATATTAGTTGTTCGCAGATGCAGTCAATAACAATCACAAATATAATGCATGAATTCTTATATGAATGATAGATGAATCTAAATTCACGGGAGTTGTTTCTCGTTGTTTCCTACGTGAAATTTTTATACCTGTCAAATTAATCAACGAAGAAAGGGTACAACTCCTCACTGAATTCACACCATATGTTCCAATTATTTAAAGAAAACAATTTGGTGTTACTCCAGTCTGGTATTCATATATCGAAATGATAATATATGAGGGTCCATACCCTTGTTTTTCTTGCTCAACAGGACCCACCTCAATAATTATAGAACAGGTTCAGCGCGGCAACTGTCATGATTTCGGCCGATTCCCACTTTTGAAATGTATATCTACATTAGGCTGAAGGTCTTCTGAACGTTGTTCACACTGAATTAAAAGGCAATTTATTTACAATACCATTCATTGTCCTTTTTTTCATCACAGGTAGGATGGGTTGTCTCGTACCCTTTCAGCGTTTTTCCACAGCTGTTCTATTCATTTGCGGCGAATGTATTCCTTAATAGAAAATTTTATGCCATAAGCGTAGCCAATATAAAAAATGATTAGGCCGAAAATTATGTGCGGCATCCAGGCCACGGAGAAATATCAGTCTATTTAACGGTTTTTGTTGCCGGTTTTTGTCGACCTTTGATGCTATTGTGGCACATAATTTGGGGATGATATGTGTTTTGGTTATAATTCTGCATACAAAAACACAGACAACGTAACGCTTTTTGCATCCTGTTGCCGGCAACAAAAAAATTTGGGGCAATTTGTTAAATTATTATTCCAGATAACAAACATGTTGAGTTTGCTACTGATGATACAGTTGAATGTTCAGAAATGGTAAAGGATAATAAGCGGTGTTTGTAGGTGCCATTGTTTCTGCCATGTTGATTTATACGTTAATAAGTCAACATAAATTTTACTGAAATTAATACAGGCTATCTTCAGAGTTGTAATCCCCACCCGTTGCCTGGTTTCTAGCTTTGTTATATATCAAACTACACATTTGAGTCCTGAGGAATGAATAAGTCTATGTCACAAAAATCTAGAGAATAAACTGGAACTGGAATTTTGTATCACTTTTTTCTGAATCTTCCTCTGATTTCGAACAGAACCTTCGGAAAGAGGATGACAGAGATCAGATAAATATCAGAATAACTTCATAAAATAAAATACGAGTAGATATACAGGATGATTCAGAAATATACCACCAAATTCAAAAATCTTAGTCCCAGAGCAAAAATGAGAGAATTGTTGTTTTGTTAAATTGTTCCAAATCCTCCACCTCTGTGGTAAGCTAAAATCCCGCACATGACGGGACATTTTCGTAGATTTCCATTCTTCTAAGAAACCAATAATAGGATCTCTTTCGAATAAACACGTGACAAATCTGCTTCTGAAACTATTCATCAACAATTGGTATCAACATATAGCAGAACCATTTGATTATATATTGATTATTATATCGGTTAAAAAAGTAGACACAAGTCTAAAAAATCACTAAGGATTTTCGACCATTCAAATAATTCTTTCCACATTTTATCCACGAAGAGGTAAGAAGAAAAAAAAGTAAAGGGTTGTAGTTCTCATATTCTTGCAAAAGTTTCAAGAGGTTGAAAAATAGGTGAAAAACTCGTTTTAAGAAGAGTTTCTGCCAAACTTCGTTCTGGTTCGATCATTGGTTTCTGAGGATAAAATAAAAATCAACAAAATGTCCCAATATTCAAAGGATATCTCTACACGGTATCAGAATTGGAAAAAATTATGGAGTAGAACGCTTCTATATTGTTAGTTGATAAATCTGCTTGTCAAATTTGGCAGTTTTTTTCTGAACCACCCTGTATATGTTTCTCGTATTGATATAACCCCTATGATTAAAATGGAATTTGCAATGTTAAAAATGTTAAATTTTTGGAGTTTTCCCTATGTTTAGGGAAATTCAGCGAGATTTTGACATTTTACACTGATATGCACGCTTCTCAAAAATGTATCTAAAATTTAAACTGAATTGAGTATTATAGAGTAGACGAGAGCGGCTGTTGAATTTTTCTCTATTTGTTCAATGGTAAATCCTGAAGAGAATTTGTACGTCAGAATTTCACAACGTAAGACTAGGGTAGTTATTATAAGTTCTATTCAATCAGTAATTCCCGACATATAGAGAAAAACAAATTCATTTCTGTATAACTCTGAAATCGGCTATTTTTGTCGAACACTATTTTTTTGTTTCACATCGAATCGATTGACAATATGGATATATTTACTCTCAACGTTATTAAAAATCATTCGAGCAGTTTTTCTGCCAATATTGGCCATTTGGGCATAAGTAACAGATATTTTGTTTTAGTCTCTTTCCGAGGGGGAAGCCTTCCACTTTTACTTTAATTATACTGCGTCAAGGTCCATGAAATTTGGCACTTATGCACTATAGTTCTTTGGCGGCTCTCGTGAGTTCGCGCCATCTGAAGGACGGCGCGCTCTTAGGGAAAAGTTGTTTCGTCCCAGTGCCAGAGGTGCACTCATCAGATAGGCTGAATCCTCTGGCACTTGCCTATGACAACCGCAGAACTGCAGAAGCGGTTTTGTGAGCGACCATGACCGACGCGCTTATGCTGTGTTGGAATGAAGTAGCTAGCGTGCGTCGGTCAGTGGTGCCACCTTCTGGCAACTCAGTTAAACTACGCCACCTACAGTTCCACAGTTATTTCATAAAGGTATGATTTTAGTGAGTTCCTACTCATATTTTCATGAAAAGAGGTTATACATCGAATTCACCATCGAAATGAGGAAAAGATGCCCTCTTAAATATTGCTCTATGATTGGGAAAAGAATGCAGTCATTTCTCTAACCAGTTACTGTATGATCAGAGAATATACGTGCAAAATGTCATGAGCCTAGCTCAGTATGATAAGAGTTAGAGCAGAAGGCTCAGCTCTCGCATGGGACTAAAACAAAATACGACCATTTTCGGCTAAATCGAAAGTCATGGGCACACCTTGAATACTTCTATCGATGAGAAACAATCTGAAGTATCAATGTCCAAAATTTAATTTTCATATCTTGGAAAAGATTGATTTTTTGGGGGTGAAGCTGATTCCTGTGACACCCGGTATATTCCCAGCACTAACAAGCTTGCCTGTTTCACATTAATGAGTTATTACACCCGAAATAAACACAGGGAGGTACTAACTGACAGAAGCCGATGAGATAAGGGCTATTTTCAAATTACAACAAACTCACATCTGAAAGATTGGTTCACAAGTTCCACTCAATTGAATGCTCGAAATAAACTAATTCTATATTTATTATTCTCATGTATATCGTGAGTTTTAAGAATACAAGAAACATTGTTCTTAACAAAAGAAAGCAATTCAGATATCTGAATCGGAATGGCTCACGTAGAAGTACTAAGCTTTCATGGTGAAAATCCATTGGCGATATCTCCCCTCTCACATTCAGGGAATTGTCGTTAGGTATACGATACAAAGAAACAGTTTCATGGAAGCGGAACACGACTCACAATAATTTTCCCCCAAAACAGCGCGTCATAACTAATAAAAATAAGGGGTGGTTATAGTACAACGAAATCTACTTTATCGATGGAGAGGAAGGAAAACTACTGGGGTTCGACTTAAAATATTACACCTCCTATCATTTGAATTTATTCAGAGTGGTTCGGTTTAATCCTATATCCATGTGATGGACTTTTATCACGGTATAAAAGACAACTCAATGGTTTCCCGGTTTTATTATACACAGGAGATATCTCAATTCTTCATTGTGTAAGTGGAACTCAGAGAATTAAGATCGAGGGAGAATGAATGGAAATTGTGATGTTCATTTGGGTCGTCAAGAAAATCTGCAGAAAAATTTGAGTGACATGATTTAAAACATGATGGGCATATCAAGGCATTTTTTTGCCTACATAGTCCTGATTTTGGCTCCTACTAATCAATAAACATGACAAGGGCAAACACTACCACGTGTTGGTGAATTACGGCTCGTCAACATGGCCACATGCAAGTTTCATTAAACCCCTCTAATATCTCAAGGTCAGGCAACTTATCGCTGTTTGTCTAATTTAACGTTGCCGATAACCGCGAGTAATATTGGAAATGCGTGAAATTTGGGAGAAAACGGGGGCAGGATTCAGTGATAATTTTTTGGAAATTTTTTTTTGGGATGTACTCAATTCTTTGATGAGAATGCGCAATATTAGTTATTTTTCCATTTTTCACTGCATTTCAGTAATATTTTCCCGAAAATTCTTGAATATGAATAAGTGGCAACATTGCGAATTCTTACAATTTTTTTCAACCATTCGCACCCAAAAGTCACCCCGTTTTATTCGGGGTATTGTTTGCTTCTAACTAGTATCCTCATTATACAATTACATAGACTTGGTTGTCTTCGGCACTCATCTTTTTGTTGGATCATGAAAAATCTCATATTCGAACCGACAGTTAAGGTTCCCTGGCTAAATAGATAATTTAAACATAATATGTATGGACATGTAACATATCAATATGTTCATAATTATAATATTTATGTCTCTACCACACCTGGTACAAATGCATGAAATCAATGAATCCAACACCAAGAACAAACACCATTTTACTCTGGTACTCAATCGAGTCTATTATACAGAGTGTAGTCAAACAGAAAGAAGTGTTTCCGGGGAGTGACCTCTTGTCGAAAATAAGGCTGACTTCCTTCCATTACATATGTCTCGGAAATTCTTCGGTAATATTAAGATTGATATAACTGAAACACTTCAAGATCATTAATTGATTCGAAACATTGATAAAATTTAAATTTTACACTTAGAACCACTAGAATATTTTGAGTTCACCGATAAGTTTTCATTCTTTTCTATTGGCGTCTGAATTTAATATTGCAGCGCCACGGTGGCCAGTTATACAACCTTACATACATACATAGATTTTGTTTTGACAGTCAATTTTGTACTGTTTGTTAGTGTTTAGTTTGTAAATTTTTGATTTCACGATTCATTAAAATACTTTTTAGACTTTTATAGTTGACGAGAGTATTACTGGGAGTAGATATTCCATTCTTATAAAGTAGGTATGTATCATCCTTCAGTCTAATTGAGTGTAGCAACTCTAAAATTACGGAGATATCTCCAAGGTTAGACAGTATTTCAATATTATTTATTTTCAGATCCAAATGGCAAGATTGACTTTGGTGGATTTCTTAGGCTGTCTTGAAAGTTGAAAAACAGATAGTATTGTAAAACATACTTTTTGGAATAATAGACAAATACTCATAACTTTACTATTTTTATAGGGAAGGACTAAATACTCAACATATTGTGAATAAAATGAATACATTCACATGAAACTAATGCTACTTGTACCGTAGGCCTTATTCATTATGGATTGACAAATAAATTTTCCAACACTCATATGATTGGACTTGAAAAAGCTGTAATAAATAAGCCTTGTTCAACTTTGCTTTCATCGGCAGAAGCACTTTGAGCGAAGAGTATTCATCACCAGATATTTCCTTGTTGAGACTTTTCAATAGTCTGTTCTATCACTAGAACATTTACGTTGTTCCTTAATGATCAGTTGAGCAGGCAGATTTCTGGAAGGCATAGCATTCCTCTTAAGTAAATTTCCCTGCTTGGATTATGGGCCTGGAAAAAAATTGTCTTCATGAATGTGATCTAATATTTCATGAGCAATTCGTGCTTACCTCTATAAAAATTATCAGCATCGGTAAAATACAGGTAACAGACTCTCATAAATCTTGTTTGTTGGTTTTTATTGATTCTTCAACACTTTCAGGCCCGACTTGTTAAAGGAAGTTTTTTTCACCCTAACTCCAAATTATTTACCGGGCTGTAGAAATTTATGGGAAGTGACATTTGAGTTTGCTTTTCCTCAGTAGAAGCACTTGTAAAATCACACAAACGCCAAGAAAAATGCATAAACTTTCTCATTTTCTTAACATTTCTTTCAACTTGTCAATGATAATGTCTGTACCTCGGGTTACTCGGATAGCCACCAGAGGGAGTAGCGCTTATCTTCATTCGCCAATAGCAGATATCTGGAACCAGATTTTTTCGAAAAAAATAGACAGCTATTGCATTGACGGATTCAAAAAAACGCCGGATTTTGTTTCATCCTATGTATTGGTTTCAAGACCAAACATACCTAATATGTTCATTATAAATTATTTTTCCATTCAACTTTCTAACAACGTTTTTGGACACCTCGGTCACCACCTATTCAACTTTAATATCGACTTGGAAAACCTTTCTTCTTACCTTGTAGAGCCCTTAAACTTCTGTCTGTTCATACCTACAATTCGACTGAAAAAAGAGTCAAATAGGAACGAGAAAATCTCTTTATGATATTACAAGGAGGATGCTGCAAGAAAAGGAAAGAATACGAAAAAAATTATATTCATGCTTTTCAGATATATACAATTCAAAATGAACTGAACTACCTTCTATACTGAACATTATCTTTCGAGCTACCGAATCCTGTCGTTACATAGAATCTCTCTCCACCGTTTCCGTGAAAAGTTATTATTGAACATTCGAGTTGAGAATTTAAATTCAAAAGCAACTCTGCCGAATTTTGTTATACCCTGAAAGCAGCTTACCGACTTAATATGCTTTTAAAAGAGAATCAATAATCCTTCGAAACTTCGCAAATACTAACTTTGGCTGTATGCACTTACGGAATAGCCAGCAAACCCGTAAATATAGAAACCGACCACGAGAGGAGAGAGAGGGAAAGTGTAATACAACGCATCTTCGGATTTGATCACTGAGAATAGAATTAATTTTTTTTAATTTTTGCGCTTTTGCGCGCAAGTTCACTTTTGGTGATATTCTTTGAACATGCGCGCAAAAGCTGCTTACTTGACATCGGTGCTTTCCTAGGTTTTTTTCGATGAAAAACAGGAATTCAATTCGAACTTACCTGAATTTTTGGAAATATTGGGAAAAAAAAGTTTTGAATGGATCTACGGAATCCTTTGGCGGATTTTTCAGATTGAAAATTTTATTTTCCCAATATTTCCAAAAATACAGATGAGATCAAATTGAAATCCAGTACTCCATTGAAAAATGTTCGAATGTTCATACAGAATTTTATGAGGATATTATGATCATAATATTGAATAATAATAATGATTGTTTAATTTTTTTCGAATTGTTCTAATGACACTATCATCACGAACTTTTGCCCGAAGTTGTTCATCAGCATTTTCAAACTAGCTGCAATCATGATTGAACCAGTATGTCTTGAGTTATTTCGAAAAAACAACGATATCGAGAATAAAAACCACGGAATTTGACATATTTTTCCACAAATCTCTGAAAATAATAACTGTATCGAATTGGGATTTGGTAATATATAGAGTACAAGGTATGACCGAAATGTTTTCCGATGTAATGAACAGTTTCCGAGAAAAAACATCTTTGGAACAAAATTTAAAAAAATTTTTTTTCAAATTTCACTGACACCACCTCAACAAAGTTCTGTAGAAGTTTAGGGTCCTTTTCATTCATTTAACTCCGAAATCGTTCAACTTCAAGATACTCCGAATAATATGAAATTAATCTTGCCATTTAGAGTTGAAATAACTTGATATTAAAATAATTTTAACAGTAATTGTAGTATTGTTATTCTGAATTGGAATAGATGATACATAACGCTTTCATAGCAATGAAATATGTATACACAGAATCACTTCTGTCAACATAAAAAGTCTTTGAACAAATTGTAAAATCGAATTTTAATCCATCAGATATAAAAGGAAACAGTTGAAAACCTATAGCTCCCATCTGTCTATCTAAGGCTCCCAAACTGGCCCTGCAATCTTAAATTCAGAGGGCAATAGTGTGTTAATATTACTCATTGAGAAATTTTGTTTCAAAAAGTTGCTCCTGACAAATAGTTTACATTCGTCAATACGAAGTGAAAATTGCTATATTTAACTTTTATACAGAGTGTAACAGCCAAATGGAATAAATTCAATAACGAATAAATGAGGGGGTGTTAGGAAAAACGCTCGGACACGTCGATTTGTAATTTTAAATGCGCACAGTTTTCAAGAAAATTAAATTATATAGGGTGTTCCATGCGACCGTGGCCAATACCAACTTTCTTATTTTAAATGTAATCCCCTGTATATTATTTATTTTTTGGATTCTTTAGAAAATTCTAGACATAATTCATGTACAATGTCCTATACCTATCTTCAACTTTTTCGGAAATATTAAGTGTTTTCAGAAATGTTGAGTAACGTTAGAAGACAATTCTACACCGGATTAGCATTTTGAACATTTCCTACATCGACATTAATGTTTTTTTTTTGTTTTTTTTTAATTATTAAGAAATAATCAGTATTACTTATTAGGTTTCAAGTGTAATGTACCGAATTTGTGAAATAAAATAATTTTTATTCAAAACGTTGATTTTTGCACTAAATCTGAGAACACTTAATATTTCCGAAATATTTAAAGATAGGTATAGGACATTGTGCATGAATTGTGTCTAGAATTCTCTGAAGAATCCAAAAAATAAATAATATACAGGGGGATGCATTTGAAATAAGAAAGTTGGTATTGGCCACTGTCACATGGAACACCCTATATAATATTATTTCCTTGAAAAATATGCACATTTAAAATTACAAATCGACGTGTCCGAGCGTTTTTCCCAACACGCCCTCATTTATTAGATATCGAATTTATTCCATTTGGCTGTTACACTCTGTATGTATTTCATTGGAAATAGTTCTCTTTCAGATATTGAGGGGAAAAATATACACCTTTGAGTAGCTCTTTCGAAATTGCCCTTCAATCGAAACCTAGAGCTCAATTCCTAATAATATCTGTCTTTCATGAATACTCATAATAATTATTGTGATGGCTTTCAACAGAATGATGTGACATAAGAGTTCGCTCCTCTAGAAAAAAAGAATGATAAATTACCGAGAAGAATATGTCGGCAACTATGCTTGAACAACCTCAACTTCGAAAATGAAATTCTACCATTAGTCAAGGACCTAAAATAGAAAACACGATGGTTAGAACCGTTCAACAAAACGATGCATCTTACATAATTATTTCTAGCTACTTATCTGTCTGACCGACGATTCATGTACATATGCAGGATGCCTCTTATCTTTCCTTAATAAATCCCGTTTAGAGTCACATTAGCTGTCATTCAAGAAGTCATTAGAATCATTAATCAAACTAATAGATTCATATCTGGATAAGGAACATCTTTTCTCTGTAAATGGGAGGTTTCACATCACTCTTGTTCTAAGGAAGTCTAATTTTAGATTCTTCTGATGAAAACAAGAAAAACGTATTCGAGTCTCATATATCGTGATGAATAATGTCTCAAGATGCTTTTGATGTGGATGTCATCAACTTAGCACTCTTTTTGATTTATTTATCAAGTACGGAAACTGAAAAAATTCCTTATATTCCTTTATAGAAAACAATATGAAAACATCGAGTTTCGAAATTAGACACAAGGTAAAAGAAGCAAAAAAATGGGTTCTATTTTCGGTCACCGCTTGTCATGAATATCAGAAGGAGTTATAAGCATATTGCAGATTTATTTTCGAGGCAATCAGGTCGATTCTGTTTGCAAATAGCAATATTGCTAGGAAAAAGATTTTGCTATCATAACAAAATTGAAATTATTGGTATTTTAATCAACGATTTTGAGCAATATGATTTATCACTCTAACAAGAATCTTGCTATCAATATTGCTATCTTAGCAACCTCAAAACAGTACTTGCTATGCTTAATAACTAGATAAGTTAGGAGGGGTATATTTCAGAGATCCATTTGTTTCAGTATTATTTCTTCCAAGAATTCGAAAATATTGAAGATACGCAAGTATGTGCTAATAGAAATTTGTTCAAGGTTCACTAGAATATTAAATTTTAAGGAAAATTCTTAGACTACAATACCCACGTAAACAGCTGAGATGATTATTCTAATGATCCCAACAACAGCCATCCCCTCAAATTGCCAACGAAAAAGTTGTTCGAATTTCGAATTATTGACGCCTGCATAAAATTGCTGCATTTGATATCTGGATTTCAATATTCTACTGGTATCCAGGAAATCTGTCAATTTGACTTCAATTTGTTTTCCTGTTTCGCAACATTTTTGAATAAGTGGATGTTTAGATGAATAAAAAAATATATGCTAATGGGAATGTGTTCGAGGTTCTCTAGAATATTTAATTTCAAGAAAAACTCTTAGACTAAAATACAGGCATAGTAGACAACAGCTGAGATGATTATTCTAATTATCACAACAACAGCAATCTCTTTAAGGTGCCAACAAAAAAGTTCATCGAATTTCGAATTATTAACGCCTGAATAAAATTGCTGCATTTGATTTCTGGTAACCAATATTCAATTCGTATCTAGAAAATTGCTTCTAGGTCGATTTGACTCTTTTCGTTTTCTAATATTTTTATGATTTTATGTCGATGTTCACATGAATAATGAAAGTCGTAGATAGAGGTTATGTATGCGAAATCATAAAAAAACTCACGAAATAAGGTTATTTTTTTTCCTTGTAGCTTTAAATCAACAAAATACAGTGTTGTCAGCTCTAAAATCACCGACTATGGAGGTCCATAACAGCAATATTGTTATGGCGAAATTCATAACAAACATTGCTATAACACTCGGAACAGAATGCGTAACATCATGACCATATTGCTATAAATTAGAAAGATACAATATGACTAGCATAGCAAGATTCATAGCAATACGCAAACAGAATCGACCTGAATATATTTTCATTGTTATCTTTAATATTGATGATAAGTTTGATACTCCCTTCCTCTAAGTAGCAATAGAAGGTGAGCAATAAAAATAAGTATTCTCAAATTTGAGTCCTACTCAATAAATTGTTGTATTCCTACCGGTGGTGGCTCTTGACTTTCTGGATTGGAATTGCACTTAATCCTTTCGAATTGGCCCAAAATGTGTCTAGTGTTTCTGACTATCATGAATAATTGTTAATATCTTCAATTAGAGTTAGCAGCAGGTTACGAGGCTACGACTCATGGCCGATAATGAATTATCCCTCAGATAAGATTATATTCGCGAACAATCGATTATATTCGAAAACAAAAAAACGGCAAAAGTCTAATATCACCTTAAGATAGCGAACCAATTCTGTGGTTGCGCATGCATTGTGAGTAGAGCATGCATGGCTCTCGTGGGGGTTGCCCCTCTATGTCCCTATTTTAGTGTGATTATACGTGATCTGTGATAATTTTTTCATTCAAATTGTTTAGTCACATCAAGTTGAAGTGCGCCCACCACTGACCGTAAACACAATAACTTCCAAAAGAAACAAGAAAGTCGATACTTGTGGAGTAGGTTTGGACCTTAATTCCGAACGCTGAGTTCGTGAATGAGAAAGATCCACCTTATGATTCTCTAATATACCCGTTCAAAATTTTATTTTCCCACTTTATCCAAGAAAACAAATAAGAAATAAGAGCGAATCGAAATCCAGTGATTTATGGAAAAATGACAGTTCAAAATATCGAATATTTGAAAACAAATCATTTGATTTTTTTTTCAGAATGTTCTAATGACACAATCATCACGAAAGTCTGCACAAAGTTGCCCATCAGCATTTCCAAACTAGCTGCCAAGTTTCAATTCGATTGAATGATTGAATTAGAATTTTTTGAGTTATTCCGATGAAACAACGATATCGAGAAAAAAACATGAAATTTTAAATAGTTTTTCCCAATATCTCCGAAAATAACAATCCCATCGAATTGAAATTTGGTACACTGCTGTGAAAGATGGAGTCCAAGTTATGCCCGAATTTTCTTTCGAATGTTAGGAATAGTTTTCGAGAAAAAAAATATATTTTTTTTGGAATTTATCGACAACACGATCTCAACAAAATTTCGTGAGGAATTTGCAAGTCCTTATGTTTCAACGAACTGTCAAGTTTCAATCCAATTCCCTCAGTAGTTTTCGAGATATCAGGGAAAGAACCTCAAAACTTCGAATAGCTATAACTCGGAAATCATACGACTGATTAAGAGAGTAAAGGATTAATGGGGGAGAGGGGAAAAAGGTGTGTCATTTTCAAGGAAAAATCCTTTGTCTATGGGAAAAACCGATTTTGTGGTGCTATTACGCAATCCATGCCCTCATATCTATGGTTCGTTCGTATTAGTTCGTAATCCAGGTTTTAACAAGGTGCTCCTCCTACCTGAAAAAAATTATGCCAATAAGAGCAGTCCCCTTTGCCCATCCTTCAGTTATTATGCGTGTGTAATAGAAACAGCCGGTGATTCAGATTCGATCCATGACTTTATTATTAGCTAATTCCCACATAACCATTATAGTATTTGATTATTAACCGTTATTGTCAACAGTCAGTGTAATGGATGCGGTGAGTATAATTGCCAGGTCGGTGCGGAAATCCTCCCACGACTTAATGAATCATAATGAAAATATTATAATTATGGGACGCTGATGATATGGGAGAATTAAATGATTCATTTTGTTCATATGTCAGTACATCTAACCTCTAAGGTCTCAAGTGAGATACTGTTCGTATCATATTGTGTTGATTTTTGATTACAGAATATTATTATCCATATATTGCAAAGAGCAGAAAACTTTACTCTTATCAATACCCCAATGAAAAAATTCGAAATGAGCATTGACGTGAGTTCAAGAGCCTTCATGCAATCGTCCAAATTCGTTGACGAAGTGAAATTCTAAACATTTCCCCCCAATATTTCTGGAACGGTCGGACCGTAAACACAATAACTTCCAAAAGAAACAACTTAAAAACTCGATATTTGTAGAGTAGGTTTGGGGCTTAATAACGAAGGCCGAATTCGTCAATGGGGAAAATCCACTCAATGATTCCGCAGATATACCGCTTCAAAATTTTGTTTTCCCAATATTTCCAAAAATACAGATAAGATCGAATTGAAAATGAAGGTTTATACAGAATTTAATAAGGATAGTATGATGAAAAGATCACAAAATATTAGGTATTTGAAAAAAAAAATTTGAAATTTGTTCATCAAATTGCTCTAATGATACGATCATCAAGAAATTTTGCACAATGTTGTCCCTCAACATCTTCGAACTAGCTGAGAAGTTTCATCACGATTGAGTCAGTATTTCTTGAGTTAAACCGTGAGCCATATCGAACTGAAATTTGGTACACTGCTGTGAAATATGGAGTTCAAGGTTTAACTGATTTTTTTTAATATAAATAATAGTTTCAGGAAAAAAAATTTTTTCGAAAAAAATATTGAAAAAAATTTCTTTTTCAATTGAGTAATCATACGATTTCAACGAAACTTCGCTCAAAGTTATCCGTTGTTATGCTCCAACTAACTGCCAAGTTTCAATCCAATCGCTTCAGTAGTTTCTGAAATATGAGGAAATTAATCTCAAAATTTGAAATGGCTATAACTCCGAAACTATTTGGCTGGTTGGGCCCATTAACGAACATAAACTTCGTATTCTGAAATTAAACCCTTTCTGAAATTTTCAAGTTAATAGAATCCTCCGTACGCCAGTAGTCGTGGTGACGGACGGCCAGCCGGACAGAATCGATTTTGACACCGGATTCGTCATCAGTGAGTCCAACCTAGTCGTTTAAGACCATTTTCGGCTCAATCATCAAATTAACAGACATTTGGACAAAACGATACACGCTGTTCCCCTAGAACATGCGCGCAATTAATGAGCAACCTGAAGACTCACCCTGTACACGGAATACACCAACATACAGTTTTCCTGAAATAATGTAAAATAATTTCTCAAGTTCTTTTTTCTGCATGAATGAAGAAACTAACTCTTCTACTTTCAAAAACATTTTTGAAATTAAAAATAAAATAAAATCCAAGTACTACTGATGCAGAGGAAGAACCTGATTCAATGCAGAAGAATCTTTGTCGTATATATTGGGAGCTTTTTTCCGAGTATGTATTATCTTTGTGTGTATATTCCTCTCGATATATGGACCAGAAAATCCCTGATCAACTCATTCAATAACAACCGAAATTTTGATATGCGGAATTCCGGCATTATTTTCAGGTATGATCAAAAGAGTGGAAAGCACCATGGAAAATCGGTTTATTGAATGGATTTCTAGAGTAATTAATTTTCCATGTTTGCTTCCTCTTCGGATGCATAAAGCAGAAAATATTCCATTAACTCCATCTGAAAGCAAACAATGGCTTCATTCTGAGTTTCAATAAAGGGAAAAAATGTGGAGAACTTTTCAAACGTGGAACGTTTGATTTTGAAATTTTTATTTGTCTTTGATGAACGCCTCGACAAAAATGGCTGTGAGAGTCGAGTTCGCTGAAATAAATGTCTAACAGTTGACTTGGGTTTTTCATCTCCCCACTGAATCGTTTTTTCGGCATAATACCGGGAATAGTATTTCTTCACGTCCATGTCTTTCATTTCGGACACAAAGAGCTTTGTGAGGAAACCGTGATTCACAGAATCTGACTCTTTTTTATGATGGCTCCTTGCGCCCGCAGCAGACTGGCTGGTGTATGCGTCTCTATCGCCAGTTGCATTATTAAAATGAACATCTGTTATGGAATTATTTTATGAAATTTGCGAGAGTTCTTTTGTGCTATCCTGAAATGTAGCGCTATTAGATTACGTTTTCATTCCAATGAATTACTTTTCTGGCAGAATGCCATTGTTCCGCTAAGATTTTCATATTGGACGTGTTGACTACAATTATCCAACTTTTCACAATTCATGGAAAATCTACTGAGATAGAAGAGAAAATTACAACAAATTTTATTTATTTCTGATTGCGCGAATGGGTATAAAACATTAGCCATAGGTCTCTTTCATATTATATTGTGAAGAGATTTCTAGAAAACTACCCAGGTAACTCTGAAAGTTACTTTCAATAATGCCGTTCTGAAACACAATTTCACTCACAAATACCTTGGAGTAAAGTTCGGTTCTCCTTTACTTACTTTCAACCTACGCATGAAGTTGAAATCTAGGAATAATATTCTTCAAAAACTAGCTGGTTCTTCATGGGGTGCTGACCCTACCTCTCTCCGTACGGCAGCTTTCTCTTTGGGTTTTTTTCCTGCTGAACATTGTTGTTCGGTTTGGTTTAACAGTTAGTAGGTGGTTAGTAAGATTGATGCACAACTAAATGTTGCCATGAGGATCATTAGTGGGACAATAATATCTACACCTTTACAGTGGTTAACATTTCTCTCAAATATTTTACCGCCTCATATTCGTAGAGAGGTTGCAGTGGAAAAACTCTTGGGATAAATATCATTCCTTTCCGAATTTATTCCCAATCATGTCTTATATTCCGAATTCTAAAATTGCTAGATTGAAATCTCGTGAACCTCTATGGATTAACGATTTTCTTTATTCCAATAAAAGTGATAGAGCAATTTGGCGTTCGGAATGGAATTTGTGTTATGTTTTCAACAAAGGTTTGATCAGCAATCATTCAGAAAAAGTTTGTGGTTTCAATCATCCTCAAAAAATTTGGTGCATTTGGAATCGAGTTGAAACAGGTCATGTTCGCTGTAATGATTTCCGCTTCAAATGGAATTCGGTCGAAAGTCCAATGTGCAAATGCGGAGAAGAAGAGAAAAAAATATATCACTTAGTTAATGGTTGTCGAATTCATAAATTTGACGATGGTTTCGAGGCAATTCATTCTGTGTCTGATTTTCTTTTGAGATAGATCGTGAACTTCAAATCAATTTAATGAGTAATAGATCATTTACTTGTTAATATTGGTTTTTTCGTCTTCTTTTTGTTTCCAGATATGCATTCGAGTTATCAACCTGCATTCAAAGAAAATAAGAAATGTTGTTGATGAAAAAGAAGCCCTTCAATAACAAACAACAATTTCACTACATTTATACAGGGAGACAGGGATTTTTCTCAGGTTTTTTATCTGTGTTCCTGTATCAACCTGATAGACGGTTTTCAAAAAAAAATTCTAGAAAAATTTCTACATTTTTCAAAAATTTACTGACATAAAAATCCTATAGAATTCTGCAATTAACTACTATCTTTCAATCCAATCGCCCCAGTACTTCCTAAGACATTAAGGAAAACATCTCGAAAGTTCAAATGACTAGAACTCCGAAAGCATTTGGCCGATTTAGCCCATTAACGAACATAACCGCCGCATTTTGAGGTGCGACTCACACTAACAGTTTCAAGTCGTTTTCTTAATCCATTCGACAGTTATCGTGTCCCGGGCCAGACAGAATCGATTTTAACAAAGGATTCGTCATTGTGTCCAACATAGTCGTTTAAGAACAATTTCGGCTCCAAATTCGTAAATCACAGATATTTGAACATGCGCTCAGAAAGCCACAAAAGTTCAAATCGAAATTGAGTCCATCTTCGGGAATCAATTCGAAAATACAGACATTCGAACAAAACAATAACACGTTGGTTTCTGAAGCACGGTCGCAAAAACGAATATTTTCTATGGAGTCATATGAAGAGGAAGAGGAACATTTGTTATATAGCTGTCCCAAAAAAGTGTAATCTTTCGTCCGATATCACTTGTAATTGTCAAATGATTAGGTGGGCCTTAGTGATGAAGAATCCTTGGTCTAATGCCCTCTTTAACTTTTTTTGAAACAGACCTATAGTCTTGAAATTTTGAGGGGGTTTCGGAGCCTAAGTGTCTTGGTTGATTTTGTTAATTAGCGAAGTCTATCCAACTATTTCTGAGTTAAACTTATATGGATTTTGTAGTTATTTTCTCAATATATCAAAAAATACTGATGCAATCGAATTCAAACTTCGAGAGTAGCTTCATTATACCGACGTGCAGAACTGTGCGAAGTTTTGTTGGGATCTTTCTATTAGAAAAATCAAAGAAAAAGTTTTCAGAAAATATTAAGAATTTTTTTGGAAAAGTTTCAGTTCTTAAACGATCTGACAAATTTCGCTAAAATTTTGCAATAGCCTTCATGCTGACAATATGCAAAGGTGTATCAAATTTCACCTTGGTCGGATGTATTTTGAGAAACACTGCAGTAATAATATATCGTATGACTGAAGTTTAAGGTAAATTCTACATTCATGCTTTTGAACTTCGACGTGAAATTTCAAACCTGGTCTAAATCTCTGAATCGGCCGCTAGGTTGACTATTTAAACACAATAACGTTGGTGAAAGAATGATTGCCTGGAGGTAAATGAAAGATTTTGTGAAGCTTATATAACCGAAATATAACGAAGGTATTTTATCCAAAAGTCGAGGAGAGTTCGGTGGATGCGTCAATTCATTCCTGGTATCAATTTGTAACATTCATTCAGGAAAATCGAAAATTACAAATATTGGGAAGTATTTTATTTTTAGTTCGACTCTAATGAAAATTCTTATGATATCTTTGTGCGTAATGCTGCAAATCAAAAATATCTTTCTTCAAATGGAGAAAGTTCATAGATCGGATTATAGTGTTTTCATTTAGTTTATAACCTTTTCGAATAATTAATTAATACAATAGACTAAAAAAATTATCTTTTTATATAACAAAAGAGCGTGTAACTACTCTCTAATCCACTTACACTTTCTTCGTCTAACGTACGTTTCGGAAACAAAGTTTCTTTTGTCAAAGACATATCGTTACTTCTCAGAATGTTTCATTCTTCTAAATTCTCCGATATTATAAATAGCAAAAAGGCACATCATCTCGAGAGGGTTTCTCAATTCATATTCATACAGGTTCGATAGCAAAGATGTTCATTGAATATGTTGAAAGACTGGAGCAAATGATAACAGAAGGAATCGAGAATTAGAAAGATAATGTGAACATAGTGAGAGCAAATATAAATTCTGCAGAGAATAAACAATTTCACTCCTATACATCATTCCTTGGGAAAAGAAACTTAACTCTCAAAGCTGCCTCGAGTGAAAAGATGAAACTGCAGGGAATACACGGCGAGACTTTTCTATAGCGATATGTTCTATGTTTTCACACCATTTTGAAGAACTGAGCTTGAATAATTTGCATAGAAAGAAAGGGGAAAGACGAAATGGGAAGTTTCCTTCATTTCGACGACGCATGAAGTTTCTTCGACTGGAGTTTACGTACGAAAACGGGTTTTAGTCTTATGAAAGTCACCCTATTTCTATCGATTTATTCATATCACATACTTACTTCTAGATACAATTTCCTGCCTATTGTTGGCCGAAATCTCGAATTGCAAATTTTCCTTTCATTTCATCAACTGGTTATTATGAGGATGTCGGAGAGAAGTCACGTGTCTCATCAGAATAAGGGTAAGTGTTGTTCAAAGGGGGTATTTGACTTCGTCAAGTTAACAACCCCAGGCGCATATGGAGCAGCGGCGGAGTTCGTTGTTGGCGGTTCGTCTTGGTTGTAAGTTTGTTCATTATTCGCGGTGATATTATGGGTTATAGTATACAAAATGCCTGCGTGATTATAGTAACACGACTTAAAGAGTTGTCTTTCTGGACGATTTCATATATAAAGAAGCCCCTTTGGGTAGTCACTTCCTAAGCTCCTCCAAGTTACATCTCTTCCACTGGTACATGACCTTCAGCTATTATGTCATCCTGACATGATACATGTCACAAGTTTTTCACTTTATTCCCGATATTTTATTAGATTTCTAGTTCGAAATGAACAATTATGGATCTATGGGAGATGATTCCCCAATAAAGGGGCCTGTAGCGTTCTTCGTTTATCTGAGGATCTGAAAATCATCGCTTGGAGGACTGAACCTGGTCGAAAGACCCTCTCGGTCATGAGCAAATGTAGGTAATATTATTTACTGCTTCCTTCTGGTTTTCTGTCCCTCTTTCTGTTTCAGATATTATGTCAAGATATTTTGTCGAAATGAATTCAAGATGACGAAAAAATTATTTTCAAATGAAAAAGATGCCATCCATCTTCTATAAACAAATTACTACACTTATGCGGGGAGACAGAATTTTTCCTGAGGTTTTTATCTGTGCTCTTGTATCATACGCAAATATGTATGGTACCCCGTTTACATTTCCTCTGCTAACACTGTGATATATCTTAGAATTGTAATGCTCGTTCTCAAAAGAATATATATATATATATATATGACCTTCAGCTAGTTAAAGATCTGAACAACGAGTTCGGCAACACCACAAAGGCATTACTTGGTGATGAAGGACGGCCAAATTACAAGTTATCAGGAAAGTAACATAATATCTATTATTTGTTACATCTTGAATGAGGAACACAAGGATATATTCATGGAAAAAATCCATAAGAAAACACTGACGTGAGGACAGTCACCTATTCACGTATTGAACCTGCCAATCGCAATTTTACTTCATATTTTTCCCTTATATCATCTTCACGAAATTTTGCATCATATGAGCGTCAGTATTCTATAACTAGTTAGTTTCGATATGACCGCTTCAGTATTTCTTGAGATATTGAGGAAATTGTCTGAAAATTTCTATTATCTCCGATAATACACATCCGATCAAATCAGAATTCAAAACACTGTTGATGAATATTGAGTCCAAGGTATGAAATGCCGAATTTAATCGTTATATGTTGGATAATCCTCGAAAGTTTTTTACAAAAAAAAAACAGGAAAACTTTCTAAAAACTATTTTGTTAATTTTACCTAAAGAGAGGATCCTCAGGAAATTCCTCTCAAATTTGCCCGCTGTTATATTTAAACTAACTTCGAAGTTTCAACCTGACCGCATCGATACTCCTTCTGATATTGAAGGACCAACCTCAAGATTTCAAATGTGCCTAACCGTTCACAAATAAGTTCCCAGTATTTTTATATGAAACTCTTCTCTAATTCGAAAAGTTTTGAAGTATGAATAATTTTCATATACAAAGACTACATCGAACACACCTGATGTCCTATAACTCGCACAGCTATAAGCTTTTAAAGGGCTTCGAAGCATCGAGGTTATTCGGCAAATAATTGTAGAAAAAATCAGCAGCTTTTGCGTGCGCATGTTCAAATTCGTCTCCGAGAAGGTCACCTTTTCACGAATACATTCTGCCAAAGTCACTTTTGGTGATATCCTAACCATATTATCCTCACGAAATTCAGGGTGAACCTTCAAGCTGTCATCTTTCAATCAAGTACTGTATTTCAATTCGATCGAATCTTCGTAATTAAGCTCTGAGCCTATTTTATAATATTGAGTTACTAAGTTGTTTTTTCTGAAGTTATTGTGTTTTCGATCGGCTATTTTGACATACAGATTGAAATTTCTATGCTGTATTTCAGCTTGAAGGTTTATATAGACTTTCATTAGGACAATATGATCAGAAAGAAGTGTTCAGAATTCAGTGAATACACCCCTGTGCGCGCCCAAACTGTTCCCATATGGTTTGTGTTACCATAAAAGTGTGATTTTGTGAACTTTTCAACCACTTATGTTCAGATACTCGAGAAACACACAGTACCTTATTGTAACTACGTCATTCATCTATTAAATACAGTTAAACGAAATAAACAGTTTTCCTACGTACCATTGTTATACATATTCCACTTACATCTAGAGTTAATTTCAAAACAAGAAGCATATTTGGAAAAACAATTGAAATATTTTTTTCCAATTGTTCTGACACGATCATCCATCAGCATTTCAGAACTAGCTGCCCAGTTTAATCATGATTGAATAAGTATTTTTCGAGTTATTCCGGAAAAAAAAAACGATACCGAAGAAAAATCAGGAAAGACCATTGTTTCAGTAAAAAATAAACCGATAACCGACACAAAAGATCTCAGCTATTTAAAACCCACAGCTAGCGAATTTTGCTTCGTTACTTATTATTCTTGCACCCGTATTGGCCCTGATTTTCAACTTTTCAACTTTAGCAACGTACCAAATGGTACCAAAATAAAATGACATTCCAGAGCGTCTAATGCATCCAAGAAAAGTCACTGTTTCGTATGAATTTTCGGTTGGCGACTTCATAGGTCCATAGCACAACTCAAGCCAGACCATCTTCATAAAAGATGTATTTTTCACCCTGTTCCAGGTTTTGTCCAAATTATACAGTGAGCGTCAAAATTATGGAACAAATTCATTTGCTCAAAATAAAAATATTTGGCAACAAAATCCTGAAACAGGTCAATTTTTGTTTTCCCTTTTACCAAATTTATATGCATTTTTTAAGGATTGCACACTGTGCAATTCCCATCAACCCTCTAAATTTTTTTAATTGGTAAAGTAGGTCATTTGGTAGTTTTTTGGCAAGGTCTCTGTATGTTCTTTACAGGCGTGCCAAAATTTTCAAGAAAAAATTATTTTTTTTGAAAAGTTAGTTAGTTTAAAGAGGTTTTCAGTATTTGCACTTTGTCATGGTTCATTTATTTTGAGACGATGGTACCTGATGAAATTTGTCACCGAATGAAAGTCGACCATTACAGTTTTGTTCATGCACAACTCACAACCCCCTCACGTGAAAAAAATTTTTTTTTCTCCATTAAAGGGTTCGTAGGAGTTGAAAGTTGTGCATGAATGAAACTGTAATTGTCGACTTTCACTCGGTGACAAATTTCATCAGGTACCATCGTCACAAAGTAAATCAGCCATGATAAAGTGCACCTACTGAAAACCTCTTTGAAGTAACTGATTTTTCGAAAAAAAATTTTTTTCTTCAAAATTTCTGCACGCCTGTGAAGAAGGCACAAAGACCTTGCCAAAAAAGTACCACATGACCCACTTTCCCAATTGAAAAATTTGGAGGGTTGATGGGAATGACACAGGGTGCAACAAAAATCCTTCAAGAATGCATACAAATTTGGGAAAAGTGAAACAAAAATTGACCTGTTTCAGGATTTTGTTGCCAAATATTTTTTTTTCTGAGAAAATGAATTTGTTCCATAATTTTGACGCGCACTGTAGATTGAATCTTAGCTATGAATGAGTCCAAATTATTTATTTAGGCCGGAAGCAAAATACATACTATTATAATTCTTCCCCAAAACATAATAAAATTCGGAGGCACCACTGATCCGCACATATTCACGTCGTTAAATAATTAAGGTTGTTCCATATTCATAATCTGGCTGTTATGACTCATATTTAAATTTCAATATTTCTATCTGATACTCTGCATAATATGTATGAGCTTCGGCCGACGATCCTCCAAGAACTTATTATTTAATGAAACTTTCGACCCTCTTCATGAATGCACTCGATGTATTAATTAACAGTTCTAGATCGTTATCTTTCAGCGGGGCAAAACGCTATTCAAAATATAATGGTTGGACGAAATCAATAATGGTTCTATATGGGTTGCTGCATAACTTTAGTTGATTTATTTTTGCGTGCATGTTCTGGGGAACAGCCTGCTATCGTTTTGTCCAAATGTTTGTAACTTTGGAGTGGTCCCAAAAGTTCGTGTAGGCACGATTACATGAGTACGGATAATCCAATCGACTTGAATCTTGCAGTGTAGGTTGCTTTCCAAAATGCGGTTGAGCTTGTTAATGAGCCAAAACGGTGAAACGGTTTCGGAGTTATAGTCATGCGAATATTTGAGGTTATTCACTATATATTTCAAAAATTGTATTTAAACTTGGTAGAAAGTTGTTGCACGATAACGCGCAAGGTTTAGCGAAATTTTGTTTGGATCGTATGATTGAGATTTGAAAGTTTGGATAAGAGAAAACAATGTGCAGTCACCTGGACTACTGTACTTTACAATAGTGTTTCAAATTTCATTTCGATCCCCTCAAATTTTAGGGATATTGGTATCGTTGATATTTCCGGAAATATTCGAAAAATATTGATCCAATCATGATGAATATTATTTTCCCGAAGTTCTGCATGATTCTCCAAGATGTCTTTTTTCGATCAAGTAGGTTAAGAATTTCAATGTATTTTTGGAAATATTGGGAAAATGAAATTTTTGAAAGGTGGAATCACTAGGTGAATTTTTCCCATTCACGAATTCATCCTTAGTTATCCAGGTCCAAACCTTCTCTTCAAATATTAAGTTGACTAAGACTAAGAGAGACTCACAAACTCGATATTTGTGGAGTAGGTTTTGGGCTTAATTACTAGGTTTGCGTTCGTGAATGGGTAAAATTTGACAAATGATATCGTATCGTAAATAAATATGCTTTTTTCGATATTTCCAACAATATAGATTGGATCGAATTGAAAAATTTTTCAGAAACTATTGATCATATTCGACAAATATTTCGCTTATACCTTGAGCAGTGCAGCCAAATTTCAATCTGATACGAGTGATAGTTTCGGAGATATTGGGAAAAAATATTTTTTCTCGAAAGCGTTATTTTTTTCAGTATAACTCACGAAATACTGATTCAATCATGATGAACCTTCGCAGCTAGTTTGAAGATGATAAAAGACAACTTCTTGCGAAATTTCGTAATGATCATGTCATTAGAACAATTTTAAAAAAAATATTAAATATTTTTTCGAAAAAAACGAACTAGAAACTCGAGATTTCTAGAGTAGGTCTGGACCTTAATTACGAAGGACGAATTCGTGAATGGGTAAAATCCGCCTAATGATTCCGTAGGTATACCCATTAAAAATGTGATTTTTTTCTCAATATTTCCAAAAATACAGAGACTAGATCGAACTGAAATCCAGTACTTTATCAAAAAACACCTAGAATAGCACTGCCTTGAAGGCAGCAGCATTTGCGCGCATGTTCGAATTCGTTGCCAAAACGGTCATCTCCATTAAACATGCGGGCAAAAACTGCTATCTTCACAGCAGTGCTTTTTTTATTTTTTTAAAGTTTTTTCTATGATTTCGCTCCTAATATCTGAAACAGAACTATATAAGAAATTAAATATAATTGTTTTTCATGGAAAACGCCCTTGCGGATTGCGGGATAGATCTTTGTGTCAAGGGCAGTTTCTTGGAATACTGATTGCCTAATGAACAATACAGGAATAATATAAGTGATAAACGAAACGAACTCTGACGTTTCAGAGTACAAATCCGACTTTTTCATCAGCCAAATGAGAAAATGTTTAGAATTATTTTCTCCTCACAGTTTAGTTCGCTTTGTTTATCATTTATATTATTCTTGTATATTCATTAGGCAATCTGTTTTCCAAGAAACTGCCCTTGACAAGCAGTTCTATCCCGCAATCCGCAAGGGCTCTTTTTCATGAAAAAACAATTTTATTAAATTTGTTATAGTTCTGTTTCAGATTTTGGGAATCAAAACCCAGAAAAAACTAAAAAAAATATGCAAAATCCTGCCAAAATATGCTTTTATCGATGTTTTCCTGTTATCATCTCACCCAGCACAACAATCACTACTATTTCATATATATCTGCATTTTTCATTCGCTCTACTGTTTCAGATAGACAACATATGGAATCATGAGGCAAAACAGTGATTCAAACAATCCCAATAAAAAGTAATCATGGAAGTTTTTGCAATGTGTGGTTTGCATTAAATCTTGGAAAGTTTTCACTCGAGCTTTTCGTTCAACGCTTCACGGCTTCTAAGATAGTTTGCTTCCATGGTTTTCAGGCAATTAAGAGCAGAAGCGGAGCACGAATATAATTTAAAAACTTACATCGATGATATCTCATATCTCCGTGAGGAAGACAGTTTATTCTGTGAGCTCTCGAAATGCACCCGTCAGGAAGAAAAATGAGAAAAAATAGAAGTGATATTCCCCAAGTTTTCATGTTTGCGGAAAATTTCAACAAATATACAACTATTTCGCAACTCATCCAAGTTTCAAGAAGAGATAATGTTGAAGTTTATGTTCTATCGTTGAGTCCTGTAGCAAGAGAGGATATTGGAGCGAATAAAAATGGAATTATTACCGCCAAAAAAATTTCACCTCAAGTACAGGCTACATTGGCTCGGGGATATTTAAATATGTTTTTTTTTGCAGTTGAATTTCGCGATATAAAATTCGTGACAGCATTGTACTGGGAACTACCTTGGGGTGGTTATCGAAAAATTTCAATAAAACGTTTCGAAAAAACCTAGAAAAGCACTGCCGTGGAGGCAGCAGCTTTGCGCGCATGTTCAATGGAGATGATCGCTTTAGCAACGAATTTGGACATGCGCGCCTTCACGGCAGTGCTTTTCTACCTTTTTTTTTTGATAAAGCACTGTATTTCAATTCCATCTAATCTTTGTTTTGTAAATATTTGAAAAATGAAATTTTGAATGGTATATCTACGAAATATGGGATTTTACCCATTCGCGAATTTGACCTTCGGAATTAAGTCCAAGCATTCTCTACAAATATCGAGTTTTGTTTTCGCAATATTTCCAAAAATACAGATAAGATTAAATTTGAATCCAGTACTTCATTGAAAAATGACAGTTTGAAGGTTCATACAGAATTTAATGAGGATAATATGATAAGAAGATCACAGAATTTCGAATAGTTGAAAAAAAAAGTTGGAAATTTTTTTTCCAAAATGTTTCAATGACTCAATCATCACGGAATTTTGCACGAATTGTCCTTCATAATCTTCACTAGCTGCAAAGTTTGGTCACAGTTGAACCAGTATTTCTTGAGTTTTAACGAAAAAAACAACGATATCGAGAAGAAATTCACGAAATTTTACATATTTTTTCGCAATATCTCCAAAACCAATAGCCGTATCGAATTGAAATTTGGTACTGCTCTGAAATATGACGCTCAAGGTATCGGCAAAATTGTTTTTGTATATGGTCAACAGTTTCTGAAAAAAAATTTTTTTTGATGAAGTGACGATATGATCCCAATAAAATTTTTGCATAAAGTTGCTCGTTGTTTTGCCTCAACTAAGTGCGAAGTTTCAATCCATCCGCTCGAGTAGTTCCTGAAATATCAGGGAAATAACCTTAAAGCTTCAAATGGCTATAACTCCGAAACCGTTAGGCCGAATTGGTCCATCAATGAAATCAACCATAAGGTTTCCGATGCGCAAACTACCCTACAAGTTTCCAGTTGCTAGCTTGATCCGTTCGCCAGTTATAATGTCCTAGGCCGGCCAGCAGGACAGAATCGATTTTGACACCGGATTCATCATCAGTTAGTCCAACCTAGTCGTTTGAGACCATTTTCAGCTGAAAATTCGAAAATTACAGACATTTGGACAAAACGATAGTACGCTGTTTGCCTGGAACATGCGCGCAGAAATAAAATATCCCTTCGTTCATCGATAATAAAGATAATCCGGGAAGGAGAGAATATTCATCTTTTGATAATGCTATTCATGAAATAGGACACATCGAGCGGAATATGGTGTCACAATGTTTAAAAATATTCTTCCAAACATACAGGGTGTTTCATTGGTAAATGAACCAACCTATAATGTAGAGCTTTATAATAGTCTTTATACAATGGTAGAGCTAAGGTCCAAAAAATCTTCTGATAGGTCTAATCAATTCCATAATATATCCAGGGTGTTAGAGGTAAGTATTAAGTACGATATTATGTAATAGTTCATTTGAGAAATCTAGAAAAGCACTGACGTGAATACACCAGCTTTTGCGCGCAATGCCAAATTAGTATTGACCCCGCCAAACGCAGCTTTACTTCCTGATGGAGAGTTTTAGTCTTCTAACCATATTATCCTCACGAAATTCTATATGAACCTTCAAGCTGTCATTTTTCAATCAATTACTGAATTTCAATCGGATCTCATATGTATTTATGAAAATATTGGAAAAATGAAATTTGGAATGGGTATATTGCGAAATCATTGTGTGGATCTTACCAATTCACGAATTCGACCTTCGTAATTGAGCCCCAAACCTTCTCTACAAATATCGAGTTTCTAAGTCATTTCTTCCGGAAGTTATTATGTTTACGGTCTGTCTTCTTAATCATTATTTTTAATATTTGGTTATTGGATATTGGGTGCAGAAACAGAAAAAAATGATGAATAATAAACTGAAGAAATTTCGAACGGTGTTGTGGGTTTACACCCTTAAAATGTACCACAAATTCTGATTGATGACCACGTAGGGGCGCATAATTGATTGAATTAAAATTGATATGATTAGAGACACGGTTTCCATCTGATTCTGTCATTCATCCCTAGGGAATCTCAATATAAGGGGGAAACCAAGAAATGCCTCTGACATTCATTATTCCTATTCACTGGACTCGAATTCTCTCAAACTGAATTAATTATATATTGAGGACGGAGAAGTTGTGGTTCGGACAATCAGTCCATTTCATGTACGGATGCTGAACATCTGTGAGGTTTGCTCTCTAATTGTTGTACATTGTGCACTTAATGTTTGTAACATAGATATTTATTTACTCTGAGAATTGAGAGGAGAATCTTGGAACAGATCTAAATTCAACAATCAAATTTCCAAAATTTTCACTGCTTGGATCCCTAGCTATAAATATGCAAAAGTTATTAACAAATGAATACCATATACAGGGTGAGTCTTTAAGTTGAACATTGATTTCAACCTTCATCTCATCCTGTAAAACCCTTCTTGCGATCTCCAATTTCCAGACTCCGGTGAAAAGATACAGCAGGTTGAAATTTCCGAAAAAAATAGTCTTTCTTTTGTTCCTTCGATATGCTTATTCCGAACGGAATGAATTTTCTGAAAGTTCCTACAACTATGACACATATTTTTCAGTAATCACTTCTATCCTACTCAATTCCTATTTATAGATTCGCCGATTCATAAAACTATAATGATATCAGCATGTAAACTTCAGATAATGTTAGGAAGTAGTCATGAGAATCTCCGTTCATTTAAGGATACTTAAATATTCCATATAATTTCTGCCGAAATGTGTAGTTTTAGAGATATTCGACGTTGGATGTTATGAAATCATGAAACTCGGGAAATTTCCCTATTTTTGTGGATTCGCCCCTGAATTAGCAAATAAAGCTCCTCTCATGTTCATCTGGACCACAGAATACTAAGTTCAATCTATTTTGTGCTCAGAGCAAAACATAGAGACTAGGTATCCATGTCTATGGACCAGACTTTGCATAGAATTGAAGGTTAGTTGAATTATTTCATATACATAATTCATTTATAAATTTGAAGAAAATGAGGACAATTATAGAATTTCCAATATGATAATGGGCGAGGATGGAATTGTGTGTAATCTTATGGTGGAAACAATTTGACATTATATGGGTATCAAGTGGAAGATCAGTGTTTCAATGGTCAAGTGTAGTGAATGAAATGTTATCCCCACAATAATATGGCAAATTACTCCAAATAGTAAGAACTAAGTGAGTGAATGTGGTGTACTGAAAATGTTCCTTTGAATTCCAAACAATGGGTTTATTTTGCCACAAAACAGATCCCCTAAGAGATGTAATACTGATAGGCTCAAATTGTCCAAAAATCGATCGAAAAAGGCAGTATTTTCCAACTGGTTACCACGTTTTATTACGATCGGATCAGAATTTTTTGAATCATTTCAGAGATAGCAGGAATACCGGAATTATAACCTGAAAATTCAACATATTTTTCGCAATATCTCCGTAGATAAATATACGATCAAACTCAAATTCGAATAACAACGAATTCACATATTTTCAGTCCAATATTTCCGAAAATTAATTTTGTATACCTTATCGACATTTGAAGCATTGCTATAAAATATTGATTCAAATATATAGATGCCACATTTTATCGAAATCTGAGAAATAGTGTCCGAAAAATATTGTTTTTAATTAAAATGGAAAAATTTTCGAAAAATAATTTATTTCATTTTCCAACAATCTTCAATCTGATTGATTCAGTTCACCTTCAAATATTGAGAAACTATCATTTTTTCTCCCAATACTTGAAACAGAACTATTAAAAATTAAACAAAAATTGTTTTTCATGTGAAACGGCCTTGCGGACTGCGGGGTATAACTATTTGTCAAGGGCAGTTTTTTGGAAAATGATCAATACAGGAACAATAAAAACGATAAACAAAGCGGGCTGTGACGTTTCAGAGTACAAATTTGACTTTTACATCAGACAACGAGAAAATTTTTTGGCCTCCATTAGTTTGAAAAGGTAGTTCAATTTTAAGAAACTTTGATATTACTTCATTATTTCTGCATTTTCACCTGAAAGTGAGGCTGTTTTCTGTGTGTGGTAGTTTCTTATATAATTCTTCCAATTTTCTGAAACAAACGATAAAAAAGATCCATACTTTTCTGTTGTAAATCGATTGAAGCTGAGTTTGGAAAGCAAAATATGCAAAATCCTCCCAAAATAAGCTTTAATGGATACCTATTGAAAAACCAACCTAAAAAGTAAACTTGAAACCATTCAGACGATATCAGATATAACTAACTCAACTAACAGTATGGCTCCAAATTTAATCTGGAAATTTGAGACTCCATGTTCTTTTCTTCGAAAGTTAGAGCACATACTGCTGGCCGGACGAATAGCCGGACAGAATTGAGTTTGACAACAGATTCTTTTCCAAGGAGTAAAACCTAATCATTTTAGAACATTTTCTGCTCAAAATTCGGAGATTACAGACCTTTGGACAAAATGATTACGCGCTGTTCCTCAGAACAAGCACGTAGAAATTGTGTTTCTGAGCGAAGGAATCCGAAATTATCCATGACCTCCTAATTACTCAACTGCAAACGTTCACAATCGTAATTTTGTGTAGCTTCTATCATTATTCGATATCCACCAACTCATGTATGCATGATATTCAATTCGCAAATACCGCTACCAGGAAATGAATATTAAGACTCAGGCAGAATGGTGCCCTGTGAAACCATTCTGAATTCCTGATGGATCTTCTTTGCTTCGTGCCCGAGGGAATGTAATCATGAATGCATTTAATTGATGGTTTTCTGGATGTGGAATTTGTTTTTTGATGATGAAATTCAATTAACATGATTGAATTTTGATTGAAACTGATTAACATATAGAGTGCTTCGACTTGAAGGCATTTCATCGCCTACTTTGTGATTGTTGACTGTTCCCATGTGACTTTGATTCAATTTCGATCTTTAAATATGAAATTGGTGCAGGTATCTTGTTCGTTTTATGGGATGCATGTATCAATTCGTGTCTTCTGTGTGTGATCACATTCTTCAGCAGCTATTTGCATTTAAGTACCTGCATCATTTGGTCACACAGGATCCGAAAGTTGCAATAGACGGCTATCGCGTGTTTTTGGATGCTAAAGACTGATTTCCATACCTACTTCGACAGCCAGTGGTATCTCGAATACAACGGGAAGGCTACAATTCGTTTTTTCCAGATTTTTTTGGTTGCAAAATATTGGTGAAATTAGTGAGAATGAGCAATGTTGTCAAATTTTCAATTTCGAATTTTTGAAGAAATGACAACCTAAAAATGGAGTGAAAAACCTGAAAAGCTCAGCAGCTTTTACGCGCTTGTTCACATTGTGAAATGACGATTTGGAAATTCCAATGAAATTTATGAAATATGAAAATTTTCAAAAAAAAAAAAACTTTTTTCCGAATTTTTCCATGGATAATTTTTCTCATTGATACTATACATCTTCCAACCGAGCTTCATTTCGATCAGATAAATATTTTCCGAGTTATTGAAAAATCAAAATTCAAATGGCTGTAACACAAAAACCATTCGGCAGATTTGGCCCATTAACGAACTCAACCGAGATATTTAGGATCAAAACCTAACCTGAAAATTTCAAAAACCTAGGTCTTTCCTTTCGGAAGTTACAGCACACACGGCCGGTCGGACGGACAGAATTGAATTTGACCACGGATTCTTCTTCAGGAGTTCAACCCAACCATTTTCATAATTATAGTCCTCAAGACATTTTCCATAATGTTGAGCGGCAGTACTTCTCAACTACTCACGAAATGTTATCTGATCGCGTCAGTACTTTTCGAATTACAAAAAAATTTAACATACCTTTTCCCGTGAATGTAATCGGATAAAATTTGAATTATAAATATTGTTGGTAAACATCGACCTCAAAGTCTGTACTAAATGTCATTGAAATATTATCAAAAGTCCCCGAAAAAAACATTTTTCTACAAAAATGACGATCTTTTTCGAATAATGTTTGAAAAAAAATCTAGAAAAGCACTGCCGTGAAGGCAGCATCTTTTTCGCGCATGCTCAAATTCGTTGCCGAAGCGGTCATCTACATTGAACATGCGCGCAAAAGCTGCTGCCTTCAAGGCAGTGCTTTTCTAGATTTTTTTTCTCAATATCTCCGAAACTAAAAGCCGTATCGAACTGAAATTTGGTACACTAGTGTGAAAAATGAAGCTCAATGTATAACCGGAATTAAACTCGAATATGAAGAATAATGGTACAGAAAAAAAAAATTTTCGGAAAAAATTTTGAAAAAAAAATTTTTTTGAATTGAGTGACCATAAAATTTCAACGAAATTCTGCTCAAAGTTGCGCGTTTCAATCCAATCGCTCCAGTAGTTTCTGAAATATAGGAAAACCTCAAAACCTCAAAATTTCAAGTTGCTATAACTCCAAAACCATTTGGTCGATTTGGACCATTAACGAACTTAACCGTGGTATTCAGATGCGCGAACTACCCTACAAGTTTCGAGTCGCTAACTAGCTCCGTTCGACAGTTATCGTGTCCACGGCCGGCCGGACAGAATCGATTTTGACAACGGATTCGTCATCAGTGAGTCCGACCTAGTCGTTTAAGACCATTTTCGACTTAATAATCGAAAATTACAGAGATTTGGACAAAACAATTGTATGCTGTTCCCCTAGAACATGCGCTCAAAAAATATTTCTTACGACTATTTTCATACGAATTTTTTTATCATGTGGCATGTAGAAATTCTCCAATTTACTACGACGGCATTCGTATTTCTCGAGATATTGAGGAAACAACCTCGACCATTCAATCAAACTGAAATTTGACATATTTTTTTTATATCTCCGATAATAAATATCGTGTCACATTTGAAAAGGGAAATTTGTGATTACGAAGTTTCAATCTTTTTGCATTTGTATTTTTTAAGTATTTCGAAATTAACTTAAAATTCCGAACAATATCGAAATGATTTTTTTCCTTTCATCTCCGGATGTGAATATCGGATCAAATTGGAATCCTTGACATTTTTGTTGAACTGTGAGGTCTCCGCCAAATCTCGTTGAAATTTAATCAACCGTTTCCGAAAAAAAAAAATTCTCAACAAAAATTTTCGAAACAATATTTTTTAAGATTTTCTAAGTACCGAATACTCACGAATTTTGCACGGAGTTGTGCGTTGGTATTCTCAAACTATCTGCAAAGTTTTAATCTAATCGAATCAGTACTTCATGAGGTTCCGAGGAGTTAACCTGAAAATTTCAAATTGGCCTATCTTCGAAATTATTCGACCTTTCCCCCCCGTTAACGAACTCATCTGAGATATTTGGACCCCAAACCTAATTTGTCAAGCGACTTGAAATTTACAAATTATGTCAATTTCAAGTCGCTAGGTCCTTTCCTTCGAGCGTAAGAGCACATATGTACGGACGATCAGAAGTGAATTTGACCACAGATTCTTCTTCTGAAAGTTCAACCTATTCATTTAAGTTTCGGTTCAAAATTCGAAAATTACAGACATTATGTGACGAAACGATAAGACGCTGTTCCGCAGAACAGGCACTTAAATATTGGTTTATCTAAGGTTGAAATCTCCGAAAAACTAATTGATCATTCACATATACACACTCTTTCACCCTGCAGACACTAACAGTTATTATATAAGATTTATTTCATTTCCTCAAATGTGTCGGTGGAGTATATTCAAACAGTTATTATTGAGGTTTTGACATTTCAGATAGTTGTATTCGCATTTAATTGTATTCAAAGCAACATGAAAGGGCACCCTGGCGACAGCTGTATAAAAAGATGACCACTTTCCCATTCTGTGGAATAATTAAACTTGAAATAGTAGACTTCCCACTGTTTCTGTTATATAAAACAATGTTCTTCGAGATGAGCCTGGGTTTTTTACGTCCTCAGAGAATAATATTTGAATAAATGCCTTTTTATTCATGCTAATGAAGTTCATGGAAGGAAAAGGGTTGTACAGATTACGTGGAACATCTTTTGTGGCACGGAATTTCTTGTCTTTTCTCTTGATTGTCATAAATTGAAGAAAGAAGTGGGAATCATGCCAGGAGTAAGACACAAGAATCTGCTATTAAAAAATAATAAATTGCCAGAAATTGTCTATTGAGTGTCCTGTTTAGATTATTACGAAAACTTTTCCCATAATCTTACACCGAAATATATGTCCGACTACCAATTCAATGGAATATCTTGATGGAAAAACTAGTCGGATATAAACTTGGTTTTTTGTGAATCATAATTCTTTTTAGTATCGATTAAAGCTCATTTTGGTAGAATTTTTCTTCATCTGTAAGGCTTTTTCTGGGTTTTCACTTCTGATATCTGAAAAAGAATTCTTAAAAATTGAACGAAAATAGTTTTTTTGAACCCTTTATGACAAAGCTAATAATGTACGTGAATTGAATTACATAAAATCTTTTCTTGGAATGAATGGATATCCGAGAGTACTCATAAATAAAACCTTTTCAAATTTAGGCAAAAAATCTTCTTATTATCAATCAAATCAACAGAACAACCATCAGAAACAACCCAATTTATTGAATGTGATTCCTCATGTACATGGACTTTCAGAAAAAAATTTCCATGGACTCTGGCAGTCATTCCATTTTAATGATAATGATTTTCTATACCTTCAGAATAACAAATTTTTGACTTTCAACAACAACATCCAAACATCATTTGTTTATTAAACATGAACACAAATACGAATACTTATCGATAACTCAACAAATATTCGAACTTGATCTGAGCTAATCCTTCAACATGGAGGAAAAGGAAGGGGAGGGAGCATATCCTCTATTTCGCCTGAATCAGAAGCGTCACATAAAATCCGCCATATTTGTATGGAAAAGTTGTGGCGGGAATTTGGTTTATTCGAAAATTTCCTGATCACTCAAATAATTCTGTATGTCCTTTCACTACAAACTGTACATAAATCATCAACAAATGAGGCAAAAACAACATAATTCAATGTTTAGTTAGTTTGAAGGTGACCATATTTGTATGGGATATTTGTCGAGTAATGCAGAAGTATTCGTCCGTGTGATTATGTCAGTTTATTAATTGAACTCTCACATCTCTTTTAATGAACCATTTTATCCATCTGTTTATTGTTCATAAAAAAAATTCGCCATAAAAAAATTGTTACGTTCTATAGAATTGCACTTAATAATCTTAATACAATGAATTTTGCTTAAAATTTCGGGTTTGGAGTGCGGAAGAACACTCGAAAGTTCCTCTTACGGACTGCAATGCATAAATGAGAATATCTATACAAATATTTTAATTTCAGGCCCCTCCCTTATATTTTCATCAACATTCAAGCCTATTCAAACAACTAGCACCTCTGGAGTACGCCCATCAACGCCCAAGTCACATGAATCTTCCGGATCTCAATGGGAAACAACGCCTTTTTTCTTAATTCACATCCGGTTTCATACGTCGGTGATTATAATAGAGCCGTAAGCACGCTGGTCCGAAGGCGTTTCTGTTATGACAGACTGGGTCGAAATTTGATGTTGAGTGAAAAGAAGGTGAATGCAGCGGTAAATGGATACCTGCTGGGAGGGACAGATGTGCTTTATTCATCCGCGCATTTCATAGATTGAATTTTTATATTTAACCACAGTTGGATTGAATTGTTCGAGAGTTCGACACATTATTGAAAGAATTCGAGAGGGAATACTCATATGGAGTGCATCGAGAAAGTAATGAATAAATTGAAATGAAATTCTACAAAACCCAGCAGCTTGCCAGTATGTTCAAATCTTTTACCAAAGCCTACTCGACTAAATAGCAATTAAAAAATTTTTGGATCATTTCCCTCATACTTCAGGAACAACTTGAGCGATTGAATTGAAACATGACAGTTAGTTGAAGCAATTTTCTGCGAAATTATGTTGAGTAACGGTTACTAAACTGAAAGAAAACTATTTTCAGATTATTTATTTATTTATTTATTTATATTTCACAACAGAGCACCAATTTTCAGTTCAATTCTAATACAATGTTCGGAGACATTGACAAAAATATGTCAAATGGCGTTGTCATTCCCAGAATAACTCAAAAAATACTGATCCAATCAATTTCATTTTCACAATTTCAAAAAAATGTATTCTTTTGAAATATTCTAAAGTCTGTGATCTTCTTATCATATAATCCTTACGAAATGTTGCATGAACCTACAAGCTGACATTTTTCCATCACGTACTGGATTTGAGTTCGTTTTAATCTGTGTTTTTGGTGACATTGGGAAAATAAATTTTGAATGTCTATCTGCCGAAGAATGGGGTGGATTTTACCCATCCACTAATTCAGCCTTCAGAATTAAGGTCCAAACCTTCTCTTCGAAACTTGTTGTGTTTGCAGCTGTGAGGATACATATTCTTTCGGACATATCGAAAAATAAAATCAGGCCAAATTTCAATCTGGTACATTAATGAAGAATTTAAGGTATGTGCTGGATTTAGTTAAAATCTGAATAATAGTTTCCGAGAAATTTTTTTTATAATTTACTAATGAGATGACTGCAAAAAAAGTTTGCAAAAGTTACGTGTCCTTTATCTTTAACTAATTACCAAGCTTCAATATGATCACATCAGAAGTCCATAGTGATTCAGTTGAGGAATAAACGAACTTAATCGCTGCAATCTAGCCCACAATGTTCAATTTGCTTACTCTTTCCATTCTCAAGTTATCGTGGCAATGTTTGCTCGCTGACTCCTAGAACCTGCAGGCAAAAATTAGAATTATGTGCTTTCCAGATTGAGCTTCAAGCTCAACCACATTTGTACTGAATTGTTCCAGAAGTAAAGACATTTTGATTGGATAGCAAAAAGGTATTCTTATATAAGGATTGCATAGATTCGAATAGAAGAGGATAAGTTCAATAGTAATTAGACTGCTCTGCCACATTTATTCGGGTATTTCAAAGAGTTTCATTTTCAGCCCGCACCGATGGATTCAATTGTACCAGAACTCCTGACATTTTCGATTGGATACGAAAAAGAATTCTCTTCATTGAGTACACAAGAAACATTTCGGATAAATTCAATAAAACTACAATATAAATTCACACTGAAACCACTCGTCACCGTTCAGTTTTTACTCGTAAGAATGAAGAATTTACAGTTTCTCAGTAAAGATGTATGACATCAGCACCGATTTTTCTCTTACGACAACCTTGTTTTTGCGCACTTTTTCAAGAGAACAGGGCGCTATCCTTTCGTTACAACTGCCGGCCAACCCTAACAGAATTCCTTCCAAAACGAAAGAACCCAAGATTTGACATTTTCGGAATTGATTTCAGGGCTTACCGGGTCGCCAAGTTCCATGAGAGGTTCCACTCCGCTTCTAGGAATTACTGCCTTCTGAACTTTTTTAACTTATTCGAGGAATACAGGTCCAATCGAATTGAAACTGGGTTCTTACTTCTAAAATACTATATATAAAGGAGCTTTAAACGAAACTTGGTGAGAATCGTTAATGCAATATTGAATGAAAATGTCTGAAGCAGGAAAATCCGTAAGACTGGTTCGTTACTTATCACTCTCACATAAGTTGTTTCAAAAAAAAGTTTCGGGGTTCGTTAGAGGAATGGATGAGTAAGTGAAAATGCATTTCGAAATCTCCTGAGTTCCCGTTAGTCCTTTTTTTGAAGCTCAGAACCCTCGATTTGTGTTGTCTGTTCAGATCAGATTGAAGAGGGAAACGTGAGTTTAGTTGATGATTACATTTGGAGAAAAGAACTGCCGTGAAGGCAGCAGCTTTTCTTTGTTTTCTGCGATAAAGTACTGGACTTCAATTGGATCTAAGCTATTTTATTTATTATATTTTTGAAATATTGAGAAAATAGGATTTTTAATGGTTAGGTATATCTACGGAACCATTGGGCGGATTTTAGCCATTCACGAATTCGACCTTCGTAATTAAGTCCCAAACCTACTCTACAAATATCGAATTTCTAAGTTGTTTCTTTCGGAAGTTATTATGTTTACGGTCGGCCGTTAGATCTTAATTATGAAGGCCAAATTCGTGAATGGGTATAATCCACCCAGTGATTCCGCAGATATACCCATTAACAATTTTGTTTTTCCAATATTTTCTGAACTGCAGATTAGATCGAATTGAAATCCAGTACTTTATCGGCCCATTTTCGGCTCAAAATTCGAAACTCACAGACATTTTGACAAAACGATAGCACGCTGTTTCCCTAGAACATGCGTGCAAAAAAGAAGGAACGCATGATAAGTAACTGCGTATATACGTCACAAAATCAGGGATGTGTCCTTTTTGAGTCTGATGAAGAAATAACTGAATTACTTCCATTGAACTAATCAGTTCAGCAGAATATATTCCGAACAGATGCCGTATGGGCTTATCGAAAATGAATTGAAATGTTCATTCCAAGCTCTATCGAAAAATGTGTCTCAGTTGGCAGCTTTACCTCAGTGGTTAGAGCTCATGCCTCATGATCGTAAGGTCTGTTTTCAGGTGGAATTAGTAACAAAGCTTACACAGAACACACCCTGTATCCTAACTCGCACAAGCTTTAAGTTTCTGAGGGGTTTCGTTGTAGCCTAGGATAGTCAGAAAAGTACAAAAAACACAAATAGAAAAAATATTTCATAGTGATATCTCATAAATTATCAGTTTGCAAGGAATTAAATCAACGTCATTGAATTCTTCGTAAAAGCTGCTACGAGAATAATTTCAAAGAAATAGAAAAGTTTCAAAAGAAGAAAGTTACAGCCATATTTCTAAAATGAACATTTTCGAAAAATGACCAGGGTCGATAGTTTTTCAAACCAAAATAAAACAGAAGGATGAAATCCATTGAAAAAGGAAGAGAATATAACAAACATCGAAGTGAAATCAGAGATCGGGAAGTGGAAGGGGGTGAGTTTTTAAGTGCAAAACACGGTTTATCTCGAATTCCGGCAAAACTGAAAATCCTATGGAATAAAGGTGATGAACAAAGTTGTGAGTAATAAGAAGATCTACACTTTTTGTATTCACACCTTTTTCACATAACCTCAAAGTTCATGTGAAAAATCCAAATAAGCAAGTTTCTAGTTTTTATTTTTCGCAAAATTCGGTGAACATTTTGACACCCTAAATTTCAATCGAGTAGTCTCATCTCAAGATATCTATTTCTTGAATAATTTCATAGGCTTTTTGTTCGTTAAAATCTCTACTTTCTGATGGTGTCATAATATACATAACTATGGTGAATTTTCCTAGCCTCATAAAATACCTTTTATGAGCTAAAATTCTCCGTAGGCCACTCAGGTATGGGAAGTATTTTGGAATAGCAATAAATAGACGTCTACGCATATAATTCGAAGAAAATTCCACTGTTTTATGAAAATATTGAAGATGTTTTATGAAATATAAACTTAAGATATTCATTTGGTTGTTTATTAGAGTCGCATATTTTTGCATTTTCTCAGAAAATCTACCATAGTAATGGTTATTTTGTCAAACCACCAGAAAGAAGAAATTTCTTCGAACAAAAGGCCCACCAACCTTTTAGAAAGAGTAGATATTTTGACGTGAGACTTTTCGATTGGAAATGAAGGTGCTTTTTCGATATCAAGTCAGAATTAGGCGAACAAATGGAAATTCAAAATTAAAAAATTACATTGTATTATGAACATGAAAAGACAAGTTTCCACCAAATTTCGTCAAAAAAATTTTTTGTAGGAGATAAAAATAAAAAACCAAAATCTTTTGAGGTTATGTGAAAAAACTGTGAATAAAGGACTTTAAGATCTTTTTATTAAATATATTATTAGTACAACGTTACCGTTTTACTTTTTCCCATAGGACTTGTAGTTTAGCCGGAAACCGTATAAACTATGTTTTACCCTTAAACACTCTCCCCCTCCCACTTCCCGACCTCAAATCGGATCTAAATTATTTTTTCTTTCATTTCTATTATATTCTCTTCCTTGTCCAATGAGTTTCATCACACTATATTCTATTCCACATTTCACCATTTTCAAACTTTTGAGCATTGGTCCTTGTAACGGTGTTAGCGATGAAGTTGCGGTTTCGCCAATGAGTTGCTCATGAAAATTGGTCTCTATCTCGCACAGAAATAAAACTTCCAATTCAGGAATGTCTAATTTGGCCCGCCCTGTATAATACTAATAATATGAATTTCCTAATACCTATTAAGTAAGCCTAATAAATCGAATTGTACTTCAAAAACGTCTACTTAATTGAATCGTATTACAAAGCCGAAGGCAAATTGTTGTTGAAGATATCAATTAGCGAATAGAGATAGAATCCCCTAATAGTCGAATAACGTCATGCATATTCATAGGTGTGAATATGCAAATCGTCTAGTTGCGTTTAATTCCTAATTGAACTAAGTCATGCTATTTGTTTTTTTATCGAACTCCAGTTACAACTTCAACGTTCACAAAGGCCGTGAACTACCTAATTCAAATAAATTACGTACAATTCGCAAAGACAGAAACTGAATACAGGGTATACATTCGGAAAGTCGAAACTCAAAATAAGTTTCAGTCGAGTCACTATTGTTTTCCTGATATTAATTTGTCAATACCCAAAGCGGGGTTAATAAAAAGCAATACGGAAAGTACTCAAAAAGTTTTCGTAAAGATTTCTGACATCATTGTAGATCTAATATAAACTTTGTCGAGAGTTCATTTTGAACTCTAGCGATATATCGTAGTGGGCTGAATTCAGAAAGTTTTTCCTCTGGAATATTGTCGTCGGCTATGAAAATATTATGAGTCTAGTCTTTATTTATCTGGAAGAAACAAATGGAACTGAAAGCTAGTTGGTGTCAAAATACCATCATCGTTGAGTGAAGTGATCGACATATTTTATGGATACTTATTACTACTGCTGATTCTAACTTTTAGAACTGGTTGATTGATAATTAATTTATGACCCATATTTTGGACCAGAAAGTAAAGTGATGAACATACGAATTCCACGAACATAACAATCGAAACCTATATGTTGCGGTCCGGTGAAGAAACTCAGGAACCTAAAAGATCTCAAGGTTACATTAATTTCATCGTACTCATATTGAGTTCGACTTTCCGAACAGAGGTCAAACAAAGAGACATACAAACTCCATACTGAACCACGATGTAAGCAAAACATGGTGTGCTCATCTGAAAAAAAAGTGACGTCAGCTAGTTGAAAATACAAGAAAGAATATATTCTGTGCTTTGAATTTGAATGAAAAATTAACGCCATCATTTGTACGATCACAGATGAGCAGATGAGCACACCATGTTTGCTTACATCATGTACTAAACCCATGATGTAAAAAACATGATGTGCTCATCTGAAAAAAAAGTGACGTCAACAAAATAAAACTATATATATATATTCTGTGCTTTGAATTTGTAGGAAAAGTTACGTCATCATTGGTAAATCGATCACAGATGAGCAGATGAGCACACCATATGCGATTTCAAGCGATGGACCAAAAGCTCCGGGTATAGTTAAGGTAATCCAAATTGACAGATTATCCTTTGCCTATATGTCAGGTTGGATAACCGTAACGTTAGCTTTTGGTCCATCGCTTGAAATTGATTCATGTTTTACTTACATCATGACTAAACCTACAAATTAAACCATATATATTGGAGAGATATATAAAATCAGTCAAATAATCTTCTTTCATCTAGTTCAAGCAAAGAAACATAGACATTTCCTTCAAAACTTCAAACAATAGTTGGCAACGATGTGGGAGAGACGAAATGAACTCTCCCCTCTAGTAGATATGAAAGTATATTTATTTATATTTTTGAATTCAAAGATTCTGTTTCGTCGATGTTGGGGAATTCGCTAGAATTCGTTTTTCCCACTGAAGGTGGCGCTATTTGAAAATTACGACCGGTCGTCAAGGCAACTATTTGTCAGAACTGAATAGACGACTTCGGCCCAAGTTGCCACTCCACAATTTTCCTCACAAATTCACTAGTACTGGGGAACGGGAATTTCAGGACAAATTTGACATGAAAGGGTTCGCGTTATTTATAAATATTCGTAGAAGATGCCTCGGCTCCTCCAACAAGATAATTCCTTCCAAATATAGGTTTTTGTTAAGCTGAAATTTAAGTTGGGATCCCTGACTTCATGTTAATAGTGTCAAGTTCATAAAGGATATGTTCCGCAGATCCACTTGTTTATTTCGGTTGCTATATCTATAAATATGAAATATTGAGTTGGTTACTGAAAAAAAAGGACAATTACGAAATTTGATTGATGAAAAAGCAATATTTCTGTCACCAGAACATAAAAATATTAAGTCTGTGCACCAGAACGACAATCAATGTTCCATGGTAACATATCCATAGCATAGAACAATATTTATTCACCTTATGATTCATCGACCATACCTTGTGATTTTTCCATTGTTGATTGTTGTCTCTTCTATGTTCTATGGATCATAAAGTAAATGAAGATTGTTCTATGCTATGGATATGTTACCATGGAACATTGACTGTCATTCTGGTGACAGGAAGAAAGTTTTTTCATCAATCAAATTCAGTAATTAATCTTTTTTTTCAGAAATCAACCGAATATTTCATATTTACGGAATGGAAAACCGGCAACCGAAATAACCAAGTTGGTTTGCGGAACATATCCTATCTAAATTTGACACTATTAACAACATGGAATCAGGAATCCAACTTAAATTTCAGCCAATCAGAGATGATCTCTGCCGAGGCATCTTTTACGGATATTTATAAATAACGCGAACATTTTCATGTCGAATTTGTCCTGAAATTCCCGTTCCCCAGTGATAGTATATTTGTGAAGAAAATTGTGGGTTGGCAACTTGGGCCGAAGTCGTCTATTGACATCAGGCAATATATAAGGTAAATAATATCTGAATGAATGAACTTGTACCGTATTATGTTTTGTATACGTTTCAGTGGAATATATTCTGAGAATTCAATATACATTGTCATTTTTGGCTAATACACTATCATTCGATGTGTTCCTATATTATAGTAAGCGAGGATTGAAATTATAAGGTAAGCAAAGTGGAATTATTTTACATCGATATCATTTGGTAGCTTGTTCCAATATATTCATTGTTTCCAGATTGTTCACAAATACAAAGTAATGTGGTAAAGCAGCGGGAAGTGTATGGAAGTTAACGAACAAGCATAATCCTCACTTTAAGTCAGACTGAGACCTATCAAGATTTAGAGTTTCATAGATAATAAAATTCATTGAATAGGCCATATTATTAAACCAGATCAATTTGAGTTCTTTCCTAACATTTTCAATTAGAAAACAGGTGTTTTATTCACTGGTTAATTTTATTTCATCGGATTTCAAAACTGAGGTTTTCTAGTAGCACTTGATAGTAGATTTCAATCTCAAGTAAATGGAAATTGTTGAACAATTCGTGTTTATTTAATTAAGAACCAAGAAAAATACAACACATACAATGGTAAAAATAATATGCTAAATTGGAGCTTGATAACTCGATCCTCGATCAGTGAAAATGATTGAAAGACAATTATGAAAGCAATGATATGCTACTGAGTATAATGATGTTTATACCTTCTATAAATAGGATTCATTCTTCGTTTGAACACTAATTTCCATATACATCTGCACTGTCCAAACAAAATACAAAAGGGACTCATTTAAAAGCTAGTATCTGTGAGTTTACACCATTCTTCGAAGCTGTAATACAAAAAGATGTTACGCACTTATCAATAACTAAATAATCTGAAAAAACATAAATAAATTCAAAATGATAATTGCGGAACTACCTTTGAAAGTGTCATGCGCTCTGATTGGTCGATTTGTGGCAATTGTGTCGGTGACGAGAGTATGAAATAAAATTAGTTTTCCCAGTTTCGTCTAATGATTTAGTAGGAAAACAAATGAAAATGAAAGCACCATTGTTCTATGCACCTTAGTCGGGAACAAATTTAATTTTGAGGTTTTTTTGATAGAAATAGATATATGGGTGGAACTAGTTTAGTCCTTTCCTACGGGTAGTCGATTCTGTGGTTTTATTGCGCAGTCCATGTCTATTACAAGAGATCTACTAAAGGGGCATTCTCACATTGAGTCGAAAAAAAAATACCTCTCTATGAAATCGGATATATCATAATTTGTTGTTTTCCCGAGGTATAGCTCTCAAAATTTGAAAAAAAATTATAAATTATCGGAAAGCAGACTGCGAATTGCGAAAGAAAAAGTAATTCTATGAATTTTCTCTTTGTGATCAGTTCAATTCTCTTCGTTTGTTTTATCCCGAAATTGTTCATAAGGCCTGTTTTTTTCTTGAAATTGCATTTGGCAACTAGTTTGGGACTCCACAATCTAAAAGGGCGTTTTCTATAGAAAATAATTTCATTCAATTTTTAATAGGTTTTTTTCTGATTTATGGAATCAAAGCCTAAAAAAACTGGTATATAATGCAAAATTCCCCCAAAATGTTCTTTAGTCGATAGCACCTTAGGTCTCTGCAAAGAATCAGAAGTACTGGAAGGAACGGTTGGTTGTTCATTATGAGGAAAGCTACGACATCTACAATAAGGGGAAATAGGAAAAGTGACTATCATATTATTGAATTTCCCTCCTTTACGAAATATTCTTGAGCACTTCGACTTAGCATTTCAATGATATGTACTTGAAAATTAATGAAATGCAGGTGAAAGCCATCCTATAAATACGATGAACTTCATTAAGTAAATTTTTCACGCAGTATATATTCAACGTAACTCTCAATGTATCCATAATAGTAGTTTCTGATATGTTCGTTCTTGAAGTTCGAAACTATGAGGAAGTTAGTATGTGTCATACACCGACTTAAAAGGAGTAAATAAAATAGCATATGAGCAAAGTTTACCTATTCAATGGCCAAGAAGACTTTATAGTCTTCTTGATGAATATGAAACTTCGCTAATAAAATGAAATATACGTTTTTCTATCACAATTTATTGAGTCGTAATATATTTCAGGTCAAAGACCACCTTTCCCGGTTTGTTAGTTTGAAACTTTTCTGTTTTATCATCTCCCACTTCAGGAGCAAGCTGAAGGAATTATGACTAGCAATGCATTGTGCGAATGCATATATTCACAAAAATACTTGTCCTACAACAGTTCGAATTTTTCAACGAATTAAAGAGGGTCTTCTATTAGGGGCTGAAATTGGACATCAGTTTATATGGGCCACATTATGAAATCTACATCATTTGGTTGGACTGTTTCGCTAAATTACCATGGCCAGACCTAGCACTTTTCGTTCGAGTTCGAGAAAACATTGGAATAAGGAGATATTAGGTTTGTTTTCGTTCCGAGTTCAGAACTCTTCTCGAACGGTTCAGCATACGCCATTGCGATTTTGTGTTTTGGTTCATTTCAGAAAAGGTTCAGGGTTTGAGTAATCCTGTTTTGGTTATTTTTAGAATCGATTCCGAACTGTTCCAGAACTGTGAAAGGAGTTCGGACGTGAGAGTTCGAACTGCTTCAGAAATGGGTAGTTCGCACACGCGTAGAGTGACTGTCAACAATTTAAATGGTAAACCTTTCTTTCGACGTCGTGCCGATTTGGTTTTTGATTGTTTTATTTGTTGAGGAAATGGTTAACTGTTAAATTTAAACTTTTGTTGTTGACCATAATAAATTCGCTACGATCTTCCAGGATAATATAATGGATTTCATTTCCATTGTTCACACCTGGGATGTTTATGTCTTAAGTAAATCTATGAATGCAAGAGTCCTCCTCTATTGAATAATAATGTTTCGAATGAATTTTTCTCTGAAAAGCACATATCTGAAATACGTTCATCAATAAATTCATTATTATATCTATCGATTTTGTTGGTTCATGTCGAAATATAATTGACTGAAGAAGATTCAGAAAAACTATTTTGATAAAAAAATTAAGTGGACGCAAGTATCCCCGAAAATATATATGGGAAACTTTCATCATTAAATTCAATATTATATCAAGTCATGGTTTATTTTTGGACATGAGGAAAATTGATTAAAACGATATTTACAACAAGAAAAACTTAAGTGAACGCAAGTATATCCAAAAATATTTATATGTTACATCGTGCGACAAGAACTTCCGCATATTCTTTTAATTAAACCACAGACAATATATAAAACATAATAAATAAGGATAAACATTCCTCTTTTTTGCCAACTCAAACAGCAGTTTTTCTTCCTCTACGATCCTGATGAGAACCCGAACTTAATTCGTGTTTTGGTTTCGTCGCTCTTAGGATAGTTCAGAATCTGGCTTCAACAGCGCATCGATTCTACGCAGTTCTAGAACCGTCCTAGTATAGTTCTGAATTTGGGAACCAAAACAAACCGATTGCAACTTTGAAATAGCGCAAGCGATGTTTTTTTCGATGCGCGAAATCTTATGTTGAGGACTTACACTAATTGCAATGTTGCTTGGCAACCTCAACCGATTTGACATCTGTCTTTCTCGTGTTTCGGTCGTTAGATGTCAGGTATATGATATGAAATTTGCTGCGAGATAAAAAGAACCCACATTTAACTTCCAAAGAGAAAAATATTGAGGTTATCCACTTATTGCTAAATTAATTTATCTGAATACTTTCCTTTAATTATAATTAGCTTGAAATTAAAATGAGGATTATCTGAGCCTTTCTTTTTGCTTAAAGCCATGAAAATCTGCTTGAGAAGTAACTTGAAGAGAACATTACTTTCCAACATAATATAACCTCACATATATCAAATAGCAACAATGTGCCATTTCTAATTGGGTTTTATTGCTTATAACGAACTCATCCAGTGACAACAGGTCAACGTATATCGGGACCTGCTATTTTCCGTAAATAACACGTCACCATTTGTAAGATTTAATATTCAATATAGATAGAAAAAATATATCTACTGGCGTCGATCGACCCTTCAAATGAATTGAAAATGTCGATGGTACCTCACGTACAAATTGTTTTAATCAAAATTGAAAATATAGGAAGAGCTCAATAAAAGTCCCGTTCAGAACTCTGAACATCAATATATAAAAACTAAAACAAATGAATTCGAATAAACTGCCAGGATATGATTTATTATATTGTTGTTTCACCATGATATTCCGAATAAATTCGACACGAAAACTCTGCACAAATGTATATAGTCTGAGTAATGAAATGTAATGTGAATGTAGCCGTTTCTAAGAAAACCTATCCTGGGTGAGTTCCCAATGCCAAATATCAACACAATCAGATGATGGAAATTGTGAAAACAGCGGTACAGACATTCCCTAAGGGTGTCAGTTATCACCCCTCTTTTATCTTTATGTAGGGATCTTATCATGAATATATCCCTCTATTCGTACAAACAAGAACACGATTTAATCTTCAAAGAGGAAAGCTAATACAATCCAACGCTGTCTTACACAACCTCAGGCTATTTTAGATGTTTGATCATTGAATTATTATGTGAAATGAATCGGATTTCTTTACTATGCATGCCTGCTTTTTTAGCAAAGGCCAAACTGGTTAATTGCTAACTTGAAAAATCAACCTGTAAATCAGCAGCGAATCGAGAAAAGGAAGCAGTGTGAAACAAACTTTTTATAGAATTTTTTTCGTTGAAATCTCGGAAGATAAACTTTACATTTCCTCGCGTCATATTCAACCTACCTCGTGATTTTCGTCAACTTTATGAACCTGGCTGGATTAGCGAAAAAAATTGAAACAAAACAAAACGTGTTTCTTGTATTTTTCTGTGTGGTTCATAGAGGGACGTCAGATGAGAAATGTTTAATAGATTTGTTCCTTGTACCTACATGAACAACACTAATTCCATTGATACTGTTCAGTATGTTCTCTTCGTGAATAATTCTTTGATACTTGTGTCAAGTGTTAATTGATTTTATTCCTGTGTTTCCACAGGAAGTATATATCTACGCAGAGTATTTTATAAAAACCAAACTATTTCCTGGTGAAAAGTTATACTATCGAATGAATTTGAAAACCACTTATAAAATCTCAGAATACTATTCAATACTTGAAATTTGCTGATAACTTGATTATAATAAAAATTAACTACAGCGGTTTTCATTATTTTAGTTTCATTCGCAGAACACACCCGATATCCTTGCTCGCACAAGCTTCTCAGAAGTTTCTCCGAAACCTAGGATAATTAGCAAAAACAAAATATCATATCTTAGTGCTTCGGTATAACAAAGAAGGTATTTATTTTTCATTTGAATTGCTGTTTGGCTCCTAAACTCAAAACTTAGAATGTTAATTTTTTCATTCTAGGAATAAATACTATTGAGTTACATGCTTTTTATCTTTTTCGAGGCTGAACTTAGTCCAGAAGAAAATTATTTTGTTTTCTTTCTACCTTAATACCTATTTTTTTCTCAATTCAATTTTTCAGTAGGGGTGATGCACTACTGTTGCTTCGTTGATTTTCAGCAGTCTTCGTAACTTTGACAGCTCTAGATTCCCTGAATTAACACTGCTCCTTATCAACAATTAGTTATTACCATCATTGCCATTAATCACCAACAAGACAATTTTATGTACTTAATTCAATGTGTTTGGAGCATAATTAGTAGATACATAGAATACTTTTGTCGCTCAAAAATCAGAAAACATTTTTCAAATTTCGAGGCAAAAAAGGTGTTTCTGAAATTATTTTACTGAATTTCTGAGGGGTTCCGATATAAAATAATTATCCTAGTCCAAACGAATATTTTTTAGAATTTCTATCGCCGTTGTTGGCAATCGAATAAAAAAATCGCGAGTGCGGTAAGTAAAATTGTTATATTTTGTTGATTTAGGCAAATAATGATTGAATAACATCGAAATTAATTCATCATTAAAGAATGTTTCCTCAAAAATACATATTATCAGTGACAATATCATTTAAACCCCTTCAAAAAATGATCATTTCCGTCATAAGCGCAATGTGAAGCCGTCCTTAAACCACGTGATCATATTTTGTGCCCTTCTCAGTCGCATATGGGAGATAGATGGAGGTAGGAAAAGAGTGGAGGGGGCATAAGGTTTGATAAGTGTCACACACTTTTGAGAACCTTCTGTGGATTTACACATACCAATATGGCCGACTTTGAACTGAATATTTTTGTCTCATTCGCTGTACATCACAGAACACAAATATACACCTTGTAGTTGTCGGCCATATTGGTATGGAAAAATCCACAGAAGGTTCTCAAATGTGTGTGACACTTTTGGTACAAGGGAAATATAGGATATGCTCCCTCCCCTCCTTTTACATCCATGAGAGCATGAGATAGCATATGATCCTATCTCTCTTTTATGGTGGGATCGAAGCTCAGTACTGCATGCTAGCACACTGTTCCACAGAAAAAAACATTTTTCTACATCAATTATGGTCAAAGAATCAACGATAAAGGCATGAAGTTCAACAATTAGGATAGGATGCAATCCTGATATCCTATATCCATGATATCCCACACGAAAATTTTCCGAGAATCCTGTTTTAACCAATCTATTTTCCTCTCCGGGCAAATAGCGTCAATGTTGTCGGAGATCCTGAGCGTTATATTTTTTGTGAGCCTAGTAATTTGGCCGTGTCATGCCGACGCCAGGGTGAGTTAAGTCAATTTTGCGGTTAATAAAATAAAATTTCCGCATATCACCCCTCCGGCTTTCCCATCGTAGTTGCGTAGATGCATACCATTCTATGCATGATCAATGGTCCACATCGTAGGGGCGGCGCAAAAGGGGTCCCGACATTTGCACATGTATGCTTTTTCGGTAATTGGATTGAGAGAGAGAATTCCGAAATCCCTGAAGAGAAGAATGATCCGAATAGCTACGGTGCAGTTTTTTATTATTAAATTTAATTTTGGCGGATATACGGCGAGGATTTTGGTTACATTTGAGTAGCAAATAATTGATTTTGATTAATATACATTTGTGAGTTTGAATCCAAAGAATACCAGACTTTTTGCGCACATGTTCTGGGAACAGGATGCTGTTGTGTCTGTGATATTCGATTTTTGCGCGCATGTTCTAGGGGAACAGCGTGCTATCGTTTTGTCCAAATGTCTGAAGTTTTGGATGATTGAGCCGAAAATGGTCTCAATCGACTAGGTTGGACTCACTGATGACGAATCCGGTGTCAAAATCGATTCTGTGCGGCCGGCCGGCCGACGACACGATAACTGTCGACAGAAGCAAGCTAGCAACTTGGAACTTTCAGGGTAGGTCGCGCATCAAAATGCCGCGTATGAGTTCGTTAATGGGACAAATCGGTCGAATAGTTTCGGAGTTATAGGCACTTGAAATTTTGAAGTTATTTATTTTTTATTTCAGAACCTACTGGAGCGATTTGATTCAAACTTGGTAATTAGGTGGAGTAAAACGACGAGCAACTTTGAGCCAAATTTCGTCAGGATCATATTGTCAGTAAATTCAAAAAAAATTTTGTTTCGAAATTTTTTTCCAAAAAATTTTTTTTTCGGAAACCATTGAACATATCCAAAAAGAAACCACTCACACTTTGAGCTTTTTATTTCACAGCAGTGCACCAAATTTCAGTTCGATACGATTATAAGTTTTGGAGATATCGGGAAAAAATATGTCGAATTCCGAGGTTTTCTTCTCGATATCGTTGTTTTTTTTCGGTATAACTCGAGAAATACTGATTCACTCTTGATAAAACTTTGCAGCTTGTTTGAAGATGCTGAAAGACAACTTTATGCAGAACTTCGTGATAATCGTGTCGTTAGAACAATTTGAAAAAAAATATTTCTGTGATTTTCTTATCATATCATCCTCATTCAATTCTGTATGGACCTTCGAACTGTGATTTTTCGATGAAGTACTGGATTTCAATTCGATCTGATCTGTATTTTTGAAAATATTGGAAAAATTCAAATTTTGAATGGGTATATCTGCGGAATCATTGGGTGGATTTTACCCATTCACAAATTCGGCCTTCGTAATTAAGGTCCAAACCTTCTCTAGAAATATCGAGTTTCTAAGTTGTTTCTTTCGAAAGCTATTGTGTTTACGCAGTCGGCCGTTAGGCTGAGTAGGAGTAGGATTGGGGCTTAATTACGAAGGTCGAATTCGTGAATGGGAAAAATCCGCCCAATGATTCCGTAGATATACCCATTCAAAATTTTATTTTTCCAATATTTCCTAAAATACAGATTAGATCGAATTGAAATCCAGTAATTTATCAAAAAAAAAAATTCAAAAAGCACTGCCGTGAAGGTAGCAGCTTTTGCGTGCATGTTCAAATTCGTTGCTGAAGCGGTCATCTACATTGAACATGCGCGCAAAAGCTGCCGCCTTCACGGCAGTGCTTCTTGAAATTTTTTTCAGAAAATTGTCTCGTATGACAAGGTTGGACGAACTGAAGAAAAATGTCGAAATCGATTCTGCCTGGCAGTCCAGCCGTAACCACGTTAACTTGAAAACGGAAAGAAGTAGCGTCTTGAAACTTCCAGAATAGGTGGCGCATAAGAAGTCGAAGCATGAGTTCGTTACTGGGCCAAATAGGATAAATTGAACTTCTTACGCGATGATACTGAAACTTAATTGCTTGCTTAATTTTGTTGGGATCCAAATTCCAAATATTTCGAGAATTCTTTTTGAAAAAGATCATCATTCTTTTGACTGATAAAATTTTGCACCTTTACTTCCAAGTTAATATTCAACATCAGTGTATTGTTTTAGTATGATGCGATTTAAATTTGTCGAGATCTTGGGAAAGGAATATGTTTCATTTCGTGTTTTTTTCCTCTGTAACATTGATATTTCTGAAATTATTCAAAAAATACTGATCAGACCAATTGATATTTTTAGGTTGTTTCCTCAATGTCCCAGGAATAATACCATCGCATTGAAAATTGGTAATAAGATATGGAATATCGTCGTTCAAGGATTGGCAAAATTCCGTTGGGATTGTATCGTCAGTTTACTCGGAAAAAAAATTATTTCAAAATTTTGCAAATTCTGTACGAAAAATCTTTTCATTTTCAAACATAATCGACAGATTCTGCATGATCCTTGAATTTCCAACTCCACAAATATCGAGTTTCTGAGTCGTTATTGTATTAACGGTTGGCCGAACGGCCTAACTTTCCGAAGAAACGACTTCGAAACTCGTTATTTTTGAAGTAGATTTGGGGCTTAATTACAAAGGTCGAATTCGAGAATGGGTAAAATTCGCAGAATGATTCCGTAGATATACCCATTCAAAATTTAAATGTCTCAATATTTCTTGAAATACAAATACGATCGAATTGAAATCCAGTACTTTATCGAAAAAAAACCCAGAAAAGCACTGACGTGAAGTCAGCAGCTTTTGTGCGCATGTTCAAGGGATATCACCAAAAGTGAACATGCGCGCAAAAGCTGCTGACTTCACGTCAGTGCTATTATAGTTTGTGGTCCGGATACCGAACACTCATATCGACTTATTCAGCAATTTTGCTACCCGAACAAAGTGCACTGGTTTCAACTGCAACACCCACATCTACTTTATTCAGACGATTTTGATGGTTTTTGGTGTTTTATTAATCTTGCATTTACTGCATGTTTGTCAACACCCACATTCCTCGAATTTTTTTAATTATTTTGAACTTGAAGGTAATGGCCTATCTTCAAATTCCGAATTTATTGTCTCTGAAACTCTGAGGAGTTACAATACTATTCGTTACTAGGCATCATTTTCTCAAGAACTGCTTCTGGGAAATAGTAAATCCTGTGAACCGGTGAAGGGTGATCGTATGAAAAATAATTCAATCATAGTCTTAACAGTTCTATTTCAGATATCGAAAGGAAAAATCTAAAAAAAAACTGCAAAATAAGATGATTTTTTTTTCGATAGACGACTTCGGTCCAAATTGCCAACCCATAAATTACTTCCAAATTTACTATCACTGGGGAAAGAAAATTTCAGAACAAATTCAACATTATAAGGTTCGCGTTATATATAAATATTCGTTAAAGATGCCTCGGCTCCTCAAACAAGATAATTTCTTCTAAATATAGGTTTTTGTTAAGATCATCTCTGATTGGCTGAAATTTAAGTTGGGATTCCTGATTTCATGTTAATAGTGTCAAGTTTATATAGGATATGTTCCGCAAATCAACATCGTTTTTTTGGTTGCCGGTTTTCCGTTCCGTAAATATGAAATATTCGGTTGGTTCTTGCAAAAAAGATTTCTCACGGAATTTGATTGATGAAAAAACGTTCTTTCTGTCACCAGAACGACAGTCAATGTTCTATGGTAAAATATCCATCGTATAGAACCCTTTTTGGCTCCTCTTTACTTTAGGGACGGTGATCGATTTTGATCCTGATTTTTTATAGATACAGTTTTTCATGAAACATCGATTGGTACCAGTCTCAACTTCGGCAAACTCGTAGTTTCGGAGTTATGAATTTTTGAAAATTGCAATTTTCTCTCATATTTTGACAACACATATGCATTTTTCCTTGGTTATGTCTATCAGAAATATAGATTGTGGATTTTTTCTATGGTTTCTATGAGTTCCACTACAGAATACAAACATAAATCCTCCCAAAATGTTTAGAATTCTATGCATCTAAATCGTACTCGACACTCGATTGCGTTCAGATCCTGTCGTCTTTTAATTTTCACATTTTTGGATTTACGGTTATTTAACTTTCAAATTTTCGATTCGGAAGGCAGTAGCAACAATACGAGATTGTGGGCTTGTTCCGATTCACTAGAAGGGACATGACAAAATATAACGAAGGTACCAGTGGTGAGACTAGTACACAAAAACATGCAACAGACCTCTTCTGATTCGTTTTTCTCGTCGAATTTCGATATTGTATGATAGAAATAATGAAATATTCAATTAACTACAGCTTAATGTATTTGTTTACGGAGGAAGGTAGAGTTATGCTCTTTATTGGCGTTTTAAAAGATGATGATATTGATCAAAGTTTATGCTCAAATACGATAGCAGCATGATGAAATTTCGATGAATCCTTTCAATAATTTGATGTTTTATGTCAAATTCAGTACAAAAAATCAATTTCCAAAAAATATCTCCCAAACTACGTTTCTACCGGATTCGAGACTAATACCGATCGATAAGCCTAGAAAAACTGAATATATTTGAAAACCGATCAAAAATCGAACATCGTCCATAAAATAGAGTATGGTTAAGTTTAATTTTGTTGTCTGGTTAGGTTAGGTTAGTTTAATTTAAGACAGTGCCAGTTTGAATCAGAAACGGAAATTTATTTCAGGATTGTGCCTTGAACTTCGTGTTCTGAGTTGTTGAGGTACTTGGTTAGGTCAGTTTAGTTTAGTACAGTGCCAGTACAAATCTGAAGAGTAAATTAAATATAGAATAGTGCCCTTGAATTTCGTCCTCTGAGTTGTTGAGGTTTTTGGTTAGGTTAGGTTAGTTTAATTTCTTACAGTGCCAATTCCCAAGAGGGCGGTGCCCTTCAATCTCATCTTTAAGTTGTTAAGGTTCTTTGATAGGTTAGGTTAGTTTAGTCCCAGAAATGGAAATTGAATTCAGGAGAAATCAATGTCTTTGGTTGAGTGAGGTTGAATGGATTTGGGACAGTTACAGTCCAAATGAGAAGTTGAAGTTGCGGCAGTATCTAATTATGTAATCATAATGGTTTAGGAATTTTGCAAGTTTACCAGTGGAAAATATGAGCGGTCACTGTGAGTTTTCCGAGATTGATACGTTATAGTTCTCATAATCTCATTACATTAATATGAGACTAAATACTAAGTATGCGGATTTCCATGTTTACATGAAGCTCCAGGCTCCAGGAGATTTCAGACTTTGCAATCTGTGATTTCGGAAAAGCCACAAGATGGTGGCCGCCCTAATGCTCAGAATATTCTTCTATGATTCATCTCCGAATATTTCATGGTCCTGCTAGACAAATATATGCCAACCATAGAAAATATTGTCTTTATGTAACAAATACGTCAAATTCAGTACCAAAAAATGTGATTTCAATAATTAATATCTTCTAAACTACGAGTTTGCCGGAGTTGAGACTGGTATCAATCGATTTGCTACGAAAAACTGCATCTGTAAAAAATCAGGTTCAAAATCGAGCACCGTCCCTAAAGTGAAGTTTTACCGTCTATGGATCATAAGGTAAACAAAGGATGCACATCCTAGGTAAATAAAGATTGTTCTATGCTATGGATATGATACCATAAAACATTGATTGTCGTTCTGGTGACAGAAAGATTGCTTTGTCATCACTCAAATTCCGTAATTGAACTTCTTTTTCAGGAACCAACCGAATATTTCATATTTAGAGAACGAAAAGCCGGCAACTGAAATAACCATGTTGATTTGCGGAACATATCCTATATAAACTTGACACTATTAATATGAAATCAGGACTCCCAACTTAAATTTCAGCCAATCAGAGATGATCTTAACAAAAACCTTTATTTGGAAGGCATTATCGTTCGAGGAGCCGAGGCATCTTTTACGGATGAATAACGCGCACCTTATCATTTCGAATTTGTTCTGAAATTTCCCTTCTCCAGTGATAGCAAATTTGGAAGTAATTTGTGGGTTGGCAACTTGGACCGAAGTCTTCTATTTCAGTTAATAGACGAATTCGGCCCAAGTTGCCAACCCAAAATTTCCTTCACAAATTCACTATTACTGGGGAATGGGAATTTCAGGTCAAATTCGACATGATAAGGTTCGCTTTATTTATAAATATCCGTTAAAGATGCCTCGGCTCCTCAAACAAGATAATTCCTTCTAAATATAGGTTTTTGTTAGGCTGAAATTTAAGTTGGGATTCCTGATTTCGTGTTAATATTGTCAAGTTTATAAAGGATATGTTCCGCAAATCAACTTGGTTATTTCGGTTGCCGGCTTTCCGTTCTGTAAGTATGAAATATTTGGTTGATTACGGGATTTGATGAATGAAAAGGCAGTCTTTCTGTCACCAGAACATAGACATATTAAGTCTATGCACCAGAACGACAATCAATGTTTTATGGTAACATATCCATAGCATAGAACAATCTTCATTTACCTTATGATCCATAGACCATACCTAGTAATTTTTCCATTGTTGATTGTTGTGTTCTATGCTATGGATATGTTACCATAGAACATTGACTGTCGTTCTGATGACAGAAAGGACGTTTTTTCATCAATCAATTCTATAATTTACCTTTTTTTCAGAAACCAACCGAATATTTCATATTTACGGAATGGAAAACCGGTAACCGAAATAACCGAGTTGATTTGCGGAACATGTCCTATATAAATTTGACACTATCAACATGAAATCAGGAATCCCAACTTAAATTTCAGCCAATCAGAGATGATCTTAACAGAACCCTATATTTGGAAGGAATCATCTTGTTTGAGGAGCCGATGCATCTTTTAAGGATATTTATAAATAACGCGAACATTATCATGTCGAATTTGTCCTGAAATTCCCGTTCCCCAGTGATAGTAAATTTGTGAAGAAAATTGTGTGTTGGTAACTTGGGCCGAAGTCGTCTATTTCAGTTGATTTTCATTTTCTGTCAAATTAAATATGTCAGTTAACAGATCAAATGTGCCCATTAACAAATAAGATTTTTCATTATTCGTGATAAGGCACTTATACCCCATCGTATTGTCGTTGCTAGCGTACAAAATTGAATGCAAAATGTTCACTTCTCATTCGAAACTTATTCAAACGAACCGATCCCATGTCACAAGAAAAAAAATGTACATATTCAATTGATTTTTCTGGGGAGAAAATGCCCAAAGCAGTCCCCCAGATCTTCCTGTTTACAGGCTCCATTATCACATATTTCCCCTTTCACAACACAGCGAACGCCTTCGGCATTCTCTTATTTACGACCAAGAGACGGCAAATTCTTATTAACATCCAGAGATATTAAGATACCCCCGGGTCCTTGTGTTGGTGACCGTCTAGTCCCCCGGCGAGCTCGGGTCGTTCCTCACAGCATCTCAAATGTTTGAAATTAGGTACATTCTGAAATGTCTGAAAGATCTCCCTCTGCCATGTCGTTCGATGAACAGTGGGGTTCCTGATTAACCATAAGGAATCAGATGATGTTTTTATTGTCCAGTCTTTTTTAACCTTAGAAAACTTTGAAGTGAAATGGGTCAAATATGAAGGTGAAAAAATTTTTATTTTTTTAGTGGAATAGTTTCCAAGAGGGCTGACAGGATTTTTTTTTTGTGTTGACGAAGTACAGGGATGAATGTATCTACATGGCCTTCTAGGAAATATCAAAATAATTGATGCTGAATTCGATAAAGAACAGTTTTCACTTCAAATAATGATTTGAAATCAATAAGTACTAAAACAAAACCAATTAGGTCTCTTGCATGAATTTTTTTCATCATTGAAATCAAATATTCTATCCGTAATACCACTGAAAAACTTCAACCGCCATCAAAAATTTCAATTTTTAGGGAGAAAATGCTCATTTAAATTTGGCTCCGCATGTCGGTTGTTTAAACGGACGAAAGTTCGCGGTTTCCGTGACGTATGGGGATATATCCACTCTCTCCCTCTTCTCCCGTACTTTTCACTCTAGCAAGCCAATAGAAAGCGTCGGGATGTATCGGTCGATGAATCGTACAATAACGAGTGACGTAGAAGCGATCTGACGCGTTTCTCCCGCTTCGACCTTGAGTCCCGATTTGGCCATTTTTAACACCGAATTATTCAAAATTCGCGAATTTTTGAAGTGTGTGATAGCATACATTATGATTTTGTATCCATATAGAATCAGAAAAACATAAAAATATGATAATTTGTGTTACATGCAAGAGACCTATTATGTGTCAAATAAGAAAACACATGTGAAAACTGATGAAACTCATTCCGATGAATATAATATAGATCTTGTAGTTCCTCAGGGATCAGTGTTAGGACCTCTCATATTAATTATTTTCATAAATGACTTACCACATCATATCAGAATAATAGTTGTAATATTTGTAGATGATACATCATTTTTGTTAATTGCACAGAGTCTAGTTGAACTCATCGAATTGAGTGAATTTTTTTTACAAACTTTCGCGGAATGGTGTAGTATGAATGCACTCGTTCTCAATGTGGACAAAACAGAAGTTATGAAGTTTGGTTTGAGGAGGGAAATGCCTTTGACACTCAAACATGGTCATAATATCTATATTGATAGCTGCTTGAAGTGGTATAAAAAATTCTCTTCCACTCCCAGCTGTCTTGAATGTTTATTACAGCTTAGTGTATAGTCATCTTGCGTAAAATATTTTGTTTTGTGGAATATCGGTAGATTTCATTAGAGTATTCATTGCGCAGGAACGCATCCTACGTGTGATATTCGGACTTGATCCCCAAACATCTTGTAAATCTGTATTCGTTAAGATTAGTATACTAACTGCCTTTTGTATCTGGTAACATACATATTTCACTTATTTATTCATTGATGATACATATATACAATATAGTTACAATAGAAAATTTCAACATAACAATAATTTTCATTTGAAGCACCTAGATGAGAAACATCTGTATGTGCTGTTTGTTCCAATAACTCTAATTTTTGACATCATGTATACTCCAATATAGATACAATACAGTTACAGACAAAAAATCACACACGGGCAGAGAGAAAAAAAAAGGTAAGTAAAGTTGATGCACATCTCCGATCAGCCAAAATACTTCATAAATTGTGAATAATTTTCAAAGATTTCTTTTTTGATCATAAACTTGAAACGTTTCAAATTGGTTAAATTTCTAACTTCTGTTGGTAGTAAGTTATATAGTTTGGGACCGAAATAGTTAAGGTATCTCAAGTTCAGACCATTTGCATTCAAAGGTAATTTGATGTGTTGGTTGTATTTGGATCTTGTCTCGTATAAATGATCCACGAAATTCTTTAAATCATAGTGAGTGTGCATATATGAGCAAACGGTCCGAATATAGATTGACCGAACAGTAACAATGTGTTCATCAAACAGCCAAACTGAAGGATACAACCTATTCTTCCTATAAATGATCTTCAGTATATACTTCTGAACTATATTCAACTTGTATAGGCTATTATTATAGAGACCCCCCCATACCAATATTCCATACGCCAGTATTGACTCCACAAGAGCCTTATACACAACAAGAAGAGTATTCTTATTCAGAAATTCTCGCAACAAATAAAACTTATGCACCAAATTACGAATTTTGTTCGATACATAGTCGATATGAGGTTGCCACTTTAGAAATTTATCTATCACAATTCCAAGGTATTTTATGGACGACACTTCCTCTATGCTACAATTTTCAAGGGGGATGGATTCATATTGCGGTCTACTTGCATTATTGAGTGAGAATGCTATATATTTTGTTTTCGATGAATTTAAAGTAAGTTTGTAATCCTGAAGCCATAATTGAATTTCTTTCAGGTTCTCTATCGTTTTACATTTCACACTCTCCCAAGAATCTCCAGAAACAACAAGGGCTGTATCGTCGGCATAAGATACAGTCATTCCATCTAATCTCAACTTCAACAATGAATTTACGTATACTATGAAAAGTATCGGACCCAAAACCGTTCCCTGCGGTATTCCAATTTTCATATTCAGTCTGTCACTCAACGTCTTGTCCAATCTGACCATCTGTATTCTGTCCGTCAAATAACTTTTGAACAATTCTAGAGCCATTCCCCTTATTCCATTTCGCTCCAGCACATTCAGTAACTTTTCATGAGGCACAGAATCGAAAGCCTTAGCCAAATCCAGAAACACAGCAATACATTTCCTATTTGAATTTAAGTTGTTTACAATTTCAGTTATCAACCTTTGCATTGCATCAGCAGTGGAGGATCCCTCAACAAATCCAAATTGATTTTTCGACAAAATATTATTATTTTTCAAGAATTCAACCAATCTGACTTTGATACATTTTTCCATTAACTTCGTGAAATTGCTTATAAGGCTCACAGGTCGATAATTACTTATGGATGTTTTCGTGCCAGTTTTGTGAACGGGTATTACCACCGATGTTTTGAATTCAGATGGTATTTTTCCAGTTTCAATAATGAGATTCAATATATGTAATAACGGTTCGATAACTTCTAAATGTGTTTCTTTAATTGTATTAGCTTGTATACCATCATAGCCTGGTGAACTATTATTTTTTAGTTCTGAAATATAGATTATAAGTTCATTCCTAGTTATAGGCTTTAGGTATATAGAATTAACAGAATGTGACCTTTCATGATATTTCACCCGTAAAGGTGAAATTTCTTTTTCCATTTCCAAACCAACGTTTATATAATGGTTATTACAAAAATTTGCTGCCTCAATAAATTCCTGAAATTATTGCCGTCCGAATTTTTCATATCATGAAATGTACTACTGTTTCGATCATTTTCATAAGTTGCGTCTTTAATTATCTTATAGAGTTTTTTCATGTTGTTTTTATTATTCTCAATTTGATTTTTATAATATTCATTCTTTTGCTTGTGAATGAGCTTGTTCAACATATTCCTGTATTTTTTGTATTCTTTTTCTAATTGATCACTAAAAGCTATATTTACTTTTTTCTTCATTTTGTCTCTAATTTTTATTGATGTTACTAAACCATTAGTAATCCATTCTTTGATTTTTTTATGTTTCCTATAATTTCCATTGAAAGATTCCGTTGCATCATTCAACAATTTCTGGTAGGAGTTTAAAAAAATTGTTGTTGCTGTTTCAGGATTATTTTCCCTCAAAACAATACTCCAATCATATTTTTTCAAAAGATCTTTAAAAGCAGGTATGTTCAGTCGAAACTTAGTATTTACCTCCCGCGTCACCGTTACACTTGGATTTTGCGCCGCCTTGATCAACAACATTACGGGACTATGGTCTGTTATATCCTGCTCTAATATATATGAGTTGAAAATTAATTTTTTGGTTCTAAATTTTTGTCTAACAAATAAGTGATCCAGGCAAGTCCCTGACTGGGGTCTCGTTGTCCTACGAATAAACGACTGAAAACCCAGGGAACTCATCATATTCAAGTAATTAGCGACATCATTATCAGATTTGTTCAAAATATCTATGTTGATATCGCCCACAAAAATGTCAACATCGGAAGGTGTCAAGTTTTCTAGGTAGGTGTATACATCCGCAACAAAATCGTTCCTAGAGATGGGTGGGGGTTTGTATACTGCTGTTAAACCATAATTTGTGCCATTAATCTTAAATCTCATTCTACTTAGTGTAATCTTAGAGTTTGATGTTCGAACAACCGAAAAATCAACTGACAAATATTCCTTAACTAGTATAACAGTTCCGTCGTTCTTATTGAAGTTAGCTTCATTATAAAAGAACTGATAGTTCGGAATATTATCTATCTATCTACATATATAAATTTCTTTTGTCTATAAAAGAAGGTGAAATGGATAACACCACTCTTGCCAGCTTTCAAGATTATAATACTAGGAATATAAGAACTTTATCAGTACCAAAACACAGAACAATAAAATTTGGGACATCAGCTAAATATCAAGGCATCATTCTATGCAATCATCTGCCTAATTCAATAAAATCTCTGAATATGCCAGGTTTCGGAAAGAAAATAAAATTCTTAATTTCAAGTAAATGTTATTATAGTGTTAATGAATATCTGAATGACAATTGTATAATGTAATTTGAGCTTGTATTTGGCTGAATGTAGAAAATGATTCCGCCCATTGTCTATAGAAATGGATCACAATTGGCTGAATTTACTAAAAAAGAAGTAGAATCAAAGAAATGCCATATCAAGTGAATGTGCATTGCTTTGTCAATTTAACATTTGTGAAAAAAATTCATTCTGCAAATGTTCTCTTTATCGTCTGATGAAGGAGTCAGATATAGTTCATTGAGCAACATTTTTTGCGCGCATGTTCTAGGGGAACAGCGTGCTATCGTTTTGATCAAATGTCTGTAATTTTGGATGATTGAGCCGAAAATGGTCTCAATCGACTAGGTTGGACTCACTGATGACGAATCCGGTGTCAAAATCAATTCTGTCCGGCCGGCCGGCCGGCCGTAGACACGATAACTGTCGAACGAAGTGAGCTAGCAACTTGAAACTTTCAGGGTAGTTCGCGCATTGGAATGCCGCGGTTAAGTTCGTTAATGGGCCAAATCGATCGAATAGTTTCGGAGTTATAGGCATTTGAAGTTTTGAAGTTATTTATTTTTTATTTCAGAAACTACCTGAGCGATTGGATTTAAACTTGGCGGTTAGGTGAAGTACAACGACGCGCAACTTTGAGCCAAATTTGGTCAGGATCATATTGTTGGTTATTTTTAAAAAAAATTTTTTTCGAAATTTTTTTCCAAAAAAATTTTTTTTTCGGAAACCATTTATCATATCCAAGAAAAATTATACTCACGCTTTGACCTTCTAATTTCACAGCAATGCACCAAATTTCAGTTCGATACGATCATAAGTTTTGGAGATATCGGGAAAAAATATGTCAAATTTCGAGGTTTTCTTCTCGATATCGTTGATTTTTTCGGTATAACTCGAGAAATACTGATTCAGTCCTGATTAAACTTCACAGCTAGTTTTAAGACGCTGAAAGACAACTTTATGCAAAATTTCGTAATAATAGGGTATTTAGAACAATTTGAAAAAAAAATTTATATGATTTTCTCATCATATCATCCTCATTAAATTCTGTATGAAACTTCGAACTGTTATTTTCGATGAAGTACTGGATTTCCATTCGATCTGATCTGTATTTTTGGAAATATTGGAAAAATAAAATTTTGATTGGGTATATCTACGGAATCATTGGGTGGATTTTACCCATTCACGAATTCGGCCTTCGTAATTAAGGTCCAAACCTTCTCTACAAATATCGAGTTTCTAAGTTGTTTCTTTCGGAAGTTATTGTGTTTACGCAGTCGGCCGTTAGGCTGACCGTAAACACAATAACTTCCGGAAGAAACGACTTAGAAACTCGATATTTGTAGAGTAGGTTTGGGGCTTAATTACGAAGGTCGAATTCGTGAATGGGTAAAATCCGCCCAATGATTCCGTAGATATACCCATTCAAAATTTTATTTTTACAAAATTTCCAAAAATAGAGATCAGATCGAATTGAAATCCAGTACTTCATCGAAAATAACAGTTCGAAGTTTCATACAGAATTTAATGAGGATGATATGATGAGAAAATCATATAAATTTTTTTTTTCAAATTGTTCTAATAACACGATTATCACGAAATTTTGCATAAAGTTGTCTTTCAGCATCTTAAAACTAGCTGTGAAGTTTAATCAGGACTGAATCAGTATTTCTCGAGTAATACCGAAAAAATCAACGATATCGAGAAGAAAACATCGAAATTTGACATATTTTTTCCCGATATCTCCAGAACTTATGATCGTATCGAACTGAAATTTGGTACGCGCGCACGTTCAAATTCGTTGCTGAAGCGGTCATCTACATTGAACATGCGCGCAAAAGTTGCTGCCTTCACGGCAGTGCTTTTTGAAATTTTTATTTCTATAGAAAAATCAAGCAAATCAAGCAATTCACAAGGGCGTTTTCTTTGAATGACAATTTTTAGCTTATTTTCAATAGTTCTTTTTCTTCAGATATTGAGAGTGAAACAAAATTAAAAATAATACATAAGTGGTGCTGCAGTGCAGAATCTTTGTTATTTTTCGCATTATTTCAATTCAATTCAATAGCATTCAATAGATTCAATAGCATTAGAACCCCTCCCCCTCGAATTTGAACATAAGTACGAAAGCTGCAGACTTCTCGTCAGTGCTCTCCTAGAAATGTTTAAATAGAACATTTCACTTAATTTCAGGAAGGACTAATCGAGTCAAAACTGTGCCTATAAAACATTAAAGATAAAGCCATATTGTGCTTGTGTCTTTCAGCTATCGCAAAGTGTCCGGTCCTGATATTCATACATTTTTGAGTGCATTTTACCGAAATATCCATTATATAATACAGTAAATTTCAGAAAAGTTTCATGTACGTATATGGTGTCGAAGTATTCCAGGTAAATAGGGAGAATATGTGAGGATGCGTTCGAAATGAAAATTGGGGATGGAATTTATGTGTTGAATTTTGAGGTTGAACCGACCTGAAAAGAATATGAGCTAATCCTATGCATTATTGAAGTCCAAATGGGTTCGAAAGTTGTCGTTTTTCAAGTAGAGAATTTTCTCTGTATAGCCTGAGTCAATCTCCAGTCAATAAATAATTCGAACAGTTCGTCACACTCTAGATGAGATTATAGGAGACTTCGGTCCAAATTCGAAGCTTAAAATTTAGAAAATGTGTGGGGAAGGGGAATTTCTGAACGAATTCGACAGGTTGAAGTTTACAATATTTATTGAAATCCGTCAACTGTTTCTTCGCTCTTCACACCAGATCCAAAAATGGGTCGGCTGGACATGAAGTAGGGGTTCCTGATTTCAACTCAGTAATGTTCTGAAAATCAACTCGGTTGCTAGTTTTCCATTCAGTAAATATAAAATGTTCGGTAATTGGTTCATGAAAAAAAGTTAAATACGGAATTTTAGTGATGGAAGATCGATTTTTCTGTTGTCAAATGACATTCGATCTAATATGGTAACATATCGATAGCATAGACCAATCTATATATACTTTATCATCTATAGACCATAGCAGTTAGTAGTTCTCATTGTTTATTGTCCTCTATGGATCATAAAGTGAATATATACGTGATGTAAGAAACATGGTGTGCTCATCTGAAAAGTGAGTGACGTCAGCAAGCAGAAAATACAAGGAGTTATATATTCTGTGCTTTGAATTTGCATGTTAATGCAAAGCACAGAATATATAACTCTTTGTTTTTTCTCCTAGCTGACGTCACTCATTGATCGCATCTTCATCAATCAACTTCCGCAAATATCCTTTTTTTCGGGGACCATCCAAACTTTCCATTTTTATGGTACGGAAAATCAGTGAACTTTTAACCAAGCGGACTTCCAGCCAATCAGAGATGTTATTAACAAATACCTATATTTGGATCCAATTGTATGGTTTGATTAGCCTAAGAACAGTTCACAGATATCAAATAGATAACGTGAACATCAACCTCTCGAATTCACTCTGGAATTCTGTCGGGAATTCCCCTTTTCCAGTGCTAGAAAATCTTCGAAAGTTTTGGGTTGGCAACTTGGAGCGAAGTCTCCTATTGACTTTCATTTTCTTGACAGACTTTAATGGACCAACAAAGTCAGGTGAATATTTTCTAGTTGAAATTCTGAAAAACTCTGGATTTCCTAATGTTTGAAAGGGTCTCAGTTCTAAAGGGCTCAATTCTAGGCCTTATACCTTATCTTTAGTCATTGTGAATGCTTCATATTTGTAGAAGAAGACAGGAGGGGTAAGTTGGAAGTTCACGTTACGATGAGAGATGTCATATATAGTTCGAAAGATAATGAAAGTTGACATCAATATTAGAGGCACCGATAAAGAAAAACTCAACAAAATATCAATGGCGGAGGCTAACTACATTACAGGAACATTTTCCGAAAATTCCAATTTTTTCGACCTCATTAGACGTTTTCAACTGTTTCTCTCGTTATTCAGTACACATTTTCGCGCCATTTTCCACGTACCTCCGACACTGATCGATGAGTTGACGGAAAACCCACACAAAAATAAACAAGGGATGAAAAACGAACTTGTCATTGACGTGTTTTTGGAGCTAATTCCAGGTAATATTCCAAATTGACAGTTAGTATAAACGCCTTCCCCTTATATCTGCGTTTTGAACTTTATCTGGGAGATGTTTTGTGAATTTAATGATTTTGATGATTTTAATTTATAACCAGGTATACTATGTTAATACCTGCCTGGAAAACGATGAATTTTCATTCTAAGGAGTTGAAAAATTTTGTCTAATGTCAAGCACATTCCCTCGGAATGGGATTCACTTGTTCAAAGACGTCCTGAAAGCTACTGAATATGAAGGATTTTACTATACACCACTGAACTGAAATAATGGGGTAATCCGAGAACAAGTGAAGTAAATAAGGCGGTAGGTAGGTACTTGCACTTGCCGTCTTCACCATGGCATAGCCATAAAATATAGTTGTCCAGAGATTTCCACTATATGCAAACCGCCGAGTCGTTCAAGTTTGAAGATAAGATTGTAGTTATTTATATCTTGCAGTCGTCAATTGTCTTTTGAATGGGCCGTTTAGCAGTTGGCCGCCAAACTTGACGTCAGTTTTTTTATTGGCGACTCTTTGTTCCTTTAACCGTACGATTTAAATACTTTCGCGTCATGCATAAACTAGGATAAATTGTCAGCTAGTCCATTTATTCTCTTTGCTCGACTGACTGCGGCAGAAATAACAGCGGCGGCGAAACTTGGGAAACCCTAAGATTGCTGAATGGTGCCTAGTTGGACTCTAATTATAGAATTTCACCTAAACGAGCATCGTAACGTACGTTTACAAGATGAATTATGAAGCCAGAAATATGCACAATTCTATCTAAGTGAACTTTCATTGAGAATAAATTTCTGACGTTTGAATTCACATATGATATACCTAATAATACTACTCAAAGCGCCTGTAACTGCTAATCTGCTCATTATACTGCTTCTGCATGAATATGTCTTAATTTTTCAACTTCAAAGAAGAATGTGCTTATTATTTGACGAATTTCAGTTGAATGATATGCAGAAGATATCTCGACGATTTCTCCTAACGACATTGTGAGTTCTTTTGAGGATTTATTAAAAAAACTCAGGGACCTCTGAATCTTCTGCAATAAAGAAAGATTCTCTAAGCATTTGCTAACATAACCGCATAGCGAACAGATTATACAATTGTTCCTTACTTTTCTACGGACTACAATACTGTACACCATTTTAAATAATGTAGCGATGATAACGTTGGTTAATTTTTCTTCTGAACTTGAACATTTGTTGGTGAAATAATGATATTGATTTTAGTCAAAGATTATACAGTTCTGAGTTCGTACTCTGTGAAGTTATAGAGAATTTGTAGTTTATGTGTTTGTTATGAAATAGAAATCCAGTCTTTCAGTTTCCTCTCCATGCAAATAGGTTGAGTGAGTTCAAGGTATAAATATAACAATTGTAAATTTTTATTGTTATACAAATTTACAGACATTATCATTGACAAGTTAAAAGAAATGTTAAGAAAATGAAAAATTTTATGCATTTTTCTTGGCGTTTGTGTGATTTTACACAAATGCTTCCACTGAGGAAAAGCAAACTCTAATGTCCCTTCCCATAGATTTCTACAGCCAGGTAAAAAATTTGGAGTTAGGGTGAAAGAAACTTCCTTCAACAAGTCGGGCCTGAAAGTGTTGAAGAGTCGATAAAAACCAACAAACAAGATTTATAAGAGGCTGTTACCTGCATTTTAGCGATGATAATCATTTTCATATTGGTAAGCACGAATAACTCATGAAATATTAGATCACATTCATGAAGACACTTTTTTCCAGGCCCATAATCCAAGCAGAGAAATTTACTTAAGAGGAATGCTATGCCTTCCAGACATCTGCCTGTTGAACTGATCATTGAGAAGCAACGTAAATGTTCTGGTGATAGAACTGACTATTGAAAAAAAAAAAGAGTCTCAACAAGGAAATATCTGGTGATGAATACTCTTCGCTCAAAGTGCTTCTGCCGATGAAAGCAAAGTTGTACAAGGATTATTTATCACAGCTTTTTCAAGACCAATCATATGAGAGTTGCAAAATTTATTTGTCAATCCATAATGAATAAGGCTTACGTACAAGTAGCAAGTCAATCCTGCCATTTGGATCTGAAAATAAATAATATTAAAATACTGTCTAACCTCGGAGATATCCCCGTTATTTTAGAGTTGCTACACTCAATTAGATTGAAGGATGATACATACCTACTTTATAAGAATGGAATATGTACTCCCAGTTATACTGTCGTCAACCATAAAAGTCTAATTAGTCTTTGAATAAATCGGGAAATCAAAAATTATCAAACCAAACAGTACAAAATAGACTATCAAAACAAAATCTATGTCTGTATGTAAGGTTCTAAAACTGGCCACCGTGGCGCTGCAATCTTAAATTCAGACGCCAATTGTCCTAACTCAGTTTTCACCGATAGATACAGCTATAGGAAAATCTAACATATACAGTGCGCGTCAAAATTATGGAACGAATTAATTTTCTCAGAAGAAAAATATTTGGCAACAAAATCCTGAAACAGGTCAATTTTTTATTCACTTGTGCCAAATTTTTATGCATTTTTGAAGGATTTTTGTTGCACCCTGTGCCATCCCCATCAACCCTTTAAATTTTTTGAATGAGGAAGGTGGGTTATGTGGTACTTTTTAAGCAAGGTCTTTGTATCTTCTTCACAGGCGTGCAGAAATTTTCAAGAAAAAAATTGTTTTTTGAAAAATTAGTTACTTCAAAGAGGTTTTCAGTATGTGCACTTTGTCATGCCTCATTTTCTCGCATTCTTATTTTACACGAGAGGGGGTTGGAAGGGGTTGAAAGTTGTGCATGAACAAAACTGAAATGGTCGATTTTCATTCGGTCAAAAATTTCATCAGGTACCATCGTCTAAAAGTAAATGAGCCATGACAAAGTGGACATACTGAACACCTCTTTGAACTGACTAATTTTTCAAGAAAAAATTTTTTTCTTGAAAATTTCTGCACACCTGTGAAGAAGATACAAAGACCTTGTCAAAAAAGTACCACATGACCTACTTTCCCTATTCAAAAAATTTAGAGCCTTGATGGGGATGGCACAGGCTGAAACAAAAATTCTTTAAAACTGCATATAAATTTGGTAAAATTGAAACAAAATTGACCTGTTTCAGGATTTTGTTGCCAAATATTTTTCTTCTGAGGAAATGAATTTGTTCCATAATTTTGACGCGCACTGTATAATCTGAAATTTTTACGGAACTTACCAACTTGTTATATCAAAACTAGTCGAATCAAATCTTTTGTTTTCCCGAGTTGGTCCATACATTATTTTCAACAATTTCCGAAAATTAATTCATTTTGACAAAATTAGGATATCATTAATTTTTGGATGATACCAAACGCAAGGTGATAACTTTTGAAAGAATCGACTTATATACTGGATATTTTCAAATTAGAATGAGGACTGAGTTACAAAAGTAAAATTCGTCATTCAGTGATATATCGAAGATTTGCCTTACAATATTTCCAAATGAACACATCCAATATAGCTTGATTTTGCATTTTTTTATCCGAAAGTTTAAGCAGCGGTGTGAGTCATTAGGCTCTGAATAAATGACCGTCCTGTCTGTGAATTCCAACGCGCGTGCAAAAGTTTCTGATTTCACGTTACTGCATGTTTCTCAACGTGCCAACAATAGAAATTAATGAATCTCCAATTTGGCTACATTTTATCGTGGAAAAATAATCGACTATATTTCCCGATTCGAAAATTCAGGAACATCTCAATTCAAGAAGTAAAGAAGAGATCCTTTTTCAAGCTCAGTGAGCCGTTCATGTATAAGCACGCGGAATTCGGACCTGTAGGGGCAAATTACTACTAAATCTCTCGTAATCTCCCAGCTAAAAAATCCGTAAAGCCCTACCAGCATAGACGGCAATTAAACTGTTTTATTGGATTCATTCAAGAAACTGATTTTTTCATTCTCTGCCCTACGCAACGTACTTTAATCAAAACGAATCCAAAGCGGGAAATCCATTCAGAATTCATTTGTAACAATTTCACCTTCTGGTGAGAATCTGGCATTCCGACGGGAAATTATTACAGGGTTTGCATTCTGTCGATTGGAAATAATTAATGAAATTCAAGGTGAATGCGTTGATTTCATTCATGAAATGTACGCGATGTGAAATTATACAATTGATTCTTAGATTTTCCAAGTATATATTGTTGTATTCAATAGGTTTGTTCGTGGCACCTACATGAACTACACTAATTACACTTACTCCACAGATTCTCTTCGGTGTGTTTTGTTGTAAACTTGCACTCCGTTCGTTGCGGAACTTTTGACAGTTAGTGTAGTCACAGATTACGTGTGCAGTGCATAGATTGAGGTATTCTTCTGCGATGGTTATGCGTAAATAGAATTCATAGTCATAGACATCTGTGGTTGTCTCTGGTTACTGGCTGGACGTGATTGGTTCTCTTTGTGTGGTTATTTTTGGACGAAATTAATTTTCATCATATCGTTATTAGAAATGAAATTTCTGTCCGTGAAGACTATAGAAAAACTTTACGACGAATCTACATCCCCACGAAGTGATAGCGAAAACTAAGAAGCATAGAATTCTGTCATCTTGGGTTTGCGTGAAATCATCTATCATATATTTTTATTCTGTGAGAGTCATAGAACAGATAGAACTACACTTAGTCCACTCATTCAGTTATCTGTGACTACACTCAGCTGCACTGAGAATTTTAAGTCAGTGGAGTTCATGCAGGTACAACGAACAAACCTAATAAGACGATATTCCGCAATGTATATAACGTGATCAGTTTCGGCACACGTCCTCGTCATCAAAATGTCATTAATATATCACACAGGTGTGCCGAAAGATGGAGGATGTGATTTTTATTACAAGCTCGTTGGTTTCCTACTTCAAGGATGTTTATTTTTGATCTTTCTAACTGTAGATTGGAAATAATTGATGGAATTCGTGGAATATATGCGATTTGAATTTATGCAGTTGGTCCAAATATTTTCCTAGTAACTATTGTTGTCTTCAATAAAACAATACTCTACAATGTATGATACGTGAACAGTTTCGGCACACGTCTTCTTCATCGAAATGTCATTAATGTATTACACAGATGTACCGAAGGATGTAATATGTGGTTTTTACGAGCTCGTTGTTTTCATATCGAGGATGTTTATGTTTATGTTTGTTCTTATTGACTCTTCAGAACTCTTCATTACTTACGGGAGTTTCCCTCTTCGAAATAATTGATTTAGAATTCATTTGTTACAATTTCAACTTCTAGTGAGAATCTGGCATTCCGACAGGAAATTATTAATGGGTTTGAATTCTGTAGATTGGAAATCTGTTTCGATACACATCATAAAAATATTATCAAAGTATCACATGGATTTGTCGAAAAATAAAACATGCGGTTTTCATCACATGCTTGTTCTGTTTTCCTACTTTTCGGATGTTTAAAAAAATTTCATTACTTCGAAACGATATTGAAGATCATACGTCTGACAGTTTGAGATCATTTCTTTCTTATTTCCATGAAAATGTTAAAAATTAGTGAGGTATTGAAACTTTGAAATAGCGCTACGATGTGTTATTTTGGTGCGCAAAATATACAGTGCGCGTCAAAATTATGGAACAAATCCATTTTCTCAGAAGAAAAATATTTGGCGACAAAATCCTGAAATAGGTCACTTTTTGTTTCACTTTTACCATTTTACATTTTTTATGCAATTTGAAGGATTTTTGTTGCACCCTGTGCCATCCGCATCAATCCTCTAAATTTTTTTAATAGGGAAAGTGAGTTATGTGGTACTTTTTTGGCAAGGTCTTTGTATCTTCTTCACAGGCGTGCAAAAACTTTCAAGAAAAATTTTTTTTTTTAAAAATTAGTTACCTCAAAGAGATTATCAGTGTGTGCACTTTATCATTGCTCATTGGTATTTTGAGACGATGGTACCTGATGGAATTGATCGCCGAATGAAAGTCGACCATTACAATTTTGTTCATGCACAAGTTTCTTCCCCAACGAACCCTTCAATGGAGAAAAAAAATGTTCACGCGAGGGGGTTGAAAGGGGTTGAAAAGTGTGCATTAACAAAACTGTAATGATCGACTGTCATTCGGTGATAAATTTCATCAGGTACCGTCGTCTCAAAGTAAATGAGCCATGACAAAGCGCACATACTGGAAACATCTTTGAAGTTACTGATTTTTCAACAAAAAAAAATTTTCTCGAAAATTTCTGCACGCCTGTAAAGAAGATACGAAGACCTTGCCAAAAAAGTAACACATGACCTACTTTCTCTATTCAAAAAGTTCAGAGGGTTGATGAGGATGGCACAGGGTGCAACAAAAATCCTTCAATAACGCATATAAATTTGGTAAAAGTGAAACAAAATTTACCTGTTTCATGATTTTGTTGCGAAATATTTTTCCTCTGAGAAAATTAATTTGTTCCATAATTTTGATGCACACTGTATATGTTGAGAACTTAACGTTGATTCCAATCCAACGTAAATGCAATGTTGCTTGCAAACTTATACGGATAGGACATATGTTTTTTCGAGGTTGAGTCATTAGATGTCAGATATGTGATATCGAATTGTTGAAAGATCAAATAAACTCACGACAAAACTCTGCCGAGAAAAACGTTGAGTTTATCAACGAATTCACCCTTCAATTTATCGATCTTTTACGGAAAGGATGGAGATTAAATCGAAACCTTTTTTGGCTTTTAGCTATGAAAATCTGCTGAGTAAGTATAAATCGACCAAAACATAACTTATATTAATGAAAGAACATCACATATATCAAATAACAATGACGTGTTATTTACAAACGTGTTCCGAAGCTTAATGAAAATCTTTAATGCTATTAACGCCTGTGATATCGTCACAAAATTTTGACACTGCAATATAATACATTTCGATAACGAAATGAACTCCAGAGTTTTTGAACGTAAGACAATTGTTCGAGACTTGGGTGTAATGTAACAGAACAAATTGAAGTTTAATAATCATTCCGGGTTTTTGACGAAAAAAGCTTATAAAGTTTTGGGCTTCGTTCTCAGAAATGCTAGGGATTTCAATATTCCAACTACCATCCTACTGTACAATGCCCTTGTGGGACCCCATCTTGAGTATGCGTAGGTGGTTTGGATGCCGTTGGCAATTTCTAATATTATAAAATTGAGAGGGTCCAAAAAAGATTCCTCCGATACTTGCATTTTAAAAATATCACGTTTACCTCTTCATATCATATATTTCCATGTTACAAGATTTTGACATGTGCACATTAGATGGAAGGTATGAGTATAATGCAATTGTATTCATATTTTCAAAGTTTTGAATAATATTCGAAATCAAAATTGTAATTTCACCTATTTCATTCATTTCAGAGTTCCAAAATTAAATTTGAGAATCAATAATAAATGTTAAACAAGGTGGCTCTTTTCCTGTAAATAAAATTATGGCTGTTTGTAATAAACTTCTCATTCAGAATGATGTGGATATATTTTTTAACATTTTGGAAATCCTGCAGGATATATTTTGTTTTAGATTGAGACTGGATTTGTTTTTGTAATTCTGCATTCGTAAATACCATTATCATTGGTGTCATTGTAGAAGTAAAATAAATAAATAAATATCTCTCTTTTATTCACCTGAGTATAAAGTGGACGATTTTTTTGAGTCTAAGGAACTTGTCTACTTTATGTTCGATGGTGGAATATCGATATCTTATGCTCAAGACCACGATACCATTTTGTGGTCGATCTGAGCAGAGAATAGTGAAGCTGAAGTGAAACAGAATTGAATAAGGGGCGTATTCCATAATATTCAGTATGTTCTATATTAAACTCTTCTATATCCATCGGTTAAATCATACATGAGACCCAAGAGAACCGTGTTCATTAGACAACGATTTCGTTCAGCCAAAATTTTAACTTTCCGCGAATTCAAATCCAACAGTATTAAACATTGAATTGAGGCTATGATGCTCAACAAAGTAAGAATTTCTCGAAAACCGCTTGAGATATACTCCATTCACTTTTATTAACTCAGTCGGTATGCGTTGGAGTAGGTCTATCAAATTTTTTGAACTACAACTGACCCAGGTTGGCACTTTCATCAAGGTCAGCGGGATACCTTGTCAATTCTTACATATGTTATTTAAACGAACTATGGTTTGGTTCAAATATCTACGTGATTACTACCATCGTTATGTAGAATGGACAACGTCGCGAAATCATCTGGTAAAAAATTACTATAAGCTAACATTTTTCGATTTTACAGAGTGGAATTTGTCAATTTTTCATGGCCTGCCGACTGAGTCTATAGAAGTGAAAGTTGTAAGGGTATTGGGAAAGTATTATACAAGGAAAACCAAAATACAATAGCAATACGATAAAGAGAAATATAGAGGGTGCCATATTCAAAATAGAACTGGTAACAGTGGTAACAGTTGGTAAAAGTGAATTCTAGAAATTGTGATGCAGTGGTGGTTTAAGGTCTTTCCGGGCCCAGAGCGCAGGAGACGGACGGGCCCCCCTCATACTGGAACTTCAAAATCAATAAGAAATAAAAATCAAATAAAATTTGAATGTTCGATTAATATTGATAAAGATAAAGTTAAGAGCAAACAGCGATTTTTCATGAAAAAATCATAAAAACTGCGAATTTTACAGAAGAGTTTATTATTTTTTCAGTTAAATAACCCAATACTATTGATAGCTCGAATAAAACTTATATATATTATGCATAACTCATTGGTTTTTCACAACACAAAAAGCAATTCCATGAAAAAATTCATGTGAAACTTTGAAATCTCAATACTCCTTAAGTTTGATCGAATAAAATTTCCAAATGCAGAACGCTAATCGAGCAGTATAATATAAAATAATATTCTGAATGAGAAGAGACGTTCCACAGTAGTTTCACCTGTTTAAAAATCTTACTCTTTTCCACACTTATTAAATTGCGTGTCGGTATTCTGCAACTAAAAATGAAGTTCAAATCAAATAGCGTTTGCCCTGTTTGACATATTGCGGAAATAACCTCAAACATTAATCCACAAGTTTTTAAGGCTTTCGAATGAATAGAAATGGAAATGTTTTTCCAGTATTTCGTCCTCCTTCAAAATCCATTGCGGAAACAGTGGAAACAAAAATCGTTTTTCTGAAATACTGATTGAATTAGCGGCCCTGAAAACCGAACGTCTTAATATCAAAGAGTCTGCCGACAAGCTTGATTAGTAGGAAATCAAAGATTAAAGATTTAAATTAACTAACGAGTAACGATATGTCTTGGACAAAGGAAACTTGGTTTCTTAAACGTGCGTTAGACGCAGAAAGTGTAAATAAATTACAGAGTAGTTACACACTTTTTGCGCGCATGTTCTAGGTGAGCACCGTGCTATCGTTTTGTCCAAATGTCTGTAATTTTCGATGATTGAGCCGACAATGGTCTTAAACGACTAGGTTGGACTCACTGATGAATAATCCGATGTCAAAATTGATTATGTCCGGCTGGCCGGCACGATAACTGTCGAACGGAGCGAGCTAGCGACTTGAAACTTGTAAGGTAGTTTGCGCATCGGAATGCCGCGGTTCGTTAATGGGCCAAATCGGCCAAATAGTTTCAGAGTTATAGTTGAAATTTTGAGGTTATTTCCCTCAAATTTCAAAAACTATTGAAGTGATTGGATTGAAACTTTACAGTCAGTTGAAGCATACTCACGCGCAACTTTGAGCAAAATTTCGTTGAAATCTTATGGTCACTGAATGTTAAAAATTTTTTCCGAAAAAATTTTTTTTTCTGGACCCATTATTCATAATCGAAAACAATTTCAGTCTTCCTTGAGCTTCATATTTTACAGCAGTCTACCAAATTTCAGTTCGATACGGCCATTCGTTTTGGAGATAATGGAAAAAAATATGTAGAATTTCGTGGTTTTCTTTTCGATATCGTCGTTTTTTTCGGTATAACTCCGATTCAATCGTGATGAAACTTTGCAGCTAGTCCAAAGATGCTGAAGGATAACATTGTGCAAAATTTCGTGATGATCGTGTCTTAAAGACAATTCGAAAACAAAAATTCAAATTTTTTTTTTCAAATATTCAATATTCTGTGATCTTCTCATCATATAATCCTCATTAAATTCTGTATGAACCTTCAAACTGTCATGTTTCGATGAATTACTGGAGTTCAATTCGATCTAATCTGAATTTTTGGAAATATTGGGAAATGGGTATATCTGCGGAATCATTGGTTGGATTTTACCCATTCACGAATTCGGCCTTCGTAATTGAGGTCCAAACCTTCTCTACAAATATCGAGTTTCTAAGTTGTTTCTTTCGGAAGTTATTGTGTTTATGGTCCGGCCGTTAGGCCAAAAAATTAATACAATAAAAAAATGCTGTTTGGGTCTAGGCCTTTTCGAAGCCCTCCGGGCCCCGGACTCCTGGGCGCCCGCCCAGCGCCCAGAGGATAAACCGTCACACCAAAATTTTACAAAGTCCAATATTTCGGTCTCTTGAAAAGGCTAGTTGATAAACCTCTCTATATATTAGGCAAGCTGGAAATTTCGTAAATTTTTAATGATGTCATTGAAATTGCAGTGAGTGAAACAGGAACACAATTTTCAACTTCTGTCTCGTCTTCCTCTCAAAACTAGTGGAAAATACTATTCACACACACATGTTTGATGTGTTCTTCCAAATATCAAAAGAATTTAAGTTCCAAAGATGCAACGCCAGCTAATAATACAACTTTTTCAACAGTTGATGTAACATCGAAGCTCATTTTAACTAATTCATCACTTGTGTGTGTAGAGGAAAATTCTTGGAGACAGGGTAGAAAAACTCTAACGTTCAACCCTCAAAGTATTTGACTCACAAATTGACCATGACAGTTTTCACAAAACAAACATACCGACATCAAAGGCTGTTGGTTCGGCCACCACCGATTACAAAAAAGTAAAATATGGGGCAGAACGCAGCTAATAAATGTGTTCACACAAAGCCAGATGGGATCACTATTCCGTATGTCTCTTCCTCTCTTCCTCAGGGAAATGTATATAGAGCAAACGGAGTCTTTGATCAATGATATTTGCGTGAGGCCGACATTCTTGTGTGTGCAATGATAGCTGTATTTATGTACGTAACGGAGAGAAGGGTGGTGGTTTTGAAGTAGAATTCATCAAACAATATTTGCCTAGGTACTTTTTCCGACTTTTTCCGACAGCAGAATAGGGACTCCTACCTGTCCTCAATTAGAATTTAGTGGTCAAAATTTCACTACCCTATTTCTACACTGAATAATATTGAGCAGTTCGAATATTTTCATTCAGAAACTATTTTTCGAAGTAAGAACAGACCTCCAAAGGTACTACCCTAAAGATGCATTCTATTTATTTTTTTCCTCCAACACCAACGCAGTGAAATTCATGAAAGAAGGTATGAGACTACCACCGTGAAGACACTATGAAATTTCTTCAGGTGTGAGTAAACTAGAGGCTCAAAAGGTGAATTCCACTCAACAACACAAATCAATTCAATAATATCTGGCAATTATTTACAATAATGTTCCATGATGAAAATTTTCCTCGGAAATGGTGCATCTCACTGCACTGACTTGAGGTCAGGAGCTTTTACGCGCTTGTTAAAATTCTGTGCCATAGCGGTTACCTATTCACGTATTCATCTCTTACGCAGCTTTACTTCTATACTGCGGAATCATTGGACGGATTTTACCCATTCATCAATTGGACCATCGTGATTGCGCTTCAAACCTGCTTTACGAACAAAGGGTCTCCAATTAGTTCCTTTCAGAAGTTATTGTGTTTACGGATGGTTTAACGGCCGATCTCTAACGAAATACCTAGCGAAAGAATCTTATCAGGTAGTTGATATTTGTAGAGCAGATTTTGAAGAAGGCCCAATTCAGGAAATGGTAAAATCAGCCTGAAACTTTAATTTATTCCATATTTCCGAAAATATAGATGGAAACGAATTGAAACCCAGTACTTGATTAGAGCTTGAATGTTCGTATAGAATTTTTTGACAAACACACTATTAGATAATCACAGAATATAAATTATTAATATTATATAATATTTTATTATTATGTTACTAGTTTTCCAACTAGTTACCAGGAACTAATCAGCATCTCTGATTTATTTCGGAAATACAAACTTTACCGTTGAAATATGAGCATTAAATTTGACGAATTTTTTATCACAATACCTTCGAAGATGAATATCTAATCAGACTGAAATTCAAAACACTATTGTTGACTATTGTTTTCGAACATTTTGAAAACAATTTTTTTCGATACAAATCTGTATAATTTTCGAAAAACATTTTTTTCATTTTCTACCCATATTATCCCTACAGAATTTCGAATTTGCGCATCTCTATTATATAATTGACATTGAAATGATAGCTTCAGTTCTTTTTATGATATTGAGAAAATATTCCCAATATTTCAATTAGTCACAAGGTTTGACATTCTTTCAATATCTTCGATAATGAACATCGGATATAACTGAAATTTGAAATGCTGATGTCCAATTTTGACTTCGAAGATGGTACCAAATTTCATCGAAATCTGAAAACAACTGTTTTTATGAAAAGTTTGTATAATTCTGGAAAAACAAATTCTCGAATTTTTCTCGGACACAATCTCCACAGAATTCAGAAATATATTACACGTCAGTACGCTACAACTCATTCAATGTGATTGCCTAGGTATTTCTTAAGCCATTGAGGAAATAACATCAAAACTTCAAATTAACAAGGGAACAATTTTTATTTTTTTAAATATATCTGAAAATGAATATCGGCTCTAATTGAAACGCTGTTATTAAATATAGACTTCGAGGTAAGCACCAAATTCTATCGAAATCTCGTCGGAGAAATCAATTTTTATCATCAAAAATCGGTGGAATTTTGGATTTTCTTTATTTTCTAGTGAGTAGAACCTCTTCAGGCAATCCATCCCAATCTTTTAAGACCATTTTCGATTGAAAATTCGAAAATAACAGACATTTGGGCAAAATTAAATCAGTAAACGTGCTTTTCCTCATAAGAAGGCGAAAAGAAAAACTGAAAGGGGAAGGTATTACCTCAAATTCAGGGAATTTATAGGTATAGAAATTGCCTTGAAATTCTTCATTGAAGCTCTCAGTTCGGGGCGAACCTAAACCGAATATTCATTGTATGGTCGCAGTAGTAGTTTGAGCTCTTGAGTAACAAGGATCATAAATACTTTCATGATTTTTGCTGAGTAGGTTCCGAAGGAAATAAATGAAAACAACCCGGAGGGTCGACCTTTGAAGAGATGTTCTTTCGTCGTTGGTAAATATTACGAAAAAAAAATATTATTCGAACACAATATTTTTGGTAGTAGTACCTATTTGCTCGTAAATTATTGAGCACTTAATATTGAACCTCCTTTATCTCAGAATTTAAGCCTACGTGGTAATCTTGTGAGATAATAATTCTTACAGAAAATTCTATAGTTGGTTTATTTGGTTGGGGTTAATAAATTCGCCCCTATAAAACGGTGGTTATGACGAAACTAGGGGGAAATGCCATTAATCTACTTAAGTGTCCAAATAAATTGTAATTTTATTGAAATTTTATTTTCAGAGCAGAAACATGATTGCTTATTGAACTCACAAATTGGTTTGTTTACAATTCCTCCAGTTGCTGCGAAAAGCCCATTTCATTTTCGATGAAACTACTATGAAGCGTGATTTTTTGTACAGTCATGGATTCTACTGAGAGAAATTTTCGTTTGAATCTTCTGAACTGGAATCCCTACGATTTCTTTTCAACTTCATATCTCTATATGCTTCTCATTGTTGTCTTTAAGGATTAATAAACTATTATTATTATTTTTATTTCTACAAAAATTTCGAAATAACTTAGGAATTGACTAATGTCCAAGTTGTGAGTAGTTATTCGAAATTTAGCGCCAACTTTATATGGAACAACGTGCTATAGGTGTGTCCAAATGTCTATAATTTTCTAATTTTTTTTTCAAACGACTATGTTGGATTCACTGATGACGAATCCGATGGAAAAATATGTAAATAATTTTGTGCAAAATTTATTGATTACTCGAAAAAACATAATTCAGTTCGACCAATTTAAATCTTAGGCAATAATTACAGGTCAATTTGTAGTATTTTCATGTTGAGCGGTTATCATTTGCCCTATGGTTTGTATTGGCCAAACTGCAAGATCTTCTAAGAAGAGCAAACGAGAACACCATGAAAGCTATACAACAGACATGCGAACCACTCGAAAGAATTCGGACATAATTTCAACAACTATACCAATAAAATTCTACGTACTAAATAGGTTAACACTACTAGAATCTTTATAACAAAAAGCAAAAACATTATCCGAAAAGTCCTATTGAACGAGAAAACACATTTTTACATTTCACCCTTGCTGAAAAACTTCAGAAAATTTGGAGATCCCAGCGGCCAACCCCAATAAACTCACCCCCATTTGTATTACTTCGCTTTCACAGAAAACCGAAGATATGTTCTGAGAAAAGCGTAGGTTTATGGAAAGATAACAAAGCTCCATAATGAACTGACATAAACACCAGGACGAATAAAGGACAATAGGATGAACGTCATGCACATCTAGCAAAAAATTCTGCATTTGAAGGCAAGGATTCGTAAGATGCTTCTGAGATGTTGTTTATAATGCAGGATTCCATCGAACAGGTCATAAGTATCTAGAGTCCTATATGAGGTTCCAAGGTGAGGTGGTCTGTAGATCGGTAATGACCATGAAACCGCATTAACCGGACATGGCTTATTCGGTGTAGATGCTTGGTTGATCAGCTGTGATCAAGGTAGAATATATGTTGACTAATCGACAGATTATGTTTGTTAGTATATTTTTCTTTGACACATTCTTCGAATTATCATCAGTTATAATGTATTCATGAGGAAGACGCACTGTGATGAAACAATTTTCGAAACACATTGAAACAATGAATATATTTTCGACTTCCTCTTTTCACATAACAAGGGAATCGATACTGCTAAAATGCAATATGTATTCTTCGACAATCTTCACGAGCCGGTGTACAAGCTAAGCGCTTGTTCAAGAAAAGCATATTCGTGTCGATGACAAAGCGTGACCGTACAAAAAATAACTAACTTGCTCATTATTCGAAAATCAGCCATTATGGGGGTCTCCAGCGAGATAACAGTACTCTTATTCTTGGAATCATCGAGTTTATCACAGTTGTCCATAAAAGTTCATCGACGGGATGTGTAATTCAGACTTTATATCGGGTTATGCAAATCCGAGTCATGTTCTGCATCTTAAGCGTATATAAATTTCAGCTTTAATCACACATTGCGTGATAATGGAAAATAATTACATTATCAGAGTATGCATATTCTATGGGGATCGTCTTTTCGGAATGGATTTTGGGCATGAAAAATGGGGTGAATCGTATCATTCCTTTTTAAGGAGTGCAGGTTCACCTTACAAGCGAATGCACTTAAGAATTAAATTTCGCGAACGAACCTGAAAATGTGCTTAGCGATCGACGTGAAATTAATCTGAGTATACTTCAGTTTATTATTACTAAAAACTCCAGAAAAGCACTGACGTTTAGCATTTGGGGGCTTGTTTGAATCTATATAATGAGCGGTTGCCCTTCTGATTAAACGAGAATTGCTTCTTAAGTGGAGGCCACATATACGTTTTTGACTTTGAGATTCTACGACATATCAATTGGTTCTCATGTATGCTGTTTCCATTCAACAAATACAAGGGTTGGAATCAAACTTGGGTTGATTCATTCATTACATATTTGTTTCATTTACCTTATACAATGAAGTCTAAATTGGTGTAAAAGCATCATCTCTGCTAATTTACCGTGTTCCGTAGCGGTCAAGTGCGCGTTGTCCCATTCAGTAATATAGAAAGAATAAACTTCCGGTGTGGCGCGGGCTGGGCCGTTGCCGATAAGTATGCGTTGGCCTTCATAGATCTATGCATATGAATCTTTAATTAAACAACAATTGATTGTATGCGTTTTCAAGCCATATCCTTTTAAAGTTCTTTCCGCAAGAAACACTTCGAAACAGAAGGCATCCTCTTTATAAGAAATCTTTGGACATCCAATCCAATGATCCTTATTACAACGCAGATTCATTATCCTGAATATCAAACAGAAGTTAGTATTTCCAAGAAATATGGAAGATTTTAGCTCTACGTCATGTTTTCAATTGACGAAATGGTATAGGCATTAGGCTGAAAATTTTCAGCAGTTACCATATATTGACTTACTCTTGGCAACACAGTCCATTTCGACGGCCATCTTCCTCTGCGTTGTTTTGGTACTACCGTCAGAAACATAAACACAATCAGAGTAATTTCCATTTGTCTTCGCTTGTGATATGAAGGGTCTCTCAATAAAAAAGAAACTCTTTCACTGTTCTGAAATATCAACTTAATTATTATTCTTGTTTAATTTTGGAGCTTGAATCATACATATATGTTCGGGATAAGATATTGCTCAGATATTCACCACGGCTTCGTTTGCAGTGCTGACTCTTATCTCTCCAATTACTGATCACCCTGTGTAATATTTCCGACAGTGTTTTCCTAATAATTTTAGGAATATTCTCTTCTAAGTGATGCCAGATATACAGCACGTGTGTAAAGAGTGGATCTTCCACATAGTCACAAGAAAAATAACTCCGGGGTCTCGAATCACCTGACCTTGGCGGCAAATTCACTAATCTCAATCGTGAAATGATTTTATCGTCAAACATTTCCTTCAGCTAAGATAGTGAAACATAAGCATTTCTTTGGCATGACATATATTCTTGAAACCACATCTTTACAATATTGATGTTCTCAAGTTCTGGCCATGAAATTCAATAAACATCTACCTCAAGCAGTTCACGGTTATGGCTGCTCCGTTCTCACTTCAGACGAAATACACCAATTCTCACAAAGAGTGTTTCGAAATTACAGAAAATATCCAAGAAACACCTCCTGGTTTTCCGCAACAATCATTTCAATTGTGCTTATCAAGATAACCTCTCAACCAAATGAGTTTGAGTTCTCGCATCTGTTGTAACACTTTGAATTTATTCATTAGATACTATCAACCTATCAAGAAGAGTCATAATATGCACCATGAATCTACAGAATATACTCAATTCAGTTTCACCAGAAAATAAGAACAACTTTATTCAGGACCGAGGAATATCTATTACCAACAAATCAAACACTGCAACTTGAACTGCTCAATATACTAAACATATTCGCGCAAGAAAATAAGAGAAAATGTATCGAAATCTGATAGGTATCTATAGATACTTCTCAGAGGTTTCAGAGACCCTCTTTAGTCGGAATCGGACCTATATCTGTAGTTTTTAATTGATTTTATTGACTTCATACAGTATCTTGCATTATGTTCTATCAAAATTCGTCGGATTAGTTCCCCGAAATCCCTTCTGCTAATAGAGGCTTATAAGTATATTATCGACCATATACGGGAACACGAAAAGCAAATTGAAGTGAATTCGGATTAATATTCTGGAGTATTGTTTTTGTAATCTCAGCGATCAAAGAAATAATTACTGTACACACTCATCTGTCAGTTATTCGAAGCATTTCAATATCTGTAGATATTTTCTCGAATACATATCATATTCTATCGGAGATGAAAACCTGATAAGTACTCGAACTAAACGGGGATTGATAAAAGAATTGAAGTTGGTAATTTTTTTCGAATCCTTCTTTCACGATTTCTAATGGAATTAAATTTGAAGCCTCTGATAACAGCCGCTCATACATCAAATTCTGTAACAATATATTGAGGCATTCGGAAGATGATGACATGATTTCACCAGAAATATACTCAGGCTGCTATTTGTTAGCTTAAAATATTTATTTTGTGCATCGTCTCTTTGATAAAATTGAAAAATGTTGAAGCAATTTAATACTTCCAGAATTCCATGTAATTAAGCTAATTGATGCGTTCGGACATAGCTATAATTGTTCTTGTTCTGCCAAATAAAACTGCATTTCTGCAATTATAATGGTCATGCTCCTCATCACAGTAAACCAAATCAGGTCACACTCTGGTTATCACATTATCTACCACACCAGCTAGAATTCCCAGTGGTGAATACTAATTTTCACTCATCATGTATGAGACAAAGGAAAAATAAACTTATAAACAACAAAAGGGGTTGCAACGCTCAACCCAGCACGAATTCAGGAAGGTTATTTTCAAGACTTCAGGCGTATTTTGTTATAGTTGGGATAGCCATGTGGATTGAAATACTCAATTATTTTCAGTTCGGTTCAATAAAATTTCCTTTCCTTCGAACAAAATTATACTTTAATGTTTGTGTGAAAAGTCTGATCTATAGAACAGTTTTTTTACATATTGTCCGGCAGTCTACTTGTTGATGAGTTAAGCTTGAAGCAATGCTTGAAATTCGAATCGCTGTTCAGTGGTTTGGGAAAGAAGTTGGACCTGTTACTATACATACGTGATATGCTCTGCTCTGCTCTGAACTGCGGACCACTCTTACTGGCGCAGAGATCGGCATCAATGGAAGGCAAGATTACGGATGACATACTGTTGCAGCTACCGACAAATCGCGATTCTGTTCAAGTATGCACGATGACTGTAAAAAGATAACACGTTGAGAGCGACGTGATATTGGGTTTGCTATTGAGAGGTATGTACAGATGACTTTTGGAGTTATTGTTTAGGGGGATATTGTTTATGGTAGTTGATAACCACTTCCTATTGATCATAAATTGGATATAATTCATTTTTTGTTTATTGTAAATGAAGTTTTCTAGAAATGTAATCGGTTCATTTTTGATGCGAGACTACTATATTGCTATTCAGTGCGCGTCAAAATTATGGAACAAATTAATTTTCTCAGAAGAAAATTATTTGGCAACAAAATCCTGAAACAGGTAAATTTTGTTTCACTTTACCAAATTGATATGCATTTTTGAAGGATTTTTGTTGCACCCTGTGCCATCCCCATCAACCCTCTAAATTTTTTGAACTAGGAAAGTGGGTCATGTCGTATTTTTTGGCAAGGTTTCTATATCTTCTTCACAGGCGTGCAGAAATTTCAAGAAAAACATTTTTTTTTTGAAAAATCAGTTAGTTCGAAGAGGTTTTCAGTATGTGCACTTTGTCATGGCCCATTTACTCTGAGACGATGGTACCTGATGAAATTTGTCACCGAATGAGAGTCGACCATTACAGTTTTGTTCATACACAACTTTCAACCCCTTCGAATCCTTAAATGGAGAAAAATTTATTTAATTAATTTAATGGAAATTCATTTTGGCATTGAAGTTCTACCCGGAGAATCATTGTGCATTACAAAATAAGTTAAATTAAATGTTCAAAACGACTAACATCGTTCTGGATTCAATAATCAGAGCGCTTCATACATTCTTCCTGTACCTTCTGGAGAGTTTCTGGAGTTATTCAGTAGAAACGTACCAATAACATACCTACTTAAGATCATAACTGAAGCGCAGAATTTCACACATTCTAATTTTTCACGTGAGGGGGTCAAAAGGGGTTGAAAGTTGTGTATGAACGGTACTGTAATGGTCGACTTCCATTCAGTGACAAATTTCATCACGTACCATCGTCTCAAAGTAAATGAGCCATGACAAAGTGCACATACTGAAAACCTGGTTGAACTAACTAATTTTTCAAAAAAAATTTTGTCTTGAAAATTTCTGCACGCCTGTAAAAAAGATACAAAGACCTTGCCAAAAAACTTTCCCTATTCAAAAAATTCAGAGGAGGATGGCACAGGGTGAAAAAAAAAATTTCAAAAATGCATATAAATTAGGTGAAAGTGAAACAAAAATTGACCTATTTCAGAATTTTGTTGATAAATATTTTTCCTCTGAGAAAATGAATTTGTTCCATAATTTTGACGCGCACTGTATACCTCTGAGCTATATTCATTTTGTATAAGCTATTGTTTTAGAGACCTCTCACACCAATATTCAATAAACCAATATTGACTTCACAAGAGCCTTATAAAAAACAAGAATTGTTTGCTGGCTTAGAAATTCTCTCAAGAAATGAAACTTATAAATCAATTTACGAATTTTGTCCGACATGAGTAGAAATGAGGTTGCCACTTTAGAAATTTATCTATCACAATACCAAGGTATTTGCAATGGTGAGCGAGAATGCTAAATACTTTGTTTTTGGTGAATTTTAAGTTAGTTTATTATTCTAAAGCAACAATTGGATTTCTTCCAGGTTTTCTATCGTATAACTTTTCACACTTTCCCAAGAATCTCCTGAAACAAATATCGCTATATCGTCTGCATAAGACAGAGTCATTTCATCTAAACTCAACTTCAAGAATTAATTTACTTATACTATGAAAAACATCGGTGCCAAAACCGTTCCTTGTGGTATTCCAATCCTTATATTCAGCCTGTCACTTGTTTGTTTTGTTCAGACCATTGTATTCTGTCTGTCAAGAAACTTCTGAAGTTGAGTGCAATGGTTGAAGTCAAGAGCGCTGGTAGGTTCCGATTTTGTTTTATGATAACCTTCGCTGAAAAAAGGTTTGCAATTTATAATTTCAACGGGGTTACTTGTTCGTGACCCTATTTAGTGGCTTTTAGAATCAGGCATCCACATAAACTACCGGTATGACTCCAAAGAGCTCCTTTGTTCTTAATTCGATATCATATTCATGAAATAATCAAAATGATCTTTCAACGTAGGATCGTGAAATATTTTCACAACTTATCGAACGATCATATTAAGAATGTCATTTGTATACTTTCATTATGACTTCAACAGAAACATCCAGGAGACCCTCCAGCTCGTGTCTTGAAGAACTGTCTTCACATATCTGTTTGAAATCTTTAAAACCTCGAGTGGAGATGATATCTTCATATGTGTGGTGCTTGGCTTTCTCTTCGGTGTCTCCTATAGTCGAGATTTCTGCGATGCGCCTGAAGATAGATATGTTAATATCGGTATTTAAAAACGCATCATGCACAACGAATTACGAGACAGTCACGAGTAGGGTAATTTCACATTCATGATTTTCATATTATGTTCAGTTTTCAGCCGAGTAAGCTATTTCGAATGCAGAAACCTACTTTCAGATCTTCTGGGTACAGAGGTTATGCACAGTATGTACTGCTGTAATGATTTTCATTACCGATTTGGTAGTGGGTTCAGTATTCCGTACTTCATGAATTGAGACACAGAAATTGATTTCCGAAATGAGTTCTGTCTTCAAGAATGACTTTATCTCATATACGGATTCAATTAATGTTTATACCCCCCAAGATATCTCTTTCGTTATCAATTCAAATTCAATATAAAGAATTTCGAGGTCCTCATCAATTGAAAAATTTCAAGAAATATTTAGAAATTTTGATAGTCAAAAACTTTTCGGAGTAATACACTGAAACTTTATTTATACAAAATATCTGTAAAATGAGTCTTGAAAAATCCGCTGTTCAATGGTAAAAAAATAATTTCTGGTTCGATAAGATTCTTAACAGAAGGATACCAAGTTGAATTTTCGAAAGTTTTGAATTTTTGTAAAGTTTAATTTCGCAACTTTTGGACAGTATCGGATATATTAAATATATGGGTGAAGAAAGAGGCAAGATGAAAGTATGAGATTTCTTCAATACAACGAGGAAAACAGTGACGTCTATTCTCGTAAAAATCGTAAATTTAATTCGGAGAAAATGTGGACTCGGTTGGCAAACTGTGAAAATATAGATAGCCACAATTCGTTGCTGATATATAACGGTACATTCCAAAAAAATTTTGTTGCTTTTGAAATATGGTTTCAAAATCGCAAGGAAATTAATTTGTTAGGAAAATCGGACATTTTGTATTATTTTTTGATTTCTTAATATGAATTCTTGATGCTGTTTGTGATTCAGTTTTGGATCACAGACCACCAAGACAAATACCTCCATCCTAAGCGGGAAAAACGTCTTTCTGCCGTCGAATGAAAATGAATAGAGAAATCCTGACTATTTCGTCCAAACAATACCAACTGTCAGATGGATGTGACTGCTGGATTTTTGCGCGCATGTTCCGGGGAACAGCGTGTTATCGTCCAAATGTCTGTAATTTTTAAAAATGGTCTCAAAAAACTACGGTGGACTCACTGATGCCGAATCCGGTGTCAAAATACATTTTGTCCATCTGTCCGTACGCACGATTACAGGCGCACGTAGGAATCTATAGACTTGAAGATTTACGGGTTGGTTGTATTTCAAAATGGGAAGGTTGAGTTCGTTAATGGGCAGAATTAGTCGAACAATTTCGGAGGTATATCCATTTGAAGTTTTGAGATTATTTCCATGATTTTTGGGAAACTACTGTAGTGATTGAATGGAAACTTGGCGGTTAGTTGGAGCATGAGGACTTGAATCTTTCGCGGAATTTTATTGGAATCGTGATGTCAGAATATTTGGAATACATTTTTTTTCAAAATTTTTTTTTTCCAGAAACAGAACATAAGATTTGAAAAAGATTCAGGTCGTTTTTTAAGCTCCATATTTCGGCAGTATACCAAATTTCAGTGGTTTTTTCTTGATATCGTTGTTTTTCTCAGAATAACTCAAAAAATACTATTTAAGTCATGATGAAATCTGGCACCTAGTTTGAAAATACTGGTGGACAACTTTGTGCGAAATTTCGTGATGATCGTGTCATTGAAACAAGTTGAAAACAAAATTTAATATTTTTTTCAAATATTCATCATTCTGTGATCTTTTGATTATAATGTCCTCATGAAATTCTGCATGGACCTTCGAACTGTCATTTTTCGATAATGTTCTGAAAATAAAATTTTGAATTAGTATATCTGCGACCTAACGGCCGACCGTAAGCACAATAATTTCTGGAAGAAACGACTTAGAAACTCGATATTTGTGGAGTAGGTTTGGACCTTAATTACAAAGGCCGAAGTCGTGAATGGGTAAAATCCACCCAATGTTTCCACAGATATACCCATTCAAAATTTTATTTTCCCAAAATTTCCGAAAATACCGATTAGATCAAATTAAAATCCAGTTCTTCATTGATGAAACCTAGTAAAGCACTGAAGTGAAGTCAGCAGCGTTCGCGCGCATGTTCGAGGGATATCACCAAAAGTGAACATGCGCGCAAAACCTGCTGACTTCACGCCAATGCTTTTCTAGGTTTTAAACGATTGAAACTGAAAGCAAAGGAGAAATTGAAACTTGATTACCGCGAAGCACAAGAGACCTATTCGAAATGTGAAATCCTCAAACACAGACTGATAAGGGAAATCAAATGAAGGATATTTCTGTGAGATTTTGCAGTATTCTTCAGGATTTTTTAGGTTTCCACTAGAAACATGTAAAAAAAGACTTTCAAAAATCAAATAAAATTTTTATTCACAGAAAAGCCTTTGCTGATTGTTGAATTCCAACTATTTACCAAGCGCTGTTGCTAGGAAAAATGTCGCGTAATGAATGCATTTAATTTTCAGTAGTTCTTTTTTCGATTTTTCGAAAACCAAGAAGAAATCTGAAAAATAATGATGAGTTTCATGATTTCAAAAAGGTTTCTTCCGAACAAAATCAATAGATCAATAGCTGGGGAAATGAGTGAAACTGAAAGGACAATTTTGAGAGATGTTATCGAAATCGTAACGTAACGTAAAAATTGGAAAAGTGGAAATGTCTTCAGACTATAAAACATATGAAGAATTGAATTCACCGAAGGAAAATATCAGAAGTATTTTAATTGTAAAAGAGACGAATAATTTCGACAAATTTTGATGAAAATGAATACCTTACTATGTTCCTAATCCCAACTTCTATATGGATAGCCTAATGGGGGTTTTATCTGAATTTGGGTTTTATCTGAATTTGGGTTATTACTGCAAATGCAAATTTGAACATAATTATTATGGGTTTGATTCATCATTTTCCCAAATTACCTTCAGAAAGTATTCAAAATCAGATTTCAAAATCGGGGTTTGGGATTTGCCAGGCATGCACAAAGTGACAACGGTGTTTAGGAGAACAGCTTTTTCTGCTATAGAATAATGAAATATCTATTCCTATTCTGTGGTATACACGTGTTCTTTGTCAATACATTAAACAATTTCCGTTTGCGATTTGTCAGTAATAAGACAGTATGACAGTCTGCTCTTCTTTTTCTATTCCTTGGTCGTTGTCTTCTACTCTAACCAGACCGAAGTTTAGCTATCTCTGTTTTCTTAAGCAAAGTAACACATTTGACGTCCTTTTCTTCCTGAGAAAGCTGAATTCGACGTTGCCATGTCGTGCACTCAAGACAAATGCCTTTAAATGCATATCCCCATATTTATTTTTCAGTTTTAGGTGATCAAACCTTTTTTTTTAAATATAATATTGAAATTATATGTTTGAAATGCGATGTTCTAAAGGTTCTTCATGGAAATTACTGCATTTTCGTTCAAAGAAAAACCCCCATTCCATACTGCACCAGTTTGTGCAACAAAATAATCGAGAAATTTATCCGCCATCATTGATACCAATACTGCGGGAAGAGAAGAGCCATTAGAATAATTCGGTCCATTTGTTCCAACCACCCAATGCATTAGCATGAATATTTTAGGATTCTAGACAACAGAGAAGCACTGAGAGCCAGAAACTCGAGATAGATCTTCACGAAAGATCATCCTACCAACTATAATTACTATTATTAAGAGACATTAAATTCTTGCGCGAAGGATAATATTTTAATTGCTGGCAGACGAGGATGGAAGAGCTAGAACAGTAGCTGATAATTAGGGTGAAGGAAAGAACTGAAAGGCGATTTATTAAATGTTGAAATATATTTATACGCGTCGTTCAGCATATGCAGCTACTGTCTAATGATAATGTGTTCTACTCCAGTCAAGAATTTTATCCGTAACTCATTATGTTTGATTATCTGTGAGTTTCATCCGTTTGTTGAAAAATCCTTAATGCATTCCCATTTTTAATTGGTGACATGTTCGATGGTGGTCATGTGGGTCTTCACCAACGGTTAGAAATTATAAATGATACAACAGTCGGACGAATATTCAAAGAATTACTCATCTGCTGCAAACACGCGAGACTCAAGGAATTACATAAATGATACCTGTGTTTGCTCACAAGTTCTTTGGTGGTGCACAAAAACAGCTCGAGAAGAATGCGGCAATTATTGTCATTAAATATTTGATTAGAATAATGATAGTTTTCCCTTCGCTGGCTATTTATTACAATAATTTAATGATATACCATTTTATGACCATTATGAGGTGCGGAATTTCGTCTGTATTCTTTAGTCCACAATGTCTGGAATAACGACCCACATATGAAATAATACCATAATTATGTGTCATTTGTAGGACATTCCGTAAGACACTTTGAAACTTGAGAATTCAGTTTTGCCCATTATGTACTAATTAAAATTTTATACATACTACCTTAAAGACGACATATAGAATGAATTGAAATTAGTTCACCTATTCTTAAATGATATAATTCATAGAAAATCAAAAAGAGGTCGATTTCCATTCGAAACTGTACGCCTCCTATTAATATTTTGGATATACAGGTGGGTCCTTGAGTTGTACATTAATTTCAACCATAGATTCCTCTCATCCAATGAAACACTTTTTTCATTTATTATTTTTTCAGATTCGGCTCCAGCAAAAAGATACAGGCTGTTTGAATTTCCAAAAAAAATCAGTTTTTTTTGTAGCTTTGATACGGTTACTCCGAATTAGATAAATTTCGGTGTGAAGTTTTCTATGACACATATTCTTCAGTGATCACTTTCATCCTACTTCAAACAGTTTCCGAGTTATAGACTCGCCGATTCATAAAACTATACGAAATTAGCATGAAGAATGCAGGTAAAGTTTATCTCATGTCATTATAAGAATCTTCAATCATTTTAAAATACTTGATTATTCTTTATTATTTCCCCTTTTGCAGATATTCAACATTTAATATTATAAAATCGGATAAAATTCGAAAAACTACCTTATATTTATTGATTTGCCCCTGATCTAGTAAAGGAAGTAAATTAAGCTGGGTTCACGTTTATTCGGACCATAGAATACACATAAATATTCATTTATGTCGCATAGAACTTATATTAGGTATATGCTGTTCCATGAACATAGCACAACCTAATCATAACATTCATAGACTTAGAATAAAATGATATAAGTCTATGATAAAATTCTAGAGAATATTTTTAGATTAGTTGATTGATTTCATATAATTGTTTTATAAATTTCGTGGAAAAATTATAAATATTCAGCCAAAACCAATGACACATTGTCCAGGGAATTTTGTTGACTACAGTTCCCGATTTTACCGATGATCAGAACGGCTCATCTTGTTGAATGGTGAACGGATTTTAGACACATAATTCCTGTTCGATGATGCTTTTGAATGAAATATGACAGGAAGAACTCAACCCTCAAGTGCAGCAAACATTGAACGATGTGCATCACATTCATCCATTTGTCGTTAGAGACAACTGTATCTGCGATTTTTCAGTTTCAACAGTACCCATACAACGAGCCAACACCCAGTTCATGGGGTTCTCCTACAAGATGGCAACGTCTAATGTAACAGAGAAAATGGTTCATGGAGATAAATTAGCTCCAGTTCAGTAATAAATAAGCATGAACACAAGGACAATAAATGTCGATAAATCAATAAATATTCCAGCTTGACGAAGCAAATCATCCAACAAGCCAAAGCCTCTACATCGAAGATTAATGAGGTATCAAATATCTGAAGTCCTTTCGGCATTCAACAAGGTGAGTCGTCCCCTTATGCCTTAAACAAATTCTTTCGACAATGCTGCTTCGGTGTAGAGGTTTTGGTTGATTGGATAGTTAGCTCAGATCATGGTGAAATATTGGTTGATTTATCAATTTATGTTAGTTTTATAAAATAGATTCCAAAGATCTCAAGAGACAAAACAATGAAAAGTTTCCAGAAATGAGTTCGTTGACTGTCTCACATAATCTGAATAATATTAAAAATTTTGCAATCACTACTTTTTTTTCCTATGATTTTACTACTTTAGGACCGTGCGAAGTTTTTAAACTCAGCCAGAAGCTATGAAAACTCCTTTTTGTATTTTTGAATTGAAGTTGAATGTTTGAGTTAATCCTACTAAAAACTAAACTTCTTACTTTCAAGCCTTCTTCAGTACCTTTGAGTAATTTCAGGAAGCTGAGATATATTCGTTAATAAAGCAACATTCAGGGAAATCATGTCACAAAAGAAACATCCTCAAAATACCGACTACATAAAACGATATGAATTTTTGAAATCTCGCTGCCATAATAAATTAACAACAAACAAAAAAACCATAACTTGAAAACTACAGAAAATCGCATAACACATATCAGGTATTTTTGGATAGCCCAGGTTTGAGGAATTTCAAAAAAAGTTCACTGACGTCACTACTTGGATCACCCTGTATGTACCCAACGCATTTACCAATTTAGGGCCAAGTTTGAATCGAAATTCGCAAAATAGATACAGTTGGCCGAAATGATAAAGCCCTGGATCAAGCGCGCAAATACGGATTCTTCTCATTAAATTCCTCCACAACAGATATCAATTAAATCAATAGATATCAGCTTTATGTATATGAGCCGGAATCCTACGCTGATGCATGTTATAACTTATCAACGGGTTATTACCATGTGGGCCGAAAAAAGGTGCCGAATAGTTTCATATTCGGTAACCTGACCAGAAGAAGCCCCAAGCTATGTGAAAGGTAGATAAGCACCGAAAGATTGATCAAAATATTCAGCAACCTTCCGTTATTTATTAAATATCTCCATATGTGGACTGAAGGAATAAGTTATCGTTCATCTTTCCATAAATTATACATTAAAAATTTCGGTTATCTCCTCGTAATTACAGGGTGATAAAAGTTATGCTTTCCTCCTCTTATTTTTTGGTTCGGAGTATGCCTACCGGACGTTTTGAATAATTCGTAATCAGTGATTTAATGGCTTACTGATATAATATAGAGATGAGATCGAAGCAGAACCAATTGAGAATTATTATCCACGAAAGTATTTTCTTCGAATTTCGAACACCTGAACGAATATTCGGCAGAATATTCAGAAGTTGAATACGAAATTTGCTGAAGTATGAATTATTTACTACTCGGCTCTTCATTGTGCATGAACTGTGGTTAGTTTCTCGAATGTTTTAACCGAATTTGTCGTATTCGACATGTGTCGATTACAATGGTATTACAAATTAAAATTATAGTATGTCATAGTGAGAGTCCTAAATAAATTTAAAGAAATTATACCGCATGGAAAACCAACTGTGACAGTTACTACCATCCCCAGTTTTTGCGCGCATGTTCTAGGGGAACAGCGTGCAATCGTTTTGTCCAAATGTCTGTAATTTTGAATGATTGAGCCGAAAATGGTCTCAATCGACTAGGTTGGACTCACTGATGACGAATCCGGTGTCAAAATCGATTCTGTCCGGCCGTCCGTCCGGCCGTAGACACGCTAACTGTCGACAGAAGCAAGTTAGCAACTTGAAACTGTCAGGATAGGTTGCGCATCAGAATGCCGCGGTTAAGTTCGTTAATGGGCCAAATCGGTCGGATAGTTTCGGATAGAGTTATAGGCGCTTGAAGTTTTGAAGTTATTTATTTCTTATTTCAGAAACTACTTGAGCGATTGGATTCGAACTTGGCAGTTAGGTGGAGTATAACGACGCGCAACTTTGAGCAAAATTTCTTCAGGATCATATTGTCAGTAAATTCTGAAAAAAATTTTTTTCGGAAACCATTCATCATATCCGAAAAAAAATTCCACTCACACTTTGAACTTCATATTCCACAGCAGTGTATCAAATTTCAGTTCGATACAATCATAAGTTTTGGAGATATCGGGAAAAAATATGTCAAATTTCGAAGTTTTCTTCTCGATATCGTAGATTTTTTCGGTATAACTCGAGAAATACTGATGCAGTCCTGATAAAACTTCACAGCTAGTTTTGAGATGCTGAAAGACAACTTCATGCGAAATTTCGTGATAATCGTGTCATTAGAACAATTTGAAAAAAAAATTTCTAGGATTTTCTTATCATATCATCCTCATTAAATTCTGTATGAAACTTCGAACTGATATTTTCCGATGAAGTACTGGATTTCAATTCGATCTGATCTGTATTTTTGGAAATATTGGAAAAATAAAATTTTGATTGGGTATATCTACGGAATCATTGGGTGGATTTTACCCATTCACGAATTCGGCCTTCGTAATTAAGGTCCAAACCTTCTCTACAAATATCGAGATTCTAAGTTGTTTCTTTCGGAAGTTATCGTGTTTACGCAGTCAGCCGTTAGGTTAACCGTAAACACAATAACTTCCGGAAGAAACTACTTAGAAACTCGATATTTGTAGAGTAGGTTTGGGGCTTTATTACGAAAGTCGAATTCGTGAATGGGTAAAATCCGCCCAATGATTCCGTAGATATACCCACTCAAAATTTTATTTTTCCAATATTTCCGAAAATACAGATTTGATCGAATTGAAATCCAGTAATTTATCAGTAAAAAATTTCAAAAAGCACTGCCGTGAAGGCAGCAGCTTTTGCGTGCATGTTCAAATTCGTTGCTGAAGCGGTCATCTACATTGAACATACGCGCAAAAGTTGCTGCCTTCACGGCAGTGCGTTTTGACATTTTTTACTGATAAATTACTGGATTTCAATTCGATCAAATCTGGAAGGAAAAGAACTTATATTCAAGCAAATATACCCCAAGCCCTAACATAACAAAAATTAAATCTTCACTTAACTGACATATATTATTTTGAACCAATGCAACAGGAGATGACGTGAGGTCAAGAGCTTTACCGCGCTTGTTCAGATTCGAAGCCATTTCCTCAAAACATTTTACATAAACCTTTACGCCGTCATTTTTCAAGTATGGGACAATACGACCTTCTTAATTATCCCCCAAACTTGCTATGGAAATATCGGGTCTCTTTGTCGTTTTTTTTTCGGATGTTATTCTGGTTAAGGTCGGCCTAACTATACCAACCGTAAAATGAGAATCAATTTAGAGTCTTGATATTTGTTGAACCGGTTCAATTACGAAATCCGAATTTGCAAATTGGTAAAATCCAGTGACCGCATATAGACCCATTCGAATTTTTATTATTTCAGTATTCTGCGAGTTACTCTGTAAATAACAACAATACGAGGGAAATAACTAAGGAACTTGAACACATTTTTTCTCGGAATATCACCGAAAATAAATATCGGATCTAACTGAAATTTGAAACACTGTTGTAAATACTTACTTGAAGTTTTTGCTGAATTTAAAGAAATCTGATGAAAAGTTTTCGGTAGAAATTTACTTTCGATACTCGCATCTGTACTTTTTGAGATATTGAGGAAATAACCTCGAAATTTCAAACAACAACGAAATTTGACACAATTTTTTCCATATATCTCCTAGAGTAAATATTGTCTCGAATTGCATTTGGAAACATCATTATTGAATACTTATTCTAAAGTCTGTCACAAACTTTTTCGAAATCTGATTAATACTTTTCGAGAAAAAAAAATTTCAAAAGAAATTTCAACATTTTTCGAATAATAATTTTTAAATTTTCTTACGGTTGGATCCATACGAAATTTTGCATTATGTTGCGCGTTGATATTCAAGAACTGATTACAGAGTTCCTTCAATCCGATCGCAGCAGTACCCTATGAGATATCGAGGATTTAATTTAAAAATTTCATATAGGTGAAACTCCGATACTGTTTGGCTGATTTTGTCCAAAAACTAACTTAACTGGGATATTCTACTACTAACCTGAGAATTTTAAGTCTCTGGGTCTCTTCTTAGAGTAAAAATTATTATCTCCACAATCTACAGTAAACTTTAAAATCGATTAGAGTAATATTTAGGAAAGAAAATTGTAGTAGCATTTTTCTGATATTTCCAAACATTGCAGATGCAAACCAGTCTGAATATAGTGCTGTGTGGTAAAAGGGTGTCTTGAGAATCCATGAAAAATTGGGGCAAAATCTGATGGGTAGTTTCTAAATTAGATACTGTTTGACTATTTCCAATAGTAATGAAGATGCTTCAAAATTGTGCTTTTCCAAATTTTTTTTCTGTAAAGTGTGGAAATTCGACTCACTATAATTTCGATTACCAATTTCATGACACATTCTTTATTTCCAGCCCTCAATTTGTACAAATTCGAGAAAACCAAACAATTATTGTTCGATTCTTGGGCAACATATAATTTTCATACCGAGTATTCTCAATTTTCCTTCAGAGAAGCAAGCTCTGAATGAAGCTGAGCGATGGCATTTCAGCACTTTCAACGAACAAGGCTTGGCATTTTATATATCCCATTGCGCAGAAAAGGCTGATTAATGGGAAAAATCTATCCAACGGTTTCGAAGAAACACCAATATGAAATTTTGTTCCACAGAAATTCGAAAAATAGCCGCTCGAATTAAGTTCTCGAGAATGAACAAGAAGACTTATGCAAATTTGGAGATGATCGCTGGAAAAAATTGAAACGATGAGCATTAAAGGATTTGAACACGATATCTTCCTAAATAAGCGCCGAAAAATCAGACAATCAATTTTTACCACAGAGTTGAGTTTAATAACACAGATCGAATTTTTGGAGAATTCCAAACAATATAACAAAGTTGAATTTTCGCAATAGATATATACAAACTTACAGGTCTGATCAAATTGAAATCTGATACATGTTTCGAAAAGTAAGGTGCCTCAAAATGTGGATCATACCATTACAAGATGGCCAAATCTTTTTGTTATCAATTCCTGGATGACAAATTCGAAGGAGCTTCCTAATGGTCGTGATATCACGTCAATGTGTTTCTGTAAATTTTTATTCGAGTTTCAAATATAATTTACTTCGAGACATGTGTAATATCATCTTCAGCAAATCCAATCAACCTATCGACTGAAATTCGCGTATCTTCTGATGCTAAAGATTTATTATTGAAACAAAATCAAGAAAAGCACACGGCAGTGCTTTTGCGCGCATGTTCAATGTGGATGACCGCTTCGGCAACGAATTTGGACCTGAGCGTTTGCCTTCACGGCAGAGCTTTTGTAGATTTTTTTTTCGATAAATTACTGGATTTCAATTCGATCTTTTCTGTATTTTTGGAAATATTGGAAAAATAAAACTTTGAATGGGTATATCTACAGAATCATTAGGCGTATTTTACCCATTCAAAAATCCGTCCTTCGTAATTAAGGTCCAAACCTTCTCTACAAATATCGAGTCTGTAAGTCGTTTGTTCCAGAAGTTGTTGTGTTTACGGTCAGCCTCACGGCCGACTGCGTAAACACAATAACTTCCGAAAAAAAACAACTTAGAAACTCGATATTTGTGGAGAAGGTTTGGACCTTAATTACGAAGGTCGGATTCGTGAATGGGTAAAATCCATCCAATGATTCCGCAGATATACCCATTCAAAATTTTATTTTCCCAATATTTCCGAGAATACAGATCAGATCGAATTGAAATCAAGTACTTCATCGAAAAATAACAGTTCGTAGGTTCATACACAATTTAATGAGGATAATATGATAAGAAGATATTGAATATTTGAAAAAAAAATTTAAATTTTTTTTTAAATTGTTCCAATGACACGATCACCACGAAATTTCGCACGAAGTTGTCTTTCAGCATCTTCATACTAGCTGCGAAGTTTTATCAGGATTGAATCAGTATTTTTTGATTTATACCGAAAAAAACAACGATATCGAGAAGAAAACCACGAAATTTGACATAGTTCTTCCAAATATCTCCAAAACGTATGATCGCATCGAACTGAAATTTGGTACACTGCTGTGAAATGTGGGGTTCAAAGTCCAAGTGGAATTTTTCATGAATATGATGAACAGTTCCCAAAAAAAATATTTTCAAAATCTACTGACAGTTTGATCCTGACAGAATTGCTTAGATGCTTAAAGTTGCGCGTTATACTCCACCTAACTGCCAAGTTTGAATCCAATCGCTTCAGTAGTTTCTGAAATAAAAAATAAATAGCTTAAAAATTTCAAATGACTATAAATCCGGAACTGTTCGACCGATTTGGCCCATTAACGAACTTAACTGCGGCATTCCAATGCGCGACCTACCCTGAAAGTTTCAATTTGCTATCTCAATGCGTTCGACAGTTATCGTGTCCACGGCCGGCCGGACAGAATCGATTTTGACACTGGATTCGTTATCAGTGAGTACAACCTAGTCGTTTGAGACCATTTTCGGCTCAATCATCGAAAATTACAGACATTTGTACAAAACCATAGCAGGCTGTTCCCCTAGAACATGCGCACAAAAAGTAATCGATGTCTATAGATTCAACACAGTGTCGAATATCGAAAAGCATCACTCGAGTCAAATATTTCAGGAAATAATTTCCTTAAAATGAACTCTTTCTGCGCTCGAAGCTTATCCGTTAACAGCAATTTATCACATAAAAAAAACACCCTTGTAGTAAAAAAACTGATCAGAATTCGAAATATTTTCGATAGGGTCCTCAATAACAGTGCTGTCCAATAATAACATAATGACACCCGGTAAGTTGAATACCTCAGGCAACGAGAGCATCTGTTCAGGCTAGTTTGCATCGGGGCATTTACAAAAAATGTTGGGAACACTCTATTCCTGCATAATTTATCACGGGTTTACCTGGCCAGTTTAATGAAGATAGGCCCGAAGACACCCTCGAGCCAAACATGCATCTGTTAACATACTCGCACTAGGATGTAGAACGGGCATAATGAATGTCGTTGAAAGATTCGTTCCGCATTTCAATTTGGAATTTTTCATTTAATGCCATACTGTCAATGGGCATAATTACCTCCAGCCAAATCTCTTAAATTATGTGTTTATATGGGGATATACGATACAAACGAAGAAAATTCATTGCGTTTCATAGGTGGTTCTGCAGTTGTTGAATAATACTAATTAGGTCAGTTCTCAAATATACAGGGTGATACATTCGAAAAAGGAAAAAAATTCTTCTGGAAATTTCCCCTATCCGACAATAAATTTTGGGCCCGCAGTATATTTCAGACTAATCTCATTCGGGTCACATGAAACAAACATAAGAACGGAACTCTCCAGTTCAACTATGTATATCCTTGTACATATATACTGTTCAACTGCTACGGAAGATTTGCAGGACCCTGAAAAATGAGAAAAATCAAAAACACGAATGTTGATTTCATACAAAATCATTTGGGGAGGGTCACGTCCTCAACCCCTTCAAAACAAGTGTCTCCAAGGTACACATTTCCTTCAGTTCGCTAAACATCTGAATTATGAGTGTTCATTATCATGAAGGTATAACTTTGATGTTGACAGATGGCTAGAAAGAAATGCTTCCGGAAAAAATAGGTAATATTAGTGGAAATCTGAATTAAAAAGAATTACATTTTTACACTGTAATAGTTATTTTGTGTCGAAATTACACAAAAACTAGATATTATACGGATGTGTTATTTTACTTAATCTACTTAGTCTGGAAGTTCTTCTATGAAAAATTCGTGCAGTATTACTCCAAATCCAATGATTCAAAAGTTATTGTATTGCAAAAGAAAGAAACCAATAATATAAAATTGCACCTCTGAACACTGCAAAACATAACCTTGAAAATTTACAGCGGCGACTGAAAACTTTCTTAACAGCGCGAACATTCCAAGTCTGGCACGGTCGGCGTTGTCGAACCTTCTGAATTGATTCGATGCACGTAGAAGAAGCATCTCTCGTTTTATGCTCACGTTGTCTCTTTTTTCCCAAAAATCAGGCCAAAAACGAGAGCAATTTAAATTTTTTTCACAATTTTTCCAACAATTTGCAATGCTTATTGACTGCCTCATTCAGTACAAATATGATAATATATTACAAAAAATTGTTGAACTGTTTGGACTATTCCTTTCAATAAAAAAGTGGAAAGATTTAAAAAGTGTCTCGTTTTTACACCACTTGACCCTAATCTGCGTGCACCCCCAAACGGGATAGTGATAAACTACGTTAACTGTTGGCAGTACAGAGTCTGTCGATTTTTAAGGTACCACTCTTGACTAGGCCCTATGAACAATCAAAAAGAATGCATAATGAGGTGAGCTTCGGTTCAATTTGTATAAACCCTGTGATACGTCGTCATGACGGCAACCACTAAATTCTTAAGTAGAAAGAGGGTTTGGGTGACACCTTAATTCGAAGGTAGTTCGATTGTCCTTTTTAAAAATGCCATACACCTGACCTTCTTTGTTAATACTCCCGAAAAATAAAAGAGAGAATATTTCATTGCCAGAGTTGCATTTGTACATGAAAATGATGAAAACATTTTTTTATCAGTCCAACAACAGCAGATTTCCAGAACACGAGCGTGTGTACAAAACAGAACTTTCAGAAGCCACGCAGATTATAATGACTTTGAAATCAATGAGTCTACTGAATGGATCAGAGAAACAGCCCTTGAAGTTTTGTTACTACTAACCCAGACACGCATAAAATTTTATAGCTCGAAGAAATGTTTATATAATTATCATTGGATAATTTGCGATTGTTTCTCTGCCTTCATTTAAGTTTTTGATAAAAATTTTAATTTTCTAGTTGAACGATCTTCAAAATATTCTGCGAAATATTTTATCAAAGTTCAAATCTTACTAATGAATTTCAATTCGTGGGCTGTTATTATTTCAGGAATTTTTGGGAAATAACAATAACGCCAATAATAATCCAATTGGTTCATGAGAAAATTACACTACACTGCTTGTACAAACAGTTTTGCTTCATCGCGATGAGTTCGAAACAAAGTGAGAGCTAATTCATTTATTTGATCCTGAGGCTATGGAGTATAAGTGGAAAATCACTTTGAATTAAACTCTGTTGAAACGCTGTGATATTGCGCTATTCCACAATCGAGAACTGAGTTTATAAACACGTCGGTAGTTTTATTCGTTCTGAAATCAGTTGTTTCGGAATATGCGGTAGTTTTTATACAACAAACTTGTTTATGAATAATTCTCACTACGATAAAAGCGAAGATTGATATTCTGAATTATTTTCTTCATGTATCCCATGCTACCTATTAGCATTCGACTTTTTCGAATTGAATTAAATTTCATAGAACTATCAAACTCTCCCAAAGTGTCGTTTCACTCTTCAACAAAAAACAAACTCTCATGCTTAGTGTCACCTTGAATAGCGGAACTCTCTTCAACGTTTTAACTCGTGCAGAGAATGGCAGCAGTAGCAGGCAGAATGGCACAATGTCGTATTCAGCGACTAATCACTATTCTGTCTAGGTGTATACTATAGTCATAGGAGAATAAGACGCCGTCGTGAAGAGCGACGTAATTTTGCGTGAACTGTTTGGAGGCATGCGCATAGGACTGTGAGAGTTATGGTTTGTAGCGCATTGCTTGTGGTGGGCTATCATCACTTTTTTGTTCGAGACAGTATGACAGAGGCACGTGATATTGACGATGTCCTACAAACTACTGTAATTTTCTATCCTAATGGCCGTACAGACGTCCTTTTTCTGCAAAACAACGCATTCGCTGGTTGCCCAATAAACGATACAAATGATATACGGCGAACTTTAACGATCCAGAGTACAAATTTTCATCAGAAAAAGGAAAAAATTTGCAGAATTATTATCTTTTGATTTTTCGTTTTGTTGCACTTCGGTCTTCCAGGAACCACAGCAACACATATTTAATTCTTCGGTTTTCAAATCGAAAAGTGATTCGAGATCCATTTTAATTAAAACCGAACCAATCAACGATTAACGAGAACACAAAAGCAACCCAAGCAATAAAGATCCCAAATAGCGAGCCATGTATGTTCGACCATAAAAAATCATGTGATAGATTGAGACAATACGAAAATACTGGGGTCCGAACGAGATAATTCGAAAAGAAAAAATTGAAGAGTCCTCCTGCATTTTGCTGAACGGAGTTATTTTGCTCATTGTGGACCATATTTTGCTGAATTTACTTAAGGAAGAGGTGTAATTAAAACACTTTCGAACCAAGTCTTGTTGTGTTTTCTTGCCAATTTTGCAGAAGTACAACAAACCGAAAAACCAGAAGATTCTGAAAATTTTTGTCCGATGAAAGGGTCTGATTTGTACTCTGAAACGTAACAGTTGGCTTTGTTTATCTTTTGTATTGTTCTGGTATTGTTTATTAGGCAATCCTAGGTTTTCCTAGAAACTGCCCTTGTAAAATATTTCAATCTGGTAATCCACAAGGGCGTTTTCCATTAAAAAAAAAACAATTTATTTAATTTTTAATAGTTCTGTTCCAGATATTGGGAGTGAAAACATTATGTGATAATGTTTTCATTATTACTATTATTGTATTATTATTATTACTTATTATTTTTTCGATTACGGAATTCATTAGAGAAAAATTCATATCATCGTGAACCCTCTCAACTGCCTTAACTCTCTCAACTTATGTTCTCAATAACGTTACATGACAGTGTGTGAAAACTTTTGAATTATTCCAAAATTGGACACTAGTCTAGTCTTTTCGATTACCAGTTACCTTGCTAGTTCTTGTGGAATTACACCGACAAAATCTTGGCTAAAATCATTTCTGTTAAAAGCTAACCTTCTTGTGCAATTTGTGCGAGTATTTGTTTCTCCAAAAAAATCCAATTTCAATGACTAAGCATTATAACAAACGTTTTTGGACATCGTTGAACTACTAAGTGTAGAGAATCTTGGTTTACTTTAGAGAACTTTACGCTCTAGAGAATCCATGTTGCTTCAAAGGCTTTGACTCGAAACTTGTTCAATATTTCCGGTTATAAAATGGGACTCTGACAAGCGATGATCGAACTTAAAGTAAAACAAACAACGAGAATAGCATATTCAATTCTCAAATCGACTCGACGATGAACGTACAATGTTTAACTTCAAGCTCCTTTCTAACTGAACCTTCAAATAAACGAATATCGGTCGATAAATAAACAAACACTCCACCTTGATGTGAGCTAATCATCCAATCAGCCGAAGCCTTCACACTCAAGAAGCGCAAGGAGGTTTTTGGGTACTTGAAACCTGCTATATGACTTCTTTGAGTATAAAAATTACACAGCTCAGTAGCACAGGAGCAGAACTTTGAGCGATGAGCAAGCCTTTCATCCAATTGTCCCCACAGGGAGCTGTACTTCCATATTAAAGTTATGAGGCCATCCTTCACAGGCGTTAACTAACACCTCCATACAAAACTGGCAGGTTCCAGTGCTGGACCCTGTACTATAATATCCTATCTCAAAAAGATTCCATGAACTTCCGCAGTTCATCAAAAACGTCCAGACCAGAAGCACTGACTAGTAATTCAAAACTATATCTAATTAACGAGGAGATCCGAAGCTGCTGAATCTTGTGTACATTCCAGACGCATTATTCTCAAATCATAGCTGGATGTTCCCCTAAAGTAAAGTTCACCCTTCTTTGTTTTCCGTGTCAAGTTTATCAGCAGGCAGCGCCGCTTGAATGTGAGATCATTGGTGACATCGCGACGATGGAATACGTAATTAGTTCGGATATTAACATTTGAGGATCCTTTCCCAGATGGCTTGCTGCGGCGGCAAACTCTTCTGCCGAAAGTAAATGGTGTGGAAATGCCGATATGGACTTCCTGAGACCTGATATTTTTCGCAGATAGGTCATTATAATCTCATCAGATATCGTTATGGACGAAGGGTGTAGCTAACCTGCTTCATGTTCGATTATACAATGAATGAAATATTCACGGTAGTTTGAATCCAATATTTCCACTGTACAGGGTGAGATATTGGGTTGGACCGCAGTTTTAACTATAGATTTTCGCCATCAAATGAAACATTTCTCATTCGAAATTTTTCAAGATACGGTTCAGGTAAAAATATACAGTCTGTTGAAGTTGTTCTGGAACGGATAGTTTTCTAGATACTTAAAGTTGGAAGTTATGAATGCTCATGAAAATAGAGAAAACTGCAATCGATCAAGCCCTGCTTGAAAAAAGGCCAGAGAATATATCCATATATAGCTTTATTTTAGTTAACAGTTCATAACTGTTCAGTTCTGAAATCTGAGCCGAAAGCCACATTCCAGAGCTCAGTTTAGTGTTCACGTGCAATCAGTTAGTTTCATATTCATTGATTCGAGGAAATGGCAAAAAAAATTTTCAAACAAAATTTATTACAAAGATAGGAATAGGAAAATTTATTACATTTTTGTCAGCGATACAATCCCAATTGTCCTGCGAGCAGTACCAAGTGACTAAGTTCTATACCGATTGCATGAGCACTTCCCTAGATATTGTAGAAATGAATTCAAAATAGAAATGGGTATAAGACCAAATACGTTTGCTCGATTTGGTCCATTGCTTATCTGAGCCAGCAATTCGTCTGATTCGTCATCACTGAGTCTGTTTCAGAGAAAATAAACCTAGAAAAGCACTGCCGTGAAGGCAGCAGCTTTTGCGCGTATGTTTAATGGAGATGAGCGCTTTGGCAACGAATTTGAACCTGAGCTGCTGCCTTCACGGCAGTGCTTTTCTATGTTTTCTTCGATAAACTACTGAATTTCGATTCGATCTTACGTGTATTTTCGAAAATATGGAGAAAATAAAATTTTGAATGGGTATATCTACGAAATCATTGGGCGGATTTTACCCATTCACGAATTCGACCTTCGTTATTAAGCCAAATCTTCTCTACAAATATCAAGTTTCTAAGTCGTTTCTTCCGGAAGTTATTGTGTTTATGGGTGAAATCCACCCAATGATTCCGAAGATATACCCATTCAAAATTTTATCTTCCCAATGTTTCCAAAAATACAGATTATTTCGAATTGAAATCCAGTACTTTATCGAAAAAGGACAGTTTGAAGATTCATACAGAATTCAATGAGGATATTATGATGAAAAAAAAATTTAAAATTTTTTTTTTTCAAATCGTTCTAATGACACGAAATTGTGCACAATGTTGTCCTTTAGAATCTTTGAAGTAGCTGCAAAGTCTCATCACGATTGAATCAGTATTTATCGAGTTATACCGAAAAAAACAACGATAACCACGAAATTCTACATATTTTTTCCCATTATCTCAGAAACTAATAACCGTATCGAACTGAAATTTAGTACACTGCTGTGAAATATGAAGCTCAAAGTATAACTGAAATCGTTCTCGGATATGAACAATTGTTTCAGAAAAAAAAAATTTCTCGAAAAAAATTTTTTCAAAATTGACTGACGATACGATTCCAAAGAATTTCTGCTCAAAGTTGCGCGTCATTATGCTCCAACTAATTGATAAGTTGCAATCCATTCGCTTCAGTAGTTTTTGAAATAAAAAATAAATAACTTCGAAACTTCAAATGGCTATAACTCCGAAAGTATCCGACCGATTTCGCTTATTCACGAACTTAACCGCGGCATTGCAATGCGCGAGCTGCCCTGAAAGTTGCAAGTCGCTAGCTTACTCCGTTCGAAAATTATCGTGTCCAGGGCCGGCCGAACGGACATAATCGTTTTTGACACTGGATTCTTCATCAAGGAGTCCAATCTAGTCGTTTGAGATTAATTTCGGTTCAATAATCGAATATCACAGACATTTTGACAAAACGATAGCACGCTGTTCCCCTAGAACATGCGCGCAAAAATACTCCAATACCCTATGGTTTGTGAGTCCTTCTTGAAATATTCCCCAAGTATTAGGATCATTATCACTACATAGCTAGGTAGACATCTTTAGTCTACGACAAATAACGAATAAGCTGCAAAAGGTAAAATACCAGTCGATGCAAGCAGGATTGAGTCTTCCTGAGTAGCTTATGCATCGAGAAATTATCCGAAAACATGTTGTCGAGTTACGAGACCATAAAAGTCACAGGAGAGCAAACATGATCTGTTGCTCTGATAGATTCTGAATTCTTTTCCATACATGAAGTGTGTGCATAATAGATATTTTCCAATAATGATTCAAGTGACTTCATTCAACTCAGATTTTCCTCTATATCGACCGTTTCGACGATTTCAACATGGAGATATTCGGGAATTGAAGAAAAGCTTCGAGGATTTATTCACGGTAGGAACAGATTCTTCTCGGATTTTTGAATTTTTTAGAATCGGAATTCTCATCATAATTTAGAACAGTAGAAGAGAATTATTGGGAAAGTCCAGATTTGTGATAAGAAATCGACTGGATCATACAACAGAAAAAAAACCATCTGAGAAACTATCTTTGCAAAAAAATTTTTGACCAAAACTTAACAAAACTCATTGAACAACCACCGATTTGCCCTGGTAAAGCCTCAATCGACTTGTTTTCATTTTTCATTTCTCGAAATACCTCATTGAGGCACCTGGTTTCAGTATATAGAAGATATCAACGTCAGTATGAAATTTCAGAAAGAGCCTACTTTGATGGCAAAATATTAAATTTTGGTGAGGAATACATATTTTGGTTTTCATTTCCGATTGCTTCTTCCCTTTTGGCATTGAAGTTTATGCTCTGAAATAAATTAGCAGACGAAATATCATACAATCATTTCATCAAGCACCATCGTAACATTATCAAAATATTTTCAAAAATTATGATCTATGGCCTGAAAACCAAATAAGAAGAAGAAAATAATAATCTGAGGGAAAGTGTTTTTAAACCTCCATATTCACAGTTCCGAAACGTTTAAGTATTCGATCTCCTACATTATTCACAGTTATTGAATTTTATTTTTCAACATTTACACTTGTTTGAATGTCCCTCATATTGGTGTTTTTCGATTCCTCAATGTTGAATAGACGATGGTTGTCTTAAATAAGTTTTCATGACCTGAATTTGTTTCACATTCACTGTCAACTTCTGAAGTCATAGTGCTGTAATAAAATTATGCTTCTGGAGAGCATTGAGAAAAAAACGCCGAAACGTTGGCAAAATAGAAAAGGTATAAATGGTTAATTGTTTCAAACTCAGCCTACCGAATTGTGGGGAATTGGTTGAAATAAGGGTGTTCAGGTTTCACGAAAGACTACCCACTCTCGACCTTCTAGCAAACCAAAGCGTGATTACACTTCCCGATGGCCGCATATCCTACCAGAATATATTTCATTTCAGAAGAAGTGCGATAGATTTTTTGTCAAATAATTTGTTTCCTTTCTTGAGATTCACATTGAAAGTCTTATTTATCATTATCTGCATTTTTGAAGAAATGGTTTATTTTGAGTCCTTCCACCTTCTATTGAAAAAAGAGACAGTGGCTCGTGTTATTAAATTTCTGTAAGTGATCAAATATGAATCAATACCGGTTCAGATTATTTGCATTAATTCTAAATGATCTTTTCATTCTCTATGCAAGAACAATAGTAGGATATATCGATTGCATTTGATGGCAATAATGTATCATTGACTCAAACTTGCTACGAGCTATTCAATACCGAAAGAGCCCTAATATTTCCAGGCTTTAGTCTATTTAACCTCATATATCCTTCCGCCTGCTTTCGATGTGATTAATGTCAGAAATATATTCCCTAGTGATTTTCCGTATCCAACTATTCGGTCAGAAATAGGATATTTGATTGCCATCTCTTTTCAGTTACTACAGTATGTATTTCATTCGATATTTTGAACTCATTCCCTGCTATGATATCTGTACATTAAAATTTATAAGAAATATAGGTCACCTAAACGGCTTTGCTGGTATACTTCTTTCGATGAATTCTCTGAACCTGTATGGCCAATATGTAGTAGTATTTCGGAGATACAGTCTCTTATTTCGGCCTTTAAAGCTTCAGAGATCACAGCCTTGATGGTATGAACTTATGACTAAATTTCCTCACAGACAAAAATACAAATGTGTCAAATAGAACGATATTGGCGGCCTCTTCTGACATTTTCCATACACCTTCAAGCCATCATTTTTTCGTGAGTAGTTTTTCAAAATTGGGAAGTGTATCAGATCGATTTGAGACATTAATCGATCTGATAATACATTAGACTTAAAGCCTAAACAAAGGTCGAAATAGCGGGGTACTTACTTACAAAGCCATTACAGTTTCTCTAAATATGTCAGAGAAAATGTAAACAAACAGCACTGTGCTCTTAGCTACCCAATGTTCAGTCTCAACTATTTTCTGTTTTGCCTCATTTGAATGATACTCCAAAAAAAACTTCATTTTACCGATGACATCTCTTTATACTTTGTAACTAGCTTGTTTATAGTACCAAACGTTAAACTCTCCTCAATGTAATGGACTTGGCACTCAGTTATAAGTGCTGGGGATACAAGAAGGGAGAAGTTTCTCATTACATTTTGGACCTCTTGTAACACGTGTTCAATTTTATGAAGTGTTTAATTCTGTGAAAGTAATATCGCTTGTTTTTTTTTGGTCAGCTGATAAAAACATCTGTTTTCTTGTCTACTTCATAATAATCAATTCATTAATCTGGCGTGTATTTTAAATATTCGTGGGGAACCTAGTAATAAAGATTTCACTATATTATGTGAGCTGTTTAATTTGTAGATACAATGTATGGGGCAAATAATTACGCATGAACATTTCAATAGAAGTCATTCATTGTTGAGATATCTTAATGGTTTTTGTCTTGGAGTTCTGGGAATTATTGGATCGCAGAAAATATTATGGATAACATTCACTCCCCAGGTGTGCTCGTCAAGAATACCTAGAATATCAGAAAATTTCGGTTCAAGGTTACAATTCGATTTTCAATTTTTTTTTCGGTAGATTGATTGCAAATGACAGTGAGAAAAGCGAATGACGGTTTTTTTTCACTTTGATGATCTGAAGGAGAAAGAAATAGTCATTGAAAAACCTAGAAAAGCATTGACGTGAGGTCAGGAGCTTCAACTCACATGTTCCGTTACCAAAGCGATCATTGACCCCGCCAAACGCAGATCTTCTTGTCATATGGTCCTCACGAAATTCTGCATGAACCTCAAGCTATAATTTTCGATCGAGTACTAAATTGCAATTGGATCCAAAATTCTAAATGGGCATAACTATCTAAGGAATAATTGGCGAATTCAACCCATTCAAGCATTCGACCTTCTTAATTAAACTGAAAACTTACTCTACAAATATATTTCCTATGTAGATTCTTCCTAAAGTTAATGTGTTTACTGCCGGCCGAACCACTGATAGTGAACGAAATTCAAGTTTGACTACGGAGGTCAAATTGTCGAATTTGTATTAACCATCCAATGATTCCGCAGATATACGCTGATTTGACCTGAATTGGTTTATTCAGGTGTTTTGGAGTTTCAATAGTAGAGACTCCGTGTGGATGAATTAATCGCAATTGATTAATTCTGTCGTTATCAAAATGAAGACACGACCGACGGATATTTTCTGATCTTTATCAGAAATGTTGATGCTTCTAAAATAAGCAGACAATTGAAGAACTTATTGACCAGTTGATCAATATCGTTGCACTTATGAGACGAAGATGTTGTTAAGGTGTATAAAAAACGCACTTTTAACACGTAACAAAAATGTATTTTCTTGTATCTGTATTAGATAACAAGACCGAAATGGTATACAAGTGATTTGAACAATAGAATCTTCCTTCTATATCTTATTCGATAGCAAGGTCGAAGCGACTTTCAAATGAGAAGTTACGATTTTTACAACACAAGAATTAACGTATAAGTCTTGTTTATAAATTCGAGAGCGAATGTTGTTTACTATACAAATGAAGAGTGTCTGAAAAACTAACTAAACCCAAATTAAGAATATTCCCTTCTTCACATTTTGGAGGGAGAATATAAATTTTGATTGGTTTTTTGAATTAAGCGACGCCCTTCTAAGATCCGAAAAAACACCTCGGATTGGCTGGTGCGAAAGAGAGAGCACAAATGTGTGAAGGAAATTTCCTTAAATGGTCTAATAAGATGAATTCTATAAACTGTCACATGTGATGTCTGGATTCTTTGAGTACCGAAATATACCACCCACAAAGCTCCGATTCCTGGAATGCTAAGAGCTTGAATTTCATCTGCGTGTTTTCTGTCATGCAAAATTATACTTTATTGTTGGCTTGAGATAAAATGCTCTTAAAGCCGGTGTCAATTGATTTAAACCAAAAAATATTGAATTTAGAGCATATTGCTGGGAACCAAAGAATTCAGACTCCGACGTTGGAAAATCAAGAAAAGACAATATATCATAAAATGCTGGGTCCAGGATACGGGACACAACATACCCATCAGTGAAAAATGAATCTTCTGAGATGAACATCGGGCTAAACTGAAATTAGAAACAATTTCATTGAAATCTGATTGATAGTTTCTGAAAAAAATTGCTTTTCAAGAAAAATTTGGAAAATATTCGAAAACAAATGTATTCACATTTTTCACCATTCCTATCCTAAGGACCTTTAATCTTATGTTGAGCTAAGGTATTCTAAAACTATTTACGATGTTTTTTTAATCATGATATCACTTCGACTATGATCAGAATCATATAATAGTAATTTGATCATTTGCAACAAAGAGTATTCGAAATAGTACCGAATTGAAACTGACCAAGGATTCTCCTTCTGGAGGTACAACCAAATCCTTTAACACCATTTTCGACTCAAAAATTCCAAAACTATAGACTTACCAGATTCGTGATTATACTCAATTATATCAGAAAATTAAAGTAAAAAAAATCCAAAACAAAACTGAATTCTCTTGATACACGCAGAATAATAAATTCAATTCGATGAGACGATGAAAACTTTAAATATATATATTTCGATTAAAACGAAAGAATATCCGAAATGAAGACAATAAGTGAATCACAAAAAGTATTTCAACTAGGTTACATTGAACAAAAAAATAAGCAGCTCATGTTATGGATTCTGAAAACTACATTTAAACAAATCTATTCCTAGTTGATGCATTGATTGTTTTAATATCAAAATATTGTTCGAGTTGTTTTCAACCCAAAGAGTAACGTTAATTTTGCTGTTTTCCATCCAAATGATACTTCACCTCTGTATATTTCCCTGGGTTTATCTGTGATTTTTAACTGAATGAACTCTATTTTATTTGGGCAAAACGCGCTGTTCCCAAGAACGAGCGCGTTAAAAATGTTCCAATTTGTAAGGAAATAAAAGATTTTAAGGGATTTAATTGAGTGTTTGATTTGATATGTCGAGACAATATATTCGGGAGAAATTCCATGAATTTGGGTTTTTCCGAGGTCTATCTATTCTGCATATTTGGATACTCGTCTGTACTCATCAGACAATGATGCAATAAAGCAAATTGATCTGACTTATTAATCCGCACACGCGATAAACCATGTCGGATAGATTTGCAGCGGCCCCATTTTACAATTGATGTCAACATTTCAGGCCGTCAAATCAGATCATTATCACCTACTATTTTCACGGTTGGTACTGTGCGATAGGAGTATCCAAATAATTCGCTTGAATAATTTCCTCAGTAGCCACAGCTTGATAGTGATTTTTTCCCAAATTCGCATATATAGAGTGAAGATTCAAGTTGTACAGGGTGATTCATTAAGGGTGGCCACCGGCCGTATCTCGGAAACCGTGTATCCTATGACTTCCGGAAAAAAAATCTAATAACAAATTCTGCCCCTGGAAAATGATTAAAAATATTTTCAAGTTCGTAGTTCCCCACTAGAGGGCGCAATCTATCACTTGTGAAATATAATCTCATTTTTTACGAAATATTCTCCAGCTAACAGTGGTAAAGAATAATAAAATAAGAATCTACTCTTTCTATTCAACAACTTTTGTTTCAGTAATTTTTCTATATTTCCTATTTTTTAGTGATGGGATGGATAAACTTTTCTTCACGAAAAACACATTCTTACTCCTGTATGGATGAACCGATTTTCACGTAATTAGATTTCATTCGAAGGTCATCGAAAGCAGATCATAGAAACATATGACAACAATATACCGGGTGATCCAATTGAAAACTACAGACTGTTTTATGTCACTTTGCCCTATTTGTGCGTTTTACTGGAAAATTTCAAATGCAATGCTATGATTCTAACCGAGTGAGAATAAGCCAAGCATTATCACCTACTGACTTTTTAAAATCGCAGACAGATATCATTGGTCGTTTCGGAGTTATTGACATTTTTGTTAATTTTGATCAATGTTGATGCTTTCTGCGAGCTTGAATGAACAAGGAAGTGACTTTATATGTCATTACAAGGCAGCAAAATACTCAACACACATGAAATAACAATGATGCCATAAAATAAAACAAAAATTAGCAACAACGAAAATATTTGATCAGAAAAACAACACTTACACCTAACCAATTCAAATATTTAAAATGTCTACCATTATTTTCTACACATAAATTTAGTCTTTCTTTCGTCGAATTGACACTGGCCACAATTTCAGTATGAGAAGAAGCTGCCTGTCGAAATCTATTTTGAATATCCTCACTTGAAGTGGGGGGTGTTCGGAAAAATCAGTATTTATTCTCCCCCAAAAATAAAAATCTAATACTGTGAGGTCGGATGATCTTTCTGGCCATGGAAAAATACTCCCTCGTCCAATATACCTCTTTGAGAAAACGATGAATATTCTCGGACATTAGCAGCATAATAATAAGCCGGGCAACCATCTTGGTGATACCACATATCTAACCTGCTTTGAATAGCAATATTTTCTAAAAGAATTGGAAGATCTTCCGTTAAAATTTCAAGCACCTTTGTCTTGTTAATAAGCCAAAACTTTTATGATGTTATCCTCATTACGGCTTCTACGTTTTCTATTTTTTCTTCCAAGATATTGAACCTTACCAGTCTCTCGCACTCTTCGTGTCAATCTTTTGAATACCCTTTTGGAATGACGACGTCTTTCAGGATATCGTATCGGGTATTCCCTTTCAGCTACTGCATTTTCTAAACATTCAAAATGAACATTAAGCATATCATATGCTTCTTCGTTTGAATAATGGGGTATCATAAAATAGTGGTTTGCAATCGTCCTAAAAAACTTTTACAGCTATAGATACCGAAAATGAACAGTATCGCCAAAGCTTACTGGTTCTAAATCAGCTTGTTTCGTTGTTTTGATGAGTTTTTTTCTTTCATCTAATTGTTTAGAGATGAAATAACTCAATTCCTCCTGCATTTCACAGGGTGGATCAATACTTATCAAAATTTACAAAAATGTCAATAACTCCGAAACGACCAATGATATCTGTCTGCGATTTTGAAAAGTCAGTAGGTGATAATGCTTGGCTTATTCTCACTCGGTTAGAATCATAGCATTGCATTTGAAATTTTCCAGTAAAACGCACAAATAGGGAGAAGTAACATAAAACAGTCTGTAGTTTTCAATTGGATCACCCGGTATATTGTTGTCATATGTTTCTGTGATCTGCTTTCGATGGTCTTCGAATGAAATCTAATTACGTGAAAATCGGTTCACCCATACAGGAGTAAGAATGTTTTTTTCGTGAAGAAAAGTTTATCCATCCCATCACTAAAAAATAGGAAATATAGAAAAATTACTGAAACAAAAGTTGTTGAGTAGAAAGAGTAGATTCTTATTTTATTATTCTTTACCACTGTTAGCTGGAGAATATTTCGTAAAAAATGAGATTATATTTTACAAGTGATAGATTGCGCCCTCTAGTGGGGAACTACGAACTTGAAAATATTTTTAATCATTTTCCAGGGGCAGAATTTGTTATTAGATTTTTTTTCCGGAAGTCATAGGATACACGGTTTCCGAGATACGGTCGGTGGCCAACCTTAATGAATCACCCTGTATATTGATTTAAATCGTAGATTCCCCTAATAAAATAGATCACCTTTTCAATTACAATACTTTCAGATTCAGTTCACATAAAAAATACAGGCTGTTTGAATTTTCTGGAAAATTCAATTTTTACGAGCTCGTTCTAGGGAACAGCGCGTTATCATTTCGTCACGATGTCTGTAATTTTGAGCCGAAAATGCTCTTAAACGATTGGTTTGAACTCCATGAAGAAGAATCCGTGGTCAAATCTAATTCTGTCCGTCCGTCCGTATGTGCTCTTTCGTTCTAAGGAAAAGACTGAGCGACTTGAAATTGTCAGACTAGATCCTAATATCTCGGTTAGGTTTGTTAATGGGTAGAATGGGTTGGACAGTTTCGGAGGTAGGCCCGTTTGAAATTTTGAGGTCAATTTCTCATCATCTCATGAAGTGTTGAAAAAAATTCTTCCAGACAACAGAACACCTAGAGTTACTGCTGTATTCTGTGTCCAGTCAGACCATCAAGAGAATTTATTCTCCTCAGATAATGTGTTCATACTGCTTCAATCTGATTTCCTATAATTTAGATATAATTATAAATAAATCAATTCTGAATGCTAGAATGGAGATGATTTTCTTGTATATAATCTTATGTAGTAATCAATCAAAAATGACGAAAAAATCAATATGTGAAACCATAGTCAAATTATGTGAAAAATTTTGATCCCAATGAAAAGAGTGAGCAAATGAGCTTCCCCTATGGATAAAAATAAATCCTGGAAAAGCATTGACATTAAGTCAGCAGCTTTTGTGTGAATATTTAAAGGAAATGACCGCTTTGGCAACGAATTTGAACACGCGCGCAAAAGCTGCTGACTTCAGGTCAGTGGTTTTCTAGGTTTTTAAGTTATTCCGGAAAAAACAACAAAACATAATTTTTTCGATATCTCCAGAAATCATAATCGTATCAAACTGAAATTTAGAACACGGATGTGAAATATGATGCTCTAGGTCAGTGCACTTTTTTTTTTAAATATGATAAATAGTTCCCGAAAAACGAAATTCATTTTTGAATTTACCGACAGTACGACCTCAACAAGATTTCGGAAATAGTTGCGCGTCATTATGGTTCAACTACTTGCAAAGTTCGAATGGCTATATATAACCCTGCAACCGTTCGACCGAATATCCCATTAACGATCTTAACCGCTACAGTTTGAGATGCAACCTACCCTGAAGTTTCAAGTCGATACGATCCTCCGTACGCCCTTAATCGTGCCTACAGACGGCCGGCCAGCCGGAAAGAATCGATTTTGATACTGGATTCGTCATCACTGAGTCCAGCCTAGTCGTTTGAGAACATTTTCGGAAAAATTACCGACATTTGGACAAAACGATAGCACACTGTTTTTTGAAAGTGCGCTCAAAAATTCTGTGGGAGTTATCTGTATTTAACTGGAAATGGTGGCGAATGATAAAAGTGTTCTATTCGAGAAGAGGAACCTGCGGTTTTTTTCTATTTAGTAATCGAAGATTCGAGCGAGATTATTCAGAAACTGAGCAAGGGAATAAGTCACACATTGAGATTTTATGTACTAAAGTTAACTGGCATTTTTATGCTACGGAAAGAAAATATATCGATTAGATGGAAAACAAACAGAACAGCGAAAAGGCAACACGATTTTGAGGCTATAATATAGGGCATAACATCTTTTTACTTTCGAAGTATTTTCCGCAGTGACTTAATTTGTATATTGTAATATTTCTAGCTGAAATTTTTCAAATGCAAAACGAGCAGTGTGAGTATTCACTCAGATAATATTTCAATTTCAATAAAACCCTGTTGCTCAATGCACTATATTTTTCTTGTTAATCTGAAATATTGCCTTGTTGAATTTTCGGTTTCTCTTCTGAATTGTCTCCAATATGTTTTGTGTTTGGCTAGTTTTCGGTCTTGATTCACCTATACAAAATTTAATGAGCCTTATCATACATAACCTGATCTTGTCGCCTATTACATATACCAGCATGTCCCGAGAAGAGAGTGATGTTGAATTTCATTTCATTGCTTCTTTCATGTCTCGATTTTATTATCACTTAATATCAGTATTCTCCACTTTTCCATCATTTACTGCAAGGTTGTGCTTATGATCGGTCGAAAACAATATCGTATTTTCACAATGTTCCGAAAAGTAAAAGTTCAATTCAAGTGAGAGTTAGTATTTGCTTGTGCCAAATTTTGTGAGGATCTTAGAAATAAAACATCGTAAAATTGTTTTTGTAAATCAGTAACGCTGATCGGTGTCCATACATGGATAGTACCGCTGCTGTAATGAATTTGAACTAGCGCGTAAAAGATTATGTTTTCACTGCTGGTCTTTCCGAAAGTTTCCGATGTGTTTCATATCGAATGGGTCGATTATTCTTTTCGAAAGATCGATGGAATACTTTAAGCCACGATTGACATTGACAGGTGACAGCTTTGTTGTGCAGTAAAAGATCAGAAAATGTTTTATGTTAAGTATAAACTCAACACGTCAAAATTAAGCCAACCACTCAGTTATAATCTGAAAGTTAACAACATGTAACGAGTGAAATATTACACGGTACGAGGATTTCGTGCAATGAATTGATTCTCTGGGAGGAATCTATTTCACTTGGGAAGAATGCTTGGATGAGGATTTCTTGGATTTATATTGCAGTGAAAAATTTGGGAAGATGATAATAGCCATTTCAAGAGGGGATCGAAATTTGTTTGAAATCGACGTCATAAAAAAATTAAAATTTCAGCTTTATATCCATATACATAATTTCGATATTCATAGTGTTGATTGTGTTATCGATTGAAGCTTATTTTGGGAGGGTTTTGCATCATTTTTTAGGTTTTTTTTCTGGGTTTTCACTCCCAATATCTAAAATAGAACTATTTAAAATTGAATAAAATTGCTTTTTAATGGAAAACGCTCTAGCGGATTGCAGGATCAAACTATTTGTCAAGGGCAGTTCTTGGAAAAAAGATCACCTAATGAACAAAACAGGAACAATACAAACGATAAACGAAGCGAACTGTCACGTTTCAAAGTACAAATCTGACTCTTTTTATTGTTTGCTTCAGAAAATTGGAGATTTCACATATTTTCTGTTTTTTCTGATGAAAGAGTCAGATTTGTACTCTATGTTTATTGTTTCTATTTTTCACTAGGCAACCTGTTTTCGAAGAAACTCCCCTTGACAAATAGTTTAATCCTGCAATCCGCAAGGGCGTTTTCCATGAAAAAACAATTTATTTAATATTTAATAGTTTCGTTCAAGATATAATCATATTACTTCATAATAAAGCGGTCAGTACAAAAAATCAACTCAATTTATATCTTATAGTGAAAGCAATTTTGCTTTCCATTCTTAGTTAGCAAGAATATAAAAAAGCAGTGGGGAAATAACAACGAAATTCGACATATATTTTCTAATAATTCCGAAAATAAATATTGGACCTAACGGCCTATTCTTATACCAATAACTTGCGAAAGAACCTGCACTTAAAAAATTAACGGCGTTAAGGTTCATGCAAAATGTCTTGAGGAAAGGGTTTCGAATGTGAATAAGCGCGTAAAAGCTCGTGAACTCACGTCAGTACTTTTCTAGTTTTTTTTTGTGTTATAACTAGCTTTTAGTTCATAGCATAATATATCCTCTGTATTTCAACGTAATTTTTCATAGAAAAAATCTAATACCCTGTAGTTTGGTGCAACCTTGGCCATGTGTTATACTATGTAACCTATACTTTGTTTATCTCTGGTCTTAATGATCTAGATGAGACCAGAGAGTGCCTTGGAGAAGATATTTCTCATCTCAAGAAAACCCTTCAACTAACTACCGAGTTTCGAACTCATCACATCAGTAGTTCCTGAGATGTCTAGGAAAAACCCTCAAAAATCCAAATGATTGCAACTCCAGAAATTCAAAAATGTACGAACTTAACCAGTGCGTTCCAATGTGTAACCTACCCTTAAAAGTTCAAGTTGCTAGCTTTTTCCGTTCTGAAATCATAGTGACAACGGCCGGCTGGCCTTCCAGGCAGAACTGATTCGGTTTCTTCATCAGTGAGTCCAACCTAGTCGTTTGAGGGCATTTTGAGAACGATACCAGGCTGTTCCCTAGCGCAAAAGCAACCTTTAAAGGTCTGCATTTCTCCATCTAGACAATCTCCACCTGATTAGGAAATAACTTTGCTGGACAACATGACAAAGGTAATCTCAGTTGGCATAGTACATAGCTTAAGCTTTAAGCTCTTCGAGCTGAACAACCACGCATAAAAAATCTAAGTTTGTCCCTAAAATCACTATGTGGGTACATTTTGTTAGCGGAATAGCTTTGAATTGAATTCTAGGATTCGAATTAACTTTTAACCATTCCCGGAACAAATCAGTGCACTGATCCCACTGGAAAAGGAAATAAATTTATGAGGGTGCGTTGAATCCTCGAAAATCGTAGAGCGCCGTGTTCATGCCCCTGAATGTTTCGTTTGCGCAGATCACTATCGCATCGTATTTCCAAGCAATCGGCTGGAAACGTTCTCGGTACGAATAAGTTCCATAAATCTACATGAAAATTTATCAGCGTTTACCCGACCATCTAATCTATCTTGTCGTAATATATTCCACCTCACAAATGAACTACTGAATTTTTTATTCGCGCTCCCGTTCGCAAGGAAGAAAGATAACGATTTTGAAGATTATGCAGTTCGAGGAAGTATTATTTTACAATACAATAAAACTACAATTTATAATAATACAGTTCTGGACTCATAATATTGACTCAATAGAAAATTCTGATCCATCAACGTTATTAATCACTGAAGTGAAACAGCGTATCAGGAATTTGGACTAAATGTATTTATCTCTCGAATTTTAATCGATTTGTCTACGTTTCGGATGTCCGAAGTTACTTAGGGTATCCAGATACTCTTCCAAAAAAATAACTTAGATACGTATCTTGAAGTTCCTTCTCAGAAAATACAAGATAATTTTTAAGCTCATTTATATACAATGTATATGTATAAGGTTGGAGTTTCTTAAAGTTTTAGATGAAGTAACGTATTTCTTGTTTTCTTATCTTAATCAGTTCAGAGAATGAGCTAAAACTTTTTTCCAAAATCTTTTTTTTTGAGAAATAGGAAGAAATTTCGCGAAAAATTCAGCGCACAAAGTATTTTACGTATATCACAGGTTGTGGCATATACATATATTCTCATTACGAAAAAACGAAAGTGCTGAGCTAACTTTAGTATCACTTTCGCGATTTCTCGGGAAACCCGACAAAATTTCGTAAAAATATTCACGGCACACACATTTTCCACTCTACTTTGAGGAAGAAATTCTTCATTTATGATTTCCCGGAAAACTGGAGGAAAAAATTCGATCGTCAAAACTACTTCGGCCGTTGAAACCCAGTTTTTCGAGAGGATCTGAGCTGGCCTATTTCAGACATTGTGTGGAATATCTATCTTGAATAGGAATACAAAAAAATTTTACGACACAAAGCAGCATAAAGCAAGAACAATTCAGCACAAAAATATTTTCGAAAACCGTAGAACGCTAGGCCAACTTCATACACATTCGTCTGAAGGAACTTTTTTTTAAGTAACAAGATAAAGTTGTTTTTGAATAGTATCTAAAATAATGATACTTTTCTCCAACAAAAAAAGGAACCAAGAAAAAGTTACTTAGTTACTATCTAAGTTACTGTAAAGTAACTATGCTACTTTTTCTGACAGCTCGGCTTCTGTGTAGATATTTCGGTTTGATCGAGCTTGGATCGAGGGGAGTATTTGTTGATTTATCGGCAAATAATTATTCATCCTTGAGTTTATGTGAGTCTCTTATCAAACTGGAACTGCGCTATCTCCATGAACAATTTTCTTGGTTTGATGTAAGATATTGTCATCTTGTGAGTGTACTAATGTACAATCTATAAAATCGCAGTTGGAGCTACCATAAAATTTTTGAAGCCATTCATTGGCATTTTGATATTTTCTCGAAATGTGTCCTCGAAAAACAGGGACATCCAATCCTTTGAGTTCTATACATCAAGTAAGTTTTTGTTTTTTCAATCATCTCTAGTAGTGAATTAGCAGTAAATGATATGTAGAACAATGCGTCACTTGAACTTTCCTGCTGGATCTCCTCCAGATTATAATTTCTATACGCAGAGTTTCCATTTTCATCAAACTACAATTTCAAAACAATAGAATAGAAGTCTGAAGTCATAAAAACGGAACACTTACATAGAACCTAGATTCTTTATCTAAGGATAAAATTTAACTTTTACATGCTTTCAAAAATTTTTTTCTCCCAATATTTCCCCTGGTTAAGATATTTTTACTAATATTATTATTATAATAAGAATTTTAGCTAAGCTCAAAAGCAGCTCAAAAATATACAAAATTAATCAACTAACCAGTTGATAGTACACTTTCAAGGACAAAAGAAAATCAAGAAAAAAAATTAAGAAACATTCTGATGTGAAATGTTTTTTTCACACAGATAACAAGTTGTCGTACCTATTTTTGAAACATTTACAGTGGGAGCGGCAACAATCTGCAAAGCAAAGGGTTCCAGCCATCAAACACTCAATTAGATAGGAGAATCCTACGCGTAGTGGTCCTCATACTATATTTCTGTTATCGAATTAAAATCTAGTACATTGTCCAAAAATGAAAGCGTGAAGACTCATTCTCCAAATTTAACGTCACTGTTTCTTAGAACTTTCCGCTACATAAGTTCACTTAAATTACAGTATCAAAGAACATAGGTATCTACGTATTGAACATATCTTTCAAGCTTCGGAACTATTCAAAACACCTTCACAAAGTGAACTTTTCCATCTCTAGCATATTGATTCAACACGAATTGCTGTTGAATGGTTTCAGAAACATGCCGAATAGTTCCAAACTTACTGACAAAATACTGCAAGCATTCTGATTATTCTCTGATGCCTTCCGAACTTGGAATAGTTAATTCAATCTGATCATCGGAATCTCATCCGCAACAAAGTTCTATTCTCCAGAAGCATTGGGAAGTTTTATCTGCGAACGATGAAAAGCTATCAAACTAAATTCCGCATCCCGATCATAAACGCTGCAACTCCCCGGCATAAATACAGAATCTTCCTCTATTTGTGCCAAAGCAATAAACCGAAGTACTTTCAAGCCAAGAGTCTGGAATCGCACAGAATTCGGGGGCTATTTCCTTGCTCCTCCGGATTGGAGAGCCAGGCTATGCAATTGCCACTTTGTCTATGCGCGATCTTTTATGGTGGATTTTTCTGGTTATATCCACCTTCTTTTGGAGACTACTTGAAGAATTTATGTCCAAACTTTATTTCGTTTATGCTAACTGATTATATTGGGAGGGTACTTCATGGTAATGTTTTTCGGGCTGATGGATTTGGAAACTTGAATATCACTCAGATGCTGAATTGATCCGAACAACTTTTAAATTTTAAACTCATACCAATCTGCTCATGAATATTACTGAGATCATTAATTAAACAAAAATTAAACCAACTGTCATGCAATAGTGGAAATTTTGAGAAAAAGACAACGAAAAAAATTATAATACTGCACATACAAGACGTGGTACGTTTGAGGACAACAAAGTACCTGAATCCAAAGATATTATGAGAAAGTATTTCAGAAAGATCTGCAATCTAGATTTTGAAGATGATATTTTTGAGTGGTTTTTGGGAGCATTCCATTCATGAAATAAAGAAGAACTGATGGCAATATTAAATAATGCACAATCATTTGACGAGCATGTTTGCAGTTTCATGTCGTTCTCCTTCGTTTGTGATCAAGTCTTGTTGGGACAATGATTGAGATTTAGACATTCAATATAGAATATGATAATTATTCTAAATCGAGATATAATACTCTGCTTATTAATGTTTTATATTATGTATTTTAATATTGCCTTCTGACTTCAATCATTGTATGCCAATTGATATAATTTTTAACTTTGACGTAATATGTTCGTGGATAAGAAGGTATAACGTAAGATACCAATTGGTTGGTTGGTGTTCGCTTATTTGTCCTGGGTTACTATGACCATTTAGACAGACTTTCAAAATGACCAATTGAGTCTGCCATACCATAGCAGGTCTTAGATACTCCAATACTCAGTTGGATTTAACACAGTTTATGACGACAATCACTGAAGTACTGAAAGTGCACGTAAAAGGTTTTTGGAGTGATTATCCACTTCCATCCCGTTTTTGAAGTTTGAAAGATCTTAAAGTGATTTTTTTGCAGCATTTCCTTCATCGAAGAAAGTGTGGAGCTCATACAATATTGTTCTATGCCGAAGAATTTGACAGCTTGTCCTCAGTTTCATGCCGATCTCCTCTGTATCGAGCATTGTTGAGATTACGTGAAAGATTTTGATGCATAATATGCTATAAGCTATTCCGAATTCCTTTCAGCACGAACGGTTACGGAATTGAAATGAAACCCTTAGAATAGACCTGAGTAAAGCACAAGGCACTACTTCTTCAAACTTTCCTTTACTTTTGAGCATTTCAACAATTTGCAGCAAGTCTTTGATCTTGATCACTTCTACGATCGAGATTCAAAAGTCTTTTTCTGAGTAAAAAAAAACTATGACTAACTTTAAATACAGTACGCTGTCTGAACATGAGGACCCACATGCGCCTCAGAGCTGTTATCGATATATTTTGGTGTAAAATTACGTTTACACGAAAAATACAGAATTTCATCCAAATCGCGACAGCCGATTTCAAGATGAGCAAAGTATAACCTATATATTTATTTGTATATTTGTAGACATATATTTACCCTCAAACGAATAATTATTGCATATATATTTATGTACAAGAATTGCCTGTTTAAATGATTATATAAGCTGATGTTCACTGATTTGTCGCCCAAACTTAGTCATAACTAATCTAGAACCACTAGTTCTTCCAACAATGCGGGAACTGCTAGGACCGGTTCGGAATCGACTCGGTACAGAATCGATGTAAACCACAAACACAGAACTAGGATGAACCGTAACTACTAGTTCGGAATTGTGCGATGCACGAACGATCTTCTGCAAAATACGCCTGCCTTCGGTACAGAACTGGTTCGGAATCGGACCCGCGAACATAGCTATAGTGATTCTAAATCGAAAGCTAGAAAATGACATCAATTGGAAGATTTTGCCCAGAAGGAACTGAACAAAGCGCATTCAGACCTAGGAGTTTTTGGATTCTGGGGGAACTATTTTATGGAATTCTACGAATAAGATTATTCAAAATTTTTCTGAAGCCCTTCTCTAATTGCTTGCGGTTGTAAAGAGCCTGAGATGAAGAAGAAAAATGTATAGAAAAGCATCAATGCGTATTAAGGCTTCTTGATTTTTTTCAATAATCAGAAACTCATAAAATCTTGCCAGAATCTTCGAGCGTGTAGTGAATTTTTTAATTCGATTGGATTTGCATTTAAAGTCATAAACTCATGGAAACCCAAATGGCAAGTGCGTATGTTGAGAAATCATTAATAGGATTCTACCCGTTCCGGAAATAATACCTTCGTTATTAAGCAGGCTTGGAGCTTGATACATCATTATTAAAGGTTATAAATGAAACCAATATTGTTTTTGTCCGCACGGACCATAAAATGTAGCTTATTATTGCACGGACGTGAATATCAAAATTACGTTGTTGTTAACATAGTAATAAAAAAGCAAAATGAAATAATGATACATAAATGTGTTTTGGATGCTTGCTTGGAGAACTTTTTATTCGAGATGTTAATTAACCTGAATAATCATATGTTGCAAAGCCGATGTAGTTCAATTCACGCTCTGAGCTGAAACGCTCCTTCATCTGATCTCAGATTTGTCAAAAATCAGATAACATACTCAGTGACATTAGAAGTTTTAAACCCAGAAAAAAATAACTTTGAGAAATTCAATTTTCGGCTATCAAGAAATGAAAAAGTAACATTTTCATGCAAAAAACCTAGGAAAGCACTGGAAGCAGCTTTTGCGCGCAATGACTTTCTTGGTGATATCCTTCGACCATGCGCGCAAAAGCTACTGTCTTTTGAATGGGTATAACTACGGAATCATTGGACAGATTTTACCCATTCACGAATATAACCTTCGTAATTAAGTCCCAAACATACTCAACATATATCGAGTTTCTACGTAGTTTCTTCCGGAAGTTATTATTATTATACAACTCTCGGAAGAAACAACTCAGAAACTCGGTATTTGTAGAGTAGGTTTGGGGCTTAATTACTTCTTTGCCAGAGTCTGTAGAGGTTGGTGCAAATTGGTCAGTCTCCTCACTCTCCTCATATATATCCCATACATGTGCAATGAGTCTACAATCCAGTAAACAGGTTGGCTAGCGTCAGCTCCTCGAAAAAAATCTTCAGTTCGACGAGCTTCATGAGGACGTGCATTGATTTTCCTAAAGAGGCGTCTAAACTCTCATTTAGATATAGCGGTAAAGCTTTTTGTAGGACACCGTGAACATATCGCGCAACTTTCATACTGCCTAGAACAAACTGGTAATCGGCTACCATCACCACACCAGCAAACGCAAAATCACTCAGCTCATCACGGTCGTGTCTTACCCTTCTACTGCCATCGTGCATAACTAGACGAAAGCGAGATTCGTCGCTGAATACGACACTATGGTATTTTGCCCAACACTGTTGAAGTTCTCTGCACGTTCGAAGGTTGACGATAGTGGTCCGAAGTTGAAGACAGCACTAATCCTGGACGGTAAGAGGAGAGTCCAAATACTATAATATGGCGATATATCGTAAGTATAGAAATTAGTAGTAGTAGTAAAAAACTATATTGAAATAATGTTTCAAAGGGCTAACGACCTAGGTCTTCCTGCTCCAAATTATTTATCAGCGATTTAACGAGTAGTAGTGAATTGGTCTCGTAAAGCCAGTTATCTGAAGCGCCTATGTCGAAGTTCTGTATTCAAGTTTTATGAACCTTCTTCTTTTTACCCACAAACAAAATGGCAAAATAGTATAGTATTCAACGAGCATATAATGACTGCTGTTATTCACTAGGGTGAAGTTTGTGACACGAGCCGCAGGTGAGTGTCGCAAATCACCCAAGTGAATAAAAGCAATTATATGCGAGTTAAATACTATACTTTGTCCAAGACTTCATTGGAAAAGTTGGAATAATTCTGCATTTTGAAGAACCCGCAATAGAATTGTCGGAATGCTAAGCTGTATGCTCTGTAATTGCTGGAAACTGTCAAATAAAATATGGAAATTCTGTTGACAGAAACTATTCACGAAGTTATTTCTCGGTTGGTTGGTTGGTTCGTATTCCTTTATATGTCCTCGGTTACTATGATCATTCAGACAGGCTTTCAAAATGAGCAACCGAGTCTGCCATACTATCTTAGATGGTCTTGGATACTCCAATACTAAGTTGGATCAAGCCAGGTCCAGATGAGTGTAAAACCGGATCCAGATGAGTGTAATCTGAACAGCGAATGCAATAAAATGCGATAAATGATTCGGCTAGTAGTGTGGACAACATTCGAGCTCAGCCTTGAATAATACATTCAAATGCATCGTTCGAGTCGAGCACTGAGTAGTGACGGAGCAGAAAGCGCGCTGCCTCGAACCATAAAACTCCCTCTGATTTATTGCATTCGCTGTTCGTATTGCACTCATCTGGACCAATATTATGGCGAATAGCGAATGCAATAAATCACAGGAAGTTTTATGGTTCGAGGCAGCACAAGAGATCTGCTCCGTCAGGACTCGGTTTTCAACTCGAACGATGTGTTCGAATGTATTATTCGAGGCTGGGCTGGAGTGCCGTCCACACTATTCGCCAAATCGTTTATCATATTGTATTACATTTGTTGTTCGGATTACACTCATCTGAACCCGACTTTTCTACAAGACTTCAACAAACAGCACTGAACGTTTACGTAACAAGCGGAAATCTTTGATTTAACATCAATATTTCCCGACTCTTCCAGACTTCTGGAGTTCAGAAATGTGACTCGTGCAAAATAGACATCACGCCGTGACGACCATTTTCGAACTCCAAAGTTATATCTTCTGGATCTCTCACATCTAATGTCACCGAGTATATTCATTCATGCATGCAGCAAAATCTGTGGAAAAACCAGGAAGCCTTTTGAATGAATACAATTGTTTACGTACAATTGTATTTCGGATACGAATAAAAGTCCAGAAAACTCACACAATTCTCAACAACAAAGAAAATATGAAAATTTGAAAATCAGAATTCCCTTGCCTCGATGAAATGCTAGGTGAGGAACCTACTCCAGCGCCTTCTCCACTTGTCAGCTGTGGTTAAGCGTTTTAGATGCATTAAAGCCGGTAACCTAATTCTGTGTGTTTTCGCTTCGAAACCAGTCTGAAACACGACATTCGGATTCACTTATGCTGCCACGATTGACGCCAAGCAGTTGTCCTTTCAACTGCAGCTGAAATTATTCTGAACTGGCAATTCTCTTTGCAGCGAGAACTACCAATCGAAAGAATTGAAGTGAACAATAGCAGCTGTGTATGAACCATAATTGGTCTTTGAATTATTTTGTGCTGTTGAACTTCTGCGTGCTATACCAGAACTTTGAGCTACAATTACAGGACTCTATTGATTGATACATCTGGCAGTTTGAGAACTATAACATATGTTTATTTTGGATAAATTGTACGAGTCGAATTCAGGCTTTGTTTCTTGACTAGATCCGAAATTTTCAATCGAATCGCAAAATACCGAGTGTCACAGGTATCAGGTTCAACCCCATTTGGTGGAATACAGTAGAAAGAAAAATAAAATAAAGAGAAAAAATTTCTAAAGCAAAAAATGTTGTTTTGTTTTTGACTTCGCTTCGATTGTTCTGCTTGATATAGGTATGAATTTCTGACGTCATAACAAATCATTTAAATATATTCTCACTTTAAACTAAGCACTTGGACACAAATTACACTACCTAGTTTTAGTCCCTTGCGAGGGTTGAGCCTTATGCTCTAACTCGATTTATACTGAATCATGGTTCATGAAGTTTTACATGAAGATTCTCCGATCATACAGTATCTGGATGGAGAAATGATTTTTTCATTTTCTAACCATGAAGCTCATATATATTATAGAAAACATTCTTTCTATATTTCGATAGAGCATTTGATTTCTTACCTTGCTTCATGAAAAGATAATTTGGAAATTACCGAAAATAATTCCCTATCGAATAACTGTATGATCGCAGAGTATGAGTGCAACATTTCATAAGCCTACACGCATTGTAATTAAAGTTAGATCAGAAGGTTTACCCATGGAAGGACACTCAAACTAATAATCAATTTTGGGTGGTGAACTATTCCATTGATTTATAATAACCCTGAGAACTCACATATTGAGAATTTCAATCGTTTCGGTACGAAAAACAAAAAAAATATTTTCAATAATTTTTTTTTTCATTATTTTTTATGACATTCCATTCAGAGTTAAATGCCCAATTCGAGTATGCAAAAATAAACAGCAGTTTGTATGAGAAAATCGAAAGTTATGTCCATTTCCGGTTAACCCGGAAGTCAGAGACATACCTTGTTTACCTCAGTCGAAGGAGAACAATCTATAGTATGAATGTCCAAAATTCCAATCCGATATCTTGTAAAATGAATGATTTTTGTGGGTGAACCTGATTCGTTTGACACCTGGTAAAGGTAAAATAGAAAAAAAAAAATTCGCATAAATATGTCAGTAGCTTGAACGAATCCTCAGTGATAAAATCCGGGCCGCTTCTGCATTATTGTTGCTACCGCATAAATTTGTGAGTTTTTATTCATTTATTCATTAATCAAATGGGATGTCAACAGTATGTGCAACACCGAGATCAATTCTAGACCTTTCATCTAAACCAAAACGCTAAACCAGCAATCAAGAAATATACAGTGCTTCAATTTGAAGAGGTACCACCCTGTACATCTCGGCTTCCATGCAGAATCAGAAGTGAACTCTGGTTCGTTTTGTTTTTTATCCGTCAAGCTGATCTGAAAATATATTGCGATATTCATCACCTACAAACTAGACACGTATAAATATGTTAATGTATTCCCAGACTTCACACTGCAAATCACCAATTATCACCAACGTTCATAGGATAAAACTGTATAATCATTTGCCAATGAAGTTCAAGTCCATGAATATCAAACAGTTCAAGGGTGCGGTTAAGACAAACTCTACTATTAAATATGTTGATTTTGTTAAGTTAATATATTAGTTATGTTTTTTTCCTTCCCTTGACTTATTCTATACTTTGTTGAATCTTTCATGTTATCGACAAATGGTTATTATGCAACAGGATTCAGATTAGTATGATTTTAATTAAAATATGGAAACAGTAAGTTGCGTCACTTACCTCTGATAAAGCAAGCGATTGTGGTAAGTTTGTTTCCTCGCTGTTGAAGCTAGCTTGATGTAGCGAAATTTTGCGGAAGGATTTTGAAATATGTTCACTCTAAGCAAGCACCTCCTTTAGCACATTCTGGTCCAGATTGCTTTGTTATACTGTGTACCATTTAGTGGAATAGTCCCAACAGATAGACACAGATACGGATCGAAATATTGACTATTTAAAGAGGCGTTTTGAAATAGCTAGTCCCGCAGTCATGTACTGCATATCTTTCAATGAAAAGAAGGACCCAAAGAAAATAACACATTAGAAGTCGGCGGACAACAGTACAAACTACTCAGGAAGCCTAACAAAATTGACAACCTGAAGTTCAAACATGATCACTTATAATACATTCAAACGCATCGTTCGGGTTGAAAACCGAGTCCCAACGGAGCAGAAAGAGCTCTGCCTCGAACCATGAAACTCCCTATGATTTATTCCATTCGCTGTTCGCATACACTCATCTGGACCCGGCTTTATTTTATTTTCATCCCCTACTATGAATGATTCTATAAACTATAGACGAACATACTATGAGTTAACGTCACGATATAATTGAATCGACCATTTATAATTTACTAAAAGTGAATTATCCTTATAACGTTTTTTTGCCTTCCAAAATTAATTACAAATGCCAAAGGTTTCAAATCTTGCAGGATATAATATGACATGATTCTTCAATTTCGTCCTAGTAAACAAAGTAGTCTTGTTATTTCCTAAGTTTCCAAGATAAATTAGAGGTGAGAATGCAAGTGTTATAGCTGCAATTCCCGCTCGATGGAGACTGTTATCGACAATGCCATTGAACATAAAGGCGCGATGAGAGGTCCCAATCGGATTTTATGCACTCCACGTTATTTTCAACGACAATAATATACTCAGTACTGAATTATAAAGTTGTTATATTTTCCCATTGAATGGCAGACTTGTGATAAATCAATTAAGGAAACTGTGTCAAAATACTTTGGAGTTATGTTCTCTTTCATTGCTCTGTACGATCAATTATTATTCTTGTATTCACTTGCGTTCACGCGCGTTGTGTTGAAATCATGTACCTATTTAATTAACGTGCTATCTGTTTGATGTGAATTTTCTGAAATTTCCTACTTCTACCTTACACATTCTTTTTATGTGTCTTTACCGTTCAATTCATTCCACAAAATTTCGGTCTAGTGTGCTCGTCCAAAGTCTTTCTACCTCAAATTTTTCGAAAATTTTAATACTTAGTCTTTTCTTCATTAATCTTTTTCTTTCATTTCATTTTTTTCCCAACTCTCCGTATGAGCTAATGGAACGATTATCATAAAATTTCATATGAGTTTGCGCATTTGCATTTGCCAACTAGTTACCAAGTTTCATCATGATCGGATCAGTAGTTTTCGAGGTATTCGGAAATAACAACGGTACCTAGGAAATTTCTTAAAATTTTATATATTTTTCCTCAAAATTTATTGCGATCAAACTGACATTCGAAATATTGTTGCTAAATGGTGACTCCAAGGCATGTGCCATAATTCATTGAAATCTGATGAAAAGATTTCGAAATGAAATATTTTTTTAATCTTTCCCTCTGTACGAACCTCAAGAAATTTTGCATAAAATTGCGCATACGTATTCAACAACTCACAACAAACTTTGTGAAATATTCACTCAAAGGTTTTTTCTCTCTAAGGGATAGTGTCCGAAAAAAATAATATTCTTCGATAAAAATTCGAAAAAATGTCAAAGGAATTTCATTTTCAATTTTTCTCCATCACATTCCTTACAAATGCTGACATAACGTTACCTGTCGGCATTTCACATCTAGCTGAGAAGTTTCATTCGGATCGCACCAGTTTCTCATCAGATATTGAGGAAATGATCTCGAAATTTCAAATAACAACGAATTTTCATATAATTTTTCCCTATGTCTCCGAAAATAGATTAATTTCAAGGTCCTTGTTGAATTTCATTGGAATCTGATCAATAGTCCCTGAGAAAAAAAATGTCAACAAAAATTCGGAACATTTTCGAATTTTTTAGAAATGATCAAAAAATAAGATACTCTGAATATATACATTAGAATGCGTGCAACATACATAGATTTAATCTGATCTGTACTTCAAATTAACGCCAAAAGCTTTCAATCTGGTTCAACGTCATGTATTTTGTGGTGGTTTTTGCGTATAATGAATATATGTTCTGAGGGGGGCTAATAACCCTATTAAGCATGCCATGAACCCGCCCTTGGGTGGATACCAATATGCATCTTAACGTTTAATATCGTAGGGGTCGTAACATTTGCAATCAAATAAAAAATTTTCCTTTCGAAAAATCCTTTTTTTGGACTCATAAGTGAATATTCAACAACATTTCACTAAATTTCAGCTCGATCCAGTATTAACTTTCGGAAATATTTGGAATATTATATGTCAAAGTAGGCTCGTGACCTTGAGTAAAAGACGGAACCTTCTAGAAAACTTAGGTATCTATTTCCGCAGAAGAGATATTCAAATATAAAACAATCGTCAGCGAAGTCAGGAAGTAGAAGAAATTAATAATGAACATAACTCTTGACCCCCTTCCAATAAGAAAATACAGAAATCAGAAAAATATATAAAACGACTGGGAAATCATTCTGCAATATTCAATATCGGAAACTGATGATGCGAAAATTGAAAACTGTAAGCTCCTTTCAAATTTATTGATTCCTCCACTAGAAATTTCTCATATAGGTGAATCCTCTCCACTGTAATACTCAATAAATGGAGCGATTCCATTGAGCGTTATATCCCGTAAATGATAAATATTCAACTCCGCGAAAGCTCTATATTGTTCTGAAATGCATATTTATATTCCGTCGGAATTGCTTTCTAAATCGCTCACCTGTTTCTGATTGAAATACTGAGAAACAACGAATGATGGAAGATTGAAAATTTATTGCTCAGTCTACAACTTTCTTTTCGTCGATTTGGAGCAGTGATTGCTTCTGAAAATCGCATCGTTGAAATGGAAATTATTCTGGGGAGGTATTTTTCAGTTTCAGGGATATTCATCATTATTCAGCAATTGGGAGTTCATCCGCTGTTTCGAGAGGAAGAAAATTTCAGGTTAACGTGAAATTGAGATTTATTTTCTATGGATTTCGCACCTACGCTCCTTTTTTCTCAATTGATCCAGAAAAGATATAAGGCGGAAAATGGATATATAATAGGCCATCAACCCAATATATTCTGAAGATGGTTGGGAAATGAAGCAGGTTTTAATGAAATTAGGAATAAGAGGACTGGAGTTTTAAAGATGCACGGACAATTCAAGATCAACGAAAGACTTCAGTCCAAATTACCAACCAAAAATGTCGAAAATTTTTTAGCACTTGGGAAGGGGAATTGAAAAAAAATCGACAGGTTGGGCTTTCCGTTTTGGTTTATTATTTGACCAAATCAAATAATGAATCTTAGAGATCGACCAAAAAAAAAATTACCCCCCTGAAAATTGCACAGTTTACATTTTGAAGTATGTAGATTTGAATGAACTAATAAAAAAACGATTTCTCCGAACCCAAATTTTGATAAAACTCTCAACGTTAACTACTGTTGCATAACTCAACCTAAAAATTTTCACCCGGATGATTTCCGACCAGTAGTCCCTGAGTTATAAGTTATAAAGAAAAACGCTTCAAATTTTGGTATAAAAAACCAATTTAAAATGAATAAAATATAAGTGTCATTTAAGATATCATTGATATGGGGATATTCAACTGAGAAAATAACAAACCCTCGTGTGAAATTTGCAGCGTTTTTCATTAATATCCGTAAACTGCCCCTCGACTCTGCAAACCAGACAATTAGATCCAAATAAATGTGTCAGTTAAGATCATATCTTTTCTGCTGAAAATTAAGCGGATGTCCCATGAACGAACTTAATCGTCGAATTTTGAAATGCAACCGAGCAGGAAAGTTCAAGTCGATAGTGTTCCCCATATACTTACTGAATTGTGCCAACGGCTTGCCGGTCTACTGGCCAGGCAGATTCAAATTCGACACCGAATTCTTCATCAGTGAGTACAACCCATTCATTTCAGACCATTTTCTGGAAAACATCTATAATTAGAGACATTTGGACACAACGATAGCATACAGTTTTTTGCCATAGACCTCTATACTATTTCATGGTTTTTGATAGCCGAATCAAAACAAACCAGAGAGGAAGATGGCCCTTGACATGAGCGGTGATGCCAAGAGTTAGATAATTTATGGAATCAGCTAACCATATTCGAAATATCTTCTATTTCGTCTGTGAAAAACGGACATTTTAACCTATATTTTCACCTTCAGCCTTTTCAGAAAGAAATATATTTCTCGAAATTGTTCTAGAAAATGAATGTATGGTTTTAAACTCATTTCATTCGCCATCTTAAATATTTGATTGATATTTATAGTTTCTGAAGTTAACCTCGAATTAAAAAGTCATTATCATGTGAACTAAATATGAAATTGAATATCTTTACCCACTTATTTATCTCATCATATTTATTGAAGTTCGAATTGAACACTTAAAGGAGGCCGAATACCACACAACCCTGTCCAAATGTTTGAGACTGTATTGCCTATTTTAGATAACAGCTTTGAATTATCTCAGTACGGAAAAACAGATGACGGCTCGAAATAGAACAACCGATTATACCAACACACAGAGCTAACTTTTACGGTTCGACTTGATAAGATTGTCGAAGTTTTCATATCAAGAATAGGACCGCCACCAGAAATATCTTATGACTTCCTTGAGTGCCCTCGTGGTACAATTTAATCGTATCTTTTGAAACTCATTTCTGAATGTGACTCACATAAGTTTCTCATATATTAATATGGGGTGATTTTTTATTTTAATCGGGAGGCTTATCGATTAATCACTCTGTTCTTGTGTTTCTTACATTAGAGGAAAAGAGAAACAGAGATCGTTCGAATGCACTCGTTTTGACTGGAAGTAGTCTTATGTTGATTGAATTCCAACAAAGAGTTAAATAAGCTATTAAGCATTTGAAATGATAATTTCACATGCTACAACAAGGTTTTTAATTCATATCAAAAAAATTCATTATTCATGTTTGATATTTGCATTTGCAAAATATTTTCTCTGATTCCTCGAAGTAGTAAATTATATTTTTCAAGATAGGCATGAATGAATGAATGAAAATATGCAGATTGTATAGCTTTCTCATATCGGTCATTTTAGAGTTGCATGTTAGGGATTTTCAACAATGGACTTTTCCCGTGAAATACTTACAGATTTCGGTTTCACCGGAAACAGCCTAATACTCTCATATTTCAAATTATTATTATTATCATCATTAGACAGCTTATTTGGTGGAATATCCAACATATTTCATAACTTGGAAAAAAAACGCAACGTGTTCTGAATTATATGAATGGTCTCCACGGGACTCATATTTATTTGGATATGTCTGCAGTATCATTGTTTTTGAAGAATAAATCTTTTTTATTTTCAGTTTTGCCAATACGTAGTGTTCAAACGATGTTTTCTATTTGGGACAGAATATTTAGGCTGTACAGGAGATGATCATTAACTTGGATGTATCGAATTCGGCAAAACTGAAGATTTTCAACTTATAACCTATATTTTCTCTTCCTTTTTCGATTCTTCGTAAAAAATAAAGGGACAACTTGAGCAAACCCTATACCTAAAATGGAATCTTTCCGAGTAATCAAGGAAAAACTCATTCATGAACTTCAACAATCGCAACTCAAAATAATTCCTAACAATGCTTGAAAGGTCATAATTATTAATCTAATCTTAGTTTCTTTCTAGGGGTTCCAGAAGTCCTAGACAACATACTGTGTTCGAAATTGCTGTTTTCTTCATTTTGAGTTTTTCCTTGATAATTCGGTAAGTTTTCATTTTAGGTATAGGCTTTGCTTTAGAAACCCCCCTTCTTTTACAAAAAATCAGCACAAAATCATGATTAGATTTCCATAACCGTTCAATAGACCATGGCAGTGAATCACCCTCTATAAATGGTTGTAGATTTTACATTAGAGGCAGTGCTGCGCATAAATAGTTTGCTCCCGTATGAATTCGCTCAAAATATTCGAATTTCATTTTATTTCATCAAATGAATCGTACTTAAGTATGGCTTCGTTATTATTTTCATCGAATTGATTAATTGGTATATATCCCTCTTTCTCTTCTATTTTTCTCCACCAAAGAAGAAAGAGATAGGGCATTTCAATAAAAATAAGAACGTACCCTATATATCGAACTGTGAAATTTTATGTGATACATTTTGAACTACTTACACAAAAATCATTCTCTGTTCAACAGCCGTTGTGTCTTTGCAACCAAGCCATAATATTTCAACGTATGTAATTTCTGAATTAGGGCTGAAAATCATCTCGAACGATCAGTTCTGACTGATAACTAATTCCAGGTTGAACTCAATGCTGTTCGCCTGTTCCCAGAGTATTTCAGAAAGCGTCCACCAAGTATTTTCAAATTATTTACGAATCTTCAATCAGCTCCAACTATAAAACGTATATCGATTCGATTGGGATTGGGTCTTTACAAAAATTGGGGCATTCAATGGAACAGCAAACATCTCGTTTTCGAGATACAGTTTATAAAATCCATATGAATCATTGCTATGAATCAGAAAAAATAAATAAAAACTTATGATGATTTTTATGAAAATTCAGGGTTTAGTGAGGGTTTCAAAGGAAATTAATTTTTTTCTCGTAATCGGAATCAGATAGGACAAAATCACAAGTGGCCATAAAGCCACTCCAAAATATAATATCTATGCCAAATCTCAGTTGAATATCGTGTGAAACTCAGATGCTGTATGAGAAAAAAGTTCAAAAAACTTCAAACTGTATCTCGTAAAGGAAACGTCAGTTGTCTTATGTTTATAGCACTTATTTCCTTGGAATCACGCAAAAAATCTCACCTTTTCGTTTGCACCTCCAATTCAGGAACACCCTGTATAATCCATTAACGAATCTCCGAAACCACTTCAAATATAAAGACAACTTATGCAATGCACGCAACCTAATCAAAAATAAAATATTCTCATAAGTATCTGGTCCTCAAAAATTCGAAAGAATGCGTAGATTAAATCCATATGTTAACTCCGGAGAAATAGAATTTATTATTCGCCCTATTGAAAAAACTTCAAAGCAGAAAAAAACAGAAATATGAATATCCTTCTGCTTCGGTAAGTATCTTTCAGCTCGCAAAATGGGTGAACTTTTTCTGTATAGTGAAGATGAAAATATCACCGCATGTTCATGAGGGCTTGCGTCCCGGAAAACTGCATGCAAGGTTGTTTCTCTAGGGATTTCCTATAAATTCAAAGAGGAGATGGCTGCCGTACTAAACTAAATAGCTACATATCTCACGAACGGTATCTGGGTGTATCTACTTTCATGCCTTAACAACTTGCTTTCAGAACCTTTAAAACGTTTCCATTTGTATGTTTTACCCACAGGTTTTTACTGAAAACGAACTTTTTCCATTCCGAAAGGATAATTCCGAATAACGAATTCATTCTGTCTTTACGTCTCTAATTTAACTGGAGATTATGTCATGAAAAATTGAATGATTTATATCGCATTAAAATCAGTTCAGATGGTCGATTTGATTGGTTCACAAGATGAGCAAGTCTAAGTTCTCTGGCTATTATTAATTGATTTAGGGTTATCTGAAAACATTAAGATGAAGAGATTCAATCTGTTTTTACGTGCCTGTTCTAGGCAACAGCGCGTTATTATTTCGTCACGATGTCTGTAATTTTCGAATTTTAAACCGAAAATGGTCTCGAACGATTGGGTGGAACTCCCCGAAGAAATAATCCGTGGTCAAATTCAATTCTGTCCGTCCGTCTGGTCATCCGCATGTGCTCTTTCGAAGGAAAAGACTTAGAAACTTAAAATTGTCAGATTAGGTTTGGAATCCAAATATCTCGGTTTATTTCGTAAATGGATGGAATCGGTTGGATAGTTTCGGAGTTAGGCTCATTAAAAATTCCTCGATATCTCATGAAGTATTGATGCGATCAAATTGAAACTTCCTGAACAATTTTTGACTGCTAACGAGCAACTCAGAGCAAAATTTCGAGTGGATCCAGTTGTTTTTTTCCAAAATATTCCAAATTTTTGATGAAACATTTTTTTTTCTGAAAATATTGATCAGATTTCAATGGAATTTGGCGCAAACCTCAAAGTCAGTATTCAACAGTAATTTTTCAAATTCTAATTAGAAACGATATTTCCTTTCGTAGATATAAGGAGAAAAATGTGCCAAATTTCGTTAGTAGTTGGAATTTCAACGTTATTTCCGCAATATCTCAAGACGTACAAATGCAATCAGATTGAAACGTAATCAGGTGGAGATTACCAACACGCAGCTAGGTGGAAAATTTCGTATTGATCCAATAGTTAGAATTTGAACAAGCGCGGAAAAGCTACTGACCTCACGTCAGTGCTTTTCTAGATTTTTTTTCAGGAGACTATTAGTCATATTCAGATGAAATTTGTCACAGACCTTGAAGCTAATATTGAATTATTGAAACACATTTCACAGTATAGAAAAAACTATTTCAAATTTCACTTTTCTGTGTGATCCGATATTCATTTTCCGAGATATTGGAGGAGAAATTCATGGTTCAGAAATTTCGAGGTTATTTCCTCAATATCTCGAGAAGAAACAGAAGCAATCAGATTTAAAATTCATGCTAATCTTCGTTGTTGTTTGGAATTTCAACGTTATTTCCGCAATATCTCAAGACATACAGATGCAATCAGATTGAAACTTCGTAATCAGGTGGAGATTACCAACACGCAACTAGGTGGGAAATTTCGTGTTGATCTAACAGTTAGAATTTGAACAAGCGCGCAAAAGCTCCTAACCTCACGTCAGTGCTTTTTTATATTTTTTATAAATCTTAGGAATATTTCATTCTGAAGGGGTTCATCTGCGGCATCATTGGGTGTATTTTACACATCCACAATTCGGTCTAAACCTAACCTATAAATAGACTCTGTAAGTTGCTTCCTTCTGACTACTAATAGTAAACATAATAACTCCCTATTCGTTGAGTAGATTTGGATCCAAGTAAGAAGGGCCGAATTCATGCATATATGAAATCCACTCAACTATATCGCAGACATAACTTTTTAAAATTATATTTACCAAATTTTTCTGAAAAAAAACAGATTAGATCGAATTGAAATTCAGTAATTTATTGAAAAATGACAGCTGGATGGTTCATGCAGAGTTTCATGAGGAGAAAATTATCAGAACTTCGCAGAATATATAATATTTGTAAAAAAATTGAGTTTTTTCTGATTGTTTTAATGAAACGATATTCATGAAATTTTGCACAAATCGGTGCGCTAGCATTTTCCAACTAGCTAACGAGTTTCATTCTCAGTGAACCGGTATTTTCTAAGTTGTTCCGGATATAACTACTATAACAAGCAAAAATCCAAGGAATTTGGCATATTTTGTCCCGATATTTCCGATAATTAAAACCGTATCACATGAAATTTGGTACACTTTTTCGGATGTATAAGTAAATAATTTCGACGAAAAAATTTTCTCAAACAAAATTTTGAAAAATAAATTCTTGAAAACTAACGCTATACGCTCCCAAGAAAATCTTGCAAGCATTTACGCTTCTCTACGAACATTTTCGGAATGAAATTCGAAAATAATACGGCACTTCAATAACTATCTAAAAATATAGAAATTTCTCATAGATAGAAAAACTCATATGTGAAATATGATGCACATCACCAAATCTGAATCAGTTTTGATTTTCTTCTCGTTCACAGCTTCAATATGTCAAGATACTGTCTAGAACTAGATAATTAGTTTGAAATACCGTCTGCAGTTCACTGCTCGATTATGGGAACCCATCGAAGGAATGAACAATCTGAAATACTCGAAAGAATGAATCAGTTCAAAAATGTTCTCTATCAAAATACCATAGCGAATTTCCAAGAAAAAACGAAAGCGTTAAGATCACAAAAAATATCGCTAAACGTTTGAGCCGCATCTGTAACGACCCATAATAACCCTAGTAATAAAATGTTTCTTCCTAACCATTTTGAATGCCAAGGAATACCTCATAAGAGATTAACGATGACACATTCTTTCGACAAAGCAAGCGGAGAGGGCAAAAACAAAGTCTCTGTTCACACGTATGTTATTAAAAGACACATGTGATGCAAGGACACCCCATTCAAGGAGGAATTCTGGTCTTTTGTTTCTTCACTCCAGATTGGCGTTCGCAGCTGTAATCAAGGTTTGTCTGCCTGATAAATTGGGCAAATCACAGTTAAATCCTCAGTAGAAAACAAAGGGCGCGTTCTCTCATTACACTTTCGTCTATCTTCAAATGTGTAAAGAAGAAATAGATTTATCTCATGTCAGGGATGATCAATTTTGTGCGCAGTCAATACTTCTATATGACTGTATATCTGGAAATATTGGGAACTTCTGCGAAGATGCCAGCGCCCTAACGGTTAAATTTGGAACCTGTCTAAGCTACTAGTTTTATTTAAAAAAAAAGCCGTAGAAATGTGATGGAGAACGAATATTTATCAAGCAGAGCTGGAATATTTAAAGAAATTATTATAATTTTTTGTAAGATTTCTTGAGAAGGAACTTTTCGTTCGGATAACGATATAAAATCGTGCTTTTAATCGTTCCTGGGGGATAATTTCGATGATATTTTAGTGTCTGTTGCTTAGTGGATCAAAATGACACAATATCTAAGTTTACTTGAATTTCTGGAAAAAAAGTCACCTCAATAAGAAATTCAAGGACACTTATTAATGTGAAGAAGTGCAGAATGCAGGCCATGTTATGTGCTAAATCTAGAATCAGTCCAAATGATATGACTTGTACTCTTTGTTTACAAACGAGTGAATCAATAAAATGAAAAGACAGCTTTTCTGCTTCATATAGACATATAATTGATTTTATTTTCATCTCACAGCAGCTCAAGATACACGTACAAAATGAAAATGTCACAGCTGGTTCAACCTACCTATATAGAAATGAAAAATATTAATGTATTTTTATGAATAACTTCAGCTATTATCAACTATAATAGTTTATCTAGTTTCTGTCAGATTTTCAACCAGATCACCCTCTTTGAAAATGATTTCTTATGGTACCTATGTGAAGTAGGTAGCTGCATAGTGCTCGGTAGTTTCTCTACAGGAACAGCATTTTTCTTCAGAATTCTATTACTTTCATTGTAATTAACCTTTATAATATAAACATATTCATGCAGTGAACATACTTTCATGTATTTCCTGTTAATCCAATCTTCAATTTCAAAATCCAGGCCTTTCTTCTATCATTGAGTTCCCTGCCAACTGCTGTTTCCAAATTAACTTTACTTTCATTTGGCTTTGGAAAAAATGAAAACTTGAGGCAGTAGATGATCCTGTCTTCTTTGACCATGAATATCATTGAGTTGAGGCAAAAAACAAAAGTCATTTCGGGAGGATGCCATTTCGAATTAATACAATCGAAATTTTTAATTGAAAAGGAAGGAATCGATTGATGAATATTACAAATACTTTCGGTATACCAAAATTTCAACTCTGAGAAAAACACAAAAGCTTGAAAATGAACTCTTAAAGTGAGCTAAATCTGTTAGACTAACGGGCACGTCGAGAAACTACTAGCTTGGAAGTGTTCGAATTTCTATCACCGGAGGGCGTATCGCTCAGCAGTAGTTGCGAATCAGCAGAATGAAATTCTGAATGGGTATATCTATGGAATCATCGGGCGGATTTTACCAGGTTACGTTATTGTGTTACTGTGTTTATGTGTTATTGTGTTTATGATTAGCCGTTAATTTGAATTCAAGTACTTCATTGAGAAATAAGAGCTCGAAGGTTCATACAGAATTTCTTGGGGATTCTATGATCAGAAGATCGCAGAACATATTTGAACCGAAAAAAAATATTTTTTCTTTCAAATTGTTCTAATGACACGATCATCATGAAATTTTGCACAAAGGTGTTCATTGGCATTTTCAACCTAACTCGCAAGTTTCATCAGGATTGAAGCAGTATTTTTCGAGGTATTCCGGCGAAATCGTTATTATTCAACCGACCACCAAGTTTCAATCCGATCGCTCCAGTAGTTTTTGAAATATAGGTAAAATATCTTCGAAGTAGTGGTACGTACATTCTTACTCTAGAGCCCATATGATGTCTGCTCAAGTAGTGGTCGAATTCGTACTTACTCATGATGATGCAGACTACACCAGATTATGAGGAATAAGTTAGCCCGACATTACTGTGCACTGTCTCATTGTCAAGACATAGTAAACCTTAGACAAAGTCAGTGTTTAACAACGGTGTTAAATTTCACTTTGATCTGATAATTATCTTCGGAGATATTGGGGAAAACTATCTCGAAGTCTTTGGTTCTTTCCTCGTTATCATTCTCATTTATGGATGAGCTAAAAAATTAGTGATACGATCATAATGAAACTGAGTTTGAGTTGTAGGCCGTATCGGTCGACACTGATGAATTTAGAAGCTACCTGAAATTCTTGTGAAGCAATGACGTGAGATATCAGGTCTTGAAATTCCAAATAAGAACCAAATTTGGCATATTGTTTTCCTTATATCTCTGAAAATAAATATCGGATCGGATTGAAATTTGGAACGTGTTTGTAAAATACTATTTTGAGGTTTGTGCCGAATTTCGTCGAAATCTAGTCAATATTTATGGAGAAAACAAAAATTCCTAAAATTTTCGAATCAATATATTTTTTAAATTTTGTAACATTCGGATCCATAAGAATTTTGCACTTAGTTGCGCGTTAGTATTTCAAAACTATATCCAAAGTTTCGATCTGATCGAGTCATTACTTCATGAGATATCGAGGAATCAACCTTAAAATTTCAAATGGGACCAACTCAGAAACTATTCGACCGATTTCACTCATTAACGAACTCAACCGAGATATTTGGACTCTCAACCTAATCTCACAATTTCAAGTAGCTAGGTCTCTTCCTTCGAAAGTGAGAGCACATATGGACGGCCGGACGGACAGACGGACGGACGGAGGGACCGAATTGTATTTGACAACGGATAATTGATCAGTGACTCCAACCTAGCCGTTTGAGACTAATTTCGGCTCAAAATTCGGAAATTACAGACATCGTGACGAAATGATAACGCGCAGTTCCCCAGAACAAAAGCGTAAAAATGATCCCCAAAATAGGAAAAAATAGACGGTTCAAGTGAATCTACAAAATCTTGATTTTTAGATTAGAAGAGGCTACTTAAGTTTTCTATAGTTTTTAATGTGATACACTGTATATGAGAATTTCCGATCAAGAAATCTGAATGACTAGATTAGAAAACAGAAACAATTATTTCTAAATTGATTATACAGTGAGCGTCAACATTATGGAACAAATTTATTTTCCCAGGAAAAAATACCTGGCAACAAAATCCTGAAACTGGTCAATTTTGTTTCATTCTTACCGAATTTACATGCATTTTTGAATGATTTTTGTTGCACCCTGTGCCTCCCCATCAACCCTCTAAATTTTTTGAATAGGGAAAGAAGGTCATGTGGTACTTTTTCGGAAAGATCTTTGTATATTCTTCATAGGCGTGCAGAAATTTTCAAGGAAAAAAATTTTTTTTTTTTGAAAAATTAGTTCAGTATGTGCACTTTGGCATGACTCATTCACTTTTAGACGATGGTACCTGATGAAATTTTTCACCGAATGAAAGTCGACCATTACAGTTTTGTTCATGCACAATTTTCAACCCATTTCAACCCCCTCACGTGAAAAATTAGAATGTGTGAAACACTCAGGGCTGGGCAAAATACATGCTTGGCTTAATTGAAATACAAATTATAAAATATTTTCTCGCCAGGTATTTGAAATACAAAGTACAAAATACTTTCAAGTCGGGTATTTGAAATATAAAATACAAAATACAGTATTTTGACTATTTGTATTTGAAATACAAATTACAAAATATATTCAGGTGTTACGTAAAATGTGAAAAGAGGACAACTTATTCAGCTTAGCCATTTAATCGCTAAATAAAGAATTTCCTTTCAGAAACACAAGATTTTTGAATGTAGTATCAGAAAAACAGCCTCTTGGGGAATGAATAAAACCTGCTAGGGAAAACTATCTTTCTACAGGTCCTGATGAGCACAAACTTGTGTTATATTGTATGAACACATTTTTATATTAGGTTAATATTCAAGGATGGTAAGCTCTTTGCTCTTATCGTTTTTGGAAATTGACCAACTCTAACTCCATGTTGAAATGACCATTGCGCAGCCCCTTTTCTTCCTTTTCATTTGCCGAAAACATGATTGCTAGCAAAAGAACTAGATGAAGCAGATGAACGTTGCGCCATCTGAAGGGAGATTTAGAGACTCTTTTCTGTAGAGCGCTCAGCGCTAAATGTATTTGTTCGAAAGTATTTCGAAGACAAAAGTATCGAAATACAAAATACTTCCGCGTCAGGTATTTGAAATACCAATTACAAAATATATTTTCAAGAAGTATTGGAAATACAAATACAAAATACGTATTTGTATTTCAAATACGTATTTCAATTACAAGTAATTGAAATACTGCCCAGCCCTGGAAAAACTGCGCTTCAGTTATGATCTTAAGTTGGTATGTTATTAGTACGTTTCTAGAACGTTGACAAATGTTTTTCTTCTGAGAAAATGAATTTGTTCCATAATTTTGAAGCGCACTGTATACAATATATTTGCATTAACAAGATTTACTTGGAATCCCTCAACCTGAAAACAATTCTGAAGCACTAGAAATCGAGGGTTCTCCCGGTTTAATTCAACAGGAAAACTAAGAAATGAAGTAGCAAGGTTCCTCATTTGCATCAATAAATCCGCAGTAATGAAACTATTCAATATTGTGTGAACGTTCCTCAAACCATAAAAACTCGCATAAATATTCTCACCGTGTCAAAACTAAGAACACATCCCAGAATTTATTATACTAACTCAATTAGCATCTAAATGAAAATTTTCCTAAACGTTGAATAAATCTTCAACATTGGCAAAAGCGAATTAATTTGCATGCTGAATCTATAGGACTGTTGATACTTATCTGTCAATCTGATTTATGTCGTATTTAGTCAAACTTCGGAAAGATAATCATCATAACTTCCCCGAAAGTTCATAGTACGACAGATGAAAAATATGGTATTTATTTTTAAGTAAGATGTTAATAGCTTTAACACGAGAATATTTGGAATCAGAATATTTAAAAAGACATAACAGGAGGTAACAGAAAAGTGTCATTGACTGGATGATGCCCTTCAAACTGAGCTGAGAATTCATTAATTAAGCCACGTGAATGCTATAAAATATAGAAGTTAATGTGTTCGTGAAAGAATTAAAGTTGAATATATTCTTGTCTTGTTATTTCTGTATTTTGTATTTTAAGACAATTGAAGTCCACAGTAGCTCTAGATGAATGAATACACATTGTGTGTAAAAGGGGAAGTCCCCATATTTTAATTTGTTTTTCAAGAATGGATTGAAAATGGAAAAAAGTTGGAAATGTGCTGAATGAAACAGTAAAGGTGAGTATCAATTTATTAGATAGAATTGTTTTTTTCCTGAAGTCGTGAAGGCTTATTATTAATAATGAAATCAAGCTTGATGGTGTCAGTCAGTTGTAACTTAAATAAACACTTATAAGATTAATGAAGTTAATAGGATATATTTAATTCGATCGATCGAATTAAATTAATTAATTTATGTTTCAGTCACTTTTCGTGCGCATGTTCTAGAGAACAGCGTACTAACGTTTTGTCCCAATGTCTGTAAGTTTCGATATTTTTCCGGATAATGTTCTCGAATGTCTAGGTGGAAGTCACTGATGACGAATCCGATGTCAACCAATTTTGTCTGGCTTTCCGTCCACTGACACGATGTCTTAATAACATAGAAACCTAGCGTTTGAGGTTGAGTAAAGGTTGACTGTCACTTTACGTTCCGTAACCTTACCGTATTCCTTCCGTATGATTTATGTCAAAATTTAGTAGGCAAAAATGTCATGTTGACGGAACGTAAACAGAACGTATAAGTTGAGTTCCGATATTCCCAATCAGTACTGGCCAGTATCAGTAATTTCGAAACGCTTCGTACTGATACGAACAGTTACCAAAGCAGTGCCAGTAAAATCGACTGTCAAAATTTACTGACAAGTACTGGCCAGGAATATCGGAACTCAACTTTTGTGTGCATACATCAATTCATTTACACCTTATAATATTTTACGGGAAGTATACTGGAAGGTTACGGAATCAGCCTTTAGTCGTATATGTTCTTTATACGTTAAATTGGCCAAACTTTAATTTATTACAAATTGCAGGGTGTGATGATTTACGATACCCCATTTTGAGCATGAATTCACAGTTGAGGGCGGTTTAAACTATTTTCTTGAAGATTTGCCTCACCTCGCTAGCACTTTTGCAAATTCCACTGCAAGGTATTTCAGCATTACATCTATCGCATCGTGCGTATTCATTATCATCGCATAATGAAACTTATTGCCAAATATAACTGGATTTCTAAGATATTTTTCAGATAAAATTCCTTGTACTATCGCACTGTCTCACTTTCAGCACGAAATAACAGCACAATCTGTCAGGTCTCTGATAGACCTGAGAATGTAACTGAGCAAGTCTCAACAACATTTTGAAGCGTCGCTTCGGTAGAATCGGACAACTGCTCAGGCCAAAACCGAATACTTGAAAAGTAGGCCGAAGCGGCCGGACACAGAAGTCGAATCGATGATTCGACACAACCTTCGTGATGATCGTGACATTAAATCGATTCAAACAAATCGAATTTTATTTCACGCAAAAGCTGATGGCTTCAGGTCAGCGCCTAAAATTTTCATTTGTACCCCCCTTCCCCTTGTCGAAGCGGAACAACCTAAAATAATATTCCTTATTTCTAAAAGAATAAACTTTTATCGTTTTTTTTACGATGATGTAGAGTAGTTGGAATATTTATTATTGTTCCAGGCAATCATTCTCCCTCATCACAACTAGGGGAGCAAATTGGTTTTTTATTGACGACTCAATCTGACCAGCTGTAATAAATGAAATGGAACACATGATATTCTACACGATGAATCATGTTATTTAAAACCGGAAACAATTATGGATTCCACAATAATGCACTATACACCAATAATTTTACTATTCCATTTTGTTTAATGGCATTTTCATGATGATATGTCAATTCCTTCTGGACATAAAACTGATTTTATATAACAGCATTCAAATTGCTTCCGATCCTAATGATCTGAAAATGGGATCTGAAGTGAATTATTCGAAGAGAGATTTTTGAAAAACAAATTCGTGGAAAGCATTGATGTGAAGTCGATAGCTCGAGCACAGATTTTTCTATCTATCCCGTCTCAAACTCCCCCGTATTTTCGAATATCAATAACTCGTAAATTCATCGACCGATTTTCCTTGACGTGGCGGATGTCTCTAGCATACAGGGCACAGAGGCTATTCAAAAAAAACTAGTAAAGCACTGACGTGAGGTCAGGAACTATTACGCGCTTGTTCCAATTTTATCAGATCAACACGAAATTATATACCTAGTTGCGCGTTGATAAACTCCACCTGATTACAAAGTTTTAATCTGATTGTATTTGTACTCCTTGATATATTGCAGAAATAACGTTGAAATTTCAAAACATCGAAATTTGGTACATTTTTTTTCTTATATATCTCCGAAAGTAAATATCGGATCGAAATGGAATTTGGATCATTATTGCGAAATACTGACTGTAAGGTTTGTGCCAAATTCCAATGAAAGCTAATCAATATTTTCAGAGGAAAATAAATATTTCATAAAAAATTTCAAAAATTTTTCGAATGTGCCCTAAAAACAAGTGCCAAAAGAAGGGAAGTACGGAAAATCCTTTCAACTTTTAACTTTCTGAATCGGTTGTATTTCGAAATGCGACGATCAAGTTCTTGAATTGTTGAGGTTACTTCCCTGTTATTTCGAGAACTATTTGAGTGATTTGATTGAAATTCGGCCATTAGTTGGAACATAACGGGTCACAACTTTCTGCAGAATTTTGTTGAGATCGTACAGTCATTAAACTCAGCGAAATTCGGTCAATTTTTTCCGAAAAAAATTTCCTGGAAACTATTGATTCTACTTGGAAAAACCTTGAGTTCTGAATTACACAGCAGTGTATCAAATTTCAGTTCAATACGATCATATTTCGAAAAAATGTTTGGAATTTCACGGTTTTTTTCTCGGTGGTATCGATGTTTTTCTCGGGATAACTCGAAATTTTTCAATCATGATGAAATTTCGTAACTAGTTCGAAAATTTTGATGAACAACTTCCTGCAAAATTTCGCGATGATCGTTCCAGTGAGATTCAAAAATATTCAAATTTTTTATTCAATATTGTACTACCTTCTGATCATATCTCACGAAATTCTGTATGAACCTTCAAGCTTTGATTTTCCAATCAAGTTCTACTGGTCTACAAGGTCCAAACCTACTCTGCAAATATCGGGGTTCTAAGTCATTTCTTTCGGAAGTTATTGCGTAAACGATCGTCCCAATAATTCCGTAGATATACCCATTCAAAATTTGATTGTCCCTATATATCCAAAAATACAGATTGGAACGAATTGAAATCCACTGCTTGATTGATAAATGACAGCTTGAAGGTTTATGCAGAATTTCGTGAGGTCACCAAATCTTTCCATCAGGAAGTAAAGGTGCGCATGGTGGGGTCAATACTCCAAAAGATGACCGCTTTCGCAACGAATTTGATCATGGGCGCAGGAGCTGCTGATTTCACGTCAGAGCTGTTCTAGATTTTTATAATTAATCGACAACAAGACAAGACTCGCGCTTGAGAAGATGAGGAACTAACATATTTCGTAATAATTGTTTTTTCATATTAAATTTCATATTAATTAATTTATTTTCATATCAATTTTCATACTGATCCTATATTTATTTATTTTCATATTAATTTTTACATATCTGAACAACAAGTAACTTACTCGCATTATGAATAAACATACGTAAACACGTTCGATCTATTTGCGCTGAATTCAAAAAAGAAATACTCGAAAACGGATCACTTTTAGACAATAAAAGCTTATTGGGTGTCGATGAACAATGAACGCAGTAAATACGTGAAATCCAGACGAAATCACTTCACTTTTACGACAACGGGATGTACAGTTTTAGTTTTGAGAAATCTGAAAAATATAATTGATTGAAATGCATTATCTGAAAGAAACCCCAGATATTTCTCTCATCAAAGTTTACAGGAGAAGTGTGAACACGTTGTAGATATTCCATTCAAAATATTGAATAAGGGGAGTTTTTGGGAGGATTTTGCATTATTTTTCTATGTTTTCGCTACCAATATCTGAGAGAGAACCATTTGGAATTAAATAAATTATTATACATGGAAAATGCCTTGCGGGTTGCGCCATTCAAATTATTTTTCAAGGGCAGTTTCTAGCACACATTTTTGCCTAAGGCACAATATCGGCCTAGTGCAAACCATCAACGAAGTGAACTTAACATTTAAGAAGCTATATCTGAAACTCCTTCATCAGACAATTAAGAGAAAATTTGCAGAATTAGTTCATTAGGCAACATTTTTTCGAGGAACTGCCATTGACAAAAAGGTTGTGTTCCGATATCTGCAAAGGCGTTTTCTACAAATAGTAATTTTTAATAGTTAATTCAATATTTGTCAGATACTTCGGGAGAAAACCTAGAAGAAACCTAAAAACTAATATTTCATTCAAAACTTTAAAATTTTTCGTTGTCAGTTATATTATATGATTCTAGAAAATTCAAAGAAGATTCAAATAATTCTTCAACGAACATTAGTCGCGAATAAAAACCCATATAACTGAAAACTCGAAGAATATATTTTTGGGAGTGTATCATAAACCTTAATAAACTAAATAAGAGTTACCCGAAAGATACATTATACTTCTCCGCGATGAATGATACCAGAATAATGGCAGCAGAAAAACATACGAATATGTTACATATAATGTTTCATTTCCACTGGAACTATTCCAAAAGTGGAAGCTACATCCCATATCTATATTTCATTATATCATATTCTTTTTGACATTTCCTGAAACCCTACGCTAGTTTTTTCATGTTTTTATGGTTGACACCTGAGTATCATCTCTTTCTCCCATTAAATTTATCCGGACAGAAACGAAGAAGGAAGTCATTCAGCCCTCATGACGACATTCATCTCAACTTTCACGTATCGTTTTCAAATACAAGAACAAAGATCCAGTCATTAATGACTTGATCTGGAGCACGTGGAGAAAAGGGGCAATATGAGAGGGCACCAAATCCTACCGAACCAAAAAGAAATCAATTGAAAATTTACTCTATTCAATATCTACTTGATCATTACAATAGGAATCCTGTGATACCTTTACATAATATTTCCAATTGTGTTGGCCGTTAGAAATCCATTGTTAATTACTCACATAAACAGATATACACATATGGGTTGATTTCTTTTTATTATGAGTCGAAACATGACGCGTTTCGCTTTCGTTCGTAGCTTCGTCAACTGTTTCGAGCATTGGTTTATATTTTTGTTATTTTTTTTTGGAAAAAACCCACTGGGCTCCTAGAAGGCAACAATCGAGAACTTTGTGCTGGTTTCTGGTGAATTCGTAGTTTTACGCAAAAGGTGTACAGGTATAACATTACAGGTCAAATTTTTTTACTATGGAAAAATTGGTGTCTCAGTCGAATACACTTTACACTGGAATTCACCCACATATTTGTGCTCATGTTCTAGAATACGGTTTTCAACCAATTTTGGAATCAGTAGTAGCATTTGAATTAAAGAATTCAATGATTTTTTAAATAGCTTTTATCGAGTAGACTCGTTCGAAGTCAATATTATCTACTTATTCTAAATTCATTTGTTCGCCTTTTATTTTTCTTTCGATTATTGCTGCTTTACACTGGAATTCACCCACATATTTGCGCGCATGTTCTAGAATACGGTTTTCAACCAATTTTGGAATCAGCAGTAGCATTTGAATTGAAGATTCAATGATTTTTTCAATAGGTTTTATCAAGTAGACTCTTTCGAATTCAATATTATCTACTTATTCTAGATTCATTTGTTCGCCTATTATTTTTCTATCGATTATTGCTGCTTTACACTGGAATTCACCCTCATCTTTGCGAGCATGTTCTAGAGAATAGCGCGCTATGGTTTGCCCAAATGTCTGTGATGTCCGAATTCTGGGCCGAGAATAGCGTGAATGACTAAGCTGGAGTCAAGAGCGATTCTTTCTGACCGAAAAAAAAATTTCAGGGGACGTTATCGCTACCTTTATCCCAAGCTTCAATTGTATGTATCGATTAGAGTTTATTTTGGGAGGATTTTGCATTATCTGAATAATATCTTTATTATATTATCTGAAACAGAACTATTTGAATTAAATAACAAATTTTATTCATAGAAAACGCTCTTGAGGATTGGAGGATTAAACTATTTTCCGAGAGAAGTATCTAGGAGGGAAGTTGAGTAATGTACAATACTGAAACAACGCAAATGAGAAAATTTGTCGGATGAGATTTCGACTCTGAAATGTTACAGTTCACTTTGTTGATCGTTTGCATTGTTTAAGTATTAATCATTAGGTAAGTTTTTTCCTACAAACTGCCCTAGACAAATAGTCTAATCCTGCAATCCGCGAGGGCGTCTTCTTAAATAACAATTTTCAATATCGTAATAATTATCGACTGTACGTCTAATATAATATTAAGAACGAAAAAACCTTCAAAATTGAAATGAGTGAATGAAGCTTATGAATGTGTATTCACAAAAAAAAATGCAGAATTATTCTGTTAAACCTTTTATAATATCTTCCGGTATTGATATATTATGATATACTTCATTGTAATCGAACTCACTGAATTAAAATTATATTAACGGACATAAAATGATTGAGACCAACATGGAATCGCTTACACGCTCGTCACACGTTTGTGCATAGAACAATATTGCCTTTAGTTCTGAGACTTCTTCTTCTTCTTTCTTCATTCCTCAATGAAAGGAGGTGTGGAACTGACAATATTGCTCTATGCAGCAGTATAGGACGAGCTTATTTGTGATTTCATGGCCATCTAGTTCGGGCTAATGGAGTGTTCTTGATTGAAAAATATGCTCACAACCCTTTCGTATCCAAGTAGTCGCCCCCTTGGTTTGTACCTACAATTCAGAAACACCCAGTGTATAAGAAAATCTAACAATTAGCATTAACGATGATGCTTCTCGTGAATATTTTCAAGCATAGTAAAACTATCCTATTGATATGATAAGTATATGTATGCGTACATTGAGAGATTAATTATCGAATGTATCTACCCTGTGCTACGGTTAGATTTTATTGAAGTACCTCAAAGGTCGAGTTCATAACACCGAATGATCAAGGCAAAATTATACGATGTGGCTGCATGGAGTACATAAGCTGGTGAGGTCATTATTATTATTATCATTATTATTATAGATACAGAGTTAAGTATAGATACAGATACAGTATAGATACAGATTTGAGTATAAATATTACTCTAATATTTATTCTAACTCACTTGTGATCCATCTGTTCGAAGTTTGGTTTCGGAACAAGCAACTGAACGAGTGTGGAAAAGCACCAAACTACACTTGCTTTTCTGGAGTAGTTATTAATAGTCTTAAGCCAGTTCTCCAGTCGGAGTCCTACTGAATTTTGTGATGTGGGAGGGAAATGTTTCATTTAAATGTAAGTAGATTGAACCGTTTTCGGGCTAACAAGTCCCGTTTTCGGGTTCTTGGATGCTCCATTTTTTTAAGTGTCACCTTTTGAATGTAGATCTCATATTCTGCAACCTATCAATCGAAAAGCATGGTAGATATCGAAAAACTAATTGCAGATTCATGTGCTGAGACATGGACATGATAAATATTGGTTATTATGGTAATTCAAGAATTTTTTTAGTTATGCCATTGTTCACCAATATGAGGAAGTAAAACAAGAACATCGGCCTAATTTTTCTAGGTCCCGATAACACAAATTTTCATGAATCGGAAAATAGTTTCCACGAACCCCTTAATTCGCCTTGTTTTCTACTCAAGGTTCAAATTTGTTGATACTGCGAAATAAATATATCTTAAGTACACTATATGGCGCCTATATATTCCATGAACAAAGACGTTATCATTCTGACCATCATTTAATTTTTTCAGACTCTTTATTCTTTGAGTGATTATTTAGGGGTCCTCACGTCGATACTTCACTATATACAGGGTGAGTCTTTGAGTTGTACATCGAGGCAGTATGACAGCTGTTCGTTATGTTGACGATGTCCTACGAACCACTCTATGGCCTCATCTAAATGTCCGTGCACACATCATTTTTCTTCAAGAAAATGCACGTCCTTATTTTCGTCGAACTATGGACTTTCTTCGAGAAGCGTTTAAGTTTAGCGGCAGCCAGAGCTGTACCGAGCACTGATGGAAAGTGCTCCGAGCACAAAGCACTAAGCCCTTTCGAAAAGTGCTCCGGAATCTCGAGCACAAAGCACTCATTTTTTGTGGAATGCTGCCAAGCACTTTCAGAAAGTAATTCGTTTACATGAGCACCGAGTACTAAGCACTTTTTAATATGAAACTTCGGTTTTAGGACCTTTCCAGCAGTTTATCTGTCGTTTTGGCATTTTTTGCCGAAAAAGGTCGCATACGTCCATGTATAGAAGAATTATATGGAATTTCAGACGCCAATATCTCCGAAACCATTCGAGTGATTTTGTTTATTGACGAAGTCTCTTGTGCTGTATTCGGGTTTCGAGTTGAAGAAGGTCCTTGGATGATCTCAGGAAAACTCAAAACAGATTTACCACTGCACATTGGTTTCTCGAAGTCTGAAAACCATCCTAGGACCTACCATAACTTGGAACCCGAATAGAGCTTTTCTCTGACGTTTATCGGGTTTACGACTGGACAGAATCGATTTTGTCTAAGGATTCTTCATATGTGAGTCCAATATTGTCATTCTCGGTTTAAAATTTAAAACTCACACACCGACATTCGATTACTTCCCAGTGTAGTTTTCGTCAAAATAATATGTTGTCGAAATAATGGGAACATAAAGACATGCCTCAGAGAGTCCAGAGCCTACGGCGAACTCGTTTTTGCACGCATGTTACAGGGAATAGCGTGCTATCGTTTGGTGTTTGGTTTGTAATTTTCGAATTTTGAGCCGTAAATGGTCTCAAACGACTAGGTTACAACTACTGATGAAGAATCCAGTGTCAAAGTCGATTCTGTTCGGCCGGTAGTCCAACCGAGGACCCGATATCTGTCGATCGGAACAAACTAGTGGCTTAAAACTTTCAGGATAGGTCGCGCATCCGAATGCCGCGGTTATGTTCGTTAATGGGCGCAAGCGGCCCAACGGTTTCAACCTTATAGCTATTTGAAATTTTGGGGTTATTTTCCTGATATTGGAACTTGGCACTCAGTTGAGGCACAATGACACGCAAGTTCCTGCAGAATTTTGTTGGGATCGTACTGTCAGTGAGTTTTTTAATTTTTTTTAATTTAATCTTTTTCAAAATTTTTTCAGAAAAATTTTCATTATCGGAAACAATTCACTTCATTTCAAAAAAAACCTGCTCGTGCCTTGAGCTCCATATTTCATAACAGGGTACCAAATTTCACTTCGATATGTTCATAATTTTCAGAGATTTAGACAAAAAATATTTGGAGGAAATTTCGGAGATTTTTTACTCAGTATCGTTGTTTTTTCCGGAATAACTCAAAAAATATAATCTCAATCATTGTGAAACTTGGTAACTAGTTTGAAAATGCTGATTTGCAATTTTCTGCGGAATTTCGTTATGATCGTGTCATTAGAACAATCTAAAAAAAAATTTTTTTTCGAATATTCAATATTCTTCGATCTTCTGATCATATTATCCATTATCCTCACGAAATTCTGTGTGAACCTTCAAGCTATCATTTTCCAATCGAATACTGGATTCTAATTATCTGTATTTCTGAAAATCTTGGGTGTTGTTTCTTTCGGAAATTATTGTGTACTATCGGTCGTTAGGCTCGTTGGCGAAGGCTTATGAGCACATTTGTACGATTTCGTGATGATCGTTTAATTAGATTGAAATAAAAATTACAAATTTTGTTTCCACAAATTTCATATTTGAGGATCCGCTTATCATGTTCCTCACGAAATTCTGCAGCGAATCTCCAAGTTGTCATTTTTCATTGAACACTGTATTTCATATTCGATCTGATCTTTATGTTTAGAAATACTGGGGATATAAAATTTTGGATTCTACGAAGGTAGAATCTGTCAATTTTATTTTCCCAATATTTCAACAAATAAACGCAGATAGGGTCGTGTTAAAATCCAGTACTTGATTGTAAAATGACAGCTCGAAAGTTCGTAGAGAATTTCGTGAAGATAATATGATTAGAAGGTTACATAATCTTTCCACTAGGAGGAAAAGGTGCGTTTGGCGGTGTCAATACGTGAGAATATAACCACTTTGGTAACGAATTTGAACGTGCGCGCAAAAGCTGCTGACTTCACGTCAGTGCTTTTTTAGATGTTTTCTGTTAAATCCGAGTTTTTAGCAAGAAACAATTGGGTATCGATGAGAGTGAAACCATGGTGTATTTGAATTTATTGAAATTGCATTGAATGGACAATCGGGAGTCTAATGGCCCACTATTCAATATCCACGGTTCTCTTTATTTTTGATCATTTGCACGATTCACCGCGTTTCATTTCAGAATGATCTAATACGAAGAATTGACGAAACTATAGGGCGACCGCCTACCACATTTATGACCAATGACCACAAACTTCAGGAAAAGTAACTCGATTCTGAAGTTGAGTTTTTAGCGCTATAGTTATATCGTTCCATAGGAAAAATATGCTCCAATGTCTATAATTTTCAAATTTTAAGGCGGAAATTCTCTCAAACGACGTGCTTGACTCCCTGATGATGAATCCGTGATCAATATCGATGTTTGGGTGTTCAGCCGTCCGTAAACACAATTACCCTCCAAAGGAAAAATCTAGAGCCCTGAAAAGTTGCAGGGTATGTTCAGAGCCTAAATATCTCGACTTAGTTCTTTATAGGCATAATCGGTCGAGTAGTTACAGAGTTATTGACGTTACCATAATTATATGTTTTCGTCCCATAACTTTTAAAATGAGCAGCTTCGTGCCAAGTTTCATGATAACCCTTTAATCAGGAGATCAAAAAACAATATTTATTTCTATTTTTCCCATCACATAACTAATAATCTGAGAGAATTGATATTTATAGTATTTGATTGTGGAGGTTGTTTATCTGCCATAAATGACTTAAATTACTCCTTCAGGGTTCTGTAAAGCTGGAGAAATATATTTTTCTTAATTACTTCAATTTTGCGATACTCTCGAAATTTCTCACGAACCTGCACGCAATCATGCTACATCAAAGAATGCAAAACATCATTTCAATCAGATCATTAGGTTAGAATTTATAGAGAAAAAATAATGAAATATTAACTGTGAACCGGAATGTGTGACATACGAATACGAAAATTCATTAAGTATACACCACGTGACTTCACGTCAGTGGATTTCTTGAAATTTTCACACACATGAAATTTCACACACTTCAGAACGGAATTCTAATATCTAGATGATCGAGATAGAATACGAAATCTTCTATCTCGATGTTCCCAGCTGAAAGCTTATGCTTTGACATTTTGACTCTGACAGCATTTCATTGTTTTCATAGGTAGTATAGCACCAAACTAAACTTAAACACATATATCACAAATGTGTCGAATGAGAATCCTTGTATTCCTTGTCGAATTACTTCAAACACCAGAGGCAACAGATATATTAGTTCTCTTCTTCTACTCCAATCACGCGATAGCCTGACATTTTCCTGTTTAGACAAGTCCATGAAGGGCTTAGTGCTTCGTAATCCCGAAAAGTGCTTCGAAGCCCTGCGGTGATCGGGAGCAATTTGCGGTGCTCGGGAGCACTTTTCGGTGCTCGGGAGCACTTTGCGATGCTTAGGAGCACTTTTTCGAATTACTAAGCACTTAGCCTTCTCAAAAAAGCACAAAAGTGCTTCGAGTGCTTTCACGAGCACTAAGCACAAGGCTTTGGCACAGCTCTGGCGGCAGCCATCCTGTTCAGCGGATTTAAATCCAATTCAACATGTATGTGATATGACATGAAGGAAACTGTCCAAATTGCACCAACCTCCACAGACTCTTACCGAGTTAATTCATGAGTTCGAGTTGTTTGGAACTAGTCACAAGCAGACATTTACCACCTCATTTCGTCGAAGCCTTGACCTGTACAATTGTGTATTCAGCCTTACGATTATATTTGTAGACATCAATTTTCAGCCGATGTTCGAGTTCATTGATACAATGTCCTGTTGGTCATTGTTCGATGTTTGATTGACCCTATCAACCCCCTCTAAAAGAATTAATTCATCATCAGAAGAGTCGTCTGAATCTATTCGTCGGACAATTTTCAAGAAGGTGTTGTTCAAAAATTTTCATCGAAAATACAAAAGATAAAGGAAAAAATATGTCAAATTTCGTTTGTTATATGAAATTTTGAGGTTATTTCCTTGACCTCTCAAGAAATACTGATGCGACCAGATTGAAACTTCATAATCAGTAAAAAAATTCCAACGCACAACAAAATAAGAAATTTCATGTGGATCTATGGGTTGAATAATTCAAAAAAATTCTTTTTCGAAAATTTTCAAAATTTCTGTTCAATTTTTCTTCCTAGAGAACCATTAATAAAGATTTCGATAAAATTTGGCACAAATCTTCTAGTAAAATTAAAAAAATGGTGCTTCAAAATCCAGTTCGATCTGAATTTTTTTCAAGAGATATTGGAAAAGAAATATTTTAAATTTCGTAGCTATGTGGAATTATAAGGAAAATATTCACCAGATCTCAATGAAATTTGGCACGTACCTTGAAGTCACTATTCAGCAACATTTCAGTTCAATAGATCATCAATCTTTGGAAGTATTGAAAAAACATATGTCCAATTTGACGTAAAGGAAATAACCCCAAACTTTCAACTTACAAACGAAATTTGGCATATTTTTTTCCATATATCCGAAAGTGAAAATCGAATTGAAATTTGAAATGCCGTTGTTAAATATGGACTACAAGGTCTAGGAGAAATTTTATCTAAATATGGTCAATAATCTCAGAAAAAAAAATGTTTTCAGCAAAAATTAGGACAATATTCTAATAAGGTTCATGACCCTACCTTCATTTTCAATTGCCCTTCCTCTAAGTCAACTGTAGCTACGACTTGTATGGTGGTATAGGTAAAGTCACTCCCAAATTATGGTTCGTTCATTCAAGAGGATTTTTTAATTTGTCAGTACAGAAAATACATTATCTAATTATTTCCATGCATACACCAGACTGCCTCATCATGCTTCATGTGTGTTCACATGCATCGTTCATTATATTTGTATATTTCATTATTATGTTGATATAGTGAATAAGTAGTCAATGAAATTGCCAGGCATCCTCTTCGATTCTTTTGACTTCGTATTTTTCTTTTATCTTTGAATTCCTGTAGGTCTGGTGATTCAACTGAGCGTTGAAATATCTCATTTTCCTGCCTCAAGTATAGGCAATCAACAAAACACCTTTTCTTGTATTTTCTTCGGATTTCCGAAGAAGGACTTTTCCTTCTGGATGTGTCATTTGTAGTCATTATCATTGTAATTCGAAATATTTGAAATGGTCATATTGGGCCGTAAATTAGTCCTGAAATCTAAATGTGAACATACATTCTAGGAATTTTGAACACAGTTCAGTGAGATTGTGTTAATTGTGAAATTCTCTTTACAATAAAGCATTCATTTGTTTGCCTATTGTTTGTTGAAACTTTAGTGGGTCTGTGCACTCAATAGAAACTCATTCATTGGATATATTTGATTTCAGATCATATTCCTGACACATTCCTCTTCAAACTCTTGATGTATTGAATTTTGTACTCTTCAGAATAACATGGGGAAGTAGAAATTTTTGATTATGTTTGTATATATTCAATTCTTGGCCCAATTTTTAAAATGGTTTTCCATGTACTTTTCAGATAAATTCCTTTCGCCGACGGGATGCAAACCCAGTGATCGGCTTCATAGTTAAAAATGCTACCACTGGACCCCGAACATTTATAGAATACTGAAGAAATCCACTCCTCCACTAGAGGTGTAGCATGAGCTTCCTACGTTTAATTTATGTTACACCTTGAGAATATTTGAGAAGATTTCACTTGTGCAGAAAATAAACGTTACAAATTAAAACAGTATTATTGACAAATGATTCGATATTGTATCATCTAGAAATAAATCCAACTGAATGAACACACCGAACAACTTTAGGTGTGGTCTATCAATGGACGTAATACTGTAATTGTAATTATCCATTGCGTTTTTAGGGGCAGTAGGTGAAGGCACTGGTAGAGATAAAAATACCGACCAACTCGCTGTGGAAAAGGTTAGGACACCATCCAGCAATTCCAACGAGCAAATTGAACATTTACAAAAAACATTACTCAAAAAAAAAATAAATGCAGCCATAGCTTTAGAAGATGCCGCTATAGCTAGGAAAAAAGCTGCCAGGGCTATAGAGAAGGCTATCGAGCAACGCCAACGTGCGGAAAATTACATATTAGGACACTATATTTCCAAGAATATGTGAAAAATTGAATTTTTATGCCCAACAAAGATTTGAGGTTTACATTCGTTTCCTGTACAAATCATACAGGAAAGCAACAAATGCTCCAATCTCTTTCAAACATACAATCTACAAATTTCCAGTCAAATACGTTTCATTATTGTTTTAACTATTTTCATATATATTAAAATACAAATAAACAGAAAATATTCATTGATTTTAATGTTCAACATTATCTGTTCATTATCTCTGCAATCCCATTATGAACCTGGATACCTCAGCGTCGAATTGCAGCAGTATTTAGGTCAGCTGCAGCATATAATGCAGGCAAAACTGGTTGTTCTTCTACATCATTTTCTTCAAAGTGGTCATATGGATGGTTGAAAACCTCAGCATAGTTATATAAAATAAATCCACACATAATATATCGACATATTCTATCAGTCTTAAGTAGGACTGTATATTTTAACGTTGGAAACCTCCTTTTCAACTGGCCATGGCATTTTTTATGATGACACCTTCCTTTGCTTGTATTTCGTTTGAATATTTCTCAATATTTGTTGCCAGATTTTGTAGGGGTGTGCTTATCCGGAATAACCCAAAAGACAAACTCTTCCTGTATTGTTACACATAATAGAGTGAATGAAAGAATTGTATCGAATGAAGTTCCTACTCAGTTTTAGAGTATCTAATAGGTAGTAAATGCTAATTTTTCCAGCTTTAGTATGTACTTCATTTTCTTTCATACGATCCATTGTTTGATACCTTGAAGCATTGATAATGAATAATGGATCAATTGCATTGATACATTGGTGTGATGTATACATACCATGGATCCATTTCAATAGGCATTATCGATTGGTTACGTGAGGATCTCGCGTGCCTAGTATTGATCACAAGATGTTCATAGAATGTATTTTTTACATACTACATTGCCAAAAATGTTCAGGAGGATATTCTTTCAGGCTGTAACACTTTTTGTGATTTAACTGAGTATATTTCTTAATGAAGCTCATTCAAAAACTAACTATCCAAACCCTTATAACATCTTTGTTTTCGATGGTTCATAAAACACGATTGAAATCGGGAAGAGAGGAAATCGAAACCCTACCTTCTAGGGTAGGTGGAGACAGATAGCAACGATATGCATGAATTTGCATGCTGACACAGGGGGATATATTGGTCTCCGACCCGCGCTTGGCGAGGATGGAGTTGGCTGTGTTGGGAAATTGAAATTTTGACAAGTGTATTTATCTTGTTGCGGCAGAGACTCGCCAAGCGATAGCCTCCATCGTAGCCAGAGGGCGGACTGATCTCGGTGTTACACCTACATATATGTGCGTTACTCACATCCATCAATATATTTCTGAGGGGTGGTCGGATTTCGTTTCGCTCTTTAAGCGAGGGTATAAATTCTGGCGTGAAAAAGTTCCTGAAATATTTTTCCAGGGCTAGCATTCGCAATTTATAGGTGTAGTCGATCCGAACGTGTATGTATTCGCAAACAGCGAATGGATGAAGTGGAAATTGAATTGCCGACTATGTAATGTCATCCACACAGAGTCGATAACTCAGATATATGATCACATTGTTCGAGTGGATTTGGTCAGTTCTAAACTCGACGAATCCACTTTTTTCATGTACGCTACAATAAAATCCATTTTCTTGATCTGTTTGATCATATTTGATTGTGAATTATCAATATTTTTACTGAGTAGTTCAATTAACCGTCATAGGTTACTTCAAGAACACCGTTATATTATTTTTATAATGCCTTTTAGATAGATAATTCGCATACCATGACTTCTTCATAGAAAAAAATCAGGTGCGCCACAGTTTCCAGAAGCAGTTAAGGAGATTTAGCTCAGGGCGTGGGATTTTGAAGGTTTGGGTGGGAATGAAGCCTGCAATGCTCGGAAGCAAGTGTAACTTGCTAGGAGGCAGGGATAGTAAGATATAAGGGAATGGAGAAAATGAAATTCAGTAACCAAATGACAACCAATTAATATTATACAAAGTAATCAGATACAACCTAATGTGACGACAAGTAATATTAGGAAAAAGATTTATTTAGTTAATAGACAGTCAATACTGTATGTCCTTATACAGAAGAAGCTTGTAATGCCTAAGAATTCCTTTCAATATGACATTGAACTGAAATCTGTGTGCATTACTTACATCCATCCATTATTTTTCTGAGGGTGGTTGTATTTCGTTCCTCTCTTTGGATCGGATTCCAATTTTTATAAAGATTGGAAAATAATAATTCGAATGGGTATTTCTGCGGAATTATTGGGTGCATTATACCCTTTCATACCATTCATACATATAACTTCCGCAATGCTACAGTTCTGCTCTATCGATAAGAAATGTTGCCATCTAGTTTTATGATCCGTACGAAATTCAGTTCATTTTCGAGTTGAGCTTCGTAAAGCAGTTATGAAAGCTTTCCTAGATATTTTTATTATTTGCTAGGTATATTTTTTCAGATTGAGTTAAATATATAACTCAATTAGGGAGGAATTCCATTCTGATAGCCTATACACCATATTTGTAAGAAAAAATAAAAAAAAATACTTTTTGTGATAGTGTGTGTAGAGATTGAGTAGCACCCCTAATCAGGAGATCAATTTCTTTACGGTGTAAATAACACACAACCCTCCTTAATACGTCATCATGTGTATCGCGTCAATCCGAACAATCACAGATGAGCACACTATGTTTTATTTACATACATCATGCCTGCAATAATATAAATAAATATATAAATAATAAAATAAATTATAAATAATAAACACGTAAATACACAAAAAGACGTTCGTCGACGCAGTGAACAGCATTCGCTTTGGTTGCTTATTCCTGTATAAGGGTTGCAGACAGGCAGGCCATGAGGCCACGAATTTTGCGCGCCCAAGATACGTTTATGATATTCCCACGGTCAAAATCGACGTGTTCTGTTGGGGGCGGAATGATAAATCGTTAGAAATAATTGATATTCGTGTTTTTTTGTTATAATATTAACTAACGGTTGCTGTTTCATAATAAAATATTTATTTTTCTAGAAACAATCAATTGTGTCGTACGTCGTACGACAATATATTTCTTACGGAGAGCACGCGGCCCCGTGGCCTTATTGAGCAACTGCCACTGATCACAGATATACCATATATCAAGATAGGTATATCATACAGTGACAAAATTAGGAATAGCAACATGTAAAGTCCAAGTCATACTCAATACTGAATACGGAAGGAGCTCATTATGCCGCAGAATCTCGATCAATATGACATAAGATTGACATATATGTGCGTTACTCATATTCTTCAATATATTTCTCAGGGCTGTCGGATTTCGTTTCTCTCTTCAAGCGAGGGTATACATTCTAGCGTGAAAAAGTTCCTGAAATATTTTTCCAGGGCGAGCATTCGCAATTTATGGGTATAGTCGATCTGAACGTGTTTGTATTCGCAAACAGGGAATGGATGAAGTGGAAATCGTATTTCCGACTATTTCATGTCATCCACACAGTGTCGATAACTCAGATATTTGTAGGCATTGTTCGAGTGGATTTTGAGTAGTTCCAATTAACTTTTTTCGTATATGCCGAAATGAAATCTATTTGCTTGACCTGTTCAGTCATATTTGATTGTGTATCATCATGATATTAGCTAAACCATAACTGTCAAGAACCGTTATATTGTTCAGGAGTCCTTTTGGATTTAAGGAATATGCCTGCTTCTGAGAACTCACAGGAAATAAATCAATGTCAAGTACTGTATTATCTGTCATGCTATCCATAACACACTAGCTTCAAATACTGTGTCAGTTGGATATTGCAGGCAGTTGATAATTGATAAACACACAGTGGTGCTGTAGGAAGGGTTCAATTGTAAGTGGATTTCATAAGCAACATTAGTCATTTCAATAAAAATTTTACGTATGAAGAAGACTCACAACAACAAAGGACCGCCCTTGTACAGAATACATTATTATATTCTGCTTCAGAAGATCTTCCAGTCTGGCGTTACAGCGATATGTATGTGTACAGTACCGTTGTACAAATGGAGGTACTCACATCCATCAATATATTCTAGGGGGAGTTTATATTTCGTTACACCCTTCAAGTAAGTGTATAAAACGAATAAATTACTGTAATATTTTTTCATTGTCATTTGATAGTTGTAGTAAGTTCGTGTTGGCGAAGTGTAAATTGAATGGACGAGTATGTTATGTAGTCTACACAGAGTAGATAATTCACTGAAATCTTTTTTCGATCGAAATGATTTTTGATAGTTGGCGATTTGACAGTTTTGAAATAATTTTGCTCATCTCATGAAGGCAACTATGGATTACAAAAAAATTTTCGGCGTTTTAAATAATGGGCTAAAATCCATGTGAGTTGACGTCAGGATCAGTAACAACTGTGAAACAGCTGTAGTCATTCTTCTCGGATCCGCTTCTTCGGTGTTGATGTTTTGGTTGATTGGATGATTAGCTCTGATCAAGGGGGAATATTTGTTGATTCATCGACGAATATTTGTTCTTCTGATTGTGTTAATTTGACCTTAATATGTATTTCATATTCAACAGGAGACTATATTTCAAAAATAAAACAAAACTCATTATCATTCTATAATATACACATTGGGTTAAAGGCAAGGTGAATTTTGAACCTATCCTATTTTTTTATGCAAAACAAAGATATTTGGTTACTTGGTTATATTTATTCATTGCATGGACCCAGACTGTTAAACTTCTCTAGACCATTATAGGTACTTTCATATATTTCGAATGAATGATAGAACCCCGAAGATAGGAGAAGATACAAATATTTAAATATGAAATCGGTGCTACTAAAATAATTCGTACGGCGTCCCTCGAAGCATTGCTTTTCACAATAAACGTGGTTATGGTTTAGGAATTCTATCATGATAATATCAACTCTTCATTCCTCCTGTAATTGTTAAGAATAATCGTCATAATCAAGGTACAAAGCAAGAAAGTGATGTTTAAATTTACTTTACATGTTTACCTCTGACAAATTCCTTTGAAGTAAACCCTAATTTTCGGAACATAGACTATGTCTTCATACCATGATTGTTGCCATGCATCTTGGAAAGAAGTTTGAAGAAAGGAAATTCGAGAGAACATTTTGATCGTGATTGCACAAAGGTTTGTATAGCTATGAATAACTGATAGTTATAAAGATTTTTTTCTGATCGATAGTATCGTCGTTTTAAATTTATAAGGCTTCTGTAGTTTCCTAACATGACGATAGATGGCAGATTATTTGAAACAGTCCATTGTTCTGTAGACCCTATTTGGCTGAAAATTCAACGTGGCAGAAGGGCGATTCGATCTATGATTTTGGAAATATAGGGACACTGAAATTTTGAAAGGGTATATCTGTGGAATCATTCAATAGTTTTCACTAATGGGGGTCTTTCCTCAATTAGGGTTATTACTGCAAATGCAAATTTGAACATAATTATTATGCGTTTGATTCATCATTTTCCCAAATTACCTTCAGAAAGTATTCAAAATCAGATTTCAAAATTGTGATTTGGAGTTTGTTAGGCATGCACGATGTGACAACGGTGTTTAGTAGAATAGCTTTTTCTGCTATAGAATAATGAAATATTTATTCCTATTCTGTGGTACACACGTGTTCTTCGTCAATATAACCAAACAATTTCTGTTTGCGATTTGTCAGTAATATGACAGTATTACAGTCTGTGCTCGCCTTTTTCTATTCCTTGGTCGTTGTCTTCTACTCTAACCAGATCGAAGTATAGCTATCTCCGCTTTTCCTAAGCAAAGTAACACATTTGAAGTCGTTTTCTTTCCGAGAAAGCTGAATTCGACGTTGCCATATCGTGCACTCAAGACAAATCCCTTTAAATGCAAATCCCCATTTTTATTTTTCAGTGTTAGGTGATCAAACATTTTTTTAAATATAATATTGAAATAGTATGTTTGAAATGTGATGTTCTAAAGGTTTTTCATGAAAATTACTGCATTTTCGTTCGAAGGAAAAACCCCCAATTCGCCACTTCGGCGATTATCGAGTAGATTCTTCCGGAAGTTATTTCGTTCACTATCAGTGGTTAGGCCGGCCGTAAACACATTAACTTTAGGAAGAATAGGGATATATTTCTAGAGTAGGTTTTCAGTTTAATCGAGAAGGTCGAATGATTAAATGGGTTGAATTCGCCAATTATTCCTTAGATATAGTTATACCCATTCAAAATTTTAGATCGAATTGCAATCTAGTACTTGATCGAAAATTATTGCTTGAGGTTTACGCAGAATTTCGTGAGGACCATATGAAAAAAGATCGGCGTTTGGCAGGGTCAATACTCATAGTATAGATGACCTCTTTGGCAACGGAACAAGCGCGTAAAAGCTCCTGACCTCAAGTCAGTGCTTTTCTAGGTATTTATATCTACTGGAATATAATGGTTGGAGTGAAATTCTAAAAAAAACGGTAACATAATAAAATAATATACAAAAATAATACTAGACACGGTGTTTCATCTTTCATCTTACGATATAGAATCATCAATAGAGAGATATTGCAACTTTTGAATAGCGCAAGCGTTATGTTATTACGGTTCGCTATATATAACGTTTTGGTGGTTAACGTGGATTTAACGGTCGTTCCAGAAGTAGACGTATTGCTACACGTTTTTGTTACGGTTACGTTATTATCAGTTTGTTTGGTAAGGTTATGTGAGACGTCATATTTTTGTGTTACAAACTCCTAAAGCTTGATAATTTGCATTTCTGCATTAGTTTTTTGATTCTGGACAAAATGAAAATGGAATTGGAAGCGGTAATTTTACGTGGTGCTAATGCAGAAGAAGTGGAACTAGTTATATTACACAATATAATTGGCATGGTTCAAACTATTCCTAATTTCCAACCCGTCATGTTGCTTCCAAAAGTATTTCCTAATTCGTGAAAAAGTGACAAATACCTATTGATGAAAAAAATTTGCTTAGGTATCACTAATAAATCTTAATGTCTAATCTCAGTTGTGTGTAAGAGGTATTGTAAAATAGATTTGTAAAATCTGGGGAAGTTGTGTAATTAATTCCGAAAAACATATTAACGAACAGCTTTTCTATGACAGTGATCGGAGCCGGAAGAGCCCGAACCTTAACGATTCCTTCCGATATAGAATAGCGCAACGTAAATTGCGGCTCGCAATTTTCCGTAAATAACGTAAGACGCTAACGCTATTAGCGTCGCGTTATTCTGAAACTGAATCTGCGCATGCTTAGATGTCAAAAATAACGTTTGCGCTAATAACGTCACACAGATTTGACACTGCGATATCTCTCTAATTCCATCTATTCCAACGAGAGGATAGTCAGCCCAAGGTAATCCAATGTTGCCAAATGTACGCATAGAGATGAATACTAAACTCTAGCGGTCGCCCTGCCATCGGTGAACACATGCGCGTTACTCACTGAATATATTTGAAAAGCGATCAACAATCGAACACCGTCCATAAAATAGAGTATGGTTAAGTTTAATTTTGTTGTCTGGTTAGGTTAGGTTAGTTTAATTTAGGACAGTTTGAATCAGAAACGGAAATTTAATTCAGGATTGTGCCTTGAATTTCGTGTTCTGAGTTGTTAAGGTATTTGGTTAGGTCAGTTAAAGCGCATGTATTCACCCATGGCAACATTGGATTTCCTTGGGCCGACTATCTTCTCGTTCTATTCAATGTCATATGTCAAAATCTTAACACGTGTTTGCACCAACACTCAACTACAAACGAACTGAGGCGGTATAGGCCCACTGGCAAGCTTGTTACATTGTGCAAAGAACAATAATGTCGACAACTTTCACACCATTTTCTTTCTCTGATGAATGGAATGCGATAAAGAACAACAATCTTCATAACATCAAAATTTAATGACGATATTTGAAATAATACAAAATTTTTATAGTGTCAGTATCAACTGACATTCAATTTTTGAACTTATAAAGATTTTTGAAATTGTTTTTCAAAGCATTCCATTCATCGGAGAAAAGAGATGTTGTGGAACTTGTTGACAACAAACGATAGGTAGGTATTTTTTTTCTGAGTCTACTTTTGATTTAAACATGGCAATATATTTTTCTTTTGCTTGCATCTCTTTAACTAAAATGAATAGAACCAAGGTTCTTACAGAAATAATGAATGAAGCGTTTATCTACAGAAGTTCATCATAGATCTTGCAGAAGATCCTGTATAATGATTGGGTTTTTTTCACTCCTGGACGTCTCAAAAGATAGACAATATTTTCTTCTCCTCATTTTTGCAAGTGCTTGCTACCAATCCAAACAAATTAGTAATTCACAACCTGAATTTCATCTAAATGAATAGCTTTACCGATGAAATAGTAGCCACTGATATAAAATCCATCGTCGTATCTTGTATGGAATGATTGTATTGTATGAAACCGTCTTCTCTACTGCGATAATATTTTCGATATCGTTAGCAAGATTGCCTTCCGGAAAAGCAGGAACATTCTGAGCCTCAATTTGAAGGAACGTGAGTTGAACAACTACACAAAAGAAAAGTATAATCCGTTCCATATACCTCACTTCCCCAACACGAAGGCCGTAAGGATGTCGACAGGGGAGAAAACCTTCCTCTGAATGTCGGAATCAGACGGGTTTCATTTGAAGCTGAACCGAAAGTTTCACTACTTCTTGTATACTAACTGAGCAGTAAACTGCAGTTCAAGAACATTGAATGGGTTGTCTTACATGCAAAACTTCTCTAACACCTCCGTAGAACTCCAGTATTCCAGCTTAGTTTTAATGCATTTCTCGAGAGAAGGTCGCCTCACAAATTCAGAAATAGGCAGGGAATGTATCATAACTTTCACTAAGTAGGAGAGGCAACATTCAGAAAAAAGTACGAAACTTACTAATAATAGGATGGACTTTCTAGTTGTTCCTGTAGCTTCGACAACTAAATTCATATTCAAGTTTCGGCCCATCCAAGGACGGATATATTTCTGAATGAACCATATGAATGTATTGAAGCGCGAACAAAAAGTTTATATTTGCTCATTTCAATCAATGACACTCAAAAATTTCAATTCGATGTATCCCCTGCACTCAAAATAATGAATTGATGGAATTGCCTGTAAATTGGATTCGTGTAACATAAAAACCACTTTTGTAATAGAAAATGGAAACTTACTGTCGAAATAGCATTTCGATTAATGTTGCGTGAAAAGGAAGAAATGTAGGGTTTACAGGAATCAAATATTGTGCATTCACTATAATGATTCTTGTTATGGGAAAACAATATTTTGTAGATGCAGCTAGATCGGAATTTGATAGTTACAGAAATTGTGGAGCTTATGGAAAAGAATTATTGAAATAGTGATTTGATAGCAATATGGATATTAGAAAAACAGCAAAGATAAACTGCTAATCTAACAGGAATTTCCGCGTTCACTCTTTTCGTTTAACTATCATTCTCCCGTTTCAAACTCTAGAAAGGTATTGCGCTTTCATAGCCACGCTACGTCGTATGCGTTAAGTTGAGCAGGATGATTAGTGTCCCGACCTGTCTGTGGAATGATTGATTCCTTTCGTAGTCTGTTATCGTCGATATTTGTGACTTCTTATTCGGCGAAGTATACAGTGTTGGTATACAAGTGAATTTTGAACTTTTTCGTAGTTCATCTAAGTGATTGAAATGTATTTGCATACCCCTGACGATTTTTTCTAAGAGGACATTTACATTATGATTTAAGAAAGCCACCTGGACTGAAGATTCGAAAAAAGATCCTCTGAATGATAGAAATTATAACCACTAGCCATCAATCAGAGTAACTGAACTATATTACTTTTTATTTATAAAAATATTTTTTGGGGAAAGGCTTACCTTTATTTCTACCTCACCATCTCTTGAACATGTGGAAAGTTGACAACTGACGCAATGCACAACCTAACGATTTCTATGGTGGTTATTTTTTATTCTCCATAAGTAACAGTTGACAATGATGTATTGAATTGTATAATATCATACGTTTGCATAGTGAAAAAATGTATTATTATTATTATTATTATAACCTACCGAATCGATTTTCACATCAGAATCTTTATCGATAGCAAGCTGCTCCCTAGAAAATCGGCTAAAAACCTCAACTTTATAACTTAAGAGAACATATGACACTTGATATTTATAAATAAATGTGATTGTCAGGGATGGGGACAATTTATTACTGCTCACTTCAAAAATATTCGTCCACATTGACAGAAAAAAATGTACACTGTAATCAAGATTAGTGATCTTGACTGAAAGCATAGTTAGACTCATCTATCCGCAAAGATAACTAGTCTCAATACAAAATTCACATTATTCTTATACGCATCAGTTCACTTCTCTTCCATTGAAGAAAAACAAACTTTAAAATAGTATAGTAACACTCATTTTGAAATACAGCAAAACTTCAACTGAGAATGAGTAAAATTGAAACGAATATTGCACTGTCTTTCAGCAAAACTTTTTCAACTTTCCTAGAAAATTGTATATACTCATTGTAAGTATAAGAATATTACAACCAAGAATAAGTATGAATTTATTAAGCCCAGATCCATTTGTTTTGAATGATGTCACTAGTGAGTGAAGATATAGGTTTCAATAAAATCATACAACGGTGAACTTTCAACATATTTTTCTATTTTTTTGATATCAAGATAAATTAAGAAATTCATAGCACAAATATGGTTGCTAAAAAACACTAAACATAATCTTATCATAGTCCTAACGTTGTGCTTATTAATGTTTTATGCCTATAAACAAAATTCATAAATACTACCTTTAAAATGTACAGGATTAATTTCATCTTATGCTAATTTTTGTGGCTATACTCAAGATGGATGTTTGGAAATTTGGGTCTTTCTATAAAATAATGAGGGGAATCAACACAATGGGGTATTATGGTAATATACTAGCTCATCCAGCTATGTGAACCTGGCAATTGACCTTGAAATTTTCTCGTGAAAATTTTGTGATCGATTGTACCCGGTAGGTACCCGATTGTACCACAAAAATTTTCGTTTGTACCCCTAACGTTTTCTCTACACAGCCATTATAACTTTTGCACCCAACGGCACCCAAAAAAAAAAATTCGTAATTTCCTCATGAAAACTTGGTGAAGGATTGTACCAGGTAGGTACCCGATTGTACCACTTTTATTTTTGCTGAAATCCCCATGGTTTTTTTTATACATCAATTCGAAATTTTTTTTTCTCTTCAACTCGTGATTGGCCGATAATTGATGGAATTTTTGTATGAAAATTCTGTGGTCGATTGTACCCGGCAGGTACTCGATTGTACCACACAAATTTTTGTTTGTACCCCTAGCGTTTTTTTTATACAGCCATTATAACTTTTGAACCCACCGGCACCCCAAAAAAAAAAAATCGAAATTTCTTCATGAAAACTTGGTGAAGGATTGTACCAGGTAGGTACCCGATTGTACCACATTTATTTTTGCTGAAATCCCCATGGTTTTTTCTACACATCAATTCAAAATTTTTTTTTCTCTTCAACTCGTGATTGGCCGATAATTGATGGAATTTTTGTATGAAAATTCGGTGGTCGATTGTACCTGGTAGGTACTCGATTGTACCACAAAAGTTTTCGTTTGTACCCCTAGCGTTTTTTTATACAGCCATTATAACTTTTGAACCCACTGGCACCCCAAAAAAAAAATCGAAATTTCTTCATGAAAACTTGGTGAAGGATTGTACCAGGTAGGTACCCGATTGTACCACATTTATTTTTGCTGAAATCCCCATGGTTTTTTCTACACATCAATTCGAAATTTTTTTTTCTCTTCAACTCGTGATTGGCCGATAATTGATGGAATTTATGTATGAAAATTCTGTGGTCGATTGTACCCGGTAGGTACCCGATTGTACCACAAAAATTTTCGTTTGTACCCCTAACGTTTTCTCTACACAGCCATTATAACTTTTGCACCCAACGGCACCCAAAAAAAAAAATTCGAAATTTCCTCATGAAAACTTGGTGAAGGATTGTACCAGGTAGGTACCCGATTGTACCACATTTATTTTTGCTGAAATCCCCATGGTTTTTTCTACACATCAATTCAAAATTTTTTTTTCTCTTCAACTCGTGATTGGCCGATAATTGATGGAATTTTTGTATGAAAATTCTGTGGTCGATTGTACCTGGTAGGTACTCGATTGTACCACAAAAGTTTTCGTTTGTACCCCTAGCGTTTTTTTATACAGCCATTATAACTTTTGAACCCACCGGCACCCCAAAAAAAAAAATCGAAATTTCTTCATGAAAACTTCGTGAAGGATTTTACCAGGTAGGTACCCGATTGTACCATGTGTATTTTTGCTGAAATCCCCATGGTTTTTTTTGCACATCAATTTGAAATTTTTTTTCTTCAACTCGTGATTGGCCGATAATCGATGGAATTTTTGTGTGAAAATTCTGTGGTCGATTGTACCCGGTAGGTACCCGATTGTACCTCAAAAATTTTTGTTTGCACCCCTAACGTTTTCTCTATACAGCCATTATAACTTTTGAACCCACCGATACCCAAAAAAATTTTTTCATGAAAACTTGGTGAAGGATTGTACCATGAAGGTACCCGATTGTATCATCTTCATTTTTGCTGAAATCCTCATGATTTTTCGTACACATCAATTCGAAAATTGTTTTTTCCTCAACTCCTGATTGGCCGATAATCGATGGAATTTAGGTGTGAAAATGCAGACGGCCAACTTTGTGCGAAATTTCGTGATGATCATGTCATTAGAACAATTTGAGGAAAAAATTTCAAGTTTTTTTTTCAAATATTCTATATTCCGTTATTTTCTGATCGAATTATTTCCACGAAATTTTTTCGAAATATTGGGAGAATCAAATTTTGGATTTCGGCCTTCGTCATTGAGGTTCTAAGCTTCTGTACAAATATGGAGTTTCTTAGTTGATTCTTTCGGAATTTATTGTGTTTATGATCAGCCATGAGGACTCCACCATTTCCAGTAATGCAAATATTCCAAGGTGAGAGTGGCGACGTTTTTTCGAAACGCGTTCATTATTTGAGAAAATAATTCAGAAGTATGAATGAGGAAAAAAGAATTTCTAACACCTATAGTTCATAAAACAAGCATAATGCCAGTTGGAAATAAAAATAATTCGGTGAAAATAAATAATAATATATAACCTTATACCCAGAATCCCAATGATCCACGTTGGTTTTAATGACAAGGTTTTTCTGAAGTAGATATAACAAATTGTCTTAAAATTCACTCATATCAGCTTCGATACTAGAGTAACTGAAGCAGGTCCAGAAGGGTTTTTAATTTAAAAATTCGCTGACACACAGGAACCTAACTAAAGCCAGATAGAAGTTCCCGTTGCGAAAAGAATATGTTACTTAGCAACAAATGCGCAAAAGGATACATTTTTTCTGATTCAGCATTTTATAGTTCGCTGAGAGAACTAGAGAAAAGCTGAAAAAAAACCCAACATTTCAAATAAAAATACCATTCGATACTAACCTATTACGATTGGGTATTTGGATGAAAATATCAAAGGTACTCTCGGGTTCTTTTCTGGTAAAACTGATCACAGAATACAAACAGAAGAATTCAATCCGTTTTGTGGGCTGACGATTAGTCTCACATTTCCTATACAAGGTGTTCTACAAACTCTATGACAAACTTTGACAGATAGTAGCTGTTCTAATTCTGAACATTTTTTTTCGTATGAACATATATCCGATTCGTTTTTGTTAAGAAGATACAAGCGTTTGAAAAATTATATTTTCATTTTCAAATCATAATTATAAATGGAAATTTTGATACTATAAAAATTGTTCAAAATTTGCACCTTCGGCTTGAATGCAAGCTTCACATCGAGGAACTAAAGATTTCGTTACTCGGCGGATCAGATTTGGGTCGTTTCGTATTTGGTTTGCTGCATCTTGAACTCTATCAAGTAATTGTTGATGCGATTCGATTTCTACATGATGAACAAGCTGATTCATATGTCCCCATAAATAAAAAAAAAGGATTTAGATCAGGCGAACGAGGTGCCCATTGTATTGGTCCTCCTCGATCTTTCCATTTATATTTATATTTTATGTCGGTCTACTTGATCAAAACATGGATATACATTTTTTCAAATGCTTGTAACTTCGAAACGAGAACGAATCAGACCTATGTTCATAGGAAAAAAATGTTCAGAATAAGCACAGCTACCATCTGTCAAAGTTTGTCATAGAGCTTGTAGAACACTCGGTATAGAAGAAACTTCGGGTAGAGAAACGAATATTTTTGTGGTGAAATTGGGTGCAACGAACCACAAATTTCCACTCAATAATTTTTAATTGGTGTGTTTCAAACAGAAATGGAAATGGTACAATCGGGTACCTACCGAGTACAATCGCCAACAGAAAAATTTCAGCGATTGTCGACCCATCACGAGTTGAGGAGAGAAATTCGAATGTGTAAGAAAAACCATGGGGATTTTACCAATAATAAAAGTGGTACAATCGGGACCTACCTGGTACAATCCTTCACCAATCACGAGTTGAAGAGAAAGAAAAATTTCGAATTGATGTGTAAAAAAAAACAAGGGGATTTCAGCAAAAATAAATGTGGTACAATCGGGTACCTACATGGTACAATCCTTCACCAAGTTTTCATGAAGAAATTTGGATTTTTTTTGGGGTGCCGGTGGGTTCAAAAGTTATAATGGCTGTATAGAGAAAACGCTATGGGTACAAACGAAAATTTTTGTGGTACACTCGGGTACCTACTGGGTACAATCGACCACAGAATTTTCATACAAAAATTCCATCGATTATCGGCCAATCACGAGTTGAAGAGAAAAAAAAGATTTCGAATTGATGTGTAAAAAAAACCATGGAGATCTCAGCAAAAATAAATGTGGTACAATCGGGTACCTACCTGGTACAATCCTTCACCAAGTTTTCATGAAGAAATTTCGATTTTTTTTTTTTGGGGTGCCGATGGGTTCAAAAGTTATAATGGCTGTATAAACAAAACGCTAGGGGTACAAAACAAAATTTTTGTGGTACATTCGAGTACCTGCCGGGTACAATCGACCACAGAATTTTCATACAAAAATTCCATCAATTATCGGGCAATCACGAGTTGAAGAGAAAAAAAAATTTTGAATTGATGTGTAAAAAAAAATCATGGGGATTTCAGCAAAAATAAATGTGGTACAATCGGGTACCTACCTGGTACAATCCTTCACCAAGTTTTCATGAAGAAATTTCGATTTTTTTTTGGGGTGCCGGTGGGTTCAAAAGTTATAATGGCTGTATAAAAAAAAAACGCCAGGGGTACAAACGAAAATTTTTGTGGTACAATCGAGTACCTACGGGGTACAATCGACCACAGAATTTTCATACAAAAATTCCATCAATTATCGGCCAATCACGAGTTGAAGAGAAAAAAAATTTTCGAATTGATGTGTAGAAAAAACCATGGGGATTTCAGCAAAAATAAATAAGGTACAATCGGGTACCTGCCTGGTACAATCCTTCACCAAGTTTTCATAAAGAAATTTCGATTTTTTTTTTTTGGGTGCTGGTGGGTTCAAAAGTTATAATGGCTGTATAAAAAAAAACGCTAGGGGTACAAACGAAAATTTTTGTGGTACAATCGAGTACCTACCGGGTACAATCGACCACAGAATTTTCATACAAAAATTCCATCAATTATCGGGCAATCACGAGTTGAAGAGAAAAAAATTTTTCGAATTGATGTGTAGAAAAAACCATGGGGATTTCAGCAAAAATAAATAAGGTACAATCGGGTACCTGCCTGGTACAATCCTTCACCAAGTTTTCATAAAGAAATTTCGATTTTTTTTTTTGGGTGCAGGTGGGTTCAAAAGTTATAATGGCTGTATAAAAAAAACGCTAGGGGTACAAACGAAAATTTTTGTGGTACAATCGAGTACCTACCGGGTACAATCGACCACAGAATTTTCATACAAAAATTCCATCAATTATCGGGCAATCACGAGTTGAAGAGAAAAAAAATTTTCGAATTGATGTGTAGAAAAAACCATGGGGATTTCAGCAAAAATAAAAGTGGTACAATCGGGTACCTACCTGGTACAATCCTTCACCAAGTTTTCATGAGGAAATTTCGAATTTTTTTTTTTGGGTGCCTTTGGGTGCAAAAGTTATAATGGCTGTGTAGAGAAAACGTTAAGGGTACAAACGAAAATTTTTGTGGTACAATCGGGTACCTACCGGGTACAATCGATCACAAAATTTTCACGAGAAAATTTCAAGGTCAATTGCCAGGTTCACATAGCTAATTCAGCCTGTATTATATGAGCCAGGTCCATCGCATATACATGAATATAAAATTTGCTTAGGAACATACAGATTTCTCCTTGATTTTTTTTCAGTTTTCTATGAATGTAAGACTTTCTCCTATACCATGAATAAAATCTTCAATGGGATCTTCGGATGGTTACGAATTGTTTTCGAGTGTTATTCCATGCTAAAAAAAACAAAATGTAGCTACGGTTTCCACCAATATCTGTAGATCTATAAGAATGACTATTAGAATAGAACACTACACGATTTTTCTAATCTTCGAAGATGCTATCCTCACTGTGAATATAGGTACTCACCCTTGCATAATGGAATCAACTCCGCTTCCTCCTCTTCTTTCATAATAGTTTCCATTATTAGAATTACAGATGATGACGATTCGAAGAATACAAATTGTTGCTGCTCATGTTCTTTGTGGATTCGCGCATAGTGAAAAAAATATATGTACAGTTATGTCTTCTGACTGCACTCTACCTGCGTATAGAATATTTTAAGTATAGCCTGTTCCTGGGTGGAACTGTGCCCGAATTGATAAGAGATTTCCTGGATTTCAACGAAGATAGCTATGCTGAATGTACTTATTGCAACTATTTCATCAATACAATACTTCCTTCAATTGAGAATTAATGATCTAGTTGGAACAATGCTTTATTTTTGATTCAATGCCAGAATTGGGATACGATCTACTCTAAATAGATTTTTCTTGAGTTTTGCATTTTCTTTACGGAATAGAAAACAATTTTCAATGAATCTTTATGGCATTTCTTGCTATAATACTAATGATATTCTCGTATTGAGAATACAACATGTCCAATGAGGTGTATCGCACTCTTGGGGAATAAGAATATCGGTATTTTCATAATGAAATTAGTATTTTCTACTCTCAAGAAAAATAGTTTCAAGTAAAGTATGATAAAACTTAGATTCAGAATATTTCGCCAAGACTGTCTTTATACTTAAATGTGAATATGATTTTTTCCCGTGTTCCTGACAATCGTTTTCATCTATGAACTAAATATCTATGAAGCTAACATAGATGAGAATTTCGAATGAAACTCGGACTTTATTTTTCCAAATTCGCTCCATTATTTCCAGTTCTTCATACCTTTACTCTTAATGTATCGATGTGAATTTTCGAAACTAACGTTTCTGTTTTTCTTCTTCATCCAGCATTCTCCTGTTAGGTCTCATTGACCCTACTGAACGTTGAACTTTTCAATGTTTAATTTCTGTTTTTCTATCAACACTCGCCTCGTGAAATGCGATAGATCCAGTTGAAACTTGATGTTTGAGGATTACACCATCGGTTCGAGGATGTATAGAAACCAATTCGAGGTTGAACTTCAATTATTTGCTGATCGTGTTTGCGTGCCATGACCTACACTCATTTTAGTCTATGAAATGGTTCTCTTTTCAGGTTTCACAGGGTGCTGTTAGACTTTGCTCTGTTGTCAACGGGATCAGGGACGGCTCTTCCAAAGACTGCATCAGTAAGCTCACTGATAACTAGAATCACCGATTCACTAATATCAGAAGATTCGAACCTGCTTCGACCTTCACCGAGCTGATAATAGAATAAAACTTATTTTATAATAAATCTAGTATATTAGAAAATATATTAAAGATGGGTTGTTTAAAAAAGTCCTGGACAGAATATTTTTGATTATTTTTAAGAATCTATTATTTACCTGGACAAACTACTGGGTTGCCAGGTATGCACAGGTATATCGATGCCAGTTACTTTCACTTGATAGGATAATAGAAAAACTTTTATATCAGCGTGAGCGCTGTTTTATTGGTAACACGATGATATAGGGTTGTCTGCGAAAAAATCGGTTCTAATGGAGGTTTCCGAATTTTATTTCAAAGATTTAAATTTCAACGCATGTGGAAGTGAGTGACAGAGAGATCAGAGGTAAGTTACTATACTGAGTAATAATAAAGGACAGAACATTCCAGTGGCTGATGGGACCCTGAATATAAGAAAGCGTGCACGCTCATTACGTAAACATATTGTAAACAGTAAACGTTATTTTGGAGTAGCTAATGACTTAAAATATTTTATTGCATCGAAAACATGCTTTATGGCTGATAAATGTTTTTTGTGTGGCTCGGACGATTGTTTAAGTTTTACTGATAAAACTTTTAAAAATTGCTCGTAAAAGCTAACTTTCCGTAAGAAAATGTAACTATCATGAAGCTGAACTAACAAATGCAGCACTCGATTTTGTTGGTTACCATACCACGTATTTACACAAAAGTAACTGTTTTAGGAAATAAATACAATGAAAAATTTATAATTTTTGAGTTCTTGGAAAATTCACAAACCTCTCTTCGGACCGAATTTTTTGCAAACAATCCTATATCAACTTGTCCACAATAAAACAGCGTTCATGCTGATATAAAAGTTTTTCTTTTATCCTATAAAGAGAAAGTAACAGGCATCGACAAACCTGTTCATACCTGGCAATCCAGCAGTTTGTCCAGGTGAATAAAAATATTTTGTACAAGATTTTTTAGGCAACCCATTTTTAATATATTTCCTAATATACTGAGTTTAATACATAATAAGATTTCTTCTATATCAGCTCGGTGATGGTCGATGTAGGTACGGATCTTAGACTATAATAGAATCACAAGCAAAAAGCGCGATGAGACCATGGATAACACTTCATTTCCCTTAAATCTCCACGAAGTAGAGTAGGAAGAACATAATCTGCACTACTACACCATCTATTTACCATCTTAGACATAAAACTAAACCCCGACACCCTTTTTGCGTGCATTTCATGGTTTTTGCTATTTCCGCAATATCTGATCCAATAGAAATGAAACTTCGTAACGAGTTGAGAAATACTGATTCACAACCATGTGGAAACATTTTCGATGATCGTTGGATTGAAACGATTTTAAAAAAAATTCGAAAGTTTTCAGGAAAAAAAATTTTTTTTGGACACTATTTATCAGATTTTGCATAGATGTTTTGGAAGAAATATTTAAAGTTTTTATCGGTGATGCTGGTTTTTTCGGAATAACCCAAAGACTTGGTAACTAGTCAAAAAATGCTCATGCACAGCTTCGTGCAAAAATTGCCAAATCCGTTCAGCGTTCTTCTTTTTACATGGTCCTCGGGGAATTCTGCTTGGACCTTCAAGAAATAATTATTCAATCAAGAACTATAGTTATTATTAATTTTTAGAAATATTGGGAAAATTAAATTTTGGATGGGTGGTAGCTTGAAGTTCATGATGCTCTCAAAAGCTGCAGACTCTACGTCACTGATTTTCTAGAATTTGTTCATAGCCTGTACCATGATGTAAGTAAAACATGGTGTGTTCATCTGCTCACGAAAGTCCGCTGCATAGTGCTAAAGTGACCGTTTGATGCGCTGTATCGGTCCTTACTTCTTTGAAAACGTCAAGGGCAATGCTGTCACCGTGAACTCTGAGCGCTGTTTCAAAATAACCAACATTTTTGTGTGTTCCCTAGTTTAGGGAATCCAACGACCTGTCAAAATAATCCCACGTGGCGCTTGGAGGGCAAACAAGTTTGTTTACTTTGTAAACTAGTTCTATTTTGGAAGCTTTTTCTGAGTATTTCACACTGATTGGTGTATAATATCGTTTAGTTTTATTGAAAAATATAGTGAATAGTGAGAACTAAGTGAGAAAAATGCCTGTAACATGTATAATGGTCAATTGTGGAAGCCCTTCAAATCGGGACCTTAGGAGTACCTACAGTGAAAAGCTCTTTGCATTACCCTCAGAGTAACTGTTACTCTGAGGCATTACCCACATATTAACGATCTTTCAAGGAAACTAAGGGAAATGTGGTTAGCAGCCCTCAAGAGGGAAGATCTAACTGAATCAATTATTAGAAACCGAAGGGTCTGTAGCAGACATTTCACAACAGGTAGGTACCTAAGAAGAAAATATATATTTCTGTATTTCTATATGAGTGTAACTGATGTTTGATATTACAGTTTTATACAAGCGTGAAGGATAAAGCATATGTGTAAATGTTGTACCCTATTTCAGTTTATGTAAAGCATCCTATTTCCAATACAAACTTATAATTGATTCAATTTGTAGGAGAATCTAGTGCTTTGAGTGATGAAAATCATCCAGATTGGGTCCCATCACATCACCTGGATCATCAATCTAGTCCATTCTAAACGCAAGTCTGATGTAAATCTAAATTTGCGGCAGACAAAAGAATGAAATTAAGTCATGAAGTATATGGATCAAGCAAATAGGTAATGTCCTAAGGAAGAAGTTGTGATCTGCAAATTTTAGTCTTATAAGACAAACGTAATGAAAAAATTTTCTATTTTTCTGTTTAATGAAGAAAGTGATTTGGTTGAAACTGAGCAGGCATAGTGGAAGCATGGTGCTACATAAACAGACGTTACAATGACCATGTTGGCTACAAAACTCGAGCAGCTCAACTTTGCCTCGTTGAACATTAGATTTGGAAAAAAAAGCTAAAAACACTCCCCTGGGACTGATGAGAATTTCAAAATTGTATATAAGTGGGAATATTTCTATACTTCATACATCATTTTAAGCGTTGTAGTTTCTTGGAAATCGTGATCCACATATAAATCATAATTATTTTTAAGTGAAGTTATTCGTTTTGTAATACTAATAATGTTTATTTTGTTAGGGGAGTACCTATGTTTCAGTAATAAAAAAATATTTGAAAGAAACTAAAATGTGTTGTTCTGTATTTATTCACTATTATAAAATGATATAAAATAAATTCAATTGTGCTCAAGTATTTAATGAATACATTACCATCAAGGTGCTACTTCACCTACATAATAAAAAAAAAATCACAAGTTCTGTAGAAAAAGTAACGGAGAGCAGAGTACGAAATCACAGAATTTCAAATTAGAAATAAAAATCTGCACTTGGTAATATGAGTGATCAGGTTTTAATGTGAAGTTATTATCTCTCGAAACTACACACTCCCTGATGTATTTTGTGCCATTGGCATGAGGAGCTTCACCTCCAGCGCTCTTCCCAAACAAAATTCACAACACACTAATCTGTCTGAAGATGCTCCGAATTGTGGAGGCTTTGCACTAGCAAATACACATAAATCATTAAGGGTAAATTCTTCATGTTTTTCTTCCATGTCCCTCTCATATTCTTCAAAAGCAACATATTAATGTCATAATGACATGAAAACCATTCAAAATCCTTGTTTCTACTTTCAAGACAAAACCTGCTGAAAAATTCTGGAGCATAAAGGGTTATGTAGGCTTTCATCTGTTCATGAGATTAGAAACTGTGTGCTAACACAATATACGAGAATATATCAGGGAAAGTGGTGGAATGCCATTGATACTTGTCTAATTCACCAGTTGAAAAGATGAATGTGTCCAAATCCAAATTGTTAACTTCTTTATATACCTGCAAACAAATTAGGATTTATTGAATATTACTAGTTAACTGAGTAAGGAAAAAAGCAATCAAAGTTTCATATTCACCTTTGAACAACGTCTGGGTTTTCCCGCAATAACTTCTCTGCATGTTGAAACACAATAACAATTCGATTTAACACTTAAGATGAAAGAATAATTATCCAAAATGCTCAATAAATACAATAAAAGTAGCTTGAAACCTCAGCGCAAAATGCAACAAAACTTTTGTTTGCCCACCAAACGCAATATTTGAGGTTAAAAAGTCACGTGGTTTGGATTGCCTAAAAGGATGGAGCGACCACCCATTCAATCAGAGCAACAATGAACGTTATTCGTCCTCCCTGGCCGCCTTATTTCCAGATTTGGTGACGTTCATTGGCCTCCTCGATCTCCAAATTTGGCCATCTGCGATTTTTTTTCTGTGGGGACATCTCAAAGCACGAGCTTACCAACACAAGCCCTGAATATTGGAGGAAGTGAAAAGGAGCAATTCGCGTGGAAGTCGCCGTGGTCGAGAGAGCAACTTTGGAAACAGTTTTCGGAAACCTCCAAGAAAGACTGCAGGAGTGTATCGCAAAACAAGGATGCCACCTGACTGATGTGATTTTCCACATATGAAATTCCAAAATGCTTTAAAATTCTGAATGCAAATTGTTTGATAGAATTTTTGAGTAAAAATTACCGAGGTTATGATTTTTTCAAAAACCTTTCTCTGCCGAACCCTGTATCATGTAAAGAATCAAACACGAGTGTTTGTGTTATAATTCGAAACACGAAATTACTATGATTGTTTGTTTTGTGCTGAAAATTTCACTGAACAATCTTATTATAGATGTCATCTTCATTCAACGTCAAAGACGTGCTCCACCTTAATAATTTGTCAATATTTTAATCGCGTCTCCTTGTTCACCTTCCTATACGTTTTCATCCAGCCGTTATTTTCAACGACGTTTATATCAGGCACCCTCTCGGTAGGATGTTTTCAATTAATCACTTTTGACGGGCTTGGTGGATCGATATAACCGAGACCAAAATAAACTCTTCTTTCTGTTCAGTTGAAATATTCTGATTCCGAGATGTACGCCATTCTTCAAGAAAGCTATTCTGAAAGAACTGGATCTTTCTCAAAAATATTCATACCTATATGTATATTATGAATCCGTTACATTGCCGTTGTTATCACAGAGGAGCAAGTCAATGGTCAACATAATATAAAACATAATATCAAGTTTTCAACGTCCAAAATTAAAGTTTTATAAAGTAGCGGTGGAGATCTATTACTGCAACAGTTGACTGATTTAATTAACATGTGCTTGAAAGCTTACAAGCTGCCCAAAGTATGGAAAACCTCCTACATAATATCAATATATAAAAAAGGAAAGCGCAGTGATCCGAACAACTACCGAGGGCTGAGTATTAATTGTACTTTGGCTAGACTGTTTGGAAAAATTATTAAGAATAAGCTCCACGAGGCTACGAAAGATAAAATAAGTGAGGATCAGAGTGGATTCACAAAAAGCAAATCATGCATAGACAACCTTTTCATCATTCAACAGCTTATAGAAAAAAGAAATTCTCATGGTGGAGAAACACATTTGGCCTTGGTCGATCTAGAGAAAGCGTATGACTCGGTACCTCGGTTAAAGTTATGGCAAGCACTCCATTATCTTGGAGTGAATCCTCAATTAATCAAAATTTTAAAAGAGTTATATAATGAAAACATTGCATATGTCAGAATAGGAAATTCGTTGTCCCCACCAGTAACTCCAACGAGGGGATTGCGCCAAGGTTGTCCTCTTTCTTCCGACCTGTTCAATATATACCTGGAAGTAGCCCTGAAAGATTGGAAATGTAGATGTCGGCAAATGGGTATCCCGGTGGGGGATAGTTTTCTGTTTAACATTCATTTTGCTGATGACCAAATAGTTATAGCTCAGGATGCATTTGATTTGGAATTCATGCTACGAAGATTACACTCATCATACAAGGAATGGGGTCTAAAGATCAATATAGAAAAAACCGAATATTTGGTAGTGAACTCTATCGCCAACTTTCAAATCACCATAGATGATAAATCATCCATTAAACAAGTGGACCAAACTAAATATCTCGGAACAATAATCGGTAGGGAGGGAACATCGGATAGAGAAATCAGAAGCAGAATGGAAAAGAGCAGGAGGGTCTTGGGAAGCCTTAATTCCATCTGGTGGGACAAGAATATTAACAACAGTACAAAAGTAAGAATTGGAAGGACACTAGTGGAATCCGTTCTGACGTATGACAGCGAGGTGTGGACTATGAGTGCAGAGGTTAAAAGAAAGCTCAAAGCCATCGAAATGGATTATCTAAGGAGAGGTGCTCGAAGATCTTGAAGGGAAAAAGTAAGGAATGATGAGATCAGAAGAGTTATGGATGTACGGGAGACGGTGATTGACAGAATAGAAATACGAGGCCTTCGATGGTTTGGACACGTTCTAAGAATGAACCCCGACAGATGGCCACATCGAATGTATCACTGGCAACCGATAGGAAAGAGAAAGAGAGGCCGGCCGCGTAGATCCTGGAGTGAAGGAGTGAGGAGGTCCATGGAAGATCGGCAACTGAATGAAGAGGATGCCCAGGACAGAACAAGATGGCGTTTAGGCGTGGGAATGCAGATATAGTCTGTTTAAAACCCATATATAAGTAGCCTGTAGCAATTGTCAAAATGCGTCCTTGAGGAAATTTATTTTTGAATAACTTCATAATTTTCATAATTGAAAGAAGAACTTCTTCATTCTCAATAAAACTCACAGACTTATTCGAATAAGATAATAAGTGTAAGAAATTTAGACAGAGAATTTTCTTCAAATTATCAACCGAAAACAGAACAACCATCATGGACAGCCCAATTTATTGAATGTGATTCCTCACGTAAGTATATGGACTTTCAGAAAAAATCAGAATGATTGGTGCTTAGGTCAATATAACAGCCGTTTTGAAATCCAAAAATGATTTGAGATCCATACCAACTAAAACCAAACCAATTAACGAGAAACAAAAATAGAAAAATTATGTTTAAGGTATTTCCTGTAACGATCTTCAGATATCAGAAACCGAGAGCTCAAAAAAACCTAAGGAAGAAAGTCATAGCAAAATCCCAACTAGCGAACCAGGTGTGCTCGACCATTGGAAGTCTCATGATGGATTGGGACAATACAAAGATGTCGGAATCAGATAATTTGAGAAGAAAAATTAAGGAGTCCTTTTGGATTTTGTTGAATGGAGAGGCAATTTTGCTCATTGTTCTGTAGAAATGGACCCTGAATATCTGGCTGAAATTACTTAAAAAAGGGGAAGAATTAAAAAAAATTCAAACCAAGTGAATCTGTGTTGATGTAATTTCATAAAAATATCAATTTGAAGGAGTCTAAAAACGAAAAATCGAAAGAAAATGATTCTGTAAATGTTCTCGTTTGTCTGATGAATGACTCAGATTTGTACTCTGAAACGTCAGAGTTCGCTTTGTTTATCGCTTATATTTTTCTTCTATTGTTCATTAGTTAATCTGCCCTTGACAGTTAGTTCTATCCTGCAATCTGCAATCTTGCTTCAGAAAAAGACATCTATAAATTATTCTATACAAAATTCGGAAATTACATTTGTGGGGCACATTTAAAAAATGAAATGTGTCATTCATCGCAACGAAAGCCAATCCAATTCAATAGTAACCAAGTATCAAGTAGCAAAAAAAAAATTCGAACAAAATTCGAATATTGAATTTTTTCGACACACTTCAAAGATTGACTGGGTGACGATATTGAGATGAGCTGAAGTGCGGCTTCACAGGCATCAGGAAGTCTTACCAATTAGCGAATTGCTTCCATACCACCACGGTGACATATTTTCCGTACATATCAGGAAATTAATTACCAACTCTGACCGTGTGTTGTTATTTGAATCAGTATTGATACGAATCACAGCTACTGAACATGAAATGAGATTATCTCATGGAAGAATTTCAGGATTCAGCCTCACATTTATACCAAAGAGTTATATAAATTAGCAAATTACTTTCAAAACATACAGAAGATAATTTCATCTGAAACTTGAATACTGCTTTTCTTGACACACTTCACAAATGGAATGGGTCGCTACATCAAGATGAGAGCAAGAGTGGCACCACAGGAGCTGGAAGTGAAATGAATTGCTTCAAAATTCAATAAGACGCGTTCAAGTCGAAATTCACAGGCGCCAAGAACTCGGATCAATTAGCAAAATTTCAAAAAATACGAAGGAATAATTTTTCATACGAAATTTGAATATTATATTTTTCGACACACTTTAGAGATGAAGTGGATGACGGCATTAAGATGATTAAGATGAGCTGAAGTCCGGCTTCACAGGCATAAGGAAGTCGCACCAATTAGCGAATTACTTCCATACCACCACGATGACATATTCTCCGTACATATCAGGAAATTAATTACCAAACTCTGACCTTGTGTTGTTATTTGAACAACAATTCATGAATTCGACTTTTTCAAATGTAGACAGAAAGTCTCCTTCTAATTATCAACCAACTACAGAACCACCATCATAAACAACCCAATTTATTGAATGTGATTCCTTGTGTATATGGACTTTCAGAAAAAAATCAGAAGAGTTGCTGCTCAAGTCAGTACAAGAGCTTTTAAATCAAAAAATGATTTGAGATCCATACTAACTGAAACCAAACCAATTAACGAGAAACAAAAATGAAAAAATTGTGTTTAGAGTATTCCCTGTATTTCTGGAAAGACAAATACAGGGAAACATAACAACCTTTAGATACCAGAAAACGAGAGCAAAAAAAAACCTAAGGAATAGAGACATACCAAAATCCCAAATAGCGAACCAGGTGTGCTCGACTATTGGAAGTCTCATGATAGATTGGGACAATACAAAAATGCTGATGTCGGAATCAGATAATTTGAAAGGAAAAATTAAAAAGTCCTTTTGGATTTTGTTGAATGGAGATAGTAGTTTTACTCATTATTCTGTGAACCCTAGATATTAGGCTGAATTGACTTAAAAAAGGAGTACAATTGAAAGAATTTCAAAACAAGTGAATCTGTGTTGATGTAATCTCATAAAAATATCAATCTGAAAGAGTCTCAAAATGAAAAATCGAAAGGAAATAATTCTGTAAATTTTCTCGTTTGTCTGAAGAAAGACTCAGATTTTTACTCTGAAACGTCACAGTTAACTTCGTTTATTGCTTATATTATTCTTGTATGGTTCATTAGGTAATCTGCCCTTGACAGTTTAGTTAGTTCTATCCTGCAATCTGCAAACGCGTTTTCCATAAAAACACAATTTTATTTAATTTTAAAACCCAGAAAAAACCCTAAAAAATGGAGCAAAATAAACTTTTATCGATAGATCAAGTCCAGTTCAACAGGTACCAGAGGTGGAATCAATTAGCAAGTTGCTTCAGCAAAAGACATCTATAGATTTTTCTATACAAAATTCGGAGATTACATTTGTGGACCACATTTGAAAAATGAAATGCGTCATTCATATTTCATTGTAACGAAAGCCAACCCAATTTAATAGTTACCAAATATCAAGTAGCAAAAAAAAAAATTTTCAAACAAAATTCGAATATTAAATTTTTTCAACACACGTCAAAGATAAACTGGATGACGGCATTAAGATGAGCTGAAGTCCGGCTTCACAGGAATCAGGAAGTCGCACCAATTAGCGAATTGCTTTCATTCCACCACGGTGACATATTCCCCGTGCATATCAGGAAATTAATTACCAAACTCTGACCGTGTGTTGTTATTTGAACAATTCGAGAACTGATTAATATTGATACGATTCACAGCTACCGAACATGACCACATGAAATGTGATTATATCACGGAAGAATTTCAGAATTTAACGGATTTGAGAGTAGGAAGTCACGTCCGCTCGCGTTGGAATAAATGATCAATGGCGCTGCGGGGCATGATACGTTACGCAGTTGGTTTACTTTAATTTGCTGCCCTTAATTGAAATATCCGATCGGAAAATATGGCTCCGGTCTATGACATTGGTGGTACTGGTTCGATCTGATTCGATCTGGCACTTTATTATGGAATCCTTCCTTATTGGCTTCGAAATTCCACGCACTTCAGTTTTGACCGGTAGTTGGAATATTACATTGATTCGAGTAACCTCCTGTTTTCAATTATTTTTTAGGTTTTTGCGTGCATGTTCTGGAAAACAGCGTACTATCGTTTTGTCCAACTATTTGTAATTTTCGAATATATTCACGAAAACGGTCTCAAACGACTAGGTTGGACTCACTGATGACGAATCCGACGTCGAAATCGATTCGATGTTCGGCCGGCCGACAACACTGTGTGGTCGTGTGTCCTGTGAAATCAAACACGCAATAAAGAAAAGGGATTAGCCTGTTTATTTTACTCCCGAGTGTTACAACAAAAGTGAATTCGAAAGGCAATAAAATTCTTTTTGTTGAAAGACGCAGGCTAACAATTCTTGTTGTAAATCTTCTGGAGTGGCGATAGGTAGTTCTTCGCTGGCGCCGGGACGGGTCGATCGTGTCGAAAGTGCTTCCGTCGTCGAGGGTGGTAAACCAGATGTGGATGCGTTGGACCTTCTTGAATGAATTTCTCCGCCTTGACACGGATAAAGATGAAATGCAGAGGTCGGTCAGGAATGCAGCGTATAGATAGAATATCTTCTTAGCGGTGAATGCAGATGGGTTGGAGAGTGATTTTAGAGAGCGGAGCGAAATATATTTATACGATTTTTCGGAGATTTGAATTTCGTATTTCGACTCCGCCCTTTTTTCCGTTTTTGTTGAAGTGGATTAATTCGCTACAACACGATGACTGCGACTTGAAACTTTCAGACAAGGTCGCGCATTGGAATGTGACGGCTAATTTCGTTAATGGGACAAATCGGTCGAATGGTTTCGGAGATATGGTCATTCGAAATTTTGAGATTAATATCCTGATATTTCAGGAACTACTCTTCGATTGAACTAAAACTTGACGGTTAGTAGAAGCATAAGAACGCACAAGTTTTCACGAAATTCAGTTGAGATCACACTGTCAGTAAATTTCGAAAGAAATTTTTTTCGAAATTTATTTCTCAAAAATTTTTTTTACGGGAACTGTTCATTGAATCCGGAAAAAACTTCCACTGATACCAAATTGATATTGGGAGAAATATATCAAATTTCGTGCTTTTTTTCTCGATATCGTTGTTTTTTCCTGAATAACTCAGCAAATACTAATTCAAATGAAACTTGACAGCTGGTTTGGAAATGCTGATGGGCAACTTAATGCTTTATTTCGTCATGACTGTGTCATTAGAACCTAAAAAAAAATATTTTTTTTCAAATATTCAAAATTCTGTGATCTTCTGATCATATTATCCTCATGATATTCTGAATGAACCTACGTTCTGTCATTTTTAGATGAAATACTGGATTTCAATTCGATCTAATCTGTAATCCGTAATAAGTTTTTGTGTTTTCCAATATTTCCAAAAATATAGATTGGATCGAATTGATATCCAGTAGTTTATCGAAAGAAACATATAAATTGAAACTTATTTCGGGAGGATTTTGCAACATTGTCTGTTTTTTTTTCTGAGTTTTCACTCCCGATATGTGAAACACCGCTATTAATAATTCAATAAAAAATATTTTTGCATGCCCTTGACAAATAGTTCAACCAAATATTTCTCGAACAGAACAAACATATTAAATGGATTAAGAATGAATATGAAAATTTTCTCAGAAACAGTAATATCTGGTACTTACAGGAATTTCGTTCAAATATATTATATTCACTTGGTTATAAATTTCTATTGAGATTTTAAAAATGCTCACTTATTTTCCTGTAGAAGTTTATTACATTAGCTCCGTTACTTCAAGCTCATTAAAAACTTCCCTACAATCTGATTATGTACGTACATGGATTTCAGAGTTCAGTTCTTCAAATTTCATAAGCTTCGGAGTGTATATATTCTTGAATTCTCTTCATTTTGTTCCATATAGCATAAATACCGAAAGTTTATGATGATATCATTAGAGGAAGCTCAGTTATTATTTTTTTCCTTACGAGAATTCTGATCACAAATGACACCGTTTCAGGAACCCTATGGAATCCTACGTATTCTTAAGTATACAGTGCTCGTCAAAATTATGGAACAAATTCATTTTCCCAGGAGAAAAATATTTGGCAACAAAATCCTGAAACAGGTCAATTTTTGTTTCTCTTTTACCAAATTTATATGCATTTTCGAAGGATTTTTGTTGCACCCCGTGCCATCCCCATCAACTCTCTAAATTTTTTGAATAGGGAAAGTAGGTCATATGGTACTTTTTTGGCAAGGTCTTCGTATCTTTGTACCTTTCAAGAAAAATTTTTTTTTTGAAAAATAAGTTAGTTCAAAGATGTTTTCAGTATGTGCACTTTGTCATGGCTCATTCACTTTGAGACGATGGTACCTGATGAAATTCGTCGCCGAATGAAAGTCGACCATTACAATTTTGTTCATGCACAACTTTCAACCACTTTCAACCCTCTCACGTGAAAAATTAGAATGTGTGAAACACTACGCTTCAGTTACGATCTTAAGTAGGTAGGTTATTAGTATTAGTAGGTAGAATAACTCCAGAAACTCTTCAGAAGGTACAGGAAGAATGTGTCAAGCGTTTTGATTATTTCATCAAGAGGTCATTTTGAACCTTTAATTTAACTTATCTTGTAATGCACAATGAGTCTCCGGGTGGTACTTCAATGCTGAAATAAATTTCCAATGTCACTCCATTTTTTTCCATTCGAGGGTTAGTTGGAGTTGAAAGCTGCGAGTAATCAAAACTGTATTGGTCGACTTTAATTCGGTGACAAATTTCATCAGGTACCATCGTCTCAAAGTAAATGATCCATGACAAGGTGCACATACTGTAAACCTCTTTGAAGTAACTAATTTATCAAAAAAAACTTTTTTCTTGAAAATTTCTGCACGCCTATAAAGAAGATACAAAGACCTTGCCAAAAAAGTACCACATGACCCACTCTCCCTATTCAAAAAATTTAGACGGTTGATGGGAATGGCACAGGGTGCAACAAAAATCCTTCAAAGATGCATAAAATTTGGTAAAATTGAAACAAAAATCGACCTGTTTCAGGATTTTTTTGCCAAATATTTTTCTTCTGAGGAAATGAATTTGTTCCATAATTTTGACGCGCACTGTATATTATGAGTTATATAGTAATACTCAAACTTTGAACACCATTGTTAGCAATTGATTGAAACTTCAAGAGATGTACACCAAGGAAATAATTGAATATTCGTATTTAATACCGTATTATTACAGAAGAATGTTATTTTCTTTATAATTATTCGACTGTTGATTGACTCATGTGTAGAGTAGATACTAATATTTTCATTTCAATTTTATTTCAGTATTATCTAACTGTAAAACGTGTAAACCAGGTTCAAACGACCGCAGTTTTCATAGCTGATCAATAAAGCGCTACAATAAATTCCATTTTATACAGCATTCAGGATACGTTTTTATGATTTCCTGTCTGCTACGCATGATGAATAAGTATCGTGAAAATTCACTTTTTCAGAGCCGTGGGACGAGTCCGGTAGTGAAGTCAATTGAGGGTGTATAAATAACCGGGGTGACTTCTCCCTCCTTCCGCAATATTTCTAACGAATATAGGAATCCAAAAATTTTTGAACTGAAAGCCGAATTTATGAGATTTCTGTCATCGAGTACATAATTTGCATGTTATTTTCTAATTTTTGTTTTATATCTATCATCAATACATGAGAGACCAGTGTTTTTACCTACATAAATGGTGAAAAGTGGAAAAACTCAATAGTAGGATGAATCTCATTGGAAAAAGAACAGGATATAACAAAAATAAAAAGAAGATAATTAAGAGGCGATCTGAGGTCGGAAATAGGAAGGAGGTCAGTTTTTAAGGAAAGAACAACAAGTCCTATGAAAGAAATTCGATCAGCAAATTTGTGGGTAATGAAAAGATCCAAAACTTTCGTGTTTGCATATACTTTCAGTTACCGCAACATGCATGAGAAATTTCAAATGAGGTTTTCATTTTTATCTTTCACAAAGAAATAGGACAAAGATACTTTGACTATCTCCCACCGCAAATATCTGAGAATAATACCGGAGATCTGACCAAGATTAAAAATTATGAGTAGATCAAAAAAAAATTAATTTGGATTATACGAAGAGGCCGCTTATAATTCAAAACTGAAGGATATAGGTGTATGAAAACCGATTTGTGCGAATACTCTACCTGATTTGACATCTGGATTCGTACCTTGAAATGTTTTTATTTTGTATTTTTTATTGTGAGGCTGTTATATTGATTGAAAACAAGTTAAAATATTATTTGATAGTAATGCACACGTCATGTTTCATTAATATATTGAAGAAACCATAGCAATCTCACATGAAACGTACGAAATTCCAACATTTACGACGAAACAATTAAGGAATGTTAAAAAATATTAACTTGTACATGGCGGAACCGTAAAAAATTTTTTTATTCAGTACTAATCAATTATGCGGGTACAACAATTGAATATCTCCCCTCAGTGACATCGAAAAATTATTTTAATATTTCCCATTACAGAATGTTTTACAATCCCTATAAAATCGATCACGGCTCGACAGGTTTATTGGAAGTGATCAACCTGGAGTCCCCGGAAACAGGCTCTGAAATCGACCAATTCCGAGTAGACATCCTTTCACTGTGCTTCCCAGAACGAATTCATAAAATTTTATAACGGACATATGAAAAAATAGCTATGAAAATAAATTATCTTTAATTTTTTCGACTTTATGGCCATGGTATTACACATGAGGATGTAATACATGATTCATATATACTCCATTTACTTTTATAAAGTCAGTCTGTAGGCATTGGAATTCAATATCAAATTTCTTCAACTAGAACTGAGACAGGTTGGCACTTGCAATAATTTCATATAAAAAAGATGCGTATTCATCTAACAGGAAAAGGATTCTAACCTTACATTTAAGTATGCAGAGTGGAATGTGTCAAACTTTTATAGCCTACCGGCTGACTTCATGAAAATGAATTGAGTGTCTCTCATCGAAGTTTTCAGTTTTCTTTATTATTTTCCTTTATTGCTTTATTTCACGCGGTTGTTGTGGGAAACAGCGCGGTAACATTTTGCCACAATCAAATGTCTACAATTTTCGAACATTTTAAAATTTTACTCATTCACGAAGTTGACTATCCAACCCACTCTGCAAATCCGAGTCTCTGAATTGTTTTTTTCGGAAGATATTGTGTTTAAGATGGACTGGATAGAGTATCACAACTAGCCATATTGAATATGGAAAAATGAGGTGAATGTCTAGAATGCTCCGAAAGTTTTCATCATTCTTCTCAATGTTCAAGAATCGAATTTGAAATGCATTTTTCTATTGCTCGAACAGCTTACGAAAAACGTTTTCGTAAATATGTATTCTCCACCAGCACTACAATTTGTCATGTTACTCAAATATTCAACAAATAAATATTGATGAATGTAATGAGTTGACAATCAGATCATTCTGTAGATATACGACAACCTGAAATATTCATGAAATAATCAGAAAGTAATCTGAAAAACAACATCAAATGAAATATGGAAACTCATTCGTGCTCATTTCTTCTTTCCCCTTTGTTGCCTTAAAACAAAAAATGTCATGATGATCATTCCATATCTGATCAATATTAGTATGGAATGACGAATGTTTAGTCCTCGTTTTGGTCTATTTACAAATTGAATGACAAAATCGATAACTAGGTTACGCGCTGAAAAAGCTCAATTATTAAAATTCTCGCTCCAGTATTTTCTGAATACTGATTATAAGCACTAAACATTGATTTCTGATTGTTGAAGATGTGAAATATTCATGCAATACTTATTCAAGATCATAACCTCTTAATCTGTATTATGAGCAACATAATCTCTTTGATCTGAATCAGTCATACCTCCAACCAAAGCATCTACAATGAAGAAACATCGTCCAAAGAATTCGTGTATTGCAGTTTAACAGTTTCACCGATCGTCAGCATGACTCACCTTAACCGACACCCATAGAGTTCTGGCCAATTGAGCTTGGTTGTATGGAATTTTTGTCCTTTAATATTACAATAATTCCTGCATTTTACAAGAACAGAATTCGCAATTCCAAATCCCATGTGGACAAAGTTCGTGCGTTCTGAAGATAAACCTGTAACCAAGTAATCAACTTCGTTGCATCCATTTTCAACTTTATAAGACCGATTTTTAAGTTTTATTTACCATAAGAATGATATAAAGTAGAAAAATAACTTTAATAGTGTTTCAATGATTTTTAGTCTATTCGCCTTCAAAGGCCAATAGCTGTCCAAAAAAAGGCGCATAAATTACTATTTTTTTTCTTATGATTCTGGTAGTTCACGACCGTGCAAAATTTTTAAACTCAGCCAGGAGCTATGAAAACTCCTTTTTGTATTTTTAGGCGCTTGTTCTGGGGAGCAGCGCGTTATCATTTCGTCACGATGTCTGTAATTTTCGAATTTTGAGCCGAAATTGGTCTCAAACGACTAGGTTGGACTCACTGATGAGGAATCCGTGGTCAAAATTGATTCTGTCCGTCCGGCCGGCCGTGAGCGCTGTAACTTTCGAAAGGAAGAACCTACAGTCTTGAAATTTTCAGGTTAGCTTAAGATCCTGAATATCTCGGTTAAGTTCGTTAAGGGGCCCAATCTACGGAATGGTTTTTGTGCTACAGCCATTTGAAATTTTGATTTTTCAATAACTCGAAATATACTTATCTGATCGAAGTGAAACTTGGTTGGAAGATGGACAGTGTGGATACAAAGAACTATCCATCGAAAAATTCAAAAAACAATTCTTCTTCTTCAAATTTTGATATTTCATTGAAATTTCACTGAACTTTCCAAGTCACCATTTCGCAATGTGAACAAGCGCGTAAAAGCTGCTGACTAGAGGTCAGTTCTTTTCTAGATTTTTCAAATTGATGTTGAATGCTTGAGTAAATTCAATGAAAACTAAAGTTCTAACTTTCGAGCCTTTTTTGAGTAACTTTGAGTGATTTCAGGAAGCTAAGTTATTTTTGTTATTAAAGCAACGTTAAGGGAGATCATTTTACAGAAAACAAATCGGCAAAATAGCTTCTACATAAAAAGATATGAAGTTTTGAAACCTCGCTGGTATGATAAATCGGAAAAACACAAAAAAAACTTTAACTCGAAAACTACAAAAAATACGCAAAACATACATGGGGTATTTTCGGATATCCCCAGGTGTGAGGAATCAAAAAAAATTATTGACGTCACTACTTGGACCACCCTGTATAACTGAATGGCACAGGACGCACTTGACCGCTACCGAACACGGCAAATTAGCAGGGAAATAAATTTCTGTTTTGCCGTGGTCCGAGCTGTTGCCGGTAAGTGAGCGTTGGCCCTTGAACATTGGATCGACTGATGCAGAGTCTATCGGCCTGGCTCGGCTCAAAGTAGCTACTTGAGTTCGTTAGCTCGGTCATAAAATCATCGACATCGAGTCTCGACTAGACTCTCATTCTACCGTCCGAGAAGCTCAATGATTCTTGTTCCTGCATTCTTTTCCTTAGTTCATTTGCGAGTCGTTCAAATTTTTTGTTGTGGTTACATTTCATCTCTTGAAGGCTAATGAATCGGTAGTTTTTTTTATCAATTAATTTATGAATGAAAAATTCATGGTGAACATTGAAATGAAATTATTTCAGTAATAGTTATTGATTGAACTATAAACTAAAATTTTGACTTACTAACCTTCAAAAATAATAAATGAAAGAAATGATTCAAATATAAATATTTTATTCTGAAATATCTAGTCGGAGCTATTCTCGTAAATATCTATAGAATCACATACCTTTTCCAAGTTCGAAACCACTTCAAAGGTAGATAGATATATTTCGTCTATTTTGTTCACATTCATTCCCACTGAAGTTTTTCAGAAAAAGTACATATATCGAATTTTTTCAGCAAAGAATATTTAAAAACATAAAGAACGTCACTTACCTTCAATGATGCATTCGTGAATACAAGGAGCGTTTCTTAGTACCAATCGTACCCTGCTTTAGCATAAGCATCAAATTCACTGAAAGTTTGATATTTGTTCGGGATAGTAGAAATTAGTAACAAAAATCTATTATTGATAGATATTTAATCATCGAGATTTATTTATAAAATTTTTACACAGGTTATCTACACTGTACAAGATTTCTAACAATCAGTTAAAAAGATAAAATAATAAATTACAGGAGGTATACAAGAAGGTAGAAACTATATATAGCACCAGGCAATACTACAAATATACAAAAGACGGGAATAGAAGTTTTTATAAACAAATTTTTCATTTCCCTAATAGAAGAAATTTGAAAACATATCATCAAATAAATATCAAAGTTATCAACTTAAATAGATTTGAGTTCTATATAATTCTAAAGTTACTTACATCACAGACCACTCGCGGCTTCCTCAAAGTCACATTTAACAGAATAGCCGCTGCCAATAACGGAATTGTGCATAGGAAAATGTGGAAAAAATTCCGAAAGAAATTCAATTAAGAGAACGAAGAAACAATTCGTTCCTCTGAATCAGTAATTATTGCTTGAATATTATTTTCTCTTTTGATAATTTCAGAAGAAAATTTCCACAAATTGAAACGATAAGTTGAATGCGTGGAAACTAATTGTCATTTTGAATTCCATATCTACAAGCCATAATTAGTACAGAATACTAATGGAGAATTACAAAGCAGCTATCTATGGGATATATTGAGTTTGGACGATGAGTCATTCACGTTGCATTGCTATAACCATTAGTTATTCTATTTAACATTCTCGAAATATTTGGCTGGAAAATTCAATAAATATGAATTAAATTCAACCGATTGCAATTATGTGAAAAGTAATCAAGCTTGTGTGGGTTCCATGAATAGAAATTAATAACTATTCAATTACTGTTGAGTTAATTGAATATGAAATAATTGCATTGGCTTGTTGCCTTGGCAATTTCATTATAGAATATCAAGGGGATTTACGGAATTTCTTGATGATGTATAATTTGTTTCCACTCATAAAATTGATCGATTATGATTTTACAAAAATTCGCAGATAACAGAAAGGGTTACAAATGTCCTGTTATCAATTATAAATGTAACAGTAGGAAATTATATTTGCAGATCACAGAAGTTTTCGAATGCACTCATCCGTGTTCTCTATAGTTCCTTGTTCAATATAAAATGGTTTCGGTTTCATCGCCAACATCTACCGAAGTATTTTCTCACCCAAGTCATTCAGTTGCGCAGTCTTTCGCGAATGATATCACTTTTATATAGTATTCGAAAAATCTGGCCGAACGGACTAGTAGAATCAACTCAGGGTCGACTCGAATGGGGGCATAACAGCGAATTGTCATAAAAAATCACATCAGTCATTATTCAAAATCAGTCGGTTTGGAGAAACGCTTCGAGTTATTCAACTTTGGCTAACAACCTAGTTGAATCTTTCAACGGTTGAACCACATCAACAACGCGGGAATAACAAGTAACACTAAACTTCCAACGTTCGTATTCGCGCTGTTAAATCTGCTCAAACCAAGAGATTCTTCGGCAGCTGGACTGTTGCTTCTCGGCAGTTTGCTTCTTGCCGCAGCGCCTATATGATTGTCATCTAGTTCTACTATCTGAGTACCTCCTGGCCAACCTCCTTCCGTGCTATACCTGCTGTAGAGGCACTGGTCTGTTTGGGGCCTCTGGTATGGTTTTGATATGTGGGGATATCGAGCATCCTTGTCGGTTCCCTGGGAAAGATAAGAGTATGATAAAAACGATGGCCATTTTGGAGTTATATTATTAGCAAAAAAATATTTTGTTGTATTAGGACACAATATTTATTTGGATACATTCAGGTACAATGTATTCGCCAGTCTCATGAAAAATCCATACTTTCAAGATTTTCAGACAAAATTCATAATCATACAGATGAGATGCTGATCCTAAAGGGTGTGAATCCAAAGGAGATTTTAACAAGGAATTTTGATATGAAATAAAAATAGTTGTTCCATCATAAGTTTAATATTTTCATTCGTTGGTTTACTTTCAAGACATGACATGTATTTATTCTTGTACATTCTAGTCTAAGTGAATTGATTTATTTTTCTTACAGTCTGAAGTGGTCAATATCAAAATTCACTATGATAATTTTTTATTATACATATGTGAGTGAGTTCCATGAACTGGAAAATTCGACAATTGTCGCTATGTTCCTGTAAATACATGATAGGGAGTTAAAGATCTATAACTGCTTAGTATAACTCCCAAAGGAGTTATAAGCATGTTTATAGTTACGGTAACTAAGGATTAAATTGTCTATAATGTATCAATATGAAATGAAAATATTTGAAAAATATTTACAAACTTGTCAGTTGATATATCTATGGTAACCATGCCAACATATTCTTCATTATTTAACAACGTTCGTTCGATTTTGAAAACCAACAAAATTTGGTTTTCATATTTCGTTAGTATGAAATAAAATCAATTATCTATCACGTGAGTTATTGAATGTTAACAACTTCTGGCAACTTACAATCCCTCGTGACTGACGTCCCTCGGGATTGAAATCTGTTGCCCTCGGTAATTAACATCCTTATAACTTCCTCGATACATAAATAACTATTATAAAAATCGGCACAGGCTATCTCATGCTGGCCACACGCGTGGACTTTTTGAGGCGCATCGCGCAGCCAGCATCACTGAGAATAGTATAATTTATCCTCTCTGGTCAGCAGTAGGATTCTGTGTCCTGTAGAATTCTATAAATCGCTTTTATTCTACACGAGTCGCATTCTGCAAGAATAGGGATTGATATTTGGGGGCTACAGGTTGATGTTATTTCGATTAATCTTTTCTGCTAGTTGGAACGCGCAATGTTGTATTTTTGCGCGTATGTTCTAGGGGAACAGCGTGCTATAGTTTTGTCCAAATATCTGTAATTTTCTAATTTCGAGCCGAAAATGGTCCCGACTAGGATGACGAATCCGGTGTCAAAATCGATTCCGTCCGGCCGTATGCACGATAACGGTCATACGGAGAATCCTATGGACCTGAAACTTCGAGGGTGGGTTGTATTTAAAAATGCGACGGCTGAGTTCGTTAATGAGCAAAATCGTCCAAACAGATTCAGAGCCTTTTGAAATTTTGAGGTTATTTCCATGCTAATTCGGGAACTACGAAACGATTGGATCGAAATTTGGCAGTTGGTTGGAGTATAACGACACGCAACTCTTCGAAAAATTTTGTTGAGATCATACTGTCCGTAAATTGAAGAAAAAAATTTTTTTTTTATTTTTTTCGATTGAATCATTTCAATCAAAAACTGTTCATTATATTTGGGAAAAACTCAGCGCAGATTTCGAGTCTTATATTCCGCAACAGTGTACAAAATTTCAATACTATGTGGTTATTACTTTCGAAGATATTGGAAAAAAATATGAAAAATTTCGTGTTTTTTCAAGATGTCGTCGGAATAACTCAAAAAATGATCATTCAATCATGATGAAACTTGGTATCTAGTTCGAAAATGCTAATGGACAATTTTATGCCAAATCTCGTGATGATCGTGTAATCAAAACAATTTGAAAACTTTTTTTTCAAATATTCAATATTCTGTGATCTTCTGATCATATTATCCTCATGAAATTCTATATGAACCTCCGAACTATCATTTTTCGATGAAATACTGGTTTTCAATTCTATCTAGTCTGTAATCTTGAAAATATTGGAAAAATGAAATTTTAAATGGGTATATCTGCGGAATCATTGGGTGGGTTTTACTCATTCACGAATTCGGCCTTCGTAATTGAAGTCCGAACCTACTCTACAAATATCGAGTTTCTAAATTGTTTCTGTTGGAGGTCAAAAGTTAAGAAATTCAAGTTCATTTAAAGTTTCACTTTGGGTCACCTAGGGATACATATTCTCAAGGATCAGCATTTTATGCGGAAACACCCTGTACATTGAATATATATGTATCGCCACTCTCCGACACATGAGGTCACAATGTTGATGAGATCGATCCAATGTGAAATCCTCACGTAATATTGAGAAGATTGCATGCAACACAGACTTTAGATGATCTGACAAAATGGTACACTGTCATCAAGCTGAAAGTTCAAACGTTCGGTGCTGTCACTTACCGGCAATAACGTCGACTGAGCTGTTCGACAAAGAGGAATGAAGGAACCTCTCACAGTTGCATCTTGGAAGGTCTGAAACTGATTATCCCAATCGTATGAAACTAGTCTAGATTCCAGGGTCATGCCAGCTAGTTCTGGCGGTGCTGCAATTCTCACTGGGTTCGAACCACTGAAAAAAAAACATTGTTTAATTTCCCTATAAAAATAATAATGAAGTGTACGTGATCACCGTGATGTTTATGGGTTTTAATTGAGTCCGCTTTTGAATTTATGGCACAATAAAGAACATGATGATTAATACAGAAATTACTAGGCCGTTGAACGTGAGGTTTATGTCATGAACACATTATTACACAAATGCTTATAATTAAGTATAATTGGTCGTTGGAATCGATGAAATACTAAATGAAGGACCAATCTGGTATCGAACACAGCTGTGGTTCTGAACTACACTGTATACAACAATTTATTGTTTCAAAGAATAATATCACTAATATTAATTTTGAAACAACGCAAAATATAAAAAGCAGAACGTTGATATCTTTATATTTAAGTTAAGTTTTTTACTGGAGAGAGAGGGTTCTGGAACATAACAGAGTTTCAACAATGAATATTAATCAGGACATGAAAAAAATACCTTGATCTGAGCCATACCACCACTTAATCGCATAAGATTTTTCCAGGTAATAAACGTATGGCAGTTTACCTGATATAACACATGGATGATGAACCATGATCGCTCAAGGTTTTCTACAACTTAAAGGGTTGTAGTCTCGGTTGTAATTCATGAGAATTTCCAGAGATAGCGCTAGTAGGAATTCTTTTCATAAAGTAACCATCCAACCTAGGACTCAGATATTTTATGAAGGTACTCACATTCAAAATTGAAAGGGGAACTTATTGTCTTAGGAATGAAGAGAAGTATATCGATCCAAATAATACAAAATGAATTTCACATCACGGTACGTATGATTATATTTTAAATAGAGTAAATATGTCTCTTGCATGTAACAAGAATTATCATATTTTCATGTTTTTCTCATTCTATATCGACAAAAAATCATAATGTATGCTATCACACACTTCAACAATTCGCAAATTTTAAATAATTTGGAATTAAAAATGGTTAAATCGGGACGCATGGTCTAAGCGGTTGAATCACGTCAGATTGCCTTCTCCATCACTCGTTATTGCAAGAATCATCGATCTATACAGCCGACGGTGTCCATTGGCTTGCTAGAGAGAAAAGTACTCGAGAAGAGAGAGAGAGTGGATATATCCTGGTACGTCACGAAAGGCGCGAAGTTTCGTCCGTTTGAACAGCCAATATGTGGAGTCAAATATAAAATATCGTTTTTTGTTGAAAATTGCAATTTTTGACGGCGGTTTGAAGTTTTTCAGTAGTCTTACGGAAAGAATATTTGTCTCCAATGATGAAAAAAAATTGATACAAGAGACCTTTGCTACATAGAACCATGAACTCTGTATGAAAATGTTTTCTATTTCCTTCGTTGGGCTTCAAGAAATTATCTGTTTATTCATATTGTAGACAATAAAATTGACTTCACAAGAATGTTTAATCGGTGTTTTTCGAATGTTTACATTATGAGTTTTTCATTGGCGAATTCAATCTTATAATTTGAGCTAAAAATATTTAACCACTGTAGCGCTTAAAGACGAGTACGCGAAAAATAACATAGTTGAAATTCAAAAGAACCTCTTGAATTGCCAATCGTTCGACAATATCAATCTGAATAAGAATGTGAACGTCAATCCCAATAATTAAATAAAGATAAATAGTAAAAAATTATCTACTTACGGACTCAGCTCCTGGATTCCCAAAGAATGCAGCACAGTAGGCAAGCTTGGTAGACTATGGCAAGCAGCCAACGTTTTCTGTTTCGGATAATAAAGTCCCATCACTAAACACGTTTCTTCACGACTCGTAAGCCCACCAAGAGTAATTGCACTTCTTCCCGAACTATTGTAAGTACACTCAGCAATCAAATGATCACCTGGCAATATTTTCGCTGGTACCACCAACTTGCGATACTCCTGATAGTCAGCATCCACGTTATCATCAGCAGCAACAGGAGGCTGTTCAACACCATTCCTTATATGTTTCAGCGCCACTTGTTTACCGATTCTATGAGTTTTCATAACGACTGCGAACATATTGATGCCGCTGTGTGGAAATGCTTGACGAGTACACTGCGACACACAATGCCCTGAAGACACAACCTTTTGCTGTCCTGGTGGAATTATATGCCGCCAGTTGGGATCCATACCGATCGAAAGAACACCTGCGTCGTATCTTCTCAGTTCTGGGGTATAATATAGACGTAGGCCAGAACCATCAAGAGCTGCGTTAGAACCATCGGTAGGATTGGTGAAATGTGTTTCTAATAGATAAAATCTTGATGAGGAAGGATCCAAAGGATACCCAGCCTCTGGGGGAAAGCTGAAGCCTTCAGATCCTCTGGCCCAGCTTGCAACAACTGTTTTGCAAGAGAGGGATGGAGCATTGGGTTCGTAACACTGACGGCCAGGTGTGTCGGCAAGTTTCGCAACTTGGGGAGAATCCTGACATTCGTAAAGTACAACATGTTGTAACCCCTTGGAACCGGTCAGACCTTGTATGGGTTCATACTGAAATAAAAGAGAAAAATTAGAATGAAATAAAATAACATGATTGGAATACAATGAAAATATGAGTAATCGTTTTCTATGTAAGGGGAAGATGTAAAACTGACGTTTGAGTAGAATAAATAATGAATTACATGTAATACTTGGGTGGTACAGACAGATACCTGACGAAATTTATAATGAATTGATAGAAGGAAAATTAAAAGAAATGCCGCATCATATTCGTGTGACCATGAATTGTGGACAGAGCGTTTATTTATTCGTTGAAGAATGACGACACTTTCTAACCGTTGCTTTTTTACTTTCAACGTAAGTGGTGGAACGGAAATGAAATACAATGAAATTTACTCTTCCTAATATTCGTGCCTAAAATTTTCAATTGCTTCCATCTCCATTAGAAACTTGGATAAGCATAGAATGAAATATCGTTCATTCGAGAAGTATTTGAGGATGTCTCTGAAAGGCGAGAAATATGGTGAAACGTGACTGAAATGGCCGATATGTCCAGTGATCCAATCAGGGCAGATTTTGTCAGGTAAAAATATGTATATATTCATCCTCAATTCTGTTATGAAATGACGTCATCTTCAGTACTTTGTATACATTTGTGGTGGAATACCTTTTGAGCCACACTGTATTCATTTTCCAATAAAATTGACAAATCAGAAAATTACTGTCGCAAATCAAAGCAGATTTGAATTTCGCGATGCAGAAGAGAGCAGATTTTAATTTTTCCTAGAGGAATTTTGTAACAATACACTATCACGAAAATTATTTAGGGAAAATATGACCAAATGGAAATTCTGACAGTTCCTATCCCAAAAATTGTTCACTTTTGGTGAGGTGAAATTTGATAAGATTGTCATGTTTGGGCTAATTTTAATTTATTCATGATATTTCTGCACCTCCGACTATTCAATAATTTTGGGAAACCATTTCATATTTCAAACATGAAGGGTGTTTCGAATTGTGCGTTTTTTTCAAGAATAAATAAAAGATAGATGGCGCACTGAATTCGTCTGGGTATTTCGACATTTAAGAAGTGTGATGTATGACATTTATGAAAATGGCGTCGTACACAATACAACAACGCGTTCAAATTGTTGAATTATTATGAAAATCAGCGTTCTGTGAAAAGTGTTTTTAGAAAATTACGTGAATTTTATGGTTTACATAATCGACCATCTCAAAGCAATATTGGTCGAATTATTAGAAAATTTCAAGAGACCGGTTCGGTGAAAAATACAGTCGTAGCGGTCGTTCACAAGAAATAATTGATTTGGTTCGTGAAAGTGTTGCTGAAGACCCTGGAATGTCATTAGGCGACGTTCACAACAAGTTGGACTTAGTGGGTCCACAACATGGCGTAATTTACTCAAGGATTTAGCTCTAAAGGCATCTAAGGTTCAAATTACCTCGTAAATAACACAGGAACTAAAGCCATAAGATCATTTAAAACTTCGTTCATTTGTCAATTTCATCAATGAACAACCAACTTTTTCTCAAAAAATCATGTTTTCCGATGAGGCACATTTTCAACTTGGTGGCTTTGTTGATCAACAAAATTGTTGTTTCTGGGGTGAGGAAAATCAACGAATTATTCATAAGAAACCTATGCATCCTAAATGGGTCACTTTTTGGTGTGCATTATGATCAGGTGGTGTAATTGGACCTTACTTCTTTGAAAATGCTGATGGTGAAGCTAGGATGGCGCTACACCTCACTTTGCAAATGACAGAATTGATTTATTGAGACAAAAATTTTCTGGACGAATCACGAACGGTGATGTCAATTGGCCACCAAGATCATGTGATTTGACACCGATGGACTATTTTTTTTGGGGTTATGTGAAAAGCCAGGTCTATAAGAATAATCCACAAGCGATTCCTGAACTAAAGGATGAAATTATTCGTGTATTTAGTGAGATGGAGCCACAATTATGTCAAAATGTCATTGAAAAGTTTAACAAAAGAGTGGACGTCTGTAGAGGCCATTCAACAGATATTATTTTTCGTATATAAATTTCATAACTGATACTTCAGTTGATATAGAAAGTTTTCGAGAATGAAAGCAAATTATGTGTTTTATTTATTCTTGAAAAAAACGCGCAATTTGAAACACCCTTTAATTCAACATTTCAAGATTCACACGGACCCTACAAATTTTATAAAAGCACTATCTGAAAGTTCATTCAATTGAAAAAAAATAAAAATCAGGTACCCCATATATATGAAATCGTCAAATATTCAAATACAAAACTGTTTTTCGATATATCATGCCAGTATGGTAAACCTTGGCATCGAAATCTATGTCGATTATTTTCAATATGCTCGATCCGATGAAATAATGAGTATCAAACCCGTGTAACATTTTGCGAACTTGTTAATGTCCTGTTCAACATTCCAACATCATATCGAATTACAAAACAAGTTATAATGAGCTCCTCGATATACAGAAATATCCGATAGCATTCATGAGAGTATCAAACATATAACGTTGAAATGATAGCATTGCAAATTGTTAAACAGCTTCGCAGAATTCGATATTTGATATTTTGCTCGATTTGGGAGCAGGAGATATTGGAAACACGTTTCCAGCAAAGTGATATTTCACACCATGGTATGACAAAATGCTTTCAAGGATATCCACTGGACTCAGTTCGAGTCTGAAACTAATTTAATCATCATCCTGAACATTTTCGTCATAGACAATTGATTGCAAAAAAGGTCTTACTAGTTTGGTTGGCTTGCAGTTGGCCACCGAAATGAAATTTGATATCAACATTGGTGGAGTCCTTAGAAATATCTACGTTTGAAGGTTACGAGATTATTTTTCCGAATTCGTCAGATATGTAAAAAAATATAAGCTTAATTTTCTGGCCATAATTTCTAAATTCTGGATTTCAATTATAACTGATTTCTTATAAGTAATTTGTAGGCGGCCTACATTGACTGAGTTGCCAGACGATATAATTATAATGTAATAATAATAAATAATGTTTATTCATTCATATAAATAAACTTGGTGAGTTACAGAGGTTCCCAATTCTAGAATTGACTACCTGTGCGTAACTATAAATAAACATTTTAACATTTTTTCAACCTGTGGGTGCTTACAACTGAACTCGTTTTTTAATAAATCAATATAACAACCTTACACTATAAAATACAAAACAATAACATTCCAAGCTATAAATCCAGATGTTAAATCGGGTAGAGTATTCACAAATCGGGTAGAGTATTCTCAAATAGGGGAGTAAGTTATATCATTTACACCTCTATTATTTAGCTTGAATTTATCAATGTTTTCGTATATTTGCCCCTTTGTATAATCTAGAATAAATTTTTTTTTGAACTACTTATAATTTTTAATTTCTATCAGATCTTCAACAATTCTCTCATATATGCGCGGTGCGAGATAGTAAAAGTATCTTTGTCCTGATCTCTTCTTGGCGCCATCGACCCTCGCAAGCTGGCTACTTGATTTCCACACAGTATAGGCGCGTCAATTACGATTGCTCTCACTACGCTGCTTTTTCGGTTCTAAGGCAGGTGCCAGAGGATTCAGCATATCTGATGAGTCCACCTCTGGCACCGGGACGAAAGAACTTTTCCTAAGAGCACGTCTCCCTTCATATGGCGCCTACTCTCGAGAACCTAATTTGGTACAGTCCTGTGAAATATGATGCTCAAAGTCTGATTGAAACTTTTTTTTCGAGAAAAAAATTTCTGAAACTATTTTTTTTATTCACTGACACACCACGATCTCAACAAAAATTTGCAAAAAGTTACGCGCCGTTATTCTCGAACTAATCCAACCGTTCTAGTAGTTTCCGAATTATCACGGAAATAACCCCAAAATTTCAGGAGGCTCTAACTCCGAAACCGTTTGGCCGATTCCGCTCATCAACGAAGCGTCGCATCTTGAAATGCAACCTACCTTGATAGTTTTAGGTCTAAAAAATTTTTTCTACGCCCGTAATCTTGCATACGGACGTCCGACCAGAGGAACAGAATCGATTTCGACCTCGGATTCGTCATCAGTGAGTCCAACCTAGCCGTTCGAAGATAACAGACCCTTGAAATAAACGATAGCACGCTTTTTCCCTAGATCATGCACACAAAAAAAATTTTGTGCAAATTTCCTCTTTATTGTCTGATGAAGAAGTGGGATATTGAGTATGGAACGTTACAGTTGTTCACTTCATTGCTCGTTTACATTGTTCCGATATTGCAAACTGACCTTGACAAATAGTCTAAATCCTGCAATTCACAAGGAAATTTCCCATAAAGAAATTTTTTTATTGAATTCTCAATGGTTTTTTTTTAGATTTTGTGAGCGGAAACCTAAATGAACATGAAAAATAAACATAGAATTCACCTGAATATTAACGTCAAAAAAAAACACAACAAAACAAAAGTTTATAAAATGAAGCTAAAGAACCTGACTGTCCTAAATTTCCATAATGACAATCCCATAAACAATACCTATTCGAATGATGTTATCACTAGTAATACCACTAGAGATCAAATTATTCGAAGTCGAAGACGAGGGATCATCTTCTGAAAATATCATGAGCGAGAAAAAATGCCCGGATTTAATTTGACCTCGTGTGGTATTCGGTGGGAAAATTCCACACCAAATGTTTTTATTTCCAACAACATCAATTTTCATCTTTATCAAGTAGGTACTTGCAAAACATAGAAGGTTTTGTCGACTTGATTATTTAGTTACCATGGCAACTCAGTGAAACTCTAAGCTAGAAATTATTTCTGTTCTGAATTTATCAAAAACAGCACGACGTAGAAAAATGTCTCACTTCGGTCAAGAAAGTGAAGAAAATATTCGCCAGAATATTAAGCAGTTGACACCCTATACTAGGAAATCGAAGGCATGTGTATGGAAGCAGTTTATATACTTTTGGATAGAAAATGCGTATGATTTCGACAGGGCGGATATACCAGTGGAAGAACTGGCGCTTATTCTTGAGGACTATGCCTTCAACATGCAAAAAAAGAACTCCGAAAACTAGAAGGAGAGTGTTATCAAGGTTGTATGGAACTCTACAGCTGAGCAGTTGCAGGAATTTTTTTTCGAAAGGTGTAATCGCAAATATAATCCATTCTCTGACATAGAATTCGTCAACGCAGAAGCTGAAAAAAATGTTAAGCGTCGGAAGCTACAAATAGATCCAACCAAGAGAAAGGCAAGTTCATCCGCACTATCAGCAGACGAATTGAGAAAATATTCTGTCATTATAAACGTCCAAAAAATTTCCAGTATAATTCGCTGTTGGGTACACACGAGGAAAAAATTTCCACTAAAATTCATCCGTTGCGATAGTGATCATTCAAAAATACACGTTCTGATGGGTTAAAATCACTTGTGTGGAAGTTTCAGCCGAATTCAATCCAGTTAATGAGAAGGCCATTCCAACCCTAATTACGTAGGGAACAGAATGCTTCAGGAAAAACACACCGAAGGGGCATCAGGTTCAACGTGTTCTCTTGTTACACAAAATTTGAATACAAAATAAATAATTCCGTGCAGTATTACGAGGGAGGCATATTTGCCGTCGCTAGTGCAGCATATTGAGAAAAGTAGCTTCAGGCAAATAGTCGTTTGCTGCCAAAGTCAAAGTCAAACATCATTATGTAAACATACTGGGCTGTGTACCCCTCCGATCATTAAACAGCGCACTAATAATATCGAAATATTAGACTTGAAACCCTAATTACAGCATGTGCTGCACAAATATTTACGTAAACGACTAAAGTTGTCTGAATCGATATAATTCCACAATGCTTTGGTGAATCCCGTACAATCAGTCGAAATTACAAATATTACTTTGAAGTGCGCCCGCGATGTTGATCCAGCAGTCCTGAGGGTTGACAAATATTCACCAGAATATTTCGATTTCGTCTCGTTTTATCTTCTACTTGGATTATTTCAAGAATAGTCTGTGATTCGAATCTTCAAACTTCGTCTCAGATCAATAAAACACGATAGATAGGCCCGATGCTAAGTCAACAACAACTTTGTTAAGCCGGGATAACTGCGTTATATTAACCCTCGTTATATACAAGCATCGACGCCCTTCTGTAGAGTCGTCAAAAAAAAGAAACGATTTAACTAGGAATAAATCAATACGTCATGAGTCACATTTCTACTCAGACTCATTGTTCTGGACATTATGAAGAACTGTTAAATTCCATAAAGGTCGAAACTAATCTTGTTCACTTAATATTCGATGTCGTTTTCAACTGACGAAATACAAGAAACTGTCGAAATTGTGAGCAATTATATATAGAACGTTAAGTTGGCAACACTGTTTTAACTGGCGGCCATTTCACGTTCCGGGCCCTTGAATTGGCCTCCAAGATCGTGCGATTTAACGCCGCTAAACTTATGGGGATAAGCGAAATCGCTAGTCAACGCCGATATGCCATATATTATATTTGAGTTGAAATGCCAAAAGATTATCTTTTGAATAAAGTTAATTTCATGTCAATTTTAAGAATACATTCTTGCTTTATTCCATTTCAAAACTTCCATACCTCTAACAAAACCACCTTTATTTCATTATTGGCAACACCGCTTCGTTGACGGTGAACTCCTCTCGGGTGTCTGGGTTAAAAAGTAAGCACTAACGCAGTTTCTTCGAAACATTGCTTGTTTATTTAGCACGGGCCCTATTTGTGGTGTATAAAGCCTGGTCCAGATGAGTGTAATCCGAACAGCGAATGCAATATCACAAGGAGTTTTATCGGTCAGGCAGCGCTCTCTCTGCTCCGTCGGTACTCGGTTTTCAACTCGAACGCTGCATTCGAATTCATTACACGAGGCTAAGCTCGAGTGCCGTCCACACTATTCGCCGCAGCGTTTATCAAATTTGTTTGCATTCGCTGTTCGGATTACACTCATCTGGACCCGGCTTAATCCGAACAGCGAATGCAATGAAATTTGATACACGATTCGATGAATAGTGTGGACGGTGCTCGAGCTCAGACTCGCATAATAAGAAAACCGATTCCCGACAGAGCAAAGAGAGCTCTGCCTCGAACCATAAAACTCCCTGTGTTTATTGCGTTCGCTGTTCGGATTACACTCATCTGAACTCGGCCTAATGCTTTGAGCTTCGACTAGATGTGTTTTGTTGATTTGGACCGATTCGCCTAGATGAGGAAACCCCCTATTCAAGCTCAATACCTATTTGAGTTGAATATTTACTTCAACCATAGATTCTCCTCATCAAATAAAACATTTCTTTTATTCACTATTTTTCCAGATTCAACAGGAGTAAGCATTGACATTGAAATAACGAATGAGATTCGATTTCCATGTTGAGTTTCGTGAAAATCATTCATTTCATAATAGTAATTTGTTCTTCATTATTTTCAACGTCCACCCCTGTGCTAGTGGAGGTCTCGACTCAAGTTCCAACAACATCATTCAGGCCACAGAATTTTCATCAAAGTTTCCCGGAATTTCGAGCAAAATGTTTATTCTGCAATATAGAGATTACAGTAAGATATATCTGTGCACAACTCAAAGACTGCCCCTGTATAGCTTGTACGAATTACTAGATCAGGTGAACTCTGTAGGCTATTTTCTGATTCCCTACGTATTATATTTCGAATATTAGATATATTTTCGATTGATTGCCGTAATAGCATGAAATAAATGTTGAATTCATTGCACTCAACTACGACAAGGGGAACGTCGAAGGACGCAACTTGTAAATTATTCGCAAGAACCACCGAACAAAAACGCTAAGACGTTTTGTTGACACCTATAGACAACCGACTGTTTTTCGTAGTACAGAACAGAAAAAAGTTGAAAATCTTTCAAGCAATTTCAGATTATTCTCATGATCTTCATAATGCGCCCAACAACGAACGTCAAATAGACAGAATTCCCCCCTCCGAAAGTACCAACTCACCAAAATCTACCCGTTGAACAATCGTTCCGAAATGCTGTAATATCGGCTAATGGTATTAAGGAATAGGCAGAGGCAGGAAGCTCCGGAATCACGTATTCCGGAATTAGTAGCGAAACGTCTGCCAAATTCCGATACAATTCTCGTCTGATGAAACTTTCATTCCTGACCATAAAACCAAACGAGCAAGGAGCGATCCGCCGAGAGCTTCAGCCGGCACATCAAAGAAAAACAATTTGAAATAATTTTGAATTTAAATGACAAAAGCGTTTCATCTTATGAATTTGTAACGTCAACGTTGAAACGGGAACCGGTGTCTGAGCGTACGCATAATATTCACCCGCAAATCCGTGAGGCGGATTCGGAACTAACGAATTTGCATGTCATATCTTCGAAGAATCGGAATTAGATGGGGAAAGGTCTCCAGTGGTGTTCGTCGCAAATACCGAGGATCCATTCTGCTCCTAACTAATTTCCTCTACCTGTCAATAGAGGGAGCGTTTGTCCCGATAACACTCAGTGGTTAATTTCTTCTTTATTTATAAGTATTTACACTCCGTTCACCTTCAGGAATTAGTCGTGTGGCCATTAGAGTAAGATCCATATTTGATTCAGTATAATTGAATAATAAATAACATAATCACAAGGACGAATATCCGTCGATATATCAACAAATATTCCCCCTTGATCAGAGCTAATCATCCAATCAAACAAAACACCTACACCGAAAAAGCGGATTCAAGTAGAATGACTACAGCTGTTTCACAATTGTTATTGATCGTCAGGTCAACTTAACTTGGATAAACTTCTCGATACTTGTTACCTTTCAGAAGGACCGCTGAAGTATAACAACGTAAAGCGCGCCATCTGCCAGGAGCATCTTGCGAGTCTCACCTTCGAGTGCAGAATAATTTGATCGATGTGCATAACGTTCATCCTCTAGTCGCATCATGGTCGCTGTAACTGCGATATTGCAGCTTTACTTTGTGATCATATTATTTATTATTACTGGAGCTCTTTCTTCTCCGTGAAACCAATTCCTGTAATTGAATAATGTTTGGTTGGGTTCATTTTTCTGTCCTATAACTAAGCGACCTTGTACGGTTCCCATGAAGGTAGTAGTAGTTATTACGTCTGTAACTAACTCAAACCATAAATTCTTTGATAGGAATAAATATACAGGGTCAGTCTTTAAGTTGAACATCGATTTCAAGCATAGATTCCTGTCATCAAAAAAACCCTTTTTTTATTTACCAATTTTCCTGATTCGGCCCCGGTATAAAGATACAGGAATACAAGGAATCGATTTCAACACCATATAAAGTAACGTGGCTGCTCACCCTTTGGGAAGGTATAGACGAAAAAACCATACACGATAGAGATCGTTCAATCTCTTACAATCAAAAAGGGACAACAAGTTTATTGGCCCAATGCCCAGTACTGAGTATTTTCCTATGTATGAACTGAAGTGACCGATGAATTTCTCATGAAACCATCTATGCATGTCTTGAGTTCTCATTGTGAAATAGCTTTGCGACTATTTCAGGAAAGATTCACAACACTACGGCGGCCTAATGCCCAGGCTGCTTGAAAAAGCTACATACAGCACCTAGTAATCTTGGAGAGAAGCTAAACCTATTAGTTAGGACTTTTCTCATCCTTAAAATAACAACCCGACATCTCTTCATGATGGTAGAAGGATGATGGTATATACTGGAACATAGAGTATAATCATCAGCTCAATCATTTCATCCTTTCTCCAAGAAAAGGAGGTCTTCTCTCAATATCCCTCATTGGTCTCTCTGGCAAGCCCAAGCGTTCCTCTAGATCCTAGAAGATTCCATCAACATTCCAAGTCCATTTGAATTCACAGATTCACGCCAAAAACTCTTTGAATGAAAGTCAAATAAATACTTTTCCGTGTTGACTGATACGGTTTGTTGTTTCCTGACAGCAACAATCAAAAAGGTTAAATGCAGTTAATCGCAACAAATTACATCGAAGATTCATATAATTTGCCTGACAATTTGATGTCATTCAGGACTAGCTTGCGTGAAATTTCGATGCAATATCACTAGATGCGTGTTTGAGAACCATAATTGACGGATACAAAAATGGCAAAGTCACTGGCGGTAATCACCAAACCATTTAAAATTCAACTTTATACCTCGCTGGGGAGATAGCATCTAGCAGAGATACGCCCCTGTTAATAACATCGCTTGGAAAAAATCCCGTTCCAGAATTGCTCGTTCTTCCTGAGTTGTTTCTCAAATTGAATTTGAATACGTAAATGTATGAGGTGCCTAGCAATCCAGAGACAAACACTTGACGATATTTCATATTTCGGGGTATTAAATTTAGTCCGTAAAATCCCCACTATATGGGGGAAACAAGACGACGCGCTTCTCCGTAATAAATTTCACGATTGGAAATATTTCGATGCGAACGGGAAATTGACAACCATAAAGTAGAAAACGATGTTGGTGAAATGACACGGACGCAGGGCTTCACACGACTGTCGAGATATATGCGACAAATTGACATATATTTCGTCCGCGATCTTATTTGCAAATTTCGCCTACGCCGAATCGAAAATTTATTGCAGGACTGTCCATTTTCGTTCTGAAACTCTCCTCCGTTCGTTTTGAGAATCCAAAAGATTCAAATCGAATCAGTGTTGGCATTTATGAAACTAGAAATTAACATAGTTTATCATCCGATTATGGTATTCGAGGTTTTTATCGAGTTATAGATCCACAGTGGTGGTTGACAGTGATGGGTTGAAAACAGTAATTTTTAAAATGAATTCGAGGTGCTCAGAAATTTCTCATTTTTTTTGTTCTCGCGGTGAATGAGAGATTTTCCTAAATTTCGATTTTTAATTCAGATGAAATTTCGAACCTATTTGTGAGGTATTGGTTTCATTCATGTTTTTTCGGAGTACCAGCAGAAGCTATTTATTTTGATTTACAATTTCAAATATTGGGTTCCATATGTCAAGTATTTTCTGATGCACAACTGATGCAAAATTGGCAACTGCGTTTATTATAGTAAGAAAATTTGTACTACAATACAATGGAGAAGTATAACTTCTCTATTCTATACTACACATGTCATTCGTCAATATTTCCAAACACTTGTTTGTTTGAATTCTGTGAGTTGAAAAGAGCAGGTATACCTTCATATTTATTCGAAGTTCTATTATCATGAAATTTTTTTCGACAGTTCTGAGAACAAATCAAATTTCGTCATTTTGTATCATGTAAAATAATTTCATCCAATCAGTCGAAATTACACTGAATGTTTCCTCCTGCATACAACTTGTCATGACAAGAACGCACTTATCGAAAAATCACAGCAGTAATTGCACCGCAGAGTGAAAATTGCATCGCGAAAACATCCCGTTGCCAAGACAACTCAAACAATACAAACAGATAAATTTCAAAGTGTCACAAAATGTCGCGTTTCGGAGGATGCCCAATACGGTTGATTTTTCCCAATATTTCCGAAAATTATGATCGTATCAAACTGAAATTTGGTACACTGCGGATATGGAGCTTAAAGTCTGCGCAAATTCCAAATATGATGAACAGTTTCCGAAAAAAAAATTTTTCGAAAAAAATCTTTCGAGATTTACCGATGGTATGAACTCACTACAACCTTGCAAAAAGTTGCGCGTCTTTATACTCCAACTAGCTGCTAATTTTTAGTCAAATCGTTCTGGTAGTTCCCGAATTGTCACGGAAATAACCTCAAAATTTCAAAGGGCTTCCTTTAACTCCGAAACCGTTTGACTGGTATTGACCGTTAACGAACTCAAAAGTCGCATTTTGAAATGCAACCTACCCTGAAAATTTTAGGTCGATAGAATTAACCGTACGACCGTAATCGTGCATGTGGACTGCCGGCCGGACATAATCGATTTTGACACCGGATTCGTCATCAGTGATTCCAACCTACTCGTTTGAGACCATTTTTAGCTAAAAAATCGAAAATGAAAGACAAACTATAGCATGCTGTTGCCCAGAACATGAGCGCAAAAATGAGTCTTCCTCATTGTTTTCACTCTGTGAACTCCTGAGGTACATAATTCGAGAAGAAATCTTTCCGTGAAAATAAACTGATATTTTTAATGGTTAACCACCATTTGAACATAATTCTCCTAATTTTAACCCCTTATTCGTCAAAGTGAAAAGAACATTCCCATTGTAATAAAATCGATTGCTGACAATCTTGGAAGAACCGAGTTAAAACTGCGACGAAGTATAAAAATTATTCAACTACCCTGCAAACAGCATTCCCAGAAAAATCGTTTATGTCTCGAATGCTCAATCAATATCCAGCCATAATCATGCCATTAACTTCCTGCTCCAACGCTGCTTTAAAACCATGAAAAGACGGATCTTTTCCAGTAACGATTGAAATAATCTGCATTTTTCATCATTGACAAATCTATCTTGATTTTGAAGAGAAGGAGAACGAACGCATTTGTGAAGTGAAAAAGCTTATCTACCTACGCTATCATGCATATTCAGAACATGACAGACGTATTTCGTTGTTTTCTTCCAACAAAACGTTCATTATTATTGTTCGAATATGTTCGATTCAACAAAGCGAATTGTCTCGCAAGTGTATTATTAGGGACGGTAATTACAATTTCACAAACGATAAACCACGTATAATGAAACTTCATGATAGCCCATATTTGATTCCAATGATATACTTCGATGTATTTTATTTTTATTTGCTTTCCTTTTTACTCCTACTACTCTAATAATAAAATTCGTTGCTTGGAATGTATGATAAAAAATGTTTGAGTACTTACACGAATGAGGTGATGTTTTCTATTAAGGGAGGGTATCCTAAATATTTTACACCAGTACAATGTTTCTCCTAGAGCTGGTGGTTCCACAGAGGGATTTCTTAGTTCCCAAACTCTTGCAGTTTCTTCAGGCCTTGGAGCGTTTTGGTCGGCTCTTTGTACTAGATAAAGTGATTGGCTGCCTCTAGATGCAGTGTTGTGTTGTGGAAGTGATTTTGGACCTACACTACCTCCCACTGGTTCAAACTTGTCATATGCCCAGACAACTCGCATGGTGTCGTTCTGTAAGAAAAAAACGAAAATTTAATAACAAGGAGTGGGTTAACTTTCAATTCAATCAGAATGCTTCCCATGCTGCGATGTGAATCACATTGAGAGATTTCTATAATGGCTGTAGCTAATTGGAATTTGATTTCAACTGGTGTATCAAATTGAGCAATTGTTAAGATTGATATATCTGTTGAATACATTGCGTAAACCGTCCAATTTAAATCACAATCGCCGTCTAATTCATTTAATTCAATAAGGAGCGTTAAATTATTTCGGCTACAATAATGATACTCTATATCATTTGAGAATGGCCAATTATCTCTCGTAATTGAGAGGATATTCATGCTCAAATGATCACCCTGACATGGCCAAGCCGACTCGAATTGCGTATTAGAGGTAGATTGAAAATATGATAATGATTCTAAAGAAAATATATCTTTATTTCGTCAGCTGTGTTCGTTGTATAAGGGTGGAGTATAAGGGTGGAGCGTCATTATATATCTCCAAAAGCAGATGTTGAAATAAAGTGTGCGTCAAAATTATGGAACAAATTCATTTTCTCAGAAGAAAAATATTTGGCAACAAAATTCTGAAACAGGTCAATTTGGTTTCACTTTTACCAAATTTATATGCATTCATGAAGGATTTTTGTTGCACCCTCTGCCATCCCCATCAACCCTCTAAATTTTTTTAATAGGGAAGGTGGGTCATGTGGTACTTTTTTGGCAACGTCTTTGTATCTTCTTTATAGGCGTGCATGAATTTTCAAGAAAAAAAATTTTTTTTGAAGAATTAGTTACTTCAAAGAGGTTTCCAGTATGTGCATTTTGTCATGGCTCATTTACTTACTTACTAACAAAACTGCAATGGTCGACTTTCATTCGGTGATAAATTTCATCAGGTACCATCGTCTCAAAGTAAATGAGCCGTGACAAAGTGCACATACTGAAAACCTCTTGGAAGTAACTAATTTTTCAAAACAGAATTTTTTTCATGAAAATTTCTACACGCCTGTAAAGAAGATACAAAGACCTTGCCATATGACCCACTTTCCTTATTCAAAAAATTTAGATGGTTGATGGGGATGCCACAGGGTGCAACAAAAATCCTTCAAAAATACATAAAAATTTGGTGAAAGTGAAACAAAAATTGACCTGTTTCAGGATTTTTTTGCCAAATATTTTTCTTCCGAGAAAAAGAATTTGTTCCATAATTTTGAGGCGCACTGTATAATGCGAATGCATATTCCGGAAAATATTAATACAACGAATCCTCTTGAATGAAATCTGTTTAAGTGGATCAGAGAATTTTGCAGACTTTTAATATCTGCGGAACTTTCATCGTGATTTTTCCATTGTTATGATTTTGATCACAGTAGTCTTATGAGATAGTTTTTCGCAATGACCATTCAGGCGAAGCATTTCCCTACAAGTAGTTTTGGAAATACAGAATGAAAATAAGTTGAAAAAATCTGCAACATTTTTAATAAAAATAGCAAGTTGTCAATTTTTTCAAGCTGTGACTAAAGTTCATCCGAAGAGGATGAGTAACTGAACGTCTGGCGAGAAAACCTGAATTCATTTGCAATCTACTGAATTCGTAAATAATAGGATATCCCGAGAAAAGATGTGACACGAAATTTTAATGAGTGTAAAAAAAGCCTTCGTTGTGTTCATTTGGCGCTTATCTCTTAAAATACAAGATATATTCGTGTCTGTTCACGACGAAAGAATATCTCAAGTTGATGGGATATTGCCTACTGCACTTCTTTGCAGATAACTTAAAGTGGAGTTTTGAGGGTATTTCCTTGAACGCGAGTAGACTTTCAACAGATGATGTATGTAATCTTATCCGTTTCCTTGCACATTGCCCTGTGTTTCAATTCAAAAATGGAGCATAAGTGCCTGGTAGCATTTATAGATAATCTACAGGATGAAGTCATTTTTGTTCAGTATAATTATGTATTTATTGTCCTAAATATACCATTATTATAACATTAGAGGGTGCAACGCAGATGAACGAATACAGAGACACGTGCCAAGCGGGTATAGCGCAGGGCAGTGCAGGCAAGAGGGAACTATGTGGCCCAATGTCTTAGTAGCGCATAGGGACTACCTCCTTTGGCATAAAACATGATTCATCGGAAGATACAAAAAGAAAAATAAAAGAAGCACAATACCATGTGATTTTTCTCGACTAAAATAGCGTAAAGGTAAATGCCTGCGTTATATACGTCAATGTTGCTGTTTGAGCAGATTAACGGTAATACAATCTTCAATTTCAACATACTAAATATAAATTACCGAATCGGGATTTGAAACAGAATAGAGAAGTATTACACTTCTTGACATTTTCATTGTTATCGGTGAAACCAGATCTCGTGACTTTAAAAAACCATAAGAAAAACGGCACAGAACAGTAAGTACTAAATATATATTATATAGTTCGTTTCAGAATGATTGACATCTCGGGCGGCTGTGGAAACTCGAAATCATGTTGGTAATAGACCAGTCAGTAACGTTTTTCTTGCAGGATTCATGTTGGTATTGAGAATAATACTGACTTATGGCTTTTTCAAGTTTGAGTTAACTTAATGAAAATATTCGGAATTTATTTCTGATTGTGTATGTTCTTGATTCAATCGACAAATAAAGTTCGGATTTGAGTATTTCTTAAACCTTACCGAATTGAAAATGGCTGGAATTCATCAAGATACCTCTCGCCTAACTACAAGAGAACGTGGGGCAGTGTACCGGTGTTGCTGCGAGTTTTTCAGGGATCCATCAGATATTTCTGCTAGTATTAATCGCGTTTCGCTAGTTTTTCAGGTAATCATTTACCTATTCAAGGTGTTTTCTGATAAATAAGTCTTAAAATTTGAGATTTCTCCAAGTACTGTCCAAAGAAGTTTGAAGAAAAAAGAAGGAGGCAAGTCAGTACAGCCAGGAGTTAGCAGTGAAAGGAAACCTATTCCACATGATTATAGCTTCGAAGAGACGTTAAACGACGATTTTTTTTCGAAAATCAAAAGCAATGAATATATCAGTTCGGACATGATTTTTATTTTATTCTTTTCCTTCCTAAGTTCTGAGGAAAAAATAGCACAGGGCTAGAACTTGGATGAATTTCTAATAGTCACCAAGAATACAAAGATTGCTGAAGAGTGAAAACTTCATTGAGAAGGAACTTCAAGAGATCTTTGATTACCTGAGTTTGCATTATTTAATGAATGATATCTCAAAATTGGAGTTTCTCTAAAGCCTGAATGATTTTATGTTGAAGCATTCCACGCTGATTTCATCATCAATACTGAATTCCATGATTGATCCGCAGTGAGATAATGTGGCTGTGTATTTTTTTAATCGTCAGTTTAGCTGTATGCCTTTTGGCATTTGAAACTAAATTTGAAAATTCGTCAATACAACATGATGAGAATAATATATTACCGCTGTACAGGTTTAGAGCATCAGAGTATTATAAATATATTATATATTTTATATATATATTAATATATATATTTTAATCTATGATCAACACACAGAAATTTTCAGTTACTTTTTGTAACTAGAAATAAAGCCGCGACTAGATTTTCATGGCCTGCTCTGAAGTCAATAATTTTGAAATCAACTATATAGTTCTCTATTCTAAGTTGGTATTGTAAAAATATTATGTTAAACGAATCAAACAACACAATCGAAACAGTCACTGTATAAAGAACCAAAAGTACAATGAAATCAAACACATGGGGGTAAGTAAATCAACGCACGTTGACATTGACCACAGAATAGAGAAGTTTCAATTCTATTCTTTGACTGTGTGTTGGCAGAAAAAACAATAACAAAATGGCGGATTGAAGCATCCGCATGTAAATTTGGGAGATTGAAAAAGGGAGGGTGTCGCTTCTGTAATACTTATTCTATATAGTATATAGTAGAATATAGTATATTCTGTGCCGAGGTGGTTTCTAGCAAAGATCTGCAGAAACAAGACATGTGACATACAAGTAAACTGAATATTGAAATTTAACCAGAATAGATACCATTTTGTACTACCTCAACAACCAATTAAATGAGTGTACAATTATGAAAATAATAGCAAATAAACCTATCTGAGAACAGATACGGTTATTCATCTCCAATGAAAATAGGGATTTCCTTCATCAGGATTAGTTAGAAACGTAGGGTTTAAACGGCGGCATTCTAAATTGCTTCACTTTCATATTGTCAATTATGCAAAAGTTGAGTGCAACTGGATGCGATGTCAGACAGATGTAACACAAATTGTTGGCGCGTAAGTGAATAAACACAAGAAAATTTGCTTGACAGCAACTCATTAATTAGCTGTTAGAACTCATGTTGAAATGATGAGTTTGCCCCGCTTGAAGTTAAAATCTGGTTTAATCCCTAGTGAATCGTCATTGCGTTGTAGTAATTACTATCCGTTTTATAAAGCCAACTCGACTTGGAACATCTGTAGTTGTGGCGAGCAAACTGTTGATCGAAGCGAAATTATGGTTTCAACGCCAACTAAAGATCTGATATTTCACAAGATCGATTAATTCCTCAACAATTTTCTGGAATATTTGACCATATCAGGTAATTTTTCAATATCGAATGAAACTCATCACTATCATATCTCTAATGCATCATCATTAATTGAACCGAAAAGACATACAATGGTAATTTTAAGATGAACATAAAAAAAAATATATCTCGTAATTATGTTGAGATTCTTTTCCTTAACTTATGTGGCTTGAAAGAGAGACGATGAGAATGAAAACCTCTTGATATTCAACACCTTTTTCTCCGAATAAATCACTTTCCACGTGAAAATGCAGACCTGTCAGTTATAATTATTTATCGCATATTTTCATCGCAGATTGAAAAGTGTAGACTACTTTCGCATTTCGTGATACTTCAAAACCACTCTTCATATCGAATTTTCATTACAGCTATGGAAAGAGCGCTTTGGAACATATCTCAGTTCGATTTGTTTGGCCAAAGGTACACTTTGTAAGTGTTATTTATCGCATATTTTCATCGCAGATTGAAAAGTGGAGACTACTTTCGCATTTCGTGATACTTCAAAACCACTCTTCATATCGATTTTTCATTACAGCTATGGAAAGAGCGCTTTGGAACATATCTCAGTTCGATTTGTTTGGCCAAAGGTACACTTTGTAAGTGTTGTTATGAGACTGACATTGTTCAGATAATATGAAAAAATAAAGGGCAAATAGTAACGCTATACGACTTCGTTGATTTCAGGTAAAACAGCCACATTCAATTTTCATACAACCTCGTTAAAATATCAAGGTCAGGCAACCGCCCGCGGTGTGCATGGTGTTGCGATACTTATAGCAGCGATTAATATCAAAATGCGTGAAATCTCGACGTTAAAAGGAAAAAAGAGGTTGTCTTTCTACAGGCTTCAGCGATTATTTTGTCGCCAATTTTTTTGCATTTACCAAATTCATTTGTGAGAATGCGCAATGTTTTTATCTTTCAATTTTTCGCTCCACTTCAGTGTTCTTTTCCTGAAAATATAATGAAGTGGCAACATTGCGCATCCCCGCTTCTTTTTCAACCATTCGCACCTAAAATTTTTTTCAATTAAACGAACTCTGGCCTCCAATTTGTAAATTGAAAAGCCACAACTGATAAACAAAATAAATGTATAGGTCGCAGTTGAATTGTACACTCATATAGCATATTACAAACCACTCGGTCAGTATAAAAATTATACGGATATTGATCTGAAATCAGTTCTTCAATGAAAATATTTTTCATCTCAAAACAAATTAAGCAATTGTATAAATCAGTTTACATACTAACTAACTAAAAGAAAATCACGTACTTCTAGGAATATTATATAATAAGTAATGGATAGATTTTTTTACTTTCTTGATTTCATTTCGACTAAAAATTTTGAATAGTTTCTGATTACCGTTATCATCCATTGCATTTCTAATAAAAACAAAATATAAGGAATCAGACTTCATTTTATCTCCTTAACAACTTAACTCTAACCAACGTTTCAGAGACAAAAATTGTCCCTTTTCAAGGCTAAAATATTAAAAATTGATAATATGAAGCTTACGGTGAAAACATCTATTCACCTTCGAAGTTCCTTATCACGGAGACATTGAAATCATGCAGGTGTATAAACAGATTTAAAACATGACCTGCTGAAGGAATGAATCCAGCAAGCTTTTTTCTGTGCAGAAGTAAAATTTTTAAAAATAAACCAATGGATGTGAGGAGAGCAGCGAAATTTATCTTGAAATGTAACTGCCAATTGATAGTGAGGCTGCCTCAAACGTCAGAAGTTACCAACTGTATAAAATTCAACATTTAATGAAGAAAAAGAAGAAATAGAGTAAAAGTTATCCAGGAAATAAAATGAAGTCTGATTCCTGATATTTTTATTTGTATAGTTTATTGACTCGTATTCAAAGTTATTAAAAATATCGATTTTCCACCGAGAAAGCCGGTCATTTCGATAATCCTTTTGCTAACCAGCTCCTTTTAAAACTAGAAAAACAAACAATTTGACCATAACACAAACACAATTGAGGAAATATTACAAGGTCCCAAAAATAAACAAATCATCCGTGGCACAAAGACTACGCCTCTTTTCGGTTCCTGCTTTCGGCATATTTCTATACAAGTAAAGACGTTCAAATCAACCCGGTCAAATTGTACTTCCACATGACTACTTCTTCTATTATCAAACTCGTCTTGACCTACAACAGTTCAATTCAATTTAACCACACGGAAGGCCCTCCGAATTGAGCCGCTTCATTCAGGAGCGATCTTCCATGAAATTTGGGTTTCGAAACTGAATCAATGAAGACGGATAATTCTAATCTGGCTGTGAGGTCCGAGCCCCTCACCTTCTGAAAGCTTTCCGCTCAAATGGATGTTCAAACTTATGAGAATGCAAAGTGATAAAACGTCCGAGCTTATCGTAGTCGGTATCACGAAATTTCATTACTTCGGCTCTTTCCCAGAAAGCTTTAAGGGGCCTAGTTTGGAATTCAGGCCGACGACGCCATGACACCGGCTAGACGTGTCATCTTAGAGAATAAGTAATGTCAAGACTACGTGAGGACGTATATTGTACAACTATTGGTTACCTGCATCAGAAGCGTCGGCATTGGGCCAATACAAAATATTATTGAAATTCCTCAATTTCACTATTAAGAGCAAACAATACCTTGAATATAACGAGTTGACTTTTTTAGGCCAGAGTTCGTTTTTTTTTTAAATTTTTTGGTACGAATGGTTGAAAAAATCGTGAGAATGTGCAATGTTGCCAGTTTTTCATATTCAAGAATTCTTGGGAAAATAAATTCTGAAATGGAGTGCGGAATGGAAAACAAAACGATTGCGCATTCTCACAAAAGAATCAAGTACATCCCAAAAAAAAAGTTTCAAAAAATATTCACTGACGCCTGTAGAACGACATCTTTTATGAACGTCGAAATTTCTCCGAATTCTAGGATTTCACGCGGATATTGGCAACGTTAAAGCATGTACACCGTGAGTGACATAGGTGCCTGACCTTGAGACATTCACGAGGTTTAATGAAACTTGAATGTGGCTGTGTTGCCTTGTCGTAATTCAACACCACGTAGTATTGTTTGCTCTTAACAAATTGAACTGGGTATCTTTCTTGTAACGTAACACTAAATATCATATTCCTCTGTTTTTGCGAAGAAAAACTTTCAGGAAAAGTTGCATTTCAAAATGCGATGGTTGAGTTCATTAATAGGCCAAATCGGCCAAACGGTTTCGGGGTCAGTCATTTGAATTTTTGAGGTTATTTTCTCGATATTTCAGGAACCATTCGAGCAATTAGATTAAAGCATAATGACGAGAAACTTTTTGTGGAATTTGATCGAGATCGTACTACAAGTAACTTCAAACATAGTTTCTGTATTTTTTCTTGGAAAATATTAAACGGATTTTAGGAAAAATTATGCTCAGACCTCAACTCCTCATTTCACAGTAGTGTACCAAATTTCAGTTCGATACGATAATAATTTCAGAGATATTGAGAGAAATATGTTAAATTTCGTGTTTTTTCTCGGAATCGTAGTTTTTCCGAAATAACTCAAAAATACTGATTCAATCTTGATGAAACGTGATGATAGTGTCATTAAAACAGCTCGAAAACAAATAATGTTTTTTTTTAAACAAATATCTATCTATATTCTGCGATCTTCTAACCATATTATCTACACGAAATTTTGCATGAACTTTCGAGCTATCAATTCGATCTATTCTGTATTTTTGGATATATTTGGAAAATGACATTTTGAATGGGTATCGTTTTGTAGGTTTTCTCTTTGTTTTCACTCCCACAACAGAGCTATTGAAATATGAATAGAATTGTTTTTTTTACGAAAAACGCTCGACTGATTGAAGAATCGAACTATTTGTCAATTTGACAATTTGTCAATTCGACAATTTGTCAATTTGAGAAAGTCCGGTACAGGGCCGTAGCTATAGTTGACTTAGAAATTGAAAGTAGAGCAATAAAATTTTCCATTGATGTTATGAATTTTCAAATATTAATCGTTTGCTTTTTAATTCTCCATAAAGATGAATTTTTATTTAATTTTCAATATTTCTGTTTCAGATATTGGTAGTTAAATCACATACCTGCAAAATGATGCCAAATCCTTCCAAAATAAGCTGTTATCCGTATTTGAATGGGAATCATTGGATCGGCCTTACCATTGACGAATTCGACCTTTGTAATCAAGGTCTTAACCTACTATACAAATATTGAGTTCCTAAGTTGTTTCCTTCGGAAGTTATTGTGTTTACGATCAGCCACGAGGATGACCTATAGAACTACTATTATAGACATCGATGAATCCGAATATACCTGTCTCACGGTACCACAAAAAAATAAATGTCAGTGAACTGTTTGAGTCTCAGATTGGCGCATACCTCACCCGACCACCAACGCAAAATCATCATCACCACACCAATTCACGTCCAATTATCCGCACTAAAAAAACCGCCTGACAAAACACTAACCTACAATATATTGTATTTTTATACACATAATAAAACCGCTCTTTATGGTTAATTAATTTAATTCGATGTTCCAGTTGTTTTTTCCGACACTATCGTGTTTTCGAATTTATTAGAAAAGTCGGGGGATAACATCGTCATTAAAAAGTCGTTAAGGACACTTGAATGTTCCTCGAGCAGAGACAGGGGATATTAGGTTAGGTGTTCAAATGAGAGGTTACTTGAGAAGGGTTACAACGACTTTTGGTCCCCCAATTTGGATGGAATAAGTTCCATTTCAATCTTCATTATGACACTTTTTTTCGTTGGGTTCAGGCATGCGGTTGACATGCCAGCAAAATTTCGTGGTTCCAAGGATACAATTGGGCTCAAAACTCCCAAGTATTTATTGAATGTCGCCGAAGTGATATCACATGTCCAACATTGAAACGAGTATATATTCAGGTAAGTTAGATTTCTTAAAATTTTCCATTACTGAAATCAATTATTATATCCATAAAATAAATTGATCTTTTAAATTTGGTTCCACTTATTATTGGCTGTTTGAACTCACGAAACTCAGCGGCGATCCGTGACAGGTGTACCTCTCATTCTAGCCAACCAATAGGCAGTGTTAGCTGTATCGATCGTATAGAATCGTGCTGTGACGTATGACGTAGGGGGCGATCTATCGCGTTTCATTCAATTTGAACTTGCGTCACGATTTCACCATCTTAAATGACGAATTATTCGGTATTCGCAAATTATAAAAGTTTGTGATAGCATACATTATGATCTTGTATCGAAACAGATTGAGAAAACATAAAAAAAAAATATTTCATGTTACATGTAGTAGACCTATTATCGAAAACAAACACGTAGGTTGTTCCATCGAAACTTGAGGTATTGGAAGGTGTCAAGTACTTTGAATAAAATCATTCTATTGTGTAGAAGCTTTTTTGAATGAGTTACAGAATTGTTTTCGATAGGAATTCCAATTGCTTAACTGGTTCTCAGAATGCTGAAAAAGGGAAAAACAGTAAAAGTAAGGCTTGCTAGCTTTCATAATTCCATATCTTTTCCCAAGTGTTAACAAAATTTTCAATCCAAAACTTTTGGTTCATATCATTCCAGCCAATTTCATTTTTCTTATGATGGGGTTAGCACATTTTGAGGAACAAACTAACCACTAACGGTTCTTCAATTACCTACACCAAAGTTTTGAGTTCACTTATGCTAATGATACGAAATTTGGTATAATTCGAGTTCAAATAAAATATACCCCCTAACAAATGAAAGAAGTGGTAAATTTGAGTCACAAGTGTAACACTTGGGGGTGTTTTTTTCGAATGATTATAGGTAGATTTATAGGGAATGAGACATGGAGGAGCAGCCATAACAAATTTCGCTAGGCTTTTGAAAAATGCCGTAAAATTTTACAGAAAATCATCTCATGAAATTTTACACCTTCACATGCTAGGCTCCTTACCCAAATGCTTCATTTCTCTAGCTATGAATATTTATTCTTTCAATTTCATTGGTGAAAAACAACATAAAAAAATTATATTCAAAAAAATCCGAAATTCCAAATGGTTTCTAAAGAGTCAAAGATAAAATCAAATGGGACCAGTCATCTGCTAATACCTTAATAATGACAAGAAGGAAGATGTCTCGAGTCAGAGAAACAGCTCAACATAACATCTGGTTATCTTTCCATCTCCATACGAATCCAACCTCTCATTTATCATCGAACTTTTGACATATTCAACGTCATCTGTCAATATCCCTTATGGCTTCTTCGAATGAATACCGACGTTTTCTGATGAATCCTCGAATATCTGTCAGTAATGGCGATCATTTTTCTCTAACAACCCCTAACAATATATATTTATCGCTCTATCGCCAAAATCGTTACAGTGACTGGCGAAAAGATCGGAGTTGCACATTTTAAAGAGGAAACACCATCAGGAAAGCGCTTACTTTAATGGTTCTTCACGCCTCGAAATATATGATCCGAGTTGAAAATCCCTTTTCGTAGTCAGCTTTGCCCCGAAATAACTATCTGCCTTAGATGACCCGACAGGGATTCCATCTCTGTTGTTTGTTCAATTTTAAACTAGCTGACCGAGTGTACTTACGGAATTATCTGATTTGAAATTTAATTTGGGATTTCAAGGAGATTGCCACGCCGAAAAATAATCAAATATTTGTAGATGTAATGCAACTCAGTTACTGGCACGGGTTAATTTTGTTTTCACAGCTTACTAGAAGAGAAATTCGGAAAGTTGTGAATTTTGAGGAATTGAAAATTTTCTTTGCTTTTTTTCCATTGGTGTCAGTCATATATGCTGATTTCGTAGCATTTCCATTATTATATCTGTTCATACCTTACCAATGCAAGAATTCTTGAAATATATACATATAGTTCAAGATGAAGTAAAAAAACTCATAATCTCAATTATATCTTAAACTAATGAGACAGTTCAATTTGTCAACCCAGAAGTCAGAGACTTTTCTATCACTTGTGAATGAATTTTTCAACACAACATCTTCAGGTTGAGTTTCCCGATTTTTATGATATACCTAACTTGATCGTAACCTTTTCAAAACGAATTATTGGATCTACATTTAGATATTCGTAAAAATATTTTATGGTTGGCTGAAAATTGTGTTGGGGATACTAATTTCACTTCAGTAATGTCAATGTATTATAGTTATATAGGGTCTGTTCTGTGAATTAACTTGGTTTTGTTTGCTGATTTTCTGTTGCGTAAAGTTGAAATGTTCGTTTGATGCATGGAAAAAATATTTAAAGGATTTGGTGGCTGGAAAAGCGACAGATTTTCTGTCACCAGATCAACCATCGTTTTTTATGGTGATTTCCGTTTAGAGAAGGAACATATCCATAAGCCATAGTAAATAGGTGGTCCTTAACCGTAGTTGTTTCCAATTTCCAGAAAAAACTTCTTTCAGGAACCAACCGAACATTTCATATTTACCATCGACCGAAATAACCAAGTAGATCTACGGAACATATCCTACATAAATTAACTGACATTATTGGCGTGAAATCAAGGGCCCCAACACAACTTTATGCCCATAAGCAACTTAACGGATATTCCCGAATAACGCGAACCACAACACAACAAATTTATTCTGAAAAACTTCCTTGACCATTTCAATTTGGTACTTATTTCAATATAAACAAGCTAGCCTCTAACTCAGAATGAATTCATTTTATCATATCGGACATGTTGATTAAAATTTCCATTGCCCTCTTTCTGATGTAGGAAAATCTTATACTAAAGGTCGATGAAGTCATATATAGAATTTGGCACAAGCTATATAACATTTTCCTGCAGCAAATGATGCAATTTAAAATACAAAGCAAAGTGGCGAAGCATCTTCACAACAGAAAACTGTCTCTGATTCACTGAATTAATTACAAGTTACAGACTCACACTGTATACAGCTTTACGAGGATTCTGGCTAAACACTTTGTTAATTATCTCATCAAAATATTAGAAGTGTATAATTAATTGAAAGCGGTAGGAATATGTTGATATGAAGTTTGTTTCTAGAGTTTTAATACTATCACGAACTAGTTCAGAACTGAATTCATCCTCATACTCTTGCATTCATCTAAGTTTGAAACTAAATTTGAATTATTATTCGAATATGTTGGCACAAGAACAGAATTTCATTTTCACTAATTTCAATCAATCCAACTTCAAATCGATCAATTTTAGGTCTTCAAAATTCAGGAGGTTAAAACAATTAGAAATAACTTCCTCAATGAATATTGATTATATAGATAGAAAAAATGTAAACTTGATTTTTCACCGGCAACAGTTAACACTATTTCGGTTCAATTCACAATTCTACCAACTCTGACGTAGTTTGAAAATTCTATTGTTAGATATGAAGTTGGTTTCAATTCACAGGAACGACAAATGAATATTGAAAAAAAAAATAATAACCAGAAGAAGAAGAAATTCCTAATTAGTCATTTATGCTTTCCGTTCTGTTCTCTCGTCGCATGTTGGCATTTCAGAAATTATTCCGGTACACCGACAAGATTATTCATGATGCTGCAGGATCTATATTTTCTGGTTCCTGCTTTTAATATTTTTATCCCCAAGGCGGCGAATTTGTTTATCACTCTGCGTCAGGAACACTGTTTCAAGTTATTTAGATGCTAATTAATGTTTTTGTACGGCTGCACATCAATAATGGGAATGAAAACGGTGTATAGATAATTTTAAGTGAAAACTTTTTGACATCAAAGGGCTGATGCGAAATGCCGAATTATGGAACTGAACGGTGAAACATGTTGAGTATTTCAGTATGATAAAAATTTTTGTATTTATAATCCACAAGGATGAATTTCGTTTGTTGAATAACAGATATTTTGAGAATGCTCAGACATTCCTCCGAAAGCTATTTAATTGTCACTTGTCACAATATAATCAAATGATTACTGCCGCGAAATTTATCGAATTTTGAAGCAAAATGATAGTTTAAATCTTTTCTGGGCATTATTCCTCGAGATTGTATTTGATGAATCTGTGATGATTTGAACTAACAATTCATCGCACAGAAATTTCATGAAAGTTTTCATTAGAAACTGTTAAATTTTTTTTATTCCGTTTATAATTCTAAATACCTGGCAGGGTTCCAAATATTTCCATTCGATGAAATGGAACACGAATTTGAGTTCATTTCAATTTTTGTCATCAGCATTCCATTCAATATACAACGTAGAGTTCGAATCTGCAAAATATACATCAGATCAATCACATCAAATCGAAAGTTACGTTCACTTGAGTCGGGGGGAAACAATCTGTATTATCAACGCCCAAAATTTCAATCCTATATCTTGAAACATGTACGTTTTTTGTGGGCTAGCCTGATTCCTGTGACATCCGGTATGCCTGAAAGCCACCGTGAAAATTGACAGTCGGATACCGAAAGCACAAATCACCAAGTAGGGTGACCCAACTCATCCTATATTTTCCACGGAAAAGTCCACATTTAGAACGTCCTTTCCAAACCGCAGGCACCACTTGACGTCGTGAAATTTTAAAGAAATGGCAACGTGGCGGAAATAGAAATAACCTTCCACGGCACCGGGGCGAGTTAGGAAAAGGTCAGATCGCCCTAATTGACATAAATCTTGATTGACGGACTATTTCTTTCGAAGATCCGCTGGATCCGTCGTTTTCCCGAACCAGGGGGGAATCAAATAGTGGATTTGAATAGAACGTAAATATTTGAGGATTTTCCTGACCTTCCTTTTCGCCCGGGAAACAAGATTATCGCTCGTTTCTAACGAGCAGAACGAACAATTCCGGTTGGAATATTCATGCTTGTCGGAAAGTGTTGATTCAGTAATGGAATAGATAGTTTATATTTGATTTTTCTATTACTTCTATTTGGATATAATTCGAGTGGATATTCCGCTCTTACCAGATACTTGCTTTCTATTTCAATTTTATGATTCACATAAATAAAGTTTTATGAATTTGGAGATTGGAGATAAGAAAGCACTAACCTGGAATAAGGAGCATACGAAGTTCACTTTGTGTCTACCACCAGTATCATCATATAATTGCATATATAATTAAACAAGTACGAAGGTACATAAGCGGCTTTGTCCGTCTTACACGAAAATCGTAGAAATAAAATATGTAACAAAACGAAACCATAGAGCTTTTAATTTTAAATTTCAGGGTATTTCTCAAATATCTGGTTGAATACTGATGCGATCAAAATGATAATTAATTGAAAGATGGCGACTAGCAAACCTGTTCGAAATTTGGTAGGGATTTCATCGTTGGAAAATAAGCAAAAATTCAAACATTTTCAGATTTTGGTACGTTCTTATGAAATTCGGGGTTAGACTACGAATCGTTATCAAAAAAAGAGTGCAGCAAATTTCAGCTTGATCGGATATTCACTTACGGCAACATTGAAATATTGGTGGTTGATCTTGAAACTGATTCTGGAAAAAAATTACAGAAAATCTCTTGATTACGAAGTGAAATTGTTATGTGTTGTTTTCTCGAAAATTTTTGAGTTTATTATTTGGCCAGATGTATTTTTTTGGAGGCTTCAAAAACCAGGTTTGTCCTCCACAGAGGAAATTTTGTAAGGATTTTATTGAACTTCCGACCTGCACCACAAATTTGAAGTGTATAAGTGTATAAGTTGATATGTTTGCATTCGGCCGCTTGGTTGACCGTAAACAGAATATCTTCTCAAACAAATTAAATTGATACTGATTTGATACTGAGTTCAGTAACTTATACCTTGCTTGAGAAAGTAGAATTATGAATTGGTCAACAAATATGTCTAATGTAGAGATAATTCTCAGAAAATTTTGTAAGGACTTTCAGGCCGTAATTTCTCAACAAATTACTAGATTTCAATAAAATCAGATTAGTATTTTTGAAAATATTGGAGAAATAATAGGAGGATATATGCAGGATTTTTGTGTGTTTTTCACCCATTTACGAGTTTGGTCTCTGTAACCAATGCCACAAACCTTATTACTTAATATCTATTCTCTAAGATGTTTGGGATCGGCTGTAAAATGTCATGATACTATACTATAATAATTGAATAAGGTGTACATCTGAGCGAGCTTAAACTCAAAATATAAGAGTTCCGGCAATATTTCGAATTTTCTGGGCAAAAGTTGAAGGATATATCCAACAAATAAACCGAATGAAGTATTCTCATGGAGGTTCTGAGTACTTAAAAAAAAATATCAAACTAGGGAGAGTAACAATCTGTCCCGGTTCCTGCGCCATTTTGAAATACCAGAAATTGACTGTGATTCCGCAGATTAACCAGGTTTATTGCACTACAATCCTCAAATAATTTGTCCAAAAAGCAGCGTTACGATTCATACATGGCTTTCAGTTGTTTCAAACCATCTGAAGTGAAAAAAACATTCGAAAAGAGTGAACTAATGTCGAACCTTGAATAATCGATGTGATCAAGGTACAATCGATCCTTTTATTCACATAACAGGCTCCAACAAATTGATATTCAAGAATTCACATAACAAAAACTCGATATCTTATACATTCCTCGTTCGGACATTCAAATGCCCAGGAAAACCAATTTGAGAGGTTCAAGCAGGAAATAGCAAGTGTAATCTCCAAAATCTCGCTTAAATTAAATAACTTACCGTGATCGGGATATCGTGGTTATCGCAAGTGTCTAGTCGCCTCCAGAATCTCAACACGGTGTGTGTATTGTTTTCATACCCCAGTAAAAGTTGGTAATCCTGGCTGGGATCAACTTCCGGCTCCCTATCTATCGAACTTCCGGGCGAGTCCTTAACGTGCCGGTCCTGGAACAATAGCAGAATATTCAATGTGTGTGGGGTTAGTTGAAAAAGTGAGTAGTTATCACGTAGCGTAGTGGAACTTGGCCTGGTAAGTACAACATGAGAGGCGTTGTTGTGGGAGTTAAAGGAAATAATGCTACTCGTGAGATGTGATAGCGGATGTGTTTCCTGAACTTTCCGCAAAGATTGTTTAAAGTATGCAAGTGAAGAAAACTTTTTCGGAAATTCATATTCATTTTGTTATGAACTGGGCTAGTTGTTTTATCTACAGTGAAATTCGAACTAAGTTAGCGTATTGAAAAATCCTGTATTCTGGGACATAAGTGCAGCTTAATGTTGCTATATATAAGATCTACACCTTCACAGTGGTTACTAGTTCTCTAAAATATTGTACCGCCCCATATTCGTAGACAGGCTGCAGTGATAAGGTCTTGGGGTAAATATCATTCCCTTCCGAATTTATTCCCAATCATATCTTACATTCCGGATTCTTAAATTGTTAGATTGAAATCTCGTGAACCTTTATGGATTAACGATTTTCCTTACACCAACAAAAGTGACAAAGAAATTTGGCGTTCGGAATGGAATTCGTGTAATGTTTTTAACAGAGGTTTGATCAGCGATCCTTCAGAAAAAGTTCATGGTTTTAATCGTCCTAGGAAAATTTGGTGCATTTTGAATCTACTTAGAACCGGTCATGGTCGCTGTAGTAGTTTCCTCTTCAAATGGAATTCGGTCCAAAGTCCAAGGTGCAAGTACGGAGAAGAAGAGGGAACAATAGAACATTTAGTTTATAGTTGTCCAATACATAAATTTGACGATGGTTTCGAGGCAATTCATTCGATTCTTTTTTGAGAGTGATCGTGAACTTCAAGATAATTTAATGAGTACTTAATCATTTACAAGTTCGTATTGGTTTTTTCGTCTCCTTTTTTGTTTTCAGGTGTGATTTCAAGATTTCAACCTGCATCGAATAGGAAAAAAGAAATTTTGTCGGTGAAAAAGAGTTTTTCCTCAGGTGTTTATCTGTGCTCTTGTATCATACGTAAAAATTTATGGTACCCCGTTTACATTTCCTCTACTAATACTGTTATGACGCATATTGTTTGATATGAAAAAATGTACTGCTCATCTCAAAAGAATATATATATAGTGGAGATTATCGTTGTAAGGTTCTGCAACTCTGAAAATGGATGATTTTACACTGGTTTAAAACGCACCAATGATTGTTATATGTTGAGAAAGCGATGATCATAATACATAATACTGACAATTATTTATATTAATTACTACATTCCAAGATTCTATGGCGATATGAATGAGGTTTCTTCATGTGATGGCTGTTTGTTTCAACAAGTACCAACATTTTATTCCACGAAATCGGTTCCTGGAACAGATGTACATATTTTTCGTCGAATTTTTTATACCTCTAAGAAAATACTGAGGTTTCAGAGTTGGAGCACACATTTCAACACATCATTGGAGTGTTTACTGAAGTTGATATATACAAATGATGAACATTTGAAATTGTAGAATCTAATCCTTTTTTCATGAATTTTTGGAAATCGCAGAAATCTAAAAGTCAAATGAGAATTTTGCTCCTATCAATTCTTAGCTTTTTTCTGGGTATTCATATAACTTTCAGATATTAAACAAAAATTGTTTCGGATTGCAGTATTGAACTATTTCTCAAAGGCAGTTCCTTTGAAAATAGATTGCCTAATGAACAATACCGCAACAATACAAACGATAAACAAAGCGAACTCTGACGTTTCAGAGTACAAATCGGTATCTTTCATCAGACAAACGAGAAAATGTTTAAAATTATTTTCTTTCAATTTGTAATGATTGTTTAAAGTTAAGAAGTGAAGAAATTTGACAAACGTCGCACAAAACGAAAAATGGAAGGAAAATAATTACAGAAATTTTCTCGTTTTGTCTAATGAAAGAGTCAGATTTGTACTCTGAAACGTCACAGTTCGCTTTGTTTTTTGTTTGTTTTGTTCCGGTATTATTCATTAGGCAATCTTATTTCCAAGAAACTACCGTCTCGACTACTATTGTCAAATTAATCAATCCTGCAATCCGCGAGGGCGTTCCCCATAAAAAACAATTTTTATTCAATATTTTATATTTCTGTTTCAGATATTGGGAGTGAAACCCAGAAAAAACCTTAAGAATGGTGCAAAATCCTACGAAAATAAGCTTTAATCGATACTCGATTTCACCCTTAGATTCACCAACCTTTTCATTCGAATCAGTTCAGGGTTGTACAAAAGCGTTATAATTCGTTTCATTCCCCAGAAAATTCTCATCTCGATTGATTCATTTGAATGGACAGAAAACGATGAAATTTAAAGGTCTCAATAGAATTGGAACTGCAAAATAAAACTCAAATAACCACCAGGAATAGAATTCGAAATGGAAATATCGGTAATTATGAAAGTTCCACGGTCAAGCTGTTATTAATTGGTTGTTTGTTTTTGTATACTTAATTGGACCTTCTGAATCCAAATCTGCAATCAAAATTACGAAGCCTGCCTTAGTTTCGAAGATAATATGGGCCGTAAAGTTTTAAAAAGGCAATTCCGGGTAATACTTTTCCACTATAATAAAAATCCTTTAAAGAATTCTTGAAAGTATCCTCGAACCTTTGCACAATGATTCGTGGCTTTATATCAAATGAATTAAATTTTTGTTGGAAAAAATTAATTTATCCAACAACTATTTCGCCTGTCATTCTTCAGAAAAATCAAATTGAAGATCTCCTAGTTCAAATAATCAGAAGACGAATATCAATGGTATAAATTTACTCAACATAACGTAGGACCTCAGCAAATTGGTTCGAATTAAATGATCATACTTGAATACTTTTTAGTGATGAAGTTACTTCCTCTCGAATTCTCGATATACATAAATATCTTCGTTACTAATAAGACCACCGAGTTTCGATTACAGATTTATCTTCCATGGATCAAATTAAGTAGAGAAAAACAAACACCTAATGAATATCTGAAGAACCGAAAAATTTCAATAATCACCAAATATTACCTTATAGGTTTCGTTGAAATGCAAGAAACATCTGCCAGACACCACCAAGAGCATACGTATCTTCCCATCTCTTGACGTGTGGGGTCCAATTTTATTTATGGGCGCCATACTGTCCATCGGTTTCCATTCTTGAAACGAATCACCACAGAACCCGTGGATAAATAAATTGTCGCCAGGGTCTCACAGCACCGGTTTCTTGATCAAATTAGTTGATTCGGAAACTACTGCTTCTGTTACCACCAGGCTCGAAAACCAATGTCCGACTGAAATTCCCTTATCGCTTAGTGATCGCCTGTCGTTATACTAAATGGCATATTTCCTCAATCTCGCTCGTATCTACAAGAATTATTGGTTCCGAGAAAAGAAGGCACGAAATGGTACATATAGACGTTAATAACTGGATTGAAACCGATGTGGTCTCTACATGTAGCTCGTGTTTGGAATCCGATGAATTATTTATGCCGATTTGATGAATTTTCGTTCGAATTCCATTCTAATTCTGTTAAAGACGAGGATACAACTAGGTGAGGAATACTTGATGGTCCGCATAATGGCTAACGGATCTTTTATTATCATTCCCCACTTTTACGACGAATTCAAATAGGATACGCCAATAACTTTATTATATTTTATAGCCTCAACCTATTTTAAATGTATACAGAGTGTGTATTATGTCTCATCACGAAAGAACTCGGATTGAAATTATATGTTTCCCTGGGTATAATTATCTTGTTTTCCATATTGTATGTAAGTAGTGTTGAGATCTTAATTGATGTTAACATCTAATATTATTTTATACGCGTGAGGTCAAAGTTCCATAATTAAAGAAATAATAATGGCAAGAAAATATAGTATGAAGATAAGAGGACTGTTTTCTTTCGTTAAAACGAAATAGAAATGTTTTTAGAACAACACTAACGTGATTACGACAGCATTAACATTCTCTATCATGAAGAAATTTTGCACAAAATTGAGCATCAACTTTCTCCAACTGGCAACTTAGTTTCATCATGAACAGATTCGTATTTTTCGAGTAATTCTGGAAATATCAAGAATTCCTGAAAAAATACGAAATTTAACATATTTTTTCCAATATTTCTGAAAATTAAAATGAGATCAAACTGAAAAATTGTAGAGTGTTGTGAAATATTGACTTCAGGCTCTTTGCAGAATTTCATCGAAATCTGGGGTGAAGTTAATGAAAAAAAATATTTTCAAAACCACATTTGAAAAATTCTTTTTCAATTTAGTAACCCCGACTAAATCTTGCATTGAGTTGCACATCGGTATTCTTCAACTAACTACTTGGTTTCAATCTGATCGCATAAGTAGTTCCTCAGTAATTGAAGAAATATTTGTACTTTAAAATTCAAATTGCCGTAACTCCGAAACTGTTGAACCGTTTTAGACCATTCGAGGACCCACCGCCGCATTCCAGTACACAACCTACTTTGTAAGTTTCAACTAGCAGTTCTCCGTTCTCAAATTATCGTGCGTACGGCCGTCAGGGCGGAATAGTTTTTCACAGCGGATTCATCATCAGTGTGTACAATCTAGTTGTTCGAGACCATTTTCGTGAAAAAATTCGACAATTACGGACATTCGAGCAGAACAATACCACGACTAGCTGAAGTATTTACTTTATTTTCAAAGACTTCAACCGCTTCTTAAAGTATTAATTATTAATATATTGAACATGAACCCCATAACTCAGCAGTTAGGTGCCAGATCTTCGGTTTCATCAACATTCAACTTCATCCAAACTTATGTAACTTACAATCAGATCCTATATTTGGCAAGAACGACTACACTTTCGGAAAAATGACATATCGAAAAAAATGTGTGAATCTACAGCTCTCGTATATTCTCTAAATTTGAAGCAGACATTCTCCCGTTTTTCTTCCACTTCTGTCACGATTTACAAACTTCCCAAGTATGGAGCGAAAGATGCAGAGGAACTAGACAGTCATTAACTATACCATTTTTGTTGGCAATGCGTGCGATAAGCAGCTATCGAAAACCAATTACAGCCACCATGGCCGTATAGAATACCTAATTAATATGAGAACTGCACACCAAGAAATAACCTATAGCCTTTCCATGATCGCAATTCAAGTTAACCATGACTTAATTAGGATCACGTTTTCTCTAACTACAAGCTGTTTATCTAAGATAATAATCAGGCTTTAGCTCCTACCATACTCCTCCGCTTCATATGACATTTTTATATCTGATAAAATAAGACGCTTAAACTCCGCTGCAAGCCAGTTAGCGTTGGCTGCACATTCTGCAAGGTACCTTGATCTTGAGGAGGCTATAAAAAGCTTGCCCAAACAAAATGTTCAGCTGCGATTATAAAAATAATAATAATAATACCACTGTTTCATTTCAAGAATCTTCATACATTAAAAAAGATCGAATGGAATGAAGTCAAACAACAAATTGAATCAGTATTGAATTACATTTCATTCTCTTCTTGAAAGTACTCCGGTATTCAGACAGTACATTTTTACATTATTTGTGTTTGAAAAGGAATACTGAACAGTCAAATTCAAATGCGAGTGGACCTAAATGAAATTCTCTCAAAAAAACCTTCTCATGGTTCTCTGAAATGAATTGAAATTTTATGACTTTTCAGAACCTTCAAACAGCGAGAAAATTATGACTGACATTGTCAGTCAGAACCTACTCAATTCCCGAAATGTATAAAATGTGAGGTAACATAGGGGTCTCCACAAATTGGAACCAACCAATATTTCAATCATCAAAACAGGCAATGACAATGGAAAGGTATTCAATGGACAAGCTCACTTACAATCAGAATAAATGCTAATGGACCCAGAACACTTCCGTCAAGAACACCAGTTTCATGAAAATGATACATGGAGAGGTACTCAATAAACAATCTCACTAACGCGCGGAATAAATAATAATGAACCTAGAACACTACCATGCGGTACCCCAGTTTTATAATCATTAGGTTGCGAGTCGGACGATGATTCCAACATCATAACCTCCTGAAAGCCACTCATGTGGTGAGCCCGAATCATTTCGATTTACGTAACGATAAAATATAATCGTAAAGCCGGATTTGTTTCAAATTTTCAACGAAGTCAGATGCAACAGTTTCGATCTATTTTATTTTCTTAATGCGAAATTTGCAATGTTTCTATTCGTAAATGCATGGCATTATAAATCCATATGATCTCTGAATTACAAAGATGTTTATCTCGAAGAAACATGAATAGATGTTGTCATTTGGGACAGCCTATACATAAATAAACTCCCCCAGATTGGGAGATTTCAGACTGCGGCGTTTAAGAACCCAATTAGCGATTAGAACGCGACTGTAACGAAAAGGGACGACAGAAATATTTAATGAACTTATCTCTACTGAGAGTTCAAAGAAATTCCGAACTGATGTCTTCAGAATATTACTCACTAGGAATTTTTTTGTATATCATCCTTCGAGGGATGGAAGGAGCTTTCTACATAAATTCCTATCAAGGGCAGAGACGTCGACTAATGGGAAAGATTAGTGAAGCAGTAATAATCTTACAAACAAAATATTTCATCTATTTCGTGCGAATCCTTTGGACGAAATAATTTACCTGCAGTAAAATGGACTGATTTTCTTGCTCCACTGCCTTTGCGATCAATACAGAAAATGATTTTGTCTTGTTGTCACACAAAGAGGGACATAAGAATTTCATCTTAAGAGAAAACATTACCGCCAGCTTATAATTACCGGTTCGTGGATTGGCACAGCCACATTCAAGTTTCAAAAAACTTAGTTAATTTCTCAAGGTCAGGAACCTGCTCACGGTATGCATGCTTTAACGTTGCCAATAGCCGCGAGAAATGAACGCGTGAAATTTCGACGTTAATAGGAGAAAACGATGGGTCGTTCTGTAGGCTTCAGTGAGTATTTCTTGAAATTTTTTTTTGGGATGTATTTAATTTTTTTGTGAGAATGCGCAATGCTATTTAGTTTTCCATTTTTCGTTATATTCGAGGTACGGTAGGCTCTTAATTACTATATCGATGTTAATATTATAAAACAACACTTCTGTGTTTCGTCATGTTAATTTTCGTCTCCACTAGTTTCATTTTCATTTATACATTGACAGGTACTTTATTTTAGCGCGTGGACAAAAATTCACAGCAAGCTTGCTGAAATTAAATATCTCGAAATATTCAATCCCTGTTTCTGGCATATTCAGTAATTCGAAATTTTCCTTCATCAAAGAATGTGGTATCAACTCATGAATCAATGAAATAAGTTAAATTTGCCTCAATCAAAAAATACAGAAAAAACTATTCTGAGGAAGTGAGTATACTTTCAATTTACCTCGACATATTTTATTGCCGTGGTTATCAGGATTTAAATTCACACTGAAAGAACTCCTGTGCTTTAGAATTGTAGAAGTAAAGTGAAAATGAATTGTAGTTTGATTTCAGTCTAGAAAATTTAATCACATCGAATCAAGTATCGAAGGAATTATGCCCTAGGTTATTTTTGTAGATAAACCAATCAGTAGTGAGTTTCATAAATAAATCCTTTTTCCAGCTGGTTGAATATTTTACGATGCTTGCGCTTGGGATCAATTAGGAAAATCAGTTATCGTGAAACAGATAACCCTCAACTGAATAGGGGTCGATTGATACCCTAGGCAATAGAAAGGGTTCCTGGACAGTTGTTCATTGAGTGGAAAGTCTAGTTAAAAGCACACCCCATCATTTTCTAACTATCAAAGAAATAATTTAGTGACGACCCTTTTCGACACTAAATTTACATCTGAAATGTTATCAACTAATAAGAAAGATATTTTGCATACTATCAGGGATATTCTAATTCTGAATAAATTTTAACGACCGAAATACAAAGCCATACAAGGGTTATCAAGAAAAAGGAACAGTCGTGGCTTGTTAAGTGCTAAAAATTGAAAGGAAGACTTGATTCTTCTTCATCAGTTTCAACGCTTCAATGCAAAACGTATATTTCCATTTATATATCTTTCTATACTCTTCAATGAATTCGACAGTGATTGATCTATTTGTTCCAAAGCATTCATTCAGATATCAGTAATATAGTTTATATTTATTGCAATCAAAATGGTGTGAAACGTTTTCTCGAAACTTCACGCAGCCATTTTTCAATCAAGTGCTGGATTTCAAAACGACCCAATCCGTTCTTTTGGAATATATTGGGAAAACTCATTTTGAATGGGTTTATCACGAATTCGACATTAGTAATCAAGCCCGTAATCTACTCTACAAATATCGATTTTCGAAGTAGTTTCTTCCGGAAGTTATTGTCTATACCGATAATCCGATCGTGAACACAATAACTTCTAGAAGATACAATTTGGAAACTCGATATTTGTAGAGTGAGTTTGGACCTTAATTACGAAGGCCGAATTCTTATCTTATCTATTTAAAATTCGATTTTCTCGATATTTCCAGAAATACATATCAGATCGAATAGCTCTCTTGCATGATTTTTTCATCATTGGAATCAAATATTTTATCCGTAAGGCTACTGAAAAACTTCAACCGCCGTCAAAAATTTCAATTTTCAACCAGAAAACAATCTTTAAAATTTGGTTCCACATATCGGCTGTTCGAACGGACTTAACTTCGCGCCTTCGGTGACGTACCAAGTATATCCAATCTCTCTCTCTTCTCGTGTACTTTTCTATCTAGCAAGCCAATCGATCGGTGAATCTTGCAGTATCAAGTGACATAGAAAAAAACAACGATACCGAGGATTCGTCATGTTTTTACCAATATCTCCAAAAATTATAATCATATGAAATTGGAATTTGGTGGACTGCTGTGGACTTTGAAGTTCAAGTTATGGGCAAATTTTTCGATCTGATAAATATTTTCCGAGAAAAAAATCTTTTCGAAACAAATTTTGAAAAAAATATTTGTTTCAATATACTGATGATACGATCTCAACAAAATTTCGTCCCAAGTATCCTCCAACTAACCGGCAAGATTCAATACATTATCTTAAGTAGTTCCTGAAATATCATGAAAATAAAAAAAAAATTCAAATAGCTACACCGCCGAAACAGTTGAACCGATTTCGCCCTGAAAGTTTCGAATCGATAGGATCTTTCATAAGCTCGTAACGGACGGCCGGCTGGCCGGAAAGAATCGATTTTGACACCGAATTCGTTGCGGGAAAAAAATTCTCACATTATAGACAATTGTACAAACGACAGCACGCTGTTCCCCAGAACATGAGCGCAGAAACAAAGGCTGAACAGAAATTTAAACACGCGATTAAACCCTACAAGAAAGAATGAAATCTGTGATGTATTAAACAAGAAAAAAGCTAAAATCATTCGAACCCTTGAACTTCAGGTAAAAATTTGTAATCCGACATCACGTCAAGTGATGTCCCGTTGATATATTAAAACGTTTGGAGGTTTTTTGAATTGATCTCTCGGTATGCGCAAGAAATACACAAGCGGGGGTCGAAATATAAAAAGTAACAACAAAAGTTCCAGTCAAGCTCTATAAAGCTCGTAAAGTTCTTTCAGACGAATTCAGCTGAAATGTGTTGGATCTAACTGGACGCAGTATAACATTTTCAGTAATTATCTTACCTTTTCCTTTCAACAAAAAACATAGGAGTCGTCATTAGGGTGGATGTAAGTTACCTAGTATTTCCGCATGGTTTGGGCAAATGTCTATGTTTAATGGTCTACAAAGCAGTAAGAAAATGGCGGTCTTTGTGAGGCCAGGAAATACGAACAGCTCCTTCGCTAGTGATAATTGAGTGACCCTACATGAAAGGAAATTTTGACCACCTAAGTGTCCTTTATGATGCAATTCCATCAGGTTTCGAGACGTTAAGTCCTATATTCGTTACACCCCATTCCTCCGGGGATTTAACCGAGCTTTCCTACAAGGGTGATAAATTGCCGTTCTCAATTTTCACTACTTTTTGCACACATTTTCACCAATTTTCGCTGAGTTGATACCTTAATTTTATAATAGATTCACCGAAATTCACCCTCCACTTCAAGCTATACGGATATATTAGGCACCCAGTAATGAAAATTGTGAATCTTCAGAAAGAATTTCACTGGAATCTGATTCAGATAAAAAGTTTCGCAACACAAAAATTCAGAAAATTCTTGAAATTTTTTTTTAGAATTTTCAACTCAACGATCCTGACTAAAGTTTGCATAGCTCTGCACGTCGATGTGTTGCAACTCTCAAGTTTAACCCTGATCGCACCAGTATATTTTCGGATATCAAGAAAACATCCTTTAAATTCAAAATAATTTCAATATTGTCCATTAACAAAATTAAATTGCTTCTTAGAACAAGCGCATACAAGTATCCGAAGCACCTGAATCGTACAAGTTTAAGAATGATATGGGAGCCTTTGGAATAGCAGAAAATTATCAATATGAACCGCAAATAGGGCAGAATTTTTAAGAGAAAAGGGAAAAGTCCGGGGAGCAGCACGGACGCCCTTGACACTCAATTTTTAATGAAGGTAGGGAGCTCCACTGGAATGGAACTGGGGCAATAATTCATCCTGCTGTTTCGAAAGATGAATGCGCTAAACTTTGAGAAGGTCAAAAACAAGTCTAGAGATTTTCACCGAAATTAAGAGGGTAGGTACCACTCTCAGCTTTATTTCAATGACTTTTGCCTGAAATTCCAGAGATAACGGTTAAAGACTGAAATGGGTTTTCAACCTTCGTTTCGTTTCAAGGTCAAATATGAAGGATAATTTTCCAGTCGAAAACTTACTCGACATATAAAATAAAACTTAGAGATGAAAATTTTAATGCCAAATGCAATCCTATTTGGCCATGTGTAGATTACTACACACGATAACTTCCGAAAGAAATAACTCCGAGGCTTGAGAGTTCCTAGACAGTTCATGTTCAGATCAAGCAAGTGAAATTCATGGGACAAAATCAAATACGAAAAATCTTATTGCAGAAAAATCAGGAATGAACATTATAATTCAATAAAGGAAAAAAAATATTTTCCTTCAATTTTACGATTACAAAATACCAATTCCATTCTTATTTCTGGTAGTAGAACACAAGTATGAGAACAGTTTTTTGGTTTATTTCATATATTAGTACCTAGGATATTCAAATTTCTACGAACTGAAAAATTTTATATATTGATCAGGAAAATAGAATAGCACCGTAAGTACCTATTTCCTGATTCATAGACATATTTAATTTGGAAGTTTAATATTTTTTCAACTAGATATTTGATCAAGAAATTGCGGAACCATCATTCGTGAAGTATATTCAATGAGAAATTCGTATTTAACTTTCTCCAATTGATAACTAGCATCAATCTGAAGCTGACCAAAGCCACGAGGATCTTGTGAGAATTAGTATGTTCTATAAATTCGCCCATAAGATCCAGAAATTCATCTTATATTCAGGAATAATAAATTTGATGCAATATGAAAATTAATCAAAAAAAGCCATTCAGCAGAGATTTCGCGAAAAAAAAATTATATACATATATTCCATTCACCTTTATGAACTATCGCAATTGGATTCTGACACATTACACCGTGTATATTTCGAAAATGTTAGGTTATAGTCACTTTCCTGTCATGTAACTACGCAAAGTTATCCTTTCTACACAGAGGTCGGAGTATTTACATATTTATGTACTTTGGGAAAATAATGAATTTGAAAAAATGTTATGTGAATTCAATAATTCCAAAGATCTGGGGAATGTTGACGAAACTTTTATCTATTGATACTGGAAATATTTCACGTACCTACACATGGTTGGGAGGTTAAGTTATGCTATTTTCTTGTGCGGAAATCAAGAATCGAGTGTTGAAATTTTACTAGAAAATAATGGATGGAGTAGTCCATTACTTTGTGATAGTTCATTCGAAAAAAAAATAAAAGCACTCGAATAACCCTGCAATAAAACTTGGAAACGAACAGACTATGGAATTCCCTACTTTTAGAAATTCTCAAGAAATGAGTTGACAAAAGACATTCAAATACCTTGTTGCAGAACTTGAAATACTTCATTATGAATATGTAGTAGTACTACAAAATCTTTATCAGCTCAACAGTACAAACTCATTTTACAAAAATTTCGGGAATCTATGTGAAAGATTCACTGGGTTTTCACTCACATACGTCGAAATTGTTGGACAGCTTGTGATAAATTATTGATACCAAATTATCAGGTTGAAATCAGAAATAACAGATTTCAATTCTACATAGCCCTTCCTGTTACATGTCTCTGCTTCTTCAAAACTACCTTCGGCATTTTTAGTTCCCATCGGTAAATATTATGTTGAGGTTCGGAGTAGAAATTGATATTGGAATTTTGCAACGTCGCTGAGCATTATTTTGACATTCCCGATATTTCACGAGTGCCAACCTAGGTCAAGATTGAGTAAAAAAACTTGATACAACTAAAGTAAAATAATACATAAGTAAGTAGGAATAGATGAAACAATGGCAAAAACTGGCAGAACAAAATCGCCTTTTTTGTTGTTTTTCGAAATACAAACTGTAATATCCAACCACGAATTAAAAACAAAAAAAAGTTAATATTGACGGTCGACAAAAAACCAACGCAACCATTACCTAAAAACCAGTCAGGAGAATTTTGTGAAGCAGGTTATGTGTTGTACAGGAAGTTCTTCGTAAATCGGTGAATAACGCCGTAAATACCACCTTCTACCGCTCAATTATGGTCCACTATCATTATTTTATTAGATGGACAACCAATGCAGATCAACGTGAAGATAAAATAATAATTTTACACCCAACAAAAGGTTAACACCTTTCTCGGATGGTTATTACATTCAGTGAATTGTATAATTTAATATGTTCAAAAGGTAGTCACACTCGTTTATGATTCCGTTTGTAATTTCGGAACGAATTGACCATGGAAGGCCATTTCTGGCTTAATCTGAAATGTTTAACACAATGGGACGACTTCACCTGAAATTCTCTGAAACATGGTTTGAACATAGCAACTATTAAATTCAAAAAAGTCTACTTGTTAAAGGCTATTGATACAACAATTAAATACAGATTTTTCTGTATTAACCTTTACATAATAATATCTTTCGATATTGATTTGATATCTTTCGATATACTTAGGTTGTATTTCATTTTTTTACCCTTTTCTAAGGTTTTTTACTTTGATCATTATATGCCAGTTGATATAATAATTTTGTCATTGAAGACGTAGTTCGTCGACGACATAAAAGTATATCGAAAGATATCAAATCAATATCGAAAGATATTATTATGTAAAGGTTAATACAGAAAAATCTGTATTTAATTGTTATAGCAACTATGTTTTGCGGAACGATTTAGAAAAATATTTCGCGCTATTTAAAAGCAGTTTAACATTAATCTACGAATAGCTACGAATATTCACAATATTAAAAAATCTAGAAAAGCACCGACGTGAGATCAGCAGCTTTTACGCGCTTGTTCATATTGCGAAATGGTGACTTGAAAATTTCAGTGAAATTTTAATGGAATATAAAAATTTTCAAAAAAAATTTAAATTTATTTTTTTTTTTAATTTTTCCATTGATAATTCTTCTTATTGACACTGTTCATATCCCAAACAAGTTTCATTTCGATCAGATAAATATTTTTCGAGTTATTGAAAAACCAAATTTCAAATGGCTGTAGCACAAAAACCATTCGACAGATTTGGCCCATTAACGAACTCAACCGAGATATTCAGGATCTTAACCCAACCTAAAAATTTCAAGACTTTATGTCCTTCCGTTCGAAAGTTACAGCGTACACGGCCGGACGGACAGAATCAATTTTGACCACGGATTCTTCATCAGTGAGTCCAACCTAGTCTTTTGAGACCAATTTCGGCTCAAAATTCGAAAATTACAGACATCGTGATGAAATTATAACGCGCTGTTCCCCAGAACAAGCGCGAAAAAAGCTGCAAATTTTATTATTTTCACAGCTTAATGTGTGAATTCTTCAGCGATATTTATCACACTGTCATCGTCGCGAAAACAAAGTGAGAAGTTTGACAGTGGAATAAAAGAATTTTCAAGATTGCCCGCCAATATCATCTAGTAAATATTATAGCGGGTTTTTCTGAAAAAAAAATCTGAAATTCTAAAAGCCGTATCTAGCCTCTCACATTTCGGAATATTCATTCAGAAATCTGCGATATTGGCGAGCAATATCTCAAAAAAAATTTCATTCCTTATTTCAATTCCTACCTGGCTTGAAAAATTGAAGTTTCCCAAAATTGGATCAAAAAAACTAAAACAGGTGGATCATCACCCTGTATAGATCAAGATTATCTTTTTCGTGTTATTAAATATATAATTATTAAATCCGAAATCATAGAAACTTTAATTATCAAACTAATAATCCATATTCAATTCGAAAAATTGCCACATCATTCTATCAATATCAAGTCAGAAATAGGAAACAAGGGTGTTTATTTTAAATGGGAAAATAGGCCCCGTTTAGAATCAACTTGCTCATAATGAAATCCTAGAATACTTGATGACATTCCAACACCGAAAGCTATCAGAGTTGTCTCATCAGAACAAGAATTCGTTATCAGAGTGAAAGATCCCCTGAACTTCTGCTATATAATGTGGCCTCAAAATTTTCAGCAAACTCCAAATGAGTAATTAATGCCAAGCTCAAGGGTACAACTGTAAAATCCTACATGAACGTATTCCGATCTCTCTACCGACAGAACATAAACATTAGGCTCAAGTTTGCCTAGATTATGTTTGCATGTTAGTTGGATCATGATTAGAAGTTCCCGGAACTAACCTCAACTTTGACAGGCATCACCTAGAGACTTTAAGGGGAAAAATCTCCACCTCAAGCACATGTAGTGATGACACATATGAATATACTCGGTAACGATAGAACATCTCCGCACTCTTCATTTTGACTTCAATTTCCCCGTAACGTGAAATATTCGAAGAAATATCATGGAAATAATAAATAGGTGCATAGGGCTTCCTCCTAAGATGCATATTAATATAATTTCTTTGGAAATCACAAACCAGCACCGAAGATACAAAAATAAAGGGTCGACAAGTTGACGTTTTTTTCCCCAAAACACTGAGTAAAAGAACTACTCTTCATACTTTGGAGTACTATGTAGATGTTCCTCAAAAAATTTTTTCAACTTCTTGAATTCATTACTAAGGGTTGAAAATATCAACACGATCAGATTTTTCTGCAAGATTTTGTGTTAGGAAGCCATTGGAAGGCATCGCTTTTTATGAATTTCCAGACAATCAATATATTTCCCACAAGAAAAAAATTCAGAAATATCGGAAGGTGATTATTCAACCCCGAATAATAAAATGATTATGAAAAGAAAAACTGCATAGTGCTCTACTATATGGGAATTTTTCAGAACCCATTAAAAAAAATTAAAGCGTCAACTCGTCAACTCCTTCTAGGGGATGTATCTCAGAAGGCTTGATTTAGAAGAAATATTGTATGAAGTATCCCCACCAATTTTTCATCGAGGAAAAAAGTCCCAAGATCCTTCGAGTCATTTACAGACATAAGTGGAATTAAATGCGTAAGAATGCCTCAAAATAATAATGCGAATGCTGCACAAATAAGTGTGAAATTCGCAAACCAATAATTGATTAATTTCGTTTCAATAAAAGTCATGCTCCCCCAACAAGAAATATTTATTGTATATTTAAATATTCCACAGCTTAAAAACTCCCCTCTAGCTTTATTGAACCATTAATCAAAAATAGGGACAGATTATCACTAGGGTAAAATTAGGGGACACAACGGATTTCCATTGGTAGACTTTCCCCTCAGGAAAAGAAAAGTAGCCTAAGAAAATTCCACAGATACAGGCTGCGAACAGTGGGAATGATTCAAGGGTTTTAATTAAATTCCTTCGAAAATTCTCTGAACGATTTGATATTCGAGTTGGAGTGTAACTTTGTCTTAATTTTGCACCTCCTGCTGTTAGATATACGAGTTAGATGGTAAATTTAAAATGAAGTTGGAAGGATGAATAAACTGCACCATGAAGAAATGATATAACTGAACGCATCATTGAAAGAAATTAAAGCTCATTTTGGTAGGATTTCACATCGTTTTGTGTTTTTTTTCTGGTTTCTCACGTATAACATCTACAGAACTATTAAAAATTAAATGTAATTGTATTTTATGGGAAACACCCTTGCTGATTGCAGGATTGAACTGCTGGTCAAGAACAGTTTCTAGAAAGAAAAAAAAACTTTCACCCACTAAAATTTCGGTTACAGAACGCGGTATCAGAATTGTCAAATATTGTTCTATTTCTTTCTGTAGACGATGAGAGCGCTAAGGTAGCTCGTCAAGTCTGTAAAATTAATTCCTCTGAATAAAATGAACTGATTGATCCGATGAAACTATATTGTCTTAAAAATGAATTAGATATTTGTGTAATTTGGAACATCTACTGATTCGTTAAATGAAATGTACATTGGAATAAAAAGCAGTATGTAATTCGTTTTTACAGGACTTTCATGGATACAAGAAGTCTTTTCAAAGCCAAAATAACGGTAATCCAGGAATAGGAGATTGATATTAATCATGAAATTTACTGGATAGTCTCCTTTAATAAAATGTAGTCTATAAATTTTGTATGTACCTGTTAGTGAATATTGATTTCAAAAGTTATGAATTTTTTGACAACTTGTGAAAATATTTCGAGGGAATGTTCATGTTTGTTTTCATTTAAATATTAATTATTCATTTTGCTGTTCATGTTTTCATACGAATTTGTCGGATAAATTTGAAAACCGATGTATTAATTCCTGAAATATCAGGGAAATAACCTCAAAATTTCAAATCACTATAACTCCGAAACAGTCCGACCGAGTTGGCCCATTATTAAAACTTAATCGAGACATTTTGATGCACGATCTACCCTGAATGTTTCTTGTCGATCCGTTCAACAGTTATCGTGTCCTCGGCCTGCAGGACAAAATCTGACGTTTCAAATATTTCCTATAGGTACTACATGTCCAGGAACTAAACAATTAAATAATAAATAGCTTCTATAATTAATATTTATGAATATCAAGTCTCAGATTTGTGTATACCCAGAGACGAAGTGAACCTTCATTATATTCTGGCCATTCTGACTGAATAAGAAAATCGTCTTATCTTAAATTGGTCAAAATGAATCTATCGGCGAAAACTGAAGAAGAACACAAAATATGTCAAAGATTGGCAGCACCATGTATTATATGCATCTATGTCTGGAATAAACTTCAGTCCGTCAAGTGTCAAATCTGACTGAAGTTAAACTGTCAAATCCTATCAACAATGACCCTAATAGAAGGCAGATGTTCCTAATGACGAAAATATAATATCTGACAAAAGTCGGGCAGTTTAAGCTCATTACTTCATGTCATGAATTATTTCGAAAAGGTTTGGTCATCGACCGCGAACCCATCTGATGTCAATGGACAATGTCATTGTGTGATGTCGCTACTGTGCACCGACGGAACGCAGTTGACCAGTTTCACCGCTGGCTTCAAAGCATATTAAAAATATTTAAACTCGGTCTCGCAAGACTGGTATAACCAGAAGCCGGATGAAAGATTTTAATAATACGATTTCGATCGTAAATATTCCTTAATCATTTGGTGTTGTACGTTGTTTGTAGGTCTCGAAGATACATCGCTGGAGAAGATCTGGCCATCTAGATACGCCTCTAATTTATAGCTGCTTGACTTGTTCGGGGAATCGTTAGTTTTTCAGGTCTTTGTTCGAAATTTCGTGAGGAACGTTTCACTGATGAACACTTTGAAATGAACTGATGTGGGGTCAGTATTGCATATTGAATTTCGTGGGTGACAAATGACAAATGATACTGTTCTGATGCCACTATAATCACGAAATTTCGCAGAGAAGTCTGCATCAGCAACTGAGTGCGAGTTGTATTTTTCGAGTTGTTCCCGAAATAACGATACCGAAGAAAAAACATGGAATCGGACATTTTTTCATCCCAATAATTATGAAAATAAAAACAGTAATACAATTTTGGTACACTATTGTGAATATTGACTTCTAAGTCATCACGGGATTTTATTGAAATATGTTGCAAAGTTACAGTAAAAGAGTTTTTTGTTCGAAAGAACGACTTTTGTTAGATACTGCGCTTGTTTCAGGTAAACAAAACGGTAAGTGAATCACTTACCCGGCCTTTTGAATTTTGCTTTCTTCAGAAGATTCGATATAGCTCATTTTTAAATTATGCAAGTCTCACCAGGAATATCCGGAAAATTCTCATAAAAATCACCTTTTTTTAGCAAAAGTTTTTCTTGATCTCCTGCAATGGTTTGGCGGTTGTGCCTGTAACGCGTTTAGTATTATTGATTGTGGGCAGATTCAGTTGATTATTGTCACTTTGTCAATCTACAATCAATAAGCTTTCATCACCAAGACAACGGCTTCCCTTATATTCCTACATAGCATCGACGAATGACTGTTTAAATTTTTTGGATAAATATTTTTCAGTTTAAGTAAAAAGTGTGCCTATCGTGCAAAAAACGCTATAAGTATCTAGAACGTTACGGACTACCGATCCCAGACAATAAACTATTGTCTTCGATCGGTTACAACAAAATTTGGAAAATTTTCGAGAATACATTTTTCTGCAATTTACCCACTACACGATCCCGACAAAATTTTGCAGTCGGTGTTGTATAATTGATCACCTAGTTTTCATTCGGTCGAATGAATATTTTCAGAGGTATGAGGCAATATCCGATATCATTTGGCGTATTTGGCCCATTAACGAACTCAACCACAGTGCATTTTGATGTGCAACCTACAAAAAGGAAGTAACTTACTTTTTAATTCCCTGCAAATTCGGAAAAAAATTCGATATCACATTGAGGCAGAAGAATAGTTCACTGTTCCTAAGAACATATAAACGCAAAAGTTTTTAATTGAATTCGCCGCTCAACTTTTTTGTAATATATTCATTCGGAATTTTATGTTTTCAATATTCACAAAAATACAGAACGGATAGAAAAAAATTTGGTAGTCGTTATGAAATTACTTTTTGAAGAACTTCCGCAAATTTCTCGAACTTAATTCTGTCAATACAAGATGGTGAAATCAATAAATTAATGGGTTTTTCCAATATTCGAGTTGCGACAAGTCCAAATATACTTACACTGAAACGCGTGACATTCGAAACCAAGAAATATCGTATGTTTCTGTTTGGATTATTGACAAGGCCAAATTTTTGGTGTCGATTTCAGTTCTGATGGGATTTTCGATGTGAAAACAATAATCCCCATGTTGAACGACGTTTCACTGGGAGCTTAATTAGAGGAATGTTAACTTGACACGACGAAGAAATTCGAAACCAATTATCACCATATTCCCACTAATGTTGAATGAATTCTAAAATTATTTCGACATGCAAATATGTCAGAGCAACAACTACATACATACATAAATTTTGGATAATATGAGTGCGATTAGGTTTTGCGCACATGTTTAAATACATTGCAGCGAAATTTGAGTTGGATAATGTAAATTTTAACGTTCATTTTGTCTGTTATCATCTAAGGGCACTTTTCTTTCTTTCGCAGGCATAAGGACATCACTTTATTATAATTTCTAAAGCTTATTTTGGGAGGATTTCGCATCATTTTTCTAGGTTTTTCCTGGGTTTTTTACTCCCAATATCCGAAACAGAACTATTAAAAATTAAAAAAATATCTGAAACAGAACTATTAAAAATTAAATGAAAATGGTTTTCCGTGGGAAAACAAGTTTTATTTGATTCTCAATAGTTCTGTTTCAGATATTGGAAGTGAAAAACCAGAAATCACCTAAAAAAATTGACATATTTTATCTGTCATTGGCAGAATTCGGGAGGAAAGTTACTTCTCACTTGGGTTGAGACTACTGATAACCTCCAATTTGTTTTTTGTTTTTATGGCCATCCAATTATGGATAGTTTTGCCATTTTTCTTTGCTTTGTTTTGTGGTTATTTTTTTTCACCTCACAAGTGTGTTTATTTTGAATTTATAATTTGTTGTAAGTGGATGTATTACTGTTGAAGTTCCTATTTGAATAAATAAATAAATAGCGAAATAACATTCGAGTATGAAGGTTGTTCCTCAATTTGAGCTACAAACGAAAAGGGGATTTCGAATCTACAGGGTGATATTTTTTCCGGCCTGTTATCGTCCAGAATTGGTTTTCGGTGAGCCTCTGTTAGATTGAGAAATTTTTGAAACAAGCTTTGTTGTTATATTTAACTTTTTAACCCCCCTTGAAATTTTGTCACATCTTAGAAATCATTTCTAGAAAAAAATTGATTTCCTCGAAATTCTGAGAAAACTCCAAGTTGTCATATAATCCAGTTAGTAAGTCATTTTTCATGGATATTTTCTAATCTACAGCATTGATTCAGAAAGATTTTATAAGCTCGTAAAATCATATTGTGAAGTGCAGATAGGTACTACGAAAAAAAAATTCAAACTGTAACACCCTGTATTTCGGAGTATCTGCGGTCCCCTTTTTATGGGACTTTTCTTCCTAAAATTCAAGCGAGGAATCTCCTTTTTTCGTTCGTGCCTGCAGTTTTGGAACACCTGTATATGAACTGAAGTTTTCAGAGTGTTTGGGTGGATTCTCATCCGACCATCACATTTTTAAACCTGTTTATTGGTAATAAAAGTTTACGAATACTGACGAAATCGTCAAAAACAAAACCCGAAAATCGTTATTAAAATGATTTCAGCCCGCCACCGTGTTTCCTTCTCATTCAGACCAACCTAGAAAGGAAATTCATCGTAAGATGGATGATGTTCATTTTACCTGTCCGCGTCTAAATGCTAGATTAAAACCGTAATGGACCGTTACAAACTGAAATAAAGTGGGATAAAGATGAAAGATAGAGAAAAACGCGCAGGACGTTTTAATTTCAACCGAGAGACTTTTGTAGGCTTTATTGTCGGCAGTCATAACCCAGACAGAGATTTTGTTCTTTAATTTCATCCCAAATATGCATGGTTAACTTTTGGGAATGGCTCGGTTCGGGCGGGTTAACGGCGAAAGCTGAAACACTGTTAAGATGACAACGATATGAATAAAGCTCTTTCTATTCGACTTACGACGTAAAATTCCATATTTTTTCGTATTTCACTCAGAAGATATACTTTATAAGCAGGTTACTTCACAGCATTTCTCATTTTGCGCGTATGATCTAGGGAAACAGCGTGCTAACATTTTGCTCAAATGTGTGTAGTTTTTGAATTTTCAAGCCTTTGGACTGAAACTTGGCAGTTAGTTGGAGTATAACGACGCGCCACTTTGTGCAAAATTCTGTTAAGAACGTACTGTGAATTGGAAAAGAAAAATTCAGAATTTTTTCGAAAATTCATATTTAAAAAAGTTTTCTCAGACTTTGAGCTTCATATGTCGCAGCAGTGTACCAAATTTCAGTTTAATATGATCATAAATTTGTTGATGTCGGAAAAAAATACGTCAAACTTCTGGTTTCTTCCTCGGTATCGTTCTTTTTTCCAGAATCACTTAAAAAAACACTGCAAATTTTACACAAGGGTTCATTATTTTCTCCGTTATATAATCCAATACCATTCATATCTTAAATAAAATCTATATATTATTCATAACTCATTGGTTTTTCACAACACAATTTGCGGCGTTTTTCTTTTATAACTCAGGAACCACTGGTCGGAAATCATCTGGGTGAAAATTTATAGGTTGAATTATACAACAGTAATCAACGTTGAAAGTTTCATCAAAAGTTTTCGAGGAATAATTATTTATCCGTCCTATTTCCAGGTTTGAGCCCTTAGGGTTTATCGATCCTGCTGAAAAACTTTGAGGATAAATCTAGAGCTACCCATGATTTTTCAACCAAGCTTCAGGAATTTCGGTTCCAGATGACCACTTTGACACCGAATTTGAAACATTCGAGCAAAAGCTGCAAACTCGACGTCAGTGCTTTTCTAGGTTTCCTACATTTCAACAGTGCATAAATAAAACAGCGCTAAAAAGGAATCAAATAATTCAAGGCAAAAAATAATGAGAAACTATCACCAACTTCATGACAATGAGATACTAGATCGTTGTTGAAAATTCGCTGTATAGAATAAAAAATAACAACAGGTGAACGATTCAAAACGTTCCGAAAAAAAAATAACCCACTGCCCTAAAAATATTTTGATATATTTGTCATCAAACACCGAAAAAATTACTTTAAACATGCACCAATATTTATTTCTAGTAAAGGTAGCATGAACCAACCGAAAAATATGTAATTTATAATGCTGCAATGGTAAAAATAGCTGGTGTTTCCGAATAATAAACATGCAAACTATAACAACACCTATACAAATTCAAACGACAAAATCAATATTCGTAACGGCAACTGTTCAACCCTCAACGAAGTACAGAATTAACCTGGAAGAATTATATTGATTGCGATAAATCATAATGAACATTCATCAAAATTTTATTGTTTTCGTTTCTATGTATTATGTAAGAAGTTTATCAGCAAGGCAGGATGAGAGCTTCATAAAACGCAAAGCTCGTTCGTTGTTATTATACTGTTTCATGTCTGACTCCAATATTGCTATATTAGGAACATTTTAATTGAAAACTATGATTACATGAATGACCTTACGATGAGTGTCTTCCGCATCACGAACGAAGAACTGAGATTCACCCGTACCATCCTTCATTTGGGATTGTCAATACGCATAAAAGTAAGAGTTCTCGAATCAAATAGATTGAACTGACAAAGAGTATTGATCATGAAGACTACATAATAATTCCTACAAAAAAATGCTGCAAATTTTACACAAGGGTTCATTATTTTCTCACTTAAATAACCCAATACCTTTGATATCTTAAATAAAACATATATATTGAACCAATTCCATAATTATAAATAATTTTTTTTCCCTCCTTCCCCCTAGTTTTGAGCCCTTAGGGTACACCAATCCTGCTGAAAAGCTTGGAGGATCAATATCGAGCGACACCCAATTTTTCTACTAGGTATCACTGGTTATCAAATTATCGGAGTACGGAAGGCGGACGGACAGATTTTTTTTATTCGTTCATTTAAAGCAGCATACTTCGAAATGTAAACTGTATAATTTTCAGGAGGGGGGTTTTTGGTCGATCACTAAGGTTAATTTTTTTTGATTTTATCAAATTATCAAATAGGTGAGCTCAGCAGCTTTTAGCCGCTTGTTCAAATTCGTTTCCCAATCTAAACTTTCAAAAGCATTTCAAATGGCTATGTCCCTAGAATCATCAGACAGAATTTATTTGACTTTGATATCTATGAAATATTCATTCTTCCCAGAATTAAATGAAATATTTGAAATGGGAAACTTCTTCTCCACAATTTGCGATCTATTATGAAACAATTTTCGCAGCGAAAATGGCGAAATGTAATAAATTAAAAGTTTTCCAGGGGATCCTTAATCAAGTTGTTTATGAATTCAGAAGAAAGCTTCAAAGTTTCTACAGCGGAATCATCTTAATTCACAAAAGTCAACAGAAGACTATATTTTCCACCATGACAATTATTACGTGCGTCAGTAGAAGTGACGGTTTAGAAACCCATCGTAAAGAAACTGGGGTAAAAACAATATAACCTGGGGTTATTTCGTTTCTCTGTGATGTTAGATGCTGGGTTAATTAAAAATTGCTGTTTTGCGAAAGAGCAAGGGAGATATTACTGAAAGCTGTTACCTTCTTCATTTCTCAACATTACTTCTTGTAAAAAGATTCTTTAATATCTCGTTTAACTGGAGAATAATAAATGCCGCATAGTTAGGTTATATGGATGAATTTACCATCAGGTATCGATACCATACAAATCAATGAATACAAATTTGTTAGGTCCAAAAAAAGTAACTAAAACATACAGATAGGGTAGTCTAATTCCTTAGTTATCTTTACCGTAGTAACAAAATAATGAAGGATAAGAGATAACGGGGCAAGCTTGATGATAACGGAAATTAATTTGGTTCAGACTTCCATTGCGTTAGTAGGAGAAGACCTTAATTACAACATCACAGGTCCTCGGCGTGGTAATCAGAAGGGACTCGACAAAAAAGAGGTGAACAGGAAATTTCCAAAATTAAAATAATTTTATACGAGCACAGGGTTTGTGTGCCATTATTTCGATATGCTGGGAAATCAGTAGAAATAAGAGTCACCATGTGACACTCAAGAAATCAGTTTGAATGGAAAGAGTGTCATCGCATTTTAGCTCAATTGCTGCTATAAAGTTCATACTTGTCAGAAAAAATTTTAAATTTTCAATGATGTCAGACCTATGGATAGGAAAAGTTGCATTTATTGCTATCAATGAAGCTTTTGAAGGTATGCTATGCAGTTTCTTTGGGGGTATCATGTTTCGTCCTGGCTTAAAGTCTGAGGGAGTTCGTCAGGACTTGCGTCTAACTAAGCCACCTAAACAGGCTGTCAATTGTAATCAAATACATCTAATAATAATAATGTCGATGAATTCTGATTAAAAGGTCCTAGCTTTTATACTTTACTCTTGACTGCAATTTTTGCACGTTCAACAAAAAAATAAAGTTCTCGAAGCACACAATGGAGGTTTTTCCTGAATTTGGGGGAATTTGGGGATTTGCCAGGCATGCACGAAGTGACAACGGTGTTCAGTAGAATAGCTTTTTCTGTTATAGAATAATGGAATATTTATTCCTATTCTGTGATACGCACGTGTTCTTCGTCAATATAACCAAACAATTTCCGTTTGCGATTTGTCAGTAATATGACAGTATGACAATCTGTGCTCTTCTTTTTCTATTCCTTGGTCGTTGTCTTCTACTCTAACCAGATCAAAGTATTGCTATCTCTGTTTTCCTGAGCAGAGTAACACATTTGACGTCCTTTTCTTTCCGGGAAAGCTGAATCCGACGTTGCCATATCGTGCACTTAAGACAAATCCCTTTAAATGCAAATCTCCATTTTTATTTTTCAGTATTAGGTGATTGAACATTTTTTTAAAAATATAATATTGAAATTTTATGTTTGAATTGTGATGTTCTAAAGGTTTTCCATGAAAATTCCTGAATTTTCTTTTAAAGGAAAAACCCCCATTCTCTAGAAGGAAAGTTTGGAGATGGGTTCGCAAATCTTGAAGAGGATTGAATAGAAACTTTATAGGATTTGGTAATAATTTAAAATTCGTCCATTAATGAAGAAATTGCGACATTATGACACAAATCGAAGATACCTATTTGTAAACCTTCAAAATTCAAAATAAATATTCTCTTTCCATTTATTGAACATGAATATGATTCCGTTTCCTCGTATCTCCCATATATTTTTTTTGATTTACTCGACTTTTCAGATATATATATATATTCTTTTGAGATGAGCATTTACATTTTTTTATATCAAACAATTTGTGTCATAACAGTATTAGCTGAGGAAATGTCAACGGGGTACCATACATTTTTACGTATGATACAAGAGCACAGATAAAAACCTCAGGAAAAACTCTGTCTCCCCGTATTAGTGTAATGAAATTGTTGTTTTTTATTGAAGGGCTTCTTTTTCATTGACAAAATTTCCTCCTTCCTATGCGATGCAGATCGAAATCTTGAAAACATACCTGAAAACAAAAAAGGAGACGAAAGAACTAATACGAACTAGTAAATGATTTAGTACTCATTAAATTAATTTGAAGTTCGCAATCCATCTCAAAAAAGAATCAGACACCGAATGAATTGCCTCGAAACCATCGTCAAATTTATATATTGGACAAGTATTTACTAAATGTTCTATTGTTTCCTCTTCTTCTCCGCACTCGCACCTTGGACTTTCGACCGAATTCCATTTGAAGAGGAAACTATTACAGCGACCATGACCGGTTCTAAGTCGATTCAAAATGCACCAAATTTTCCTAGGAAGATTGAAACCATGAACTTTTTCTGAAGGATCGCTGATCAAACCTTTGTTAAAAACATTACACGAATTCCATTCCGAACGCCAAATTTCTTTGTCACTTTTATTGGTGTAAAGAAAATCGTTGATCCATAAAGGTTTACGAGATTTCAATCTAGCAATTTTAGAATCCGGAATATAAGACATGATTGGGAATAAATTCGGAAAGGAACGATATTTATCCCAAGACTTTATCACTACAACCTGTCTACGAATATGGGGCGGTACAATATTTGAGAGAACTGGTAACCACTGTAAAGGAGTAGATCTTATGGTCCCACTAATAATTCTCATAGCAACATTAAGCTGTACATCTATTTTACTCACATGAGCGCTATTAAACCAAACCGAACAACAATATTCAGCAGCAGAAAAAACCAAAGCTAAGAATCCTAAAATTGATATATTCCTGCAAATTTGGCTATTCAAGATTATATAACTTAACAGGAATATATATAACCCTCTTCTTTGTCAAAAATATGAAATCTTATTACCTTGAAATTGTAGTTTTGCTTCAACTTTTTCATGGAAATATTTTACTGGGACCTTCATCAATTCATTCGAAAATTTTGAATGGGGTCAAAGTATTTATATACGCAGAGAAATTTGATTTTTCTTTTCTGGTTTTGCGACTTCGAATCATAATTTACGAAGACTAAGAGGAACAAGTATCCCCAAAGAAAAGTTCGAATTTGTGTTTCCATTCCCTCAAGAATATATCTCCAGAAATTTCTGTTACCTGTTACCTAACCATACCTGAATCACCAAAATGATGTTTCCATCCCAAACTTAATATAATTAACAAGTGAATAATAGCAGAATGAACTAGCTAGTGGCAATATTCATCACGGTTTTATGATATCCTTCAGCACTGGTAATGAGGCATCACGAAACTGCCTGCATAATAGTGAATTTAATGTTCGACTCTAGTACCTGGAAGAGATTTATTTCAGCCTCCACTCCCAGAGGATGCAGACCTATTATTTATACGTATATTACTATATCGAGACAAATGATCAACAATGCATGCCTTCAATTCTTGAATCCTGAAATTTGCATACTAAGTACAACATGTTTATGACCATAAGAAGCCAGAATGATTTATTCCTCTTGACCATATAAGATGGTACTAAAAGCAGGTTTGGAATACATATACTCGGAGATATATCCTAAGCTGATCGGAAAAAGAGTGGATGAATAATTCAGAGAACCTGAGATCCAGAAATACATGTATACTTCTCCGAAGATGTCTTCCAGGAGGATTATTTGGGATAATGCCAGGGGTACCAGCATCTATTATGAGTTTGTTTTACATTTATAATCCTTATGTTTGACACTGGAAATTACTGAATGTCTACGAATTCGAATTAATGCCCCTGTACATGTTGGGTAATCCCGTATTTTATCGCCGAACGACTAGCTAAGCCTCTGACATGGACCTGTATTAAATTTCCTACTACTTGCACTTTCTCTGTTCATGCTTGATCGGAATTAATGTGGATTAATTTCGGAATTTTTATTGGTTGGTCACCTCTCCTACACATAAGCCTTTTTGCCACAGGTTCTAGCGGACAGCTTGTAATAGTTTTGCCCAAATGCCTATAAATTTCGATTTTTCGATGTCAAAATAAATTCTGTTCGGAAGTGAGATATCTGTCGAACAAAACGAGCTAGCGACTTGAAACATTCAGGATAGGTTACGCATTAGAATCCAACGATCATTTTCATCAATTGGCCTAATCGGCCGAGTTGTTTCGGAGTTGTACCCATTTGAATTTTTCAGGTTTTTTCCTCAATATCTCAGAAGCCACTCGAATGAACAGCTTGAAACTCACCACTCAGTTGCAGGTTGCAAGATTTGGTAGGGATTGTATGGTTAGAACATTTGTAAATAATGATTTTTCAAAATTTTTCATTTTTTTCCGGAAACTTTATCACATTTCACAGAAATTTCGCACATACCTAGAACACCATATTTCACGAGAGATCACCACATTTAAGTCTGATTTGGTTTTAATATTCAGACCTATTGTAAAGAATATGTCAAATTCCGTGTTTTTATTCTTCGATTTCGATATTGTTTCCAGAATGTTAATGAAAACCGATCCAATCATGACGAAATCTATTAACTTGTTGGAAATTGCTGATGCAAAACTTTCTTGATGATTGTGTCATTGGAACAATTCAAAAAAAAAATGTTTTTCAAACATTCTATTCATATTATCATATTATCCTCACGAAATTCCGCATGAATCTCGATGCTGTCATTTTTCAATCGAGTACTGGATTCCAATTCCATCCAATTTACATTTCTGGAATATTGGGGAAAAAAATTTGAATTAGTATATCTTATTACAGATTTCAAAGGATAATTTTCTGTATGTTTCACATTTGTATTTTATGTAACTGTTGTATTTCTTGGACGAAAAGATTCTGTTTAGAACTGATGTTATTTCAAATAACGATTGGGCCCATTCCCAATATTCTTAATTTCAACAGTTTCATTCTCAATAATCTCTTAGAACAGAATTATGAACATCTTATAAAAAATCAAAAATAACATTTAATGGGCACAATTAATAGACGAATCAACATCAACTCTATAGTCAGAAATGATGGGAAAATTAGTGAGGATGAATGTCAAAGCAGACATTCAACTAGTTCAGGTCTATTGATAATTATATTCCGGAAACATCTCATTAGGCTATACATTAGAAGCACACGAAAATGACCACTAAAAACATTTCTTAATTGGGTGCAAGACATGTCCCTTGTGACAAAATAAATTCCAGAGTCATCGTTTCCATTTAGTAGTATGAATCCTACGTTTCATAATTGAGCCTGATGAATGAAATTGATTCATCTCATAAAAGCCTTTTTTAACTTCGTATATTTCTTGTTTTCGCACAAATTACAAAGAGTTGTTTACTTTAAGTTACCCATCCCTCGTCATCATTATTTTTATCCATTGGAAAAAAGTTGCAATCGGATTGAACTTGGTTGTTAGTTGGAGCAAAATAACGAACAACTTTTTGCAGAATTTTATCCAGATCGTATGGCTAGTAACTTCGAAAAAAAATTTCGAATTTTCATCACATTAGAAAAAATTTCTTTCTTTATCTTTATTCTTCACAATGTACCAAATTTAAATTTGATCTGATTATAATTATAATTTTTGGAAATATTGCAAAAATTGTCCAATTCCGTGTTTTTTGCCATGGTATCGTTGTTATTCACGGAATAACCCAGAAAATACTGATCACACCATGATGAAACTTGGTAACTAGTTTGAAATTGCTGATTCACAAGTTTCTGCGGAATTTCGTGCTGATCTTTGAAACGAGTTGTGAAAAAAATTGATTGTTTTCATATATTCCATTCTATTCCATATTTTGCGATCATGGGTTTTTACCTATGCATAAAAATATCACTACCTAAAATCCAAATTCTCATTTAATTCCTCAGAACCTTTTACAAAGCCATGATCATTATTAATGAATATAACATATATTAACGCCTTGGCAAAGAAGTTGAACATGCGTGCGAAAGCTACTGACTTTTTTATTAGAACTATGGGTCGATCGAAAATCAGCCATAACCAATCAACTTTTATATTATTTTTTTTTCATGTGTAATAATTTGGGGACTGGGTAATTTATGGTAAACAACCCTGTAATTCCGACATTTTTCTGTATCGCTTTTCACAACCTAACGTTCCATCCGCGTCCTGTCGTGATGTAAACAACGTATAAAATTCCCAATGGGAATATCCCTTGTGAATATTTTAACACTTATATATCTCGTCCTCAAATTTTATGCTCGGTATCCGCTTGTGGCTACTGTAGGGAAGTATCCGCCTCAAGTTTCTCTTTCTATAAAGTTATATGGCTTTGACTTTCTATCGTTCACGGTTTCTGAATTTCATGCTTTATACCGTGAAGTTGGATTCTACCCGAAGTTCAGCTTTGTTCTGATATTACACACTTATTCAGTGGCTCATAAAGTTGTTCATTCAATTTCGGTATTCAATTAAGTTTAATTATTTAGGGTTAACAATCAATAACGCCTAATCTATTGTAATAGGCACTTAATGGGCATCTCTCAAGGTGCATATAGAATTCCTGCTCCCATAACACGAGAGAAACAACCATGATGCATTCATTAATTATTTCGCATTGCAAAGCATCGATTTCGACATTCATAAAATGTCGAATTATTCATGACTTTATGACGGGAAAATTAATGTTTCATTGAATTCACACTGTTTCTACTGGTAGAAATATTATTTCTTGAAGTCTAGTGGTCTTCACTTGATAAAAATTCATAAACGATTGAGACGCTCAAGCGATGCAACGCGTTACGAAATTCCAGAAATAAGCTTTGTTATTCAGTTGAAAATGTCGGAGGTAATTTTTTCGAAGAATCATCATTCTGATGAATTTTTTGAACTTTTTTCAGACTGAAATTGAAATCTTAATAAAGTTGATTTCCGAACAAAACACTGCGTGGTAATTCCAAAGGATGTTTTGAATACCACCGTATAACTACTACATTTTAAACTGAAGGTTTCAGAGAAATGATAACACATAACTCGAAATATATAATTGACCGAAAAATTATTACTTATTAATCTTATTATAGAAATACAGGTTTCAGTTTCTTCAGAATAAATTGTTTTTGAGTTAAATAGTCTTGAGGTTTCATTCTGATTCGAAATTTGCCTGAAAGAACTTGGATGGGGATAGTTGACTTGTAACTCTGAGATGTCTCGGCCTATTTAAGTGATATGTTTCAAGGAGTACTTAGTTTAGTTTAACTCCGCTTAACTGGAATTCAGTTAAGCAGCAATAAGACTCGATAGTTCATTTTCAAGTAGATTGATACTATTTTGGCTCCAAAATCCGACCGATGAATATAAGAAAAATAATTTTGCTTAACATATAACAGGGACATAACACAATAAAAAGTTAAAGAGATGCTGATTTGAGGCCAGCAGCATTTACGCTCTTGTTCAAATTCATTGCCAGAAATTTGACATATTTTTGTCCCGTTATTTCCGTAAGTGAATATAAAATCGTACTGAAATTTGTCAATTTCATGGAAATCTAAGAAATAGGTCAAACCAATGTATTTCCGAAACCAGGCAGTTTATTTTGTCCATCAATGAATGCAACCAGGATATTCAGGCTTCAAATTCATCCTTCGGAAAGTTATAGAATACACTGCCAGCTTGACAGAATATATTTGATCACGGAATCTTTATCTTACGTAATAGTTTTATTTTTCGTTATCAAAGTTTATAACAAAAAAATTGAGTTATAGCTGGACTAGTTCTGCAAAATTGATAAGGAGAATTCTACTTCATTTTCAACGTGGGCATCAAGAAAATCATTTCGTCAATATGCGAAAGTATCAGTATCATTCCTCGATCCAATTGCGATCAATTAAAACCAAAAGAATTCAACAGAATCATGATCAGTCGCAGGGTACTGCTTGTTATGAATAATTTCACCCTCAGAAGAAAATCCTAGGAAATCCCCAGAAAAGCCGCACCTGTCATGTGAAACCGGAATTTTTTCTGGAACAAGCTCAAATATAGCCGTACATCAAAAAGTTGAGAGCCATGTTCCCGGCGGCTGCCAGAAATGGATTGGAGGTGCACAAGCTAGCGTTCCACTACAGCTGGAGACACTGGGGAGTTCCCTCAGGAGATAAAGTGCAATTCTGAGGATAAGGCGTGTGATGAATCTTCCGTTACCGTCGAGACTGCCGAATGGGTGAAACTCTCGGTCGAACGGTTTAACGAGGAAAATTCCTCCCCTAGAAATGGCTAGGGGTTGCGGCCCACTCCTCCACGCGCCGTGCTTTCTCTCAAGTTCGTTAGTGCACGCCGAGGTGGATGGATAATGCAGTTTGTGAACTACATTTTTTTCATCTCGTTAGTGAGAACATTTCCTGTTACCGTCGTGAAAAATGAAGCGATGAGAAAATGCGTATGTAGAAGGTTTTCCCTGGGAACATTGTTATCCGTTTTCATACCTAAGCAGTTTCAGATCGTTCATATGATGATCTGAAGTGCAACGTCACAGTTTGCACATATGATGTGGTCGGAGAAATCTTCACAACGAGGTAATATATTCACAAGACGCTTCTAGCTGATCCACAATGAACGTAGGCCTAATCGGTGCGTGAACGTAATACTTACGTAATTTTTACGGTGTTTACAATGTACGTAACAGTATCATATCCTCTTCCTAATTCACCTTGTCTACGCTTTGTACCAACAGTCAAAACTTTGAAAGCAGTTGAAAGTCATCTTCATTTACTCTTCGAAATGTAAGAGATATCATAATTTATTTCACTGAGATCTTGACCAGGTACGTTCGAAGAAACTTGATAATGAAGATTGCTTTGTCTTCTTGGAAAAGAATTATAACAAGAACTATCTGACGATTTAACTGAATATTAACGACAACAACTGTTCAGATTAAACACCTCAAAAAAATCAATTGATTTTACGTTTGATTTGCGCCTTCCTCAAGCAACCCGTAAACGTGAATATTACGTTCCTATTGTGGACACTTTCCTACAAAACCAGTGTTTCAACTTTACGTTAATCGTATAAATTGCAATCAAGTTACGTTTTACGTTCATTGTGAATCAGCTTCGAGACTGTTCAAATATTCGAATAATTAGTTTACAACATCACAAAGGTATCATTTTGGTGTTGACGAATCACAAAAAGGGCAAGCTACAAGAAAATTTTCAAAATATCCTAACCCAGATATTTTTATTTTTCTGCCTAAATTTTGAGTAAAAATTCAATAATCTATGCAACAGAATTTGAAGTTTTACTCTTCATTCAAAAGTATTTGTACTCTGCGTGAATCTGTCTGCAGTCGCACAGCGCAAGTTGAATATGAAAAACTGGGAGGATACATTGAGAAAACTAGAAAAGCACTGACGTGAAGTCAGCAGCTTTTACGCGCTTGTTCACATTGCGAAATGGTAACTTGGAAATTTCAGTGAAATTTCAATGAAATATAAAAATTTGTAGAAAAAATAAAAAAAAAAAAAATTTTTTTTTTCGAATTTTTTCATGGATAATTCTTCTTATTGGCACTGTTCATATTCCAACCTAGTTTCATTTCGATAAGATGAATATTTTCCGAGTTATTGAAAAATCAAAATTTCAAATGGCTGTAGCACAAAAACCATTCGGCAGATTTGACCCATCAACGAACTTAACCAAGATATTCAGGGTCTTAACCAAACCTAAAAATGTCAAGACTCTAGGTCTTTCCTTTCGAAAGTTACAGCGCACACTGGCGGACGGACAGAATCAATTTTGACCACGGATTCTTCATCAGTGAGTCCAACCTAGTCGTTTGGGACCAATTTCGGCTCAAAATTCGAAAATAACAGACATCGTGACGAAATGATAACGCGCTGTACCCAAGAACAAGCGCGTAAAAATTATATCTTTATAACTGTGTGATTCTCATTCAAATGTAATGATTAAAAGCCATTTCCAAAACTTGTGATGTTGCAAACTCATCAAGCAGATGTTTAAGTAGCTAGAGGTAATTTACACATTGAAAACGCTACAACTTTGAGGGAGCGGGGAGAGGTCCCCCTTATGTTTTGTTGTGTATGGAATCGAGCAGAGAAACTACACGCAAAGTCCTGTTACTAACCACCCGGACACTCTGTATAGTGATATTTTTAGCAGTTCATGTAACTTGTAGTACAATTTTGTTAAAAAATTTTTAATTTGGATATGAAAGTTTGCTTCGTCTATCAATATGGGAACCTTGTATATTTCCATCGAAAAACTGCAACAAAAATATTTAATACTTCATCCCGGAGATTACTTCGTGTCATCATTAATTACTGAAGCCATAAATCCATTCGGTTTCTCATCTAAAAATATCGTTTTTTTTGTACCTATACAAAGTCGATATCCTGTAAATTCCACACGATATAAAATTGATGGCACGTTATAAATGTCCGACCGTACCAATATTAAAATCGATACATAATGGTCCTACCTCGTTGTTGTACAACTATACAGTATCGTTAAATTATAATTGCTTGTATCGGAGTTGATGCAGGGACGTGGATTTCGCGGATAAAATTAAATTGGCAAAAATAAAAAAGCTCATATTATATATGCAATGACAAAAAGCAATATAAACGGAAATTATGGGCCAATTAATTATTACTTTACAATTATAACCTGTTCTGTGGAATGAAATTAAGGCGCTGATCTTTTGAAGGCATGCATAAAAGTCGAGGGATCATTTATTAGTTGAATGAGTCATGTTGTAAATTACCTGAGAGGTTATTCGCAACATTGAGTATCAATTGCGATAACCGAATTGATCGGATAATCAGAAATAATCGGAATTTTTACTGCCCTCTGCCAACAGGAATTGATACTTAAGATTCCTCATAAAATATTTTGTTTAAAGGGGTGATGCTTCACAACGAGTTAATGTGCTCAGAAACCGCTTCTAGCTGATCTACAATGAGCCTAAGCGGTACGTGAACGTAATACTTACGTTATTTTTACGGTGTTCACAATGTAACATATCATTTTCCTACTCCACCTTGTCTATTATTATAACTGCCAGATTCAATTTTATTTCGAAACGTGTTAACAACAGTTAAAAGTCATCTTCGTTTATCCTTCCAAATATTGGAGATATAATTATTTAGTTTATTGAGGCCTTGAGAAGATACATTAGAAGGAAGTTAATCTAGAAGATGGAGAATTATAAACAAGAACTGTTTGACGAGTAAAACTCAAGAATAACAATAAACACCGTCTAGATCGAACATCTCAAAATATTACTTCATTTACGCTCATTTGCGTTCGATTTGCGCGTACCTCAAGCAACCCTTAAACGTGAATATTACGTTTCCTATTGCGGATACTCTTCTGTAAAACCAGTGTTTCACCTTTACGTATACGTATAACTTACGATCTAGTTACATTTCACGTTCATTGTGAATCAGCCATGAGCATAACTCAAATACAGTTTATACGTTTTGTATAAGTGTGAAGTTTAAATATCCGACATGAAAATCTTCACACAATACGAAACATAATATTTACGTTTAGGTTGGTTTTATGCATGGCTCATGAATCTAGTGATATTTTTAGGACGTTTGAAGCTGGCAGGTATTTCTATGCTTCAATTATATCCCCTGATTCCAACCACATTTATTTTACGAAGTAACATGAACCTATGTAATCCTTTTCTTTTGCATGCGCCCTCCCAAAAATAATAACGACAAACTATTTCAAGAAAGAATGAACAAGATTTCAAACAACTATCAACTGTTGGAAACACGTTTCAACATGAAATAATATTTGGCAATTGACAATACCTATTCTAATTGTTGTAAACGACGGTTGGACCAGACGACATACAAAAAAGATATGTTCCTGCTACGCGTTTGTGAACACCGTAAAAATAACGTTAATATTACGATTACGTAACGCTTACGATTATGTTCATTGTGAATCAGACATTTCATACTTGAGCTCTTTACTTTAATTGATATTGATATTTTGTACAATCGAATACTAGTTTCATTTCTAATGTTTTGGTTGTTTATTGAAGTCACTATAAACATACTGCTTGTCCTATATGTTAACAATCTCCATCAAAATTTGTTTTTCCCAGTCGATATTATTGATGTTTCGATCAAATATATTATTTGTTTTGATAACGATTATGTTTGAATTGATAGCGGGGTTATTTTTTCAATTTCGACTCTAAATATCTTGCATTGTTGATATAACAATAAGTTTTATCTAGTTTCAAATCTAACCAGATTATACATATAAATTACAATGAGTAGGAGTATAAATAATGCTTCAACCTAATGTTGAAGTAAATATGACCTTTTGAGCAACGAGAAAATAAATATTTTAAAATCCGTTAGAAGTGATCTCGACAACATAGCTTGACACGAAAACTTCTAATTGGTATTCAAAGCGAATCCTATACACGACCAAACGTTTAATTCTGTCAAAATACTGAATTGTCAGCATCGATTGGAATCGATATAAATTAGAGGCTTGGCCCATCTAATAATTGATGGTTATCGAAGAAACTAGTAGCCGATTCATTAAAATGCTCGCAGATAATGAATATATCGAAGGATAATCACGTCGATTTACTATAATTACGAATCAGAATTTGTGCTCAATCGATACGAATTCGTTTCTGATGAGATGAATAATTATTGGTGACTTCAGACTGTAGGAGCTCAAAGTGATCATTTCGTTAAGACCTGGTGACATGATTTTTTCATGAGCGACATCTGGGAGCAATTACGACGTGAATTCACCAAACCATACGGTCGGAATGCGAAATTATTCCGTAATTGATGGTTTTTTCGATATTGAATCGATGAAATTCTGGACGTTTTGTTGACCTGTGCATTTCTCGGAACATTCGTGTCTCCGAGGAGGTCAAACACGGTAGACAGTGACTTGGAGGGACGAAATTTCGATAATTTGTTTCAACGAAACCGATTTGTAAATTTTTTCGCTTGCTCATTGAACGATTGAAATATCAGAGGTGGGTAATTTTGGATAGGAGTTGGAAAAAACCGTGCTCAAGATTATTACTTTCAACGTCAAAAATCAAATCTAATCAATTATTTTTATATTATTTTTAATTTTCCAAAAAAAAAATGAAATTTCGAATACCTACTTCCAAATTGAAATTTTAGAAAAGCATTGGCGTTAAGTAAGCAGCTTTTACGCGTTCGTTCAAATTGGTTGCTAGGCGGTATTTCTTGAGTGATTCAGGAAATAGTGACGATAATGAGTATTATCAACGAAATTTGACATATTCGTACCCCGATATTCTTTAGAGAAAATATCGGATCTAGTACTGTTGTTCATGGCAAACTCAATTTTTGTGTCCAATTTCATTAAATTCTGATGAATCTCAACAAAATTAATTTTTTATGAAATTTCTTCTAACGGTACGATCCTAACGAAATTCTGGATCAAGTTGCGTGTTGGTATTATTACACAACTAACTACTAAGTCTCGATTCGATCCCATCAGTAGATAAAGGAAAATTGAGGAAATAACCTCAAAAATTCGAATGAGTTTAACTCCGAAACAGTTGGGCATTAGGCATTCATTAGACAAAGTGAAAGGTCGCAAAATACTCAGTAAGAGTTTTTTTCGATAGCTTGAGAGCCTTGAATAAAAAAACAACACAGAAATATTGTTTGAAGGAATATTTCAATCTTTATATTGTTTTGAAAGAAAACAAAAGTTTTATACAGTCAGTATCAACTGTCATTCAATTTTTGATATTACAAAGATTTTTAAAATAGTTTTTTACCGCATTCCATTGATCAAAGAAAGAAGATGGTATTGAAGTTATTGACAAAATTGTTCTATGCGCATGCATTCACCAGGCTTGCCACTAATTCTATATGCAACCTTAGTTCGTTTGTGATGGAGTGTTGGCGAATCCACGTGGTAAGATTTCGCCATATGATATACAAATGATGCTACTGATGATTCTAAATCGAAAGATAAAAGATGAAACACTGTGTCTAGTATTATTTTTGTATTGCATTTTATTATGTTGCCGTTTTTCTGAGTTTTCGACTTCAATCATTATATGCCAGTTGATATAATCATTAAATTTGTCATTCAAGACGTGGTACGTCACAGGCAATAACAGTATATCGTAAGATATCAACATCGAATATATTATGTGAAGGTATCACAGATAAATCTGTATTTTTAATGATTGTATTAATATTCTTTACCAAGTAGACTCGTTTGAATTTAATATTATATCCTGATGAATATCTACAAGCACATTCCTGGAAATGATTGGCACAATATTGATTTGGCAATGAATTGATGGCAAGTGGCACCGTCCTGATGCAACCAAATGTCGCGAATCTTCAGCTGATGAATTTTTGGAGACAAAATATCAGTCAGATTGGTTCTACAGCCCTCGCCATACACCGTAACCGTAGCTGATTACTTATTTCGAAATAAATAGGGACTGGCGGTGCTGATGATGTCTTGTTGATGGTTTTGAATCGAGAAGTTGTAAAATAAGTGCGAATAACTGCACAAATCATTTGGATAGGGCCTATTATCTTGACCGTGAAATAGACTTAGTGCTGTTTGAACTTCACGAGCAGATTTGATTTTTTCAAAGTGAATTTCCACAATTTCTAAACCTTAACTGAAGTTAAACCATTAATGATGATTTTCCAAACCTTACTGAACAGAAATGTCAACACAGTTTGACATTCCCAACTGTCGAACCATAAAGAAAACCATCGAAACTTCTAACGACGCTTGAAAAAACCCATTGTGTGTTACTCTTACCACTTCATTCTGGCCATGAGTTCCTCACCTGAAAACAAAAGAACTAATGAGAATGTTATAAAATGGATTAATGAAATATCTGAATCAGGACCTCTTGTGAGACCTCAGACGAATAGACATCAAACTAATTCACAAGGAAAGTGGATCCGACAGAATCGTGATTTTGCTTCGTCTGAGATCGCACGAATTGAACTTGTACAGGTTTAATCAAAGGTCAATAAAACTGTCTGTAGACTATATAATGAGTGTCATTATACGGCTTTCCCTGCTTAAAGTCATTAGCTGATCAATCAAGGTATTCCGATGGAAATATTTAGTCGACCTGGGATATTTGAACGGTAATGGTATTCACCTCATTCTTAATGAGAATTTTGTCGAGACTTGTTATGGCTTGGGAATTCAGCATTAATTTTTGTCATGATATCGAATCATCAGGCAAAAAAGGGAGGTGCTCCCAATTGAATCAGAAATTGACGGGTCCGAGCTATTACCCACATTTCACATGAGATTTTTTGTAGTTTTCGAGTTTTTTTGTGTTGATTTTTGAATTTATCATACCAGCGAGGTTTCAAAAACTTTTCTTCGTAGTAGTTTTTTAAGCTAATTTTTTTGCGTAACAGGATCTCCTTGAATGTTGTTCTGATAAAAAAAATAACTCAGCTTCCTGAAATTACTAAAAAATGCTCAAAAATTAGAAATTTGGTTTTCAGTAGAATTCACTCAAACATTCAACTTCAACTCAAAAAAACGCTGAAAATTTCACACAAGGGTTTATTATTTTCTCAGTTAAATAACCCAATACCATTGATATCTCAAATAAAACTTATGAACTATTCATAACTCATTGGTTTTTCACCCCAAAATTCGCAGCGTTTTTCTTTATAACTCAGGGACCGCTGGTCGGAAATCATCGGGGTGAAATTTTTTAAGTTGAGTTTCGCAACAGTATTCAACGTTGAGAGTTTCAAAAAAATTCGGAGGTAAGTTTTCGAGAAATATTTTTTCCTTCTAACCGGCAATTTTGAGCCTTTAGGGTACACCGATCCTGCTGAAACCTTGGAGGATCAATCTCGAGCGACACACGATTTTTCTACCAACTTTCATGGATCATTCCGTACTTTCAGAGGAAAGCCCCGAATAACGGACGGACGTTTTTTTTATTAGTTCATTCAAATCCACATACTTCGAAATGTAAACTGTGAAATTTTCAGGGGGGTAGTTTTTTTTTGTCCATCACTAAGGTTCATCAGTTGATTTCATCAAATGAAAAACCAATACAAAATGAGCTTTCACGGCTTTTGGCTGAGCTTTAAAACTTGAAACGGTCTTAAACTACCAAAATCATAAGAAAAAAGTTCTTTATTTCTTTCTATCATTATGGTAAATTGAACTTGAAAATGTGTATTATTTTTACATTAAAATGGATTGGGCGGGCAGGACCGATCGAATGGCCTGCGCATTTGCCAGACCTAAACCTCATGGATTTTTCATTCACGTATTTCACAAAGAGCTGGTGTAAGCGACAGAAAGCAACAAAGAAACAGAATTAAGACAAAAACTTTTAGAAGCGGCAAAAAAATAATACAAAAACGTTCACGATTATATGTATTCAAGCTGGAGGAACGGATTTTGAAGATTTATATTGTGGTGAATATTAATTTTTCAGTAATTTATGCTTTTTATTTATCATCCAAAATCAACTAATTGCACAACTACCAATTTCGAAATATGCTCACATTTTTAACAAGTGATGAGATCAAAATTGTTTCAAAAATTACACGAGTTACAGTTAGTTCGCAGTTTGAATTAAAGTTATTTTAAAATCAAATTTTTGATTATACTTTACCATAACACTAATGAAAAGTAGAAAAATAGCTTGAATCGTGTTTCAATAGTTTTTAGCCTATCCGGCTTCGAAAGCCGCTTACAAAAAAAGGCTAGTAAAGAATTATTTTTTTCTTATGATTTTGGTAGCTTAGGAACGTGCGAAGTTTTTAAACTCAGCCAGAATCTGTGGAAACTCCTTTTTGTATTTTTGAATTGGAGTTGAATGTTTGAGGGAATCCTACTAAAAATCAAACTTTCGAGCCTTTATTTAGTATTTTCAGTGATTTCATGAAGCTGAGTTATTTCCGCTACTAAGACAACATTCAAGGAGAGCATGTTATTCATGTTGCAAAAAAAATCTGTAAAATACTCACATCAAAAAAAGATGGCACAAGAAATCAAACAAACACAAAAAAAATCATAACTCGAAAACTTCACAAAATGACATAACATACATGGGGTATTTTTGGATACCCCCAGGTGTGAGGAATCTGAAAAAAAAATTATTGACGTCACTACTTGGACCACCCTGTATACTTTTCCTTAAAATTGCGGACGTCGCGTCGTCAGGAAGTTTCTCGACTCCAGTTTGAATCGAACCTAAAGGCATATCTATAATAGAATATTGATTCTTACGTAATACGGAATAAATCATTTTACTACCATCATCCTTCAGTTCCCCCCAACTTCTAAGAACCTTGATATTTCAGTCTATCGACCTACATAATAGAATTGGTTCAGCTACTTCAGAAACATCGATGAAGTTGTTCACTACGATCTCGATTCGCAAAAATAGGACGTCGAAAAGGATGAAATGGTAAACCATTTCAGTCTCGAATCCAATTTCAATTATGGTATAGTCAGAAACGAAAACTGTTTAACAAAGGCAATCATCAAATGGGAGATTGAATCCGAATTGAAGCAAACTAGTACGAGAAATGGCAAATTTCAGCTACGGAAGGAGTTTCAGTCTGCTTCCCGACAGTTAGGTTGGAGGTCGTCATGACCCACTTTATTGAACCAACTAGAGCAAGATTAGGGGTTCTAGGATTGTTCGATAACGGAAGTATATCTTGAGCTGCCTGACGTCGAGCTTCTATTAAGAGAGAATAATAAACACACAGACGTCAACCCTTCTGTTGCACTTGACGTAAAGCTCCCATATTTCTTTATGTGTACTCTGTGCAGGAGTTGTAATAAAACACCCTAGAATTTCCACACGAGTTATTATCATTCACTTTCCAAATGCTGTAGCTTTTGACGACTGGAATAGTCTGGATTTTACTACTCAGGAACATGGTGGAATAGAATATTTTTCCGATGTGGCTCTGAAGACATTTTCAGAGGTGTGAATAGTATGTGGCAGCGTTATATTTCATAGGATTGTAGTTGGCTATTTTCTCGAATGAGAAATTTTTAGATTCACTGGACGAATTAATTCTTCAACAGCATTAACACTTCACATTTAAGCGTGCATGTTGATTGTACCCAAATCTGTCTTATTTTTTTAATTAGAGCAAAAGAGTCTAAGTTGGACCCACTGATGAAGGAAGGAGGTAGTGACTCGAAACTTTCAGTGTAGATTGTGTACTACTATGCGGAAGTTAAGTTCGCTAATGGGCCAAATCTGCCAAACGATTTAGAAGTTTTACTCTTTCGAAATCTCGAGGATATTTCCTCAATGTCTCAGGGAACTGATCGAGCGAACAGATTGAAACTTGGCAATTATTTGTAGGATACGGATGCGTAGCTTCTCGCAGAATTTTGTTGGGATCGTATATCGATCGTGAACCTTGTGAGAATTCTTAAGAAAATTATCCGAATATTCCTAGATTTTTTTTTTCGGAAACTATTCGGATTTTCAATCCTGAGAATTCAATATCCATTGTGATTTTTGGCGAATACACCGTCATTCGATGTTTATTATTATTCGGTATTATTATTATTATTTCCTATATTATATTGAGAAAGGCGTGGAATTTTTAGGTAATAAATGTGAAATTATTTTACAGAATCTACTGATACATCGATATCATTTGACAGCTTCCATAAATATATTCATCTTCTTTCAGTTTGGTCTTATTATTCAGTAGGAGAACAAGTGAAAATAAAAGCTCTATGGTTTTATGCATCATAGCCGTACACTTATACGAGCGCACAGAGCTAGGAACACAAGTAGTAGAAAAAAGGGGGTTCCAATCCAAGGATCGTACTCCACTAAACTGAACTCGAATCCCCACCCCTAATTCCTTACCCCAAACCTATCTAATGCCCAATCTCCATTAAAAACTATCTGAGGATTCACCTCCACTAAGGCATCATCGAGACAGTGACATAAGATCACGATGTTCTTAAATAGTAGGATGAATCGGAGTTTATTCTTCTGTCACCAAGGTTTGCTTGTATGTCAATAATGTAATTTATTCAACAAAATATTTGAGCTTATTGATATGTATTTTTTCATTTTATTTTTTTTTGTTTATTTAATATTTGCCGGTTCTCCTAGGTTTCTGTGGACACTTTGTTGCTGTACGTCAGGCACAGCACTTTTTTTATAGTTTATCCAATAGTGAATATTTGGACTTTTCCTGATATACGAAAAGTTTCTTTCCCTCCCGAGGCTTGAACCTATGACCTTACAGTCATGAGATCTAGTCCCAACTATTGAGCCACCACCACATTGATTGATATTTCAGTTTTTCCTCAAACCAGCAATGAATAATCACTTGTTTTCACGGTTCAAGTCGACAGTGACAAAAAATAGCGGAAACTGGAATAATCTGCCTTCAAAGTGAATAATAGACCGAAAAGTAAACCTTCCATAGTATCGTCCCAATTTCCAACGAGGGATTTCTGTAGCGGAATTATATTTTCCTTCAATTATTTCATGGAGCTTCTGGTAAATTTTGAAGAGAGATTTCCAGTGTATAATAACTCAGAACAAGAAATCAAGACAAAGAAAAATACAATTTTGAGTCTGTAGGAATTATGGCATTCATTTTTCATGCTTTGCAAAACGACCAGGTTTCGAGAACGATTGAAGTCAGTTCGCGAAGACAAATTAAAAGAAGTCGAGAGAAATATTTCCCGGGTTTTCGAATGGAAAACTTCAACGCTTACTTTTTATTATGACTGAACTCACCCCCAATGGGGAAAAAATTCCGAATTCTCGTACGAATAATCACCGAGGCCAAAAATGGATGATTGATTATAATATCAGGGGTTCGAAGAAAGAGAGAAAATGAAAGAAGTTCGCCTGGTCTGGTCCCACAGTTTACAGCATTCATGTGTTTGAGGTTAGATTTATATTCATCAGAGCATCGGTTCTACTCGCATTAGCTGTCTCATATCTCGTTCTCTATCTCTATAGAAGGGGGAATAGGAGTATTCGAAAAGAATGGAAGATTTTTTTCTTGTTTACGAGTTCCACTAGTTATTACATGAAGTTCCGAAGGTTCGCTTTGACGAAAGCAACTGAGGCTTCGAAATTGCGTCCCGATTTTTCAATATAGTATCGGTTCCTTTTCGTTGCAAATATTTGGTCGTCTGAAGCTGCGCGAATGATGAAATATATGTTTCTGAAGGGGGTTTGCAAGCTGATATATCCTTAGGCACATTCTGGGTTTTTCGACTACATCATCTCAGAACGTTTTACATTCCTTTGAAGTAACGGAAAAACAACGATGGTAAAGGAAACTTTCATTCGATTGACAAACTGAAAATGTTATGTATCAATATATCTGTAGTTTTGTGGGAGTTATAACATTTCTGTAATTTAGTTCTGATGAAATGAAATTCAGCTCATTCGTATGTAGCATTTCATAGAAAAACAACTCAGAGTACACATCAATAGGATCTCATATACAGGGTGGTTCAACGAAAACTCAAAACCTCGATTTTCCGACTCTAAAATGAAAATATGGAAAGTCTCTTGGGCCTGTCAATTCGACAGTTCGAGATGGAACAACTTTTCCCCCCTTTTCATCCCCGTAATTTCAACCCCCTGTCGGGGTCGAGCACAACCCCTTGGTTTTGAATAGGCATGAGGGGTGTTGCCGTAACTTATTTTGAAGATCAGATCGATTACTAACCGATCCTAAAATTTTAATGATTTGGTAGAAAAATATGTGAAAATTAGCTTTGGCAACTAATATAAACAAGCACGTGTAAACTTCCTCTTTTCAAGTGAACCTTTACTCTTAAATTCATGGACATATTTTTTTAATATTAATGTTAAAGTCCCTGATTGTAATCAACTGAAATTAAGAGTACTGCACAAAGAAAGAGCTGTGCAAACACTTTAGCAGTCCCATATCTCTACTTAAATTTGGCATGAATGACATAATGTGTGTTTTTTAGCTGTATAAGAAGTTTCCAAAGTTGTTGCCTCAGGTTTGATAGTTGAGAATGTCAAACTGTGTTGACAGTTCTGTTCAGTAAGGTTTGAAAATTCATCATGAATCCATTAAAGCCAGAACAATGCTTCTTTATTGTGGAAATTCACTTCGAAAAGGTTGAATCCATCTGGAAGTTCAAAGAGCATGTCGTCGATTTCAAGATCACATAATCAGTCTAGTTGATAAGCAATAGGGGTTTTCCTTTAAACTAAAATGCAGTTATTTTCATGAAAAACCTTTAGAACATCACATTTCAAATATATGATTTCAATATTATATTTTAAAAAAAATATTTGATCAACTAAATCTGAAAAATAAATAGGGGGATTTGCATTTAAAGGGATTTGTCTTAAGTGCACGATATGGCAACATCGAATTCAGCTTTCTCGGAAAGAAAAGGACGTCAAATGTGTTATTTTGCTCAGGAAACCAGCGATAGCTATACTTCGATCTGGTAAGAGTAGAAGACAACGACCAAGGAATAGGAAAAAGAGAGCTTAGACTGTCATATTACTGACATATCGCAAACGGAAATTGTTTGGTTGTATTGACAAAGAAGACGTGTGTACCACAGAATAGGAATAAATATTTCATTATTCTATAGCAGAAAAAGCTATTCTATTAAACACCGTTGTCACTTCGTGCATGCCTGGCAAATCCCAAATCCCAATTTTGAAATCTGATTTTGAATACTTTATGAAGGTAATTTGGGAAAATGATGAATCAAACCCATAAAAATTATGTTCAAATTTGCATTTGCAGTAATAACCCAAATTCAGGAAAAAACCCAATTCGTTCAGTTATTGATCGTGTTCGTTAATCTTCTCGATTCAAAAACCTTCAACCAGACAAAAAAATGTTCGTACCGATGTGGATATTGCTACTATAGCGCGAAATGTTGACGTTATGGAGCCATGCTGACTGATTTTTTGTTCCCAAAATATAAATGAACTGAACATCGACGACATTTGGTTCTAACAAGGTGGCACTACTTGCCTTACAGCAGCATTCCAAAATATTTGGTGGCAACATTTTTCTTCGGTTTACTTTTTATGGAGCCCTGTTTAGTCATCGGTTTATTATGGCAAACCATCAACACGGAAAGCATTGAAAGTCAATACTTAAGCCATCATTGACGCAATACGACCAGATACGTTGGAAAAAGTAGTGAAAAATTGGACAGAACGAAAGGACTATGTAACTCGGAGCCGCGGCAGGAATATACTGGAAATTATATTCAAAAAGTGAATGTCATAGAATTATCTACCGGAATGAAATAAAATTCATTCAAACCATATTGTAGATTATAGGTTTTATTATTCAAAGTTCTCAAGCTCTTGATAAAGTTGGTTTAGATGTTTCAAAACTGCAATAAATCATTCAACTGTTTCATGAAAAAAATAATACAGGTATTTCATTGATATAGCAAATTCAATATTATCTATTACTACTTAAAAATACCCCGTTCTGATACACGAAATGCTAGCAAAGGCGGGATCAAATATAGGTCGACCACGTAGCGGATTCACATAGAACGCGTTCCAGACCTGGAGTCGCATTTAAAAGCCTTAGGTGTACGAAAGTTCCTGAAGTAAAACCTCAATCCCTGTCATCCCTGTCGCTTTCCGACCCCCCTGTTAGCATATTTATTGAAATGAGTTTCAGTTGGTTCGCCACAACGCCGCTCCCTCGGGACTGGACCAAATTCGTAATTAGCAGATATTGTCGTTTTGCCATTTGGTGCGAACCTGCTGAAAACGTTATGGCGAGAAATAAATTTCACTTCCGTATCTGCACTAACAAGAATAGTCTATTTCCACGTTTCTGAACTGCACGCTTTCTCCTCCTTTTCTGGAAATAAAGCAGACCCTCAACGCCATAATTTCTAGAAGGGAAATAGAACAGGAATGAGGTCTGTATTTTCATCGATTAATTTAGTTCAACTAATATACGTGGTGACAATTTAAGTTTTACGACATATTGGTGACCATCTGCATTCAACAAGAAAATCCTAAGACACAAAATGGTGGCGAAAGACACGGTGAGTCTCGTAGTAGAAGTTAGCACTAAAGTGGTAGAACAATATTCTCAAAAAATAGAAGAAAAAACATCTCTGCAATTTGTAGCAATGCTAGTAATGGTAATCATGCTAATGGTAATCATGCAATTCCGTAAACTCAAACCAGTTAATTCTTTCCAGTTGGAGTTGCAGTGTACTAAATTTCAATTCGATACGGCTATTAGTTTTGGAGCTACTGGGAAAAATATGTAAAATTTCGTGTTTTTTTCTCGATATCGTTGTTCATTTCGGTATAACTCAAAAAATACTGATTCCATCATGATGAAACTTCGAAGCTAGCTTGAAGATGCTGAAAGAAATCTTAAATTTCTTTAAATTTCGTGATGATTATAAGAGCAATTTGAAAAAAAATTCGAATTCAATGTTTTCAAATATTCAATAGTCTCTGATCTTCTTGACATATTATCCTCATTAAATTCTGTATGTACCTTCAACACTGTCATTTTTCGATAAAGACTGGATTTCAATTCGATCTAATCTGTATTTTGGAAATATTGGTATAATTAAATTTTGAATGGGTATATCTGCGGATTCATCGGGTGGATTTTACCCATTCACGAATCCAGCCTTCGTAATTAAGGTCCAAACCTTTTTTACGAATATCGTGTTCACGGTCGGCCGTTAGGGAATTTAGGTAAGTTTATATTATTATTCCCAATATCTTCGGAAATTATGGTGGAATCGAAATGAAATTTGGCACACTGCTGTAACATATGATTTTCAAGATATGAGCAGAACTTTTTCGTATTGAGTGAATGGTTTCCGAAAAAAACATTCGAAAGAAAAAAATTTTGAAAATTTACTGACAGTGTTATTGTGCGTTGTAATGCTCCAACTAACTGTCAAGTTTCAATTCAATCGCATAAGTAGTTTCTAAAATTAATCTCAAAATTTCAAATAATCATAACTCCGAAACCATTTGACCGATTTATCCCACTGACGAACTTAACCACCGCATTCCAATGCGCGACCTAATCTGATAGTTTGAAGTCGCTAGCTTTCTTCTTTCGACAGTTAGGGTGTCGTTAGCCGGCCGGCTGGACAGAATGGATTTCGACACGGGATTCGTCATCAGTGAGTCCAACCTAGTCGTTTGAGATAATTTTTGGGAGAAAAATTCGAAAATACCAGACATTTGTACAAAACGATTGCACGCTGTTCCCCAGAACATGCGTGCGAAAAACTCATTTCAACATTTCATATTTCTTTGAGTATCATTCAAAACACACTTCATTTTAAATTCGTTGACGGAGCCAAAAACGAAATAAGCTGTAAACACAAATGGTTCGAACATTGCTATCACCACAATCGAAGTTTTGCGAAAAAACCGCTAGTTGTTCGTGATTATCAGTAAATTTCTGATATCTCTCTTCTTCTTCTCCTCCATGTACTTCAAAATTCCAATGGATGTATTGCCCCAGCTCGTACAGCCAGGCATACCTCTTTGATAACCTGAACAGAACAACTTCAGCTATTGTATTCGCCGATGTACCAAAGGAACGAAACAATGATGATATTCAGCTTTTGAAAGAAATTATACCTCACACCTTGTGAAGCCGCTAGGCCTCGCCTTTCGCGGCCCCTTGTTTCACACTATAACCCCAAGAACAACTCTCATTCATGTAAATTCATAGAACAACAATAACTAATGGAAGACAATGAGAAATTTAACGATTCAAATTGGAACCTACACGCCCATTTCTTCGACGATGCGATACAGCGATGGTATCTCTGGACTTAGTGGACTCACAATTCAAGAGACGCCCACAATTGTTCCGAACCAGCTGCCCTCTCCCCTCCGGGGGACCTATTAGGACATTACGTAAACGATCTCGACGGATTACCAACGCCGTATATTATGGTCTTGAGACTATTAGAGCATAGGCCTACAGGATAGACTTGATTTGTGGGAATGAAGCCGAGAAACAATCTGAAAAAACTTGATTTGTGTGTTCCTAGGAAAAATGTCGATAACGTAGGGGGTTATTAATCCTCTTCTACGAAATCACAAGACAGGACATCGGATATTTTTGGGTCTTTAATCTCAGGATTATTTTCGTCCATCTTGGTATATAGCTTTGGTGGAATTGTTCGGATGGAAATCTTTTCTCACTTCCTAGCAAAGTCGATATAAATCATACTCTACTATCTTGAAGAATCAAAAATAATATTTGAGAATGTTTTCAACCTAGAAGAATGACAAACGTGACTTCTTAAAATAGTACGAGTATCCAAGAAGCCCGAGAGATATGAGCTTTTCCTGTTTAACCAAACTGATGAACTAACACATGATGTAAAAAACATGGTGTGCTTACCTGAAAAATGAGTGACGTCAGCTTGCAGAAAATACAAAGAGTTGTATATTCTGTGCTTTGAATTAACATACAAATTCGAAGCACAGAATATATAACTCTTTGTAGTTCAATCTTGCTGACGTCACTCATTTTTTAGATCAGCACACCATGTTTTTTACATCATGAACTAACATAATAACGAGGACGAAAATCTGCAGATGAATCTACAAATATTCCACCTTGATCAGAGCTAATCATCCAATCCACCAAAACATCTACACCGAAGAAGCGGATCCAAGGAGAATGACTACAGCTGTTTCACAGTTATTACTGATCATCAGGTCAGCTTACTACGGATTAAACCGCAGAAGGAATCTCGATACTTGTCAACTTTCAGATGATTCGTGCAGTGCAGAGTGCAGAGTACTTAAATCGATGAGCATGAGGTTCATCCTTTTGTCGTATCAGGTAGATGGAACTGCGATTTTGTAGTTCCGAACGTCCGTCACGACTTTGGAAACACTCCCTTCATGTGCTATCTCAACAAGACGATACCGTCCAACATCTGACAAAGATAGGAATTGGTTCATAGGGGAAAGAAAGCTCTACGATATTCGTTCTTGTGATTATGTTAGTATTACTACTGGAGCTTTCTTTTCTCCATGAACCAATTCCTATCTAACCGATGAATATTCGATAATAATAATGCAAAATATAAGACCATATACGACAATTACGAGATAAAATTGAAGAATTCTTACGTTCAATAAGTGAAATAGGAATGATATGAATTAATACAAAACTCCATGAAATATTTTTCGCTGAAACAAAACGTGTAAGTTAATATTGAAAATTCATTTAAGAATTGAATAGATAAATTTTGTCAGTATCAACGTCTGTAAAGGAAAGGAAAGAATGCAGCAATGAATAATGATGATAATCAAGAATGGAAACACGACGAAAAAAATAGGAAACGAAAAAATAAAAAACCAAATACAAAATGATAGCAACATGTTGGATTGTTTGTTGGGACTATGGTCTGCTATATATTGTACACCAATACAGATCATGTAGCACTAATAACCTTCAGTTATTTTTATTGTACAACAACCAATATCTAGGATAGTGTGGGGTTACGTGTGAATGTAAATATCTCTCAACCAGTGGGGATTGTACTTGCTTGAGTAAATTTTGGCTACGAAAACAATAATATGCATAACCTAGACACCATTGTATAATTCTCACCCGCAAACGCGAAAATAGCATAATTATTCTGTATATCCTGGATTAAGTTCTAATACAGATGCAGCAAACATATGTTGATTTTTATAACATTCACTACAATCATACAAACTGACAAGTCGAAGATAGTAGATTGTAGACATTCCTGCGGGAACACAGAACTTGTATGCACATGATTTCTTTCACACTTTTCTTTGTTCTCTGAGTGTATTTTCATGTTGACTTCCTGGATTTCAATGTTCTGCTATACGTTCAAATACCTCTTATATCAGCAATGAATTCAGAGTTCATTCGTCACTGGTTTACACAATGTTGTTTGGAGGAATCGAAAATACTGCATAAGTTCGACCCTGATTGTTTATTTAGGATTGTTTTCGACTCTACGTGCCTCCCAGGATCCACGGTCGGAATAGCTCATGATGCTGGTTAGGAATGTGATTTGAATCTCTCATGCATTTGTTGAGTATTCCCCACAATTTTCATTTTATTGTCGTAACTTAGGGTTGGGTTTTCAAGGTTATCACTGGGGTTTCCCGAAAATCATTACAGATGATTTAACCCTATATCTTGGCTTCGCTCCTGAACGGTAGCTCGATAGATGAAGAGAGAGGAAGAAAATTTAGCCTTGGAACGAGATCGAATAATGCTCTTTGAACAGCAGATGAACAGATACTCAAAGCTTCAGAGGAAAGACTCAGCTTTTGGACAATGTCAATCATTCTACCTAATCGATATAAAGCTATGTTGGAATTAATTGATGAATTCTAATCGAATTCAGCACCAGGTGAGTCTGGTGTTTCTCAAGGATCCAATCTTGGGCTGGTTAAGTTATTTTCATGACCACGACAATTTTTCTGATTTTTCATGGAAGCAAGATATCAAGGATGGAACCTTTTCAAATTGATACACTGGTAACATACGACCTCATTCTGCAGGGTATTTCAAAAAACTGCGTCAATATTTGAGAAGCGAATATTCTTTTACATCTATGATACAACATCAAGATTTGAAGCTATCAGCAGATTCGGTTTACCTACGAAACTAGTAAGAATTAAACTTCTAGTTGACATCGGTAACAAATACATAGACACTGTAGATCAAAATTCTTATGATGAAAGCCGTAAGAAGATATCAGCAAAAAGGAATGTAATAATAGAAAATTCCTTTATAAATTCACCCACCCACTTATGAATTCCCGGAAACCAGTCCTCTCAAAACCAGCCATATCGTATTCCCAAGTGACGGTAGTCCAGGATACAGGAATCCAGTCCTCCGATAAATTCAATATATGGGTTTAAATTTTGCCCCTACACACACACTCGGCTTGATATGCGATCTCTTCCACATGTATTTATTCCCGCCCATAAATCCATCTCCAAGGATTCCGTTCAAATAGTTCAACATAAAATACGGCTGTGTGTGTAATCCTGCCGAATCTATAGGTAATGCCATAATAGATCCTGTGGAAGCTGGCGTGCGCCGTCGTCCATCTGGTTTTGAATACCGCTAATCACTTTAGGGCTATCGTGACATTCTGTTCCGAGGGGATGCTCAGTGCTGACTTCCTGAGGGCCTATTCTTGAATATCGGAAGTAGAAATTTTCAGTCAGTAAAACTTATTTCGGGATAGAAAAAATTTATTTCATACTGTACAGGGTGGGCAAAATTCGTTGTCTACTGAAGGGATCTCGAGAACTATAGCAGCTAGAAAAAAACTGATAACACATTCTCGAGCTCTTTTTTCCTGACTAATCCGAATCTGAAAACAGATCCAGCTTATCGTTCATAGAACTTGAGTTATGAGCGAAAATTATGAAATTGTAATTTTCAATAATGCTGAATAACTCGCTTGTTTGAACTGGTATTCGAAATCTGTTGATACATTCTACAGGCACTTTTGTAGGAGTAATTCAAATATAATATGACTGAATTTTTCGATCCAGCCGTTTTCGAGAAATGAGAAAAATTTTGGATTTTTCAAATGTAAACTATAGTCGAAAGATCTCTTATCATGCTACAAAATTTTTGCTGATTTCAAAAATGTATCATATGTCGCTATTTACATGAATATTACATGAGAAAATTGTCAATACTTTTATCTTGTTTTTCTTTTCTCTGTTGAATTATGAGTAGGCTGACGTTGCCATAGCGACGATTGAATATGCATTATCTTCGTGTGAACTTGCACCTCTATGATTGGAATCAGCGATTGCTGAATAAATATTTCTATGGTTAATTTGTCATAGTTCTTGAGTAAGCAATAGAAAATCTGTTTATTATCCCTAATGACCCGAAATATTGCTGATCTTAAAAACTATGACAAATTAACCATAGAAATATTTATTCAGCAATAGCTGATTCCAATCATAGAGGCGCAAGTTCACACAGTTAATTCATATTCAATCATCGCTATGGTAACGTCAGCCTACTCAGTGAATAGAAAAGCAGGAAAAAAGTAATGAATATTTTCATGTGAATAGCGACATATGAGACATTTTTGAAATCAGCAAAAATTTTGTAGCAAGATAAGAGATCTTTTGACCATAGTTTACATTTAAAAAATCCAAAATCCTTCTCATTTCTCGAAAATGGCTGGATTGAAAAATTCAGTCATATTATATTTGAATTCCTCCTAAAAAAGTGCCTGTAGAATGTATCAACAGATTTCGAATACGAGTTCAAACAAGCGAGTTATTCAGCATTATGGAAAATGACAATTTCTCAATCTTCGCTCATAACTCAAGTTCTATGAACGATAAGCTGGATCTGTTTTCAGATTCAGATTAGTCAGGAAAAAAGAGCTCGAGAATGTGTTATCAGTTTTCTTCTAGTTGCTATAGTTCTCGAGATCCCTTCAGTAGACAACGAATTTTGCCCACCCTGTACTGTAATGTTTCATTTCCCCGACTCATTTGAGTCCGGGAAATATACGTAATAACTACGACAGGAAAATGACTATAACCTAACATTTTCAAAATAAACACGGTGAAATGTGTCAGAATGTCATGGCCACCTGGATAGTTCTTCAAAGTGAATGGAGTATACCCAGATAATCCCAGCTACCACAAGCAGCGATAAAACCAGCTGCAGCGAGTTCTGCAGAACTGAAAAAATGCGTTGACCTAGACTAGGCAGGGAAGCAGCAATAGCGACCGTCTTACGCTTTTGTGGCTATCTTCAACTGCCACCATCCATTTCATCAAATCGCTACGATATTGTCGTCATTATTTATATAAGGGTCCTGTATATTGAAGAATATAAGTGGCTGAAGTCGATAAGGAGTACTGATAGTTCAAACAAAGCTACATTTGCGATCGAATGGAAATATTAGCATAAGGTTTTAGATGACAGTAAGATGATATACGTCTGTGGAACTCGTTATGGTAATACGACGGTCTGCTGTCTGTGGTTATGACCGCTGGCCTTCCTTCTCTCTTGCTCTTTGCCTAAAGCTCAGCACAGATGCACGCACGAAATCAACAGAAAATAAGCGGTTGCTAACGTTCAGGTGTGCGTGCTTTGTTTTCATCGTGGGAGCACGCACGTCAAGTCAGAGAAAAGGATTGCAGGTTCGGGAAAATTTATTGGAGCAAATTTGGTGGGGCGTTTGTAGATGAAGGTTAAATGAAACATTCTGTAGAAGATAGAATTAGTTGAGAGAAATTTATCGTAGTTTCGACAGTTTTTAGAATATTCCGAGAACGCTTCGAATATCAATGTGGTGAAATATATATCTCATGGGAATATTCATTCCTGAGCCTCAATGCTGATTCCCTTGGCCCATTAAATGTCTGTATCGCAGTCAATACAAATGTTTTAGGCGGTCATTTTGATTCCTAAGAGGAAAGATATTTTGAGATACAGACAAGGGAACGTTTTCGAAGAAAATGATAAATAATTCGAATAACCATTCACTCAAGATATTTCAATGACATTTGGGACAAAGCTATAATACAGAAGGTTGTTCCGTTTATTTCTTCAAAGCAAACCATGCGAAAAAAAACTCTACGCTAGAAATTATTTCTGTTTTGAATTTGTCACAAAACAACACGACGTAGAAGAATGTCTCGCTTCGATCAAGAACGTAAAGAAAATATTCGCCAGAATATTAAGCAGTTGGCACCCTCGAATACTAGGAAATCGAAGGCCAGTGTATGAAAACGTATGATTTCGACAGAACGGATATACCTGTGGAAAAGCTGGCACTTATTCTTGAAGACTATGCCTTCAACATGCGAAAAAAGAACTCCGAGGACTACAAGGAGAGTGTTATCAAAGTTCTATGGAACTCTACAGCTGAGCAGTTGCAGGAATATTTCTTCGAAAGATATAATCGCAAATTTAATCCCTTCTCTGACATCGAATTTGTCAACGCAAGAGCTGCAAAAAATGTTAAGCGTCGGCAGCTACAAATAGATCCAACCAAGAAAAAGGCAAGTTCTTGCGCACTATCAGCAGATTAGTTGAGAAAATATACGTGAAAAAAATTTCCAGTATAATTCGCTGTTTGGTACCCACAAGGAAAAAATTTCCACAAAAATTCATCCGTTGCGATGGTGTTCTGTCAGAAATACACGTTTTGATTGGTTAGAAATCACATTTGTGGAATTTTCAAGAAAATTGTCATTATTCGACATTCATACAAACTTCGAATTCCTGAGTTATATTCAAAAACGTACAAACCTGAAATTTACCACAGATTCATCTACAATAGGTACATTTCAATTATTCGAGACCAAGCTTCTTCAATAGGATCAAAAGTTTTCTAAGATCGATCGGCAGCCAAAATGAATGGTAGAAAGGAACGACTTAGATACTCGATATTTATAGAGCAGGTTTGTGGCTCAATTGCGATGGTGATATTCGTGAAAAGTTTAATGCGCCCAATGATTTCATAGATGTTTTCATTCGAAATTTCATTTTCTCAAATAACAGATCAGAGCTTTCTATATGTTTCTTTGGGATTTTTGGTTGGGATATGATTTTGATGAAAATTTCTCACTTCAAATAAAATAGAAGAAAATCTTTTTTTCGATGAAGAAATGCTTTTGATTTTGCAGAGGTTCTAATCTCAGTGCTCTTTCATCTGACGTTGAAATGAATGGTGTCTCTGTTAAATTTCCTCCGCTCATATGACTTCTTGGCCCGCATTGTCAAACAGATGTCCAACAAGTTTTCAGGCTCATCTATCCTAGAAGATGAGGAATTCTGCATAAGAGGCCGGCAAAACGTCGCCGTCATAAAAGCTTTAAATACTTCTTGAGTTCACAACCTCCCATACATTCTGCTCTGTCGTCCGATGTTTAAAATAATATTCGTATGGGAAATATCAACCCGACGATGCTTGGCTACGGACAATTGCAAGTACCGTAAGATCGCTGTTGGAAACCAATAAACGCAAAAAGATGAGAAACACCTACATATGGGAGATGTTCACGCTGGAATTATTGTATCTTCGTAGATGCATACACTATACACCTTTGTCTCGACTCGGAAGATTAAATGGGAAACCTTCCATTGTGTTTTCAGGATAGTACACATGTTCGTGAAAAGTTTATAGTTTTGAATATGGAAAGCAACATTCGATCGATTGAAAAGTACAAAATAATGTTCAGTGAAAACACAACAAAGCTTTTAACGGTGATTTGCGACGCATGTACCTACTCAAATAAATAACCTTCATTTATCTCGGAGGGAACCGAAAATCACATGAAACGATAACACGAATAGATTTAGATATGGGGTCCTAGAAAAATATCCTCTGAAAAAAAATTATTTTCGAAAAATTTATAATTTCAAATATGGAAAGCATCTTTCGATCGATTAGAAAGTATAGAATAATATTCACTGAAAACACAACAGAGCTGATTTGCGATACATGTGCCAACTGATATAATGAATAGATTCAGATATAGAGAAGTCCAAGATGAACGGCCAACCTTAAACACAATGACTTCCGAAAAAAAACATCTTTAAAACTCGATTTTTGTAGAGTAGGTTTGTACGTTAATTACAAAGGCCGAATTCGTTAATGGGTGAAATCCACCTAATGATTCCGTAGATATACCCATCCAAAATTTTATTTTCCCTTTATTTCCAAAAATACAGATTAGATCGAATTGAAATCCAGTACTCTATCGAAAATGACAGTTCGAAGGTCATACAGAAACTCATGAGGATGATAGGATAAGAAGATCACAGAATATATTTGAAAAAAATCGAAATTTTTCTTTCAAATTGTTCTACTGGCACTCGTACTGACACGATTATCACGAAATTTTGTACAGAGTTGTCTATCAGCATTTTTCAACTGGCTGCTAAGTTTCATCATGATCAATATAGTATTTTTTGAGTTATTCCGAAAAACCCAATAATATCGAGAAAAAAAAACCCGGAATTCGACAAATTTTTCCACAATATCTTCGAGAATTATGATCGTAACAAACTGAAGTTTGGTGTACTGCTGTGAAATATAAAGCTCAAGGTATGATCGCTGGATTTCAACAAAATTTCGCAAAAAGTTGCAGGTCTTTATGATCCAACTAACTGCCAAGTTTCAATTCAATCCTCAAAACTTTAGATGGCGAAAAAACAGACAATTGGACAAAACGATAGCACGATGTCCCCCAGAACATGCCCTCAAAATGTTAATTGTTTATCCTTTCGCTGTCATGATTAGAATTCGAACTGTCAAGAATTTTTATTGGCTCTGACGTTCCGACGAAATTCTTTTTCTTTCTTATCTGCATGCAATGGGCGAATATTTCAGTTGTGAATTAATTCCTGAATTAAAGTAGAATAACCGAAAACCTTTTCCTCCCTCGGAGATCAAATTATTGGATTATATGGAACGTGGTCCGACTTCAAATTCATTAAAAAACACAGCTTTCATAAAAGTGGTTTCGGCTGTTCGGCCCAGAGGTTTCAGTCATTCGACCCTCGATAATCGAATTAGCAGATAATCGAATAACATAGGTTCGCATAAATCAAGAGGACAAGAGTTTGCCTCAATATGCAAAGTGATCTGTCCATTACAAGTGAGCCGTTTTAAGCTTCAAATCTGATCAATTATAAAGGAAATATGAAAGTTTTGCCCTCGTTAATAAGTCCCCTGCTTCTCTTTCAGGTAAAAACAAATTTCTGTCCTTCTGATGGTATGATCTTCACGAAATTCTGCATGAACCAAAAGTTTCTCGTTTCAAATTCAAGTGCCAGATTTCAATGAAATTGAATCTTCAATTCGGGCGATACGGGAAATACACGCATCTACAGACTAATTGGATGCATTTTACCCATTCACGAATTCCAACTCCGTGATTGATCTAGTCTACAAATACTGAGAAATGATTTAGAACTCAAACCAGTACTGAAAATTGCCTCGATCTTGAAGTGTTTCCATTCGGCAGACACATAATTTTCATGTGCAAACATTAATTTGTATCGACATTTGGATTACTGAATCAAAAACGGAAGAAAACGTCGAATAACCAATTCGAAAAATGACTCAAGATCAGTTTTTAGTCAAAATTATAGAAGATCATCTCATTTAGTATAAAGAAAACCTATATGAACTTGAACTGGATGGGATGGAATTGAATATTAAAAGCAAGCGATAATATTTTCAGGATACGTTACCAGCCTTCATCAAAGAAATCATTCATCTAGATATGAAGATAACTTTCTTAGATGAGAAAGCCTGTTCCAAAAATATCCAATTCTCGACGATAATGCAATTTCCATCAACTGTGAAGAGCGCAATTATTCTGAAGTATTCTTCACGAGAATATTAATAAAATCGATAAGTTCCTTCAACAAAATGCTGAAGTTGAAACTTTGTAACTGAGTTAAAATTCATAGAGAATGTACTCAATATCACTTTGCTGAAGATCCGTAAATATCAGTGAAGAGAGTTCCTTTTTCATGATATATTTTTCCCACATATCCACCGAATTTCGTGCGGACTCATTCGCTGTGATCAATTTCAGGGAACTGTCAACCGAGGCGGAGGTAGAAATTTCCTACGAGTTTTATTTTTCAATTCTGAATGTCACTCTTATCTGCGCGAATGAATTCTTATGGAGTGGAGTCGGCGCTATCTAGTCCTATACTCGGTCCTATATCCTTGGCGATTCACACTCTATTCCCATAAAAATACCATAAGAGTCTCTCTATAAAACGAGAGAAATGGATTTATATCCCACATATAGCGCATATCCTGAAAAAAATGCTTGCGAATGTTATTTACGCGTCTACGCTTAACGTTCACTCCTCTCTGAATTTCAATTTGAAATCTCCTTCTTCGTATTCGTCCCCCATAAATAAAAATCGCACCAAAAACAAAACGACGCCGTGACGTAAAAAATAGACGCCTTCGGGGAGAATGAACTGTAATTTTGCTCCAGAATCTTCATTCTCTCTCACAAGAGTCGGATGAAATATTTGGCAGTGTTGCCACTATCATATATCTGAATGTATCATGCACAGGCGGACCATATTGTATTCTTTTTAGATTTTACAAACTCTGAAATATGACCCGTCCGACGAATAAATTCGACGCAGCTATACAAAAGCAAAGTTCCTTTCAACATAGAGAAGTGAATGGAAAAGAGGAGAGACTAGACTGGAATACGATAAAATGCCAGTTCTTTCCATGGATTATATTGACTTGATTACCAATGTAAAAGTCTCTTGCGATTTGTTGAACGATCGATTTAAATTTGCTCGAAATGCATCTTTATAAACACAATCACATTTTCCAGTGATCAAAAAATGTATTTTCAAATATGAGTAGCAGTTATCAGTAGGTGAAATAAATATAATATACTTTCCATGCCATTTTGAATTGATTTCCTAAAGACGATTATTTCAGCATTTTACAGGTATCAGGAATTCTGTATGAACAAAGGAAAAATCAATGAATTCAATATTCATTGCTTAGCTCCCATTTCCAGTCACAACATCACGAAAACAGATAAAGGACACATATATCGAGAAGTTATATTGGTAGTTTTTTCAAATGGTTTCTGAAATTATTACAAACAATACATGCATGAGGACGCCATAGCGAATCGATTCTCGTAACTTACTTCAAGGTGGCAACACTGCCATAGAGACCGTTTTAGAGCGATCTTCTCGTGCCATGATTCCTAGGTGGGTTAGTTTTTTATGGCTGGTGTATGTTAATTTGGAATATTTAGATCGAAATCTTCATTCATAGTAACTTTGTGGGGAACCGACAGCAGGATTCTAGGACCTATCTGATGAAAGCTGGAATTCTGATATTCTCGGCCATTTTATACTCGAAACGCATTGGTCGTGAGATTTTTATCCGCTGTCACTATGGACCAGATATTAGCAGGAATGATGCTCTTCACATTTTCATTTCCACATCTGGTTGACATCGATCTCAAAGAATTTATACTATAAAAGAAATTATCTTTAGAATAAAATATCTTCGGATATGGTGACATTCTGTGGAATTTTGTTGTTTTGTGTTCGCTTAAGTCTAGAAGGTAGTTGTACCATCTAACCACAGAGCATGTTCATGGAAACAGCGTTCCGAATTTTTCACCAATACCACAAGATTGGACTTCCTGATGAAGAATCACGATGTCAAACTCGATACTTTGCGGCCATTGCCAGGAGAACGGAAATACCTAGCGACATGAAAATTTTAGGGTAGGATGAGTATTAAAATGCAAGAGATGAGTACATTAACGGGACAACTAGTTCGAAAGGTTTCGGAGTTACTCTCGTTTTAAATTTTTCAAGTTATTTTCTCAATATCACAAGAACTACTCATGCGATAGCATTGAAACTTTGTGATTAATTGTACAATACCAGCTCGCAACTTTTTGACAGATCTCGTCGGGATCGTCTAATCAGGTAAATGAAAATAATTATCACATTTCAATGAAATTTGGCACCGACCTTAAATTCATTACTGAGATATTGCGAAACGAATATGTCACCTCTTGTAATTTTTTTTTGGTGTCTCTTTAATTTCAGGAATGAAAAAACTGATTTAATCGTTAAGAAAATAGAAAACTAGTTGACAACTGCTGATGTACAAACTTGTTCCATCAATCAACACAATAAGTAGAAAACAAAATCGAAATTTGTCGATACGACTCTCATGGCAACGGATTTGAACATACGTGCAACGAATCCTGACATTTTTATCAGTGCTTCTCTAGAATTTTTGAATCTTCATCTTGACCAATGTTAATAGTACACAATCCCTGAACCGTAGAGCAAAAATACCAAGTGGTGCTAAATTGAGGCTAGGCAACACAGCCACATTCAAGTTTCATTAATCCTCGTTAATATCTCAAGATCAGGCACCTGGATGCGACCCACATGCTTCAACGTTGCGAATAGCCGCGTGAAATATTAGAATCCGGAGAAATTTTGACGTTTATAGCAGAAAATGGGGTATCGATCTGCAGGCTTCAGTGAGTATTTTTTTTAATTTTTTTGGTACTATGTACTTAATTCTTTCCACTTTCAGTATTTATTATCCCGAGAATTCTTGAATATATAAAAAAATGGCAACATTGCGCATTCTTACAATTTTTTCAACCAGTTGCAGCAAAAAATTTTTTTTGGAAAAAACGCACTATGGCCTCCAAAAGTTTCATTCGAAGTATTATTTGCCACTATTCACACCTTGCTAATGATATTTCGAATAAACTAATCACAATACATTTGGTTTAGGATTTCAAAGGGAGTAATATCAGTTCAATTACCGTTTCAATTTCCTCTTTCCGATCATTAGTTACAAATTGGAAAATAGATAATTCGTCGATTTAAATTCAGTATATTCCGAGGTATATTCCGATATAAAAACAGCCCTAGAGCTGTTCCGAACACGAACAGATAAAAGCAAAATTTCTAATTTGATCATCTGATGAATGAAATTTACCGTCTCAACGTGATTGGAATTTCCAGTTCAAACAGAATTCAAGAAACTTAAATACAGTATTTTCGTCTTTAAAATGTTTCCCTTCTCCTGAAGATACGCGATTCGTGTCAAAATTGTATTTACCTATTCCCTGAGGTTTTTTTATTCGAGGGATGGAGTTCGATTCATATTGGGTTCGTTTATAGGCAAAGTGGGCGGAAAATTTATTTCATAATATAAATTGGATCTCTCCAGCAAAAGCTCGAGTAAAAAAAAAATAAATATGCATCAGAAAAAAACCTAGAAAAGCACTGACGTTAAATGAGCTACTTTTGCACGCATGTTCAAAAACCTTGCCAAAGCGGTCATCTATTCACGCCAAACGTTCATTCACTTCCTGGTGATGGAAAGAATTTGGTGATCTTCTAATCATATTATCTCCACGAAATTTATATACATGTATATGAACCTTCAAGCTGATATTTTTAAATCGAGTATTGGGTTTCAATTCGATCTTATCTGTGTTTTTGGAAATATTAGGAAAAAAATTCTGAATGGGTATATCTACGGAATCATCGGCCGGAATTTACCCGTTCAAAATTTCATTTTTCCAATATTTCAAAAAATACAGATTAGATCGAATTGAAAAATTGGCAGCTCAAATATTCAAAAAAAATAGGAGTTTTTTTCTCAATTTGTTCTTATGACATGATCACGACGAAATTTTGCATGAAGTTTTATCATCATTTTCAAACTAGTTACTAATTTTTCATTATAATTCAATCGGTATATTAAATTATTCTATAGCAAAAACTACGATTCCGAGGAAAACACCAAGAAATTTGACATATTTTTTCCTACTATCTCCATGAATTATAACCTTATCGAAGTGAAATTTGGTACAAGCAATTTCTTTTTCTTATATGGTGGATAGTTTACGAAATACAATTGGAATTTTTTTATTCGCTTCAGATACAATTTCAACAAAATTTATCGAGAAGTTGCGTGTCATTATGCTTCAAATAACTGCCAAGTTCCATTCCAATCGCCACGGTAGTTCCTGAAATATCAGGGAAATAACCTCAAAATTTCAAATTGCTAATCGGAAACCGTTCGGCCGATTTTGCCTGTCAACCAAATCAACCGCAGCATTCTGACGCGTGACCCACCTCGAAAGTTTCAAGTCGCTAGCTTGGTCCGACCTCATTTATCGTGTCCTCGGTCGGACGGCCGGACAGAATCGATTTTGACACTGGATTCATCATCAGTGAGTCCAACCTAGTCATTTGAGACCATTTTCGGAAACAAGTTCAAAAATTACAGATATTGGGATAAAACGATAGCACGCTGTTCCCCAGAACATGAGCGCAATAAAAAAAATTAAAATTTTTCAATAAATCAAGATGGAAGGTGGCTGCTTTGGTTACAGATTTGCGCGAAAAGCTGCTGATTTTTCTAGAATTTTTGAATCATCAGTTCCGGGTATACCGAGGGGTATACAATATTGACCGTAGGTTGATATAGTCCAGGATCCCTGAACTGGATTTCATATTGAAAATGTTTTTAATATCAAATAGTAACAACAACTGTAAGTAACACCTTGGTAATGATATTCCGAATAAACTCATCCCAATTCATTTGGTTTGGGATTTCAGAGGGAATAATATTAGTTCTGTAGCGAATTCATCCACTAAAGCTTCAGTGGTGACCCCGACGTGATGTATTTCAACGACGGTGTCACAGTTTCTGTCCCTCCGCGATCATCTTCGTTTCCAGTGAGAACCTCGCTTGTCACTGTGTGATCCTATCCGTTCCTCCCTCGGCGATAGTTCGGCAACCATCCCGAGGAGGTTCCACACCGCCACTTCGCTCTCGTGCTGCAACTCGCTGATCAAAGATGTGCTCACTAATGCACCCAGCTCACTGCACGACATCGAGTGGTATAGGAACTCACAAGTGGCGCAGCGTTTCTCAATCCGGGTTTCTCACGTTTCAAAAGCACACAACTGCTCCGCATCACGGCCGCACCTTGTGGGAAATCTCCTGGTCAATACGGCCACGACTACATTCCGTCAAAAGCTGACCTCCTCTAAATCGGTCACACTCCTCGAACGACGAGGCAGAGCGCTCTAGCACACAGTCTACACGGCTCATCACAAAACGGTTTGGTCAACCGTGCATCCAACGCCGTAGACTCGTGCTCAACAGCGCAGCAATGGCACAACGGCTCGCTCACAGCCGCGTTTTAGAGGAGAACACCCTTTCGGTCTTGGTCACACTCCTCCAGATACATCTTTCTGGTATCGTTTTCACTGGAAGGGGAGTCCTGTAGCGAGCGCCCTCTCTCAGCTCTTACTTAAGTCGCGCGCGCAGTACCATCTTGCGTCTTAAGTATCCTGCGTTATCTGCCTGTAACGCTTGGCCAACATCATCGGTCAGCGTACAGGGGGGCGCTAGCGCATTAGTGAGCACATCTTTGATCAGCGAGTTGCAGCACGCGTTTTAGAGGAGAACACCCTTTCGGTCTTGGTCACACTCCTCCAGATACATCTTTCTGGTATCGTTTTCACTGGAAGGGGAGTCCTGTGCGCTAGCGCCCCCCTGTACGCTGACCGATGATGTTGGCCAAGCGTTACAGGCAGATAACGCAGGATACTTAAGACGCAAGATGGTACTGCGCGCGCGACTTAAGTAAGAGCTGAGAGAGGGCGCTCGCTACAACGGAAAATAGGGCGGAGTCGAAACAAGAAATTCAAATCTCCGAAAAATCGTATGAATATATTTCGCTCCGCTCTCGAAAATCACTCTCCGATCCATCTGCATCCACCGATTACGCCACCGCTAAGAAGATATTCTATACGCTGCATTCCTGACCCAACATCTGGCTTTTTACCATCCTCGAAGACGGAAGCGCTCTCGGCATTACCGACCCAGCCCGGCGCCAGCGAAGAACTACCTGTCTACACCCCAGGGGATTTACAACCAGAATTGTTAGCCTGTGTCTTTCAACAAAAAGAATTTTTATTGCCTTTCGAATTCACTTTCGTTGTAACGCTCGGCAGGAAAATAAACAGGCTAATCCCTTTTCTTTATTGCGTGTTTGATTTCACAGGACACAAGACCCCACAAATTAATTACCAGTTCAATTTCCACCTTCCGATCATTAGTTACAAATTGAAGAATAGATAATACGTCGATTTAAATTAAGTATATTCCGATATAAAACAGCCCTCAAGCTGTTTCGAAAACGAACAGATAAAAGCAAAATTCCTAATTTGATCATCTGATGAATGAAAAGTTTACGGGCCCAACGTGATTGGAATTTCCAGTTCAAACAGAATTCAAGAAAGTTAAATACAGTATTTTCCTTCTACAGAACGTTCCGCTTCCTCTGAAGATACGCGATTCGTGTCAAAATTGTATTTACCTATTCCCTGAGGTTTTTTTCCCGAGGAATCGAGTTCGAATCATATTGGGTTCGTTTGTAGGCAAAGTGGACGGAAAATTTATTTCATAATATAAATTGGATCTCTCCGGCAAGAGCGCGGGTATGCGTTTGGGAATAGTATAACTGTTTATAATGGCGAACCTTTTTAGCCCAGATATCCCTTATTTTGGGCTTTATCGAACGTTGCAAAGTTCCAAAAATCGGCCGTATGAAGGGCGTTCTGCAGTAACCCAAGAGAACCGGGTCATCTGCCCCGTTGGCAATCGATACGCCTGGAACGGTGTCAGAAGTAACTGGTCCAACTCTAATTTATTTCGAGGAATTCGTACTAACAAAGCTTATTCCTCTCTCATTATGAAAGTACAAATGAAATCAATTCCAGGGCGTTGCAAGGTTTCACGAAAATGCATGACATAATAATTTCTGATGAATTTTTGAGCTAATGTGAAATATGTCGAAATGGAAATCTCCATTGAATTTCTACATCGCCCACCGACGGGATTTTTTCTGAAGGAAGGTGATCCATCGATTAGGACATATTAGTTTTTTGTTTTCATAAAACCAGTTCATTCTTCCGAGCATAAATCAGTTGAAACTCGGCAGTCCAACAAAGTTAATTTCCAAATCACCTTTTCGTTCTTTTTCTCTGGAACGGATGTTTATTTTTGTCAATATTCAATCTATATCATCAAGAGTTTTTACTTATAAAATGTGTTGTATAGTTAAACGTTGAAAGTGATGTATCCTATAACTGGAGAGCAATTGTTTCAGCTAGTTGGAAATGTTACTTTTGTATGGTTTATCATTTAAAATTTTTTGAGGGGAAATTATCCATCAGATTCCAAAGAAATTTCGCACAGACGTAAATCCCTTCATTTTACATCAGTGTACCAGTTCCCAGTTCGATCCGATGATAATTTCTGGAGATAATATCCTCAAGGAAATCTACATAAATTATCAAGCTTTCATTTTTCAATCGAATATTGAATTTCAATTCGATCCAATCTATATTTTTGGAAATATTACAAAAATAAATTTTCGAATAGATATATCTAAGGAATTATTGTTTGGATTCAACCCATTCACGAATTAAGATCCAACCCTATATTCTACAAATATCGGGTTTTTAAGTTGTTTCTTTCAAAAGATTTCGCTTCCACGTAGGCCGATTCCTACAAAAAAATCACATTTTGGACGTAAAAGATACTGCAAATGGTTCTTCAGAATACAGCTATTACAGAATGGATAAATCAAAATGAAAAGAGTTTTTAGAAATGAATTCTGAAATTTATATCAAAGAAACTAGCTTACTCAACATTTCATGCCTTTTCAGAAAAATATTCCACTCAGTGTCGAAAGTAATTGGTCAAGTTCCTGTTCATCTCAACGAGAAAAAATTCCATCCAACAAAGCCAATTCCTTCCTCATTAGGAAAAGATGAATTAAATCAAATTTTTAAGCTTCCCAATTTTTCGGGAAAGGGTTGACGGAAGACTTTCTGTCGAGTTTTTCTATAATTAATAACGATATCATTACGTCGAAACAGACCCCTCTTTCTAATTGCTTCAAGTTATATCGACGGAATTCTACAAATTCAGCAGAGCACGAACAAAATCCAGAAAAAGTTTTAGACATCAATCAATATCTACGGCTGAAATTCAGCACAGTCTGGGAAGTTGTCAGAAAAGAGATTGATTAGGATGTTCTGCATTCCTGAATGCGAGAAAATCAACTTTACTCAGCATTTTAAAGTCATATATGTGTTTGCTCCTGTGAGAAGGTGGTATACCACATCCTTCTTCGTTATGATATTTTTTCCTCTGACTTCCCTACACTTCCGTAAGGTTCCAATTTTGTTTTTGGAAATGTTGAGAAAATGAACTTTTGAACAGGTATATCTACGTCATTAAGGGGATTCACCCATTCAAGAGTTATAAATTCATTATTAAGCTTGAAAGTTCATGACGGTTCATGCAGAATTTCGTCAGGTTATAAAGATCACAAGATAACAGACTATAGAATATTAAAAAATATATATACATTTTTTGCGCGCATGTTCTAGGGGAACAGCGTGCTATCGTTTTGTCCAAATGTCTGTAATTTTGGATGATTGAGCCGAAAATGGTCTCAATCGACTAGGTTGGACTCACTGATGATGAATCCGGTGTCAAAATCCATTCTGTCCGGCCGGCTTCATATTTCACAGCAGTGTACCAAATTTCAGTTACGATCATAAGTTTTGGAGATATCGGGAAAAAATATGTCAAATTTCGAGGTTTTCTTCTCGATATCGTTATTTTTTCGGTATAACTCGAGAAATACTGATTCAATCCTGATAAAACTTCGCAGCTAGTTCGAAGATGTTGAAAGACAACTTTATGCAAAATTTCGTGATGATCGTGTCATTAGAACAATTTGAAATGAAAAATTTCTGTGATTTTCTTATCATATCATCCTCATTAAATTCTGTATGAACCTTCGAACTGTAATTTTTCGATGAAGTACTGGATTTCAATTCGATCTGATCTGTATTTTTGGAAATATTGGGAAAATAAAATCTTGAATGGGTATATCTGCGGAACCATTGGGTGGATTTTACCCATTCACGAATTCGGCCTTCGTAATTGAGGTCCAAACCTTCCCTTCAAATATCGAGATTCTAAGTTGTTTCTTTCGGAAGTTATTGTGTTCACGCAGTCGGCCGTTAGGCCGACCGTAAACGCAATAACTTCCGAAAGAAACGACTTAGAAAATCGATATTTGTAGAGTAGGTTTGGGGCTTAATTACGAAGGTCGAATTCGTGAATGGGTAAAATCCGCCCAATGATTCCGTAGATGTACCCATTCAAAATTTTATTTTTCCAATATTTCCAAAAATACAGATTAGATGGAATTGAAATCCAGTAATTTATCAAAAAAAAATTAAAAAGCACTGCCGTGAAGGCAGCAGCTTTTGCGTGCATGTTCAAATTCGTTGCTGAAGCGGTCATCTACATTGAACATGCGCGCGAAAGCTGCTGCCTTCACGGCAGTGCTTTTTAATTTTTTTTTATTATTCATGAAGGACCAACCACACAGAGAAACAAAACATGAAATTTGACATATCTTTTCCAGTATCACCAAATATTATAATTGTATAAAACTAATTATAAGTTCACTGCTGTGAAATATAGAGTTCGAAGTCCAAACAATTGTTTTTGAATCTGATGAAAAGTTTCCGAAAAACAAATTCATTGAAAAAAGTTGCACGTCATCATGCTTCAACCAACTGTCAAGTTTAAATCCAATCGCTCTAATCTGAAATATCAGGGAAATAACCTCAACATTCCAAATGACTATGACCCCGAAACCGTTTGGCCGATTTTGGCCAGTAACAAACTCAACCGTCGCATTCCAAAATGCAACCTACTCTGAAAGTTTCAATCCGATAGGGTTCACTGTTCTTTCGTAATCGTGCCTACGGCCGGTCGGCCGGCCGGCTGGACAGAATCACTTTGACTCTGAATGCGTCATCACAGGGTCCAACCCAGTTGTTATGACTGAATTTTGGCTCAAAACTTTTAAATTACAGATATTTGAACAAAACTATAGCACGTCGCTCTCCAGAACATGCTAACAAAATTTAGAAATTTGAATCATTGATTGACTGATAAAAATCCGTTATTAACACATCGATATTATTCATCGTATTGATTGTTTAGCTACCAATAACAATATCGAAATTGGGAAAGGGTTACCCCCCCTTTCAATGAGTTAAACGGTTTTGTTTTCGGGAATAAGTATTAATAGCAGGTATGGTGAAGTGAGAGCAATTAAAAAAAAAATATTTGTTGTTGATGAGTGATATTTTCAACATTTCTTCAATTTTCCCTGTTGAATAAAAGCATATCAGACATTATGAGGGATGAGAATTCTTACCTGAAAATGCACTTGTCCTTGATCCACCCAACCAATAATCAGATCTGATCCTGCCATCCTGCCGTCTCTGGAGAAACCGAATCCTACATATCCGAGTGTTCTAACTTGTAGTTCGAATGTTATATCCTGGGGTCCCGGTCCCAACGACCACAGCAACTTATAATCGGGATTCAACATGGCAGAATGGGACCACCTTGCACTCGCCGCGAAACGCACCACACAAAACACATTTATTAACACTAGTTTCATCAAATTCAACCATTCCATTTTGTCAGCTTTTCGGTACCCGTCAGCAAAACATCATCTGCAAGAAAGAAATATCGTAAATATGGCGTGATCAATTAAAACAACTCATAAATCTGGAGACCATTAGAATTTACATGTTTATTGATGATCTAACATCAACCAAATTCTCCTCACTGAAAAACCGCTAAACAGAGAATTCAGTTACTGTGGTATCTTTCTGAACAAAAAAGACCATTCTAGATCTTCACACCTGTCGGATGACATCCTGCAGTATAAAAATTTGATAGCGCCATCTTAAGAGCATGTAACGAATCTCAATCTTCGAGTTCGTAAGGGGCTCCTGAGATGTATAATATCTACAGTGCAGGATGTCATCCAACAGGAATCAAGTATCTGGAATCATCTTTGTCTTTCCAAGGAGTGTCAGCCTGTTGATCGGTAGTAACTCTGAAACTGCGGTAACTGAATTCCTTGGACAGCACTTCTTCAGTGTAGAGGCTTAGGTGATTGGATGAATAGCTCAGATCAAGGTGGAGTAATTGTTTTTTTATTTACAGGTATTCCGTCCTTAATGTGATTATGTAACTTCATCAGTACGTTTGTATAAGTGGTACGCTATATCCAGAGTGGACGAAAATTTCTGTCAGATTTACCCTCAGATTTAACACTCTTTGGAAATTATGGACTGAAAAAGAATTCAACTCTGAAAAAATCTTATCGAGTATCCATCGCATTCTCCTAAAATGGCTCCGATCGACTTTTTCTCTTTTCAACACTCGAATAATAATTTTTGAGCAGTTGATTTAAATCGATATTTGTGAAGTTGAACGGTTGTTTCCAATCATTTCATCCACCTATTTGTGGAAATTTTCTAATCAGTTTCATGTTCCATTGCAAGTCAGGCTATCGAAACTTTTTACTCTTCTTTTTTATTTTCCGGAAGTACTAACAGAAAAGGTCGAATTATTTTTGCAACAAGGTATCACTCAACCCTCCTTTCCATTTAATATTTCAGGGGTTACTGTCATCAACCTTCCAGGGTTGATACAAATTGATTTGAACCAACTTTATAAAATGTCTCCCTATGAACCAAAATTCAAATATAAAGGGGGTTACTTTTCAAATTCACACTTTCTATAACAAGAGCGTTCGGAATGGAATTCGTGTAATGTTTTCAACAAAGGTTTGATCAGCGATCCTTCAGAAAAAGTTCATGGTTTTAATCTTCCTAGGAAGATTTGGTGCATTTTGAATCGACTTAGAACCGGTCATGGTCTCTGTAATAGTTTCCTCTTCGAATGGAATTCAAAAGTCCAAGAAGGGAAGAGAGAAGAAGAGGAAACAATAGAAACATTTAGTTGATAGTTGTCCAATATATAAATTTGACGATGGTTTCGAGGCAATTCTGACTGATCCTTTTTTGAGATGGATCGTGAACATCGAATTAATTTAATGATTACTTAATCATTTACTAGTTCATATTGGTTTTTTCGTCTCCTTTTTGGTTTTCAGGTATGATTCCAAGATTTCCACCTGCATCGAATAGGAAAAAAGAAATTTTATCGATGAAAGAGAAGCCCTTCCATAACAAACAACAATTTCATTACACTTATACGGGGAGACAGAGTTTTTCCTGAGGTTTTTATCTCTGCTCTTGTATCATACATAAAAATGTATGGTACCCCGTTTAAATTACTTTGGCTAATACTGACACATATTGTTTGATATAAAAAAATGTACTGCTCATCTCAAAAGAATATATATATAATCCTCATCACACAGTATAAGTATTATCATGAAATCATAAGGATTTTCTTCGTGCGACTGTTATCGGTGGCTCTGAAATCTGAGGCCAAGTGCTAAAACTATTCACGTACGTGTTCAAGACCAAACGTTCAATCTCGTAAATAAGAACGACTTGACAGTTGCAGTTTGAGAGACTTGTTTCTGGCTGTGTTTCAATATGGGTCCTTATCTACGGTATTTTAGATTGCTTAGCACGCCTAATGTGATTCTCATGTCGCAGAACATAAAATAGCTAATATCAACTACCCAGTAACTCCGGCAATAAAATCATGTCAATTGCATATAGCCGGACAAGTCTCGACAGTCCAGGTTTGGATTTCTGTGTCACGTTTCGAATAGTTTCCATTTCGCATTAGGATATACTGCAGAGTGTTGTTTGATATTCCATGGATATACTATCATAGTGCAACCCATTTCGCGAGGTAGATTCCTGTTGCCCGTTCTGAAAGGTCAGAAAAATTGTCAGGATACCAGTGGAATAGCAGAACGAGAAATACATGAACAGGACAAGAATGTAAGGTATCGAAGACATTTTCGTGAAGGTATCACAGAAATGTATTACATATTTCTCAGTTTTGCCACTTAATCAAGTACTTTATCCTAAATAATGTTGTATCTATGTTCATTTTCACTCTTTTCTAATATTTGGATTGCGCGAGGTATGTTCAGAAAATTATGTAGTGATTTTGATGACAATGATGAATGTAAATATGAAAGAGATACGTTTGTCTGATGTTACATTTGTTTTGCTTCAGTTTTCGATTTCACTATATTGTGTCAATTGACAGTTTTAATCTTTAATGAAACAGTGTATCTAGGACAATATTGTAATATCGAAAGATACTTTTGTGATGGTATTACAGAAATGTGATAATTCCTCCCCAACTTTGGTACTTGTTATTCAAAAATACCAAGAACCGTTTTTATGGCTACTAGCCATTCTTCTTCATTTTGTTAACTGAAAATCAAATTATGAACAGTGGCATAAGAACCAAAAAATTGAACAATATTCTTCACTTATCGATAGTCCAAGGTATAAATGAAGCCTTTCAGAAGTCTTTATCTTGTGAGAGTTACCAACTCGGGTGTGTTCTGTTCAGATTAAGTTTCTATTCCCTTTCATCAATTATACATATACATATATTATATCGCGGTAGTTCTTTGGTAAGAACTCATGCCCCATTACCGTAAAGTCTGGAGTTCAAGCCCTCGGCTGGGAAAGAAATTTTCTGTTTTCAGAGGACCGTCCAATCATTCGCTATGGGTCCAACAATTTACGGTGCTAACCTAGCGCAAAGAATAAGTAAGGAAGCCAACTACCGGTTTCCTTACTTGCCCAAGTATTAGCTTCAGAGGGGTTCCTAGAGGAACCTAGGAGATTCGGCAACAATACAAAACAATACTTCCCAAACTTAACAGTATATTGTTCACCTAATACATTATCGATCAAACCCCATTCTACCTAATTAATAATTATGAGAATCTCCATTGTCTCACTCAAAGATTCAATTATAATGGATTTTCATCCGCCAATTAAAACCAACATTTACTCCGGAGTTGTTTGAGTTGAGTAACTGGGAAATTCGAGTTTTTGCATCCAAACAACTTATTGCATTAGAAGTTCTTTATTGTGCGTTAGCCAGTACGCCTACACAAAGGAAAATGTGTCAGTCTTCCCACACGGATCATAAAAGAAGTCATGGAACGCACCTCTCTAAGTTGGCTCTCTAATCCTGGTCTTATATGCGAACTCACGACCGTTTATCCATTAATTTTCATTTATAGGACGACGCTTAATTCCTCCAGATCTCTACAACAAACATCTGGTATTTCGGGTATTTTATCTATTGTGAAATAGTGAAATCTTCAAGTTGTTTTTTATAGAAATGTTGAAATATACTCAGATAGTTTCGGACCAAACGTGACATTTCCCGGGTTGGTCGTTATACATTATGAAATTGTTCAAATATTGCTCACCTTTTTGCAAGGTTGGGAAACGTGAAACATTTTACCCCTCTTTGTTTCAAATTATTCGATAATGAGTAAGTATACAAATCTATGTGAAATATGAAAAATAGAACTTTCCATATTCTGCTTGGTTTGTTTTTATTTCATTAGCATTGATTAAATTAACAATGTTTCACTTTTGATATCGAATTAAGTTTTGTTCTTTTAAATATTTTAGGCTTCTGACTAAGAGTTCAACTCTGAAAAAAAATTTATTTGACTCGAATTTTATGTATTTTAGATATAAGTTTGAAACTTCTTATTCTGAGTATTTCACATGATTCCCCCTTTAAGTATGGTAAAAATGTTTCCTCGATTTATTTTATTACATAGTTATTATCGAGTTCAAAATCACAATTATGCAAAGATTACGAATTTCGAGAAATGTTTTTTCTATGTGACCGAAAACATCTGAATTTGCTGGCGGAAATCACATTTTCCCCTTTCGTCAAAAATATTTTCTTGAAATACAAAAATCCACCAAGTAAATAATTCTGAAGATTTTCAGTTGACTGTCTCATGAAGGAGTCAGGGGTAGACTTCGTAACGGTACGTTCAAATTCGTTAATTGTTGATATTATTTTAATTTTATCCATAAGGAACATTGTTATGAACAATTGCTCCCGGCATATAATAAAATCCAGTATTTCGCAAGTGCAATTTCTGCGAATAATAAGTTGTATTTTTTAGAACTCCTGTTTCAGGTATTGAGTGAGAAAACCCATGAAATATTTGAAAGAAATTATTGTCCTGCGCGTTTTACCTCAAACTAATAGCGAACAAATTGATTGTCTGTTTTGTCTATTAGCTGCAATAATTGCTTATAAATTTCAATAATCGTGAACCAAAACATACCAAACGCTATAAGAGCTTAAACAGTGAACGCATCATTCTAGGAGCCAGCTCTGTCCAATTGTCCTGCCTCCGTATTAGGAATGTGTCAAATTAAAGCGTACAAGGTGTAGAATGCAATTGTTTGTATAACAAAAGAATGGCGGTTCGAACATGAGATATTAATAAAGCCATGAATGCTACACAATCGATTTGCATACACTGTAAAATGAGACTGCAGATTGGCCATTATGGTCGGTGAATTAGATCGAATGCAAATTCTCGAAACAATAACTTATGTACACTTTATGGGACTATTATCACGAATCATATAAAATGCAGGAAAGTCTCAATTAGGAAAGTTCCAGTAGCTATTATACGAGGTAAAATTGCGGAATTTAATGGATGATTGAAATTTGTTCAATGTAAGTTTTCAATGTTCTGCAAATGGACTGAGTTAGTCAGGTCGTTTTTTGATTTTTTGATGTTTTGCTAGCTCAACAACAATTTTCCGGAAAAATTTTGTGAAAAAAAATTGGTATATATGCTGCTATATTTAGCAGTTTTGCGGCGAGTTTTGCGGTAACTAATAAGTGCCCAGCATATTAAGGTAATAGAAATATCCGAGCGATAGACCTCTACTTAGGGTAAATTCATATTTTCGAATAGATTAAAATATTTCATAATTGGAAAAAATTAGTTCGGCGATAAACAAAGTTGAAATTTATTGATCATCAAGAAAATATAGATTTTTCTATAAAACCTTTGCATGATGACTTTGAAACTTGTTGTCAAAATTGTTCTATGCAAAAATATTCGCATTTAACAAGCTTGCCAGAGGTTCTAAATCAGCTGAGTCCGTTTGTAATCAGGTATAGTGAGTACACGTGGTAAGATTTTGGTAATAATATAAAATAGATGCTATTGGGAATTCTAAATCCAAATATAGAAGATGACACACTGTGTCTTGTATTATTTTTGTATTGTATTTTATTATATTAACGTTTTCTCAAGTCTTTTACTCCAATCATTATATGACAGTTGATAAAATAATTAGATTTATCATTGATACGTAGTACGTTGAGGACATTAAGAGCATATCGTAGGATATCAATATCGAATGATATTGTGTGAAGGAATTACAGAAAAATCTGTTTTTTTTTGATGAACGAATTAATAACATTTACAAAGTAGACGCGTTTTAATTTAATGTTTTAAATACAGTGCGCGTCAAAATTATGGAACAAATTCATTTTCTCAGAAGAAAAATATTCATCAACAAAATCCGGAAACAAGTCAATTTTTGTTTCACTTTTATATATATATATATTATCAAAAAACCCAATTACCATATAATGGTGTAGGGTATTACACTTCAACTTAATTAAATTTCAGTATATACAAAATTAAAGTATTTCATTTCTATGTACAAATTTGGTCCACAGTTTCTTATCCACAGCCATATTCCTTGCTTCATTCCATGTTTGTCCTCTCCTATTAATTATTTCAGTGATTGTTTCGTTCCACGTCAGCTCTGGTCTTCCTCTCTTTTTCCTCTTTTGAATTTTAGCTTCCCATATCTGTTTAAAAGGTCTCTCCACATTTGCTCTGTTCAGATGTCCCCACCAGCTAAGTTGTCTTCTTTCTACGAAATCATGTATTGGTTCAATCTCTAGGTCTTCACGTATTCTTTCGTTCCTTATCTTATTCATTCTGGTTACGCCCTTTACTCTTCTTAGGTATTTCATTTCTACTGCTTGGATTTTACTTTTCTGTTTATTGTTCAAGGCCCATGATTCGCATGAAAATGTCAGGGTAGGTCTATATATTGCTCTATACACGTTCATCTTTGTCCTTTGGGAAATTTCCTTTTTACCTATGAAACTCTTATTCATCGTATGGTACAATTTAACTGTGTTTTCTATTCTTTTATTAATTTTCACATCTTGTTTTCCCTCTTCATCTATTTCAACACCCAAGTATCTGAAATTTTTCACCTGTTCTATTGTTGTTTCGTCTAGCTCTATATTAAGTTCTTCTGAGTTTCCTATCACCATAACTTTTGTCTTGTCTTTATTTATTTCCATTCCATACTTTTTGACAACTTCATCCCATATCTTCATATTTCCTTGTAAATCGTCTCTTCGTCCAGTAATCACGATAATGTCATCTACAAAAGCACATTCTGATATTTCCACCCGCTGCATATTTTTGTGTCCTACGTGAAATTTTTTTGTTCTTCTTGTGCATTCCTTTAAAATCTCGTCCATGAAGATAATGAACAGTACCGGACTCAAACTTCCTCCTTGCCTTAGTCCTGTTTTTGTGTGGAATGTTTTTGATGTTCTATTGTGGCTTACAATCCGGTTTTTATTCAATCCATATATATTCTTTATTTCACTTTCACTTTTACCAAATTTATATGCATTTTTGAAGGATTTTTGTTGCACCCTGTGCCATCCCCATCAACCCTCTGAATTTTTTGAATAGGGAAAGTAGGTCATGTGGTACTTTTTTTGGCAAGGTCTTTGTATCTTCTTTATAGGCGTGCAGAAATTAATTTTTTTTTGGAAAATTAGTTAGTTCGAAGAGGTTTTCAGTATGTGCACTTTGTTATGGCTCATTTACTTTGAGACGATGGTACTTGATGAAATTTGTCACCGAATGGAAGTCGACCATTACAGTTTTGTTCATGCACAACTTTCAACCCCTACGAACCCTTTAATGGGGAAAAAATTTTTTCACGTGAGGGGGTTGAAAGGGGTTGAAAGTTGTGCATGAACAAAACTGTAATGGTCGACTTTCATTTGGTGACAAATTTCATCAGGTACCAAAAGTACCTCTCAAAGTAAATGAGCCATGACAAAGTGCACATACTGAAAACCTCTTTGAACTAACAAATTTTTCAAAAAAAAAAGTTTTTCTTGAAATTTCTGCACGTTGATGGGGATGGCACAGGGTGCAACAAAAATCCTTCATAAATGCATATAAATTTGATAAAAGTGAAACAAAAATTGACCGGTTCCAGGATTTTGTTGCCAAATATTTTTCATCTGAGAAAACAAATTTGTTCCATAATTTTGACGCGCTCTGTATATTTTCAAGTGATTCCATATCTTTTAAGTATTATAGCTTTGTTGTTGATTTTGATACATAAAATTGGAGTTTTGATTCAAGATTCTGATATTTTCAGGAAGAACTTGGTGTTTTCATATAAGTCATGGATTCGATGTAAGAATGAGAATTCATCATCCTAAATCCATGTACTGAATTTCGACCCGACTGTGTATGTATTTCGAATGTGTTAGTCTACTAAACCATTAGGATTTTTTTTGGACTGCCCTGGAAATTTCGAGTTTTTATCATATTTTGTGATCGTGAAATGAATTGGAAGAACTTATTTTCAGGAACTATCTTTCAGATTTCATACCTTGAAGTCAATAATTAACAACGATGTACCAAATTTGAGCTCGATTCAATATTCATTTTAGGAAATATAGTGGAAAAAATATCGAGTTTCTGGTGATTTTCTCACTTGTTATTTCCTAGATTAACTCAAGGACCATTGATACACCAAGAGGAAGCTTCGTACTTCGAATTTAGTGATGATAGTTTCATTCGAATTTTCTCTGAAATATTTTATATTTTGCGATAAAAAAATTAACCTCCTCATAACTCCCTTGATGAATAAATAACTATGAAATATCGTAAAATCTTTTTATCAGAAAGCTGCATTAGGTCGATGCTTCTCATACTACAATAAGCAGCTCATTTCATTGAATATTCCACCCATGAAAGAATATCGAAAAATAATCCCAAAATTGAATTATAAACAAAATGATACAGAAAAATATTTCTGTTCATGTAGAGAACTTTTCTGTTCATGCCCGAACACAACTATTTCAAAGTCGAATTCCCATCCCACCACATAATCATCACATCTTGAATATTAGATCTAGAATACGTAATAACTAAATCCAATTTTAACGCGTGGTTGAAGATCCACATTTGGCGGAAGTAAGGATTCCTAATACAGGCTTTACTTCTTGCGATTCTACGTATTCTGCCGGGGAAAAAGCATCACGTTAGCTCAGAAATTCAATATACCCAGGATCCGGATATGCAATATGCCTATTCAATATTCATAATTCTTGAACAGAGCATATTTCCAGATGACCTACATAATCCTTCACCTTAGGCTTTCGTGGCTGTTACATTATATGAGTAAGTACCCTACTTAATTCTATTTTAGGAGCGGAAAGTATAAAGGGATGATATATCTTAAATATACATTACACCATTTTCCTCTATGGCCCACTAGTGGGAAAGGAGTGTTCAGTGTACGCCCACGAAATGCATTATTCAAAAATTTCCATCTCGTTCCAACTCTACTATACCCAGTCGAATCGAGTAAGAAAAAGTTGGGTTACACAGAAATGGCTATATTAACTTCGAGTCCAATAAAACTGAGAAAACAAAAAAAAATAAGAATGACGTTCAATCAAACTTACAGCTCACACGTCAGTACTCTTCTAGAAAATTTTATACAGATTCAGAAAAAATTGTTATTCTCAACTCCATCGTATTGTTTCCAAGATATTTTCCATAGAAATCTTGCAAGTAACATCGTCATGGTTTCGCATGATTTTTTGCTTCTTTTCTGATTTGTCACAGTTAGGTTTATATCTTTTTGCTTGTTTATCTATCCGAGGAAGGTTGCCAAATGTAATCGAGAAATATCGTGACCATTTTCGACAACGTTCATGATAAATAGGTTAGCGTTTGCTCAATATCTGAAAGCTAATTCTCTGACTAGGGGAATATATTGGTTTCTTCTATTCGCTAATAAAAACTATCCATTTTCCTCATATATACTTTGCTGAGGAATCTACTCTGTTCGGTTTCCACGAGGAAGAAAGTAAGAGTGCTTGCTTCTGTCAGAATGATTCAGTGTCATAAGAAACGTATCGAAGAACGAATTTAGGTACGTGTTTTCCAGATTGCCTTCGATTGTTCCGAAAGAATAATGTTGGGAAAAATACGTTGAAACATTCTTTTGCAATAATGAAATTGACAGTTAGTTTGCTCTACAAATATGTCTCTGAATTTCTTTTGAAAAAAATACGGTACGTATGAAATTTTCCCCACGTTACCATAAACGTCGAATATATTTTGAGTTTAATTCCTCAATACCTCAAGAAGTTATGTTGCCATCAAAAAAAAACCTTCGTAAATGGTTGAACAATATCAACACGCAGCAATAAGCGAAATTTTGTGTAGATAATAGCGTTAAGAAAAAATTTGAAAAATTTTTCAAATTTGTTTAGAAAAATTTCTAAATTTGAATTCAAAATGAGTTATGGAAATTCGACTGTGTTGGCCCAGAAACAGAATTGATTTTCCAATAAACTGAAAAGATTGGCAATAAACGGCAGAAACTTCCACTGTGTCGAGTGAAGAGAGAAGCCATAAAATTCGATTTCAGAATCAACACTGGAACCGAAGAATTCCCAGAATCCCTTACCGAACAGACTCTCAATCCCGAAATTTAAATTAAAAGTCTCACGAACAAGTGACAGAATTGATCGAAACGACGGAAAAAAAATATCGCATTCATAGGAAACAATATTTACACACACAAAATTTTGCGAAATTTCGTGAAGCTTATATCTTCAAAAAAATAAAAATAAAATTGTCTTGATTAAAAAAAACACATATCTTCGAATATTATCCATCAGATTATTCTAAATTTAAAGAAAACTTCAAACCAACTTTTTAAAATAGTGTACCTAATTTTAGCTCGACCCAATATTCTTTTCCGGAAATATTGGGGAAGAAATATATCAAATTTCATTAGAGAAAAGCGTCAACCATACCAAGTGAAGGGTGAAGCTATAAGAACAGTCCGACAGAACATTAAATTTTAATTTCAGATTCAACACTTGAACCGGATAATTCCCAGAATCCCTTACCGAACACTCTCGAAATTTAAATTAAAAGTCTCCGAATCAAATGACAGAATTAATCGAAACGACAGCAAAAGAGAGAAGGTGAAACAGATGTAGCATACAGAAGGATTCTACCCGTTAAAACGTCGGATTCCGGAGTTCAACGGTAGCGATCGGAAGAGACCGAAAAGAGATGAATTAAGAGATATTGAATTGATAGGTGGAAGCCTCATCTCTCTTCTCTTTTTGGAGCGTTATACTCCGACGTTTCCAGGTGGATTAGAATGAACCTTGAGGATTATTAAATATGGTTAGTGAGTTAATGGACTCGATGTACCTATCCGACGGCCATGACTAAGTCAATATCTTCCATTTGGGACGCATAATTTCTTGACGGTTATTGAAAGCAACGTTGAAGGAACTTGATTCCTTTGAAGATTGCTCGAATGAGCGATTCGATATTTGAATGGAGCCCTTTGATCGATAAGTTTCATCAAAGAAATGGATTCACAAATAAAATATGATTGATGAACTCGTTTATTTGTTTCTCGTTATATCCCACATTACTTTAAATCGATACAAGATCCAAATTGGACCGAATTCATGAATTCTAGAGAATCAGGCGCTTTACGCGCTTGTTCAATTGACGACCTCGGTCCAAGTTGCCAACCCACAAATTTCGTCAAATATTTCTTTGAAAATATTGGTCTTCGTTGAGATGATCTCTGATTGGCTGGATTTTAAGTTGGAATTAATAATAATAATAATAACATCATTTATTCTCAAAATCACCATTATACAATTACAATAATGAAATGAAAACAAGTCAAAATCAAAAACAAACAACCAATACAGCAAACCACGGGAAATAATCAATTTGGAACTACCATTATGTTTTACAAAAATCTATAAATTCTTCGATGGAATATGGCTCACATTTCAATACAAACACAAATAGTGCCCTACGAAATGCATTGTAATCAGAAATAAATCTTATGGCAATTGGCAGAGAATTATACAATTTTATACCCATATACAAAGTACTTCGTTCAGTGATCGAAAATTTATGAATTGGAAAAAAATATTCGTGAATTCTCCTTGTCGAGTTGTTATTTTTATATTCTTCCAGATAATGTGGATGCTTGCGAAAAATCAGAATTCCTGATCTCTTGTCAAAAGTGTCAAGTTTACATAGGATATGTTCCGAAAATCAACTTGGTTATTTTGGTTACCGATTTTTCGTTTCGTAAGTATGAAATATTTGGCTGGTTCCTGAAAATTGGTTAATTACGGAATTTGATTAATGAAAAAGCAATTTTTCTGTCACCAGAATGACAGTCAATTTTCTATGGTAAAGTACTCATGGCATAGAACAATCTTAATTTACCTTATGATCCATAGACCATAGTTAGTAATTTTTTCATTGTTGATTGTTGTCTCTTTTATATTCTAAGAATCATAAAGTAAATGAAGATTGTTCTATGCTATGGACATGTTACCATAGAACATTGACTGTCATTCTGGTGACAGAAAGATCGCTTTCTCGTCAATCAAATTCCGTAATTAACCTTTTTTACAGGAACCAACCGAATATTTCATATTTACGGAACGGAAAATTAGCAACCAAAATAACCAAGTTGATTGGCGGAACATATCCTATGTAAACTCGACACTACTGACAAGAAATAGGGAATCTCAACTTAAATTCCTGCCAATCAGAGATCATCTTTACAAAATCCTTCATTTTGAAAGAATTATCTGGTATGTGGAGCCGAGGCACCGGTTACGGATATTTGTAAATAAAGGGATCTCCATCATGACGAATTTGTTGTGAAATTCCCCTTGCCCAGTGATAGTCAATTTGACGAAATTTGTTTTTTTCACATTATTCACGAAAATTAATACCGGATCGAGCTGAAATGTTGTACACTATGATTTAAGATTGCCTAATGAATTCAACAGAAAAGAACTATTGAAAGTGAAATTTTAAATAATTATTTATAGAACTCGTCCTCTTGCGGATTGAAGAATCCGAATTTTTTTTGTCTAGGGCAGTTTCTTGTTGTTGGCTCAATATTCGAACAATGTAAATGATTAACTGATAGAACTGTTATTATTAAAAAAAGAAGAATTGTGAAGTTTCAGATTTTTCATGTTACACCTTCATCAGACAATAAATTGGATATTGCCATACTCAATTTCTTGGAACACTTCTGTATATCTCTAGAGCTTTAGTCAAATTTGAAATTAAACTTTTTTAATTTTTTTTTCTGTGAATTTAGGCGAATACGGTTTATTCCTTCAGAAAAATTCATCGCGAAAGTTTGAATGATTTCTATTAATGCGACGATAGCTGTTGTCTTTCTGAATGACGAAAGTAGGCTATAATGATCGCAACGTGTATGTCAACAAAATACTTCAACCCAACAATCCTCTTTCAATTATTTTAAAAGGGTCTTAGTTATAATGAATCAGATAACCAATAAAATATAAAAATAAATAGATACAATATTTCCAATGACCTCAGCTAGCGATCCGTTACCTGCCTATTTTTATCCTTTCATTCGGTCCGAAAACGATTCAGTCCATACCACCAAAAAGGAAACAGTTAATTTATTGCCACTGTCAATAATTCATCTAATTCCTCCAAGCGATACAACACAACTGTTCTCCTTTTAATTACCCAGATCGTTATTATCGAAAAATTCCATACGTTAAACGCCGGGATTTACTAGGAATAACATGGCTAACACCCGTGAAATGAGCATCTTTTTCCAGCAGCCATTGTATATCAGGTATTTCATTTTATAATAGACAAGTTCCCCACACAAAGCTCCAACAAAACATTCCTGAGTAGCTGAAGATCTTCGAGGACTTTGAGCGTCATCTTTCTTCGTCCACATTTGTTCATGTTTTTTTAACAGCACAATGAGACATCTTTTCCTATGACAATCATTTTTGGACGTACACTCATTTCGCTTCAGTTGAGTATCGCTGTAGATAGAGCGATACTTTGATAAATGGTCAACATGAGATGATTGTCAAAGATTAATATCTACGATAAATAATAGTCAGTCTAGCTTGAACGTAATCGTATGTGACTTTAAAATTGAATTATTCGATTCCCATATGTAAGTGTCCCCTCCCACTTCTTCTGAAACTTTGGAACACTCCATGCAGAACGATATATAGAAGAAGTAGATATAACAATGATGAAACGGAATTGGACATGAAGACATCAAAAAATTAGATTCTTAAAGTGGGGAGCTATATGACTGGATATAATTTCAATTAATATTAAATCTGTTCTCTCGTTCGTTTCAAATTCCGAACAAATTTCGAAGGAAAAGGAGAACTGAAAGTAATAGTCTGGATTGGTGTGCAGTATTTTTTCAAGGAAATTTCCATTAATTAGTTCAGGAACTTTTCGGGAAGAACGAAAATATTTTCGTTGAAATTCAAAAGATAAACTTAATCAATTCACCCTTTAGGGTTGTTTCATAACATGAAATCACTCAAATTTTTACTTGTTCGAACTTGCGTCTCAATTAATAGATTATTTTAATTAAGTGTGCGTTGAATCAATGATTATTATCAAGAATATCAAGATCTGTAGCAACGAAAATTATTAATTGGATTTAAAAACGTGGGTGTTTTCAAAATTTATAACAATAGTTATACTATATATTATATATATATATATATATAATATAATTCGTATCGATTTTATATCAATATGGTTACGTCTAGTTAAGGACATTCAAATGAATGTAAATGCTGCTCTGAAGCTACAACAGAAGTAAACAAAAGTTTTCTTGCGAAATATTGCACTTTTCTTTATATTTCAGTCTGAAAATTAATTTTTTTTTGACATTCGTGTTTTTCACTAGCTCGGTCGAGTATCATTGAAATAAATATTTACGAGTATAACATATTATGTTCGTGAAGCAAGGGTTCATTCCCATCACATATCTATACGAAATTTGATACATAATCGAATCGTGAACAACGAAAACATCGACTAAGAGGCTCAAATATCTCCTATTCACGCATACGACATAGAACCATGTGTTGAAAGCTAGTTTGGGTATAGAGTTCCTCAATAATAAATCAGATAAAACAACTGATATCGAAGATATAAGACCATCCAATACATTTCGAAATTTTCTCACTCATGCTTGGACACGTTCACTCGCGTACACAAGGTGATCATCAGAGCAACAAAAATCCATTGATGTACAGGCGCACGAATTGACTAGCAAACTGTGAGGTTATTTTTCTGGGGGTTCGTCAGTTGAACTGAGACAAAACACACGCGTAGTTGGTTGTCGATAGTCGCGGTGTTGCCAAGAGTAATATTGTATTGATATGAAATTGATTATGTCCAATTTGGATCTATCAATTTCATCTCGTTTAGTACCAATAGGAATAAGTTAATTCTTAACTTGTAAGGTCTCAATTCGAAGTTGAAAATATACAAAAAAGATACCCACGAAGAGCGAATAAGGGGAAATCATGAAACCCTTTACACTCGAGTTTCACTTTGTCAAAGTGAAGAAGTAAGGCACAAGGAATATGTTTCTTTGAAATCTGGATTGTAAACGCCTTACAGATTCGAACATAATGGAATGAATATACACTCCATACAAATAAAGAAATTTCATGAATCGTACGATACAAGCCCGAAGTAATGCTCAAAGCATGTGTGGCACCAAAGTAATGAGAAAATGCAAATTTAATCACTACGAAACATTTTGTGTTTACCTGGATCCACGTTTCACGTATTACACAACCAGAGGAGAGCATCATAAACCTGGCTTTTCAGAAAATGCAATTTTACGCTTTTATTTCAGCCATAAATTCCCGCTTCAACATCTTTGTGACCAATTTGTTAGAATCTAAATAAATCTAATCCCGCTAACTAAAGCCTGGCTTCCATCTGCACAGTCGGTACGGCCAAATTGATTTTATTCTCGCCAGTGGGGCTCCCAGGGTTATGTAGACATCGCCCGAAATTATTTGGCACGAATGTAATTTCCAGAATTCGCAATTATTCCTACGGAAAGGGTATTCCACTTGAATTTCGATCAAATCGGGAGGATAATACTAAAATACGTTAGATTACCCCCCTTTGGATCCAACATGTCGAAACTGAAATAGCAGCGGTTTATTCTATTCACGGTAGGAAATTAGCTCATGTTAGAACAGATTCAAGGGGTTTATTCTGTATTTCCTATTTCATTTCTCGGTACGAATACGTGAATTACTCTCGATTTTGTGAGTTATTGTTTGTATAGTGGAGTTATGAATTCTCGAAAGGGATAAATCAAAACAGTATTATTCTGACAGTTTAAATCCTTTGGAGGACGCTATAAAGGATTCCAGTGAATTCTGACCTTACGTAATTCAGATTTTTGCGCTCATGTTCTAGGAAACCGCTGGCTATCGTTCTGCCCAAATGTCCGTAATTTTAGAATTTTCTAATGTCACATTGTGTTCCGTCCAGCCATTGCCAAGATAACTAGAGAATGAATGAAAATAGCGACTTAAAACTTTCAGGGTATGTTGCGCATCAAACTGTGACGGTTAAGTCCGTTAATAAGCCAAATCCGCCAAACGATTTCCGAGTTATACTCGTTTGAATTTTCGAGATAAATCGCATAATATCTCAGAAACTACTGACTGAATTGGATTCCAACTTGTGAGTTTGTTGTAGAATATCAATGCGCAACTTTGTGCAATATTTTGTCAGGTAGAATTTTTTTCTTCTAAATTTTTTTTTGGAGCCATTTCTCAGATTTTAATGAAATTCAGCAAAAACATTGAGGCTAATACGTTTCAGCAGGGTCTCAAATTTCGGCTCGATCTGTTATTTATTTTCGGAGATATAAGGAAAAAATATATAAAATTTCGTTAAGACTTCTTCCTTATCGATATGCGTCACGTCGATGTATTTCAAGAATTCTTCATTAATATCGGAAATATACAGAGTCAACCGATGCAATCTATAGCAATTCCACCAAAATAGAATGTTTTTAACAGTGCTTTCGAGCTTGAATACAATTCTATGCTTTTGACAATTGACACATGTCATAGAAATTTAATGTTTATTGGCGATATTGGTATCACGTGAGAGCTTGTACCAGTTATTCCTGATAATCAAGAATTACTGCCAAAAACAATCTTATCTATTGGACTCAATCTGAAGGGGAACGACCACCTTGTCAAGCAATTCCCGTCCACCCTTGTCCTGAATAAAAACAAGGAAAACCAATTTAAATATGCAATAGTGAACCCATATGTTTTATCCAAATATTTTCTGCGCAAGCGTGAAATTCCCTAGTAGAAAACAAGCATTGTTGAACCCGACAGCGCAGCAAAGGAACTCACCTTTGTGTTGTAGAATTCGTCTTTGCATTCCCGACATCTCGCTTCAGACATATTCCAACATCTAAGTGAATTAAACAGTTAACTGTTCAAATATTAACTGTATATTTAGCTTTGTGCTCCTATGTACGAGCGTAAGGAGAATTATTATCTTTATTATTGAGCTCATTTCCTGGTGTTATAGCCTCGTTATACGCCTTCGGCATTTCGTGAAAGCGTCGTAGTTTTCTTTGGGATTTTTAACGACCCTTGTTCAGCGCTGATGCTGTGATGTCAAGTATGTTAGATGTGAACTGAAGTTATTAAAATTTCAGATATTGAATCAAAAGTGGCAAAAATTCACATAAAAAAATTCTAGAGAAGCACACTCAGAGCAAACTCGTCAACTATTAAGTGCATACTTCATTTTCTAATTTATGCCCTTGATCTGCACTGAAAATCCCAAACTTCCAAGTTATTCCTTCCGTAAGTTACATATTTATTAAAGAGCTATCCAGGTCCCCATTCTTGTCAGCTTCTAGATGGAAAAAATCACAATCGCGCATGCTCGAACCGTTCCGAACAGTTCTGAAGTCGGACCCAAAAGAAAGCTTATAATACAATTGTTTGGAACAAGTGCTCAAATCGAGGAAAAAAATTATTATTATGAAAAATTATATTTCGGAAATGGCCATTGAAAATAAATTAATTTGATTGGAAAATGTCGAGTTCATGAACGCAAGTGTAGAAATATTCATTCATTAAATATTTTTTATCCTAGAGGCTCTCAATTAAGAATAATTATTTTGATAATTTAGAGAAATAAGAGTTGCCGTTAGAATGACACTTTTTCAAACATAAATTCATTGCAGTCAAATTGAATTACGTTACGTTTTCCATGAAAAATGAATAATTCTTCAATTCCAAGAATTACACTATACGGAAGCGATAATGAGACTTCCTGTGACAGTTGATCCAATTATCTCGTAACTGAAAAATGGCCATTTGTCAAGACATTCTAAAAACTGGTGAGAATTAGTTTGATGATAAATTCACTTCAAAACAAAATGATTTCGGTGGTAGCTTCTTCGAAATAGAAGTGTAGTCACTACGAAATTAATCATGCAATTGTCTAAAAATAATTATGTACGTTTGTTATACAATTGTTTTATAAAATAGCTCAGCTTTCTCCCAGAACAATTAGTTTCTCAACTATTCGAAAACAACGTCCTTAATCAAAATTGCGATACCATTTAATAACGATGTTTTGAATTTTGTTTCTCACTCCGTCAATAAGCTATATATACAGTGCGCGTCAAAATTATGGAACAAATTCATTTTCTCAGAAGAAAACAACATCCTGAAACAGATCAATTTTTGTTTCACTCGTACCAAATTTATATGCATTTTTGAAAGATTTTTGTTGCACTCTGTGCCATCCCCATCAACCCTCTAAATTTTTCAAATAGGGAAAGTAGGTCATGTGGTACTTTTTGGCCAGGTCTTTGTATCTTCTTCACAGGCGTTCAGAAATTTTCAAGAAAAAATTTTTTTTTGTCAGTTGTCAGTTAGTTCAAAGAGGTTTTCAGTATGTGCACTTTGTCATGGCTCATTCATTTTGAGACGATGGTACCTGATGAAATTTGTCACCGTATGAAAGTCAACCATTACAGTTTTGGTGATGCACAACTTTCAACCCCTTTCAAGCCCCTCTCGTGAAAATTTTTTTTTCTCCATCCAAGGGTTCGTAGGGCTTGAAAGTTTTGCATGAACAAAATTATAATGGTCGACTTTCATTCGGTGACAAATTTCATCAGGTATCATCGTTTCAAAGTAAATGAGCCATGACAAAGTGCACTTACTGAAAACCTATTTGAAGTAACTAATTTTTTCTTGAAAATTTCTGCACGCCTGTGAAGAAGATAAAAAGACCTTGCCAAAAAAGTACCACATGATCCACTTTCCCTATTCAAAAAATTTATAGGGTTGATGGGGATGGCACAGGGTCCAACAAAATCCTTCGAAAATTGGTAAAAGTAAAACAAAAATTGACCTGTTTCAGGATTTTGTTGCCAAATATTTTTCTTCTTGGGAAATGAATTTGTTCCATAATTTTGACGCGCACTGTATAGATAATCGCTAAATTTTCCACTGTTCCAACAGATCATACTTTTCGTTAACAAAGGCGGTTGACGTCACCAAATCTGGCCAATCAGGTTGCGTTTCATCCATTCCGACTAACATTGTAACTTACAGGGATTCAGTCTCAGAATATTATCCAAAAAATCTGAAGTATGATGAAACCACTTATGCAGATCTAGTATGGAATTAGAGTTTTAAACTTAATAAGATTTTTTTGTTTTATGCTGGTTGAGCAGTATACGAATAACATTTGCCCATTTCTTGGACCCCCCTAACGTATTTCATGACTCATATTCAATAAAAACAGGCGATAATATCTGACACCGCTTCATAAACATATGAAGTTCCCAGTGTTATGTTCTACAGAGATCAGAGTGACGCCGAACAGCTTCTGAAAAGTATAAAAAAAGCAATTCCAGTCAAACGGTTCGGAACAATTTCACATGCTAGGGGGAAGGGTGTTTTTGTTACAAGGCAAAAAGAATAACGCGATAATGTTTTAAAACGAATGTCCTACCGAGATAATCACGTTGAAATATTGGAATTTGGACTGACTCCACCCGCCAGAGAGTATTCTCGGATCAGTCTGAAATGGCAGTTCTCCTGAAACCGAGGAGTTTTGTCGATAGTGACGCTTCATTTGCTCCGAAACTGAAAGTCACCGTTTGAATATTAACTCCCTACTCCGATTCCAGTTAAATGGTTCCAAGAGGGATTTAGAAGGCCTTCGCTAACTGATAAATCTAGAACTTCCTGTTTCGACTTGAGCTTAAGGGCCAGGAATAATCAATATACCCAAGTATAAATATTCAGTTAGATACTCAAGGAAATTTAAAAGTACTCTCTATTCTATTTGAAATCAATCGGTAGGCCTTGGCATAATTTCATCAAGTTTTTGTAACTAGAACTGAGACAGGTTGGCAATCCTGAAATGTCAAGGTCGGAATAATTCAGTGAGACGTTGCCAATTATCAAATACTTTCATCAAGGATTGTTATTAACCATTTCTCCAGATTTGGATCTGATAAAAGTTATAATAAGCATTTAAATGTTTCTCAATGTGCTAATACACTCCTGCACTTTGTTTACAAGTTCAACAAATAATCCGTTGCTTGAAATTCAAAGAATTATAATTGGGAAAATTAGCTTACATATTATGGTGGAAAAAATATTTTACAACACTTGAGCATTGAAAGAGCAATCTTCCACTTGAAATTCGTGCAATACGCAGTTGTTTTCATCATGAGATTCTACACAATTTCAATCTTGTCCATTCTTATATTGAAAATTCCATGATTATCGTAATTTCCATCAAATTTATAAATGAATTATAAGAAATCACTCAACTAACCTGAAAACATTCATTGAACACTAGAATTCTATGGAAAACCTGGTCCACAGGCATGGACTATGTCTTTGGTCACGAAATAGCATAGACCTAATATGTGGTCTATGCGAAATAAATAAATATTTATGTGTATTCTATGTGAAGGGTGAAGGTGAGAGTAGCTTAATTCACAGTCTTTACTAGCTCAGGGGCGGATCCACGAAAACAAGGGAATTTCTCGAATTTTTATCAGATTTTATAACATTCAACGTTGAATATCTCGAAAACGGTTCGTTTGAGGAAAAATAGTAAGGAATAATTAAGTGTTCTGAAATGATTGAGGTTTCGTATAATGACCAAAAGTAAACTTCATTTGCATTATTTCCGAAAATAATAATGTGATCGAGCTGAAATTCTCTGGACTGGGAATAAATAATGATTTCAAGATCTGTGCCAGATTTTGTAGGAATCGAATGAAGTTTTCGAAAAAAAATTAAACAAAAATTGAAACATCTTTGAAATTCATTTATTATTCTGACATAATCTGCTTAAAGTTGAGCGTCGGTTTTCTTTTGCCGATTTACTAATTTAACCATCGAATTTTGATGCACAACCAACCCTTCAAGTTTCAAGTCGCTAGCCCGTTTCGTTGGAGGTTTTTTGGCAACAGACTGACGCCCGGTCGAACAAAATCTACTTTGACGTCAGATTCTTCATCAGTGACATCAGTGAAAATGTCATAGTAGATGATTTGTAGGAAGGAATCGGTCAAGTCTAAATGGAAAATAATGAACCCTCGAGAGTTAGTAATAAAACAAATGAAGGAATTCCCTGAATGTGGAAATTGAAAATAATATCACCTTAGGGTATTCGTGCAATTGAGAAGTTCGATATGTGTACAGATATGATTAAAAAACAATAATTTATAGCAAATTTATTTAGATGTGCAAGGCACAAACACACTCACCAGCTACATATTCAAGTGAATATCTTCCATAATCGGCATGCAATTAGAAGGGAATAAGAAGAGTGGATGCACGACAAACAGGTAATTAAGTGCGATATTGCGTGATCCCAAAACCCGAGCAAAGTATAACATTTGTAGAGGTTGCCTTTGAACTCTACCACCGGCGAACTATATATAGTATGAGTCGGCAAATTGTTCATAGGTAGATAATCAAACTTCTCTACCCACAATTTCTAGCGAAATTAGATTTTAACTAGCAGGGAAATTATTGCAAACATGACAATTTACACAATGGCATGTTACGAGAGTAGCGAATCTAGATTAGCGATATGCAACGGATTTTTCAGTGTGGAATAACAATTTATCGTTTAGCACTTTACGTATTTATTAATATTCACTGTGAACGATCGACTGGGCACTCTCGTTTCAACGCGGAATGAAAAAAATTGAACTAACAGTAATAGCAAATTGAAAGCATTCGGCTCAACAACTACTATTTATGTTAAATTCGGAATACATTTCATTCACTGTTGATTGTTTGTTTGTACACTGAAAATTAACCAATTGTTACTGGAATGACTGCAATGTGAAATAGACAATCGAAGTTATATCTACAGCCTGAAGTTGATATAATTTCAAAACTTTTTCGAATAGTTATGGTGGATCTGATGATTGACGATTTTTCAGAATTTGTTTTCATGTAACACATAAGGCACAAACGGAAACATCCTTTATAATACATTCTTCTCAACTATCGATACAGTCATTGAATAAAAAGTAAGCTCAGAGAAATAAATATTCTTCTTCTTCTGAAGAGATTCATAGAACCCAGGAGTTCAAAATCGACGATTTTGAACTTCTCGGTTTGAACATCGAATCCACATACTTCGTTCGAAATCGCCTTCCATTCTGGACAGTCAGTGAAACACAACTGTCAACAGTGGCAGCGATTGCTGTTATCCTCGTGGAATATCAAATGAATTCTTGTTTCTGACACGGCATTCCACAGATTTGATTCGCCACAAACATAGACAAAGAACCTGTTGAACCGAACTGTCATGTCGATTCCGAACGTTATTTACCAAAGACAGAGCTCTCAGAATAAGCTGTCTTAGTAACTTTACAGTAACCTAGTCACTGTTTTATTTTTTTTGCCAAAAATAAACTAGTATCTTAGAAACCTCTCAAAAGAAACTGTAGCTTGTACCTTGAAAAAATATATATAGATGAAGAAGAGGCTCTCAATTTCAGAAATGGATCGGAATGTATCTTTTAGATACCACGAGAAAAGTGATACGAGCTACGACAAGTTGGAAACAGAGATCTATGTAATTCTTGACGCATTATTCTTATTTCATTATTTTCAGTTTTTTTTCTAGGTTTTTACTTTCAATAGCTGTAAAAGAACTATTAAAAACAGAGAAAATTTTTATTCTGTAGAGAACGCCTTACGGATTACGGGATTCAAAATATTTGTCAAGGGTAGTTTTCAGGAAAAATTTTTGCATTTGACAAATAATTTGAATGCCCAATCCGCAATTCTTCCTGGAAACTGCCCTTGACAAATAGTTTGAATATGAATAATAATTTTTATTGAATTTTTAAAAGCCCTTTTGAGATATTGTGGGATTAACATTGAAAACATCTAGCAAAGCACTGACGTAAATTCAGCAACTTTTACGCACTTGTTTCGGTGCTGAACTACCAATAAAAATTGTTGAAATTTCGTTGCGAGCTAGTATTTTTGAAGTATATAAAAAAGTTTTAATCTGATCAAATTAGTAGTTCATGAGATATAGATGAGTTGACCTCAAAATTAAAAATGGGCTCCGAAAATATTCCACTGATTTCACTATTCAATGAACTTGACAGAGATATTTGAACTATAAACCTAATCTGAGAATTTCAAGTCACTAGGTCTCCTCTTTCGAAAGTTAGAACACCTACGGCCAGACGGACGGACAAAATTGGATTTAACCACGGATTTTTCTTCAAGAAGCCAAAACTAATCATTTAAGACTATTTTCGGTTCAAAATTCGAGAATGACAGACATTGTGACAAAACGATCGCGCGCTGTTCCCCAGAACGAGCGCGTAAAAACTATATAATGCAAAATTCTCTCAAAATAGCCCTCAATCGATATTTTATTTCACCTGAATGAGTTGTAGCACACAGCGTATAGATATGTTGTGATTTTGAATATTTCTATACATATTGTGTTTTATTTAGATTTACATTTTGTTCGGTTTCGAAGTCTGAAGATAAGTAAAGAAAATATTATCTTCGATGAGATTCAATCTCAATATATAGTTTGACTATTACCTTTTCATTTTTGGTTGGGGATTACAGGGGGTTGGATTTATGTTAACTTTATTGAATAATCGAATTATCTTTAATTCTGGCTTCGAAGGAATGCGAGCCTACATATTCTATTTCCGAAACCAATTCATATAGTGCAGAAAACATTACTTCATCTAATATTCTAATACGTTACGATAATCCAACCTTAGAAAAGAGAAACTAACAAACTATCTTATCTTTTTTGAAAGTGAACTCTCAAAATTAGAAAGTTCCCTTTGTTTGAAGAGCAAAAAGATACCCAATAACTTCGGATACTGAACCGAAAAGCAACTAGTTTTTAAATCTTTCACAAAGTATTTTTGACTGTTCTGCCCACAGATTACATGTTGCGAAGGACGACCCCATTGTCCAAAAAATTATGTTAAAACAGAAATTTTGAAAGACGTTGAAACACGAAGGTTTATGCCTATAGACTACGATTTTAAACGATATCTTTCTTTGTAGCGATGAAAATATCAGATTTTGAACAAAGTCTGTGAGGGCCTAGGGATTACAAGTCTTTATACACTCATCTGATTGAGTTCAGGTACATTCAAGCCAGATAGAACAAAATTTGACGAAAGCACCAATGAAAGCTTTTAAGTGCTCTATGAGTTTGGCGGCCTGAAAAAGAATTCGTTCATTCAGTCTACAAAATTTTGAAAACCTTCAAAACAAAATGATTTCTAAGCTGAAAGAAGTATTCTAGACCTAAGTTTTTGGGCTTCATCAATAACTTCTGTGTAAACCAAAAAACTGCAGGGTTCAAAGGATAAAATTCCCTGAGTTTACCCATTTTCCCGTCCACTTCTAAGGGTGAGGCGTTCCTGTCGTTGACTGGATCGTAAATATCAGGGAACAAGCTCAGAATCGCGAACTCTGCTTTCGACAGGCTCGATGTGTTGTTATGGGCATAGCGATTGTTGTTGTATACCTCCCTCCTATTTTATGCGCGATATCCCGAAACCGCTCCCAGAATGCTAATACGAAAGTGAATAATAGTGAAATTTGAAAAAACGACCAAACCAAGCTACTTTATGTTGCTCGGGAGGTATCCATTGATGTCATTCCTGACATACAATGTCACATATTTTCAGTTTATTTCCAAGGTTTCAATGGATTTCGAGAGAAAAATATCCAATCGGAAATCTAAACTAAGTACTAGACTTCAATTCGACTTGATCAGTATTTTTGGCAATATTGGAAAAATAAAATTTTGAATGGTTATATCTACAGAATCATTCGGCGGATTTTACCCATTCACGAATTCGACCTTCGTAAGCCCAAAACCTACTCTACAAATACCTATCGAGTTTTTGAGTAGTTTCTTTCGGGAGTTATTGTGTTTACGGTCGGCCGTTAGACCACACACAATACACTTTCCGATTTTGCATGAGGACCAAGATGTAAGTAGTGGTACGTCAAACTGACACATTTTATTTTTATTTCACGTTCATTATATCCAACAAGAATAACTGTGAACTTTTCTTCTTTGATTAAAAACCGAATGATATCAGTCAGCTTACAAACAGATTGAAATCTATAACTGTGAACTTTCCTTCTGTGATTCAAAGCCAAATTATATCAATCAACATAATTCAACAAGATCTTTTCAAGTGAGGTTGCCAGGACCAATTTGACTGGAGAGAGGTTGAAACTCTAGGAATCTTGCATATCTTTTGCAGTATACTTTCTTTGGACAAACAGATCAAAGGTGAGTACATGGCGTTGAAATTTCGTTCGAACTCAACGGGATTTGGAAAACATAAGGGTATTGTTGAAAATACAATTTTCTGTGTTCCATTCCTGTTTATTTACGGAAAAAAGGTTTTCATATACAGTTCAAGCTTTGAAGTGATTTTTTTGCATGCGAAATAACTTTTCAAATGAAAACGTTTCATATAAAATAATTCCTATATGAAGTCTATGATGTGAGCATTTTTTCGCTGTTCTAATTAGATTTAGTGTTAGATTTTTGCCCAAGTGTCTGATCTTTTCGGTATTTTTTCGGAAATGGTCTTGTTGGGATCGTATTCTGAAAAAATCATTTTTCCAATTTTTTATTTATTTTTTCGAAAACTTTTTATCGGATTTCAATGAAATTTCACAGAGACCTTGAACTAAATTTCTTTACCATGTCATAACCATGTTATGAATTTCAGTTGGATGCAATTCTAAATTCTCGGAGAATTTGGGAGAAATATGTCAAATGTCGTGGATTTTCCTCGGTATCATTATTACGTCCAGAATTTCAGAAAAAAATACTAGTTTGATCATGATGAACCTTGGTTACTTGTTGACAAATGATGTGAACAATTTGCGAAAAAATTTAAAAAACTTTATCCAAATAAGGAATTGCTCTTTGACAATGATTTGAACCACCTCGAGATTTCTGATATCTGGATCCAAAAAAAACTTTTTTGAGAGTCATTTTGGGCAGTTGTTAGAGACATATTTCTCCGTGAACTTTCTCTTGTTATTATTTACTCGAGAATTGAACTAATGCTTAGTTGAATTCTTCTGTAAAATCTAGTATAATTGTTTCGCAACGCAATGCAATGTAATGTTTCAGGAAGAAATCAGAAATATTATTTCAGATAATTCAAAAAACCTGCTGAAATATACTCTAACTCTCTAACTAAATTGGGAGAGGAATTAACTATTCGAAACTGAAATACAGAGTGAAACAAAAACTGGTTTCATTTTAAATCATTGCGAAGTTGGTACCGAAGGTGGTGAATTTTACACTTAAATTTAGTACAGATTCAAATCTTTTAATCCACAAAAACATAATTTTGCAAAAGTGAAACCAAATGTGACATTCAACAGCAAGTATCTCCCAAGTCATCCGATTTTGGACAGAGATGAGTCGGGTCAGATCTACTCAACTTTCAGAGACACACCCTGTATACAGAATTAAGTCGAGCGAAAACTGTTAATGTAGAAATCTCCAATGCTTCGAAGTTTCCTTTTAATTATATTCAATATGCAAAACGCACTTAAGCTTGCGACATAATGAAAACAAAAAAAACATTTTTTATAACGGCTGGAAAGAGCCCTACCTACGAGTTTCAACCCGCTTCTTGGCTGCCAGCTGAGGAAATTAATCCCTAAATTAAAATCACTGGTGGAAATTCTGGGATTTGGACGTATGCTAATGAAACAAAACACCGTGAAACGAAGGAAGAGCGCAGTTGCCTTCCTCAAAAATAAACAACCCTAGACAATTCAGTTTAGGGGTTCTATTCACTGATTTTGGGGCTGTTTCTATCTTGATTCGGGGAATAGGAAGAGGTTAATCTGTAATTTCGTATGTATCAGGGCAAGATAATGAAAACGGAAACCACTTCCGTGCGGCAGGCATCCGTCTGAAATATATCGGAAACCTAAGGCTTATCGTTGAGGGGGAAGACTCCACTTGGTTCCTGTGATCTGAAGAGGAGTTTGGATACCTAGCATAAGGTCACAAGTTTGTCTTATCGGATGACTCGACGAAAATAGAGGGTTTGATTACATCGTCAGCTAATAAATCCTCGTTCTTGGGCCTAACGAAGATTTAATCAATAGAGCTGGTTAATGGAGATATCATCAACAATCTCCATTTCATTTTCTCAATTTGCACAATTTTATTTCTAATTTTGGAATGAAATTTCGGATTAGCCATTTTCGGAAATTAACCCTGGATAATTCTTCTTTTGTTTCGGCGAAAAACTCTAGAAGAAATACGCAAAGCACATCAGAAATAATTCTATACTATAATAATGGGGATTTTTCCTGAATTTGGGTTATTACTGCAAATGCAAAAATGAGCATAATTATTATGGGTTTGATTCATCATTTTCCCAAATTGCCCTAATTTCAAAATTAGGGTTTTAAAATTTGCAGGCATGCACGAAGTGGCAACGGTGTTTAGTAGGATAGCTTGTTTTACTATAGAAAAACTAAACATTTACTCCTATTCTGTGGTACACACGTATTCTTTGTCAATATAACCAAATAATTGTTATTAGTTTCCGTTTGCAATTTGTCGGTAATATGACAGTGTGACAGTCTGTGCTCTCCTTTTTCTATTCCTTGGTCGTTGTCTTCTACTCTAACCAGATCGAAGTAAAGCTATCTCTGTTTTCCTAAGCAAAGTAACACATTTGACGTCTTCGAAAAAGCTGAATTCGATGTTGCCATATCGTGCACTCAAGACAAATCCCTTTAAATTTTTAAATGCCCACTTTTATTTTTCAGTTTAAGGTAATCAAACATTTTTTTAAAAATAAAATATTGAAATTATATGTTTGAAATGTGATGTTCTAAGAGTTTTCCATGAAAATTACTGCATTTTCGTTAAAAGGAAAATGCCCCCATTGAAAAAGGAATGCATCCGCCATTTTGCAAGATTTGACAATCTAACCACTAGGTCTTTCACAATGCTGTCTCTGACATTTAGAAATTGCCGAATCTTTCTCTAAGGAAATTCTATGGTATATACTAGCCAAACAAAGTGTAACAAAGAATCATTATTGAACCTCTCACACACTCGTTCACATTGTAAATGGCGACTTGTAAATTTCAGTGAAATTCAAATGTGATATGAAGATTTCCAAGAAAAAAATATTTTCAAATTTTTCCATGGATAATTCTTCTTATTGGCACTGTTCATCTTCCAACCAGGTTTCATTTCGATCAAATGAATATTTTTCGATTTATTGAAAAATCAAAATTTCAAATGGCAAAATAACACATAACCATTCGGCAGATTTGGCCCAGTTACGAAGTTAATCGAGATATTCAGGATCAAAACCTAACCTGAAAATTTCAAGACTCTAGTTCCTTCCAGCCAAACGCTAGAGCTCACACGGCCAGCCGGACAGAAGCAAATTTGACCACGGATTCTTCATCAGTGAGTCCAACCCAGTCGTTTGAGACCGATTTCAGCTTAAAATTCGAATATTACATTGGGACGAAACGATAACGCGCCGTTTCTCAGAAAAAGCGCGTAAAAATGGAGGATGAATTTCAAGACGATCACTAATGGTTTCTGTGTCTTTGAAAATTTAAGATCGAACGAAGCTAGCAAAATTGTTTCGCCAGACCATCAGTATCAATGGAAACCAAAGCCAAAGATTTCTTTGAATGGCGGATTTCTCTTTCTAGATGCTTTCTTTTTTGATATGACTACCTACAGTCTCAAAAAAAAATGTGTAGTTTTTTTTTAATGATATGAATATGCTTTTTTGTGTTGACGTTCTATTCAAAATTTGAAATTTACAAAATCATGTCCTGAGAGTAGTGAACCAAAAGATTTATAACTCATTTTCATGACGATGCTTGATTTTTCATTATTGAATAGAATAAAAACCAATGAAAAATGTCCTGGGTTATTCCGAGGGTTATTCACTATAAATTGCCCTCTCCTAATTATCGCTAAATTTGCAATTTCATATTAAAATTGTTCAGTTTTGGCTGAATATGAATGAAATGTCAGGTATCAAAGTACAGTGGCTTCGTATTACCGAAATTTCAGAAGAGTTTTTTTCAAATTTCAAAACTATTACCTGTCACCCCTTTCTCTTATTGTTTTTTGTAATCTCATTGTTAATAAAAACCTATTACTTTTAGCGCTTTTTTGAAAATGTGTGTATGAACTGTAGAAAACGAATGAGTAAAGATTGATATTTACTGGAATTATTCGAGAACTTCGAAATCATTATTTATTTGAAAACCAAATATAAAAGAGATGTCAAATTGTTATATGGAAAATTTGACTTCCTGTGAAGCACAAATGCACTCCAACAATGATAATAATCGAATCATTCTTTGATGTTCAGTCCCTTTTTTCCTGGAATCGAACAATTCAGAATATTAATTAACTATTTTTTGACCGTGTTACAGAAGTATTTTTGAAACACAGCCACTAACTTTTTTTTTATCGGAAATATTCGAACTTCCACACCAGACTGATAGATCAAAGGCCCTTCCGAAAGGTCGAAAGTGAACGAAACGGAAAAAACAACATATTCTATCGACACGTATCAACGTGCGTTCGAAACACATAGCGTCCATCTACATCAAACCAACTGATGCGTCTGGATGAATAGGGATGAAATTTTTGTTTCCATATGTCCATTGTTATACCATTTATTATTGTTCCACTAACAATCAAGTGTGCGCAAACCGTCCCCCATATTTAACGGATCAAAAGAACATAATATTTCAACCGATACCCACGAAAAGGGGAGCGATAAAGAAAGGTTTTCCAGACCTAGAGCACTTGCGGTAAGCAGCCACGTATATGAGGGACGGTCAACGTTGATCAAGGGCTCATCGATCAATGTGAAATAGGCATTACTTGACAGATGATGATTTGTTCTGGACTTGAAATTCCGCTCAAGTCCTTCACAATTCACCTATCATTGTAATATTCGAATAGTCTGGAGAGCTCAGTATTGCATTATGCTTTATGACTGTGAACGGAATACGTAACTCATTTTCCGTGAAGAATTCGATTTATCCTCGTCTATTTAAATTTTTTATGAATCGTGATGAATGGCGTTGAAAAATGGTTTGAGGTTTGGAGTTTGAGCTTGGTCTTCCATTTAAATTGTGCAGTCATCTTTTCACATATTGACCCCGCAAATAGCACCTTTACTTCCCCAAGGAAAGATTGGTGATTTTTAAATCATAAATTATCCCCACGTAATTTTGCATGTACCTTCAAGCTGAAATTTTTCAAATAAGTACTAAATTTCAATTCGATTAAATCTGTTTTTTTGAAACTTTGGAGAAAATAAAAATTTGAATGGGTATAAAGCATCATTAAGAGGATTGCACTCATTTATAAATTTAACTTTCGAAGTTGAGCCCAAAGCCTGTCTACGAAGAATGAATTTCTAAGTCTTTTTTTTCGGAAGTTATTGTGTTTATTTCCAGATGCAAAGATTTACGATCTTTCAATCAAAATATCCTAAGGAAATTCTGCATGAATCTTCAATCTATCATTTTTCAATCATACTGGATTTTAACTTGATCCAATCGATATTTTTGTGAATATTGGGAAAATGATACTATGAATGGGTATATCTAAGAAATCATTGGGCGGATTTCACACATTCACGAATTCGCCTTTCGTAATCAAGCCCCTAACCTAGTTTTCAAATATCGAGTTTCTTAGTCGTTTCTTTCGAAAGTTATCATGTTTACACCTGATGATTTTGCAGATATACCTTTAAATATTTCTAAAAGTAAGAAGTAGACCAAATTGAAATCCAGTACTTGATTGAAAAATTACAGCTTGAAGATTCATACAGAATTTCGTGAGGATAATATGATTAGAAGACGCAGGATATGGAATATCTGAAAAAAAATCGATTTTTTTTCAAATTGCTCTAATGACAAGATCGTAAGCCGGGTCTAGATGAGTGTAATGCGAAGAGCGAACGCAATAAACCACACGGAGTTTTACGGTTCAAGGCAGCGCTCTTTCCGCTCCGTCAGGATTCTGTTTTCGACTCGAGCGATGCATTTGAATGTATTATTCGAGGCTGAGCTCGAGTGCTGTCCACACTGTTCGCCGAATCGTTCAAAAAATTCTTCGATTCGGCGAATAGTGTGGACAGCACTAGAGCTCAGCCTCAAATAATACATTGAAATGCATCGTTCTATACGAAAACAGAGTCCTGACGGAACAGAAAGAGTGCTGCCTTGAACTGTAAAACTCCATGTGATTTATTGCGTTCGCTGTTTGCATTTTACCCATCTGAACCCGGCTTTACGCCGATTTTGCCCATTAAAGAGTTCAACTGTTTTTGATATGCAATATATCCTGTAAGTATTCAAGTTATTTTCCGTACGCCCGCAATCGTGCCTGCTGACTGAACAGTATCAATGTTGACACCAAATTCGTCAACAGTAAGTGAAACCTATACTTCCGAGATCACTTCGGGGATAAAATTCGGAAATTGAAGAAATAAGTACGAAACAATAGCACGTTGTTTCCCAGAACATGTGCTATGCGCACATGCCTAGACATAAATGTTATAATTTTAATTAACGCTAATATTTCATGATCGGGGCAAAAGTTACCAACTTCGCATGATGCCAGGGTCTAGGAATAGTTCAAAGATTGTTAGCATCTTTTCAAGTATTACCATAGTACGGAGATCCTCTTTTCAAACAACGAGATCATGATCCGAACGTACTTTTCATTCCGCAAAGTAGGATAGAGAAATCTGTCTGCAATTATGAACACAACACGAAACTAATCCTGCAAAGCAAATCAACATAATGGAAGTAATTATCTAGGGTTAGGCTAACGATCAACTCTGAAACAAATTCACGGAATGGCATAGTGTTCAGATGAGTATATGTATAGCACTCGAAACTTACTCTCGGCTCTTAAGAAGTCCATTTCAAACAATTATTCACTTCAAGAACTTCACTAATAGATTTCTCTTCCTATTATAACAGCTTTCGGTCGTCCAATACAGTGGTACAACAGCCTGAGCTTTTTCGTCAAGATAAACATCTCAGAACTAGAGAAACAGTAAGTTAGCCAGAAGATCCACCTTAGAGGTAGATTAGAGTTGGAAGCACCTCAGGAAATTGTAGATATATTGAACTCACTGTAGGTGACTTAGACAATTGACTGATTCAGTTTATGCAATCATCTCTATAATAATGATAGACGAAAAGAATATGATGGATAAATATTGAGACGATCAAAAAACCTGTTTCAGGTGATATTTAAAAAATCTAGAAAAGCACTGACGTGAGGTCAGGAGCTTTTACGCGCTTTTGTTCATATTCTAACTATTAGATCAACACGAAATTTTGCATCTAATTGCGTGTTAGTAATCTCAACCTGATCACGAAGTTTCAATCTGGTTTAATTTTTTACTTCTCGAGATATTACGGAAATAACGTTAAAATTCCAACTAACAAAGTAATTTGCACATTTTTTTTCTTATATCTCCAAAAGTAAATATTGGATCAAATTAAAATTTGTAACATTATTGTTGAATAGTGACCCTAAGGTTTGTGCCAAATTCCATTGAAATCTAATCAATATTTTGGGAGGAAAAAAAAGTTTCATCGAAAATTTTGAAAATTTTCGAATAATTTTTTTTTTTAATTTTCTAACGATTGTATCCACACCAAATGTTGCTCTAATTTGCACGTTGGTATTTCAAAACTGTGCACAAAGTTTCAGTTTGATCGAGTTTATATTTCAGGAGATATCGAGGAATTAACCTCAAAATAACAAATGGGCCTAACTCCAAACCTATCCAACCGATTTCATCCATTATCGAACTCAACCGAGATATTTCGACTCCAAACCTAACCTGACAATTTCAAGTCGCTAAGTCGTTTCCTTCTAAAGTTAGAGCACATACGGACGGACAGACGGACACTGTACTGTTCGTGAACTTCGATGAATCCTATCGAAAATTCAATCATGAATCTTAATCTTTGACTTCGAAAGTGCTGGTGACCAAACACAAGGGAAGTCGGTCCTGAGTACAAAATCTCCCAAAAAACCATGACAGCCGAAAGCTCTACGAATGAACCACCAACTTACGCTGCTAAAAGTCCTCGTTAGTGGCCAACATTAACCACATACGCATAAAGACACATGAAAAACAATATACTCAATCTATCTCTACCAATTTTATTTCACCAGATGCGGCATTCAATACTATGGATTGTTTTCAGGCAGCGAACCCCAAAGCTGATCAAATAGAAGAGAAATTCCATCAAACATAACATCTCGTTAAAACGAGAACTCAAAGAAGAGAAGACAGATTTCCGTATCCTGAATAAATAAAAAAGGAAAGCGAAGAGGTTCTGAAATTTCTTGATTGAAAAACCAGTTATGGAGCACATGTTTTATAAACCTAAAACGGCTCTTCCCAAACAGATACATATCTGTGGAATAGTTCAATTTCAGTTGACACAATGAAATAAGCGGATGGCCTAAACAAAAGTATCAAATTTCATTGTACTTAACGCTGCGCTGGTCCAAATATTAGGCTATCGAATACATATCAGTGACGATATCATGTTATAGCAAATATTTGGTTACTCGGTTAGATAGAAAGACTCATCAGACGGTTTGTGGGATAGAACATAACGGAATTATTCTCTATTCGGCCTACGTAAACACTCTCCACAACACATAATTATTAGATGTAAGACGATGCCGGTAATTCTGTTACTTGATAACGAATTAATGTACCGTATGATGGATATTTTGAATATAACTTGATCTCGTTCACACGGGACGTGTGAAATACCCGATACAAATAAAATTCGTGGATTTTTTTATTTTTTTAGCCAAAGCAGCCACTGGTCTATCCAGAGCAGTTGACTTACCGATACATTCAATTTTTCGATCTTCTTATCGTTTGATTTTCACGAAATTTTGCATCAACCTTAAAGCAGTCATATTTCAACCAACTAGATTCTGAATTCCAATTCGATCGTTACAGAAAATATTGAGAATTAGTATTTATTGAAATACACGGAAAAGACATTTCGAATAGGTAGTTGAACGGATTAATTGTGTGGATTTTACCCATTTTTGAACTCTACATTCATAATTGAGCCCCAAACCTGTTCGGCAGATATTTAGCCACCTAGTCATCTTTTTCGAAAGTTTTTGTTTTTAAGGGTCTAAAATTTTATCGATCTGAAAGTTTAAAATTTTTTCAACTTTTCCGGAAAAGCACATCATACTGAAATGAAATACAGCCGAAGTTCATGTTATGCTCCCAGGGAAAGTTTTTGAGTAATGAAATTCAAAAAATAAGAGATAAAATTTCTGCAGAATATGTTCTTGAACGAATATTCATTTGACCCATCAACGGAAAATTTGTGATAAAATTGTATTGATCATCCCAATGCGGTAAAATTCGATTTACAGTTTCACAAACTTTGAAATCGATTAGATTACCGTCACTTCATAACAGCTCTTGAATAATTGAAATGTACTTCTTTCCACAATAATGGAATGTTTTCATGAGATTAGATCAATACGTTGACTATTCAGGGTAAGAATGAATTGAGCTAGCACTATCGCTAAGTATCCTATGCATTATTGACGATGAATTCATTCTCTAATTATTCCAAAGAATTCCTGGAAGTTTTTTGACCTATATTCAATTTCAAATTTATTTTTCACTAACTCAGATACTTACTAGAAAACTTAAAGTTGGAATTAAAATTGGAGTATGGAGTTCTTCGTAGCTAGACTTCCCCATTAGACAGAAATAAGTTCCTGGCTCAATTATATATCTATATAGTTTTCTTTTCAAAATTTCATTTTCAATTTTATCCACATCGAGTCAATATTTTTTCATTTTAAAAATTGGGGATGATTTTTAGTATTGAAAAACATTCTAATTCATACATTATATTTAACAAAATAAGAAGGAATCATCCATGAAACCAAGAATATTATAAAAATTATTCACTCGATTTTAGAGAACTGGAAAATTTTTCATGTTAACGAATACGCAAAAGTACAAAAGATAATGTGGAACACCGTTCATTTCCTTTTGGTCCTGATTGTCTTTGTCTTTTCCTCATTTTTTATCATCTAATTTTTCTTCTTAATTCGATATTCATTTTTCCATTTCCTACCGCTAACCAAAAATCATTTGAAAACTCAAAACTGCTCCATGAACAATACATCTGTACACTTGTCTGTTTACCATAGATGCCCCCTTTCACTTATTTAAACTTCTGTCATTGACGATTCTATGAAATTAATTTCCCACCTGCTGATAGAAGAAATAGAAACTGTAATATTATACCCCCGGAATATATTGAGAAATTGGGGAATTATACAATGGTTGCATAGGGGTTGGAAAAAATCATCAGTAGCTTTTTTATTCATTCTTTTTTTTCATTTTCGTTTTTGGAAATATACTCCTAACTCAACCTGATTAACCTAGATTAAATCCAACTCAAATATCTCAAAAATAATTCATTTACTAAATCATTTTTTTGTTTTTCTATGGGTTTTCACTCCCAATATCTGAAAGAGAACTATTAAAAATTAAATAAAATTGGTTTTTCATGAAAAACGCCCTTGCGGATTGCAATATCAAATTATTTGTCAAGGGCAGTTTCTTGCGAAACAGATTGCCTAATTAACAATACAGGAACAATACAAATATAAAGAAAATGAACTGTGACACTTCAGAGTACAAATCTGACTCTTTCATCAGACAAATTAGAAAATTTCAAGAATTATTTTCTATGGATTTTCGATTCGATTTGAGACTTTTGTCAAAAATCCTAAGAAATTTAGGAATTATTTTGTTATTTCTGCATCTGCACATAAAAGTGAAGCTGTTTTCTGTGTGTGATAGTTTCTTATATAATTCTTCCAATTTTCTGAAACAAACGATGGAAAAGGCCCATACCTTTCCTTTAAGTATCGATTAAAGCTTATTTTGGGAGGATTTCGCATCATTTTTTAGGTTTTTTATGGGTTTTCACTCCCAATATCTGAAATAGAACTATTTAAAATTAAATAAAATTGTTTTTTTCATGAAACACCCTTGCGGATTGCAGTATCAAACTATTCGTCAAGAGCAAAAGTCTCAAATCGAATGGAAAAATCGAAAGAAAATAATTCTTGAAATTTTCTAATTTGTCTGATGAAAGAGTCAGATTTGTACTCTGAACCGTCACAGTTCTCTTTCTTTATCGTTTGAATTGTTCCTGTATTGTTCATAAGGCAATATGTTTTGCAAGATACTGCCCTTGACAAATAGTTTGATACTGCAAACCGCAAGGGCGTTTTTCATGAAAAAAACAATTTTTATTTAATTTTTAATAGTTCTGTTTCAGATATTGGGAGTGAAATCCTTCCAAAATAAGCTTTAATCGATAATCATTTAATAGAGTTGCGTTAGTAGTATACTGTCAAAGACAAAATGGACAAAAAAGCATTTGATTTGCAAAGAAATTTTCGAACTTAAATAAACGGTCTAAACGTATAGAAATAGGTCACTGGGCTTCATTTCAAAATCAATAATATAATATCTTTCATTTTCAAAGAATAAAAAGGTTGAATATCACGTTGTACATTTCACCATGTCATCTTGACCGTTTGTGGCACGCCTCTCCCGAAATTTCGACTGCTTTCCCCAGAGAATGAGCCGACATACAATGTATTCATTTATGAACGTAGTGCCGTCTGCGCCTTTCAACACAAGATAACTTTATAAGACGTTCGAAGCTAACGCAACATCTTTCCCGTCACGAAATTCTCAACAATGTTTCAAATCTCATTACGGGCTTTGTCATAAAAACAATAAGATCACTGTGAGCCTGTACAACATCTCGTTAAACCAGAGTTCCTCGTAGTCATACTGAAAATTACTGAGGACGAACAAATTCATAACGATATTAATAAAGATCCAAATCCCTTAGTCCCCCTTCGCAATATAGATGTTGAATTCAGTCTTGTATTTCGATTCGACGTTTGTTGAAGCTTCGTGTCTAAACAGATTTTCCGACGGAATCAAATGAAATTATCATGAGGACTTGTATTGTAGGAATATCGAAGCATTAACATCCTCAAAGCAGGCTTCTCTTCATTTAATTACTTGCTCGTTGTCAGAATTCGGATAATGAGATTCGTTAATTTAGAAGGAGTAGATGGATGTTTTTCTATATGAGTTCACAAAATACCATCTCATTAATTAACCCATATCTTTGCGAATATTAGACATCTTCCTTTCATCAAATGGAATTAACTCAATTTAATGTTGATGAAATGGAACATAATAAGACTTATTATCCTTTGTGATCTGAGATATATTTTTTCTATCAATACACTAAGGAATTTCCAAATAAATCATTTGACTGTAGGTTAAATACAAACAAATTTATTTAAAACATGAATCGATGCTAAGAAATTTGTCGAATATTTTCGTCGACCATCTTAATTATGTCCTAGAAATGCACAAAGCACAGTGTCTGCGGCTCAATTTTTTTGGGAAACTCTGTGATGAAAACCAAATATTAATATAATTTCGGAGATATAAATGGTGTTTCTCCAATTTATTCCTGAACCACATTTTTATAGAAAACCGGGGCTATCAATTTTCGCGCACATGTTCTAGGAATCTAGGGGAACAGCGTGCTATCGTTTTGTTCAAATGTTTGTAAGTTTGTGCCGAAAATTGTCTCAAACGACTAGGCGGGACTCACTGATGACGAATCCGGTGTCAATATCTTACAGTTGACAGTTAGTTGGAGCGTAAGGAATTGCAATTCTTGGCAAAATTCTGTTGAGATCATGCTGTCAGTAAATTTTGAAAACTTTTTTTTCGAAAAAATTTCTTTTCTCGGAAACTTTTCATCACATTTGAAGAAAATTTTGGTCGTGCCTTGAGCTTTATTTTTCACAGCATTGTACCAAATTTCATTTCGATATGATCAATTTCAGGAGATATTGTGGAAAAATATGTCAAATTTCAAGGTTTTTCAGAATATTGTTCTTTTTTTCCGGAACAATTTGAAAAAAAAATAAAAAAATTTTTTTTTCAAATTTTATCTTCGCAATATTTTTCAAAAAGGGAGCAGCTTTTGGGCGCATGTTCAAATTCGTTGCCAAAGCTGTCATCTCCATTGAACTCGGAATCAAATGAAATTATCATGAGGAAAATTGAAAAAATTGAACAAGCTGCTTTTTCATCCATTTATGATTTGTCAGAATTCTGATAAAAAGATTCTTCAATTCAGAAAAGATGTTCATCCATATAAGTTCATAAAATACCATCTCAATATTTAACCAATATTTGTGCGAATATAAGACATTTGCCCTTCAGAAAATGAAACACTAAAAGAATAGTATATGGGGGTTATTCGATGAGTATTTTTCATTGAAACTCAGTATTCGGTCATAAAACCCTGTATGACCGATTTAAATATAAAAAAAGTCGATTTCCCATTATTGATGTATAGAACTTCTCTTAGGAAAAATATTGTATTTTATCCGGTGAGGGAAAACTAGTGGTGGTCCTGTAAGAAAACACTGATTTTCCATTAAGAACTGAAACTTCAAAACAAAGAAATTCATTGTTCTTAATCCAGGGCAGCAAACCGAGCACCACAAAAAATCTTTCGAACCAACTGAAGTGTAAAATGGTACTGATACAACTCAATCAAATCATCAAAGAATCTGGAATCAAACGGATCAAATCTCTTATTTTTACCGCTCAATTCAGATAGATTTCTCTCCGAAACAAATACAATTTGGTTCTTCTTCATTCAATCCTATTGGGGCGTATCTAAGATTTTAATTATTTGTTGGAATGAATGGCCGTCAACGTTACTTGTGGAAATTGATTAGAGTGTGTCTAGCGGTTTCGTCTCTGTTTTTGCTTCGGCTTCCGATTATGTTTCTGGCTCAGTTACGATTTAAATGACCGGAAACTCGAGAGGAATATTGAATTGTCAACTTAAGAATTACTACCCCACAGAAAAAAATACCATTTTGTACGGAATTAAAAATCACATATTTTGAGAAATGATATTCGTATGAAGTTTCCAATAACCGAAGGATTTTCAGGCTATTTCGTTATTCATTCGTTTACTTTCAACAATTTGATATTCTAAAGGTTGATTTTTTTTAGAATAAATGAAACACATAATTTGCATTCATTTCCAAAAACTTTTAATTGGTAATGGAAGTATCAGTTATGACATTTATTTACAAAAAATAATTTCAATGACATTTTGACATAATTGAGGCTCTATCTCACTAATGTCGCGAATAATTTCATTCTTTAGTTCAGAAATCGATTGTGGATAATCTTACAGACCTGGCTTCTCACATAAACCCAAAGAAAATAGTCCATCGGTGTCAAATCACATGATCTTGGTGGCCAATTGACATCACCGTTTGTGGAGATCATTCGTCCAGGAAATTTTGTCTCAATAAATCAATTGTGTCATTTGCAAAGTGAGGTGTGAGGCTTTAGTTCCTGTGTTATTTGAACCTTATATTCCTTCATAGCTTAATACTTGTGTAAAATACGCCATGTTGTGGACCCACTTAGTCCAACTTGTTGTGAACGTCGTCGAATGGACCTTCCAGGGTCTTCAGCAACACTTTCACGAACCAAATCAATATTCTCTTGTATATATATTCTTTCGTGAACGACCGCTACGACTGTATTTTTCACTTCTTTGATCTTCCACCGAACCAGTCTCTTGAAATTTTTTAATAATTCGATCAATAGTGCTTCGAGATGGACGATTATGTAAACCATAAAATTGACGTAATTTTATGAAAACACTTTTCACAGAACGCTGATCTTCATAAAATAATTCAACAATTTGAACGTGTTGTTGTATCGTGTACGAAGCCATATTTATAAATGTCATACATCACACTTCTTAAATGTCAAAATACCCAGACGGATTCAGTGCGCCATCTTTATTTTATTTTGTCTAAAAAAAAGTGCAATTTAAAACACCCTTTAGATCTAGATTCAATATTCAGATTTTATGCACTTATGGATTTGATAAAACGTTGCCTGGTTGTTCAAAAGGCATACTTTCAACAGATTGAAATCTGATAAAATACCTTCGGTTGATTAAAGTAGGTGCTTGCGAGTGCAATAGGTGAATTCCAGTTAATAAATAATGAGGAGTAAGTAATAATGAAAGTCATAGTGATAGTAGTTTGTTTAGACAGTAAATAAACTTTGGCGAAGCTCATAGGAGTTGTAGGGTATGGAAGCACTATAGTATTCATGGAATATCTCCGAACAATCTCGAGTCGTTTAAAAATGAATCAGATGTTTGGCGAAGAAGATATTACACATACCAGTACCTAGGGTAACATATTTTTGAAAGGGTGGTCAGGTCGAACTGAAACAAACAGACACGCACACAATTGGATTGTGATTTCATTAAGGAATTATAAGTCGGGTACCTGTGGTAAGAAAACTTCCATGAATTTCGTAGGAACACTTGCAAGAAAATCCATGAAACATCTATCAATAATTGCCGAGAATTTGATGATCAGCAACAGCGCATTTCACTATTCCGATTTCACAAGAGCCCAGATACTTAAATCAGTAAAATGACCAGATTGTTTTTATGTTTGTCTAAAAGAGAACTTAAATTTTGTCGAACGTATTCGTCCTGAACTCCGAGAAAATGTGACGCTTTCTCAAGTTTCTTTCATATAAAAATGAACTTTTCCTGGAACTAAAATCAAGTTACTTTGGAGTATTAATGTGTGATCCAGCCTCAAAACTTAGAAGTATGTGATGATACTAGAAAAACGTAAAACGCCATCATAAAAATGCTTTGTTAGAATGCAAATTGTGATGAAAATTTTTTATCGTTTGAGACAGATTCTGTACAATTACTAGAAAGATTTCCATTGATTTTTGTACTAATGGTTCTACCCACTTTATAGGGGTGATCAAAAATGAAAGGAGACGGTTTAATATTGTGTTTTGGCCGGTTCTTACCACAAATTCAGCTACTATTATGATCCATAACAGAAAATAATTCACTTCGAAACTACGAAATTTCTTGACGTAATATCATTACATGCTTTTGCAATATGTTCCGCACATGAAGGGTGATCATGTTCCATGAAAAATTTACGACGATATTAAGTTTATATAGTATGGTAAGGGGTAGTGGTTTCTTGCCCTGACACCAACAATAAATTCGAGGCAATTTTGTGATACTGATGAGGAGTTCCCGGCTTTAGATCATCAATATAAATTAATTGCAATTATTCCTTGTTCTAAGATTAAAATGTTATTTATTGTAACTTTGTACATATAATAGTCAATGTTGATTACTTCATCTTCAATATTGCATAATCATTAATTATGAAGCTCACCAGAGTATAATGCGCCGTTTGGTACAGAAGTGTGTTCGTAAATATATTTATTTTTGAGTCAATATTTATTGTCCACCAATTAGATTTACTATTTGGGAGTTTCGTGTATATAGAAAAATATGAAATCCGGTATATGTATTAATTCGATCTATCTAACGACTTCAAGAGATGGCACGTCGGAAGCGTTTGCATGAGTTTCCAGCAGTTCGTACATTTTCAAGTTTGTAAGAGCCTTGAAATATTGACGTTAACTTATCCGAATTGATAAATGTATTGGACTTTTTTTAATTTTCTCAACTCGTCAATAGATTATATTCGGTTGAAAAAAAGTATCGGAAAAAAAGATAAATATATCGTCACTGCAAATAAATAGATTACTATAACTTGTCATTTATTCAAAAATGAATAAACTTGCGGACACAATTTTGTCCCAAACGCAGGCCTGATAACTGAAAAACCCCCCCGAAATAAAAGATTTTCTGAATGATTTTTATACGAATAAATAAGTATTTCTCCAAGGCATATTGATGGAATAATATTTCACTCAATTACCTCAGTTCCGTAACAATTTCATGTTAACAAAGATCAGATCACAGCTCCTCCACACAAAATGTAAACTTTGTGGAAGCATCTCAAAATTCCTCTCTTTATCTAAGAAGTTGATTAACACAAACATAAAAAACTATTTTACGACTTGTAAGAACCGAATTAAATTCAATCAAGGAGTTCGGTATCATGCTAATGAAGCTGTAAAAGGTTAATTAAAGGATGAAACATGAATCCACAATTTCACCGAAACAACGATAAATCTACGAACCTAAGGAGAATTATCACCAGTGGAGAATGTTTGTCCAACTCGAATCTGATGAAAGGGAATTCCTTAATAACACAACTGCATTTAACAGTAGACTGTTAATTTTTTATTGAGAACCCACCCAAGACTTGAAGGACTAGTAGCCAGCATGAAGATTTCTACAGGAAACCGGCTAAATGGATCTAGAAATCATATACTGATGTACGTTGAAGTGTACCTCATCGATAAATCGGTTCGATCGGCAACTACCGATTTCAAAAATCTAGAGAAGAACTGACGTGAGGTCAGGAGCTTTTACATGCTTGTTCGAATTCTATTAGATTATCACGAAATTTTGCACGCTGTTGCGTGTTGGTAATCTCTACCTGATTACGAAGTTTCAATCTGATTGCGTTTGTACTTCTTGAGATATTGGGAAAATAACGTTAAAATTCCAAATAGCAACGAAATTTTGCATATTTTTTTCCTTATATCTCCGAAAATTGATATAGGTTTGAATTGTGAAATACTGACTCTAAGGTTCGTGCCAAATTCCATTGAAATCTAATCAATGTGTTCAGAGAAAAAAAAATTTCATAAAAATTTTGAAAATTTTCGAATAATTTTTTTTTCAATTTTCTAACAACTGGATCCCCACCAAATTTTGCTCTAAGTTTCGCGTTGATATTCCGAAACTGTCCACGAAGTTTCAATTCGGTCGAGTCAATACTTCATGAGATATCGAGGAATTAACCTCAAATTTTCAAATGTGCCTAACTCCGAAACTATCCATTTGATTCCACCCATTAACGAACTCAACTGAGATATTTCTTCAAACCTTTTCTGACAAATTTCAAGTGGCTAAGTCTTTTGTTTCGAAAGTTAGAGCACATACTGACGGCCAGACGGACAGAATTTAATTTGACCACGGATTCCTTCTTCCTAGACCAAGCGCATAAAAATGAAGAGTAAAACTGTCTCGAAAACTGTATGGTAATAGACTATTTTGGCGATTGTAACTCCGAAGTATTTATTTTGAGCTATTTCTGAGATAACATACCACAGACAAATGGTAATTAAATGGTTATTTCATGCGTTCGATTCTTTATTAGTTGGATATCACGTCGAACATTTATTTTCTAAATATTTCTGAGAATGCAAATTCGAGCAATTTGTAATTTGGTTCCTACTCGAATATCCAATAACAACTTGAAGGTTCATGCAACATTTCGGAAGGATGATACGATCAGGAGATCAAATCCTGAATGTCGAACGAAATATGACGAATTCGACATCTTTCGCGTGCGACAAAAATTTCCGAATAATATGAGCCGGCAACATCGAATCTGAAATCACCGATGTTTTGCGTATAAATATTAGAAGTATGGGCCCACAGTTTTTTTTTGACAATAATGCGATTTGTAGATTCCATTCAACAATGCAATGAAAGTATGGGCGGACTTTTTTGAATTTTTTTGGTTTTCTAGGTTTTCAATTCATATCAAAGAGCTGATGCCATTTCTAAGCCATCAAGTCGATGAAAGAAATCTGTCAAATGAAAATTCTCGCAATGCGACATTTGAGCATATAAAATTGCCTTTTTTGTTCGACAATGTGAAAATCTTGCATGCGTTCAAGAATGAGCTGCAAAGTCCAAAACATGATTTCTTCTGAAAACCAAGCAGCGTTGAGCGGAGCGAATACCTGGATGGATGAGCGCTCTGTAATGAATACTAATATTAATCACTCAAAGATCGTCGATCATCCGAGTAGAATTAAGTCTTCAACGGTTAGCAAAAAAAGAGACCAAATGATCTTGCTTTTGTCGAATTTTTAAGATTACAAACCTAATTCAATATACCCGAAAGTTAGACCTCAATTCACAACAGCCTGCGATCCAGAAACTGGAAACGCGATTGTTGAATTGGAAACGGCTATTAAACTTTTTCGGGCCTTATTTTGCTATAACCCCAGCGGCCGCCGATATATATCAGAAGCAATTCAGTGAAAAATTCTCCATTTATTCTTCTATTTCCCCTTTCAACCGCAAAGCTTCAATATGGACCCAACCAAACAGCTAAAATTAATCTTTTATGGTTATCCCGAAATTCCGGAATAAAATTTCGACGCAGAAGTGATCAATCAAATTATACGCCCAGACTTTCTTCCGACGGAGCCAAAATACTCATAACTAATCCTGTCCGGTACCTTTATAAATCTCACAGAACGTGTGGGATACAATGAAATGCACGGAGAGGAGCCAGAGTGGCCCCAAAGGCTATCCAGGTAAAAGCGGCCTTTTACCAGAACTCATTCGATGGCAGAGCATGACATAATATAAAATCCGCTGTAGAAATGTCAGATGCGAAACTTGAATTATTGGTATTTCGAAAATTTATGATTATGAGGACCAAATATTTTCCTTAGGTAATTAACCGCCAACAACCTGAGAGTGTCTAAGCTATTAAAACTTGGAAAGGTCAATAAATGGCTCGGATCATTGGCAACATGAAAACTATATTGAAATAACCGAAAAAGTAAATAGTAAGAAAAGTAATCAAATGGAACCTTTTAAAAGTCGATTTCAGGTTTAAAGTGATATCGAATCCGGAAAGTTCAAAGTACAAATAGATATAGGGAGTCAATATTGAATCGATCCTATCTATAATAATATAATATCGATTAAATCCCTTTAATATTTGTGAATCAAAGTCACCATATTAAGAATTTTAAGATATTTGGGTGTATATTTTGAAGAAAATATGATGGAAACAATATTATATTTATTTTGTATACATTCACTTCTTTCTAGTCCTATAAGGTCGAAATAATTCAAAATGGATTGCAATGATATCAATTATATTGATCTATTATATGTATACTGAAGTCTGATTTTTCATCGAAAATGGAAAAGTTTCTTGAGAAAATATTTCATGCTTGAAATTATTTTGAGGAATACTTTCGAGGTGTATAAAAAATTAATGAACCAATTCAAACTTAATAGGAATAAATTTTTATTAGAAATGAACTTATTCAGATTTCAAGTCTTCCGAAAGGATATGATCAACATGAAAATATAAATAAATTAAGCTGGTGCGTATAATTTTTCAACCTTTTGTTGAACTCTTCATTAGCCGAACCAATCTTGGCTCTCTCCCCAATGTCTATTTGCCATAAAAAATATTAAACTCACGCTTAGGCTTCTTTTTTATAGATCAACTTTTCTCGGATGAACGTAATACATCATTGAGTTAAGCACGAGGTTAAGCATCAGAAATATTCGTATATTTTACAGGAAAGAGTAATATCAAAATCTAGAAGTTCACTAAAGCCCTTCGCAAACAAAATCTTCTCCGTGCAGATCGGCTGGCGAACAATTCCATGGAGAGAACTCTCAACAAATTTGTTTTTTGTCACATTCCTTAAACGTTTTCTACGAACAATATGAATATTTACCATCAATGAATCTTATGATAGAATTTCGATGAAAATTCGGAAATATGGCTTGACAAACTTTTCGGAACACTCTAAACACATTCAGTCTTAAGTGTCACACGTCAAATGTTTAAAAATAAACTTGTTGCATCATGACAATACACGATGAACTTGTGAGGATTATCTTCGAAACTTAATAATTCAATTCTTATTCCTCGCTAAGTGATATTTTGATCTACAGAAGGTAGGAATATCGCTAAAAAACGCAATGGAATCTAGAAATGAGTTCAGATGAAACATACGATTCATATAATTCAGCTGGAGTTGAATCGTCATAGATCATTTCAATTTGCCAAGACTCCAAACACTAAACAATATTATTGTCCTCAATTCCGAATAAGTATATTTCAAACTTATTCTCGAAGCAAATTCACCATAATGATGCTATATTCATTCCAAACAAATCGAAGTAAAATACAATAACAATCAAGATCTTTGATCATTTCATTGATACAATCTGAATAACAGTGGTTTCAACTGGCCGAAACATTAGCACATATTATTTCGTCCATAATGGACTGAACGAAACAACCATTGATAGAATCAATTCCATCAGTATTGCGGAACTGCAATTACATGTTCATTCTAGATTAGGGGTAACATTTACATCCACAGTTAATGGGGTTGTATTCCTTCCGATCTGAACAATATAGATGAGAATTGACTGAATAATTCAGAAGCTAATCCATCATCAACTAACAAGATCCGTTACACGAAGTAACTTACACAAATGGGCCGACTAATGCCAATCAAAATATCCACCCACATGGGGACGGATTGTTTGTGATTGTCAAGTACGTTTTCAATTACAAGGATAACGATGACAATGTCAATCTCTGAGAATGGAGAGTTTTTCTGTTGCAAGCAAGTACCGGAATAAAAAATCAAGCAGTATGAGACATGCTTTTCGGAACGACATCAAAGAAGTTTTCCTAGAAAATGACAACGAATTGTGGTAGCATGTCAAGAATTCCCTCAAACCCTCATTAGTGGACGATGGAGCTTTTCGTCAGAACGGAAACCCAAGAATACCCGCTAATTAGACGAGAACTCTGGATGACTAACTCGTCAATCTGAGAAGTAATGAGTGGAATAACGAATGACATTGGATGATCAATGTCAACAATCATCGATGCTCATGGAGAAACCGCCAGTACATTACCCTAGAAACGAGATTGAGCTTTGAGAATTCGTGTGAGAGTCAAAGATCTATGGGTTATCCAAATTGCCTTGAAATTATGGGTACGCCATGATCTATTATACCCCAAGCGAAGATAGATGCCTTCAGACAAAGCATCTTTGTGAATTGGGCATCCAGTGTAGGAGTTATGTACGAACATTCAGTGGTTTATCGGTGTCGATGCATTCTGTTGAAATTGAGAAATCAAGTCTTCTTGAATGATCTTCTTTCAACATCAAGCATAACATGCCATCCAGTGTTTTATGAAATCATGTTTGTTTATATTGATTATTATTTCACGAGTAGAGCTTTCAGCACTCACCTATTCACAAGCTATCCAAAACAAAAAACACAAAATCGTGAGCCAACAACTAAATAAAATCAGTTCCAGGAAACAGTTTAAAATTGATAGTACACCGGTTTTAGTCACAAATCAAACAGATGAGGAAATACAACGATCACTTGGATGCAACCAAACGTTTGTTATCGACGAAAATCCAGAGCACTTCCTGTGCACAACTCTAAAACGAATAAACTTGACGCGGACGTAACTGATTCACGATCAGACGAGAGCTCAATAGAAAGCAAGTCACTCGTCCTCACCTAGACGCAACCGAACCCAAACTGAGCGTAATCCAGCTCGAAGGACCCTGCGTTTCAGGCGTGCCCCCACCACCGGACGCAGGAACAACCGAACGTGTCTGAAGATACACGCATACGAATTACGCTGGTACCGGTATCTACACCTCTTCCTACGCTAAATGTAAAAATGTCGGTTTTCATTGGCTAATGATTCGGGGGCTGAGCTACTTAAATGAGCAATAAAAGCAACTTCCTAACTATAAATGAATTATTTATGGTAGATGATGACTGCGTGTTTTAGTTCGTCAATTGGAACCAGTTGGTGCTACCAATACATCGCAGCGACAAAATGTTTATGGTGTTGTTCGAACTTGAGTCACTTCAGAAAAATCTACTCATAAATCAGTTTACACATGACCGTCAAGAACTGTCATGTGATTGAACGAAGTTCCTTTGAAGTTGACATTTGGAATGGTTCCCATAATATTTGTTTATTATTTACTAATAATAAACCTTTAAAATTGGACATTGATGACATTTCAAGCCTCCCGGAAAATTCACTGGGCTGAATCGATTGTATTTAAAACTGTGAAACGAAATTTCAAACATTATTAGAAAAATATGACATTCGATGATTGAAGGTGAGACCCCGCACGATGAAAATCAATTATAATGTCTGATAATCATCGAAATGAATCAACGGCGGCCAATATATCCACCACGAATACAATTCTGATTAATTTCTTTATTTTACATTCAAAAATAATTTCCACGGAGAAGTTTCATATTTAATCATTCGTGCAATTTCTTGAGCCTCATCCCTTCAATTCTTTTTTTCTCGAAGGAATTTCACAGTGCAGAATTCAATAAATATAAATTAAAATAGGTTCAAAAATCCAAAAAAGATGAAACATAATATATTCATGAAAAATAAAATTTAGATTTCGAGATATTTTTGTCGTGAGACTTCAGATTGTATTTATCTGAAGTCTCATCATGAAAAAATCAGTTCAAAAAGAAAAATAATTATTCGAATATGGAATGCAATGGAACATCAAGTTTTATATGGAGAAAACAATTTATTCAAACATAAACTTATAGTGTAATGTTAAATTTCAAAGGAAAGAAAATTTGTAATAGCTTCGATATGACCCTAGGTATTTTAATGGAAACTCGAAAATATTTGTTTCGGTTTGAACTGATATTTTCTGCATCGTTGTTTCCGACGGAGATAGAAGAGAAGATAACAAGTTCACTCAGAGAAAAAAAAATTAACATAGACAATTGGAAGTAGGTGGTTCAAAACAATTATAATTCTTTTCAATGAAACATGGAAGAAAATCTAGGATAATATGGTCAAAGTGGAATTGCATTTCACAAGAATCTTGAAATGCCGATTGAAGATCTGAAAATACCTGCGATCCAACAGTACGAAAAACTAGGTTTTCATGAGGATGTATGTAATTGAATAGAATCAATGAAAAGCAACAAATCATAAATAAGTATAAATAGCTAAACATAACATAGAAAATTATTCTGTCGGACTGTTCAACGAAAAAATATTTTCCGGTTCAACCTGAATAGTTTTTGACAAAACTGAGTATGAAAGGAAACGTGAATGCAGAATTGCACCTAAGTCTTCATATATTCTGCCTTATTATAACCTTCCCTGTTCATAGAATATTATCAATTCTCTCTAGATCCTAGAATTTTTAATCGAATTTACGAAAAAAATTTCCATTTTAAAATATAATTGTGATTGCAGTAAAACAGTTTTTATAGTTTCTGAGAAATAAGTGCCCTTATCCGAGTTCGTGGAAATTCTTGTTTTTGGTGCGTGACAAATTCGAAAGGTTATTGAGAGCAAATTATGTGAGGAATAGAAATCCAAATTTCAGATTCGTATGAAAAGACCTCAAATCAATCAATTGAGATATTATTTCAGAAATAAAAATGAAAATATCCAATATTTCAAGCCATATTTAAAACTATTTCTCAATTTTTATTCCGGATGTTAGAAATACTAATTGTTCCCTCGAAATATATAGGTAAATATATTGTAAAACAAAAACCTATATCCAATATTTTACTCTATTCTTTCATGGAAACTACTGATCCGATTTCTGAATCTGCAGAAGATAGCCTCATATACTACTCAATATGTGAGACTCAATTATTTACATATTTAACGACGGACGTGTTTAAGAACACTCATTGAGCATTCGCGTGAGAAACTTATTATCTGGGTATAATTCCTGTTATGGACGTTGTGAAAAATCCTAGTTTTTCTGTTATTGCTAGGTATCCACTTAATTACCACAACTTATTTAATATTGTGAGATATTCTCAGATAATATTATAGAGATATCTCATTGAATATAACTCGTATTCATTATTATATGAGAAGTGAGAAATGTTGTAGATTTACGTGGAAATCAGGTTCTTTCAGTTTCGAACTTCTGGCTGATAGCTGTTGGCATAGCTGTATGTGAAATAAAATTAATCCGGAACTGAAAATGAAGGTTTTTTAGTCGATTCCGATAAAACAAATTCATTATAATTCTTCAAGTGATTTTTCCGTGATGCATGAATAAAAACAAACTAAACAGGAGACATAATTTCATTTTTTCGTTCTATTGTATATTATTCAGTCACAAGCTATTTTGAACACAATTTCATTTTACTGTTCCCTGGAAATGCGAAAATCAAGTTGTTAGCTGGTTTGAAACCATTTCGGACTCGAAATTCAAAAATTAGAGACATAGGGTAAATATCTAATTGTCCAGAACATTTACTCATCGCAAAGATTTGTCAGCTGATCATAAACACAATACCTACAGTAAGAAAACACTTTGAAACTCGATATTTGTAGATTTGACTTCAATAACGAAGGCAGTTTTCACGAATAGGTGAAACCCACCCAATAATTCCGCAGATATACAATTTATTTCCCAAATAATTCCGAAATAAAGATTTGTGCGAATTCAAATCCATTTCTTGATTCGAAAATGTAAGTTCAAAAGTTCATGCAGAAATTCGTGAAGTTAATACACAATTTTTTTGATTTTTTTAAATGGTTCTGTTGCATTTACCCCTCAAACCCAATAACTATACTCAGATAAAAGGATAAGACCCGAACTTACCGATAGTCCAGTTTCTCGTAACTCTTGAAATCCTTGCACTGCACACTAAGGAGGGATGATGGGAATTGGGAAAGAAGGGAATTACACAATGCAAAGTCCTTAATGAACTGTAAATTAACCCCTGCCTAAGATAATTAACCGCCGTGAATCTATTATAACATGAATTAATACTTTCATCTGTCTCTCTGAACTCTCATTTTTCAACTGAATTTTTATGCGGCGCACACATGGCGACATATGTTTAAATTTATCAAAATAAAACAAAAGTAAACCGAACACACCCCCGCCCCTGAAAAATCGAACCAAAAAAAATAAATTTAGAATTTTCAGACTAATTTGTTCCGAAACAACAAAAGCAACCATAAAATATGCAAATACCAAAGAGAGAAAAAAAAAACTACAACAAATATCAAGATCTCGTATATAACTATTGAGTGGGTAATGGGCATATTTTAACAACAGGCCTTGATAGAATTGAACCCTTTGCAGTAGTCAAAGTTACCGTTCTGATAATACCATCGGAACCGGGATGTACTTCAGAGACAATTGCCAACGGCCAATGCAAGGGTGGCGCATTATTAGTTTTAATAATAACTAACGTACCAACTACAATCTTTTGAGATTCTTTGTCCCATTTCTTTCGGACTTGTAAAGAAGTTAAATATTCCAAGTGCCAACGCTTCCAGAAATCTTGCACCATTCTGTCGATCATTTGAAATCGGTCAAGCCGACTCCTACCCGTATCACTAACATCTTCAGCCGGTAACCCCATCAATGGAGTCAATGTTAAAAAATGTGACGGTGTTAACGCTTGCGGAGCTGACGCATCAACTGACAATTGGCAAAGAGGTCTGGAATTCAACAACGCCTCGATTTGAACCAATAATGTATTGAATTCCTCGTACGTTAATATTTGTTCACCTATCACCCTGTAAATGTGATTTTTAACAGATTTTATATTACTCTCCCATAAACCACCCATGTGTGGCGAACTTGCTGGTATCATTTTCCAAGTAATTCCCTGGAAAGACATCTCACTCTCCAATTTATTCTGAAATTCACTCGATTCTATGAAATCTTTGAGATCTGAAAGAACTTTCTTAGCTCCGATGAAATTCGTTCCCCTATCCGAATAAATAAAACGGCATGGACCACGTCTAGAGAGAAATCGTTTAAATGCTTCAAGAAAATGAGCAGTTGACAAAGAACTCACCAATTCTAAGTGAACAGCTTTAACACTCATACAGATGAATAAACACGCATAGGCCTTATAGGATTTCACTCTTCTACCTTGGGCCATTCTAATATGTATCGGTCCGAAATAGTCCACACCCGTATGGAGAAAAACCTTCGTTTCTTGAACCCTAGGCGCAGGTAAATCCCCCATTAATGGGTAAAAGGATCTAGGTTTACATCGAAAACACCTATTGCAAGAATAAACCCTTTTTCTTATAATATTCCTACCTCCCAAAATCCAATATTTTTGTCGCAATAATGCCTCTAGTAGATTAAAACCAGTATGGCAATGTTCCACATGGTAAAAGTCGATGAGCCTATCCACTATGGCATCTTTTCCCGGTAAGATCAATGGATGACATTGCTCAAAATTCAAATTTGAATTAGACAACCTTCCCCCTACTCTCAGCAAACCGTCCTTCATAAAAGGCCGGAGCTTCCTTAACCGAGCAGAACATTGTTTGTTATTTGTTAAATTATATATATCCTCCTGAAAATATTGTGATTGCACAACTCGAATTAATGTCAACTCCGCTGTTGACAGATCTGAGACCCCAATTTTACCAGACATCGGCAGTAATCTTAAGAACCTGAGAACATAGACTATGGAACGTAGTATAATTTTCCAAGACGATCTCCTTATCATGATATCGTATATCGAATTATTTGCTTCCTTTTGCTCTGCTGTTGCTAACCCTATATAATCAGTGTTATCCGATTTCAAATTAATATGATTAATGGGCCAATACTTTTCTTGATCGTTCAACCAACTAGGTCCCGAAATCCAGTCCACATTGTTCACCAATTCCGCTGGCGACAATCCCCGCGAAAGACAATCGGCTGCATTATTTTTGCTCGATATATGACTCCAAACAGTGTTTGGTGCGACATCCTTGATATAGTGAACTCGATTGGCAACGAATATATCCTTATGGTGTACAGAGTTTAACCATTGAATGACAGTGGTTGAATCAGAAAAAGCGTAAATTTTTGAAATTCTTACTCTAGGAGCAATGCAATCCCTCAATTTCCTTATCAAGTCCGACACGAGAACCGCCGCACAGAGTTCCAATCGAGGTATTGAAACAAGCTTAAACGGAGCAACCTTTGATTTGGCACAACAAAATCCAATTTTGATATCACCGAGGGGTGTAACCACTCTTGTATAAGCTACGGCTCCGTAACCGTCTGTGCTTGCGTCACCGAAAACTGCAAGAGAAACAACACTACCTGATTTTAATCCCAGGGTTCTATTTACATGAAAATCATCCAAAAAATGCCATTCCGCAAGAAATTTTGTCCAAATTTTCAAAACATCTGTCGGAGCCTTCTCATCCCATCCCAACTGATAATTCCACAGTTTTTTAACTAGTAGTTTCAAAGAAAAAATGAATGGAGCAATGAGACCTATGGGATCGTAACATCTCGCAACTGCTGACAAGATGATTCCTTTTGTACATCTCAAATTATTGGGATTTGTCAACCTGAAACTCAAACTATCCGATTTGGGGTTCCATTGCATACCTAAAACTTTAGTATCTGTTTGAAATACAACCGTTTTTCCTAATCTTTCCTTCTCTGGAATAAGTTCGAACAACTTTCTACTATTTGTGGACCATTTTGTTAAATGAAAGCAACCAGAACCGAAAATTCTCGAAATATCTTGGTATAAATTAATAGCTTCCTCTTCCGAAGCAATACTAGATATGAAATCGTCCATATAGAGATCTCGCATTATGGAGTCTGAACTTTGTGCATATGCTTTTTCGTCTTCCAGCAGTTGCTTTATAGTTCGCAAGGCGAGATACGGTGAAGATTTTATCCCAAATGCAACTCTATTGATTTCATAAGTTTTTATTTCCTCAGATGGATTGAAACGCCACAAAATCCGTTGAAATTTGCAGTGTTCTTCAACAACCTTTATTTGTCGATACATTTGTCTTATATCCGCTGTCACCGCATATTCAAATATTCTGAAATTAATTAATAAAGCAAATATATCCGTTTGCAACTTGGGCCCACAATGTAAAATATCATTCAGAGAAAAATCCGAATCTGTTGGTGCTCCAGCATCCAAAACAACTCTAACCGGTGTACTAGAACTATCTGGTTTAAAAACAGGATGATGAGGGATATAGTATGATGGCTCAGACAAAACCGTCTCCCCTGCAATATTCATGTGACCCTGATCCAGAAAATCCTTCATCACATTATTATATTCCGATCTGAGATTAGGGCTTTTCATCAGTCTACGTTCTAAAGAAAATAATCGAGACATTGCTGTATCCTTCGAATTCCCTAAAAATTTTGGCGACCTTTTGAATGGTAACGCGACTGTGAACCGACCTTCTCTATCTCGAGAGACTTTATTCTTAAACAATGTTTCACACTCTAACTCATCCGGGTTTAAAATTTTCTTTTTTGGTACAGACTCGATTTCCCAAAATTTATTCAACAATTCTTCCACTGGCGGTTCATCTAAAAGAGTGAAAAATATATTCGATTTAGAATCATTCGCAACTACCGGAACTCTACCCATAACCACATAACCGAAAACTGTTTCAATTGCTACTGGAGATCTATTTGGACCCATTATTCTCCTATCACACATCACACTTGGAAAAAGTTCTGCACCTATAATTCCATCGATTTCTGCCGGCAGAAAATAATTTTCATCCGCTAACGGTACACCCTGAATCATATCTGCAAAATCCGATATATTAATTTCCGACCGAGGAAGACACTCTGAAATTTTGTCAACTACAAGAGCCTTCAATGAATATCTAATAGAAAAATCCAATCGAGATTCTATCTCCACATTAACAAATCCTTTCACCTTTTGTGCAATATTTCCAATACCCTCGATTGAAGAGCAACACTTAGTAATTTTCAAACCCAATCGTTTACATGCCGTCAATGTCATCAAATGAGCTTGACTACCGGAATCAAGAAGAAATCTTGCTGTGCCACTTCCTAAACTATTTCGAATTTGTACTAAAACCGTTGAAAGTAATATTGTTTGATCATTACAAGTGGAAATTGTCGAACAAAATTTTGCTCCATCCGTCGTTCCCGATGAACTTGACGCCCCTATGTTTGTATTTACCGATTCAGATCTACCCATATGCAACAATGTATGATGTTTCATTCCACATTCTGAGCAAAATCTATTCACCTGACAAAATCTGACTCCGTGACTTGCCGATAAACAGTTAAAACACCAATTATTTTCTTTCACCGAATTATATCGTTTCGAAGGAGTGAGTTGCTTAAACTTTTCACATCGGTTTAGAAAATGACCAGCTCCTTTACAAAATGGACAATTTTTAGATTCAAACCTTGACATATTATTGATCAGGAAAGATTTATTTTGTCTGTTTTTATATTCTACTGATCTCATAATTTCAGATGGTTTTCTCTTAGCCAAAATTTTAGTCTCTTCTTTCACAAAATTTATCAATTCATCATAAGAGGGTATTCCCCCACCTCTTTTATGCATTTCGAATGTTCTAGTGGTTTCAGGATCTAATTTATTTAATGCTAAATAAAGGAATATGTAATCCATCAAATCATTAAGATCCAACCTTTTCAATGCATTCACCGCCGCATCAAATTTTTCCAAAAAGAAATCTAAACCTTTGGAGGATTCTATATTCAATTTCTTGAAATCGAACATTTGATCTAAATAACTGTTCGCTAATGCCCTTTTATCTTGATATTTATCGATAAGAGATTGCCAAATTATGGGATAATTATCACCTGTGGGCGCCAAACCTGAGAAAATTCCCAATGCAGAACCTTTAAGTTTTCCTACCAAATAATAACACCGATCGACATTCGTCAAGGATTTATTTTCGTGTATCAAACTCTTGAAAACTGAATAAAATGTTTCCCAATCACGAATTTCCCCTGAAAATTCTGGAATTTCAATATGAGGTAGCTTCGGTTCACTGCTATTCTGCATTTTAATTTGAGATTTACTTGAACTCGTTTCTTTTTCAAGTTTATTTATATTTTCTCTCACATGACATACTATTTCATCTATGGTTCGCAAAATGGAATAATCAGGTACGAAATCTGGATCTAATTGCAAGTTTTTCTCCATCATTGCATCGACCGTTTTCAAAAGTTCCGCCTTTGTATCATCCAATGATTTTGACATTCGAACAAATTTACGTTTATATTCAGGATCATTGGAACGTTTGTATAAATCCACCAATTGAGTAAGTATACCAAATAAAGACTCTTTCTTTGCCTGCAAAAGCTTCAATTCTATCTCAAGTTTCTTTTCCGCCATAATTAAGGTGTAAACACAATCTGAATCTAACCTCTGAATTAAATAATGAATATGCTTTATAGTTGCTTAGATTATTCCATGAACACAACAGACGACTCCTCGACTGCGCGGTCAATAATCAACATATGATACCGATAAGCGAGATAACTTCCGTACTGAACAAATTCGAACCGATATTGAAAGGAAAAAAAATCGTACTGAATTTAAATGAAATGATATTCCGTAATATATTCAATCCAAACCGTCTTGAATTAAACAGAAACCGTCCGTGCCCGAAGAACCAAAAAATGTTGCATTTACCCCTCAAACCCAATAACTATACTCAGATAAAAGGATAAGACCCGAACTTACCGATAGTCCAGTTTCTCGTAACTCTTGAAATCCTTGCACTGCACACTAAGGAGGGATGATGGGAATTGGGAAAGAAGGGAATTACACAATGCAAAGTCCTTAATGAACTGTAAATTAACCCCTGCCTAAGATAATTAACCGCCGTGAATCTATTATAACATGAATTAATACTTTCATCTGTCTCTCTGAACTCTCATTTTTCAACTGAATTTTTATGCGGCGCACACATGGCGACATATGTTTAAATTTATCAAAATAAAACAAAAGTAAACCGAACAGGTTCTAATGGCACGATCATCACGAGATTTTGCACAAAGTTGTAAATCAGCATTTCCCAACGAACTATCTGGTTTCATCATGATTGGATCAGTATATCATGAGTTATTCCTGCAAAAAATGATGAATACTTTCCGGAAAAAAATATTTTTTCACCAACCATATGATCCCACCAATTTGGCAAGAGTTTGCCATTTTGGAATGATTCAAGTAACTACCAAGTTTCAATCAGATCTCTCAACTAGTTTCTGAGATATTGAGGAAATAAAGTCGAAACTCAAATGACGGTGACCGGGCAACAATTTGGCTGATTTGGCCCATCAACGAACGTAATCGGTGCATTCGTATACGCGACCTACCATGCCAGTCAGGTCGCTAACTCATTTCTTTCCACAGTCTTCCTGCCCTCGGCCGGCTGTCCAGCCGGGCAGAATCAATTCTGACATCGGATTCGTCGTCAGTGAGTCCAACCTAGTCGTTCGAGACAATTATCGAGAAAAAATTGGAAAATCATAGAAATTCAAACAAGACGTTAGCACGCTATTCCCCAGAAAATGCATGTAAGAAATATTCGAGCTGAACTAAGCAAATAAGAAATAAACTTAAATATAGAAGCCTGGGGGAGAGAACAATGTTTGTCGAAACGTCACGTCAGTGAATAAGCTTAATAAATTAATTCCTTAAGACTGATAGTATTTCAATTCTGAATATTTGAGAACGATATTATACATATCTATCCTTTAAATATAATTCATCAAGAACATCTTATACAGGGTCTTTCACGAGGAACCTCACCCATATTTATACGGGAAACTACTGAACAATGAAAATTTCAATTTATTTTGATGTAACATTTTTCAGTTTTGGTTGGAAAATTCTCTCTGAGCGGGAAAATTCGAAAAAAAAATCGAAAATAGAGCTCCGCTGAAACAAGAATAACTTCGAGGTTTTTGGATGGAAAATTTTCATTTTTGGGATTTTCCAAGATGTAAGATTGATGTATCCACTTTGGAAATCGAAATCGCGCTTCATGATACAGGGGGTGAAAAAATCGCTTTCAAAGTTAGGGATGACAAAATCGTGAAAAATCAATTTTTTCAAACTAGAACCCCATTTTTTTATGGCAGATATTGAATCTACGTTAAAAAATAATGTGAGTGTATGCATCACACCCTTGCCCTAAAGTGGATATTTTCTGAGTTATTCACAAAAAACTGTTTTTCGTCTTGAATTTTCAGCTATTTCTTTTCCCTTCACGCCAAAAAGATGACATTTTCAGGAACTGTTACTTAAACCATGTTTTAGATGTTACTTCCCTAATATGCAAGAGAAAAAAGTTACAGGTTGTTCCTAAATAGATGGCGAATTTGGATTCGAATTTGTATCGGAAACCTCTTTATTTCAACTAATCGGCCATCGGTTTTCTCTCCAGTGATAAATAAATAATTCCTTATGAACCATATGCAAAAACTTACCATGTTTTACATTATTTTTTTTTAATGATAGATATCATTAATTACATCTGCCAAATTCCTCTTTATTCAGTAGCATTTTGTGTTTACTATTAATTTGGTGATAATTCGTATTAAGTTATAAAATCGATCACTATGCCTAATTTTACCAATGAAGATTATTTAAATCTCATTCTACTTCATGGAGAATGTAATAAAGTTGTAGATAGAACGATTCGACTGTTCATTGAGAGGTTTCCTGACCGACCCAGACCAACGAGAGATACCATTAACAGAACCATGACAAACTTGAGAAATGTCGGATCTTTCGTTAAGAAAACTACACACAGAGAAAAAAGTGTAGTAGAAGATGAGAACAACGAAATTACAGTTCTTGCATATTTTCGTGTGAATCCTCAAAATTCTCTCAAAGATGCCGAGATTGATCTGGGATTATCTCAATCGAGTGTTTGGAGAATATTAAAAAAACATAAAATGCACCCATATAAATTCAATAGGGTACAGCATTTGAAGGAAACTGATTTCGTCAGGAGAACAGAGTTTTGCGAAGCTATGATGATTCGATTTCAAGAGAATGAAAACTTTTTGGACTGTATAATTTGGACAGATGAATCTAAATTCACAAAGAATGGTTCTTTCAATAGGCATAACAGTCATTATTGGGATGAAGAGAACAACCACCACTTCAGACAATGGAACTTTCAAGAGACCTGGAGTTTCAATGTTTTTTGCGCCATCAAAAATAATGCAATTCTCGATGTTCACATTTATGATGGGACTTTAACTGGTAAGATAGAACACTACACATGTTTGCATTATTTAAAGAATGTTCTCCCTTAGGAGATAGATATTCTGACATATTGACTCAAATAATTGAGCCACTAGTACAGAACCATAATGACTTATGGTATCAACAAGATGGCGCAATTCACTCAATGTGTCAAATATCCTCTACAGGCTATTTGGAGATCGATGGTTGGCGAACAATGGTCCACATCTTTGGCCACCACGTTCTCCCGATTTAACTCCTTTAGACTATTATGTTTGGGGTAGGATAAAAAATATTGTCTACTCAACTCCCCTGACTGATAAAGAGGACTGCATAGAACGAGTCAGAAATGCGTTCAGGTTTGTTTAGATTTTTAGATTCATAGTTTTGAAACTCAATTTGGTTTTTAAACACTTTTGCAGATCTCTTCCTCCCGATGAAATAAGAAGAGCAACGCACGAAGCATTCCTGAGACGTATAAATAAATGTCTAGAAATTAACGGTCAAAACTTTGAGCATCTTCTCTAGTTATAACTGCGAGAGTTTGCCATGGTTCTCCTAATAGTAACTTGAAGTCGGTTTCAAGAAGGGGCGAAAAATCTACAGCATGGTTCAAATAACAGTTCCTGAAAATTTCATCTTTTTGGCGTGAAGGGAAAAGAAATAGCTGAAAATTCAAGACGAAAAACAGTTTTTTTGTGAATAACTCAGAAAATATCCATTTTAGGGCAAGGGTGTGATGCATACACTCACATTATTTTTTAACGTAGATTCAATATCTGCCATAAAAAAATGGGGTTCTAATTTGAAAAAATTGATTTTTCACGATTTTGTCATCCCTAACTTTGAAAGCGATTTTTTCACCCTCTGTATCATGAATCGCGATTTCGATTTTCAAAGTGGATACATCAATCTTATATCTTGAAAAATCCCGAAAATGAAAATTTTCCATCCAAAAACCTCGAAGTTATTCTTGTTTCAGCGGAGCTCTATTTTCGATTTTTTTTTCGAATTTTCCCGCTCAGAGAGAATTTTCCAACCAAAACTGAAAAATGTTACATCAAAATAAATTGAAATTTTCTAAGGAATCTATTTCTGCAATAAAAAAATGGTGTTCTAATTTGAAAAACGGAAGTTGACGTCATTTCCGGAAAAACCGGAGGTGCTCATGCCTTGAAAATATTTTAGATTTCATCAGCATCGTGAAATACTTATAAGTGCTGAATTTCATGAAAATACGTTCAGTAGTTTCCCGTATAAATATGGGTGAGGTTCCTCGTGAAAGACCCTGTATAGTCCATTCACTTTTATAAACTATATGTATATTTCAAAAATGTTAGGTCATAGTCATTTTCCCGTCAGATGACAACAAAACGTTGTCCTCTCTACATGGAGGCCGTAGAAATTACGTATTTATCATAATGTTTATTTACACAAATCTGAGATTTTCATCCAACGATTTATACTGTAAAAATTTGCGCAGGAAAGTAATTTTGGCTGCAACAACATGTTTTTGTTCACATAAAATTTTGCGTTCATTTTTCAAATTATAATTCCAAATTTGTCGTTACAGATCTTTTTTCAAAATTAAGTTTTCAGTCAGTGTCTTTTTGGCTGCACGAATAAAAGAAAATTCTTTGTCGTGTCTTTCACTTAAAATCTTTCTTATTGTGGTGATGTGCAGCTAAAAATAAATATCTATTCATATAAAATATAATTTCTTGATTTTCACTCATCGAAAATGTTGGAAACCTTGTGATGAATTATTGATTCCAAATGATCAGGGCTACCATCAGAAAGAGCAGATTTCAATTCTACATAGCTCTTCCTGATACTTCGTCTCTGCTTCTTCAAAACTTCCTTCGGCATTTTCAGTTTCTAAGCATGATGATTACGTTGAGATTTAGAGTAGAAATTGACGTTGCCGATATTTCACGAGTGCCAACCTGCGTCAGTTTTTAGTAAAAAACTTTATAGACATAAATCATGGACAACCAGGATAGTTTATCAAAGTCAATGGAGTATACCATCAAGGACAGTCATTATTTGAACTTTTCGTATCTTCACTATTTACCGAAATACCTTACTGTCAGTAATAATTGATCTCTTCGAAAACTACCCCAAGAAATAATGTATCAATTCTAGAAAGTTAGTTCTTAAGGAACTTTTATTGTTCCTCGCTTCATGAAGCAAGACTATATTGGGCTTCCGTTTTCAGCAGGTGAGTCAATCATAAATAACCTGACAGACACGTGATTGTTCCAGTTTCGAAATGGACACTTTCTGACCTAGTAATTGCCGATGTATAACTAGGGCTCCCTAGTTTTACACAGCCTGTGTCATAAAAGTGTCCACTGAATCAATGGTACCCATAAATCGACCCTAACGTCTCGGTTAGCGTGAGGGTCCTTAGAAACAGGCCTCCTTGATTTTTCGGTTGACTATTGTTGAGTATAGAAAGGAGGTGGACCACCATGGCTTCTGTCATAATAACCAAAAAACCATATGCATTTAGGTATTGTAGTTCGATCTGGTGTAAAATCCCGAAATCAATTTGGGTCATACCCCACTGTGAATTCCGAAAAACGGGATGAATTGGGAATGTCGGTCAAGTGCTCATTTATGGTCAGCCCGGTAGTGCAATATAAACCCCCTACGCATAATGGAAGGTATTATGATGTGGAAAGTTTTTGTCGATTTGAAGCGTATTTATGTAGGCTGATTTACAACGATAGAATGGTTGAAACGCAGTCATTCGAACTTTTTGATCCAATCAGGATTCTATTCTAGAATGTTTGTATTCATGTTTGTATGTACTGTTATGATATTCAGGATATTATTATGGTAACAAGTTTTTTCTTGAATTTTTTAGAAGAGGGGTGCTTTTCAGGATGAAACAAAATTCTATTTAATTTTTCTTCAACTGAATAAGAATCAGAAATATTGCTGAAATGGACAAAAATAATAACAAGTGAGCTGACAAGTCAAGTCATTTTTATGTTGAGAAGTAATAAATACCCAAAAAAATAGAGTGCAACAAAGACATAACCTTTTTTTAGAGATGCCACAGTTGGTATTTTTATCATCCTTCTTTTTCCTTCTTTTCTTCTAATCTTATTTCTTGATTCAATATTGCTTTCTTCATTCCTTCAATGGTTTTTCCATCTTCAAAACGTTCCTCCAGTCTACTCTTCTATATTTAATTTAATTTCATTATTGCTGATTAAATTTTCACAATCTAGGAAATCTGTCTCCAATTTTGATTTTTCTATTTCCTCACAAACTACTTACATTTTCTGTGCAAAAGCGTGTAAAATTGAAAATATCGAAAGAAACCAGGTTATTTTTGATTTTTCACCCTATTTATCACAGGCTCAGATTTGAAAAATGATCATCCAACGAGTTCAAAAAAAATTTCTTCATATCTCTTTCGTAATCTTGAATGAGTTTTTCATTTTCACGATATTTATTTTTACGAATATCTGAATGCGAATAGTTCTAATTGCTATGATTTCAACATGAAAAAATAATTATGCCAATAACAAATCGTAATTTACGCAACAAAAACCAACCACCGAAAAAACAAAGTTGATTTGTGGAACATATTCTATATTGACGTGAAATCAGGAATCCCAACCCCATTTTCAGCCAATCAGAGATGATCTTGACAAAAACGTACATCTGGTTTACGGATATTTATAAATAACTCTAACCTCATCATGTCGAATTTGTTCTGGAATTCGCCTTCCACAGTGCTAGTAAATTTAACGAAATTTGTGGGTTGGCAACTTGGACCGAAGTGGTCTATTGACATGGTCGAAATCGGGTATCGCCAGTTAAAAAATTGTCGATGACGTCATATCTCGAATAAGGAATACGTCAAAATTATGGAGCGTATGCCAAAGAGTGAGAATATTTTCGAAAACTTCTCCGTTTCAGCAGTATAGATTTTCTTCCTTACTTTCCGAGAGCACTGAATTTATTAGAAGGAAATCACTTTTTACTTTGGAAACCATCAACGTCAATTATTTCCCTTTTCTGATTGCTCTTTGTACTAGATTAAATTTTACAAATTAATATGCATTTTTGTTCATTATTGCTTCTTGATTCATTCAATTTTATTGATTATACTATTGTTTCTTTCAGATCGATATTTTTTTCGTGAAATTCTCATTTTTGCGCGCATGTTCTAGGGGAACAGCGTGCTATCGTCTTGTCCAAATGTCTGTAATTTTGGATGGTTGAGCCGAAAATGGTCTCAATCGACTAGGTTGGACTCACTGATGACGAATCCGGTGTCAAAATTGATTCTGTCCGGCCGGCCGTCCGTAGACACGACAACTGTCGACAGAAGCAAGCTAGCTACTTGAAACTTTCAGGATAGGTTGCGCATCAGAATGCCGCGGTTAAGTTCGTTAATGGGCCAAATCGGTCTAATAGTTTCGGGGTTATAGGCACTTGAAGTTATTTATTTTTTATTTTAGAAACTACTCAAGCGATTGGATTCAAACTTGGCAGTTTGGTGGAGTATAACGACTCGCAACTTTGAGCCAAATTTCGTCAAGATCATATTGTCAGTAAATTTAAAAAAAAATTTTTTTCGAAATTTTTTTACAAAAAAATTTTTTCTTCGGAAACCATCAATCATATCCAAAAAAAAAATACTCACACTTTGACCTTCTAATTTCACAGCAGTGTACTAAATTTCAGTTCGATACGATCATAAGTTTTGGAGATATCGGGAAAAAATATGTCAAATTTCGAGGTTTTCTTCTCGATATCGTTGATTTTTTCGGTATTACTCGAGAAATACTGATTCAGTTCTGATTAAACTTCACAGCTAGTTTTAAGATGCTGAAAGACAACTTTATGCAAAATTTCGTGATAATCGTGTTATTAGAACAATTTGAAAAAAAAATTTCTATGATTTTCTCATCATATCATCCTCATTAAATTCTGTATGAAACTTCGAACTGTTATTTGTCGATGAAGTACTGGATTTCAATTCGATCTGATCTGTATTTTTGGAAATATTGGAAAAATAAAATTTTGATTGGGTATATTTACGGAATCATTGGGTGGATTTTACCCATTCACGAATTCGGCCTTCGTAATGAAGGTCCAAACCTTCTCTACAAATATCGAGTTTCCTAGTTGTTTCTTTCGGAAGTTATTGTGTTTACGCAGTCGGCCGTCAGGCTGACCGTAAACACAATAACTTCCGGAAGAAACGACTTAGAAACTCGATATTTGTAGAGTAGGTTTGGGGCTTAATTACGAAGGTCGAATTCGTGAATGGGTAAAATCCGCCCAATGATTCCGTAGATATACAAATTCAAAATTTTATTTTTACAATATGTCCAAAAATACAGATATGATCGAATTGCAATCCAGTAATTTATCAGAAAAAAATTTCAAAAAGCACTGTCGTGAAGGCAGCAGCTTTTGCGCGCACGTTCAAATTCGTTGCTGAAGCGGTCATCTACATTGAACATGCGCGCAAAAGTTGCTGCCTTCACGGCAGTGCTTTTTGGACTTTTTATTCATAATTTTATTCATTTACCGTATTTTCGCATATGGTCGGTTTTATTCGAGTTGTTAATAATCGGAAATAAGGTTATCTTTCGAATATAATGGAATTAATATGTAATTAGCTCAGTAATAAAAATGAATAAGTTGATTGACAAATTGTGGATGTTCAATGAAATGGATCAACAGATTTGTAATAAGTTTGTTAAACCAAATACTACTTTAAATTTGTCATTGAATATTGCCTCTGCATAATATCTTTCAATATCGATATCTACGCTATACTTAATTGTCCTCGAACGTACTACGTTTTGAATGATAAAATCTTGTCTTTCGAGATGTAGTACTTTCGATGATGAACTATATAATTTTTCAGGTTTTTTCTGGGTTTTCACTCCCAGAATTTGAAAATAAACTATCAAAAATTAAATGAAATGTTTTTCACGAAAAAGGCCCTTGCGGATTTCGTAGTACGAATCTGACTCTTCCATCAGACAGAGAAGAAAATTGTTAGAATTATTTACTTTTCATTTTTCGTTTTGAGTTGAGATGAAAGAGTCAGATTTGTGCTCAGAAACGTCACCGTTCGCTTTGTTTATCGTTTGTATTGTTCCTGTATTGTCCGCTAGGGCATTTTTCATGAAAAAAACAATTTAATTTAATTCTTAATAGTTCTGTTTCAGATATTGGGAGTGCAAACCCAAAAAAAACCTGAAAAATGATGCGAAATCCTCCCAAAATAAACTTTAATCGATAGATAAACTATATCGTGAGATATCAATATGGAAAGATATTATATGAGAATCTGTATTATTTTATGATCGTATTGATAGAACCTTAATCAGGTAGACTCTTTTGAATTCAAGATCTTTTAAATTAAACGTTATTTCTTCTTCGATGTTGTTCTACCAAATAAACTCCTTCAACCTCACGAACTCTATAATTGAAAGAAAAACCTTATCTTTCTAAACAAACGTCCTTTTCACTTTGGAAACTACCGATGTGAACAAATCGAAAAAGAAATACATCTTTTGTGAACAAACTCATTTCTATTGCTATATTTTGCTTATATTCATCAAGATCATGACAAAATGCTATTGTTCCCCGAGATAGTTATCTTAACTCAGAAGCCGAAAACAAAATAAGTATATCGGCCGGCATGACAGAAACAGGTACAAGCGGTTCTATAATCGATATTTATAATAAGAGCGAATAGAATGATGAACTACAACAGACGAAAGGAATCCTTTCCTTTGCTCTGAACCCGTTTTCAAAAATCACAAAGGGTTAGTCGTGAGCGATTTTAAGGCAGAACACCAATTCAATGGAATAAGTGAAAACGAAGAAGGCTGTGTGAGCAAACGTAGATATTGTGCTGTCAATTCTAAACAACGTACGGCTGGAATATTTTTGAGCTTTGATGTTGTATGGAACAAAGGAACTACGTGTTGAAAACAACTTCGCATTCTGTGAAGAATAACCGGATATATTCGTTCATTGACAGTGTCAATTTCGGTTCTCATCTTGATGTTTTGTATGTGTTTGATCTTATCTTCATATCATGAAATAAATAATGAAAATTTTCGAATGAACGGTCTCAAAAGTTTGAGTATTCTGATTGGAGCTAGAAAAATCAATTATTCGAAACTCGAATGAAACATTTAGGATTTAATTTGTATTGAACATATGCATATTCGCAGTATTCATTTTAATTTTTTCATTTTACATGAAATTATATAATACTATTCAATGAATACTAAAAAGACAGGCTTTCTTTTGGTTACATGTCTAAGAAGTCTTTGAAATCAATGTCGACATTATTTCCAACGCTGTTTGATAGTTATTGAACCTTGCTTCATTTTCAGTAATTTTGAAAAAGCTAATAGCACCAGCGCCTTCGCCATCTTAAAACGACAGGAAACACTAATTTTTACGCGCTCGTTCTGGGGAACAGCGCGTTATCATTTCGTAACGATATCTGTAATTTTCGAATTTTGAGCCGAATTTGGGTTCGAATGAATAGGTTGGACTCACTGATGAAGACTCCGTGGTCAAAATTGATTCTGTCCGTCCGGCCGGCCGTGTGCGCTGTAACTTTCGAACGGAAGGACCTAGAGTCTTTAAATTTCCAGGTTAGGTTAAGATCCTGAATATCTCGGTTGATTTCGTTAATGGGCCGAATCTGCCGAATGGTTTTTGTGCTACAGCCATTTGAAATTTTGATTTTTCAATAACTCGAAAAATATTTATCTGATCGAAATGAAACTTGGTTGAAATATGAACAGTGTCAATAAGAAGAATTATCCATGGAAAAATTTCGAAAAAAAATTTTTTTTTGAAATGAAATTTTCAAGTCACCATTTCGCAATGTGAACAAGCGCGTAAAAGCTGCTGACTTTACGTCAGTGCTCTTTTAGAATTTTGTTCAGATAATCCGAGTTAGGCGATTGAATATGTCTTGAAGTTGATAAAAGTAGATTCGACAGACTCACATTCATCTGAAAATGAATAAATTCGAATCAAAAACCTCACATTCAGGAAAAATCATAGTCCCCCTTGGATAACAAAGGAATAAAGTGGATACATATAGGTCAAGATATAGTGGTCAAGATATTTCGAGAAATCTTTCTTTATTGTTTGTATAATTCCACCTTCTTTCATGTTTCCAGAAAAAAACGATCTCTCCAAATTTTCTTAAAAAAAAATTTCTGTTATAGAAGAGATGAAAATGCTTCTAAAAGTGCAATTATCACTAATAAAAATACGAATTGGTTAACGGAGAAGAAAGAGCTCCAGCCATAATAATTGATTGGATGATTAGCTCTGATCAAGGTGGAATATTTGTTGACTTATCGACAGATATTCGGAACTGGTAAAGAATTATATTATCACTAATGTTATGTGATACGAAGTGCACAGGCAAAACAGTTGGCGTCTTCAACATTTAATGAATGTTCTCGATGCAAAGCTATTTACATTACGGCAGTACTGCAATACTAATCATAACCATGATGAAATAATACTTTTCGATATAGGTACGCCTCCTCAACCCTCTCATGAAACGCGATGTTAAAGTTTCGCTTGCAGTTACACCCTATATGGATATTTTATATCAGCTTATTTTCTGCAACTTTTTTTCTTGAGAGGGATTTTGGCAAAACGGAATTCAAATAGAATGTCGTATAATAGAGCTGACAAACCCAAATATATTAAATGAAATATTCGAAAAAAGCTCTGACGTGAAGTGGATTTGGGCACTCATTCAGTAATATTTGCAATTTTTATAATTATGAGGATAATTCATGAGATCTCCATCGTCATTAGGAGGCTTATTTTAGGAGGCACTCGTTAATAAGTAATTTATGTCAAGAACTTAAAATGACTTTTTATTTTTCTCTTTACATTAATATTTCAGGCTCACCCTTCCTTTTATATCCGAGATATTGAATTGCAATTCTGAATAAGTTACTTTCATCCTCGTATTTGAAGGGAATTAATATTTTTAATGGCTTGTTGTAGAATCAAAGATTCGGTAAACGAGTTTTACCGAATAAAAAGCGTTCTAACAACAATTAAATACAGATTTTTCTGTATTAACCTTTACATAATAATATCTTTCGATATTGATTTGATATCTTTCGATATACTTTTATGTCGTCGACGTACTACGTCTTCAACGACATAAAAGTATATCGAAAGATATCAAATCAATATCGAAAGATATTATTATGTAAAGGTTAATACAGAAAAATCTGTATTTAATTGTTGTATCAATAGCCTTTAACAAGTAGACTTTTTTGAATTTAAAAAAGCGTTCTATCAAATTTTCGAATGGAGGATATACAGAATGATCCAAGATCCAGTTGTGTATGATTTTGTGATATACAGAATGATTTAAAACGAAATGGTTATCTATAGAAACAAGAAACACTTCACGTAATTATATGACGATTAAGCTTTATTAACCCTGCTTTAATGTTGCTAGTTTTCAAGATACAGTGTGTAAAAGTTGTTTTTTAGAAAATCTTGATTTTCAACATTCAGAAAATCCACAGCACGTTATAATGAATTATGTCACGAATAGTACTCGTAATGAAATGTTTGGCGGTTCTCGTGAGCTCGCGCCATCTGGAGGACGGCGGCGCGCTCTTAGGGAAAGGTGTTTCTTGCCAGTGCCAGAGGTGGACTCATCAGATAGGCTGAATTCTCGGGCACCTGCCTATGACAACTGCAGAAGTGGCGTAGTTAGCGACCATGACCGTCGCGCTTATGCTGTGTTGGAATGAAGTAGCTAGCGTGCGTCGGTCAGTGGCGCTATCGTCTGCCAACTCAGTTAAACTACGCCGCCTACAAGTGTAACGAAAGCTATCTCGCCCAGGCCGGTATTTCAAGATGAAATTTGGATCGAAAATATTCCGGAACTGGTAAAGAATTATAGTATTGAGGAAGAATACATTCTTTCACAAACAAAATCTGTTTTTCGGGCCTTTTTAGTTAGCTTGATTTACTTTTTCAATGAAACAAAGTTTGTCTCAATATTTTGTAAACCACCACTAGTGGACTAGGGAGAAAATCTAGAAGGTTAGAGTGACATTGCGGCAGAAGAATTTTAAGAAAAGCAGTGACGGGAAATCAGCAGGTTCTGCGTGCATGTTCAAATTCATAGCCAAAACGGTCATCTTTCCACGTATTGATACCGCAAAATGCAGCTTCACTTTCCGAAGAAAAGATTTGGCGATCTTCATAAACCTTCGAGCTATCATGTTTCAATCAAGTACTGGATTTTAATGCAATGCAATCTGTGTTCCAGAAAATATTAGAAAAATTATATTTTTGAATATAGATATCCTTGGATATCTATGTAAGTTATAGATATTTTGAAGTATCTAAGTTACTGTATCTTAGTTGCTTTTTTGTCGGAGAAAAGAAGCTAGCTCACATACCTCTCAAAAGGAACTGTATCTTTGTAACTTAAAAAAAGTTACTTCAGACGAATGTGTGTGAAGATGGCCCAGCGGTTTGCGGTTTTCCAAAACATTTTTTATGCTGAATTTTTCTTGGTTTGTGCTGCTTTTTGCCGCTGAAATTTTTTATTCTGGTTCTCAAGATATTCCACAATATGTCCAGAATAGGCCAGCGCAGTTAGTTAGTTAGCCCAGCACTTATATATATGCCAAAACTTCTGATATACGTAAGATTATTCTTGCCGTTGAATTGTTCAAAAAATCCTGCTAATTGTTCAAATCAAAGATATCGGAAAAAGATTAGCCCAGCACTTTCGTTTTATGTGTCAAAAATTGTTCAATATAGTTGTGATACGTTTATACTGACTTGTGTCGGTCAGATTTTCAGAAAAATCTTTCCACTTTTCCTTCGAATGGTGAGAATAAGAAAAAAATCAGTTGTGTTTTGAATAAGTAAATGAACTGGTATCTAATAATCTGTAAATTATTCACTGTTTGTTTGGGGTTTTATTTTAAGGAGGTTGCTTTTATGATATTTTCCGTAAAAATTCCAATCTCCGATTATGGCGTCAATGAAATTTGAGCATACACATACTCCTATCTTTCAAAACTAATTAAGTCATGAAAACAAGAAAACATCTTAATCGTTAAAAACTCCAACATTTATATATAAAGGAACTTAAAATGTATCTTATCTTTTTTAAAGAGAAACTTTAAGATACGTATTTAGGTTTTTTTTTGAAGAGTATCTAGATACTCAAAATAACTTCGGATACTTTGTCAAAAGGTTACTTATCTAGTATCTACATCCTTTCGCGAAGTATCTTTGACAGCTCTGCTCATGAAACAAATGACGAAATTGCATGCATCCAGAGCAACTATTCCGGGCTGTGCATCGTGTAGAAAATCAGATATTCTTCGTTCTTCGTAAAGAAAAGATACTCTGTTCTTCTTCGAGTGAAGATATCCTTACCAGCTAATACGGGTGAAGATTTCTACGGTTAACCTAAACGCTTAAGAACATATCGACGACCTGTAAATGTCTGGTTCTGAAACGGAAATATGTCTCATTTATATCAACAAAGAGTCGAATTTCGCATTATTCTATTCAGATATAGAGTTCTTGAGTATCGCGTTTACACCTGGCTATTATGCTCATGGGAGTCGCATTCACTTCTTCTTCAGTTCACAATCGAGAGACGAAATATAATTGTTATGTTTTGACGTGGTTCGACAGTTCTCGTGGGGTTTCCGGTCCCAAGTTTTGTTGTTGGAAATTCGATGCCAGCTTCATTTGATATATAAATGGAAATCTCTGTGGTTGGCTTCGATAGGGTTATTTTTCGGAACTGAGTAAAAACCCTTCGTTGAACTGAAAAAGGATCGATGTGGTTCCAAAGCCACGTTCTTTTAATGCTTTATTATGATTGTGTACGAGTTTGGAAATATGGAACGATGGTTACTAATTCAAATTGAATTTACTCATTTCATTATGTTCGAAAAAAATAATAACATTGGGAAAATCACGTGAAGTCAGAAGCTTTTACGTGCTCCTTTAAATTTAATTAGATTGAGCGATTGCCTACATTCTAACAAAGTTTTGCATCATTTCACAACTGTTTTCCCAATTTTAAGTCGATTCTTTCTGAGAGTTTTGGAAAATTAAATCCCAGAAAGAAATATCTTGGAAATGAATCCATACTTCCATAATTAAGCCACAAAGCTGCAGATGGATTCGAAGATAGAGACATTTTTGTGCACATGTTTTAGGGAAAAGTATGCTACCGTTTCGACCAAATATCTGTACCATTCGAATATTGAGCCAAAAATGATCTGAAACGTTGAAAGGTTGATCCCGTTGATCCCGTGACAAGATCGATTCGGTCCGGCCGGCCGGCCGTTCATTGCCACGATAATTTAACGAAAAAGACTCTATACTTTTGGGGTGAGTTACGCATCCGAATTCTTCTGCTGAGATCGTTAATGGGCCGAATAGGCCAAAGATTTCTTGAGTTATACACATTTGAATTTTTGAGATTATTTTCTCCCTATTTCGGAAATAATTCAAGCGATCGGATTGAAACTTAGTTATAAGTTGTAGAATATTAACACACAAATGTTTAATGTTTTTTTTGGTATCGCATTGTTAGTTAATTAGGAAAAATTTCCAAACTTTCTTTGAGGATTTTTTTTTGGAGAACTATTCAACAGTAATATGTCAACTTGTTAACTATTCAAAAATGATGGTTCACAATTTTGAGCATAATTTCTTGATTACCATATTAATAGAACAATTCGAAAAGAAATCACAGTTTTTATTCGATATTATAATTGAAAATTGCCTGTTTAAGTGCTGAGATTTACTCTACATAAACATTAAATTTAAACTCGATCCTATCTGTTGTTTCGAAAATATCTTATATTTTAGAGAAATTGGAATGATGAAATCTGGTAATTGTGGAAAATTTTAAATATATAAAATAGAAGTACCGGTTTTCGGTAGACATATTTTCACCAAGTTCTTGGTTGTGTGAATGACAGCTGAGAGATCATCGTCATCGGTTACCCACTTGTTCAATTTTGATCCGATCGTGTCTGCAGTTTTGAAAATATTGGGATGACGGAATTTCAAATGCGTTTATCTAATATTAAGTCGGTTTTTGTGCAATCTGAATTTGATCTTCGTATTTGAGCTTCGAACCTTGCCTGAAATTTTGAGGTTTTAAGTTTTTCTTTCGCACATTCATCGTGTTTGCAATAGGTCAGAGGTCGTCTATAACTATGATAACTTCGCAAAGGAGAGACACGAAGTTTTCGGAGAAGTTTCAACATAATGAACACTTTCAGTAATTTTACAAATTCCCATGAAAGCTAATGACGCACAATCACTACATGATATATCCTGACTAGGATCATCTGGATAAAGGACAAAGCAAATCAAACACAAAAACTGATTCAATTTTCTCACAATCAGGTACAAAAATTTCGAGAATTTTTTCTTATTTCGATTCCTCATTTTCAATCCTCTAGTTCAATTCATCAATCCCAGACAATAATTTTTGAGAAAACGAGTTACTCAGTTTCATGAATTTTCTCCTTCAGTATCACAAATTGCTACTACGGTTGCGAATTGGCGAAGGTGCCGTTGATCCTACCTCATTGGAAAATTTATGGTTCAGATAAATCTTTACCAAACTGAAACGAATAAAAGATTTTTCAATCACTACTCAAAAAGGGTGGGAAACATTGTCGGAAGTTGGAATTAATTAAATAACCTGCTTATCGGAAAAATAACCGAATGGAGGACACACGTCATTAAAATGTGTTTTTTACTTTTTTGTAAAGTGAAAAAGGTGATTCTCAGTTTTTCCAAACCACATATTTTTCTCTATTCGATTCATAAATGCTTTTGCGAAATATCGCCTTCACACAAAAATATAGTCATCACCAAACTTTTCTGATTCTCACTATTTTTTGTCTTCTTGAATGATAAATCTCAGTAATCCAACGAAAAAATTAACTTTTTTCTCAACTTTTCATGGTTTCAAGTATAAAGATTACAATCCATGAAGAATTGATTTTGTTATTTCAAAACTTTTTCAATGCAATCGTAGTATTAAATATAAACGAACAGGAAGAGCACAGGTGAGTCAAGAGGGATTTTATATTAGAATTCTGGAATCTATACCCTTTTCAACGTAAAAGGAATGAAAATATTTTTACTTCACAAAGTCAATGATTTTTCGAGAAAAGTTTGATATAACAATGATTCAAATTCATGCAATTTAAAATACGATGCCACCAAACGTATTATTTTAGTATTGTATTTTATTATGTTACTGTTTTTTAAGGTCTTCTACTCCAATCATTATATGTCAGTTGGTAAAATAATTAAATTTGTCATTTACGTTGAAGACAATGAAGTATATCATAAGAAATCAATATCGAAAGATATCATGTAAAAGGTCTTACAGAAAAATCTGGTATTTTTGCGCTCATGTTCTGGGGAACAGAACATATTTCCAAAAATACAGATTAGATAGAATTGAAATCCAGTTCTTCATCGTAAAATATCAGTTCGAAGGTTCAGACAGAATTTAATGAGGATAATTTATCGAAAAAGATTCTAGAAAAGCACTGCCCTGAAGGCAGCAGCTTTTGGGAGCATGTTCAAATTCGTTGTCGAGGCGGTCATCTACATTGAACATGCGCGCAAAAGCTGCTGCCTTCACGGCAGTGTTTTCTAGATTTTTCAATGATCGTCTCATTTTCAGTACGTTCAATTTCATCAGACGATTCGAATTAATTCACATTTTATTATTCACAATTCGACGAGCACGTAGTACAGAGATAATAATGTCTCCCCCCGTTTATTCGGTTTGAAGCAAATTGATCATAACATCACGGACCCAACCACCCTTTATTGAAACCCGCTCGACGTGAGCACGCGATAACTAAAATGGAAAAGATACCGTGAGTTACTGAAATAGATGCTAGAAACGATGAAGCGTAAAAATTAACAGTGGCGTGCATTGAAAATTTTAATTTATTAGTATATTACATTACAGGTATGACTTTTATACAAGGTGGATCAGAGTCGTTGGTATTGATTCTATAAAATTTTAAGTGCTGCGATGTTGCCGCTTATATCAATAGGTACTGACAACTTTAACCTTTCAACTTCCTTATCCCAGTATTTAACGGTTTTAGATCGATTGATTGATTTACTTCTTGTTTCATGCAAAACATTTAAACCTTCGTACTAGTCCTAGAAAGCTGAAATTTTGGGTATGGATTATCGATATCCCTTATATCATTCATGTATAATAATATGTCAAAAATCGTACAGGATTATTCCAAATCCAAGGCTTCTCCGAGGCATATTTAAACAATCAATAGTTCCTTGTTCCTTGATGTGTTTAAAGGGAAATTTCCCTCCAAAGGGTATCACAATATACAATCCACTGCTTTCTACTTGTCAGTGTAGATGAGTGAAGTGCAGTATGGTTATGGTGTATAGAAGATAAGGTGAATTCAAAGATGCGCTTTTGTTTCGCCATTGTTGGGGAATTCGCTAGAATTCGTTGTTTCCACTGAAAGGGGCGCTATTTGGAAATTACGACCTGTCGTTAAGGCAACTGTCAGAAATGAATTGATATCAAACAAGATATAAGGTAAAAAATATCTGGATTAATGAGTTTCTACCATATTATGTTTCGTATATCTTCTAAGAATTCAATATACATTTAATTTTTGGCTGATACGTTATCATTCGATGTTTTCCTTTATTATTGTAAGCGAGGAATGAAATTATTAGGAAAACAATGTGGAATTATTTTACAGAATCTACTGATAAATCGATATCATTTGATAGCTTGTTCGAATATTTACCGATTTTTCTAGATTGTGCACATACAAAGAAATGTGGTAAAGCGGCGGGAAGTTTATGGAAGTTGATACAGAACGAGTATCATCCTTACTGTAAGTCAGACTGATACCTATCGAGAGTGCACAGAGAATAAAACTCATTGAATAGGTCATATTATTAAACCTTTTCAATATGAGTTCTTTCCCATTTAAATTAATAAAATTTCTAATTAGAAAACTGCAGGTGTTTTATTTAATGGTTAATTTTATTTCATCGGATTCTAAAACTGAGGTTGCCTAGTAGCACTTGATAGTAGCATATATTAGTGAATGAAAATTTGTGAACATTTCATATATTTTCAATATAGAACCAAAAAAATACAACACATTCAATAGTGAAAATAATATGCTGAATTGAGGGTTGGTAACTCGATCCTCGATTAGTTAAAATGATTGAAAGACAATTATGAGAAGAATGATATGCTTCTGAGTATCATGAGGTTCATACTTCCTATAAAAAGGATTCTTTCTTCATTTGAACAATTAATTTCAAATATATGCACTGTCCAGACAAAACACAAAAAGGACCCATTTGAAAGTATCTGAGGATCTACACAATTCTTCGCACTCAACACAAAAGATTTCACGCACATATGAATAGTTAAATAATCATTCGAGAAAACATAAATAAATTCAAAATTACAATTGCTGAATTACCATTAATTGTGTCATGCGCTCTGATTGGTCTATTGGTGGCGTTTGTTTCGTTGGCGAGAGTATGAAATAAAATCAGTTTCTTCAGTTTGGTCTAATCATTTAGTAGGAAAACAAATGAAAATAAAGATACCATTGTTCTATGCACCTTAAGTATAGTTCAATATGTTCAATGATTCTACGCAAACGAAATGTGTTAGTTTATTCTATGCCTTTTTCGTTTCCGCAAATTACGCTAACCCTACGATTGTTAGGTTATGCATGTTATTAATATCGTTTCTAAAAATTACTCACGTGAGTAAAACCATCATTGGCTGAAATATATTTTCATTTAATCACATAACATAACATACTTATATAAAAATATATTTCAAATTATGTGTAACACTCACTGAGTAAGAAGTCAGAGCTTCGATTATTATCTGTGACTACACTCAATCACAGCATCCCAGCAACGAACTAAATGCAAACTTGATGTAAGTAAAACATGTTGTGTTCATCTGTGATCGTATTTACCAATAATGACGTCACTTTTTTTCAATCAAATTCGAAACACAGAATATATATTTCCTTGTATTAATATCTTGCTGACGTCACTTTCTTTTCAGATGAGCACACCATGTTTTTTACATCATGAATGCAAATTAACAGCAAAATAACCAAACATCATCAATACCATAGGATCTACACCGCTATGCAATATTGTAGTTCTTAGAGACACAATGGACAAACCTCATGCTTTGGAAAAGCCTCGAACTTTGAAATACAGTGTATGTTTGGAAGTTCCTAACCAGCAAATCCTCACCAAATTCTGCATCAAATTGCGTTTTGTTTGCATCAGTACTTCTTACTATACTCAGGAACTAACTTCAAAATTTCAAATGGGTATAATTCGAAAGCGTTTATCTGATTGTTCTCATTACTGAACTTGTCCAAAATATTCAGGCTCCGAACGTAACCTGAAAATTTCAAGTCTTTTTTTTTCGAAAGTGAGAGCACAAACGAACGTCCGGACAGAATAAAATCTGATCTCGAATTCTTTGCAGGAACTTCAGGAACCTCATCGTTAAGGATCATTTTCGGGCATATTTGGGCAAAACAATATCGCTTTGTTTCCCAGAACATATTTGTCAAAATACCATTTTGGAATTGAATTTGAACAAGCGAGCACTGACCTACGTTAGTGCATCTCTAGAATTTTTATTCTTATCATATGTATCAACCGCTATTCATTAAAATCAAATATAGAAGTGTGAACATTAAACCCTGAATTTCCTCTATTCTCTTCCAACTACTCATTATCGAGAATCATGCAAAACTTGTAAGCATTGCAATCCCATTATCAAACCGCAAAAACGCCTCAATACGGCTTCGTGGCCATTCGACAAATGAATTGGAATTCCTCAAGTCGCACACTTGAAAAATGAAAATCTCATTCAATTTTCCGGCAGAACCACCAAACACCTGCTGCACGCTCTTCCGAATAATCGAATTTCCCTCCTCCATCAAATTCCGATGATTGCACGTTCCATTCACTCCAGCACTTTTGATTATCAGAAAATTGCGGAAAAGCTTTTAGCAGTTATGTTTTGAAGCGATGAGGAAATAAGCCAGCGCATAAAGAATCAGCAAGTACTGTCGTTTTCAATACTCCAACACCCTTGAGAAATCTGCGCCAATGGTTCATCGACTGGGGAGAGTATAGAGAGGCACAGAATAGAGAAGTATTACAAAAGCGATACTCGTTGATATTTCCATTGTTTTCTATGAACCCAAACTTCATGACCTCGAAAATCCACTAAAAAGTTGTCAATAGAACCTGACCACAGAAATCATATCATTATCACATAATAGTAAGTATTATATACTTCTCTATTCAATGTTGGTATTGTATAAATATTATATTGAAACGAATTGAACAACCCAATCGAAACAGTCACTGTATAAAGAACCAAAAGTAAAATAAAATCAAACACGTGGAAGTAAGAGAACAAACACACGTTGACGTTGACCATAGAATGGAGATGTTTTAATGCTATTCTTCGTTTGTGTGTTGATAAAAGAACCAATAACTTAATGGCGGAATTAGGACATTGGAAAAGTTAGAGTGTTTTGTAATACGCTTCCATTTTGTGATATGGATATAATATACTCGGTGACCTTAAAAGCGTTACGCCCAGAAGGAATAACTTTGTGAACCAAGGCCTTAGCTGGAGATGACTTTCAGGTAGAGAAATGGACATTCAAGGTAGGGCACTGAAAATTTTCATCGATGTAATGGATATTTTAAGTATTCAGCTGTTGCTTTTTTAAGCTGGGGCAAAGGTGTTTCAAGGTGGGGCATTGCCCTAGCTTGCCATACCCTAGCTACGGCCTCAATTGTTTGCCAACAAAGTTCCAATATGCATGCTATCATAACGATTTCATAGTTTCAGTTCGCACAAACTGTCATTTTATTTGTGAAGAAAGTTATTCATGAAACCTGAATAGCATAGTTATTTTCAATTATTACCCGCCAGTCTACTTCTGTAAAGCCATAGTTAAGCGTAACAAAATGTCTCGAGTGTGAAGATTTCACAATCAACACCACTTTAGCGATTTCATCAGGGGTAGAAATGTTGTCCATCGAGATATTGGTTTGTCCTATCGCGAAATAAGCTGTCGTGTTAATTTTACTGTGATGACAGAAATGCAGGTGTGTCGAAGACGACCAGATGGTCAACCAAGGCATACCATAGAACGTGAAGACAGGCGCTTCAAGCAACTGTTTTAAGGAGACCGTCTTGCTACTACGCGTCAAATAGCTGATTAATGGTGGGGAGAAGGAAGTAGACCTGTTACTATACTTACTTTACTTTTAGTATCCGAACCATTTTACTCTTCGCATACCACCCTTTGAACGCTGCAGACCACTCCCGTCAACGTTTGAACTGGTGCAGAGAACGGCAGCAGTGGGAGGCAGAATGGCATAATGTCGTACTCAGTGACGAATCGCGATTCTTTTTAAGTATCCACGATGGTCGTACAAAGGTAGGAGCCGCCGTATACATGTATTACAGGACTGCGAGGGTTATGGTTTGGGGACCTATCGCTCATGGTAACCGATCATCACCTTTTAGTATTTAAGCAAGTTTGACAGTTGCGCGTAATGTTGACGATGTCCTAAAAACCATTTTACTGCCTCATCTAAATGGCCGCCAGACATCCTTTTTCAGCAAACGACGCAAATCTCCAAATTTCTCGGCAAACCCAGGACTTTCTTCGAAAAGCTGGTGTTAATGTTTTGCCGTGGCTTTCCCGTTCACATGATAGAACCCCATTCAGCATGTGTGGGGATATGATGGGGACATCGACCATATAATGAGATGTGCGAAGGGGTGTAATCAGCTCTTTTTGAATGTTTTTTGCCTAAATGTGAATAAGATTTCCCGAAAATTTTATAATCTTGAACTACTAGATTTGATGAAGAATTTGGAAGTTACTTCATGGATATCTCAATATGTACTGTTATTGATTGTGGAATAGCTACGTGCAAACTGATGCAAAATTCCGTGAGGATGGTATCGGTTGCTATTTCTTCAGATCGTTGATATTATGTCAATAACTCATCGATTCAATCAAGAAGAAACTTGATAATTAGTCGGAGAGTACGTATGCGCAAACTTGTTCACTAGAACAATTCTGAAAAGAATTAGAAATTTTGTTCCAATATTTTATTTTTTCTTATTGTATGATCCTCATAAACTGCTACTCCAACTGAAGAGCTGTAATATTTTAACCAATTACTAGATTTCAATTTGTTGCGATATACATTTTCGGAAATGAAGTTTTGAATGAGAATATACAGGTTTTATCTGAATAACACCGTAAAAATTCAAGTGGTGGTTCTGTGATGAAAATTAAGGTGGGTATTGGGTATGAAATTTTTCGAAAAACCTTCCTCTTTCAAAGATTAACAAAAACAATAACCTAATCACAAGGACGAATATCTGTCGATAAATCAACAAATATTCCCCCTTGATCAGAGCTAATCATCCAATCAATTAACAAAAACATTTTTCCTCTTTTTATTTTCCCTGTATATTAAGCTATAGATACGAAACTTGGTGAATATTATTTGTCAATAAAACTACACATTTTGGAATTTTCCAACCCTGGAGTATGCTAAAAAGGGGTTGAAATAGTCAATCCCTAAGATATTTTTTCTTACAACTTTTTTTCGGACTGAAATTTTCCTTTTAAAGAAACATGGCTTCAAAGCCCAATTCATTCACCAACTTTTTCATTTCTACAACTTTTTTCGAGAACTTAAGCATTTACGAGTAGAATCTAACTCATGTGAAGTAGTATTTTATTGAACAACAGCTAACCAAATTATGATTCAGCTAGGCTAAGACTGAAACAATAGCGAACAATGAACAAAAGCCTGTCGAATATCGACAATAGATAATAATAAATGTTGAAAATTACCGCCTTCAGCTTCAATACAAGCATTTACTCTTCTCCTCATTGAAATGCGTATGCGATGAAATATGCCTGCTGAATTTCTTATCGTTTCACACCCTGCTACAATGCGGGTTCGCAGAACATAGATATTTTTTTCTCGTAAGTGCTTAAGTTTAAAACAAAACTTGTAGAGATAAAAAGGTAATAAATGAATTGGGCATTTCAGGCGAGTGATTTTAAAAGGAAAATATATATCCGAAATAATATTGTAAAAAAATATCTTAAGGGTTGACTATCTCAACCCCTTCTTAGCATACTTCAAGGTTGAAAAAATTCCGAAGTATGTAGTTTTATTGATGAATAATATTTACCAAGTTGAAGAAATGGTTTTTTCTGTTAATCTTCGGAGGGGTGTAACTTTACCGGGAGGAGGTTTTTCAAAGAATTTTATACTAAGTACCCACCTTTATTTCCATCACAGAATCACCCCTTAAATATTTTTGGTACTATTCAGATACACCCTGTACTCGGAAACATTAGTCAGATTCTATCTATCCACGAATAAGACCTTAAAAGCCCAAGCCTGCTCCACAAAAAAGGAAATTCGAAAATTATTGTGTGTACGTTGAAAGCTCATACAGAATTTCGTTAGGACTATACGATTATAATGAATAAGCCAGACACATAAGAGTCAGCAAATGCTATCTTTTTCTATGCTCCAACACCCTTGAGGAATCTGCGCCAATGGTTCATCCACTGGGGAGTGTGTATGGGATAGACATGGATATAATATAAATGGGCTCCTTTTTAAATTAATAAACCTCATGCAGCGCTGAAGAGAAATTTCGGCGAGTGTCGAGTCGCCAAGCCTCAGGAGGCAATAATGCTTTTTGCTCTATTTTATATAGTTGCCCATTTTCCCGTTTGATTTATATGGCTCGATCACCGTTCAATATGGCCCTGTCTGAGTCACCAGGGATTAATTTCGTACAGAAACATTTCAGGCACCTTGGTTTTCGACGTTATCTTATTCGCAGCCCCAAAGAATATACAGAGCGCGTCAAAATTTTGGAACAAATTCATTTTCTCAGAAGAAAATTATTTTCAACAAAATCCTGAAGCAGGTCAATTTTTGCTTCACTTTTACCAAATTTATATGCATTTTTGATGGATTTTTGTTGCATCCTGTGCCATCCCCATCAACCCTGTGAATTTTTTGAATAGGGAAAGTAGGCCATGTGGTACTTTTTTGGCGAGGTATTTGTATCTTCTTTAAAGGCGTGCAGGAACCTTCAAGAAAAAATTTTTTTTTTAAAAATTAGTTCCAAGAGGTTTTCAGTATGTGCACTTTGTCATGAATCATTTAATCTCAATAAAAAGACACAATTGTGGTTGATTTCTACTTTATTATAAACACATGACGCGTTTCACTATATCGTAGTTTCATCAGATGCTGAGTTGCAACTCAGCATCTAACGCGTCATGTGTTTATAATAAAGTAGAAATCAACCACACTTGTGTCTTTTAATTGAGTTTACGATGGATTTCTATCAAGTAAAGGCCACCACAACACGAAGTATGAATCATTTACTTTGAGACCATGGTACCTGATGAAATTTGTCACCGAATGAAAGTCGACCATTAGGGAACCCTTTAATGGAGAAAAAAAAAATTTTCACGTGAGGGGGTTGAAAGTTGTGCATGAACAAAACTGTAATTCGGTGACAAATTTCATCAGGTACCATCGTCTTGGAGTAAATGAGCCATGACAAAGTGCACATACTGAAAACCTCTTTGAACTAACTAATTTTTCAAAAAAAAATTTTTTTCTTGAAAACTTCTGCACGCCTGTAAAGAAGATACGAAGACCTTGCCAAAAAAGTACCACATGACCTACTTTCCCTTTTCAGAAAATTTAGAGGGTTGATTGGGGTGGCACGGGGTGCAACAAAAATCCTTCAAAAATGCATATAAATTTGGTAAAAGTGAAACAAAAGTTGACCTGTTTCAGGATTTTGTTGCCAAATATTTTTCTTCTGAGAAAATGAATTTGTTCCATAATTTTGACGTGGACTATACAGGGTCTTTCACGAGGCACCTCACCCATATTTATATGGGAAACTACTGAACGTATTTTCATGAAATTCAGCACTTATAAGTATTTCATTATGCTGATGAAATCTAAAATATTTTCAAGGCATGAGCACTTCCGGTTTTTCCGGAAATGACGTCAACTTCCGTTTTTCAAATTAGAACATGAAACTGAAAATGTCATCTTTTTGGCGTGAAGGGAAGAGAAATAGCTGAAAATTCAAGACGAAAAACAGTTTTTTGTGAATAACTCAGAAAATATCCACTTTAGGGCAAGGGTGTGATGCATACACTCACATTATTTTTTAACGTAGATTCAATATCTGCCATAAAAAAATGGGGTTCTAATTTGAAAAAATTGATTTTTCACGATTTTGTCATCCCTAACTTTGAAAGCGATTTTTTCACCCCCTGTATCATGAATCGCGATTTCGATTTTTAAAGTGGATACATCAATCTTACATCTTGAAAAATCCCAAAAATGAAAATTTTCCATCCAAAAACCTCGAAGTTATTCTTGTTTCAGCGGAGCTCTATTTTCGATTTTTTTTTCGAATTTTCCCGCTCAGAGAGAATTTTCCAACAAAACTGAAAAATGTTACATCAAAATAAATTGAAATTTTCTAAGGAATCTATTTCTGCAATAAAAAAATGGTGTTCTAATTTGAAAAACGGAAGTTGACGTCATTTCCGGAAAAACCGGAAGTGCTCATGCCTTGAAAATATTTTAGATTTCATCAGCATCGTGAAATACTTATAAGTGCTGAATTTCATGAAAATACGTTCAGTAGTTTCCCGTATAAATATGGGTGAGGTTCCTCGTGAAAGACCCTGTATAGTGTGTCGCAGTTGAGAGGCTCAGCATGATAGCAGTTCAAATTTGTTGCCAAAGCGATCATGTCACGTATCGAAAATTTCGAGAAAAGTATTTTTTTTATGACAAGATCAACAAGAAATTTTGTACAAAGTTGTGCATCAGCATTCTTGAACTAGCTCCAAATTTAATCATTTTGGGATCAGTATTTCTTGAAATATTTAATTTATTAAACAACACAAAATTTGAATTTGCTATCTCCGAAAGTTAAATCCGCATCGAATCAAAATTTGGTACACTGTTGTGAAATATGAATTTGAGGTCTATGCATAATTTCCTGGGAATCTGATAGTTTTCGAAAAACAAATGAGTATTTTTTTTAATTTAAAATTTTTTTCTTCATTCACTAACAATACAATCTCAACATAATTCCGTGATTAGATGCACGTTCGCATGATGGAACTATCTAGGAAGTTTCAATCCGATCACTCAAATTGTTTTTGCGATATTGAGGAAATGATCTCGAAAGTTCAAATGACTTTAACTCCGAAACCTGTCCACTGATTCGGCCCATGAACGAACTCAGCCGACGCATTTTAACTTTCCAAGACGCTACTTTCTAGCTCAGTTTGACAGCAATAGTCCCTTGGTCTCCTCGGCCGGCTGGACAGGATAGACTTTGACATCGGATTCGTCATCATAGAGTCGTTTAAGTCGGTTCAAAACTCGAAAATAATGAACATTTGGATAAAACAGCAGCCTGTTCTCCAGAACATGCACAAAAACATGAGAATTATTGTTCATATCGTATTCAGGGAAGTAACATAGACAACTTAAACTCAAAATTTCTAACAACGACGAAATTTGACATATTTTTTTCTATTCATCTCCGAAAGAAAATATCGTACTGAATTGAAATATGAAACATTTATGTTAAATACTGATTTTGAGGTCTGTGCCGAATATTTTTAATATCTGATCAACATTTTCCGAGGAAAAAAAAAACTTCCACAAAAATTTCAAACATTTTTTCAAATTCTCTCCTTTTTCAAAGCCCGTTGTCTTTTTTATTCATAATTACGTGAAATTAAGACATAGGTGTTCTTATTATTTTTTTCATTAATATTTTTTCGTTTTGCCTTCGTTAACAAACATGTTTGTTTGACGTATCACATGCTGTATTTCTTAACTAAAGCAACTTTTGAAATTTTACGAAAAAAGATTAATGAAAATGATAATAAGAACACGTATGTCTCAATTTCACGTAATTATGAATATAAAAAAGACGACGAGCCTTGAAAAAGGAGAGAGAATTCTCCGGAACGTCGGCAAAGCTGTCAATAATAATTCAGAGCACATATTAGTACACATTCCCGAAATAAATCCTTGACATAAAATATGACATTAGCATAGTAACATTCAAGAGACCTACTCGAAATCTTGTGTCTAGTTGTTGCAGATTCCTGCAACTAGCCGTTACTTCATCAGTTTATCTTCCTGATAATATATGGAAACCAATTATATCGTTTGTAATTCAATAGGAGCCATCAAATATCACTATCGCATATATTCATGTAATATCAGCCCAACAGCCCCAGCTGCGATAGTCGTGATGAGGATACTCGGTCAACTGCTAAGCAGATGGTGGTGCTTTAATTATCACCAGTGGAAAGACGTAGAGGGCGAAATCTCAGAAATATGAAGGGGATTGGCAATATGAAGGAAATATATTGACAAGTGGTAACTTGTCCCTGCCGCAACCGTGAAATCAATTCTTCGTTATCTGGAGCTTCGTATTCCTATTTCTTCACACTACAGGGTGACAGCCTGATGGGGAAATGGGTAATTCCAACGTCATGGTTTTCGCTTAATATCTCCCGACTGTTCAATGTTTTGATCTGAAACATGTCAACTTGATAATCAACCAGTTCATAAAGAACTTTAGTAAAATACAAAAACCTCAATAACTCAAACCTCTCTCTCTCGAGGATTTTAGAAGTCCCTGCATATATGTATACTCCATTCACTCTTATAAAGTATCCCGGTTGGCCATGATTTAGGTCTATCATGTTTTTGTAACTAAAACCAAGGCAGGTTGGCGCTCCTGAAATATTGATAATGTCAAAATAATTCGACGCGAGGTTGCCAATTTCTACTCTCTTTCAATAACAATTCAGCTTCAGCCATAATAAACTAATAAATTAACATTTCTCTTTGATTGTATTGTATTGAGCCTTAAGTAGGTAGTCATGTTTGAATTGAACAAATTCCTTAACGAATAATTTCAAAAGTTATATATTTCGTGGAATTGTTTCGATAGGAAGTAGTACATTGAAAATGAACTTGGTATATCCTATGTTGGCAGAACATTGAACTTTTATGCACGAAAATAACATGAATTATACAATATCTCATTCAATGCTATTTTTTCTAATATTATAGGAATTGCTTTTTTCTGGGAATTGAATATTTGAGTTGACTTCAAAGTATGTCCATAAAACATAATTCCATATCTTGCTTTTGACTCGAGTACTGCATGATAGGTAGTTTTCATGGAGAATTTATCCAGATATCTTGTCATTACACCCAAAGATAACAGACTGAAGCTAAGCTGCATTCCAGTTTAGAAATATGTTGATCCCAATCCAGTGTATGTATCATTCACGTAGATTCCCAAGACCTTTGTAAATGGAGTTAGTTCTTTTGAAGTTAACTGTGACGCAGGTTTCGAAGTACTACTACATTTTCATACTGGAATATTTCAAGTTGTGCAACAAGATATTTAAATGACTTCTGTAGGCTTATTTCTTGAGAATTTAGAAAAGTAGGGAATTCGAAGTAACGGACTACTCTATCCATCATTTTTCAGTAAATTTCCAAAACACTCGATTCTTGATTTCCGTACAAGAAAAAAGCATTACTGAATCTTCCAACCATGATACGTGAAATATTTCCAATATTAACAGAGAAAAAAGTTTCTTCAACATTCGCCAGGTCTTTGGAATTATTGAATTCACATATTATTTTCTCGAATTCATTACTTTCCAAATATAGATTGACATTTTGAAAAATAAGTAATTACTACGACCTTTTTGTAGAGAGGACAACGTTGTGTAGTTATCTGACAGGAAAATGACTATAACCTAACATTTTCAAAATATACACGGTGAAATCTGTCAGGATGTCATGGCAAACCGGGATACTTTATAAAAGTGAATGGAGTATAGTCAAGAATTTAATTAAATTTCGATTCTTTATTCGACTATTCTGGTTGTGTTTTTACGCGCATGTTCTCAAGAACAAAATTCTATCGTTTTGCCCAAATATCAGTAATTTTCGAATTTTTTCCTGGAAATAGTCTCCAACTACTAAATTAAACAAACTGATGACGACGAATCTCATGTCGAAATCGATTCAGTCCCGCAGTTGAATGCGAAGGTTCAGTTCGTTAATAAGCCGAATCGGCTTAATGGTTTCGGAGATGGAGTCATCTCAATTTTTGAAGTTATTTCATCAATATCTCGGGAACTATTGAGTAAAAACTATCGAATGATTCCGCAGATATCCCCTTTCAAAATTTCAGTTTCATATTTTATATTTCGATTTAGAATCATTTGTAGCATCTATTCTATATTATATGTGAAAATCTTACCACGTGTATCACTCGATCACAAACGAACTAAGATTATACAGAATTCCTGGCAAGCTTGTTAAATGCATGCGCATAGAACAATTTTGACAACAACTTCTTCTTTCTTTGATTAATGGAATGCGGTAAAAAAAACTCTCAAAATCTTTACAACTTCAAAAATTAAATGACAGTTGGTATTGACTCTATAAAACTCGTGTTTTATTTCAAATATTAAATTCAAACGAATCTGCTTGATAAAGGTTATTAATACAATCATTAAAAATACCTTTTTTTATATCATTATATGCCGGTTGATATAAATATTAGATTTGTCATTCAAGACGTGGTACATCATTCAAGACGTGGCAATGAAAGTATATCGTAAGATATGAATATCGAAAGATATTATGTAGAGGTATTACAAAAAAATCTGTATTTTAATGAAAATAAAAACGCCCCCATACCCTTTCGAAATTTCAGATTCCCGATATTTCCAAAAACGTAGATCGAATCGCCCTTCAATGAAAAATGCCACCTTGAAGTTTTAGCCAAATAGGGTCTACAGAACAATGAGCAAAATAAATTGAAGAGTTCTCCTGCATTTTGTTGAATAAAGAGAGTTATTTCGCTCATTGTTCTGTAGACCACATTTGGCTGAAACTTCAAGGCGGCATTTTTCATTGAAGGACAATTCGATCTAAGTTTCTGGAAATATCGGGAAACTGAAATTTCGAAAGGGTATGGGGGCGTTTTTATTTTCATTAAAATACAGATTTTTTTGTAATAACTCTACATAATATCTTTCGACATTCATATCTTAGGATATACTTTCATTGCCACGTCTTGAATGATGTACCACGTCTTGAATGACAAATCTGATATTTATATCAACCGGCATATAATGATATAAAAAAAGGTATTTTTAATGATTGTATTAATAACCTTTATCAAGCAGATTCGTTTGAATTTAATATTTGAAATAAAACACAAGTTTTACGGAGTCAATACCAACTGTCATTTAATTTTTGAAGTTATAAAGATTTTGAGAGTTTTTTTTACCGCATTCCATTAATCAAAGAAAGAAGAAGTTGTTGTCAAAATTGTTCTATGCGCATGCATTTAACAAGCTTGCCAGGAATTCTGTATAATCTTAGTTCGTTTGTGATCGAGTGATACACGTGGTAAGATTTTCACATATAATATAGAATAGATGCTACAAATGATTCTAAATCGAAATATAAAATATGAAACACTGTGTCTAATATTAATTAATATTATTGTTATGTTACCGTTTTCCTAATAAAAATAAATAAATATCCTCTCAACCACCAATGTTCAAAGCAAAACTCCAGTGAAAGAAAAACCCAAAACTTGCTTGAAACACCAAATGAATTTGTGGATTAGCAAAAACTTGTATCCAATGAGAAGAAAACTAAATTGAGTGGCTATAAAGCTTGATGAAATTGAAACTTTCCTTTTGTCATATATTGAACCGAGTACTCAGGATTTACATGAATGCAAACAAATTATTAAGCTTGTTGAACTATTCATTACTTAATTACGCAAGCGTCTCCTGAGGTAACAATTTTTATTCCTCATCCCCGCCTGAACGAGCTATGTGTACCTGGCAATTGACCTTGAAATTTTCTCGTGAAAATTTTGTGATCGATTGTACCCAGTAGGTACCCGATTGTACCACAAAAATTTTCGTTTGTACCCCTAACGTTTTCTCTATACAGCCATTATAACTTTCGAACCCATCGGCACCCAAAAAAAAAAAATTCGAAATTTCCTCATGAAAACTTGGTGAAGGATTGTACCAGGTAGGTACCCGATTGTACCACTTTTATTTTTCCTGAAATCCCCATGGTTTTTTTTACACATCAATTCGAAATTTTTTTTTCTCTTCAACTCGTGATTGATCGATAATTGATGGAATTTTTGTATGAAAATTCTGTGGTCGATTGTACCCGGTAGGTACTCGATTGTACCACAAAAATATTCGTTTGTACCCCTAGCGTTTTTTCTATACAGCCATTATAACTTTTGAACCCACCGGCACCCCAAAAAAAAATCGAAATTTCTTCATGAAGACTTGGTGAAGGATTGTACCAGGTAGGTACCCGATTGTACCACATTTATTTTTGCTGAAATCCCCATGGTTTTTTTGCACATCAATTCGAAATTTTTTTTTTCTTCAACTCGTGATTGGCCGATAATCGATGGAATTTTTGTGTGAAAATTCTGCGGTCGATTGAACCCGGTAGGTACCCGATTGTACCTCAAAAATTTTTGCTTGTACCCCTAACGTTTTCTTTATACAGCCATTATATAACTTTTGAACCCACCGATACCCAAAAAAATTTTTTTTGATTTTTTCATAAAAACTTGGTCAAGTATTGTACTATGTGGGTACCCGATTGTACCACATTTATTTTTGCTGAAATCCCCATGGTTTTTTTTACACATCAATTCGAAATTTTTTTTTCTCTTCAACTCGTGATTGGCCGATAATTGATGGAATTTTTGTATGAAAATTCTGTGGTCGATTGTACCCGGTAGGTACCTGATTGTACCACAAAAATTTTCGTTTGTACCCCTAACGTTTTCTCTATACAGCCATTATAACTTTTGAACCCACCGGCACCAAAAAAAAAAAAAATTCGAAATTTCCTCATGAAAACTTGGTGAAGGATTGTACCATGTAGGTACCCGATTGTACCACATTTATTTTTGCTGAAATCCCCATGGTTTTTTTTACACATCAATTCGACATTTTTTTTTCTCTTTAACTCGTGATTGGCCGAGAATCGATGGAATTTTTGTGTGAAAATTCTGTGGTCGATTGTACCCGGTAGGTACCCGATTGTACCACAAAAATTTTCGTTTGTACCCCTAACGTTTTCCCTATACAGCCATTGAGACTTTTGAAGCCACCGACATCCAAAAAAAAAGTGTTATATTTTTTCATGAAAACTTGGTGAAGGATTGTACTAGATAGGTACCCGTATGTACCACTTTCATTTTCGCTGAAATCTTCATGGTTTTCCTACATATCAATTCGAAAAATTTTTCTCTTCAACTCGTGATTGGCCGATAATCGATGGAACTTTTGTGTGCAAATTCTGTGGTCGATTGTACCCGGTAGGTACCCGATTGTACCACAAAAATTTTCGTTTGTACCCCTAACGTTTTCCTTATACGGCCATTGAGACTTTTGAACCCACCGACATCCAAAAAAAAAATGTTATATTTTTTCATGAAAACTTGGTGAAGGATTGTACTAGATAGGTACCCGTTTGTACCACTTTCATTTTTGCTGAAATCCCCATGGTTTTTCCTACATATCAATTCGAAAATTTTTTCTCCCCTAACTCGTGATTGGCCGATAATCGATGGAATTTTTGTGTGAAAATTCTGTGGTCGATTGTACCCGGTAGGTACCCGATTGTACCTCAAAAATTTTTGTTTGCACCCCTACGTTTTCTTTATACAGCCATTATAACTTTTGAACCCACCGATACCCAAAAAAATTTTTTCATGAAAACTTGGTGAAGGATTGTACCATGTAGGTACCCGATTGTATCATCTTCATTTTTGCTGAAATCCTCATGGTTTTTTGTACACATCAATTCGAAAATTGTTTTTTCCTCAACTCCTGATTGGCCGATAATCGATGGTGTGAAAATGCAGACGGCCAACTTTGTGCAAAATTTCGTGATGATCATGTCATTAGAACAATTTGAGGAAAAAATTTAAAATTTTTTTTCAATTATTCTATATTCCGTTATTTTCTGATCGAATTATTCCCACGAAATTTTTTCGAAATATTGGGAAAATCAAATTTTGGATTTCGGCCTTCGTCATTGAGGTTCTAAGCTACTATACAAATATGGAGTTTCTTAGTTGATTCTTTCGGAATTTATTGTGTTTATGATCGGCAATGAGGACTCCACCATTTCCAGTAATGCAAATATTCCAAGGTGAGAGTGGGGACGTTTTTTCGGAACGCGTTCAATATTTGAGTAAATAATTCAGAAGTATGTATGAGGAAAAAAGAATTTCTAACACCTGTTCATAAAACAAGCATAATGCCAGTTGGAAATAAAAATAATTCGGTGAAAATAAATAATAATATATAACCTTATATCCAGAATCCCAATGATCCACGTTGGTTTTAATGACAAGGTTTTTCTGAAGTAGATATAACAAATTCACTCATATCAGCTTCGATACTAGAGTAACTGAAGCAGGTCCAGAAGGGTTTTTAATTTAAAAATTCGCTGACACACAGGAACCTAACTAAAGCCAGATAGAAGTTCCCGTTGCGAAAAGAATATGATGTTACTTAGCAACAAATGCGCAAAAGGATACATTTTTTCTGATTCAGCATTTTATAGTTCGCTGAGAGAACATAAAAGCTGAAAAAAAACCCACATTTCAAATAAAAATACCATTCGATACTAACCTATTACGATTGGGTATTTGGATGAAAATATCAAAGGTACTCTCGGTTTCTTTTCTGGTAAAACTGATCACAGAATAATAACAGAAGAATTCAATCCGTTTTGTGGGCTGACGATTAGTCTCACATTTCCTATACAGGGTGTTCTACAAGCTCTATGACTTTGACAGATAGTAGCTGTTCTAATTCTGAACATTTTTTTTCCTATGAACATATATCCGATTCGTTTTTGTTAAGAAAATACAAGCCTTTGAAAAATTATATTTTCATTTTCAAATCATAATTATAAATGAAAATTTTGATACTATAAAAATTGTTCAAAATATCCACCTTCGGCTTGAATGCAAGCTTCACATCGACCAACTAAAGATTTCGTTACTCGGCGGATCAGATTTGGGTCGTTTCGTATTTGGTTTGCTGCATCTTGAATTCTATCAAGTAATTGTTGATGCCATTCGATTTCTACATGATGAACAAGCTGATTCATATGTCCCCATAAATAAAAATCTAAGGGATTTAGATCAGGCGAACGAGGTGCCCATTGTATTGGTCCTCCTTGACCTTTCCATTTATATTTATATTTTATGTCGGTCTACTTCAGACCTATGTTCATAGGAAAAAAATGTTCAGAATAAGCACAGCTACCATATGTCAAAGTTTGTCATAGAGCTTGTAGAACACTCTGTATAGAAGAAACTTCGTGTAGAGAAACGAATATTTTTTGTGGTGAAATTGGGTGCAATGAACCACAAATTTCCACTAAATAATTTTTAATTGGTGTGTAGGGACAACAATAATGTTTCAAACAGAAATGGAAATGGTACAATCGGGTACCTACCGAGTACAATCGCCAACAGAAAAATTTCAGCGATTGTCGACCCATCACGAGTTGAGGAGAGAAATTCGAATGTGTAAGAAAAACCATGGGGATTTTACCAATAATAAAAGTGGTACAATCGGGACCTACCTGGTACAATCCTTCACCAAGTTTTCATGAAGAAATTTCGATTTTTTTTTGGGGTGCCGGTGGGTTCAAAAGTTATAATGGCTGTATAGAGAAAACGTTAGGGGTACAAACGAAAATTTTTGTGGTACAATCGAGTACCTACCGGGTACAATCAACCACAGAATTTTCATACAAAAATTCCATCAATTATCGGCCAATCACGAGTTGAAGAGAAAAAATTTTCGAATTGATATGCAGGAAAAACCATGGGGATTTCAGCAAAAATGAAAGTGGTGCAAACGGGTACCTATCTAGTGCCATCTATCCTTCACCAAGATTTCATGAAAAAATATAACTCTTTTTTTTTCTAGATGTCGGTGGGTTCGAAGGTCTCAATGGCCGTATAAGGAAAACGTTAGGGGTATAAACGAAAATTTTTGTGGTACAATCGGGTACCTACCGGGTACAATCGACCACAGAATTTTCACACAAAAATTGCATCAATTATCGGCCAATCACGAGTTGAAGAAAAAAAAAATTCGAATTGATGTGCTAAAAAAACCATGGAGATTTCAGCAAAAATAAATGTGGTACAATCGGGTACCTACCGGGTACAATCCTTCACCAAGTTTTCATGAGGAAATTTAGATTTTTTTTTTGGGGTGCCGGTGGGTTCAAAAGTTATAATGGCTGTATAGAAAAAACGCTAGGGGTACAAACGAAAATTTTTGTAGTACAATCGAGTACCTACCGGGTACAATCGACCACAGAATTTTCATACAAAAATTCCATCAATTATCGGCCAATCACGAGTTGAAGAGAAAAAAAAATTTCGAATTGATTTGTGAAAAAAACCATGGGGATTTCAGCAGAAATAAAAGTGGTACAATCGGGTACCTACCTGGTACAATCCTTCACCAAGTTTTCATGAGGAAATTTCGAATTTTTTTTTTTTGGGTGCCGGTGGGTTCAAAAGTTATAATGGCTGTATAGAGAAAACGTTAGGGGTACAAACGAAAGTTTTTGTGGTACAATCGGGTACCTACCGGGTACAATCGACCACAGAATTTTCACACAAAAATTCCATCGATTATCGGCCAATCACGAGTTGAAGAAAAAAAAATTTTGAATTGATGTGCAAAAAAAACCCTGGGGATTTCTGCAAAAATAAATGTGGTACAATCGGATACCTAAATGGTACAACCTTCACCTAGTTTTCATGAAGAAATTTCGATTTTTTTTTTTTGGGTGGTGGTGGGTTCAAAAGTTATAATGGCTGTATAGAAAAAACGCTAGGGGTACAAACGAAAATTGTTATGGTACAATCGAGTACCTACTGGGTACAATCGACCACAGAATTTTCATACAAAAATTCCATCAACTATCGGCCAATCACGAGTTGAAGAGAAAAAAAAAATCGAATTGATGTGTAAAAAAAACCATGGGGATTTCAGCAAAAATAAAAGTGGTACAATCGGGTACCTACCTGGTACAACCCTTCACCAAGTTTTCATGAGGAAATTTCGAATTTTTTTTTTTGGGTGCCGGTGGGTTCAAAAGTTATAATGGCTGTATAGAGAAAACGTTAGGGGTACAAACGAACATTTTTGTGGTACAATCGGGTACCTACCGGGTACAATCGACCACAGAATTTTCACACAAAAATTCCATCGATTATCGGCCAATCACGAGTTGAAGAAAAAAAATTTTGAATTGATGTGCAAAAAAAACCCTGGGGATTTCTGCAAAAATAAATGTGGTACAATCGGATACCTAAATGGTACAATCCTTCACCTAGTTTTCATGAAGAAATTTCGATTTTTTTTTTGGGTGGTGGTGGGTTCAAAAGTTATAATGGCTGTATAGAAAAAACGCTAGGGGTACAAACGAAAATTGTTATGGTACAATCGAGTACCTACTGGGTACAATCGACCACAGAATTTTCATACAAAAATTCCATCAACTATCGGCCAATCACGAATTGAAGAGAAAAAAAAATTCGAATTGATGTGTAAAAAAAACCATGGGGATTTCAGCAAAAATAAATGTGGTACAATCGGGTACCTACATGGTACAATCCTTCACCAAGTTTTCATGAGGAAATTTCGAATTTTTTTTTTTTTTGGTGCCGGTGGGTTCAAAAGTTATAATGGCTGTATAGAGAAAACGTTAGGGGTACAAACGAAAATTTTTGTGGTACAATCGGGTACCTACCGGGTACAATCGATCACAAAATTTTCACGAGAAAATTTCAAGGTCAATTGCCAGGTTCACATAGCTGCCTGAGCTGAATCTCCTACATGCAACTCCTAACGGTACGCCCGATTAAAACATCCAGCCTTGCTGTGCTACAAACTCATACGTTTCCGTTTTTTTCAGATCTCGTCTACTCGACGAGCCACTTCCGTATTATTTATCAAGGATGGTCTTGGCGAAACACAGTAGCCAGTCCATAGGCAGCTGAAAGAAAAAGAATTGTTACACACACAGCTTCTGGTTAATTACACCGTAACTTCGCAGGCAAACGGTCACTGACTCAAAGAATCAGGATGCCTCTTTGTTATTATTCTCATACATGGGATGACATGTAATCATTTCCTTCGCCGACGATTTATATTGGTATTGGACTGCCATGTGTGACAAGCCTTGGCAATCGATGTAAATGCCGTCATTTGATTTAATTGGGCGTTTAGCCGGACTCATTAAAGTTGGAATTTAATACTGAAGATTAATAGTTTTTACGTAGAGGTGGATATTTTCGTCTTTTTTGTGAGAACTACCAACTTTCTGCCGTCGCACATTCATTATCGGTAGCGAGTTGCGATAAGGGGAAATTGATAAATAGCCGATGAAGATCAGCGTGGTAGTCTGATTTTGGTTTATTAGATCCAAATGATAGACCCTTGGAATCGCTAATTTGTGCTGTTCGTGATTTAGTGAGTCTTAATTCTAGAAGCTGCTTTTTGAAATATCCACGATAAATTACCTCATACTGTATACTCAAAAATGTTCCGTGGAAATGGAGACGACTTCGGTCCAAGTTGCCAACCCACAAATTTCGTCCAAATTTATATCACTAGGGAAGGGGAACCTCAGAACAAATTTGACATCACAAGGTTCGCGATGTTTATAAATATACGTAAACAGTGCTTCGGCTCCTCAAACAAGATATTCCTTCCAAATATAAGTTTTTGTGAAGATCATCTCGATTGACTGATATTTAAGTTGGGATTCCTGATTTTCCGTTCCGTAAATATGAAATACTCGATTGGTTCCTGAATAAAAAGGTTAATTACGAAATTTGATTGTTGAAAAAGCGATTTTTCTGTCACCAGAACGACAGTCAATGTTCTATGGTAACATATCCATAGCATGGAACAATCGTTATTTACTTTATGATCGATATACAAAATAGACGTGACAACTATCACCAATGAAAAAATTATGGTATAGTCTATTGGAGTCTCAATTTAAGATTGCAGCACCACGGTGGCCAGTTTTGGAACCTTAGGTACAGACATAGATTTTGTTTTGATAGTCGATTTTGTACTGTTTGTTAGTGTTTGGTTTGATAATTTTTGATTTCACGATTTATTCGAAGACTTTTTAGACTTTTATAGTTGACGAGAGTATTACTGGGAGTACATAATCCATTCTTATAAAGTAGGTATGTATCATTCTTCAATCTTATTGAGTGTAGCAACTCTTAAATTACGGGGATATCTCCAAGGTTTGACAGTATTTTAATATTATTTATTTTCAGATCCGAATGGCAAGATTGACTTTGATGGATTTCTTAGGCTGTCTTGAAAGTTGAAAAACAGTATTGTAAAACATACTGTATAAATAATAGACAAATAAACATAACTTTACTTTTTTTATAGCGAAGGACTAAATACTCAATATATTGTGAATAAAATGAATAATTCACATAAAACTAATGCTACTTGTATCATAAGTCCTATTCATTATGGATTGACAACTAAATTTTCCAACACTCATATGATTGGTCTTGAAAAAGCTGTAATAAATAAGCCTTGTACAACTTTCCTTTCATCGACAGAAGCACTTTGAGCGAACAGTATTCATCACCAGATATTTCCTTGTTGAGACTCTCTTTTTTCAATAGTCAGTAATATTATTGAAACATTTACATTGTTACTTAATGATCAGTTCAACAGGCAGATTTCTGGAAGGCAGAGCATTCCTCTTAAGTAAATTTCTCTGCTTGGATTAGGGGCCTGGAAAAAAATTGTTTTCATGAATGTGATCTAATATTTCATAAGCAATTCGTGCTTTCCTCTTTGAAAATGATTATCATCGTGAAAATTAAGGTAACAGACTCTCATAAATCTTGTTCATTGGTTTTTATCGATTCTTCAACACTTTCAGGACCGACTTGTTGAAGGAAATTTCTTCCACCCTAACTCGAAATTTTTCACCAGGCTGTAGAAATCTATGGGAAGGGACATTTGAGTTTGCTTTTCCTCAGTAGAAGCACTTGTAAAATTACACAAACGCCTAGAAAAATGCATAAACTATCTCATTTTCTTAACATTTCTTTTAACTTGTCAATGATAATGTCTGTACCTCGGGTTACTCGGATAGCCACCAGAGGGAGTAGCGCTTATCTTCATTCGCGAATGAAGATAAGCGCTACTCCCTCTGGTGGCTATCCGAGTAACCCGAGGTACAGACATTATCATTGACAAGTTAAAAGAAATGTTAAGAAAATGAGATAGTTTATGCATTTTTCTAGGCGTTTGTGTGATTTTACAAGTGCTTCTACTGAGGAAAAGCAAACTCAAATGTCTCTTCCCATAGATTTCTACAGCCCGGTAAAAAATTTGGAGTTAGGGTGAAAGAAACTTCCTTTAACAAGTCGGGCCTGAAAGTGTTGAAGAATCGATAAAAACCAACAAACAAGATTTATGTGAGTCTGTTACCTGCATTTTACCGATGATGATCATTTTTATAGAGGTGAGCACGAATTGCTCATGAAATATTAGATCACATTTATGAAGACAATTTTTTTCCAGGCCCATAATCCAAGCAGAGAAATTTACTTAAGAGGAATGCTCGGCCTTCCAGAAATCTGCCTGTTGAACTGATCATTAAGGAACAACGTAAATGTTCTAGTGATAGAAATGACTATTGAAAAAAAAGAAGGAACAACAAGGAAATATCTGGTGATAAATACTGTTCGCTCAAAGTGCTTCTGCCGATGAAAGCATAGTTGTACAAGGCTTATTTATTACAGCTTTTTCAAGACCAACCATATGAGTGTTGGAAAATTTATTTGTTTATCCATAATGAATAAGGCTTACGGTACAAGTAGCATTAGTTTCATGTGAATATATTCATTTTATTCACAATATATTGAGTATTTAGTCCTTCCCTATAAAAATAGTAAAGTTATATGAGTATTTGTCTATTATTCCAAAAAGTATATTTACTATCTGTTTTTCAACTTTCAAGACAGCCTAAGAAATCCAACAAAGTCATCTTGGATCTGAAAATAAATAATATTAGAATACTGTCTAACCTTGGAGATATCCCCATAATTTTAGAGTTGCTACACTCAATTAAATTGAAGGATGATACATACCTTCTTTATAAGAATGGAATATGTACTCCCAGTAATACTCTCGTCAACTATAAAAGTCTAAAAAGTCTTTGAATAAATCGTGAAATCAAAAATGATCAAACCAAACACTAACAAACAGTACAAAATCGACTATCAAAACAAAATCTATGTCTGTATGTAAGGTTCTAAAACTGGCAACCGTGACGCTCCAATCTTAAATTCAGACGCCAATCGTGCAAAAATTTATTCGAAAGGATGTGGTACAAACTATTCGCTGTCTCTGCTTTTTCTCCGGTTTGTATAAAACAGACTAACGTATCCCACTTCTCATTATTTTCGTATTTCATTGCAGTGATCTGAACAGAACTTGCGAACTAAACAGAACTTTTATTGTTTCAATAAACGTTTGATAAGTAACATTTCCATGCTTTCATTTCACCATCGCATCCTCCAGAGCCTACTTAAAGATCAAATTCAATATCTCGAACATAACTCCGGAAAAATATCAATTATGTTATATTTTTGAAATATAAATATACAGGGTGAGTCTTCAAGTTGTACATCAATTTTAACCATAGATTCCTTTCATCAAATAAAACACTTTTTTCATTTGCCATTATTCCAGATTCGGCTTAGGTAGAATGTTATAAGCATTTAAATATTTCTCAACGTGCTTCTACACTCCTGCGCCACAGATATCCCGTATGAGGATCTCTTGCGGAGAATAACCAATACAAGGTTTGTAATTCAAAGAAACAAAATTGAGAAAACTCATTTACTCACTTAATTCTTATGATTAGGTGCTTTTTGCGATATTATCGCAAAGAAAACATTTCACTACACTCTGGACTTGAAACACTGATCTTCAATTTGATGATCATGCAATATCCAATTTCATTCCACTATGAGATTATACAAAATTCCATTCTCTTCCATTCTCATATTGAAAACTCCATAACTATACTTTTTTCACGAAATTTAAGAATGAATTATATGAAATCAATCAACAAACCCAAAAACATTCTCTAAAATGTTATGGTTATAAAAAGTCTAGTCCATAGACAGGGACTATGTCTGTGGTGTGGTCACGAAATAGCATATACCCATAGAAATTATAACTCAATGTTATATCTATGCATATACCTAATATTAGTTCTATGCGAAATAGATGAATATTTCTGTGTATTCTATGGTCCGAATAAACGTAAACACAGTTAATTTACTTCCTTCACTAGTTCAGGGGCGGATCCATAAATATAAGGAAATTTTTCGGATTTTTATCCAATTTTATAAATATTCATCGTTAAATATCTGCAAAAGGGTGCACGTTTAAGAAGAAATTATAAGGAATAAAATCGCATATTGTAAAATGATTTAAAATTCTTATGATGACATAAAATGAACTTTATCTGCCTTCTTCATGCTGATTTCGTATAGTTTTATGAATCGGCGAGTCTATAACTCGGAAACTGAAGTAGGATGAAAGTGATCACTGAAGAATATGTGTCATAGTTATAGAAAACACACCAAAATCCATCGCATTCGGAGTTACCATATCAAAGCTACAAAAAAAACTGATTTTTTTTCGAAATTCAAACAGCCTGTATCTTTTTGCTGGAGCCGAATCTGGAAAAATGTTAAATGAAAAAAGTGTTTCATTTGATGAGAGGAATCTATGGTTAAAATTAATGTACAACTTAAAGACTCACCCTGTATATAGGTATGTATAAATTTTGAAAAAATTTTTTTCAAACCTTTGTGAACATTCTAACGAAATTTTGCCTAAAGTTGCGCGTCATTATGCTTCAACTAACTGCCGAGTTTCAATCCAATCGCTTCAGTAGTTCCTGAAATATCAGGGAAATAACCTTAACCTAAAAACTCCAAATGGCTATAACTCCATAACCATTTGGCCGATTTAGTGCATTAACGAACTTAGCCGCGGCATTCCGAAGCGCGAACTACCCTAAAAGTTTCAAGTCGCTAGCTTGCTCCGTTCGACAAGTTATCGTGACCACGGCTGGCTGGCGGGACGGACAGAATCGATTATGACACCGGATTGGTCATCAGTGAGTCCAACCTAGTCGTTTGAAACCATTTTCGGCTGAAAATTCGAAAGTTACAGACATTTGGACAAAACGATAGTACGCTGTTCGCCTACAACATACATGACATAGAACAAATTATACCCATTTCACCCAACAACTTGATGGAGTTAAACCAGATTAACCTGACTTCACGGCAATGCTCTCTATTCATTTCTCGTTCAACTGAATAATTTACTCAAATAACCAACTACCAACACGACAAAGAGAATACGATAGGACCGTTGTAAAAAGAAAGGTTCCAATCTGAAAATGATTTCGCCATCGTATCGAAAGATTTATTTCAACCCGCAGTGAAATACGAACAATAATCCCAGAAAATGTAAAAATAATTCAACTTTAATAGCAACGAAATTTTCAAAGAACTGTAAACGTGGAAACGGCTCGATACTTTTGTTCTATCAAACAAGCAGAAAACAACATCAACCCCTATCATAGAAAACACACAATGGGCTGGTCTGCCGAACTCATTAGGAACCCAGTCAATAATTCAAGAAACGGATATTTTATGATAGGCATTAGCATTTATGACCCTTTTTGACCAGGGAGAAAGGTTTTGGAATAATGATGATTCATTCCTTTCAAGAAGCGTTTCTTTCCACAAATCGGCCCTATAGAATTTTGATGAATCCAAGGTTGATTTGGTTTATTCCGTAGCTTTTATCGACTTTTAGCATGTTTCTTTCTTGATTCATTTCAGGTCATCAAAGACGGTCGGCTATGAGTTTTAAACGATTATTGTCATTTTATGTCGTTACATTAATTGCATCGAATGCTTCTTTAGATTCACGCTTACCATTAATCACCATAATATCTATTACACTAGGTCGATACGTTCACAAATTATTGAACATTGTATATTTCATGATAAAAATTTGGGAATATTCACGTTTGTTATTTTTAGAAAATTAGATTGAATTTTCCTAATTCTTCAAAAGAAATGACCAATGAAAGCCGCGAATTCTTTGGTATCATAGAAATATTATTTTTGATTTATATTTAGTTTTTTTTCATTCTACAAAACTCAGGAGCTTTTACGAGCTTTTTCAAATTCGCTGCCAAGGCGTTTACTTATTCATGTAGTGAGAAGTTTAAGATCTCCTCTTCATATCGTCCTCACGAAATTATATATGAACCTTTAAGCTATAATTTTCAATTAAGTACCTACTTTCGAAAGTTAAGACACAAACGGTTGGCCGGACAACTGGTCAGAATTAAATTTTACTAGTTGATATGGTTCCTTCAGTAAAAATAATTATATTATTAGATTGAATTAAATTATATTACATTATATTATATTATTTTATATTATATTATATTACATTATATTATATTATATTAAATTGTATTATATAATATTATATTTTTTAGTGATAAAAATTCTCAAATTGTCTTCTTATAGTACCGACAAAAACATAGTTTCAAATCATTCATATCAGTATTTTCCGAAAACTGATTCCATAAACAGGGTGAGTCTTTAAGTTGTACATTAATTTTAACCCTAGATCCATTTCATCGAGGTAGCTTCGAAAAGGTTAATCCAAATGAGATGAATTTTGGTGTGAAGTTTTCTATAACTATGACACATATTCTTCAGTAATCACTCTTATTCTATTCCCAACGATTGCCTAATTATAGATTCGTCGATTCATAAAACAATAAGAAATTGGCATGAACCATGCAGACAAAGTTTAACTTATATCACTATAAGAATAATAATTATAATTAATATAAGGTCTCTACTATTCGTTATCAGAACACAGAAATGGAGGCAATGTCTCTATTTCACGATGTTTGAAAATGAGACCTATATGTGGAATTTAGATGAATTTTCACAGGTATCTAGGTCTAAGGTTTTCTTCACGAAACAAACTTTTCGGAAAAAAAGGCCAACTAGATACCTGTGGAAATTCATTTAAAAAACAATGTCTCTATGTCTATGGACCAGATTTTCCATGGAATTCAAGAGTTCAATTAATGCGTGTAGGTTAGTTGAGTGCTTTCATTTGATTCATTTATAAATTTGATGAAAATAAGGATAATTATGGAGTTTTCAACGAGAATGGAATTGTATATAATCTTATGGTGGAATACGATTGGATATTGCATGAATATCAAGGTGAAGATCAGTGTTTCAATAGTCCATTGTAGTGAAAGTTTTAGTTAAAACAATATCGCAAGAAGCACCAAATCATAAGAATTATGTGAGTAAATGGGTTTTCTCATTCATGTTTCTTTGAATTTTAAACATTGGATTGGATATTCTGCAAAAGAAATCACCTTCAGAGATATATATGGTGAGCTTGCAAAGAAACTGCAGGAGTGTATTAGCCCATGGAGAAATATTTAAATGCTTATATCGTTTCACCTGAGCCGAATCTGGAAAAATGGTAAATGATAAAAGTCTCACAAAATTATGCACAGGTCTTTATCTGGGTAATTCGAGACTACTTACAAAGTTTTGAGAAGCTCCAAGGGTTTTTTCAAGTTATTAAGAGAACACAATTTCAGATCACTTATATTCCAAAACCCTATCCGGAATATTATGCAACTACCCTCCGACTGCCAATCCACCTTTGTTTTTCGGCGTCAAAACGCACTTTTTGAGAAAAACATTTCCTATGTCAAGAGACATATTGTTACTGCATATCGATACGCAAGATCTATATCTACGGCTCTTGACGAAGAACCTTCGTGGATTCGAGAGTAGTTTTTGCGTTCTGGAGAACAGCGTGCTATCGTTTTGTCCAAATTTCTGTAACTTTCGATTTTTTTCCTAAAAATGGTCTCAAACGACTAGGTTGGACTGACTGATGACGAATCCGGTGTCAAAATCGATTCTGTCCGGGCAGCCGGCCGACGACACGATAACTGTCGAAAGAAGCAAGCTAGCGACTTGAGACTATCAAATTGGATCGCGCATTGGAATGCGCCGGTTTAGTTCGTTGATTAGTCAAATCGGCCGGAGTTATGGTGTTTTGAGATTAATTTCCTGATATTTCAGAAACTACTCATGTGATTGAATTAAAATTCGACAGTTAGTTGAAGCATTACAACGCCCAATTTTTCACGAAATTTCGTTGAGATCACACTGTCAGTAGATTTTGAAAAAAAATTTTTTTAATTTTTTTTTTCGTAAACTGTTTCTTGAATCAAGATAAACTTCTGCTCGGTACCTTGAACATCATATTTTTCAGCAGTGTACCAAATTTCATTTCGATACGCCCATAATTTCTTGAGATATTGGGAAAAAGTGTATATAATTTCGTGGTTTTCTTTTCGATATCGTTGTTTTTCCGGAATAACTGAAAAAATACTGATTCAATCGAAATGAAACTTGGCAGCTATTTTGGAAATACTGATGGACAACTTCGAGCAAAATTTCGTGATGATCGTGTCATTAGAACAATTTGAAAAAAAATAATAAAATATATTTATATAAGATATTTGAGTTCACCGAGAAGAGAATACTTATAAAAAACCTAGAAAAGCACTGACGTGAAGTCAGCAGCTTTTGTGCGCATGTTCACTTTTGATGATATCCTTCAAACATGCGCGCAAAAGCTGCTGACTCCACGTCAGTGCTTTTTTGGGTTATTTTCGATGAACTGCTGGATTCAAATTCGATCTAATCTGTATTTTCGGAAATTTTGAAAAAGTAGAATTTTGAATTCAGCCTTCGTAATCGAGGTCCAAACCTACTCTACAAATATCGAGTTTCTATGTTGTTTCTTCCGGAAGTTATTGTGTTTACGGTCGGCCGTCATTCGATTTATTTGTGAAGTAGGTTTTCTGTTCAATTAAGAGAGTCGAATTAGTGAATGGGTGAAATTAAGATAAAGGTAACCCATTCCGAATCTTATTTTTTCAATATTTCTAAAAATACGAATCGGAAAATGCTAACTTCCTGAAGAAACAACTTACAAACTCGATATTTGTAGAGTAGGTTTGGGGCTTACTTACGAAGGTGGAATTCGTAAAAGGGTGAAATCTGCCCAATGATTCCGTAGATATACCCACTCAAAATTTTATTTTTCCAATATTTCCTAAAATACAGATTAGATCAAATTGAAATCCTGTAGTTTATCGAAAAAATTCAAAAAAAGCACTGACGTGAAGTTAGCAGCTTTTGCGCGCATGTTCAGTGTTTTTCTAGGTTTTTTAGAAGTATTCTCTTCTCAGTGAACTCAAATATATTATATGAATATATACCAATACGGAAATTCTTGTGACTTTATAAATTTTCGGTACCAATATCGTTTATTGCAGGTCGAGAATTCCCTTCATTCCTTTCATGTTCTCAGTTACAATGGGTCATAGTCGTTGTCTTTTCGTTATCGGAATTCAAAAGGCCATTTCATCCCTTCTGCTATGAAATCCATACTTCTATAATATATTCGAATTCCATTCCATCCTTCGAAATGCAATAATCGAACGTCTGTTCCATAAGAAAATATCTTCCAAATTCCCTAAGTTACCCCGAAGAAAAGAGTTCAAAGTACGAAATCCTAAAATAACAAAGCTCCGATAAAACCAACCAGAATGTGGTCTTCACATTTGCCGAAAGGTGATATTGTTTGATCGCTGCGTGTGTCGTCAATTCTGAACTCAGATAGCAGTTACACAAACAAAAGGGACTCCTGTAGAATCTTTTGATATTATGGTCATGTGGCTGGTATACAGGGGCGTTCTCAAAGGGATGTTATTTTTCTATGATGATAAATCTCATCAAAATCCAACGGGCGAACAAACAATTTTTAGATGTGTTGAAAAAAGTTGTAGAAAAGCTCTGACGTGAAGTCAGCAGCCTTTGTTCACATGTTCGAAATTCGATGACGAAACGGTCATCTTTTCACGTATTAGCCCCGGCAAACGCTGCTTTACTTCGAGATGGATAGATTTCGCAATCTTCTTTTCATATGGTTCTAATGAAATTCTGCATGAACCTCCAAGCGGTTATTTTTCTTCCAAGTACTGGATTCCAATTCGATCAAATTTATATTTTTGAAAATATTGGTGAAATGAAATTTTGAATGTGTATTATCTATGGAATCAATGGGCGGAGTAGACCCATTCAGGAATTTGACCTTCGTAGTTAAGCCCCGAAGACGTACGATCGCAAACACAATATCTTCCGAAAGAACCCACGCAGAAACACTTAATAATGAAGACCGAATTCGTGCATGGGTAAAATCCACCCTATAATATAACATATTGAACCGATTCTAATAACAAGATCATCACGGAATTCTACACAATGTCGTTCATCGAAAATTAGAGACACAGACGTGGTTCCCCATAACATGTGCGCAAAAATGTAGAAGAGTCAGGAGCTTTTACGAACTTGTTCAATTTCGAAGGCAAATCCTAACAAAATTTTGCATGAGATTTTAATTCGTTTAGATGTGGGTGAATATTGGGAAAATAAAATTTCGAATGGATAACACAGTGCGCGTCAAAATTATGGAACAAATTCATTTTCTCAGAAGAAAAATACTTGGCAACAAAATCCTGAAACAGGTCAATTTTTGTTTCACTTTTACCAAATTTTTATGCATTTTTGAAGGATTTTCGATGCACCCTGTGCCATCACCATTCACCCTCTAAATTTTTTGAATAGGGAAAGTGGGTCATGTATTACTTTTTTGGCCAGGTCTTTGTATCTTCTTCACAGAACCTACAAGCGTTATAACAGCAATGCCTAAATCTCAATTTTCTCTACCAATAGGTTCAATAACAGAATTTCCAGAATACAAGCGAATCCCACGTGTGGAAAAAACTTCGAGATGCCGTGATAAACATTTTTTCCGCAATATTTTTTTCCACCTCTTCAGAATAATAAGTTTGAGAAGTACTAACAAAAACCTAGAAAAGCACTGACGTGAAGTCAGCAATTTTTGCGGGCATGTTCTCTTTTGGTGATATTCTTTGAACATGCGCGCAAAAGCTGCGGACTTCACGTCAGTGCTTTTCTAGGTTTTTTTTTGAGAAAGTACTGGATTTCAATTCGATCTAATCTGTATTTCTGAAAATATTGGGACAATAAAATTTTGAATGGCTATATCTACGGAATAATTGGGCGGATTTTACCCATTCACGAATTCGACCTTCGTAATTAAGCCCCAAATCTATTCTACAAATATCGACTTTTTAAGTAGTTTTTTCCGGAAGTTATAGTGATCATGGTCGAAAAGAGGGGTTGGTTAACACTTTGTTTTAAGGGTGATACGATGGTTTATTCAAAAATTCCGTACACTTTTTCGCGCGCATGTTCTGAGGAACAGCGTCCTATCGTTTTGTAATTTTCGAATTTTGAGCCGAATATGATCTCAAACCAATAGGTTGGTCTTACTGATGACGAATCCGGTGTCAAAATCATTCTGTCCGATTACGGGCGTACGGGGAAATCAATCGACTTGAAAATTTGAAGGTTGGTTGCATTTCAAAATGCAAAGGTTAAGTTCGTTAATGGGCAAAATAGCCTGAACGGTTTCTGAGTTATAGCTATTTGAAGTTTTGAGGATATTTTTGTGATATTTCGAGAAATACTGAAGCGATCAAATTGAAACTTGGCATTTAATTGGAGCAAAAGAACTTACAACTTTTCACGAATCTCTGTTGAGATCGTACAGTCAGTAAATTTTGAAAAAATTTTTTTCAAAATTTCTCGGTAAATATTGCTTACATTCGGAAGAAATGTTAATCATGTCTTCGGCTCCATATTTCACAGCAGTGCACCAAATTTCAGTTCGATACGATCATAATTTTCGAAGATATCGTGAAAAAATACGTGAAAATTCGGGTTTTTTTCTCGATATCGTTGTTTTTTCCGGAATAACTCAAAAAATATGATTTAAGGGGTTGCTGTCATCACGCTTACACGTACCGATCGATTGGAACCAACCGTATAAAATGTATCGCTTACATACCAGAGTTAACCTCTTTATTGGCGTCTGAATTTAAGATCGTAGCGCTACGGTGGCCAGTTTCAGAACCTTAGGTACAGACATAGATTTTGTTTTGATAGTCGATTTTGTACTGTTTGTTAGTGTTTGGTTTGATAATTTTTGATTTCACGATTTATTCAAAGACTTCTTAGACTTTTTTAGTTGACGAGAGTATTACTGGGAGTACATATTCCATTTTTATAAAGTAGATATGTATCATTCTTCAATCTTATTGAGTGTAGCAACTTTAAAATTACGTGGATATCTCCAAGGTTAGACAGTATTTTAATATTATTTATTTTCAGATCCAAATGGCAAGATTGACTTTGGTGGATTTCTTAGGCTGTCTTGGAAAGTTGAAAAACAGATAGTACTGTATAACATACTTTTTGGAAAAATAGACAAATACTCATAACTATACTATATTTATAGCGAAGGATTAAATACTCAATATATTGTGAATAAAATGACCACATTCACATAAAACTAATGCTACTCGTATCGAAGTCTTATTCATTATGGATTGACAAATAAATTTTCCAACACTCTTATGATTGGTCTCGAAAAAGCTGTAATAAATAAGCCTTGTACAACTTTGCTTTCAGCGGCAGAAGCACTTTCAGCGAACAATATTCATCACCAGATATTTCCTTGTTGAGACTCTTTTTTGTCAATAGTCAGTTCTATCACTGAAACATTCACGTTGTTCACGATCAGTTCAACAGGCAGATTTCTGGAAGGCAGAGCATTCCTCTTAAGTAAATTTCTCTGCTCGGATTAGGGGCCTGGAAAAAAATTGTCTTCATGAATGTGATCTAATATTTCATGAGCAATTCGTGATTACCTCTATAAAAATGATCACCATCGGTAAAAGGCAGGTAACAAACTCTCATAAATCTTGTTTGTTGGTTTTTATCGATTCTTCAACACTTTCAGGCCTGACTTGTTAAAGGAAATTTCTTTTACCCTAACTCAAAATTTATCACCGGGCTGTGGAAAACTATGGGAAGGGACATTTGAGTTTGCTTTTCCTTAGAAGAAGTACTTGTAAAATCACACAAACGTCAAGAAAAATGCATTAACTCTCTCATTCTCTTAACATTTCTTTTAACTTGTCAATGATAATGTCTGTACCTCGGGTTACTCGGATAGCCACCAGAGAGGTAGCGCTTATCTTCATTCGCCAATAGTTTTTTTCTGAAATTGCATGAGTCAGAGATATTAAGGGGGGAAACTTTTCAAAGTGTCACACTGTATGAGAACATGTTATGCGGCGCACGATAATGTTTTCAGTGATTACTGGAACACCTATTCCACTTAGGATTAGATGCTTCAAGCTTTATGTGACAACGAGCCCATCCAGCTTGAATAAATAACTTTCCATTTTCCAACTGACGGAAGCTCAATATATCTGTGATCCCAATCACATTTGACAGCGGTTTGCATCCCCAGTAACCTTTACTTGAATTTTGAATGGCGGAATCACTCGATCGTGCCTGTGCCTTTCCCATCAAATCTGTTGATTCAGGTGCGGGAATACAGAAACCGTAATCGAATGTGAAAGGGGGTGTGTGTAAGAAGGCGAACTTCTTTTTCGGTTTAGAACTGAAGAGCGGTCTACAATAAGATATTCAAGTAAACAGAATCGTTGCAGAGTAAACTTATTCCTCGACTGTTTTCGATTACAAATTGTGAAAAAATTTGAAAGTACTGTCAGTCTTTAGGTTGTACATGATTGAGAAAACTCATTTACCTACTTGATTCTTAGGATAAGGTGCTTTTTGCAATGTTAAAATATTATTGTAACGAGAACATTTCACTTCACTTGACCATTGAAACACTGATCTTCCACTTGATACCCATGCAATATCCAAATGTTTCCACCATAAGATTATACACAATTCCCCCCTCCCACATTTCTATGGAAATTCCATAGTTCTCCTTATTTTCATCCAATTTATAAAGGAATTGAGTATATGAAATCACTCAACTAACCTGTACACATTGAGCGAACTCTTAGATATTAGCATGATGTAAGTAAAATATCTAAATCTGCTCATCTGTAATCGTACGTGCACAAATTTACTATCACTGGGGAACGGGGATTTCAGGAGAAATTCAACATGATAAAGTTCGCAGTTTATCAGTAAAAGATGCCTACGCCCCTCAAACAAGATAATTCCTTTCAAATATAGGGTTTTGTTAAGATCATCTCTGATTGGCTGAAATTTAAGTTGGGATTCCTGATTTCATGTTAATAATGTCAAATTTATATAGGATATGTTCCGCAAAACAACTTGGTTATTTCGGTTGCCGGTTTTCCATTCCGTAAATATGAAATATTCGGTTGGTTCCTGAAAAGATGGTTAGTCAGAGACTCTCTCTGGGTTAGTTACGGAATTTGATGATGATGAAAAAATGTTCTTTCTGTCACCTGAACGACAGTCAATGTTCTATGGTAACATATCCATAGCATAGAACAATCTTTCATTCATTCATTCACTCCTTTAAGTGTCCCAGGCTACTATGGCCTTTTAGACAAGCTTTCAATTTTACATTTATACATTGACATTCATTCAGATTCATACAAACTAGAGACTTTTTCTATTTATAGACACACAAACATTTACCTACACCACAAACTTAACACAACATCCATAACAATCTTTATTTATTATACTTTATGATCCATAGAACATAGAAGAGGCAACAATCAACAATGGAAAAATTACTATGTACGGTCTATGGATCATAAGGTAAATAAAGATTGTTCTATGATATGGACATGTTACCATAAAACATTGATTGTCGCTCTGGTACATAGACTTAATATGTCTATATTCTGGTGACAGAAATATTGTTTTTTCATCAATCAAATTCCATAATAAACCTTTTTTTCAGGAACCAACCACATATTTCATATTTAGAGAACGGAAAACCGGCAACCGAAATAACCAAGTTGATTTGCGGAACATATCCTTTATAAACTTGACACTATTAACATGAAATCAGGAATCCCAACTTGAATTCCAGCCTTAAAAAAAACCGATATTTGGAAGGAATTATCTTGTTCGAGGAGCTGAGGCATCTTTTACGGATATTTATGCATAACGTGAACCTTATCATGTTGAATTTGTCCTGAAATTCCCGTTCTAAATTCTTTTGTGAGAAAGATCAATGTTAGTCATTTTTCGTTTTTCACTCCATTTCAGTTTAATTTTTCCAAAAATTCTTGAGTATGAAGAAGTGGCAATATTACAATTTTTTTCAACCATTTGCACCCGAAAAATTTTTTGAAAAAAACAAACTCTGGTCTCCAAAAGTCACTCCGTTATATTCGATGTATTGTTAACTCTCTTGTATTTATTCTAGGTGAAGTCTATGAGGGTGCAACAATTGTTTATGTCTAGTTATTTCAAACGTTTACTATTTAAGGAAATCAAATCACCTTAAATGAAATATATGGGATGACACACGTTCTTTCGAAGTCAAGCGGCAAATCCTTATGTATTTAAATATTGTAACTGATATTATCGCTCAACATATCCCCTAACTTCCAATAATTCCTTCACCTGACCATGAAAGGATATTTTCTCATTTTAATCCCCTCTTTCTTCTATTCGGGATCCCAATTCCTTTCTGGTTTCAAACGCTTTTTACATGCGGGATTCGGATCCACTCATTCGGCGAATATTTTTATACATGGGTCATAGCGAATTCAAGCCCTACATTGTGTTAGGATAATCCTTCGGCCGGGGTATTTTTCATGTTCTGTTGAAATATATCCGCCTTCTCTTTGTCAAAAAAAGAACATCGGGTAACCACTTGCCAGATTGCAGATCAATCGGTGAGACGTAAAATTGAAATGCATCTGTGATACTTTAACCTGATAGGGCAGCAGCATTGCACCTATGGTCAGAAAACATAAAAGAAGCTTTGAATAAAATGTTATTAGTTCGACTCGTTTCGAGTCGTTTCAAACGACTAGGTTGGACTCACATATGAAATTTTCGTGGTCAAACATAGTTTGGTCTAGCCGACCACCCATAAACACTGTAACCTCCGAAGGAACAAACCAAGGAGTATGCATGCACTAGAACAGCTTAATGTGCTAAGTGCCAAGTGTTCCGATACTGAGAAAAAAAATTTTAATTCCAAATTAAAAGAATATAGCTCAAATCAAAATTACAATTATGCTATTTAGGTGACAACTCACATGAGTAATATTTTCATTGGGCTTTACTGAATGAAAAACGCTGCAAATTTTACACAAGGGTTTATTATTTTCTCATTTAAATAACCCAATATGCTATTGATATCTCAAAAAACTTATATATTATGCATAACTCATTGGTTTCTCACAACACAGAAACTAATTCCTTGAAATAATTCATGTGAACATGCAGAACGCTAACTGAGTAGCAAAATTTAAAATATTTTGAATGAGAAGAGACGTTCCACAGTCGTTTCACCTCTTCGAAAATCTAACTATATTCCACAATTATTAAATTTCGTGTCGGTATTCTACAACTGAAAATGAACTACAAATCAGATAGGGTTTGTCCTTTTTGAGATATTAGGGAAATAACCTCAATATTCAAAATGGTTACGAAATTTTTTGCCAATATCTGCACAAATAAATATCGGTCAAAACTTCAATTTGAAACACCGTTTCTAAATGTTGACTCTGAAACCTGTACCAAATTCCATTACACTTTGATGAATATGTATCCGAAAAAAAAAATGTTTAAAAAAAAATTTTGCATTAAATCGAGTGTCTATATTTCACAATTAGTCATGATGTTTCAATCCGAACGCGTTCGTATTTCTTGATACTGAGGAAATAAACCTAATCTTTCAAACTAACACCAATACGTAAAACAAAATTCAAGACTTTCCGCTAATATCAAATGTGTAGATGTGATTTCTACTGGGATTCAACTTTGAAAAAACTTCTGAAAAATATCAATGAAATGAAAAAAGAACTCAAACTTTTTTTCCACAGCAGATATCCGTTTCACTTGATTTACAAAGTATCCACCACACAAACTGAAAAACTAAAGTTATTTTCAATAACATTTCTGTAACAATTAAATATATCGTGAACCTCGTCAGGCTGAATTCGAAAGAATAATTCTAGATTATAAATTTCGTTCGTTGTTATCGTCGTCAGATACACTCAACCAAGAGGGTGTCAAATCCGAAAGTCTGTTTGATGTAAAGACGTGAAATTCAAACAAGTAGTTTGCCGACAACCAGATGATGATACATGCGGAATATTTTTGTCGACGCTATATCCCTTGTCAAAGGTCAGAGACCCCATTCAGAACAGGTAGATAGATTATCGGCTCCTAACTTTAGTCTAAGGCTCCGACCCTCAGTATTAGATTCTCGACAATCGACAATTGATGAGATTTGCGGTTTGCTATTGATTTTTTTGCATATCATATCCTCCAATTTGATTTTTCATATAAATGCTCATTATTTTCTATATTCACGCTTATTTCAAACTGTCAGTACGAAAGATTTTGGATTTCGATAGAAACCAGTAACGGATATCCACAGGTTGACGATAATCGTACTACGCAAACCCAAATTGATGGAAACCTCCGATCAACCGAATTTTTTGGAAATCTGCATTATTTTAAATTGCGCTACTTAATTCGCGTTCTGCATGTAAAAGTGTTATTCCGTTATAAAAGAGTATTTATTGAGATTTCAATGTTTCAAATGAATATTTTCATGGAATTGGTTTTTGTGTTCTGAAAAACCATTGATTTATGAATAAAATAAAGTTTTATTCAAGAAATGAATGAGCTTCATGAAGAAATTTAATCTTAAATCCCGTAATCCGCAGGGTGATTTCTATAAATAATAATTTGATCCGATTTTCGGTAGTTATATTTAAGATATTGGGAGAGAAAACCCAAAAATATTTAATCTGAACTACTTACGATTATGAAATTGTCAAGAACATCGATGGGGCATTTGCAAATTGTGATTATAAAATAATAACACATCCATTAAAAATTTTTCGATATGTGTTGAAAATTTGGTAATCAATATTTTCATCTCCTTTTAGATGTATGACTCTGGATGAAAAGTAAACCGATTATTCCAGTGAATTACAATCTTAGAACTGAATGTGATGATGTCATTTTCGACATTATTGGAAATTTGCAGCGCTCAGGAACCACTAGTCGGAAATCATCCGGGTGAAATTTTTTTGGTTAAGTTTTGCAACAGTAATCAACGTTCGGAGTTGCATGAAAATTCGCTGGTAAGTTTTCGAGAAATAATTTTTTTTTCCCCCACCCCCCCCCATTTTGAGCCTTTAGGGTACACCGATTCTGCTGAAAAGCTCGGAGGATCAATCCCGAGCGACACACGATTTTTCTACCAAGTTTCAATTATTTCGGTTCAGTACTTTCTGAGAAAAGCCCCGGACAACGGACGGCGGACGGACGGATTTTTTTTTATTAGTTTATTCAAATCTACATTTTTTTTTGTTGGTCGATCACAAGGTTTATAATTTGATTTTATCAAATAATAATCCAAAATATCGAGTGAACTAAACTGTAGTACAATAACAGATAAGCGATATGGGAGATAAAGCTCAGTTAGAAATTTTCTACAGCATTGATATATCACCAGCGCCCCCTTCCGTTATCACATGTTGAAAACGAGAGAAAAATATGCACAAAAGCTTAACTCACACAATATCGACATCAGACGCACATTGGCGGTCGGCTTGTGGGACTTGGTACGTGCGAGTTAAGCATTAAGCCGGGTCCAGATGACTGTAATGCATTACGCATTACAGACGACACTAATAAACGCCGATTCCCCGTAAATGTTCGGCAATTTCCGATGACAGTCGGTAGTTCGAATTATGCGGAAAGTTTGAAATATGGACGTTTGATGTTCCTGGGATTGAAGTGATATTGAAATTCGCTGTGGCTGAATGTTTTCAATAGATTGGAGTAATGTATTCCTGATATAAATTTTTTTAAAACATGTTAGCTAATTTACTCGTCATGGAAAATCTACTAAGTTCAATAAACTATACGAACTAAACGATTCACGAATATGTTAATACAATAATATAATTTTATTTCTGGATGATTCATATAGATTTGCATCATTTATTTTATATTTTTGAAGACACGAGTAGATCCAATCGTGATCAGACAGATTAATTATGCTCTTAAGATGTCTCACGGCTCCCCTGGAAGGCGACCAAAGTTCGTGAAACTGTGATATAGGGAATATTCAACATATATTTCATGGGATATTTTCTATTCGTAGCGTAGCGTAGCGTAGCGTAGCGTTCTTTCTGCTCCGTCAGGACTCGGTTTTCAACTCGAACGATGCATTTGAATGTATTATTCGAGGCTGAGCTCGAGTGCCGTCCAAACTTTTCGCCGAATCGTTCATCAAATCTTATTGCATTCGGATTATACTCATCTGGACCCGGCTTTAGTGTCTATTATTCTCTCGTTTTTAACGTGTGGCGAATGTAAGATGGCGCTGGTAATATCCTCAGAGTAACAAACAACATAGAGTGACAGTTCGCAGTTTTTGGGTGTCCGCAACATGCTTTTGTCGACGTAGTCAGATTGTGATATATTCGGAAATGCGCAATGATATTATCCTATTGTAATTGTATATTGAATGAAATAAAAAATATTAATTTTAGTAATTCTCGGTTAAATATGAAAATTTGAACATTTCATGATAGATATTTTACTTCAGTTTCGAATTTGTGCTAAGAAGAATACTTACCCTTTTCAGTATCTACCTGCTGAAATCCAAGCTTTGGCAACGATGCCGCATTAACAGTATACTGCCAGTCAATCTGTCATCCGTTGTTTTGGCGAGTTTCTAGATATTCTCAGCTGTTTACTTCAATATTTTTCGAATTATTACAATACTTTAATTCACTATGGGACGTAAGAAGTGTGTTGTTTGTGGAGAATCCCGTGCATTGAGTGAAATATCATATCACAGGTTGGTAACTGGTTTGTTAACAAGTTTGTTTTGATTGCGGTCAAAGTCTCAAATTTTCTATCTCATGTTGCGGACAGCATTCGCCTTCTAAATATGACTTATGCTACCTCTATGTTGTTTGTTACTCTGAGGTAATAAATATCTTCATGCAGTAGAACCAGGCGTAACTCACACGTACCACATCACGACCACCAACCGACCACAAATTTGCGGTCGCCAAATGGCATGTGGTGAATAGCGAATTAGCAGGGAAATGTATTAAAGTGTCTACTGCAGATTTGTGATCGGCTCGTGGTCAGGATGTGGTTCGTGTGAGTTAGGCTCAGCACCACAGCGAGGAATTGCCGTGGCACATTCCTGTGGGTGTATGAAATGTGATTTAAAAAAATGGCACTAAGCTTATTTGGCTTTCAAAGCTTTGAATTTTCAGGGTGTCGGAAGCTCGAATGTCTCGGTTCAGATTGTTAATGGGCAAAATCTGACCGACCGTTTTGAATAGATATACTGGGTGAGTTCTTGAGCTGTATATTAATTTCAATCACAGATTTCTCTCATGAAATAAAACGCTTTTTGCTCGCATGTTCTAGGGGAACAGAACGTGTTATCGTTTTGCCTAAATGTCTGCAATTTTCAAATTTTGAGCCGAAAATGGTCTCAAACGACTTGGTTGGACTCACTGATGACGAATCCGGTGTCAAAATCGATTCTTGCTGGCCAGCTGTCCGTATGCACGATTACCGGCGTACGGAAGTTCCTAACAATGGGTGAACTAGTAGGATAGGTTGCATTTTAAGATTCGTTCGTTAATGGGCGAAAAAGGCCAAAAGGTTTCGGAGTTAGAACCCTTTGAAATTATTAGGGTTATTTCCGTGATGACTCGGATAACTGAAAAGATTAGATTGAAACTTAGTTGGAGTATAACGAAACGCAACTTTTTGCAAAATTTTGTTGAGAGCTTACTGTCAGTGAATTGAAAACAAAATTTTTTTTTCGAACACTGTTTAGTATATTCGAGAAAGAGTTTCGCTCAGACCTGAAGCTCCAAAATTCACAGTAGTGTACCAAACTTCAGTTCGATCGAATTATTATTTTTGGAGATATTCGGGAAAAAATATGTCAAATTTCGTGTTTTTTTCCGGAATAACTCAAAAAATACGAATTCAATCATGATGAAACTTGGCAGCTAATTTGAAATGGTGACGGATAGCTTTATGCCGAATTTTAAGATATGATCGTGCCATTAGAACAATTAAAAAAAAAAATTCAAATTTTTTTCTTTCAAATAGTCAATATTCTGTAATCTTCTGATCATATATTATCCTCATGAAATTCTGAATGAACCTTCGAACTGTCATTTTTCGATAAAGTATCGGATTTCAATTCGATCTAATCTGTACTTTTGGAAATATTGGGAAAATAAAATTTTGAATAGGTATACCTGCCGAATCATTGGGTGGATTTTACCCACTCACGAATTCGACCTTCTTAATTAAGGTTCAAACCTACTCTAGAGTAAGTGACCTCACGTCCTATTTTTAAAATTGATTAATTTCATTGAAATCTGGTGAATTATTGAAAAAAAATACATATCTTCCAAGAAAAATGGAACATTTTCGAAACACTTTTCACCATTGCGAACCTCAAGCCATTCTGTGTTTTATTGCGCGGTGGTATTTCTCAACTAGTTACGCGGTTCCAATCTGCTCGCGTCAGTACTTTTTGAGATATAAAGGAAATAACTTTGAAATGTCGAATATCAACGAAATTTTACATATTTTTTTCTTTATATCTCCGAAATTACACATCGGATCAGATTGAAATTGGAAAAATTATTGTTAAATGTTGACCGTCACGTCTGTGCGAAATTTCATCAAAATCTGATGAACAATTCCCGAGAAATTTTCCCCTTAATTCTTTGAATTTTTCAATGAATTGTATTTACAAATCTTCTACTAGATCCATACGAAATTTTGCAATCAGTTTCAATCTGATCGTATCAATACTTAGATATCGTGGAACTATTCTTAAAATTTCAAAGGAGCGTACTCCGAAACTGTTCCGTCGATTTTGCCCATCAACGAACTTAACTAAGATATTCAAGCTCCAAACCTAACCTGTAAATTTCAAGTAGATAATTGCTTTCCTTCGAAAGTTAGAGCACATACGGCTGGTCGGATGGAAGGACGGACGGATGGACCGACAGACAGAATTAAATCTGACCAAGGATTCCTCATCAGTGAGTTCAACCATGTCCATAAAGTTAGCAGAGCCACTTGCACGGAAGTCAATGAAAACCCCCTCATTAATTGTTGTATATCTGTCGAGAATTTGTCGTGAAAAAAAAAATTTTGTCGCGCTTCTAGTTTCTTTTTTAGGGGTGGCTCTGCAACTTAATATTAAGTTAGCAGAGCCATACTGAAATATGCATCGAATTCGATCAAAAATGTTATGAATGATTGTCGAGTATTTGTAGTAGACCATCTTACCTGAAAAAACCAGAAAAAATCATTTTTTATAGCTTTTTTATAGGTTTCAATGAAATTTTCTGGTTTCTCAGGAAATTTGTCAGATTCGGCAACACTGCATTGGTAAATTGATATTTCAGGTATGTTTTTTGTATCATTATTGACTGATATTGGGTTGTATGTGTTAAATCTTCTATTTTCCGAGATGAACAATTTTCGTTTCAATGCTGAATAATGGAAATATTCCATTCTAACGGATACACATCGACGTGAATTTGTTATACGAGAAAGTAAATTAGATGACCGTTTTTTCTTCCGGAAATGAGCGGAACGATTGAAGGACGACCAAAACATATTTGTCGTGAAAGAAAAAAATTTGTCGCGCTCTTTGTTTTTTTTACAAGAGGTAGCTCTGTTAACTTAATATTAAGTTAGCAGAGTCATTCTAAAATATGCATCGAATTCGATTGAAAATGTTATGAGTAATTGTCGAGTATTTGTCGTAGACCATCTAGCCTGAAAAAAAACAGAAAAAATAATTTTTTTATAGCTTTTTTATAAATTTCCTGAGAAACCAGAACATTCCATCAAAACCTATAAAAAAGCTATAAAAAAATTATTTTTTCTGGTTTTTTCAGGCTAGATGGTCTACGACAAATACTCGACAATTACTCACAACATTTTCAATCGAATTCGATGCATATTTTAGAATGGCTCTGCTAACTTAATATTAAGTTAGCAGAGCAATCCCTTTCGAAAAAAACAAAGAGCGCGACAAATTTTTTCTTTCACTACAAATATGTTTTGGTCGTCCTTCAATCGTTCAGCTCATTTCCGGAAGAAAAAACGGTCATCTAATCAACTTTCTTGTATCACAAAGTAACGTCGATTGTTCATCTCGGGAAATAGAAGATTTAACATATACAACCCAATATCAGTCAATAATGATACGGAAAACATACCTGAAATATCAATTTACCAATGCAGTGTTGCCGAATATGACAAATTTCCAAAGAAACCAGAACATTTCATTAAAACCTATAAAAAAGCTATAAAAAATTATTTTTTCTGGTTTTTTCAGGTTAGATGGTCTACGACAAATACTCGACAATTATTGATAACATTTCTGATCGAATTCGATGCATATTTAAAAATGGCTCTGCTAACTTAATATTAAGTTAGCAGAGCCACCCCTAAAAAAAAACTAGAATCGCGACAATTTTTTTTCTTTCACGACAAATAAACGACAATTAATGAGATGGTTTTCATTGACTTCCGTACAAGTGGCTCTGCTACCTTTATGGACATAGAACAACCTAGTCGTTTGAGGGCATTTTCAGTAAAAAATCGAAAATTAAAGACATTGTGACAAAACGATGACGGGCTGTTCCCCAGAACAAGCGCGTATAAGACAGCAATGTCCACAAAAACCATTAATAGTGGGTTATAAAATCGGAATCAAGGAAATGCCGTACAATTTTCAACATTCAAGTAATGACCCACATCGAGACAAAAGTTTTTACGTCATTGCATGTGACAGTGACACAGCGTTTATTGTCAGGGTTGTAAAAAGGAAAAATCATCTGAAAATGTCTCAGATGTCGAGCAGCCGTTTTTCTACGACAAAAACAATGCTATATAGATTTATTGCTGCTAATGGGTCCCTACTTGCGAAATATTCGTTTTGATAGCGACAGGATTATTTCCACTTCCTTCCCGAAATGAAAGTATGCAATCTTTCATTCTGAAATCGAATAGAATTCAGAAGGAAATGAATTATGGCATAGCCATTTTTAGTCGCTTTCTTGCTACATGCAATCTACTGAATTGTTTCCGACATTCATCGCTGCATAATCTTCCGTGTCATGTTGTTGAGCACTCATTCTATAGCTCTTTGACTTCGTTCAGATATCTGGATTTTGCGAATAAAGGACAACGCTCAATTATCGGCAACGGCCGGACCACGACATTCGGTGTGTTCATAAATTACAGCTTGGTACAAACGAAGAGGCAAGATTCCTTGCATAAATTCAAGACAAACTAGAAAAGCACTGACGTGAAGTCAGCAGCTTTTGCGCGCATGTTCACTTTTGGTGATATCCTCTGATCATGCGCGCAAAAGCTGCTGACTTCACATCAGTGCTTTTCTAGGTTTTTTCGATAAAGCATACTGGATTTCAATAGACGACTTCGGCCCAAGTTGCCAACCCACAATTTTCTTCACAAATTTACTATCACTGGGGAACGGGAATTTGAGGACAAATTCGACATGATAAGGTTCGCGTTATTTATAAATATCCGTAAAAGATGCCTCGGCTCCCCAAACAACATAATTCCTTCCAAATATAGGGTTTTGTTAAGATCATCTCTGATTGGCTGAAATTTAAGTTGGGATTCCTGATTTCATGTTAATAGTGTCAACTTTATACATATAGGATTTGTTCCGCAAATCAACTTGGTTATTTCGGTTGCCGGTTTTCCATTCCGTAAATATGAAATATTCGGTTGGTTCCTGAAAAACAGGTTAATTACGGAATTTGATTGATGAAAAAACGTTCTTTATGTCACCAGAACGACAGTCAATGATCTATGGTAATATATCCATAGCATAGAACAATCTTTATTTACTTTATGATCCATAGAACATAAAAGAGACAACAATCAACAATGGACAAATTACTAGGTATGGTCTATGGATCATAAGGTAAATAAAGATTGTTCTATGCCATGGATATGTTACCATAAAACATTGATTGTCGTTCTGGTGCATATACTTAATATGTCTATGTTCAGGTGACAGAAAGGGCGCCTTTTTTAATTCACCAAAATGGTGTGGTTGTGGTGGACATAGAACATAAATGGTGGATTTTGGACTAGATAATTTGACATTTACGTCAACCAAACAACAATAAAGAAATGATTTGGTGGATCCATCACTCTTCCACCACACCAATTTGGTGAATTAAAAGACTCGGCCAAATATTGCTTTTTCATCAATCAAATTCCGTAATTAACCTTTTTTCAGGAACCAACCGAATATTTCATGTTTACGGAACGGAAAACCGGCAATCGAAATAACCAAGTTGATTGGCGAAACATATCATTTATAAACTTGACACTATTAACATGAAATCAGGAATCCCTACATAAATTTCAGCCTAACAAAAACCTATACTTGGAAGGAATTATCTTGTTTGAGGAGTCGAGGCATCTTTTACGGATATTTATAAATAACGCGAACCTTATCATGTCGAATTTGTCCTGAAATTCCCGTTCCCCAGTGATAGTAAATTTGTAAAGAAAATTGTCGGTTGGCAACTTGGGCCGAAGTCGTCTATTCGATCTTATCTGTATTTTTGGGAAAATTACGAAAATACAATTTTTGAAACGGTATGTCTGCAGAATCATTGAGCGGATTCTACCCCAAACCTACTCTACAAATCTCGAGTTTCAAAGTCGTTTCTTTCGAAAGTTATCATGTTTACACCTGATGATGTGTTTACGGTCCGTAAACACAATATTACTTCCGAAAGAAACAAAACTTAAAAACATGATAGTAGAGTAGATTTGGACTTTAATTACGAAGGCCGAAATCGTGAATGGGTAAAATACCCAGATAGCACAAATACGTCTTAGGGACGTTCTTAAAACGTCCAGCTCGGACATTCGGGACATCCTCAAAACGTCCATTTTACGGACGTGGACGTCTTATGGACGTTTTCAGGACGTCCAATGTTACTAATCAGGATGTCCTCAAGACGTCCATAATAGAGCCTTTCAGGATTTATAATGGACATTCATAGAACGTCTTACAGACGTCCTTTTAAGGACGTTTCATGGACATAGTTGGGGGCGCATGAATCGAGGGGTTATTCTACAGTGTGTCAGTTTCAAGAGGCACCACCTTTATATCTCGCCCCATGCAGAATCAGGAAAAATGCAAAAGCTGTTAAACTTTTGTCTGTACAGGGACATTTTATTCAGTTGGTTGCCATCAATTTTATCAACCCTGTGAGGGTGATGACAGCAACCCCTATAATCTTACATGGGAAGGGGTGTTGAGTGACACCATCTTTCAAAGGTAATTCGATCATCTTTCTAAAAAAGCCATACACCTGGTCTTTTTTTCAGTACTTCCGAAAAATTGATAGCAAGAGTTGCAATGAAACTCGAAAGTGCTTTTCAACATTTTCATGTTTCATTGAAACTTTTTCTATCAATTTTTCGGAAGTACTAACAAAAAGGTCATATGTATTTTTTTTTTGGAAGACAATCGAATTACTTTCGAAACAAGGTGCCACCCAACACCCCTTCCCATGTAAGATTATAGGAGATGCTGTCATCAGCCTCACAGGGTTTATGAAAATTGATTAGAATCAATTCAAATGTCCGCCCAACCAACTGAAGATTACAGTTTACTGCATATTTACTGATTTTTTATAGGGGCAGAAATAATAAGAGTTGTACCTTTTCACATTGACACACTGTATATATTCCTGTCCTGTCTCCTTCAAATGAAATGAATTGATTCATTATTCATCAGAATTCCTCCAGGAAATAAGTGAAAATAATTTATAATTTTTTATTTAGAAGGAGTTTTTCCAAGCAATATTTATATGTTGTTTGATATCACAACTTGTTGAGTTCACACCTTTCCTCTCCTCTGCTCTTTTCAACCATGCCAGAATTGACGATTCAGTCTCTTTTCTTGGTCCTGTCTGGCTTCTCAGCTAAACCTGAAAATAATTTAAATTGCTTATCCAAACTGAATGGCAGATCAAGATGCAATTCCAAATTCTTCAGTATTGATCATTATAGAGCAGTTTTTATTTTTTTGGAGAAAATCATAATTCATGTGTGAGAATTATATGGAAAAATGTGAGCACTTGTGTTCACATTAACCTATAAAAAAAATTAATAAAATATTCTTTCAAATACCCCTATTTTTCAAGGTGAATATGAAATCAATTTTGGTACCCAATATATTGTGATATCTACTTCAATGTACAGGCAGTGACTACAAAATACTCACTTATGATTAGCTCAGTGACTTTCATGATACATGGCTTCTTTACTTTTGGCCCCAACCAACTACTTGTTTGATCATTAGTGATCAATAAAATCAATATTTGCTTCACCATATTATAATTGTTAGTACCTCCTATTTTTGCATTTATTCACCTGCAAAGTAATTTTCTTATTCATCACAAAAACCCTCTTCATTCTCATGATTCGAAGCAACATTATAATATGTATTACGAACAATAAAGAGCAAAAATATTAAATCAACTCACATTTTCATTTGTTTCAATATTTAAAATAGCATCAAATTCAATTATTTCTTGTTCTGAAATCAAAGGAAAATTTAAATTATATTTATCGTTGTGAATTCCATCAGACTCCTTTGAATGGAAGGAAGTATGAGAATGGACGGAAGAGTCCAACATATCCTGGAAAACTTCAGATGATTTACCATCTTGTCAATCACCTATAAAGAAAAAATTAGATATATTCAAATATATTTCTGAAAACAGTTATTCAATCGTATATAATGAAAACTTAGCTCACCATTAATACTTTTAGGCTCTGAAACTGTCTCATTAACTGTAAAATGAAGAATATGTTATTGAACATGGTGTATGCGTATATTGTTTAGAAATTCTATAAGTAACTAATTTTTTTATTTAAAGAGAAGGAAGAAGACTTATATCACCTATTGATTCTTCGTTAAAGAAAGAATTGGTTTTTGACTTGAACTCTGATTCCAAGTCACTTGTTTTTTCAGCAGTTCTTGCTTAAGATCTTGCTTTCAACGGTATATGAAATATCGAACATACAGCAACATTGTGGAGCAAGTTTTTGGAATGACTTGCATCATTTACTCAATATCCTGTAATTGAATTTATTATGAAGAATGAAATGATTGGAACTCGTACCACTTGAATACTTTATTTGTGCCTTTTTGTCAGCCTGACTTCAGGGGAAATCTAAAACAGTTAACAAAACCGGCTAGAACTCATACAAATTTGTTGTGAACCGTCAGTCAGCAGACAAATAGGCACGAAAAAGGAATGATGTAATATAGGTTCATGAAACTCAAGTGGAAATGGGTGTTTGAGTTTCCTTAGTTAAGACATTATAATGTTTACTAACCTTTCGGTATCTCAATATTCCTTGAAATCACTGATATCCTTTGAGAATCTAATCTGATCTGAATAATAATCTGAGACAATGTCTCTGTAATAATATATTTTCCTTAGCTATTTTCATTTCTATCTTTCGTGTGGCGTCCCGCTAAAAATTTAACAACCGCTGACATCTGACATGACGGCCACACTTCACAAAAGAACACAGAACCACAATAACCGTCTCCTTATTCTTAATTCCGGGGATATGGTATTAAGATTGTATAAAATGGAATTGTTTGAACAATCGCATTATACTTCTTCAATTGTTTGAACAATGATACTTCATACTAGGATAGTTTTGCAAATGTGATATAATTATTTCTCTTATTATTCACCAAGCATATTATTTATAAATTCTCAGGTCGATCAAAATCTTGATCTGACAGTAAAATCTATACAAAGAGGCAGAATCGGCATATTTATATCATGATCCAATAGCAAAATATACACTCGATCTGAATAATGCCAGTAATCACACAAATGAACAATTCGAAGATATGATCTTCGTACGTAGAATGGACGTTCTAAGGAGGTCGCTTTCTGGACGTTCTGAGGATTTAACGAACTGGACGTTCTTAAAACGTCCAGAATTGGTCCTGGACGTTCCGACCAAATATGGACATGTAATGGACGTCTTTAGGACGTCCTGTGCTATCTGGGATCCATCCAATGATTCCGAAGATATATCCATTTGAAATTTCATTTGCCCAATACATAATTCCAAAAATGCAGATTAGATCGAGTTGAAATCCAGTACTTTATCGAAAAAGGACAGTTCGAATGTCCATAAAGAATTTCATGAGGATAATAATATGATCAGAAGATAACAGAATATTGAATAATTGGAAGAAAAAAATTTGTATTTTTTTTCAAATTGTTCTAAATGACACGATTATCACGAAATTTTGTTCAAAGTTGGCCATCAGCATTTTCAAACCAGCTGCCAAGTTTCATCATGCTTGAATTGTTTTTTTTTTCAGTTATTCCGAAATAAACAACGATATATCGAGAATAAAAACACGAAATTTTACAAATTTTGTCCCAATATCTCAGAAAATAATTACTGTATCGAATTGAAATTTGGTACACTGCTGTGAAATATAATGCTCAAGGAGTGAGCAAATTATCTTTCGAATTTGATCAATAGTTTAGAAAAAATAAATTTTTCAAAGAAATGTTGAACAATTTTTTTCTTAATTTAGTGACAGCACGATCACAACAAAACTCTGCGAGAGGTTGCATGTCACTATGCGCCAACTAACTACTAAGTTTCAATCCAATCCCTGAAAATTCAGGAAATGACCTAAAATTTTCAATGACTATAACTCCAAAACCATTCGGCCGATTTTGCCCGTTAACGAAATTATCCTTCGCATTTTGGAATGCCATCTACCCTGAAAGTTTCAGGTCGATAGGATTCTCCGTACGCCCGTAATCGTGCATACGGCCGGACATAATCGATTTTGACACCGGATCATATTATCCTCATGAAGTTCTGTATGAACCTTCGAACTGTCATTTTTCGATGAAGTACTGGATTTAAAATCGATCTAATTTGTATTTTTGCAAATATCGGGAAAATAAAATTTTGATTGGGTATATCTGCAGAATCATTGGGAGGATTTTACCCATTCACGAATTCGACCTTCGTTATTAAAGTCCAAACCTACTCTACATATATCGAGTTTCTAAGTTTTTTCTTTTGGAAGTTATTGTGTTTACTTTCGGCCGTCATCCGATTTATTTGTGGAGTACGTTTTCTGTTCAATTACGATAGTCGAATTAGTGAATGGTTGAACTTTGGTAATAATACCGTAGATAAAGGTAATCCATTCGAAATCTAATTTTTTCAATATTTTTTAAAATAGGAATCGAATCTAATTTATCGGAAAATGATAGCTTGAGGTTCATGCAGAACTATATGGAAAGAAGATCTCCAAATCTTTCCATCAGGAAGTAAAGCTGTGTTTGGCGAGGTCAATACGTGAACAGGTAACAGATGCAGATGGCAACGGATATTAACAAGCGCGTAAAAGCTCCTGACATCACGTCAGTGTTTTTCTAGAATGACCTAAATGTCAAGTTATCTAATCCGGCGTTCACCACAAATTCACCATTTGTATTCTGTGTCCACCATACTCCATCTCGACCACACCAGTTTCCTAAATTTAAAAACGCGCCCGCCCTATGTAATAATTGAATTTCATCCGTACACAAATTCTACCCTCGCAATCGAGCCTAAAACCTGCTCTTCAAATACTGTTTGATTCTACAACATTTGAACTGATGATTAGTCTGATTCATTTCCATTAATCTTGTATCTACGAAGTTTGAGCTAGATGACCGCCCACACTAAGTGGTCGCCCTGTAAAAGTAATTTGTGAATGAATTTGTCAATATTCCGACTCAGTTTTTGGTAGGATAAGTCCAATTTGTTAATCCATTCATGTCTTTATAGCATTATTTTTATTTCATACACTTGTTTGCCTAGAATTTAGTGTAAAAAGAAAACGGTTCTTCCTCCAAGGGGCATATTATTGAATATGGCAACATGTTTTTCAGTTCATTCCCAGTTATGAATCTACGAGAAATGATTCCCCATGTAGAGTCCTGTAGGGTTCTCCATGCACCTAAGGATCTGAGAAATCATCGCTTGGAAGACGGGACTATGTCAGAGAAAATTTGTACTTCGTCCACTTTTACTGAGTCCGACAGTAGGCGACGGAATAGGTTCAGCAAGATTTTGTAACAAGAACAGAGTCAGGTTGGCACTGATGAAATATCGTCAAGGAAAATTACGTAGAGCTGACAAAGTCGCGTAGATATCTGACTGACATTTTTAAAATAATTACGCACGGTGGAGTCCATGGCCCTCAAATAAAACCGTAGATAGAGGAATCTATCTATGAATAAAACTGAATGGAGTATAAGAAACATTCTTTACTGCTTATTCTTGCTGGTTGCTGATTTCAAGATATTTTGTCCAACCTAAATTCAAATAGAAGAAGAAAAATTGCTGCAATTGAAAAGATGCTATCCATTATGAATATCAGCTTATTCTTCCAACAAATTCAAATTTCACTGTATGGAGACACATAGTATTTTTGATGGGGTTTTTAATATCTCTGTGGAGTTGTTGTATTTTATGTAAAAATGTAGGCCCCATTTGCATTTCCTGTAATGATATTGTGATTCCTTTACACATGCTATATAGTTTGATATTCTATAATATATGATATGAGAAAACTTTCTCAAAAGAATAAATGAATTTTTGAAGTCGTGAAAATTCTGGTATAATATTATTACTTGTCCATTGACGAATATTCACTGTAAGTGAAAAATATCCAAGAGTGCTTTCTCCACTTCGTCCCACTTATTGAAAAGAAGAATAAAATTAATGAATAATTAGAAAAAAAGCCATTTATAGTTTGTTTACACAAGATTTATTCATACCTATACTGGAATAAATATTTTATGTACATATTTCACCATTCCCATGTACAAATATATTACTTATTTTGCCACTAAGTCCAATCAATAATTGTACATAACTCATAATTACTGATATCATACATTAAATAATTTCATACTTTAAACATAGGCAATATATAAATTCATATACAAAATAGCACTTCAAATAACTTCAAATCAAAATTGATAATTCTGATGAAGCAGAAATTGTTCAATTCAATTTACTGAGTTTCTCTTCTCTTCTAAAATCAGCAGTTCGAAGTATTATTGTTTTCAAATAAAATCGATATCTAATAATTTTCTATAATCCTTGCTTGATAAAAAGCTAAGATCATTTTAATTATGTTTTCTTGGGAATAATCAGTACATTCAAATATGGAATTTTAATTTACAAGAAAGATTTTTTCTATTGAAGTTAGCACAACTCAAAAAATTTGCATTGCGAGAAAACTTTCCCACTAAGAATTTTAATTTTGACTTCCATATGTTATATTAAGAAAGAATATATATTATTGATCTGAATTATATTTTGAAGAATTATTAAGTACATTTCTCGAAATGAAATCTAATGATCATAGAATATTTAATCCAAGAACAAATTTTCACAGTTCAATGTATTCCTGCAAAATTTAATACCTAAAACTAGCTTCATTTAAACAAAAGGCACATTTTTTTTCAGTCTACATTTAGCAAGTATCATTTCAGATTGAAATGAAAAAGGACAATATTGTTCAGCAACGTATTCTATGGAATACACCACGACAGTTTTTTTTTAATATTTTCAAAATGCTTACTGAGACACTAAATTTACAGATGACTAAAGTTGCAATACCTTCAAATTCAAGTATTGACTACTTTCAATTCATAAACAACTTAGTGCATGGAGACAAATAGCATACATTAACCTCCTACATAAAGGTTAACTGTCTTTGATCGAATAGGAAAGGTTTGAATTTTGAAAGTTGCGACAGATTTATATTAAGTACACAGCTTATTGTATCAATGCTTTCCTGTGGAATAATTACTGGGTTTATTTATTATTAATGCTTCGACGATTGCTTCGACTAAAACAATTGAACACACAAACATATCAAATACATATTTTTCAACTACAACATAATCATAAATTACTATCAAAATATATAGAAATGCACTTGAAATAATTATAAGAAGGAACCTAACAATTTTTAAAGTATTATTCACATCGATCAGTAGATTTCAAATATACAGAGCATAACACCAAAAATTATAGGGAAATACACACAAGGAACAACTTTTTTCCTATTGTAAATTAATCACTGGAGTAACATCACTTTCTGGTGAAAGAAATTAACCTTTACTTCGTCCACAACTCCGTAGTATAACAGACTATCGATATGAATCAGAATGGCGAATCTTAAAAGACTTCAGAAAATTGAATTCTGCTTCAATGCCACTATTTCAATAAAAATATACGACAATTTCAAGCAGAATATTTTCTGACGGATTTTGCGTTCCAAAAAACGGCAAAACAGGAACAAATAACCGCATTTTTGCTGTCTTTCCTCTGAATATTATGTCTCACCAAAATCTGAATAACCAGAAATGACAAAGCTGTAATGGAATCAAACGCAAGAGGTCAAAACAACTGGACTAATTGCTGCATATGCCTGCAAAGAAGAGATGTCCAACAGCTCTCATCAATCAGTTATTGAAATCTGCGCATATCCTATTAAAGACTTGTCATCTGGTTGCTCACTGGAGCCCAAAGTAGATTGCTAAAAAAAATTAATAATTTAGATTTTATCATGGATTCACAATGTCTGAATTCATTGAATTTTGAACCATAGTTTGTTTTCAAAGATTAGGTTGGCCTCACTTATGAAGAAAGGGGAATTTTTCCTCACATGAAAATGAAATATCTTCTATGAAATATCATACTGACATTTCAATCTTACAATTTCAACCTCTTATTTAAAAAAAAAATCTAATACTTCAAAGGATAAATAAATATATGAATTTAAAACACCGTCCGGCAACCTCAACTGCAAATTATACAGAGTGTAACAGCCAAATGGAATAAATTCGATATCGAATAAATGAGGGGGTGTTAGGAAAAACGCTCGGACACGTCGATTTGTAATTTTGAATGCGCATAGTTTTCAAGAAAATAAAATTATATAGGGTGTTCCATGCGACCGTGGCCAATACCAACTTTCTTATTTCAAATGTAACCCCCTGTATATTATTTATTTTTTGGATTCTTCAGAAAATTCTAGACGTAATTCACATACAATGTCCTATACCTATCTTCAACTTTTTCGGAAATATTAAGTGTTTTCAGAAATGTTGAGTAACGCTAGAAAACAATTCTACACCAGATTAGCATGTTGCCAAGACGTTCGCGGCGAGCATTTTGAACATTTCTTACATTGACATTAATGTTTTTTTTTTGTTTTTTTTTTAATTATTAAGAAATAATCAGTATTACTTATTAGAATTTAAGTGTTATGTACCGAATTTGTGAAATAAAATAATTTTCATTTAAAACGTTGATTTTTGCACTAAATCTGAAAACAATTAATATTTGCGAAATAGTTGAAGATAGGTATAGGACATTGTGCATGAATTGTGTCTAGAATTCTCTTAAGGATCCAAAAGATAAATAATATACAGGGGGTTGCATTTGAAATAAGAAAGTTGGTATTGGCCACGGTCACATGGAACACCCTATATAATATTATTTTCTTGAAAAATATGCGCATTTAAAATTACAAATCGACGTGTCCGAGCGTTTTTCCCAACACGCCCTCATTTACTCGTCATCGAATTTATTCCATTTGGCTGTTACACTCTGTATGGATAGAACAGGACATCAAATGTGATATGTTGATTTGTTTAAAAAAAACCTATACAGTCATCAGGTAAGGACAGGAGGCAACGAACAATGATTAAAAATGAAAGAGCACAAACTGAAAGTCTATCACATCTGAAAACTCAAATTTTAAAAGTTATGTTTTTAGTTTTGTTATACCTACCACCTCATGAAAATTATTTATTGTATTAAAAAGGGCAAAATAGTTTGAACTCTAAACAAGTTGGAAATCCATAGAGTCACCGAGTATAAAGAAAATACACAAGAAATATTCACAAATAACACCAGAAGTACCACAAATTTGAGAAGTATTTCTTCTATATTCTATGGTACTAGTATAAGCAATCCCACTAGGCAGTGTTGCTCAATAGTAAAGTAGAAACGAAGCAATTTAACATTTAAAACCCTATATTAGAAAATTGAATGTATACAGAGGTGATTCATAAATATCATGAATGAAACAAAATAATTAATCACTCTGAATTATGCATACCATGAATCTGCCATTATATCAGTTTGCATTAGATCGTTTAGTAATCAAGCTCCTAATATTTCTTTACAAGTTAACTACTGGATGGCAAACAAATAATTGAATAATACTGGCCTTATATATATTTGCTAAATATAAGTCCACTTCAATTTTCAATTGCCAACAGACTTACATCCGAGGAGGTGATTTAAATGAAAGCTTTTGAAGTATAAACATGCAAAATTGAAGCAAGGTTTTAATATGTTGCGATTGGTGCAGTACAGTAAATTTCTGAAATGTGGAAAAGTAATTCAATTGATCGAAAATATGTTATCTGACAGAAGACTCCGTGTTTTTGTTGATGTTAGTAGTAGGTTCGAAACTTTGAATAATGGACTCCCACAAGGATCAGTTTTAGCTCCCCTTCTATTTAATTTATATTTATGTGATATTCCAGCAACTTCTTTAGAGAAATTCATCTATGCAGATGATATTGCTCTGGCTTTTCCTCACTCTGATTTCAAAGTCATTGAAAACACTCTAAATACTGATTTAGAAATTTTGAAGAATTATTTTGTTGACTGGCGTTTATGTCCAAATTCTAATAAAACAGAAGTTTCTTGTTTTCATTTGAATAATCAACAGAAGTTTAAAACTTTGAATGTTACTTTCAATAATGCCGTTCTGAAACATAATTTCACTCCTAAATATCTTGGAGTGAAATTAGATACTTCTTTAAATTTCAAGGCCCATTTGGAAAACTTACGAAAGAAGTTGAAATCTAGGAATAATATTCTTCAAAAACTAGCTGGTTCTTCATGGGGGGCTGACCCTACAACTCTTCGTACCGCAGCTTTGGCTTTGGTTTTTTCTGCTGCTGAATATTGTTGTTCGGTTTGGTTTAATAGCGCTCATGTAAGTGAAATAGATGTACAGCTTAATGTTGCTATGAGAATCATTAGTGGGACCATAAGATCTACACCTTTACAGTGGTTACCAGTTCTCTCAAATATTGTACCGCCCCATATTCGTAGAGAAGTTGCAGTGATAAAGTCTTGGGATAAATATCGTTCCTTTCCGAATTTATTCCCAATCATGTCTTATATTCCGGATTCTAAAATTGCTAGATTGAAATCTCGTAAACCTTTATGGATCAACGATTTTCTTTACACCAATAAAAGTGACAAAGAAGTTTGGCGTTCGGAATGGAATTCGTGTAATGTTTTTAACAAAGGTTTGATCAGCGATCCTTCAGAAAAAGTTCATGGTTTCAATCTTCCTAGGAAAATTTGGTGCATTTTAAATCGACTTAGAACCGGACATGGTCGCTGTAATAGTTTCCTCTTCAAATGGAATTCGGTCGAAAGTCCAAGGTGCGAGTGCGGAGAAGAAGAGGAAACAATAGAACATTTAGTTAATACTTGACCAATATATAAATTTGACGATGGTTTCGAGGCAATTCATTCGGTGTCTGATTCTTTTTTCAGATGGATTGCGAACTTCAAATTAATTTAATGAGTACTAAATCATTTACTAGTTCATCTCCTTTTTTGTTTTCAGGTATGTTTCCAAGATTTCAACCTGCATCGCATAGGAAGGAGTAAATTTTGTCGATGAGAAAGAAGCCCTTCAATAAAAAACAACAATTTCATTACACTTATACGGGAAGACAGAGTTTTTCCTGAGGTTTTTATCTGTGCTCTTGTATCATACGTAAAAATGTATGATACCCCGTTTACATTTCCTCTGCTAATACTGTTATGACACAAATTGTTTGATATAAAAAAAAATGTACTGCTCATCTCAAAAGAATATATATATATATATATATGTATGTGAAGTGATTGGTTCAGGGACATTTTTTCGGGCGAAACGTATGATTCCAGGACATTTGTATAGTTCAAGGACTGACCTGGAAGTTTTTTATGTAATTCGAATAGTTTGAGGACGTCCCGGAAGTTTTTTATGTCGATTGTATACTTCCAGAACACGACATTTTCTCGGGTAAAATGTATGATTCAGGGACATTTGTATAGTTCAAGGACTGACCTGGAAGTTTTTCATGTAATTCGTATGGTTTGAGGACTCACCAGAAGTTTTCACGAATTGCGTAAATAATTTTATATGTGTGTCAAGTCTATGAAACCTACGAAAGAAAGTTTTGCAGTTCATATTCTTTTTCCCAAAAGAGCATACCAAGATCAATTAACAGATATTTTATTGGCCTACCGTCGAAAAATTTTATTTGCCGAAATGCTAATGTCTACACTACGAAATAATTGTTATATTCATTAATGTGGGTTAATCGATAATCTCGATGATGTCTTGATCTAAGCTCCACTTAGTTCCTCACAATGAGTACAGCTGACATCCCCACTTACTGAGGGAATGCGCTCTGTCACATATATATAACAATGAACGCAACTATTATGTATGTTCTCAAAAGTCTCTATTTCTTAAACACATATGGAAAATCATAACTTCCGACTCCAAAGAAAAACTATTCATAGCAATTCTAACCAAGCAACAGCATAAATAAAAGAACTTGTCCTCCATTCAGAATCTCAATGTAAAGAAGAGTCTGCAAATAGTTGAGTTCCAGATCCGGCCGGCCGTCAACACGGTAACTTTCGAACGAAAAAAGATAACCCAAGTAGCACACGAATATTGGTCCAATATTGTGAAAATATTGGCACAATATAGTTTTTCAATATTGGCCAAAAAAAAATGTTGACATTCTGCGATATTGACCCAATATTCGAAATCAGTATTGGTCCAATATTACAGATCAATATTGGCTCAATATTAGAAATCCTTATTTGCCCAATATAGTTATTCAATATTAGCCAAAAAAAATGTTGACATTCTGCAATATTGGCCCGAAATTTGAAATCAATATTGGCCCAATATACATAGTTCTTGTTTTCATATTGGCCAGAAAGAATTTTTGATATTCTGCAATTTGCCAATTAGCCAATATTCAAAATCAGAATGGACCGAATATAGTTTTTCAATATTTGAAATCAATATTGGCCGAATATTGGAACCCAATATCGGACCAAAGTTGGTTACCAATATTGGACCAATGTCAGTTATCAATATTCGTTCAATATTGAATACCAAAATTGCTGCCCAATATTGTATCGATATTGGAGGTCCCATATATTATTTTTCATATTGCAAATGAAAAAAATGTTGACATGCCATCAGAGCTGTCAGAAAAAATATCTTAGTTACTTTCCAGTACCTTAGATACTTTAAAGTATCTAAGTTACTGTATCTTAGTTCCCTTTTACGCACTTGTACTGGGGTACAGCGCGTTATCATTTCGTCACGATGTCTGTAATTTTCGAATTTTAAACCGAAATCGATCTCAAACGTCTAGGTTGGACTCATTGATGAAAAATCCGTGGTCAAAATTGATTCCGGCCGTCCGATCTTCCGGTCGTGTGCACTGTAACTTTCGAAAGGAAGGACCTAGAGTCTCGAAATTTTCAGGTATTTTTAAAATCCTGAATATCGCGGTTGAGTTGGTTAATGGGCCAAATCTGTCGAATGGTTTTTGAACTACAGCCCTTCGAAATTTAAATTTTTTGAATAAATCGAAAAATATTCATCTGATTGAAATTAAACTTGGTTGGAATATGAACAGTGTCAATAAGAACAGAAAGTAACTAGTATCTTAGATACTTTTCAAAGGAACTGTATCTTGTCACTTAAAAAAAATCCTTCAGACGAATGTCTGTGAAGTTGTCCCAGCACTTTCGGTTTTCGGAAATATTTTTTTGTGCTGAATTGCTCTTGGTTTGTGCTGCAATGTGCAGTTGTTTTTTTCATTCGGTTCTCAAGATATTCCATAAAATGTCTTAAATAGACCAGCTCCGCACTTTTCGAAAAACTGGGTTTTAACGGCTGAAATAGATTGTGCTATACATATAATGAGTTCCTCTTATTTCCCGAGAAATCATAAATGAAGCATTTCCTTCTGAAAATAAAGTGAAAAAATTCGGGTAACATTTGTGCTGACTTGTGCCGTAAATACGTTTAAAAAATTGCAGCGGGTTTCCTGGGAAATCGCGAAAGTGAAAGTAAGTGAGCCCAGCACTTTCGTTTTTACGCGCTTGTTTTGAGGAACAGCGCGATATCGTTTCGTCACAATATCTGTGATTTTCGAATTTTGAATCCTTGCTCAAATTCAATTGTGTCCGTCCGGCCGTTCGGCCGTCCGTATGTGTCTTAACTTTCGAAGGAAGAGACCTAGGGACTTGAAATTATTAGATTAGGTTGGGAGTCCAAATATCTTGGTTAAATTTGTTAAAGGGTGAAATCGGTCAAATAGTTTCGGAGTGCCCATTTGAAGATTTTAGGTTAATTCCTCTATATCTCATGAAGAAATGATTCGATCAGATTGAAACTTTGTATATAGTTTTGAAATACCAACGCGCAATTTGTTACAACATTTGAAGTGGATTCAAATGTTAGAAGATCAAAACAAAATATTCATTGTGAAATTTTTGAAATTTTCGTTGTAAAATTTTTTCTCCATTAATATTGACTGAATTTCAACGAAATTTGGCACAAATCTTGAAATCAGTATTTCTAAACAACTTTCCCAATTTCAATTTGAACCAATGTTTTCTTTGGGAGATATTCCAACGTTATACCCCCAATAGCTCACTCAAGAAGTACGAATACAATCAGATTGAAATTCCGTAATCAGTTCAAGAATACCAACGCGCAACAAGATGCAAAAGTTTGTGGTGATTTAATTGATGAATGTTTCACGGAATGTATGAACAGATTGTTTTCTTCGGGGACCATTAATTACATTTCTATGAAATTAGTAACAGATCTTTAGGTCAATATTTAACAACAGTATTTGAAATTTCAATTCGATCCGATGTTAATTTTCAGAGATATTGGAAAAATAATATGTCAAATTTCGAGGTTATTTCCTTTATCTTATATATCAGAATGAAACTTGTTGAAGAATACGGGGGGCCACTTTATACAAAATAATTGTGGAGTCCGTTTCGATGAATGAAAGCGAAGAAAATATTTCTTCGAAAGAATAGTTTTTTTCGGTAATTTTCATCAGATTTCAGTGAAATTTTGCACAGTGCTTCAAATTTGAGTTTGATCTGATATGTATTCTCATTCATGGCATTTTTAAATTCGGTTATTTTTCCAATATCTTAAAAAGAACTAATGCGATCAGAAATGAACTTCCTAGTTAGTTGAAGAATACCGACGAGCAACTATATGCAAAATTTCATGGGGATGGTGCGAGTAAAAAATTGAAATCAAAGATGATTATAAAATTTTTCAACTTTCCAAACACAATTAATTTGGAAAATTTTCATCTGTTTTCAAACCTCCATCTGTTAGAAAACCTCACAGACCCAGAAGTCAGTGTTTAACAACGATGTTCAATTTCAGTTTGATCCGATATTCATCTTCGGCGATATTGGGAAAAACTATGTCGAATTCTTGAGTTATTTTTTCCTCTTTATCACTCTTATTTATGGATGACCTCTAAAGAGTTGATCCGATCATAATTAAACTGAGTAACTAGTTGGAAACTGCTGATATGCAAATTTTGTGATGATCGTTTCATAAGGTACAATTTGAAGAAAAACGTTTCCATATAATTTATATTTTGCAATCTACTAATCATATATGTTCCTCACGAAATTCTCAATGAGCCTTCAAACCATCTTCTTTCAGTTAATTATCAATATTAATGCGATCCGATCTTCATTTTTGGAATAGGTATATCTGGGAAATCATTGCGTGGATTTTAACAGTTCGCGAATTCGGTTATTGGCGTCTGAATTTAAGATTGCAGCGCCACGGTGGCCAGTTTTAGAGCCTTACATACAGACATAGATTTTGTTTTGATAGTCGATTTTGAACTGTTTGTTAGTGTTTGGTTTGATAATTTTTGATTTCACGATTTATTCATAATTTTTTTAAACTTTTATAGTTGACAAGAGTATTTCTGGAAGTACATATTCCATTCTTATAAAGTAGGTATGTATCATCCTTCAATCTGATTGAGTGTAGCAACTCTAAAATAACGGGGATATCTTCAAGGTTAGACAGTATTTTAATATTATTTATTTACAGATCCAAATGGCAAGATTTACTTTGGTGGATTTCTTAGGCTGTCTTGAAAGTTGAAAAACAGATAGTATTGTGAAATATACTTTTTGGAATAATAGACAAATACTCGACATAACTTTACTATTTTCATAGGGAATACTCAATATATTGTGAATAAAATGAACACATTCACTAGAAACTGATGCTACTTGTACCGTGAGCCTTAATCATTATGGATTGACAAATAAATTTTCCAATACTCATATGATTGGTCTTGAAAAAGCTGTAATAAATAAGCCTTGTACAACTTTGCTTTCATCGGCAGAAGCACTTTGAACGAAGAGTATTCATCACCAGATATTTCCTTGTTGAGACTCTTTTGTTCCAATCGATCAGTTCTATCAATAAAATATTTAAGTTGTTCCTTAATGATCAGTTCAACAGGCAGATTTCTGGAAGGCATAGCATTCCTCTTATATATATATGCCAAAACTTGTGATATAAGTGAGGTAATTTGTGCCGTTAAATTGTTCATGAAAAGCTGGCTTATTTTTCACAAGGAAACAGATTTCGGTGAAAAATTAGCCAAACACGTTCGTTCTCATGTGAAAGAATAAAAAAAAATATATTTTCGTTTTGAACAAGTGAGTACACTATTATCTATTACTCTATAAGTCATTCGTTGTTTGTTTGCGGTTGTTGTATTTTAAGGAGGTTGCTTGAAAATGATCTTACGTAAAACTTCCAATCTCCAATTCTGGCATCAATGAAATTTGAGCATACTTATCCTCCTATTCTCTGAACTAATTAGGTCACGGAAACAAGAAATATATTACTTCATCGTAAATGTTAAGGAACTGCAACCTTATATAATAAAGGTAGGTATATAAAGGTACTTAAAAAGTTTCTTGTCTTTTTTAAACAGGAACTTAAAGATACGTATCTTAGCCTAGAATACTAATCTTATTGGACTATAGGTTAATACTAAACAGTCGTAAATATTACGACTGCCATTTCCGAAGGATATTTCCGCGCTTGTTCTGGGGAACAGCGCATTATCATTTCGTCACGACGTCTGTAATTGTCGAATTTTGAGCCAAGATTGGTCTCAAACGACTAGGCTAGACTCACAGATGAAGAATCCGTGGTCAAAATTGATTCTGTCCGGCCGTCCGTGTGTGCGATAACTTTCGAAAGAAAGGTCTTGAAATTCTCAGGTTAGGTTGAGATCCTGAATATCTCGGTCAAGTTCATTAATGGGCCAAACCGGCCGTATGGTTTTTGTGCTACAGTCATTTGAAATTTTGATTTTTCAATAACTCGAAAAATATTTATCTGATAGAAATGAGGCTTGGTTGGTAGAAGATAGAATATGAAGAATTATTAATAGCAAAATTTGAAAAAATAAAAATTTTTTCTTCGGAAACTTTCATATTTCATTCAAATTTCAATCAGATCTCTAAACCTCCTCTTCATAAATGAGTAATTTAATTCATCCCAATCAGACTTCCTCATTTTCCTGAGAAATGAATCAATAGAAAAATTCAGGAAATGAACAGTCGAAGATGTTCCACATACACCAGTTTTTTCAGTCGTCCCCAAACGAAATGGTCAATATAATTTACATCGGGGGACCTTGTTAGCCAAGAAATAGTAACTTGTCTCCCTAGCCATCTGGAAACGTATGTTCAATTTAGCTGCTGGAGGACAGCATTCGAAAAATGTGGAAGTTTTGTGAATTTAGATTGCACAAAATAATTTGTTGGAAGTTTAGGAAATTTGTAAAATTTTCTAGCTCAGAACTGATTAGTTCTCAATAAATGACCAAATAGGGTGTTCAAACCCAAAAAACAAATTAAATTGGGAAATTATCAGAAGCCAATCCTGAAAACGGTACTGAATTAATAAAATGCTGTATTATGTGCAAAGGTGATATTTACTCTTGCTCCTCATATTGAATTCAATGAGAAAATTGTTATGTGAAGCTAAGCGGAAATAATCACTGATATTCATTATTCAATTGAAAGTTTCACGTGAATATTGAGAAGAATCTTCAATATTCCCTGAAAATGTCAATTGATTCGAGATAACCGTTCAAAAGTCGGGTCGAAATTTTCAGTAAAACCGAAAACCACCCTGTATAAAATTCATGGATAGAGAAAGGCACTTTTAAATGGTCATTTGATAATAACCTGAGTAGTCTGTATACGTAGTAGGAATATGTACAGTTCCTCATTAGTCACCCTGTATAGTGTTTTTTTACTCCTATATATAGCAGGAAAAGTGAATTTCGGTGATAGGCAAGTTATAATTTGGGAAAAATTTTATTTCACTATTACTATTCCAGTACATAAATTCGTCAGCTTTTACGTAATTCATATCTGCGATAAACTTGCGTAAAATAAGTTGAAAATTCTCCAACAATTTAAATATGGGTAATATTGACACAATTTATATTCCGGAATATTCAGCATAAATCTTCTTGCTAGGTATTTATTTCTTTTGTCTGTTGGTTTACAGCATAGGTAGTGAGGCGCAAGCAAACGATGTAGCACTGAAATTCGAAAACTAACCAACAAAAAAGTGAAGCTCCCAAAATAAAAAAAAAATCTTCAAGATGTCGATTGAATTCGTGTGTAAGGGGCATTGATAATAAGTTGCTTGAAATTTCAGCTATGTAGCATACATAGCCGATTTTGCCTATTGAAGAACTCAGCCGAGATATTCGGGCTCCAAACCTAACCTGTGAATTTCAAGACTATAGGACTTTTCTTTCGATTGTTAAAGCGGCGATGGAAGGACAGCCGGCCGCCTGGACAGAATTGAATTTGACACCGGATTCATCATCAGTGAGTCAAACCTAATCTTTCAAGACCATTTTTCGGTTCAAAATTCGAAAATTGTAGACATTTGGGCGAAATGATAACGCTCGTGTTCCAATAGAACGACCGCCTTAAACCCTGCATCCAAAGAAACTCAACTTCAACTCGTAGTAATGATTTAAGAATATTCATGTTTTTACACCGAATCGATGCGCTGTGAATGATAAAATTCCGTTACAAATTTTTTTATGCATAGTCATTTTGATTTCATTTTGCATGTCACTAGCTATCTAATACTATATTCATTTCGGTATATTCAAAGGCAGAATACTGAAAATGTCACAATCTTAAGACGTGAGAATAAATCAAAATTTGGGATCCTGCAACAAGAGTTAAGACACAGCCAGCACCGGCCGTCGTAAATCTTAAATTGTGATAACGATTTCTTTTATATTATCAAATCAAGCCGCTCATCCGCAGACAATTATGAATAATCCACTGTTGCTTGCTATGATTTTTCCTTCTAAATAATATAATAACACTGAAAAATTGAAAATCAGGGTAGATTTTGTCTCTGTATTAGTATATTTACGGAAAACGTTAGAACCAGCAATCATAAAAACATTGTGCCGCCATGGCTATCAGCCACAATCCTCCGTGTCGGTTTCTGTTACTATTTCATTAGGATTTGTTTTGATGCAGAGATATTTCCAGGAAAAAAATGACAACATAAATGAACGTACATGAAATTTTGTTACGTTTAGACTTTTTCCAGGACATCCCTTCCCCAAGCTTCAGGCGACCAACAGTTGAATAATTTAGGTTTTTCTTCCAGTAGGCAAATATCGTGATTATTACTTTTACACAATCAAATTTAAAGTAAAGAAAAGTTAACTATTACAGATTAATAAATGTATCCCCATAAAAACGTATTTTTGCGCGCATGTTCTAGGGGAACAGCGATCTATCGTTTTGTCCAAATGTCTGTAATTTTGGATGATTGAGTCGAAAATGGTCTCTATCGACTAGGTTGGACTCTCTGATGACAAATCCGGTGTCAAAATCGATTCTGCCCGGCCGGCCGGCCAGCCGTAGACACAATAACTGTCGACAGAAGCAAGCTAGCAACTTGAAACGTTCAGGATAGGTTGCGCATCGGAATGCCGCGGTTAAGTTCGTGAATGGGCAAAATCAGTCGAATAGTTTCGAAGTTATAGGCACTTGAAATTTTGAAGTTATTTATTTTTTATTTCAGAAACCCCTCGAACGATTGGATTCAAACTTGGCAGTTAGGTGGAGTATAATGACGCGCATTTTCGAGCCAGATTTCGTCAGGATCATATTATCGGTAAATTGAAAAAAGTTTTTTTCGAATTTTTTTTCCAAAAAAATTTTTTTTCGAAAACCATTCATCATATCCGAAAAAAATCCACTCACACTTTGGGCTCCATATTTCACAGCAGTGTACCAAATTTCAGTTCGATACGATCATAAGTCTTGGAGATATCGGGAAAAAATATGTCAAATTTCGAGGTTTTCTACTCGATATCGTTGTTTTTTTCGGTATCACTCGAGAAATACTAATTCAGTCCTGATAAAACTTCCTAGCTAGTTTGGAGATGCCGAAAGACAACTTAATGCGAAATTTCGTGATAATCGTGTCATTAGAACAATTTGAAAAAAAAAATTCTATGATTTTCTTATCATATCATTCTCATTAAAATCTGTATGAACCTTCGAACTGTAATTTTTCGATGAAGTACTGGATTTCAATACGATCTGATCTGTATTTTTGGAAATATTGGAAAAATAAAATTTTGAATGGCCTTCGTAATTAAGGTCCAAACCTTCTCTACAAATATCGAGTTTCTAAGTTGTTTCTTTCGGAAGTTATTGTGTTTACGCAGTCGGCCGTTAGGCTGACCGTAAACACAATAACTTCTGGAAGAAACTACTTAGAAACTCTATATTTGTAGAGTATGTTTGGGGCTTAATTACGAAGGTCGAATTCGTGAATGGGTAAAATCCGCCCAATGATTCCGTAGATATACCTATGCAACATTTCATTTTTCCAATATTTCCAGAAATACAGATCAGATCGAATTGAAATCCAGTAAATTATCAAAAAAAAAAATTCAAAAAGCACTGCCGTGAAGGCAGCAGCTTTCGCGTGCATGTTCAAATTCGTTGCTGAAGCGGTCATCTACATTGAACATGGGCGCAAAAGCTGCTGCCTTCACGGCAGTGCTTTTTGAAATTTTTTTTTTCGTTCCTTCGTATTCATTTCTGAATAAGTGAGTTTTCACGAATTTACATAATCAAATTAGAACTAAAATTGATTAACTCTTACAGATGAATGAAAGTATCATTATACCCACGTATTTTTTATTCAATTCATTTGTTCCTATTTCTGAATAAGAGAGTTTTCACGATAGTTCAAAATGACTTGGAAATATACATAGTTGGTGCGATAGCTTCAGAGTATTTGGTGTGAAAATGCTGATGCAACTTCGTGCAAAATTTCGTGATGATTGTGTTCGAAGAGTTCGAAAAAATTTGTGAGGATAATATGAATTGAAGATCACTAAATCTTTCCATCGGGAAGTGAAGCGAATCAATATGTGAAAAGATGACAAATTTGCATTGAATTTGAACATGCCCTCCAGGGATTGGCTTACCAAGCTCTTAATAGAGCTTTGTTCATGAAAAAGTTGCCATCTCTCAAGTCGATTACACACAGTTTTAGTGACTGCACCTTTACAGGAAACTGTAAACTCTCGAACTGGAGATTAGGTTGTATTAGCGTTATTTTTGGAATAAACTTTTCCTTCCTGAGTATACCCAAAGTGATCAATGTGGTTGCTACAGAACTATTATCAAGCTTATCTAATCGTAATCTGGCAGGTATATACCATCACGACAAATATAGGACCTAAAAAAGACTTCACAATAATGACTGAAAAAGACGTCAACACTTTTGACGTCTGATAGACGTCCTTTCAGACAACTATCCGAGCAGCTGAATGAACTATGATGACGACTTAACTCTGTCATATTTGTTGCACCACGTCTCTAAATAATAATGAATGACCTTTAAGGGACGACACAATATGGTCTCGGAATGGACGTCATTGTTTTGACGACTAAAAGACGTCTTTTCAAGGTCAGGAAGTCTTGTTTTCAGATGGAGAGGGCACGTTTTGCAATGAAAAATCGTTGTTAAATTTTTTTGGTGTAATCAGAATGATTTTCATTCATCGATACCTTCTCAAAATTGACAAGTATGTTAAGTACTTAGGCGGCCGAGCTTTCTTGGGTTTTCTCATTCGCGGAATCAATGATATACAGGGTTTCACTAAATTGCAGGTACAAACTAAGAGCGGAGATTCCACGCATAAATTTGAGCAGAAAGAGTCCCATAACAATGGACCGCAAACGTTTAATTTTCGAGATACAGGTGGTTTAGGTTTGAATTTATTCCAAGTTTTTTTCCTCGTATCTGCACTTCAAAAGATGATTGCACGATTTTATATAATCTTTATGAATCATTACTACAGATCAGAAAATATCAGTAAAAACTTATAATGAATTAATTACTACGCAGCTTACAAACTTGATTATATGGGATTCGAATTTTTTGCTCAAAATCGGAATTAGATATGACAAAACAACAGGGGGTCATAAAATTCAGTTAAACAACGAAGCTTCGTTCAAAAAATTAAAACTAACAGTTGCTCACCAAAAAAATAGGAGGATAATAGGGCACAGTGATCCGGAAAAAATATCACCCTGTTGATTTGCAATCGAAATTGGCATGTCACATTTTGTGAACTCTAAAATGTGATAACTATGCGAAATTTCAGTTCAATATCTTTTAAAATGCAGATACTATGAGAAAAAAAACTTGAAAACATTCGAAACGTCTGCGGTCTCATATTGATGAGGATTTTTCCTGTGAAGGCCAACCAAACTAAAAAGTAGGAAAAAATTTTATGTTTCAATTCAATCAATTCAACTTATACTGAAAAGACATGGGGTTGTAACATTCAATATCAAGCACCCCCACGCTTTTTTACTATAAATTGAATTGAATTGAGACTTTCTCATTTTTATTTCGTCTTGCTTTCAAAGCGTGTTTGATTAGTTTTATGAAAGTATGATTTATTTTTGACAATATTCCTATTAATAGACCGATAAAGCAATTTTGCTGGAGCCGACGACGGGGTTTTCAACTACGAACTATTTTTAAAAAGTAGGAATGCTGCTTCTTCTTTTGAGTGGGAAAAAAACCTCTGCTGGTTGGCCTACTCTGTCAGGTATTAAATTTCAGGGAATGGTGCAAACCAAACCGTCTTTGATAACTCATGTTATTTCCGAGGAAAATCGATCCAAAAAGTTGTTTCCAATGCAAATTTGCGTGACAATCCATAAAGCATGCCATGTCATATATCATACCATGATTTTGCGTTACAAACGGAAGCTGAAATTTCCAAAATGAAATATCATATTTGATAATAATAAAACACCGTTCTTTATTCTTTATTTTGGCATTGCATAATCGTAACACATGTCATATGACATGACATATCATGTCAGATGACATATGACATGGCGTGGTCCATGATATATGTTGCGTTCCGATATTTCCAATCAGTACTTGCCAGTAACAGTAATTTCGAAACGCTTCGTACTGACACGAAGAATTACCAAAGCACTGCCAGTAAAATCGACTGTCAAAATTTACTGACAAGTACTGGCCAGGAATATCGGAACTCAACTATAGTATGCTATAATGACATGTCGAGTACACTGTCATGCTATATCAAACGTAACGTGATCTCGAATGTCATCTGACAAGATATATGCCATATGACATTATGAGACATTCGACATGACATGATTCTTATTGACTCATTCAACTATGGTTGAAATTACATATGTATATGTACACGGTATGGATTACATACTTTGCCTGTATTGGAAAATCGTGTTTTAACCGTTATATTTTTTCCATTATTTCCGAATAACCTATGTGGCATATAATAGAAATAATACATAAGCTCTTGTTTATTACTTCACAAATTCGTTTGCCAATGGAGTGTCCTGGAAGAATACCATTTTTCCCAAAACTCTTTGAATTTGAAACGGTTATATTGATTCTCATTTTTCGGATATTAATGGATACCCCAACATATATATGACCAAATTAACCTATATACTCTTATTAATCACCTCACATATGCTTTTGCCATTGGAATGTCCTGGAAGTATACTGTTTTTTCCAAAACTCTTTTGAATTTAAAACGGCTGTATTGATTCGAATTTTTCGGATATTAATCAAAATTCCAACATATATATGACCAAATTAACCTATATACTCTTATGTATCACTTCACATATTCATTCCCATGAGATGTCCCGGAAGTATACTGTTTTTCCTGAAACTCTTTTGATTTTCAAACGGCTGTATCGATTCTTATTTTTTGGATATTTTCGCAACACCCAACATATATATGACTTAATTAACATATATACTCCTCTGTTTCACTTCACATATTCGTTTCCCAACGAAATGTCCTGGAAGTATACTAATTTTCCCAAAACGCTTTTGAATTCCAAACGGCTCTATTGATTCTCATATTTCGGGTATTTCTGAAAACCCCAATATATATATGACCAAATTAACCTATATACGTTGATATACAAAATGTGTCCCTGAAGTATTCATACTACAAACATATATATATATATATATATATATATATATATATATATATATATATATATATATATATAGTACAGTATTGGCAGTACTGAAAAAAAAATTACCACTGACAGCCTAAGGTTCATAAGAGTAGAGCATTACATGCCAGAACACCATGTATTCATTATTGAAAATCTCTTAAATTGAGGCAGGCCAAGCAGTATATGATACTGTTAATTGATATGGGGACATAACACCGATTTTCCTCCTAAAATTGGATGATTTCGATGTTGCTAATATAGGGATTCAACAAGACGGTTCTACATGCCATGAGATTAAATACCTCGAGATCCCTTTTAACAGGTCAGAGATCTATGTTGAAGAGAACACAACCACTGGTGCATTACAAGATTTAACAAAGAAATAAGAATAATAAGAAAGACTCATTTTGGGTTTGCCATTTAATCTCTCACTAAATATTCATAAAAAAAAACCCATCATAGTGAAAAGATTCTGTAGGTAAAACAGCAGATGGGGATTGTTATTGTATTTGTTGCATGGACCGTTTGGGATAATGTTTGCTGACTCTTTCCTTATATTAGTTTCATGTCTAACAAGTTTAAATAAGTAAGATGAGGTAATTATGTGTTAAATTTTGTATCATTGTTTGAGATTAATAAATTTCATCCAGCCTGGAAAAAGAACTTATGCCTCCAGAACTTCCGCGAAATCATAGTTGATTTGTTTATGATTTATCCAACTCCTTACAATAATTCACATATATTTAATGTAAATAGAGATTGATTAAACTCACCAATGGAAAAGTAACGACTTTCAGCAAATCCCTGCCTTCGATAAGTTTTTGCAAATTCTCAGTTATCACAAAAATATCCTTACTGTCCACTAATCCAGCTCCAACAAGCTCTGTTGCGATCCCCTCAGCTGAATCTTTGCCGACAGCAAATTCGAATCGGATGTCATTCAATTCCCTTTTCGCATTCCTTAGAAAGGAGGTTTTATTATGTAAAAAGCGAGTTCTATTTCTTTAGAAACATCAGGAAAAAATTTGTGAAAAATGGGAGTGGAAAGGAGGAAAAGTATCACCTGGGGGTACAGATTTCTTGATAGGGTTCTCTAGGAAATAAATAGGATGTGGTTAATTATGTATTTTCATTTGTGTCTTCAACTCACCTCATCCTCAATACTAAATTTACAGGTGGAGGATCTCCTTCACTGCTCTCATGATCGGATCCTGAAGATCCGATTGAAGCTAAAGTGTTCATTGGTTTGGAATCTGTGTCACTTTCGCTAGAGCCTCCATCGTCACCTTCGTCCTCACTCGACCAAACCCATTCTCCAGTTTCTTTTCGATGCAGGCGACCTGAAGCCCCTGGTTGTCTTTTTGATGCCTGAAAAAATTCCAAAACGGTTAACCATGCCCACAAAGGATCAAACTTCATTAGACTGAAATCACAAATGAAAATTTACTTCAAATTCTCAACTTGGAGTAAATTTCAACCCTTAACAAGATTTTCAATGCATTTCTTATCTGAGAAAGCTGGAAATTTTGCATGAAGGCTCATTGCATTTGGTTTCTCTTTATAATGAAATAAAAACAATTTGTACTACAAACATTTTCACTTAAATCAATATTATATTTTTAAAAAACCTAAAACTGAAAAATAAAACATGGGGATTTGCATTTTAAGGGATTTGTCTTGAGTGCACGATATGGCAACGTCGAATTCAGCTTTCTAGGAAAGACAAGGACGTCAAATGTGTTATTTTGCTAAGGAAAACAGAGATAGCTATACTTCGATCTGGTTAGAGTAGAAGACAACTACCAAGGAATAGAAAAAGAAGAGCACAGACTGTCATACTGTCATATTACTGACAAATCGCAAACGAAAATTGTTTGGTTATATTGACAAAGAACACGTGTGTACCATAGAATAGGAATAAATATTTCATTATTCTATAGCAGAAAAAGCTATTCTACTAAACACCGTTGTCACTTTGTGCATGCCTGGCAAATCCCAAACCCTAATTTTGAAATCTGATTTTGAATGCTTTCTGAAGGTAATTTGGAAAATGGTGAATTAAACCCATAATAATTATGTTCAAATTTGCATTTGCAGTAATAACCCAAATTCAGGAAAAACCCCCATTGACGAGTTTTTGAAAAATTCTATTTGATCAATTTTATAATTTTTTGCAATGCTCCTTAGACCTGTCACTTGTAAATTGACCACATGACAATCAAATTCATTCGCAATTATGCCAACATATTTTTTAATTAAATGTACTAAAAAAAATCCTAAAGCCAAAAAGCTTGTATTTAACATATACTCAAATAGGAATTGGTTTAACGGAGAAGAAAGAGCTCCAGTAATAATAAATCAACATAGTCACAAGGACAAATATCCATCGATAAATCAACAAATATTCCCCCTTGATCAGAGCTAATCCAAGGTAAGTTGACCTGAAGATCAGTAACAACTGTGAAACAGCTGTAGTCATTCTCCTTGGATCCGCTTCTCGGTGTAATGTTTTGGTTGATTGGATGATTAGCTCTGATCAAGGGGGAATATTTGTTGATTTATCAACGGATATTTGTCCTTGTGATTATGTTAATATAAACTCCAATCTTTGGTAGGCTATGGAACTCTGAAAGATTGCATCGTGTCTATTTAAAAAACGTAAGTTCAGAGTATTCCTGTCAGATAGATCACTATGGAAAGTTGCCCATTATACATAAAGTTTGAAGTTTTTATAATACAGTCCATTCACTTTTAAAGTCAGTCAGTAGGCCTAGGAATCGCTTTATCAAGTTTGTGTAACTGAACTAAGGTTGGCACTCATGAATAGTCGTCAAGGTCAGAATAATTTAGCAAGACATTGTCAAGCCCTACATATTTTTATCGAAAACTCTATGGTTCAATTTATATGATGTATAGGTAACTACTACTACCTTTGCATAGAACGACAACATATCTGATAGGAAAATAAACCTAACCAAATATTTTTCAATCATACCTACAGAGTGAAAGGTATCAAACTTCCATAGCCAAGCGACTGACTTTGCAAAAGTGAACGGATTTATGTAACTAAACCAAACCATAGAGCACTTGATGTAGGAATTGAAAGGGCGCGCCAAGAACTACCAACTAACTTCATAAATGTCAATGGAGTATTAAATAAACTCCATATTTTCTTGTATTAACATAATTACAATAACTGTAAATAAGTTCAATTAATTGAATTGTCAAAAAATGATAAACATAAACTCACCTTCTGTACTCTTGTTTCAAGACTAGGACCTATTGCCACCAAGGTCTGTTGTAGGTATCTCTTGTCTTTTGCTTTTTTGAAGAATGGGTGTTTCAGCAATTCAGAAGCAGTTGGTCTTTTAGCAGGCTCTTTTTGTAAACAATCCGTTATCATTTTACGAAAAGTTTTACCATATGCCTGAAAACTGAAGGTTCGAAACTTTCTACAATGCAATCAGAATGAACCTGACCTTATAACAATCCTTATCTTCTGCTCCAGTATCCAAATGTGGTGGATCATTCTGTAATGTTAACATTAGGACCTTCATTGGGGGGTACTTGTGATACGGTGCTGTTCCTGTTGCCATCTCGATTGCAGTTATCCCAAAAGACCAAATATCTGCTTTGAAATCATATCCGTGGTCCTGAGGAATTTTAAAAAATTCGAATAAATAAAATGAAATACTCCAATTCTATCCATAGTGAACTAAAATATCTTACAAATATTATTTACCTGCTCCATGACTTCTGGTGCCATCCAGCATGGTGTTCCTACAAAGGTATGCCTCACTTTCTGTCTGGACAAGTCTCTACCTGTGGCAAGCCACGCAGAAACTCCAAAATCAGCAATTTGAACAGTGCCGTCTTCACCCAGTAAAATGTTACCAGCTTTAATATCTCTAGAAAAAGAATCACATAATCGTGTTTATAGCTAACATGGATAATATGAACAAGTCAAAAAATGGAAGCATTTGGAGTTAATAATGCTTGTTCTGTATTTCAAATATAAGTCATCTAAAATGTATGGAGATAGGTTCAGAGAAACGTGTATGAGAAGCTATTATGAACCAAACCTACCTGTGAATTTGGCCATTACTATGAAAATATTCTAATCCTTTGAGAACTTCCCTCAACACAGTGGCAATAGTAGCTTCATCGAATACACCATGTTTACAATTGCTTGCCCTCATTTTATGCTTTATGATGTCAAGTAAACTCCCACCTATCTCAAGATAATTGATATCAAATATAAATAATGTATTGTACTTCATTGTGTATACTTTTTATTTCAAAGTCTCTAACCTTCAAGCAATCGAAGAACTAGCCACAACTCCTCTCTGACCACGAAACTAGTATAATATGTAACAACATTTTCATGGTTGCAACTGGACATCGCTTGAATTTCTTTTAAGAGTTCGTCCATAGATGTATTCCATTTTTCTAGATTTATTCGCTTTATAGCACATTTTTCGTTTCTTGATTTGCAAAATGCACCATGTACGACTGCTGTTGCACCAACACCTTAAATTTCAGTAAAAATATGAATGCTAACAATAAATGACGATATTTTTAATTGACAATATATTAATACATGAACACACTATGATGATATACCATAATCGCTGCAATTTTGGCGATGAAAACATTCAAGTAGTTATACACAAAAAAGCTTAATGAAATGAAATATTGATAATACATTTTCCGCTATCACTCTTTAAATTGCAAAAGGAAGCAGAATAATGAATATTAGTCCAGGGACAACTATTTAAAGCAGTAATTTTAAGGAATGAAAATATTTGGTGCAGAAACCGGGACACATAACCTCTAAATGTGCCATTTATGAACTTTTTTGACTCAATTTCAGCATTAATGCTCGAGACACCCTCATAAAGCAGATCCTTAGTAATAGAAGTACTGAATTTTATATTGTACTGACCTATTACTTTTCCCAGTTCGTAGTCATCCTTAGTATTTGGCCAGGGAATTGACGGTTGCGAGGACGTAGCAGCCATCTTTTTTGACAATATATTCCCAATATTACCGATTGACTGCGTCATAACTTTAGCATAGCCACTCAAAGTTAAACTGGAATCATATGCAGGTTTTTCTGATTTTTGCCTGAAGGATCCTTGAATACCCGGAGGTAGCACATCTTCGGAAATTTTTCTGAAAATTGAAATGAAAGAAGTATTATGTTCATGTCCTTGGGGTTTCTCGACAGGAAAAACCAATCTCATTAGTTGACTTTCATAAATCCTATCTCGATGAGTTTAAATCATTTTCCTATACATATTGATTCTATAACATTAGTTGAATTCATTGCTTACGCTCTCGAATTTTATTCCCTTAAGTCCAATATAAAAATTACTCGAGTTTCAAATCCATTTTATCATTTATCAGACCAGAGACATATGCAAAATAATATGCAACCATGAAAGAAGCGAAATTGAATTCAACATAAACGTTCGACAAAATCATATGTATCTGTATAGATACACATATGTATTCAAATACATATGTGTATTAAATTTTCCGTCGATATATAAAAAGATAACATCTTTTCAATTCTTCGTAAAATATAACGTAAGTTCAGATTGTAGATTTCCGACCTTTTCCTCATTTTGGTACATTCATAATTATATTTCACCTCCAAAAAGGTATAGGAATGAAACTCAAAATTTAAAGAAAAAACTAAAATCGTTGGGCGCCACATGCCACAGATGATACATTTTTACAGAAGTACATTTTTTGAATGAATTTTTCATTCCCTCTCTCTAATAAAAAATACCTATTGTCGACCGATAAGGTGCGCTGTCTTATTCAAATTAAATAGTTATTTAAGAATGCGCTGATATGTGGTCCTTACACACCCATCAAAAAATTTTTTTCAAATCTACGAAATCTTTAAACAGGGCGTCCCATTTATATGAGTCGCCGTTTGGGATATAAGTGTGTTTACAAATATATTCATTTTCAGGTCAATATTTATTAGTTACAGCAATATATTTATTTTGTGTGCACAATATTTAAGGATTTTAAATATATAAACATGTAAGATCCATAAATATATTCATAAATTCGATCTATCGAACAACGTCAAAAAATGGCGCGCCGGAAGCATCAGTTTCCACTTTACAATGTCCAGTAATTTCTATAGAAATCTGAGTTTACGACGATAATCACGACAAATATTTGAGGAATAACACTTATTAATATGCACAGATCATTTGAATATTAGGGATTGGTAATCAATATATTTTCAAGCTTTTTCGACCTAGGTTCGCTGCATTGAGGAAAACTGTGAAAAGCGTGCTTTCGTCGCGCCCTTCCTTGACATCGTTCCATAGATCGAATTAATAAAAATATTGGTTCTCACATTTTATATATTTGAAACTCTCTACTAGTAAATATATTTTGTTCGGAAGAATATACATATATCGGAATGAAAAATAAATATATTGTCATCCAAATTATATGTATATACAGATTGCGCGTAAAATTGGTAAAATTAATATCTTTTAGATCAGTGACTTCAAATAAAAAACAAGTTAATAGATTTTGAATTAAACGTATTTTTTGGCAATGAAATTAAATACTTTTCTTCAACCCCACTTAACTTTTTTAATGCAAACATATGTCGTGTGTAGGCTCGTTGAAAAGCTCATGACAGATGAAATCCTACCATACTATTTTTCTATTTCACTTTTGTGGTTATTAGGAAAAAAAAACTCTTTGAAAACCAAAAAAAATTTTATACCTTCTTAGTGCTATCTACGAATGAATTTAACGTAGTAGATGCTCCCAGGCGATGGTAAAACTCATCTATAGAATTCCGAATGTTCTCAGCTGGTATGTCATTTGTTTCCATTGTAATCCTATTTTTTAGATAGATATTAACCGGCCTGTTTTGATAAACTTTATCGTTGAGACATCCCCAGGGAAAGTAATCTAGTGGCGTTACGTCGGGGGATCTTGGTGGCTATTCAATTGTAACACGTCGTCCAATCCAGCGACCTGCGAATATTTGATCTAGATATCCTCTGACATTAACCCCACAATGTGGGGGAGCACCATCCTCTTGAAATCAAATTGATTTAATAGGGGTATCTGGACATACACCATTGGGAAACATAAAAGCTAGATCAGAGAGCCATTCAAATCTTAAAAAGTCCAAGTAGCGTTCAGCTGTAAGGTTTTCTTCAGAAAAGTATGGCCCCAATATTCTGTGGTTAATGATACATTCTCATACATGTCCTTTCTGAGGATGCTGCGTATGAGCTTCACATATCCAGTGTGGGCTTTTCCGTTTAAAACTCCATTTAAATTAAATGTAGCTTCATGCGAAAAGAGCATGTTGAGTGGAAAGCCCATATTCTCGTCACAGCACCTCATCATTTCCTCACAAAATTGGAAGCGCCTGTCATGGTCATATTCCAAAAGCTCTTGGATAAGATGCATCTTATAAGGGTGATATTTTTCTGCTATTAAAAACCTCCCAATCGCCCGTCTTGCAATAGCATGAATTTGGGCCACTGAAACCGTTGACACTTGGGGATCCTCCTGCAGAGATAAGACAATGTCCAATTTTTGATCCTCGTCTAAGACTTGTGGCCGACCACTTCTGGGCAAATCCTTTAACTGTGCCATGTTCTTCAAATTTGTGGATAATGTTGCTAATAGAAACTTGGCAAAATTGATTTTCCGGATATTTTGCATTAAATAAAGTACACACTTCACTTAGATTTCTCATTTTATCCCCACACCCCAGCAATATATCAAGACGTCGATCCGCTGCGTTTCTGACAATATACCATTTTTGATCAACAAATTGAAAGAGAACACTTCAACGGTAAAAAGATCAATGAACTGGACGTTTAAATTCAATTTCACAAAGAACTACAATTTTGAAATGATGAAAAAATATTATTTATCGAGGCAATAAACATGACACAAAAAATGCAACAATTCATTTATCTTCTTGAAAACATCATGTGTTGAATACCTCCTTATTATTTTATTTCGAAGATGTAACATAAAATCTCATTCAGAATGAAAGAGATCATACCGATATCCGGTTTAATTAGGTTTCTGTTTTTCAAAGAGTTTTGTCTTATTTCTTAATAACCACATAATTGACATAAAAAAGAATGGTATGGTAAGATTCCATCTGTCACGAGCTTTTCAACGAGCCTACATACGACATATGTTTGCATTTTAAAAAAAAAGTTAGGTGGGGTTGCAGTTAAGGCGTTCTCGATTTAGCTTCGGTTCCGGTTCCTGTTCACTTTTGAATGCGATTTCTGATTGGCTGAGTTGCATAGACCAGTCTATCAGAAAACAGAAATCTCTTTTGAAAGTGAACCAGAATCGGAACGAAAGTTCAATCGAGAACGCCTTCAGAGTATTATTCTATACGATAATAATAGAACAAGGAGCGCATTCGCCATTTTGCAACATAAGACAATCTAACTGCTAACTGATGCTGTTTGTGACATTTAGGGCCGGTATTATAAAACTTAACTTTAACTTTAATTGACAGTTTTGACAGTTATGTCCCAATACAACTGTCAAAACTGTCAGTTAAAGTTGAAGATAACTTCCAGGCAGGGCTGGGCAAAATACATGCTTGACTTAATTGAAATACAAATTACAAAATACTTTCTCGCAGGTATTTGAAATACAAAATACTTTCAAGTCGGGTATTTGAAATATAAAATACAGTATTTTGACTATTTGTATTTGAAATACAAATTACAAAATACAGTCAGGTGTTACGTGAAATGTGAAAAGAGTAAAACTAATTCAGCTCAGCTATTTTATCGCTAAGTATAGAATTTCCTTTCAGAAACACAAGATTTTTGAATGTAGTATCAGACAAAAAACAGCCTCTTGTTGGGGAATGAATAAAACCTGCTAAAGAAAACAATCTTTCTACAGGTCCTGATGGGTAGAAACTTGTGTTATATTGTATGAACACATTTTTACGCGCTTGTTCTGGGGAACAGCGCGTTATCATTTCATCACGATGTCTGTAATTTTCGAATTTTGAGCCGAAATTGGTCTCAAACGACTAGGTTGGACTCACTAATGAAGAATCCGTGGTCAAAATTGATTCTGTCCGTCCGTTCGTGTGCGCTGTAACTTTCGAAAGGAAGGACCTAGAGTTTTGAAATTTTCAGGTTAGGTTAAGATCCTGAATATCTCGGTTAAGTTCGTTAATGGGCCAAATTAGCCGAATAGTTTTTGTGCTACAGCCATTTGAAATTTTGATTTTTCAATAACTCGAGAAATATTCATCTGATCGAAATGAATGTTGGTTGGAATATGAACAATGCCAATAAGAAGAATTATCCATGGAAAAATTCGAAAAAAAATTATTTTCATTTTTGAGAATTTTTTTTAAATTTTCCTATTGCATCGAAATTTCCAAGTCACCATTTCGAAATGTGAACAAGCGCGTAAAAGCAACTGACTTCACGTCAGTGCTTTTCTAGATTTTTTATGTTAGGATAATGTTCAAGGGTGGTAAGCTCTTTGCTCTTATCGTTTTTAGAAGTTGACTAACTCTAACTCCATGATGAAATGACCATTGCGCAGGATCTTTTGTTCCTTTCCATTTTCCGAAAATATGATTGCTAGCAAAAGAACTAGATGAAGCAGATGAACGTCGCGCCATCTGAAGGGAGATTCAGGGACTATTTTCTGTAGAGCGCTCAAAGCTAGATGTATTTGTTCGAAAGTATTTCGAAGACAAAAGTATCGAAATACAAAATACAAAATACTTCAGCGTCAGGTATTTGAAATACCAATTACAAAATACATTTTCAAGAGGTAATTGAAATACAAATACAAAATACGTATTTGTATTTCAAATACGTATTTCAATTACAAGTAATTGAAATACTGCCCAGCCCTGCTTCCAAGTGAGTTTTATAATACCGGCCCTTAGATATAGGTTAATTTATCTCTAAGGAGATTCGATGGCCTACACCCGTATTATCTAATGGAATTCCATCGGAAATCCAAGATGATCACCGCTTGCAATTTTGTGAAATCTTGAGTGGAAGTATATAGGACGATGGTAAATTTCTATTCGATATTTGCTCGTCTAGAGCAGATATAACTATATCTATTGCCTTAAGTATTGAGTATCACAGGTCACAGGTATGGTTTGAAGCCTTAATATCTCAGTTCAGTTCGTTAATGGACAAAATCGGAGTTATATCTATCAATTTTATATCTCGAGGTAATCGATATCTCAAAGTTGTGCTGATGCGATCAGGTTGAAACTTCGTGATTAGTTGGAGAAAACTAAAACTATTGATCAGATTTCAATAAAGTGTTCAACAGTGTTCCAAATTTCAGTTTGATCGGATAATTATTTTCGAAGATACAGGGGGATAAACATGTCAAATTTTAGTGAAAATTTTCTGAAATTTTTGAAATGTTTCCCAAAAAAAAATTAGTTTTCCGCCAATAATTTATCAGATTTCAATCAAATGTGTCACAAACCCTTGAATCAATATTCAACAAAAGCTCTTCCACATTTCAAATGCGTTACGAGATGTTAAATATCGTGGATATTTGAAATTTTGAGGTAATTTCTCCAATATCTCAAAAAGAAACTATCGCAATCAGATTCAAACTTCGTACAGTTAGTTATAGAATACCGATAAGCAATTTGAATCGAAATTTCTTGAGGATCGTATGGATAAAAACAAACAAAAAATCTAGAAGAGCACTGCCGTGAAGTCAGCAGCTTTTGCGCGCATGTTCAATGTAGATGACCGCTTCAGCAACGAATTTGAGCATGTGCGCAAAAGCTGCTGCCTTCACGATAGTGCTTTTCTAGTTTTTTTTTTCGATAAATTCCTGGATTTCAGTTCGATCTAATCTGTATTTTGGGAAATATTGAAAAAATAAAATTTTGAATGGGTATATCTGCGGAATCTTTGGGCAGATTTTACCCATTCACGAATTCGACATTCTTAATTAAGCTCCAAACCTTCTCTACAAATATCGAGTTTCTAAGTTGTTTCTTCCGAAAATTATTGTATTTACGGTCGGAAGTTAGCTGCCAAGTTTCATCATAATTTTATTTTCCCAATATTTCCAAAAATACATATTGGATCGAACTGAAATCCAGTACTTAAAATGACAGTTTGAAGGTTCATACAGAATTTAATGAGGATAATATGATCAGAAGATCACAGAATATTAAATATTTAAAAAAAATTTTTGAAATTCTTTTCAAATTGTTGTAATGACACGATCATCACGAAATTTTGCACAATGTTGTCCCTCAACATCTTCGAACTAGCCGCGAAGTTTCATCATGATTGAATCCGTATTTCTTGAGTTATACCGAAAAAAAAACGATATCGAGAAGAAAACCACGAAATTCAACATATTTTCTCCCAATATCTCCGAAATAGATAACCGTATAACCGTTGTTCTCAAATATGAATAATAGTTTCAGAAAAAAAAAATTTTTCGAAAAAAATTTTTTTTTTTTTTTTTTATTGAGTGGCCATACGATTTCAACGAAATTTTGCGTGTCGTTATGCTTCAACCAACTGCCAACTTTCAATCCAATCGCTTCAGTAGTTTCTAAAATATGAGGGAAACAACCTTAAAATTTCAAATGGCTATAACTCCAAAACTATTTGGTCGATTTGGCCCATTAACGAACTCAACCGCGTCATTCCGATGCACGAACTACCCTACAAGTTTTAAGTCGCTAGCTTAATCCGCTCGACAGTTATCGTGTCGTCGGCCGGCAATCCGGACAGAATCGATTTTGACACCGAATTCGTCATCAGTGAGTCCAACCTAGTCGTTTGAGACCATTTTCGGCTCAATCATCGAAAATTACAGACATTCGGACAAAACGATAGCACGCTGTTCCCCTAAAACATGCGCGCAAAAATAATTCCTTTTCGAAATTTGTCCAATTTTCATTATTTTTTTCTATGGAAACTATTCATCCGAATTCAATGAACACATTTGTGCATTCGAGATATTTATTCTGCCTATAATTCGCATGCATTCCTTATCTTTCGTTTATTCAACATAATTCAATTTCGTTAGTTTCGGGTAATCCTCTCTAGAATAATCATACCTGGGGGAGATCATTCACACGTATTATTATATTTATTACACTTCCCAATGAGTACCCCGAAGTAATAATTCGCAACTCCCTCTTCATAGAACTGTCAGTATGATTTAGTAGGTATCTGATAATTTTGATAATCAATGTATTCACAAAGAACTAATTAAATTTATCAGATACATTTTCCATAATTGGTTCAATCAGAGTCTGAATGGCCTCATTAGAATGATTCACTGGGTTGTGTTCAAGCTAAAACCCATCGACACCTCTAGACGATAATTCGATTGAAAATCTTTGAAATATCCTTCATATTCATTTTAGCCTAGTAGTTTTCGGGAACAAGCTTGGATTATGGCGTAATTCGAACGGACGGTTCATACAGCAAAATCAGAAATTTTGTTGTTTTTGTTTCGAATCGAATAAAGAAATGGTTTCATATGACTGATTTTGAATTCTCCTGAACTACAAAATCAGAAAATCGTGAAAATTGAAAGGAACGTACATCATATGATCCAACAAGTTTTTATCATCTATCGCTCCACTCCATGAAGGTTCCAAAATAACTTCGAAACTGTTCACGCATTTTCTACAAGTTCGAAATATACCATATCTGACTGTTTCCAGAATAATTATACAAATTGATTAATTACGGCTCAAATAAATCCCTATTACAAGAACGTATTCTAGAGCTTATACATTCCTGCTCTCAGTCCTTTTGAATTATGCACTTAATCCTTCAAAAACCAACTGTTTTCTACAAATATAAGCTTACGACGAAGATATATACTTGTTCGTCGATCAAAGAACCCCGCAGCAGCGTTCGAGTAGTCATAAGATTATTCAAACCAAACAAAATCAAAAAGGTAACCCGGCCCTTCACAATAGGTCTCTTGCATGAATTTTTTATCATTGGAATCAAATATTCTATCCGTAAGACCACTGAAAAACTTTAAACGCCATCAAGAATTTCAAATTTTAACGAGAGAATGCTCTTTCAAATTTGGCTCAGCATGTCGGTTGTTTAAACGGACGAAACTTCGCGGTTTCCCTGACGTATGGGGATATATCCACTCTCTCCCTCTTCTCGTGTACTTTTCTCTCTACCAAGCCAATAGACAGCGTCGGGCTGTATCGATCGGTGAATCGTACAATAACGAGTGACGTAGAGGCGATCTGACGCGTTTCTCTCGCTTCGACCTTGAGTCCCGATTTGGCAATTTTCAATACCGAATTCTTCAAAATTCGTGAATTGTTGAAGAGTGTGATAGCATACATTATTATTTTGTATCGATATAGAATGAGAAAAACATAAAAATATGATAATTCGTGTTACATGCAAGAGACCTATTGAAATAACATTTTGAAATATATCATTGAACGAAATTTCTGTTGACCATTTATCCGGGTTACACACATTTCTGAGTTATTCAGTGACACACACTAAGTGCCTTTCTGCAAGACATCAGTGCGTTCCACCCTAAGTAAAAATTATTATACTTTTTTCATGAATTCATCTGAAAATGAAAGAAACCAAGCGGAAGACACTCCTGTGAATCAATATCTGAGATTAAATTCATGAAGAATGAATGCCAGCTTATACTATTCCATCATTTCAGATTTCCAGGGACGCAAAAAAATGTTTCACATCAAGTTAGTGGGGTCTCTAAATTTTAAATTCAGAAACAGAAGTATTGAATAAATCAACTATCAATATGATAGATATAGTAGACTTAAAATATCAGACTTATGCAATAGTTTCAAAGGTTTGTAATGTAATTCTCAAGCAATTGGATCTTCAAATAATAAATACAATTCGTGAACCACGTGTTTGTTAGCCACATTCGATGTACTCCCTCGGTATTTACCATTTAAATCTATTTGGCATATTCAGCAGCATTCACTAACTAGGTTGTCCTCTAAGAATAAATAATTTTTTTTGAACAATCCATATTCAGGGGACTGAGGGTTTCAGTTTTTTTTTTCACAGTAGATAATCACTAAAAAAGGAAACTATGAACACAGATACCTAGCAGTGCTTGATCTGGGGAGTATTAAGGTTGAGCAAGAACTGCAACGCGATTGTCAGCTAAAAACTACTTCAGCGATTGTGGGGCAAAATGGTTTCGAGGAGGTAGTCATTTGACATTTTATTTCTCTGTTATGAAATATAGATCTACTCTTGTTGAAAACTTTAATACTCAGATGTGAAAAAATTATTAGTGGAATGTTGGTGAATAATTTCGTGAAGATTATCAAGAGCATTGTAAATTTCCTTATGTATAGAAATATCAGCAAGCTTTTCTGAAATTTTATCTATGTGTAACATATAGATTAAGTTTTAGTATATCAAGAAAAATCATATTTACCGCTATTGAACTATAAGATGAGATTCAAAATTCGTGAATTGTCGAAGTGTGTGATAGCATACATAATGATTTTGTATCAATATAGAATGAGAAGAACATAAAAATATTTTAATTCGTGTTACATGCAAAAGACCTATTATAATATGTACTAGAACAGGATAGTGAAGGGCATCAATCAACTCTTACGATAGATCCTCCCATTTAAACAGATCAGTTGAGATGCGAGTGCAAAAATTAACTGAAAGACAATGGCATCGGAGCCATTTTCTAGGGTTGCAAAATGGTGCATGAACATGGATAATTTGTTTACCATGGACCACTTGCAACGAATTACAAAACTACAGATTTGCACTGTCACGTGATTCTCGTTAAATGGCTTCAACCGAATGTGGAATTTAAACCCTGGAATTTGGGGGTTTAAAAGAAAAAAATGGTTAACTCTGAAATCTAACCCTACTTTTGAGCGGTTTCGTACAAGTTTGACATTTTTCTGGACGTAACGTCCAGTTTGAGAACCCGCAAGATTTCCCGTCGCCGGGATATTAAAAAGATATTTACATCATTGTACGCAGTGGGTTTTTCTGAATAGAAAATGTGAAATCGAACATAGGCGGTCTCCCTTAATTTGGAAGATATGGTCCCCTAAAGTTTCAAAATGAGTCGTTTTCAGGTCCCTTTTTCCACCATAAAAACGATCTCTCACTTCATCTGTATAGTTCACAAACCACCTTTGAACCTTCAACCAACAATAAGCAACACTTTTTTTCAAGAATAATCAATATTTAATGAAAAAACAATGAAATTACTGGACAACCACTTAACCTCTATTCCTTCTGATTTCGACTAAGTCTAAAAGTGAAGCTTGGCAATGGCGCGAATTTCATCGGTCGGAATCGTGCCATCGTGCGTATTCGTGAATGACAGATTATTGCTGGCGAGAAAAATGAAAAAGGTTCTTAGTTCTTTCTGTTTACTGCGATACTCTAAATCTTAGAATAGGAGAATTCGTTTCTAATGAAATCTACAAAGTTGAAACACATAGTAGTGGGATGAGAATACACCCTGATATATATTTCAACGTACATTTTTTTCATATGTGGTAGGTCGCGCCCTTCCCAGATTTCCAATGAAATCGAGGTTATTATATAACCCATTTTATTGGAATACCCTGAATCTCAGTCTCAACTGGGACTATCTCGGAGACACAACAACAAACTAAGTAGATAACAACCTTCCTATTTTGAAGGGGATAGAAAGAAAGTTCAAACGAAAATATTGAGTGAACCTTAAACAAATATTCTCAATGATTTTGTTTTGATGTTAGAATAACCACCTCTTCTTCAGTGACAGAAGCATTTTCCTTACAATCATATCCTTCAACTGTCCATCATTTCATATTTCCCGCCAGCAACTACTGTTCGGTCATAATACGTTGACCAGCGATGAAAAGACGCTGTTGCCTAGCTCCGCTTTAACATTGAGAAGTATTTCGTAGAAATATAGGTTAAGTGGTTGTCTAATATTTTCACTTTTCTTTCTTTAAATAATGAATATTTTTGAAAGAAAGTGTCGCTATTCGTTGGTTGAAGGTTCAAAGATGATTTATGAACTAGATTTGAGATGTGAGAGATCATTTTTATGGCGGAAAAAAGGTTCTGAAAATGCAACAATTTGGAACTTTGGGGGCCCGTATCTTCCATACAAAGAGAGGCCGCCTATCTTGGCCTGCATATTTTTTGTTCAGGGACTGACACTGCTTACAATGATGTGAATATCCTACTTATAGCTTCGCGAAGGGAAATCTTGCGGGTTTACCCATTTTTTTTGTTTACATTGCTAGTTGGTGAAGAACTCGGTCGAGTTGATGGATTTGATAATCAAATTTTGATTAACTGTTATTGAATTTCAGATGACACTACAAACGAAATAATGTAAAAGAAATTGCTTCCTTGTGTTAGTCGATCTTCAAACGAATACCTTCGTCAATCCATACGTACATGGTACTTCAATATTTGTATAGATTACTTTTTATTCTGCGGATCCCACGTCACAGTTTTCTTCAATCAAATATTAACTCAATTCACAAAATAATCCGAAGGAAGTTACATCCCTTGGTTAGCCGTTCCTTATCCGAACGTTTTCTCTGATAAATCAATACTATTTATTTATTTTACAAACGCTAGGATTGTAATTCCATGCAGATGCTTAGATCTTATATTATTAAAAAATATAATGATTACTTGAATATATAATTACACATTTGAATGGGGTTTAAATTCTGATGCAGCAGTAAGATGCGCCAGAGATCTCAAGAGGAAACAATACCACGTGGTAATAAATTACGGCTAGGCAACAAATATGGTAGTGGTACCCCATCCTTTGAATTCAAATATTTCTTCAATTAGGGTTAAAATAAACAACATGAAGCTAGTCATAAGCACCAATTATTAAAAAAGTTAAAATAAGTTGAATTCTGCTAAATAATAAAATCGTTTCATATTACGGCCCTGAGATATATTGATAACAGAAAATCGCATCGGGGGAATCCTAATCTATCCAAATTGTATTTAATTGTACCTGTTAATTAGTTAGTTATACTAATACCATTGTATAAATATATACAATGCTAATACCTCACAAATATTTGTACTTTTCCTTGTGCAACACAAAAAACTTTCAGTGCCTAAATATAAAAGATATTCGCATAATGTAGAGTGCAGTCGTCACCTGTTTTCGAGTGAATTTTTTTTTTTGTGTAAAAATGGAAGTGATTTTTTTACCAATTGTAGGTATTCTACTGATTTAATCAACACTTACCTTTTACCGATAGACGGAATGGTTAAAAACCTCTGTTCAAATTTTACCCTCTCTGGCGTTCCAATATCTTCCATTTTGTAAACACCAGTTCGTCGCCATCTGATATTACTGAAAAACAGTTGAAGTATCAAAAAAGAATACAACTGACATTTTCCGTAGATTCTTTATTACTTTTTTAGACAAAGCAGCTAAAAATCTAATTTTGCCTATAGGCGCGTGAAATATATAGATATATGTATAACGTAACAACATATGAGAGTTTGTAATTGTAGATTTAGTATCCTAATGAAAAATTTTCTAACTAGAAACCAAGCAGCGTTTGACAGATTGAAACCTGGATGGACGCCATGTAATTAATAATTATATGAATAACTTAGATATTTGAAATTATTTGAGTATAATCAAGGCATGAATTGCTAATTGAATTGTTGCGCAAATACTACCGCTGACTTCACAGCACTTCAAAAAAAAAAAATTATTAATTTTCCAACTTGTAGCGCGCGATTTACCAACATTTTTCAATAGTATATTCTTCCCCACATGAACTTTGGAATTTCTATAGGAGCTGAGAAGAATGTTATCGCTGGATGATTATAATTCCAGAAAAAATAAGTTTTATGATTTTATTTTGAATTCCATCAGAATCATTCATCAACCCCCTTCGCTAGTTTATTATTATTATTATATTATATTATTATTCGCTATATTAACTCCTGCATGCACAACTTGTTGGCAAAAGTTCACACATTTTTTGGAAGAGCGAAGATTCAAATGCATAGGCACTTAAAAATATAAAGAATAACTGATAGTTCACATTTGAGGACTGGAAAAGTTAATGAAATTCCAATTTAAACATATGAATAATTTCACTCACCTGCACTGTTTACCTTTCCCATTTTTATTTTCGGCAGACGACAACATTATGTTGTGATGAATGTGAAAAATTTCAAATCAATGACGTCAAAACATAATACGAAAGAATGATCTAATTGAGCTCATTACTCGAAGTAAGTCGAGAAACGACAAAAACAGATACTCGCTTTTCTGAGTATGCCTTCTGGGCAATATTCGAAAATTGTATAGTTCAGAATATCAAACTTGAATCGATGGTCTGGTAATATAAAAACACTAGTCACTATTCGCAACAACACTAAGACTCCAAGACTAAAGAGGAAAATTGACTAATTTATTTATTAAACTCAATTAGCTCTCAGTACGACGTTTGTATAGGTGATAAAATGGTATTTTACAGAGAGGCAGGAACGATTTATAGGTACAGAAATATTAGCAGGAATAAAATCTTTTAAAAGAATCAAATAAAGTTACCCAAATACGAAAATAATTGAAGGATGATGAAGATCTTTAACTTTAGAGCGGAATATTGGAGTTATCTTCTTGATAATTATTAACCGGGATAATATAAACTTTTTTAATTATGCGCCGAATTTTTTCTACATTTTGGTTTATTATTTGATAAAATCAAATAATGGTTTATTATTTGATAAAATCAAATAATAAACCTTAGTGATCGACCAACAAAAAAAAATTTTTAACACCCCGTGAAAATTTCACAGTTTACGTTTTGGAGTATGTAGATTTGAATAAACTAATAAAAAAAAAACCGTCCGTTGTCCGGGGCTTTTCTCAGAAAGTACTGAACCGAAATCATTGAAACTTTGTAGAAAAATCGTGTGTCGCTCGGGATTGATCCTCCAAGCTTTTCAGCAAAATCGGTGTACCCTAAGGGCTCGAAACGGGAAGTTGGGGGGAAAAAAAATTATTTCTCGAAAACTTACCACCGAATTTTCATGAAACTTTGAACGTTGATTACTGTTGCAAAACTAAACCAAAAAAATTTCACCCGGATGATTTCCGACCAGTGGTTCCTGAGTTATAAAGAAAAACGCTGCAAATTTCCAATAATGTCGAAAACGACATCATCGCATTCGGTTCTAAGATTGGAATTCACTGGAATAATCGGTTTACTTTTCATCTAGAATCATACATCTAAAAGTAGATGAAAATATTGATTACCAAATTTTCAACACATATCGAGAAATTTTTAATGGATGCGTTATTATTTTATAAACACAATTTGCAAATGCCCCATCGATGTTTTTGACAATTTCATAATCGTAAGTAGTTCAGATCAAATATTTTTGGGTTTTCTCTCCCAATATCTTAAACATAACTACTGAAAATCGGATCAAATTATTATTTATAGACCCTGCGGATTACGGGATTTAAGTTTATATTTCTCCATGAAGCTCATTCATATCTTGAATAAAACTTTTATTTTATTCATAAATCATAGGTTTTTCAGAAAACAAAAACCAAAAAATTCATTTGAAACATTGAAATCTCAATAAATACTCTTTTATAACTGAATAACACTTTTACATGCAGAACGCGAATTAAGTAGCGTAATTTAAAATAATGCAGATTTCCAAAAAATTCGGTTGATCGGAGGTTTCCATCAATTTCGGTTTGCATAGTACGATTATCGTCAACATGTGGATATCCGTTACTGGTTTCAATCGAAATCCAAAATCTTTCGTACTGACAGTTTGAAATAAGCGTGAATATAAAAAATAACGAGCATTTATATGATGAATCAAATTGGAGGATATAATATGCAAAAAAATCAATAACAAACCGCAAATCTCATCAATTGTCGAGAATCTAATACTGAGGGTTGGAACCTTAGACTAAAGTTAGGAGCCCATGATCTATCTACCTGTTCTGAATGGGGTCTGTGCCGGGTCGTGACCTAAGACAAGGGATGTAGCGTACACCAAAATATACCGCATGTATCATCATCTGATTGTCAGCAAATTACTTGTTTGAATTTCACGTCTTTACATCAAACAGACTTTCGGATTTGACACCCTCTTGGTTGAGTGTATCTGACAACGATAACAACGAACGAAATTTATAATCTAGAATTATTCTTTCGAATTCAACCTGATGAGGTTCACGATATATTTAATTATTACCGAAATGTTATTGAAAATAACTTTAGTTTTTCAGTTTGTGTGGTGGATACTTTGTGAATCAAGTGAATCGGATATCTGCTGTGGAAAAATTTTTTTTCAGATCAATTGCACAGGAAGGTTGAGTTTTTTTTCATTTCATTAATATTTTTCAGAACAAAGTTGAATCCTAGTAGAAATCACATCTACACATTTGATATTAGCGGAAAGTCTTGAATTTTGTTTTACGTATTGGTGTTAGTTTGAAAGATTGAGTTCATTTCTTCAGTGTCAAGAAATACGAACGCGTTTGGATTGAAACATCATGACTAATTGTGAAATATAGACACTCGATTTAATGCAAAATTTCGTGAGAATTGTATTGGAAAAATCGAATTTTTTTCAAACATTTTTTTTTCGAATACATATTCATCAAAGTTCAATGAAATTTGGTACAGGTTTCAGAGTCAACATTTAGAAACAGTCTTTCAAATTTCAGTTTTGACCGATATTTATTTGTGCAGATATTGGCAAAAAATTTAATATTGAGGTTATTTCTTTAATATCTCAAAAAGGGCAAACCCTATTTAAAAGAGGTGAAACGACTGTGGAACGTCTCTTCTCATTCAAAATATTATTTTAAATTTTGCTACTTAGTTAGCGTTCTGCGTGTGGAAATGTTATTCAATTATACAAGTGTATTTATTGAGATTTCAATGTTCACATGAATTATTTCATGGAATTGGTTTCTGTGTTGTGAGAAACCAATGAGTTATGCATAATATATAAGTTTTATAAGATATCAATGGTATATTGGGTTATTTAACTGAGAAAATAATAAACCCTTGTGTAAAATTTGCAGCGTTTTTTTTTTACCTTTTATTTTTGATAGTTGAATTCATAACGTTGGATATTTTGCACAAGGGTTCATTATTTTCTTCTCGAAATTATTCATTCTCCTCTACTATGTGTCCTAATTCCATATTTCTTCCACCAAGTTTAGCCTCCGAACACCGGTAATAGACATTTCATTAAAGAAAAATTTAATAAATCTGGAATATTACTAACGTTGCGCTAGCTTTTGAGTGCATGATATCGTTTCGTCCAAATTTCTGTAATTAACACGTTTTGTGCCGACAATGGTCTCAAACAACTTATTGGAGATAGGAGAATCCTATCGACTCTGAAATTTTAAGGGTTGCATTTTAAAATGCGACTGTTGAGTTCTTTCATGGGGTGAATCCAGCAAACGGTAAAACAGCAGATCGAAAAGAAATCTATTACTTATTACTTAATTTAGAAATATTAGCCTGAAAGTTCATCGAATTTGCAACGAATTAGAACATGGACGCAAACCCTGCTTGCTGACATCACGTCATTGGTTTACTAGAATTTTTTAGACAGTCATCTCGCTTGATGCATGTACCAGGGATATCTTCAAGTCGAAATAGAGAGAGGGTTTATTTTTGGTTTATTTCAGGAGTTCTCGTTCCCTGTAGGTGGATTTTGAGAGATTTAGTCCAGCCGGATTTCGGGCAGCAAATTTTCCTCTTAGATATTATTTCTGAAACTTTTCTTTAATGGGCCGAAGCGAACAAACGGTTTCGAAGTTACAGTCATTTGAAATAATATTTTTATATTTCAGCGAGTATTTCAAGAACTACTTGGGCGGTTGGATTGAAACTTGGCAGTTAATTGGAACATGCAGCTTTTGCGCGCATGTTCAAATTCGGTGCAAAAGCGGTCATCTCCTTTGAACATGCGCGCAAAAGTTGCACAAAAAACTTCGATTTTTTTTTAATTAACTGACAGTACGATCTTCTATAAGATTTAGAAAAAGTTCCGCGTCGTTATGCTTCAACTGACTGCAAAGTTTCAATCTAATCGCTTCAGTAGTTTCTGAAATATCAGGGAAATATCCTCAAAATTTCAAATGGCTATAACTTTGAAACAGTTCGGCTGATTCTGTCCTTTTTGAAATGCAACCTTCCCTGAAAGTTTCAAATCCATAGGATCTGAGAGTCCAAACTAGTTCCTTGAGACCATTTTCAGCAAAAAATTCGAAAATTACAGATATTTGGACAAAACTATAGCACACTGTTTCCAAGAACATGCGAGCGAAAATGAGTTAGTTACTTCTGTTTTCCATTTGCATGTTCCTCTGTCAATCGTCTATTTTTTTTCAGATTTTAATTCCAATTTTTCTCGTACTTGCCTCTTCCGCAAAATTCAATAATTGGCAACCTCAGGACCAGAACTACGACGTCATATGGAGTGATGATGAACAGAAAGAAACGTTTCCGAATGAAAATATAAAATATGCAAAGCTAGAAGGCAATATATGGAATGATGCTGATAATGAGTATGAGTATTACTGGAGCTACTTACCACAATCGAAAGACCAGGATACTTATAATTTTCATGCTAAAGAAAAGGTGAGTGTAAATGATTGAAACATGTACCAATCGCAAATAATCATTCTATACATAACCATCCATGTTCTTGAAACAAATTCCAATTTCACTACACTTATACGGGGAGAGTTCTTGCTGATGTTTTAATCTGTGCTCTTCAATCATACGTGAAAATATATGGTATCCCGTATACATTTCCTCTGCTAACACTGTGACATACCAAAGAATATAATGCTAGTTCTCAAAAGAATATTTACATAAATATTGAATAAGGTGCACATCTTGGTGAGCTTCTACTCGAAATGGAAATATTCGGACGATATTTCGACTCTTTTGGACGAAAGTTTCGATAAAGAGCTAACAAGTAAACTAAAGAACTTGATCATCGAAGATTCCTAGTATCTTCAAAAAATTATCAAAATCGACACGGTAAAAGACCACCCCCGGCCCTTTCGCCATTTTGCAACTCTACAAAATCGTTCTACTGCCGATGTTCTTCACTATGATTTTGGCACTAACATCTCAATACATCGGTACCAACATGTTCATCAATAGCTAGAATCAATTAATGGCCTTTACAAGTATAATATACTAGTTGAGTGAGGTGTAAATCGAAGCAGTCCTAGTATCGAAAAGAATTTCCACTTGTCTATTATTGAATCTATTTATGGTCCATTTTCGATGCTTTAAAATTCGAAATTAACAGACCTTTGGACAACACGATAGCAAAACAATTTTGGTCTACACTAGTAATTATATTCTAATCATAAAACATCAATCTACGACTTCTTGCTCCAACAACAATTAGTGAAAGTAGTAAAAGTATAATTTGGTAAGCTAGATATGTTTTCAATAGTTGCTTATAGGAAATAATTTGAAGAGGCAATTCAGGGTTACAAAAAAAAGAAGTGAATTATAAAAGATGCTTGTTCAATTGAATAGCCTCCAATAATTTTAGAGCAATCTCATTCACTACTTAGTAAACACTTGAAAAATTATATAAATTTAACTCATATAAATATTCTTCATTTCATCCTGCTGTTGCGTTCATAATATTCCACTCCACTCAAGTTCTATTTTCGCAACAAAATGTTCATCTCCAAAATCCAATCTATCTCTATGGCAAAATTCATCAAAATTTCTTTAACGGTATTGTAGGTATGAGAACGCATATTTGGTAATTTAAGTCTGGATAATAATCATAATGATTAGTCTACTGCTTCAACCACCACTTATACATATTTATCAGGACTTCGTCTCAAAGTTCCTATAGAACTTTATTTAATTCGTGTTATAATCCCAGGGCCCCCTGAAATTAATTACAATTTTCATAATTTTTTCCAGAAAAACAGCCACGCCGAAACTACTCTGTGTATGAATGTACCCGGCAGAAAAGAATACAGAGAAGAGACTGATTTCGATTTCAAGCCATCTGCACAAAGGGAATATACTTGCCAGGATATACCCGCCACTATTAACAACTGGAAGCATCTGCCAGACAATGCCACAGTAAGTATACAATATATGTATGAACCAAAAACGCAAGATTAGTGCAATATTCTTGCATTAGGTGCGCGCCCCTATTAAAGGAGTGGAAGTTTGGAATGTATTGCAGTTTTCAATCAAGAAACTGTCAACAGGTTTAAATTGAATGAAATTAATTCGCCAAGTATGAGAGCTACTGCCATCTAAGAAAACCTCTTCTGAACTTTTTCCCCAGAAGAAAAATATTCTGTTAGTTTTTCAAGGGATATTTATTTTAATGAAGAAAAAAATTTTCGTCCACTAATCTTGGCTTTTTTCTGAAAGTGGGAGGGCAGTTTTTTTTGCAAAATTATCATCAAAAACAATACTCAACCATAACCAAACACATTCAGAATTGGTACTGAAATCTTTACTTAAAAAAACTGACGTAAATCACCTTTCAGGTATGCAAAGTGAGGGGAGCATGCCATACACATGAAAGAGAAATTATGGTTTTCAAGAAGAAGAGAAACGCCAACAGAAATGAAGGCAATTGTTGGCAGAAAGTAAATTACAATTTGAGAGTAGGTTGCCTCTGCATGAATCATTTCTTTCAAGAAAATTTTGTATGAAGTGTTGATTTTTCAGTTTTTTATACCTTGAATAACATGTAATTCCTTATATATCTCAATAAAAATCATAACCACATAATATCAGAGAAATTAAATTATGTAACCTTCAGAAACCATATTTTTTAACCAGCTTTTTATGTTACTACATAATATGGTATACATATTATGATATACTGTGTTAGTTTAGTAATCAGATTGCCCTTTCAAAAATACCCACTTGAGTTTATTTATTAGTATTCTCCTGAAAGCGAAAGAGCAGAATAGTTACCATAGCAAAAGTTGCAATTAGAAATCAAATATTTTTTTACTAATAAGTCCAATAACAGCATTTCCAAGAATAAATATTTTTCTAAAATATAACTGAATGTGTTATTGCATTTTTCAGTTATTATATTCAATTCTTCAGAATAAAAATTTGAAGAAGTACAAAGAAAAAAGCTCACTTGTATGGAATTTTTGCCATCGAATTACCTCCAAAGCAAGGTGTCACTCAACCTCCCTCCCCGTTTAGGATTATAAGGGTTGCTGTCATCATGCTCAATGGGTTGATACAAACTGATTGAAAACAATCATATAAATTGTCTCCCCATGAACCAAAGTGTATTGAACAAAATATGATAACTGCAAATTAGTATTCAGCTAAGCAATACAACAGAAATGCTATAGAAATATGTATTATATTACAAAAACTGTATTGGGCTTCTTCAAAAAATGCTTCAATAAAACAAGACAGAGTACATAGGTTAGTTTTATTTCTATACGAGTATATACATTGAAATTAAATAGATTGGAATTTATAGAAAATATAAATCATTTGAAATATGATAAAATTAATAAAATTACCCTAACAAAACAGTCGTTTTCATAAAAAGAACATAATTTCTTTCTTTTTAAGAGTTACAAAACATAAACTATGTTGAATTTCAGAAAAAAAACGCTTTATACCAAACGACTCTACATATTGTAAGGAGGTGGTTGTTGATGATACGGCATTTGTCTTAGGTGTGACACCAGATTAGGAGATGGCTGTTGATTTTGAGGTACTCCTTGATGCTGTTGTTGCATAGCCATCATTTGTTGCCTCATCCTCTGTTGCTGTTGGAATTGATTAGGTTGTCCTTGTATACCTGACTGCATAGCCTGAGCGGTAGGTCTTGAATATGGTGGAACAGATCCTGTTTGTTGGCCACTCATAGCACCCATGGTATTCATGTTTGCATTCATCGTAACGTTAGGTACCTAATTTGAGAAACAAATCATTGGTGAGGATGCTTTAAATTGCTTTACCAAATCATTTTTTACTTTAACATTTCAGTTGTCGTCTTGTTTTTTACCGTGATAGCTATTGTAGTTCAGTTGATATAAAATTTGACCTTCAAAGTGTACAGAACAGAAGTTTCTGAACATAGCTACTACTAATACCAAGTACTGCAGTCTCGCCTGATTGGTTGGCCAAAATATATTGTCTATTTCTAATTCGATAATTTCAGCAGTGAGCTTATGCCTCATAGCAATTGTGACTGAGTTCCGAAGTCGCTAACTGTATCAATCGGTAAACCCGCAAGATTTCCCGTCGCCGAGATATTAAAAAGATATTTACATCATTGTACGCAGTATGTTTTTCTGAATAAAAAATGTAAAATCGAACATAGGCGGTCTCCCTTAATTTAGAAGATATGGGCCCCCAAATTTCCAAAATGATTCGTTTTCAGGTCCCTTTTTCCACCATAAAAACGATCTGTCACGTCATCTGTATAGTTCATAAACCACCTTTGAACCTTCAACCAACAATAAGCAACACTTTTTTTCAAGAATAATCAATATTTAATGAAAAAACAATGAAATTACTGGATAACCACTTAACCTCTATTCCTTCTGATTTCGACTCAGTCTAAAAGTGAAGTTTGGCAATGGCGCGAATTCCATCGGTCGGAATCGTGCGTATTCGTGAATGAGATTATTGCTGGCGAGAAAAATGAAATATGTTCTTAGTTCTTACTGTTTACTGCTATACCACAGAATAGAGAAGTATATAATGCTTCTCTATTCTGTGGCTATACTCTAAATCTTCCAATAGGAGAATTCGTTTCTAATGAAATCCACAAGGTTGAAACACATAGTAATAGAATGAGAATACACCCTGATATATATTTCAACGTAAATTTTTTTCATATGTGATAGGTCGCGCCCTTCTCAGATTTCCAATGAAATCGAGGTTATTATATGACCCATTTTATTGGAATACCCTGAATCTCATTCTAAACTGGGACCATCTCGAAGACAACAAAAAACGAAGTAGATAACAACCTCCCTATTTTGTGGGGGAAAGAAAGTTCAAACGAAAATATTGAGAGTGAAACCTTAAACAAATATTCTCCATGATTTTGTTTTGATGTTAGAATAACCACCTCTTCTTCAGTGACAGAAGCATTTTCCTTACAATCATATCCTTCAACTACCCATCATTTCATATTTCCCGCCAGCAACTACTCTTCGGTCATAATACGTTGGCCAGCGATGAAAACACGCTGTTGCCAAGCTCCGCTTTAAGATTGAGAAGTATTTCGTAGAAATATAGGTTAAGTGGTTGTCTAATATTTTCACTTTTCTTCCTTTAAATAATGAATATTCTTAAAAGAAAGTGTCGCTATTCGTTGATTGAAGGTTCAAAGATGATTTATGAAATAGATTTGAGAAGTGAGAGATCCTTTTTATGGCGGAAAAAAGGATCTGAAAATGCAACAATTTGGAACTTTGGGGGCCCATATCTTCCAAACAAAGAGAGACCGCCTATGTTGGCCTTCATATTTTTTGTTCAGGAACTCACACTGCTTACAATGATGTGAATATCTTACTTATAGCTTCGCGACGGGAAATCTTGCGGGTTTACCTATCAATCAATATGAAGTGTGAAGAAAAAACCAATATCAATCAGGAGTTCCACAAGATAGTATTCTGGGATCAGTACATCAGACTTTTGAAATAACTAAAGAATTAATAGGATTTATGTGCACTGACCAAACCGAATAGAACAATTCTGTAGAACTCTATCTGAACCCAACCCAGTAATTATTCACTCTGGCCAATGAAAATCATGCGCTTAACAGTTAATAGGTTTATTCATTGTACCTGCGTGAAAATGATATTGTACATTAACTCCACTGAGTTCTACTCCTCAGTACATATATGAGGGTAGATGATAGATAAAAGAATGAGTTAATTCAGTGTAGCTCAATCTGTTCTATGTTTTGCGCAACTCGAAGATGACAGTGAACTGCCTCAGTGGTCTAGTTGGCTAAGACATCAGCAAGAGTGTTGATGGTACTGGGTTCGAATACCGGCTAGGTTATGGATGTTGTAATGTGTCTAGGTGGTGGTATATAGAAAGATTCTTATAGCAATGATATGATATATGTTCGATTTGTCGATGATCCTAGTTGTCTAGCACAGTACAAGAGAAAAAAAAAGGTAACAGAATGCTATGCTTCTTATATTTTCACTACCGTTTCGAGGTTGAGTTTATGTAATAGGTTGTGTTTATGGTGATTTTCGGAAACATTTTCTTAAGTAGCCACGGAAAAAGTTCTAGACATTTAAATGAAGCAAATGAACATAGGAAAAAAGTGGACCATTTCAAGCCAGTGATTGCTACCTAGATTTTTATTTTTACGCATAACCATCCCAGAAGACAACCCCAGTTTATGTACAGCACTCGTAATCTGTGACTACACTATCTTCCAACATTTTCGCAATGAAAAGAGTGAACAACAAAACACACCGAACGATATCATTGCTACACTATCTACACTGGTATACAATAGTATAGTTCATGGAGACACCACAAACAAACTGTATGACATGACAAGTTGGGGGGGTCGTGTGGGGTTAATTCTTGCCCGAAGAAATCGGGCATTGTTGTATTCTTATTAAGAGAGTTCAGAAGCATATGTTCGCAAGAAAAGAATTTTGTTTTCATCAATTTTGAAGACTGAATTTTTCCCTGAAAAAAGTTGAGAGGGGCGTGTGGGGTTAATTCTTGCCCGACAAAATCGGGCGTTGATGTATTGTTATTAAGCGTCCTCGGACGCATATATTCGCAGGAAAAAATTTCGTTTCCGTCAATTTTGAAGACTTTGAATTTTTCTCTGAAAAAAGTTGAGGGGGTTGTGTGGGGTTAATTCTTGCCTGACATCTAATGAATCATACCTTACACACAAATCAATGACGAAAAGATAAAAAATGGAAAACACAGACAACAAATTTGTCGCGTTCCGAATTACTGATGACAGTAAGCAGTAATAAAACAAATTCAGTTTCAATAAACTGTTGTAGACGGAAGACATGGAAACGGGTATCAGTATATAATTTAAGAATTTTTATTTTAAATTGAAGGTTTCGTGGACCAGCATGTAGAACGAATCTTGATGATTGTGATGTTATTTCTTTTCTGATACTGTGCAGTCACTCTCAACTCCAGAAAACTGCTTTTTCAGCATTCACTCTCTCTGAATTGAACTAGATTTTACGTTTTGCATGTACCAAAATTGAATTTCATTATGAAACAATAATCGATTTCAAGCGATGGACCAAAAGCTCCGGTTATAATTTCGGTTATACAAACTGACATATAGGCAAAGGATTATCTGTCAATGTGGATAACCGTAACTATAACCGGAGATTTTGGTCCATCGCTTGAAATCGATTATAGTATATATATCATCTGTCAACACTTGAGAAAATCAAAATATTCACGTAACCTCACTTTTTATGGCTTACAAGTGCTCACATGTTTTTTACAGTGAATTTATAGCATTGCACAGAGTACATTGACAGATCCCATGATAATTATCAATTTCAAGCGATGAACCAAAAGCTCTGGTTACAGTTACGGTTAGTACTGATGTGTACTGAGAATTTCAAATCAAAGCCTTTATCTGTCATATACCATCTGAAAAGTCAAGTTTTGAGGGCTATGTTAAAATTTGGATTGTATGTTACTATATTGAACTAATATATTTTGCATTGGATTGAATTTCCTGATAGCAGAAGTTTGAATAGGAACTCTTCAAAAATCACAAGGTATAAACAAATACCAAAGCGTTTTGTTATATTGATAAAATCCATGTGTAGTACTACAGAATATAGGAGTATTACCTCTCCTTGTATGATAGTACAAAAATAATTCTACTAGCCATTGCTGCCAATTTATACACTAGAAACTAACGTGTCTGATCCCCATTTTTGAAAACTGAATTTGAATAATTTCAGCAGGTAATTCGAAAAAATCATCAATAAATCCTATAATAATTAAGTTTAAATTTGCACTTGCAGCAAAAACGAAAATTAGGAAAAAATCCCCATTCGCATGAAAACTAATATTAGGACCAATCCCTTACCTGTGGTTGCATATATTGTTGTCTTGCATTCTGAGGCATACCCCTAGAATAATCGGGTTGTGCTCTCTGCTGTCCACTGAATCCTTGCTGCTGACCAGGAAACATTCCTCCTGCACCACCCTGCATCACCTGATTATTGGACAAATTACTTCCTATCATATTATTCCCAGGATAATTTCCATACGACTGGTTGACTGTATTTTGCATGCCCCCATACTGTTGTGAAAACATTGCAGCCTATAAAAAAATGTAAAAGAAATATTTATAGATTACAGATAGCAAAAGTATACAAGATCAGGCATTAAGAACATTTTTTTGCATTTCTATTGCGTTTTTAGCTAATGTATTTGAAAAAAAGCCTAAGCATCAAGAATTTTCCGACATGCATTATTGCTTACTTGGTTTGTCTGCATAGCACTTGGAATGGGTTGTCTCATAGGTTGTCTGGGGAACCTCTGCATGGTAGAGTACCCTCCAGGTCCAGCAGGATTTTGGCCAGGTCCACCTTGTCCAGGTGTCATGAACTGGTTAAGTGGATGCCTCTGTCTTAACATATTCGACAATGCCTGCTTAGATTGGTTAATTGGAGGTCTTTCAAATCGAGCAACTGAAAAAAAAAATTTGTTAGATTTTTATGAAAATTAGAAATGTATTTAGAGGAGATTATTTGTGCGATCTGTGAATTTGTTAGGATAATGCGAGAATAAAAACCATACCATTTGGCATTTGTGGTGGATAATAACCCTGTTGCTGCTGTTGAGTGTTGTACCACTGCTGTTGGTTTGGATTTGCACCATATTGTTGTCCCTGAGATGCCATACCTTGGCCATAGCCCAAGTTATGGGCCATTTGTTGATTACCACTAGGTACTGGTACCTGCATGCCATGTTGCTGAGAATTCATAGCATTCTGAGCCATTCCAACCATTGGATTGACTTGAATAGGGCCAGGTACTGCCTTTGGTTTACGTGGTTTTCTTTGACCTTTACCTCGACCTTTACCCAATGTAATAGGGCTCTGATCCACTGATGAAGGAGTGTCAGCCTTCAAATTCGAATCCTGGTAGGAAAAATCATTTGTCAATCTACTTAACTGAAAATTGAATATAAATAAAATAGTTACAAAGTCAAACATTAATTTCACCATAATATGACATTGCAAATTTCAACTTTGCAGGCAATTTCAGTCTACAGTGTGAGGCAGAGCAGATTGAGGAGTTTTGAAAGCAATTACTAGGAAAATGTCTCCATCACAGTAACTTCCGAGGATGGGGCTACATCCCACCCAGCTAGAATTCCATTAGTTGTGTTTAGACAGATGTTCCGGGGCCGACTGGTCTCACTGAGAGGGGATGTGGGGTGTCCAGAGCGCTCATCTGATTTGATCATCTGGGAATTCTTTCTTTGGGGCTATCTTAAAGTTCTCTAAACATCGTCCACATACCCTGCCACAGCTGAAGCAGCAAATTATGGAAGAAATCTGGGCTGTACCGCTCGCTAAATGACAGTAAGTAGCTGAAAACTTCCAAAATCGACTACATCAGTGTATGGCTTAGCACGGCCGCCATCTTAGCGATATCGCTTTCAAAATTTGAGTACAAAACTAGGTTGGTAAACCCGCAAGATTTCCCGTCGCGAAGCTACAAGTGAGATATTCACATCATTGTAAGCAGTGTGAGTTCCTGAACAAAAAATATGAAGGCCAACATAGGCGGTCTCTCTTTGTTTGGAAGATATGGGCCCCCAAAGTTCCAAATTGTTGCATTTTCAGATCCTTTTTTCTGCCATAAAAATGATCTCTCACTTCTCAAATCTAGTTCATAAATCATCTTTGAACCTTCAACCAACGAATAGAGACACTTTCTTTCAAGAATATTCATTATTTAAAGGAAAAGTGAAAATATTAGACAACAACTTAACCTATATTTCTACGAAATACTTCTCAATGTTAAACCGGAGCTTGGCAACAGCGTCTTTTCATCGCTGGCCAACGTATTATGACCGAACAGTAGTTGCTGGCGGGAAATATGAAATGATGGACAGTTGAAGGATATGATTGTAAGGAAAATGCTTCTGTCACTGAAGAAGAGGTGGTTATTCTAAAATCAAAACAAAGTCATTGAGAATATTTGTTTAAGGTTTCACTCTCAATATTTTCGTTTGATCTTTCTTTCTATCCCCTTCAAAATAGGGAGGTTGTTATCTACTTCGTTTTTCGTTGTGTCTTCCAGATGGTCCCAGTTTAGAATGAGATTCAGGAAATTCCAATGAAATGCGTTATATAATAACCTCGATTTCATTGGAAAACTGGGAAGGACGCGATCCATCACATATGATAAGATATGTACGTTGAAATATATATTAGGGTGTATTCTCATTCCATTACTATGTATTTCAGCCTTGCAGATTTCATTAGAAACGATTTCTCCTATTGGAAGATTTAGAGTATCGCAGTAAACAGTAAGAACTAAGAACATATTTCATTTTTCGCGCCAGCAATAATCTGTCATTCACGAATACGCACGATGGCACGATTCCGACCGATGAAATTCGCGCCATTGCCAAACTTCACTTTTAGTCTGAGTCGAAATCAGAAGGAATAGAGGTTAAGTGGTTGCCAAGTAATTTCATTGTTTTTTCATTGAATATTTATTATTCTTGAAAAAAAGTGTTGCTTATTGTTGGTTTAAGGTTCAAAGGTGGTTTGTGAACTATACAGATGAAGTGAGAGATCGTTTTTATGGTGGAAAAAGGGACCTGAAAAAGACTCATTTTGGAACTTTGGGGGCCCATATCTTCCAAATTAAGGGAGACCGCCTATGTTCGATTTCACATTTTTTATTCAGAAAATCACACTGCGTACTTTGATGTAAATATCTTTTCAATATCTCGGCGACGGGAAATCTTATTATTATTATTATTATTTTATTTGGATAAGAGTTGAGGTATACACCTATAAACTCACATCATAAACTAAATTAATAGTGAACTCCTAGAAATGAATTTAGTACATATGGTTGAAAAATCATAAAGAGGAAAAAAAAAAAGAAATTGTATAGAACACCATCATCACTACAAGGTCACCCATCGGTCGAAGCTGTTCTTGAATCCATTCACCGAAGATGATTCTACGACGATTTCAGGCAAGGAGTTCCAAACATTGAAAACTCGGTTTGACAAAAACATTTGCCTCTGGGTAGTCCTGAATTTTTCCTTCGCGAGCTTGAATCCATGGCCCCGTAAATTGTTCGTATTTATACGGTACATGTTCATGATATCCGGACCAAAATGACCATGGACGGCCCTGTAGGAGAATATTAAATCGCCTCTCGCACGCCGTTGTTCAAATGTGGGTATATCGAGCACTTTCAACCTTGTTGCGTAATCAGGTCTTTTAACGCCGTAAGGAATTCTGGTGCTCCATCTCTGAACAGACTCCAACCCATCCACCTCGCCCCGCAAAGAAGTCCACCAAGCCGGACCTGCGTACTCCATTATCGGCCGAATGTAGGTTTTATAAATCATTCCCCAAGTGATAACATCAGTGCTTGGGAATGTTTTGCTGAAGAGGTAGATCATCTGTCTCGCTTTCGTTGTTACTGACGCAATATGGTCCGACCAGCTTAAGTCATCCGCTACAGTCACACCGAGATCCAAGTGGCGAGTCACTGTGCCAAGTCTCACCCCATCGATGTAATAGGGAGCCCGAGGGTTTTTCTTTCCCATGTGCATAACACAGCATTTGCTCGAATTCAGAGGCATCATCCACTTCCGGCACCAACTGCTGAGAGCATCGAGATCCTCCTGAATAACCCGTGAATTAAGTGAGCGATTGAAAATTTTCGTGTCATCGGCGAAGAGTGCACATTTCGATCTAATCGATGTTGGTAAATCGGCTGTATATAAAATGAAAAGAAGTGGGCCAAGAACCGAGCCCTGCGGGACACCACTTTTGACATTCATCGCGGACGTAGACAGACCACCACCAACTCGTACACGGAATGACCTCCCCGACAAAAAGGATTTGAACCACTCCAACAGTCTTCCCCGGATCCCCACGTGTTCCAACTTATGCAGAAGACGCCGATGAGGGACTCTGTCAAAGGCCTTCGCGAAGTCGAGATACACCACATCCACCGGAATTCCCACATCCAGTGCCCTACTCCAGTCATCAATACAAGTGAGCAAGTTAGTGAGTGTAGACCGCTGGGGCAGAAAACCATGTTGCTCTCTGGGGATCAAGTTGTTTTTTGATGCGAACTCAAGCACCTGGTCGCTGATTATTTTCTCCAGTACTTTCGAAACTGCCGACAGGAGGCTTATTGGGCGGTAATTGCACGCTGAGAGTTTGTCCCCACCCTTGAAGATAGGTGTTATCAAAGCAGATGACCAAGGCTTGGGAATACTCGACGTCGATAGAGATCTTCTAAATAGAATGCACAAGGGCTCGGATAAAGCTCGTGCGCAACGTCGAAGTATTGATGTGGATATTCCATCAGGACCAGGTGATGAACCTTCCCTACAATTAGAAAGATAGCTTTCCACTATGTCTCCAGTAATGGTTATGTCATCTATGCAAGATGCTGTTCGAGCTGTGTGCATCGAGGGGACGGCCCCCTGAGGTTCATCCACAAATGCCGACAAGAAATGGTTTGCCAGAATATCAGCCGATTCAACCGGTGTCGCACTTACAACTCCAGATGAATTTTTCACAATAGGGATTTTTGTGTTCATGTGGGATCGAACGTACTTGAAAAACTTCTTTCTATTGCTCTTCTTCGTCATAGCTTTGAGCTGATCTATCCCTCAAATACCGCTGCCACAAGGATTTTTTACGACGTAACATCCTCAACAGATGACCATTTATCCATGGTTTTGAGGAAATCTTCTCGATACGGATGTCTTCTGAGCAAGCCGATAATGACTCGTCAAGGATTTTTGAAAAAGTTGACCACATCCTATCAACATCGTCGGATTGGGGCAAGAGATCAGACCAATTGTATGATAGCAGTTTTACGGAGAGTTTCTGGTAGTTGGTTTTCCTCAAGGTTCTGATGTGTTTGGGAGCGGTTGGTGAGCAAACAAGTTGAAGTTCCGTTGATAGCACCGCGTGGTCGGACTTTCCGAAAGGCGGTAGGTGAGATATCTCCGAAGTTAGGTTAACGTCGGAAACGATTAGCAGGTCCAGTAGTGAAGGTATCTGGCCAGAGCGAAATCTGGTAGGCTTGTTAACCAACTGATGCAGACCCGAATTGAGGAGAAAGTTAGCATAGGGAAAGGAGGGCGATGATTCTGCCGGTAAATGCAGCAAAGGCCATTTGAGGTCGGGGCAATTGAAATCGCCAGCAATTAAAATGTTCTTCTGGGATGCAAAAGACTTAGATAAAAATTCGACTAAGTCGGCATCGGCGGCACATGCGCGAGGGCGATAGATACAGCCGACCATAATTGAGAACTCGGTATTAGATATTTGTAGGAAAAGATTGTCGCTTCCACGCCAATCCTCATGCCTCACATCAATCCTGAAATTATCAGTAATATCGTTTCGGACATACATACAAACTCCTCTGTATCCCACTGATTCAGTATTGTCGTCTCTATAAAGCGTATATGAAGGTAAAGAAAAGACACTGTCACCTATTGAAGGCTGAAGCCAAGATTCGGAAATGAGTACTAAAAATGGTTTATTGAGTTGAACATACACTAACAATTCATGAAATTTCGCAGAAAGGGATTGAATATTTGTGTAAATTATGGGCCATACTGTGAGAGTGTTTAGTTTTTCGAGGTGCCATGCACTGCCTGGGTGTGTACGATCTCCGGAACACCCTGTACATATTTAATGGTTATATCTTTCTCCCCAGAACTTTGTCTCATTCTGAGCTCATCTCTGAGGGCATTCAATTCGTCAACTTGCCTCTTCGTCCTGTCATCCCGGACCCCAATGTGTCGAAACTGAGGATGTCCTGATAGAGAATTTCTATTTTTCAGCAAAGCGTAGACTTTGTCGGGGTCAGAAAGAACAACTCTCGTCCAACGTGGTCGGGATTTGTCCTTCGAAGGTAAGCGCACTATTTTAGTAATAAATTTACTAGAAGAATTGCTGATGCAGTCCAAAATCTGTGATACCGTCGCCAGGTCCCGGGAATCGCTGCCACCTTCTGGCACATTAGTTATGATAATGTTATGCGATTTCTTGACCCTCTCTTGAATCTCTGGTACAACACTAGCAGTGATGGAGTGAATTTCAGCCTTCAAATGTGATTGAGTGCGTTGAAGGTCAGAGATTTCGTCTTTGCAGGACTCAATATCGATCTGTTGGTTAGAAATTATTTTGGAGTGCTCCTCAATCTTAGTAGTGCAAGCCGCAAGGGTATTCAATAGGTCGTCGTGCCGTTTTTCCATTCGTTCGATTGAACTTGTTAGATTACTGAGCTTTTCCAAAATTATATTGAACTGTTGTGTGTTCATGGAAGAGCTCAATAAGTTGTCAGCAGACGTCTGCGAGTTTGCAGATGGGGATTGTGAACTTGCAGTGTTACTAGCACTTCTGAGAGAACGTTCCTTCGAGTTGCACGAAGGACATTCCCACTTTTCATTTCCTTCCCTGACAGATTCGACCTCGCGATCCGTGTAATTCATGCATTCAGGGTGATAACATTTACCGCACCTGGCACAAGAAAGCGGGAAGCGATTAGAGGCAATCGCCTTTGAACAGGCTCGACAGCTACGTGGCATTTCAAAGGTTGGGAAGAACAATTATAACTTTTCACTTTCCTGGACCCGTAGGAAAGACTTTAACACAGAGGTGAAAGGCCTCGGATGAAAGAAGGAAACAGGAGGGAAGCAATCAAAAGGATTCCTCACGCAGACTTTCAGCCGCGTAAATATAATATACTGGCCAAACAAACGCGCAACACACCTCTCTGGTACTAGTTTGATACTAATGAAATGAATGAGACATAAGTCGGAACGATGCTGCAATGTTGTCCCCGTTGGTGGTCTAATCGAGGTGGGAGCGATATGCGCGGGCGGTGTTTATTTTAGATGTCTGATTGATGTGTGGCGCAGAAAATGGTAAACAATCAAATATTTTCGAGAATTCTCGAAAAATATTAGGCTATTGTGAAAATGATAATGATTTCAACCAAAACTTACGAAAGTTTTAACTTCTGGGAAAGAACCACTGTTCACAGACGTGAAATAATGCGAAAATATCGAAATAAAGAACAGAGCAATTGACAGTACGTGTTCACTCCAGGAGCTCTCGATCGAATCTTGTGGGTTTACCCAAAACTATATTTCCTATTGATCCGAACAAATAAATTGATCAACTTCTAACACTTGTTTTTGTATAGCTTTTTGAAACTCCTCAATTGGCTCTGTTGCACCCTGTACTTTTCGTTTACAATAATTTGTTGGAACAACCAAAATTACTCACCGGTTTATCTTGAAGAGGTTCTAAATCTTCTGGAGGTAGTGGGGGTGGGTCTAAATAGTAAGATGCAGGTCTTTGCAAATTGTGGGTGTGGTACTTGAGTAGTCTATGTGTATCTTCAGAAGCCAGTGGTTTCCTTTCTAACCTAACTGCACCAAACCAAGACCAAGATAATGGGGCAGGATTCTTCATTCCTTCTAAGATATCCCAGTTACTGACCCTTTGCTTATCTGTCACCTACGAGAATTAAGACAAGTTATCAGGTCATTCCATTTAATCGATTTATAACATTCTTACTTGGAAGCCATGTTTTTTATCAATACTATCAAAACTTATTTTATTTCCTTTACTATCTGTTAGGGACCCAATTGGTTCTACAGCAATTATTTCCGTTACGGATCTAGTCATTGGTAATAATTGTCTTATATGTTGAAGAGAAGGAGCTTGTCGATCTCCAACTTCCTTTTTCAATTTTTTCATGAGATTCAGATAAACTTTCCTTCCGTCATCCTGTAACATTAAATGGCATTCTTCAAGATCAGACATTCAAACATTTCAGTTTACTGAAAAATGTAATAATACTTACTTGGCTTTCACCAGCCAATGTGGAGTGGATGAGGGTTGCTAACATATCGATAACAGTAGTGAATAAGGAACTATGGGTGTGAAGATCGATCAAGCCATTGGTAACTAACTGAACTAATAATAAAACCCAGTCATTTGTAGCCGAAGGATTTTTTTGGAATGCTTCAAAAACGCCCCCAACTAATGCGAATCGTAACTGAAGATTATCCAATGTTCTGACATTATTGCATATATCTTGAATATGGCCATCTCTAGCGAGCTGTACAAGCTGAAATAAATGGAATTTTATTGATGGAAATAGAAGCAAAACTACTAAAATGAAACATATACGTCATTGTCATTTCTGAAGTGAGTCGGTACACTATGGAAGTTTGACATATTCCACTACAGTATGATTAAAATCTTCATAAAAGTAGCAGTAATAATATATCTGTAATTAAACCAAACCATAGTTCTTGATAGAATCATGCAAGGATTCGCAATGCATTATTTTGACCCTGATGACATTTCACGAGCAATAAAAACTTCCAAGGCATATCAACTGAATTTATAAAAGGGAATGGATTATACATTGATTTTGGCAGTTTCATATGAGCGTAATTGAGTATTAAACTTCAATCAACGTTTGAGATGGCTTACAATATCTAAAGCATTTGATTCGACTTCGGTAGAAGCTAATAAGTTGAAGTATTTTCCAAAGGTGCTTTCACCATTGTCAACCTGAATTGTTGTTTGTCCCACTCCCGTTTAGTTTACCGGGTGATAGCCGGTAAATGATTCTTGTTCACGATTGTCAACCAACAACTTTGCCTCTGGTTTGTTTGTTTGTGATGATAATTTCATAACCTCAAAATTTACTTTTTACAAGACTTTTCATAATATTATTCTTAATTACAATAATTCATTGGTTAGTAATAATAATGAAGCCAAAGGAAACAAAAATTACACTGCATAAAATTCCACTGTTATGGACATTGTATTATTTTCATATTGACAAATTGATTTGCACACATTGCGCACCTGCGACAAATTTTCACCAACTTTTTACTGGACTGAGAAGTTGATCGCTTGGTCAATTTCTAACCAATAAATTTTACCCAACGAAAATTATGAACAGCCTGATGACCATAGAGCGTCACCCGACGATAATTGTAAACGCACCCCAGTTCTTCAGAACAAAAAAACATTTTAATTTCAAAGAATGTTTGACACATACAAAAACTTCACTGATTTGAACTCACTTGACTCAGTTGCTGATGTAATGAAGATAACAGTCCTTCTCTTAAACCCTCTTCTTGTCCTTTGAGACATGTAAGCACTAAGCTCAAAAATGGTTGATGTGTAAGAATACTTTGTTGTTCTGTTTCTTTCTTCCCCTTATTCTTTTGTTCTCGACACCAAGATCCGTTTTCTAATACTTGACCAGCTACTTTTAATATTCTTCCTTGAATAGCACTGGGCAATTTCGAAACCAGAGGAGCAACCAACCATATCGAGTTATACTTTCTATTTTTTAGGTGAGTCTTTTTATCATCAGATCGGGGAGATCTTGAACTCGAAGAATTAAGCTGAAATACATCTATTGCTGCTTTTGCCACTGTATCGAGCCATTGAGATAATTCTTGGGAATTAGGACTAAATTGCTTGAACATAAGTTGCAAATCTAACCACGACATTCTGAGAGTCCATTGTTCTAAATTCTGAAATAAATTGGAGCATCTTAAAACATTCTCACTCAAGTTGCACATATTTACTTCAGTATTGAAGTAAATAAGGGTATTAGTAGTTAATATAACTATTGACAAATAATAATCAGCATAATAATTTAATATCTAACTAAATAAGGAGGATTCTGGTTTAAACTAGGGAAAGCATAGTACTAGAAATAAAAAGATCGTGCAAAATGTTGACTTGGCCACTGAATAAGGAAAGGTTGAAGCGACAAATAGGCTATATAACATTCTTTTCGGACGTCTCCAGATTTTCTGAAAAAATTGTATTTTTTAAAAGTTCAAAGTGGCGACGAACCGGTGCTGACCTTTCAGAATTCAACTGATCTATGGATTCATTCGAACCTATTGCTGAGTAGAACTAACAGCTGGCTAGCAAAAACATACTACTATTCAGATGAGGGGGGGAACCAAATCTCACAAATGACAAGTTTGGACGAAATTATATTATTGTTGGTGAAGTTGGAAATGTACAATCAAACAGATGTTTTAGATGAAGGATCTGATTATTTTTAAAAAAATCCCAAAAACGACGTTATATTTGCTACTATTGCAATAGTTAAAAAAAAATTCTTGAAATACGAAAGTATTGCAAGAAATGAATTCTACAAATTAAAAGTCTGAAATGATACAGTTCACTTCGTTAATAGCCCACATTTTTCCGATATTCTTGATTTGGCTTCTTTTCTTCAAGAAACTGCCTTTGAAAAATATTCATAATCCCACAAACTGCAAGAACGATTTCTATAAATAATAGTTTCTATTTAATTTTCAGTGGTTTCTTCCAGATATTGAAAGCGAAAACCTAGGAAAAAACCTGAAAACCATAAAAATTCATAATATACAATAACATAATGGCACCGCTTCAGCAAAACATTTATCAAATGCGTTTGATTCATTCAATTTCAACATCGATTCAATCGAAATATAAGGACGTCAAAAATTCTGAGGAAGCCTCGCTACATGAAATGATTTCAATTCAACAAAATGAAAAATCCATTAATAAAAGAACAGATATTGAGAACTTGAATACAGCCTATTATTATTTCATTAATAAAATCAAAGATAAAACTTGAATGTTTTGAGATCGAACGCTAACTATGTTTTGTTCCAGTGATATACAGAGTGTAAGGTAAACATGCGTCGACATGTAAAGGGTTTTTGAAAAATCGAGTTTCTAAGTCGTTTCTTCCGGAAGTTATTGTGTTTACGGTCAGCCTAAAGGCCGACTGCGTAAACACAATAATTTCCGAAAGAAACAACTTAGGAACTCGATATTTGTAGAGAAGGTTTTGACCTTAATTACGAAGGCCGAATTCGTGAAGGGGTAAAATCCACCTAATGATTCCGTAGATATACCCAATCAAAATTTTATTTTTCCAATATTTCCAAAAATACAGATCAGATCGAATTGAAATCCAGTACTTCATCGAAAAATAACAGTTCGAAGTTTCATACAGAATTTAATGAGGATGATATAAGAAAATCATAGAAATTTTTTTTTTCAAATTGTTCTAATAACACGATTATCACGAAATTTCGCATAAAGTTGTCTTTCAGCATCTCAAAACTAGCTGTGAAGTTTTATCAGGACTGAATCAGTATTTCTCGAGTTATACCGAAAAAATCAACGATATCGAGAAGAAAACCTCGAAATTTGACATATTTTTCCCGATATCTCCAAAACTTATGATCGTATCGAACTGAGATTTGGTACACTGCTGTGAAATATGAAGCTCAAAGTGTGAGTGGAATTTGTTCCTGGATATGATGAATGGTTTCCGAAAAAAAAAAATTTAATTTCGAAAAAAATTTTTTTTTTAATTTACTGACAATATGATCCTGACGAAATTTGGCTCAAAGTTGCGCGTCGTTATACTCCACCTAACTGCCCAGTTTGAATCCAATCGCTCAAGTAGTTTCTGAAATAAAAAATAAATAACTTCAAAACTTCAAGTGCCTATAACTCCGAAACTATTCGACCGATTTGGCCCATTAAGGAACCTAACCGCAGCATTCTGATGCGCAACCTATCCTGAAAGTTTCAAGTTGCTAGCTTGCTTCTGTCGACAGTTAGCGTGTCTACGGCCGGCCGGCCGGACATAATCGATTTTGACACCGGATTCGTCATCAGTGAGTCCAACCTAGTCGATTGAGACCATTTTCGGCTCAATCATCCAAAATTACAGACATTTGGACAAAACGATAGCACGCTGTTCCCCTAGAACATGCGCGCAAAAACACATGTTAAGTTGCTCAATTTACAATAAGTGTTCATAGTAACTTCCGCCAGCTTGGATACAAGCATGCATTCTTCTCATCAATGATTGCCGAACTACACTCCAGGTTCGTTTTGAATGGCGTTACATCCAGCAATTATTCTATTTCAAAAGTCATCCAAACTTTTTAATAAACTAGCATAAACTCATGAGTATAGATAACCCCACAAGAAATAATCATCAACTTCCTAAGATCACTGGATTGGTTGGGATGAACCGAACGCATGGCCTGCACGACCGCTGGACTTAAACCCCCAAGTTTATTTCTTGTGCGGTTATCTTAAGTCATTAGTTCACGCTAGTCTAGTAGAAAATTTGGATGACTTGCGAAATTGGATAATTGCTGGATGTCAATCCATTCAAAACGAACCTAGTGTGTTTGAAAGAGGTCGGCAATCACTGATGAGGGAAATTAATGCTTGTTTCCCAGCTGGTTGAAGTCATTTTGAACACTTGTAGATTACGCAACTTAACATGTGCTTTTTGATAATAAAATATTGTAGCTGTCGCAAACTTCTTCACCCTGTATGTTTGTAACGACGCAGTTTTTCAAAATCATCAAAGAACAGAATATCATGAAAATAGTTCAAAGAAAAATCCTTTATATTTTTGCCACATGTTAGTCAAACACCCTTTATATGTACCACATATTCAGAATAAGAACTATTCAATAGGTCTCTTGCATGAATTTTTTTTATCATTGGAATCAAATATTCTCTCCGTAAGACCACTGAAAAACTTTAACCGCCATCAAATATTTAAATTTTTAACGAGAAAATGCTCTTTCAAATTTGACTCCGCATGTCGGTTGTTTAAACGGACGAAGCTTCGCGGTTTCTGTGACGTGAGGGGATATATCCACTCTCTCCCTCTTCTCGTATACTTTTCTGTCTGTCGAGCCAATAGACAGCGTCGGGCTGTATCGATCGGGACATCGTGGAATAACGAGTGACGTAGGAGGCGATCCACCGCGTTTCACCCACTTTGGTTTTGCGTCCCGATTTGACGATTTTTAATACCGAATTATTTGAAATTCGCAAATTGTTGGAGTGTGAGATAGCATACATTATGATTTTGTATCGATATAGAATGAGAAAAACATGCAAATATGATAATTCGTGTTACATGCAAGGGACCTATTGTATTGTCAAATTTTCCTGATCGTTTCTCGTGTGATGGTGCCTGAGGTGTATTTGTTTGAGATCTTTCATGTTTCTGACATTAAAACCACGATTGTATTTTAAGTTACTCCCAAAATCTATCTGTTCCAAAAGTTGTTTCCCTCATTTAATAATAATCAAGTATATTTTAGTTTGATTTTTATATTTCTTTCGATCCCTTTCTCATTGCTTAATTTCAACTATGTATTGTGAAATGTAATCTACTTCTGGTGCATTGAGGTAGAATTTTGTATCTCATTTTAGAGCCTTGAAGAAAATTTTCGAATTAAATCGAATCATGTCGGCGACGCGGTTTTTCATTCCAATTACCTGACCTTCAACCTGTCAACTGAATTTATCAATAATACACTACCTATTATGAATGATACCTCCGACTAAAATATTATCAAACATACCTCTAAGATCCTGCTTATCATACTCTTCTGATCTAGTTCATCATAATTAATTCCAGCCTCAGGATAACAAATCATATGGAGTAATCTCTGAGCTTGTGAGTGAGAAAGAAGAGGATCCAGTAAATTATCCATATCACACAGTTCTTCAGGGTGGCTTAGACATCTCTCTAAGACCCACTGCTGTGAGCAAATTTCTCTCAAGACATGACAGGCAAATGCTGATAAAGAAGCGGTGCTTTCGGCATTTCCTGTACTTGATTGTCTAAAAATCAAAAATTATCAATGAGGGATATTTAGACGTTTAATCAAATTCGTGCAATTATTTACAGTGTGAGGCTAGCTACAAGAATGTGTGGATTTGTTTAAAGTGAGCAATGCTTGTCTTATAGATGATGGAAGATCCAAGATTGGAAGGCATATTTATATTTGGACATTCAAACAGAACATTTGAATAAAGCACAAATGCCTTTATGGTACAAATCACTGTATCTCACATAAATAAAATGTACTGACACAGAATGTCGCATAAGCCAAACCCCTTTAAAATTATGATCATTTGGCAGAACCATATCTCCTCTTCTAGTTCAATAGCGGTAAATATGATTTTTCTTGATATACTAAAACTTAATCTATATGTTACACATAGATAAAATTTCAGAAAAGCTTGCTGATATTTCTAGACATAAGGAAATTTACAATGCTCTTGATAATCTTCACGAAATTATTCACCAACATCCCAGTAATAATTTTTTCACATCTGAGTATTAAAGTTTTCAACAAGATTAGATCTATATTTCATAACAGAGAAAAAAAATGTCAAATGACTACTTCCTCAAAACCGTTTCGCCACACAATCGCTGAAGTAGTTTTTAGCTGACAATCGCGTTGCAGTTCTTGATCAACCTTAATACTCCCCAGATCAAGCCCTGCTAGGTATCTGTGTTCATAGTTTCCTTTTTTAGTGATTATCTGCTGTGAAAAAAAAACTGAAACCTACACTCCACTGAATATGGATTGTTCAAAAAAAATTATTTATTCTTAGAGGACAACCTAGTTAGTGAATGCTGCTGAATATGCCAAATAGATTTAAATGGTAAATATCGAGGGAGTACATCGAATGTGGCTAACAAACACGTGGTTCATGAATTGTATTTATTATTTGAAGATCCAATTGCTTGAGAATTACATTACAAACCTTTGAAACTATTGCACAAGTCTGATCTTTTATGTTTACTATATCTATCATATTGATAGTTGATTTATTCAATACTTCTCTTTCTGAATTTAAAATTTAGAGACCTCACTAACTTGATGTGAAACATTTTTTTGCGTCCCTGGAAATCTGAAACGATGTAATAGTATAAGCTGGCATTCATTCTTCATGAATTTAATCTCAGATATTGATTCACAGGAGTGTCTTCCGCATGGTTTCTTTCATTTTCAGATGAATTCATGAAAAAAGTATAATTTTACTTAGGGTGGAACGCACTGATGTCTTGCAGAAAGACATTTAGTGTGTGTCATTGGATAAATGGTTAACAGAAATTTCGTTCGATGATATATTTCAAAATGGTATTTCAATAGGTCTCTTGCATGTAACACGAATTATCATATTTTTACGTTTTTCTCATCCTATATCGATACAAAATCATAATGTATGCTATCACACACTTCAACAATTCGCGAATTTTGAAGAATTCGGTATTGAAAATGGCCAAATCGGGACTCAAGGTCGAAGCGAGAGAAACGCGTCAGATCGCCTCTACGTCACTCGTTATTGTACGATTCACCGATCGATACAGCCCGACGCTGTCTATTGACTTGGTAGAGAGAAAAGTACACGAGAAGAGGGAGAGAGTGGATATATCCCCATACGTGACGGAAACCGCGAAGTTTCGTCCGTTCAAACAACCGACATGCGGAGCTAAGTTTAAAAGAGTTAAAGTTTTTCAGTGGTCTTACGGATAGAATAGTTGATTCCAATGATAAAAAATCATGCAAAAGACCTATTGCTGGCTGTATTGATTTATTTAATGAAAACTTGGAGATGGATATTAAAAAAAGGTCTGATGCATACCTATATGTATGGCACTTTAAGGAATTAGTGTGAATCTGACAAATTAAAAGAAATGGGAGAACAAAATTTGTTATTTTTGGTGGTAGCGTTCTGAAGAATAATAACCTTGGTGTTAATTCCTGTGGAGACCAAAGGAAAATTTCAGAATAAGGCATCTTTGACTTTAACAACATTTGTGTTGTTCTTTGGCTCAAAAATACCAACAGATTTGGAATTCTATAGAATAGCGAGTCTTCTCCAAATTACAGAGGATTGATAAGTTCCTGGATCCGCTTCGCTCAAAGATAAATAGTTGTATTCATACAATTCAATTTGAAAATGCCAGTGTGTGAGTATTTACACTGAGAAAGTTATCCTCATTCCTTCTAAAAAATCATTTCAACAAATACAGGAAGGTATAGTGAGTGAACCCAAAGTTCAAACACTTTTTGAGTTTCTCAAATCTCTTTTCAATAATTTTTTTGATTAATGATTAACCCAAAAATTTTTATTAGATTCTGACCCAGTGGCATATGATTGATTCTTTTAAGAAAATAATAGAATTTCTCAAAAATTGGAATCCTATATTCATAGAGCCCTTTATCCACAGCATCTCTGTAATTTTCCTTTGAATCGCTCAGAATATGACATATCCTGCATAATTGAATGTAAGTGTAAGGATGAAATGTGAACATATAAAAGCAGCTCATTATCAGTAACTTATGAAGGTGCAGGCACATGGTACAGTGAAAGCATAAGCAAGTTATTTATTTCGACAAACCTATGAGTGGTCCTTGATCCACAAGATTCCAAGTCAATCCTATCAAAAAGAAATAGATATCTAAGATTTTATTAAGCTCACTATTTATTCATATTGATTCAAACATTCCAACAGCAAATGGTTAATATAATAAAATATTATTTTATATTACTGCGAATTGACTTTAGTCTAATAACCCGTTCAAAATAACCTCTAACAATAAACAAACGCGTAAGAATTAAGGATAAGTTTCAAGATGAATAAAGACAAAGGAAAAATAGAATAATCGAATAGTATAAAACTGTAAGGTTCGTTTATAGAAGACAAATGGAAAATAAGCAGTTTCTAAAATAAAGCGAATTTCTTTATCAATTTCCTTAGCTATATTTACTCGTACCTTTGAATTTACAAGTATAACACTACCATGTTTTTTAAAGATCTACAATAGCACCAATACCTCGCATTTAGAGAAGTAGTTATCTTCTGAATAAGTTCAAAATAATAGCAAGAAAACTAGCAGACATTATGAAAGATATAATTTCAGAAATCTATTGTCTTGTATTTTACTTCATGATTTTATCCAAGTTACTAATCCTTATCTATCACCGACTTGATTTAACTATAAAAGAAGGAGTTTGCAAAGGACTCAATGATACATAAATTGGCCTTAACTTGGGCTGTCTAGGCGAATTCCACTCACCAAGAAAGTTTCGAAGGCTTAAACAATATAATAAGAATAATGTTCAGTTATCTATGTGAATCTATCATTGATTAAAATACTTATATGTTGATTTTTTAAGATGTTTTCATACACCCAATTTCTCAGTTGGACTGTTCAACAAATTTTTGAAAATAGATCTTTGTATGAACTTCAAGGAGGCTTGTCAGGGATTAGTTTATAGAGAATTACTTTTCTGAGATAACGTCAAAACTATTTACAGAAGACTAGATTGATTGGCAATATATTCGATTGGAGAGAAACTCTAATTGACTGGATCAAGGAATGTGAACAGAATTTGCTACTTGCAAATACTCTCTATGAAACCATCTTTTTGAATAATATTTCTTTTCATTAGCCCAATATTCAATAGAAATAAATGATCATCATTTCTTCTGAAAATAGAAATACAGTAGAAGCCCCATTAAGGTTAATTCTCACTATACATTCCTTAACCTTCCAGTATCCTTCCCGTAAAATATTATAACCTCTAAATGAATTGATGTATGCACACTATATTTTAAGTTCCGTCAACATGACATTTTTACCTACTAAATTTTGACTTAAATCATACGGAAGGGATACTGGAAGTTTATGGAATGTATAGTGAGAATCAACCTTCATCTGGACTAATGGGGGTTTTTCCTGAATTTGGGTTGTTACTGCAAATACAAATTTGAACAAAATTATTATGGGTTTGATTCATCATTTTCCCAAATAACCTTCAGAAAGTATTCAAAATCAGATTTTAAAATTGGGATTTGGGATTTGTCAGGCATGCACAAAGTGACAACGCTGTTCAGTAGAATAGCTTTTTCTACTTTAGAATAATGAAATATTTATTCCTATTCTGTGGTACACACGTGTTCTTTGTCAATATAACCAAACAATTTCCGTTTGCGATTTGTCAGTAATAGACATTATGACAGTCCGTGCTCTTCTTTTTCTATTTCTTGGTCTTGTCTTCTACTCTAACCAGATTGAAGTATAGCTATCTCTATTTTCCTAAGCAAAGTAACACATTTGACGTCCTTTTCTCTCCGAGAAAGCTGAATTCGACGTTGCCATATCGTGCACTCATTACAAATCCCTTTAAATGCAAGACCCCATTTTTATTTTTTTCAGTTTTAGGTGATCAAACATTTTTTTAAAAATATAATATTGAAATTATATGTTTGAAATGTGATGTCCTAAAGGTTTTTCATGAAAATAACTGCATTTTCGTTTAAAGGAAAAACCCCCATTGTTGTCATAAGACATTTGAATAATCGAAGAGACGGGGTATCAATTAAAGCTTATTTTGGGAGGATTTTGCATCATTTTGTAGTTTTTTCTGCATTTTCACTCCCAATATCTGCAACAGAACTATTGAAAATGAAATAATAATCTATCTATTCGGAAAATCTGTTTGAAAATATTGACAACTCTGACATATCAACTGTCATGATTCTTGGTTCACCAACTGGAAGCACGAAGAACGCTGTGATTGCATCTAGTGCTTGCACTAGATCAAAACGAACGCTTTGGTTCACAAGCAGGGCTTTGAAACGAACGCAATAAGGTGATTCGAGCGAACCATACATGTCCGCGAACGCCCCTTCGATTGCCTTTTTGAAAATACCCTACAGTTGACCTTTTTTGTTAGCACATCCGAAAAATACAAAAGAGTAGACTTGTTATGATAGCAAGAATTGCAATGAAACATAAAAAATTTTCCACTAAAAGGTCCCATAGCAGCATTTCCTAGAATACCAGCGAATACCACATGTGGAAAAAAAGACTTCCAGATGCCATGATAAATCTTCTTTGCACAATATCACTGAATTTGTTGTTGCATTCATCAGATATTTTCTTCACTTATTCAGAAAAATAAATTAGAGAAGTAATAACGCTCACAGGTTTTATACAATTTGTTTGGAATCAACCATATAAAATCTCCATATCAACCAAAGTTTACCTCTTTTTGCGTTTTTTCTGATTATGCATGGGAGGCCTAGATATTTGGGGGGTGGGAGAAGGGTGGTACCATTTCTAATCGACACACACTTAAATACATCTAAAATCACACTCAGCTACAAACTTAATTTTCATTCAAAAATAAATAATCATAATAACAGATTGGCCAACAAAGGAAATACAAATTCATAATAATTCAATTAATAACTTAATAATCACAGTCTTCTTTGACTTTGTGGCTGCTCAATCGATTCTAAAATCTTTGTCCACAGGCAGTTAATCATTTTTGTCCATTTTTTGCTTTCCCTTCCTCCCGAATCAAAAACAAAAATACTCAAATGCTTGTGCTGCTCTGTCTAATCCATTGCATAATCTTATGTTAGATCTTCTTATTTGGAGCTATTTGGAACTCCCTTGGGAGTTGATTATATATCCTTGGACCAAGATATTTAGGATGTCTCTGGCATGATATAAATCTCACCTTTGTTCTCTGTACATTTCGGTTTGATAAGTTTCTTGTGATCTTGATATGTTGTATTTATCTTATATAGTGGAGTATTCAGCATCAAACAAACCAGCGATTTTCTATGCAGTTGGTGAATCATTAGCAACACATATAATAGTGGTTTGGTGGGGAATCTTTGATCCTTGAAGAGTATGGTTTTTGGTTTCACAAGTGCACATATTCCCAAGAGCAGTTTCTTATGTATATACATGTATATGCCTAAACTCTTTGAATTTGTAAATTAATTTTCTTATTTTATTTGTGACATATTCTATTTGTGTTTTCCATGTTAGGTTTTCATCAATGATTACTCCCAGGTATTTAAAATGAGCAACTCGCTGAACACTCTGCCCATAGTTGCACACCAAACCCACAGAGTTACAATGCTCATAGTTTTCATGTATTTTCAACTTTTCCCCGGTTGAAAGGCTTTTCTTTTTCTTCCAAATGACATAAATTAATTTTTTCATTATTCAACGTTGAATCGTAGTAGTACAGCCAGTTTTCCAGCTAACTTATGACCTCTTCTGCTTTTTTATTAGCCCCTTCCCATGTCCCATCACTGATGATTGTAACCATGTCATCTCCGAAACAAAATACCAGTTTCCCATCCAGTGAAAGTACGTTATTCATATAGATGGCGAAAATAAGTGGCCCCAGAGCCGTTCCTTGTGGTACTCCACAACTCACAGGCAAGGCACCACTTGCAGCCTCTGATACTTTCACTCAGTGATTTCTGTTTTTCAGATATGACCTAAAAAGTTGATTAGCTATTTCTCTGATTCCGACCCCGTCCATTTTCTCCAGTACAATATCAAACTCCTTAGCTCGGCCCATGAAAATGCCCATCACTTTATCACCACCTTCCAAACGTTCTAGTATACAGTCTGTTACCTCACAATGTGCTCCCTCTGTATTGTTTCCCTTTTTGAATGCAAACTATTAATCGTATATGATATTGAACCTTTCCAAGTATGAGGTCAGTTTCATCTTTATAAATTTTTCCACCAATTTGCCTATCGCACTGATTATTGCAATTTGTCTGTAATTGGAAGTTAGTTTTATATGAATAAGGGATTTTAGTAATATTGTATGGTGCTTTCATTTTCTCCAGCTGCCACAATTACATTTTAGGTGTCCTATCTGTTGTATTAATTCGGTCTCACAAATAGAGGCGAAAAAGAATGACTTATCATTAGTTTTCCCATTCTTCCGACATTTATTTTTGTGGGTTTCTTAATTTTCTCCGCCAGAAGTGATCCAAATTCGCTGAAGTACCTATTAAATTCTTCAGCTATTTGTTCCATTTCAGTGAGTTCTTCTTGTGCACCATTGTAGATGCATTTTTTATCATTCTTCTTTGATCATTCATGTGTAGCTCTTCAATTATCTTTGGGATTATTTTTGTAATACTCATATAGCGTTCCTTTCATCAGTTTAGTAAGTATAATGAATATAGAATTATTATGTATGTTATGTTATGTGGTTGAAATATTCAATGCAGACATCAGATGAAGTTTCGATCGGCGCCTAGTCGCGTCAGAGACTTTTAGATAATCGCGAAACTGTATATCAAGGGCATGGATAATGGGGACTCTACTGTATTATTAAATTGTATAAAATAATACAAACATAATCCTCAAATAAATGAAGAGAAAGATCTCGCTCAAACTAAGGCAATCCAGATAAGATACAATGAGCGTGAAAGAAATAGTGTTGGCGACAGATGACAATGAAAAATTTCCTAATAGAAATGATGAAAACTTACGCCAAATCCAGACTTGGTCCATCCCCCCCACTCATGAGATCGCTGGTACCAAGAATATGGGATATGCTAATAAGCTCTGTACCTTCTCTAGCTGTAGCATCCCCTACTACCAGTACTGCTTTCAATACAGCCAAAACAGGGCCCACGTGAATATTCCTATGAGCTGCTGCTAACAGATGTCGATCACAGCTCAATCTGACACCCAACGGAGGACGAGGTGCTGTCAACGGTGGAGATCCTACAGAATAAAGGCCTGGTTGCGGACCTTCTGCTGTTCTGAAGAGACGAAGCAATAAGTGGCAGGTTAAACGCATCCCTCCCTCTGCAACTCCACCTCCGTTATCTAAAGACTTGACCTAGAAACAACAGGCATATCATAAAAAAGATTCCCTACTTGATAAGCATAGTGAAATATACTTCAGTGCAACTGAGATTTCAATTTATCTTTTTTTGCAGTGTCCTATTGAGAAAGTTATATTTTATTCACTTTCATGAACTCATGTCAGTAGGCTATAGAAGTTAGAGACATTCCACTGTCTATAATAATTAATTCATATGTCAGATCACAATGACGTCGCTGTAATAACATGAACAGCATTACCTTGTGGAAGGTCAGTAGGTAGGACTTGAAATAGGTTCATCGAGCTTTTGTGACTAGAACTGAATCAGGTTGTCAAGGTCAAATAATTCGGGGGGACGTTGTCATAGTTATATATTTTATCAATAACTCTATGGTTTGTTTTAGTCACATGCGTAAATACTACGACTTTGCTGTAGAACGGACAACGCCGCATAGTTATCTGACAGGAGAGTTCCCATAACTTAACATGTCTGCAGTCATTATGTCATCCTGACATAATACATGTCACAAGTTTTTCACTTTATTCCCGATATTTTATTAGATTTCTAGTTCGAAATGAACAATTATGGATCTATGGGAGATGATTCCCCAATAAAGGGGCCTGTAGCGTTCTTCGTTTATCTGAGGATCTGAAAATCATCGCTTGGAGGACTGAACCTGGTCGAAAGACCCTCTCGGTCATGAGCAAATGTAGGTGATATTATTTACTGCTTCCTTCTGGTTTCCTGTCCCTCTTCCTGTTTCCGATATTCAGGTCGATTCTGTTTGCGTATTGCTATGAACCTTGCTATTCTAGTCATATTGCTATCTTTCTAATTTATAGCAATATGGCCATGATGTTACGTATTCTGTTTCGAGTGTTATAGCAATGTTTGTTATGAATTTTGTCATAACAATATTGCTATCATAGACTTCCATAATTGGTGATTTTAGAGCTGACAACACTGTATTTTGTGACTTTAGAACTACAAGGAAGAAGAAAATAACCCTAATTCGTGAGTTTTCTTTATGGTTTCGCATACATAACCTGTATCTACGGCTTTCTTTATTCATGTAAACATCGACATACAAAATGTTAGGAAAGTTTGAATAAAGAACCTTTTTATTCAAAGTTAGGAAACGAAACGAGTCAAATTGACCAATAATCAATTTCCTGGATACCAATAAAATATTGGTTATCAGAAATCGAATGCAGCAATTTTATTCAGGCGTTAATAATTCGAAATTCGATAAACTTTTTCGTTGGCACTTCAAAGGGATTGCTGTTGTTGAGATGATTAGAATAATCATCTCAGCTGTTGCCTATGCGTCTATCTTAGTCTAAGAATTTTCCTTTAAATTAAATAATATTCTAGAGAACCTTGAACACATTTCCATTAGCATATACTTTTTTTTATTCATGTAAACATCCACTTATTCGAAAATGTTATGGAACAGAAAAACCAATTAAAGTCAAATTGACCTATTTCCTGGATACCGATAGAATTTTGGTTTCCAGAAATCAAATGCAATTTTATGCAGGCGATAATAATTCGAAATTCGATGAACTTTTCCGTTTGGAATTCAAAGGGATGGCTGTTGTTGAGATCATTAGAATAATAAGGTCAGCTGTTGCTTACTATGTCGGTGTTTTAGTCTAAGAATCCTTAAAATTAAATATTCTAGAGAACCTTGAACACATTTCTATTAGCACATTCTTCCCTTTCTTCAATATTTTCGAATTCTTGGAAGAAATAATACTGAAACAAATGGATCTCTGAGAGATTCCTTTTCTAAACTTTCTTGTTATGAAGCATAGCAAGTACTATTTTGAGGTTGCTAAGATAGCAATATTGATAGCAAGATTCTTGTTAAAGTGACAGATCATATTGCTCAAAATGGTTGATCAGAATACCAATAATTCCAATCTTGTTATGATAGCCATATCTTTTTCATAGCAATATTGCTATTTGCAAACAGAATCGACCTGATTATGTCAAGATATTTTGTCGAAATGAATTCAAGATGACGAAAAAATTATTTTCCAATGAAAAGGATGCCATCCATCTTCTATAAACAAATTACTACACTTATACGGGGAGACAGAATTTTTCCTGAGGTTTTTATCTGTGCTCTTGTATCATACGCAAATAAGTATGGTACCCCCTTTACATTTCCTCTGCTAACACTGTGATATATCTTAGAATGTAATGCTCGTTCTCAAAAGAATATATATATATATATATATATAACATGTTTAAACACAGTGGAATGTGTCAAACTTTCATAGCTTTCTCGAACTGCTATATAAAAATGAGTATACCGTTCAACTAGTTAACTCCAAAAAAATTATTTTGAATTGAAATTTATATACGAAAAATATATATGAAAACGATATGCTTACCTTCAGTAAACTAGGCAGAGCCACTCTACCAACAAAATCTTCCAATGAGAAACAATGTCTTGCTATGAGTATACAGGTAAAAACAGCAAGGGCATTATGGATACTTGTATCCTGAAACCAGAAGAAGCAAATAATGGGAAACAAGGAATCATGTTTAACACAGTACCTGTACATCCAAGCTTGTCAGAACTTCCGTGTAGTAGCCAGGATGAGACATCGGACAGCAAAGAGCTAACAATACACCTAACCATTCAGATGCTAGGGTATTACAACATGCAGTCATTTCAGCGCACATTATAGCCAGATCATTCAAGCGATCATTGTCAACTTCACGACAGACATGTAGGATGGCGTTGCTTACAAAAGAATACCTATAAAGGAGGAACTTATTTTACTTTTCAATAATTTCGAATTTATTTCAAAATACAACTGAAGTCAAATACAAATTGTCCAAGGGCTTGTGTACACGATTACTTTTCCAAATTGAAGAACCTAACATTTTTCTAAATATTTTGTTGATCAAACCCCCATTTGTGTATTACACAGCGATAACAGGGTAACTGACATTTTTTCAAAAACTAGGTTATACTTATGGTAAACCCGCAAGATTTCCCGTCGCGAAGCTATAAGTAAGATATTCACACCATTGTAAGCAGTGTGAGTTCCTGATCAAAAAATATGAAGACCAACATAGGCGGTCTCTCTTTGTATGGAAGATATGGGCCCCTAAAGTTCCAAATTGTTGCATTTTCAGATCCTTTTTTCCGCCATAAAAAGGATCTCTCACTTCTCAAATCTAGTTCATAAATCATCTTTGAACCTTCAACCAACGAATAGCGACACATTCTTTCAAGAATATTCATTATTTAAAGGAAGAAAAGTGGAAATATTAGACAACCACTTAACCTATATTTCTACGAAATACTTCTCAATGTTAAAGCGGAGCTTGGCAACAGCGTCTTTTCATCGCTGACCAACGTATTATGACCGAAGAGTAGTTGCTGGCGGGAAATATGAAATGATGGACAGTTGAAGGATATGATTGTAGGGAAAATGCTTCTGTCACTGAAGAAGAGGTGGTTATTCTAAAATCAAAACAAAAACATTGAGAATATTTGTTTAAGGCTTCACTCTCAATATTTTCGTTTGAACTTTATTTCCCCTTCAAAATAGGGAGGTTTTTATCTACTTCGTTTTTTTTGTCTTCGAGATGGTCCCAGTTTAGAATGAGATTCAGGGTATTCCAATAAAATGGGTTATATAATAACCTCGATTTCATTGGAAATCTGGGAAGGGCGCGACCTATCACATATGAAAAAAATGTTCGTTGAAATATATATCACGGTGTATTCTCATTCTATTACCATGTGTTTCAACCTTGTGGATTTCATTAGAAACGAATTCTCCTACTGGAAGATTTAGAGTATAGCAGTACATACAGTAAGAACTAAGAACATATTTCATTTTTCTCGCCAGCAATAATCTCATTCACGAATACGCACGATTCCGACCGATGGAATTCGCGCCATTGCCAAACTTCACTTTTAGACTGAGTCGAAATCAGAAGGAATAGAGGTTAAGTGGTTGTCCAGTAATTTCATTGTTTTTTCATTAAATATTGATTATTCTTGAAAAAAAGTGTTGCTTATTGTTGGTTGAAGGTTCAAAGGTGGTTTATGAACTATACAGATGACGTGACAGATCGTTTTTATGGTGGAAAAAGGGACCTGAAAACGAATCATTTTGGAAATTTGGGGGCCCATATCTTCTAAATTAAGGGAGACCGCCTATGTTCGATTTTACATTTTTTATTCAGAAAAACATACTGCGTACAATGATGTAAATATCTTTTTAATATCTTGGCGACGGGAAATCTTGCGGGTTTACCATACTTATTATAAGGGGCTTATTAACCCAAAATGTGCGGATGTGGCTGTTTTAGTTACAAAATTTGATAGAACTATTCCATGGCCTATCTACTGACTTTTCAAAAGTGAATGGAGTATAATTTCATGTTTTTGTTCAAAATATCTGAACCTTGGTATTAGTCTGACGATATAACTGTTCTTCATTTTTTTTTTTTAATCTGCTAATATTTTTTCATGTCAAATACCCTTTCCTTTACATTAAGGGATAAAATAAAATATTCATTATTTGGTTTAACATGCAGGAATGATATGCCATGAATTTCCTGTTGTTCACTCCTCATTCCAAGGTAACGGTATTGGTGAACAAATTTGACATTGAATTATAACACTGCAAAAATTACAAAACATATAGAAATTTAAAGTCACTCCATATAAACCGACCATTTAAAAAATGTAATATAACCTTTAATACGAGGGCCTTCATTATTCTTACCTATTATTAGCATTTTCATTCAACTGTCTCGTCCAAGCTGATTCTATACGACCACCTCTTCTAGGAGTAGCAAATATTTCTTGCATGAACTGTGCATTGTAAACATGGTTACTACTAGGAGTAGGCTGTAAAGCAGTGTAAAGGGCTTGTCTTATTTTAGGGTAAGCATTACTGAAAGGCTCTACTGTGTGTGGTTTTGACTTTAACAAACTACACGAGGAGTAGAGATCGAAGAGATGTGCTAAAATACATCTTTCAGCTGAACTGCAATCTCCAGGATTCGTAACATGCTTAACGACTTTGCATAAACCTTCAAAAACTGCTGTTGTTTGTTCGGGAGACACTGAAATATAGATATTGTATATTATAAAGGGTGTTTCAACAAGAACTTTGTTTTTTAAAACAAAATAAAACAAAGAATTTAGTGGAAAATGAATAAAATTTTTATTGTATTACAAAGAGAAAAGTTCGGCAATTATGAATGAAAAATGATATCTGACAAATGTCCACCACGACCACGCTGACAGACGTTGATTCATTCATCAAAATTTTTCATCACTTTTTGGCAAGACGGAGGGGAGGGTCTATTTCGTTGATGACATCACGGATTTTGAGTTTTAACGCTGCAATTGATTCGATTGGCTCCGTATGAACTTTGTCTTTAACATAGCCCCACAAAAAATAATCCAGTGGTGTTAAATCACACGATCTGGCCGGCCACTTAACAGCTGAATTTCGCGAAATTATGCGATCGGGAAATTTGGTTTGCAATAAATTGATCGTTTCATTGGCTGTGTGACATGTGGCACTGTCTTGATGAAACCACATTTCAGTGACATCCATGTCATCAATAATAGGCCAAAATTCAGTTGTTCAGAAGGACGTTTATGTTGTCCGAAAATATCACGAATTTTAGGAAATGTAACTTTAACAGAACGACCATTTTCATAGTGGATTTGAATTATTTTAATGCGATTTTCGAGCGAAATTGAATTCATTGTAACAATTGCCAAAGCATATACTGCGAATACGTCAAAAAACTAAATGTCAAAACTGTCATGTGGTGCCGGTGTTACCACATTGAAAAACAAAGTTCTTGTTGAAAAACCCTGTATATAATCAATAACTAATAGAGATGGGATAATTACATAATAAACAACAATGGTATCTCCTGAGGACACCCACAACATACAAACTCAAGGATGTTGTGTAATTTCTAGTAAGGACAGAGTTCTTCATGTATAGCTGCATCTCAACTTCTGGAAGTTCTTTTAATATCTGAATACACACATCGATTAACCCATAAATATTCAAAGCCAACTCCATAAGATCGAACAGAAAAGCAACATGTTCCTGTACAGGCAAATAACTGGAACTGCCTGTCGCAAATGAATTCAACATTTCAATTACAGTAACACTACACTGCCAAGTGACAACATGTTGATCAAAATAGCTCAAACTTTGACACTTCTGTGTAGTTGCTTCAAAATTAAATTCATTCCTGGAATGCTTCTTGACTTTACCGCCTTCAGCTACATCAATACTGAATTTTTTGGAGAACAGCTTGCAAATCTCTTTAGACATTTTTTTAACCGTATGTCTAGCTTCATCTCTGACTTTACCGACTCCATACAGAAGAACATGCCGTTGATTGCAATCGTGTTGTGAGAATGGATCATCTTGAGACAATGGAAAATGAGTGGTATATAAAAGATGACGTGATGGTTTGATTTTCATATCGTTATGATCTGTTTCCATAGGAACATGTCCAATAGTTGACTGATTATGTGAATGATGACTATGGTCATGTTCTTTAGGACTGTCGGGAACATCCATAGAATTTTGTTGGTCTTCTTTGATGTTCTGAAGAATTTTATCCAAATCGTGATCGATATTAGCATCATCATAATCCATGGCTTGGGAGTGATCCTAAAAAAGGTATTGTGAAGTTTATACCATAATGAAATCGTTAATGTTAGTGTACCTCGATTTTAGGATGGCACACATCAGTGATTTCCTCTAGACCTAAAAGATCACCTCTGGATATAAGTGTACACATGTATGCATCATGTGAGAATACATCTCTACGAATAAGTTCAGAAAACAGATGCACCAAGTTCGAAAACGCTGTTTTTTTCTGAAAAAGTAGGAAATCTTAACATCCATTCAATTTGAAGGAAGGACTTTAAAATACGGTCACTTGTAGATAATGATTCATATTATTCAAAATTGAATAATATGCAATACAATAGGTCTCTTAGATGTAACACAAAAAATCATATTTTTATGTTTTACTCGATGCATGCTGAAATTTATAATAAAAGATCATAATGTATGAGAGAGAGAGAGAGATATCTTTATTCGATCTTATGACCAGTACAGGTGTTGATCTTGTCAAAATACAATTAACAATTTAACACAAAAGAGAAAAGTGATCAAATACAAAAAAGAAAAGTAATCAATTACAAAAAAGAAGCATTACAGTCGCTCAAAATGGATCTCATTTAGGAATTCACTTAAACTATAATAGCATTTTTCAACAAGAAACCTTTTAAGGCTCCTCCCTTGTACTCCAAAAGATCTATTTTTAAAATTTTCTGGTAATTTATTCCAGATTGATAACAGACTATATGTTACATTTTTCTGCAAGTATGAAAAATTTGACTTATCCTCAATTAGGTAGTTTTTCCCTCTGGTGTTATATGGATGTTGCAGATTTTTGAACTCAGAAAGATTATTAATGACAAATATTACAGACTCATATATATACAAACTGTACATAGTTAGTATGCTGAGGTTTTTAAATACAGTTTTACAGGTTTCAGTTTGTTTCATTCCAAAAATTATCCTCAAACATTTTTTGTAAGAGGAAGATTCTTTCAACTTCTGGAGATCTTGCCGAGAAAATAATCCCGTATCTTATCCTAGAGTGCACATAAGCATGGTAGGAAGACAATGCAGCATCCACTCCCACTGTGTCTCTGATGATCCTCAATGCAAAACAGTATCGTGCTATGTTTGGTGCTAGCTTTTCAATTTGACTCTTCCAGTTGAGTTTTTGATCGATATTTATTCCTAAGAATGATAGACCTGAGACTGTTTCGATGTTAATGTCCTGGTATTTTAGATCAAGCTGTGCTGTTCCCTCACCTCTGAACAGTAGGAATTTAGTTTTGTCTATATTGAGCATTGAGTTGTTTTCGTTGAACCATTTGTTCATTTTCTTCATATCATTCTCAAGACTAATTCTGGCCTCATCTACATTTTCAACTTTAGTTATGATAGTTGTATCATCAGCAAACATAACAGCACTATTGTCAATGAACTGAACTAGGTCATTTGTATATATTATATACAGCAAAGGACCCAGGATAGATCCCTGTGGAACCCCTCTCTTTACTTGCTTCAGTTCAGATGTTTTGATGTTACCATCTTTCCCCTTGCTGACTGTCCTCTGCATTCTGTTTGTTAGATATGACCTTATCAGAGACAGTGCTACACCTCTTATCCCATACCTTTCCATTTTGGCTAATAGCTTCTCATGATCAACCCTATCAAAAGCCTTTGACAGGTCCAAGCATAGAGCCGCTGTAGTGTGTTTCTGGTTTAGCGCTTTTATGGTGGTTTGTAGTGCTTGGTAAATTGCATTTATAGTTGACCTACCCCGTCTGAAACCGCATTGTTGTTTGATGAAGATGTTATTTCCTTCAAAGAACTTATTGAGCTTATCAAAGATGATCTTTTCTATGATTTTGTTAATATTAGATAGTAGTGATATAGGTCTATAGTTTTCAAAACCTTCTCTTGTACCTTTTTTGAATATTGGCATAACAATTGCTTCTTTTAGCCTCTGTGGATACTTTCCTGTTTGTAAAATCTGATTTATTATATGTGTCAAAGGTGTTGTTATTATCGATGCACATACTTTAATAATTTCTACAGGTAATTCATCATGACCAACAGATTTTTTTTTCAGTTTTGAGATATATTGATACACTTCCTGCTCCACAACCGGACTCAGAAATATACTCTTACTACAAGATTTTATGTTATCAACATTAGAATTTGCCTCGCTGTTCTGTTTGATTGAGTCAACAAAATATGAGTTTATCTTGTTAAGTATATCTACTTCGTTTTCTTGCGGAAATACATTCAAAACTGAATCGACTCCACCATGTTTACTGTCCATAATACTGTTTACCAGATTCCAAGTAGCTTTGCTTTTGTTTTCAGCTTCCATTATATACTTTCTGTTATTCATCCATTTGGCTTGTCTAATAATTTGCTGGAGCGTTCGACAATATTTTCTATAATAATCATGTGTTGTTTTCCCCTCTTGTACATCTTTCCAAAGTGTTCTTTTACGTTTACTTGATGTTCTTATGCCTACAGTAATCCATGCTTGGGTGTTATTTCTGATTGCACATTTTTTCTGTGGAAATATAAGGTTTAAATAATTTTTCATTATCTCTGAAAAGCCGTTATATGCTCTTTCGGGATCCATTTCTTCAATCACATCCTGCCATGATACATCCTGCAAGCTGTTTACAAACTGTTGAATTTTGGTCTTAGTGTACAGTCTTTTCTTCACAGTTGTTTTTTTATGATGAACTTTATTAGTTTCTATCGTTATGAACTGAGCCTTGTGGTCAGCCAGGAGAGAATCCATATTAATGTTATCCCTGTAATCATTAGTGTTCACAAAGATATTATCCAACAAAGTTCTTGATGATTTTGTTATTCTTGTTGGTTTACTGATTGTTGGCTGTAAACCATAACTAGTAAGCATATCCATGAAATTACGTTTTGCTCCACTATCAGTATCTTCCATTAAATTGATGTTAAAATCTCCACATAGTACAATTTTGTGTTAAGCAAATTTTTTATTTATTATATTTAGTATTTCCTCCATTTTGGTCATAAATATCCCTAGACCAGTCCTATATACTGACAAGACAATTAGAGTTTTACATTTGCTGTGCACACAAGACACCTCAATTTCCTTTTCCACACTTATGTTAGTGATGCCAGGAACATCCCCAAAATCACAGATATCTTCTCTGATTAAGATGCATGTTCCCCCATGCACATACTGTTCCCTAGAGAAATTAGATGCAACCTTATAATTTGACATTTTCAAAAATTCAATTTCTTGTCCAGCCAACCAGTGTTCGGTGATACACAACAAATCAGGAGGCTTTTTGAGTTCTTCAACAAAGAGTTCGACTTCAGGCAGCTTGTTTCTGAGGCATTGAATATTTTGATGCAGGATATTTAAGTAATCACTCGATTCTCTCCTCTGTTGAGGCTTCTTCTGAGGTTCAAAAAATGGTTGACTATAATTCCTTTTCCCCACATACTTCCATCCATAACTTTGTCCTTAGTATACACTGGGACATACAGAGTGTAACAGCCAAATGGAATAAATTCGACAACGAATAAATGAGGGCGTGTTGGGAAAAACGCTCGGACACGTCGATTTGTAATTTTAAATGCGCATAGTTTTCAAGAAAATAAAATTATATAGGGTGTTCCATGCGACCGTGGCCAATACCAACTTTCTTATTTCAAATGTAACCCCCTGTATATTATTTATTTTTTAGATTCTTCAGAAAATTCTAGACATAATTCATGTACAATGTCTTATACCTATCTTCAACTTTTTCGGAAATATTAAGTGTTTTCAGATTTTTTACAAAAATTAACATTTTGAATGAAAATTATTTTATTTCACAAATTCGATACATTACACTCAATACTTATTTTCCATTTATCTCTTGATATGAAGAAAGTAAGCAAAAACCATTACAGAGAAGAAATTAAAAAAAACAAAAAAAAAACCTTGAACTTAGATGACCTAAAAAACCGAATCACACTTGCGATTATATCAGTCACGCCTGAAATGTTGAGTAATGTTAGAAGACAATTCTACACCAGATTAGCATGTTGCCAAGACGTTCGCGGCGAGCATTTTGAACATTTTGAATTTCCTACATTGACATTAATGTTTTTTTTGTTTTTTTTTTAATTATCAAGAAATAATCAGTATTACTTATTAGGTTTTAAGTGTAATGTACCGAATTTGTGAAATGAAATATTTTTTATTTAAAACGTTGATTTTTGCACTAAATCTGAAAACACTTAATATTTCCGAAATAGTTAAAGATAGGTATAGGACATTGTGCATGAATTGTGTCTTGAATTCTCTGAAGAATCCAAAAAATAAATAATATACAGGGGGTTACATTTGAAATAAGAAAGTTGGTATTGGCCACGGTCACATGGAACACGTATATAATATTATTTTCTTGAAAAATATGCGCATTTAAAATTACAAATCGACGTGTCCGAGCGTTCTTCCCAACACGCCCTCATTTATACGTAATCGAATTTATTCCATTTGGCTGTTACACTCTGTATATCTTGAAAGAGCTCTTGAATTTATCTTTTTTAGTTTTCATTTTTTCACATTCACCCTTTATGTTGAATGTCACATTTATATAATCTTTCACATCCTGGACAACTACATCTGGATTGCTATCACACACTTTCACAATTGGCATATTTTGAATAGTTCAGTATTAAAAAAGGGAAAATCGACACGCTGTCTAATGGCTTGGTAGAGTGAGAGGTACACAAGAAGGGAGAGAAAGAGTACATGATGTAGCGAATTCATCCGCTTCAACAAAAACGGAAAAAAGGGCGGAGTCGAAACACGAAATTCAAATCTCTGAAAAATCCTATAAATATATTTCGCTCCGCTCCTAAAAATCACTTGACTCGACACACTCTCTCCGATCCATCTGCATATCACCGCTAAGAAGATACTCGATCTCGACGCCGCATTCCTGACCGACATCTGCATTCCATCTTTATCCGTATCAAGACGAAGAAATTCAGCAAGATCCAACATCTGGTTTTTACCCCCCTCGAAGACGGAAGCTCTTCAGTACCGACAAGCGCCTAAACACCCCTTAGCTCCACGACCAACCACAAGCCGGCGCCAGCTACCTATCAGCACCCCAGGGGACCTACGCCGAAGAATTGTTAAACTCTGCCTTTTCAACAAAAAGAATTATTGCCTTTCGAATTCACTTTTGTTGTAACACTCGACAGAAAAATAAACAGGCTAATCCCTTTCTTTATTGTGTGTTTGATTCCACAGAACAGACGACCCCACAATGAGATACGTTAGGTCACGGAACGCCTTGATATTTGGTCCGTTCAAACCGCCAATATGTGGAACCAGCTTTAAAACGCCGTTTCCTAGTTGGAAATTGAAACTTCTGAGGGCGATTGAATTTCTTCAGTATTCTTAAGGATAGAATGATCAATATCAGTAATTATAAAATACATGCAAGAGAACTATTCATGGTGACATAATGATTCGACATGAATGAAAAATAACATACAGCTGGACAATCTTCAGGAGATGGTACTGGTGCATCGTTATCTAAAAATTTCATCAGTAAACACTGAAACATAGGCAGGCCAGCAGGAATTGAACAATTCGAATCTTTATCATCGTTAGCTGTGGTTTCCTGATCCGCATTTGTTGAGATATCGGATTGTCTTCTGTCGAGTAGAGCAGCAACTACCAATGCTCTATGTTCTCCAGTTCTTTCAGGAGATAAAGCCCATTCACACAAAAGTTTGACAACTGCATCTTCCTGATCGTTGTTCTCGTTGAACACCTATGAAGATTATCCATTAAAAATTATTGTTTCTTTCTTCCAAAAAATGATTTACCTTTGCATATAATGTATCCAACGAATTGGTTGAGTCCATTCTATCAAATTTATGTCTATCTAAAGCATCTAAGGCACTCAAAACCCTTGCTGTTATAATGCCTGAAAAAACATTGTCAACAAATGCATAACATTGGATGATCAACTAGGTCTCCTAAGTGTCTCGTAGTTATTCTCTTGGTAAACCCGCAAGATTTCCTGTCGCGAAGCTATAAGTAAGATATTCACATCATTGTAAGCAGTGTGAGTTCCTAAACAAAAAATATGAAGGCCAACATAGGCGGCCTCTCTTTGTTTGGAAGATATGGGCCCCCAAAGTTCAAAATTGTTGCATTTTCAGATCCTTTTTTCCGCCATAAAAATGATCTCTCACTTCTCAAATCTAGTTCATAAATCATCTTTGAACCTTCAACCAACGAACAGAGACACTTTCTTTCAAGAATATTCATTATTTAAAGGAAGAAAAGTGAAAATATTAGACAACAACTTAACCTATATTTCTACGAAATACTTCTCAATGTTAAAGCGGTGCTTGGCAACAGCGTCTTTTCATCGCTGGCCAACGTATTATGACCGAAGAGTAGTTGCTGGCGGGAAATATGAAATGATGGACAGTCGAAGGATATGATTGTAAGGAAAATGCTTCTGTCACTGAAGAAGAGGTGGTTATTCTAACATCAAAACAAAATCATTGAGAATATTTGTTTAAGATTTCACTCTCAATATTTTCGTTTGAACTTTCTTTCCCCTTCAAAATAGGGAGGTTGTTATCTACTTCGTTTTTTGTTGTCTTCGAGATGGTCCCAGTTTAGAATGACATTCAGGGTATTCCAATAAAATGGGTTATATAAATACCTCGATTTCATTGGAAATCTGGGAAGGGCGCGACCTATCACATATGAAAAACATGTACGTTGAAATATATATCAGGGTGTATTCTCATTCTATTACTATGTGTTTCAACCTTGTGCATTTCATTAGAAACGAATTCTCCCATTGGAAGATTTATAGTATAGCAGTAAACAGTAAGAACTAAGAACATACTTCATTTTTCTTGCCAGCAATAATCTCATTCACGAATACGCACGATGGCACGATTTCGACCGATGAAATTCGCGCCATTGCCAAACTTCACTTTTAGACTGAGTCGAAATCAGAAGGAATAGAGGTTAAGTGGTTATCCAGTCATTTCATTGTTTTTTCATTAAATATTGATTATTCTTGAAAAAAAGTGTTGCTTATTGTTGGTTGAAGGTTCAAAGGTGGTTTGTGAACTATACAGATGAAGTGAGAGATCGTTTTTATGGTGGAAAAAAGGACTTGAAAACGACTCATTTTGGAAATTTGGGGGCCCATATCTTCCAAATTAAGGGAGACCGCCTATGTTCGATTTCACATTTTTTATTCAGAAAAACACACTTCGTGCAGTGATGTAAATATCTTTTTAATATCTCGGCGACGGGAAATCTTGCGGGTTTACCATTCTCTTGATGCAATAATGAAGGAAAACACTAATCGTTTGAATCGTGTGTAAGGGTTTTTTGATTATTGCAAATATGAAGATAAAAAACAAATAAATAGGTATGCATAAAATAAGAAGTAAATGAAAAAAAAATTTTCAAACCGCTAAACTAAATCTTATATCCTTTCTCACCTGCTGAGGTAGATTCCTGCCATTTTTTTGTGCACCACCTTCCCTTTGCTTTCTTATTTCTTTCTTTAATTACACTTTCTGCATATTTTATTTGTTTTCTATAGGTGTTCATATCACAACGCGCTGGCATGGGAAGTGATGAAGGATTTATGGACATTTTATCAAGTGGAGAACCATACCAAATGGTATCAACTCCAGAGCCACACCATACCAAACTTGTCGGACATTCTAACATTATAGAATGTATGATAGAGCTTAACTGAATAACTGAAAAATAAAAAACGATTTCTGAGAATTTATAACAAATGTTTCCCCAGTTCAAACTCAAGTGGGAGAGTTCAGAAACTATAACTCCTTTGGCTCAAGCATGATCGAATTCAATAGGCAATCTGAGTGCTTATTCCCGAATGCCCCCAATGCAATGGTTTCTCTTAAACCTATTTACACTAGCTTCGTATAATAATCCCACTTGGTGAAGTTTGAGGACTGTTTTTTCAGCTGTTCTTATTGAAACAGTTTAAGTACTCTGTTCGAGTTTCAACTCAATAAGATCAGTATTTTTAGAGTTATTGAGGAAACAAAATTTGACTCCAAAACCACAATGATTATTTTACCCATTAATGAAATCAACCAGCGCATTCAGATATTCAATCTACCCTGAAAATTTCAAGTCTCTAGGTCCTTTCCGTCGAAAAATTGAACGTTTACTACCAGCCAAACAGATTGTTCATCAGTGATTCTAACCTAATCGTTTAAAAGCACCGGATGGTAGTCGGTATTAATAGGGAGATTTCTTTCTTTGTAGTTGAAAGAAAAAACACTGCTCAAATAGTAAAAAGAATTCAGCAATTACTCACCCATATCTCTATGGAGGGGGCAGTTCTGATACTCCATCAGAGAATTGGACAGAGAATTTGGAGGTATATTTTCTTTTTTTTCCCCTTCAGGATTTTCTTTGGTTTCTGTTTTGACTTCACCAGTGGGACAATTTGGTGCATCGTTATTGGGATTTGACAACAACTGGTTCAATTTTTTGGCACAAAATAATGCCAATCTTCTAGATAAAAGCTCTGATTGAGTGAATTCCTCCATATATTGCATAGTCAGTGGCAGAAATAACCTCAAAATACCGTCATCCAATGGTTGAACTCTAACCTTCTCTAGCAAATCTATAATCCAGTTGAGTACTTCTTGTGGATCAGTGAGACCTAAAACATTATGAGCAATACTGATCAACTACTTAATCAAATCAATGTATACTCCATTCACTTTTATAAAGTATCCCGGTTGGCCATGATTTAGGTCTATCATGTTTTTGTAACTAAAGCCACGGCAGGTTGGCGCTCCTGAAATATCGACAATGTCAAAATAATTCGACGTGAGGTTGCCAATTTCTACTCTCTTTCAATAACAAATAACAATTCAGCTTCAGCCATAATAAACTAATAAATTAACATTTCGCTTTAATTGTATTGAGCCTCAAGTAGGTAGTCATGTTTGAATTGAACAAATTCCTTAACGAATAATTTCAAAAGTTATATATTTCGTGGGATTGTTTCGATAGGAAGTAGTACATTGAAAATGAACTTGGTATATCCTATGTTGGCAGAACATTGAATTTTTATGCACAAAAATAACATGAATTATACATTATCTCATTCAATGCTATTTTTTCTAATATTTTAGGAATTGCTTTTTTCTGGGAATTGAATATTTGAGTTGACTTCAAAGTATGTCCATAAAACATAATTCTATATCTTGCTTTTGACTAGAGTACTGCATGATAGGTTGTTTTCATGGAGAATTTATCCAGATATCTTGTCATTACACCCAAAGACAACAGGCTGAAGCTAAGCTGCATCCCAGTTTAGAAATATGTTGATCCCAATTTAGTGTATGTATCATTCACGTAGATTCCCAAAAACTTTGTGAACGGAGTTAGTTCTTTTGAGGTTAACTGTCACACAGGGTTTTGTAGTACTACTACATTTTCATACTGGAATATTTCAAGTTGTGCAACAAGGTATTTGAATGACTTCTGTAGGCTTATTTCTTGAGAATTTAGAGAAGTAAGGAATTCGAAGTAACGGACTACTCTATCCATCATTTTTCAGTAAAATTCCAAAACACTTGATTCTTGATTTCCGTACAAGAAAAAAGCATTACTGAATCTTCCAACTATGTTTACATACGTGAAATATTTCCGATATTAACAGAGAAAAAAGTTTCTTCAACATTCGCCAGGTCTTTGGAATTATTGAATTCACATAATATTTTCTCAAATTCATTACTTCCCAATTATAGATTAACATTTTGAAAAATTAGTAATTATTACGACCTCTTTGTAGAGAGGACAACGTTGTGTAGTTATCTGACTGGAAAATGACTATAACCTAACATTTTCAAAATATACATGGTGAAATCTGTCAGGATGTCATGGCAAACCGGGATTCTTTATAAAAGTGAATGAAATATATATCAAGTACTTATTCAGCATATTGCGAGTACATTTTCTCAATTAGAAAATGTCCTTATTATAGAGAGAGAGAAAATAACTTTTGAAACTTTTCAACTGGTTATCGACCAAGGTCTTCCTGCTCTGTCCTTATTATATGAGCATAGAACATATTGATAAGTTATACATCCAGTTTACCAACCTTCTTCATATATGTATTTCAATAATCTTGTACAATATATCCAATGTCGATAAGCAAGTGTCTGCTCAGCTTCACTATTAGGGGGCGCAGTAAGAGACTGATTTATAGTCGATTTTTCTGTCTGAGAATAGTGTTCTTGTAACTTTTGAATCTGGTCCTTTAAAAATTTGAGTAACATGCTCGACCATTCTGAAAAATAAAATAGCATATTGTGGAAAGTTGTACATTAACTGCATAGAGGCAAATTGAACTGAAGTGAAGATACCTTCGGATTAAAAATGAGAAATACACACCTGTGGTTGGATCTGGCATTTGTCGTTTTTTATTCTTGGCTTCTGACACTGTATATGCAGTATATGCTGAACTTAATTTTATAAACCAAGCAGCTCTCATCATAGGAACTTGATATTCACACAATAACATAAAAATTTCCTCCTTCTTATTAAAATTGGGTGCTTTTTTTGATAAACTCATTAAGGGCTTTTTTCCAGCCAAATCTTTGAACCAGGCTTCAATTGCATTTTTTGTTCGACCAGTTGCTGGCCAAAAATTGTCCTTAGGATTAATTTGTTGTTTTTTCCTACCAGAGTCTGGTAACATGCTAAGTTTTTCTTTTTCTGCCAGGATTTCATTGAAGTAAGCTCCAACCTAGAAAAAAATTTTTCATATCTCATCTTTCAATTGTTTGTATATTCATAAGAGTTCCAGTTAGAGCTCCAAGATACCTTATTTGAGGTAACATTACAGTTTCGTGCTGTACCAAACTCATCACTTAGTTGTGTCATTGTGAGAAATCCATGTTTCACATTGCTACTCGTCAATTCATCTTCCTTCTGTTTAGGTTCCTGTGGGTAAACATCAGGAGGTCCAATTCTCGGTTTTTTTAGGGGCCGTTTTTCGAAAAAGCCGCTTCCGTTGAACATCTTGAATAGCAACTGTGAACTTCTTCGAGATTAATTGAAAGTATTAATTATTTAGAAAACTTATAATTCCACAAAAAATTAACCCTGACGAACTATAGCTTTCACAAGTGTCGAGTTTGTACCCCTTTTTCATTTTAAAAAACCACAAGTGAAATACTCTTCGTTTAAAATTATAAACATTCAACGCAGAGATCACTCAAAAATGGCGAGTTTGACAACTGCTATTGTGTCAAAAACAAAAACAGCTGTTTCTAACATAGAAATATTATAACAGTAATAGTTTTATGGTTCCTAAAGAAGTTTCCGGTGTGAAGTTAGCTTCCAAAAGATGCTGACACTGACAGAGTTCCCGAAGATACCCGAACAGGTTGAGAGGATCAGTATATATATATCTTGTCTATGGGTTATGGGATCAGTAGCGTGCATTTATTCGGTAGCGCAGCAAAATTTTCGACTCATGAATCTGAATAACGTTCGAAAATGTCATTTGTGTTACTGACTGTGCTGGTATAGAATTGTTTAGTAGTTTTTCCATCTAATAATAAGTAATAATCAAGCATAAAGAGTGCGGGAATACGGCATATATCAAAATGACTTATGGGCCATTTTCAAGATTGACAAATGCTCTCGATTCACAACTTCGAACGAAATATTTATTGCAAAATATCAGATGGGCGGAGGTAAATTTTATATGATCAGCGGAGGAAAATCTCTTTAAATTCTAATATGATTGTATTATATCTAGGAAGATAATCATTCGTGTCGCATGAACTAAATCCTTAGAAAGTTTTTATTTTTCAGGTCTGCATTGATCAGCCTTGTATGGAAATGCTAATTAACATGTCCACATTGACATCAATAAAAAAAATTCACTTGCTCTGCTTGCAGTCACCCCGTTTCACCCCTATTCGCGAACTATCGAAATCGTCAGCTATCCAGAGCAAATTCAAACTTTTGTAACTTTTTATCGTTCAGGTCTGCATTGATGAGACCTATGTGGAAATGTTAATTAGTATGTCCAGATTGACATCCATAAAAGATTCATTTGCTCTGCTTGCAGTCACCCCGTTTCACCCCTATTCGCGAAGATCGAAATCGTCAGCTATCTAGAGCAAATTCAAACTTTTTTAACTTTTTATCGTTCAGGTCTGCATTGATGAGAACTATGTGGAAATGTTAATTAGTATGTCCAGATTGACATCCATAAAAAAAATTCACTTGCTCTGCTTGCAGTCACCCCGTTTCACCCCTATTCGCGAACTATCGAAATCATCAGCTATCTAGAGCAAATTCAAACTTTTGTAACTTTTATCTTTCAGATCTGCATTGATGACACATATGTGGAAGTGTTGATTAGTACGTCCAGATTGACATCCATGAAAAAAATTCACTTGCTCTTTTTGCAGTCACCCCGTTTCACCCCTATTCGCAAAGATCGAAATCGTCAGCTTTCTAGAGCAAATTCAAACTTTTGTAACTTTTTATCGTTCAGGTCTGCATTGATGAGACCTATGTGGAAATGTTAATGAGTATGTCCAGATTGACATCCATGAAAAAAATTCACTTGCTCTGCTTGCAGTCACCCCGTTTCACCCCCTATTCGCGAAGATCGAAATCCTCAGCTATCTAGAGCAAATTCAAACTTTTGTTACTTTTTATCGTTCAGATCTGCATTGATGAGACATATATGGAAATGTTAATTCGCATGACCAGATTAACATCCATAAAAAAATCACTTGCTCTGCTTGCAGTCACCCCGTTTCACCCCTATTCGCTAAGATCGGAATCGTCAGCTATCTAGAGCAAATTCAAACTTTCGTAACTTTTTATCGTTCAGGTCTGCATTGATGAGAATTATATGGAAATGTTAATTAGCATGTCCATATTGACATCCATAAAAAAATCACTTGCTCTGCTTGCAGTCACAACGTTTCACCCCTATTCGTGAACTATCCAAATCCAAAGAATTTGCTAGCTGACGATTTTGATCTTCGCGAATAGGGGTGAAACGGGGTGACTGCAAGCAGAACAAGTGAATTTTTTTATGGATGTCAATCTGGACATACTAATTAACATTTCCACATAGGTCTCATCAATGCAGGCCTGAAAGATAAAAAGTTAGAGAAGTTTGAATTTGCTCTAGATAGCTGACGATTTCGATAGTTCGCGAATAGGGGTGAAACGGGGTGACTGCAAGCAGAACAAGTGAATTTTTTTATGGATGTCAATCTGGACATACTAATTAACATTTCCACATAGGTCTCATCAATGCAGGCCTGAAAGATAAAAAGTTAGAGAAGTTTGAATTTGCTCTAGATAGCTGACGATTTCGATAGTTCGCGAATAGGGGTGAAACGGGGTGACTGCGAGCAGAGCAAGTGAATTTTTTATGGATGTCAATCTGGACATACTAATTAACATTTCCACATAGGTCTCATCAATGCAGGCCTGAAAGATAAAAAGTTAGAGAAGTTTGAATTTGCTGTAGATAGCTGACGATTTCGATAGTTCGCGAATAGGGGTGAAACGGAGTGACTGCAAGCAGAACAAGTGAATTTTTTTATGGATGTCAATCTGGACATACTAATTAACATTTCCACATAGGTCTCATCAATGCAGGCCTGAAAGATAAAAAGTTAGAGAAGTTTGAATTTGCTCTAGATAGCTGACGATTTCGATAGTTCGCGAATAGGGGTGAAACGGGGTGACTGCAAGCAGAACAAGTGAATTTTTTTCATGGATGTCAATCTGGACATACTAATTAACATTTCCACATAGGTCTCATCAATGCAGGCCTGAAAGATAAAAAGTTAGAGAAGTTTGAATTTGCTCTAGATAGCTGACGATTTCGATAGTTCGCGAATAGGGGTGAAACGGGGTGACTGCAAGCAGAGCAAGTGAATTTTTTTATGGATGTCAATCTGGACATACAAATTAACATTTCCACATAGGTCTCATCAATGCAGACCTGAATGATTAAAAGTTACAAAAGTTTGAATTTGCTCTCGATAGCTGACGATTTCGATCTTCGCGAATAGGGGTGAAATGGGGTGACTGCAAGCAGAGCAAGTGAATTTTTTTATGAATGTCAATCTGGACATACTAATTAACATTTTCACATAGGTCTCATCAATGCAGACCTGAAAGATAAAAAGTTACAAAAGTTTGAATTTGCTCTAGATAGCTGACGATTTCGATAGTTCGACAATAGGGGTGAAACGGGGTGACTGCAAGCAGAGCAAGTGAATTTTTTTCATGGATGTCAATCTGGACATAGTAATTAACATTTTCACATAGGTCTCATCAATGCAGACCTGAAAAATAAAAAGTTTCAAAGGATTTAATTGATGCGACACGAACGATTATCTTCCTAGATAGGTAATACAATTATATTAGAGTTAAAAGAGATTTTCCTCCGCTGTCGCATAAAATATACCCCAGCCCATCTGAAATTTAGCAATAATAAAATATTATATATATATATATATATCGTTCGAGGTTGTGAATCGACCATTGGTCAATCTTGAAAATGGCCCATAAGTCATTTTTATACATCCCGCAGTCCCGCACTATTAATTATCAGATGGAAAAACTACTAAACAATTTTATATCAACACAGTCAGTAGAGAGATATTGCAGTGTCAAATTTGTGTGACGTTATTAACGCAGACGTTATTTTTGACATCTAAGCATGCGCAGATTCAGTTTCAGAATAACGCGACGTTAATAGCGTTAGCGTCTTCCGTTATTTACGGAAAATTGCGAGCCGCAATTAACGTTGTGCTATTCTATATCGGAAGGAATCGTTAAGCTTCGGCTCTTCCGGCTCCGATCACTGTCATAGAAAAGCTGTTTGTGAATATGTTTTTCGGAATTAATTACACAACTTCCTCAGATTTTTCAACTCTATTTTACAATACCTCTTACATACAACTGATATTAGACATTAAGATTTATTTGTGCTACCTAAGCAAAATTTTTTTACAAATAGGTATTTGTTACTTTTTCACGAATTAAGAAATACTTTTGGAAGCAACATGCGAAGGGTTGGAAATTAGAAATAGTTTGAACCATGCCAATTATATTGTGTAATTTAACTATTTCCACTTCTTCTCCATTAGCACCACGTGAAATTACCGCTTCCGATTCCATTTTCATTTTGTCCAGAATCAAAACACTAATGCAGAAATGCAAATTATCAAGCTTTAGGAGTTTAAACGTGAGTTTGTAACACAAAAGTCTGACGTTTCACATAACCTAACCAAACAAACTGATTACTAACGTTACGGTAACGAAAATGGTAGCAATACGTCTACTTCTGGAACGAACGTTAAATCCACGTTAACCACCAAAACGTTATGTATAGCGCACCGTAATAACATAACGCTTGCGCTATTCAAAAGTTGCAATATCTCTCTAGTAACACAATTGCCATTTTCAAACGTTATTCAGATTCATTAGTCGAAAATTTATTTCGTAATCCATATTTTGCTGCGCTACCGAATTAATGCACGCCACTGATCCTCTCAACCCGTTCGGGTATCTTCGGGAACTCTGTCAGCTATCTTTTGGAAGCTAACTTCACACCGGTAAGGAAGTTTCCAACAAGAACAAGAATTATCCTCGGTGGTGCAGTCATAAAATAACAACATCTTAGAAGTGCTAACTCCCTACCGAGGTGCATAGAAGATAAGATGCGCTTCAAATATTTTTAATGTTCATATCATTTTATAAATGTCAGATATAGATTATTGTTTATGAATCGATATCGATTTTCTTTATTTCAAAGTTACGTTTTATACTCCCAAAATACGCATCTGCTTGATAAGGAATTTCTGCAGCCAAACGTTACCGTTTGATTGATATACAGGGTGATTCATTAAGGGTGGCCACCGGCCGTATCTCGGAAACCGTTTATCCTATGACTTCCGGAAAAAAAATCTAATGATAAACTCGGCCCCTAGAAAATGATTAAAAATATTTTCAAGTTCGTAGTTCCCCACTAGAGGGCGCAATCTATCACTTGTAAAATATAATCTCATTTTTTACGAAATATTCTCCAGCTAACAGTGGTAAAGAATAATAAAATAAGAATCTACTCTTTCTATTCAACAACTTTTGTTTCAGTAATTTTTCTATATTTCCCATTTTTTAGTGATGTGATGGATTAACTTTTCTTCAAGAAAAAAACATTCTTACTCCTGTATGGGTGAACCGGTTTTCACGTAATTAGATTTCGTTCTAAGGCCATCGAAAGCAGATCACAGAAACATATGACAACAATATACCGGGTGATCCAATTGAAAACTACAGACTGTTTTATGTCACTTCGCCCTATTTGTGCGTTTTACTGGAAAATTTCAAATGCAATGCTATGATTCTAACCGAGTGAGAATAAGCCAAGCATTATCACCTACTGACTTTTTAAAATCCCAGACAGATATCATTGGTCGTTTCGGAGTTATTGACATTTTTGTAAATTTTGATCAATGTTGATTCTTTCTGTGAGCTTGAATAAACAAGGAAGTGACTTTATGCGTCATGACAACGCAGAAAAATACTCAACACACATGAAATAACAATGATGCGATGAAATAAAACAAAAATTAGCAACAACGAAAATATTTGAACAGAAAAACAACACTTACACCTAATCAATTCAAATATTTAAAATGTCTACCATTATTTTCTACACATAAATTTAGTCTTTCTTTCGTCGAGTTGACACTGGCCACCACAGAATACAAATATCAGTATGAGAAGAAGCTGCCTGTCAAATTCTATTTTGAATATCCTCACTTGTAGTGGGGGTGTTCGGAAAACTAAGTCTTTATTCTCCCCCTAACATAAAAATCTAATACTGTGAGGTCGGGTGATCTTTCTGGCCATGGAAAAATACTCCCTCGTCCAATATACCTCTTTGAGAAGACATTATATGAATATTCCCTAACATTAGCAGCATAATGCGCCGGGCAACCATCTTGTTGATACCACATATCTAACCTGCTTTGAATAGCAGTATTTTCTAAAAGAATTGGTTCTTCCGTTAAAATTTCAAGCACCTTTGTCTCGTTAATAAGCCAAAACTTTTATGATATTATCTTCATTACGGCTCCTACGTTTTCTATTTTTCTTCTAAGATATTGAACCTTACCAGTTTCTCGCACTCTTCGTGACAATCTTTTGAATACCCTTTTGGAATGACGACGTCTTTCAGGATATCGTATCGGGTATCCCCTTTCACCTACTGCATTTTCTAAACATTCAAAATGAACATTAAACATATCATATGCTTCTTCGTTTGAATAATGGGGCATCATAAAATAGTGGTTTGCAATCGTCCTAAAAAACTTTTACAGCTATAGATACCGAAAATGAACAGTTTCGCCAAAGCTTACTGGTTCTAAATCAGCTTGTTTCGTTGTTTTGATGAGTTTTTTCCTTTCATCTAATTGTTTAGAGATGAAATAACTCAAGTCCTCCAGAATTTCTCAGGGTTGGTCAACACTTATCAAAATTTACAAAAAGGTCAATAACTCCGAAACGACCAATGATATTTGTCTGCGATTTTAAAAAGGCAGTAGGTGATAATGCTTGGCTTATTCTCACTTGGTTAGAATTATAGCATTGCATTTGAAATTTTCCAGTAAAACGCACAAATAGGGCGAAGTGACATAAAACAGTCTGTAGTTTTCAATTGGATCACCCGGTATATTGTTGTCATATGTTTCTGTGATCTGCTTTCGATGGCCTTCGAATGAAATCTAATTACGTGAAAATCGGTTCACCCATACAGGAGTAGGAATGTTTTTTTCGTGAAGAAAAGTTTATCCATCCCATCACTAAAAAATAGGAAATATAGAAAAATTACCGAAACAAAAGTTGTTGAATAGAAAGAGTAGATTCTTATTTTATTATTCTTTACCACTGTTAGCTGGAGAATATTTCGTAAAAAATGAGATTATATTTTACAAGTGATAGATTGCGCCCTCTAGTGGGGAACTACGAACTTGAAAATATTTTTAATAATTTTCTAGGGGCCTAGTTTGTCATTAGATTTTTTTTCCGGAAGTCATAGGATAAACGGTTTCCGAGATACGGCCGGTGGCCAACCTTAATGAATCACCCTGTACATTCGTTATCGTTTGTCGGTAATGAGTCTTTAGCGCAAAAATATAGTTTAACGTTATTTGATCTCTATCTAAGGGGTAGAGGTTTTTGATAACGTTTTGTTGCTGGTTTTGATAACGATATCTCGTTATCGTACCGGACCTTTAGATATTCTACCTTTAACTAATCGATAACGAATTGTTATACGGGTGTTGGCCTTCATATTTTTTGTTCAGGAACTCACACTGCTTACAATGGTGTGAATATCTTACTTATAGCTTCGCGACGGGAAATCTTGCGGGTTTACCTTCATTTTGTCTTTTTACAAGCACATCAACATTTTGTATAGGTTAAATTCGTGAATTTGCGATGGTCGGTGCCATGCTCAGTGCTCCGTTGTGGACTCGCACTAAGGTTTCATTCATTCGAGATGCGAGAAAATCGCTAACATCGATTATTATTTCGAATGAATCGACCAATGATCCAATAATCGGCGCAACACCGAGAGCATAGATAAACTAATCTCTACTATTGTTTGTCTATGTCACAACCTTTGAATAAAGAACATTCTTTATTCAAAGATCACAACCATGATGTAAAAAACATGGTGTGCTCATCTGAGAAATGAGTGACGTCAGCAAGATTAAAACAAAAAAGAGTTGTATATTCTGTGCTGTAACTTTCGAAAGGAAGGAACTAGAGTCTTGAAATTTTCAGGTTAGGTTGAGATCCTGAATATCTCGGTTAAGCTCGTTAATGGGCCAAATCTGCCGAATGGTTTTTGTGCTACAGCCATTTGAAATTTTGATTTTTCAATAACTCGAAAAATATTTATCTGATCGAAATGAAACTTGGTTGGAAGATGAACAGTGTCAATAAGAAGAATTATCCATGAAAAAATTCGAAAAAAAAAATTTATTTTTTTTTGAAAATTTTTATATTTTATTGAAATTTCACTGAAATATCCAAGTCACCATTTCACAATGTGAACAAGCGCGTTAAAGCTGCAGACGTCACGTCAGTGCTTTCATAGATTTTTTTTTTGTACCTTCAGATAGTAATAGAATAGCATTAACTAACTCAAATATTGTACTTGTGTGATTGTTATATTATTCAAAGTAATAAAATAAAAAACAGACAATATTAAGTTACATATTATGTATATATGTATATATATGCAGTATTTGACCAAATCGCAACAACGACGACGGCATCTTGAACATATTTCGGGTTTTAAAAAACAAAGTTATTAGTTATATTTTAGGAGCCGATTATAGACTCCAAAATAAGTAAAAATTTTCATATAGACATGGGTCATTGGTGGACCCGTGTCGTTCATATAAAACTTTTACTTTTTTCTGAATGAGCTCCCAAAATATTGAAACGTTGTTTTTTAATGACTGGTATAGTCATTGGTGTTTCCATTTATTGTCTTTTTTTGAGTTTAATACAAATTCCATTGGTAGTTTTCAATGTGACTTCAAAGGCCAGTTCTGGTTTATAGTTGGCGACTGGGAGGAATTCGAAATTCTTAATTAGTTCTGATACTGCAACTTTCAGCTCCAACATGGCGAATTTTTGACCTGTAATGAGAAATATGGACTTTTTAGATTTTTCAGCTTACTTCTCATATTATATATATATTTAGTATATCAAATAGACTTAGAGATATGATCGCTATTTTCAACAGATCAGTTGACCTGGTAATTGTGAAAAACGATCAACTACATCTTAGCTTTAGCCTTTTGCACTCACAGAAAATACAATCTTAATTTCAGCGAACTCTCAGAAGCACTCAAGCATATAAGAAAAAGATATTGTATTGCTTATTTGTTAATTATTCTTTATTTCCATATTTATTCACATATTTGTCTTTTTCAACAGATCAGTTGAGCCGGGGTAGTTCTAAAATGAAGTACTGGCGTTTTCGCCATTTCGTAAATACAACATTGATTTTGAGAATTGTTTGAAAATACCATACAGCGGTTGCTGTTTTGATAGTTCGATGGTCTATAGCCTTTTCGTTAGTTCGATGTTTTCAAATCTGTACAGAAAAGTTAAAAGTTTGTCGAAGCTTTATATTCGAGAGATGAGGAATCCTCTTATTTAATAGTCAGATTATAGCTTGTAAGTTGTGAAAGTTGTTTACCGGAATATTCTTTTTTCACTAGACCATTTGAGCCGTACTTCTAAATATTAGCGCCATCCCTTTTTTTGAGATTTGATCAAAAATACTTGTTTGGAAACATTGGAAAAAGACGTTCCTTCAACTTATTTGTTAGTTCGTTCTTTTCACACCCACTTACTGAAGCAGAAAATTCATTTAACTTTTTCGGGATTAAGTTTCACCATTAGAATATAGTTAATAATAGTGACTAGTAAGCTATTATATTACATAAAGATAAATGAATTTAGTCGGTTTTTCCTAAATATAAGAAATAGAATATTCGCGATTTTGACCTCTTCAACAAACACAACTTTAGTTTTGGAAAACTTTCGGGAGTACGTGGGGTAAAGATCCTATTTATACTGATTTTCAGTGTTTTCTCAATATCACATGTATAATGTCCAACATGGTGCACATCACCTAGGGCAAAACAGAGTTATCTTCAAAACAAAGTCCCACCTAACACAATTCGAAAATAGTCCATAATCTTTACGCCAATTAAAAAAAAATGCAGGTCCGTCCATGTATGTTTAGTTCGCTGTCTGATTAGATGAGCTTTGATGCAGTTGATGTTATTATCTGCAAAATCTCAGAGGAAGAAATAATCTTCCAGTACAAGTTCTCTTAGAGATATTGTTTATCCGATAAGTTCTAAAAAGTTCAAAGATCTTCAGTACCTAGTTGAGAAAATTTTTCTCTATTATGCTTCCTCCTTATTTGGTTGGTATATTATATTTTTAGTATATCAGTTAATAAGCGAAAGCCATCAAGTTGTCGGCACCGAAGTAATTGTCTTTGCTTGCAAAATGGCTGAGGATCCGGGGTCGATAGCTTACTGTGTCAATTTTGAGTATACTTTAAAAATACTCGGAATCTTCGAAAGATTACGTTTTCGAGATCTTCTTAGATCTATTTCTCAATTTTCCCCAGAACATGTAGAATTGCCGTCTGATATTTTCTACTTCGAATTTGAGCTCAGCCCTATTCAATCAGTAAAGTATAGGATAAGTGAACTAGTAAGCGATTTGAAGCTACTAAGTGATAACTTCACCTTTTTATCAGATCAATTCAGCTGCTAGTTCTAAGATACCAACCCAGGCATCTTTGATATATAAATTGCTCTTGCTTCACCGACTTTTGAACTCACATAATTTCTGCATTTCGATTATTGAATGGGATAAAGTGCAGTTAATAAGGACATGGATAATTTGCTGACCAAAATATAATCCTCTGAATCACGACCTTAAAGAATATTTAATTGAACCAAACTCTAAAACTGAGTTGTGTACATTGAGATGTTCGTACCACCACATTCAAATTTCAAACCCACCCCAAATTGGGGGTAGTTCATTCTTGTGATTTTTCAAAATAATTTGCTGACCGGAGGTTTCCAGTGGCGATATTTTATTGAAACGCTATATTATGATTAAATATAGCATACTTTTTGTGCCACCATAAAAAAAATTCAGATCCGCCCCCTTTAAAGGGTTGTTTATTCCTGAGATTTTTCAGAAATCCTTGCTAATCAGAAATTTCCCGAGGAGATATTTTATTGAAACAATGTATTATAACTACCCGTAGCATAGTTCTGGTGCCACCATAAAGAATATTCAGATCCACCCCCTATTAAGGGTAGTTTATTCGTGTGATTTTTCAGAAATCCTTGCTGATCGGAAATTTCCCGTAGAGATATTTTATTGAAACGATGTATTATAACTACCCGTAGCATTGTGCTGGTGCCATCATAAAGAATATTCAGATCCACCCCCTATTAAGGGTAGTTTATTCGTGTGATTTTTCGGGAATCCTTGCTGATCGATATTTTCTAGTAGAGATATTTCATTGAAACAAAGTAAAATAATTGCAAATCGGATACCCTCTGTGCCACCATACAAAACTTTTAGGTCCGACTAGTTTAAGGGTAGTTTATCCTCGTAATTTCTCGGAATACTTTGCTGACCGAAAATTTTCAGTGTAGATATTTTATTGAAAATTATGAGGATTAATGAGTCTGGTCCTGGAATACCAAATTTTTTTTTTTTTTTTAATAGGGAATATGAGTTGGATTCACACAGTCCTGATATAACTTTCATGGAGATATCCTTGCCGGAAATCCTTCGTGCAATTCTTCGAGAACTTATAGGAGTATACTACGCTAGAAAGGCGGTCAGAACTGTAATTTTTGTATGTTGGCACAGAGGGTACCCAATTTGCAATTATTTTACTTTGCTTCAATGAAATATCTCTACTAGAAAATATCGATCGGCAAGGATTTACGAAAAATCACACGAATAAACTACCCTTAATAGGGGGTGCATCTGAATATTTTTCATGGTGGCACAAAGAGTATGCTACGGTTAGTCATAATACATCGTTTCAATAAAATATATCCACGGAAAATTCCCGATCAGCAAGGATTCCTGAAAAATCACAGTAATAAACTACCCTTAAAAGGGGGTGGATCTGAATATTTTTATGCTGGCACAAAAGGTATGCTACGGTTAGTCATAATACATCGTCTCAATAAAATATCTCCACTGAAAATTCTCGGTCAGCAAAGTATTCCGAGAAATTACGAGGATAAACTACCCTTAAACAAGTCGGTCCTGAAATTTTTGTATGATGGCACAGAAAATTTCCGATTTGCAATTATTTTGCTTTGTTTCAATGAAATATCTCTTCTAGAAAATATCGATCAGCAAGGATTTCCGAAAAATCACACGAATAAACTACCCTTAAGAGGGGGTGGATCTAAAAATTCTTCATGGTGGCACAAAGAGGATTACGAGGATAAACTACCCTTAAACAAGTCGGTCCTGAAATTTTTGTATGATGGCACAGAAAATTTCCGATTTGCAATTATTTTGCTTTGTTTCAATGAAATATCTCTTCTAGAAAATATCGATCAGCAAGGATTTCCGAAAAATCACACGAATAAACTACCCTTAAGAGGGGGTGGATCTAAAAATTCTTCATGGTGGCACAAAGAGGATGCTACGGTAAGTCATAATACATCGTTTCAATAAAATATCTCCACGGGAAATTTCCGATCAGCAAGGATTCCTGAAAAATCACAAGAATAAACTACCCTTAAACAGGGGCGGATCTGAATTCTTTGTATGGTGGCACCAAGGGTATGCTACGTTTAGTCATAATGCATTGTTTCAATAAAATATCTCCACGGAAAATTTTCGGTCAGCAAAGTATTCCGAGAATAAACTACCCTTAAACAAGTCGGACCTAAAATTTTTGTATGGTGGCACAAAGGGTATCCGAATTGCAATTATTTTACTTTGTTTCAATGGAATATCTCTACTATAAAATATCGATCAGCAAGGATTTCCGAAAAATCACAAGAATTAACTACCCTTAATAGGGGGTGGATCTGAAAATTCTTCATGGTGGCACAAAGAGTATGTATAATACATCGTTTCAATAAAATATCTTCACGGGAAATTTCTGATCAGCAAGGATTCCTGAAAAATCACAAGAATAAACTACCCTTAGACAGGGGCGGATCTGAATAGTTTGTATGGTGGCACCAAGGGTATGCTACGTTCAGTCATAATGCATTGTTTCAATCAAATATCTCCACTGAAAATTTTCGGTCAGCAAAGTATTCCGAGAAATTTCAAGGATAAACTACCCTTAAACGAGTCGGACCTGAAATTTTTGTATGGTGGCACAGAGGGTATCCGATTTGCAATTATTTTACTTTGTTTCAATGAAATATCTCTACTAGAAAATATCGATCAGCAAGAATTTCCGAAAAATCACACGAATGAACTACCCTTGATAGGGGGTGGATCTGAAATTTTTTTATGGTGGCACAAAGAATATGATATGGTTAGTCATAATACATCGTTTCAATAAAATATCTATACGGGAAATTTTCGATCAGCAAGGATTCCTGAAAAATCTAATCTAATCTAAATGAACTACCCTTAAACGGGGGCCGATCTGAATTTTCTTTATGGTGGCACAAAAAGTGCTACATTCAATCATAATGTAGCGTTTAGATGAAATATCTCGACTGGAAACCTCCGGTCAGCAAATTATTTTTAAAAATTACAAGAATAAACTACCCCCAAATTGGGGTGGATTTAAATTTTGAATGTGGTGGCAAGAAGGTGATCCTCGATAGATCTTTGGTTTGCATTATGAGTCTCATATTCGTACTAGAAGGCTGAAATTAACGGTACAATTCTATTTCAGTCAGCAAAGTATTTTTACCCAGAAAGAATGTATAGAGTTAGTGGTTTCCACTCACCAATGCAGTTCCTCAGCCCTGCACTAAATGGTAGATAAGCAAAATTGGGAATTTTTGAATCAGTATCAAAACGTGTTGGATCAAATTTTTCAGGTTCAGGAAACACTTCTGGATTTCTATGAAGACTGTGTATCGATATCACAATGGCTGTGTCCTTGGGAATGAGTTTTCCATCTGAAATTATACCAACAGGCAAAATTATTAATGAAGAAATTGTGGGAAATAACACGAAATTTTCCGAAAGTTAGTACATGGTGATTGTTTAAATTTTACCCAATAGCTATCACTGTCGATAAGCCTAACAAAACATTCGAATGGGCAAATATGAACTATATTCTTTTTATTGAGTTGTCGAACAGAATAGAGAAGAAATCTTTAGTCTCAACAACCAAGTATAAGAAGGAGAAACCTCGAAAACTTAATTAAAAAGATATGGATCATATGGAGACCCATTTGAACACACCATTTTTGATAATAAATGATTAAAACAAACCTCGAACCCTTAAATAAAAAGATATGGATTATGTGTAGACGTAAATGGCAACCATTTTGAACACTCAATTTCAATTTTGGAGAATAAATGAATAAAACAAAAATCAGTTTGAATGATTATCCACAGCTACTTTGATATAAAATAACCCGCTGTTCACCAGAACCAGCCCATTTGAACATTTTTGTATGACCAATATGAGCTGAGAGCTAGTGAGTAAAAAATAAACAATCATCCTGTACTTAAGACAAGAATTTTTGAAAAGCACCTACATGAAGTCACTCAGCACTTTTGAAATGTATCGTCTCACAAGCCATCTACTATAGATATTAACCTTTTTGCATGAAACTTAAATCGTTATTTGACAAATGTCCAGTATCTACAGTTTACAAGTAGATACTAGATTTATTTTCATCTTGAAAACATCTGCATTTTTAGACACTAAGAAAATCCAGGGCTGGGTTTAACATACCGGTTGGAAGTTTCACGAGAAATATTTTCTCTCTGGAAACCCAGCAGTGATAAGCGGGGTCAGTATCTGGGTGGATGACTCCTTTTTCCACGAATTTGAACTATCGTGCAAGAGCTCACGACTTCACATATCAGTACCCAATTTTATGGAAGTCTTTTTAGCCAAACTTGAAAATATGAGCTCTTTTATAGGCTTTCGTGAAGAATTAATTCTATGAAATGTACACACTGGCACAAATCAGGGGAACGTAAAAAATCTCAACGAAGTTTGCAGTTTTTTTTCTATTGAACACTTTGACTCATTTCAGCAAAGTTTTGTTTGAATTATATCTTGATTCTTTTGGAATTTGCTTGGCTACTCATTTTTCTGATATATACAAAAAGAAAAAATATAAGCCTCTATTTGAAACACCCTGTGAAGTGAATCGTTGACAAGCGAGAATGTTCACAAGCACACAGATGTTGTCTCACCCTTTTTGAGCATTTACATTCTTTATTCATTGCGATAGCTTAATTTTGGGGAAAATTACAGCACTTATTCATAAGGTTTCAGTATCAATTCCAATTTAAGTTAAGAGCTTTGCGATTCAAAACATTAATTTCAAATTCAACAACAGCAAATTCATACGCAATAACCATAATTGACACTTCAAATCAAATTTTCAGTTCTGCTCAATATCATTTTGTGGGTCCCCTAAATGATCTCATGAACGCAACCGAATTTACATGCTAAAGATAACATTATTGATAAATCTATTGAATCAGATCATCTCGAATTGCGATTAGAGCAGGTGCCCGATTTTCCACTGCAAGAATTCTGTTTCTTAGCTTTGTATGTAAAATATCTCAAACATGCTCAACTGGAAGGTCTGAAGAACACGCTGGCTAGTCCATTGCATTCATGACAACGTCATTCAGTAAGTAATTTTAACACATTCTTAGATGGATAAATCGAACGGTTCCATATAAAGTGCTGTTATTTCTCTCAAAATTAAAATATCGGAACGATTAAAATGTAGAATTGTTCAAAAAAGAACAGACAAAATCTGATTGTTCGTGAACATTCTCGTCTGGCAACGACTCACTTCACAGGGTGTTCTGAATAAAAGCTTACTTTTAATTTTTTCCGTTCGCCCTTGTATATAGCAGGAAACGAAGCAACTTAGGACGGCATTTGAGCAGTTATGTTTCCGAGAAATAAAGCTACTACATTAGGAATAAAATCCTGAAATCGGCTACAGGTTCAAGAGAAAATGAATTACAAACTTCATTGAGATGTTGTCCTTTCCTTTCAATTTTGTCGGTGTGTGCACTCATAAAGTGCTATAATTTGTTTCAGAATTAAGATATCGCAATGGATGGAAAATGGAAGTACTCAGAAAAGATGAAAAACACAATTTTGTGTTTATAAACATTCCCGCTTGTCGAGAATTCACTCCACATAAAAAGTTCACCTTTCATGCTTTTCGTTCAGCCCTGTATATAACAAGAAACGGAGTAACTGACGACAACATCTAAACAGTTATGTTCTTGAAGAATCAAGCTATAATTCAAAAAAAAAACATTTCTAAAATCGGCTGAAGGTTTCGAGAGAAAATGAACTACAAACTTAATTGAGATTTTGTCCATTCCACTAGTTTCGCTGTTGTGTTATATGAGTATGACTTACCATAATATGTGTCTTCTTCCAATCTTCTTGCAATAATGCAGGCTGGTGGGTACAATCTTAAGGATTCCTTAATGACCATTTCCAAATATTTCATGTCATTTAGATCAGAAGACGTAATCTCCCTGCCAGATTTCTTCAACTCAATCTCCTTTTGTTCTTCGTCAACTTGTTGCTACAATTGTAATATCGAAATGTAGAGCTACATTTTCCTCCAATCCTGTATGTAGGAGTGCTGTTACTTATATATTAAGAATTATTATCCAGTAAGGGCAACATAATGTTTGTAGCGATAGATTGGCTAGATCAATTCGGCTGTGTAAAACCATGGAGGTAAAAGAAGGGGAGGGAGCATATCCTATATTTCCCTTGTATCAAAAGTGTCGTACAGTTTTGAGAACCTTCTATGGATTTTCCCATACCAATATTTATCTATTTATTTATTTAACATAAACAGGAATCCTAACAGGAAAACCCAATAACAAGGATTCACCAAAATACAAGAAAACAAACACCTACAATAATGATCGTGAACTTATATTACAATAATAATAATAATAATAAGGGAGGAAAAGTTTAAAAATATCTTCTTTTTCTAATAATTTCTACACGTATAAGCACACAGTCTTCTCCTAAAAACAGCTTGTGAAGAGTTGAATAAGTCAATGAAAGAGATGTGCCAGTTATAAAATCGTGTAATTCTCAGAAAAGTGGAGTTGTAATACAATGATGTGCGGGCTCTCGGGATATAAAAAACATCTCTATGGCGACAGGTAAAAACACGAGTATTGAAATAAATTTCACGAACAATGGGAAAATCGAAATGATTATTCATTATTCGAAATAAAAACATTTGATCGAGAATAACTCTTCTTTGCTCTAGGGTAATAATTTTGTACATTTTCAATCTCGTCTCATATGGACAAGCTACCTGCCTGTTACCGAATCTGTAATATAGAGTCCTTGTGAACCTCTTCTGAATTCTTTCAATTCTGCTGATATATTTGTGATAAAAAGGGTTCCATATTGGGGTTGCATACTCGACTATACTGCGGACTAGAGAAAAGTACAGAACCTTCATGGTTTCGTCATTCTTGAAATTCCGTGTAATTCTCAGAACAAAACCGAGCATTCTGAAGCCTCTAGAAACAACATTATCAATATGATGTTCAAATGACAACTTCGAATCCAGAAATATTCCCAGGTCTTTAACAACGGTCACCTCCTCCACAATCAAGCCAAACAGGCACAGAGGTGCACTCACAATGTTGAAGTTCTTGGTGAAAGTTATATGTTTACACTTACTAACATTCAGGGACAGGTAAAGCAAAGAACAGAACTCGCAAAATCTGTTAAGATCATCCTGAAACCTCTAAACGTCCTCCAAGCTTTTCACAGCTAGATACATTTTAATGTCATCAGCGTAAAGCTCAAAATTCACATAAACAAGATACCGGCAGACATCATTGATATACAAGCTGAAGAGAAGTGGTCCCAAATGAGACCCCTGGGGTACTCCCGATTCAACATTGTAAAGAGACGAGCAAGCATCACCCATAACAACATACTGAGACCTTTCATACAGGTATGACTCAATCCAACTTAACAAATCTGGTCCCACACCATAATCTAAGAGAACCTGCAGAAGTGTTGCATGATGTACTTTGTCGAAAGCCTTGGACAAATCCGTGTAAACAGCGTCTACCTGGACACCCCGATCCATATTTTCGGATATGTAATTGATGTATGGCGACAGATTAGTGAGAACCGATCTGCCCTTGAAAAAACCATGCTGTCTGGTGCTAATTTTCGATTTCAGTGAAAGAAATAGGTAGTCAGTTACAATAGATTCGAGCAACTTACCAAAGTGGTTCAAAATGGAAACGGGTCGATAGTTGGACAACAAATTAATTTTTCCGCTTTTATGAATAGGGGTAATTTTAGCAATTTTCCACAATTTCGGAAATATACCGGAACGCAGAGATTGATTGAAAATAATATGAAGAGGATAGAGAAGTGAAGCGGCACACGACTTGATAAATATTGAAGGTATCAAATCTGGACCTGATCCTTTGTTTGTTTTCAATTCCTTCATCTTATTCATTATTTCGTCAGAACTAATGTAATCAAGGTGTACATGTGTGGAGTCCCGCACATTGTTAACATTGGATTTTCTGATAACGGGTCTGAGGGGATCCTCGAAAACATCTGCGAAGAATTTACCAAACGCATTTGCAACATTCTGATAACCACTATATTCAACATTTTCATGAGTCACCGATGTGGGTACAGTAAATCCCTTGTTATTTTCCGAAACATAAGACCAGAAATTCTTCGGATTCTCAACAATATTATCTTCTACACGTGAAATATGAGCTGTATAGTCTGTCTGAATGGATTTTTTACACAGTTTACGTAAAAGAGAGAACTTTTTATAATATTCCGCAGTTTTGAACTTTTTGAATTTACGATGAGCGTTAGCCTTCTCTTTAACATATTTAATGGTACGATTCGAGAACCAAGATGGAAATTTAGACTTATCATTTACAACTCTAACTGGAATAAATCTTTCAATTAGATCATTGAGAACATTATAAAAAACTTCGACATTTACATCAACATTGTCACTACTTAACAATATATCCCAATCGACCAGTGACAACTCCTCGTTGATAGTACGGTAATCCGCGTTGAAAAACTTGAAAATGGATCTTGGCTTCCCGCCATCCACCATTCCACCGGGAAGTTCCACCAACACATCCAGGGCAGGATGATGCAAATCCTCAACAACAAAGGGAGATAATGAACGTTTCGTAATCACGGTCGAACTGGAAGACAACACTAAGTCCAGTATTTTACCATTACGATTGCGTTGGGAGTTGAATTGACCCAGTGAGTTATATGACGTGAAATCTCTAAATTCTGTGTAGGAATCACCTTGTACCATATCACACAGGACATCTCCATTCAATCCCACAATCCAGGAGAAACCAGGCAGATTGAAATCTCCCAGAAGAAGGAAATGATCATCGCAGTTCTCGTCCATCAGGGCTGTAACAGCATTAAAGTACGTCAAGTAATCGCCGGAAGATGTACCCGGCGGTATGTAACACACACCAACGAACAGATTTCTCGTTTCACTCAAATTTATTTTGATCCACAAGTCCTCGATTAGTGTTGAATGAAGACAATTTGACACAGCAACACTCTGCAGTCTCTTCGCGACACCGATGAAAACACCACCTCCCTCTTTCTTACTGCTAGCTGTATCGGATCTGTCTCTCCGGTAGACATTATAATTACTGCAAATAAATTCGGAATTGTCTATCGCAGGTTTCAACCATGATTCTGTAACGCATATTAATTCAACAGAGCAATTCCAGGAAGACAACAAAAATTCAGTTGTCTTGGTCCTGAGACCTCGACAGTTCTGGTAATAAACACTGAAAGAGACCGCCATGGCGAAAAACTACAACAAAGAAAAACGAATGTACACTACTGAGGCAACTTCGCCAAATCTTTTTCTGAGGTAACACGCAATATTTTGGAGGATTCGTCCCTTCTCAACAAAACTCTTCCATCTTGGACCCAGCAGAATTTGAACTTATTTTCCTTGGCAAATTTCCTTGTAGTATTAAACAAACTTCTGCTATCCTTCGCCTTCAAAACCAATGTCGCTCGACCTAATGCTATCTTTTTTACCCTTGTAGGCTCGTAGGAAATTGTCCCGGTATGACTTGCTCTTGAAGTCAATCACAATGGGTCTGTTATTATCTTTCTTTGGCATGAAATGAACTCGGTGACAACCCTCAACAAAATCTTTTATATTGGAAATATTAAGTATCAGTGCAATCCTCTCAACAATACTTGATACATTCTCATTCTTCCTCTCGGGAACCCCGACAATATCTAAGGACCTCGCCTTCAACTGTTGCTGCAAAATATTGACCTCTTGATGAAGCCTCATGTTTTCCCTCTCCAAAGTTCCAAGACGAACATCCATCCCATCCAGCCTGTCATTTGTCTTCTCGAAGGTTACCAATTTAGACTCGAAGTCATCAATTTTTTGTCCAAAATAGTTAAGAGACCTAATGAACTCGGATTGGAATATGGTCGACAATGTATTATACTAGCAAATTATCAGATGTTAGTTCACATTTAATTTTATTTAATGCATCCTGACATTCTTCAGACCATCTCCACTTGACTCCCTTTTTCAATAATTTATATAGTGGGTGCAAGATGGTAGCTTGATTTTTAATGAATTTTCCATAGTAACTAATAAGCGAAATTATGGACTTCAACTGTGTAATATTTTGAGGTACAGGAGCATTTTGTATTGCTTCGATTTTAACGGGGTCAGGATGTATTCCTTCCCTGCCAACAATATGGCCCAAATATTTAACTGATTTTTGAAAGAAACAGCATTTATCTAAAGAAATTTTGAATCCTGCTTCCACTAAAATTTGGAGCACTCAATTTAATCTTTCAAGATGTTCTTTCCCATTTCGCGCAGTAATTAAAATATCATCTTTTAAAAAAATTACGCCATCCAGTCCGCTCAGCAAGGATTCCATGATTTTTTGGAATTTACTCGGACAAGAGGCTATACCAAAAGGTAAACGGTTAAAAACAAATAAACCTTTATGGGTTGATATAGTATATAACCTTTTGGAATTTTCATCCATCAAAACTTGATTGAAAGCATTTGATAAATCTATTTTACTATATTCCTCACCACCTGCTAAACTAGCAAACAAATCTTCGGTGCGGGGTAAAGGATATCTATCTACTTCTAAGTGCGGATTTACCGTCACTTTGAAATCACCACAGAGCCTAATACTACCATCTGGTTTCAAAACAGGTACTACTGGGGTCCCCCATTCCGAATAATCCACTGGGGAAATCACTCCCATCTCTAAAAGTCGGTTCAGTTCATCTTCCACCTTAGACTTCATAGCGAATGGCAATGGTCTGGCCCTGAAAAATGTAGGCACAACAGTATCGTCCTTTAACTTTAATTTTGCAATACCTTTACTAAAAGTCCCTAAGCTTGGGGAAAATACAGTAGAATATTTTCCTTTCAGATTATTCACTAAAAAATTCAGTATCTAAACTGTTCAATTGCAATTCATTTTCTGATAATCCAATTGAAAATTTCGACAAGAAATCCCTACCCAAGATAGGTGGTCCCCCATTATCAATTAAAAAAATTTCAATATTTTTCTTTGCATTATTATAAACAATATTTGCTTCAAAACTACCTATAGGGGTTACCTTCTGGCCAGTGTATACAAATAATTCCTTATCAGTTCTTGTTAATTTTTCAGATGAAAAATATTTTTCGAAAAAAAATTTACTCATGCAAGAAATACTTGAACCAGTATCAATTTGAAATGAATATTTAACATCATCCAGAAAAATCTCAACGAAAAATGCTTTATTTTCCTCACTTTTGATCATAAATAATGAATTTTGCTAATCATCCAAATAATTATGAAAATTCTGTTTATAAAATTTGAACTTTTGATTTTCCATTTCATTTTCATTATCGACAGGCTGTTTGGAAATTGATATGTTTCTTTTCTGGCAAACAGGAGCTAAATGACCTTAGGTATTACAAATATGGCAAAAACACTCACGGTATTTACAATTTGATGACAGATGATTGTTTCTACCACAAACTTGACAATTAATCGGCGCAGCCATCCTTCCTTGTGACGTTGATGATGATGTTTTTGATAAGGCTGCGCTTTTCCTGAGGTGGAACAACGGCTCTTCCTTCAAAGAAAATGCCGTCGCTTCTTTTCCACGTCCTGCCTCCTTAGACGATGCTATTCGAATTGCATCAACTAGAGATATTTCCTTCTTTTCTTCAAAAAGTCTGTCCATCACAGGTCCCTTGTTATATCCAACGATAAATCGATCTCTTAATGCAACATTCAATTCATGATCGAATTCACAATATGCTGCTAAATTTCGAAGTCTTGCTGCCCAATCATTTGCTGTTTCACTTGATAACTTTCTAGCACTGTAAAATTTTTCTCTTTCGGCGAAAACCGAAGTTTGAGCTCCGAAGTGTTCGGAAAATAATTTCATAAGTTCATCGAAAGGTTTCTTTTCCGGTGCATCTGGTAAGCACAAATTGAAAATTAATCGGTAAGAATCTTCCGATAATAAGTTCAAAATTATGGCACGTTTCCTAGTGGATTCGTCAATATTGTTCGCCACAAAATAATTTAACAAACGAGGTTTGAAGATGTTCCAGTCATTAATTTTCACGTCGAATTCACGTATAAGTGGCCGATCAAGTTTTTTTCTTCACACATTTTCTCGTCGCCACTGTTGCTACTTCACTTGTAGCACAAATTAATTCGGTTTGATTTCGTGAACTTCAGGGTAATTAATAACAACCTTCTGCTTCAGCGTTTTATTTCTAACTGCCTACCGCTTCAACGGCATACATACATGATATTTCTCCCCGGAACACATGTCACAATCATTATCAATATCACAAATACCATAACAGACAACTACAAGGTAAATATTTATATTCTGTGGTGTACAGCAAATTAGACAAAAATATTCAGTTCAAAGTCGGCCATATTGGTATGGGTAAATCCACAGAAGGTTCTAAAAACTGTACGACACTTTTCAAACGTTTTGCCCCCTCCACTCGTTTCTTACCTCCATGTGTGAAACACTAGGATACATTAATTGTCTCAATTCCTAACCAATCAAAATCGATGTGGGCGTGGTCTCTTTCGCGCCAGTTTGAATTGAATTTCTGCTTGGAAGTATCTGAAGTTAACATCATCTCACGTTGTCCACAAGACGTTAATGTATATGTGGTGTACTGTAAATTGTACTGAACTGTTTGTATTTCAGTAGGATGTATAGTAATAAACATAATATTACATTAATTCAGTATATTATTATACCATTTGATAAGGTATATTATTATAAACAAACAGTAAAGTACATTGTGCTTTACATTAGTATTTCTACATGTTATTCATTCAGTATATTGGCCAAAATTAAGATGTTTTTGCCTCGTTCTGTATCAATTACCATTTTATTAATAAATAAATTTAGATGTAGAGAATGTGCTAGGAATATCACGATGAATTATCACAATGCATGATGAATTCTGAATCTTTGGGATATCCCGAAAAAGATATTATTCAGGTTCTTAATATATTCTAAGATAATCAACTTTCTTTAAATTATTGTCTGAGCAACACTGTCCCAAAGAAGAAAGCTTCATTTATTTTATTAAATATTAGTATTTTCTAATTTAACTTCCAAATAATTAGTATTTCTCAAAATATTCTACTAAGCACTTTTATATCTGCAAATTGGCGAAGGATCCATATTTCATCAATGATTCAGTTTAAAATTCACCAAATTTTCGTTATAAAATAGTTAATGAAGAGTAGGTTATTACTCTAAAGGAATAAGGAACAGAAAAAATATACATAATAATCATATTTGAAATGCTTTTTATTAAAAACTTCGAGTAAATTATCACAATAACAAATGAAAAAAATTAATATTCGATAACTTCCAGGGTTAGTAATCCAAAGCTTACAGAGAGAAAACAGTTTTTTCACATCATCGATTCAAATCCCAACTTAACATATGAATGTCATTTGGGATTGTCTGAAACTAGCTCCCAACTCCCCTACACCTGAACCAAAATGCAATATTTGTATAAATACAGAGTACATTTCAATCCAAAATAATAAAATTCTACAATTGAATACTTTTACTTTGTTTCTTCAAGAAAGTAAGCATTGCTAAGAGAGTGTTAACTATAATTATTATTTGCACCTTAATATGTTAAGAACTATAACTATAGGTACACACATCGCATTAATCCTCACCTTCAAAACATCATACACATTTCACAACTTCTAAGCATCTTGAACATTAGCAATATTAACTACACCTAAGCTATATAAAAACAGAAACTACCATCAACCTTGTAAGATAAAGATATACATTCTTTACATAACAAAAAACTACATGAAAAGATTCCGAAAATGATGAATTTAAAAAGTGCGAGAAAGTTTTATTTATCATTTGGAAAATACGTTTGCTTCTTGTAGGTTCATTGAAATATAGTGTATCGTTTTCATCTGAATGTGGAGAAACTAAAACACTGACTCGCTTCTCGCTTTTGTAACTTTGAGAGTCTGCTGTTATCGAAACATCCACATGTGCCAGGTGTGTTTCAACTAATGTTACTGTAAATAAGTCTAATAAGAGGTAATAAAATCAGATTAATACGAATATATGCTTAGTTAATTGTTATTACCATCTGTCAAAATTTGAAATGAAAATCTTGAAGGGCATATTCCCTGAATATGAATACTTCCTCCTAGCTTCACGTTACATTTTACACAGTTACTTTGGTATCCTTAAATTCAACACAGTTGATTCTCAATGGTCAGAAGTGTCCTTTCTACATACTTCTATAATTGCTTCTGTTACAATAGTAGTACACAATTCTATCCGCCTTCGTATTTTCAACAGCCCTAGTACAAGCACAATCAACATGTCTGTTTTCCTCTCCTTGCCATGCTTCAAACTCTTCATGGCTTCTGAAATTAGTAATACTTTCTGTGATTTTCATGTTGTGGATATTTGTAAAATGCTTATCCAAATCATTAAAGGATGGAAACTTCTCTCTGTATTCATTCTAACTAAGAGAACACATAATATTCGGCCTCCTTTCCAAGGATGAAGAATCATGCTTATGTATTTTCCGGAGGTGCCTGTTTTTATTAGATGGGCTGGTAATCTCCTTTCGATACTCTTTAAAAATCAGTGGATTCACTCTGCAAGAAACCCGAAATTTCAACAAAAAACTATTCCATAATGCATAAATTAAACCTACCATACAGTGTCCATAATTTAGGGGAAAGTCTCAAATTGTGTAGCAAAGTAATGATAATTGCTTTTTCAAAATGTCTGGACAATTTGCACTGCTAATTATTCTTCAAAATATAACAGAACAGTAGCAAGTATCAAGTCGTGAGTCGATTAAAGGTTAGTAAACAAAACACAAAACACAGATTGCGTAGAGAGAAATCCCGCCAAGATCCAGCTGATCAATAACCGACTTTACACGAATGCTCTCGGAATTCCTCGGAAGCGCTTCGCATTTGATTGGTTAGGAATTGAGACAATTAATAAATCCTTGAAACACTGAACGGTTGAGCCGGTTCCAGATGAGTGTAATCCGAACAACGATTGCAATAGGATTGGATAAACGATTCGGCGAATAGTGTGGAAGGCACTTGAGCTCAGCCTCGAATAATAAGTCCTGATGGAGCAGAAAGAGTGCTGCTCGAACCATTAAATTCCCTGTGATTTATTGCATGCGCTGTTCGCCTTAAATTCATCTGGACCCAGATTAATCCGAACAGCGAATGCAATAAAACACAGGGAGCTTTATGGTCCGTCGCAACGCTCTCTCTCCTCCGTCGGAACTCGTTTTTTCAACTCGAACGCTGCATTCGAATTTATTATACGAGTCTGACCTCGAGTGCCGTCCAAACTATTCGCCGAATCGTTCATCAAATTGTACTGCCTTCGCTGTTCGGATTAAGCCGGGTCCAGATGAGTATAATCCGAATGCAATAAGATTTGATGAACGATTCGGCGAATAGTGTGGACGGCACTTGAGCTCAGCCTCGAATAATACATTTAAATGCACCGTTCGAGTTGAAAACCGAGTCCTGATTAAATAAAATTGTTGAATGAATGTCAGACTACGTGGAAACTCAAGCGGCAAGAGCACGTGAAAGTTTGATCACGGCGAAATCTTTGCCACTTGAGTTTCAACGTAGTTTGACATTATTTCATCAATCTTATTCCTGATACGACGAGAAAATCAAACCAGTCAACCATGATTCTCACAAACACAGACCATTAAAAACCAATGAATTCGAAAATTCACACAATCTAACATCAATTTTTGCATTTTCAGAACAAAATCGGTTCAGTCAGAAGAAAACATTTGATTACAACTCGGGAAATATAAAAACATTTCCCTAGTTGTAATAATAGCTATATTTTTCACTTATGACGATTATTATATTGATTTATTTATCTTACTCAAACAATCATGTTTGCATAAGAAACTATGCCCAGCAAAAACAATTATTTCAATGATGTCATGTCCATGTTCAATAAAGAATCAAAAGGTTAATTAACAAAATCCCTTGAAAAATATAGGAAATTAAACAATTTCTAGACTTGTAGAAGCGTATGAAACACGGTAATAAATTTATACAGTTTAAATTTTGACATTTTATGAACGATGCATCATGACAGATGTTAGCCACAAATTTTTGAAATTTTGCGAAAAATCAACTGTTGGACTATGAGAAAACTCACCTGCACATCGGGATGTACGGATAAATTATATAAAATAAAACTGATAGCTGATGCTGTAGTCTCGTAACCCTAAAAGAACATTTTAGAATGAAATATAGGAACTTTTTTCACAGATTTACCGCAAACATTATAACATCAACTTGATCCCTTATATCCTTATCCGACAAGGGTTCTTCATTCTCATCTTTGGCTGTTAAAAGTATATCCAAAAATGGTGTTCTTCTCTTTTCTCCATAAATGTTTTCAACCTCTCCAGGTGTGCTGGTTTCATGCGAGTTCTCAAGATATTTCCTCCTCTGCAGTATAACAGACTGGTCAAAACTATGAATGTCTTCAAGCGACTTTTTATATTGGGTATATTGTGGATGGAGTCTGAATATGAAATCATACCTGTAAAGTACATGAAAAACTCTTTCTGTCCCGATTTTACAGAGTAACTTGATCGAGCGGCGAAAATCAGACTTATTCTCTTGGGCATTGATTGATGTTGCCATTGAACTTTCTGGAATGAAAATGAAAATAACAAAATATAAACTCATCGCAACAATGACAAGCCATATAAAATATGTAGAAACACACTAACGTGAGGTCATGCTTGTTCAAATGGGGGTTTTTCCTGAATTTGGGTAATTACTGCAAATGCATATTTGAACATAATTATTATGGGTTTGATTCATCATTTTCCCAAATTACCTTCAGAAAGTATTCAAAATCAGGTTTCAAAATTGGGGTTTGGGATTTGCCAGGCATGCACGAAGTGATAACGGTGTTTAGTAGAATAGCTTTTTCTGCTATTGGCGTCTGAATTTAAGATAGCAGCGCCACGGTGGCCAGTTTTAGAACCTAACATACAGACATAGATTTGGTTTTGATAGTCGAGTTTGTACTGTTTGTTAATGTTTGATTTGATAATTTTTGATTACACTATTTATTCAAAGACTTTTCAGACTTTTATAGTTGACGAGAGTATTACTGGGAGTACATATTCCATTCTTATATAGTAGGCATGTATCATCCTTCAATCTAATTGAGTATAGCCACTCATGCCAAGATTGACTTTGGTGGATTTCTTAGGCTATCTTGAAAGTTGGAATACAGATACCATTGTAACATACTCTTTGGAATAATAGACAAATACTCATAACTTTACTTTTTTTATTAGGAAGGACTAAATACTCAATATATTGTGAATAAAATGAATACATCCACATGAAACTAATGCTACTTGTACCGTAAGCCTTATTCATTATAGATAGACAAATAAATTTTCCAACACTCATATGATTGGTCTTGAAAAAGCCGTAATAAAAAAGCCTTGTACAACTTTGCTTTCATCGGCAGAAGCACTTTGAGCAAAGAGTATTCATCACCAGATATTTCCTTGTTGAGACTCTTTTTTTCATGAGTCAGTTCTATGACTAGAACATTTACGTTGTTCCTTAATAATGATCAGTTCAAAAGGCAGATATCTGGAAGGCATAGCATTCCTCTTAAGTAAATTTCTCTGCTTGGATTATGGGCCTGGAAAAAAATTGTCTTCATGATTGTGATCTAATATTTCATGAGCAATTCGTGCTTACCTCTATAAAAATGATCATCATCGGTAAAATGCAGGTAACAGACTCTCATAACTCTTGTTTGTTAGTTTTTATCGATTCTTCAACACTTTCAGACCCGACTTGTTAAAGAAAGTTTCTTTCACCCTAAATCCAAATTTTTTACCGGGCTGTAGAAATCTATGGGAAGGGACATTTGAGTTTGCTTTTCCTCAGTAGAAGCACTTGTAAAAGCACACAAACGCCAAGAAAAATGCCTAAACTTTCTCATTTCCTTAACATTTCTTTCAACTTGTCAATGATAATGTCTGTACCTTGGGTAACTCGGATAGCCACCAGAGGGAGTAGCGGTTATCTTCATTCGCCAATAGAATAATGAAATATTTATCCCTATTCTGTGGTACACACGTGTTCTTTGTCTATATAACCAAACAATTTCCGTTTGCGATTTATCATTAATATGACAGTATGACAGTCTGTGCTCTTCTTTTTCTATTCCTTGGTCGTTGTCTTCTACTCTAACCAGATCGAAGTATAGCTATCTCTGTTTTCCTAAGCAAAGTAACACATTTGACGTCCTTTTCTTTCCGAGAAAGCTGAATTCGACGTTACCATATCGTGCACTCATGACAAATCCCTTTCAATGCAAATCCCCATTTTTATTTTTCAGTTTTAGATATTGCGTAAATAACGTTAAAATTAGAAATAAAAACGAAATTTGGCTTATTTTTTTCTTATTATCTCCGAAAGTATTTATCGGATCGAATTGAAATTTGAAACATTGTTGTTGAATGCTGATTCTAAGGTTTGCCTAATTCGTTGAAATATAATAAATATTTTCGGAATAAAAACTTTTTCATCAAAAATTTGAAAAATTTTCTAATACACATCTTTCTTGAAAATTTTCCAACAACTGGAATCACATGAAGTTTTGCTCCGAATTGTGGATAATTATTCCAAAACTTTTAAATCTGATTGATTCAGTAGTTCATGAGATATTGATAAGTCCACCTTAAAATTTCAAATGGGCAGGTTCCACCCATTAACGAACTCAAACGAGATATTTGGACTCTTAAACTTTCCTTTCAAAGTTAGAGCCCATACGGACAGACGGACAGAATTGAATTTGACCGCAGATTCTTCTTCAGGATGTGTAACCCAATCTTTAAAGACCAAAGACGAAACAATAACGCCCTGTGGCCCTAGAACAAGCGCGTAAAAGTTACACACATTAGGGCAAAATGATAACGATCTTATCCTATTTAATTGGACGGTTATTGAGTTCGGATTTGAAAAATTGATGTCCCCACGGCAGAATCGAACCCAGAACTTTCGCCATTATCGCCAGGTCTGCACTATAAAAAACTAATATTTCTTAAAACATATTTTACGCATGTACAGAAGAACTTAATTTTCATGATAATTCAAAAATACATATCTGATCGAGCTAAAATGTGATTCTTGGTTATAAAATGGTACAATAATACATCTACAAAGCGAGTTGCAATTTGATGAAATAGATATTTTTAGAGTTATTTGATGAGAAGGTAATATTTCAGATTGTTATAACATTGAAACCATTGCTCGGATTTTTCCCATTAACGAACATATCTGAGATATTCAGGATCCAAATTCATGCTACAATTTTTAAGACTATTTGAGATGGAGCACATACGGACAGCCAGACAGATTTGAATTTTACCACCTTTTCTTCTTCAGTTAATCCAACCTAGACGTTTGCAAGCATTCTGGGCTCAAAATTCGAAAATAACGTACATTTTCACGAAACGATATTGCTATTGTTTTCAAGAACAATAGCGTAAAAATGTCTCTTTGAAATGCAAAATTACATTGATATTAGGACCATCAAAAAATCTGTGAATGTGGTATTAATTATACAGTGTGGAAACGTTGGAAAAGCACTTATGGAATACAATTATCCCTGAAATTACTTTACTTGTGCATAAATAGGGCTTCAAAAAGTATTTAACAATACCATTGTAAAGGGAGTTTTTTAGAGGTATAGAACTTTAAGTTGGTAGCACTGTTTTAACTGGCGGCCATTTGTCAGCTGTCAAGTGATATGTGATTAGTTTTGTCTGGCATTTCGACATGAATAATAGACTGACGCCTAAACAACGCTTCCAAATTGTTCAAATTTATTTTGAAAATAATGGTTCTCTTCGCAATATGTATCACGCTCTACGTCCATTTTACGGTCAACATAATCGTCCATCAGAGCAATTAATTCGATGATAATACGCATCCACAGAGACGTCGTACAGTGAGAACAGAAGAAGCCATTGCTGCTGTATAGCGGAGCGTAGAGGAAAACCCAAATCAGAACGTTACAGTAACTGCTATAGAGCCATGATTTCTGACTTTTTCGTTCCTCAATTGAACACACACGATGTGCAGCAGCTGTGTTTTCAAGAAGACGCCGAAACATGTCATACAGCTCGTGCCAAAATTGATTTACTGAAGGAAACGTTTGATAACCGCATAATTTCAAGTTCCAGGCCCGTAAATTGGACTCCAAGATCGTGCGATTCAACGCCGCTAGACTATTTTCTGTGCGGATATGTGAAGCGCTAGTTTACGCCGATAATCCCGAAACGATCGACCACATGGAGGACAACATTTGCGGTCATATGCCAGAAATTATATTTAAATTATAATAACATAATCACAAGGACGAATATCCGTCGATAAATCAACAAATATTCCCACTTGATCAGAGCTAATCATTTAAATTATAATGCCAAAAGATCATCTTTTGAGTAAAGTCAATTTCATGTCAATTTTAAAAATTCATCCTTGTTTTATTCCATTTCGAATTTCTATATCTCTAAAAAAACACTTCAAATTTTACACCAGGGTTTATTATTTTCTTAGTTAAATAACCCAATATAGCATTGATATCTTAAACAACTTAGGGCCGGTATTATAAAACTTAACGGGAAGTTAACTTTAACTTTAACTGAAAATTAAGTAGTAATTTCCAGTTAAAGTTAGATTTGCAGGGTTATCTTTATCTGGTGGTTTGGGTATCAATTATAGTTAAAGTTAAAGTTAAATCGTTTTTTTCCACAGATTTTCTGTCTTTTCGGCTGACATAAGGGGAATATAACCTCGATTTGTTTGTTGTTATGATATTTTCGGAAACATGTTAGCAAGGTATATTAACTTCATTTTTAAAGGACTTTTAATTCACAATGACGAAGATGACATGAATATTGTTGAACATCCTCGTTGAGAGATACTCACTTCATTTTTGAAGAACTTTTAAGTGACTATGACGATGATGCCATGAAAATTGTTGAATATCCTTGTTGAGAAAGGATATTTAGAAATCGGCTGAACCATTTGAACTTATGGGAAGAAACGGAATTCAAAAACAGATTTCGCTTATCTGGACACTGTACGCCTGTAATGGAATACATATTCATAGTGATGCAAATGTATTGCTACATGCAGAGTTTATGCATCTTGTTCTTTCTTGATAGTTGCTGGAGATTTTAGGGGTTTTCACAAATCAACTATACTGACTGTAGTATCAGAAATGTCCCATGGAAAATTGCATACTTATTATCTATTTACATCAAAATGCCTGCTATAAACCTTACTCGAGTAAGAATCCAATCTCGGGAGTTCATCACGGCATATTATTGTAATGAAAATATCAGTTACTCTTTCTGTTCCACTACTTTAAGATGTAAATGAAAAAAAATCATTGGCATTTATTCTTTTCATTGCCTAATATAAAAGATGAAAGTTGTAAAGGCGTAATGAAGCATAATAATTTATACACATTATTTAACTTTTAAGATGAAAGGAAATCATCACAATTGCAATGGATACTTTTCTTATAATAATGACCAAACTGGTAGCCGTGTACAAATTCTAGATATCAGGGCTCGATAACCCGGAGCCACACAAAACATTACCATATTTTTCAATTGAATGACAATTTTTGCAAATTTAGTGTTGAGATTATTACCACTCCCAGTGTCAGTTGAAAGTACTTGCCCGTTGGTGAAGAGTAAAGTATTTGTAAAAAAAATTATGTACCCAATTTGAATTGGATAAATTTTATTGTAATTGTTCAATAATTCCTGAATTGAATGTATCTCATTATTGCCAAAGTTTTTCCTTTTAAGCTTTCATTTCCAATATATTCATCAGTGGAAGTAGTTTTTTTAGTTAGGTAACCGAATAAATACCCAAGCATCCCTTGCATATTGCAAAAAGTATAAGAATTCAAAATTGATCATTGCAACTCTCCCTCAAATCATTAATTCTATTTTCATGGAAACCACAATCCATTAAGCTCCCTGATACATAGTGCGAATATTTGTCAATAAAGGATTTGTTTATTCCTACCATATTTTGAAAGGGGGCATTTTTCCAGCTTTTACAACCCAGAAATTGGTGCTTAATTAGATTTATTACAGAATCTTAAATTATTTTCTTTTCATAGAAATCATCACAGTATTTTTTGTCTATGATAGAAATGAGACTTTTATAATTCCGACATTTTTGAGCAAAAGTTTAACTCTCAGTTAAAGTTAAAGATAACTTTCCGTTAAGTTTTATAATACCGGCCCTTAGAACCGAATGCGATGATTCATTTTCGATATTATTGGAAATTTGCAGCGTTTTTCTTTATATTTCAGGAACCATTGGTCGGAAATCATCCGGGTAAGATTTTTTAGGTTTGATTATGCAACAGTAATCAACGTTCAGAGTTTCAGGAAAATTCGGTGGTAAGTTTTCGAGAAATAATTCTTTTTTCCCCCCAACCCCCCATTTAGAGCCCTTAGGGTACAACGATCCTGCTGAAAAGCTTGGAGGATCAACCCCGAGTGACACACAATTTTTCTACCAAGTTTCAAGGATTTCCGTTCAGTACTTCCAGAGAAAAGCCCTGGACAACGGACGGCGGACGGACGGATTTTGGTTTATTATTTGATAAAATCAAATAATAAACCTTAGTGATCGACCGACAAAAAAAAATTTAACCCCCCCTGAAAATTTCACAGTTTACGTATTGGAGTATGTAGATTTGAATGAACGAATAAAAAAAATCCGTCCGTCCGCCGTCCGTTGTCTGGAGCTTTTCTCTGGTAGTACTGAACGGAAATCCTTGAAACTTGGTGGAAAAATCGTGTGTCACTCGGGGTTGATCCTTCAAGCTTTTCAGCAGGATCGGTGTACCCTAAGGGCTCCAAATGGGGGGTTGTGGGAAAAAAAATTATTTCTCGAAAACTTACCACCGAATTTTAATGAAACTCTGAACGTTGCTTACTGTTGCATAATCAAACCTAAAAAAATTTACCCGGATGATTTCCGACCCGTGATTCCTGAAATATAAATAAAAACGCTGCAAATTTCCAATAATATGAATCATCGCATTCGGTTGTTCAAAGTTGTTTAAGATATCAACGGTATATTGGGTTATTCAACTAATAAAATAATAAACCCTTGTGTAAAATTTGCAGTGTTTTTTTAAATCGTTAATTCAAATCTACATACTCCAAAACGTAAACTGTGAAATTTTCAGGGGGGTTAAAATTTTTTTTTTGTTGGTCGATCACTAAGGTTTATTATTTGATTTTATCAAATAATAAACCGAAACACTCATTATAACAATACTTCTATCATTATACATCTGACGTGATTATTTTTACAAGTAGGTATGTGAATCTTTTCTAGCACTCACCACAAACAACATCCAAAGAATAATTTGCTATCAAAGAATGAACGTCCAAACAATCTTCATCCAAATGTTTAGCCATTTGTTGAACCAGTATATCCGCAGCTTTTTGGGAAACATCAATAAGATTTTCTATCCTTTTGAAATGAAACGCAGGTGTTAAAATCTTTCTATGTAACTTCCAGTGTGACCCTAGAATTCCAGAAATTGTAATAGGAATACTCTAATGTTACTCGATTGAGCTCGAAAGTGGCAAATCTATAGTAATTTGATCGGTACACTATTGTATTGTAATCAATAATTACTCAATTGACTTTTAACGAAAACCAAAGGGCTTCATGTTAAAGTTGCAAAGGACAAATATTATTGAATCCGATGGTGTGCTGATCTTGATTGATAAACACTGTAAAAATAATATACATACCTGATGTAAGAAGTATTCCATTACCAAGCCAATCACTGAAATACCGATATTGCATTGACTTTGAAATCATAGTGCTACTGGTCAAGATCCATTCCAGAAATTTCAAATTTGAAGCGATGAGCATAACCTCTGAACCAATCCAAATTTTTATGATTCCATTGAATTTCAAAAGGTATTTGTTGAAAAATGGTAGTAACTCTGAAAAAATAATGTTTTGGATAATATTTCGGAATTAATTAACTTGCTTGATGCGCGCGCTTGCTTCAATGTAACAAAATTTATTTATCCGGATATATCAGATCCTTTCAATTCTTTTTGAAATTGTGATTTTCTTGACGATACCCTTTTTCTCGTAAAGAGTAGTAAATAAAAAATAATCAGTTATTGAATGAAACAGGGATATGCACCCTGTAGATTTACATGAGAAATCGAATTGGAATATGTTGGAATCTGTAATAGACAAGGGCTTAGACCTTTAAAAATCGTGAAAGGTGAAGAAAACAGTAATATGAAACTAATTTGAAAAGGAAGGGAATATAACAAAAATGAAAGTAAAATAGTTTAAGGGTTATCTGAGGTTGGGAAGTGAAAGGGGGTGAATTTTTAAAGTTTTAAAACGGTTCATCTCGATTTCCAGTAAATCAAGTCTTATGGAAAAAAGTTGAAGGGCAAACTTTCCAGGTAGCAGACTGGCGTGAGGGGGCGTCTTATTGACGTCATTTTTCCGTTATTTATAGGTCCACGACGTCGCCGACTAATATAGGACCTTTAAAAGACGTCACATTATTGACTGAAAAAGGACGCCAACATTTTCGACGTCTTTTCACAGTCAGACAACTACCCAGGCGTCGGAGTGACCTATGACGACATCATAAATATGTCCACGACGTCTCTAAATAATAATGAATCACCTATAGGGGGCGGCACAATATTGACTCAAAATGTACGTCATCGTTTTGACGACTAAAAGACGTTTTTTCAAGATCAGAAAGTCTGGTTTTCAGATGAAGATAGCACGTTTCGCCATGAAAAATCTTGTTTTATATTTTTTTGTAATAATTAGGAAACTTAATGTCAATCATGCTCTGATATACTGCCTGTGTTCATACACCGATCAATTTCTGACCGAACGAAAACCCTTAACTAGCAACTGCCTCTGTTCCGTAGTGATTAAGCTCTTGGGCAGTAATCAAGAGGTCCCAGGTTCGAATCCTCTCTCGGGCTACCTTAAATTCAAAAATTATAAGGATTTACGACATCACTATGATGTATCTCCAGTTAAAGACTATCGAATGGCCTCTGACATGTGGAAAAAACATAGCTGTGTTCGCACAAGTTTTCGAATTTTCTTTTATTCAAACGACTTTAACGTCGTTGTCAAGATGTCATCCTGACGTCTCATGTATGTGACATTTTGACGTGAATTTGGGGTCCCTCTGACACTTCAATTCGTCACTTCGAGACCAAAAATGGATGTCCATTACACGTCTCTCTGCTGCCTGCGTTGTAGGTTATAGGAAGATCTACAACTTTTGTATTTACACCTTTTTCACAATGTCTCAGATTCTATGTGAAAAATTGAAATAACCATGTTTTTGGTTTCTTTTTTTTTCACGGAATTAGGTGAAAACTGAACTTTTTATGTTCCAAATACACATAAGTTTACCATAGTATTAATGTTTATTTCTTCACACCGTCATACAGAAGAGGCTTCAACGAACACTAGCCCACGAACTTCTATAAAAAGTATTTATCTTGACGTGAGACTTTTGGATTGAAAATAAGGGTGCTTTTTCGAAATTTGGTCAAATAAGAGGGAAAAATGAATATTTTCAATCAAAAAAACTACAGTGTATTTGGAACATGAAAAGGTAAGTTTCCAACGAATTCCGTGAGGAAATTTGTATTTGTGGCAGATGAAATAAAAACCAGAATCTTAGTTATTTGAGTTTTTCACATAAATTTTGAGATTATGTGAAAAAAGTGTGAATACAAAAATTGTAGATCTTTTTATTACTTACAACTTTGCCATTCAACCGTTTTCCATAGGTCTCGCAGTTCAGCTGAGAATCCAGATAAACCGTGTTGTAACAGATGTGATGAGGAAAAAACTTCAACTCCCTATACGCGTTCCCGATTACTCTGGTATCACCTAAAATTTAACCACAACTGAACCAACCGCCCTCAATTCATGATAGATGACGTCACTGGTAGAACCCTGTTCAGAAATTTTATAGAACCAGCTCCTAGAGTTATTTCAAATCAGCAGTATCATCTTTCTCTCTCTAATTTTATGTTGTTCATTGTTCAAAAGTTCGAAGCATTTGTTGCTATTTTCACAGGTTTTGAAATTCGAATATAAATTATATCAGATAAATTTTTTACTGCTCTTACACAAATATCCAATGCGGTTTATTAGACTGTCAACAATATTTAACAAAAGTTTGATCCGATATTTATTTTCGGAGGTATTGGGAAAATTGTTGTTATTTCTGAAATAATTCAAAAATGCTGATCCGATCATGATGAAACTTGGTAACTAGTCGGCGATACTGATGGGCAAACTTTTGAGAAATTCCGCGATGATCGAGTCATTAAAAGAATTCAAAAAAATTTCTTCATTTCTTTACTAATATTTTATATTTTGCTATCTTCTAATTATATGGTTCTCCAGAAATTTTATATGAAACTTCAAAACCTTCATTCTTCAATTAAGTACTGGATTTCAATGCGATCTCATCTGCATATTGGAAATATTATTGGGAAAATTCAATTTTAAATGGGTAGGATATCTGAGGAATCATTGGGTGAATTTTAACCGTTCAAGCATTCGGCTTTCGTCGTTAAGTTCCTAATGTACTCCATAAATATTGAGGTTCTTAGTTGTTCCTTTCAGATGACACTTTGTTACGATCCACCGTTGGTCTTTGGTAGATGCGCACCACGCAAATATATATTAAGTTAGCTTAGAGACTTCGTTGTCAACCGTAGCTGGTAACCATTCCATTCATTTCATTGTTTACCCTGACGTCATAAATTGAACCAGAAACTAAACCATTGACAAAAATTCTATCATTTTATCATCAACCCGAACCAGAACCAAAGCTCAATCGAGAGCGCCTTATATACCGAAAACGAAGTGTTCTACCTCCATGATATATGATGTCGCCAATTATTTCGAACCAGATTATATGCACTCGGTGATTTAATTTAAGCAACTGATGATGGAACTAAATAGTACAATGTATTTTATATTTGATCAACAAAACCTGTAGTCGACCCACGGGGTTCGACTGAAGAAATATAGGTGGTGTCTCATTTTGAGTCTGCCTCAATAGTGATGGCTTAATTTTCTTTTCGAGTTATGGAAAAAATAAAATCACAGATGGCTATTTCATTGAATCCGTTGGGCGGATTTAGTTCATTCACGAATTTCTCGGACATATTTAAAATCCAAACCTACCCTGAAAATTCCAAGACTTTATATAGGAGTTATAGAGCAAATACGGAAAGACGGATGGCCGGACAGAATTGAGTTTGACATCCGATTCATCATCATTGAATACAACCTAGTGTCCTTGCATTTGCAGCTCAAAATCTTAGATATTTGGCAAGAATAAAAGCAGAAAAATCGATAAGGAATAGAAAACTTTTTTGAACCAAAGCTTTTCAGATTTTTTTACAAATTGGTAATTTAATTGGTACTCCTGTCCTCCATCAGCGCAGAAACAAGCAAGAACATAGTTCACATCAACATTAAACGAATATTAATCCACAAAAAATTCTGCTATATATAGGACAAAATACGAATAGAAGAAAGATCCAGATTCAAATAATAATTGACAATTAAACAGGATAAACCGGTTAGGGCACATAACAAAGGCATAATACACCGAAGAAGAGTAACAATACACAGACCGTAATCTGTGAAAGTTTCTCAATTTCTGGGTGATCAGTCAAGTTCTCCGAATATATATAATGAATTTTCACTTACTAGTATTAGTACTAGAATTAATATAGGGGGCATGTCCCAACAAAAAATAGGCAGGTGGTGAAGGAAAATCCCCCATTCTGTTTTTGGGAAATTTTGTATACCAATACAACAGACTAAACAAAACACACAAAACTAGAGCTTCTAGGATCATCTTTCGATAATATCACTTCTATTTCCTGGCGAGGATGATAATTTAAACACGAAGTGTTCGACAGGAGTACATCAGATAGACTACGAAATATATCAATTCAAGGTACCTATAAATTCGTTCGAAATAAATATTTGCCATTGGAGTCTGCAGTGTGCAACATGTATGAGGGTCAGACAGAGGCGCCGACTGGATCGTGGCTCACTCACGAAACAAATATTAAATGCCGAGCACTAAATATTATACAAATTTCCAGGTAACATCCCTGACTAGAATTCAGAACGATCCTGCATCCACGTATGGTCTGGTTCGCAGCTTTACTATCTTCTTATAGTAAAATAATCACGAAATTCTACATAAACGTTATTCAAGCCGTTGTTTTCCTACCATGTAATAGATTCACGTTCAATTCTGGAACGAATTCGACAGGTTGAGATGCACGTTATGGATTATTTGTAATTTTCTGTTATTATATTATAACATTGTTGTTCATTGCTAATCTAAATAAACATTATTATTTTTATTTATTGATATCCGTGAACTGCCCCTTGACTCTTCAAACCAGATAATTGGATCCAAAAATAGGTATTTGTTAAGAGCATCTCTGACTGGCTGAAAATTAGGTTCGGGTTCCCGATTTCACATCGATAATGTCAAATTTGTTCCGTGAATCAACTTGGTTATTTGGGTTGCTGGCAAATGATAATCTGTTAATGTGGATTACCGTAACTATAACCGGAGCTTATGGTCCCTCCCTTGAAATCGTTTTCAGAAACGTTCGGGTGGTTCATGAAAAACCAAGAAAAGCAGCTTTTGCGCAAATGCTGCTGAGTTCACGTTTGTGATTTTCTTTTATTTTTTTTAGATGATGAACTGGATTTCAACTCGATCTTATCTATAAATCCGGAGATATTGGGCCTATCGGCCGATCGTAAACACAATAACTTCCACAAAGAAAAACTTAGAAACTCGATATTTGTCGAGTAGGTTTGGACCTTAATTACGAAGGCCGAATTTGTTAATAGGTAAAATCCACTCAATGATTCCAGAGATATATCCATTCAAAAAAAGGAACGAGACTTTTTGACTCTGAAAAAAGGAGGACCTTGTAAAATGGATCGAATCTATAATTCAGAAACAACGCAGTTTGCGTTATATGACTATGGGCCAATTGCACCGTATTACAAAACCATAGATTAGGTCCATAAGCAAGGTTTTGGTACAAAATTATCTTGCACCGTCACGTAATCCTCGTTAAATGGCCTCAACAGACTGTTATATTTAAGCCTACGAATTTGGGGGTTCAAAAGAAGGATTAATGGTAAGCTTCAGAATCTAACCCTACTTTCGAGCGATTTCGTACAAGTTTGACATTTTTCTGGACGTAACCTCCAGTTTGTTTACGTTTTTTTTTGTTTACATTGGACATTGATGGAGAACTCCTACGAGTTGATAATCAAATTTTGATTAAAAGTGGTTGATTTTCAGATGATATTTATGAAAAATGATATAGGGAGAAACTGGCATCAGTAGGCATTGATTCGTATGTTTTAAAGCATGAAGAATTAACACCAGTATTTCCATTGAGTTCGTAAACTTAATGGTATTTATATAAGCCTTCAACTATTGGAAATGAAAAAGTTACAATGATATGCTCATTTATTTCCAAGAGCGAATAGCAGAATGAAATCGAAGACATATTTGGAATGAGAAAACATAGTTTCATGAAGATTCTTCAGTACTATTTCATTCAGTGATATATTACGTGGAAAGCTATCATGTACTACTTCATTATTGTGCAGGTGCTGTCTCTGTGCTATCATTATCCTCTATTATATATTAATTGGACTCAAAATATAACTACAAACGAATTAATGTGAAAGAAATTGCATCCTCGTGTTAGACAATCTTCAAACGTACACCTTTGTCAATCCATCCATGATACTTCAATATTTATATAGAATACTTTTTAGTCTGCGGATCCACATCAGAGTTTTCATTATCTTCGACCAAAAATTAACTCAATTCATAATATACTTATTACAAACAAAATAATTTGATAGAAAGTCTACTCTTAGGTGAGCCGTTCCTTATCGGAAAGTTGTTTCGGATAAATCAATACTATTCATTTTACAAACGCCAGGATTGTAATTCCATGCAGAAACTTAAATCTTGAGATATTACAAAATATGAGTTTACTTGAGTAAATGACTATAAATTTGAATAAGGTTTAAAGCCTGATGCAGAGGTAAGAGCACAGGTCTGTGGTAAGAGATCCCTATAGTCTTAATGTTAATAAACAAGTCAGGAACATTACATGCAATATTTTTATGGAAGCTATAAAGTCTGTCATATATATTTTTTCGTTGGGGTTTTCAATAGATGCATCTTGATTTTTCATAACTTATGGAAATATGTAACCCATAATAATGGGTTTCATCTTTTGAATTAAAATATTTCTTCAATTAGGGTTAAAATAAACAACATGAAGCTAGTCACAAGTACCAATTCATGAGAAAGTAACCAGATTTGTAGATTAATTTTAATCTAGTTACATTCAGCCTCGGTGCAAGCCGAATATTTAAAGCAGAGTTTAATAAGTTTATCGTTGCTTAACTAACTGTAGCTTCAGACGAAAACGGTGCAATTGGCCCTTATAGTACTTTTTTCCTGTGGCCTATGATAGAATCTCCTCTCAAAGGTTATCAACGTGAAACTAACATCTTGTACAGATGTTAAGTGCCATCGCCAAAAAAATTAGCAGCAAATGGAAATGATTCTCCGAGATCCGACGCCTCTGAACAGGTCGATCTCGATGTTGGCCTAGCTCGGCGCCTGAATAAATAAAGGAAGGATGTATATTTCCTTAATTTTTTGATTCTGACTCAGCATTCGGCGAATTGTATATAAATAGAATATTAAGATTGAAGCAAATATTATTGAATAAATGACGTATCGCTATATATCATACATGTTGTTCTTTGAACCTTTCGTTGTCGTTTGGTTTCAGAAGCGGCAGAATGGCAAAGCTATTGTAACATGTCTTGAAGATGATCTCCGCGCAGAAATCTGTAATATGTGATGATCTTCTTGTAGTTGTTCATCCTACCTTCTAGAGATAGACCTCATATATATACACATCATATGAAAATTGCCAACGTTGGACAGATATCAAGAATTGAATTCAATTACCCAACGGTGTACTATTCGGTTATGATATATAGAAAATTTCTACAATGGGCAAGAATAGATATGAGTAGTTCCATTTTCAAAGGAACAATAAGTGGTCCTATAATAGTAGGACAGTGCAGGTTCGTTGATAACTTCACTCATGGAGTTATTCAAGGTTCCATACGTGAATCTTTCGTATTCATCATCATAATCTTCGAACCCAACTTATGTCGAGTCGATTATAATTTTGTCGATATATGGATGTGTTCTAATAGCTTGGAAGTTCTTGAGATCATGTGTATCAGTAATGGGTGATTTTAGACGTTAATACTATGATAATTTCCTTATTTGGATGAAGACTGGTTCGACTGTTGACTGGTTAATTTTCAAAATTATAGTATTATCTGTTTCCTCCAGAAAAAGCGTATAATTGTATTAGTTCATTCCATAGAAATTTTATCTTATTTATATTAAATTATTCTAATATAATTTATATTATTCGGTTCATTCATATATTGAACCATATACTGCATATTAATTATTTATCTTTTGAGATTAAAGAGCAACACTCAACTGTTGAACTTCATTGAATATGTTTAGATCTTGTACCTATTTATTCTACCAATATGGAAGCTTTTTGACGAGAACACAACCAGAATATATAAGATTTATGATAGTCGACTTTACGCGAGCATGTCCTACGAAAACAGCATGCTTTCAATTTGTCCAAATGTCTTTAATTTTTGAATGTCTTCCCGAAAAAGGTCCGAAATGACTTGGTTAGACTCACTGATGACGACTCCCCTGTCAAAATCGATTTTGTCCGGCCAACCACGATTACGAGCATACGGAGGATTCGAATTGCGGGGATAGGAGATCGTATTGATATTAAATAATTATTTCAGTTGAAGAAAATTCGGCTTAGACGTTGAACACCATATTTTAAGGCAGTGTACCAAATTTAAGTTTGATACGATTAAGATTTGCGGAGATATTGGGGAAAAAATATGTCAAATTTCGTCGTTTTTTCCTCGATATCGTGTTTTTTTCCCGTATTAACTCAAAAAATACTGATTCGATGATGATGAAACTTGGTGGGTAGTTTGAAAATACTGACGATATTCTCACGAAATTAGGTATGATTCTTCAATATATGGTGGGAAAATGAAATGTCGTATAGGTATACCTGCATATTCATTGGGTGGATTTTACCCATCCAAGAATTTTGCTTCCGTAATTAAAAATTTTTTTTTTGGGTTTTTGGCTTTGGCGGGGTCAATACGTTAAAAAGATGAACACTTTGACATCTGATTCCGCATAAAAGGTGCTGACTTCACGTCAGTGCTTTTCTTGGATGTTTCAATAGAAAATCAATATGTCACGTTTACTAAACGTTAACTGTACCATATTATTATCCGCATGTAAGGTACCGGAAGTTGATGAAATGAAATATACAATTAATTTCAGATGATATGTATATTTGAGACTTAAAGGAGTAAAGTTCAAAAATAACTGAGATCACAAAGAAAGTTTCTCCAACATGCACGAAATTTGAAATACATATTTCATACTCTGTAGAATGAAAACACTTTTGGTGCCAAATCCTCAAACCCTAAAACCTCATTCGGTTGAATCCTAGTTCAAAATATTCCAACGTTAAGAAAGGATACAAACTTGATAATCTTTTTTTTCGGTTCTTCTGGGTTTTTACTTTTGATATCTGAAACAGAAAAATTGAAAATTAAATTAAAAATTGTTTTTTCGTGGAAAACGCTCTTGCAGATTGCAGGGTTAAACTATTTGTCAAGGTCAGTTTCTTGGCCTAATCGCCTAATGAACTATACAGGAACAACACAAACTGAGTACAAATCTGTCTCTTTCATCAGACAAACGAGAAACTGCCCTTGATAAATAGTTTAATCGTGCAATCCACAAGAGCGTTTTCTATGAAAAATCAATTTTTTATTTAACTTTCAATAGTTCTGTTACGGACATTGGGAGTGAAAACCCAGAAAAAAACCTTCAAAATTATGCAAACCCTCTCAAAATAAGCTTCAATCGATACTCAATTGATAATTATTGATACAAACAGACAGGCTGGCCACTTGTTTGAAATAAAGCTCAAAATTACCTCCCTTACGTCGAAATAATGGCTATAGCTATGACCTTAGCGACATGTGATATTATCCAAATCCTCATTAGGGTTGAAAATTTCAGGAGAGTGCTGGGCAATCCCGATTGAAGTTGAACAAATTTAAAGGTAGGTATATTTTAAAGAATGTTGGCCAGCATGAAAACATCCTTCTATTTGGTGATACCAACCCTCTTCTTGTTCGAAAAAATATTCATTAATTTGTAATCATGATTCGGGTAGGCACTTACTCATCGAAAAATTTTAATACCTTCACAATACACATAGATATTATTGTTCTAGTCAATTCGAGATGCTATGCATATTAAGAATACATTTTCAATGAGTGAGTGCAGAACAGTTTTGAAAAAATTAAATAGCCAAGTTGATGCCTACGAAAATGCTACAATCTTACTTGTTCAACACAATGACATCATAACCCAGTTTTCATGAATTGATGGCACGAGATACTTTAATGTTTACAATAGGGCAATCGTCATCATAAGATGAATTAATGAAATAGAAGCATAAGGTATATGTTAATATTCAAGGAAATAAGCTGATAAAATTTGGCAAAAATGGCAGTTTAGAATAAAATTGAAACAATTGGAGAAAGCGCCCGTCGAAAATCGTACCATCACAAAGGGGGAAGCCAAACTTCTCCACTCAAACTTAGTTCCTTTCTGAGACATTGATTCAGGAACTCATCACATGCTCTTGGGTGCTTTCTGGTTAGTTCCTTTGCTACTCTGGAGTACTTTGACACCTATAAGAGAAGTTACCAAAACTTACATCATTGCAATCTGATATGAATTTTTTTAGAAGACTCCGTATGGGAATAGTCGAAGAACCGAATGATATCTATGCCCGTCTTCACGGAATATTCAGAAAATATATAAACAGATCTCCTCGTGGATCAGTCTATTAACGATCCAGAATGGTAAGCTATAGCTTTTGATATAAGACCATACAGACAGATGTTTTAGTCTAACTGCTTAAAAGTTTCTTTAATTTTTGCGCGCATGTTCTAGGGGAACAGCGTGCTATCGTTTTGTCCAAATGTCTGTAATTTTGGATGATTGAGCCAAAAATGGTCTCAATCGACTAGGTTGGACTCACTGATGACGAATCCGGTGTCAAAATCGATTCTGTCCGGCTGGCCGGCCGGCCGTCCGTCCGGCCGTAGACACGCTAACTGTCGACAGAAGCAAGCTAGCAATTTGAAACTTGCAGGAAAGGTTGCGCATCAGAATGCCGCGGTTGAGTTCGTTAATGGGCCAAATCGGTCGAATAGTTTCAAAGTTATAGGCACTTGAAGTTTTGAAGTTATTTATTTTTTATTTCAGAAACTACTTGAGCGAGTGGATTCAAACTTGGCACTTAGGTGGAGTATAACGACGCGCAACTTTGAGCCAAATTTCGTCAGGATCATATTGTCAGTAAATAAAAAAAAAGATTTTTTTCGAAAACCATTCATCATATCCAAAAAAAATTCCACTTACACTTTGAGCTTCATATTACACAGCATTGTATCAAATTTTAGTTCGATACGATCATAAGTTTCGGAGATATCGGGAAAAATATGTCAAATTTCGAGGTTTTCTTCTCGATATCGTTGATTTTTTCGGTATAACTCGAGAAATACTGATTCAGTCCTGATAAAACTTCACAGCTAGTTTTGAGATGCTGAAAGACAACTTTATGCGAAATTTCGTGATAATCGTGTAGAACAATTTGAAAAAGAAAATTCTATGATTTTCTTATCATATCATCCTCATTAAATTCTGTATGAAACTTCGAACTGTTATTTTTCGATGGAGTACTGGATTTCAATTCGATTTGATCTATATTTTTGGAAATATTGGAAAAATAAAATTTTAATTGGGTATATCTTCGGAATCATTGGGTGGATTTTATTTTTCCAATATTTCCAAAAATACAGATTTGATCGAATTGAAATCCAGTAATTTATCAGTAAAAATTTCAAAAAGCACTGCCGTGAAGGCAGCAGCTTTTGCGTGCATGTTCAAATTCGTTGCTGAAGCGGTCATTTACATTGAACATGCGCGCAAAAGTTGCTGCCTTCACAGCAGTGCTTTTTGAAATTTTTTATTCCAACTTGTACCAGCATCTTCACTATTTTCAAACAATATTTGTTTCATTACTTCGAAAAAAAAACTTGCTCCGAAATAAAAGAAATATATTTTCCTCCATGAAACTTGAGGTTTTGCCTTGAGAAAAAATTTCGAGAAATGATCCTGAATTTCCTTAGATAAACCAAAAAAAGTATGAACCAAACGCTTTATATAGTCGTTTTTAAAGGAAACAGGCTCAGACCAGACAAAATCTATATATTTTCAGGATATCGGTACTTGAAAAACAAAAATTTTTTGGAGATAAGCCCGATTCCAGTGACACCCGGTATACAGAAAATTAGCGGTTACAGGGACCCTATTCTTAAATGTGATGGTATGATCGTTCTCTATCGTTCCATCAAGAACGCACCGCGTTTCCTTGACAACAGCGTCGACACGCCTTTTTTCTCCCATCCCTGGTTCAAAAATAGGGACCCCGGCAGAATATCGAAAAAAACTCCATTATTTTTCAGATAATGACAGATCAGAGAACAATGATTTGGCAAAAAAAAACACGCGATATCATTTTTGTGTCTGATTCAGCTATTGAAGTTATTGATATAAATATACTTCTTTTCATCGAAATGTGACACAAATTTACTTCACTAAATCGAATATCATTTTCAATTTATGATAATACAAATCGGGTAAAAATGTAAATGGATGTAAAAGTGATGTACCTATGCTCCGAAGAATGCAGATGATAATTTCGTTGGTTTTCCGAAGTGACAGGAAGCATTCAAGTAACACAAAACGGCCGGATTTACTGCATATGGTGATAAAGGAACAATAATAATTTTTGGTTTTAGAGCTGATGAGACCTCAATTTCACTTTTCGTGATAGCCAATTTCTTACCACTTCACTATTGCCGAAATGATTTCGATGAAGATGAAATATGATATCGATTAATACACGAGAATCTAAGCAGAAAACTTCAACTTTATGAGGCGCGATGTGTCAATCTGCTTCTTTGATTCGGGCTGGTCAAAGCTTTGTTGAGATACTCACCTCCATAACAACATTTCTCACTTCTTTCAGGCTCCATGAACTGTCTTATCGAATTAGAAATCGGTTTTAGTGGCCGAATCCTTACCCAGTCGCCTTCCAATTATTTCGGATATGTCCAATCTTTCCCGTTACCCCACAACTTCGCTTTCGAGTTTTTCCATTCTTCATCTCGCTGAAAAAGTGTTTGATTTGATTGTATTTATTCGTAGAAGTACGCTTTCGTATATACACACCACCTTATGACTATCAAGGATTAGAGTCTGTCTTGTCAGATTCAACGGCTTTTTGGAAAATGTATCATTCAAACCTGAAATGAGACCAGATACATAATCTCGATTGTTATGACAGAAGTAACTGAATCTTGGCGTTAACCTACATTGAAACCATTTTACGGTAAAGTGGTCATGCAAAAAAACCATATATCGAAATAGAGGTGCCTAAATTGAGTAAGATTTTTCACCGTTTTTCTTAGGGCAGTACCTTGCAAATCGACGATGTGATCTGTGGCCAAACAGAAAGAGGCAAACTCATGTGAGACAGAGCAACGATGACTGACGGAGACCTGATCTGTCAGCAGCATTTAATACTCTTACAAATACAATTGAGCTCCAACTGGACCTTATTTCGCTGCATAAACAGGTACAAAGGGGAAGCTTGAATAATGCCCACAGAATAGACCTAAAAGGTGCCACATGACATCGAATTACCGAAAAAGGAGCTTCCTGTGCTGAAGAGAGATTCCATGTTCATTGAATATGACCTTGACGAAAACCATGAAGTGTATTGTCATTGGCATTGATGATCACCAAGAAAACATAATTAGGCTAGCTCATTTCCGTTAAAATGGTGCACAGATAGCATGTGAAGAAAACCTCTGAATGAGGAAGCCCAGAACAACGTTCCACAAAAAAGTTCTGGCTAGGCAGGGTTGAGTCCTGTCTAGAGACTACTTAGAAGGGAACGAATATGTATACTCCATTCACTTTTATAAACTATCCCGGTTGGCCATGATATTTTGGTACATTTCACCGTGTATATTTTGAAAATGTTAGGTTATAGTCATTTTCCTGTCAGATAACTACACAACGTTGTCCTCTCTACATAGAGGTCGTAGAGATTACGTTTTTTTCAAAACGTGAATTTACTTTGGTAAAATAATGACTTTGAGAAAATTTTATGTGAATTCAATAATTCCAAATACCTGGCGAATGTTGAATATCCTTTCTTCTCTGTTAATACTGGAAATATTTCACGTATATAAACATGGTTGAAAGATTCAGTTGTGCGTTTTTCTTGTACGGAAATCATGAATCGAGTGTTGAAATTTCACTGAAAAACAATGGATAGAGTAGTCCGTTACTTCGTTATAGTTCATTCGAAAAAATAAATAAAAGTACTCGCATAACACTGCAGTAAAACTTCTAAACGAACAGAAAAACCTATCGAATTCCCAACTTTTCGAAATTCTCAAGATATAAGTCTACAGAAGACTTTTGAATACCTTGTTGCACAACTTGAAATACTCCAGTATGAAAATGTAGTAATACCACAAAACCTGTGTCGTCTTAAAAGAACTAACTCAATTTATAAAGTTCTTGGGAATCAATATGAACGATACACTGGGTTTTCACTCACGTTCGTCGAAAATGTTGGATGGCTTGTGATAAATTATTGATTCCAAATTATCAGGGTTGCTATTAGAAAAATCAGTATTCAATTCTACATAGAACTTTCTGATACTTTGTATCTGCTTCTTCAAAACCACCTTCGGCATTTTAGTTTCCAAGTGTGATGATTATGTTGAGATCATAGAGAAAGAGAGTCTCTGGTTGAGATCGAGAGTAGAAATTGGCAACGTCGCTGAGAAGTATTTTCACATTGCCGATATTTCACGAGTGCCAACCTGCGTCAGTTTTGAGTAAGAAAACTTGATAGACTCAAATCATGGCCAATCGGGATAGTTCATAAAAGTGAATGGAGTATATACCCTCTACCAGACAAGCTAGATTGAGACATCTTATTGCCGTTGACTGCAAGCCAAGGACTATCTGGAGCTGCGAAAAGTCACTCGCACAACTGGTAAAGTAAGTATTGGTCTGAGTAATAGCTCATCAGACTAATCGAGAGAATAAAAAAGCGGATATCCCAAAACCATCTTGTTCGATATTAACTACTCTGATTTGGACTTTAATATCCGTATCATATGTTTGTTTTGTTCTTAAATGTCTGCCGTCTGTCTGACTTCCAATAGACGACTTCGGCCCAAGTTGCCAAACCACAATATTCTTCACAAATTTACTATCACTGGGGAACGGGAATTTCAGGACAAATTCGACATGATAAGGTTCGCGTTATTTATGGATATCCGTGAAAGATGCCTCGGCTCCTCAAACAAGATAATTCCTTCCAAATATAAGTTTTTTTTTAGGGTGAAATTTAAGTTGGGATTCCCGATTTCATGTTAATAGTGTCAAGTTTATAAAGGCCGCAAACGTCAACAGTCAAAACATTTATTTGATTTCCCTGAATTATCAAGCTGTGACTAAAATGTTCACTTAGAGGATATTGAAACATCCAATTTACTTTTAAATGGTGAGTAAAACTTATTTTTGTGTTGTTCTCCGGGTTGAACTTTTGGTAAACAGCAAGTCTTTGTAACATTCATCAATTCATTTCTTTCTTTCCGATTAAAATTTTCGATTGTTTAATTTCGAAATGGCATCCTCCCGAGTTGACTATTGTTGTGTCCCTCGACTCAATGTAATTTACGGTCAACGAAGAAAGGATCATCAACTGTCTCAAGTTTTCATTTTTTCCAAAGCCAAATGAATGTAAAGATAATTCATCAGAAACAGCATCTGGCATGGAAATCGTTGATAGAAGATAGGCCTGGATTTCATAAAGGTGAAATACAATGTATTCATTTCAGAACAACTTCATGGCGATATGTTCCAGGTATAAATGAAAATGAAAGAACTTTGATGAAGAATGCTGTTCATTCAGAGAAACTACCGAGTACTTCTGCAGCTACCTACTTCACTTACTACACAAAGTGATGATCAAAAGAGAGATCTGATTCGAAACCTGACAAAAACAAGATATACTGTTGAAGTTGATAATAGCTAAAGTTATTCATATAAATAAATTGATATTTTTCATTTCTACATAGGAAGGTTGAACCAGCTGTGACATTTTTCATTTAGCTTGTATCTTAAGTTGCTGTGATATAAAAATAAAATCATTTATATGTAATACATGTTTCCTTTTCTTTCGGAATTCACGTTAACATAACGAAAAGTTCCTTCCCAAGAAATCTAACACAAAATTATAATATAATAATTTTTTCAAATTTTATAGCTCTGCTCAATAAATATTCGTTCTCCACCACATTTCTACTGTTTGTTTACATAAAACTATTAGCTTGGACAGGTTCCAAATTTAACCGTTAGAGCGGTGGCATCTTCGCAGAAGTTCCCAATAGCCAGTAATGCAAGTTTTTCACCACGAATATCCATTATTAAGAATACAAAATTTAACTGAACACTGTCAAAACCTTTGACCTTTAAGCTACCTTTTGTGCTATGGAGATTCGTGTATTTGGGTAACCGGAAATTCTTCCCTATTGGCCGACGACGATCACGTGATCGTCGTCAGCCAATCAGGTGAATCTCTCGACCAATAGGATGAATCTCCGATTACCCAAATACCTGAATCTCCCTCGCACAAAAGGCCCCTTAATTCGAATCAAAAGTCAAAATAGTCTTCACACCGCAAAAAGGATTTGTATTTTGTGGTTTAAACCAACGCATTCAAGCGACAATGACAGCGGTTATTGGTTGTGACGTCATTATATCCTTTGACACATAACCAATGCGGTTAACCGCGAATAACCAAAAATATTTTGGTCCATCGCTTGAAATTGATTATGATGTGCTGTTCTGAGAAATGAGTGACGTCAGCAAGATTAAAATACAGAGAGTTGTATATTCTGTGCTTTGAATTAACATGCAAATTCAAAGCACAGAATATACCACTCTTTGTATTTTAATCTTGCTGACATCTCTCATTTTTCAGATTTGCACACCATGCTTTTCACATCATGGCCAGAACGACAATGAATGTTTTATGGTAACATATCCATAGTATAGAACAATCTTTATTTACTTCATGATCCATAGACCATACCTAGTCATTTTTCCATTGTTAATTGTTGACTCTTCTATGTTCTATGGATCATAAAGTAAATAAAGATTGTTCCATGCCATGGATAAGTTACCATAGAACATTGAAAGTCATCCTGGTGATAGAGGAAACGTTTCTTCATCAATCAAATTCCGTAATTAATCTTCTTTTCAGGAACCAACCGAATATTTCATATTTACGGAATGGAAAACCGGCAACTGAAATAACCAAGTTGATTTGCGGAACATATCCTATATAAATTTGACACTATTAACATGAAATCAGGAATCCCAACTTAAATTTCAGCCAATCAGAGATGATCTCAACAAAACCCTATATTTGGAAGAATTCATCTTGTTTGAGGAGCCGAGGCATCTTTTACGGATATTTATAAATAACTCGAACCTTTTCATGTCGAATTTGTCCTGAAATTCCCGTTCCGCAGTGTTAGTAAATTTGTAAAGAAAATTGTAGGTTGGCAACTTGGGCCGAAGTAGTCTAGTCAGAAAAAAACAACAGAACAAGCTGGAACGCAGACAAATATGCACGAAAAGGCAAGATATGATGCGGGTTCTGGAATATCCTGAAAAATGTACATTTATAAATTTCAGCAAACATATATACTTGCGCTAACTTTGGCTGCTCGAGTTACTTTGGATCTACTTCACCTTGTTCTCTTTTTTCTCTTCTTCAAAATATCGGTTTTTGAAGATCTCCTTATTTTCACCGAATCTACTGATTTGTCCTCACTAAAATGGTTGTTTATGACGATGAAATCAACTACCGATGCGATAGCTATTTACTCACCCTTCTGCTCCATCCGATGCTTGTTCCGTACCGTACCATGAATCGAATGATCCAAGTCCGGTGTTGTGGATTGGGAGACCCAATAGATCGAACATATCGTGAAGCATCGGTTTTTTTACTACTCTATCAGCGTCACAATCGTTACTCAAAGCGGGACTGAGATTTACCTACAAAAAAATAGATTCAAGAGAGATAATCATGTTAAGTTGCTAAAGAAAGATTAAGCAACGAAAATTAAGGCAGTTGAAAATTGTCACATATTAGCACCTCAAGCCTAACCATATCGGAAAATTCAACAGAGAAGCTTTCTGGTAGAATCTTCTATTAATTAATATAATCACAAGGACAAATATCCGTCGATAAATCATCCAATCATCCAATCAACCAAAACATCTACACCGAAGAAGCGGATCCAAGGAGAATGACTATAGTTGTTTCACAGTTGTTACTGATCTTCAGGTCAACTTACCTTGGATAAAACCGCAGAGGGAATCTTGATACTTGTCACCTTTCGGATGGACTGCTGCAGTATAACAACGCACAGGGTGGGCAAAATTCGTTGTCTACCGAAGGGATCTCGAGAACTATAGCAGCTAGAAGAAAACTGATAACACTTTTTCGAGCTCTTTTTTCCTGACCAATCCGAATCTGAAAACTGATCCAGCTTATCGCGCATAGAACTTGAGTTATGAGCGAAAATTGAGAAATTGTCATTTTCAATAATACTGAATAACTCGCTTGTTTGAACTCGTATTCGAAATCTGTTGATACATTCTAGAGGCCATTTTTTTAGGAGTAATTCAAATATAATATGAATTAATTTTTAATTCAACCATTTTCGAGAAATGAGAAGGATTTTGGATTTTTCAAACGTAAACTATAGTCGAAAGTTCTCTCATCTTGCTTCAAAATTTTTGCTGATTACAAAAATGTATCATATGTCGCTATTTACATGAATATAACATGAGAAAATGTTCAATATTTTTTTCCCGCTTTTCTATTCACTGTTGAATTATTATAAGTAGGCTGGCGTTACCATAGCAACCATTGAATATGCATTAGATAGGGTGTTCTACAAGCTCTATGACAAACTTTGACAGATGGTAGCTGTGCTTATTCTGAAATTTTTTTTTCCTATGAACCTATATCCGATTCGTTTTTGTTAAGAAGATACAAGCATTTGAAGAATTATATTTTCATGTTCAAATCATAATTATAAATAGAACTTTTGATACTATAAAAATTGTTCGAAATGTCCACCTTTGGCTTGAATGCAAGCTTCACATCGACGAACTAAATCAGATTTGGGTCGTTTCGTATTTGGTTTGCTGCATCTTGAATTCTGTGTAATTGTTGATGAGATTCGATTCCAACATAATAAACAAGCTGCTTCACATGTCCCCATAAATAAAAATCTAAGGGATTTAGATCAGGCGAACGAGGTGGTCATTGTATTGGTCCTCCTCGACCTTTCCATTTATTCGGGAAATGTTCATTCAGCCAACTGACTACTTGTCTCCCTCTATGTGGTGGTGCACCATCGTGCTGATACCACATATTTCCTACAATGTTTAGCTCTAAATCATCAATGAAGTCAAAAATATTGTGCTCCAAAAAATCTTTATACTAATCTGCATTTGAACGATCATTTATAACATGTACTGGCATCAAATCATGGTTGAAAATCCCACCCAAAACGTTTACACTGAAACGTTGCTGAAATCGTCTTTGTCTAATAGCATATGGATTCTGCAGTGCCCATACTTGTTCATTGTGGTTATTGTTGATACCGTCCTTAGTGAAACAAGCCTCGTCAGACCGCATGACAAGCGAAATAAATCTATTATCTTGGGCATGTTGTTGAAGTAACCATCTACAAAATTCTAACCTTCGTAATCCATCGTCAGCATTTAAAGCTTGTACATTTTGTCTATGAAATGGATGCAACATTTCTCCTTTCAAAACACGCCATACGAAATTTGGTGATAAATGAAGATTAGTAGCTATACGTCGAACACCAATCGAAGGGTTGTCATGGACAGCATCTATTACATTTTCCTCATATTCTACATTCACTTCAGTTGGCCGAATGGCTTTCTTTGGAGCAGTATTGCCTGTTTCTTGAAGTCTTCGGAATGATGCCCAAAATACTGTGTGAGCAGGTTGGTGTCTATAAGAATATTTTCTTCGGTATTCTCGAGCTGCTCTTCTAGAGTTACCATTAGAATACCCATACTAAAATACAATGTCTTCATATTACTGAGTCGTGAAAGAATGCATTGTTATTCAAAACGTACACCAAGTGTCAAATCAATAATTAAAATAACGTCAATTACCATATCAACCGATATTTTATGTCGGTCCACTTGATCAAAACATGGAAATAAATTTTTTCAAATGCTTATAACTTCGAAACGAGAACGAATCAGACCTATGTTCATAGGAAAAAAAATGTTCAGAATAAGCACAGCTACCATCTGTCCAAGTTTGTCATAGAGCTTGTAGAACACCCTGTATATATGTCGTTCTGGATATTTCTCGAAAAAGACTTTCCTTGCAACTCGGCTATTTCCATTCGCTTGAATATAGCATACCAACATATCTAATATTTCGTAATTTGGAATATTTCGGGCCATTAGGGATAATAAACAGATTTGCTATTGCTAATCTTAAGAACTATGACAAATTAACCATAGAAATATTTATTCAGCAATCGCTGATTCCAATCGTAGAGGCGCAAGTTCACACACAGATGATGCATATTCAATCGTCGCTATGGTAACGTCAGCCTGCTCATAATTCAACAGTGAATAGAAAGGCAGTAAAAAAGTACTGAATTTTTTCTCATGTAATATTCATGTGAAAAGCGACATATGATACATTTTTGAAATCAGCAAAAATTTTGTAGCAATATAAGAGAACTCTCGACTATAGTTTACATTTGAAAAATTCGAAATCCTTCTCATTTCTCGAAAATTGCTGTATTAAAAAATTCAGTTATATTATATTTGAATAACTCCTAAAAAAGTGCTTGTAGAATGAATCAACAGATTTCGAATACGACTTCAAACAAGCGAGTTATTCAGCATTATCGAAAATAACAATTTCTCAATTTTCGCTCAAAACTCAAGTTCTATGAACGACAAGCTGGATCTGTTTTCAGATTCGGATTAGTCAGGAAAAAAGAGCTCGAGAATGTGTTATCAGTTTTCTTCTAGCTGCTATTGTTCTCGAGATCCCTTCAGTGGACAACGAATTTTGCCCACCCTGTACAGCGCGCCATCTTCTGGGAGCATCTTGGGAATTCCACCTTTGAGTGCAGAATACTTTGATCGATGTGCATAACGTTCGTCCTAAAATTCATCCCTAAAGGATGAACGTCATGCACATCGATCAAAGAATTCTGCACTCTGCCACCTAAAAAGTGGCATCCGCTTCTTCGGTGTAGATGTTTTGGTTGATTGGATGATTAGCTTTAGCTCTATAATCATGAAGGAATATTTGTTGATTTATCGACGGATATTTGTCCTTGTGATTATGTTAGTTTATTATTACTGGAGCTCTTTCTTCTGCGTTAAACCAATTCCTATCTTTATTAGAATCTTCTCTGTCAAGATGACCCACATTTGGGCGTCATACTATGACAGCGAGCACCAAATGATCATGAAACGTTTATTTTTACTTTGTTCCAGATAAATTAATTCTGTTAATCAATCTCTAACATTAGACGGATATAATTGTTTAAGAATATGTGAATGCTTCCCTATCAGATAGCTCACAGACCAAAGGCCTTGTAAATAATTTGGGAAAGCTGAATTTGTCCAGATGTTGATTATCATGAAGTACTTTTTCAATATGAAATTCGAAAAACAAATATGTTTAAATGCACAGGGCAACATACCTCAAGCAGCCAAGGTCGTAAATCTTCATCAATAAGTACGTCAAAGCCAAAGAAATCGAAGCAATTAACAGTTTCTGGTACCTGAGTCGCGTGACTCAAAACAGTAAGTATCACAAGGTTTGAAATTTTTTGCCACAATAACCAGTCATGAATTCCGCTTTGAATAAAATATTTTCTAAGATGTTTCAAGGTCCATTTACATCCTGAAAGAAATAAACATAAATAGATAAGTATAAACAAACAGGGTAATCTTTAATGGGAAGTAGTTTGAAAAAAATTCGAACAATTCCTTTATATTTATTGTTTGAACTCACCAGCTCCTATTCTGTCTTTCATTTCTGTATAGTTGGGCCCCAGTTTGTTTATGGAACAGTTAGTGAGATGTCTGAATGGATTTGTTAAGTCTTTCAAGTTGAACTTGTCCGTTCCAAACCTTGCCAGACCTTCTTTGTACATGTAAATGGTCATGGGATGGTATGATGGTATGCAAACGTATAATCTAAGGTTGAACTTGTAACCTCCAATAAGTAAGGGCTTCTCTATGTACTTCTGGACGATCGTGTTATTGTCGTAGTTAAGATCGCTCAATCGCTTTAATAAAATTGTGGTGAAACATGATTTAATAGAAGTTTATTTGGTTTTAATAGGATTAGAATGTTGAAAATCCTCCCTAAGTACTCCCAAAAGGGTCCCTGTGAAGGTTTTTCAATTGGTTATTGAAGAAGGAATGCACCAAGACTGTCTGAACAGGGTTCTTATTTACCCCCTTAACTATTACTGAGATATTCATTCTCCATAAACAATATGATGAAAATATGAAAAAGAATTCGACTCAACCATTCTTGGGTAATATTGAATTTTTATTGGTCTGCAAGAACTACTTCAAAAGATTTAAAATTACCTTATGCGGTTTTTTACAGGGTAAGCATTTCAAAATCTAGGGGTTTCCCGAAAATTGTCCGCAGATTTATGATATAAATTACTTACTCGAAATAAAAATATACCTCGTCCTTGGCTCTTTGAAACTGGTTTGCATATCCAGATCGGTTTATCATCTACATATTTATTAGAATTTTTTTCGTACGCCATTTTTTTACATCGGTTACATTCGGCAGCCAGTTTGGTATACTCCAAAGGTAGATTATAACCATCTGGGCTGAAAAATACTTTGGGTGGATTCACACAAGACATCAACAAAATAAGATCAAGATCCTCACGCTTCAAGATTGTGAAGAAGTGGACATGGAAAATGAAGCAACTCTGGGGAGGTTGTATCTCAGATCAGCTAAAATTAAGCGAGTTCGACACCGACTAAACAAACATTGGTTCGAAGCGGAGATGAATATAGAAAATTGTTTGTGTACCGTTCTGGCATTCAAATCGGTAATACAAATACAAGAGAATTTGGCCGTCGACATGAGCGGTGTTGTCAAGTGTTAGATAATGTATAGTAATTGATTACAGTTTTTAGAGTGCTTACTTTTTTGTCCGTTGTCATAGACATTTTCCATCATTTTCAGAGCAATATGAATGGGGGAAAAATATGAAATTTTACGAACTACGATTGATACATATCAAAATCTTAAATTGTTTCTAACCACTCAACAATAGGTAGTCAATATCTGTCTACAACTAAGCTAAATATAAATCTGTTGTCTATTTTTGAACAATGGGGGTTTTTCCTGAATTTGGGTTACTACTGCAAATGCCAATTTGAACATAATTATAATGGGTTTTCATCATTTTCCCAAATTACCAGAAAGTATTCAAAATCAGATTTCAAAATTGGGGTTTGGGAATTGCCAGGCATGCACGAAGTGACAACGGTGTTTAGTAGAATAACTTTTTCTGAATTATGAAATATTTATTCCTATTCTGTGGTACACACGTGTTCTTTGTCAATATAACCAAACACTTTCCGTTTGCGATTTGTCAGTAATATGACAGTATGACAGTCTGTGCTCTCCTCTTTCTATTCCTTGGTCGTTGTCTTCTACTCTAACCAGATCGAAGTATAGCTATTTCTGTTTTCCTAAGCAAAGTTACACTTTTGACGTCCTTTTCTTTCCGAGAAAGCTGAATTTGACGTTGCCATATCGTGCACTCAAGACAAATCCCTTTAAATGCAAATCCCCATTTTCATTGTTCAGTTTTAGGTGATCAAACATTTTTTCTGAAATATAATATTGAAATTATATGTTTGAAATGTGATGTTCTAAAGGTTTCTCATGAAAATTACTGCATTTTCGTTCGAAGGAAAAACCCCCATTAAGATGTAAATATACCATCGTGCATATCTCTTTATTTTTCATTCATCTGAAGTACATATGGACTTGAAACCATTGTAGGTTGTTATGAAACTTCAGGTATGCCGAAAAATGATAAAAGCATCTTATGGGATAGACAGTCAATGAACTGAAAATGCCCAAGAATCCTCCAAAATCAGCAGAATTTTCCCCTTAATCGATTAAGGATACTGTTGGCTTTCGAAATCAATGAAAAGAATAATCTTGCCGACATTGTTGCCTTACCAAAAATTATAAATCGCTCCGTAAACACTTTTCATGCATCTCAAATATCTAGCTAAGTTGTCCTTTCTGCATATGGCCGAACCCTTTGGTATGTGGTTCGTGAACTGAAAGAGGATAAAATTGATATCTGTATGTAACTGAAATATGTATTTCAAACCTGCCACGCTGAAAGTGATTTCGTATGGGCCACCGTGAAGCTATTCGTTTTCCACCACAAATTCCAATTTTCTTCACCACTGTCTGGAGAATATTCTTTCCATCCTCTTTCCAGACAAACCTACAAGAAAATTGAGTGATCATAATTGCCAATTAAGAGTCGCAGAGCTCATTTTCAAAATGTCATGCTTTGGAAAAATAACTATTATATTTTTCAGGTTTTTTTTTTATTTACACTTCTATCTGAAGAAAATTAATCAATGAAAATTAAAAACTGAAGAAGCATCTTCCAAGGTTCTGTTTTGAGGACTTTCCATGGTTTATCAATGATCAGTACGACTCACCTTGTTGAATGCCGAAAGGTGTCTAGATACTTGATGTATCAGCACTTACCTAGAACCCTTTCGGCATTCAACAAGGTGAATTGTACTGATCATTGGTGAAACATGAAACATCTGTGAATGAAGTCCTTGGAAAATGCACTGTGTGATGTTTTTGGTTGATTGGATGCTGAGCTCATATCAAGGTCGAGTTTTATTGATTAACAAACAGATATATTATATTTCAGGCTCACTGCTGATCGTAAACACAAAAATTTCCAGAAATATTCCTTATTGACTCAAAGTTTGTAGGGCACTCAAAAAATCTGGCAATTATTATTCGAGATTTTTCAACGAAGAGTTTTTAAAATGTGTGTAATAAATATTTTTTTACAAATGTTTTTCAGTGAGGATCTTCACAAAATTCTGCATGTGCAATACTTCTATCATATCTTTACTTTTCGAGTTATAGAGAAAAAAATTTCGAAACCATTAGACGGATTCAGCTCAGATATGTTTGCTTCAAAACTACCCTGAAGATTCCAATGCTCTAGGTCTCCTCTGAAATTCAGACCACAGGGTTAAATTCAAACGTGGATTTCATTAGTCACTCCATCCTAGTCGTTTAAATAAGACAATTTTCGGTTGAAATTCGAAAACATTTGCGCAAAATGAAAACAGCTTGTTCCTTAAGGTGCAATAGATTAAAAAAAAACAATAAATACTTTCCCGAAGAAGACAACAAAAGTTGTCGAAACGTTGCATGTGAAAAGTTGTCTTTAATTTTTGTTCCTTTTTCCGAAATCCTGTATAGTTAACAATTTTTTGAACGGTATCGAAGTATTACAAATAAATACTTTCATTTTTCATCATGCCATAGAAATGAAATACTAAAGATTTAGTTCCAATGAAATTCCGGAAAGGATGAAAAACTCGAAATCCATGACATTTTTACTCAACATGACTTTCGATAACTAACATGAACACATGAACGAATACTTGTCGATAAATCAACAAATACTTCACTTCGATCTGAGCCAATCAGGGAATTCGAAACCGCTCCATATTCCACCAACGACAGTGAAAAATCACAGGAACCGAAGAGAACGTCCTAGAGAACACGTACAGGAAAGGAAATTCTAGTCGAATTCTTCCCAACTCCGTATTCATCCTGAATCGAACGCGATACAAACAGACCAATTGGCTAGATTGCCCTATAACTTCCGATTCGATAACTGAGAATAGTAAATCAACAGAATTGCTTTTGCATCTAAGATATAAATTGAATTTTCCTTGTAACAATGTCATGTGCAGTCATTTAGAGCGATTGCTCGCCTATGATCCAGAAGAATTTTCTGGAGACATTGTTATTTTCAGTAAAGGTGGAAGTTTGAGGAGGATTCTGAAAGAATACAACAGGTTTTCTCTTATCTGATTGTCTATCTTGACTTCTTCAGATTTGTTGTTGAAGATATCATGACAGCATTTTGATGTAGAGATTTTCGATTCTTGCAGGGCATTCAAACAGAGCTGAAAATGTCCGGACCGTACGAAGGCGTAGAAGGGCCACTCTTTGTCGACAAAAATTTTTCCACCTAATTCCGACTTTAATCTCGGAATTAAAGACTAATTCCGACTTCGAACTCGGAATTATACATAATTCCGACTTTGAACTCGGAATTATACTAATTCCGACTTCGAACTCGGAATTATACATAATTCCGACTTTAAACTCGGAATTATAGACTAATTCCGACTTTGAACTCGGAATTAGTATAATTCCGAGTTTAAAGTCGGAATTAGTCTATAATTCCGACTTCGAACTCGGAATTAGTATAATTCCGAGTTCAAAGTCGGAATTATGTATAATTCCGAGTTTGAAGTCGGAATTAGTCTATAATTTCGAGTTCAAAGTCGGAATTATACTAATTCCGAGTTCGAAGTCGGAATTATAGACTAATTCCGACTTTAAACTCGGAATTATACTAATTCCGAGTTCAAAGTCGGAATTAGTATAATTCCGAGATTAAAGTCGGAATTAGGTGGAAAAATTTTTTTCGACAAAGAGTGGCCCTTCTACGCCTTCGTAGGACCGAGATCCAGGCATCCATGAACAAAGCATAAAAAATTTGAAAAAAGCACTGATATGAAGTCAGCAGCTTTTACGCGCTTGTTCACATTACGAAATGGTGACTTGGAAATTTCAGTGAAATTTCAATGAAATATAAAAATTTTGACCACGGATTCTTCATCAGTGAGTCCAACCTAGTGTCGTTCGAGACTCAAAGAATGCAAATATAACGCTTTGAAACCTTGAAAAGATTTTTTTTCAACCGTCCTGTAAATTCAAGAATTTTTCAGCAAGATTACTCTCGAGAGTCACGGAAACTCATTCCAGCTGAAAGTTTTCGAAAAATTTTTTTTCAACTGAATATTCTTTCATCGAACAGTTGTCTAGACTATTTTTCTCTATTCGCGGAATCACCGATGACTCCTAAAATTTGCCTTCAGAGATTATAACATTCCGCCATCGGACTTTTGGTTTTACAATGAAAGGGGAGTAAAAGTCTATATTATGTTTGTTTTACCTTTATTGTTTTCAATTTTTTTTATGAACAAGTCAAAAAAGGTTTGTGTATGTATTCAATAGAAATCACATTAGTTGTTCGATAACAAAAAACACGAGATTAAAAAAACCTCAAACAACAAATAAGAAGTTATTACAGGAAGCAGTACACTGTGCTTCAGAGTCCACCAATAAAGAATATCATCAAAGCTCAGGAGGATGAAATCAACTTTGGACAAGGCTTTTTTCCAAGTCGAACGCTTCAGATCTGGATGACGTCCTTGTGGAGGTTTCGCCGCACTATGTATACTCTACGTTCCCTCCACGTCGAACGCTCGTGATTCCACTTCGCGAAGAAGCTTACCACACAGGCTGCCATGCCCCAGGTCTTACATCTTCGACAAAGATGACGATCGTGTGGTTTTCACTACTCGCACTAGATGTTGAAGACTCGATATTCCGCTGAAGACGGACTATGGCACACCACACAACGAGAAGATTCGCACTAACCCGTATAACTTCACGACCGACGGCTCAACGAAGATGACATCCGAATTTATTTATCACTACACTTCACACCTAGATTAACGATGGAGCTAGCACCCGCACTAACTCATATGCTCCAGTTCCGACGAAGATGAGGAATCGCTTGGATTACACTTCACTAAATTTTGGCGACCAGTTCACGAAAGAATTCCCGCACTAGCACAATATACACTGATTCCTACGAGGTAGAGGGCCATGGCTACCACTTCACTCCGCACTATCGAGGGGTTGCACGCACTGGCCCGTTCATGGGCCAGTGCACTACACTTCGATGATTCCTGTTGGGTATCTTCTCCAAGGGGGTGGCGACTTCATATCTCTCCAGGACCAGGTGACGATTTCAATCACAACCATCGGCTTCGTCGAGGTGTCACTTGTCACTACACTCCGCACTTCACGAACGGGTTGACCGCACTTGCCCACTATGAACCGCCGCACTAGATTACCACGAGACCTCGACGGAGCTTCCGCACTAGGTCCACTAACAGCTCCAGGTAGACGATTTTATGGGTTTCACAACACTTAGACACTTCCGCGGGTTCACAAACTCCATATTCCGGTGGAAACGCACACTTCTGAAGGGATTTCCAATCATCTGGTGCTCCGAATCTGGCGGCTCCTTCGAAGAAGACATCCAACACTATCACTACACTCGGCACTCCCGATTCATAATTCCGCACAAGGTTTGCTCACAACACGACGAAGCTGACCGCACTAGCTCCGATTATTCACATGCACGCACTAAACTTCACACTTTCGCACTAGCTTTGACGACCACGTGACAGCACTTCCATCTTTACGACGGCCTCCCGGTGACCCCTCTTCATCGTCTAACTCCCCGACCAGCCTATTATGGACTACAGCTGCTTGACCGCACGAACTTCTGCTCCATAGGGGCGACGGAGATGGGGCCCACCGCACTCACTACACTCCGAACTCCCGATTCATAATTCCGCACAAGGTTGGCACAGGTAACGACGAGGAGGATGACCATTGGCGACACAACACTTGATACGACGAAGCTGACCGCACCAGCTCCGATTATTCACATGCACGCACTAAACTTCACATACGATGGGCTGGCACTAGCTTTGACGACCACGCGACGGCACTTCCATCTTCACAAGAATGCATCGCTGACGGCCTGCCGATAACTCCTCTTCATCGTCTGACTCACGGACCAGCCTAGGTTGACTACCACAGCTTCACTACAACCTGCTGCACCTCAGGGCTACGGAAATGGGACCCACCGCACGCACAACATCCCTACCGCACCAACAATTACCGACGAAGACGCGTTAAATCGTAGAAAACAATCGAGCGCCCGCACTGACTCTACCACGATGGTTCCGAACACGAAATTTATGATGGGGATTCCGTCATTAGGTCCCATTAGAGCAAACGACCATCTTGTAGCAATCATCTCCAAAAAATTCAGTGCTACCAGACGGTATAAGAGCCACGAATATCGGTAAACGATCGGTTCGATAATAACGACTACTTATCAATTAAATTTATTGACCTGTCTACTTTGTACTTACGTTGATCCGGTGAAAAGTTTCCAGTGATATATATTTACCCCTTACTAGTGGCTCTCTCTTCAGGTCTGCCATTGCGAGCCTGACCTCAGCCTTCCCCAATACGACTAAAGATGGCTGTACTGAACTTATAGTGGAGTTAACAAGGCATGAAAGGAGCCTAAAACAGATTTTCGTGTGAACTTCATTGCAGAAATGTTTGAATCACTTAGTGTCATTCACTACATCCTGACAATGCAAAATCAACATGTCGTCAAAAAACCGCCGTGTGCAGGAAGTAGTGGGGGGTTTTTTTTCAAAAATTGGTAAAAATTTTTTTTCCTTTCATCTTAATCTACGTTGAGTGTTCTTCATTGAGACAAATTTTAATAAAAATATACGATACGGAAATATCTCATTTTAATTATCAAAAAAGTCGGATACCATGCGCTTATATGGAGTTCCTTATGACATAATCGCCTGCCATGAAAATGCATGTTTACAATTATGTTCATTTAGATTTTGCTCGAAAACTGTTAGGAATATCGAAAAAATGTTTTACATAAAAGGTGTGAACCGAAAACATGAGATTCAGATAGATTTTTCAAAATTTCAATATGACGAATAGTTTTCTCAAAAATTAAGAAAATTTGTTGTTGAATCCGCTTCGCCGCGGCTGAGCGTGAAGATGCGAGTAAGGCTTACTCTCGCGTATAAACGGGTGTTGGACCAGAAATAAGCGACCTTATGCATCGAAGCGTTCATAAGGTTCAGTTTAAGGATCATTCAAGTAACATTCACGTTGATCGCCCATTTCTGAGATGTCTTATTTGAATAATCAATTTCTTATATGTATTTGAATATGTTTATACATATTTTATTGAATTTCTGTCAAACCGTTGAAAAATATAGTTATTCGCATAAGTTGGCAAATCAGTTTATTGGATGAATTTCTTTAATATCTATTTGAGTATACTTAAATGTAATAACAAGGTCTCCTTCGTCTAGGTTCCTGGGCACTCAGGAATCAAAGGAAATGAAGAGGCTAACACTCTAGCCAGAAAGGGAGCACAAACGCTACCTACTGGCCCAGAACCTTTCTGTGGTATAGGCAAATGCACCTATAAGAAAGAGTTTTTGGAGAAGGAAGTAAATGAAAGAGGGGCACTCTGGAGGAATTCTCCAGGAATGGAACTCTCTAAAAAGTTCCTTCGGAACTTTGAAATTGCTAGACCCAAAAATCATTTGGATCTCAGTAAGAACAAGTTACGCCTCCTCACTGGTTTCCTTACAGTACACTGTCACTTGAGGAAGCACATGATGAGAATGGGCTTATCAGAAACTGACGAGTGCAGAACTGTGGGGAAGAGGAGGAAACTCATGTTCACCTGATCACAGAATGCCTCGCCATTGTGAGCCTGCGTAAGAATTATCTTGGACAATAGAATTATAGGTGGAATGAGAACTAAGCCTCCTTGGGGCCCTCACAGATATTAGAATTCATCAGAGCTCTAGAGCTGGAGGGCGAGCTTAAGGTTGCGAAAACAGCTCCGACAAGGGGGCACAATAGACCTTAAGGTCGCAGTGGAATGTTATCTTTTACCAACTATAACTATATACTTAGATGTATTAATTCGAATTCTGTTAAATTGTGAATAAATATACAAATGCATGCAAACTTTCTAACTTTCTACTGAGCAGATATTTTCCGTTTCCTACATTTCCCCCCCCTACAAGTGTGAAAATTATTGCGGTGCATTTTCCTAACGATTCACCTTTACATCTTGAGGAAGCTAAATCACTATAAAGGTGGTTTTGAACCTAGAAAAATATATACTAAAATCCCTGTTATAATTTTTTGCTTGGATAACCCGAGGGATAACCACTGGAATCCCTCCACATATCGTTACAGTAACGATACGTCTTTGACAAAGGAAACTTGGTTTCCGAAACGTGCGTCACAGAATAGAGAAGTATTCTCCCGATAGATGGCGAATTGTAAGTAGTAATACTGCAGTTCTCCGTCTTAAAGGTTGTAAGTATCTTGAGTATAACATTCAATCATTATGATTCATGTTTTAGGATAAAGCATGCTATGGATTCGACTTATTTTGTATAATTCCCAATCTTAGTTGCTATACAGGTGTCATACATAAATTTGGGTTCCCTGATGATGAATCAGTGGTCAAAATCAGCTGTGTCCGTTCAGCCGGCTAGTCACGATTTATCAGGATATATTAATTGTCTCAATTCCTAACCAATCAAATGCGAAGCGCTTCCGAGGAATTCCGAGAGCATTCGTGTGAAGTCGGTTAATGATCGGCTGGATCTTGGCGGGATTTCTCCCAACGCAATCTGTGTTGTGTTTACTAACCTTTAATCGACTCACGACTTGATACTTGCTACTGTTCTGTTATATTTTGAAGAATAATTAGCAGTGCAAATTGTCCAGACGTTTTGAAAAAGCAATTATCATTACTTTGCTACACAATGTGAGATTTTCCCCTAAATTATGGACACTGTAAGGTAGGTTTAAGTTATGCATTATGGAATAGTTTTTTGATGAAATTTTGGGTTTCTTGCAGAGTGAATCCACTAATTTCTAAAGAATATCGAAAGGAGATTACCAGCTTATCTAATAAAAACAGGCACCTCCGGAAAATACATAAGCATCATTCTCCATACGTGGAAAGGCCGAATATTATGTGTTCTCTTAGTCCGAATGAATACAGAGAGAAGTTTCCATCCATTAATGATTTGGATAAGCATTTTACAAATATCCACAACTTGAAAATCACAGAAAGTATTACTAATTTCAGAAGTCATGAAGAGTTTGAAGCATGGCAAGGAGAGGAAAACAGACATGTTAATTGTGCTTGTACTAGGGCTGTTGAAAATAAGAAGGCGGATAGAATTGTGTACTACTATTGTAACAGAAGCAATTAAAGAAGTATGTAGAAAGGACACTTCTGACCATTGAGAATCAACTGTGTTGAATTTAAGGATACCAAAGTAACTGTGTAAAATGTAACGTGAAGCTAGGAGGAAGTATTCATATTCAGGGAATATGCCCTTCAAGATTTTCATTTCAAATTTTGACAGATGGTAATAACAATTAACTAAGCATATATTCGTATTAATCTGATTTTATTTTCCAAATGATAAATAAAACTTTCTCGCACGTTTTAAATTCATCATTTTTGGAATCTTTTCATATAGTTTTTTGTTATGTAAAGAATGTATATCTTTATCCTACAAGGTTGATGGTAGTTTCTGTTTTTATAAAGCTTAGGTGTAGTTAATATTGCTAATGTTCAAGATGCTTAGAAGTTGTGAAATGTGTATGATGTTTTGAAGGTGAGGATTAATGCGATGTGTGTATAGTTACAGTTCTTAACATATTAAGGTGCAAATAATAATTATATTTATTTATTTATTTATTTATTTACACAGGAACACAAACAGGACAAAGTCCCAGAGACAGTGTTCACTAAATTACAAATAAAACCTCAATCAATTACATTAATTCCACTATAAACTAAACAAAACAAGAAAAAATTACAGAAGATACAACATTAAAATCTACACACAATCAACTTGAAGAAATTGAAAACAAAAGTCGACGTTTCAGACTTTTTTTGAAAGTCATCAGCGAGCAGGAAAAGTAATCGACGTCTGGACCGAGGGCGTTCGAAGTCGTCATCATTCTGACGAGTGGGGAATTTGCCGTGTAGTTTTTTTTCCTCAAGGGGACTTGAAACACATCATGAGACCTGAGTCTTAGGTCGGGAACCCTGAAGCGAATCTCCTCCAAAATGCCAGGAGCAACTATCAAACCATTTATGAGCTTGAACATGAATGAAGCATCATTTATAAATCGTATGTCGATATAGTTAACACTCTCATAGCAATGCTTACTTTCTTGAAGAAATACAGTAAAAGTATTCAATTTTAGAATTTTATTATTTTGGATTGAAATGTACTCTGTATTTATACAAATATTGCATTTTGGTTCAGGTGTAGGGGAGTTGGGAGCTAGTTTCAGACAATCCCAAATGACATGCATATGCTGAGTTGGGATTTGAATCGATGATGTGAAAAAAATGTTTTCTCTTTGTTAGCTTTGGATTACTAACCCTGGAAGTTATCGAATATTAATTTTTTCATTTGTTATTGTGATAATTTGCTGAAAGTTTATAATAAAAACAATTTCAAATATGATTATTATGTATATTTTTTCTGTTCCTTATTCCTTTAAAGTAATAACCTACTCTTCATTAACTATTTTATAACGAAAATTTGGTGAATTTTAAACTGAATCATTGATGAAATATGGATCCTTCACCAATTTGCAGATAGAAAAGTGCTAAGTAGAATATTTTGAGAAAAACTAATTATTTGGAAGTTAAATTAGAAAATACTAATATTTAATAAAATAAATGAAGCTTTCTTCTTTGGAACAGTGTTGCTCAGACAATAATTTAAAGAAAGTTGATTATCTTAGAATATATTAAGAACCTGAATATCTTTTTCGGGATATCCCGAAGATTCAGAATTCATCATGCATTGCAAAAATTCATCGTGATATTCCTAGCACGTTCTCAACATCTGAATTTATTTATTAATAAAATGGTAGTTGATACACAACGAGGCAAAAACATCTTAATTTAGGCCAATATACTGAATGAACAACATGTAGAAATACTAATGTAAAGCACAATGTACTTAACTGTTTGTTTATAATAATATACCTTATCAAATGGTAATATACTGAATTAATGTAATATTATGTTTATTACTATACATTCTACTGAAATACAAACAGTTCAGTACAATTTACAGTACACCACATATACATTAACGTCTTGTGGACAACGTGAGATGATGACAGTTTTGTTAACTTCAGATACTTCCAAGCAGAAATTCAATTCAAACTGGCGCCAAAGAGACCACGCCCACATCAATTTTGATTGGTTAAGAATTGAGACAATTAATGTATCCTCGATTTATCGAGTTTACGGTTGTCCACTAGTTCGACTGTAAACATAATAACATCCGGATATAACCTCTCAGAAATTCGATATTTGTAGAGGAGGTTTGTGGCTAAGTTTCGAAGGTCGATTTCGTGAATGTGTGAAATCCGTCCAATGATTCCGTAGCTCTACCCATTTAAAATTTTATTCTCCAAATATATTGCCAAATACACAGATTACATCGAATTGATATGCGGTACTTCATCGAAAAAAACCTAGAAAAGCACTGCCGTGAAGGCAGCAGCTTTTGTGGGTTTTTTTCCGAACTAATCTTAATGCAAGATGATGACACGTTCGATGTTTCCAACTCCTTCAGGTCATTCTCGGAAAACTCCGAACGCTTACAGATACTCGAATTTCCCCATTTCAGGATTACATTCGAATAATGGCGTCATCGGACCTATCCTCGGCCTTCTATTCGAATCAGGGCAATTGAGAATTTTTATTGAAAGTAATTCACAGTTACTGAAAACGGATTTTACTGATCTGAATCGACACGATAAGATACCGAGTTTACCGGGAACTTCAAAATTGAATTTCTTATTATGAGAGAGGCTCTATTTTCCTAAGTTTTGAGCGACTGCCGATGGTGGGATGCCAATAAAATATTATGATTTTTAGATTACGATCTGCACTTGGGGTTTATGGTTTGAAGCTGAATTTACTAGGGAATTTTCGGTTTATATTGAGTCGTAACAATGGAAAATTATTAAGTGGGTGTTGATTTTCAGTAACGCCTGTTCGTACGCGTTTGTTCTATGGTCAAATTAGAACCATAATATTTCTTCACTTCGACCATGTTGAATTGTCAGGTACCGTCATCAGAACCTTTGTATTATTTCATTTCAATCTGACATGTGACACAAATAGTTCAAAAGGAGCTCTATCGTGTCACCCCGTGTGAAATTCATTGCTGAAATGTTTGAACCACTTAGTGACATGCCGTACACCCTCGCAATGCAAAATCAACTTGTCGTCGAAAAATCTTTGCGTGCAGGAAGTGGTGGGAGGGAGGCATTTTTCCAAAAATTGGCAAAAATTTTTTTTCCGTCCATCTTCATCTACGTTGAGTGTTCTTTTTTATTGAGACAAATTTCAATAAAAATATACGATTCGGAAATATTTTATTTTAATTATCAAAAAACTCGGATACCATGCGCTTATATGGAGATCCTTATGATATAATCGCCTGCCCTGAAAATGCATGTTTACAATTATGTTCATTTCGATTTTGCTCGAAAACTGTTAGGAATATCGAAAAAATGCTTTATGTAGAAGGTGTCAACCAAAAACATTAGATTCAGATAGATTTTTCAAAATTTCAATATGACGAATAGTTTTATCAAATAATAAGTAATTGTGTTGAATTTCGTTCGCCATGGCTGAACGTGGAGATGCGAGTAAGGCGCACTCGAGCGTGTAAACGGGTGTTGGACCAGAAATAAGCGACCTTATGCATTGAACCGTTCATAAGGTTCAGTTTAAGGATCATTCGAGTAAAATTCTCGTTGTCCCCCATTTTTAAGATGTCATTATTTGAATAATTAATTTCTTATGATTTGAATATGTTCACACATATTTTATCGAGTTTCTCTTGAATTGTTGATAAATAAAGTTATTTATAACTACTCTCTATCCACTCACACTTTCTGAGTCTAACGCACGCACAGAATAGAGAAGTTATTGCAGGAGTCCTCATGGAAAAACGTATTTGACGAAGCCTATGTTAACATTTCACCATTTCCTATTGACGTCACTGGCTTCCATAGAGTAACGTATAAAGGATGTAATGGGGGTTATTACTGCAAATGCAAATTTGAAAATAATTATTATGGGTTTGATTCATCCTTTTCCCAAATTACCTTCAGAAAGTATTCAAAATCAGATTTCAAAATTGGGGTTTGGGATTTGCCAGGCATGCACGAAGTGACAACTGTGTTTAGTAGAATAGCTTTTTCTGCTATAGAATAATGAAATATTTTTTCCTACTCTGTGGTACACACGTGTTCTTTGTCTATATAACCAAACAATTTCCGTTTGCGATTTGTCTGTAATATGACAGAATGACAGTCTGTGCTCTTCTTTTTCTATTCCTCGGTCGTTGTCTTCTACTCTAACCAGATCGAAATATAGCTATCTCTGTTTTCCTAAGCAAAGTAACACGTTTGATGTCCTTTTCTTTTCAAGACAGCTGAAATCGACGTTGCCATATCGAGCACTCAAGACAAATCCCTTTAAATTCAAATCTCCATTTTTATTTTTCAGTTTTAGGTGATCAAACATTTTTTCTGAAATATAATATAATATTGAAATTATATGTTTGAAATGTGATGTTCTGAAGGTTTTTCATGAAAATTACTGCATTTTCGTTTAAAGGAAGAACCAACATTGTCATGCGTTGTTGTGTCACTCCGGTGAACGAAACAGATGATTCTATTGATTTGCGTATTAGAAGTTTCCCGAATTTTCCTCTTCCTCTTTCATGATCCACCTTGAGAGTGAATTTTTCTTAAATAAAAGTTTGCGAGATATAACCTCATTCTCGGTAAGTTGTAATTTACTCATTTATTATATATTATATTTAAGTTATTTGCTAATTCCGGATTTATTTATTGTCTCCGTATTGTTTTCAGTTACCACCATGTTTTTTGCACTTGCTTTTTCTGCTTGCTAATTCTTGGTTTATTTCATTTTTTATCCCAGAACAAGATTCTTTTTCAGTTTTATAGTTGATTTCATTGATTTTTTTCATGATTATCTTGTTTAATATTAAGAATCGAGAAGGAGTCATGTTAAATTTTTGTGCATGCACTGATATTTTTTGTTCGTTTCACATAGCTCCTTGTCGGAGATAAGAACTCCCGGTTGAGATATCTACCACTGCCAGTGTAGACGAAGTAGAAACTCCTTGTCTGGGACTAAAAATCCCGCCTGAGTGAGGAATTGGAGTTTCCGGAGTCAAAGGCGAAGTGGAAAGTAGTTCTGAAGCATTTAGTACCTTTACTTCTACAAAAAGTCTTTGAACACAGCGAAATCTTGGTCAATAATTTGAAGGAAAAACTTGAAGCACAACTTCAAGAACTTTGCTGTCAACATAATACACTATCTGGAACTTTCCTCATGGAAATGTTGGAAAGGAGTATTTAGAACCTTTTTCATCAAACTCTGAACATGACATTCCTTCTGAGGCGTCATAAATACGCAGCTGAACACTTAATTGAAAGCAGGAATTCTTGTATATAATTGTTGATTATTTTGTTAAAAACTGCTTCCTTGCTGAGATAAATCAAGCCCCCCTGAGAAATCAGTAGTAGATTTTCCTGCTCGAAAATATGAGGTCAGTTGGACCGTTACAGAGCAACCAATACCATGTGGTGCTAAATTACGACTAGGCAACACAGCCACATTCAAGTTTCATTAAATCTCGTGAATATCTCAAGGTCAGGCACGTGATCGCGGTGTACATGTTTAAACGTTGCCAATAGCCGAGTGGAATCGTCGAATTCGGAGGAATTTCGATGTGTCGTTCTGCAGGCGTCAGTGAGTAGAATTCAATGAGGATAATATAATCAGAATATCACAGAATATAGAAAAGTTGAAATAAAAATTTAAATTTTGTTGGTGGTTAAAGTCCATGTTTACAAATTCAATAAAGTTTTTCAGGAATTTGGACACATATTGAGATCGTTGAACATGCTGAAGGATGGATTTGTTTCTCGCAAATAAAGGGTTTTCCAATAAAAGGTGTTATTTCGATATTCAAAGAAAAATGCCATTTTTCAATATAAATGATCGGATGTTTATTTCATTATAAAGAAGAAGCTATGCCGTTAATAGTGGAAAATAACATCAGGCAAATGACCACCACGACCACACTTACAGTACCATATCCTTTTAATGAAATTTTCCATAACCAAATCGGAAAGTGGCTGCCCTATGTCCTCGATAGCCTCACGAATTCTATCTTTGAGGTTTTGAATCGCCGCTGGGCTATTGGCGTAGACCTTCTCTTTGACGTGGCCCCAAAGGAAGAAGTCGCAATGTGTTGAATCACAAGATCTCCATCAACTACAAAGTGCTAAGGACTTAAGGTGAATTTTGGCGCTGTAACCACAGGTAACCATAGTTAGTAGTTACCCGTGACGTCATAGTCACGTAGTTACTTCTGTTGTCAACTCCAAAGAGAACCTCACTTTTCTTTCTTACTTCTGTCTGTCTCTGTCAACTCCAAAGAGAACTTCGATACTATCTTGTATCGGAAGACTTCTTTTATTTAGAAGAGTGGAAATTGTATCCATTTTTATCAAACAAGCGTGCAAAAACAATGATAAAAAAACCTGCCAGATGTTTCAAAAATGAACATTAAAAATTGGGTAAAATTCTCGACTCCGTTGGAAATTAATATATCTTTATCGGGAAAGAAGTCAAATAAATTAATAAGGACTACAAGTGTATTCTTTATTGATATTTCCTAGCTTTCGTTCCTACTTTTGGAAGTTCTTCAGGGACTGAAAACAAAATGATGTTACTTGAAATGAGCATTCACTTATAGAAGTGCTAAAAAAAACTTACATTCAATGTGAATTTTGAATACATAGGAACAATTACTATCTACCATATAATTTAATATGTTTCATCAATAGCTGCAACTTCTGAACCAATAGTTTCACAATAGTAAATTATTAATTAAAATTTCTTACACTTTCTTTTTAAAATCTAAAAACAACAACTAATGAAAAGCTCAAATGCAATCTAAAAAAATTTTTGCACCGGTACAAAATGACAGGAGGAGTGACTTCTTTCCCGAAAACGATATATGAACATTAAAAATATTTGAAACTCCCATAGAATATGACCCCCAATTATTTTCATTCTCGAATCTATGTTCATAAACTCATTCCATTTCACTCTCTCGAGAGAGATAGAACTACATACTACACGAGTAACCCTGCTCAAGAGGAAGGTTACGCGGTATGGTATGCGTGACGTCATCAATACGTCATAGTTACATAGTTAGCTCCGCGAAAATGTGGTAACCCAAGTAACTACATGTAACCACAACCTGTAGTAAGCTGTGGTTACAGCGCCAAAATTCGCCTTAGGTTCTTATCAGGATAATCTCTAGTGAGAGAAGCAATAGCTGCTCCATTAGTGCTACACTAGTCACAAACTTGTGGCACAAATCCTAATCCCTATCATTTGTAGCTCTCTAATAACTTGAATAATTAATTCTGTCAAAGTATCAGATTTCATGGTATCTTTTGTGAAAAAATATGCAACTGTATCATAAAAACAAGCGCATGATTCGCAGGGATAGATGTTCTACCCTTGGTACATAAATCTTCGAAACCAGAAATTCTTTGCTTGTGGCTTTCGTGTCCATCTCTTGAACATGAATTTTCATATGTTCCAAAACTGGTTTAAGGAGTCCACATTCAAAAGAAATGAAAGTCAAAACATGCTGAAGAGATCTAGGTGATGGTAACTAAAAACATTTTTTAAGATAATTATATAATTTGGACTCCTTTTATAAAGTGAGAGAGCAAAAGCTTTATCACATGAAGACCACCGACGGCCTGTTGGAGGCTTATCAACATCTCTCAATTGTGAGTTTTTAGTCAATTGTAATTTTATTTAAATTTTCTGCAATGAACTGCAACTTACCAGCCTCATATGCATTTTTCAAATTTTGTAATCGTGTATGTTCCTTATTAAATAAATTTTTGATAATTTCGAAGAAAGAGTCCTATATATTTTGTACATGAACTCCTGCTCAGGGGACAAATCTAATTTTGTGGAGTCCTAATTTACGCAAAAATCCAGGTTCACGTTCGACTAAAAATAAATATTTATCTGTTATATTTTAACCAGTTTCAGAATTAGAAATATCGCTTGTTCGGTATGATACATTGGGGCTTCCTACTAAAGGTGATCTGATGTTGAGGGCGTCTCGGTAAATGTCTCAGTCATTACTGAAAGTATTGATGCTATCTAAGGAACTTAAACCATTGTATAATGTTTATACAATGCTTAAACTTATATTCATATCTACATGCATAATTATGATCATTTAGAGCATCTGTTTGTGGAGACCTGGGAACAGCATTTTTACAGAAAATAAATGAGGATACTATATAACAGGCTGTATAGAATATTCAGAAACTAGTAAATTATCTAACCAGTGAAAAATAAAATTAATTTCGTAACGAATCTGTAAAAAAATATATTAAATAATTTCAGCATTCATCTTCAAATTTCATTTTGTTTTTTTACAAGCGCATAAACATTTTGTATAGGTTAAATTTGTATATTTGCGATGGTCGGTGCCATGGTCAGTGCTTGGTGCTCCGTTGTGGTAAACCCGCAAGATTTTCCGTCGCCGAGATATTAAAAAGATATTCACATCATTATGCGCAGTGTGTTTTTCTGAATAAAAAATGTGAAATCGAACATAGGCGGTCTCCCTTAATTTGGCAGATATGGGCCCCCAAATTTCCAAAATGATTCGTTTTCAGGTCCCTTTTTCCACCATAAAAACGATCTCTCACTTCATCTGTATAGTTCACAAACCACCTTTGAACCTTCAACCAACAATAAGCAACACTTTTTTTCAAGAATAATCAATATTTAATGAAAAAACAATGGAATTACTGGATAACCACTTAACCTATATTCCTTCTGATTTCGACTCAGTCTAAAAGTGAAGTTTGGCAATGGCGCGAATTCCATCGGTCGGAATCGTGCCATCGTGCGTATTCGTGAATGAGATTATTGTTGGCGAGAAAAATGAAATATGTTCTTAGTTCTTACTGTGTTTACTGCTATACTCTAAATCTTCCAATAGGAGAATTCGTTTCTAATGAAATCCACAAGGTTGAAACACATAGAAATAGAATGAGAATACACCCTGATATATATTTCAACGTACATTTTTTTGATATGTGATAGGTCGCGCCCTTCCCAGATTCCCACTGAAATCGAGGTTATTATATAACCCATTTTATTGGAATACCCTGAATCTCATTCTAAACTGGGACCATCTCGAAGACAACAAAAAACGAAGTAGATAAAAACCTCTCTATTTTGAAGGGGAAAGAAAGTTCAAACGAAAATATTGAGAGTGAAACCTTAAACAAATATTCTCAATGATTTTGTTTTTACTTTAGAATAACCACCTCTTCTTCAGTGACAGAAGCATTTTCCTTACAATCAAATCCTTCAACTGCCCATCATTTCATATTTCCCGCCAGCAACTACTCTTCGGTCATAATACGTTGGTCAGCGATGAAAAGACGCTGTTGCCAAGCTCCGCATTAACATTGAAAAGGATTTCGTAGAAATATAGGTTAGGTGGTTGTCTAACATTTTCACTTTTCTTCCTTTAAATAATGAATATTCTTGAAAGAAAGTGTCGCTTTTCGTTGGTTGAAGGTTCAAAGATGATATATATATATATATATATATATATATCTTGTCTATGGATGTGAGAGATCCTTTTTATGGCGGAAAAAAGGATCTGAAAGTGCAATAATTTGGAACTTTGGGGGCCCATATCTTCCAAACAAAGAGAGACCGCCTATGTTGGCCTTAATATTTTTTGTTCAGGAACTCACACTGCTTACAATGGTGTGAATATCTTACTTATAGCTTCGCGACGGGAAATCTTGCGGGTTTACCTTCATTTTGTCTTTTTACAAGCACATCAACATTTTGTATAGGTTAAATTCGTGAATTTGCGATGGTCGGTGCCATGCTCAGTGCTCCGTTGTGGACTCGCACTAAGGTTTCATTCATTCGAGATGCGAGAAAATCGCTAACATCGATTATTATTTCGAATGAATCGACCAATGATCCAATAATCGGCGCAACACCGAGAGCATAGATAAACTAATCTCTACTATTATTTGTCTATGTCACAACCTTTGAATAAAGAACATTCTTTATTCAAAGATCACAACCATGATGTAAAAAACATGGTGTGCTCATCTGAGAAATGAGTGACCTCAGCAAGATTAAAATACAAAGAGTTGTATGTTCTGTGCTGTAACTTTCGAAAGGAAGGAACTAGAGTCTTGAAATTTTCAGGTTAGGTTGAGATCCTGAATATCTCGGTTAAGCTCGTTAATGGGCCAAATCTGCCGAATGGTTTTTGTGCTACAGCCATTTGAAATTTTGATCTCTCAATAACTCGAAAAATATTTATCTGATCGAAATGAAACTTGGTTGGAAGATGAACAGTGTCAATAAGAAGAATTATCCATGAAAAAATTCGAAAAAAAAAATTAATTTTTTTTTGAAAATTTTTATATTTTATTGAAATTTCACTGAAATATCCAAGTCACCATTTCGCAATGTGAACAAGCGCGTTAAAGCTGCAGACTTCACGTCAGTGCTTTCATAGATTTTTTTTTGTACCTTCAGATAGTTATAGAATAGCATTAACTAACTCAAATATTGTACTTGTGTGATTGTTATATTATTCAAAGTAATAAAATGAAAAACAGACAATATTAATAAGTTACATATTATGTATATATATATATACGCAGTATTTGACCAAATAGCAACAACGACGACGGCATCTTGAACATATTTCGGGTTTTAAAAAACAAAGTTTCAATATTTTAGGAGCCGATTATAGACTCCAAAATAAGTAAAAATTTTCATATAGACATGGGTCATTGGTGGACCCGTGTTGTTCATATAAAATTTTTACTTTTTTCTGAATGAGCTCCCAAAATATTGAAACGTTGTTTTTTAATGACTGGTATAGTCATTGGTGTTTCCATTTATTGTCTTTTTTTGAGTTTAACACAAATTCCATTGGTAGTTTTCAATGTGACTTCCAAGGCCAGTTCTGGTTCATAGTTGGCGACTGGGAGGAATTCGAAATTCTTAATTAGTTCTGATACTGCAACTTTCAGCTCAAACATGGCGAATTTTTGACCTGTAATGAGAAATATGGAATTTTTAGATTTTTCAGCTTACTTCTCATATTATATATATATTTAGTATATCAAATAGACTTAGAGATATGATCGCTATTTTCAACAGATCAGTTGACCTGGTAATTGTGAAAAACGATCAACTACATCTTAGCTTTAGCCTTTTGCACTCACAGAAAATACAATCTTAATTTCAGCGAACTCTCAGAAGCACTCAAGCATATAAGAAAAAGATATTGTATTGCTTATTTGTTAATTATTCTTTATTTCCATATTTATTCACATATTTGTCTTTTTCAACAGATCAGTTGAGCCGGGGTAGTTCTAAAATGAAGTACTGGCGTTTTCGCCATTTCGTAAATACAACATTGATTTTGAGAATTGTTTGAAAATACCATACAGCGGTTGCTGTTTTGATAGTTCGATGGTCTATAGCCTTTTCGTTAGTTCGATGTTTTCAAATCTGTACAGAAAAGTTAAAAGTTTGTCGAAGCTTTATATTCGAGAGATGAGGAATCCTCTTATTTAATAGTCAGATTATGGCTTGTAAGTTGTGAAAGTTGTTTACCGGAATATTCTTTTTTCACTAGACCATTTGAGCCGATACTTCTAAATATTAGCGCCATCCCCTTTTTTGAGATTTGATCAAAAATACTTGTTTGGAAACATTGGAAAAAGACGTTCCTTCAACTTATTTGTTAGTTCGTTCTTTTCACACCCACTTACTGAAGCAGAAAATTCATTTAACTTTTTCGGGATTAAGTTTCACCATTAGAATATAGTTAATAATAGTGACTAGTAAGCTATTATATTACATAAAGATAAATGAATTTAGTCGGTTTTTCCTAAATATAAGAAATAGAATATTCGCGATTTTGCCCTCTTCAACAAACACAACTTTAGTTTTGGAAAACTTTCGGGAGTACGTGGGGTAAAGATCCTATTTATACTGATTTTCAGTGTTTTCTCAATATCACATGTAAAATGTCCAACATGGTGCACATATCACCTAGAGCAAAACAGAGTTATCTTCAAAACAAAGTCCCACCTAACACAATTCAAAAATAGTCCATAATCTTTACGCCAATTAAAAAAAAATGCAGGTCCGTCCATGTATGTTTAGTTCGCTGTCTGATTAGATGAGCTTTGATGCAGTTGATGTTATTATCTGCAAAATCTTAGAGGAAGAAATAATCTTCCAGTACAAGTTCCCTTAGAGATATTGTATATCCGATAAGTTCTAAAAAGTTCAAAGATCCTCAGTACCTAGTTGAGAAAATTTTTCTCTATTATGCTTCCTCCTTATTTGGTTGGTATATTATATTTTTAGTATATCAGTTAATAAGCGAAAGCCATCAAGTTGTCGGCACCGAAGTAATTGTCTTTGCTTGCAAAATGGCTGAGGATCCGGGGTTGATAGCTTACTGTGTCAATTTTGAGTATACTTCAAAAATACTCGGAATCTTCGAAAGATTACGTTTTCGAGATCTTCTTAGATCTATTTCTCAATTTTCCCCAGAACATGTAGAATTGCCGTCTGATATTTTCTACTTCGAATTTGAGCTCAGCCCTATTCAATCAGTAAAGTATAGGATAAGTGAACTAGTAAGCGATTTGAAGCTACTAAGTGATAACTTCACCTTTTTATCTGATCAATTCAGCTGCTAGTTCTAAGATACCAACCCAGGCATCTTTGATATATAAATTGCTCTCGTAGCGGTAATCTTTGGGTTTCGACAAGTGGAAATCAAAACAAGCTCTGCGCATGCTCCAACAGTGTCATCTAGGGGGCAACGTTGCCAGACTATAAAATAAATCCGACGCCACTGGATGTATGTTATTTAAAATTGGGTATCCTCTATATAACTTGTATAGAATATGCGTTGAGAAGTACATTGAACGTAAAAGGAATATGTCTGTATAAGTAAGTAATGGCAATTCTGCACTGTTTTTATTTGAAGCAGAGATAAAGGCGGTATGTTTTTCAAAAATTTTCAATTATGGGACACCGTTATTTTATTTTAAGATTTGTATTGTTACTGTCCTAAATTCAACCTCACCTAGAATCTAAACAAATCAGAGGACGAAATTCAAGTTCACCATCCCAAAATTAAATTTCTTCTCATTTGGACTGGCAATGTTATAAACTAAACTAACCTAACCCACGGCAGAATTCATGACATTACTCGATCATTATTTTATGTACTTCATTTTCAGATCAGAATTAACCATCACGAATGAATCAAGATACTATCACTCAAATCTAGTACTATGCTTCCGCACAATCTGCCAACGATGGTCCCTAAATAACACTGTTTTGATTTCCACTTGTCGAAATCCAAAGACCCAAAGATTATCCTCGTAGCAAATACAACATTATTACGATCAGGCAACCTCCTTATTTAATTAGCATTTTATAATCAGCTATTAATGCTGCTTTACGAGAGGTATGTTTTTGAAATAGCTCATCCTTAGTACATGAAACATAATCTCTGATCATGGTTAGAAAATTGTTGGAAATAGAAATTCTGTAGTTTATTTGAACTTGCGGTAATCTTTGGGTTTCGACAAGTGGAAATCAAAACAAAATTTGCGCATACTCGAACATCGGTATTTAGGGACCATCGTTGCCAGATTGTGCGGAAGCCTAATACTAGATTTGAGTGATAGTATCTTCATTTATTCGAGATGGTTAGTTCTGACTTGAAAATGAAGTACATAAAATAATGATCGAGTAATGTCATGAATTCTGCCGTGGGTTAGGTTAGTTAAGTTTAGAACATTGCCAGTCTAAATCAGAAGAAATGTAATTTTGGGATGGTGAACTTGAATTTCGTCTTCTGATTTGTTTAGATCCTAGGTGAGGTTAGTTGAATTTACGACAGTATCAAACCAAATCGTAAAATAAAATAACGGTGTCCCATAATTGAAAAACATACCACCTTAATTTATCTCTGCTTCAAATAAAAATAGTGCAGAATTGCCCTTACTTATTCAGACATATTCCTTTTTCGTTCAATGTTCTTCTCAACGCATATTCTATACAACTCACGATACAATTTTTGTATTTGTATCATGATACAACTTATATAGAGGAAACCGAATTTTAAATAACGACATCCAGTGACATCGGATTTATTTTACAGTCTGGCAACGTTGCTCCCTAAATGACACTGTTGGAGCATGCGCCGAGCTTGTTTTGATCTTCACTTGTCGAAACCCAAAGATTACCGAACTTGCTTCACCGACTTTTGAGCTCACATAATTTCTGCATTTCGATTATTGAATGGGATAAAGTGCAGTCAATAAGGGCATGGATAATTTGCTGACCAAAATATAATCCTCTGAATCACGACCTTAAAGAATATTTAATTGAACCAAACTCTAAAACTGAGTTGTGTACATTGAGATGTTCGTACCACCACATTCAAATTTCAAACCCACCCCAAATTGGGGGTAGTTCATTCTTGTAATTTTTCAAAATAATTTGCTGACCGGAGGTTTCCAGTAGCGAAATTTTATTGAAACGCTATATTATGATTAAATATAGCATACTTTTTGTGCCACCATAAAAAAAATTCAGATCCGCCCCCTTTAAAGGGTTGTTTATTCCTGTGATTTTTCAGAAATCCTTGCTAATCGGAAATTTCCCGAGGAGATATTTTATTGAAACAATGTATTATAACTACCCGTAGCATAGTTCTGGTGCCACCATAAAGAATATTCAGATCCACCCCCTATTAAGGGTAGTTTATTCGTGTGATTTTTCAGAAATCCTTGCTGATCGGAAATTTCCCGTAGAGATATTTTATTGAAACGATGTATTATAACTACCCGTAGCATTGTTCTGGTGCCATCATAAAGAATATTCAGATCCACCCCCTATTAAGGGTAGTTTATCCGTGTGATTTTTCGGGAATCCTTGCTGATCGATATTTTCTAGTAGGGATATTTCATTGAAACAAAGTAAAATAATTGCAAATCGGATACCCTCTGTGCCACCATACAAAACTTTTAGGTCCGACTAGTTTAAGGGTAGTTTATCCTCGTAATTTCTCGGAATACTTTGCTGACCGAAAATTTTCAGTGTAGATATTTTATTGAAAATTATGAGGATTAATGAGTCCGGTCCTGGAATACCAAATAGGGAATATGAGTTGGATTCACACAGTCCTGATATAACTTTCATGGAGATATCCTTGCCGGAAATCCTTCGTGCAATTCTTCGAGAACTTATAGGAGTATACTACGCTATAAAGGCGGTCAGAACTGTAATTTTTGTATGTTGGCACAGAGGGTACCCGATTTGCAATTATTTTACTTTGCTTCAATGAAATATCTCTACTAGAAAATATCGATCAGCAAGGATTTACGAAAAATCACACGAATAAACTACCCTTAATAGGGGGTGGATCTGAATATTTTTTATGGTGGCACAAAGAGTATGCTACGGTTAGTCATAATACATCGTTTCAATAAAATATATCCACGGAAAATTCCCGATCAGCAAGAATTCCTGAAAAATCGCAGGAATAAACTACCCTTAAAAGGGGGTGGATCTGAATATTTTTATGCTGGCACAAAAGGTATGCTACGGTTAGTCATAATACATCGTCTCAATAAAATATCTCCACTGAAAATTCTCGGTCAGCAAAGTATTCCGAGAAATTACGAGGATAAACTACCCTTAAACAAGTCGGTCCTGAAATTTTTGTATGATGGCACAGAAAATTTCCGATTTGCAATTATTTTGTTTCAATGAAATATCTCTTCTAGAAAATATCGATCAGCAAGGATTTCCGAAAAATCACACGAATAAACTACCCTTAATAGGGGGTGGATCTAAAAATTCTTCATGGTGGCACAAAGAGAATGCTACGGTTAGTCATAATACATCGTTTCAATAAAATATCTCCACGGGAAATTTCCGATCAGCAAGGATTCCTGAAAAATCACAAGAATAAACTACCCTTAGACAGGGGCGGATCTGAATTCTTTGTATGGTGGCACCAAGGGTATGTTACGTTTAGTCATAATGCATTGTTTCAATAAAATATCTCCACGGAAAATTTTCGGTCAGCAAAGTATTCCGAGAAATTACGAGAATAAACTACCCTTAAACAAGTCGGACCTAAAATTTTTGTATGGTGGCACAAAGGGTATCCGAATTGCAATTATTTAACTTTGTTTCAATGGAATATCTCTACTATAAAATATCGATCAGCAAGGATTTCCGAAAAATCACAAGAATTAACTACCCTTAATAGGGGGTGGATCTGAAAATTCTTCATGGTGGCACAAAGAGTATGCTACGTTCAGTCATAATACATCGTTTCAATAAAATATCTCCACGGGAAATTTCCGATCAGCAAGGATTCCTGAAAAATCACAAGAATAAACTACCCTTAGACAGGGGCGGATCTGAATAGTTTGTATGGTGGCACCAAGGGTATGCTACGTTCAGTCATAATGCATTGTTTCAATCAAATATCTCCACTGAAAATTTTCGGTCAGCAAAGTATTCTGAGAAATTTCAAGGATAAACTACCCTTAAACGAGTCGGACCTGAAATTTTTGTATGGTGGCACAGAGGGTATCCGATTTGCAATTATTTTACTTTGTTTCAATGAAATATCTCTACTAGAAAATATCGATCAGCAAGAATTTCCGAAAAATCACATGAATGAACTACCCTTAATAGGGGGTGGATCTGAATTTTTTTTATGGTGGCACAAAGAATATGATATGGTTAGTCATAATACATCGTTTCAATAAAATATCTATACGGGAAATTTTCGATCAGCAAGGATTCCTGAAAAATCTGATCTAATCTAAATGAACTACCCTTAAACGGGGGCCGATCTGAAGTTTCTTTATGGTGGCACAAAAAGTGTGCTACATTCAATCATAATGTAGCGTTTCGATAAAATATCTCGAATGGAAACCTCCGGTCAGCAAATTATTTTTAAAAATTACAAGAATAAACTACCCCCAAATTGGGGTGGATTTAAATTTTGAATGTGGTGGCAAGAAGGTGATCCTCGATAGATCTTTGGTTTGCATTATGAGTCTCATATTCGTACTAGAAGGCTGAAATTAACGGTACAATTCTATTTCAGTCAGCAAAGTATTTTTACCCAGAAAGAAGGTATAGAGTTAGTGGTTTCCACTCACCAATGCAGTTCCTCAGCCCTGCACTAAATGGTAGATAAGCAAAATTGGGAATTTTTGAATCAGTATCAAAACGTCTTGGATCAAATTTTTCAGGTTCAGGAAACACTTCTGGATTTCTATGAAGACTGTGTATCGATATCACAAGGGCTGTGTCCTTGGGAATGAGTTTTCCATCTGAAATTATACCAACAGGCAAAATTATTAATGAAGAGATTGTGGGAAATAACACGAAATTTTCCGAAAGTTAGTACATGGTGATTGTTTAAATGTTACCCAATAGTTATCACTGTCGATAAGCCTAACAAAACATTCGAATGGGCAAATATGAACTATATTCTTTTTATTGAGTTGTCGAACAGAATAGAGAAGAAATCTTTAGTCTCAACAACCAAGTATAAGAAGGAGAAACCTCGAAAACTTAATTAAAAAGATATGGATCATATGGAGACCCATTTGAACACACCATTTTTGATAATAAATGATTAAAACAAACCTCGAACCCTTAAATAAAAAGATATGGATTATGTGTAGACGTAAATGGCAACCATTTTGAACACTCAATTTCAATTTTGGAGAATAAATGAATAAAACAAAAATCAATTTGAATGATTATCCACAGCTACTTTGATATAAAATAACCCGCTGTTCACCAGAACCAGCCCATTTGAACATTTTTGTAAGACCAATATGAACTGAGAGCTAGTGAGTAAAAAATAAACAATCATTCTGTACTTAAGACAAGAATTTTTGAAAAGCACCTACTCAGCACTTTTGAAATGTATCGTCTCGCAAGCCATCTACTATAGATATTAACCTTTTTGCATGAAACTAAAATCGTTATTTGACAAATGTCCAGTATCTACAGTTTACAAGTAGATACTAGATTTATTTTCATCTTGATAACATCTGCATTTTTAGACACTGAGAAAATCCAGGACTGGGTTTAACATACCGGTTGGAAGTTTCACGAGAAATATTTTCTCTCTGGAAACCCAGCAGTGATAAGCGGGGTCAGTATCTGGATGGATGACTCCTTTTTCCACGAATTTGCAAGAGCTCACGACTTCACATATCAGTACCCAATTTCATGGAAGTTTTTTTAGCCAAACTTGAAAATATGAGCTCTTTTATAGGCTTTCGTGAAGAATTAATTCTATGAAATGTACACACTGGCACAAATCAGGGGAACGTAAAAAATCTCAACGAAGTTTGCAGTTCTTTTTCTATTGAACACTTTGACTCATTTCAGCAATGTTTTGTTTGAATTATATCTTGATTCTTTTGGAATTGTGCTTGGTTACTCATTTTTTTGATATATTCAAAAAGAAAAAATGTAAGCCTCTATTTGAAACACCCTGTGAAGTGAATCGTTGACAAGCGAGAATGTTCACAAGCACACAGATGTTGTCTCACCCTTTTCGAGCATTCACATTCTTTATTCATTGCGATAGCTTAATTTTGGGGAAAATTACAGCACTTATTCATAAGGTTTCAGTATCAATTCCAATTTAAGTTAAGAGCTTTGCGATTCAAAACATTAATTTCAAATTCAACAACAGCAAATTCATACGCAATAACCATAATTGACACTTCTTCAAATTTTCAGTTCTGCTCAATATCATTTTGTGGGTCCCCTAAATAATCTCATGAACGCAACCGAATTTACATGCTAAAGACATTATTGATAAATCTATTGAATCAGATCATCTCGAATTGCGATTAGAGCAGGTGCCCGATTTTCCACTGCAAGAATTCTGTTCCTTAGCTTTGTATGTAAAATATCTCAAACATGCTCAACTGGAAGGTCTGAAGAACACGCTGGCTAGTCCATTGCATTCATGACAACGTCATTCAGAAAGTAATTTTAACACATTCTCAGATGGATAAATCGAACGGTTCCATATAAAGTGCTGTTATTTCTCTCAAAATTAAAATTTCGGAACGATTGAAATGCAGAATTGTTCAAAAAAGAACAGACAAAATCTGATTGTTCGTGAACATTCTCGTCTGTCTACGACTCACTTCACAGGGTGTTCTGAATAAAAGCTTACTTTTAATTTTTTCCGTTCGCCCCTGTATATAGCAGAAAACGGAGCAACTTAGGACGGCATTTGAGCAGTTATGTTTCCGAGAAATAAAGCTACTACATTAGGAATAAAATCCTGAAATCGGCACAGGTTCAAGAGAAAATGAATTACAAACTTCATTGAGATGTTGTCCTTTCCTTTCAATTTTGTCGGTGTGTGCACTCATAAAGTGCTATAATTTGTTTCAGAATTAAGATATCGCAATGGATGGAAAATGAAAGTACTCAGAAAAGATGAAAAACACAATTTTGTGTTCATAAACATTCCCGCTTGTCCAAAATTCACTTCACATAAAAAGTTTACCTTTCATGCTTTTCGTTCAGCCCTGAATATAACAAGAAACGGAGTAACTGACGACAACATCTACACAGTTATATTCTCGAAGAATCAAGCTATAATTAAAAACGCTGCAAATTTTACACAAGGGTTTATTATTTTCTCAGTTTAATAACCCAATACCATTGATATCTCAAATAAATCGTATATATTAATTATAACTCATTGGGTTTCCACCAAACGAAAATCAATTCCATGAAGAAATTCATGTGAAATATTTAAATTCAATAGTAACTACAAAATTATCCACGTCGAAACCAAAAGTACCTACATAACTCCTAGAGTCGTTAGAAATCAATAGGTACAACACCCGCAAAATCTTATTGAATGAACAAACATATGTGAATAGCTCTCCTCTACTGAATATTTTTCTGTAACCTAAAAACTCTGTGGCAAACCCCAATTTATACCTACTCTCACTTTTACGCTTTTGTATAATTATTTAGGCACGTTCCGGACCATATTTAAACCTTGTTGTACTACATACCATCAGTCAGTAAAATGTAGACACCTGAAGAAGCTATATTAAAGCGAAAGATTTTTAGCAACTTTCTTCGTGTTTTTTTTGTGATTCCGGGGTATTACTATGAGATGGAGTTTTTATGTCCGACTGATCATCAGAATTATCAGTCCTGTCACCGATATAATCAATTACCGTATCCATGTTGTCTGTCTCATCTAAATATATTCCCGAAATATGGTAGATAAACCTATTCACTAAGGTATCAACATATAACGAGAATTTTGCTGGAAAGAATTGAAAGAATCACTTTATAATTAAGCCTAAATAATGTTATTCATAAAAATCTTAAATATTTTTTATTCCAAATCACATTTCCTATGAAATATTGGAGTTGAAAAATAAGAAAATTATCTTGGTGTTGAGTTATCTTAAAAAACTACTTTACAAAGGTCAAGTCACTATGTTGTTTCTTTCGTTAAAGTTAAGTTAAATATCCGAACAATATTTTTTACTAATATTTTGCCAGTACGATCTTCACGATATTACCCATTAAATTGCGTGTCGGTATTACACAAATAGAAATGAAATTCAAATCAGAAAGCGTTTGCGCCTTTTGACATATAAGGGAAATAACCTCAAAATTTAAAATGTCCACAAAATTTTTCACCAATATCTCTGCAAATAAATATGGTTTCAAAATGTTGACTAAGACCTGTACCAAATTATATTGAACTTTAATGAATAGCTTCCGAAAAAATGTTTAGAAAAACTTCAATTTTTTTCCAATCCAATTCTCACGAGATCATGCATTAAATTGAGCGTCGATATTTCACAACTAGTTATGATGTTTCAATTTGATCGCGTTAGTATTTCTTGAGAAACTTTCGGGAAAATTAACTTAAACCCTCAAATTAACAACAAATACGTAAAACAAAATTCAGGATTTTCCGCTAATATTAAATGTGTGGATGTGATTCCTACTAAGATTCAACTTTGTTCTGAAAAATATCAATGAAATGAAAAAAAAAACTCACCCGTCCTGAGCAACTCATCTGAAAAAATTTTTTCCACAGTGCATATATCCGATAAGAGTTCACTTGATTCACAAAATATCCAATACACAAACTGAAGACCTAAAGTTATTTTCAATAACTTTTCTGTAAAAATCAAATATATCGTGAACCTCTCAAGGTTGAATTCGACTGAATAATTCTAAAAGAGAAATTTCGTTCCGTATAGTTGTCAGATACACTCGACTAAGAGGGTGTGAAATCCCAACGTCTGTTTAATGTAAAAACGTTCAATTCAAACAAGTAGTTTGCGGACCACCAGATGTTGAAACATCTCGGAATATTCTTGTCTGGGGTCCCCGATACACACTCTTCTGAACAGGTCAATTATCGGCTCCTGCCTTAGTCTAAGGCTCGTACCCTTAGTATTAGATTCTCGACAATTGATGAGATTTCCGGTTTGATAATTGATTTGTTTGCATATATCCTCCAATTTGTTTATCACATACATGCTCATTACCTTTTATATTCACCCCTATTTCAAAGTCTCAGTACGAAAAATATTGAATTTCGATTGAAACCAGTAGCGGATATCCACATGTTGACGATAATTGTACTACGCAATCCAAAATTGATGGAAACCTCCGATCGACCGATTATTCTGGAAATATCCATTATTTTAAATAACGCTTCTTAATTCGCGTTCTGCATGTGAAAGGGTTATTCAGTTACACAAGAGTATTTATTGAGATTTCAATGTTTCAAATGAATTTTTTCATGGAATTAGTTTTTGGGTTGTGAAAAACCAATGATTTATGAATAATATATAAGTTTTATTTAAGATATAATTGAGCTCCATGAAGAAATTTAATGTTTAATCCCGTAATTCGCAGGGTGATATCTATAAATAATAATTGTTATCCGAGTTTTTGTAGTTATGTTTCAGATATTAGGAGAGAAACCCCAAAAATATTCAATTCGAACTACCAACGATTATGAAATTGTCGAGAACATCGATGGGGCATTTGCACATTGTGTTTATAAAATAATTAACGAATCCGTTCGAAATTTCTCAATATATGTTGAAAATTTGGTAAAAATGTTTTCATCTACTTTCAACTATATGATTCTGGATGAAAAGTTAACCGATTTTTTCACTGAACTCCAATCTTAGAACCGAATGCGATGATGATTCTCGGGATTATTGGAAATTTGCAGCATTTTGCTTTGTAACTCGGGGACTGCTGGTCGGATATCATCCGGGTGAAAATTTTTAGGTTGAGTTATGCAACAGTAATCAACGTTGAGAATTTTACAAAAATTCGGTGGTAAGTTTCCGAGAAAGAATTTTTTTTTCCCTCCAACCCCCAATTTTAAACCCTTAGGGTATACCAATCCTGCTGAAAAGCTTGAAGGATCAATCCCGAGCGACACATGATTTTTCTACCAAGTTTCACGGATTTCGGTTCAGTACTTTCCGAGAAAAGCTCCGGACAACGGACGGCGGACGGCGGACGGACGGATTTTGGTTTATTATTTGATAAAATCAAATAATAAACCTTAGTGATCGACCAAAAAAAAAATTTTTTTAACCCCCCCTGAAAATTTCACAGTTTACGTTTTGGAGTATGTAGATTTGAATAAACTAATAAAAAAAAATCCGTCCGTCCGCCGTCCGCCGTCCCCCGTCCGCCGTCCGCCGTCCGTTGTCCGGGGCTTTTCTCAGAAAGTACTGAACCGAAATCAGTGAAACTTGGTAGAAAAATCGTGTGTCGCTCGGGATTGATCCTCCAAGCTTTTCAGCAGAATCGGTGCACCCTAAGGGCTCAAAATGGGGGGTTGGGGGGAAAAAAAAAATTTTTCTCGAAAACTTACCACCGAATTTTCATGAAACTCTGAACGTTGATTACTGTTGCAAAACTAAACCAAAAAAGTTTCATCCGGATCATTTCCGACCAGTTATAAAAAAAAACGCTTCAAATTTCCAATTATGTCGAAAATGACATCATCGCATTCGGTTCTAAGATTGGAATTCACTGAAATAATTGGTTTACTTTTCATCCAGAGTAATACATCGAAAAGTAGATGAAAATATTGATTACCAAATTTTCAACACATATCGAGAAACTTTTAATGGATGCGTTATTATTTCATAAACACAATTTGCAAATGCCCCATCGGTGTTCTTGACAATTTCATAATCGTAAGTAGTTCAGATTAAATATTTTTGGGTTTTCTCTTCCAATATCTTAAACATGACTACTGAAAATCGGGTAAAATTATTATTTATAGAAATCACCCTGCGGATTACGGGATTTAAGATTAAATTTCTTCATGAAGCTCATTCATATCTTGAATAAAACTTTTATTTTATTCATGAATCATTGGTTTTTCAGAACACAAAAACCAATTCCATGAAAAAATTCATTTGAAACATTGAAATCTCAATAAATACTCTTTTATAACTGAATAACACTTTTGCATGCAGAACGCGAATTAAGTAGCGTGATTTAAAATAATGCAGATTTCCAAAAAATTCGGTTGATCGGAGGTTTCCATCAATTTCGGTTTGCGTAGTACGATTATCGTCAACATGTGGATATCCGTTACTGGTTCCAATCGAAATCCAAAATCTTTCGTACTGATAGTTTGAAATAAGCGTGAATATAAAAAATAATGAGCATTTATATGATAAATCAAATTGGAGGATATAATATGCAAAAAAATCAATAACAAACCGCAAATCTCATCAATTGTCGATTGTCGAGAATCTAATATTGAGGGTTGGAGCCTTAGACTGAAGTTAGGAGCCGATCATCTGTCTACCTGTTGTGAATGGGGACTGTGCCGGGTCTAGACCTAAGACAAGCGATATAGCGTAGACAAAAATATACCGCATCTGGTTGTCGGCAAACTACTTGTTTGAATTTCACGTCTTTACATCAAACAGACTTTTGGATTTGACATCCTCTTGGTTGAGTATATTTGACAACGATAACAACGAACGAAATTTATAATCTAGAATTATTCTTTCGAATTCAACCTGATGAGGTTCACGATATATTTAATTGTTACAGAAATAATGTAGAAAAATTTTAGTTTTTCAGTTTGTGTGGTGAATACTTTGTGAATCAAGTGAATCGGATATCTGCTGTGGAAAAAAATTTTTTCAGATCAATTGCACAGGAAGGTTGAGTTTCTTTTCATTTCATTAATATTTTTTAGAACAAAGTTGAATCCTAGTAGAAATCACATCTACACATTTGATATTAGCGAAAAGTCTTGAATTTTGTTTTACGTATTGGTGTTAGTTTGAAAGATTGAGTTTATTTCCTCAGTGTCAAGAAAAACGAACGCGTTCGGATTGAAACATCATGACTAATTGTGAAATATAGACACTCGATCTAATGCAAAATTTCGTGAGAATTGTATAGTGGAAAAATCGAATTTTTTCAAACATTTTTTTTCGAATACATATTCATCAAAGTTCAATGAAATTTGGTACAGGTTTCAGAGTCAACATTTAGAAACAGTGTTTCAAATTTCAGTTTTGACCGATAGTCATTTGTGCAGATATTGGCAAAAAATTTCGTGACCATTTTGAATATTGAGGTTATTTCCCTAATATCTCAAAAAGGGCAAACCCTATCTGATTTGAACTTCATTTTCAGTTGTAGAATACCGACACGAAATTTAATAATTGTGGAAAATAGTTAGAGGTGAAACGACTGTGGAACTTCTCTTCTCATTCAAAATATTATTTTAAATTTTGCTACTCAGTTAGCGTTCTGCATGTGGAAATGTTATTCAATTATACCAGTGTATTTATTGAGATTTCTATGTTCGCATGAATTATTTCATGGAATTGGTTTCTGTGTTGTGAGAAACCAATGATTTATGCATAATATATAAGTTTTTTAAGATATCAATGGTATATTGGGTTATTTAACTGAGAAAATAATAAACCCTTGTGTAAAATTTGCAGCGTTTTTTTTTATTCGTTCATTCAAATCTACATACTCCAAAACGTAAACTGTGAAATTTTCAGGGGGGTTAAATTTTTTTTTTTTTGGTCGATCACTAAGGTTTATTATTTGATTTTATCAAATAATAAACCAAAAAACAACATTTCTAAAACCGGCTGAAGGTTTCGAGAGAAAATGAACTACAAACTTAATTGAGATTTTGTCCATTCCCCTAGTTTCGCTGTTGTGTAATATGAGTATGACTTACCATAATATGTGTCTTCTTCCAATCTTCTTGCAATAATGCCAACTGGTGGGTACAATCTTAAGGATTCCTTAATGACCATTTCCAAATATTTCATGTCATTTAGATCAGAAGACGTAATCTCCCTGCCAGATTTCTTCAACTCAATCTCCTTTTGTTCTTCGTAAACTTGTTGCTACAATTGTTATATCGAAATGTAGAGCTACATTTTCCTCCAATCCTGTATGTAGGAGTGCTTATATATTAAGAATTATTATCCAGTAAGAGCAACATAATGTTTGTAGCGATAGATTCGCTAGATCAATTCGGCTGTGTAAAACCATGGAGGTAAAAGAAGGGGAGGGAGCATATCCTATATTTCCCTTGTATCAAAACTGTCGTACAGTTTTGAGAACCTTCTATGGATTTTCCCATACCAATATGGCCGACAACTACAAGGTAAATATTTGTATTCTGTGGTGTACGGCAAATGAGACGAAAATATTCAGTTCAAAGTCGGCCATATTGGTATGGGTATATCCACAGAAGGTTCTCAAAACTGTACGACACATTTCAAACGTTATGCCCCCTCCACTCTTTTCCTACCTCCATGTGTGAAACACTGAACGGTTGAGCCGGGTCCAGATGAGTGTAATCCGAACAACGAATGCAATAAGATTGGATAAACGATTTGGCGAATAGTGTGGACGGCACTTGAGCTCAGTCTCGAATAATACATTCAAATGCATCGTTCGAGTTGAAGTCGAGTCCTGATGGAGCAGAAAGAGTGCTGCCTCGAACCATTAAATTCCCTGTGATTTATTGCATTCGCTGTTCGCCTTAAATTCATCTGGACCCAGCTTAATCTGAACAGCGAATGCAATAAAACACGGAGTTTTATGGTTCGTCACAGGGAATTTAATGGTTCGAGGCAGCACTCTTTCTGCTCCATCAGGACTCGGTTTTCAACTCGAACGCTGCATTCGAATTTATTATACGAGGCTGACCTCGAGTGCCGTCCAAAATATTCGGCGAATCGTTCATCAAATTGTACTGCCTTCGCTGTTCGGATTAAGCCGGGTCCAGATGAGTATAATCAGAATGCAATAAGATTTGATGAACGATTCGGCGAATAGTGTGGACGGCACTTGAGCTCAGTCTCGAATAATACATTCAAATGCATCGTTCGAGTTGAAAACCGAGTCCTGATGGAGCAGAAAGAGTGCTGTCTCGAACCATCAAATTCCCTGTGATTTATTGCATTCGCTGTTCGCCTTAAATTCATCTGGACCCAGATTAATCCGAACAGCGAATGCAATAAAACACAGGGTGCTTTATGGTTCGTCGCAACGCTCTCCCTCCTCCGTCGGAACTCGTTTTTTCAACTCGAACGCTGCATTCGAATTTATTATACGAGTCTGACCTCGAGTGCCATCCAAACTATTCGCCGAATCGTTCATCAAATTGTACTGCCTTCGCTGTTCGGATTAAGCCGGGTCCAGATGAGTATAATCCGAATGCAATAAGATTTGATGAACGATTCGGCGAATAGTGTGGACGGCACTTGAGCTCAGTCTCGAATAATACATTCAAATGCATCGTTCGAGTTGAAAACCGAGTCCTGATGGAGCAGAAAGAGTGCTGCCTCGAACCATTAAATTCCCTGTGATTTATTGCATTCGCTGTTCGCCTTAAATTCATCTGGACCCAGATTGATCCGAACAGCGAATGCAATAAAACACGGAGTTTTATGGTTCGTCGCAACGCTCTCTCTCCTCCGTCGGAACTCGGTTTTTCAACTCGAACGCGGCATTCGAATTTATCATGCGAGGCTGACCTCGAGTGCCGTCCAAACTATTCGCCGAATCGTTCATCAAATTTTATTGCCTTCGCTGTTCTGATTAAGCCGGGTCCAGATGAGTGTAATCCGAACAACGAATGCAATAAGATTTGATAAACGATTCGGCGAATAGTGTGGACGGCACTTGAGCTCAGCCTCGAATAATACATTCAAATGCATCGTTCGAGTTGAAAACCGAGTCCTGATGAAATAAAATTGTTGAAATAATGTGAGACTAAGTACGTGAAAGTTTGATCACGGCGAAATCTTTGCCGCTTGAGTTTCAACGTAGTTTGACATTATTTCATCAATCTTATTCCTGATACGACGTGAAAATCAAACCAGTCAACCATGATTCTCACAAACACAGACCATTAAAAACCAATGAATTCGAAAATTCACACAATCTAACATCAATTTTTGCATTTTCAGAACAAAATCGGTTCAGTCAGAAGAAAACATTTGATTACAACTCGGGAAATATAAAAACATTTCCCTAGTTGTGATAATAGCTATATTTTCACTTATGACCATTATTATATTGATTTATTTATCTTACTCAAACAATCATGTCTGCATAAGAAACTATGCCCAGCAAAAACAATTATTTCAATAATCCCTTGAAAAATATAGGAAATTAAAACAATTTCTAGACTTTCAGAATCGTATGCAACACGTGGTAATAAATTTATACAGTTTAAATTTTGACATTTTATGAGCGATGAGCGCTATTGCATCATATCAGATATGAGCCATAAATTTTTGAAATTTTGCGAAAAATCAACTGTTGGACTAGGAGAAAACTCACCTGCACATCGGGATGTACGGATAAATTATATAAAATAAAACTGATAGCTGATGCTGTAGTCTCGTAACCCTAAAAGAACAATTTAGAATGAAATATAGGAACTTTTTTCACAGATTTACCGCAAACATTATAACATCAACTTGATCCCTTATATCCTTATCCGACAAGGGTTCTTCATTTTCATTTTTGGCTGTTAAAAGTATATCCAAAAATGGTGTTCTTCTCTTTTCTCCATAAATGTTTTCAACCTCTCCAGGTGTGCTGGTTTCATGCGAGTTCTCAAGATATTTCCTCCTCTGCAGTATAACAGACTGGTCAAAACTATGAATGGCTTCGAGCGACTTTTTATATTGGGCATATTGTGGATGGAGTCTGAATATGAAATCATACATGTAAAGTACATGAAAAACTCTTTCTATCCCGATTTTACAGAGTAAATTGATCGAGCGGCGATAATCAGACTTTTTCACTTGGGCATTGATTGATGTTGCCATTGAACTTTCTGGAATGAAAATGAAAAGAACAAAATATAAACTCATTGCAACAATGACAAACCATATAAAATATATAGAAAAACACTAACGTGAGGTCATGCTTGTTCAAATGGGGGTTTTTCCTGAATTTGGGTTATTACTGCAAATGCATATTTGAACATTATTATGGGTTTGATTCATCTTTTTCCCAAATTACCTTCAGAAAGTATTCAAAATCAGGTTTCAAAATTGGGGTTTGGGATTTGCCAGGCATGCACGAAGTGACAACGGTGTTTAGTAGAATAGCTTTTTCTGCTATAGAATAATGAAATATTTATCCCTATTCTGTGGTACCCACGTGTTCTTTGTCAATATAACCAAACAATTTCCGTTTGCAATTTGTCAGTTATATGACAGTATGACAGTCTGTGCTTTTATTTTTCTATTTCTTGGTCGTTGTCTTCTACTCTTACCAGATCGAAGTATAGCTATCTCTGTTTTCCTAAGCAAAGTAACACATTTGACGTCCTTTTCTTTCCAAGAAAGTTGAATTCGACGTTACCATATCGTGCACTCATGACAAATCCCTTTAAATGCAAATCCCCATTTTATTTTTCAGTTTTAGATATTGCGTAAATAACGTTAAAATTAGAAATAAAAACGAAATTTGGCTTATTTTTTTCTTATTATCTCCGAAATTATTTATCGGATCGAATTGAAATTTGGAACATTGTTGTTGAATGCTGATTCTAAGGTTTGCCTAATTCGTTGAAATATTATTAATATTTTCGGAATAAAAGCTTTTTCATCGAAAATTTGAAAAATTTTCTTATATACATCTTTTTTGAAAATTTTTCAACAACTGGAATCACATGAATTTTTGCTCCGAATTGTGGATAAGTATTCCAAAACTTTTAAGTTCAAATCTGATTCATTCAGTAGTTCATGAGATATTGTTAAGTCCACTTTAAAATTTCAAATGGGCGGGTTCCACCCATTAACGAACTCAAACGAGATATTTGGACTCTAAAACTGAAATATTTCCTTTGAAAGTTAGAGCCCATACGGACAGAAGGACAGAATTGAATTTGACCACAGATTCTTCTTCAGGATGTGTAGCCCAATCTTTAAAGACCAACGACGAAACAATAACGCCCTGTTCCCTAGAAGAAGCGCGTAAAAGTTACACACATTAGGGCAAAATGATAACGATCTTATCCTATTTAATTGGACGGTTATTGAGTTCGGATTTGAAAAATTGATGTCCCCAGGGCAGAATCGAACCCAGAACTTTCACCATTATCGCTAGGTCTGCACTATAAAAAACTAATATTTCTTAAAACATATTTTACGCATGTATAGAAGAACTTAATTTTCATGATTATTCAAAATTACATATCTGATCGAGCTAAAATGTGATTCTTGGTTATAAAATGGTGTTTGCGATAAAATTCGATTGAATCTGACTGATAAATATTAAAATAAGTGTTTTTTCAATTTTTTTTAAATTTTCATATTGATATATTCTTGACGAAAATTTGCTTGAATCTTCTTGTTGATACAATACAATAATACATCTACAAAGCGAGTTGCAATTTGATGAAATAGATATTTTTAGAGTTATTTGAGAAGGTAATATTTCAGATTGTTATAACCTTGAAACCATTGCTCGGATTTTTCCCATCAACGAACATATCTGAAATATTCAGGATCCAAATTCATGCTACAATTTTTAACTCTTTGAGTTGGAGCACATACGGACAGATTTGAATTTTACCACCGATTCTTCTTCAGTTAATCCAACCTAGACGTTTGAGAGCATTCTGGGCTCAAAATTCGAAAATTACGTACATTTGGACGAAACCATATTGCTATTATTTTCAAGTACAATTGCGTAAAAATGTTTATTTGAAATGCAAAATTTCATTGATTAATTAGGACAATCAAAAAGTCTGTGAATGTGGTATTAATTATACAGTGTGGAAAGGTTGGTAAAGCACTTATGCAAGACAATTATTCCTGAAATTACTTTACTTATACTTTGTATTTCGAAAAATGCATAAATAGGGCTGCAAAAAGTATTTAACAATACCATTGTAAAGGGGTTTTTTTAGACGTATAGAACTTTAAGTTGGTAACACTGTTTTAACTGGCGGCCATTTGTCAGCTGTCAAGTGATTTGTGATTAGTTTTGTCTGGCATTTCGACATGAATAATAGACTGACGCCTAAACAACGCTTCCAAATTGTTCAAATTTATTTTGAAAATAATGGTTCTCTTCGCAATATGTATCACGCTCTACGTCCATTTTACGGTCAACATAATCGTCCATCAGAGCAATTAATTCGATGATATTACGCATCCACAGAGACGTCGTACAGTGAAAACAGAAGAAGCCATTGCTGCTGTATAGCGGAGCGTAGAGGAAAACCCGAATCAGAACGTTACAGTAACTGCTAGAGAGCCATGATTTCTGACTTTTTCGTTCCTCAATTGAACAACCACGATGTGCAGCAGCTGTGGTTTCAAGAAGACGCCGAAACATGTCATACAGCTCGTGCCAAAATTGATTTACTGAAGGAAAAGTTTGATAACCGCATAATTTCAAGTTCCAGGCCCGTAAACTGGACTTCAAGATCGTGCGATTCAACGCCGCCAGACTATTTTCTGTGCGGATATGTGAAGTCGCTAGTTTACGCCGATAATCCCGAAACGATCGACCACATGGAGGACAACATTTGCCGCGTTATTACCGATATACGGCCATAAATGCTGGAAAAACTGATGGAAAATTGGACCTCCAGATTAGATTACGTCCGAGCTAGCTGTGGCGGTCATATGCCAGAAATTATATTTAAATTATAATAACATAATCACAAGGATGAATATCCGTCGATAAATCAACAAATATTCCCACTTGATCAGAGCTAATCATTTAAATTATAATGCCAAAAGATCATCTTTTGAGTAAAGTAAATTTCATATCAATTTTAAAATTTCATCCTTGTTTCATTCCATTTCAAATTTCTATACCTCTAAAAAAACGCTGCAAATTTTACACAAGGGTTTATTATTTTCTCAGTTATATAACCCAATTTACCATTGATATCTTAAAAAACTTATATATTATGCATAACTCATTGGTTTCTCAAAACACAGAAACCAATTCCATGAAATGATTCATGTGAACATTGAAATCTCAATAAATACACTTGTATAATTGAATAACATTTCCACATGCAGAACGCTAACTGAGTAGCAAAATTTAAAATAATATTTTGAATGAGAAGAGACGTTCCACAGTCGTTTCACCTCTTTGAAAATCGAACTATTCTCCACAATTATCAAATTTCGTGTCGGTATTCTACAACTGAAAATGAACTTCAAATCAGATAGGGTTTGTCCTTTTTGAGATATAAGGGAAATAACCTCAATATTCAAAATGGTCACGAAATTTTTTGCCAATATCTGCACAAATAAATATCGGTCAAAACTGAAATTTGAAAGACTGTTTCTAAATGTTGGCTCTGAAACCTGTACCAAATTTCATTGAACTTCGATGAATATGTATTCGAAAAGAAATGTAAAAAAAAATTGGATTTTCCCAATTCTCACGAAATTTTGCATTAAATCGAGTGTCTATATTTCTCAATTAGTCATGATGTTTCAATCCGAACGCGTTCGTATTTCTTGACACTGAAGAAATAAACTCAATCTTTCAAACTAACACCAATACGTAAAACAAAATTCAAGACTTTCCGCTAATATCAAATGTGAAGATGTGATTTCTTCTAGGATTCAACTTTGTTCTGAAAAATATTAATGAAATGAAAAAAAACTCAACCTTCCTGTGCAATTGATCTGAAAAAATTTTTTTCCACAGCAGATATCCGATTCACTTGATTCACAGAGTATCCACCACACAAACTGAGAAACTAAAGTTATTTTCAATAACATTTCTGAAACAATTAAATATATCGTGAACCTCATCAGGTTGAATTCAAAAGAATAATTCTAGACTATAAATTTCGTTCGTTGTTATCGTTGTCAGATACACTCAACTAAGAGGGTGTCAAATCCGAAAGTCTGTTTGATGTAAAGACTTGAAATTCAAACAAGTAGTTTGCCGACAACCAGATGATGATACATGTGGTATATGGTCTACACTATATCCCTTGTCTTCGGTCTAACCCTCAGTATAAGATTCCCGACAATCGACAATTGATGAGATTTGCGGTTTGTTATTGATTTTTTTGCATATTATACCCTCCAATTTGATTTATCATATAAATGCTCATTATTTTTTATATTCACGCTTATTTCAAACTGTCAGTACGAAAGATTTTGGATTTCGATTGAAACCAGTAACGGATATCCACAGGTTGACGATAATCGTACTACGCAAACCGAAATTGATGGAAACCGATCAACCGATTTTTTTGGAAATCTGCATTATTTTAAATTACGCTACTTAATTCGCGTCCTGCATGTTAAAGTGTTCTTCAGTTATGAAAGAGTATTTATTGAGATTTCAATGTTTCGAATGAATTTTTTCATGGAATTGGTTTTTGTGTTCTGAAAAACCAATGATTTATGAATAAAATAGAAGTTTTATTCAAGATATGAAGAAATTTAATCTTAAATCCCGTAATCCGCAGTGTGATTTCTATAAATAATCATTTGATCCGATTTTCAGTAGTTATGTTTGAGATATTGGGAGAGAAAACCCAAAAATATTCAATCTGAACTACTTACGATTATGAAATTGTCAAGAACATCGATGGGCATTTGCAAATTGTGTTTATAAAATAATAACGCATCCATTAAAAATTTCTCGATATGTGTTGAAAATTTGGGGATCAATATTTTCATCTACTTTCAGATGTATGATTCTGGATGAAAAGTGAACCGATTATTCCAGTGAATTCCAATTTTAGAACCGAATGCGATGATGTCATTTTCGACATTATTGGAAATTTGCAGCGTTTTTCTTTATAACTCAGGAACCACTGGTCGGAAATCATCCGGGTGAATTTGGTTTAGTTTTGCAACAGTAATCAACATTCAGAGTTTCATGAAAATTCGGTGGTAAGTTTTCGAGAAATAATTTTTTTTTCCCCCAACCCCTCATTTTGAGCCCTTAGGGTACACCGATCCTGCTGAAAAGCTTGGAGGATCAATCCCGAGCGACACACGATTTTTCTACCAAGTTTCACTGGTTTCGGTTCAATACATTCGGAGAAAAGCCCCGGAAAACTGACGGCGGACGGACGGATTTTTTTATTAATTTATTCAATTCAAATCTACATACTCCAAAACGTAAACTGTGAAATTTTCAGGGGTGGTTAAAAATTTTTTTTTCTTGGTCGATCACTAAGGTTTATTATTTGATTTTATCAAATAATAAACCAAAACACCTCAAATTTTACACAAGGGTTTATTATTTTCTTAGTTAAATAACCCAATATACCATTGATATCTTAGACAACTTAGAACCGAATGCGATGATTCTTTTTCGATATTATTAGAAATTTGCATCGTTTTCCTTTATATTTTAGGAACCACGGGTCGTAAATCATCCGGGTAAAATTTCTTAGGTTTGATTATGCAACAGTAATCAACGTTCAGAGTTTCAGGAAAATTCGGCGGTAATTTTGAGAAATAATTTTTTTCCCCCCAACCCCCCTTTCAGAGCCCTTAGGGTACACCGCTCCTGCTGAAAAGCTCGAAGGATCAACCCCGAGTGACATACGATTTTTCTACCAAGTTACAAGGATTTCCGTTCAGTACTTCCAGAGAAAAGCCCCAGACAACGGATTTTGTTTTATTATTTGATAAAATCAAATAATAAACCTTAGTGATCGACCAACAAAAAAAATTTTAACCCCCACTGAAAATTTCACAGTTTACGTATTGGAGTATGTAGATTTGAATGAACGAATGAAAAAAAATCCGTCCGTCTGCAGTCCGTTGTCCGGGGCTTTTCTCTGGTAGTACTGAACGAAAATCCTTGAAACTTGGTGGAAAAATCGTGTGTCACTCGGGGTTGATCCTTCAAGCTTTTCAGCAGGATCGGTATACCCTAAGGACTCCAAATGGAGGGCTGGGGGAAAAAAAAATTATTTCTCGAAAACTTACCACCGAATTTTAATGAAACTCTGAACGTTGCTTACTGTTGCATAATCAAACCTAAAAAAATTTACCCGGATGATTTCCGACCCGTGGTTCCTGAAATATAAATAAAAACGCTGCAAATTTCCATTAATATGAATATAATATGAATAATCGCATTCGGTTCTAAGTTGTTTAAGATATCAATGGTTTATTGGGTTATTCAACTAATGAAATAATAAACCCTTGTGTGAAATTTGCAGTGTTTTTTTTAATCGTTCATTCAAATCTACATACTCCAAAACGTAAACTGTGTAATTTTCAGGGGGGTGAAAATTTTTTTTTTGTTGGTCGATCAATAAGGTTCATTATTTGATTTCATCGAATAATAAACCGAAACACTCATTATAACAATACTTCTATCATTATACATCTGACGTGATTATTTTTTCAAGTACGTATGTGAATCTTTTCTAGCACTCACCACAAACAACATCCAAAGAATATTTTGCTATCAAAGAATGAACGTCCAAACAATCTTCATCCAAATGTTTAGCCATTTGTTGAACCAGTATATCCGCAGCTTTTTGGGAAACATCAATAAGATTTTCTATCCTTTTGAAATGAAATGCAGGTGTTAAAATCTTTCTATGTAACTTCCAGTGTGACCCTAGAATTCGAGAAATTGTAATAGGAATACTCTTATGTTACTCGATTGAGCTCGAAAGTGGCAAATCTATAGTAATTTGATCGGTACACTATTGTATTGTAATCAATAATTACTCAATTGACTCTTAACGAAAACCAAAGGGCTTTATGTTAAAGTTGCAAAGGACAAATATTATTGAATCCGATGGTGTGCTGATCTTGATTGATAAACACTGTAAAAATAATATACATACCTGATGCAAGAAGTATTCCATTACCAAGCCAATCACTGAAATACCGATATTGCACTGACTTTGAAATTATAGTGCTACTGGTCAAGATCCATTCCAAAAATTTCAAATTTGAAGCGATGAGCATAACCTCTGAACCAATCCAAATTTTTATGATTCCATTGAATTTCGAAAGGTATTTGTTGAAAAATGGTAGTAACTCTGAAAAAATAATGTTTTGGATAATATTTCGGAATTAATTAACTTGCTTGATGCGCTCGCTTGCTTCAATGTAACAAAATTTATTTATCCGGATATATCAGATCCTTTCAATTCTTTTTGAAATTGTGATTTTCTTGACGATACCCTTTTTCTCGTAAAGAGTAGTAAATAAAAAATAATCAGTTATTGAATGAAACAGGGATATGCACCCTGTAGATTTACATGAGAAATCGAATTGGAATATGTTGGAATCTGTAATAGACAAGGGCTTAGACCTTTAAAAATCGTGAAAGGTGAAGAAAACAGTAATATGAAACTAATTTGAAAAGGAAGGGAATATAACAAAAATGAAATTAAAATAGTTTAAGGGTTATCTGAGGTTGGGAAGTGAAAGGGGGTGAATTTTTAAAGTTTGAAAACGGTTCATCTCGATTTCCAGTAAATCAAGTCTTATGGAAAAAAGTTGAACGGCAAACTTTCCAGGTAGCAGACTGGCGTGAGGTGGCGTCTTGTTGACGTCCTTTTTCTGTTATTTATAGGTCCACGACGTCGCCGACTAATATAGGACCTTCAAAAGACGTCACATTATTGGCTGAAAAAGGACGCCAACATTTTCGACGTCTTTTCACAGTCAGACAACTACCCAGGCGTCGGAGTGGCCTATGACGACATCATAAATATGTCCACGACGTCTCTTAATAATAATAAATGACCTATAGGGGGCGGCAGAATATTGACTCAAAATGTACGTCATCGTTTTGACGACTAAAAGACGTTTTTTCAAGGTCAGAAAGTCTGGTTTTCAGATGAAGATAGCACGTTTCGCCATGAAAAATCTTGTTTTATATTTTTTTGTAATAATTAGGAAACTTAATGTCAATCATGCTCTGATATACTGCCTCTGTTCATACACCGATCAATTTCTGACCGAACGAAAACCCTTAACTAGCAACTGCCTCTGTTCCGTAGTGTTAAGCTCTTGGGCAGTAATCAAGAGGTCCCAGGTTCGAATCCTCTCTCGGGCTACCTTGAATTCAAAAATTATAAGGATTTACGACATCACTATGATGTATCTCCTGTTAAAGACTATCGAATGGCCTCTGATATGTGGAAAAAACATAGCTGTGTTTGCACAAGTTTTCGAATTTTCTTTTATTCAAACGACTTTAACGTCGTTGTCAAGATGTCATCATGACGTCTTATGTATGTGACATTTTGACGTGAATTTGGGGTCCCTCTGACGTCTTCAGTTCGTCACTTCGAGACCAAAAATGGATGTCCATTACACGTCTCTCTGCTGCCTGCGTTGTAGGTTATAGGAAGATCTACAACTTCTGTATTTACACCTTTTTCACAATGTCTCAGATTCTATGTGAAAAATTGAAATAATCATGTTTTTGGTTTCTTTTTTTTTCACGGAATTAGGTGAAAACTGAACTTTTTATGTTCCAAATACACATAAATTTACCATAGTATTAAAGTTTATTTCTTCACACCGTCATACAGAAGAGATTTCAACGAACACTAGCCCACGAACTTCTATAAAAAGTATTTATCTTGACGTGAGACTGTTGGATTGAAAATAAGGGTGCTTTTTCGAAATTTGTTCAAATAAGGGGAAAAAATGAATATTTTCAATCAAAAAAACTACAGTGTATTTGGAACATGAAAAGGTAAGTTTCCAACGAATTCCGTGAGGAAATTTGTTTTTGTGGCAGCTGAAATAAAAACCAGAATCTTTGTTATTTGAGTTTTTCACATGCATTTTGAGATTATGTGATGAGGAAAAAACTTCAACTCCCATAGGCGTTCCCGATTACTCTGGTATCACCTAAAACTGAACCAACCACCCTCGATTCATGATAGATGACGTCACTGGTAGAACCAGGTTCAGAAATTTTATAGAACCAGCTCCTAGGGTTATTTCAAATCAGCAGTATCATCTTTCTCTCTCTAATTTTATGTCGTTCTTTGTTCAAAAGTTCGAAACATTTGTTGCTATTTTCACAGGTTTTGAGATTCGAATATAAATTATTACAGATAAATTTTTCACTGCTCATACACAAATATCCAATGCGGTTTATTAGACTGTCAACAATATTTAACAAAAGTTTGATCCGTTATTTATTTTCGGAGATATTGGGAAAATTGTTGTTATTTCTGAAATAACTCAAAAATTGCTGATTCGATCATGATGAAACTTGGTAACTAGTCGGCGATACTGATGTGCAAACTTTTGAGAAATTCCGCGATGATCGAGTCATCAAAAGAATTCAAAAAAAATTATTTCTTCATTTCTTTACTAACACTTTATATTTTGCTATCTTCTAATCATATGGTTCTCCAGAAATTTTGTATGAAACTTCAAACTGTCATTCTTCAATTAAGTACTGGATTTCAATGCGATCTCATCTGCATATTGGAAATATCATTGGGAAAATTCAATTTTGAATGGGTAGGATATCTGCGGAATCATTGGGTGAATTTTAACCGTTCAAACATTCGGCTTTCGGCTTTCGTCGTTCCTAATGTACTCTACAAATATTGAGGTTCTTAGTTATTCCTTTCAGAAGACACTGTGTTACGATCCACCGTTGGTCTTTGGTAGATGCGCACCACGCAAATATTATGTTAGCTTAGAGACTTCGCTGTCAACCGTAAGCTGGTAACCATTCCATTCGTTTCATTGTTCACCCTGACGTCATTAATTGAGCCAGAAACTAAAACATTGACAGAAATTCGATCATTTTATCATCAACCAGAACCAGAACCAAATCTACCTCCATGATATAATTGATGTCGCCAATTATTTCGAACCAGATTATATGCACTAGGAGATTTAATTAGAGCACCTGATGATGAAACTAAATAGTACCTACAATGTTTTTTATAATTGATCAACGAAACCTATAGTCGACCCACGGGGTTTGACTATAGAAATATAGGTGGTGTCTCATTTTGAGTCTGCCTCAATCGTGATGATTTAATTTTCTTTTCGAGTTATCGAAAAAATAAAATCCTAGATGGCTATTACATTGAAACCGTTGGGCGGATTTAGCTCATTCACGAATTCCTCGGACATATTTAAAACCCAAACCTACCCTGAAAATTTCAAGACTTCATAGGAATTAAGAGTTATAGAGCAAATACGGAAAGACGGATGGCCGGACAGAATTGGGTTTGACATCCGATTCATCATCATTGAATACAACATAGTGTCCTTACATTTGCAGCTTAAAATCTTAGATATTTGGCAAGAATAAAAGCTGAAATATCGATAAGGAATAGGAAACTTTTTCGAACCAAAGCTTTTCAGATTTTTTTACAAATTGGTAATTCAATTGGTACTCCTGTCCTCCATCAGCGCAGGAACAAGCAAGAACATAGTTCACATCAACATTAAACGAATATTAATCCACAAAAAATTCTGCTATATATAGGACAAAATACGAATAGAAGAAAGATCCAGATTCAAATAATATTTGACAATTAAACAGGATAAACCGGTTAGGGCACATAAGAAAGGCATAATACACCGAAGAAGAGTAACAATACACAGACCGTAATCTGTGAAAGTTTCTCAATTTCTGGGTGATCTGATCAGTCAAGTTCTCCGAATATATATAATGAATTTTCACTTACTAGTACTTGAATTAATATAGGGGGCATGTCCCAACAAAAAATAGGCAGGTGGTGAAGGAAAATCCCCTATTCTGTTTTTGGGGGATTTTGTATACCAATACAACAGACTAAATAAAACACACAAAACTAGAGCTTCTGGAATCATCGTTCGATGATCTCACTTCTATTTCCTCGCGAGGATAATAATTTAAACACGGAGTGTTCGACAGGAGTACATCAGATAGACTACGAAATACGAAATGTTCCAATTCAAGGTATGAATTCGTTCCAAATAAATATTTGCTATTGGAGTCTGCAGTGTGCAACATGTATGAGGGTCAGGCAGAGGCGCCGACTGGATCGAGGCTTTTACTTTACACTCACGAAACATAAATATTAACTGCCAAGCACTAAATATCATACAAATTTCCAGGTAACACCCCTGACTAGAAGTCAGAACTATCCTGCATCCACGTATGGTGTGGTTCGCAGCTTCACTATCTTCTTATAGTAAAATAACCACGAAATTCTACATAAACGTTATTCACGCCGTTGTTTTTCTACCATGTAATAGATTCACGTTCAATTCTGGAACGAATTCGACAGGTTGAGATGCACGTTATGGATTATTTGTAATTTTCTGTTATTATAACATTATTGTTCTTTGCTAATCTAAATAAACATTATTATTTTTATTTATTGATATCCCTGAACTGCCCCTTGACTCTTCAAACCAGATAATTGGATCCAAAAATAGGTATTTGTTAAGAGCATCTCTGACTGGCTGAAAATTAGGTTCGGGTTCCCGATTTCACATCGATAATGTCAAATTTGTTCCGTGAATCAACTTGGTTATTTGGGTTGCTGGCAAATGATAATCTGTTAATGTGGATTACCGTAACTATAACCGGAGTTTATGGTCCCTCCCTTGAAATCGTTTTATGAAACGTTCGGGTGGTTCATGAAAAACCAAGAAAAGCAGCTTTTGCGCAAATGCTGCTGAGTTCACGTCTGTGATTTCCTTTTCTTTTTTTTAGATAATGAACTGGATTTCAACTCGATCTTATCTATAAATTCGGAGATATTGGGCCTATCGGCCGATCGTAAACACAATAACTTCCACAAAGAAAAACTTAGAAACTCGATATTAGTCGAGTAGGTTTGTACCTTAATTACGAAGGCCGAATTTGTGAATAGGTAAAATCCACTCAATGATTCCAGAGATATACCCATTCAAAAAAAGGAACGAGGCTTTTTGACTCTGAAAAAAGGAGGACCTTGTAAAATGGATCGAATCTATAATTCAGAAACAACGCAGTTTGCGTTATATGACTAATAGTACTTTTTTCCTGTGGCCTATGATAGAATCTCCTCTCGAAGGTTATCAACGTGAAACTAACATCTTGTACAGATGTTAAGTGCCATCGCCAAAAAAATAAGTAGCAAATGATTCTCCGAGATCCGACGCCTCTGAACAGGTCGATATCTCGATGTTGGCCTAGCTCGGCGCCTGAATAAATAAAGGAAGGATGTATATTTCCTTTATTCTTTGATTCTGACTCAGCATTCGGCGAATTGTATATAAATAGAATATTAAGATTGAAGCAACTATTATCGAATAAATGACGTATCGCTATATATCATACATGTTGCTCTTTGAACCTCTCGTTGTCGTTTGGTTTCAGAAGCGGCAGAATGGCAAAGCTATTGTAACATGTCTTGAAGATGATCTCCGCGCAGAAATCTGTAATATGTGATGATCTTCTTGTAGTTATTTATCCTACCTTCCAGAGATACACCACATATATAAACACATCATATGAAAATTGCCAACGTTGGACAGATATCAAGAATTGAGTCCAATTACCCAACAGAGTTCTATTCGGTTATGATATATAGAATATTTCTACAATGGGCTAGATATGAGTAGTTCCATTTTCAAAGGAACAATAAGTGGTCCTATAGTAGTAGCACAGATTGGTCTGTGGTAGTAGGTAGTAGCATTGTATGAAGAGGGACAGTAGGAGAGGAGAGTAGGACAGTGCAGGTTCGTTGATAACTTCACTCATGGAGTTATTCAAGGTTCCATACTTCAACCTTTCGTATTCATCATCATAATCTTCGAACCCAACTTATGTCGAGTCGATTATAATTTTGTCTATATATGGATGTGTTCTAATAGGGCGTTCTATGGGTAATTTTAGACGTTGATACTCTGATAATTTCCTTATTTGGATGAAGACTGGTTCGACTGTTGACTGGTAAATTTTCGAAATTATAGTATCATTGTTTAAGTATCGAGGAGATAGTTAGTTACTCGGTAGTGGTAGTTAACGCGAGTAACTCAGCAAATTGAACTCAATAGGCCTAGTGCCCAAGGCTCTAGAGTGCTTGAAGCTTTTTTATCAGTGCACTGCTCTGATGCTCTGCTACAGTGGTAAACTAACTAGGTTGAAATCACTTTCTTTACATGCTGTTCTAGAAAACGAAAGTGTTATCATGCTGTCCAAATCTCTGTGAATTTTCAAATTACCAGGCCTCTTAAAATTCTGACTCGACACCATTTCATATAAATTTTGAACTGATTTTCAAATTTCACGAGTATTTATGTAGATAAATAAGCACTTGAATGGTGAAATTGAAATTTTCACAATTTATTTGAACAATCTCAATGCGGATTTCGAAGAAATCTAGTGTTGGTTTTCATCAGAAGGTTACGTCTTTCAAAAGTACCCGCTAAATTATTCATTGCCAATAATTTTTTCCACATGTCGTTATTTCGCGTCATTACTCAAGTAGAAATTTGTTTTACTTCACATGATGAAATCTTTGATATTAAAGAGGGCGTATTTGCATGGGGCACGATTTAATCGAATGTTGCTGAGTTCCAATAGATATCGCGATTAAACCACGTCCAACAAGATTTGTATGGAGAGTAACTAACTATCTTCTCCTTAAACAATGACAGTATAATCTCTTTCCTCCAGAGAAAGCGTATAATTGTATTAGTTCATTCATATATATTGAACCATATATTGCATATTCATTATTTATCTTTTGAGATTAAAGAGCAACACTCAACTGTTGAACTTCATGGAATATGTTTAGATCTTGTACCTATTGATCCTACCAATATGGAAGCTTTTTGACTAGAATACAACCACCATAAATAAGATTTATGATAGTCGACTCTATGCGAGCATGTCCTACGAAAACAGCATGCTATCAATTTGTCCAAATGTCTTTAATTTTTGAATGTCTTCCCGAAAATGGTCCAAAATGACTTGGTATAAGACTAACTGATGACGACTCCCCTGTCAAAATCGATTTTGTCTGGCCAACCACGATTACGAGCATACGGAGGATTCGAAATTGCGGGGATAGGAGATCGCATTGATTTTAAATTTAAAAAAAAATCCTAACTTTTTTCGGAAATTATTTCAGTTGAAAAAAATTGAACACCATATTTATGTTTATGTCCCAATTCTAATAAAACAGAAGTCTCTTGTTTTCATTTGAATAATCAACAGAAGTTTAAAACTTTGAATGTTACTTTTAATAATGCCGTTCTGAAACATAATTTCACTCCTAAATATCTTGGAGTGAAATTAGATAATTCTTTAAATTTCAAGGCCCATTTGGAAAACTTACTCATGAAGTTGAAATCTAGGAATAATATTCTTCAAAAACTAGCTGGTTCTTCATGGGGGGCTGACCCTACAACTCTTCGTACCGCAGGTTTGGCTTTGGTTTTTTCTGCTGCTGAATATTGTTGTTCGGTTTGGTTTAATAGCGCTCATGTTAGTAAAATAGATGTACAGCTTAATGTTGCTATGAGAATCATTAGTGGGACCATAAGATCTACACCTTTACAGTGGTTACCAGTTTTCTCAAATATTGTACCGCCCCATATTCGTAGATAGGTTGCAGTGATAAATCATGTCTTATATTCCGGATTCTAAAATTGCTAGATTGAAATCTCGTAAACCCTTATGGATCAACGATTTTCTTTACACCAATAAAAGTGACAAAGAAGTTTGGCGTTCGTTATGGATTTCGTGTAGTGTTTTCAACAAAGGTTTGATCAGCGATCCTTCAGAAAAAGTTCATGGTTTCAATCTTCCTAGGAAAGTTTGGTGCATTTTGAATCCACTTAGAACCGGTCATGGTCGCTGTAATAGTTTCCTCTTCAAATGGAATTCGGTAGAAAGTCCAAGGTGCGAGTGCGGAGAAGAAGAGGAAACAATAGAACATTTAGTTAATAGTTGTCCAATATATAAATTTGACGATGGTTTCGAGGCAATTCATTCGGTGTCTGATTCTTTTTTGAGATGGATCGTGAACTTCTAATTAATTTAATGAGTACTAAATCATTTACTAGTTCATATTAGTTTTGTCGTCTCCTTTCTTTGTTTTCAGGAATGATTCTAAGATTTCAACCTGCATCGCATAGAAAAGAAGAAATTTTGTCGATGAAAAAGAAGCCCTTCAATAAAAAACAACAATTTCATTACACTTATACGGGGAGACAGAGTTTTTCCTGAGGTTTTTATCTGTGCTCTTGTATCATACGTAAAAATGTATGGTAGCCCGTTTACATTTGCTCTGCTAATACTGTTATGACACAAATCGTTTGATATAAAAAAAATGTACTGCTCATCTCAAAAGAATATATATATACCATTTTTAAAGCAGTGTACCAGATTTAGGTTTGATACGATTAAGATTTTCGGAGATATTGGGGAAAAAATATGTCAAATTTCGTCGTTTTTTCTTCGATATCGTGGTTTTTTCCCGTATTAACTCAAAAAATACTGATTCGATGATGATGAAACTTGGTGGGTAGTTTGAAAATATACTGATGAACAACTTTGTGTGAAATTTCACGATGTTAGTATCATTTGAACAATTTGAAAAAAAATTGTTTTGAAATATTTAATATTCTCCGATTTTCTCATCACGATATTCTCACGAAATTAGGTATGATTCTTCAATGTATAGTGGGAAAATAAAATGTCGTATGGGTATACCTGCGTATTCATTGGGTGGATTTTACCCATCCAAGAATTCGGCTTTCGTAATTGAATTTTTTTTTTTTTTTGGGTCTTGATCACGAAGGTAGAATTCTTGAATGGTAAAATCTGCCCAACAATTCCTATGATATACCCATTCAAAATTTCATTTTCCCAATATTCACAAAAATACAGATTAGATTGAATTGAAGTTCAGTTAGAAGGTTCATGCAGAATTTCGTGAAAATAATATGATTAGAAGATCACCAAATATTTCCATCAGCAAATAAAGGTGCGTTTGGCGGGGTCAATACGTGAAAAAGATGAACACTTTGACATCGGACTCCGCATAAAAGGTGCTGACTTCACGTCAGTGCTTTTCTTGGACGTTTCAATAGAAAATCAATATGTCACGTTTACTAAACATTAACTGTACCATATTATTATCCGCATGTAAGGTACCGGAAGTTGATGAAATGAAATATACAATTAATTTCAGATGATATGTATATTTGAGACTTAAAGGAGTAAAGTTCAAAAATAACTGAGATCACAAAGAAAGTTTCTCCAACATGCACGAAATTTGAAATACATATTTTATACTCTGTAGAATGAAAACACTTTTGGTGTCAAATCCTCAAACCCTAAAAGCTCATTCAGTTGAATCCTAGTTCAAAATATTCCAACGTTAAGAAAGGATACAAACTTGATAATCTTTTTTTTCGGTTCTTGGCCTTATCGCCTAATGAACAATACAGGAACAACACAAACTAAGTACAAATCTGTCTCTTTCATCAGACAAACGAGAAACTGCCCTTGATAAATAGTTTAATCGTGCAATCCACAAGAGCGTTTTCTATGAAAAATCAATTTTTTATTTAACTTTCAATAGTTCTGTTACGGGCATTGGGAGTGAAAACCCAGAAAAAAACCTTCAAAATTATGCAAACCCTCTCAAAATAAGCTTTAATCGATACTCAATTGATAATCATTGATACAAACTTGTTTGAAATATAGCTCAAAATTACCTCCCTTATGGAGGCTATAGCTATGACCTTAGCGACATGTGATATTATCCAAATCCTCATTTGGGTTGAAAATTTCGGGAGAGTGCTGGGCGGGCAGTCTCGAATAAAGTTGAACAAATTTAAAGGTAGGTATATTTTAAAGAATGTTGGCCAGCATGAAAACATCCTTCTATTTGGTGATACCAACCCTCTTCTTGTTCGAAAAAATATTGATTAATTTGTAATCATGATTAGGGTAGGCACTTACTCATCGAAAATTTTAATACCTTCAAAATACACATAGATATTACTGTTCTGGTCAATTTGAGATGCTATGCATATTAAGTATACATTTTCAATGAGTGAGTGCAAAACAGTTTTGAAAAAATGGTAAACCCGCCAGATTTATCGTCGTGAAGCTATAAGCAAGATATTCACACCATTGTAAGCAGTGTGAGTTCCTGAACAAAAAATATGAAGGCCAACATAGGCGGTCTCTCTTTGTTTGGAAGATATGGGCCCCCAAAGTTCCAAATTGTTGCATTTTCAGATCCTTTTTTCCGCCATAAAAAGGATCTCTCACTTCTCAAATCTATTTCATAAATCATCTTTGAACCTTCAACCAACGAATAGCGACACTTTCTGTCAAGAATATTCATTATTTAAAGGAAGAAAAGTGAAAATATTAAACAACCACTTAACCTATATTTCTACGAAATACTTCTCAATGTTAAAGCAGGGCTTGGCAACAGCGTCTTTTCATCGCTGACCAACGTATTACGACCGAAGAGTAGTTGCTGGCGGGAAATATGAAATGTTGGGCAGTTGAAGGATATGATTGTAAGGAAAATGCTTCTGTCACTGAAGAAGAGGTGGTTATTCTAACATCAAAACAAAATCATGGAGAATATTTGTTTCACTCTCAATATTTTCGTTTGAACTTTCTTTCCCCCACAAAATAGGGAGGTTGTTATCTACTTCGTTTTTTGTTGTCTTCGAGATGGTCCCAGTTTAGAATGAGATTCAGGGTATTCCAATGAAAAGGGTTATATAATAACCTCGATTTCATTAGGAATCTGGGAAGGGCGCGACCTATCACATATGAAAAAAATTTACGTTGAAATATATATCAGGGTGTATTCTCATTCTATTACCATTTGTTTCAACCTTGTGGATTTCATTAGAAACGAATTCTCCTATTGGAAGATTTAGAGTATAGCAGTAAACAGTAAGTACTAAGAACATATTTCATTTTTCTCGCCAGAAATAATCTGTCATTCACGAATACGCACGATAGCACGATTTCGACCGATGAAATTCGCGCCATTGGCAAACTTCACTTTTAGACTGGGTCGAAATCAGAAGGAATAGAGGTATGTGGTTATTCAGTAATTTCATGGTTTTTTCATTAAATATTGATTATTCTTGAAAAAAGTGTTGCTTATTGTTGGTTGAAAGTTCAAAGGTGGTTTGTGAACTATACAGATGAAATGAGAGATCGATTTTATGGTGGAAAAAGGGACCTGAAAACGACTCATTTTGGAACTTTGAGGGCCCATATCTTCCAAATTAAGGAAGACCGCCTATGTTCGATTCCACATTTTTAATTCAGAAAAACACACTTCGTACAATGATGTAAATATCATTTTAATATCTCGGCGACGGGAAATCTTGCGGGTTTACCGAAAAAATTAAATAGCCAAGTTGATGCCTACGAAAATGCTACAATCTTACTTGTTCAACACAATGACATCATAACCCAGTTTTCATGAACTGATGGCACGAGATACTTTAATGTTTACAATAGGGCAATCGTCATCATAAGATGAATTAATGAAATAGAAGCATAAGGTATATGTTAATATTCAAGGAAATAAGCTGATAAAATTTGGCAAAAATGGCAGTTTAGAATAAAATTGAAACAAGTGGAGAAAGCGCTCGTCGAAAATGGTACCATCACAAAGGGGGAAGCCAAACTTCTCCACTCAAACTTAGTTCCTTCCTGAGACATTGATTCAGGAACTCATCACATGCTCTTGGGTGCTTTCTGGTTAGTTCCTTTGCTACTCTGGAGTACTTGGACACCTATAAGAAAAGTTACCAAAACTTACATCATTGCAATCTGATATGAATTTTTTTAGAAGTCTCCGTATGGGAATAGTCGAAGAACCGAATGATATCTATGCTCGTCTTCACGGAAAATTCAGAGAATATATACACAGATCTCCTCGTGGATCAGTCTATTAACGATCCAGAATGGTAAGCTATAGCTTTTGATGTAAGACTACACAGACAGATGTCTTCGTCTAACTGTTCGATAGTTTCTTCAATTTTTTATTCCAAATTGTACCGGCACCTGCACTATTTTCAAAGCATATTTGTGTTTTGGTATTTCCGAGAAAAATTTTGAAGTGAGGTTTTATTGATGTTTTGTTCCAGCAAGGACTCATGTTAATGATTTTATATATATGTGACTTTTAAATGTTTTAAATGGATTAAGGTAATTACCTAGAGGAGATTATATGATATTGTATTGCCACCTGCTATATTTATTTTTAGTCATGATTAAGGACAACCCCGTTGTTTTGTATGTGAATATTGAACAATAAATGTCCGAAACGTCGACGAAATTCAATTGGGTTTGATTCATCTTCCCCAAAAACAAGTCCAATATTGCCAAGATTCTACTACTTATTATTAGAAATGGACATGAACAATCCTACTAATATTTGTATCATTTCTTCGAAAAAAAACTTGATCCGAAACAAAAGAAATATATTCTCCTTTTTTCCTTGTGAAAAAATTTCGAGAAATGATCCTGAAGTTTCTTGGGTAAACCAAAAAAATTATGAACCAAACGCTTTATACAAGGTGAGTCTTTAAGTTGTACATTAATTTTAACCATAGATTCCCCTCATCAAATGAAACACTTTTTTCATGTATCATTTTTTTATATTCGGCTCCAGCAAAAGGATACAGGCTGTTTGAATTTCCAAAAAAATCAGTTTTTCTTTTGTAGCTTCGATATGGTAACTCCGAATGAGATGAACTTTATTGTGAAGTTTTCTATAACTATTACACATATTCTTCAGTTATCACTTTCATCCTACTTCAAACAGTTTCCGAGTCATAGACTCACCGATTCATAAAACTATACGAAATTAGCGTGAAGAATGCAGATAAAGTTCATCTCATGTCATTATAAGAATCTTCAATCATTTCAAAATACTCAATTATTCTTCATAATTTCTCCCAAAACACACCGTTTTGCAGATATTCAACGTTGAAGATTATAAAATCGGATAAAAATTCGAAAAATTACCTCATATTTATGGATCCATCCCTGATCTAGTAGAGGAAGTAAATTAAGCTGGGTTTGAGTTTATCCAGACCATAGAATACACATAAAGTAAGGCTGGAATTGTGTATAATTTTATGGTTGAAACAATTGGATATTGCATGAACATCGAGTTGAACATCAGTGTTTCAAGTTCAGTGTAGTGAAATGTTTTCCTTGCGATAATATCGCAAAAAGTACCAAATCATAAGAATTAAGTGAGTAAATGAGTTTTCTCAATCTTGTTTCTTTGAATTACAAACCTTGGATTGGTTATTCTCCAGAAGAAATCACCGTAAGAGATATCTGTGGTGAACTTGCAAACAAAGCGCAGGAGTGTATTAGGACATTGAAAAATGTTCAAATGCTTATAACTTTTTACCTGAGCCGAATTTGGGAAAATGGCAAATGAAAAAACTGTTTTACTTGATGAGAGGAATCTATGGTTAAAATTAATGTACAACTTAAAGACTCACCCCGTATAGTCGTATGTATTTATAGGAATCAGGCTCTGAACAGACAAAATCTATATTTTTTTCAGGATATCGGTTCTTGAAAAACAATTATTTATTGGCGATAAGCCCGGTATACAGGAGATTGGCGGTTAGAGTTTCAACAAGAAAATTTACGTCTGGAAATAATGCAAAAATTCCATAAACAAGTACCTTCAGGGAGATACGGCCTCTCATAGGAAGGAGGGGGTTTCTAAAACTCTATATACCAAATTTAGGAATTTCTGTAGATGGGATCGTGGATATACTGATGAACGCGATATCAAACGCATGATATTTCTATTTGTAATTGAAAACTTTTCAACTACAGGTGATATCGAAAAAAATCATTTTTTTCGAATCATGACAGATGAGAGAACAATGATTTGGCAAAAAAAACGCGCGATATCATTTTTGTGTCTCATTCAGCTATTGAAGTTATTGATATAAATATACTTCTTTTCATCGAAATGTGACACAAATTGAATTCACTTAATCGAATATCATTTTCAATTTATGATAATACAGATCGGGGAAAAATGTAAATGGATGTAAAAGTGATGTACCTATGTTCCGAAGAATGCAGATTATAATTTCGTTGGTTTTCCGAGGTGACAGGAAGCATTCAAGTAACACAAAACTGCCGGATTTACTGCATATGGTGATTAAGGAACAATAATAATTTTTGGTTTTAGAGCTGATTAGACCTCAATTTCACTTTTCGCGATAGCCAATTTCTTACCACTTCACCATTGCCGAAATGATTTCGATGAAGATGAAATATGATATCGATTAACACACGAGAATCTAAGCAGAAAACTTCAACTTTATGAGGCGCGATGTGTCAATCTGCTTCTTTGATTCGGGCTGGTCAAAGCTTTGTTGAGATACCCACCTCCATAACAACATTTCTCACTTCTTTCAGAGGCTCCATGAACTGTCTTATCGAATTAGAAATCGGTTTTAGTGGCCAAATCCTCACCCAGTCGCCTTCCAATTGTTTCGGATATGTCCAATCTTTCCCGTTACCCCACGTTTTCGCTTTCGAGTTTTTCCATTCTTCATCTCGCTGAAAAAGTGTTTGATTTGATTGTATTTATTCGTAGAAGTACGCTTTCGTATATACACACCACCTTATGACTATCAAGGATTAGAGTCTGTCTTGTCAGATTCAACGGCTTTTTGGAAAATGTATCATTCAAACCTGAAATGAAACCATATAAATAATCTCGATTGTAATACCAGAAGTAACTTAATCTTGGCGTTAACCTACATTGAAACCATTTTACGGTAACGTGGTCATGCAAAAAAACCATATATCGAAATAGAGGTGCCTACATTGAGTAAGATTTTTCACCGTTTTTCTTAGGGCAGAACCTTGCAAATCGATGGTGTGATATGTGGCCAAACAGAAAAAGCCAAACTCATGTGAGACAGAGCAACGATGACTGACGGACACCTGATCTGTCAGCAGCATTTAATACTCTTACAAATACAATTGAGCTTCAACTGGACCTTATTTCGCTGCATAAACAGGTACAAAGGGGAAGCTTCAATAATGCCCACAGAATAGACCTGAAAGGTGCCACATAACATCGAATTACCGAAAAAGGAGCTTCCTGTGCTGACGAGAGATACCATGTTCATTGAATTTGACCTTGACGAAAACCGTGAAGTGAATTAGGCTAGCTCATTTATGTTAAAATTGTCCTAACTGGTGCACAGATAGCACGTGAAGAAAACCTCTGAATGAGGAAGCCCAGAACAACGTTCCACAAAAAAGTTCTGGCTAATTAGGGTTGAGTCCTGTCTAGAGAGAAGGGAACGAATATGTATACTCCATTCACTTTTATAAACTATCCCGGTTGGCCATGACATTCTGACACATTTCACCGTGTATATTTTGAAAATGATAGGTTATAGTCATTTTCCTGTCAGATAACTGCACAACGTTTTCCTCTCAACATAGAGATTGCGTTGTTTTCAAAACGCGAATTTACTTTAGTAAAATAATGAGTTTGAGAAAATCTTATGTGAATTCAATAATTCCAAAGACCTGGCGAATGTTGAATATCCTTTTTTCTCTGTTAACACTGGAAATATTTCACGTATATGAACATGGTTGAAAGATTCAGTTATGCGTTTTTCTTGTACGGAAGTCATGAATCGAGTGTTGAAATTTTACTGAAAAATAATGGATAGAGTAGTCCGTTACTTCGTTATAGTTCATTCTAAAAAAAATAAAAGTACTCGCATAACACTGCAGTAAAACTTCTAAACGAACAGACGAACCTATGGAATTTCCAACTTTTCGAAATTCTCAAGAAATAAGTCTACAGAAGACTTTTGAATACCTTGTTGCACAACTTGAAATACTCCAGTATGAAAATGTAGTAATACCACAAAACCTCTGTCGTCTTAAAAGAACTAACTCAATTTATAAAGTTCTTGGGAATCAATATGAACGATACACTGGGTTTTCACTCACGTACGTCGAAAATGTTGGATGGCTTGTGATAAATTATTGATTCCAAATTATCAGGGTTAATATCAGAAAAAGCAGATTTCAATTCTACATAGAACTTTTTGATACTTTGTCTCTTCTTCTTCAAAACTACCTTGGGCATTTTTAGTTTCCAAGCGTGATGATTATGTTGAGATCATAGAGAAAGAGAGTCTCTGGTTGAGATCGAGAGTAGAAATTGGCAACGTCGCTGAGAAGTATTTTCACATTGCCGATATTTCACGAGTGCCAACCTGCGTCAGTTTTGAGTAAGAAAACCTGATAGACTTAAATCATGGCCAACCGGGATAGTTTATAAAAGTGAATGGAGTATATACCCTCTACCAGATAAGCTAGATTGAGACATCTTATTGCCGTTGACTGCAAGCCAAGGACTATCTGGAGCTGCGAAAAGTCACTCGCATAACTGGTAAAGTAAGTATTGGTCTGAGTAATAACTCATCAGACTACTCGAGAGAATAAAAAGCGGATATCCCAAAACCATCTTGTTCAATATTAACTACTCTGATTTGGACTTTAATATCCGTTTGTTTGTTTTGTTCTTAAATGTCTGCCGTCTGTCTGACTTCAGTGCTATTAACTTCCAATAGACGATTTCGGCCCAAGTTGCCAACCCACAATATTCTCCACAAATTTGCTATCACTGGGGAACGGGAATTTCAGAACAAATTCGACATGATAAGGTTCTCGTTATTTATGAATATCCGTGAAAGACGCCTCGGCTCCTCAAACAAGATAATTCCTTCCAAATATAAGTTTTTGTTAGGCTGGAATTTAACTTGGGATTCCTGATTTCATGTTAATAGTGTCAAAGTTTATAAAGGACATATATGTTCCGCAAATCAACTTGGTTATTTCGGTTGCCAGTTTTCAGTTCTGTAAATATGAAACATTCGGTTGGTTCCTGAAAAAAAAGGTTAATTACGGAACTTGATTGATGAAAAAGCAATCTTTCTGTCACCAGAATATAGACATATTAAGTCTATGCACCAGAACCATGATGTAAAAAACGTGATGTGCTCATCTGAAAAATGAGTGACGTCGGCAAGATTAAAATACAAAGAGTTGTATATTCTGTGCTTTGAATTAACATGCAAATTCAAAGCATAGAATATACCACTCTTTGTATTTTAATCTTGTTGACGTCACTCATTTTTCAGATGAGCACACCATGCTTTTCACATCATGGCCAGAACGACAATGAATGTTTTATGGTAACATATCCATAGTATAGAAAAATCTTTATTTACCTCATGATCCATAGACCATACAAGTAATTTTTCCATTGTTGATTGTTGACTCTTCTATGTTCAATGGATCATAAACTAAATAAAGATTGTTCTATGCCATGGATAAATTACCATAGAACATTGAATGTCATCCTGGTGACAGAGGGAACGTTTCTTTATTAATCAAATCCCGTAATTAATCTTCTTTTCAGGAACCAACCGAATATTTCATATTTACGGAATGGAAAACCGAAATAACCAAGTTGATTCGCGGAACATATCCTAAAAAAAAATTGATACTATTGACCAGAAATCAGGAATCCCAACTTAAATTTCAGCCAATCAGAGATGATCTTAACAAAACCCTATATTTGGAAAGAATTATCTTGTTTGAGGCGCCAAGGCATATTTTACGGATATTTATAAATAACGTGAACCTTATCATGTCGAATTTGTCCTGAAATACCCGTTCCTCAGTGATAGTAAATTTGTGAAGAAAATTGTGGGTTGGCAACTTGGGCCGAAGTCGTCTATTCAGAAAAAATCAACAGAACAAGCTGGAACGCAGACAAATATGCAGGAAAAGGTAAGATATGATGCGGATTCTGGAATATCCTGAAAAATGTATTGAATTTCAGCAAACATATATACTTGCGCTAACTTTGGCTGCACGAGTTACTTTGGATCTACTTCGCCTCGTTCTCTTTTTCCTCTTCTTCAAAATATCGGTTTTTGAAGATCTCCTTATTTTCACCGAATCTACAGATTTCTCCTCACTAAAATGGTTGTTTATGACGATGAAATCAACTACCAATGCGATAACTGTTTACTCACCCTTCTGCTCCATCCGATGCTTGTTCCGTACCGTACCATGAATCGAATGATCCAAGTCCGGTGTTGTGAATTGGGAGACCCAATAGATCGAACATATCGTGAAGCATCGGTTTTTTTACTACCCTATCAGCGTCACAATCGTTACTCAAAGCGGGACTGAGATTTACCTACAAAAAAATAGATTCAAGAGAGATAATCATGTTAAGTTGCTAAAGAAAGATTAAGCAACGAAAATTAAGGCAGTTGAAAATTGTCACATATTAGCACCTCAAGCCTAACCATATCGGAAAATTCAACAGAGAAGCTTTCTGGTAGAATCTTCTATTTATTAATACACAAGGACAAATATCCGTCGATAAATCAACAAATATTCCCCCTTGATCAGAGCTAAAGCTAATCATCAATCAACCAAAACATCTACACCGAAGAAGCGGATCCAAGGAGAATGACTATAGCTGTTTCACAGTTGTTACTGGTCTTCAGGTCAACTTACTTTGGATAAAACCGCAGAGGGAATCTCGATACTTGTCACCTTTCGGATGGGCTGCAGTTCAACAACGTTCAGCGCGCCATCTTTTGGGAGTATCTTGCGAATCGATCAAAGCATTTTGCACTCGAAGGTGGGATTCGCAAGATGATCCCAGAAGATGGCGCGCTGTACGTTGTTAAACTGCAGATGTCCATCTGAAAGGTGGCAAGTATCGAGATTCCCTCTGCGGTTTTATCCAAGGTAAGTTGACCTGAAGATCAGTAACAACTGTGAAACAGCTGTAGTCTCCTTGGATCCGCTTCTTCGGTGTAGATGTTTTGGTTGATTGGATGATTAGCTCTGATCAAGGGGGAATATTTGTTGATTTGTAGACGGATATTTGTCCTTGTGATTATGTTAGTTTATTATTACTGGAGCTCTTTCTTCTCCGTTAAACCAATTCCTATCTTTGTTAGAATCTTCTATGTCAAGATGAAACACATTTGGGCGCCATACTATGACAGCGAGCACCAAATGATCATGAAACGTTTATTTTTACTTTGTTCCAGATAAATTAATTCTGTTAATCAATCTCTAAGATTAGACGGATATAATTGTTTAAGAATATGTGAATGCTTCCCTATCAGATAGCTCACAGACCAAAGGCCTTGGAAATAATTTGGGAAAGCTGAATTTGTCCAGATGTTGATTATCATGAAGTACTTTTTCAATATGAAATTCGAAAAACAAATATGTTTAAATGCACAGGGCGACATACCTCAAGTAGCCAAGGTCGTAAATCTTCATCAATGAGTACGTCAAAGCCAAAGAAATCGAAGCAATTAACAGTTTCTGGTACCTGAGTCGCGTGACTCAAAACAGTAAGTATCACAAGGTTTGAAATTTTTTGCCACAATAACCAGTCATGAATTCCGCTTTGAATAAAATATTTTCTAAGGTGTTTCAAGGTCCATTTACATCCTGAAAGAAATAAACATAAATAGATAATTATAAACAAACAGGGTAATCTTTAATGGGAAGTAGTTTGCAAAAATTCGAACAATTCCTTTACATTTATTGTTTGAACTCACCAGCTCCTATTCTGTCTTTCATTTCTGTATAGTTGGGCCCCAGTTTGTTTATGGAACAGTTAGTGAGATGTCTGAATGGATTTGTTAAATCTTTCAAATTGAACTTGTCCGTTCCAAACCTTGCCAGACCTTCTTTGTACATGTAAATGGTCATGGGATGGTATGATGGTATGCAAACGTATAATCTTAGGTCGAACTTGTAACCTCCAATAAGTAAGGGCTTCTCTATGTACTTCTGGACGATCGTGTTATTGTCGTAGTTAAGATCGCTCAATCGCTTTAATAAAATTGTGGTGAAACATGATTTAATGGAAGTTTATTTGGTTTTAATAGGATTAGAATGTTGAAAATCCTCCCAAATTACTCCCAAAAGGGTCCCTGTGAAGGTTTTTCAATTGGTTATTGAAGAAGGAATGCACCAAACTGTCTGAACAGGGTTCTTATTTACCCCCTTAACTATTACTGAGATATTCATTCTCCATAAACAATATGATGAAAATATGAAAATGAATTCGACTCAACCATTCTTTGGTAAAATTTAATTTTTATTGGTCTGCAAGAACTACTTCAAAAGATTTAAAATTACCTTATGCGGTTTTTTACAGGGTAAGCATTTTAAAATCTAGGGGTTTCCCGAAAATTGTCCGCAGATTTATGATATAAATTACTTACTCGAAATAAAAATATACCTCGTCCTTGGCTCTTTGAAACTGGTTTGCATATCCAGATCGGTTTATCATCTACATATCTATTAGAATTTTTTTCGTACGCCAATTTTTTACATCGGTTACATTCAGCAGCCAGTTTGGTATACTCCAAAGGTAGATTATAACCATCTGGGCTGAAAAATACTTTGGGTGGATTCACACAAAACATCAACAAAATAAGATCAAGATCCTCACGCTTCAAGATTGTGAAGTGGACATGGAAAATGAAGCATCTCTGGGGAGGTTTGTATCTCAGATCAGTTAAAATGAAGTAAGTTCAACACCGATTAAACATTCATTGGTTCAAAGCGAAGATGAATACAGAAAATTGTTTGTGTACGATTCTGGCATTCAAACCGGTAATAAAAACACAAGAGAATTTGGCCGTCGACATGAGCAGTGTTGTCAAATGTTAGATAATGTATAGTAATTGCTTACAGATTTTAGAGTGCTTACTTTTTTGTCCGTTGTCATAGACATTTTCCATCAGTTTCAGAGCAATATGAATGGGGGAAATATTACGTACTACGATTGATACATATGAAAATCTTAAATTGTTTCTAACCACTCAACAATAGATAGTCAATATCTGTCTACAACTAAGCTAAATATAAATCTGTTGTCTACTATTGAACAATGGGGGTTTCTCCTGAATTTGGGTTACTACTGCAAATGCAAATTTGAACATAATTATTATGGGTTTGATTCATCATTTTCCCAAATTACCTTCAGAAAGTATTCAAAATCACATTTCAAAATTGGGGTTTGGGAATTGCCAGGCATGCACGAAGTGACAACGGTGTTTAGTATAATAACTTTTTCTGCTGTAGAATAATGAAATATTTATTCCTATTCTGTGGTACACACGTGTTCTTTGTCAATATAACCAAACAATTTCCGTTTGCGATATGACAGTATGACAGTCTGTGCTCTCCTCTTTCTATTCCTTGGTCGTTGTCTTCTACTCTAACCATATCGAAGTATAGCTATCTCTGTTTTCCTAAGCAAAGTAACACATTTGACGTCCTTTTCTTTCCAAGAAAGCTGAATTTGACGTTGCCATATCGTACACTCAAGACAAATCCCTTTAAATGCAAATCCCCATTTTCATTGTTCAGTTTTAGGTGATCAAACATTTTGTTAAAAATATAATATTGAAATTATATGTTTGAAATGTGATGTTCTAAAGGTTTCTAATGAAAATTACTGCATTTTCGTTCGAAGGAAAAACCCCCATTAAGATGTAAATATACCATCGTGCATATCTCTTTATTTTTCATTCATCTGAAGTACATATGGACTTGAAACCATTGTAGGTTGTTATGAAACTTCAGGTATGCCGAAAAATGATAAAAGCATCGTATGGGAAAGACAGTCAATGAACTGAAAATGCCCAAGAATCCTCCAAAATCAGCAGAATTTTCCCCTTAATCGATTTAGGATACTGTTGGCTTTCGAAATCAATGAAAAGAATAATCTTGCCGACATTGTTCCCTTACCAAAAATTATAGATCGCTCCGTAAACACTTTTCATGCATCTCAAATATCTAGCTAAGTTGTCCTTTCTGCATATGGCCGAACCCTTTGGTATGTGGTTCGTGAACTGAAAGAGGATGAAAGTGATATCTGTATGATACTGAAATATGTATTTCAAACCTGCCACGCTGAAAGAGATTTCGTATGGGCGACCGTGAAGCTATTCGTTTTCCACCACAAATTCCAATTTTCTTCACCACTGTCTGGAGAATATTCTTTCCATCCTCTTTCCAGACAAACCTACAAGTAAATTGAGTGATCATAATTGCCAATTAAGAGTTGCAGAGCTCATTTTCAAAATGTCATGCTTTGGAAAAATAACTATTTTTCAGGTTTTTTTTTATTTTCCCTTCTATCTGAAGGAAATTAATCAATGAAAATTAAAAACTGAAGAAGGTTCTGTTTTGAGGACTTTCCATGGTTTATCAATGATCAGTACGACTCACCTTGTTGAATGCCGAAAGGTGTCTAGATACTTGATGTATCAGCACTTACCTAGAACCCTTTCGGCATTCAACAAGGTGAATTGTACTGATCATTGGTGAAACATGAAACATCTGTGAATGAAGTCCTTGGAAAATGCACTGTGTGATGTTTTTGGTTGATTGGATGCTGAGCTCATATCAAGGTCGAGTTTTATTGATTAACAAACAGATATATTATATTTCAGGAGTTATTCTCCTCACTGCTGATCGTACACACAAAAATTTCCAGAAATATTTCTTACTGACTCAAAGTTTGTAGGGCACCCAAAAAATCTGGAAATTATTATTCGAGATTTTTCAACGAAGAGTTTTTAAAATGTGTGTAATGAATATTTTTTTTAAAATATTTTTCAGTGAGGATCTTCACGAAATTCTGAATGGGCAATACTTCTATCATATCTTTACTTTTCGAGTTATAGAGAAAAAAATTTCGAAACCATTAGACGGATTCAGCTCAGATATGTTTGCTTCGAAACTACCCTGAAGATTCCAATGCTCTAGGTCTCTTCTGAAATTCAGACCACAGGGTTAAATTCAAATGTGGATTTCATAAGTCACTCCATCCTAGTCGTTTGAATAAGACAATTTTCGGTTGAAATTCGAAAACATTTGCGCAAAATGATAACAGCTTGTTCCTTACGGTGCAATAGATTAAAAAAAACAATAAATACTTTCCCGAAGAAGACAACAAAAGTTGTCGAAACGTTGCATTTGAAAAGTTATCTTTAATTTTTGCTCCTTTATCCGAAATCCTGTATAGTTAACTATTTTTGGAACGATATCGAAGTATTACAAATAAATACTTTCATTTTTCATCATGCCATAGAAATGAAATACTAAAGATTTAGTTCCAATGAAATTCCGGAAAGGATAAAAAACTCGAAATCCATGACATTTTTACTTAATATGACTTTCGATAACTAACATGAACACATGAACGAATACTTGTCGATAAATCAACAAATACTACACCGAGAGGGTTCTAGATACGTTATACCTGTTAGATGATGCTCTTTGGATGAAATTTCAATAGCGCTATTTCAGCAGCACCTTATAAATTCTGATCTTCTGCTAAGTTGTTAAATATCGCACGTTTAGGTTACGTATTGATGGTGCACCATTAGACATCCTGATGTCAAATACCTTGATGAATGACCGCTATGTCTATTTTCAACCAGCGTGCAAAATCTCTTGTCTTCACGTGAGTTTTTGTTTAACTCAGCAACACGCGACTGTCATCCTCACGTATAAATATATATTTTTTATTCAATTAGGAGGAATGCGTTCGATATGCTGCAGAACGTTCAGGACGGGAAGGAACACGCGAGAGTCCGAGGAAGCCCGGTACCCACAGCACCATAATGAATATTATTATGTATTTGATGAATTCAATGAATCCGAAATTGCGTGTTCTAATCAAGCCATGACGGCGTTTCGCAAGGACGTACAGACGAAATATGCAGCAGGCATCGGCAAATGAAGTCGTAGGCGCATGTGAATCTTGAGGAATACCACTTGGTATCTGAAATTACTCGCTATCACGATGAACGATCTGGTAACAAGGAAGTATACCAAGACGGTGTCCTATATTTAGACACTAATGTTTCGAAGCTATACCCATTTAGTGCAGATCGTTTTCAACGAAGATGCGTTTTTGATTATTACCAATTACATACAATAAAGTTCCTTATTTTGGGAGGATTTGCATCATTTTTTGGTTGTTTTTGGGTTTTCACTCCAAATACCTGAAACAGAACTATTACAAATTGAATAAAAAATTTTTTATGGAAAACGTTCTTGCGGTTTGCAGGATTCAACTATTTGTCAAGAGCAGTTTTCTGCAAAACAGATTACTTAATGAACAATACAGGAATTAAATAAACGATGAACAAAGCGAACTGTGACATTTCAGAGTACAAATCCGCATCTTTTTCAATAGTTCTCTTTCAGATACTAGGAATCAAAACCCAAAAAAACACCTAAAAAATGATGCAAAATCCTCCCAAAATGAGCTCCAATCGATACTTGGAAGAAAGGTATGGGCTTTTTTCTATCGTTTGTTACAGGAAATTGGAAGAACTATTAAAGATAAATCTAAAATGTTCTCGTTTGTCTGATTAAAGAGCCAGATTTGTTATCTGGAACGAAACAGTTTGCTTTGTTTATCGTTTGTATTATTCCTCCATTGTTCATTAGGAAATATGTTTTCCAAGGAACTGCTCTTGACAAATAGTTCAACCCTGCAATCCGCCACGGTTTTTTCCAGAAAAAACACAATCTTATTAAATTTTTAATATTTCTTTTTCAGATATTGGTGAAGTGAAGTGAAAACAAAAAAAAACTAAAAATGAAGAAAAGTTCCTGTTCTTCAAAGCTTGGCACTACTAAACATATAATCATATATTGAAGAATATATATATTTGCATTGTGATTTATATAAGGTGTTTCTTTTATTTTAACTATTTTTCTTTTATTTTCTTATAGTAGTTCATAGTTATCTAGATGAATGTTTTTTCTTTTTCTTTGGTTTATTAGCTTTGTAAGATGACTAATTGTCTGGTTTGTAGCTTTACAAGTGATTACTATAATTCCATATTGTTTGTAAGGTGAATGATGAAATGAATAAATATATTAATAATAATAATAATAATTACATTGTCTTTATTTCACCAAATTGAACCTCAAGGGGAAGTTCACCAAGAAGGTGCTCTACCACTTAACCCTTGTTACATAAATAATTGAATTCGAATGACCATTGAAAAACAAAAAAGGGGAATATAATGGAAATGAACAAAATAAAGCAGAACTAAGATAATAATAGAAAAAAAGCATTCAAGACATTGAGTACTACTATAGTTTCTGTAGACAATCAGGAACTTTATACATTTATCGTACGGAAAAGATGAGCCCTGATTTCTTTCCTAAATCTAACCATTGTAAATTTTTTATATTCGGTTGGAACAGCGTTGTGAAACTTCACTATATTATATGAGAAACTTCTTTGAAAGATCGATGTTCTGTGCTGGGGACAAGAAAGCAGATTCCTATGCCTCACGTTCAAGTTATGAATATCAGTTCCATACCTCAGTTTCTTGTGAAGATATGGCGGATACTTCTCAATTATGACTTTGTGATAAGTACACAGGGCATAATATTCAAAACAGGTTTTCATAGGCAACCAACATAACTCTTTCAACTTATGCGAAACATGCTCATATTTTCTGATCCCTTATACAAACCTAATGCAGCTATTTTGAACACGTTGAATTCGACCTAATGTCTCTTGATCAAGACAAAAGCTATAAATAGAAGAACAATAATTAAACTTAGACAAGACAAGACTCTCACATAGAACCCTTTTTGTAGGGATGGGCAAATACGATCTATGCTGGTACAGCATCCTAAGGGCCCCATAAGCTCTCCGAACTGAACACGCCACATGTTCACGAAATCTTAATGAGCCATCCACAACCAAGCCCAAGTCCCGAGCGTTCTCTACAAAATGTATATTATCACCACCAATTACAGGCCTAAAATTATTCTCAACGAAACTTCTTATATTTTTGGAACCAAAGACCAGAGCGAATGATTTTCTTGAATTCAAAATGAGGGAATGTTTCTCCGCTATGAGTGCCAACCGATTCAGATCTTCAATAATTCTCATGGTTGCGGTGTTAAAATCTTCAATGGAGAAATCGAAAAAAAGTTGAAAATCATCAGCAAACATGTGAACCTTGCCGTGACGGATGAACTTGGTGAATTGGCTTATGTATATTATAAATAGAAGATGCCCGAGAACCGATCCCTGAGGTACCCCACTTAGCACAGACTTAGCAGAAGAGATTTTATCACCCAACTTCACGAATTGTGTATGCCCAGTGAGGTAAGAGCTCAGAAGGCGAAGAGCCTCACCTGACACTCCACAAGACTTCAAAATAGCCACAAGAACATCATGCCGCACAGTATCGAAGGCTCTACTGAAATCCAGCAGGAATAACATTGCACACTTAGAATCATCAATGGACCGAAAAATGTCATCAGTCACATCGAGAAGGGCACCGGTAGCACTGTAACCTTGACGGAAACCTGACTGAGTCGCAGGAAGAATCCCATTCAGCTCAAAATACTCAGAGAGTTGGACAGCCATTATTTTTTCTAGAAGTTAAGATAAACCAGGCAGTATACTGCGTTAATTTTTCACTGAATTTCCATATATCCATCGAGAACATTCTATTCTATTTTTCTATAATTTCAACTTATTGCTTGAACTCGATAAGATAAAATATTCACGGTCACATAGGGTGTGTCACAACTTCGGTATTTCAAATGACGATCTGTTTTTTTTGTCATCCCTTTCATTTCCACATGAAGATTTTCTCCCTGACCTGTTCAATCCTGTTCCAACATTGGCCACTCACATTATTTGAAATCATATTTTCTGCATTGATTACTATCTAGAGCGGTTTATCTACAATTTAACTGTGTTATACAGGGCCACATATTGTAAATAAAGATTTGCAGGATATTTCTTTTTTCAGATGGAACACCTTCTGTATTTTATCAATCCATAAGTTATCTCGTAGCTTGAGTTATATTACGTAGACTTCGATCCACTAGTTTCTCATTTGAAATCAGGATTTATAATTTACAACATGTGGCAAGCTCATTTTCATACCCTGTATATCACAGATCGATTTCAGATATACGATCTAAGAGAGTATCCAAGGTTGAGTATTTGACCAGAAATAAATTTTTTTAGAACAATTCAATAATTTTGAGTGACCAATATTGGAGAGAAGGACATATCAGGCAGAATATCTCAAAAAGTTTTAATACTTTCGAAGTAATATATCATTCATTTAGGGAATAGAAGTTGAGACCGGCGTATTCGCCATTCTGTTTCACACATCCAAATTGAATTATTTTGGCATGTGAAATCAGTCAAACAAAGAAGCAGAGTTACATTGTTCATTTTCAAGTTTTAAAAAAAATATAGCTCAGTAGTGGGACTACGAATTAGATAAAGTCGTTGTGCACTAGAGCAGAAGGTATAGAGACAATGTCAAAAAAACGTATTGTACTGCTGAATTTATGATATTTCTTTTCTAATTGAAGTAAAATGTGAATTTACTTATGGCTTTTTTAATTTGTTATCTTATCGGTTATAACACCGAAATACTCCTCTATGATTTCTAATGAACGGTGTTAATGTAGGATACGAATAATAGTTTTACTGAAAGAAACGCAAACTGAAATTAAAACATGTAAAAATAATCAGTGGTTTACGACAAAATATTTGTCGTATAAATGATAAGTCATACTTTGGAAAAAGTATCATCCTGAAGTTGTTCTGATTATAGTTCCATCTACAGCCCCACAAATTCCTTCACATCAAAACTTGATCAAAATATCTCCAAAACTGCAAGAATCATTAAAAAAATATGATGAAATATATGAATTTGATCAGCTTGGTTAGAAACTATTTTATGGAAAGCATTAGTTTTAGGACATTCTATCTACCATTAAAGTTATTTCACAAACAAGTGGATCGCTCTGTACATAGGTACCTATTTTGGTGATGAAAGTTTCGCCGAAACGCAGGATTTATGGATGAAATTATTCGATTCCGTTCCAGAAAAAAACCTTGGAATTAACCCCGAAAATATCTCAACACGCAAGGTTCTATTTTCATTCGCATTTTCAAAAGTCCGAACGCAATGCCTGAACGGGTCGGAAGTCGGAAAGTTATTCATTTCCGACATCATAAACTGCCGAATTAGTACGGGAAGAAATGGAATATCAGCTATAAATCTCGAATCACCGTCCCCCTCCTTCGATATCGAACGTAATTCGCATTCACTGTAGGCGGGCTTTGAAATTGTTATGAGTTTTTCGGCCGAGATAACTAGAATGATTTCGAGACTTCAGATTCCGTTTATGACCTTATCGTGAAATGATTTATTAGCTACCAGAATGCTATTTCGTTTACGAAAATTACGCTGTTGTTGCATTTTCGTGGCGAACAAGAGGTCGAAATATTAATGACGACATTTGTAGAAGTTAAATTTATAGAATGAGAAACTGAAATAATATTGTTATTGATTATAAGAAATGAGTGATTTTAAGATTATTCATGATTGGTAATGAATGTATAGAACGTTATGTCTCATCGAGAATCGAAAAAGGAGGGAGACAAATTTCCCGATTACTTAAAATCGATACCAAACGTTTTGACTGAGGTGTAAATAGTAGTGAGCTCAAACTCGAAATAGAAAAACTCGGACGACATTTTGACTCCTTCGGAAAAAAGGTAAACCCGCAAGGTTTCCCGTCGCGGAGCTTTAAGTGAGTTATTCACATCATTGTAAACAGTGTGAGTTCCTGAACAAAAATTATAAAGTCCAACATAGGTGGTCTCTCTTTGTTTGGAAGATATGTGTCCCCAAAGTTCCAAATTGTTGCATTTTCAGATCCTTTTTTCCGCCATAAAAATGATCTCTCATTTCTCAAATCTAGTTCATAAATCATCTTTGAACCTTCAACCAACGAATAGCGACACTTTCCTTCAAGAATATTCATTATTTAAAGGAAGAAAAGTGAAAATATTAGACAACCACTATATTTTTACGAAATACTTCTCAATGTTGAAGCGGAGCTTGGCAACAGCGTCTTTTAATCGCTGGCCAACGTATTATGACGGAAGAGCAGTTGTTTGCTGGGAAATATGGAATGAGGGACAGTTGAAGGATATGATTGAAGGGAAAATGCTTCTGTCACTGAAGAAGAGGTGGTTATTCTAACATCAACACAAAATTATTGAGAATATTTGTTTAAGGTTTCACTCTCAAGATTTCCGTTTGAACTTTCTTTCTATCCCCTTCAAAATAGGGAGGTTGTTTTCTACTTCCATTTTTGTGTCTTCGAGATAGTCCCAGTTTAGAATGAGATTCAGGGTATTCCAATAAATGGGTTATACAATAACCTCGATTTCATTGGAAATCTGGAAAAGGGCGCGACCTATCACATATGAAAAAACTGTACGTTGAAATATATATCAGGGTGTATTCTCATTCCATTACCATGTGTTTCAACCTTGTAGATTTCATAAGAAACGAATTCTCCTATTGGAAGATTTAGAGTACCGCAGAAAACAGTAAGAAAATATTTCATTTTTCTCGCCAGCAATAATCTGTCATTCACGAATACGCACGATGACACGATTCTGATCGATGAAATTCACGCCATTGCCAAACTTCACTTTTAGACTGAGTCGAAATCAAAAGGAATAGAGGTTAAGTGGTTTTCCAGTAATTTCATTGTTTTTTCATTAAACATTGATTTTTCTTGAAAAAAGTGTTGCTTATTGTTGGTTGAAGGTTCAAAGGTGGTTTGTGAACTATGCAGAAGTGAGAGATCGTTTTTGTGGTGGAAAGAGGGACCTGAAAAAGACTCATTTTGGAACTTTGGGGGCCCACATCTTCCAAATTAAGGGAGACCGCCTATGTTCGATTTCACATTTTTTATTCAGAAAAACACACTGCGTACAACGATGTGAATATCTTTTTAATATCTCGGCGACGGGAAATCTTGCGGGTTTACCGGAAAAAATTTGTGAGACTGTGCTAAGAAAAAAACTCACAAAAGTGATCTACGATGATTCTAAGTATATTAAAAAAAATTCCCTATCATTCGCCATTTTGCAACCCCGAGAAGGGGTTCTGCTGCCGAAGTCTTTTACTTAGTTTTCACCAGAATCTTGATTGATCGGACCATAAAGAGTTATCTATTACTGATAGCAATGATAATTGATAATACTTCAGTCGAATCTATACTAGACATCAGTTCTGATAAAGCTCCCAATATCCAATTTTTTACCTCTTCGAATTATTTCTTGACCTGGAGATTAAGAAAAGTGAATAAACTTGTCAGTGTATATTGAATCACGAAATTGAATTTCTAGTTCAGAATTTCGATATAATATTCCAGGAGTGCGAAAATAATTTTTTTTGCAAAATGGCGAAGTACACTTATTGCTACACTAGAAATAGTCATGAATGGATTGTAAACCATAAGGAATAGATAGTGGAATTATGTCGGAGTTCGACTTCAAGAATGGGTACTGTTAAATCCACACAAAAATTCTTCATTTGAAAGATTATTGTTTCCAATATTTCTGAGAATCCTCATCCGGTCGTGCTGAGTTCGGTACAGAGTATTGTATTTGAACTTCAAGATCTATTCAAGAATGCCGGCGAAATCTGATAGTTCAAGAGATGAAAAAACATTTGCACGAAAATTGAAAATTTTTGAGTACTTTTTTATTTTGTCTGGAGAAACTATCCACGAAATTTTGCTCAGGTCGTTATTATGCATCTGAGTGCCGAGGTTCAATCTGATGGCATCAGTATTTTCTGAGATTCTGAATGAATAAATTTTGAATAGCTCAGAAACTATAGGCTGAATTTTGCCCATTAGCGAACTTGTCCGAAATATTTATACTGATAGTTCTATTCATTCGAATGTTATTTGGAAATAGTCCGTCAAAAAGAATTTAATTTCACCACGAAATCTTCATCATTGATTATCTATTCTCAATTTTTCTGGGATTTTATTCCCGATATCTGAAATAGAACTATTAAAATTAAATAAAATCGTATTTTATGGAAAAAATCCTTACGGATTGCAGGATTGAACTATTTGTCAAGGGCAGTTTTTTGAAAAACAGATTGCCTAATGAACAATACCCGAATAATACAAACGATAAACAAAGCGAACGTTTGAGTTCGAAAGTATTTTAATTTTGCCTCTTTCTTGAGTAAATTCAGCCAAATAGAGTCTATTTCTACAGAACAATGAACAAAATTACTCTTTCCATTCAACAAAATGCAAGGGGACTCTAATTTTCCTTTTCAAATCCCAAATAGTGAACCATATATGTTCGACCATTAGGAATCAGATGATCGATTGGGACAAAACAAAAATAGTGATGTCAGAATCAGAAAATTTGAAAAGAAAAATTAACGATTCCTTTTGCGTTCTGCTAAATGGAGAGAGTAATTCTATTCATTGATCTATAGAAATGGACCCTATTTGGCTGAATTAATTCAAAAAAGAGGAAGATTTGGAAACGTTCGAACCAAATGAATCTCTATTGATGTGATTTCTTAAAAATGTTAATTTGACAAAATTCTCAAGACGAAAAATCGAAAGAGGATAATTCCGAGATTTTTCTCATTTGCCTGATGAAAGAGTCAGGTTTGTGCTCTCAAACGTTACAGTTCGCTTTGTTTATAGTTTGTATTGTTTCGGTATTGTTCATTAAGTAAACTGTTTTCCAAGAAACTGCCCTCGACAAAGAGTTCGATCTTGCAATCCGCTAGGGCGTTTTCCATAAAAAAATCAATATTCATTTAATTTTTTAATATAATTTCTCCCCAGAACACTCGCGTAAAACTGTAAATTTCGTATTTTCCTCAGCATTTTTCTGACGAGTTTTTCAGATTTACTCAGGAGAGAAAACTGAAAACTATGTAAAAAATATTTTGAGATTATTATTGGTTTAAAATTGGGGAGAACATTGGACGAAATAATAGCCTCCAAATAAATTTTAAAAACAAAACAAGAGATTTATCAAAAATCCCACCTTTTTTATTCATAATTCACGTTAATCTTTCTGGATTTTTCCGTAAAAAAAATATAAAATCAGAACAGAATAAGATCGTGCTTTGTCGTCGCACCTAGGGGCAATCAAAATAAATTATGATCGGCTATATCACACGCGGAAAGTAAGAAACACACGACCAGAATGAGCGACTTGTTATTGTGCATAAATATTGGAGTCCCCGTTCAAATTCCGCCGCTTACGTATCTGACAGGTCACGCATTTCGCGAATAAATTTTCCGGAACTTCCTACAAATGAACGGAACAATAAAACCGCATCAGAATCTAATTTTACTGTCTTTCTATACTCCCATTAAAATCTAATCCTTGACAATCGGACTGCGGACCATTTATTAGAACACAAGTGGTAATAAATTCAGGAAAATGTGCACGAGGACGTTCAGAATAACTTCCTGGAGTAGGAAATTTCGTTATTAATTATTTCGGATATAGACGTAACTCTGACTTCGAAGTTCCCCAGAATTAGTTCCAGTAAACACGGTAATACAATGTGACTATGCTATTTTGGATTCATAATAAAGGACAACCACCAGAGTGAACTTAAATGTTTATAATCGATTTCTTCTTATACACCTTGCAATAATTTTAATTAAAAAATAATTATTCTTTTTCAGTTGATATTAATACTTAGGTAATAAATTGAAAAAACCTAGAAAAGCACTGACGTGATGTCAGCAGCTTTTACGCGCTTGTTCATATTGCGAAATGGCTACTTAGAAATTTAAATGAAATATAAAAATTTTCAAAAAATTTTTTTTTGCCAATTTTTCCGAAGATAATTCTTTTCATTGATACTGTCCATCTTCCAACCAAGTTTCCTTTCGATCAGATAAAAGCTTTTCGAGTTATTGAAAAATCAAAATTCCAAATGTATCACAAAAACCTCTCGGCAGATTAGGCCCATTAACGAACTCAACCGAGATATTTAGGATCCAAACACAACCTGAAAATTTCAGGACTCTAGGTCTTTTCGTTCGAAAGTTACTGAACACACGGCCGGCCGGACGGCCAGACAGACAGAATTAAATTTGACCACGGAATCTACTTCAGGGAGTTCAACCAAATCGTTTAAGACCATTTTCGGCTCGAAGTTCGAAAATTACAGACATCGTGACGAAATGATAACGCGCTGTCGCCTAGAACAAGCGCGTAAAATCGAGATACAAAATTGAATTCGTGAAATGTGGAATTGGTTATTATAAGAATCTACGAAAGCACTGATGTGAAGTCAGTAGCTTTTGCACGCATGTTCAAATTTGTTGCCAAAGCTGTCATGTTATCCCCACGAGCTTCTGCATGATCATTTTTCACTCAAGCATTAGATCGCAATTCGATCTTTTCTGTATTCTTGGAAATATTAAAAAAAAAAATTGAATGGGTATATCTCCGAAGTAATTGAGCGGATTTTACCCATTCACGAATTCGAACGTCGTAATTAAGCCCCAAATCTTCTCTACAAATATCAAGTTTCTAAGTCAATCGGCCGTTTGGTCGACTGTAAACACAATAACATTACTATTTGTAGTGTATGTTTGGACCTTAGTTACGAAGGTCGAATTTGTTAATGGGTAAAATCCACCCAATGATTCCGTAGATATACCCATTCAAATTTTTCCCAATATTTCCAAATATATAGATAGGATCGAAATAGAATCCACAACTTGATCGAAAAATAAAAGCATGAAAGCTCGAATTAAGTGAGAAAAATGTAAACAATAGATCACAGAATATGAAATATTTTGAAGAAAAATTTTTTTTTCGAATTTTTGTAATGATAGTGTTCCTGTTATTTGCAAAAACTAAAGGAGCATAGAATAGTTTTTGACCTGTTTGAATTGCGCAGAAATAGCAAATAGATTGAACTACACCAAACTCTAGCACACCCCTCTGCTCTGACAAGTCACAGTCATCGGAGTGTAGTGTACCATTAAGCGATTTCAAACGATGGACCAAAGGCTCCGGTTAAAGTTACGGTTGTCCACATTGACAGATTATCCTTTGCCCATATGTCAGTTTGGATAACCGTAACTATAACCGGATCTTTTGGTCCATCGCTTGAAATCGCTTATACTATTTTCATTCGGGACCAACGAAAAATTTCAGTTCGAGATCGTTTTCAAGGAAACGAAATCGAAGATTTTGTGTGTAGAGAGCTTTATTATCACTATAAGTTCCGTAATCTTTCCGTAGCTCTTCCATATGCTTTCCGGAAAAATTTTGTGGACAAAAATGTCATGGAAACGGAACGCAAGCGGAAAGGATAGTGTGCACATTATCCATTCATTTGAACCTTCAATTGGTAATATGATGAGTGAAGATCTCGTTTATTGCATAATGGCGAAGGGACCAGTCTAAATTCATGATTTAATTTTATTGATGAATTTCTCCATAAGTGTGTTCAACTTCATCATAAAGGTTTTGTAATAAAACACACTATAAAAAGGTTATTCTATTGGCTATCGATTTCGGCGTTACGCCATCATCAGGCCAGCTGAAAAATACAATTAATGTAGTTTTACATATTCTACATGTGGTTCGATTTTTTAAATGTCTCTCAAGTAAAAACAAACACAATAAAATACAACTCTTTTTCTCGAAAATCTAATTTTTTTAATTATTTGATTTTTTTAGGTTAGGTTAGAGGTATGCTCACCGTCTCTGTAGTATATAATTTTTTTAAAACAGTGCATAAATTGATCTGAATTATGCTTTTTCTTCTTGATAAAGTCCAAAAATGAAAAATCCACAATCAAAATGAAATTTCTTTGTTATAATTTTTCGTTGTTTACTTTTATGCGTCGTGAAAACTTCTCTAGAAGGAATTTCAGAAGAGGAAACAGGAAAATCGAGGTGGGGGAAGTTAGTCGATGTGTCAAGAGCTATGTAGGAGGCGGGAAGTTTGAAATAGTCAATGGTGAATCTATAATCTTGAAAATGTTCATGTTTCCGTCGAAATCCGAGAGGTCATTCAAAAGATACTGGTTGTTTTTATGTTTGATAATTTCATGTTGTTCAAGTAATATGAGTTTACCAAAATTATTTCCCTTGTGTAATATCTCTAGGTTGTCCAATGTTGTCTTATGGTGTTGTTCCATCAAATGGTTTCCCAATGCAGAGTTTGGTCGGTTTTTTTGATGTTCGGTTAGTCTTATTCTCATAGTTCGTGTCGTCATGCCAATATAGAAACAGGGGCAATCTGAGCATGTTATTTTGTATATGCCACTATGTTGGTCTTTTTCAATTTTTGACTTGTTGTTGATCAGAAAGTTTTCTAAGGTTTTATGTCGTCTGTTTACTATGCTGTAATTGTATTTATCCATGATTTGAATGAACTTTTTGTTGAACCTATAATAGAAAGGAATGGAAATGAAGCGTCTTTTAACTGAATAATGGGGGTATACTTTGTTGATAATATTTTTTCTTTTTATTGAAGTTAAAACATCATCTATGAATTCTTTGGGATATTCGTTATTCTTACCGATTTGATAAATGATCTTGAGCTCTTTATTATAATTATCTTCTGAAAGTGGGATGTTGAGGAGTCTGTTAAACAAAAACCTGAAAACCATTCTCTTCATTGGGGGGGCATGATACGAGTGAAAGGGTATGATCGTGTCTGTCTGCGTGGTCTTCCTATAAATATCGTAAGAAAAGGAGTAGTCTTCATTTAAAGTAATATTGAGATCTAGGAAGTTAATAGAGTTATTAATCGCTTTTTCAAGGGTAAACTTTATTTTAAATTTAGAATTTATGTCATCGAAGAAATTTTTAAGTTCCTCGTCAGTTCCTGCCCATATGCAGAAAATGTCGTCCACATATCTTTTCCAAACAATGATTTTTTTGCTATAGAGTAAGCTCATAATTTTTCTTTCAACATGGTCAACGTAAACATCAGCAAATAAGCCACTGGCTGGAGACCCCATTGAAAGGCCATCCTTCATGCAATAAATGGTGTTATTGAACTCAAAAAAGTTTTGTTCAGTGGTTAGACTGCAAAGGTTCATTATGTTATCTACATCTTCGTCTTGTAAACTATATTCATTGTTGGATTCACGTTGTTTATTTATGTGTTCTCTAAGGAGACAAAGGGATTCTGCTATAGGAACATTGGTGTATAGGTTAACGATATCAAACGAGACTAGGATATATTCTTGATGGGGATTCAGGTTAACTGATTCTATACTTTGTACAATTTCTCGAGAATTTTTAACTGAGAGGGTTGATTTATATTCTAACTTATTGACAAAAAGATCATTTATAAATTTTGAAATTTTATGACAAGGGGAACCTATTGCAGATGCAATAGGTCTTATACTTTTGTCGGGTTTGTGTAATTTTATCAAGCTATATATTTCTGGTAGTTGTGGATTTTTTTCTTTTAAAGTGTGAAGTGAACTATTAAATTTTTGTAATGTTAATTGTGAACTTTTTAAGGTATTGGTGACTTTGTTAATAAATTTGGACATTGGATTTCTATTACATGGTGTTATGTTATTTTCTGTAAAAAATTTGAGTGTTTTTTCTATATACATTTTTTTCTCTAGTATGACAATGCCTGCGTTTTTATCTGCTTTAGTGATAATGATGTTATTGTCAATTATCTTTTTTCTAATGTTTTTAATTGAACTTTTTATGTGTTTATTAATTTTAAGTTGTTTTTGGTTGCATACCTCTACCTTTTTATCCTTGAAAGCTTTCAATGTTCTGGCTACATCCTCCGATATAATGTTAAAATTAGGGTTTTTCTTGATTTGCAGTTCCACATCTATAGCTGTTTCGTACATATTCATGGTCTTGGGGATTGGTGCGAATTTGTGTCCAATGCTTAACGTCTTCACCTCATCTTCAGTGAAGTTGATTCCTGACAGATTAGTAAATCGACTATGAAAAGGATGTTCTGTCGTAGATGGGTTCACTAGTGTGTTCGCTCTATGGTTGTTATCCTCTGTTGTCATCGAATTGTTCCTATTCTTATCATCGATCAATCGTTTTAGTTTCATTCTTCTTTTTTGATCTGTTTCATAATGTGAATAGAAAATGTCTTCTTCCAGTTTCTCGATCAACGTCTGGTATTCCACTGTGTGCAGATGGGAGAGAAGAAGATGATGTAGAAACTTTAGCTTGGTGTCAACAATGCTGGCATTGTTGACACCAAGCTAAAGTTTCTACATCATCTTCTTCTCTCCCATCTGCACACAGTGGAATACCAGACGTTGATCGAGAAACTGGAAGAAGACATTTTCTATTCACATTATGAAACAGATCAAAAAAGAAGAATGAAACTAAAACGATTGATCGATGATAAGAATAGGAACAATTCGATGACAACAGAGGATAACAACCATAGAGCGAACACACTAGTGAACCCATCTACGACAGAACATCCTTTTCATAGTCGATTTACTAATCTGTCAGGAATCAACTTCACTGAAGATGAGGTGAAGACGTTAAGCATTGGACACAAATTCGCACCAATCCCCAAGACCATGAATATGTACGAAACAGCTATAGATGTGGAACTGCAAATCAAGAAAAACCCTAATTTTAACATTATATCGGAGGATGTAGCCAGAACATTGAAAGCTTTCAAGGATAAAAAGGTAGAGGTATGCAACCAAAAACAACTTAAAATTAATAAACACATAAAAAGTTCAATTAAAAACATTAGAAAAAAGATAATTGACAATAACATCATTATCACTAAAGCAGATAAAAACGCAGGCATTGTCATACTAGAGAAAAAAATGTATATAGAAAAAACACTCAAATTTTTTACAGAAAATAACATAACACCATGTAATAGAAATCCAATGTCCAAATTTATTAACAAAGTCACCAATACCTTAAAAAGTTCACAATTAACATTACAAAAATTTAATAGTTCACTTCACACTTTAAAAGAAAAAAATCCACAACTACCAGAAATATATAGCTTGATAAAATTACACAAACCCGACAAAAGTATAAGACCTATTGCATCTGCAATAGGTTCCCCTTGTCATAAAATTTCAAAATTTATAAATGATCTTTTTGTCAATAAGTTAGAATATAAATCAACCCTCTCAGTTAAAAATTCTCGAGAAATTGTACAAAGTATAGAATCAGTTAACCTGAATCCCCATCAAGAATATATCCTAGTCTCGTTTGATATCGTTAACCTATACACCAATGTTCCTATAGCAGAATCCCTTTGTCTCCTTAGAGAACACATAAATAAACAACGTGAATCCAACAATGAATATAGTTTACAAGACGAAGATGTAGATAACATAATGAACCTTTGCAGTCTAACCACTGAACAAAACTTTTTTGAGTTCAATAACACCATTTATTGCATGAAGGATGGCCTTTCAATGGGGTCTCCAGCCAGTGGCTTATTTGCTGATGTTTACGTTGACCATGTTGAAAGAAAAATTATGAGCTTACTCTATAGCAAAAAAATCATTGTTTGGAAAAGATATGTGGACGACATTTTCTGCATATGGGCAGGAACTGACGAGGAACTTAAAAATTTCTTCGATGACATAAATTCTAAATTTAAAATAAAGTTTACCCTTGAAAAAGCGATTAATAACTCTATTAACTTCCTAGATCTCAATATTACTTTAAATGAAGACTACTCCTTTTCTTACGATATTTATAGGAAGACCACGCAGACAGACACGATCATACCCTTTCACTCGTATCATGCCCCCCCAATGAAGAGAATGGTTTTCAGGTTTTTGTTTAACAGACTCCTCAACATCCCACTTTCAGAAGATAATTATAATAAAGAGCTCAAGATCATTTATCAAATCGGTAAGAATAACGAATATCCCAAAGAATTCATAGATGATGTTTTAACTTCAATAAAAAGAAAAAATATTATCAACAAAGTATACCCCCATTATTCAGTTAAAAGACGCTTCATTTCCATTCCTTTCTATTATAGGTTCAACAAAAAGTTCATTCAAATCATGGATAAATACAATTACAGCATAGTAAACAGACGACATAAAACCTTAGAAAACTTTCTGATCAACAACAAGTCAAAAATTGAAAAAGACCAACATAGTGGCATATACAAAATAACATGCTCAGATTGCCCCTGTTTCTATATTGGCATGACGACACGAACTATGAGAATAAGACTAACCGAACATCAAAAAAACCGACCAAACTCTGCATTGGGAAACCATTTGATGGAACAACACCATAAGACAACATTGGACAACCTAGAGATATTACACAAGGGAAATAATTTTGGTAAACTCATATTACTTGAACAACATGAAATTATCAAACATAAAAACAACCAGTATCTTTTGAATGACCTCTCGGATTTCGACGGAAACATGAACATTTTCAAGATTATAGATTCACCATTGACTATTTCAAACTTCCCGCCTCCTACATAGCTCTTGACACATCGACTAACTTCCCCCACCTCGATTTTCCTGTTTCCTCTTCTGAAATTCCTTCTAGAGAAGTTTTCACGACGCATAAAAGTAAACAACGAAAAATTATAACAAAGAAATTTCATTTTGATTGTGGATTTTTCATTTTTGGACTTTATCAAGAAGAAAAAGCATAATTCAGATCAATTTATGCACTGTTTTAAAAAAATTATATACTACAGAGACGGTGAGCATACCTCTAACCTAACCTAAAAAAATCAAATAATTAAAAAAATTAGATTTTCGAGAAAAAGAGTTGTATTTTATTGTGTTTGTTTTTACTTGAGAGACATTTAAAAAATCGAACCACATGTAGAATATGTAAAACTACATTAATTGTATTTTTCAGCTGGCCTGATGATGGCGTAACGCCGAAATCGATAGCCAATAGAATAACCTTTTTATAGTGTGTTTTATTACAAAACCTTTATCATGATTTAATCTTGAAGCGATTCGTTAAAGCACTTTTAATGAAAGCAATGCAAAGTGGAGCTGCGTGGTATGATAAATATTCAAATATAATGTCGGAACTACTGATGAACTCCTACTTACTTGACTGAGCAAATTGGGACCGGATCCGTTATCATTCAATCTGAACAAAAATGGACCATTTCCGAAGCAGTTCTCTAGCATACTTCAAGTTCAATCTGAAACACAAATTTCAATCGAATAAAACACAAAAGATGCCTTGTCGAAACAGTTCAGGTATGTGTTTTACGTGTAACTGCTCGATTTTATCAAGGAATATTATACACTTCTGTTCTCATGGTTGTAAGAGTAACCCGATTTGACATTTAAATAATTGAAATGAAAATGAGTTCCTTGGGATTAATTTTATTCTATAGAACGTAATTCGTTAGCATAGATATATGTCATTCAGTAATTGGACGTTCTATGTTCATTCGAACCGAAGAATTTTGAGATTTGTTGTTATTGTATTCTCTTCAATTTTTCATTGATTCCAAAATAACAGTTCAATTAAGAACTGTTGGCTCTTGAGATAATTGTTCCCGGTTTTTAAGAGGTTTCGACCTTAAGTGTTACAAATGTTGAAGTTATCCTCTTTTTATGGACTATCAGATCTTTCTATTGAGATTCAAGGATTGTTAACAGAAGTGGGATTGATTCCGTAGGCGTTGAATGAAAGCATCAAAAAATGTTGTTGTTACAGATACCAATTCGATTCTGCTGGAAATTATGAAATGTAGAAGGTTCTCGCAAATCTATAAAGTGTGAAAATTTCCCTGCATTCAAGATTTGGTACACTACCATAAAATTCATATACAGGGTGAGTCTGTTAGTTAAACATTAATTTTAACTATAGATTCTCCTCATCAAATAAAACACTGTTTCCCTTTTCCATTCTTCTTGATTTGGCCCCGGTAAAAAGATTCAGGCTGTTGAAATTTCCAAAAAAAAATCAGTCTTCCTTTGTAGCTTTGAGATAGTTCCTCCGAATGAAATAAATTTAGGTGTGAAGTTTTCTATAACTATGACACTTATTCCACAGTAATCAATTTCATCGTACTTCAAACGGTTTTTTGGTTATAGACTATAGGATTCATAAAACTGAGAAATAAAGCATGAAGAATGCAGATAAAGTTTATCTTAAGTCATTATAAGAATTTTCAACCATATTACTGAATTATTCCTTATTATTTCCCTTCAAATGACCCGTTTTCGGTAAATTCATCGTTAAATGTTATGAAATCTGATAAAAATTCGGGAAAATTCCTTATTCTAATGGATTCGCCCCTGTGCTGGTAACGGACGTGGATTAAGCTTCGCCCACGTTTACCCGGAACACAGAATACACAAAAATATTTATCTATTTCGTATAGACCAAATATTAGTTCTATGCAATTTTGTGACCAGACCAGAGATATAGTCCATTTCTATGGACCAGACTCTCCATAGAATTCTAGAGTTCAATTAATGTTTTTAGGTTAGTTGAATGATTTCATATAATTCATTCATAAAGTTGATGAAAATTAGTATAATTATGGAATATTCAATATAAGAATGAGCAAGAATTAAATTGTATAGAATCTCAGGGTGGAAACACCTAGATGTTGCACGAATATCAAGTGGAATATAAGTGTTTAAATGGTCAAGTATTGTGAAATGCTTTCTCGACAATAATATCGAAAAAGTACCAAATCATAAGAATTAAGTGAATATATGAGTTTTCTCAATCACATTCCTTCGAAATTCAAGCAATGGATTGGTAGTCCTGCAATACAAATCACAGTAAGAGATATCTGTGTTGAACTTGCAAACAAAATGCAGAAGTGTATCAGCACATTGAGGAAAATTTAAATGCTTACAATTTTCCACTTGAGTTGAACCTGGAAAATGGTAAATGAAAAAAGTGTTTTATTTAATGAGAGGAATCTATGGTTAAAATTAATGTACAACTCAAAGACTCAACTCGTATATAGCATAGGGGATGCACCGGTCCTGAATTCATATATTAATAAAGAGAACACTTGTTGAAAATTCTGACATACATTCATACCTCAAAACGACAAATGTCTCTTTGAATTGAATATTTCCGACCGTGCCAAATACGGAACTGAAATACCCGAATACTCGCGTGAATCCAGTGTAGATGGGAGATGGAAAATTCCAATGAATTATGTATGGAAAGATCGAAAACTTTGAAAGCATGACATGAGAAGACATCAGAAGAAGGTACACCGATAGATGTAGATATAGGTACCATAAAGATATACGAATTCATATGATTGCCCTGATGAATAAATGCAACACTTGTTGAAAATTCTGGCATACATTCATATATGTATAAATGTCTCTGTAAATTTCACAAGTATACTTACTTCCACAAATATCAATATTTCAACCGATCAAATGTTATCAGGAGTAACTTGAAAGAATGAAGAATTTTACAGACCTTGCTCAATACGGAACTGAAATTTGGATAAGATGTATATGGAGAGATGGACAAGTTCGAAAACACGACATAGGAAGACATCAGAAGATGGCACACGGTAAATGTAGATATCCTACCATAAAGAGATACTAATCCACATGTTACTCCTGATGAATAAATGAAACACTTGTTGAAAATTCTGGCATACATTCATATCTCAACATAATAAATATCTCTGTAAATTTCACAAGTACTTCTTCAATCATCAATATTTCAACCGATCAAATGTAGATTAAGAATGAAGCAATTTAGCTCAATGAAACATAACTGAAGTTTCGTCAGCAGGATGAACTTGAAGGAGAGGAAAATATTTCCAGCCGTGCACTATACGGAACTGTAATAGCCGAATATTCATGACTCCAGGGTAGATGGGACTGATGGGATTTGAAAACATGACATGAGAAGACATCAGATGAAGATACACCGATAGATGTAGATATACCATAAAGATATACGAATTCATATGATACCCCTGATGAGTAAAGGCAACATTTGTTGAAAATTCTGGTACACATTCATATCTCAACATAATAAATGTCCCTTTAAATTTCAAAAGTACTTCTACAACCATCAATATTTCCACCCATCAAATGTAAATTAAGAATGAAGCAATTCACCTCAATGAAACATAACGAAAGTTTCGTCAGCAGGATGAACTTGAAGGAGAGGAGAAGATTTCCGACTGTGCAAAATACGGAACTGAAATGGCCGAATACTCGTGACTTTATCAGTGTAGATGGGAGATGGAAAATTTTAATAAGTTCTACATATAAAAATTGACAACTTTGAAAACACGACATGAGAAGACACCAGAAGAAGGTACACCGATAGATGTAGATTTACCATGAAGATATTCGAATTTATATGATATCCCTGATGGGTAAAGGAAACACTTGTTGAAATTTCGGCATACATACTTATTCCAACATAACAAATATATCTGTAAATTCCAGAATAACTTCTACAATCAACATTATCCCAACCGATTAAATGTAGATTAAAAGAATGAAGTAATTTACCTCAATGAAACATAACGGAAGTTTCGTCAGCAGGATGAACTTGAAAGAGAGGAGAATGTTTCAGACCGTGCACAATACGGAACTGAAATAACCGAATACTCGTGACTCCAGAGTTGACTAACGTTTTACGCCAATGACAGAGTTTCACCATTCATAACTTTGGTGTACCAGTCTCCAGATGTAGTCAGTCTGATACACCCCGACTGAAATGTGACGGAATGATAGGGGGAGTTCTATCTGTTGAAAGGGTGATTAGACTGATAAAAGGCATCGAAAAAGTTAGGCAAAGAAATCGCGCTCGATCGGATATACAGTATGGAGCAAATGAAGGGGAAAGTACCTTATTTCGTGATAGGAAATCCTGAAACACGTCGATTTTCATCGCATATATCGTAAAAAAAATATATTCGTAAGGTCATCAGTCTGAGCGTCATGTACATCATCAATACTTTTTTCAAAACAAACTGTAGGTCATGTTATACGTCATTCGCAAGGTTATTTTATCAGCTATTCATTCAACAATCAGTTATAAGTATATAGTGGACAGTGGTTTGTGCAGGTTTGTTCAAAAGCAAAGCAATATCAGCACATCGCAATGTCTGTAATTTTCGAACTTTGAACTGAAGATTTTCTTGAACGATTAGGTTGAACTGTTAAAAAATTCGTGGTGACATTCAATCATGTCACTCCGTACATACGGTCGGTCGTAGAATAGCTGATTTGGGACTGAATTTCAAAGATTAAATTCGTCAATAGGTTGCACTCATCGATGTTTTAATATATAAATTCGAAATATATTTTTCTTTCTGGACTTTGTAGAAGAAATAATGCCTGAAGGTCTAGGCGAAATTTATTCTTGAAGATCGCATTGGGAAAATATCAGTCAAAAGATAGGATTTGGTTTAACGGAGAAGAAAGAGCTCCAGTAATAATAAAATAACATAATCACAAGGACGAATATCTGTCGATAAATTAATAAATATTCCACCTTGATCAGAGCTAATCATCCAATCAGCCAAAACATATACACCGAAGAAGCGGATCCAAGGAGAATGACTACAGCTGTTTCACAGTTATTACTGATCGTCAGGTCAACTCACCTCAGGTAAATCCGCAGTCCAGCATCTAACAAAGATCTTTGTTAGATGTTGGACGTTTTCGTCTTGTGGGAATCCACACGAACCTAGCGTTTTCAATGTCATGATGGTGTTTGTAAATCTAAATCAGAAATTCCAGACTCGGCTCCTTCGTCGTCTCGTCCGTGAACATCTAGACTCGTACTTTAATGAGCAATTTCCCCGTAAATTACTATTTATTGTCTAAACTTATTTTGTTTATTTCTATGGTAATCAAAAGGAATTAGGATTCCCTTTATTATTGATACCATAACCTGTTTGAGCAAATATACAAACATACAAGTTATTGAATTTTCCGAAAAGTGCCAAGACTTCACGATTAGAACTTACTTATTTATAGATAATCTTTCGTGCTTCGTTGAAAACTTCGAAAAATGGTTAGTCTTTGCCAATCCAATCGATTAGATTACACCCAAATCAACTAGTTATACATTTCATCATGAGATATATATCATTCCGGAATCTGAAGATGTGATAGATTGTTTACAACAATATTCAGGTGTTATAAGGCGCAAACTGATGGACGCGTTTGTAGCTCAAGCGATGACATTTTGAGTTGTCAAATACTCTCCCGCCAAAATCACGCGATTCTGTTTTTGTAGTTGAATAATTTCAACTTCAAGAAAATGGCGGGATATTCAAAACACTCAAGAGAATGTTTATTCTCGTCTGTCATGATTATATGGCACTTATTGTTAACAAAATAAGTCATATGAGGTTGAATACAATGGATGAGGAATTATAGGTACATTGAAAAGTATTTTTTCGAATATTATTGTCTTAAAGGAATTATGGATTTATGTACTCAATTGCAATCATATAGTGACGATATGTGTGGCAGTTTGAAATATGCATGTAATGTGCATGTAACATTGAGGCGAAAATAAATGTCTTTTTTCACTTCTGATGAATTATTATATTGATTTAGCTATTTACCTCAAATAATTATTTCTGCAGATCAAACTGATTCCACAAAACCAATGTTTTCGATGGCTATGTGCATGTCCAAAGAATCAAAGCGTCTATTAATTTAATCCCTCGAAAAATAAAGATAAAAAACTATAACTTTACTTCTTGAAGAACCAGATCCACGTAGAAATAAATTCATACAATTTGAAATGAACAATCGCCCGTTTTCATTATGACAGATGTCAGCCACAAATTACTGACATTGGGCAAAAAAATCGCGCGATTTTTATTTTTTGACGCGTCCATGAGTACGAGCCTATATGCCGGAAGAATGTTGAACATCTAATATACTCTGTGGATCAGCAGTATAGCAATCAGTTTTAATAATTGAATAGAACAAAAAATTTTAGTGCACATTCTCAAGAACTTATTTTCGAGTGATTCTTGATTGAATTCAGCCATAAGGGAATTGTTCAACAATTTGTATGTAATATCATTGTATAATTGTATCTTTATACAATGGTATTATCAAATAGTGTTGTCTTGTACCGCACCCGGTCTGGTAGAGGGTTACTGAATTAATAACTCTTTTCCAGCTACCTCTCAGGCGCACCCGATGCGCGCCAGCAAAGACAAATCGTGTTTCAGTACGCGGGAGCGCCAGACCCTCGCGCTTCCTACCCCTTTCCCCTGATGCACCAACCTTGTTTGCGGGACTTCATGCACTCACAGCTGTGAAACGCCAAACTTGTCATAATTGGCCGGTTTGTTTATCGCCTCGTTCTCGAAATAGCGTGGGCGTGAAGCCCCAGTGCGTCGAGCCCCAGGGAGTTTACTGGAAAGCCACTAGTGTTTACCTCGTTCAAATAAAGCGCGCCCACCAAGTAATTTTCAGCGGTTGCCATAGGTAAGGCAGTCTGACGATCGGTAAGGACCGTGAAACTGCGCTTCTACGATATAGATGTTTTGGTTGATTGAATAACTAGCTCCGATCAAGGTGGAATATTTGTTGATTTATCAACGGGTATTCGTCCTTGTGATATTTTATTATTCTACCATATGGAGCTTTTAGTGATAACCTTTACTATTAACTTCAGTCTTCAATAGAATTGAAATTCAGTTTAATTTGAGGTTAAATGGTGATCCGATATTTTCGATAACTTTCACTGAGATATTGAATATTATCGCGAGAAAGTGCTACTTATGATGGTAGAAAAGTTCGAAGGTGATTTGTGATCTATAAAAGGGAAGTGATGAAAGGTTTTTATGGTGGAAAATGTGAACTGAAGAGGTGACATTTTGAAACTTTGGGGGCCCATATCTTAGAAACTAAGCTTGAGCTCCACATTTTGATTGCAGATTTGTATTCAGGAGACCAAATTGAATACAACAAGCAAAATCCGGATCAATATCTGCTGGATTCCGAAATTTTAAGGTTTACCGTACTTAGGGCCGATACATAATGTTCATCATGTTTTACTTACATCATGATGTAAAAAATATGGTGTGTGCTCATCTGAAAAAAAAAGTAACGTCAGCAAGATTAAAATTCAAGGAAATATATATTCTGTGCTTTGAATTTGAATGAAAAAAGTGACGTCAGCATTGGTAAAGACGATCACAGATGAGCAGATGAGCACACCATGTTTTGCTTACATCATGACTTACATCATTGTTAAACAATGCTTACATCATGGGCCGATATTATAAAACTCATTTTGTCCACAGAGAGAAGTTAACTCTCATTTTCGAACCAGATTTCTACGAAAGCGTAGAGCGACCGCCTGAAAAAAAAGTTTTAATTCTGAGAAAAAAGTCAGAATTATTCATAATTCGGAGATTAAAGTCCGAATTATTATAATTCTGAGATAAAACTCCGAATTATACAAAATTCTGAGAAAAAAGTGAGATAAAGGCCTGAATTATACCACAGAATAACTTTTCTAGATAATCATAGATTCATAGAAAAACAATTAATATTTCAGACTACCTCGGTAGACTAGAGGGTGGAGACATGTTCTAGGATGCCGAAGGTACCGGGTTCGAATCCCGGCGAGGTCATGGATGTTGTAAAGTGTATAGGTGGTGGTGATTTGGAAGGAATCTAAGTAAAAATACTAGAAGATGTGTAGATGGACATAGTATCCCGGCACATATAAAGGAAAAAAAAAAAAAAATTAATATTTCTATGATGATTATACCGTGTCTGTTAGCATGTCACTTCTGCTACACGAATACAAATAAATGCTCGCTAAAAAGGCAAACAGACTATAGAATAGAGTAGTTTATAACATAAATCGAGAGCAAAGACATGTATGAAAAACAGCAGAAGTGACATGCTAACTGACACGGTATAATCATCACAGAAATATTGAATTTGACTGAAAATCAATCTATCTCTGTGATTATCCAGAAGAATTATTCTGTGGTATAATTCGGGATTTTTCCCAGAATTATAATAATTCGGACTTTTTTCTCAGAATTTTGTATCATTCTGACTTTTATCTCAGAATTATAATAATTCGGACTTTAATCTCCGAATTATGAATAATTCGGACTTTCTTGAATTATAAATTTTTTCTACATGTGGCCGCTCTACGCCTTCGTAGATTTCACAAGTTAACTTCTAGTTATCTGTCAAAGTAGTTTCATAATATTTTTTTAAAGATAAATTCAAAGAAGAAAAACGAATTGAAGCTTATATTTTTATGGTTACCTGTTTCTTGTCTTGACTTGACATTGACAGCCTTTAATTGACACTTGTTCTGTCAAAGTGGCATTGTAACGGCGGCGTGGTGTTTTCATAGCAAATTTCCAAAATGAATGTTATAATTAGTAATTATGCCGATTCATTTTGATTTTTAAGGAGAAGTGTTTATAATAAGTGCTTTTACAATGGTTTAAATCAAGTCTGACGTTGCAACCAGTGCAGTCAATAATCAAGAATAGTAACACATAACGAGAGCGTTTGTAGCGCTCCCTATTGTTATCTTCTCATCAATAGAATTGGATTTGATTATAAACTTTGATTTTAGGTATAAATAATTATACATATATTTTTGCTTTATATTTTGTATACGTAATCATTAGGTTAAAACTATCCAAATATGTAGTGTATACAATAATATTAAAACTGTCATATCTTTTGTACAACCTTTTTATCATTTTCTTAGGTACTGTAAGATTCTATTTATTAATAAATCATAACATCATGACACCATGTTAATTTTCTTACATTTTGTTTAACTTTAATTTTGGGTAGTTTTTATATTCAGGTACTGATACCGAAAGATATGGCAGCATAAATGAAATAGTATTTCTCAGTAATTCCATTTTCAGATATATTAAAGATGGCTAATAGTGTTGTTAAGGTAACGGATGCTATGTTGAATGACAGTTTATTGTTACTAGTTGGTGAGGATGGAACTGTAACACCTGATCGAGAAACTGTGGAGAATTATCTGAGTAAGTATGATTCAATACTTCATTTCAAGTCCATTCAACCAACCACTATTTGCAGATTCCAAGCCTGGTGCAACAAATATTCAATTGATGCAAATCAATAAAACAGATAAGAGGGGTATCGATATATCAGTTGATCATTTAACTTTCATACCAGATATAATGAATGAAGGTAAAGTGAAGAAACCTTTTGCATTCATATTGAAATTGAAAAGTGTTTCTTTGAAAATGTTCAAAATGTTTCTCTTTTGTTGGACTTCTAATAAACAAAAATGTTGTATAGAGCTTTATTTGATTGAGAATCCCTTAATGAGTAGATTAAATACATCATTTCTTTCTGCTAGTGTTATATTTTGAAAGATATGATTCTGATTGTCTTGTGAAAAACAAGATATTGTTTGTTAATCTTTTATTCACATGAAAATGTTTGATTACTGGAAAACAAGTAGATAGTCATTTGATTTTCCAATCAATGAAGTTGATTTTCTTTTCTATGTCTTAACACTTTTTGTATAATATTGAAATTTCATAAGTGAATAAGAAGTTTAAATAATATGTACAATAGGGTAATGTTGCAAATTGGTTTATGAAGAATTTAATTTTATGGTGTTTTATTGATCGACAAGTTTTTCTTAAACTATTGATGATGTATTTGTACGATTTAGTCATAGAAATTATAATTGTAGGTAAGCAAGTACTGGGATATAGACTGCACCTTACTTCCTTAAAATCCTTCTTTTATGGATTCAGTTCAAAAGTTCGTTCAATGATGCTTAGAACCAACCGCTTTTTCTTCATTACTCATAAATATCCAATTTCATTATTAGAAAATAAATAATGAAATGCTCTTCAATTCGAATATTGTGGCCTAAACTGACTAAGAAATCCCATGTACTCTGAAAATATCATCATCCATAGTTTTGAGACTTTCCCAGTAGTACCCGTCTGTAAAAAATATTGCTATCCCTCTAATTGACTTTTTCTTTTTTTAGTGGAAGTTAGCGCTCCTATTGTTCAGAGGGAGCCACTTGATATGGAGGAAGTGGCTAGAAATTTACATAATTTCCGCTTAGATCACGATTATTTCTGTGTTTCAACCGAAATAAAACATCCTCCAGAATCAAAGGACTTGGTGGAAAAATTGGAGGAAGCAAGTACTGTAACTAAGCAAAAAGCTATAGCACCACCTATTATTCTGAACAATACTTTAATTGTTCCACCGTCAACCGCAGTAACAGTAGAGAAGCTGCAACCAATGGAGACTTTACCACCACTGGAAACAATTTCCATACCTGAAACTCCTAAGCCATCGTGTAGCACAGCTGCAACTAAGGGAAAAGCTAAAGTAATTAATACAGAAAAACAAGCACCTACTAAAGAGGTAGTTGAAAAAACTAAAATAAGAGAAAGACCAAAAATAGTTCAACAAATTGAAGAAGAATTCGAGGATGATTTTGGAAACGATGAAGACTTTGAAAATGAGGATGAAGATTATGGCTTTGAAGATGATGAAAATGATTCAGATTTTGAAATAGAACAGCCAAAATCAAAACCTCCAAAAAAAGTTTCAGCAAGACGTAAGTCACAACCAAGGACAAGAACTCCTAAAGTTTATTCGAAAACTGAACCTAAACAGCACAAAGTGGAGCAAAAACCTAAAGAAATCAAATCGACACCTACAAAACCACAAATTCAAGAAGTACAAGAACACCCTAAAATAGCTGAAAAGTCTGCCGATACCACAGAAAAGGATAAGACTGATAAAAAAACTCAAAAGAAAGAGAAGAAAACACCTAAACCTATTCCAAATGATTTTATGTTATTTTCAACACCCGATATAATAAAGAGGGTTGGAAATAAAGATCCACAACCCCCAGGGACTCCTAACAGTTCATCAGCTAACTCTCCTGCTAAAATATCAACAGAAAATAGGTCCAGGTCATTTTCAGCCGATCAGTCATCAGTTAGCCCAAGTAAGTCTAACAGGTCAAGTGTGGAAAGTAGAGCTTCCGATAAACAAAATATCAGACACGATAAACAAGAAATAAAGAATAAAGATAGAAGACCTAGTTCGGATAAAAATAGAAAGAACAGTGTTGATGAAAAATCGAAGACTGGCGAAGCTAAAAAAGAATCTACTTCGAAGAGTAGCAAACCTGTGGGTTCACATAACATTCCATTGACCGGGGATATGGACCTTGCAATGGCTACTCCTGAAGATATTCGCTCAATAATAATGACAGAGGATGTGAAATCTTACACAACTTCTAACTTACCTTTAGTTCAAACCAGTGAGGTTAGTTCTACGGAATCTGTTGATCCAAGTATTGCTCTTGATGATCTGGACCAAAGTATTCTAGATAACATAAACAACGATGAGATCTCTGAGGATATTTTGTATCAAGTTGCGCAATCTTTGGTTGGTAATACGGATTTGCAGAAGGCTATCGATAAAGGTTTGAATGAGGGCAATCTCATCCTTGATCCTACTATTCAAGAGACCCTCACACCTCAGGCGCACACTCCACAGCACACATCCCAGGCAAATGGTTCGCAGGTAAATAGACATTATTCTTCTTTATTTCCTTTTACCTGTCCTTGAGAATTCCACTGAAGTACATTCAATGTCGGCAAAGAAATCGTTTTTATCAAGCTTATGACTTTTCCTCTATGCTGTAATTCAAAACTTACTCTGGGTTTCACAAAACTTTTGACTGTGTTGATTACAGTTCGAATTTGATGGTTCTATTGAGTATGAACTGAAATCTAACAGAGAATTTAGTGTTGATTGGCAATCAAAGTTTTGTGAAATTGCTCATCTTAAGTACCTACTACAAATTGTCACAGGATCAGTCATACCAAAGAAATATAAACAGGGTTTTTTTTTCAGAAAAGGCTTTTACTTTTACTTACGTTTTTTTTTATATATGGCAAATGTACTAAAAAAATTTAGACTCCCTTTGAAAATTTTACAAATTGACATTAGAACATTGGTTTATGTATAAATATTAAATAGTAGTCAGAAATTCATGAAGTATTTTTTGTTAAAGAAGTTAATTCATATTTGATTCACGAAATATTACCTTGGTTCATAGTTATTTCATGAAGAATATTTGTTTCAGGAAGCCAGCCCTCAGAGTGATATAATAAAGAAAGGTACTCAAATCGTACGTCCTGATGGAAGAATTGTGATAATTCCTCCAATAGAACGGCCTACTACTAGAAGTCGAAATAAAAAAAAGGCAGAGCAGCCAGAGACACCCAAGACACCAAAGTGAGTAATTTTCTATGAGGTAATTTCATAATACGGGATAATATGGGCTCTTGTTGATAATTCAAAACTCTGATAATTCAAACCCCATTGATGTTAATTTCGGATCCTTCAAAAAATGCTCATTAAATGGAAAAATTAAAATGCCCTTTTAAACACTGTGATTCAAAGGAAGATAGATTTTCTTGGTAAACAAAAACATTTGATAATACAAAATTCTTTGGCTCAAATTATCTATATTTTGACGTCATGAAGAAATTCCAATAGCACAGTGTTTCAATCTGAATCATTTACTTGTTTATATATGGTCCATCATTTTCACCGAGGATTAAGAAATTATTTATAATGTCGCATTGTTGCAACCTATAGGAAGGTGCTAGGCAAAAACGACGAAAACGCCGATGTGTTTTGAAAACTTTCTCGACAAGAAAGTTCCGACTGCCAAGCTAAATTCCTCAATGGCTAGTGTATGTCAGCATCAAAGTTTTGTCAACCTATCATTTTCCTTTCGAAACTACAAACTTCTCATTAATTTCAATCTCTTGATAATTCAAAGTACTTGCTTTACTGGTCGTTTGAATTTCCATTTAGTGAGAGTCCACTGAATCAATTTTCAATTGGTTTCGTGCGTCGTTTGACATTTGTCATACGTTGGAGGTAAAACAAACTCACTTTCCCGCTTTGTTTATGTTATGAAATACAGCATTTTCAACAATTTCAGGATAAATTCACAAGTTAATATGATTTATATTCATAGAATTGGTGAATTACTAGACCCGTGAGGCCAAGTTATTGTGTCGTTGTGAAATGCAACATAAATACACCGAGAGACCAAAGAATACATTCGCTTTGTTTATATTGGCGAAGAGCGATTATTTGGAGATTTTAGTGATTTTATTAATTTTACAAGTGAAATTTTGTGATAATGGATCTGATTAACTGATATTCAATCTTAGATGATAATCGTTCAAAACGATATAAATGAAAATTGCAGTATTTATCCTTGTCTTCTAAAGCCTAGAGTATCCACATCAGAGATAGCATTTATTATAGGTATAACTATTGAAAATGAAACAGTAAAATGTTTGGCTTATTAATTCCTGAAAATAAACAGCAGACTGAAATCCAACAAATGTATGGAATGGAAAAAACATGGGTTCCAGAGAACTTCGCAGTACTATTTCAAATAACGTTATATGTTGCAAATTATCAAATTACTACAATATTGGTCAGTGCTATGTCAGTGCTATCATAATCTTCAATTATATATTTATTATACTAAATATATGTTACAAATAAAATAATTCATATGAGGTTTTTTCCTTGAACACCGATTTCGATTCATCCTCAAAAAATTCTTTACTATCCATATAAAATGCTTTTTTATTATGCAGATGCAACATTAGGGCTTTCATAATCTTTAATAATTGACAATAAGGTCAATTCGAAACATATTACAAACAACAAAATGTAGAAGTTCCATCCTTGAGTAGTCGAGCCACATCGGAACGTGTTCGGTTGAGAACAGAGAAAGTTACCTGGTTCATTAATATTATAAAATGCATGCAATATTTTGACAAATCTATCACATAACGCATTGCTTTGATTGGCAACATATAGAGATGTGAGTGGTAACCAATCAGGATGGGTTTGTCATTCATAACACCAGCTATTGTAGTGTCGAGAAGATATAATTCTTGAAATGTTTATAACAAACATGAAATATTCTTATCATACTTATCTCATCATGAGTCAACTTATTAAACAAAACAAATTGAATAGATAGTCTAACAATTCCTTAACCAGTGTGGAAATGCCTCCAACAAACTCTACCATAGTTTGTTACTTTGTCAGAACAGTTTTTTCAATTTATGGCGTGAATATAGGATGTTTGTCTTCTCTGGGATAGATCACATAGTATTCTATTTCTTCGAATACCAAATAAAACTCAGGGGAATGGGTCAAAAATGCAAATATTCAAATATAAAGTCTACACTACAATATATCTTAAAAATCGGATTCCTTCGTCTCTCGGTGTATTTATGTTGTATTTCACAACGAAACAATAACTAGGCCTAGTTATTCACCAATTCTATTAATATAAATCATTTTAACTTGTGAATTTATCCTGAAATTGTTGAAAATGCTGTACTTCATAACATAAACAAAGCGGGTAAGTGAGGTTGTTTTACCTCCAACGTATGACAAATGTCAAACGACGCACGAAACCAATGTATTTTTGAGGTTAGGAATTGAAAACTTATTTCTATAAGATATTTAATAATTCCATATCATTCCATTTTATCTATATCAGAATATGGCAATGAGTTGATCACAGATTACGAACTTTCAAATCAGGAAAAACAGAAAATGGTTGTCACAAAACTTAAACCGCAACTGGAGATCTTTCTTCTCCATGAACCAATTCCTAAATATCCACGTTTCTGCAATCAAAGTTCAAAAGGGTTCGCAGTTTCGGTTTTTTAACGTTCATTCATTCCGACAACAAAAATTAGCTTTGGCGTTACCAATCATATTGAAGATGCAGCGTTGCCAGGTCCAAAGCTTTTTATTCCCCAGATTGTGCCCTGAAAGTTGCCAGATTTCGAATGAAATTTCCCAGATTTTTGTTTAATTAATACAGAAGTTGGTACTATCGGTATGTACTGAGCACAATACAAAATGAACCATTTCTACTTTCAGAAGAGAGTATAGCTTACTTGATCACAGGTTTTCAATAACCTTCGTTTACTTTCGCAGAAATGAAAACCATGATATGTATATTATGGCTCAGTTTATTTTACTGATTTTTTTTCTGAAACGCACGATACTAATTCATTTAAACATACTATTATTATGTTAACTGATCATTGTTATTCCTATAGCAAAGTTTGCTACAGTTTTATTCTGAGATTACAGAATATTTTTTCAATGAAGAATGCCTTTCAAGGTTCCAAGATTAGTTTCATTTAAATTTACAAAGCTGAATACACTATCAAATTTTGCACTACAATGAGGGAGATATAGAAGTCAAAGTAGTAATGAAAAAACAAGGAATGGGTGGGCAACACCGCACCCAGGGAATCTCAATGCTATCTAGAGAACACAGTAAGGGTCGGTTATTCCCCCAATTCAGTTCCTAAATTGGGGGAATCATCCATATCATTGCAATGTCAATATCAAATGCTTTACGTTCAATAGCGTTTAAATATAAAATATGACATACAAAAGCTTATACTGACTGAAATAATTGAGAAATTTTGCCGCATTCCTGAATTTCTACAGATTTCGCTCATGTTGAAAAAGTTTCCCCCCAGTCCCCCCATCCAATTTCCCCAGATCTGGGGAAAAATCCCCAGACCTGGCATCACTGTGCAGTTTGCAATTGGGATTACGATATTGAAGGTCGGCAGGCAAGTGAAGCCTGCAAACAGTGGTAAAAGCATAGACGAATCAGACTTGCAGCAGTAACTAAGCGAATCAACGTGCTGTCGACCTTGAGTCGAGCCTAGCCGCAGTGACATGTGACAACCGTTGTTGGGGGGCTTTCCGTGACCGCCCAACCATATTACAGCTGGGATAACGCCATTCAAGCGGGAATTGTGCTAACTGCGGAGGGATTTGTCTTGTGAGTCTGTGGTAAGCGTAAAAGCATAGACTAACCGGACTCGCAGTGTTCACTCAGGAAACTAAAGGTTTGCTAACCTTAAGTCGTGCCTAGCAGAATTTGTCAAGAGTTTTCGTGGAACTTTGGCTTACCCAATCATATTATAGCCACAGACTGTGTTATAGCTATTCGAGGTTGGCAGACAGTGAAGCCTGCAAACGACGGATTGACTATTGTTTTTCTTGTTCTTATTAGTCTGTGGTAAACATGCATCATCAACAAGTGGATCTCAAAATTATTGTTGTCAGATTGTAAAATATATCTTCGACCCGAAGAATGCCATGTCATTTAAAATCACTTTCTTTCATTCAAAGTATCGCACGTTTCATTTATCTATTTTTCCTCAATATCTTAAGAAGTACTAATGCGATCTGTTTGAACCTTTGGAACTAGTTCTAGAATACTAACGCGCATGTAGATGCGTTAAAATTTGACAGATAACTTGGAGTCAATATTCAGTTACCGTGTTTCGAATTTCAGTTAGATTCGATATTTTCTTGAGATATTAAGAGCAAACAATACCACGTGATGCTGAATTACGGCTAGGCAACACAGCCACATTCAAGTTTCATTGAACCTCTTTAATATCTCAAGGTCAGGCACCTGCACGCGGTCTACATGCTTCAAAGTTGCCAATAGCCGCGTGAAATATTAGAATTCGGAGAGATTTATTTATTTATTCATTATCATACAGTGGTGATTGAACAGGTAACCCCCATATAAAACAACAAGAGGCATAAACTAATTCTAACGTTCACAATTTCGACGTTGATAGGAGAAAACGGGGTGTGGTTCTGAAGGCTCCAGTGAGTATTTTTTGAAAATATTTTTTTGGGATGTTTTTATGTAATTCTTTTGTGAGAATGCGCAATGTTAGTTATTTTTCCATTTTTCACTCCATTTAAGTTTTTAATTTTCCGAAAATTATGAAATATATAAAAGTGGCAACATTGTGCATTCTTAAGTTTTTTTTCAACCATTACACCAAAAAAAAATTTTTAAAAAAACGAAATCTAGCCTCCAGAAGTCACCCCGTTATATTCGAGGTATTGTTTGCTCTTAAGGAAAAAATTTCGACAGAATCAAATGAATAACGAAGTTCCACATATTTTTTTCTTACGATCTCCAACAGAATTAGAGAAAAATATTTAAAAAAAAATGTTAAATTTAACAAACTACGCATGAACCCAATTTGGCACAGACCTTGAAGTCAAAGTTCGACAATAGTGCTCCAAATTTCTGTTGGTTCCGATATTTATTCTAGAGATACTGAAAAAAATATGTCAAATGTCATTCTTATTTCCTCGGTTTCATTGATATTCGGAAATAACTAGGAAATATCAGCAAATGGTGATGCGTAAATTTGTGCACAATTTCTTGATGATGATAGAAAAAATCAAAATTTTGATTTCAACTATCTTATATTCTACGATCTTCTAATCATATGGTCCTCACGAAATTCTGCATGAACATTCAAGCTGTCATTTTTCAATCAAATACTGCATTTCAATCCGATCCACTAAGTATTTCTGGAAATATTGGGAAAATAATTTTTTTGCCAAAGAAACGACTTAGAGACGCGATATTTGTGGACTAGTGTTCAGAAACAATGAGGGTTTTTCCTCCAAACGAAAATGCAGTAATTTTCATGAAAAACCTTTAGAACATTACATTTCAAACATATAATTTCAATATTATATTTTTAAAAAAATTTTTGATCACCTAAAACTGAAAAATAAAAATGGGGATTCGCATTTAAAGGGATTTGTCTTGGGTGCACGATATGACAACGTCGAATTCAGCTTTCTCGGAAAGAAAAGGACGTCAAATGTGTTATTTTGCTTAGGAAAACAGAGATAGCTATACTTCGATTTGGTTAGAGCAGAAGACAACGACCAAGGAATAGAAAAAGAAGAGCACATACTGCCATACTGTCAAATTACTGAGAAATCGCAAACCGAAATTGTTTGGTTAAATTGACAAAGAACACGTGTGTACCACAGAATAGGAATAAATATTTCATTATTCTTTAGCAGAAAAAGCTATTCTACTAAACACAGTTGTCACTTCGTGCATGCCTGGCAAATCCCAAACCCCAATTTTGAAATCTGATTTTGAATACTTTCTCAAGGTAATTTGGAAAAATGATGAATCAACCCCATAATAATTATGTTCAAATTAGCATTTGCAGTGATAACCCAAATTCAGGAAAAACCCCCACTACGAAAGCCGAACTCGTGAATGGGTGAAGTCGGCCCAATGAGCCGTAGGTTCACCCATTCAAACTTTATTTTCCCAATAGTTTCAAAAATACTGTTCAGATCGAATTGAAATCTAGTATTCGATTGAAAAATTATGGGTTTTTGGTTCATCCAGAATTTCGTGAGTACCATATGAAAATAGGATCGCTAAATCTTCATGTGCATGCGCATGTCGTGTCTTGAATTCCATTTGTCAATCCTGCAGGTTTGACCATTGTATATCTTTATACTAAAAATTTGACTTTTTGGGTACTTTTAGCGCACTGATGGACGCGAGTCACAAGATTTCTATTTGTAATAGACGACTTCGGCCCGAGTTGCCAACCCACAATTTACTTAGCAAGTTTACTTTCACTGGGGAACGGGAATTTCAGGACAAATTCGACATGATAAGGTTCGCATTATTTATAAATAACCGTAAAACATGCCTCGGCTCTTCAAACCAGATAATTCCTTCCAAATATAGGTTTTTGTTAAGATCGTCCCCGATTGGCTGAAATTTAAGTTGGGATTCCTGATTTCATGCAAACAGTGTCAATTTTCATAGGATACGTTTCGAGAATCAACTCTGTTGTTTCGGTTGCCGATTTTCCGCTCCGTAAATATGAAATATTCGGATGGTTCCTGGAACAAGCGCGTGAGAAAGGTTATTTACGGAATCTGGTTGATGAAAATGCGGTCGGTTTACTGTCACTAGAACGATTTTCTATGGTGAATATCCAGAGCATAGAACAATCTATGTTCACTTTAGGTTCCGAGTTCAGAACTGTACGGGACGGTTCTAGCACAGATCTAAGGTCTATGCTAGAACCGTCCCGAACAGATCTGAACTCGGAACCAAAACAAACCTAAAGTAAACATAGATTTTTCTATGCTATGGATATTTACCATAGAAAATCGTTCTGGTGACAGTAAATCGACCGCATTTTCATCAACCAGATTCCGTAAATAACCTTTTTCACGCGCTTGTTCCAGGAACCATCCGAATATTTCATATTTACGGAGCGGAAAATCGGCAACCGAAACAACAGAGTTGATTTTCGGAACGTATCCTATGAAAATTGACACTGTTTGCATGAAATCAGGAATCCCAACTTAAATTTCAGCCAATCGGGGACGATCTTAACAAAAACCTATATTTGGAAGGAATTAGCTGGTTTGAAGAGCCGAGGCATGTTTTACGGTTATTTATAAATAATGTGAACCTTATCATGTCGAATTTGTCCTGAAATTCCCGTTCCCCAGAAAAGTAAACTTGCTAAGTAAATTGTGGGTTGGCAACTTGGGCCGAAGTCGTCTATTGAATAATTTCGACTTCAGGCTAATGTCATAAATATCTCAATTTCATCAGGTAATGACAGATGAGAAAACAATAGGGAAAAAATCGCGGGATTCAATTTTTTGTCGCGTCCATGAGTACGTGTCTAAAATGTGAAATCCAGTTCGAATCAGAAATAGCGAATGCTGAAAAATAGTTTCTGTTGTTGATAGTGAATTTATTGTATCAGGAATGAAATATATCACATCCAACAAGATTCTTCTAACTGCCAGTTCACACAACTGTATATTTTCAGTCCCGTTTCTATAAGTTACGTCTATAATGAACCTCAATTATTTCCGTCATTGCTTATCAATAAATTGAGATATTTCCGAACGATGCAATTAAGCTTCCTGTCGCTTCGTCAATGTGCCGGTAAAGGAATGAAAAAAACTATATTTCATGGATACACATAAAATTTGCATTTTTTTGATATTGAGATTTTCTAGATTATTCAACGTGATTGAAGGAAATTATACGTGCAACTAGAATATTAAATGATTGCCTGATCATGTTTTGATTCATTTCGTATTGATTATGAACAATCTTTCCAATACAAAGAGAATTTGTATCGGGGTATTCTTGGAATAATTTTCGGATAAATTTATGACCACGTTCATTTCCTTCTTTCAACACCACAAGAAGTGAAGCATGTGGAGGTAAGAGTATCACATGTGCGAAATGCAATCGGATTGCATTGATAAGATTAAATAATTATACAGTCTGATAACAACTGTTATTGTTGAGTTTTTGAAGAATTTCTCGAATGTAACGACGGTTTTATATTTTATAGTCATCATGGATTTTTTTCGACTTATCCGAAATTTATTATTCAATATTATCATGCCATAATCAATATAGTTAGTGGTGAACCTTTTTAAAGGGCAGATACAATCTGAATGCTGTAAATCATTCAATTATGATTGCAACAATAAATTTCAGTCATCAAAATACAATTGATTACATTTCATTCTACCTAACGGGGAGTGACTCCATTTGCAAAAAGTAATAATGATAATAACTATCCTTGTCATAACTCCATGAAATATTTTCCTATCTATCACGTAGACTTGAAATATCGTCACAATAGGAAAGTATATTTTTTCACAAATTTGGGGGATTGGTTAACAAGAAGGCACCATTCAGATATCAATATTCCCCAATGATAATTGACCACCCTATTTTTCGGATATATTTGCGCCGTATTATTTTTTTTTTATTATTACTCCGACTATATAAGTTTTATTATTTCTCATCGAATTATTTCAAGTTTCAATACTTATTCAATGTCCGCAAAATTTTTTCGAAAAACAAACTTGTTTGTTGGTTGGTACAAGATTCTCATTCATCTATCGGGTGGACATAGTTGAATAAAAATTAGCTTTGCAGCAATATTGAACAATTACCTTATTTAAAGTCTGATCGTGAGTTTTTGAACTGAAGGTTCCAGCAAAATTAGTTTTGTAATTTTTGGTGAAAACAGAACAAACTTCAACAGTTAATGACTTTCTGATAGCATACATAATAGATGCATTTATTACTTATGGAACTAATTTTTTTTGGACATTTGGGCATAGCTTTTCATTTGACTCAATCATAAATTATATGTTTATATGTACTTTTGTTTTGAAGACCTATAAAACCTTTGGACAACGAACATGTATCTGGAAACGAATTGGATAGTTCAGAGGCAGAAGATAATCAGGAGGAAGAAGAATCTGAAGACGATCCAAACAAACTTTGGTGTATATGTAATCAACCTCACAACAATCGATTTATGATATGTTGTGATACTTGTGAGGAGTGGTATCATGGTAAATGTGTCAGTATTACTAAGGCGATGGGCCAGCAGATGGAAGAAGATGGAAAAGAGTGGATATGCTTGTTTTGTAAGGTAATTTTCAGTTTGGTGTTCAACTGTATATTCCTACACTTGGTATTTTGTTATTTAATATAACAGCATCATCAGTATTGTTCATATCTTGTTGGATGATTGAAATTACTCCTCATTATCAAATTAACCTTTTTCTGTAGAATCCATCCCTGAAACGACCTCAAGCGGCAGCGAGAAGAGTCAGAAAAGCATCCAGAGCTTCCATAGACAGTGCAGATAGTTCAAAAAAAGTCGAGAAAAAAGATGCCATTGTCAGTAAAGTTAGCTGCATAGTATGCCAGAAGACTGCAAGAGAAAACTCTATATATTGTAGCCAGACATGCATATTAGCTCATGCTTCAGGGGTTGAAAAGGTAATCAATCATATTTAAATGTACTTGTAAGAGCCAAGTATGCATTTACGGGGTTCGGATTTTTAGGTAGTAGTATTTGAGAAATCCACTGGTAAAATGTTATCTGGTAATAAAGCGCCCACTGTGGCAAATTTGGAACAGTGGTTGAAAGCACACCCGACTTTTGAGGTGTATCGTTCTAGAGGACAGATTGTTACTTCTAAAGTAAGTCTGCTACATGCTTGAGCTAACATTTGAGTCTCTGGATATATCTCAGGGGAAGAGGGTTGTTTGAAGATTGCTTAGGACAATTTTTTTCAGTTGGTAGTTATTAAAATGCAAGTCATTCCTCAGAAACAGATCTAACTGTTGATGAAATAATATATGTGGTTTTCATTAATTAAAAACCTATTTTCTCTGAAAAAGTGTGGTATGATTGTTTGGTTATCATGAAACAACATTCAGGAATTTTTATTTTCATTGAGTGAATTTTTCTAGAAAACAACAGCAGGAAAATCTTTATCTTTAATAAAAAGTGCATGAATAGAATCCATCTTCAGAAATCAACCAGAAATAGGATGAAACTGACCTTGAACGAAATATATGAGATCTCGAGCAACTCAACTTACGCTTCAAGAATTTCCAAACAAGTTTGATTCTACTTGAATTGTAATATTGTTTAAGGTTTGTTTCATCTTTATGGTGAAATTGTCTTTGTACAGCTTTCCATGTATAAAGGGATCAACCTGTGATGGAGATATGATAAAAATACACTTCAAATAAGGTATCACATAATAACGGTTCCCATTCATGAAAAACAAAAACTATTTTACCACAGATTCACTGCTCATTTTCAATGTCTATCGAAAATTAGACAATTAAATATAGAATTTTAGTTTCAGAAGAAAATCCAAGATTCTCTCTTTCAATTGCTTACTGTATATGCTGCATAATTTCTCCATTGATATTTCTAGTGATCTGCAATTCACTGCTTTATTGCTTTGATGAATGAAATTAATAATTCAGTGTTTAGATAATCATTATGATTCTATTATTTTCGTAGCCACGTCAGAAACCGCAGAATCTCACTCAATCTAAGTTGAAACTTGTAAAGAATTCTGAAGATCAAGGCGTTTCACTTGAATTGAGGAAGAAAGGAGTGAAGGTAGGGGTCCTCAAACATCTTCCCAAAAATGAAGATTCACCTGCTGATCAAAAGTCCCCTGTTGCAAAGCCAACAGCTATTGTAAGTGTTGCAAAGTATCCTGCTGTTTGTTCATTTTCAATTAAAAGTTCATGGCAATATGTTTTTTTATTTCAGAAATCTGAACCAATTCCAACACAAAAGTTTTATGCTAAAACTGCAACAACGCCTGGTGTTAAAAAGCCTGAAAGTACCCCTACAAAGCCTTCTAAGCCTACAACACCCACAACAAATAAAACTCCAAAATTAGTTCAGTCCACTCTCAAAACTACCCCGACTGTTACTCCAAAAGAAAAAGATAAACCACAAGCAAATAAAACTCCAAAAATTCGTCAAATAGAAGTTCAAGCACCTCAGGCTACTGCTACTCCTAAGCAGGAAAACATCAGGGAGAATGTTCAGAAAACACTTTTTGAACAGTTGACGAACAGGATAAAACTGGACGGAACCATAAAATTGACAGAAGATGAAGTAAAGGAAATCTCGGATGAAATCGAATCACAGCTGCACAAATGTTTTGGAGACACAGGTCAGAAATATAGAAATAAATACAGAAGTTTGATATTCAACATAAAGGATGTCAAAAATCAGACGTTGTGGAAGAGGATTTGTGAAAAATCAGTGAATGCATATCAGTTGGTGAGTTCCCCTATGAATTCGGAATGTATATTTTAGTTTTATCCTTTTACTATAACTCTGAATGCCGCGACAAATGAGTTGAACAAATTAATCTATTAAGCATTGCAATTTCATGAACAAATTCAATTTCTTTTTTCTGAGATAATAGGTTGGTTCATTGTGTTTCCATTAACTACATTTTTGCAGTATACTCGCAATGTTCGTTTCTGAAATATTGTAATCAAGTGTAGTCATAGATTATGAAATTCTGACTTAGTTCTCTTCATAGTTATACAGAATCTGGGATATTGTGCGACTGAAAATGTATCTCAACAGATCGGTATTTTACTTGATTACAGTAATATCCTAGGATTGGTGTTATTGGCGAAAACGAAAGGAGTATATAATATTTCATGGTCTTTGATTTGCGCAGAATCAGGGAGCAAATTGAACTACACTGCACTAAACTCATCTACACTGACAATTAATAGGCATTGGAGTGTAGTGTACAATAACATTTTCATGCAGGAACAGCGAACAAATGTTCTATATGGACAAGAATGTTTCACAGGAACCAAATTGGGTATTTTTTTTCTGAAACAGTGTTTTCTGTGAATTCAAGTCACAAATAAAGATAGACGATCTTTCTCAAGTCATGATATTTGAAACTTGTCAGATAACTATAGGTTTGTTCGTTGTACCTGCATGAACTACACTTACTCCAATCACACTGTTCGGTGTGTTTTGTTGTAAACTTGCACTCTGTTAGTCGTGGAAATGTTGACAGTTAGTGTAGTCACAGATTATGTGTGCAGTGCATATAGTGCGGTTATCTGCTGTGATGGTTATGCTTCAATATAATTCATAATCATAGAAATCTTTTTGATTCTGGTTCCTAGTTGGACGCGATTTGTTCGGTATGTGTGGTTCTTTTTGGAAGAAATTAATTTTCATCATATCGTTTTTCAAAAGAAATTTTTTTTCCACGATGACTTTAAAAAAACTTTACCTCAGATCAACATCACCTTGAAATGGTAGCAAAAACAAAAGGAGCATAGAATTCTGTCATCTTGGATTTGTCTAAAATCATCTATAATATATTTGTATTCTGTGGGAATCATAGAACAGATTGAACAACACTAAGTCCACTTATTCTGTTATCTGTGACTACACTCAACTACACTCAGCTGCACTGAGAATTGAAAGTCAGTGGAGTCAGTAGTTAGTGTAGTTCATGCAGGTACAACGAACAAACCTTATGCAGCGATTTTAACTTTTCTATGAATAAATCTGTATTTTCTACCATTGCATTCAATCGCACTGATTCTGAATTATGAACCAATATTGGAACAGAAATTAGTATTATGTACTGATCTTGAATCCTTTGAAAAACGACACATAATTTCTCCTAGGTAAGGTTATCACCTGATGATCTAGCCAGCCAGGAGTTAGCTTTATGGAGGGAAAGGGAAGCTAAGCACTCTCTAGATATGATAAAGAAGTCTGAGCTAGAATTGTTGAACTTTTCCAGACAGTATGTCTTAAAAACGCACAAAGGTAAGTACCATATCAGAATATACAACTTGAACAAAGAACCAAGCTTGCCTTATAGTAATAATTTCACAATTTGGAGAATTACTTCGAATTAATCCAGAATAAGTTGTAATTGAGTTAACTGTATAGAAGTATTGACATAAATAAAATATACTTCATACCTGATGCAAAAATATTAACACAATCTTTCTTTATTGTTGGATGTTGATACTTTTGAGATTGTTTGCACCTCATCTATGGTATCCAAAAACAAAAAAAATTATTAGCAGTTTCTCTACAAACAGGCTGTTTGATAACTGAAACCATTTTTGTGTTGGCATTATCAGCCCCTTTCTTTTCAATGTACTCTACAATATGGATTCACCAAAATATCTATATTATTTCAGGAGAACAAGTTGTTGACGATGAAAATAGGCCAGTAGTGAAAGTAGACAACGCTGAGGTAATTCGTACTTTAACAGAAGACCCAATTTCTGAAGGAAAGGATTCAAAATCTGATAGTAACAAAGATACTCCGAAAAAGAGTTCTTCCAAACATGGTTACAAAGAACGAAAGTCAAGTAAGGATAGAAGCAGTACTAAAGATCACAAAAGACATAGAAGATCGTCAAGTAGGGACAGAAATAAAGATAAAGATAGAAGTAGGTCCAGAAGGTCATCCAGTAAAGATAGGATTTCGAAAAAGGAAAGGAAAAGGTCTAGAAGCAGAGACAGATACAGAAAATCTTCTCACAAGAGCTCTAGACATAAGAAGGAAACATCACATATTTCATCTACTGATAAACTGGACAAGAAATCGAAGGAAATTTTGGAGCAGTTGGTTGATAATAAGATTGTACCTCCTTTAGAGGATCGGTTATGGAAACATGTTCCTCAAGAGGATGTCATTCCTGAACCAGGTGAGCCATAATCTGTTTATATCAATTTTATTTTCATGGGTTAGATATATGGAAATATTGAAAAGTGGAAACATTCCATATAGTTGAGCAGTAAAACAATTTTTTTGCTAAATTCTATGAGGGATTCAAAGTTCGCTTCACATAAGATGTTGTTGAATCATTCTTTGTACGCAGACAAAGCAATGTCATTTAAGCAGCTCTACTTTCTTTTCAGCAATTGGACTATCTATACTATATTCAGTTTTATAAGGTCAGTTTGTAGACCATGGGAGTTTGACACAAAAATGTTAGGTCGAATGAATTTCGTATGTAACTGAACTAAATAATAAAGTGATAAAAATATATGTGAAATGACGTATCGCCGAACTCTCATTTTACTATTTCACACGTGCCAACCTGACTCAGTTCTAGTTACCAAAACTTAATATCTAAATGTATTCTGAGGCATACCAACTGACTTCATAAGAGTATCAGGTCGATTCTGTTTGCGTATTGCTATGAACCTTGCTATTCTAGTCATATTGCTATCTTTCTAATTTATAGCAATATGGCCATGATGTTACGTATTCTGTTCCGAGTGTTATGGCAATGTTTATTATGAATTTTGTCATAACAATATTGCTATCATAGACTTCCTTAATTGGTAATTTTAGAGCTGACAACACTGTATTTTGTGACATTAGAACTACAAGGAAGAAGAAAATAACCCTAATTCGTGAGTTTTCTTTATGGTTTCGCATACATAACCTCTATCTACGGCTTTCTTAATTCATGTAAACATCGACATAAAAAATGTTAGGAAAAGAAACGAGTCAATAACCAATTTCCTGGATACCAATAAAATGTTGGTTATCAGAAATCGAATGCAGCAATTTTATTCAGGCGTTAATAATTCGAAATTCGATAAACTTTTTCGTTGGCACCTCAAAGGGATTGCTTTTGTTGAGACGAGTAGAATAATCATCTCAGCTGTTGCCTATGCCTGTATCTTAGTCTAAGAATTTTCCTTGAAATTAAATAATATTCTAGAGAACCTTGAACACATTTCCATTAGCATATACTTTTTTTATTCATGTAAACATCGACTTATTCGAAAATGTTACGAAACAGAAAAACCAATCAAAGTCAAATTGACAAATTTTCTGGATACCGATAGAATTTTGGTTTCCAGAAATCAAATGCACCAATTTTATGCTATTGATTCGAAATTCGATGAACTTTTCTGTTGGCAATTCAAAGGCATGGCTGTTAGATCATTAGAATAATCATCTCAGTTGTTGCTTACTATGCCGCCGGTATTTTATTCTAAGAATTTTCCATGAAATAACAAATTTCTATTACCACATACTTCCCTATCTTCAATATTTTCGAATTCTTGGAAGAAATAATACTTAAACAAATGGATCTCAGTAAGATTCCCTTTCTAACCTATCTTGTTATCAAGCATAGCAAGTACTATTTTGAGGTTGCTAAGATAGCAAAATTGATAGCAAGATTATTGTTAAAGTGACAGATCATATTGCTCAAAATGGTTGATCAGAATACCAATAACTCCAATCTTGTTATGATAGCAATATCTTTTTCCTAGCAATATTGCCATTTGCAAACAGAATCGACCTGTATATTTGAAGTGAATGGAGTACATGTTGTTTTGAATGATATGTGTGCATATATTCACATTTTATTTATTTATTTATAAATAATACAGTACATTCCATTTGAAAATAAAAACATGATATGAATTATAGTTTGAAAGTAGTTTCACTAAATAAATTCAACAGAGATAACATAGCCAAGTCAAAGAGGTCATTAAGGGGTAACATGAAGGGCCCTACTTACAAATACACCTAGAGAGACACCAAACAAGTCCAAATCAGTAAACAAGCTTTTGAACTGCGCAAACACACGGTGTGAGAAAAAGTTTAGATTATTTGTCTGGGGAGTCTCCTGATGGAACATGAATGTGCTCTGTTTGTTCACACATGAGGCAAAACATTGATCCTGTTCAAAAGCTGCGGGCAATCAAATATGCCATCAGCAGTTTGAAAGCAAACACAAGATTGATGTAGGATGTTTTGGATCTTGAACATCTATAACACCATTCCGAGCTTGAAGGCACACGTTCGCAATAATTTATTTTGAATTCTTCCTAGAAAATGTATGTGGGTGGTATAAGATGGTGACCAAATAGTAGATAGTACTTTTCACCAATACTTCTGACAAATGTATAGTACATAAACTTAAATGTTTCAACAGTAAATATTTCACCATTAGGCTGAACAAAATCAAGGAGCTTGTAACGTTTTATTACCACTAGGTATACCCAGCTCAGTCAGTTCTTGGGTCGTTGTTCAGATCTCTGAATTTCCCATGATGAAAGCAACACAAAATTAAGTCGAGCAGATTCCTCGTTTATTTAATATACACAAGTATTTCACAAATATTTTCTGGTACCAGAGACGAAACGAACACGAATAAATTTTACAGATTTTATAACTAACCTAAATTTTAAATTATACAAATAAAATTTATTTACAAAATTTTCGAAGAGCTACTTCCCTGTAGGTCTTCCTTCCACCCTGAGATCTGGGAAGAACTGAGTTGTAGATAGTTCTCAACAGGAGTCCAAATATTCGTCTAGCAATTTTTGCAGCTACGAATCAGGTTTTGTCACCTTCAGTTGATCAAAAACTTCCAGTTGGTAATTCAAACCAAAAACAAGGTGGCAAATTAAAAGATACCACAAAAACTGAAAATTACAAACAAAAAATAAGTTTCATGCCACATCGAAATAATTGGCATTTCTGTTTCTGAAACAATTAGAAATATTACAAAACAGCCAACACTCGTGTACTCATATCGTGCGATAAAATGACTGCCACTGATAAAACAAGATGGAGTTCTCAAGGCAATCATATTCGAACTGTTTCAGAACAGACAACGAGAAAGAAACTTAAGTGAATCTAGTATTCAATTGTCATAAAATTGGCAAAATATAGACAAGAACGCGAATTACAATTACATTTTAAAAATAATAAATAGAGAGACATAAAGGGAGAGTATGAACAATACTGAGAAAATTTTCATTTCATTCGATGTCAAAAGTAAGAAATGTCGATAGCATTCCTTTGTCTGATAATGAAAACTTCTCATTAAACAATTGACGAAAAACAATATAAACTTACCCCTTTTTTGAGGGTTTTTGAACACGATAGCGAAAAATAAGGAAAGATAATCAAATTTCCAGCGAAATCAATCTCAGCGATAATATCGATACTCAAAATATCATTCGAGACATCCAGAACGAAAAAGAAAGGAAAGTGTTCGTCGCATCGGTTTACATATGCCGGTTCGTAGATATGCGCATTGCATATCATCGGTAGTTCTCCTATCATGGTATCGATAATAAACAAGGTAGCACGCTACACCACCCCTCATCCCTCCAAAAAAAAAGGTCTTTGCTCTCAAAGAGCTTTTTTTTTCATTCGAAACCAATGAAAGTAAAAATGGGCGCCAGTGATCCAGTGATCACAAAGTATAGGTAGTTTGACTTCAGAAAGACATAAAACTGCATCTGAAAAGACACAAAAATTCAATTACTCCAGAACAACCAAACAGTCACACTAAAGATATATGCGATGCACATTAGATACCGCATAACTGCCTACGTTGCTCCGAAAAGAGGTAGAAACATCGGAAGAGCTTATAAGGTATCGTACTACAGCAGAAGATAAAGGTAATTGCAATGGTAACATCATTACAACGTTATATGCTCGTAGTTTGAAGATAAGGAAGATAAAGGTATAAAGATAAATGCCCTTATGGTTTCATTAACAGTTGATTAATGTCCTAATCCTAAAGTCAAAAAAAAAATACTTAAGAGAAAGGGGAGGAATAAAGAACGGCGCATTTAATGCTAGTCGCCATAAAATATTAATACACACGAAGACACAACAAATTATTCAGACTGAGCATCTGATAAATCATCGGGGTCAATGGGGTCATCATCTCTAGATAAATCAGGCTTGATGTCCTTGATATGAAAGTTTCCAAGATCTTTGCCTGACAAATCGACCAAATTGTATACAAGTGAAGATATCACCTTATTCACTATACAGGGGATGAACTTTGGAGCAAGCTTAGCGGTAAAATTTTTGGAGGCATCAGAAAGGACAAAGTTTCGTTTCCAAACCCTATCTCCAACCTTCAGATGTATATCTCGTCTTCTGAGGTTGTATCTACGAGCATTTATCTCGTAAGAATGCTTTAAACGTTTTCTAACTTCTTCATAAAGCTCAGGTAGTTGTTGTACCAGTTCAGAATTCAAGACCTTATCACCTATAGTGACGACGTTGTCAGCATTTTCCGAAATGAGACCATAAAATGATCCATCTGTAGGGACATTTCTGAAAAACACCAAAAAAGAGGGACTATATTTCAAACATTCACTTTTAGCAAGTCTTATAGCCTGTGCAATTTGCTGAACATTTTGATCCCACGATTTATGATCACCATCAATAAATGATCTGATTGCAGTGACAATTGTTTTATTCACGCGTTCTGTTGGATTGATTTGGGGATGAAATCGGGCGTTATAGAAGATCTTTTGAACCTTATATTTACTCATTAGGTTTTTAAAATCTGCTGATACAAATTGTGGACCATTATCCACTGCAAAAATTTGGGGTACACCGAAAATTAAGAAAATTTGAAATTCTATAAATTTCACAATAGCTTGACTGGTAGCCTTAGAAAGTGGATGAACAAAAACAAATTTTGTAAACCAATCGGTAACGACCAAAAGATACTGATTACCAGTCTTTGAGCGGGTATAGGGTCCCAACAAATCAGCACTCAAGAATTGAAAGGGAAAGCTGATATTCCGATACTTGCCCATCAAACCAGCCTGAGGCAGATTTCCTGGCTTACAAGAAGCACAAACCTTGCAGCTTCTCACGTATTTGATTACAGAAGTTTTCATTTTGGGCCAGTAATATAAGTTGGAAATCCTGTTTAATGTTTTGTAGACACCAAAATGTCCTGCAGTAGGTTCATCATGGAATTCCTTCATAACTTCCATCCTGTGTGAGGAAGGTACGACTATTTTCCATTCCGGAGAATCGTCTATTAATCGGGACCTATGCAAAATATGTTTGTATAAGACATTATTGCTTATTTTAAATTCGGGATAGAGATCTGGATTATCATTGACTTTAGTCAATAAATTTCGGTACCATGTATCGATCTTCATTCGGGAAAGATTCAACAGAGAAACCTGTTCTGTTCCTGTTGGTATGCGAGAAAGTGAGTCAGCCACAGTGTTCAGAGATCCACTCCGATGGACGACTTTAAAACGATACGAAGACAATCGCATAATCCACCTAGAGATACGTTGATTTGGATTTTTCATCGAATTAAGCCAAACAAGCGAAGAATGATCCGTTATTACGGTGAATTCAGTACCTTCGATATATGGTCTGAACTTTTCAATCGAAAGCACTATTGCTAGCAATTCCTTCTCAGTTGTAGAATAGTTGCGCTGACTTTTATTCAAAACCTTACTGAAATATGCAACTGGATGTTCGAATCCATCCTCTTCCTGAAACAGAACTGCTCCGACACCATTGTCACTAGCATCGCAAGCAAGACAAAAAGGTTTAGAAAAATCTGGACTTGCCAGTATGGGAGCGGATGTCAACAGCGACTTTATTTTATGGAAAGCTTCGTTTGCCTCATCTGTCCAGACAATAGGTTGTCCCTTTTTCCTACCCTTCAACAAATCAGTAATTGGACTACACAATGATGCAAAATCTCTGAGAAACCTACGATAGTATCCGATTAAGCCTAACAATCGCCTTATTTGAGTGGAATTTTTGGGAGTTGGATAGTCCAAAATATCTTGAACCTTGGATGGGTCCGTTCTTAGACCATTAGCATCGACGACAAATCCCAAAAATTTTAACGAAGGTCTACAAAAATGGCATTTCTCGAAATTTACTGTCAAATTAGCATCCTTGAGACAATGAAATAACTTTCTGAGGACCGCAATATGCATTTCAAAGGTGGGTGTACAAACAATAATGTCATCTATATAATAGAAAACGAAAGGTTCTAACGAGGGACCAATAGCCATATCCATGAGCCTCACCATTGCTTGACAAGCAGAATTCAAACCGAACGGTAATACATTAAAACAGAAAAGGCCTCTGCCTGGAATAGCAAATGTCGTTTTAATTTTAGATTCTTCATCTAAAGGAATCTGAAAAAATGCTTGCTTTAAATCAATAGAACTGAGATAGGAGGCATCACGAACTTTACTTATTATAGAATCAATAGGTGTCATTGGATAACTATCAGGCAGAGTGATAGAATTCAACTTCCGAGCATCAAACACAACCCTATACGTACCATTCTTTTTAGGAACTAGCCAAAGCGGAGACAACCAAGGACTACAACCGGTGACAGGTTTGATGATGTTGAGCTCCAACATCTTGTCAATTTCCTCATTTAGAATTTTCTGCATTGCAGGAGAGAGAGGATACTGTCTCTGTCTAATAGGTCTGGCATCACCAGTATCGATATGATGTTTGTATAGGTGCGTCCTACCCAACTTATCAGAGGGTGCGATTTGCCTGAAAAGATCAACAATAAAGTCGAGTTCGAATTTTTGGGAATCTGATAAGGAATCAGATCCAAGTAAAGCTCGAACCACGGCAACAGAGTTTTTTGAAAATAAGGAGGAAGAATTATAGGTAAAATCCTTGAAATTCAGGCTCAAGTTGAATGCGCGAAAGAAATCTACGCCCAAAATCAAATCATGGGATTGAAGGGACGACAAGTACCTTGAGAACCTTGGTCACATCATTTAAAGTGATAGGAAGGTCGACATAGCCCAGAGTATTCTGAGACTTACCATCAGCCGTAGTTAGATTAACCGATATGTCATAGTGGAGGCACAAATTTAATTTCCGAAGGAGATGAATTGACGAGGAACCTAATATTGTAACGTTGCTCCCACTATCTACTAAGGACGAAATGGATTCATCTCCAACCTGCACTGTTAGGTAAGGACGATTGTCCATCTGATGAAGTTCTAGTAGAGGACTAGCCTCCTTAAAAGTACAATTATTTTCTTTAAATTCATTAGATTCATAATGAGGTAAACTATGTAAGCTATGGCACGAATCGGAGTTACCGGAAGACAAAGGAACTGAAGAAATCAATTCTTCCTCTGGCTCGACTTCCCCTTTCCTTTCTGAGCAGGCTTTGAACCGGAAGGACCTCCAATACCTGCGTGATTGTGGACCTTTTTCGCGTTTTTTGAACATAGCGAACAATTAGATTTTATGACGTTTTTCTGACCGCAACCGAAACAAAATCTTGACCTTGGTTTCCGACATTCATTATAACGATGATTTTCTTCGCCACAGTTCCAACATTTTACACCAGATTGAGTTTCCGACACCTGCAACTCGCTTAGCTGTTTAACAGAAACACTCAAGCATAGAGCGTCCTCCACCCTTCTACAAAGAGCTGTCAACTGAGACACCGAATCAATATCCTGTAGTACGAGAGCTTTAACATAATCAGGAAGTAAATTATTTCTTATAATATTAACCATTTCTATTTCCGAGGGACAATTATTCAACCTATAGAACTGAGCTTCCATGAAAGTGATATACATGGCGACAGACTCCCGAGAATTCTGTTTACGAGACTTAATTTCATTCAAGAGAACAGAATCGTAATTACTGTGCAGGAATGTAGACTTCAGCGCATTCACCAATTCATTCCAGTTCTTGAAACGATTTTTAATGTGGTTGTTATGCCACCAAGTCCATGCATCGTTTTCGAACAAATCTCCAGCCGATTCAAACAGATCCGAATCTACACAACCCCTAGAAATTTTTAGAGACTGAACCAACTCTAAAAATGGAATTAACGGTTCTTTACCGGAGAATTTCTTTAAACCCCACTTATAAACAGGAATCGATTTAGAATGGTTTCCCACATTAACAGAAGAAGAAGCGTTGTGCGCACCTGAACATTTTATTGGTGTGGAAGTAGTAAGAACGACAGCCTCAGGAGCTGATACTACTTCGGCTATATCAGATTCTAGCATAAGAACCTCCTTATACAGAGCCTGCCTGATGGAAGACTGACTATCTCCAGTGACAGACAATCTTTGAATTCTACCAGTCACATGTGTCAACCTAGTGAGAATTCGTCTATGATCTATTTGGGCAGAATTTGAGTCGAATTTAGAGCAAACTCCCTTTAGATCTGCCAAACTCTCTTTGATACCTTGCACGTTTTCCTCGAATGAAAAAGGATCAATCAAGGTAGTGAAACTACGATCAGAGGATTCCTGGGATAATAATCCCCTTAAAATCTTCCGTTTCTCATCCACTGATGATGGAACTTCGATTCCTCGTATCGCAACTTCGTAAGCAAGTTCACCTTGTTTGAGAAAATTCGGATTGATCGACATTATAGATCAAGATATTGAAAACAAAAGATAAAGTTAGTGATGAGGTAAAAAAAGTGAATATAAAAAAAAACCCGATAAATGATTGCCCAGAGAATGATACCCAGAATTATCCTAACGACCCGAAACGAGAAAGATGATCGACTCTCAATTGAAAGTCACCTCCACCAGAAAAACACAGAGATCCAATTTCAAATGGTCAAAAGGACCTTACTGCCCCACGTTGGGCGCCAAAATTATGTGTAACGTTTTATTACCACTAGGTATACCCAGCTCAGTCAGTTCTTGGGTCGTTGTTCAGATCTCTGAATTTCCCATGATGAAAGCAACACAAAATTAAGTCGAGCAGATTCCTCGTTTATTTAATATACACAAGTATTTCACAAATATTTTCTGGTACCAGAGACGAAACGAACACGAATAAATTTTACAGATTTTATAACTAACCTAAATTTTAAATTATACAAATAAAATTTATTTACAAAATTTTCGAAGAGCTACTTCCCTGTAGGTCTTCCTTCCACCCTGAGATCTGGGAAGAACTGAGTTGTAGATAGTTCTCAACAGGAGTCCAAATATTCGTCTAGCAATTTTTGCAGCTACGAATCAGGTTTTGTCACCTTCAGTTGATCAAAAACTTCCAGTTGGTAATTCAAACCAAAAACAAGGTGGCAAATTAAAAGATACCACAAAAACTGAAAATTACAAACAAAAAATAAGTTTCATGCCACATCGAAATAATTGGCATTTCTGTTTCTGAAACAATTAGAAATATTACAAAACAGCCAACACTCGTGTACTCATATCGTGCGATAAAATGACTGCCACTGATAAAACAAGATGGAGTTCTCAAGGCAATCATATTCGAACTGTTTCAGAACAGACAACGAGAAAGAAACTTAAGTGAATCTAGTATTCAATTGTCATAAAATTGGCAAAATATAGACAAGAACGCGAATTACAATTACATTTTAAAAATAATAAATAGAGAGACATAAAGGGAGAGTATGAACAATACTGAGAAAATTTTCATTTCATTCGATGTCAAAAGTAAGAAATGTCGATAGCATTCCTTTGTCTGATAATGAAAACTTCTCATTAAACAATTGACGAAAAACAATATAAACTTACCCCTTTTTTGAGGGTTTTTGAACACGATAGCGAAAAATAAGGAAAGATAATCAAATTTCCAGCGAAATCAATCTCAGCGATAATATCGATACTCAAAATATCATTCGAGACATCCAGAACGAAAAAGAAAGGAAAGTGTTCGTCGCATCGGTTTACATATGCCGGTTCGTAGATATGCGCATTGCATATCATCGGTAGTTCTCCTATCATGGTATCGATAATAAACAAGGTAGCACGCTACAAGCTACATACATTTATTCATTATTTCCCACATGTAATCTTGAAAGGTCAGCTTTGAGTCGAGCACAAGGTCTCTAGCCTCTTCAGCAAACTCATCAGTACTTGATAATCTATTTTTATTTCGCACCAAATATGAAATCTGTCGATAGCCAGTTGCAGCAGGTGGGCATTGTCAAGTGTAGAAACAAGCCTGTATATCTTTAGGTCATCTCCAAATCAATGAACTCTATATTATATACCTGGAAGGGACCCGTTTTGAGCGACAAGTGAAGCCAATTCGTTGCTTATGCAACCTGCGAAGTGGACGGGTATCTATCTCTTTCTTCCTCATTGCAGTAAAGGGAACTCTGTCGCATTTATTCTAAATCTTTTTAATTTTTCATTTCAAATTAGTAGAACCTGAATTTTTTCTGACTAATCCGTGAAGAAGGCAGGATTGTAGAAGATCGCACATGTTCAAGTGAAATTTCAACTTAGTGAGCGGGTTTTCTGGGGAACAGCGCGTTATCATCCTCCGTAAATTTGCGTTTTTTGCCGAAAATGACTCCAAGCGACCAGGTTGGACTCACTGATGAAGAGTTCAATGTCAAATTGAATTCTATTCAGCCGCCAGTTGTCACGATAACTTACTACCGAGAAAAGCTATAGCGACTTAAAAAATTCAATATAAGTTCGTTAATGGGCAAAATTTGCCTAACAATTTCGAAGTTATATCCATTTCAAATGTATTATTTTATTTCCTCTATATCTCAAGAAGTACTGATGCGATCAGATTGAAACTTGCTAACTGATTGCATGAGGAATCGTTAAAAAAATATTTTTTTCGGAAACTATCAATGAGATTTCGATGAAACTTGGCGCAAACCCTGAAGTCGAATCTGAACAGCAATGTTCGAAATCTCAGCTCGATTCGACACACATATCCAAAAATATCGGAAAAAAGTATGTCAAATTTCGCATTGGCAATGAATTTTAACCAGCGCTTAAATTTTCCTGACTTCAAGTCAGTGCTTTTCGAGAAGTATTTTCCTATGTTCCTATTATTTAAATTTATTGTAATAATGATGAAACTATCGTCAATGCACAGCTCACACCAACATAATTCTTCACTTTTTGAACCACACGCGGTGAAGGCAGAAAAAGTAATGGCATATCAGAGAAAAATAGATATTCATTTTCCAAAATATTGCACTTTCTAAACGATATAATACCCAAACTACCTGAATTTCCAAGTAAAACCAAATTTGAGCCGTTAAACGCCATTTACTTCAATGGGTGTGACAGGGAGAGGTTACCGTAATTAGCGCTATCTTTGTTTCGTTGCCCCTTGTTACGCTTTAAGCTTAGTTGAAGAAGGGTCGGATCCTTTCCAGGTAGTAATATAGAGTTCTATGCTCCAAATAGAAGAAACTGACAGTCGGTTACATTGTAAGCAACATCATTAATATACAATGAAAATAGGATAGGCCCTAAGTTACTGCCATGCGGTACTCCAGACTGAGCAGAAAAGTAAGATGAACTGAAGTTGTCAACGGAGAACCGACAGTTGTGCAAAAATCGTGCGATGGCAGCATTTACACTACCTCTAATCCCCATCAGATAAAGCAATATCGAATGGTTCGCTCTATCGAAGGCCTTACAAAAGTCTGTATAAGCACAGCCAATATTGCCGCCTCCCTCCATCGCCATGAACCAACAGTAACAAATTAGTTACAGTAGATCTACCCTCAACAAAGCCATGCTGCTCCACAACTATAGCAATAGAGCACTCCCAGGTTACATATTGGCACACCAGTTTATCAAATAACTTTGGTATTAGAGAAGGTATACAAATTCCCGGCTAATTGGATACAACCTGCTTATCCGTCGAATTAAAAATAGGTAAAATGAAATTCTGAAATAAACCCGCACTCAAGGAATTATTGAATAAATCACACTCAAGTGCTGACAGGCAATTTTACATGATTATGGAAATAACTTTAATCTGTGAATTACATATTCGAAATGATCAGATTGCAGAATGAAGAACATTATTGCTTGGGGTTTTTGTGATTTCTGAAATAAACCCGCATTCAAGGAATTATTGAATAAATCACACTCAAGTGCTGACAGGCAATTTTACATGATTATGGAAATAACTTTAATCTGTGAATTACATATTCGAAATGATCAGATTGCAGAATGAAGAACATTATTGCTTGGGGTTTTTGTGATTTTTGATCCTTTTTTCTATAGAAGTTAAGAGTTCTAATTGATCATATTAAAAGTTGATGAAATATTTTCAGCGGAAAGTGATAGTGATCACGAACCATCATCAACAGTTACTATTCCAACCCCTCCACATAACATTGAAGGAGACGATCAAGGATCTCAGTCATCGGAATCTAAAACCAGTATGTAAACGTATTTCAAGTTTTTTTTTGTGTTCCTTCTTTGATTCAGTTTTAATCTATTGGAAGACATGTTTCTTCCAGAAAGTTTAAAATGCCACTTAAATACATTTTGTATTTGCTGAATTTCGAATGTAAATATGCACTAATGATAAATTGCCAGAGTCCATAATTTTTTGTTTTTTGATATGCGAATACCTATCATACATCAAAAATCGATTATTGTAATTCTTACAATATCCTTGGCTTAGTAGTTCAATTGTAAAAGTTTCTTTCATACTTTTTCATATTTCTATTTTACAAATTGCAGTTGAATTCTTGGAAAATAAGGAACCTGAAATTGAAAGGAGTATGTCACCACCTTTGTCTAAAAAACAACCTGAAGAAATTTGGAGGGGCACGATTAGTATGATTGATGTCGCCCATCTCACAATATCAGCCCAAGAAGTATCAGGTAATGTTTTTGTTACAGTTTGCCAAGACGACTTCGGCCCAAGTTGCCAACCCACAATTTACTTAGCAAGTTTACTTTCACTGGGGAACGGGAATTTCAGGACAAATTCGACATGATAATATTCGCGTTATTTATAAATACCCGTAAAACATGCCTCGGCTCTTCAAACTAGATAATTCCTTCCAAATATAGGTTTTTGTTAAGATCGTCCCCGATTGGCTGAAATTTAAGTTGGGATTCCTGATTTCATGCAAACAGTGTCAATTTTCATAGGATACGTTCCGAAAATCAACTCTGTTGTTTCGGTTGCCGATTTTCCGCTCCGTAAATATGAAATATTCGGATGGTTCCTGGAACAAGCGCGTGAAAAAGGTTATTTACGGAATCTGGTTGATGAAAATGCGGTCGATTTACTGTCACCAGAACGATTTTCTATGGTAAATATCCATAGCATAGAACAATCATGTTTACTTTAGGTTTGTTTTGGTTCCGAGTTCAGAACCACAGACTGTTGGTCTATGCTAGAACCGTCCCGAACAGATCTGAACTCGGAACCAAAACAAACCTAAAGTAAACATAGATTGTTCTATGCTATGGATATTTACCATAGAAAATCGTTCTGGTGACAGTAAATCGACCGTATTTTCATCAACCAGATTCCGTAAATAACTTTTTTCACGAGCTTGTTCCAGGAACCATCCGAATATTTCATATTTACGGAGCGGAAAATCGGCAACCGAAATAACAGAGTTGATTTTCGGAACGCATCCTATGGAAATTGACACTATTAACATGAAATCAGGAATCCCAACTTAAATTTCAGCCAATCGGGGACGATCTTAAGAAAAACCTATATTTGGAAGGAATTATCTGGTTTGAAGAGCCGAGGCATGTTTTACGGGTATTTATAAATAATGCGAACCTTATCATGTCGAATTTGTCCTGAAATTCCCGTCCCCCAGTGAAAGTAAACTTGCTAAGTAAATTGTGGGTTGGCAACTTGGGCCGAAGTTGTCTATTGAATTCGAAATATCAGTTGATTCTGTATTCGATATGCCTCTTGCTTATTCCCAAGAACTTATTGCATATCTTTGCTGATATTATTCATTTTTACAGGTGATTGCTCTGATCTTGGTGAACAATTACCAAGCAAACTAGAAATTGTTGGTAGAATATCACCTGACACAGTTTGGGAGTACATTGGAAAGATGAAATGCTCAAATAGCAAAATAATCTCTTTGGTCCGACTAACGGCAGTTGATGTCGTTGAGAAGATGCCTTATCTTGCTTTATACAGTTATCTTTCAAGCAGAAAAAGGTTGGGAGTTGTTAAGAGTACGAATAAGGCCATCAAGGATTTCTACATACTGCCTTTAGCGCCACAAACTCCTATTCCTCAAGCATTGCTCCCTATCAATGGGCCAGGTAATGTATGTTTTGTTAAAAGAGGTCTTTCATTTGTGTCGTTTACTAGAGCAATACTTGTTGGAAGAATGTCGTGTTTAGGCTTCCACAAGAAGTAAGAATAATGGTTCTGTCGCAGTACTCAGAATTAAAAATCATGGTACTGGAGGTCACAAAAGCGTTGTCAAAGTTGGTAATTTTAAAAACGTGAAAACTCAATTTTTTCAAATTAGAACCCCAATTTTTCAAGGCATAATGCATTCTTTGTTGAGAAAAAATGTTGTTGTGGAAATAACACTAATGCCCTTACATTCATCTTTTCTTAGATATGTAGTCGTTATTATACAGGGTGAGTCTTTGACCTTGCAGAATATTTTAACAGAAGATTCTTGAAGCTGAAAGAAACACATTTGTCCTCTACCATTTTTTCCGATTCGGTCTAGATAAAAAGATATAGGCATTATAAATTTTCATAAAAGGCTAGCCGCCCCTGGAAACCTGAACACTTAAGTTTTTCCAAGCCTAAGATATACCATTCAAATCTTCGAAATAAGCAACTCTGTTATGAAAACCAGCGTCAACTTACTTTTTACATTCCAGTTGGTGGAAAAAGTTGTTTTTATAGTACAATAAACAAGTTAGGTATTCCAAATTTCGTGGGCGATAAAAGTTGAATATTCTTCTCTGGGTTTCATTTTCGAAAATGAGGAATTCATCTAACTATCACTCACATTAGCTTTGAGATTCATCTTCAATTTGTAATTATTAATTTTCCTTGTTTATTTCATTTTCTCCAAGATTATCAGATTCAGACTTAACCCATCCAAACTTTCATTTTCATAAATAAATAAAACAGATGTACCTAATTTATCTATGAACGTACAAACGTTGCCAAATTGACGAACAGAAAGAAAGAACTCTCAAACAACACACAATATGCTAATTCTATGTATACACTTGTATAGTCTATGATTCTGAACTGAACTATAAATCTGTGATTCAATTCTCAACTTTTAGACGTGGCAACGCGGAAAAATCGAATTCTGTGAATTTTTTGAACAGAGTTGCATTCAGCCAATGTACCCAATTCTCGGAATTTCACATGATATTTTTTATTTTTGAATTTCAGATTACTCGAAAACGGCGCATCATACGAAAAAAAATAAGGAATACTTTTACTTTCCAAAATGGTCAAAGATTCGTTGAATAGCATTCAAATTATTTTTAAAAGTTGGATTCTTTGAATTTCTGGTATTTTAATGAAATGTTATGGTCATATTAAAGAAACTGGAGGAGCTGGATGAAATTTTGTAATCCAGGAACATTCATCGTATCAATAAAAAACTATATTCCAAAAATCATCTCATTCGATGAGATCGTTGGCGAGATATAATCGAAAATAATTTTTTTTTATGGATTTTCAACAGTCTGTATCTTACGAACCAAGCCGAATCGGAAAAAATGGTAGGGGAAAAAAGTGTTTCTTTTGGCTTCAGGAATCTTCTGTTAAAATATTCTGCAAGGTCAAAGACTCACCCTGTATTTCTAATATCAACATTCTCAAAAATACAAACAAGACTGAAAACAAACAGGCAAATTTACATCGATTTATTCAATTGAATTTTCCATAAATCTATTGATAATTTTGTTCTACTCAAAGTACTTACTTTGGTTGATGTTAAAATATTTAGTATAAAAAATATATCGCTATATATGATCTGGTATTCAATTCTTCAGGTTTTGAGGAGTCTCGTCCAGCTCTTTTACTTGGAATTATTGTTAGGGATAGAAGGAAGCGAGTGTTTCCATCAGATGGTATTCCTTCACATGCGTCAACTACTCCCAAAAAAGTGAGGTTAGGAACTCCACCCTTACCCATAAATACCACACTTGTACCAGTGGAAATACCACAAGTTGAACAACCCCAAAGATCCTATACACCACCCTCGATGGCAACTACACCACCTTTGCCTACATCCAAGGATCCTCGAATAAAGTTGGCTATACCTACTCCAACAGTATTGAAAGAAATCGACGATGGAGGTGAGCAGATTTTTGGTTATAAATAAAGATGTTTCAGGGACAGTTGATTTTGTGGGTCCAGAAAAAAGGTGTTATTACATTCTCAATTAGTCTCTCTCATGTATTTTTTATCATTATAATCAAATATTCTATCTGTAAAAATACTAAAAAAATTCAATTGCAGTCAAAACTTTCAATTTTCAATGAGAAAACTATTTTTTAAATTTGGTTCCACATATTGGCTGTTTAAACTGTCGAAACTCCGCATACCATGTTATATCCACTCTCTCTGTTCCCATGTCCTTTCTCCCTAGCAAGCCAATGAACAGCGACGGTTGAATCGATCGGAAAATCGTGCTATAACGAATGACGCAGGAGATGATCTATCACTTTTCACCTACTTTTCGATCTTGCTTCCCTATCTGATTTTTAATGCCGAATTGTTCAAAATTCGCAAATCTTTAAAGTGTGTGATAGCAAACATTATGATTTTGTAATGTAAATAAAGGGTTTTCCAATAAGAGGTGTTATTTCGAATAGCCCGCTATTTCGGTAGATGTCACTTTTGAAGCTGTCATTTTTTGACATTTGACAAGTAGAAACTACGCCATTAATAAAAATGGAACGATACACGCTTCAACAACGCATTGAAATTATTGAAATTCACTATAAAAATGGTGAAAATTTGGCAGAGACGGTTCGTAAAACTCGAACATTTTTGGGTCGTCGTGAAGCACCTTGTCGGACCGCAATAAAGATATTGGTGGAAAAATTTGAACTGTTGGGACAAGTTAGTGATGTGAAGAATAAAACCCGTGCACGTGGCTCAAGAACAGCCGAGAATATTGCTGCTGTAGCCGAAAGTGTTGAAGAAAACCCAGGTTTGTCCATTCCTCGTCGTTCTTTGGAATTAGGCATACCACAAAAGTCATTACACCGTATTTTGCATGAAGATTTGGGTCTTAAGGCTTATAAAGTTCAGTTAACAGAAGAACTCAAGCCGGCCGATCATCAACAACGTCGTGTCTTTGCTGATTGATTCCATCGAAAAATCATCTTGAGTGATGAGGCCCATTTCCACCTCGGTGGCTTCGTCAACAAGCAAAATTGTCGCATCTGGGGCTCGGAAAACCCGAGAGTTATTGTTGAAAAGCCTCTCTATCCTCAACGTGTGACTGTTTGGTGCGGTTTATGGTCCGGCGGAGTCATTGGACCTTACTTTTTCGAAGATGAGGCAACAGTTACGGTGAATGGATTGCGCTATGGAGAGATGATTAATGATTTTTATTGGCCGGAATTGGATGGTGATGATCTGAACAACGTTTACTTTCAACAAGACGGCGCTACGTGCCACACAAGCAACGAAACCATTGATCTTTTGCTGGAAAAGTTTCCGGACCGTGTTATCTCTCGAAGAGGTGATCACAATTGGCCACCGAGATCTTGTGATTTAACACCTTGCGACTTCTTCCTTTGGGGCCACGTGAAAGAAAAGGTCTACGCCAATAGCCCAGCGTCGATTAACGACCTCAAAGATGGAATTCGTGAGGCTATCGAGGACATAGGGCAGCCACTTTGCGATTTAGTTATGGAAAATTTCATTAAAAGGATATGGTCCTGTAAGCGTGCTCAAGGTGGTCATTTGCCTGATGTTATTTTCCACTATTAACGGCATAGCTTCTTCTTTATAATGAAATAAACATCCGATCATTTATATTGAAAAATGGCATTTTTCTTTGAATATCAAAATAACACCTCTTATTGGAAAACCCTTTAGAATGAAAAATATCAAAATAACACCTCTTATTGGAAAACCCTTTAGAATGAAAACATAAATATATGAATTTGTGTTACATTCAAGAGACATATTGAACAAACCTGTTCAGCTATGATTTTTCTTCAATGGATCATTTCAAAATTCACTTTTTATGAGAAGAAAGATTCTGCAGATGTTGAATTAGTTCATTTTGTGTGGTGGTTTCATATTATTCTGAGTAAATAATTATTTGGTACAAAAAGATCAGTGGGCGTTGTACATCCGATAACAGTTTTCTTCATTGAGTATTCATTTGAATATAGGATACTTTTCTCTGGAGTTTTAGTAATAGTTTGATTTGCAGGTAATTCTCCTCTTGAATTATGAGGTTAGTCATATTCAAGATTCTCTCACTTCTCTTCTTTTATTGTTTCTCGTGTTTATTTCGTGATGTTGTGTAATTGAATTGTTTGAGATACTTTTTGTCGGGATTTTCAGAAAAATTTTTTTTAGATGAGCCTTACAGTCCGGAGGATTCAGATCCTGACAACACTGTAATACCAACCCACAGTTTTCCAGTTGTAGCGGATCCTAAACCGTCAATCTCGTCTCTTCCTGTGGCTTCGTCCTTCGATTATACTCCTGCAATTCCAGGTATGTGGCTCTTTCATATTATACACTGTAGTATAAACAAAGAATGCAAAGAGGGGTACACGTTTCTTCGTAGGGGGATATTTTGTATGGTTGATTCTAATCAATTTGAACCAACGCTGTGAGCATGATGACAGCAACCCGTAAAATCTTAAATGGGGAAGGGGTATTGAGTCGCACCTTGTTTTGAAGTAAATTTTATGGCTTTTTTTAAATATTCCGTATACCTGAGCTTTCATGTTACTACTTCTTGAATTGATCATTCGGAAGAACTAAAGAATGCAACAAGGAATTCAGAAATATTGTGTAAAAAATGTTGGTTTATTGTCATGACACATTGATACAAATTGTTTGGAGTCAACCGTATAAAATGTCCCCCTACTAACCAAAGTGTGTCGCATTTTGCAGCTTCCTAATTTTGCATAGTCGACATAAGGTGGTACGATTTAAAATTCACACACTTTACTGTTGGTGTGTGGTTAAAGGCGAAGGACTTTGGAAATTGATTTCTCGATGAAAATTAGAAGGACTACTTCATATAATTTTTTCTAAATCACCAGCCCTTAACGATTTCGATTTTTTTCAACTCTACATATTTGGAAGCACTATATAGAGTACATTCTCCTTGCATAATTTTTTCAACCCATATATTTATTATTAAGAGTTGAAAATAACATCTGATTTTTCTGCAATATTTTTTTGTGAGAAAAGTATTTATTGTAACTAAAGCAAATTTATCTTTTCAAAAATCATTTACACCTCACAGTAAATAGTGTTGTATTACACTGTGGTTTTTACACATAAAAAATTATAAACTATCAACCTCTCTTAGGAACTGTATCTTAAAAGGGTGGGTGATTTGGAAAATAATTCATATGAAGAATTCCTACTGATTTTCATTCAGGAATCAAGTCGCATCGTCTTTTGGTTTCATTCACAAACACCTTGTATGATTGAACATAGTGAGTTATTCTTTTCATAGCTGTTTTCATTGTGATTCAATTTTGGGATAGTTGTGGTATATTTTGAATTTATATGCAGGATTGGACGTTGGAGGTCCACTTCCAGCCAGCCCCCTTGAAATCCAGAAACAGATGGAGGAATTAAATAAGAGAATCGAGGCACAGAAATCCGAGATCAATAGTATTTCGAAGAACATTGTATCTGCATCTTCTGAAATTGGTCACTCAGCTCTAGCAAATATCGCACTGCCCAGCAATTTACAACAAATTCTGGACAGTATTAAAACTATATCTACTGAGGGAAATCCAGAGGTAAGTCCCAAGGATTCGAAGACACATTTTGTTCTGATGTCTGTAATTATGGAATATTCTGTCAACAATGGTTTTAACCAACTAGGTCGAAACTACTGATGAAGAATCCCATGTCAACTTCCATTTTACTCAAAATAACTTATGAACGGAAATTTGCAGTGCAGGTTGCTTGTAGAAGTGTGACGAAATCGGCGGAACGGTTTCGTAGTTGTTCTCATGTGAAATTTTGAGAATATTTCCAAAATATCTCAAGAAGTAATGAGGCGATCAGATTGTAAATTCGTTAATTCGTGCATATACAGGTTATTGAACCTAGGTGTATATTATGTAACTAATCGATTTTTTTTTCTGTTGAGTGTATCATTGGAAGTTATTAGTTGTTTTATACCGACGTGCGACTTTTTTTGGGGAACCATTCATCAGATTCCAATAAAATTTAGCACAGACCTTGACGTCAATTTAACAACAGTGCACCACACTTCGGCGCGATCCGATATTGGGGATGAAATATCTCGAATATTGTTGTTATTTCCTAAATATCTCAAGAAATACTGCTGTAGCAACGAATTTGAATAGTTCAAAAAGCTTCTGAAGCCGCGTCAGTACTTTCCTTCTTTTCTGAAATTTTTCATCTATTTTATAAAAGCCCATCAGTATGAAATAGTGTAGTTAAAAGTGTTTATGCGATTTAACACACATATGCCAGAAGCCATTCAAGAAAATTCCTTTCGAACATTTTGATCTATAGTTCTCACTCAATTTGGCCAGAACATAGATCTATATTATTTAAAATATTGTATATATATATATATATTCTTTTGAGATGAGCATTACATTTTTTTTATATCAAATAATTTGTGTCATAATAGTATTAGCAGAGGAAATGTCAATGGGGTACCATACATTTTTATGTATGATACAAGAGCACAGATAAAAACCTCAGGAAAAACTCTGTCTCCCCGTATAAGTGTAATGAAATTGTTGTTTTTTATTGAAGGGCTTCTTTTTCATCGACAAAATTTCCTCCTTCCTATGCGATGCAGGTTGAAATCTTGGAAACATACCTGAAAACAAAAAAGGAGACGAAAAAACTAATATGAACTAGTAAATGATTTAGTACTCATTAAATTAATTTGAAGTTCGCAATCCATCTCAAAAAAGAATCAGACACCGAATGAATTGCCTCGAAACCATCGTCAAATTTATATATTGGACAAGTATTTACTAAATGTTCTATTGTTTCCTCTTCTTCTCCGCACTCGCACCTTGGACTTTCGACCGAATTCCATTTGAAGAGGAAACTATTACAGCAACCATGACCGGTTCTGAGTCGATTCAAAATGCACCAAATTTTCCTAGGAAGATTGAAACCATGAACTTTTTCTGAAGGATCGCTGATCAAACCTTTGTTAAAAACATTACACGAATTCCATTCCGAACGCCAAACTTCTTTGTCACTTTTATTGGTGTAAAGAATATCGTTGATCCATAAAGGTTTACGAGATTTCAATCTAGCAATTTTAGAATCCGGAATATAAGACATGATTGGGAATAAATTCGGAAAGGAACGATATTTATCCCAAGACTTTATCACTGCAACCTGTCTACGAATATGGGGCGGTACAATATTTGAGAGAACTGGTAACCACTGTAAAGGTGTAGATCTTATGGTCCCACTAATGATTCTCATAGCAACATTAAGCTGTAAATCTATTTTACTAACATGAGCGCTATTAAACCAAACCAAACAACAATATTCAGCAGCAGAAAAAACCAAAGCCAAAGCTGCGGTACGAAGAGTTGTAGGGTCAGCCCCCCATGAAGAACCAGCTAGTTTTTGAAGAATATTATTCCTAGATTTCAACTTCATTCGTAAGTTTTCCAAATGGGCCTTGAAATTTAAAGAAGTATCTAATTTCACTCCAAGATATTTAGGAGTGAAATTATGTTTCAGAACGGCATTATTAAAAGTAACATTCACAGTTTTAAACTTCTGTTGATTATTCAAATGAAAACAAGAAACTTCTGTTTTATTAGAATTTGGACATAAACGCCACTCAACAAAATAATTCTTCAAAATTTCTAAATCAATATTTAGAGTGTTTTCAATGACTTTGAAATCAGAGTGAGGAAAAGCCAGAGCAATATCATCTGCATAGATGAATTTCTCTGAAGAAGTTTCTGGAATATCACATAAATAAAAAATAAAAATAAAATATTGTGATTCGCGAATTTGAATGAATCCGGATAAAATCAGCTATTATTGCCCATTCCCAGAGTTATAATTAGAATAATAATCTTTAATTGTGACCTTAAAACAGTATAGGTATACTGGTATCAAGGCTTATAACAACTTAATCGGCTAAAACTAAATCAATAAACTTTTGCACAATATAACACCAAATATCAAATAAAATGTTAACTGACCTCTAGTTATCATATGTTTCGGATTATCTTAGCCAAAGTTGCAGTAAAAGAGTTAAACGAATTGATGATTTGTAGATAAGAATATACTAGGATTTCATTGTTCTTCGGTAACTCGTTCTGAGTTCATTTTGAGTTGTAATAGTGAGAGGCTTTATATTAGAGCTCCAAATCTACCTTGAAAATTTCAAGTAATCGTGTTTATTGGTAGGAATAAAATTTGACATTGAAATCCGTCCATAAGTAAGTCTAATTTGACATACTCAATATGTGCTGAATATTTGGAAATGCTTACATACGATAGTGTACTCAATCCAACTTTAGCAACGTAATTCTTTTGAGAACCACTCGATAATGGTTTTCTAAGAGTGTATCAGTAAATAATTACCCTTCCAGGAAAACCGTGTACCAGTGAAACCAGTTGATCCCAACCTCACCATTCCTCTGATGTTGCCGAAGAGTTTCACAAGACCACCGCCGCCCATAATACCCCAGCATCCGCCTCCAGTAACGTCCATGATGCCGGACTTTTCCACCAACACAATTCCCTTAAATCTTCCCACCAAGATGAAACTGAAGTCTGCAGGTGACGACTCGCCTGGTCTTCTTAGCTCGTTGACCGAGGAAGAATTAATGAAGAAAGCTGCTGAGATGTTGGGCGAGACCGACCTGCCTTCACAAAGGCATAAGCAGTCTGTTTCTTCCCTGGATCACGCTGCTAAAAGGGCCAGACAAGAAGATGACGCAAGTTTCGACATAGAACCACCAATACCTGGTATAGATAATTGAAAAAAGTGTGTGTTCTTTGCATGTTATAATATCGAGATTCCAGTGTAAGTGTCTATCAAAATGAGAGTTTAATGTCAAATCATGTCTCAAATTTGCAATGAATTAATTTTTGCTTTTTATTTTGCTTATCATGTCCTTTTAAATTACAGATGTACATATTAAATATTGAGTCGATAGTGTTCGGCCTACTTTTCTCTCTTTTTTAAGTGGCAATAACTTTTTATATATTGAAGGGTACTTGTACTGTTTGCTGAAAAATTTTTTGCTGAAGAACCAGTTGAAGAATTTTCTTTATTTCGATTGTTTGACAGGAAAAAATATCCATATTTTGCCTACATGTTTTTACTGTATAACACAGGCTGAAGTCTATAGTTTTGAAGTGTTAGAAGATAGGATAAATCTATGAAGCACAGGTAACTATTTTCAGAACACTTGAACTCCCCTAATTTATTTCGAACAATAAATGTCTAGTGCAATGATTGATTAAATTTTTTATTGAATAAAATTTTACTCACAATTTTTCTTATACAACACCATGATGAATGAGTCAAAAAAACCTATCATTCGTTCTTTTTGATAAAGAGAAGAAATCTACGAAGGCGTAGAAGGGCCACTCTTTGTCGACAAAAATTTTTCCACCTAATTCCGACTTTAATCTCGGAATTATACTAATTCCGACTTTGAACTCGGAATTATAGACTAATTCCGACTTCAAACTCAGAATTATACATAATTCCGACTTTGAACTCGGAATTATACTAATTCCGAGTTTGAAGTCGGAATTATAGACTAATTCCGACTTTAAACTCGGAATTATAGTCTATAATTCCGAGTTCAAAGTCGGAATTATGTATAATTCTGAGTTTGAAGTCGGAATTAGTCTATAATTCCGACTTCAAACTCGGAATTAGTATAATCCCGAGTTCAAAGTCGGAATTATGTATAATTCTGAGTTTGAAGTCGGAATTAGTCTATAATTCCGAGTTCAAAGTCGGAATTAGTATAATTCCGAGATTAAAGTCGGAATTAGGTGGAAAAATTTTTGTCGACAAAGAGTGGCCCTTCTACGCCTTCGTACAAATCAGCTATTTATGACAACACAGAATAAATTAATTAGGCCCGGCAAATGGTTTTTGATTTATAAGATTTTTATATCACTTTCACTGAAATCGCAGATCCATAACTAAAGAAGAGGTGACTTAACTTCATGCTGAATGAATGCAATTTTTTACAATTCTATGCAAAATATCATCCAATTCATTCTTGTGAATTATAAAAAATTTCAGGGGAAATTAAGCAGAACTATTAATTTGAAATTCAGTACACAGTGTCTATTCAAGTCAATCTTGGCTATAGTAGTTATAAAAGAGCTAGGTCATTTAGATGCAAATTTGGGAAAATACCATGAATCTTTTTGTCTGATATTTTGCCCATTAAACTTCGCAGAAATTAAACTATCGGTAAAGACAAATTTGAACTTAAGAAAAGGTCGGTGATGTAATTGAATTTCCAATAATTATCATTTAATATCCCTTAGTTCAATTTAGAGGAGCTATAAATGAAATAATGAATAAACCAGTGAAAATATATCAAAGTCTCAAGTTCTTAGGAAGATCCTCGAACATCAATTATTCAAACTACTACTTGAAATATGTTCTGACCACAATGAATCAGTTAATTCACTGTTTTATATGCAAAAATCTTCAGCATATAGATGATTTAATTTGCAGTGTCAATTGAATAGCTTTTTGTTATTAATATTAATCACACAGTTTTAATTTTTATCTTCAAATCACTCTGTGTCGACATAAGGAATTAATGTATAGTCAAATATTGTACAAATGTATTAAGTTTTTCCTATTTGCTACACATGGTTATTAGTTGTTAATTATCTTGTACATAAATATGAAATAAGTAGTGAATTAATTTTGTGATTTTAGATCATAATGATATTAGGGTTCTTTAATGAGGATATGTTATATTGCATTTTTATGTAGTTTCTTGTTTTCAACTCTTCCTTGAAATAAAACAATATTTACATTCGCTCTTTTATTTTCAAACATCTTATATGCGACATTCTGATAAGATCCCAAACACTTTGGTCAAATCGATGCAACTTAAAAGTCGTAACAAGTAAATTGATCCAAACTTGTCACTTTGCGGAGTTTCTCCTTGGCCCAGATCTTGAATTTGATACGTAACAGTGTGTCAAAATTGAAAAAAAAATTGTTAAATGGTATTATTTCAGGAATTATATGTACAAGAAATACGGCCTTGACAACCAATTGGTTTCGTGCGTCGTTTGACATTTGTCATACGTTGGAGGTAAAACAAACTCACTTTCCCGCTTTGTTTATGTTATGAAATACAGCATTTTCAACAATTTCAGGATAAATTCACAAGTTAAAATGATTTATATTCATAGAATTGATGAATTATTAGACCTGTGAGGCCAAGTTATTGTGTCGTTGTGAACTGCAACATAAATACACCGAGAGACCAAGGAATACATTCGCTTTTTTTACATTGGCGAAGAGCGATTATTTGGAGATTTTAGTGATTTTATCAATTTTAAAAGTGAAATTTTGTGATAATGGATCTGATTAACTGATATTTAATCTCAGATGATGATCGTTCAAAACGATATAAATGAAAATTGCAGTATTTATCCTTGTCTTCTAAAGCCTAGAGTATCCACATCAGAGATAGCATTTATTATAGGTATAATCAATTAGTATATAGTATAGAAGTATTGAAAATGAAACAGTAAAATGTTTGGCTCATTAATTCCTGAAAATCAACAGCAGAATGAAATCCAACAAATGTAGAGAATGGAAAAAACATGGGTTCCAGAGAACTTCTCAGTACTATTTCAAATAACGTTCTATGTTGCAAATTACTACAATATTGGTTTATAGTTGCTATGTCAGTGCTATCAGAATCTTCAATTATATATTTATTATACTAAATATATGTTACAAATGAAATAATTCATATGAAATTTTTTCCTTGAACACCGATTTCAATTCATCCTCAAAAAATTCTTTACGATCCATATAAAATGCTTTTTTATTATGCAGATGCATTATTCAATATTTCTGGAACAAATTCTGGTCATTCTTGAACTTTATATATTTCATAGCAGTGTACCAAATTTCAGTTTGATACGATAAGTTAATATGTCAAATTTCGTGGTTTTTTCCACGTTATCGAAGTTTTTTAGAATTGAACAAAAACATGAAAAAGCACGTGAAGGCAGCAGCTTTTGCGCGCATGTTCAAAATCGTTGCCAAAGCGGTCATCTCCATCGAATATGCGCACAAAAAATGCTGCCTTCACGGCATTGCTTTTTTGGGTTTTTTATCGGGAAGAACCGAAATTGTGTACCACTAATTTTTCATCGGTATGAGTTCAACCACTGTATAATCTCTCTTTATACAATGGTTCAACCTAGTCCTCCAAGATATACGGACAAAATCATAACGTTCTTTTTTCCCTCCAGAAAATATGAGAGCGTAAGCGTAAAACCAGCATCAGGAATCACTGATTGTATGATGCATAGATAATTTGTTTATATATTGTATGATGAATGTATTCATATCGAAGCCGTAATGCTGAATGGTTTAACATTGAACATTTTTCCGCTGTTTACCTCGCTTGGCTAATTACCCGATACATTTTTCAGCTCCGCGCAGTAGTTGCAAAAGCAATAAATACCATATTGTATAGGTCTTCATACAATAATTCGAATATGTTTCTTTTCAGTTAGACCTTGTTTATATTTTCCCGTATATCTTACACACCGACATCTCGCACATTAAATCCCAGTTTAAAATCTCCGTTATACAGCAACATTGCGTAAATGTTGAATAAATTATATGACTCTCATACCTATTATTCCCCGTTCCAGGTGGACTAAAGGTTTACACACACGAGAAGGTTCTCCAGTATCTGGGATATCTACGTACGTAGATTTGGAGCTTCTATTTACGAGGGTCCAATTTGAGAATGGGTAAAATCCACCTAATGATTTCGGAGATTAATCCAATCAAAATTTTGTTTCTCCTATAAACTCGAAAATACAGATCAATCAAATTTTAGTCTATTACTCGGTCGAAACATGACGGCGGCGGCGTGTGGTCAGTAGTCAAAAAATTTTTAAAAAAATTTCAGAAATTTTTCAAATTTTTAATAAAAATATTTTTTCTCTGAAAATGTTCATCAAATTTCAACTGAATTTGGCGCAGAGGTAAGAGTTGGTAGTCGCAACAATGTTCCAAATTTCAATTCGATCATTTATTTACTTTCGGAAGGGGAAACAATATATCAAATGCAGTTGTATTTTGAAATTTGGACGTTATTTCCTCATTACCTCAAGTAGTACATATGGGCCAACAGGTTATTGCCTTGCAACGAATTTGAACAAGCGTGAAAGCTCTTGACTTGACGTCAGTGCTCTTCTAGAAGTTCTTTCATGAGAATTCAAATTATTCAGATATCATTGCGTTTTCATTCAACGTATAGCATATTGTTGTAAATGTCAGCAAACAAGCTATATCTAATGATACAGGGTGTTTCACCATAAACTGGTCAAACATATATAGCCGTATAGATGACATTGGGAAAGTCATTTTTGCCTTATGACATATACCCCGTTTTCGAAGCATAAGCGAGATACAGTATGTTCAATGTCAACTTTGAGCAATCTTCTGATAACTGTGGTGATTTATACGTGACCTTTGAAATAATGGTTTTTGGTCAAATCTTAGTATTTTTTGGATAGTGCTATTTCAATGTACTCGAAGTTCTAAGATTGTCCGTGAAAAAATTTTTCCAAAATTCAAACTCAACTTTTTTTACATGTCTACAGTGAAAAAAAAATTCACCCAAAACTGTTGAAATCTTTCGAGGTCGAACTCACCTTCATTCTGAACACTAGAGTGAAAACATAATGAAAAAATATCCATTGGTTTTCATTTTATAGCCTTCCAAAGACTCTGCCCGTAGTACTTAAATAATTTTTATCTAAAAAACTGGTGGCCCTACGGATGTCAAAATTATACTAATAATAGGCTTCCAGAGTGACCTGGATAGTAATATAAATTTATCAAAAAAAAAAAAAAATTCTAAAAAACTGGTGGGAATCTAACTCTCTCCGCATTCGAAAAATAGGGTCAAATTCGATGGACTACCGTTGCTTGGTAACGGACGTCATTATAATCAGAATAAAGCCAATTTATACCATATCCTATTGTCCGTAAGTGGAGCGAGTTCGAATTCCATCAAAGTTTTTTTGAAAAAAAATTATTTTTTGATAAATTTATATTTCTATCCGGGTTATTCTGGGGGCTCATTATCACAATTTTGGCCTCCGTAGGGCCACCAGTTTCTTAAATAAAAATTATTTAAATACTCCGAGCGGAATCTTATTTGGAAGGCTATAAAATGAAAACCAATGGATATTTTTTCATTCTGTTTTCACCCTAGTGTTCAGAATGAAGGTGAGTTCAACCTCGAAAGATTTCAACAATTTTGGGTGAATTTCTGTTTTCACTGTAGACATGTAAAAAAAAGTTGAGTTTGAATTTTGGAAAAATTTCTTCACCGAACATCTTAGAAAATTGAGTACATTGAGATAATGCTATCCAATTTGGCAATCGAAAATAAAAAATTCCAACTTTGTAGGTCTTCCGCCATTTTGAAATATTTTCTCCCGAATTCTACACAACAATTGAATTGTCCACCAAAAAATACTAAGATGTTATCAAAAATCGTTATTTCAAAGGTCACTTATAAATCACCACAGTTATCAGAATGTTGCTCAAATGTGATATTAAACACCCTGTATCTCGCTTATGCTTCGAAAACGGAGTATAGGTCATAAGGCAAAAATGACTTTCCCAATGTCATCCATACGGCTACATATGTTTGACCAATTTTTGGTGAAACACCCTGTATAGGGTGTTCAACTTAAAACAAAGAAGTAGTAATAAACTGTTTAACGTTTAGCCGGAAGTTAAAGCATTGTATAATCCCTGTTCATACAATGGTTATAGAGGTCTGAATATTTTTGGGGGATTAACTTCTAATAATCCATGAAGGTGTAACAACCTATAAATGTTTTTCAGTTGAGAAAGATTCTGATTTTTATCGCTCAGAATATCCTTGATTACGGCCCTCTACCCTGAGATTACGAAACCACAACACTTCATAGGTATAAAGGTATAGTATATACAGGGTCTTTCACGAGGAACCTCACCCATATTTATACGGGAAACTACTGAACGTATTTTCATGAAATTCAGCACTTATAAGTATTTCACGATGCTGATGAAATCTAAAATATTTTCAAGGCATGAGCACCTCCGGTTTTTCCGGAAATGACGTCAACTTCCGTTTTTCAAATTAGAACACCATTTTTTTATTGCATAAATAGATTCCTTAGAAAATTTTAATTTATTTTGATGTAACATTTTTCAGTTTTGGTTGGAAAATTCTCTCTGAGCGGGAAAATTCGAAAAAAAAAACAAAAATAGAGCTCCGCTGAAACAAGAATAACTTCGAGGTTTTTGGATGGACTATTTCCATTTTTGGGATTTTTCAAGATGTAAGATTGATGTATCCACTTTAAAAATCGAAATCGCGATTCATGATACAGGGGGTGAAAAAATCGCTTTCAAAGTTAGGGATGACAAAATCGTGAAAAATAAATTTTTTCAAATTAGAACCCCATTTTTTCATGGCAGATATTGAATCTACGTTAGAAAATAATGTGAGTGTATGCATCACACCCTTGCCCTAAAGTGGATATTTTCTGAGTTATTCACAAAAAACTGTTTTTCGTCTTGAATTTTCAGCTATTTCTTTTCCCTTCACGCCAAAAAGATGACATTTTCAGGAACTGTTACTTAAACCATGTTTTAGATTTTACTACCCTAATATGCAAGAGAAAAAAGTTACAGGTTGTTCCTAAATAGATGGCGAATTTGGATTCGAATTTGTATCGGAAACCTCTTTATTTCAACTAATCGGCCATCGGTTTTCTCTCCAGTGATAAATAAATGATTCCTTATGAACCATATGCAAAAACTTACCATGTTTTACATTATTTTTTTTTAATGATAGATATCATTAATTACATCTGCCAAATTCCTCTTTATTCAGTAGCATTTTGTGTTTACTATTAATTTGGTGATAATTCGTATTAAGTTATAAAATCGATCACTATGCCTAATTTTACCAATGAAGATTATTTAAATCTCATTCTACTTCATGGAGAATGTAATAAAGTTGTAGATAGAACGATTCGACTGTTCATTGAGAGGTTTCCTGACCGACCCAGACCAACGAGAGATACCATTAACAGAACCATGACAAACTTGAGAAATGTCGGATCTTTCGTTAAGAAAACTACACACAGAGAAAAAAGTGTAGTAGAAGATGAGAACAACGAAATTACAGTTCTTGCATATTTTCGTGTGAATCCTCAAAATTCTCTCAAAGATGCCGAGATTGATCTGGGATTATCTCAATCGAGTGTTTGGAGAATATTAAAAAAACATAAAATGCACCCACATAAATTCAATAGGGTACAGCATTTGAAGAAAACTGATTTCGTCAGGAGAACAGAGATTTGCGAAGCTATGATGATTCGATTTCAAGAGAATGAAAACTTTTTGGACTGTATAATTTGGACAGATGAATCTAAATTCACAAAGAATGGTTCTTTCAATAGGCATAACAGTCATTATTGGGATGAAGAGAACAACCACCACTTCAGACAATGGAACTTTCAAGAGACCTGGAGTTTCAGTGTTTTTTGCGCCATCAAAAATAATGCAATTCTCGATGTTCACATTTATGATGGGACTTTAACTGGTAAGATAGAACACTACACATGTTTGCATTATTTAAAGAATGTTCTCCCTTAGGAGATAGATATTCTGACATATTGACTCAAATAATTGAGCCGCTAGTACAGAACCATAATGACTTATGGTATCAACAAGATGGCGCGCCTCCACACAATTCACTCAATGTGTCAAATATCCTCTACAGGCTATTTGAAGATCGATGGTTGGCGAACAATGCTCCACATCTTTGGCCACCACGTTCTCCCGATTTAACTCCTTTAGACTATTATGTTTGGGGTAGGATAAAAAATATTGTCTACTCAACTCCCCTGACTGATAAAGAGGACTGCATTGAACGAGTCAGAAATGCGTTCAGGTTTGTTTAGATTTTTAGATTCATAGTTTTGAAACTCAATTTGGTTTTTAAACACTTTTGCAGATCTCTTCCTTCCGATGAAATAAGAAGAGCAACGCACGAAGCATTCCTGAGACGTATAAATAAATGTCTAGAAATTAACGGTCAAAACTTTGAGCATCTTCTCTAGTTATAACTGCGAGAGTTTGCCATGGTTCTCCTAATAGTAACTTTAAGTCGGTTTCAAGAAGGGATGAAAAATCTACAGCATGGTTCAAATAACAGTTCCTGAAAATTTCATCTTTTTGGCGTGAAGGGAAAAGAAATAGCTGAAAATTCAAGACGAAAAACAGTTTTTTGTGAATAACTCAGAAAATATCCATTTTAGGGCAAGGGTGTGATGCATACACTCACATTATTTTTTAACGTAGATTCAATATCTGCCATAAAAAAATGGGGTTCTAATTTGAAAAAATTGATTTTTCACGATTTTGTCATCCCTAACTTTGAAAGCGATTTTTTCACCCCCTGTATCATGAATCGCGATTTCGATTTTTAAAGTGGATACATCAATCTTACATCCTGAAAAATCCCAAAAATGAAAATTTTCCATCCAAAAACCTCGAAGTTATTCTTGTTTCAGCGGAGCTCTATTTTCGATTTTTTTTTCGAATTTTTCCGCTCAGAGAGAATTTTCCAACCAAAACTGAAAAATGTTACATCAAAATAAATTGAAATTTTCTAAGGAATCTATTTCTGCAATAAAAAAATGGTGTTCTAATTTGAAAAACGAAAGTTGACGTCATTTCCGGAAAAACCGGAGGTGCTCATGCCTTGAAAATATTTTAGATTTCATCAGCATCGTGAAATACTTATGAGTGCTGAATTTCATGAAAATACGTTCAGCAGTTTCCCGTATAAATATGGGTGAGGTTCCTCGTGAAAGACCCTGTATAGCGTTGCGTAGTTATCCGACAGGAAAATGATTATAACCATATTGAGTTTCCAAATACTATTTGAAAACTCAATGTTATAACTTTATATTTCCAACATATACACGGTGAAATGTTTAAGAATCTCAGCGCCAACCGAGAGACTTAAAAGTGAATGGAGTATATGTTTAAATCCGATATGTCGTACAGGAAATCGTGTAGTGCGTGTGATTGTTCGATGCAAGCCTCGAACTTTCAAGGTGAGGCAATTGACGAATGAATTGAGATTCACACACAACACGGTCATCGTGGAAGCAGCATGCGTGAAGGAATGAAAACAAAATAGTGAAATCGGAGATCTTTTGGTGACGCCTCTGTATTCAAAATTGAAACTTGGCGAATATGAGTTTTTGTGGAATTTGATATATTTTCGAGGGACTTAATATTACCTACCTTTTGGGCAGTGAATTATGTTTTTAGAGGTTTGCATCGCAAGTTTGTAGAAGGTATGTTGTTTATAAAGTTTTTATCATTAAAGGTACTAAACAACTTGTTGCTTCTGACCTAGTTCTAAGTCGTGCGTTTTCAATTATTTTATCGAGTTTACTTCCGTTCCGTTTGAAACCGTCGATTTCAGATATATCTGAAATATATTTTTAGTTTTCCTTGCATATATATTGGTATGATGTCAGATATATTTTGAAATCGGGATAATTGGAAGTGCGCGCCTATTTAATTCGCCGAGAAATATTCAATCCTTAGATTTATACAATGAACTCTATATGGAACATGTATATTTACCTCGGATATTTTATTATTAGTTTTAAATTTTACAATAAAGATGGAATGATTTCCATAAGTTGAATGATAAATAAATTTCAACATATTTCATAAACGAAAATAATTAGAATATTTTTTGTTTGAATTGGAAACTTGAGTCTAAAATTGAACAGATTATTTATATATATTTATTCAAAAACAAATTTCTGTATATAGGTCACAGGTTTTCAAAAAATAATAATTGAATTCTACCAACAAGAATATCAATTCAATACACTAATTGACACAAAACTTATATATTTATTTTATTATTGCCAAAGTTTGAGTCCAAGAGAACAGAGGGAATCGAAAGTTGAACGTATGAAAGCGATCTATGAAGTGATGCCCGAAAAGTTGATCTGGTCAGGCATCATTTACAATAATGATAAAAAAATAATTCTGGAGTGTGTTCATTTCCTAAAACAGTCCATTTTCACTATCTACTAAACCTTGTGTGGGTGTTCCATATCACAAGGATTGATTTTTTACCCAACTCAGACGTTATTAGTCATTATGTATGAGTAATATTAAAATATCATAATTATACTTTGTTTATGCATGATTGTTATCTCATGTCAACTTTCCTATACTCCCCTCCACAAAATTTTAATTGCAGATTTTTCATAAACGTAGGTAGGCAATTAAAACTCGTTATAAACCACGGAAGAAGCTCTAGAAATATCGATTCTCCAAGTTGTTTCTTTCGGAAGTTGTGTTTAAGACAGTAAACACAACTCGAAATTTGTAGAGTAACTTCGAGACTTGATTACGAATCTCGAAATCGAAGAGTTTAATCCTCCCAATGGTTTTGTAGATATGTAAATACCCATTCAACATTGTATTTTCCAAAAATTCATATTTATTCGAAATGAAATAATACAAGTACTCGGTTGAAAAATTACTGCTTAATGGTGCATGCACATGTATTTTGTGGGGACTGAATAGGCAAATATCAAGCGCGTTAAAGTTCCTGACCTCTCATCAGTGCTTTTCCGATTTTTAAACGAAGTGAAGTGGTTTTAAGAGTTATAGACTGAATGTCAAGATTTGTCTATTTTTTCATAGGATGTGTGTGTGTGTGTGTGTGTTATAATGTTTGCGTTATTGGATGCTACATTGTATTTTGTGTCGAATTTTCGGAAAAAAATTCAGATTGAACCAAAACATTTTTTTTCGACTTCAAATTCAATTGAATTCTAGGAGATACATCTTTTTGCGGGCATGTTCTAGGGGGACAGCGTGCTATCGTCTTATCCAAATGTCTGTAGTTTTCGAATATTGTGCCAAAAATGGTCTCAAACACTTAGGTTTGACTCACTGATGAGGAATCCGGTGTCAAAATCGATCCTGTCCGTCTGGCCGTGGACACGATTACTGTCGAATGGAGCAAGCTAGCGACTTTTAGGGTAGTTCGCGCGTCGGTATCCTGCGGTTAAGTTCTTTAATAGGCCAAATCGGCCGAATGGTTTTCGAGTTATAGCTAATTGAAATTTTCAGTTTTTATCCCTGATATTTCAGGAACTACTGAAGCAGTGGGATTAAAACTTGGCAGTTAGTTGGAGCATAACAGCGCGCAACTTTGAGCGAAATTCGATGGGATCGTATGGTTACTCAATTAAAAAAAATGGTTTCAATTTTTTTTTTCAGAAACTATCGATTATATTCGAAAAAAAATTTGCTCGTACCTTGAGCTCTTCATTTCATAGCAGTGTACCAAATTTCAATTCGATACGAAATATGTAAAATTTCGTGTTTTTTTTCGATATCGTTTTTTTCGGTATAACTCAAGATATACTGATTAAATCATGGTGAAACTTGGCAGCTAGTTTGAAGATGCTGATGGACAACTTTGTGCTAAATTTCGTGATGATCGTGTCACCAGAACAATTTGAAAAAACAATTTTTTTTTCAAATATTCAATATTCTCTGTGATCTTCTTATCATATTGTCTTCATGAAAGTCTGTATGGACCATCGAACTGTGATTTTCCGATAAAGTACTGGATTCCAATTCGATCTAATCTGTTTTTTTTTTAAATATTGGGAAAATATAATTTTTAATGAGTATATCTGCGGAATCATTGGATGGATTCTACCCATTCACGAATTCGGTTTTCGTAATTAAGGTACCAACCTACTCTACAAAACACAAACACAGTAACTTCAGGAAGAAACGACTTGGAAACTCGATATTTGTAGAGTAGGTTTAGGGCTTAATTACGAACGTCAAATTCTTGAATGGGTAAAATCCGCACAATGATTCCCATTCAAAATTTTATTTTCTCAATATTTTCAAAAATACAGATTGGATTGAAATCCAGTACTTTATCGAAGTCAGCAGCTTTTGTGTGCATGTTTGAAGGATACCATCAAAAGTGAACATGCGCGCAAAAGCTGCTGACTTCACGTCAGTACTTTTCTAGGTTCTTTTTTCGTTATAAATGATTAAAACTCATATCCACTCGAGATTAAACTGTTTGGTAGAAGTTACAAGTATTTTGTTTTTATTTCTTCAGCTCTTGGTCTAATTCAACTGTGTCTAGATTCACACAACTCTGAACACAAACTATCTGATCATTCTCTGTATAGAAAAATAATTTCAGTGATTTTTTAAACCGTGAGGTTATGGATGTAATTTTTTACAAATTCTCGATGGAAATCGTGCAAACAAACAAGCACATTACTTTTTTTGTGGCGACTATATTAAAATTGTTTTTTCGTTGGACGTCTTTTGCTTTTATTGGTAACCATTATCGACATGCAAATAAAGGAGAATGTACAGAAAAATCAAGATATTCGAATTCTTGTGGATAGATCTGACATAAAAACACAATTTATAGCAGTGTTGTGTTTTTCTTCACAACACTTGTGAAAATTTGCTGTTGCAGTAGCACTTCGCCCGGGAAATCATTCTGAATATAGCATTATCAGTAATCACAAAATCTAATTGGTATTATTGAGTCATTATATTCGTACAAATGATTCGGTTTTCTTACAATGGAACAATAAAATGATAATAAACTATATTGATATACCGAATATTCATTGATTTGAATGATCGAATCATTATTAATTTTCTATAATAGAAATGTGTACAGACGTTTCACATACAGGTATGCTTCTTGATGGAAGTGGCTTCATGCAATTATTGTATTAAGAGGGATACAATGATGCAACCGTAACAATGAATAAAGGAAATAATGATTGCCACTGCCGTGAAATTGTTCAAATACGATATACTGATCTCCAGCTATGCCTATACTCCATTGTATATTATATATTACCATTGAGTTTTCAAATATTTGTTTGAAAACTCAATGACATTGAGCCTAACGGCCGGACCGTAAACACAATAACTTCCGAAAGAAACAACTTAGAAACTCGATATTTCTAGAGAAGGTTTGGATCTTGATTGCGAACGCCGAATTCGTCTGACCCTTACATTTGCAATCAAATGACTGCAAAGCGACGAAGGTATGTCTTGCATTTCACGGCGAATATTGCTTTGTAAGGCCTGAATTGTCCGGGGTTTATTATTCTAAACCTTTGATTTAAGGTATCCCCACAAAAAAATCGCAAGGCATAACGTCAGGCGACCCAGACGGCCATGGAATGTCTCCGAACCTGCTCATTTATTCGGGAAAATTGACCTTAACTTTTTCATCGTTACCCTAGCTGTGTTAGGGGTTGCACCATCTTGCTGAAATAGTGTTCGGTTGTTGAAACCTTGATGCAGCTGTAATAGCGGTAACAGGAACTCATCTATCATACGGCAATATACTGGAGCAGATACTGTTTCTCCTTGGTTAAAAAAATAAGGGCCAATTACTCCGCTGGCAGAAATGACACACCAAACTGTGGTTTTTAAACTATATAAACGTTTTTGATGCTGTTCCCTGAGGTTGATGTGGGACCAGTATCGCATATTTTGCTCATTAGTATATCCATCGATATGGAAACGTGCTTCGTCAATGAATAAAATGTTTGCAAGCGTGTGTGCTGTTCAAAAACATTCCAGCATTTTTCTTGCGAAGGTTTCTCGCAAAGGATTGTCATTTTCGTTGAGACCCTGAACAATTTGCATTTTGTATGGATGAAGTTTTAATTCCTTTTGCAAAATAACATGCACTGATGATTTTTTCATTCCTGTGGATGTCCCAATTTCCCTTATCGATTTACGTGGATTTCGAATAATTTCAATCCGAACTTGAGACACATGTTCTGGCGTTGTTGCTGATGTTGATGCTCTTGGAGAAGTTTTGTTGACATTTTCCCTTCCTGTTTGCAAAGAGGCTTGTACATTTCGGGTTTGGTGCCTGAATATCTTTGTTTATTTCGTTAATGAACGAAATCGGCTCAATAGTTTTGGAGATAGAGATGTCTCAAATTTCGTTTTTCTAATACCTAGTTCGAATAATTACAATGCGATGAAGTTGAGCAAATAATTGGAGAATACCGATGCAAAATTTCTTTAGGCATTCCTCGAGGGTGGCTGTAAGTTTAGAACAGGTTAGTCATGAAGTCCAAACTTGATGAATTACCTACTCCTTAAATTGAACCAATTAAACTAGGCTGAAGGCTACTGCTTGAAATTACATCAAAGAATTGCTCATTTCATAGTGATTTCAGAATTTTGTAGCACACACGTGATTTCTTGTTTAGAAAAGATATGGCAGTTTCTATCAAAATTCAGTTTTCATTTCATTACTATATTGATTATATCATAATCCTTGATGATCTGAATTTTTTTTTCCAGCTTCATTTTCCAGGCCAATATGTCCCAACAAGAATTTCAAGGTTCACAAACTACATCAACAGTTTATTCAACTACACGTGTGGTGACATCTATACGATGGGATCCATCCTACATTCAAACACTGCCTGGAATACTGAAAATTGTTCAGATAGTAAGTGGACACACGAATGTAAAACATTTCACGTTATAAAGAAGTATTTTATGAATTAATATCAAATTATGATCCACAATTTTTATTCATATTATAATTCAGACATTTTGTACAATATGTGTGGAACCAATTCATATTATATGTATGATTGTTCGAATGTCCTCAAACAGAGCGAACATTTTTCATAATTTTTTACGTCTTTATCTTCTCTCTGGAAATGGAGTTCTGTGCCGCGTAAGACCATACATTATCTCGAATATAACATTTGGACGCCACTGTTCGTTTTTTTCAACAATTTTTTGGGTGCAAATGGTTGAAAAAACGGAAAGAATGCTTACTGTCATCACTTTTGGATTTTCAAGAATTTTTGGGAAAATAATACTGTGATGAGTGAATGATAAATAACATTGCGCATTCTCACAAAAGAATTGAATATATCCAAAAAAGAAAATTTTTCAAAAAATAATCTTTGCAGTCTGTAAAATGATAGATCGTTTTCTCCTACTGACGTCGAGATTTATTAAATATCACGCATTCGAAAATTTCTCGCTGCTATCGTCATCGTTGCAGCTGATGCCTGACCTTGAGATGTTTATGAAGTTTTAGGAACCTTGAATGTGGCTGCGTTGCCCAAATACAAGAAGCTGCAATCTACCAGCCCATAACTAAAGAAACTCATAAACTCGACCTAACTTGATGACGCGTTATTGTGTGCTCTTAATACAAATTTTGAGGTTCATATATGTTCCAAAGTTGAACAATTCTCTGAACCCTGATCAATAAAATATATTTCTCAAAATATAAAAGGTGTATAGTCTCTTAAATTTTTTCAGGTCTGTAGTCTTTTGGGCTTCATTTGCATAGAAGCGAGTGGATTGGCTAGTCATACAAGAGGAGGATTCTTCAACTTTGTCGCCTTGGTCGCGGTTTTCTTCACAGGAATATTACTGATCTTCTACTTGTTGCATATTATTGAGAAAACTTTTCGAATACCGTGGCTGATGGTCGAGTTCACTTTCTGTGCTATTTGGACTTTTGCTTTTTTTGCAGTATCGATTATGGCATCAACATACGGATCTGATTCTTATTTGGTTGCAGCGGTAAGTAGTTCAAAATATTTATTTATGATAATAAAGACAGATCCAGATAAACTCTCCTGAAATTTTCAAAATCTATATTTGGAAGTACCTAAGTCCAGTTCAATTCAGAAATGTTCCCAGAAATTCATCAATATCACACTCAGAGTTGAATCTTGGAATATTGTTAAGATAGTGGACCTTTTTTCGATGGAAGAATACAATATAATTATTATATTATTTTAATTTGATTCTGTACTATTTCAGTTTTTCGGATTTTGTTGCATGGTGACATATGGATTGGACGCTTTTTTGAAATACTCCGCTCTTAAGAGAGGGGAAATCGCACAGGGGGAAAGATTAGTGGAAAAACAAACGAATGTTACACAAGTGTATTGAATGTACTTAACGGAAAAAAACTTTTCCTGAATTTGTATGAGTACTTAATCGTATTGCCTTAATATTTCATACGTACCATTTGGTTTTTATAATTTTATAGTTTTTATTGTTCTTCTTTATAGTTTAAACCTTTGTTGAATCTTGAATATTTTTATTAAATGTAATTAATATACTTAATGTAGAATTCTCAATTTGTCCTTAAGTTTTATATTTTTTTTAATGGACAAAAAATATTCATTGCACTGAATCGGGGATTTTGGATATTATATCCTAGAATATCGTTTGTTTTTAGAATAACAAAATGTTGCCTATTAGACCAGAATTTAATTCATATTTATTTGCTATTTTCAACACATTTTTCGAGAAACAAAGATGTGCCAACTTAGGAAATAGGAATTCATGTTGAACAGGATTCCATATTCACATCACGTGGCAAAATACATTTCCTCTGTGAATATGATATGAATGAAATAATTCTTTTTGAGGAAATTTCTATATTGTATAGCGATTATTTTTGGGAATTAAATGTATGTAATTGAGTGGTTGCAAAAAATTATAACATATACAACCCTGCATGAGTTCTAAATATGGGTACCGATATTCTTATTCATGGTACAACAGAGATATCATTTAATAGATGATTCACGTAAATTTCCGTGTAATACATAAAAAATAAAATAGTTTACATACTTTAAAGTCATCTGTTCAAATAATTCGCGAAATAATCAACAAATTACATATCAATATACATTCATTTATTGTGTATTTGTTTTAGTAATTACGGAAATTTTCTACTATACACCTGAAATATATTTGATTATCTGATGTGATAATTTATTTGTTTGAGCTGTAATCAGTTTCTCTATTTCAAAATAGGGAAGAGTTTTCCGTATGAGACATAGCAACTATTATTATCACCAAAAAAAAGGTGACATTTTTCGACAAATGAGATAGTGAAGTTGAATATACAGAAACAGGTTTTTATTGAGCTCACCTCTGTCAGTAAATTGTGAACATGCTCATGTACAATTATTCACAAGAAAGTTGGAGACTTATCACTAATAAAATGAATAAATACGAATTCGTTTTCAGATCTTATTTAGTTCTTTACCTCTGTCAAAAAGATTATTTTCATTCCAAAGTTGATAGATTTGAGGAACTTACCTTTAATATATCCAAGTATTGTGCTTCTGAGCAGAGCTAGTCTATTTTGTGTTCATATAGTACATTCTCTTCGAATAATATAAATGTGTTAGAATCTTCTTTATCAATCTGCTGTGGGTGCTTCCTGAGTCACAAGGATAAACCTTATATTTGGGCTTATACCTTCTTTCACCGCTAGAGGGAGTATTGCGCCTCTTCTATTGAAGGAGGGCTCTGGTTCCAAGACCCAACTAACGTTTGTTTTATGCCTTCCTCAATTTAGAAGAAAGCCATCATATTTGATTCACAGTAGGTGATTTCGAACTATTCGCAAATTGTGTCTAGGTGAACCTCTGTGTAATAGTACCAGATCTGCATTCTCTAAATGCTATTCGTATTGGTTTCATATTTGGTGTATTTTCCATTTTCTATGGAACAACGTGCTATCATTTTGATAATAATTACCAGCTGACCATTGGGTAGGTTTCAGATCTGAAAGCGATTGAGTTCATTAATGTGTAGCGAATTCATCCGCCTTTAAAAAAAAAAAAAAAAAAAAAAATGTCTTCGAGAACAAATCAGACAGATAAAGCCTACAAACGGAACGAGACATGGAGAACGAAAAAGTTTCGTTTTCAAAGACTTGGCCACATCAGAATACGTCTTCGTTCGTCACGACGGTCCAAAAGCCTGCCTGCAACAACCGTACGATGGACCATTCCAAGTAGTGAGACGAAGTCCAAAAACATTCACCGTCAACTACTATGGAAAGGACGCGACTGTTACAATCGACAGAGTAAAACCAGACAACCAGCCTAAAGAACGGTCAATTCATCCCACACAACAGGACCTCAATCATCAGGAAAGACGAACCCGCTCTGGAAGAAAAGTTCATTTTCCGGACTGACTTCAAGCAGGATTTTCGTGGTTTCATCACTGGCAGGGGAGTGTGCAGCGAATTCATCCGCCTTCAATAAAAACGGAAAAAAGGGCGGAGTCGAAACTCGAAATTCAAATCTCCGAAAAATCGAATAAATATATTTCGCTCCGCTCACAACTTCACTTGACTCGACTACTCTCTCCAATCCATCTGCATATCACCGCCACGAAGATATTCGATCTCGACGCCGCATTCCTGACCGACATCTGCATTCCATCTTTACGACCCCACAAATGCTTATATTTGACCTGGTGGTATTGTAGTTATACTTACCTGAAATATTGTTCTTATTAAGCACTCATGAAAAATACCGAAACGATCCAATTGATACTTGGTAGTTAGCAACAAAATGTCTTTGCACAAACTTATACAGAATTTCAAGAGGATCATACCACCAATAAAATAATCATTTTTCGTTGAGATTTTGCAAAAAACCTTTAGGACATCATTTCTCAACCAAGTACCAGATTTCAATTCTAATTGATCTGTATTCTTGAAAACATTGGGAAAATTATGTTTTTCAGTTTTAACTTGCATTACGAAATTTTCTCACATAAATGAAATTTTCAAGCATCCAAAAGGATTCTGGAAAGTTTTGTTTTGTTTCCACGAGTAGCAGTAGGTATATCAGAAATTTAGGAGATCTTACATAATTTAGTGATAGCTATTCTTTGAAGAAAATATTGTATTATTACCATGTCTGATGACAATATGAAATAATTGGAGAAATGTTCTGATGTGAAGTTGAAAAAGTTACCGTACTTTCATAGTCCGGATTTACCATAATCTCATTTACTTTTGAGAAAAAACAGTTAAGTTATAAAAATATAATTCATTACAAAAACACATGGAAGAATTGAATATAGGATCAGTCAACTTATCCTCCCCAGGTAAGTCTTTGAACATGATCTGCTTTCCGTTTAGATGTCTTGATGAAACCTAAGTATTCCAATTCTGCTACTGCTTGGGTGAAACGTGCTCTGAATATGAGTTAAGAAATATTTCAACTAGAAAAGAACTCATTCGAAAACAGTCACTGATTATATGAAGAATTTCAAAAAAGAACATCAGATTTTTACAGGGTATCTGATAACCGTTATCAAAATAATTGAAATTTTAGAAATTGGTGAATTTGCAACCTTTCCTCGATATTTTGGATATCATGTCTCTGAATTGGAACTGATTCGGAAAATTTTCCAGAACATTGCTTGTGAGTGTTGCTTTTTTGGACTTAAAAAAAAGTTTTCAAAAGTTCATATAATTTTTCAAGAAATGAGGACGGTAATTAAATTCTACCTATTTCTATTCTCGAAACTTCGACACGATTTTCTGAAAAAAAATTATAACCACGTTGATATGAACATTCACTACAAAAATATGCGCACTTTGTTGTCAAGTCTCCAAAATTGTATAAAAGATACTCTCATTGTATTTGGAAGGAGTGATAATTCCTGTGCAAGAGAATGCGGAGATATTCTGGTCTATCCTAAACTTTCAAAATTTCAACGAAAAAGGTATTCTGTTGCAAAGTTTTATCGAAATAAAATGCTGAAAAAATGATTAATGGTAATAACACTGTTAGTTAGGGAATTTTCAGAAAAATGAAAAAATACAATTTCCAATCTTCTTTCAATTAATATTTTCAAACCAGAGTTTCAAATAATAAATTGTAATAACTAATATTATTTGTAGAGAAAAAATTTAATAATTTTTCTATTCTTTCTGATGTAGATATGATATTCTTCCAAGAAGGACTTTTAATGGTTTTATGCCCTCTTAACAACGATTCTCTAATATCCTGTGGATACACCTCCTCAGTTGTTTCATGTCAGTTGCATTTAGTTGTTACTTGAACTTTATATACTTTATATAACTTAATATACCTGGTGGAATAATCACAATATTTTAGTTCATTGATACAGGCGCCCCAGGATTGGTCTAGGATTTCTCATACATTGTATTAGTTACATTAAACCCAAACATTTTCGAACTCAGGTGTCATAAGCACTATGCCTACTTTCCGAAAAGATGGGTCAGTTCCTATTGCGAAATCATTAGTTAGTATTGAACTACAAGTTCTATAATATTTGGGTCTAATGTACCCCAAGATAATGAGTTAAAATTGTGAGAGAATAAAAATAAGTGGAATTTAACAAAATGTATCATTTCCTCCTCATTTCTCGAAAGATTATATGAATATTTGAAATTTTTTTTATGCATTCAAAAAGCAACACTCATCAGCAATGTTCAGGAAGAAATTTTCACGAATAAGTTTGTATTTAGAAACAAAACATCGGAGAAAGGTAGCGATTTTCCACAGATTTCTAAATGCCCATTATATCAAAAATTATGAAAATTTTACCTAAAATATATATATTCTGAGTAGTCATGACCTAGTCAATCACCAATTCAAATAATGTTTAAGATTTACCGGACATCCTGTATATGAACGATTTGAAAGACTGCCAGAATATAAAATGAGGGTATGAAATGCTTTCCAATTGATCAATTAATTATTTCCATTTTGGAAAATGAAGTAAAGGATACTGTAATCCTGGATCAACTCTCCTTTTACCACCATCCTCTTCTTCATCTGTTGGATCTAGAATACTGAGAAAAGCTTGCAACCAATCATACAGGTTTATCATTTTGCTACACTCTAAATGCAATTTGTAGGCTATACAAACATCAGGCATGGTTGGTATAATAGCACCTTCTCTTTTTATCTCACAGCAAGCACACTGAAAAGAGAATTCATTCAATTATCGTCATTACCCACATTTGTGTATATTCATTTCCAAGAATTGTCCCAGAAGACTAGTGGACCCGAACAAAAAATATACAAATAAATATTTCTATAAAATAATTATTCAATCAGAATGTACGCTCCTTAATAAATTAATAGTATTTATTTTTAATTTAATTGTTATATTTTACCTGTAAGTAAGTCTGTGGATCATTCAATGCCTCATGAATTGCTGACCTGTGGGTTCCTATGATTTGATTCTGTATGTACATATCATCGAAAAAGAATACTTCATGAAAATGAAAAGAACTATATTCTATTAAATACTTGTTGAAAATATTTCGTAGATATTCAACAATTTCTTCCCTTAGCTTCTCATATGCATTTTTACATTGAGATATACTCTTCAAATTCTAAATGAAAAAAATATATTTCATTACAAAATTATTTTTATACAATGTTATATTATTGCTTTTTCTAGTATAAAACTCTTTGTTTACCTTCCTAAATTCTTCTCTACTGGAAACACTCTTTATTTGAACTTGTTCCTTGAAGCTTTCAGTTATATCTGTAATGGAATCAATTTCTTCTAATTTTTTCAAGAATTCCTTCAGTTCTTTCTTTATAGTGTTCAATTCTTCATAACAGATTGCATTGGATGATAGATTATTTTCAAGAGTTTTGGATATATCTGTTAATTTCTCACAGAATTGATCTTTTGATTGAAAATTCAACAATTGGAAACACTCCTTGAAATGTTCCGATTTGGTTATATTCTTGGATGTGGCATAAGCATATAATTCCCTGATCTAGAAAACAACAGCAGTGTAAATAATGAAATCAAAATTCAACTCTGACTAAATGTATGACTTACAATTCCAAAGTTGCAATATTGTATGACTCAAGAAAAAAATTTCTTTATAAATGAATCATTAAATTTTGAATAATTGAGATTTATGTTTGAGTAAAAATTACTATCATATATCACAAAATATGTGATAAAATTCTTGAGATCCAACCTTTCATCTAATTGGAATTTCTCAATGGAATGCAGCAATTTAATTCAGAAGTATAATTCGATGAACTGTTGGCAACTTGAAGGGTTAGTTGGTGTCTCTAATATGTCGGTATTTAAGTTTAAGAATTTCCCTTAAAAATAAATATTCTAGAGTATATTGAACATATTTTCAAAGCCAGAGACTTGCATATTTTCAATTTTTTTGAATTCTCGGAATGAACAATAAAGAAACAAATGGTTCTCTGCAATATTCTCTCTTTAACTCATCTTGTCATTAAGCTGGGCAAGTACTAAAGTTATACCGAATTACCTACCAGTTTGTAAGTACTCTCTAATCCACTTATACTTTCTGCATCTATCATACTTTTTCAAAATGAATCTTCTTTATCAAGAGACATAAAATTACATTCTGAATATGTGTTTGACACAGAAAGTATTAGTGGATTAGAGTGAAGTTACATAGTAATGAGTATTCTATCCAAAATGAACTAAAATATTTCATATTAAATTACCTGTTTCCCAAGAGGTGTTTTTGGCAAATCTTTCACCAATATATGCAAGCACCTAACGAATAAATGGAGACAAAATATATACTCCTTTAGTTGTTTCATTTTTTCCAGGGCAACATCCTTCAAGTAATCATCATCTGTTAGAAGTCTGATTTTATTTTTGTAGGAAACCTCCTTTTCTACTAGATCTCTAAACGAATATATCTTTCTAAGACTCTCAAAATCTTCATGTGTGAATTTATTGAGAATGTGAACTGGATTTTCGTTGGTGCACAAAGAAAATTCATTTCCCTTACTGAAATGCTCCATCATGGCAAACTGAAAATATAAATAATTTCCACCATATAGTAGTGTTTTAACTATGTGAATAATGCAATCAAATCTCTTTATCTCAAAACTCTACAGCTCAAACATATCTTTAACTTATACTTTTCCATATGTCCCTACTCAAATTCAACTATGAATGGGGCTTTCTTTAATTGTAACTCTATAATTTAAACTATTTTGGCAATTCCTTGGAGTTTGATTTATAGAGGTTCAAGTGTATTTATGAGGTATGAGTTGCAACGCTTGTCTGATTGTAATTAAGTCTGTGAACTTTTGATATATCTCCCCAAAGAGCCATGCTTTTCTTACAGATATATATTTAATATAATCAATTGAGAAACATTTTTGCTCACAAATAGTGGCAGCGAAAATATTTCACGATATATTGCTGGAGTTATTATGATTACGAACTGCGGACTAAACATACAGAATGAAATTTGAACATTTGTTACATCTTTAGAAACAATATAATTGTTTCAGGGTTCATTCAGCTCAAAACGGCAAAAACACACTTATTTAGATAAGATATTGGGGTTCTAGAATGAGTGAACAAAAGAGTAGTGTATATTAAAGGTGTTGTTGTAATATTAAAATCCAAGATAATATAATTATAAATGGGAAATTTTATAAGAGCTAGATGCTTTTCTGACCAGGAAGCTAAGTAGAACCTAAATAGAAAACTCTAATTACAAGATGAAAGTTCACATTATAATTTACTCACCTTGAAGTGTTTAACAAATCCAGTAACAGATAAATCATAAAACAAGAATATATCTGTGAGTAAATTGAATACTTTTCCACTTAAAGAAAATGGACAATGTCCAGTGAAAAACACATTTTCTAGTATGTTGTTCAGATATGTAGTTGATGGTTGAGATGAGAAAACCTTGATACTTATTTTAGAAGAAACGTGATATGGTAGGGTCCTGTGCAAGATATTCAGTGAAGTAGCAACTCCAAATATAAGGACAAACGGTATGATATTGATATATGAATGTGCAATAGATATAAAATCTTGGATGACAATCTCACTGAAATTTTCAATATCTGGTATGATTACAACTAGTGGTTTGCATAATGGTGCTCCTCGCTTGTTGGATGAATTTTCATCTGAATAGTTCAATATAGAATTATTCAAGTATAAATTTTCATACCATGCTTGAAGAACTGCAAAAGTACAACGAGATTTTCTTATATAATTTGATTCTTCCTCCTCGTGATCTTCCTAAAAAAACTCCATTTGAAGAAATCATTGAGTTGATGCAGTATAAGAATCTTCCAACCAAATTTTAATATTTTAATATTTTACTCATACCATTATTTACTTACATACATTTCTTCAACTGTTGCATCCTCATCATTCAAAAAACCATTTATCATGTTTTCTACAAATATCTTTACACTGCTACAATTTTGAGCCTCAAGAACAACACAGTGAGGTGTTACGTATTCCTTTATTTCTTTGGTTAATGCCGAAAATTGAGCTTCATGATCTGGCATATTAATGCCAGTAAGTAAAGCTGCAGTTGGAATTTCATCCAGTTTTTGATCATAACTCAATTGAACAAAATCAACCAAATCTTTCAAAGTCGATGAGAAAATTTCTGCGTTTATAAGCTGTAATTATTCACAAGAATTGAAATACCTCTGCACCCGATTAATTGATTCATTCTCTTACATGAAGCTTTTCTTCGATATGTCTCCAGAGACAGCTGAAACTTTGGTACCATATATAGTCCGAAAAAGCACTTTGCTCCTTTTTTTTATTCTTAGAGATTTTTTTGGGTCGTTTGAATCCATTTTTGAAAACGAAGACACCCTATAAAACATACATTTGTTCCAAACTTTGGACTAAGAAGAAAATTTGAATGAAAAGGAGTATTTACTGCCACAACAGGTACAGTAGGAAATTACCTTCGAAACAGAATTTCCTGTACTCATCCCAATGTAATTTAAAAAATCCAAATAAATTTTATCTTGACAAATACAAATTCAAACATAACCTGATAAGTCAGTTGTTCAGTCATGCGCTTGTAGTTTGGCGCCAAATATATTGATTCGGTTCCATCCTTTGAAAAAAGGAGCAAGCACAGAATAAAATATATACCAGCCAACGTTCTATCATTGGGAACTTCTGCGAAGATGCCAGCGCCCTAACGGATAAATTCGGAACCTGTCCAAGCTAGTAGTTTTATGTAAACAAACCTCAGAAATGTGGTGGAGAACGAATATTTATTAAGAGGAGCTTGAATATTTAAAGGAATTATTATAATTTTGTGTAATATTTCTTGAGAAGGAACTTTTCGTTTGGATCACGATATAAAACTGTACTTCAAATCGTTCCTGGAGGATAATTTCGGTGTTATTTTAGTGTATGTTGCTTGGTGGATCAAAATGAACCAATATCTAAGTTTACTTGAATTTCTGGAAAAATAAGCACCTCAATAAGTGATTTGAGGACTCTTATTTATGTGAAGAAGTGCTGAATACAGGCTATATTATGTGGTTAATCTAGAATCAATCCTAATGATATGACTTGTTCTTTGTTTACAAACGAGTGAATCAATAAAATGAAAACAGATTTTCTGCTTAAGTTCTTTTGCATCGTATTTCTGAAGAAAAGGAAACAGATAGACATATAATTGATTTCATTTTCATATAACAGCAGCTCAAGGCACACATACAAAATGAAAAATGTCACGGCTGGTTCAACCTACCTATATATAGAAATGAAAATTATTGATGTATTTATATGATTAACTTCAGCTATTATCAACTCTAACAGTATATCTAGTTTATGTCAGGTTTTCAACCAGATCACTCTTTTAGAATTTGATTTTGTGTAGTATGACAATTAGGTAGCTGCAGAAGTGCTCGGTAGTTTCTCTGCAGCATTTTTCTTCAAAATTCTCTTATTTTCATTTACACCTGAAAACATCATGGCATGAAGTTGTTTCGAAATGAATACATTGTAGGTAATTCACTTTTATAAAAATAAACATCTTCAGAGTGAACATACTTTCATGTATTTCGTGACCTGTTTTCCAATCTTCAATCTCTAAAGCTAAGCCTTTCTTCTATCATTGAGTTCCCTGCCAAATGCTGTTTCCAAATTAACTTTTACTTTCATTTGGCTTTGGAAAAAATGAAAACTAGAGGCACTAGATGATCCTATCTTCTTTGACCATGAATAACATTGAGTTGAGGCACACAACAATAGTCATTTCGGGAGGATGCCATTTCGAATTAATACAATCGAAAATTTTAATCGGAAAGAAATGAATCGATTGATGAATATTACAAACACTTTCGGTATACCAAAATTTCAACTCGGAGAACAACACAAAAGTTCGAAAATGAACTCCAAAAGTAAGCAAATTACGTTAGAATAACAGGCACGTCGAAAAACTACTAGCTTGGAAGTGTTCGAATTTCTATCGCCAGAGGGCGTATCGCTTAGCAGTAGTTGCGAATTGTATAAAGACAATGGGGGTTTTTCCTGAATTTGGGTTATTACTGCAAATGCAAATTTGAACATAATTATTATGGGTTTGATTCATCATTTTCCCAAATTACCTTCAGAAAGTATTCAAAATCAGATTTCAAAATTGGGGTTTGGGATTTGTCATGCATGCACGAAGTGACAACGTTGTTTATTAGAATTGCTTTTTCTGCTATAGAATAATGAAATATTTATTACTTTTCTGTGGTACACACGTGTTCTTTGTCAATAAAACCAAACAATTTTCGTTTGCGATTTGTCAGTAATATGACAGTATGACAGTCTGTGCTCTTCTTTTCCTATTCCTTGGTCGTTGTCTTCTACTCTAACCAGATCGAAGTATAGCTATCTCTGTTTTCCTAAGCAAAGTAACACATTAGACGTCCTTTTCTTTCCGAGAAAGCTGAATTCGACGTTGTCATATCGTGCACTCATGACAAATCCCTTTAAATGCAAATCCCTATTTTTATTTTTCAGTTTTAGGTGATCAAAAATTTTTTTAAAAATATAATATTGTAATTGTATGTTTGAAATGTGATGTTCTGAAGATTTTTCATGAAAATAACTGCATTTTCGTTTAAAGGACAAACCCCCATTGTCTTTATACAATGGTTCTATTCAGATGGAATTTCTCTTTTTTTCCAGATATTGAATTGTGATTTTTTATCTAATATATCATATGGACATAATTTTCGATCAATGAAAAATGCATTTTCATCTTAAGTTTTCTGATTTCTGGTGAAAGATAATCTATTCCAAGTACTCGCATGTACGCCAATTGTATGTTGATTATCCGATGGAAAATCATGAAGGTACCTCATTGTAGAAAACCATAAGCTTGGTGTAAAGGATATTATATAATACTGGAAATATATTATTCATCAAACTGAAATATATTCTTGCATGATGGATGACCTGCTTGCTATTTCTCGTCTAAAAAGAAATTCAAATTCATGTTGCAACATGAACTGAAAGGAAAGAGTTGCGAATGGAAAAACACATTGATTTAAAACATTCAACAGTTTTCTTAACAATTGCATGTAGAAGGTGAAGACTATGTATTTGGTGGATGCGCCGAAAAATAATTCGAAAAGGAAATGGGACTATGAATAACTTTATTTGATTCATTATTTTACCAAATGAATGCTCAAGTTATGCAGTTGAAATGTTGAACTTCCAGCAAATGTTACTTAATGAAAAAATTAGGTGTGTACTGGAATTTTCGGTTAATTGACTGATAAAGGCTCCGAAATATTACCTTCAAATTCGTAAATCATTTTTGCACGCATGTTCTGAAGAAGTGTTTGCTGTCATTTCACAACAGTGCACAAAATTTTAGTTTGATTCGATCTTTATTTGTGGAGATATTTTTTTCTCGGTATCGTTGCTATTTCCAGAATAATTCAACTAATTAATACTGCTCCAATCATGATGAAACTTGTAAACTAGTTGGAAAATGTCGATGAACAACTCCATGCAAAATTGCGGGATGATCATGACATTAGAACAGTATGAAAAAAATTCTTCTAATCATAATACCCCCACAAAATTCCGCATGAACACCTTCAAGCTTTCATTTTCAATCGAATACTGGATTTCAATTCGATCCAATCTGCATTTTCGAAAATAATGGGAAATTAATTTAAATGGCTATATCTGCAGAACGATCGGCTGGCAAACACAAGAACTTCCGAAATAAACGACTTAGACACTCGATACTCTTAAAGTAGATTTGGGGATTAATTACAATTTAAAGGCCGAATTCATGAATTGGTAAAACCCGCCTAATGCTTCGTAGTTATACCCATTCAAATTCTTATTTTCCTAATATCTCCAAAAATACTGATCGGATTGAATTGAAATGTAGGGTTTGATTGAAAAATGTAAGCTATAGAAGCTTACCATATATGGAACATTCTTATGTGCTTGTTCTAGGGAACGAGATGGATATCATATTATATTCTGGACCAATGTCTGAAGTTTTAAAATTCTGAAAAGAAAATGGTCTCACATATGATTAGGTTGGACTCAGTAAAGGATCCGTGGCCTGTTCCTTAGCCCGAATATGAATATGCTGTAACTTTCAGACTAAAAGATAATAAACTCGTGGATGCGACAAAAAAATGCGCGATTCATTGTCAAATTATTTGTTCTCTCAGCTTTCATAACCTGAATAAATTGAATGATTTTTGACATTTGCTGGTGGTTGAAATTGTTTCTCTAATAATAGGAAAGTCTCGTGAGAAGTGTTTTTGGAATTACAAAACCATTTGAAAGTTCCCATTTCCTCAATTCTTCGAAGAATACCCATTCGATCGAATTAACACCGTATTCACGATTGTAAAGTATCAACATGAAGATTTATGAGGAATTTCGTGAGGATCAGATATCACAAGCAGATTCAAATATTAAATTTCGATACACCCTGCTTAACTTTTGCAGGTGTCCTTCAACTAATTATGAATTTTGAATCGGATATTTTCAGTGCTTCTTGAGATATTGACGAATTAAACTCCAAACTTCGAGAACTGTTTCGGAGTTTTTACTCAATAATTTATGAACTCAATCAGAATGTTTGGACTTCAAATCTTACCTGAGAATTTCAAGTTGCTATAAATTCCGGCTCAAAAATTTTAAAATCATAGAGACATTTGTGAAAAAGGATAACGCGCTGTTTGTAAAAATTGTAGTTCAGGTATATCCAATTTTGCTTCCCCTGTACAGAACACGCCTCAGAAATGTAGATAATGAGAAGAAATATAAGTAGGAAGTGAAGCAAGCATAAATTAATCAGAAAAATATGTTTTATTATGATCCTCAAACTTGTAGTATAAAATCAAATACCGGTGCATTCGCCACTCTGTAACAATCCAAATATAGAAAGTGAGAGTATTTCGTGAAGCAGGGGCTGCCAGCCTTCTCGTTGATTAGTATTTATAAAATCTAGAAAAGCACTGAGGTGAAGGTAGCAGCTTCTACGCGCATGTTCAATAGAGATGACCGCTTTGGCAACGAATCGGAACATGCTCGCAAAAGCTGCTGCCTTCACGGCAGTGCTTTACTAGGTTTTTTTTTCGATAAAGTACTGGATTTCAATTCGATCTAATCTGTATTTTTGGGAATATTGAGAAAATAAAATTTTGAATGGGTATATCTACGGAATCATTGGGCGGATTTCATCCATTCACGAATTCGACCTTCATAATTAAGCCCCAAACCTACTCTACAAATATCGAGTTTCTAAGTCGTTTCTTCCAGAAGTTATTGTTTATTGTTTACGGTCGGCCGTTAGTCCGACAGTAAACACAATACTTTCCGAAAGAAACAACCTAAAAACTCGATTGTAGAGTAGGTTTGGACCTTGATCACGAAGGCCGAATTCTTGAATGGGTAGAATCCACCCAATGATTCCGGAGATATACCCATTAAAAATTTTATTTTCCCAATATTTCCAATAACACAGATTAGATCGAATTGAAATCCAGTACTTCATAGAAAAATTACAGTTCAAAGGTTCATACAGAAAAAACTTTCATTTCGGGAAAAAAACCACCAAGTTTCACATATTTTTTTCCAATATCTCCGAGACTATTAGTCGCATCAGATTGAAATTTGGTACACTACTGTGAAATATAGAGCTCAAGGTATAAGCAGTTTTTTTTGAATATGAATGATAGTTTCTGAAGAAAAATTTCTTTTCGAAAAAAATTTTGAAAGTTTTTTTTTTAAAATTAGTTACCATACAATCAAATACCATGCGAGTTTCGCGTCGTTTTGCTTCAACTAACTGCCAAGCTTCAATCCAACCGCTCCAGTAGTTCCTGAAATATCACTAGGGAAATAACCACAAGATTTCAAATGGCTATAACTCCGAAACCATCAGGCCGATTTGGCCCATTAACGAAATTAACTGCGGTATTTCGATGCGAGAACTATCCTGAAAGTTTAAAGTCGCTAGCTCACTTCGTTCGATAGATGTCGTGTCCACGGCCGGCCAGGCGGACGGACAGATTTTGACACCGGATTCGTCATCAGTGAGTAAAACCTAGTCGTTTGAGACCATTTTCGGCTCAAAATTTACAGACATTTACACAAAACGATAGCATGCTGTTCCCCAAGAACATGCGCGCAAAAATGATACTATTAGTATTCTGTTACATTCACAATGTTTCCTCACTTATATTCTAACGGATTCATAGATATATATTGTGCGCATGTTCACTTTTGGGGATATCCTTTGAACATGCGCGCAAAGCTGCGTGCCTACCGTAAACACAATAACTTCCGAAACAAACAGTTTAGAAACTCGATATTTGTAGAGTTAGGTTTGAACCTTGATTACGAAGGCCGAATTCGTGAATAGGTAAAATATACCCAATGATTCCGCAGATATACCCATTCAAAATTTTATTTTCCCCATATTTCCAAAGATACAGATTTTATCGAATTGAAATCCAGTACTTCATCGAAAAATTATAGTTCGAAGGTTCATATAGAATTTCATGAGGATAATATGATTAGAAGATCACAGAATATTAAATATTTGAAAAAAAAAATTAATCGAAACTAAGCCCCGAACCAACTCTAACGATATCGAGTTTCTAAGTTGTTTCTCCCGAAAGAAGTGACTCTATATTTGAAAAGATGGTTTAGTTAACCACGGAGGTCAATCTCGTGAATGGTATAATCCGTCTAATGATTGATTGAATCGAAATCCAGTACTTTTTTGAAAAATCACAGCTTGAAGGTGCATGCAAAATTTCCTGAAGTTAATATGATTAGAATATCACAAAATCTTTCCATCAAGAAGTAAAGGTGCTTTTGGCGGTATCAAAACGTGAAAAGATTACCACTTTGAACATGCGCGCAAAAGCTGCTATTTCACGTCAGTGTTTTCCTAGAGTTCTTACCTATCTGACATATCTAGTTCCTTGGTAATCGTTGAAATAGTGAACCAGAAGAAATCAGTTAAAATTTGAATAAAGCGGGAGATGATCTTGTGCCTGAATGAAGTAGCGAAATGATGGTTGTAATTTCCCTGGTCGATTGTTCTTCGTAGTAGCTCAAGTGATGTAAGAGAGAATGTTCAAGTTATGAAAGTAAGGCAATGAACTTCGATGGCCTACCTTCGTCAAGTTCACTGCTACATGTCGATTATCGCTTCATTTCTTCGCACCTTTCCTGAACTTGTTGCGAATGCGATGAAAACAATACATTTCGCAATTTCGTGGCCTTCCGAGATTGGAAATCATTCGAAGTTCAGCATTTAATCAGTTAATGTAATTGAATAAATTGCTTCCTTGCTTAAAATTGAAGTGACAATATCACGATGATAATTGTAAGAGATATTTTTGCGGGGTCGTTTCAGGTCGATATTATAAGTCGATGGCTGATTCAGATTACAGAATATAATAAACTAATTGAAAACACTGCGAATTTCAAACAAGGGTTTATTATTTTCTTAGTTTAGTAACCCAATATACCGTTGATATCTTAAACAACTTAGAACCGAATGCGATGATTCATTTTCGATATTATTGGAAATTTGCAGCGTTTTTCTTTATATTTCAGAAACCACTGGTCGGAAATTTTTTAGGTTTAGTTATGCAACTGTTATCAACGTTCAGAGTTTCATGAAAATTCGGTGGTGAGTTCCCGAGAAATAATTTTTTTTCCCCCCCAACATCCCATTTAGACACCTTAGGTTACACGGATCCTGCTGAAAAGCTTGAAGGATCAACCCCAAGTGACACACGATTTTTCCGGACAACGGACGGCGGACGGCGGACCCAGGGATTTTTTTATTCGTTCATTCAAATCTACATACTCCAAAACGTAAACTGTGAAATTTTCAGGGGGGTTATTTTATTTTTTTTTTTGGTCGATCACTAAGGTTTATTATTTGATTTTATCAAATAATAAACCAAAAGGAGCGCATTCGCCGTTTTCCAACATAGACAATCTAACTGCTATTTGTATTTTGTGGTTTCTTATATACTAACTGACAAAGAAACTGCAACACCCAGAATAAGGAGCTGTTTAATTTTCAAATTTTTTTTGGTAAATTGTTCTGCTGATACGATAATCACCAAATCCCGCACAAACTTGTGCACCTGCACTTGCCGATTAAACACTAAATTCATCATGTTCGGATCAGAATTTTAGAGACAAAAAACACGAAATTTGACAGATTTTTGCCCAAAACTTCCAGAAATAACTATTGAAATGAGCAGAACTTTGAAACGTATGAATTTCAAATATATTTATTGAATTCTGCAATGGAATTCAGTGAATAGTTGCAGAAAAAAAATTCCAAAAAAATATTCAAATTTTTTATTTCTAACAATACGTTCCTATGAAAATGTTGCATTTAGTTGCGCGTCGGTATTCTACAACTGACTAGCAAGCTTCAATCCAATATCATCTGTAGTTTCGGAAAGATCGAGTTACCTCAAAAATTCAAATGAGTATGCAACACTTCTTCAGTTCGAGAACTAAATTCGGTATTTTACTCGAGATTAATGAAACGTAAAAGCTTTCGACTCTTCGTGCTTCGCTTAAATTTTATGATATGCTCATCAGGTAATGTGTAAATAACTATCTATCTACCTGTTGTGTGTAATTCGCAGTTCACTTAAGCATTCCTTCCATTCCGTTTGAACTTTGGACACTTTTAAAGGAGGGATGATAATGAATTCATATGATTACTTGTAGCTTCGACGATAATTAATATATTATTAGAATGTTAATATATACCAATTAATTTCCTGTTGGTGCAAAATGGCGAAGGCGCCGTTTTTATCGTTCTGAAAATTCATCTGTTAAGAAAGGACCAAATCAGAGTATCAAACTATTGTTCATTGAATATAAGGAGAGTAACTGAGGGGAATTCATTCACGACTTCCAAGCCATCATTTTCCAACCAAGTAACAGAATTCAAATCGATTCGATGTGTAGTTTTGAAAAATTAAAAGAATGAAATTTCAAAATCGAATTGTTGGGTTGGTTTTACCCTCTCATGATTGTGACCTCAAGCTCGAAAGCTACTACACAATTATATAATTTTCTTCGATTTTTTCAAACAGCCGTTACGCCAACCATACACATCATGACTTCCGAAAGAATCGATTAAATAATCGATATTTGTAAAGGAGGTTTGGAACATAATGAGTAAAGACGTATTCGTGAATGAGTCAAGACTTCTCAATGATTCCGTTTGAACATATAGAGTGTTAATTGATAACGTAGACAAACTTCATGTAGGCAGTGATTATTCGAAATATTTCAGAGGAAACGTTCAAATAAACTCATGTTTCAAATGATTTGGTTTTGGAGATACATCTTGAATATACACGGTGATTATTAAAGTTGTACATTTATTTGAACCATAGATTACTCTCAACAAATTAAACACTTTTTCTTTTAGCATTTTCCAGGTTCGGCTCAGGAAAAAAAGTTATAAGCATTTAAATATTTCTCAATGTGCTAATACACTCCTGCAATATTCCAGCAAGTTCAACCCAGATATCTCTCACTGTGATTTCCATTGCAGAATCACCATTCCACTGCTTGAAATTCAAAGAATTATGATTGGAAAAATTCATCTACTCACTTAATTATTATGATTTGGTAGTTTCTGCGGAATCATTGTGGAAAAAATATTTCACTGCATTCGACCACTGAAACACTTATCTTCCACTTGATATTCGTGCAATATCTAGTTTCATCCATGAGATCCTTAACAATTTCATTTTTGCCCATTCTTATATAGATAATTTCATAATCATCCTAATAAAGATAGGAATTGGTTTCACGAAGAAGAAAGAGCTCCAGTAATAATAAATAACATAATCACAAGGACGAATATCCGTCAAATCACCGATAAATCAACAAATATTCCCCCTTGAATATTTGTTGATTTATCGACGGATATTCGTCCTTGTGATAATGTTATTTAATCATCCTAAGCTTCATCAGATTTATAACTGAATGATATGAAATCACTCAACTAACCTAAAAACATTGATTTAACTATGGAATTCTATGGACAGTCGGGTCTATAATGATTGATTATGTCTGTGGTCTGGTAACGAAATAGCCTAGACACCATATTTGGTCTATGCGAAATAGATAAATATTTATATGCACTCTGTGTTCCAGGTAAATGTGAGAAGAGCTTAATTTCCGGACTTTACAAGCTGGGGCCGGATTCAAGAAAATAGGAAAATTTCTCGAATTTTATCAGATTTTAAAACATTCATTGTTGAATATTTCAAAAACGGTTCGTTTGAGTAGAAATAATAAATAATAATTGAGTATTCTCAAATGATCACTTAATATAGATTTTACCTGTATCATCAAGTTAATTTCTTACAGTTTTATGAATCGGGAAGTCGAGAGAACCGTTTGAAGTAAAATAAAATTGATCACTGTTGAATACGTGTAATAGTTAAAGAAACCTTCACACCAAAATTCATTTCATTCGAAGGAACCATCGGAAATTTCAACCGCCTGTATCTTTTCACCGGGGGCGAATCTGCAAAATTGGTAAAGGAAAAAAGTGTTCTGTTTGATCAGAGGACGCTAAGCATAAAATTTATGTACAACTTAAAGACCCTGTATAAACTATAAATAGAAAAATAAGAATGTTTTTTTTTCTAAAAAACTCTGTGGTCGAAAATTTGATATTTTTGTTTTCTCCTCAAAAAAAGCGGATCCTGTGAATTATTGAGAAATGATCAAATGGGTTGCTTCGATCATTCTGAATTTCGTGAGCCAGGATCATATGTCTTTGTGAACTCTTCATCCTGAATCTTTCTTTCATAGAATCTCTTACCGAAGTTTGTTTACTTGCCTAATTGAAACCCTCTCTAGTCATTCGAAATTTTATTTTTCCAATTTTTTCAAAAATATAGACCAGATCGAGTTGAAATCAACTTGTTGGTTGGAACTTGACAGTATCAAGGTAAAGGGAGAGGACACTGGCTCTGACGTAATCCAATCTGGAGGTTCAGTTTTCAATTACTTTTTTCAACATTTGTGGCCGTATATCGGCAATAACGCGGCGAATGTTGTCCTCCAAGTGGCCAATCGTTTCGGGCTTATCGGCGTAGACTAGCGACTTCACATACCCCAACAGAAAATATTCCAGCTGCGTAAAATCGCACGATCTTGAAGGCCAATTCACGGGCCTGGAACGTGAAATTATGCGGTTATCAAACGTTTCCTTCAGTAAATCATTTATTTCACGAGTGGTGTGACATGTCGCGTCGTCTTGTTGAAACCACAGCTGCTGCACATCATGGTTGTTCAATTGTGGAACGAAAAAGTCAGCAATCATGGCTCTATAGCGGTCAGCATTGACGGTAACGTTCTGGCCAGCATCGTCTTTGAAGAAGTACGGACAAACGATTCCACCAACGCATAAAGCACACCAAAGGACGTCTCTGTGGATGCGTATTATTAGTAAGAGTAAACGTGGTGCGAAAACGGTCCATAGTTAGTCGAATTAATTGCTCTGATGGACGATTATTCTGACCGTAAAATGGACGTAGAGCGCGATACGTATTTCGAATAGAACGAGTATTTTCAAAATAAATTTGCACTATTTGGAAGCGTTGGTCAGGCGTCTATTCAAGTTGAAATGCCAGACCAAACTACACACAAATCACTTGACAGCTGACAAAATGGCCACCAGTTAATACAGTGTTGCCAACTTAAAATTCTATACCTCTAAGAACACCCTTTACTTTATCAGAATCATACGGTTAGAAACTTGCAGATTTGATTTTGATTTGATCGAGGTGTTGACTACGAATTCGAAGAAGCACACAAAATCTCTTCCCGAATTTCTTCAACTCAAATTTTTTTTAGAAACATACGAAGATTGTACAGATCAACTGCTATTTTCATCGCGGGTTGCACCAGTTGGCGAAAATCGCAATCTTTCTTCTTCTAGTAAAGTTCATTGGCACGAAGACTCCGATACACTCTTCTTTTCTGCATTGAGTGCAGAACTTGAGGTAAGTAGAACATTGAACTGCGATAACCTGCGTCTCTTAGATATAACCTTATTTCGTGGTCATTACCAGTGCGATATTTCTTCCATAATCGAATGGTATTTCCTCTTTCTTGTCATCGCGTAGATAGCTTGGTTTCAACGAAGAATGCAGGGTGTTCTCTCTGTGAATAACAATTTCAAATGTTGGGTTACTTGTAGTTTATTACTTTTAAGAATGATTCGTATCGACTAATTGAATATGAGATGTTGGGATATCGTCCTCAAGAAGCGCCCACAGGCTTTCTCTCTTAAATTAAAAAAAAAGTTACTAACTTGCCAAAGGGATTTTGTGAACAAAAACATTCGATCAACACTTAAGAAATAAATGATGTCAGAATAACTCTTTCATCATTCCTTATTGATGAAAAATTTCGTGAGCGAAAATGGGAATTTAATATCAGATGTTTTTCTAGGAAAGATAAATAATTAACCTTGTATTTTGCTTTCAACCAAATATCAGAATAAAATTTGAGTGGAATGTTTTCAAGAAATGTGATCCTTTGTGGGCGAACATAGCCATGTCAGATTCGGAAATCTGATTTCAAACTCGTGACCTTCACACAAGAATTAGTTATTAACGGCGATATATACAGGGTGAGTCTTTGAGTTGTACATCAATTTTAACCATTAAACATTTCACTACACTGCACTTCAAACACTGATCTTCAACTTGATATTCATGTAATATCCAATTTCATTTCACTATAAGATTATACACAATTCTATCCTCGCGCATTCTCATATTGAAAATTCCATAATCATACTTTTTTCAAGAAATTTATGAATTAATTATATGAAATCAATCATATAACCAAAAAACCTTCTCTAGAATAAATAACATAATCACAAGGATGAATATCCCTCGATAAATCAACAAATATTCCCCCTTCATCAGAGCTAATCATCCAATCAACCAAAACACCTACACCGAAGAAGCGGATCCAAGTAGAATGACTACAGCTGTTTCACAGTTATTACTGATCGTCAGGTCAACTTACCTCGGATAAAACCACAGAAGGAACCTCGATACTTGTCACCTTTCAGATAGATCGCTGCAGTAAAACTTCGTACAGCTTCCAAGTTAAGTTGACCTGACGATCAATAACAATTGTGAAACAGCTGTAGTCATTCTACTTGGATCCGCTTCTTCGGTGTAGGTGTTTTGGTTGATTGGATGATTAGCTCTGATCAAGGGGGAATATTTGTTGATTTATCGACGGATATTCGTCCTTGTGATTATGATATTTATTATTACTGGAGCTCTTTCTTCTCCGTGAAACCAATTCCTATTTTCTAGAATGTTATGGTTATGGAAAATCCAGTCAATAGACAGGGACTATGTCTGTGGTGTGGTCACAAAATAGCATATACCCATAGAAATTATAACTTTAATGTTATATCCATGCAAATAACTAATATTAGTTCTATGGGATATTTCTTTCTTTGTATTCTATGGTCCTGATGAACGTAAACCCAGACGAGAGGATAGTCAGCCCAAGGAAATCCAATGTTGCCAAATGTACTCATAGAGATGAATACTCAACTCATATTTGAAAACCGATCAAAAATCGAACACCGTCCATAAAATAGAGTATGGTTAAGTTTAATTTTGTTGTCTCGTTAGGTTAGATTAGTTTAATTTAGGACAGTGCCAGTTTGAATCAAAAACGGAAATTTGGCGCGTCAACTGACCTAACCAAATTTCCGTTTCTGATTCAAACTGGCACTAAATTCGATGTTCGATTTTTGATCGGCTTTCAAATATGAGTTATTTATTCATCTCTATGCGTACATTTGGCAACATTGGATTTCCTTGGGCTGACTATCCTCTCGTGTGAACCCAGTTTAATTTACTTCCTTTACTAGATCCGGGGCGGATCCATAAATATAAGGATATTTTTCGAATTTTTATCCGATTTGATAATATTCAACGTTGAATATCTGCAAAATGGTACGTTTTAGGCAAAATTAGAAAGAATAATAAAATATTTTAAAATGATATTCTGTTATACAATGGTTCTTGGGATCAGAGTGCTGTTCAAATGTCTGTAATTTTCGAGTTTTGAGCCCTAGTCTCCAACGACTAGGTTGGACTAACTGATGACGAATCCGGGGTCAAAATCGATTATGTTCGGCTGGCCAGCCGATAACGGGCCAAAAGAAATCTATTTGAAAGTTTTAGCGTGAATTGCATTACAAAATGGAACGGTTGGGTTCGTTAATGGGCAAAGTCAACCAAATTATTTTGGAGTTATAGCCATTTGAAATTTTCAGGTTACTTTTCTGATATTACAGGAACTATAAGGGTGATAGAATTGAAACATGACAGTTAGTTGGAGTATGGCGAAGCACAACTTTAACCAAACTTTTGTTGGGATCGTAGTGTCAGTATGTAGCAGAAGACATTTTTTTTCATTATTTAAAAAAATTTTTGCAAATGATCCACGAGATTTCGGGGAAATTCAGCACGGAACCTGAACTTAACAGTTCACAGTAGTATCAAATTTCAGTTAGATAAGGTCATATTTGTCAGAGATATGGGTGAAAAATATGTCGAATTTTGTGGATTTTGTCAGTATCGTTGTTTTTTCCGGCATAGCTCAAAAACGACTTATTGAATCATGCTTAGTTATTATTTTGACAATACTGATGAAAAAAATTTCGTGATTATCGTGTCGTTGGAAAAATTTAAAAAAATATAATTTTTTTTTTCAAATATTCAAATGTCGTCGAGTTAAAAATAATTCCACGACACGTTGTCAATTCGCACATATTTGTATTAATGATTCTATGGTCTGGGTAAGTTACCTATGTTATGACTCTGATATTTATGTAGAACGAACCACGTCCTTCACTAATGTGACAAAAAAATGAACCTAACTTAACATTTTCTGATTATACGGAGGAGGGTCCGTTAAAAAGGCATAGCATAAGTACTTGGGTACTTCATACAAGCGAATGGACTGTATAAATTATTATATTAAATACTCAAAATTTTGATCAGAGACCATAATTCATCGTTAATGTTGTCTCTATAATCCGAACAATTGGCGAATCTGTATAGCATATGATAAATTTCTATTCGGATCATACAGTCAAAAAAAATTCAAATTAAATGATATAGATATTCACTTTTGTGATTCAAGCACTAAAAAGTGTGAAGTTAGATAATATTCAATGGGAAAAATTCAAGGAAAACTTCACATCTGATCGATTCAAATATTACTACGAAAAATTCAGAACACAAACAAAAAGTGGAATCGATAAATGTTTCCAGAGAATTATACTTCTTTCTCAACCAAATTATTCCAAATCCAATCAACTAAGGTCGACATTATTGAATTTCGTAATGGTTAAATTATCCATTTTAATGGGATTCCCTTTACCGTTAACCAACAGTTTTTTCATTCAGACATTCAGACAGTGTATAATAATATATTCCTTCAATTCATGACAGCTGTTGAGTAATTATCCGATCAATTAAATTCTTTCCAATTCCTTATTCGAACAATGAAACCTCCCATATTTTGTTTTTTGCCTTCAATCATTTCTACCTGAGTTCCGAAGAGTACACAATAATTAAATAAAATATCTGATGTGATGTGGTGCATCCATCAGTTCAACCGTTATGTAAAATGAAAGCCATTAGTTCCAGATTTGAAAAATCTCAACTTTCATATGTATCTACCACCTGATGGCTGCTGACACAACGTGAGGGATGCTGAATCTGACCCGAAAAAGCTCGAATAGCGGTAGAATTCGATAAAAAAATCAGGTATCTCGAGGTCCCATGGTCGTTTCGTGTCACGGTCTTCTCTTCCTGGTTGAGAATGCGGGTGAGCACAGGGGTGTATTAGGGGTTTTCATTTGAAATTTACAAGGGCCGAACTTCGATTTGATTTTTGGAAAGAGATATCTTGTAACATCCACATTTACAAAAATATTATATCCAAACGAGTTTACTTGATGAAGGTTATTCAAAACAATCATTAAAATACAGATTTTTCTTGAAGTTTCGCTTAGAGCTTATTTTAGGAGGATTTCGTATCTTTTTCCAGCTTTTTTATGGGTTTTTCACTTCCAATATCTGAAACAGAACTATAAAGAATTAAATAAAATTGTTTTTTTTTTCATGAAAAACGCCCTTGCGGATTGCGGATCTGTCAGAGGCAGTTTCTTACAAAACAGATTTCCTAATGAACAATAGAGGAACAATATAAACGATAAAGAAAGCGAACTGTGACGTTTGAAAGTACCAATCTGATTCTTTCATCAGACAGAACAGAAAATTTCAAGAATTAAGTGAGGCTGTTTTCTGTGTGTGATAGTTTCTTATATAATTCTTCCAATTTTCTGAAACATATGATCGAAAAAGGACCATACCTTTCCTTTTAGTATCGATTAAATTTTTTTGGGATTTTCAGTTTTTTTTAAAAGTTCGGTTTCAGATATTGGGAGTGAAAACCTAAAAATGATACAGATTTTCTGTAATACCTTTATATCTTTCGATATTGATATCTAAGGATAAACTTTTATTGCCTTCGTCGTACCACGTTTTGAATGACAAATTCAATTATTATATCAACTGGCATATAATGATTGAAGTCAGAGACTTAGAAAAACGGTAACATAATAAAATACAATACAAAAATAATACTAGACACAGTGTTTCTTCTTTCATATTTCGATTTAGAATTATTAGTAGCATTTATTATATATTATATGTCAAAAACTTACCACATGTACCTGACCGCACTCGATCACAAACGAACTAAGATTGCACAGAACTACTGGCAAGCTTGTTAAATGCATACGCATAGAACAATTTTAACAACCATTTCTATACCTTCTTCTTCCTCTGATAAATGGACTGCGGTAAAAAACACTTTCAAAAATCTTTATAACTTCAAAAATTAAATGACAGTTGATACTTACTCTATAAAACTCATTCAAGACGTGGTACGTCGAAGGCAACAAAAGTATATCGTTAGATATCAATATCCAAAAATATTATGTAAAGATATTACAGAAACATCTGTATTTTTAATGATTTAACAATAATATTTTAGATGTACGTTTTTGTTCCAAAACTTTGTTTCATAAATTGAAATGTGATATTAAAATTTTCTATGTAATCAGAATAATTTACACAAAAAAGGCGAGAATGACACGAGGCAGAATACTCAGCAGTCTTGATGTTGTTGAATGAATATGGAAAATATAACATTATCATTGCAATTGGAAGCACTTTTAATTGAACTTTCTTTGTCAATATAACCGAACAATTTCCGTTTGCGATTTGTCATTAATATGACAGTATGATAATAATAATAATAATAATAACTTTATTCAAACTATCAAATTGTGTACACATTCAAAATAATTCTCAGATAATCCGAATAAAGAATACAAAAGGCGATAAGTGCGAACACTTGTTTCGCCTTGAACAATAACACATATAAAAATAACAATATAATCCTGCATTACAGGAAACGAAAAATAAATTCAAAATTCAAAATATACATGATCATTCTAAGCACTAAAATATACACCATCCCCTGAAAATACAATATCATGCATTTTAAATGTCAGGATTAAGAATCCAAATTTCATCTAAACTGACTCAATCAAAGACCTTGAGAAGTTCTCTTCGTTGGCACCCAAGCAGGTATTTTTTTACTTCTTTCTTGAAGGCATGTCCAGCAAGTAGGGATCTTACGGTCGCAGGTAAACGATTGAATAACCTAGGAGCAAAATAAGTGTACGTTCGCTGTGTCGTTCTCTTCACCATCAATGGTGTGACAAAATGGTCCTATCCACGAGTACCATATAGGTGAGCTGGATGAACTCCTCCACTAACAAGATAACAGGTGACCGAGGACAAAAAAAATAACTGTCTTATATCTAACACTTCTGCCTCTGCGTACAGAGTGTCCGAGGGGAATCTACTATCCCTAGAATAAATGATCTTCAGAAATCGCCTCTGCATGATCTCAATTGGTCCTATATGAGTATTCAGCGCACCACCCCAAATTGCTATACCATATCTAATATGACTCTCTACCAGGGCATAATATAAAGTCCTCAGAAACCTTTGCGGCAGGATAGGCTTCAGCCGACGTAACACATATAAAATGGATCTCAATTTTTTAACCACACTGTTTATGTGTAGATTCCATCTCATATGACAGTCCACCATCATGCCCAGATACTTGTACACCCTCACCGGAAGAAAAGTGATGTCTCCGCCTCCCTTCAGTTCCATGTAATCAAACGTCGGTAAACCAGTCGTAGTGCATGAGAATGGCATATAACACGTTTTCTCAACATTCATTGTCAAAAGTCTTCCATCCAACCATTGCTTCAACACTTGTAGCCCCCTTTCCACCTTATCTCTCAGTGCACTCCAGTTGTCCGCTCTGAAAAAGATAGCTGTATCATCCGCATAACCAATTATATCGCCACCAACGTCTATTGAGAAGAGTGCGTTTATATAGATGTTGAATAAAACAGGTCCCAAAACTGAACCTTGGGGTACCCCGCGGCTAATCACCTCTTCATCACTCAACACATCTTCAATCCGCACACGTTGTGGTCTACCGGTCAGATAGCTTTCAAAAATCCTCAACACATCACCCCTCACACCAACATTCTCCAGGGTCTCCAGAAGCAGACGATGATCCACTGTATCAAACGCCTTCCTCAGATCAACGAATAAACTCAGACATGGCTTACTCTCGTTCAGTGCAGCAGTGACCTTATTAGTCAGCATCAAGACAGCATCCTGAGTACATTTCCTCTCCCTGAAACCAAACTGAGACTCCGATATTAACTTGTGTTTATCGAGGAATGATACAAGTCGCTTCTTGATAATCTTCTCAAAAACTCTCGAAAGATGAGTGGTCAACGATATCGGCCGATAGTTTCCAATAACACCCTCATCACCTCCCTTCAAGACGGGAATAACCACCGTCTTTTTGAACTCCGAAGGGTACACTCCATCCTCAACGCATCTATTCAATATTTTTGTCAGGGGAGTCAAAATACAAGGCAGAATCAGTTTTAAATCTTTTGCTCCCAGACCATCCGTCCCCCCTGCACTTCCATCCTTCAATCCTTCAATTATATTTTTTACTTCTCCTTCATCTATTGGTTCAAAAGCGAAAGAACCCGAAACCATCGATCTCCCCGAACAACCATCAGTAACATGGACAATACCAGATGAGAGAGCTATACCCGCCTCCACGAAAGCTTTATTAAAAGAATTGGCAATCACTCCTGTATCCTCAGATAGTTCGCCGTTCTCAAGCTTAATCCTGTTCGTGAATCTCTTCCCCTTTCTCGTTCCTGCAATCTGCTGAACCACCCTCCAAAGAGCTGTGGAGTTATTGATAATCTGTGATAATCTATGATAATCTGTGCTCTTCTTTTTCTATTCCTTGGTCGTTGTCTTCTACTCTAACCATCACTTTAAATGCAAATCCCCATTTTTATTTTTCAGTTTTAGGTGATCAAACATTTTTTTTAAAATATAATATTGAAATTATATATTTGAAATGTGATATTCTGAAGGTTTTTCATGAAAATTACTGCATTTTCGTTTAAAGGAAAAACCCCATTGTTCAAGAATGAAATATTTTAAGGACATCCTAGGGCACAATATATCTTAAGGTCGCAGTGAAATGAAACCCCTTACCAAACTATAAACTAAAGGTCATCAATTTAAGTATAAGTAGAAACAATATTCAATTTAGCTATTGTTTCAGTTGTTCTGAGGTGGCGTAAACGACAGAATTGGTCAGGATAGTATCACTAGAAGAAAAATTTTTCAAACTTTCTCTCAAAATTTAATTCGAAAATTAATATTTTATTTAGCGTTGACAACGGAATCGAAGCGCGTAAAACCGCCTCGCCTCAAGACTGTGCTTTTCTAGAGCCACTGTTGGTCTAACTGTTCACTTTTTCAGTTGATTTTTGGTTATTTCCTGGATATTTCAGAAGCTATTGAAGCGATTGGATTGAACACTGTTTTGTTCAGGTCGTTGTCTCACCGTCGGTTTCACAAAACTTTTGACGTCCGATCAACTCGTTGATTGAGGTTTGCATTCGATGGTTCGATTGGAAATGAACTGAAGTCGAGCACAGAATTTTCTGTTGACTGACAATCAAGCCCTTGATCGGGTAATCAAAGTTTTGTGAAACCGGCCGTCAGTGAACTTAAAAAGAAATTTTTCAATATTTTTTTCGAAATATTTTTTTTTCCGAAATCTAATTTTGATTGGAACTCAAGCTCCATATTTACCGCACAGTACCAAATTTCAGGTTGATACGGTTATAATTTTCGAAGATATCGGGGGAGTATAAGTCAAATTTGTAAGTTTCATCCTCAAATTCGTGGTATTCTCCGGAATAACTCAAAACAAACTGATTCAATCGGAAGGAAACTTCATGCAATATTTCGTGATGATCATTCCATTAGCTAAATTTCAAAGAAAAATTTTCAATAATTTTTTTAAAATATTCAATATTCCACGATTTTCTGATCATATAATCCTCACGAATTTTTGTATGAACCTTCAAGCTGTCATTTTCAAATAATGTAGGTACTGCATTTCAATCCGAAGTTATCTGTATTTTTGGAGATATTGAGTAGATAACATCTGCGGAATCATTGGGCGGATTTTACCCATTCACGAACTAGGCCTTCGAGATCTAAGTTGTTTGTTTCGGATGTTATTTTGTTAAAGATCGACTGTTAGGCCGACCGTAAGATTCCCTGGATATACCCATTGCAAATTTTCGACACACCCATTGAAAAAATTTGTGAATGGGTAAAATTTAAAGCACATTCGGCTGACAGTCCGGACAGATTCACAGACGGAATATTTATCAGTGAGTGCAATTTCCTCATAAATAGGGCTCAAAATGACCCATGTATTTTTCTGCAAAGACGGATCTGGAAACTACCATCATTTCCTGGTTCTTCAGATAAGTACCCAATACCATAAATGAGTACATCGGATGAACATTCATTTATGAAGATAATTATCCCTCTTCAAGCATTTTTTATAAATATTATTATGGAATCCAAAAAACGATTTATTATTATTGAGGAATCCCGTTAGGTCCATGAGATTGCACTTGTTTCCGCATCGGCAGATGTTCTCTGGATCGTGGGAGTCTCAAAAAGGGCCTTCTATTCAGAAGAGAACAGATAACCCTTTTGACCATTTTTACCTCGAGGGTATGTTTTGATGCCGCAAAAAATGAACGAGAATAACAAGGAAGTAAAGAAGGTGGTGATGATGCTGTATCCTTACCCCTTTTCCCACAATTCACATTTTTATACCTTTGCCGAGAGGATGTGTAAAATATTATGATCAATTTCTCTTCGACAGTTTTTTGATGGGGATGGTTTGAAAAAATAGGGTTGGTCATAAAGAGTTCAGCACAAAAGCGGTATTTCGAGTTTTTGAGATATTATGATGGCTATCAGGTAGGTATTATGGCAAATATTAAATAAGTTTATGGTCCATTTTTTGCCCGCATGTTCTGGGGAACAGCATGCTATCGTTTTGTCCAAAAGTCTGCCTTTTTTCGAATTTTTTCTCTAAAACGACGAGGTTGGACTCACTGACGACGTATCCGGTGTCCAAATCGATCTTGTCCGGCCTGCCGGTTGGCCGGCCGGTCGTGGATACGATAACTGTCGAACGGAGCCAGTTAGCGACTTGAAACTTTCAGATTAGGTCGCGTATTGGAATGCGGTGGATAAGTTCGCAAGTGAGATGAATCAGTCGAATGGTTTCGGAGTTATGGTCATTTGAAATTTTGAGATTAATTTCTGGATATTTCAGGAATTATTTATGCGATTGAATTGAAACTTGACAGTTGGTTGAAGCAAAGCAACGCACAACTATCCACAAAATTTTGTCCAGATCAGACTGTAAATGAATTTTGAAAACATTTCTTTTCGAAATTTTTAATTGAGAAAAAACTTCCTCTCATACCTTGAAAATCATATTTTACAGCAGTATACTAAATTTCATTCTGACACGACCATAATTTCTGGAGATATTGCGAAAAAATATATAAAATTTCGTGTTTTTTTCTCTCGATATCGTTGTTTCTTACTCGAAAAATGCTAGTTTAATCGGAAGGAAACTTGGCAGTGATGGGAAATTTTGTGCAAAATTTCGGGACGATCATGTCATTAGAACAATTTGAAAAAAAAAATGTCTGTGATTTTCTGATCATATTATCCCCATTATATTCTGTATAAACCTTCAAACTGCAATTTTTCGATGAAATACTGATTTTCAGTTCGATTTAATCAGTATTTCTGGAAATATTGGCCCACCGTAAACTTCCGAAAAAAACAACTCAGAAACTCGATATTCGTAAAGCAGGTTTGGTGCTTATTACGAAGGTCGAATGAATGGGTAAAATCCACCCAATGTTTCCGTAGATATACCCATTCAAGATTTGATTTTTCCAATATTTTGAAAAAAACAGATTAGATCGAATTGAAATCCAGTAGTTTATCGAAAAAACACCTAGAAAAGCACTTCCGTGAAGGCAGCAGCTTTTGCGCGCATGTTCAAATTCGTTGCCGAAGCTCCTCAAGAAATTCTGCACGAGCCTTCAAGCAACCATTGAGGGAATATCCTCAGTTTCGAACAAATAACGAAGTTTGACTTATTGTATCGCAATACCTCTAAAAATGAATACTAGAGATTTGAAATAATGTTGTGAGATAGTGATATCAATGTATGTGTGAACTTTTATCGAAATATAATCGATAATCTCTGAGAAGAAAACAATTCAACAAAATTTGGGAAAGAGGAAAAGAGTGAGAATTTTTTTTGAATTTCATAAAGTTCAGATCCACGTGAAAACCCTGCATTAAGTTGCGTGTTGGTATTTTCCACCTAATTACGAAGTAGCAGTCTGGTCGCATCACCACCTCTTGCAATACTCAGGAAATCCTCTGAAATTTCCAAAAATTTGACGCGCATTCTCCTTCAGAGAATTTTCTGCTCAAAATTCGAAAATTACAGACTTTTGGGATAAACGATAACGCTTTGGTCCCTTGAATAAGCGGTAATATTTTATCGCAATAATTATGTTTAGAAGTGGAAACATTTTCCATTGGAAGCTGTTTCTCACAACAACTTGGGTACCCTTTCATGTACATTTCTCTTCAATTTGTTATACTTTTACAATTGACACAAAGTACATGAAAAACATACTGGAAAAGCACTCCTAATATGATTATTTTTGACGATTTTCTTTTCATATGATCCTCATGAAATCCTGTATCGACCTTCATGCTATCATTTTCAATCAAGTTTAATCATAATTATATCCCAAACCTATTCTTCAATTATCTAGTTTCTAAGTTTTTTTCGGAAGTCGGCTGTTAGCTTTTGGGCCTTAATAACGAAGGTCGCATTCATGAATGACTGAAATCCATCTGATCATTCTCTAGATTCACCCAATCAAAATTCGATTTTTTCAATATTTCCAAAAATAATGATTGGATCGAATTGAGATCAAGAAATTGATGAAAGGTCACCAGGAAGGCTCATGCGGAATTCCGTGAGGATAATATTTATAAGACCGCCGAATAAAAAATATTTGAACTAAAATTCTGAAATGTTTTTCCAAATCGTTTCAATGACACGATATAATCTTGAACTTTTGCACGAAGTTGAACATATGCATTCAACAGCAAAAAATTTATTCTCTTTTTCAATTGAACATTATTTCCTGAGCTATTCAAGAAATATCAATGATACCGAAACAAGGAAATTTGAATTTTTTTTCCAAATTATTTGAAGATGAAATCGGATCAAACTGAAATTTGTTACACTTCTGTGAAAACTAGGGTTCAAGGTCTGTGCAACACTCCGTCGAAATTCGATGAATGGTTTCCGAAAAAAAAATTTTTTTTCAGCAAAATTTCCAAAAATTTTTTTCAGCAAAATTAAAAAAAAATTTTTTTTCATATTTTTCAACTGAAAGATCCCAACAATGCAGTGAGCATATGCGCGAGGACATGCTACAACTAACTTTCAAGTTTAAATCCGATCGCCCGAGTAGTTCCTGAGATATTGAGAAAATAACCTCTAATAATTCAAATTATAGACGCGTTTGTCGCTCAAGCGATGACATTTGCATTGTCAGATTCTCTCCCGCCAAAATCGCGCGATTTTTTTTGTAGTTGAATAATTTCAACTCCAAGAAAATGGCGGGATATTTAAAACACTCAAAGGATTTTTTATACTCCTCTGTCATGATTATAGGCCTTCGTTAACAAAACAAGTACTTAGTCATATGAGGTAGTCTGGAACAATGGATGAGGAATAATAAGTATATTAAAAAGTATTTTTTCAACTCAAAGGAATCATGTAGGTACTCGAGCGATTGCAATCATATAATGACGATATGTGGCAGTTTTAAATATGCATGTAATGTAAGGTCTTTTCAACATTAAGGCGAAAATGAAATGTCTTTTTTCACTTATGATAAATTATTATATTCATTTAGCTATCTACCTTCAATAATCATTTCCGCAGAACGAACTGATTCCAGCCAAAACAATTTTTTCGATGGCTATATGTGCACTTTCAAGGAATCAAAAGCGTCTATAATTCAATATATCCCTTGAAAAATATAGGTATAAAACCAATTTCTATACTTCTTGAAGAACCAGATTCACGTGAAAATAAACTCATACAATTTGAAACATGTCATTTCATGAACACTCGCGCATACTGACAGATGTTTGCCACAAACTACTGACATTGGGCAAAAAAATCGTGCGATTTTTATATTTTGACGGGTCCATGAGTACGAGCCTTATAACTCTGAAAATGTTTAGCCTCTTTAGCCTATCATGGAACTCAACCGTCTCATTTTGATGCTCAAACTACCTACAAAGTCGAAAGCTCGTTCTTTTCGACCATTATCGTGTCGACGGCCTGACAGAATGGATTTCGACATCTGATTTGTCATCAGTGAGTCCAGCCTAGTCGTTTGAGACCATTTTCGAGAAAAAATTCGAAAACAACAGACATTTTGACAAAAGTATAGCACGCTGTTTCATAGTTCATGCGCTGACAAAACACTCACTAAAGCATTTTTTGATTTTGTAAGAATCATTGTCCTCATTATAATGTAGGAAGCCTAGAATATATATGTTCTAACGAAAGTTTATCACTCTCGTAGAATACGGTACAATAATTTATGCCCGGCGACTTCCACTTTTCTCACTGTCTTATTCTTCCTCTTCATTACCTTCTCTTTCAGATAGTCCAAACGAGAAGGACTTCATTTTCGTTTAGGCCGCAAACTACAGTTATCGAACACGCACCGTAACCTCTGGGAATTGTAGTGGACCAGATAACCCCCACTCGGTATTTTTTGGGAACACACACTGAAAACGAACGCGTCCACATGGTTCCACATAACGGGTCCTTTGGATGTTGGTACCTTTGGTCGATGCTGCTTTTAGAAGAAAACGATCAGATTACAGTTTGGGCGCAGCGGAAAGTAAACGTAGTTTTCACTGATTTGAACACCGGCCGGCAAACGGCGCTATGGAAAAGATGAACATCAGTTTAAACGGGTTGGACCTAAAATTCCCAAAAATCGATCCAAAGAACGAAAACGGCAGAAACTATAGATGATTTCATGCTTTTTTACGCGCTTGTTCTGTGGAACAGCGCGTTATCATTTCTTCACGATGTCTGTAATTTTCGAATTTTAAGCCGAAATTGGTCTCAAACGACTAGGTTGGACTCATTGATGAAGAATCCGTGGTTAAAATTGATTCTGTCCGGCCGGCCGTCTGGCCGGCCGTCTGTGTGTGCAATAACTCGTGTTACCGCCATTTAAAAATTTGATTTTTCAATAACTCGAAAAATATTCATCTGATCGAAATGGCACTTGGTTGGTGGATGTACGGTAGCAATATGAAGAATTATCCACAGAAAAATTTGAAAAAATTTTTTTCGAAAATGTTCATATTTCATTTAAATTTCACTGAACTCGCCAAACCGCCACTTCATAACCGAGTATTTCATTTCAGCCCAACCAGATTTCATGATTTTTTTGAGGAACAAATCAATAGAAAATTCAGTAATTTACTAATTCATATATTTCAAAAAGCATATCTCCGATTCCGTTAAAATTTTTCTTCAATATGATCGACAGCGAAAACCCGAAGACTCGGTTTCAGTCCGAGCAGATATGTTTTCTTTGAATTTTTCAAAACATAAGATATTCCTCTGCATCCACCGTTCACGACATCTACTGGTTAATTAATAGTCGAAACATTTAGGTACTGGATCCTACAGTCACATTATGCGGGACAAAGTCGTCTGTTCGAACTCTCTGTTTCACGAGGTGATTCCCTAGAGGTTTTATCGGTACTTCCCCGTAGCGCATGAGCAGTTTATCGGAATCATCACTGCTTAACAGCATTTCAAATTTCAGGTTGATCGGATATTCGTCTTGGCAGATATTGAAGTCAATAATTAACAACTTTTCAACTCGATCAGATATTCATTTTATTCAATGAAACATATTGAGCAAAAAGTTATTTTCTTTCATTTCGCGCTTGTTCTAGGGAACAGAAGAGTTATCGTTTTATCGAGTGTCTGTGATTTTCAAGTTTTGTGCCAAACATGGCCTTTATGGATTAAAAAAACCTAGAAAAGCACTGACATGAGGTCAGGGCTTTTACGCGCTTGTTTCGTTGCCAAAGCGGTCGTCTATTCAAGTATTGACCCTGTCAAACGCAGATTTTTTTTCATATGGTCCTCACGAAATTCTGCACCTCTGAAACTCAAGCTAAAATTTTTGATCAAGTACTAGATTGCAATTCGATCCAAAATTTTGAATGGGTATTACGATCTAAAGAATAATTGGCGAATTCAACCCATTTAAGCATTCGACCTTTTAATTAAACTGAAAACTTACTCTACAAATATGTTCCCTATGTCGATTCTTCCTAAAGTTAATGTGTTTACGGCCGGCCTAACCACTGATCGTGAACAAAATAAATTCCGGAAGAATCTACTCAGTAGATTGATAACTTTAGAGTAAGTTTGGAGTTTAATTAGGCAAGCCGAATTGGCGAATTGGTAACTATCGACTGATTCCGCAGATATACCCTTTCAAAATTTCAGTTCCCCGATATTTCCAAAAACATAGATCAAATCGCCCGTCAATGGAAAATGCCACCTTGAAGTTTCAGTCAAATGGGGTCTAGAGAACAATGACCAAAAAAAAATTAAAGAGTCCTCCTGCATTTTGTTAAATGGATAGAGTTATTTTGCTCATTTTTCTGAAGATCCAATTTGACTGAAACTTCAAGGTGGCATTTTCATTTCAATTGTGTTATTTCAGTAAATTTGGCCAAATATGGTCAATCTCTGTATAGAAGAATGGGCGAGATTATTTTTTCCATTCAGTAGAATAAGGGAGGACTCTTTAATTTTTCTTTTTAGATTATTTGGTTCCATCATTAGTATCTTTGTATTTTTTAAGTGCATGGCTTAAACATTATAATCCTCTTTGTTATCAGGAACGGGCGTTATCGTTTTGCCCAAGTGTCCAAAATATCAACTTCCTTACCGAAAATGGTCTTAAACGACTCACTGATGAAGAATCCGACCTCAAATTGATTTGACTTTCGAAAGAGGATTTAGAGGCTTTCAATTTTCAGGGTTGGTTTGATGCTGAGAATCTCGGTTGAGTTCATTAATGGGCAAAATCGGTCAAACAATTTCAAGTTTATACACATTTAAAATTTTGAGTTTATTTAATCTTATTATACCAAGAAAAACGAAGCCATCAAATTGAAACTTATCTGATTTAACTCCATGTATTGTGTTGTAGTTTTTGCTCAAAATGAATATTTTGTGGAGTGGTAAATATCTGATTTGCCACCCCCATAAATCCAACCCTACAAATTTGACCATAGATTCTGCATCCGTGGGTATAAACTAGTTCTTTGAGACTATTTTCAACCCAAAGATTGGGACATTGAGAGCAAACATTACCGCCGGCTGATAAATTACGGCTTCGTGAATTTCGGTAGCACAGCCACATTCAAGTTCCAAAAACCTTGTTAATATCTCAAGGTCAGGCACCTGCACACAGTCTGCATTCTTTAACGTTGCCAATAGCAGCCAGAAATCATAGAATGCCTAAAATTTCGACGTTAATAGAAAAAAATCGGGGTGTCGTTCTGCAGGCTTCAGTAACTATTTATTGAAATTTTTTTATGATGTACTTAGTTCTTTTGTGAGCATGCGCAGTGTTAGTTATTTTCCCATTTTTAACTCCATTACAGTTTTGATTTTCCCGAAAATTCTTATTTTTTTCAACCATTTGCACCCAAACATTTTCTGAAAGAAGCGAACCTTGGCCTTCAAAAGTCAGCCCGTTATATTCGAGGTAGTGTTTGCTCTTAAAACATTTTTTTAGAATATTTCCACAAAAGTCTGAAATTCCCATCGAGCTGAAATTAGTACGCGGTTGTTGAGGGTCGGCTTGGAGGTTTGAGCAAAGTTTAGGCGATCTGACAGATATTTTATAAAATGAAATTTTGTATGAAACAATCCTCACAAGTATGTGAGTCGGACTTTCACAAATAAAAACTTTTTGACTGCAAGGGTATTTTTCGAGTTATTGAAAAAAATAGAATTTCAGTTGGCTATTCATTTCGAAAGCTTTTGACAGGTCTTAACCAATTCAGGTATTCACGCTTCAAACTTATTCTGAAAGTTTCAAGTCAATGGACCATATCCTTACCGAAAATCAGAGCTCAAAGTGCCAGTAAGAATCACATTTTTTGATTAACTCGAATCGAATTGAACGTAGGAGATAATTTTGGTCATCAAATTCCAAAATAACTAACATTTGGGTCAATTGATAAGACTGCTGTTCCTTCAGAACAGAAGCGTAAAAATAGTTGTCTAGGGCCTAGAGCCCAAAACGAAATAATAAAAACTTTGGAATGCTTCAAATAGGTTCTTTCTTCATCAAAGGCGGAAGAAGTGTCTCCCTTTGCCATGAATTTGCCAACCCCATTGTCTTGAGACTTTCGATGGAGGATGGAACCCGTGAGAACTTCCGTAGTCTATCTTCCTTTTAATTTGCCGATGAAAACGTTGTATTTGCTGGAAGAGGGCGGATACTACCTGCTCTTCTCTTATTCTGTCAACAGATTGTGTTCGACAGATTGGTATAACAGTAAAAGTGTTGCCCTTTCAGTTAAGATGTTGTTATTAGCACCTATAATTTTTGAAGGGAAAAACATGAGAATTTCCTGTTCCTTTTAACTGCTCTCGTCACGTTATAATCATCTTTTAACCCGTCCAATGAGGAAATAGAAAAAACCTAGAAAAGCATTGCCTTGAAGGCAGCAGCTTTTGCGCGCATGTTCAATGGAGATGACCGCTTTGTAACGAATTTGAACATACGTGCGAAAGCTGCTGCCGTCAAGTCAGTGCTTTTCTAGGTTGTTTTTCGATAAAGTACTGGATTTCAATTCGTTCTAATCTGTTCTTTTGAAAATATTGAGAAAACAAAATTTTGAATGGGTGTATCTACGAAATCATTGGGTGGAATTTACCCATTCACGAATTCGACCTCCGTAATTAAGCCCCAAATCTCCTCTACAAATACAGATTAGATAAAATTGAAATCGAGTACTTTATCGAAAAATCATAGTTTGTAGGTTTATACACAATTTAATGTGGGTAATAAACCGTATGGAATTGAAATCTGGCACACAACTGTGAAATATAAAGTTCAGGGTATAACTGGAATTGTTCTTGAATATGAACGATAGTTTCAGAAAAAAATTTTGAAAAATATTTCGTTTTAATTGAGTGATCATACGATTTCAAAGAAATTTTGTTAAAGTTGCGCGTCGTTAGGGGAGACCGGGGCTAGTTGGCCCATTTTTTGAACTTTATTTTTTTTAGGATGAATCAATTGAAATTGCTGTATGAGCGAGAATTAGTTAAAAGTTTTGGCTTCTCTAAAACACTTCAAAGTAATTCGTAGTTCAAATGTTTTCCGTGTTATAATTGATTATATGTGTTAATGTCAAGTGGGCCAACTATCCCCGGGTGCGGGGTAAGTTGGCCATAGATCCGGGGTAATTTGCTCCATATGTATATGATTCAAGAAGAAATGAAAAAATCAAGAATTATTTGAACAATCTATAGGTACTTTCAACACAGATTTGAGTGACAGTTATAAAATTCCTAAACCTAAACTTTGGCATTTTAAAAGAAAAAAACTTCTAAATAACTTCAATAATATTTTTCTTCAGAAAAAAAAACAGCGAATATATTTGACGGAGAACATTAACAAATAACAATGTTAAAAGAAACAAAAAATGAAGTCAAAACAATAACAATTCGATAAACTAAATAAATATTCTTCTCATACGGTGAAATTAATTCTTTAATCATCTGCTTGACAATTCTCACAAATATAAAACAATATGTTTCCATCTGTACAAAGTTCATGAGCCCAGTTCTTGCAACGAGTACATTCAACCCATTTATCTCCTCTACGACTGTTCGTGTATAATTCTAGGCACACAAGGCAAAAACTATCTTTTTCTTCATCATCGGTTAATTGCTTAGGCACCTTGGATTGTCGTGAATAGTTTTCTTTGCCTTTTCCACTGAACAAATCCCTTGTTGCTCCTTTAACTTTAGAATTTATTTTTGTTTTTGCTTTTTTATTGAGAGTTTTCTTATTTTCAGTTCTCTCTTTTTCTTTTTCAAGCTCCATTTTTACTGGCGTATCTGTCAAAATAGCCGTGGTCCTACGTTTTCTACCTTTTTTGTTGCTTTGGAGAACTCGTGCTTCCGCTTTCGGTAGTGGTCGCAATTCTTCAAGTGAAAATGAACCTACGGAAGATACTGAGGGGCCAGCTTCCAGCAAATCCTTCTGAGTAATAGAAAAGCTGGATTCTCTAACCTGATCACTATTATTGCCGCTGCTCATTTTTATTCCATCTGGAGGAAGCGAATTAGTAGCAATATCCGATAAAGCACTACTCTGATGTTCAGCAGCTACTCGACCACCTACAGCGATATTATTCTCAGATGTGTCATCGACCAAATTTGAACCATCACCTACTTGATTAATATTTGTGGATTCTAGAGGTCTATCGGTTGAATAACTTGGTAAAAAATCATCCTCAGTAAAAATATTTCGATTCAACGGAGATATGCCAGTTACTTTAAAACCGGATTGAATATTTTTCGGGGTACAGGCTAATGGCAAAGCTTCTTTGGCTAACTGTGGAACATTATAGATATTCATTGTTTTTCCAGGATTATTTGTTATCCAAGCATCTGCAGCAGTTTTTATGTATTTTTTGAAGGGACCATAAACGCTTCGGTCCAGTGGTTGCAGCTTGTGGCTGCAGTGAGGTGGAAATGAAAGAACTATTACTCCACGTTCTTTAAACAAGTCTAGAGCTTCAATCGAGAGATGCGAATCATGATTGTCTAAGAGCAGAAGTACAGGTTTATCTTGAGAAGCTCGAGAATATTTTATGAAATGTTTTGCAAACTTTATGAAATTTGCCTCGATCATCCACCCAGATCGATTGCTGTCGCCATCACTGGAGCATTTTGTAGGAAATAATCGCGAAAGTTGACCCGCGGGAAGCCAAAAAAAGGAGGAATGCTATTTCCTGCAGCGGAAACAGCTAGAGCCATCGTCACCAGAGATCCCCTTTCAGCTGATGTAATTCTTCCAATCTGTTTAAATCCTCTACGAGCTAGTACCCTGTTAGGTTTCTGGACCGTAGTTATTCCAGTTTCATCCATATTGTATATATCAGACGGAAGAAACTGATATTTTCTCAATACTTTTTCCAAATTATCGAAAAATTTTGATACATTTGTCGTATTAAAACTAGATGCTCTGGCTTGACTGGTGGCCTCCGGTGTCCTTATAGATAGAGAAGAATTTCTCTTCAGAAAGGCTGTTAACCAATCTTCCCCAGCCATTTCTTTTTCCAACCAACTTTGCGGCATTCTAGCATTTGTAGCAGCTGCGTACTGGAAAGCCAATTTTCTGACTTCTCTTGGTGACAAACCGTAATATATGTCTGCTGCTTTCTTCAGGTAGTTACTTAAAAGCTCTTATTGTTTCCGAGGAAATACCTGTAACGAAAAGTTAAGAAGGTACTATTTTTAAGATGGGCACTTGGTAATAATATTGATAAAAAAAATTTTCCACCCCTAAATACCTGCCAATATTTCGCATATCCAACTTCAATTTCTTCTTCCGGTACGTTCCCTTCACTGCCACCATTCTTTGTGAATTTGTTCACATATCTCGAAAGGGTTTTTCTAGGAATGTTGAAATCGAGAGCTGTCTTCCTAACTGATTGTTTTCCCTTCACAACTGCAGACACCGCTTCCAGGATGACACCCTTTGGTGTTTTGCCTCTTTCAGTTTTTCTTTTATAGGTACGCATGCTTCTATTTCCTGAAAAACAATTAAATTAATGAATCTCACGTTTCGGGGCAAATTGGCCATATGGCCAACTTGATCCTGTCTTCTTTGGCCAACTTGCCCCAGTTGACATCGCTGCCTAAAAAGATTTCTACTTTTTTATTTAGATGAATTATATCTGTCAATTTAGGTGTGAAATGTAAACAGAAAACCATTCAATCAATATAAATACAAAACATAAAAAACAAACTCACCTTGAGTTCACAAACACAATAAAACTAAGAATAATTTTTTTTACTACGAACACTCGCAAACGGAAAAAATGACGTACGCTCTCTGTAGGTGCTGGTACGAGACTAAAGTGTTATGCAGATGTTCCTCAAAGATGTTTAACACATTCCTTATGACTACTAGCGCTATCTGACGATATGAACAGAAAATAAACCCGGTTGGTTAACGTACCCCTATGGCCAACTAGCCCCGGTCTCCCCTATGCTTCAACTAACTGCCAAGTTTCAATTCAATCGCTCTAGTAGTTTCTGGAATATAAGGGAAATAACTTCAAAATTTCAAATGGCGATAACTCCGAAACTATTTGCCTGATTTTGCCTTTTAACGAACCTAACCGCGGATTTTCGATGCGCGAACTACCCCACAAGTTTCGAGTCGCTTGCTGGCTCCGTTCGACAGTTATCGTGTCCACGGCCGGCCGGACAGAATCGATTTTGACATCGGATTCGTCATAAGTGAGTTCAACCTAGTTTGAGACCATTTTCGGCTCAATAATCGAAAATTACAGACATTTGGACAAAACGATAGCACGCTGTTCCCCTGGAATTTTATGCTTGTTCATCTGGAAACTTAAGCACAAGGTTTGCGCGTAAGCGTTTTCCAAGATATCACCAAGTAAATTTTAATTCAATCATGTAATTTCTTTCTGGGATATAAAATTTCCGAGGAAAAATTTGGAGATTTTATTTTTCTGAAAATAAACCCGCACGATATTTTGCACAAGCTCACACGTAAATCTTCTGGAACTAATCCCCAAGTCTCAATAAGATCGAATCAATATTTATCGATACATTAAATATTACAAGACAATTATTGTTCTCGGAATGCCAACATTTTCCATGGATTAATACTTCAGCTAACCACTTATTTTATTATTATTATCATTATAATACTGAAATTCGGAGCTGAAGCTGAGCCTTTGAGCAGCTCTAAAATATGCAAAATTAATCAATAAACAAGTTGACACTACACTTTCAAGGACAGAATAAAATCAAGGAAAAATTAGAAAGCATTCTAGACTCAATTTTTTTTTCAGGAAGATCACAAGTGCTCCGACGCAAAGGTTCTCCGGGTTAAGTCATCGTACCTATTTGAAAAACATTTACAGTGGGAGTGCTTTTGAAGTTTGTTGGTATATATAACGAAGAAATTCCACACATACCTCCCATTATTCCAAAAATGAATATATATGGCAACGTGTCAACGTGAAGGAAGTTCGCGGCAAAAATACATTCGCTTTTTATTTCATTTTCTTACAATACGATGCCCGCAGAATTTTGCGTAGGGTTTCGCGTTCGTATTCTTTAACTGATAATAGCGTTTCAGTTTGATCTATCAGTTTTTGTTGAGATATCTAGGAAATAACCTCCAAATTTAATATAGGTAGGTTAAACTGCGTTTGGTCTATTTTTCCTATTCGACCGTCGCAATTGATTTCGAAATCCACCCTGAAGTTTCAATTAACCAGCTCTTTCGCTCAGAATTTATTGTGGCAACAGCCGGACAGAATTCAATTTGACATCGGATTATTCATTAGTGATCCAAACCTAATCGGCTAAGACTATTTTCGGCAAAAAATCGATTATCACGGTAATGTAGGCAAAATAGTGTTTACCAGAATTAGCATTTGAAAAAAATGTTCGCTTTAGCAACAAATTAGAACAACCGCGTAAGAGCTCTTGAATTCCCAGCAGTGCTTTTCTAGGAATTCTTCCTATTATTTAGAACCATACTGTTGCCTGAAATAATTGGGAAACGTCAGGAAGTTATTCAATTCATTATTCGAAAGGAATTATTGGTGGGTTACTTTTGACATATGTCTAAACTACCTTTCGAGAACTATGTCAAACCTAACCCACTAAGAGATATCACACTAGATACATAACCCAGAAGAACATCCGAATAGCTGTTTTGAATTAATGGAAAAATATTCCTGAATATCTTAGTTGCCAACATTGAGCCAATGTCGAAGCATAGTTATTCCTAGTAATTCAAGTCACCTCCAGTTATAGAAGCAGAAACCTCGAAAACTGATAACATCTGATTGATAAAACGTTTCAACTTTAAAACAACACTGTAAGTTAGAGAAGTTCCAACAATCAATAGTAACTCAGAAACATTGAAGTAACGCAAACATTAATTTAAAATTATACGAGGGCAATTAATGTCTAAAATAATAGAAGACTTTCGAATTTGTGATGCCTATTTCGTGTTGAGTAGTATATATTTGGTGAAGGATCCTGAATCGTTTATGTGGTGAATTCAAATGAATCAAATGTGCCCCGTTGTCAAATGTTCCCCACCTTTCATCGAATCAAGATTTTCAATATCTACGTGAATGATCAGCACCAAATAGATCCCCAAGAGAGAAAGATCGTGGACGTACATAGTCCCGAGCACCTTTCGAAAGGCCCATAGGAACGCTTCAAACCAAAATTCATACCAGCAGCATTCACTTTCGTTCGTCAAAAATATTGACTCGTTGGTGTTGACGCAGCATACAGGTATTCAGAATACTATTAGTTGTACTGTACTGAATTCTAGACGGCCCCTTATTCTCTTTCATTCCTGCAGAGAGGAAATAATGACAGCAGCAAAGAGTTGCTTGATAATTTCATAAAATTGGGCACAACTGGAAAGATGATGAATCTATTTCCACCATCACAGACCATAGGTAGACGAGAGATGATAAAATCTGTCTTAACTTAGTCTATCTTTCACCGGTAGCGCTTTAGAGCTGAAGGAAATTTGAGTCTATGTTCTTTTTCTATGATTCTATGATTATTCTCAAATCCATGCCATAAGAATAGACGACTTCGGCCCAAGTTGTCAACCCACAATTTTCTTAACAAATTTATTATCACTGGGGAAAGGGAATTTCAGGACAAATTCGATATGATAAGTGTAGCGTTATTTATAAATATCCGAAAAAGATGCCTCGGCTCCTAAAACAAGATAATTCCTTCCAAATATAGGGTTTCGTTGAGATCATCTCTGATTGGCTGAAATTTAAGTTGGGATTCCTGATTTCATGTTAATAGTGTCAAATCCATATAGGATATGTTCCGCAAATCAACTTGGTTATTTCGGTTGCCAGTTTTCCATTCCGTAAATATGAAATATTCGGTTGGTTCCTGAAAAAATGGTTGATTACGGAATTTGATTGATGAAAAACGTTCTTTCTGTCACCAGAGGGTCAGTCAATATTCTATGGTAACTTATTCATAGCGAGGAACAATCTTTATATATTTTATGATCCATAGAACATAGAGACAACAATCAATAATGGAAAAATTGCTAGTTATGGTCTATGGATCACAAGGTACACAAAGATTGTTCTATGCTATGGATATGTTACCATAAAACATTGATTGTCGTTCTGGTGCATAGACTTCATATGTCTATGTTCTGGTGACAGAAAGATTGCTTTTTGATCAATCAAATTCCGTAATTACCCTTTTTTTCAGGAACCAACCGAATATTTCATATTTACAGAACGGAAAACCGGCAACCGAAATAATAAGTTCATTTGCGGAACATATCCTTCATAAACTTGATACTATTAACATAAAATCAGGAATCCCAACTTGAATTTCAGCCTAACAAAAACCTATATTTGGAAGGAAATATATTGTTTGAAGAGCCGAGGCATCTTTTACGGATATTTATAAATAACGCGAACCTTACTATGTCGAATTCGTCCAGGAATTCCTGTTCCCCAGTGATAGTAAATTAGCGAAGAAAATTGTGCGTTGGCAACTTGGGCCGAAGTCGTCTATTGAGGTAAGACATTAACTGAACTAATTCTCTTGAAAATCGAAACTTCCTTAGCGCTGAGAATGTTGCAAGTCTGGCTTGAAGTTTCACGAGAAAGGGTAAGCTCAACATACTTTTATGTGTATCCGCTTCATAGATTTTTTTCTACAGGGTGACCCATTTTAACTTAGGCAGCCAAATAACTCGAAAAATAAGCACACTACGAAAAAATGTTTAGAATCAAAATTTCGTTATTTCGAGGGGGACGTACAATGACGTTAAAATGAGCCCCCCCAACCTTCCCCCTGGGCGGTGAGGGGGGGCAAGTTTGAAATCTTAAATAGGAACCCCTATTTTTTATTGCATATTCGGAATCTTTGGCTAAAAGCACATACAATTTGTCTGGAACATTTTTCTCGATTCATGATAGATGGCGCTGTAATCGACGAAATTCAATTTCTTCGATTTCTCTTACTGAGAACCCATGCTTACGATTCTGCAATAAATTAACAATAAAAATACCACGTTTTCATTGTTACAAGGGTTTATGTATTTTTTTAACATTTGTACTCTGATAAAATTTTGGTAAAATGGCAAATTATACGCCTACAGAAGTAGTCGATATGCAGTTTCTTGAGAAGTAATTAATGAGTAATAAAAAATAATGAGAAGTTTGTTTTAAGACTAATTTCGAGTATTGACAATGAAAACGTGGTATTTTTATTGTTAATTTATTGCAGAATCGTAAGCATGGGTTCTCAGTAAGAGAAATCGAAGAAATTGAATTTCGTCGATTACAGCGCCATCTATCATGAATCGAGAAAAATGTTTCAGACAAATTGTATGTGTTTTTAGCCAAAGATTCCGAATATGCAATAAAAAATAGGAGTTCCTATTTAAGATTTCAAACTTGCCCCCCCTCACCGCCCAGGGGGAAGGGTGGGGGGGCTCATTTTAACGTCATTGTATGTCCCCCTCGAAATGACGAAATTTTGATTCTAAACATTTTTTCGTAGTGTGCTTATTTTTCGAGTTATTTGGCTGCCTAAGTTAAAATGGGTCACCCGGTATATTTCAATATTTCTCCCCTCTGTGTCACAATGGGGAATAGCCATAGACATATTATTGTGAATTCATTTCTAAAGAGTCGAATGGGATAAGGAAACAAGTGAGAGGTCCGAGAGAGAGATGGAACTGGATCGGGCAGACCATAAACAAGATACATTGTACAAATATCTGATACTCTATAGCGCATGGAGAGTGAGATGAAGAATGATCTCACTTGCACAATATGACGCTGAGCTAGAGATAAAATCAAGCATTTACAAACATTTAGGGAATCTCCGGGGAAATGATTCTTCTTGGTATCTTAAATCACATTGAAGTTTTGAAAATTGGTGATGAATGTGAACATAGCTGCGATATGAATATTCGAAATGATTAATCAATAACAATATTTGATAAATGACTCTTTTTCTTTCAAATTCTCTTGGGCCGGTTTCAGGAAGATATTTTTAGCTCCAACTGATTTCTTCCCAAGCAGCGTACAGACACGCGAGCTGAGCGGCTTCCGGAGCACTTTAATTGGGCTGCCTCACATGTACGGTGTTTTGAACAGCTCGCGAGCCATTCAACACCGTCCAAACTTGCGAGGAAACAGAATCAAATTGCTTAGAAAGTCGATCAGCTCGCGTATCTGTACGCAGCTTTTGGATTTTGTGCATTGAATGGTCTCAAACGATTAGAATGCACTAAACAGTGAAGAACTGGGCGAAATTCATTTCTGATTCATAGCAATTATACATTCATATAATTTTTTAACGCTCTTTCCAAATTACTGTATTTTAATTTCATTTTATATCTCCTCGTACATGGCACAACACGAATTTATCATTATTCTTTACCAGTTAACCCGGATTGAAATGAAGGAAATCAAATGATAGTCGAAAAGCTTACCAAAACACAAAAAAAAGGAAATTAAATCTTCTATACAGTCTTTATTTTCTAATTCAGAATGAAATTACACAAAATCTGGTTTGAAATACTTCTGAAACCACAAACTTGACTTGTAAAACTTAACATAGACTTATAATTATAGTTTATGGCTTCAAAATGATCTGTCTTATTTTTGCCGTATTCAACGGTTTTGGCCCGCCCTAGTTTCATCTTTGTCTGCCCTCTTCCTCTCTGTCTAAGCCATGTCCATATAGTTTTATAGGTCTATGAGAATAGTATACATATATAGGATAAACAGAACAATGGTGCTCTTATTTTAATTTGTTTTCCTACTAAATCTTTAAACAAAACTGGGGAAACCGGCTGTATTTCATACTCTCGCCACCGACACAAACGTCACCGATCGACCAATCAGATCGCATGACCCTTTTAATGGGAATTCGGCAATTGTCATTTTTAATTTATTTATGTTTTCTCAGATTATTATTTAGTTATTGATAAGTGCGTGAAATCTTTTTGTGTTTGCTTCGAAGAAATGTGTAGATCCTCTGATACTTTGAAATGGGTCCCTTTTGTATTTTATTTGGACAGTGCATGTATATGGAAATACCTAAGTGTTCAAATGAAGAAAGAAGGCTATTTATAGAAGGTATAAACTTCATTACACTCAGCAGCATATCATTCTTTTCATGACTGTCTTTCAATCATTTTCACTAATCGAGGATCAAGTTATCAACCAACCCCAATAATTATGCATATTCTTTTCACTATTGAAAGTGTTTTTATTTTTCTTGGTTCTTTATTGAATACACCTACATGAATTGTTTAACAATTTTCATTTACTTGAAATTGACTACTATATGCTACTATCAAGTGCTACTAGAAAAGCTCAGATTTCAAATCCGATGAAATAAAATTGACCATTGAATAAAACTCCTGCTTTCTAAGTGTGAATCTTATGAATTTAAATGGGAAATAACTCAAATTGAACTGGTTTTACTCTATGTCCTTTTCAATGAGTTTTTATTCTCTGTGAAACTCCAACTTTTGATAGGTCTCAGTCTGACTTAAAGTAAGGATGATGCTTTTTCTGTATCAACTTCCATAAACTTCCCGCCGCTCTACCACATTCCGTTGTATATGTGCAAAATCTGGAAAAATATAAATATATCTGAAGCTATCGCATAATATCCATGTTTCAGTAGATTTTGTGAAATAATTTCATATTGCTTACCCAATAATTTCATTGCTCGCTTACTATATTATAGTAAAACATGGTGAGATAGTGTATTAGCCAAAAATTGAATTGAATTCTGAGAATATATTCCACGAAAAGTTATGCAAAACATAATATGGTGGAAATTCAATCATCTAGGGTCCCTATTCTTGAACCGGGGATGGAAAAAAATAGGCGTGTCGAGACTATTGTCAAGAAAACGCGGTGCATTTTTGATGGAACGATAGAGAACGTTCATACCATCACATTTAAGAATAGGGTCCCAGATATTCAGTTCTGACAGACAGTTGCTTTGACGACCGGTCGCAAGTTTCAAATGGCGCCACCTTCAGTGAAAAAATCGAATTCTGCCGAATTCCCCAACATTGGCGAAACAAAAGCGCATCTTTGAATTCACCTTGTCTACTGTGCATCCTAGATATACATTTGCTATGCTGGGCTTGCTCAGATTGTGTCATTAAACGGTTCTACCCATAAAGTACGTTCATATCAAATAGAGGGGTAGAAAAATGTCAGCAATGTCCATGTTGTGACGTCATTTGTGGGCTTGATGATTGGAACTAACCTTTTTTTTAAATTTAATCAATCATTGAAACTGATGGATTTAATCACAGAAAATAATTTAATTCGAAAGTCATTAAACAGGCTTGCCAGCGTACTTTCCCACCAAAAACCCCCTCACCTCAGGTAATTTCTGGTCTAAAAGTTCACTCATTTCCGCAATCCTCCTTTTTATGAAACCTGGACACCAGTTGGTCTTTATGTTAGCCATAGGAGGTGTAATATTCATAGATTTTCCTCCTTTATGTATTGGTCCTTATTCTCATAAAGTGACCACATCTATCTATAACGAAATTAAACCAAGAATATGCGTAGTGAATCACAGCAAGAGATTCCCCCTTCTGGCATAACTGTTAGCCAAGAAAAGTGTTGGAGTTGAGCAATCTACAATTCTGTTATCCGTCCACGATCCGTTAACGGGAAAGAAAGTAAACTTGAATAGCGGTACTACACCGACGAAACCGTAGGCTCATGTACGTGCATGGATTTACATAAAATAATTGTATCATTCGGCGCTTTGAATAACAGTTATTGACAGGGATATAGAGCATCTTTATGAACTGCCTTGAACTCTAGGAAATTGACTGCGAAAACCGATGCTGTAACCAGCTAGGTGAAACTGCTTCGAGGGAACTGCTACCGTTAATATCGGAATGGTTGGTTTTTGCGGGAACTGCTAAGTAGAGTTTGAAACCTTATGCTTGAAGATGTTTAATTAAAACTGGCATTTGGATTGTTAGGGTGTATTGATGGACTCAAGCGCGGGGGATGGTGATAGATTCATTGGATTTCGTCTTGCTCCATCATTAATCATTATGTCACCCTGACATAATATATGTCACAAGCTTTTTAATTTATTCCAGATATTTCGTTATATTTCTAGTGTAAAATATCCAATTATTGATCTATGGGGGATCATTCCCCAACATAAGGGGCCTGTAGCGTTCTCCGTTTATTTGAGGATCTAAAAATCATCACTTGGAGGACCGGACCTGGTCGAAAGACTCTCTCGGTCAGAGAGCAAATGTAGGTAATTTTATTTACTGCTTCCTGCTGATTTTCTGTCCCTCTTTCTGTTTCAGATATTATATCAAGAAATTTTGTCAAAATAAATTCAAGATCACGCAACAATTATTTTCCAATGAAAAAAATGCCATCCATGTTCTTCAAACAATTTACAACACTTATACGGGGAGACCGAGTTTTTGCTGAGGTTTTTATCTGTGCTCTTGTATCATACGGAAAAATTTATGGTACCCTGTTTACATTTCTTCTGTCAACACTGTGATATACCAAAGAATGTAATGCTCGTTCTCAAAAGAATAAATATATTCAGAAATTAATCGAGCTGAATCTGTAAATTTTAATATCTACGAATCATTGGGTCGGTTTCACCCGTTCACCAATATATCCTTCGTAAGTACCCCAAAACCTACATTACAAAGATTAAGTCCAATTATGACTATAAACACAACACATGAACCTTTATTACGATTTAGTACCTGAACACCACTCCAGCTGCTATGGAGCTGTAAGAATGTTTTATTCATCTTCATACCTACCAAGGTTGACAACTATACATATACAGCGCGTCAGAAAAAATCAAAAACGTTTAATTTTAGTTTACAGCGGGATATTTTATACTGTTGGTTCAATCAATTTCTATCAACCCTGTAAGCATGATGACAGCAATCCCTTGAATCTTGAATGGATAGGGGGTTGCGTGACACCTTATTTCGAAGGTAATTTGATAGACCTCTCAAAAAATGGCATATTTTCAACTATCTGAAAACTTCCACGTGTGTAAAAAAAAACAGAACATTTATATGCCATGAAGTTATTTTCTCCATAGTATAACTGAATATGCCGATGCATTTTCAGTTATTTTTCAACTTCTTCAGAATAATAAATTGAAGAAGTACATACAGAAGATGTCAGGTGTACGTTATTCTTGAAAAAGCCGTTGAATTACATAAGGTGCCACTCAACCCTCCTTTCCATTTGAGATTTAGGGGTTGCTATAATCACGTTCATAGGGTTGATAAAATCTAGAAAAGCACTGACGTGAAGTCAGCAGCTTTTACACAGTGAAATTTTAATGAAACATAAAAATCTTCAAGAAAAAAAATTTTTTTTTCAAATTTTTCTTATTGTAACTGTTCATCTTACAGCCAAGTTTCATTTCGATCAGATAAATATTTTTCGAGTTATTGAAAAATCAAAATTTCAAATGGCTGTAGCACAAAAACCCCACTAACCATTAACAAACTTAACCGAGATATTCAGGATCTTGACCTAACCTGAAAATTTCAAGACTTCAGGTCCTTTCTTTCGAAAGTTACAGCGCACACGGCCGGCCGGACGGACAGAATCAATTTTGACCACGGATTCTTCATCAGTAAGTCCAACCTAGTCGTTTGAGACCAATTTCGGCTCTAAATTTGAAAATTACAGACATCGTGACGAAATGATATCGCGCTGTTCCTCAGAACAAGCGCCTAAAAATTGTTCGTAATCATAAGCATACAAAATGTCCTCCTACGAACTTAGGTTCATATCTTGTTGCATCTTTTCTGAGGTTGCATGGTGGCCGAGATATTAAAAGTGATTACCTTTTTGAATTGACATACTACAGGGTGTGGATGGGAGTATATTCACAGTATAGTTATTCAAGTGGTGTTAAATTGTTCTCATTTAGTGCCGAGGGATTTGTGGTAGAGCGTTGGACTCTTGTTTGAAAGATCTCGGGTTCGATCACAAACAGGGAAAGGAATTTTCCAGTCAGACGATACCAGCCATCATTTTCTCTATGGTGAGGTAAGGAAACAGTAACGAAGCCTACATGACATCCTATCTGTTATGGATTTTTCCCCGAAAAAAGTCTACTATACTATACTACTATATTGGACCAAATGGAGAATCCAATGTACAAATCGATTCCGTCCAGCTGGACGTAGGCACGATAACTAGAGAACTGAAAATCTTAGTAACGAGGAACTTTCAGGTTTGGTTGCGTAGATAAATGCGATGGCTAACTTAGTTAATGGATCAAATCCCTTAACGGTTATTGAGTTAAACTCATCTGTATTTTTAAGGTTATTCAGTCAGTATCTCAAGAATGGCTGAAGCGATCAGATTAAAACTTAGTGATACGTTAAAGAATACTGATGCGTAACCGATTGCAAAATATTGTTGGTATCGCATCATGGCGGAATCGAAACAAAAAATTTTTCTGAAAGTTTCTAGATTATTGTTGAACTTCTTCGGAAACTATTCATGCTATTCATGAAATTCCATAGAGATCACTATTTATAATTTTTACCCAAATTTCACCTTGGACCAATTTTTATTTGGGGAGGTGTTGGGATAATATTTTCAAATTTAGTTATTTCCTCCCTATCGTTAATATTTTCTCAATTACTCAAGAAATAGTGCCCCGGCAACAATTTCGAACATGCGCGCAAAATCTTCCGATTTCACGCCAGTGCTGTTATAGAATTCTAGAATTTTTCTACTGTTCTTCTAACCCAGTCGATGTACCTCATACCGACATTATTTTGAATATCGTTCTTCACTAGATTTCAGCATGGATAATTATCTATTGCTTTTCATGACTTCATTGAATTGGACAAGAGATTCCTTAAACTAAGTTTTTTCAACGAAATTATTCATGGTGAATGTCTTTCATCGATAAGTAAGGGGGAAGCAATTTTCTTAATTTTTGATCCATATTTGAGGCAAAACTGACAATATCCTTTAATTTTTTCACGTCCTTTCATGAATAATGAAGGAGCTATATACCGGGTGTCCCAGTAATCAGGTTCAAAATTTCAATCCGATATCTCAAAAAATCAGGATTTTTTAGGGCGTGAACCTGATTCCTGTGCCTTCTGGTATGTAGGAGTGATTTCATTCTTCAATCGATGGAACTGAAAATACAGAAGTATCCGGTTTTAAGCTTCTTCCGAAGAGCTGGTTTCAATGAAATCTCCTCTGGCTCGAAAATAAATATACACTTTTCACTTTTTTAAAGTCGGTCGGTAGGCTGTGGAAGTTCGACATATTCCACTATGTATAACTGAAGAAAGTCAGATAAACACGGCGTCCATTCTACATAAAAATAAAGACCGCCCAACGATAGAGTCCTCGATAAAAATATATGAGAATTGTTGAAGTCACGTCGAACAATTTTGACCTCGACGATATATTTCGAGAACCACCCTGAATCAGTTCAAGTTGATAAACAGGATAAACCTATCCTAAGGCCTACCGAAGGACTTCATAAAAGTTATTAAAATAATGAGAGCCTCATCATAGAATATTTTGGATATTTTCCATAATTTTAATAATTTGAGTTTTTTTCCACTTTAACTAACTCAGATATGATTTTATACCTACTCTTTTTGATGCAGCTCATTTATTAAATGTGAATATGTGCAACAACCAACAGTCCTGAGTTTCGGACAATTTTCACTTTCTGGGCTTGTATAAAACAAATGGGAATGTACAAAATGGAGGGAATTTGATTTATTTATCAACCTACTTGATTCAATTCGGTTAGTAGGTCAAAAAAGTGATGCGTAGATCGAACATTCGAAAAATAGGTACATATTACATAAATAAAATTCTAACATGTAACCTCCTTTTTTGAAGTCGGTTAATAACGGTATCTTACGCATGTTGATAGTTTTCACTTTCGTTTGACTCGCATGCGCGTTTATGGTTTTATTTATAAATCAATTTACGTGAGCTCCTACATAAGTTGAATATCAGGGTCGAGAAAATTCTGGAGTAACACTGGCACGAAGCGTTTGACCGTTTGTTAAAATTTTAAACTAGAGCGGTCACCTACCCAGGTAGCAGTTTCGCCTATAGCAGCTCTACTCACAGATATAATGATTTTACGATCGGCCAAAAAGACAATCGTAAAAACAATAACTTCTGAAAGATACAACTTGAAACTTGATATTCGAAGAGCAGCTCAGAGCTTAATGACGAATTCATGAAAAGGAAAAACCCACATTATGATTTCGCAGACGGATCCATTCGAAATTTTAGTTTTCAAGAATTTATGAATATACTGATCCGATTGATTTGAAAGTTCTGTATAAACCATAAGCTACCATTTTTGGCCGAATAATAGATTTCAATTCGAACGGATCAGTATTTTTAATATTGAGAAATCATATTGAATGCGTACCTTTATCTATGGAATCATTTGGTGAATTTCACCGATTCACTGATTTGAACTTTGAAATTGAACCGTCAATATATTCTACAAGTACTGAGTCTCTAAGTTGATTCTTTCAGAAGTTCACGCTAGGTAAAACCCGCCCAACGATTTCATAGACGAAAGGAGGCCTTCATAATTTCATTATTTTTTAGGTCCAAGGTCTGTGCCATATTTCATTGAAATCTGAATTTTCAGAGGGATATTATTCTTTGAATTTATTATCAGTTTGATCTCAATAAAATTCTCCAAAAGGCTGCTTGTCATTATGCTCCAACTAAGTGCCAAGTTTCAATCGAATCGTTTAAGTGGTTCCTGAAATATCACGGAAACAACTTCCGGATACAATTCATCAGATTTAAAACTAAATTCCCTCAAATTTCGGTTTGATACGATTATAATTTTCGTAGTTATCTGGAAAAAAATATCTCAAATTTCGTGGTCTTTTCCTTGGTATCTTTCTTTTTCCGAAATATCTTAAAAAATACTGATTAAATCATAGTGGAATTTGTTAACTAGTTTGAAATATAGCTAACCTCTGCGTGCAACATTCCGTTATGATCCTGTCAGCAGAAAAATTCGAAAAAAAATCTCAATTTTGTTTTCAAAACATTCTATATTTTGCGATCTTTCGATCATATAATTAATCCACATGAAATTCTTTATGCGGTCATTTTCAATCAAGTATTGAATTTAAATTCGTTTTTATCTGTATTTCAGAAATAAAATTATGAATAGTTATATCTGCGGAATCATCATTCACTAATTCGGTCTTCGTAATCAAGGTCCAAACCTACTCTCCAAAATCGAGTTTCTAAGTTGTTTCTTTAGGAAGTTAATGTTCTTACGATCGGCTGTTAGATTGGATCGACTTGAAGTCCAGGACTTGACTGAAAAGTGACAGAAGATCGCCAAATCTTTCCATTAGGAAGTAGAGCTGTTTTTGGCGGGGTCAATACGAGTAAAGATGACCGCTTTGGCAACGAATTTGAACATGCGGGCATAAGCTGCTGACTTCACGACTTTTTCTGGGTCATCCGGGAGCTGTCTGCATGATTTCAACATGATGAAATCTATCTGATTGTCGTAACTACTACTTGTTAATTTGGATCAATGTCAAACAGTACGTAGCAAACAATTACATATCTATACTTCATTCACTTCTATAAACTATCCCGGTTGGCCATGACATTCTGACACTGTGTATATTTTGAAAATGTTAGGTTATAGTCATTTTCCCGTCAGATAAGTAGTCAACGTTGTCCTCTCTACATAGAGGTCGTAGTAATTACGTAGTTTTCGAAATGTGAATTTACTTTGGGAAAATAATGAACTTGGGACAATATTAGGTGAATTCAATAGTTCCAAAGACCTGGCGAATGTTGGAAATATTTCACGTATATGAACATGGTTGGAAGATTCAGTTATGCTATTTTCTTGTACGTGAATCAAGAATCGAGTGTTGAAATTCCACTGAAGAATAATGGATAGAGTAGTCCGTTACTTTGTGATAGTTCATCAAAAAAAAATAAGGGTATTCGGAAAATCCTGCAATAAAATGAACAGACAAACTTATAGAATTCCCTACTTTTCGAAATTCTCAAGAAATAAGTCTACAGAAGACTTTTAAATACCTTATGGCACAACTTGAAATACTCCAGTATGAAAATATAGTAGTTCTGCAAAACCTGTGTCACCTCAAAAGAACTAACTCAATTTACAAAGTAATCTATCTGAACGAAACATTGGGTTTTCACTCAAATACATAGAAAATGTTGGATAGCTTGTGGTAAATTATTGATTCTTAATTATCAGGGTTACTATCGGAGAAGCAGATTGCAATTCTATTTAGTACTTCCTGATACTTTGTGTCTGCTTCTTCAAAACTACCTTCGGCATTTATAGTTTCCAAGCGTGATGATTATGTTGAGATTGAGAGTAGAAATAGGCATTACCATTTGGCAACGTCGCTGAGAATTATTTTGACATTGCTGATATTTCACGAGTGTCAAGCTGTGTCAGTTTTAAGTAAAAAACATGATAGACCTAAATCATGGCCAACCGGGATACTTTATAAAAGTGATTGGAGTATACTCAGATTCACGGGGTATGTAAATACAAATTAACTTTAAGTATCTCATATTTTGTATATCGACAAGCTCTTCAAAATTCAGATTTACTAATAGTATAATAATATTGATATCAACATTTCCAATACACTGACTGATTACTCTGTACTGCCTCAACCCAACCTAGACTACGATAGAATCAAAGGAGCTTATGGACAATGTAGAAAACCCATAACCGAAGATACTGAGAATACCGAACCGTTAAAGGAAAACAACCCATGAAAGTAGGTTTAGATACTCGGAAATTGATTGTTTTCCTTTGTGTTATTCCTCATGATAAGGAGAGTGATTGGTTTTACTAACCACTAGGCCATCAGGGTCAATGACCAACCTTCTTGGTGCGACTCGACTCAGACACAAGATACTTGTTCCATCCTCTTCTTCGACCCCGTTGTAGAACGAACGTATGTTGAATTCTTACAGATCTTGAACTTGTGAGCATCAAGCTGTTGATTGGTCAACGAGTGAACGCTTGAAAATATCGAATAAAGTGGTATGGTCAGTATGGGGACGGTCCTTTGGTTCAGATGTAACGGTGAAATTTGGTATGCGTCCTTTATCTCTTGTTTTCGAGCCTGGTCATAGTTACATTCTCTTACGATCATCAAACTGGCTGTCTGAAGGTCGATGATGAACTTTTTGTTTCGTTAGTCGTCTATTTAGAGAGGCCAAGGGCACTTGATGCCCTTACGTCGGGGAGTAACAGGTTTCTGTTGATTCCATTTTTACTTCTTTTTCAATTGCTATGCTTAAGTTGGAATTATCACGAACAGGGACAAGATTATACCGGCATTGAAACTGACCTTATTGAATGTGGTATTCTTCGAGTGAGTTTATCTTTTCCACTCTTGGTCTAAGAAGATTATATAAGTTCGTAAGAAGTTAATATAGGAGAAGCCAATGGCCAGTAATTACTCAATATATCCTTTCGTTATGATTCAAAAATCTCTCGCCTTCACTAAATATGTTTAATCGGTGTTCACACAAAAATCACGTTTGTGGCCCATCTTACATTGCAATGTAACCAAAATTTTCATAAAGAAGGAAGAAAAATCCAAAATAATTTCCCTCAGATCTGGTCATCTAAACCATATTCCTCCTTGCATGAGAGTGAATTCGCCAGTTTGCAACACTATGAGATCTAAGCGTTGGGTATTTTATGCTGCTGGCTCAATGGATCTGTTGAAAAGAGCACAATATATTAGATGACATACATTCATCTGAAGACTAGGGAAAGTGAAGAAAATTTGTCTGCATTTCATCAATGCAATTCCTTTCAGAAAAGTGTGGTATACTTCGTGAAAAATTTATTTTGATTTTAAAAATATTGATTGAGTAGCTAATTTTGGTGTAGATTTTTGGGTCACTTCATCATGTCTCTGTCTCAATTTCTGGCAGCTACCTGTTCATGTATTCTTTCAGTTGACCATAAATACCTCGTCCCGATCAAACATCTTTCATAATGGTTGTTTATTCTCAATGTTGCTCCTTTTTCTTTTGTTTGTTGCATTGATTTGTTCTTTACTCTGAAGACCTACTCTCATGTTTTTCTCACATTATTGCGCGCATGTTCTGGGGGATCGTTCTCTGCAAATGTCTGACATCTTAGGAGACCATAACTTTCGAAAGAAACTAGCTGGCTACATGAAAATAACAGGTCAAGTTGGGCATCAGAATGAGGTGGTTGAGTTCTTTGATTGGTCAAATAGGCCTAACATTTTCTGAGGATTAGTCATTGAGATTGTTTCCCTAATATTTCAGGAGCTACTTCGGTGATTGGATTGAAACTTGACAATTGATTGAAGCATAACAACGGTGACCTTTCTACAGTATATTGATGGGATATAATACTCACGAAATTCTGCATCAACCTTCAAGCTTGTTCAATGAGGTACTGGATTTTAATTTGATCTTATCTTTGTTTTCGGATTCATCAAAATTTTGAATGGGTAAATCTGCGGAATGATTATGTGGATTTTACCCATTGACGAATTCGGCTTTCATGATTAAGGTCCTAACCTACCCTTCAAATATCGAGTTTCTGAGTTGTTTCTTTGGGAAGTTTTTACGGGCCCCAGACAGGATGATCGTAAACACAATATCTTTCGAAAGGAACTACTTAGAAACTCGATACTTGTAGAGTATGTTTGGGACTTCATAACGAAGGTTTAGTGAATGCGGGTAAAATAATGCGCATAATGATTCCGTAGATATATCCATTAAAATTTTATTATCCCAATAATCCCGCAAATTTAGATTGGATCGAATTGAAATCCAGTATTTGATGAAATAATGACAGCTTCAAGGTTCATGCAGAATTTAGTGAGGACAACATGTAGAAATTTTTCCATCAAGAAGTAGATTTGATAATGGGGTAAAATCTGAACATGCATGTCAAGAAGATATTTTAAATTAAAAGTTGTGAACGTAGGCAAGTGTTTCATTTGTTTTTGTGATGAATACGATGTTTCACTGAGTCACTAACTATATTCAGAGCTTAATTCGAAAACTACAGACAATTGGGAAAAACGATAACGTGGTGTACCCCAGAACAACAGTTTCAAATCGCTTTTTGATCTTATCTACGATAGAAGATAGGGGTAAGACCATAACGGTAAGAACGATACCTCGATCAGCGATTGAATGAAAGTTAGTAACGGAACGAAGCCTTCACTTATGCAATGCATTACAGTTATCTGCCAGGTTCATAGACCTCAGTCGGTCGCGTTTCGGCCACAGAACAGAGATGTGTGGGCTTTGCTTTTTGAGTCGATTCGCATAAGTCGCGAATGTGGACCAATGTTCTGGCTTGACCCACAGGAACGATGCTAACGTAGATGCCTGGTGCGCGCATGCGTCTTTGGATCGAGGTTAGGTAGATGTATGTGTACGTCTTGCAGTATCTCTATGAACTGTACACTGACAGCCAATGAAATCGTTTGGTCACTAAAAAACTTTCGGTTTTTAACAACAGAAATGTTAAAACGGTTTCTTACACGTCTATAAGTGTTCAAAGTTTGAGGTTAGAAAGTACCTACTTGTTTGCAGATAGGAGTTCTTGAGCAGTATGGAGCGATGAATTCAAGCAAAACAGGACAGTCGATTGCAGGAGAAACTATTTTCCTCTGGATCCTAGCATCCAAAACTGGTGATATCAATAAGGTCCAGATTTAACCTCTATAGGGAAAAATTCTAGAGATCATGAAATACAAACCATTGAGGATGAAAAATTCAGTGTCACATTCATCTCAAGTATCGATTAAAGCCTATTTTGGGAGGATTTTGCAAAAGAAACGAAAAATTAAAAGAATATGATTTCGCAAATTCTCTCGTTTGTCTGATGGGAGAGTCAGATTTATACTCTGGAACGTTACAGTTAGCTTTCTTGATCGTTTGATTGTTCTGGTATTGTTCATTAAGCAACCTGCTTCCTTGAAATTGCCATTGACAGATAGTTTCATCCTGCAATCTGCCAGGGCGTTTTCCATAAAAAACAATTTTGTTTAATTTTAGCAGTTCTGTTTCAGATATTGGGAGTGAAAACCCAGAAAAAACCTGAAAATGAACCATGGATCTCCCCACGATCGCATTGATGTTTTTTTTTTATCTTTTCATTCAAAAAACTGTTGCGACTACTTGTTTCACCTAGATGATTGTTGCGAAATTTCGTAGAATAAATTAATATTAATCAAAATTCTTTGAAACTATAAGATTCCGCCTCAATTCTGCACGAACTTTCGAGCCGTGCTAGATTTCTGTATTGAAGAAAATATTCGAAAATTGAAATTGTGTTGTTACAGGTATATCTTCAAAATCGTTGGACAGGTTTTGCCCATCACTCATAAATTTTCGAGATTACCTCCCAAAATTCACAAATTCGAAATGATATTTTTCACTTTTTCCAAAAATTCAGATCAGATCTAATTGACATCTAGTTATTTGTAGAAAAGGACGGCTTGAAGTTTCATGCAGAATTTTGGTATGATTTTCAGTCGAATTACGTTGGAGGCAGTCATTACTTGAATTTCCGATCTGGCCAGCGAGCAAAACAGATCCTGAAGTCCGAAATTCTTCCAATTGTTTTTTCAATTCATCCCATAATATCGATATGATGGAAAAACGGATAATCATTTCGATTTTCTAGTTCTGAGCTACCACCGAAGTTACCTAAAATTTTGACTAATCTTCAGAATATGATACGTTAAAAAATATTTCGCGAACCCAGAAATGGATTATTTTGCCCCAAAAATATAAAATTTTCTAATACTTGTATATATTATTCTATATTTTCTTATGAAATAATTGTAAAATTTCATATTGTTTCAAAGACATTTGTTACCATTCAATGCATAAGAGCCAACAACTCTATAGGTAACAAACTCTATAATTTCGATTGTTTGTTTATCATAACTACTATCTGCACCATCTTGGCCAATTCCAGAAATAATGTCATTGAAATTGGAAAGGATTTTATTTTTTTAATAATTTCAGTCTACATCCAAAAAGATGGCGAAAATCTAAATGGCGAATGCGCAGACCCCCCATATGGATATTTTTTTAGTTAATTCAAATATATTATCCTGCCGCTGAATTAACTCATCTACTCACACGAAAGAATAATTGTCACTTGTATGAATTATTATTCTGCTGATTTTTTTTTGATGCATTGGTAATTTTCCTGATATTTCAAGACGGAAAAGGATGAAATGACTTACACAAAAACACTTGTAGCATTTGAATTCGTATAAGTAACAATTATGTTTTTGATTTCAAATGTTTGCCAATTACTGTATACTGTGAGAAATTATCGTAAATATCAGCTACTTTCAGCATTTGAGTGACTTATGTACCGTTTTTCAATAATTTTTGAGCGCATGTTCTAGAGGAACAGCGTGCTATCGTTCGGTCAAAATGTCTGTAATTTTCGAATTTTGAGCCGAAAATGATCTCAAACTACTAGGTTAAACCCACTGATCACGAATCCGGTGTCAAATTCGATTCTGTCCTGCCGGCGGGCCGTATGCACCATAACCGGCGTACATATGATTCTATCGACTTGAAATTTTGACAGTTGGTTGCATTTCGAAATGCAAAGTCAATGGGACAAATCGGTAAAATGGTTTCGGAGGTATCTCCATTTGAAATTTTGAGGTTATTCCCGTGATATTTCGAGAACCACTGAAGTGATTGAGTTGAAACTTAGTGACTAGTTGGAGCATGAGGTTTTTCTGCAGAATTTTGTTGATATCGTAAATTAAAAGAATTTTTTTTCGAAAAAAGTTTCATTTCAGAAACTATTGATTACATTCAGAAAAAACTTTGGTCATACTTTGAGCTTCATTTTGCAGCAGTGTACAGTCCAGTTTGATACGATAATAATTTTCGCAGACATTGTGAAAACATATTTCATGTTTCGTGATTTTTTTATCAATATCGTTTTTTTTCGGAATAACGCAAACAATTCTAATTCAATCATGATGAAACTTGGCAGCTGGTTTGAAAATACTGATGAACAACTTTGTGCAGAATTTCGTTATGATCGTATTATTAGAAAAATCTGAAAAAAACATAGAAATTTTCAATATTCTGTGATATATTAATTATCCCCATGAAAATCTGTGAATCATCGAACTGACATTTTCCGATAAAGCACTGGATTTTAACTATCCTTTTTCTTTAAATATTGGGAAAATTAAATTTTGAATGGGCGTATCATTGGGTGGCTTTTACCCATTTGGCCTTCGTAATTGAACCTACTCTACAAATATCTTAGTTTCCAAGTTGTCTCTTCTGGAAGTTATTGTGTTAACGGTTGGTCGTTAGGTTTGGAAGTTAATTACTAAGGTCGAATTCGTGCATGGATAAAATCCGCCTAATAATTCCATAGATATCCCATTCAAAACTTCATTTTCCAAAAATACTGATTAGATTACTTGAAATCCCGTACTTTATCGAAAAAAAACCTTAGAAAAGAATGGACGTGAATTCAGCAGCTTTTGTGCACATATTCAAATTCATTGCCAAAGCGGTCATCTCCTTTGAACATGCGCGAAAAAGCTGCTTACTTCGCGTTTGCTTTCCTAGGTTTTTAGAATCAGTTTGCATCTAGCTGTACTAAGTGCAGTAAGTTTTTTGAAGATATCCAAGTTACCAACTTGATTCGAAGTGTAATGGTGAATCCTTTATGCATAATCATATATGAAATATATCTTATCTTTATCTTTACTCACTCGAATCCATACGTTTTTTTTTCGCGAAAGCATAATCCGCAGCACTCAAATACGAATATGAGGATAATTTAATCGGCAGCATCAGGGAAAATTTTTATGATCGAATTATCTAAAGGTGCGGCAAGTGTAATGTTGAGTTCATCAAAACAGAGAAAGGACATCAATTGGGTCCCTTCAATACTCTGTTGAATATTCATTGAGTGCCATCTTCTAAGTATGGGCACTTTCTCAACGACAAACCTCTTTTATCATCGACATACGATGATTATCGTGATCATGCAATTTCGGAATTTTGAGTATCTTCTGCCTTTTTCACCTGCCTCTCTCCTCGAAGGCCATATTTTGCGTATCTTACCCTGACTTTATTAATTACATATTTTTATTACTCACAGCTGCACTTTAAGCATACGTTAGTTTATGTGCCATTGATGCGAACATTCCATCGAAAGTTTAAGGATGAGCGATATATAATTTATACCTCGTGAATGCTCCTGCATAAGTCATTAATTAATTGAAGGAATCAAAATCATTGGATACATTTATATCATAGTAAAAATCGAAGTCACAGTCATAAATAAAGTCACATGATCATGAATAATATAATAAAAGTTGAGGTTGATCGCTACTGTATCTGTAACTAAAGGGTGTTTCAAACTTAGAGTTTTTTAAGAATAAATAGAATACATAATTTGCGTTAATTTTCAAAAACTTTTTATTGGTCATTGAACTATCAATTATGACATTTATATTCCAAAAATGATATCTGTCAAATGACCCCATCTTGCAGCTCTACAGACGTCCACTCTTTTGTTAAAATTTCTAATGACATTTTGACATGATTGAGGTTCCATCTCACTACTGACACGAATAATTTCATCCTTTAGTTCAGGAATCGATTGCGGATTATTCTTATAGACGTGGATTTTCACATAACCCTAAAGAAAATAGTCAATCGGTGTCAAATCACATGATTTTGCTGGCTAATTGACATCACCATTTCTGGAGATTCTTCGTGCAGGAAATGTTTGTCTCGATAAATCAATTGAGTCATTTGCAAAGTGAGGTGTAGCGCCATCCTGTTAAAACCAAATATCCTCTAGATCAATATTCATTAATTCAGGCTACAAAAATTTGATTATCGTCCGACGGTATCGATCACCATCGACAGTTACAGCTTCACCAGCGGCATTTTCAAAGAAGTAAGGTCCAATTACACCACCTGACCATAATGCACACCAAACAGTGACTCGTTTAGGATGCCTAAGTTTCTCATGAATAATTCGTGGATTTTCCTCACCCCAGATACGACAATTTTGTTTATTCACAAAGCCGCCAAGTTCAAAATGGTGCCTCATCGGAAAACATGATTTTTTGAGAAAAATCAGCTGGTTATTCATTGATAAAATTGACAAATGAACGACGTTTTAAATGATCTAATGGCTTCAGTTCCTATGTTATTTGAACCTTATATGCCTTCAGAGCTGAATCCTTGTGTAAAATACGCCATGTTGTGAACTCACTAAGTCCAACTTGTTGTGAACGTCGTCTAATGGACATTCGAGGGTCTTCAGCAACACTTTCACGAACCGAATCAATATTTTCTTGTTTATGACCGCTACGACTATGTTTTCCACTTTTTTGATCTTCCACCAAACCGGTCTCTTGAAATTTTTCAATCAGACCAATAGTGCTTTGAGGTGGACGATTATGTAAACTATTATATTCAAGTAATTTTCTGAAAAAAACTTTCCACAGAACACTGATTTTCATAATATAATTCAACAATTTGAACTCGTTGTACTATCGTGTACGAAGCCATTTTTATAAATGTAATACACCACACTTCTTAAATGTCAAAATACCCAGACGAAACGAGTGCGCCATCTATATTTTTTTGAATCTTGAAAAACCGCGCAATTTGAAGCCCCCTTCATTATGATTATAATGAATAGATATAATCTTAGTCGGCGCTAACTTGATTTAATTAGGAATCCCTTCGCCATTTTGCAACAATAGACAATCTAAGAAGGATTGGGTAGATAATGTTGTTGCATGTATTTTTTTTCATCGGAATCGAATTTTCCGTCCACAAAACAGTGAAGAAGTTCAATCGCCGTCAAAAATTTCAAATCACGAGAAAACGATGTTATGAATTTGGCTCCACAAATTTGCTGTTTGAATGCTCGAGAATTCGCGCGTTATGTGACGTAACGGATCATATCCACTGTCTTCCTTCTCCCGTGTATCTCTCGCTCTAGTTATAATCGTGCAGTAATGAGTGATGTAGGAGGCGATCTAAGGCGTTTTACCATTGTATATCTTTATACAATGGTTTTACATAATTTAAACTTGTATATCGAATTAATCAATTCCACTACAAAATTATTCGAATTTGCGAAGTTGAAGTATGTGATAGCACACTTGTACATTGTGACTTTGTATTGAAATAGGATGAAAAAAACTTAAACATATGATATTTCGTGTTATATGCAAGAGATGACATTGATGCATAACTTGACGGTTGACCACTCTTAAATTATATGAAGCTTCTGAAAAGAATAATTCGGAGACTTGAAACATTCCAGCATGGAGATCAAAACACGATAACTTCGTAAAGAAATAACTCAGGAGTTCCAAAGTTTCAGGAAATATTTAAAACTTGAAAACGAAGGATAAGCTCGGAAGCTATAAGATCTGCCTAATAATTTAAGCATAAGATAAAATGCCATTTTTCCCATTTTTCACAAAAATACAGACACGATCGGATCAAAATTCAGCACGTGGATTTATGATGAAGATGAGATCTCATCCGTAAATCATACTCATGGTTCATATAAAATACTGTGTACTCCGCATAAATATTACTCAAAATCGAATCTATTATTTTATGTTTTAAAATGAAAAAATCATGTTGAGTCAGAATCCGTTTGTTTTGTGAGAAACGCAGTTGAATGTTTGGAACGTTACTGCCAATTTGCTTCAGCTAAACACATTCCGATTTTTATGGTTGAATAAACGCTCAGTTTTGGTGTGTAAGGGCAATATAGAAAAATAAATAGTAGAAATCCAAAATTGGGTATAGACTTGAGAAGTTCTTCATATTTTAGACTTTCCATTTTCGTTGAACGCGTTGAACCAGAGACTCATAATTAATTTTCTTGATTTTTCCTGAGAGTATAGGGCTATAGTTTAAGCCATACCCTAACAGAAGGATCCATCATCTTGTTTTGTGATGAATATGGACTTAAAATTGATTTTTCGTTGTGGTCTTCCATTGTTCTGATGACATTAATATCACGAAATTTTGCGAATATTTGTGCATTTGCATTTGCCAACTGGTTGCTAGGTTTCACCATGAACAGGATCTCTCGAGATATTCTAGGAATACGAAATTTCACATATTTTCTTCCTTCTATCCAAAATTCAAAATCGGATCTAACTGAAAATCGGTACCCTGTAAAACTTTGAAATGAAGGACTGCGCAAATCTCATCGGAATCCAAAGAATAGTACCGGCGAAAAAAAGCATAAGTAATTTCTGAATTATTGAGGAAATGACTTCAAACATTCAAATGAGTTTTCTGCAAAACTGTTCGACCGACATGGTTTGTTAACGAATTGAGCTGGTGCATTTTGATACTCATCCTATCCTGGAAGTGTCAAGTCGCTAGCAGTTTTCATTCACGAACTATGGTAGGTAGCAACGAACGGCCAACTATTTGTTCGAGACCAAAATTTAAAAAAAGTTTATATCTTTGAATCAGTTTATCAGGTGTTACTGGCATAGGTCTTCATGCTGCTATTATGAATTTGAAAACCACAGTTTGTTTTGATCGGATATACGTTTGATTAGTTATAATTTCTCGAGGATTGTATATATCAACATAAATAAGAGACCAATACTTGTCAATTAGTCAACTTAACCCTTTGTGATCTGAGCCAATCCAATATTCTATTTCTATTCTATACTTTTCTATTCTACCACCAACCATCAAGTGAAGCTTTTACACTGAGGAAACATTGTCCAAGGAATTTGTTTACAGCAATTTTACTGTTATTACCGATAATAATTACGACTCACCCTGTCAAATGTCGATAGGGTTCCAGAAACTCGTTACCTGTTGGATGGCGGCGTTGTGAACAATATTCCACTAGCGCCATCTCAGTTATACCTCACGAACCTAACCTCCGAGTACAGAAGGCTTCAAGCATCGTGTAGGACGAACGTTCATTTCGTATAGGTATATCACAAAAAATAATTTATCGTTTCGATATCGTTATAATTTAAATTCTACCGGTCAATCCTAGTACAAGAATTCATTTCAATAAGATCAACATTCGTTGAAATCCTAAGGGAAATAGAATTTCAAATGGTCGACGAATTCACTGAAAAGACTGTTTTAATTTTGAAAAAAATGTTTTTCAAAATTTACTGACCGCATGATCTCAACAAAATTCCGCAAAAAATCGCAAATCCTTATGCTCCAACTAACTGAGAACTTTCAATTCCATCGCTTCGGTAGTTCTTGAAATATCATAAAAATAATCTAATAATATCAAATGGCTTTAACCCCGAAATTGTTCGACTGATTTTGCCCATTAACGAACTTAACCTTCGCATTTTGAGGTGCAACCAACCCTGAAATTTTCGTCGATAGAATCCTCCGTACGCTCCGATTTTGACACCGGATTCGTCATCAGTGAGTCCAACCTAGTCGTTTGAGACCATTTTCGGTTCAAAATTCGAAAATTACAGACATTTGGACAACAAGATAACACGCTGTTCCCCTAGAAAAAAAAGATGTTTATTTCGGAATTAATCATGATCAACTGTAAGATCTAGGAGTTTTCAGAGAAAAAATATAAAGTTTCATTTAAATACAGAGAAGCAGTCAGTTTCACTGCAATTCGTGCGATATCTGCCAAACTATTACATTGGTTCTTCAAGAACGTGATTTCTTTCAACAGGAACTGTCTTACTGCTATTTTCTATTCCGCTCTTGATATTTGCGAGACATGTACCACTCCAATCGCCATAAAATCTTTTGCGATTAGAACGATTGGCGAACAGTGTAGGTAAGTATGTTGATGTACTCTGTTGACCCCAACAAAGCGTTGCGAACGCACGACGTATTACGTCTGAAATTGGCATCACTGCTTCTTCTTCCGCAGAGATAGTCTTGAACCTTGGTAATGGCCTTCACAGTCTTTTCTTTACCCATGATCTCACACTTCCTTTTGCGGGTCAAGCTCGGTAACATTCTTCGTCGTGGTTTCATATTTAATTTATAATAATAATAATAATAATAATAATAATAATAATAATATATTGATCCTTTTGGACATGTGTTTACATGCATAGGATAAGTCGAAATAGCAAAGTGAACTAGGTTCTGATACAATCATTCAAGTATTCATTCACAGTATAACAGCATTTTTTCAACAGTAAGGTTTTAACATTTCTCTTAAACTCGTTGTAATTAAGATTTCTGATAGTATTTGGCAGATGATTATAAAGTTTAATGGACTGGTACGTAGGAGACATCTCAAACCTAGCAGTCCTATGTTTAGGTATATGTAGCAATCCCTCATTTCTAGTGTTATAAGTATGAAAGCTTGAAAGCTTGATCATGCTTTGCTCGTTTTTTTCACATACAAAAGACATTTGAGAATGAAGATGGAAGACAAGGTAAGGATACCATTCTCAACAAACAACGCTCTGCATGACTGACGCGGAGGTATATTGTAAATCATACGCAAAATTCGTTTTTGCAAAATAAAAGCTCTGCACACATCCGAAGAATTTCCCCATAAAAGAACATTATACGATAAATGGCTGTAAACTAGACCATAATAGATATATTTGGGCACTGACCATATTGTCTGATTTTTGCGCTCATGTTCTAGGGGAACAGCTTGCTCTCGTTTGGTCTTAATTTCTGAATTTTGAGCCGTCAATTTTTTTCAAGATTTTTTTCCAAAAATAAACTGTTCATGATATTCGGAAAAAAATTCCGCTCAGGTCTTGAGCTTCATATTTCGCAGAAGTGTACGAAATTTCAGTTCGATCCAAGAAAAAGTTTCGGAGATATGTCAAAAAAATATGTCAAATTTCGTATTTTTTCCTGGATATTGTTGTTTTTATAGAATAACTCAAAAATTAGTGATTCAATCATGATGGAACTAGGAAGCTAGTTTGAAAATGCTGATCAACAACCTCGTGCAACATTTCGTGATGATCGTGGCATTAGAACGTTCAGATAAAAAATTTCAATTTTTTTTACAAATATTCAATATTGTGTAAACTTCTGATCATATTATCCCCATAAAATTCTATATATACCTTTGAACTGTAATTTTTTGACAAAGTACTGGATTTCAATTCGATCTAATGTGCATCTTCGGAAATATTGGGAGAATAAAATTTTGAATTGGTATATCTGCGGAATCATTGTGTAGATACAAATATCGAGTTTTTGAGTTGTTTCTTTCGGAAGTGAAAGCTGCTGCCTTTACTGCAGTGATTTTTTAGGTTTTTGTTGAGTTATTCTAAGAAAAAACTTCGATAATGGGGAAAAAACCACGATATTCCAAATATTTTTTACAATACCTCCGAAATCCTTATGCCCTAAATAGTTGCCAAGTTTCAATCCAATCGCTTCAGTAATTCTCGAAATATACGGGAAATATCCCCAAAACTTCAAATGGCTATAACTTCGAAACCGTTCGGCAGATTTCGCCCATTAACGACCTTAGCCTTTGCATTTTGAGATGCAACCAAACCGGAAATTTTCAAGTCGATAGAAATCTCCGTACGCCAGTAATCGTGCGTATTGCCGGCCGGCCGTCTGGACAGAATCGATTTTGATACCGGATTCATGATCTGTGGGTTCAACCTAGTAGTTTGAGATCATTTTCGGCTCACAATTCGAAAACTACAGACATTTGGACAAAACGATAGCACGCTGTTTCCCTAAAACATGCGCGCAATATAGATAAGATGAACGTCTGTCATCATTTTTGACTTAAATCAATATATTCAACACGTAGTACGTTCGAGGACAATAAAGTACCCATACTGTAAGGTATATAGAATGATATTATGTAATTGAATTACAGAAGGATGTGTCGTATATTAAATGATTGTTTAAATTTTTTAAATTCTTGACCTGAGCGTAAATTCTAGAAACAAGAATATAAAGATATATGGAACTCAGAACAGCGGTTGGTTCCTTCCTCTAATGACAAGTAATTTGATATAAAATCTTAACTTTAGATAGCTATATATAGTTTTTATTCTGAACCAATACTCGAGGAGGATATTCTATCTTGAAAAATATCCATGTATTGTATATGAAGCTCATGTTCCGAGAAAAAATCTAATGATAAATTTGGTATGTCCCTAGATAATATTTTGAATTGAAACATAGAGTAATTTCTGCAGCAGAACATAGTTTTCTATCCATTGCGAACGAAATTCAGATGTAAAAATAATATACAGACGATGAGATAATAGAATCGAATAAACCAAAACGAACTTTGAGATGCTCGCAAAGGGTCATCAAATGAAAACCATTTTTTTTTAGTAAATTTAGCATTCTATTGTTTGAATATTTTGACTTCTGCACATATGTTCATATGAAGTCTTTTTGAAAATGAACCAAAAATAACCCATCAAATATGAGCATTTCATCCGAGAACACAATATTTAAGCCATCTATAATAAATTGTTCGCGACATATTCTCAATTTTCATTTATTCTACTGTACAATATTCCTACAGTAAAAAACACATTATATCTTATTATTAATTCTTAAGAAGAATTGCGGAGTTGAGACTAAGACTATGATGATTTTTTCATCGATCTACCTTCATTAGCCGTATCAATTGACTTAAATTCGAACATAAGTGAATAAAATAAGGAGTCTCAGATATAAATCAAGGAACAGTAATAATACTTGAAGTATTGTTTATTCGATTGCTATATATCAGTCAAATATCGAAATAATTTGATTATGCAAACGAGGAATTCATCGAAGTGTTATACTTCAATAAAAAGGAAATAATAATGAGAAAAAATTAAATTTGAAACTTTATGTACCCTCAAGAAAGTATATGTAATTTGGACTGTGGATGGATTTCGAATTCGTTCAGAAGAAAGTACATATTATAAAACAAAATTTGTCTGAACATAGTAATCTTGTGATCCTCGCCCTGAAGATAAATACAGCAAACATCACACTGAATCTAATTTTGGGAAAAGATATGAATATGAATAATTTATTGTTTGATAATCCACGATCGTCAAAGATAAATTAAAAACGTCACAAAATATGAAAAGGGAAATTAGCCAATATTTTCTAGTCGACAGGGGTGTTTTATAGCCTTCTCCATAATAAAAAAATAAAACCATCATGGAACGAATCAACGAAGTCAATTGGCACCATAAAGTATTAACGATGGGGAAGTAAATAATAGCGGAGAGTAAACAGACAATTCAGAATAGACCTGCCCAAGGGAAATAACGGTAAACTGTATGAATTTTACCTGTACGTAGGTATACCCTTATATTCAAGGTTTACGTGCAAACTTTAAAAAGCGAAAATACAAAGACGTCTACACTTTTGTCGCAAATTCTTTTGTGTCTGTCATTTGGCAGGATATTGAGTGAAACTGATTTTCTGCGAATGTTCACAATTGTCTGATCCCAAACCATGGCTTACTAGAAGGAATTGTAGAAAGGGTGGGTGGTGAATTTCGAATTTGCACTGAAGAATGCGAACTGTTTGACATTATAAATAAATTGTTTTCACTAGAATAAATGAACCATTTCGGACACACAACAAAGTATTCAAAAAAATATCATTTACAATAGTTCTTTGTGAGAGCTCTTTCATGTTTATAATTGAATGATTGACTTTTTTCAACGCAAATATCTACCGTTTGTTACTCTCCGACAAATGAATGTCTGAAAAAAATTTATGATTATTCGACAAATAAATGACCGGAAGGGCAATCAACACAATTCCAAACACTGCAGGCTGTAAAATAGTGTCGATAAGTATAGAGAATCAGTCAATGAAACACGAAATATCAATTATTTTATCGAATATATTTTATCGTCCACAAAGAAGACAACGAAAATCAAATACATTTCATGTTTTCATTTTTTATTTATTGTCTGATGAAGGTGTCTCATATAAATTCTGAAAGCGTTACAGTTCACTTCGTCGATCGTTTGCATGACTCCGATGTTGTTCATTAGGTTTTTTCGAAAATTGCCCTCGACAAATAGTTTGAATCTTTCAATCCGCCATATCTGTGAACTATAATTATAATATTTATGATTATAAATATTAATAGATATTGAGAGTGAAAACCTACAAAGAACCTGAGAAATAATGCAAAATACCCACATAATATATATCATTGAATGGATGTATTTATATTTATGTTTGTTATTTATATTTGTCCATCTATTTAATGTGACGATATATTATATATTTGTTCTCTATAAAAACAATATATTGACGAATTTACGAGTAGGGTATTTCAAAAATACTAAAATATGAGATCCGATATAATTATTTTTTCGATTTATCTAACCACGTCAAAAGATGGCGCACCAAAAGCATAACTATAATTCTTCATTCTTCATACTGATTACTTATAGTTTTATGAATCGGGGAGTCTATAACCAGAAAACCGTTCAAAATAGTATGAAATGGATAACTGTAGAATACGTGACCTAGTTACAGAAAATTTCACACCAAAATTCATTTTATTCGGAAGAACCATCTCAATGCTACAAAAGGAAGATTAATTTTTCTTTGAAAATGTTAACAGCCTGTATCTTTTTACCAATGCCGATTCCGAAAAAAAAGTGGATGAAAAAAGTGTTTTATTGGAAGGAAGAAATCTAGGGTTGACATTGATGTACAGGGTGGGTAAAATTCGTTGTCTACTGAAGAGATCTCGAGAACTATAGTAGCTAGAAGAAAACTGATAACACATTCAAGCTCTTTTTTCCTGACTAATCTAAATCTGAAAACAGATCCAGTTTCTCGTTCATAGAACTTGAGTTATGAGCGAAAATTGAGAAATTGTCATTTTCAATAATGCTGAATAACTCGCTTGTTTGAACTAGTATTCGAAATCTGTTGATACATTCTACAGGCACTTTTTTAGGAGTAATTCAAATATAATATGACTGACTTTTTCAATCCAGCCATTTTCGAGAAATGAAAAGGATTTTGAATGTTTTAAATGTGAACTATAGTCAAAAGATCTCCTATCTTGCTACAAAATTTTTGCTGATTTCAAAAATCATATCATATCATATCATATCATATCATATGTCACTATTTACATGAATATTACATGAGAAAATATTCATTACTTTTTTCTGCTTTTCTATTCACTGTTGAATTATGAGTAGGCTGACGTTACCATGCGACGATTCAATACGCATTAACTTTGTGTGAAATTGCGCCTCTATGATTGGAATCAGCGATTGCTGAATAAATATTTCTATGGTTAATTTGTCATAGTTCTTAAGATCGGCAATATTTCGGGTCATTAGGGATAATAAACAGATTTTCTATCGCTAATCTTAAAAACTATGACAAATTAACCATAAAATATTTATTCAGCAATCGCTGATTCCAATCATAGAGGCGCAAGTTCACACAAAGATATGCATATTCATTCGTCGCTATGGCAACGTCAGCATACTCATAATTCAACAGTGAAAAGAAAAGCAGGAAAAAAGTATTGATAATTTTCTTATGTAATATTCATGTAAATAGCGACATATGATACATTTTTGAAATCAGCAAAAAATTTGTAGCAAGATAAGAGATCTTTCGACTATAGTTTACATTTGAAAAATCCATAATCTTTCTCATTTCTCGAAAATTGCTGGATTAAAAAATTACTCCTAAAAAAGTGCCTGTAGAATGTATCAACAGATTTCGAATACAAGTTCAAACAAGCGAGTTATTCAGCATTATTGAAAATGACAATTTCTCAATTTTCGCTCATAACTCAAGTTCTATAAACGATAAGCTGTATCTGTTTTCAGATTCGGTTTAGTCAGGAAAAAAGAGCTAGAGAAAGTGTTATCAGTTTTCTTCTAGCTGCTATAGTTCTAGAGATCCCTTCAGTAGACAACGAATTTTGCCCACCCTGTACAACTTAAAGACTCACCCTGTACATAATTATATAAGTATTAGGTGCGCAACTAAGTTCTCGCTGTTTGTCAGTAGATGGCTCTAGCAGTAAGAGCTAGTCGATTTTGACATATCCAAAACGTCATGAACCAAGCTTAGACATATGGTAAACAAACCGCCGCGACACATAAGTGATTTTGTTTTCGCATTATATACTTCTGGTTAAGTGAAAATGTCGAATTTCGTGCCAAACAATCGTCATTTGCGGGAAGTGTTGATTTTCTTTTTTCATTCGAAAAAAACGGCAGCTCAAGCGCATCGAGAGCTCCAAAAAGTGTACGGAAACGCTGCTCTAAGCGAAACAACATGCCGTGATTGGTTCCGTCGCTTCAAAGACGGTGATTTCGATGTTGACGACCGTCCACGTGAAGGAAGACCCAAAACCTTCGAAGACGCTGAATTGGAGGCATTGCTCGATGAGGATGCGTGCCAAACTCAAGAAGAGCTTGCTGCAGAATTAGGAGTTACCCTTCAAGCCATTTCCAAGCGATTGCATGCATTGGGGATGATTCAGAAGCAAGGAACTTGGGTTCCTTATGAGTTGAAGCCAAGAGACGTTGAGCGTCGTTTTTTCGCCTGTGAACAACTGCTCCAGCGGCAAGAAAGGAAGGGTTTTCTTCATCGCATCGTGACGGGTGATGAAAAATGGATTCATTACAGCAACCCAAAGAGGAGAAAATCTTGGGGACTACCCGGGCATGCTTCTACGTCGTCGGCTCGGCCGAACATTCACGCTGCGAAGGTTATGCTGTGCATTTGGTGGGACCAGGTCGGTGTTATTTATTATGAGCTGTTGAAACCGAGCGAAACCATCACTGGGGAACGTTATCGAACTCAATTGATGAGATTGAGCCGAGCACTGCGCGAAAAACGGCCACAATACGAGCAAAGACACGAAAAAGTGATTTTACTGCATGACAACGCTCGGCCTCACGTTGCCAAACCTGTTAAAACCTACTTGGGCACGCTCAAATGGGAAGTTCTACCCCACCCGCCATATTCCCCAGATATTGCGCCGTCCGATTTTTACTTGTTCCGTTCGATGGCACATGGCCTGGCTGATCAACAGTTCCACTCATATGAAGACATCAAAAAATGGCTTGATTCGTGGATAGCCTCAAAAGACGAACACTTCTGGCGTCAAGGTATTCGAGCTCTACCAGAAAGATGGGAAAAAGTTGTGTCTAGCGATGGGCAATACTTTGAATGATTCATTTGTAACCATTTTTTTATAATAAAGTTATATTTTCATCGAAAAAACAGCGAGAACTTAGTTGCGCACCTAATATAATGGTAGTATTTGTTTTTTTATATTAGAAATGCATTTTCCGAAATATTCGTTTCTATTAAACTATTAATACTACCTGAGAAATGTTAGGCAAACTTGTCTTTCGATTCATAAGGGATCCTTTTCTTATGTAATAGAAAAACTCAAAAAAAGGAACTATTTGTTCGGTGCCGTCTCGACTAAAAAAAGTCCATAAAGGAACTGATGGGAGACAATGGTACTCCGAATATTTTTACTCAGGTTAAGTGACAGTTGTATAATGAATTTATGTTTTTTCGCAATAATTCGCTCTATCACACTGCCAAATCCAAGGTCAATAGCCAAGAACGAGATTGCATTTTTACAATGGCAATGACCGCTTCACCTTGGTTTGGACCATTACCCAGAACATTTGGCAAGTATTTGCGAATTACCCGGCTTGCTTGCCTGCCGAAGTAATTTTAGTCATGGTAGATGTTTTCATTACAGTTTTGGCATTCTTTTACGACCGCCTTCATAAATCACAATTTTGCAATATAACTCATGAAGTGATCGAAATGTTGTATTTGCCACAAGCGCATAATGATTTGTAGTCATAAACCCGTTTGAAGCCTAAAAGGCTTAGGTAAAAAGCGGTTAAGTCATAGAAAATAATGCAAAGCAGGGTGTTTCTTGGTCATAAACTGACTTGAATATTCAAGGTTTTTGGCTCATTTTAGGATTCAGGGATAAACCTTAACCATCAAGGATAAAATTCTGCTTTGAAAATGTAGTAGTTTTCTCTTTAAAGAATGTAGATGAGTAGATTTCAATGGAAGAGTAAGACTATCATCCTTTCGTCCTCAGTCAAAGACTTTGGAAATCCATGAGATTTGGTAATAGAATCTTATTGAGGAAACATTCTATAAGCTTTGGAACATTTAAACGAACAATTTCAATGTTAATTACTATAAAAGAATTCAATCTGAAAAGTTTCATTTGAGCGATTCAAGTTTAATAAATTCCGAGTACCAGAGACAGAAATGTTCGAATTGCAAAAAATATTTATTTTAACTATTTCTTCAGCTTATTTGGTGGGTGAAGAAATAAGTTCAGGAAATATAATAATCATTTTTCAGAAATTACCAATAGATTATTCAATACATGTTCTGTTATGTCAATCGAGTTTCTCAACTGCAATATTCTGCCATCAGTTTTTGGGAAACATAATATATGCTGAAAATGGTAATATTATGTTGACTTTGAAGGGAACATTGCGATATTACGATATAATTGCAAGCACAGGAAAAGTGATTACAATGAATTTCCAATATCTAACTAATTCATTGAATTCCGCATGAATTTATGCTGAGTATCCATATTATGGCTTGATATGATAAACAAATATTATATTGAAATATAATGATGAATGATGAACGTGATATCTGCTATCATTCCCAAAATGCATTACGAGAGTTGTGAAGGGAGCACCCACAAACAAATCAGCATAATTTTTACGCGCTTTTTCTGGGGAACAACGCGTTATCATTTCGTCACGATGTCTGTAATTTTCAAATTTTGAGCCGAAATTGGTCTCAAACGACTAGGTTGGACTCACTGATGAAGAATCCGTGGTCCAAATTGATTCTGTCCGTCCGGACGTCCGGACGTCCGGCCGGCCGTGTGCGCTGTAACTTTCGAAAGGAAGGACCTAGAGCCTTGAAATTTTCAGGTTAGGTTAAGATCCTGAATATCTTGGTTAAGTTCGTTAATGGGCCAATTCTGCAGAATGGTTTTTGTGCTACGGCCATTTGAAATTTTGATTTTTCAATAACTCGAAAAATAATTATCTGATCGAAATGAAACTTGGTTGGAAGATGAACAGTGTCAATAAGAAAAATTATTCATGGAAAAATTCGAAAAAAAAATTTTATATTTCATTGAAATTTCTTTGAAATTTCCAAGTCACCATTTCGCAGAGTGAACAAGCGCGTAAAAGCTGCTGACTTCGGTTCGGTATTTTATTACCCATAACCCACTGCATAAGTGGCAGTGTCTGATCATACGGTAAGAGTGGGTTGGTTGCTGTAACATAAAAACACATTAAAAAAAATCTACAAAAGCACTGACGTGAAGTCAGCAGCTTTTACGCGCTTGTTCACATTGCCAAATGGTGACTTGGAAATTTCAGTGAAATTTGAATGGAATATATTAATTTTCGAAAAAAAAATTTTTTTTCGAATTTCTCCATGGATAATTCTTCTTATCGACACTGTTCATCTTCTAACCAAGTTTCATTTCGATCAGATGAATATTTTTCGAGTTATTGAAAAATCAAAATTTCAAATGGCTGTAGCACAAAAATCAGTCGGCAGATTTGGTCCATTAACGAACTTAACCGAGATATATAGGATCTTCCTTTCGAGAGTTACAGCGCACATGGCCGGACGGCAGATTTGGCCCATTGACGAACGTAAGCGAGATATTATGGATCTTAACCTTACCTGAAAATTTCAAGAATCTAGTTCCTCCCTTTCGAGAGTTACAACGCAGAAGACCGGCCGGGCGGACGGACAGACGGACGGACAGAATCAATTTTGACCACGGATTCTTCATCAGTGCGTCCAACCTAGTCGTTTGAGACCAATTTCGACTCAAAATTCGAAAATTACAGACATCATGACGAAATGATAACGCGCTGTTCCCCAGAAAAAGCGTCTAAAAATAGTTACAACTAATGATGAGAGATTTTGGGCGGATATAGTAACTGATATAATACGACTTGCCATCAAAAGATCTCGGTGTTCACGGAGATTAATTTTTTGTTCATATTGATTACACTTACATTCATTTGGACTTCTCGATGAATTCATTAATTACAATTTTTTTGTAAATCCATCCCCTCATTTTCGAACCGTGGACTATCGGTCGAACAGAATAATTAGAGTTGAGTATAAATTGGTATCACTTAATTGAAAATGTTTAAATTCACTAATCTAAAATAATATAAAATAAGGATTGCATAAAGAATGAAATCATTCACCTCCTTTGAGAATTGTCCTAGTATTACCTACCTATAACTAAAATCCCCCTAATATCAGCTTTGTCTGAAATCGGAAGTAGTTGAATCGAAATATGTTGAGAATTCTTGATTATCTATTTGTAATCGTATTCGAAGTTTTTTCAACTTGTAGATACAACTTTACATCCTAGCTCACAATAATGTCTTATATTTCAGTTCGAGAATGTAATAATGAATAAATATCATTTCGAAAGCACCTGCATGAAATGAAAGGCCTGTATTTAGTTGCACTCATCAGTTTAAACCCACAAAAAAATCTTTGAAAAACAGATACAAAGTAAATCCAAGACGATCGCATAATACTGAATCCCTGATAGTAATCAAGGAAATAATTCTATTTCCTTCTTAAGTTCGAAACATAAAGAAATCAGAAAGACCCGAAACTCGATATCTGTACTACGAAAATAAAAATCTCATTCGCAAAATGAAGAAAAAATAGTAAAATTCGATTACAGCATGATATGCTAGCAGTTATTATCTCAGTTTCAGTTTCTTTTTGTGAATTTTAAGTATACATAGACGATCGTATATATAAGAAAAAAATGGTAAAATCAGATAACAAACTGCAGTAGTAAAAAGAAGAGGCGGTTCAAGAATAAGGTATAATATATTCCCATTCCTAGGGTTTACTTCCGTTGCTGACCTGAATTTCATCTGCTCCTCATCTTCAATCTCATACACCCTTGTCCGAAAAGGAGTCAAATCACAGGCAAGGTGCATCCACCTTTGTTCTTCTGTCCTACCAGCCAGATGTTAGATTATGATACGAATTCTTAAATGACCTAGATTTCGTATAACGGGGATTTTGGGTTAGAGGAACAACCCTTCCATCCCTATAAAAAATCCAGATAAATGCACGGTCCTCATTAGCGGGGAAGGCGAACAACGATGGTTAAAAAGGGAGACAGGTGCTGAACGTCATTTCTGAAATATGGCGGTAGCTCTTGAAAATGAGGTTGAATCGAATGGACTGGAACGGCTTAATATTCAAGATACACCCTTTTCGAGTGTTTGAACAGGTATGCAGAAGGTGTACCGTTATCTTTTCGGAACTATACTTTTCAGGTTAGGGTTAAGCCATCTTAAGCTCAAGAATGAATTTTGGGAAAGGAGTATTTGTAAGTATTTTCTAATATTTGTGTGAGCTTGTTCTTTATGGGGGAGAACCCTGATCATTTCGTCACAATGTTTTTCGATTTGTGTGCTTAAACGATTACGATTGATTCACTGGTGAAGAATTCTTGGTAGTAAACTTCCTAACCTCCTGTGGAAAAGACCTACAGATATATAATTCATTCCTGAAATTAAGGTGGAATTGAGTGGAATGTAATAGCTTGATATTACTGAGATACCCTTTTCGAGCGCAGAAGGTGTAACGTTATATATTTTGTCCACGACTATTGAATAATATATACATTTCGATGGATCTTGTTGAAGGAAAATGGTCATTAACGAAGTCGTGGATAATAGTCGTGTATAATGAATATAATACACTCCATGCATAGCTCAACTGAAACTTTTGACGTTTTCGTAAGCTTGACAGTTTCCAGCAATCACAGGGAATGAAGTTTAGCATTCGCCTTTGGCTCGTGTCGCAAGCTTCACTCTCGTGAATAACAGCAGTCATTAATCAATTTGATGCGAAGCACCAAAATGTTTTTGGTTATTCGCGGTTAACCGTACTGGTTGTGTGTCAAAGTATATAATGACATCACAACCAATAACCACTGTCATTGTCGCTTGAATGCGTTGGTTTAAACCACAAAATACAAATCCTTTTTGCGGGGTGAAAACTATTTTGACTTTTGATCAAAGGTTTTGACAGTGTTCAGTTAAATTTTTGTATTCTTAATAACAGATATTCGTGGTAAAAAACTTGCATTACTGCTATTGGGAACTTCTGCGAAGATGCCACCGCCCTAACAGTTAAATTTGGAACCTGTCCAAGCTAGTAGTTTTATGTAAACGAACAGTAGAAATGTGGTGGAGAATATTTATTGAGTAGAGCTACAGTATTTGAAGAACTTATTATAATTTGTGTTAGATTTCTTGAGAAGGAACTTTTCGTTTGGATCACGATATAAAATCGTGCTTTAAATCGTTCCTGGAGGATAATTTCGATGTTATTTCAGTGTCTGTTGCTTGGTGGATCGAAATGAACCAATATAGATTACTTGAACTTCGAAAGGAAAGGAAACAGATAGACATATAAATGATTTTATTTTTATATCACAGCAGCTAAAGATACAAGTTTAATGAAAAATGTCACAGCTGGTTCAACCTATCTATATATAAATAAAAAATATTAATGTATTTATATGAATAACTTTAGCTTTTATCAACTTTAACAGTTTTTATCTAGTTTTTGTCAGGTTTTGAATCAGATCTCTCTCTTTGAATATCACTTTGTGTAGTAAGTGAAGTAGTGCTGCAGAAGTGCTCGGTAGTTTGAAGGAACAGCATTCTTCATCAAAATTCTTTCATTTTTATTTATACCTAAAACATATTGACATGAAGTTGTTCTGAAATGAATACATTGTAATTTACCTTTATGAAATTCAGGTCTTTCTTCTATCAACGATTTCCATGCCAGATACAGTTTCCGAATTATCTTTAATTTTATTTGGTTTTGGAAAAAATTAAACTTAAGGCACTTGATGATCCTTTCTTCTTTGACCATAGTTTACTATGAGTCGAGGAACACAACAATAGTCATCTCGGGAGGATGCCATTTCGAATTAATAACAATCGAAAATTTTAATCGGAAAGAAAGAAATCGATTGATGAATGTTACAAACACTTTCGGTATACCTACTAAAAGTTCAACTCGGAGAACAACACGAAAATAAGTTTTACTCACCATTTAAAAGTAAATTGGATATTTCAGTATCCTGAGTATTTTAGTCACAGCTTGATAATTCAGGGAAATCAAATAAATGTTTTGACTGTAGACGTTTGCGGCCATTTCAAATATTCCGTTATTCCAACTATTTTGATGGACCGCTCGTGAAAAACAAGTTCAGAGCTGAGTTGAAACCGCAAAATTTTGGTTATTTTTGTGGTCCTTTCACAACAGATCCATGACGTCATGGAACCTAAACCAATAGATTGACCGATTTCGCTTGAATGAAATGGTTTAGACCAAAAAGGATTGGTTTTAACCAATCTGTTTTGGTTACTCGCTTGAAATTGAGTATTGTATACTCTTTGAAGAATTTACTTTTAAACTACACTTTACAGGTCAAGAACAAATTTGCAAAATGAAGTATTTTCGAATATTTTTTCACGAGAAAGTGGGGAGAGTATCCTTTTCATTCCGTCTCAATATTTCTCGAATTTTGAGCTGAAAGGAAGTTAAACGATTCAGTTGGACAGTTGGAATTCGTGAACTTTTGTCGGACCGGCAGCAACATCCTAACTCCCCGAAAAAAGGAGCCAGAGACTCGAAATTTTCATGGCAGGAGTGGGGTGTATATGAGCATTTTAAGGTTTCAACTGGATAAAATACTTCCAATTCTTTCGAAGTTATACGAGCTCTTGAAAAATGAGGTTGAATTGGATGGACGGCAATGGCTTATGGCTATCAGGTTAGGGTTAGGTCATTTCAAGTTCGAGAATGGATTTTGAGGAAGTAGTATTTGAAAGTATTTACGTATTGTATTTTCGAACGCTTGCTCTAGGGTAGCTATCCCTTATCGTTTCATCACAGAGTGTTTCTCGAATTTTGAGCGGAAGAGGCCTTAAATTATCTGGTTGGACTGACGAAGAATTTGCAGATCCCTGTCGTGCCTGCCGCAAACATCCTAGCTTCCTAAAAAAAAGAGTCAGGAACATGTAATTTCCATGGCAGGCTTGGAGTGTATATGAGTAGGTTTCACAATGGAAAAATACGACCAACTGTTTAGAAATTATGCCCTCTCCTGAAAATGTAACTCAATTGAATGGACTGTAATGGTTTTATATTCAAGATAAGCACTTTTCGAGTGTTTGAACAAGTATGCAGAAGGTGTATTGTTATCTTTTCTGAAATATAATTTTCAGGATTAGTTAGGTTGGGTTAGGGTTAAGCCATCCTAAGCTCAAGAATGAATTTTGTGAAAGGAATATTTGAAAGTATTTTCGTCATAGTGTTTTTGGAATTTTGAGCTTAAAAGACCTTAAACGATTTGGCCGGACCGATGAAGAATTTGCAGATTCTGGTCAGACCGGCCGCAAACATCTTAAATTCCCGAAAGGAAGAGCAAGGAAGTTAGAATTTACATGATAGGTGTTGGGTGTATATGAGCTGGGTTTCAATTAAAAAAGTAAATTCTTAAATTATACTCACTCCTGAAAATGAGGTTGAATCTAATGGACTACAATGACTAATATTCATGCATAAGATGCACCTCATACTTTTCAGGTTAGGTTTGAGGCATCTTAGGCACAAGAATAAATTTTGATAGAGAAGTCTTTGGAAGATTTTAAGAATATTCTGGTACGTTTGCTAAAGGAGAGAATTGCGTTGAATGTTTTTCGCATTTTGAGAGTAACGGATTAGGTTGGACTGATGAAGAATTCAAAGACGAATTCAATCCTGTCGTTTGGCTGCAAACATCCTAACTTCTGACGAAAAAAAAGTCGGAATTTTTATGCTGAGAATGGTGGTATATATAAGCAGGTTGAGCTCTCAGATGGAAAAATATTTCCAGTTATTTCGGAGTTATACTCACCGATGAAACTAAGGTTGAATTGAATGGACTGTTTTCTAATAATTTGATTATTACAGTCTTCCTCATGGTCGATTGGGAACATAATAATTTCCGAAATAAAGAACCTAAAAACCTGATATTTATAGTGTAGATTTGGCCCCTTAATAACGAAGGCTGAATGTATAAAACTCACCCTAATATTCCGCAGAAATAAGTATTTAAAATTTAATTTTTCAGAACTTTCAAGAATAGAACTTACATCGAATTGAAATCCAGTACTCGACTAAAAAAATGACAGTTCGGTGTTTTAATACGAATTTTTTGAGTATAATATAATGAAATGATCGCAGAATATAGAATACTTGAAAAAAATTTGTACCTCATTTTTTTCGAATTGTTTCAATAACACGATCATCACGAAATTTTAAACAGAATTGTTAATCAGCAATTTCAAACTAGATACCCAGTTTTATTATGATTGGATTAGTATCATTTGTGGTGTTCCAGAATTAATAATGATTCCGAGAAAGACAACACAAAGTTAGACATATTTTTTTACAATGTCTCCAAAATTTGCTATCTGATCAAACTGAAATTTGTTACATTAGAGTGAAATCTAGAGTTCAAGGTCTTTGCGAAATTTCGCGCCCAAATCTGACGAGTAGTTTCAGAAAAAGAAACTTCAAGTAGCAGCCAAGTTTCAATTCATTTGCTCGAGTATACTCGAGCCATTTGAAACTATAGTTTCAAATGGCTATAACTCTTTAACCGTTCGGCCGATTTGGCCCATCGCATCTTGAAATGCCACCTGATCTCTAGTATTCCCCGTTATCAGGTTGATTTTGAAGAAACTGCACTTGACAAATAGTTATATTCTGCAATCCGCAAGAGCCTTTTCCATGTAAAAAAATCGATTTTATTCAATTTTTGATAGTTCTGTTTCAGATATTGGGAGTGAAAACCCAAAAAAAAACTGAAAATGATACAGCAATTTTCACTGAAAGAAAGCTAGCCGTTCCCCAAATCATGGTAGCCAAAAAACCTGGAAAAAAAATTATATATCATGAACTATCCGCCTGATTCTACAGATATTTCGTATGGAGAATCATTACAGAAGCGAATATTTTCCTCGTCGTAATTTCCACCAATCAGAAACGCGCAATTTTGAATTACAAATAGTTTCTAGGTGGAAAAACTGTTTGGCAGGAACTGTCAGCAGTTCATTCGAGTTTACCCGCGGCAAAACTTGACAGTTCTTGTCACCAAAAATTACAATACCCCTACCGTGTACCAAAATTGCAATTTATGTTTCAATTGTACCATAAATGTAGTATATTTGATGAAATAAATTAGATACCTGTTTTTCAGTTTTCAAATTAATAACTATACATAATGCATGCAGAATAATCTGTTACTCATGAAATAGTCTAGTCAAAAACCATTCGGGCATCTAATTCTTCCTGTGAAAAAAAATCGAAAAACAGATTGCGAAGTAATATTTTTTAACGAAAAGCATTCGTGCAGGTGCAAAAATCTTCGTCTTCGACTCGGATTTTTGTTGCCACCAGCACTCATCCTTCTTGTTAAAATATTACCAAGCAACGTGTTTTTTTGATTTTTTTCTGAGAAATTAGATGCCCATATGATATTACTTACGATGATCTCCCTTTTCCAATTTCCCAACAATCAAATCAGTTGAGATATGTTTTCCCTAAATTGCCTACAATATTATCATCATTCATAGAATAATCAGTGCCATGTTTCGAGCAAAAAGACCCTCCCAAAAAGTTAACCTTCAAAGTTAGAAATTCTGATTAATTAATATTTTCATAGAAAATCTTGTTCAAGACTATTTCTTAAATTTCCCCTTGACATCTCTTAGTGGTTTACATACATTTACCCCTGTGTTTTTGGAAACTTCAAACTAATATGAGATGAACTGAAGAAACGTCCTGTATTAATATTTTGGAAGGAAATTCTCCCCTTAATCTCTGGGTTGAGTCCTCTGTAGGGAGACTCGCAAACTGTGGTATGCATACACCTGACACCTCACAACGCCATCTTCTTTACAGGTCAACTTGGTTTTCCCCGCGGCATCGTTGAGTTCGCGAATTTCCTGTCTGCTTCTCAGGCCACTTCGGCAGTAAAATCGCAATGGCCGCGGTTCTTGAATCTCGTTTTCAAGAAAGGAGAAACGTACAAGTTCATCGACCGAAGAAGTCAAATGTAGGTAACATCCATGTGACGTCACTATCGTCACCTCTATGTTCTAGTGGTCTAGTTACAGCACGGTGAGTCTACGTTTATAAATCTATGATTATCGCAGACTCGGTGTGCGTAAGTTCGCAAGAAGAGTTCGTTCACCTGTTGCCTGTCCTCGATGGACAGTGGAAGAAATGAGTCCATCTTCATCGTTACCTAGACCAATGCGAATTTCTTTTTTCGCGATTCTTCTACCTGAGGAGTCAGTGGCCTTCCACAAAAGAAACTATCGATCTAGTTCGGTAAACTGTTTCACTCACATTCTTAGTCTGCTGGGTTCTTGGAAAAATCCACATATGTTTTTTCCATTGAGGCATTAGTTCTTTCTTCTTCATCCTGGATGATGTAGATTTAGGTTGAATGTAGTCGTTTGCCTCTAATATAGTCCTCCCTGATCTGTTCTGTGTTACCATGGTTTGCAGATTGTCCTGGAGGCTTTGCTGTTATATTACTCAGTGACACCTGAAGTTTTACACACAGAAACAATAACCTCTTGAAATCCTCTTTGCGCGCATGTTCTGGGGAACATCGTGCTATCGTTTTGTCCAAACGTCTGTAATTTTCGATGATTGAGCCGAAAATGGTCCCAAACGACTAGGTTGTACTCACCGATGATGAATCCGGTGTCACAATCGATTCTGTCCGTAGACACGATTACGGTCGTACGGGAAATTCTATCGACCTGAAACTTTCAGGGTAGGTTGAATTTCAAAATGCGACTGTTACGTTCGTTAATGGGCAAAATCGGCCAAACAGTTTCGGAGTTAAAGCCTTTCGAAATTTTGACATGTTTTCGGCGATAATTCAAAAACTTCTGGAATGATTGGATCAAAACTTGGCAGTTAGTTGGAGCACAGCAACGTGCAACTTCTCGCTAAATTTTGTTGGGATCATAACATCAATAAATTCTGGAAAAAAATTTTTTCAAAATTTTTTTCGAAAAAACTTTTTTTTTCGCGAACTGTTCATCACATTTGAGAAAGAATTCAGCGCGAACTCTGACCTCTATATTCCACAGCAGTGTACAAAATTTCAATTCGATACGATCGTTAGTTTTGGAGATATTGGGAAAAAAATATATGAAATTTCGTGGTTTTCCTTCCGATATCGTTGTTTTTTCGTTATAACTCAAGAAATACTGATTCAATCATGATGAAACTTCGCACCTGGTTTGAAGATGCTGAAACATAACCTTGTACAGAATTTCGTGATGATCGTTTCATTAGAACAATTTAAATTTTTCAATTTCAATTTTTTCTTTCAAATACATATTTAATATTCTGTGATCTTCCTACCATAAGATACTCATTAAATTCTGTATGAACCTTTGAACGGTTATTTTTCGATAAAGTACAGGATTTCGATACTATCCAATCTGTATTTTTTGAAATATTGGGAAAATAAAATTTTGAATGGGTATATCTGCGGAAGCATTTTGTAGATTTTACCCATTCACGAATTCGGCCTTTTTAATTATGGTCCAAACCTTCTTCACAAATATCGAGTTGTTTCTTTCGAAAGTTATTGTGTTTCTGGTCCGGCCGTTAGGCCGTTGGGCCGACCGTAAACACAATAACTTCCAGAAGACACGACTTAGAAACTCGATAATTGTAGAGTAGGTTTGGGGCTTAATTACGAAGGTTGAATTCGTGAATGGGTAAAATCCGCCCAATGATTCCGTAGATATACCCCTTCAAAATTTTATTTTCCCAATATTTCCAAAAATACAGATTGGATCGAATTGATGTTTTTTGGCAATTTGGTCTTACATCAAGAAAGAAACTATAACATTTCCGGAACATATTATTGAGATTTACGCAAAAAAACAACAGCGTGTTTGACCACCCCATAGCTGACCTCACCCTTGTACACATCTAGTCATAGTCGAATTAAGATGGTAGATTTCTACTTGTGACAGCTCCTTTCAGGCAAATCGAACTTCGTGAATTGAAGGTGAGCGTCCATTAGGCGGACAGGCCGAGGCTCATTGCAGGCGGAGAAATCCGCCTGCTTAGTTGTGGAAACATGCGTTATCGTGCTATAGAGGACGTCTGAACGGATTATGAATAGTGCACTAAAGAAGTTTAAGACATCGTCAACATAACGCGCAGCTGTCATACTGCCTTGAATAAACAGTAAGGGTGATCGGCTGCCATAAGAAACAGTTCCCCAAATTTTAACTTCAAGAGTCCTGTGAACATGCTTGCAAATAGCGATCGCAATATCATATCGCTCTCAGTCAGAGTTGTAGCTGAATACGACAGTATGCCATTCTACTTTCCACTCCTGTGGTTCACTGCACCATTCAAGACATTAAGGAAAGTGGGCAGCAGTTGAAGGCACCATTAATCGTGGACAGAATGTGAACTGTACGAAGCCTCAAATACGACTATACAGGGTGATTCCGGAGGAGACCGTCAGATTTTGGGATAAGTTTACACTAGTCAAGACAGTCTCGAAACAATGTTTGGTTTATGGTTGGGGGACTCTATTGAGAATATACAGGGTGATTTGTCCGATTCGACCGATTTTACTTTTATTGATAACTTTGGTATACCTCATTCGATTTTGATGAAATTTTCAGTGAAGTACAATATTGATGAGAACATTCATTATTTCCAAAATGTTTTCCAAAATGAGCGGTTGATATTTTGATAATTCCAGATTAATTGTGCAGGTTGAAAAAACACCCTGTACATCGCATTTCCAAAACTACGCTATCTGTTTACGATTCTACTATAATAAGTCATTATTTGAGAGTTTCTAATTTTTTTGGCACACTTCTTGTTTTCTGGGAAAATTCCATCAAAAAAAGATAATGTTGAAATTTCGCTCCAATCGATTCTACTTTCATTGATAACTTTGGTATGGCTCATTCAATTTCGATGAAATTTGCAGTATAGAACAATCTGAACGAGTACATTCAAAACTCGCAAAAGTCTCTCAAAATACAGTGTTGTAATTGTGATAATTTTGGAATTTCAGATTAATTGTGCAGTTGAAAAAAAAACACTCTGTACATTGCTTTTCCAAAAGTTTTTTATTCGTTTCAGATTCTACAATAATATGTCATCATTCAGAGGTTTTTAATTTCTTTGGCACACCTCCAGCTTTCCTAGAAATCATTTTTGAAGAAGAGCACGATCGAAATTTGGCTCACAAGCAGTGAGAGTATTCCGCACTAGGTAGGAAAGCTGTATTGTCCAAGGATGCAAAGCAGTTCTAAAGTTCGAAAATATTCTTTTCAAATTCCAAATTCATATTTAATTGCTAATATTTTGTATGAAATCTGTATTTTGAGAGACTTTTGCGATTATTAAATGTACTCATACAGATTGTTCCACACTGCAAATTCCATCAAAATTAGATGAGCCATACCAAAGTTATCAATAAAAGTAGAATCGATTGGAGTGAAATTTCGACATTATCATTTGTTGAAAAAATTTTCTCGGAAAACTAGAAGTGTGCCAAAAAAATTAAAACCTCTCAAATGATGACTTATTATAGTACAATCGTAAACAGAAAGCGTAGTTTAGGAAACGCTATGTACAGGGTGTTTTTTCAACCTGCACAATTAATCTGGATTTATCACAATAACAACCGCTTATTTTGAGAAAAAATTCGAAATCAATGAATGTGTTCCACACTATTGTACTACGCAGAAAATTTCATTGAAATCGAATAAGTCATACCAAAGTAATCAATAAAAGTAAAATCGGTCAAATCGGACAAATCACCCTGTATATTCTCAATAGAGACCCCCAACTATAATCCAAACAGTGTTCCGAGACTGTCTTGACTAGTGTAAACTTATCCCAAAATCTGACGGTCTCCTCCGGATTCACCCTGTATAACGTACTTATAGTAACAAGTTAACATATACGACAGACACACTTTACACCAATTTCAGTGCAATTAACACGACGGTTTATTTCTAGAAGTGGCAACCCAACATAAGGATGGCAACAATTCTACCCCCGCAAACATGGTGATAACTTTGACGTTTTCAAATTCGAGTCGATTTGTTACGCTATGGCTTAACACAAGCCGACTGTAGACAATAACTTAGAATCATTGTAATATTCAGGTTTCATGAAATGCTTTTCGCACAAACAGAATAAAACAAAACTGCGTTTTCGTAAACTAAAAAAATTCCAGCATTGTTTCATTTAAGACAACACTTCGCATCAGTAGTGTACATCTTCGGTCTTTTCGGCTTTCGAGAAACATGGGCAGCCCTAGTATGATCTTTTCCTTAGATGGTTGAAGTAAGTTTTTTCCTATCTTGGAGTTCTTAACCAGTGAGACCTCCTCTCTCTAATTTTCAAGATGGGACGAATAAGGGCTTCGTTGTTTCCTCTAGTACGATGGTGAAGTAGTACCCAACCCAACACCTTATCAGTTGTGTAAAAATCTTTGAAAGCAGGACCAAACAGTTCAATTCTGTTTCTATAGATTTTACATTTAATGCCCTGGTATGAAAACTGGAAACTATAAAATTTTACTGATTTTTGTTTCAGTTCTGGTGGGTTAAAGGATGAAAATAAGGTTGGAATTTACGATTGATGAAAGTATGTAGAATTTCTCATCTTGATAGAAGTATCAAAGACATTTCGATGAGAAGAGAATAACTCGAAGGGGAAGAATTTATGAGAGAACTATAAGAGCAAGAAAAATTACGGAAAACGCTTCTCATATTCACGGGAGAATAGGAAGAACTCATAGAACCCAAGAAAGATAAAATAAAAAAAGAAATTTCAGAGTGCTGAAATTATAATCCATGGAAATACCTAAAAGACTGAAACAATATAAACGAATTCCAAAATAGCTTCTCACGAAGTTTTTCAAAATACTTTATATTGAGTTCTGATGGTGAAATAGATAGACGGAATGAATAGAAGCAATAAATACAAAAAGATCTCATTGAGGAACTCCAAAGGTGAAAGAGAAATATAACATAAAAAGCATAAGATTATAGAAAAGATGAATAATTGAATGCTGCAGATTTTGAAGATATTTCAGAAGAAATTTATGATGATGAATAGGAACAAAAGAGTGTACATAATGAAAATGGTGATATAGATTTATACGGGGTGGAAATAAAAAACCACATATCTGTAATTAGAGATGAATAGAAATTTTATGTTAAAATTTTCATGTTTCGGAGGAAATGCAGTTTCTCATATTTTCATTCCTTATCAATTTCAATCTCTCTTTTTCAAGTTGAAACAACCTGACAATAAACTGTGAATTATAAGAAGTAGTAATGCCAATTTTTGAAATATAGCATCATACACCAAATATACAAAAGACTTGGATCCTCTGAGATTGAATCAAGTGGAAAGGTTTATTCGCTCATGCTAGGTTAGTTTCAGACACGTAATGTGTCGATGAACTCGATCTTCGTTGGTTTTAGACTATTCTGAGCTTTATTCTCCTTCAACATTCAGTCGATTTCTTCGTTGGGGATTTCCAGCAATTCTCTCAGTCTTATAGAGATCATTTTGAATTCTATGTTCGATCCGAAATAGAAGTTACATAATTGTTTCGTGGGGTCTGAATCAATAACCAGTAATCATAATACTATTCGATGTATGATGTTTAAAGTCTCTTGATCAGGTTCTTCAAGGCCTAAGTATCACGAAATACAACAAAGAGTTCACACCAATTCCTGCTTTGTTGTTAGGTTCGTTTCTAGATGTTCCGTAAAATATGATGTCATCACTGTAGTTTTTTCAAGAAATTTCAAGTATGAATTCAGCTCCCTTCCCCTGATTATGAATCACACAACGTGAAGGAGAACAAGAAATTATGTGGCAAAAAGTATTATGAGTATTTATTCGGGAATATGTATCCACAAATGAATATTTAAAAATTCTAGAAAAGTTATGCCCTTGTTCGAATTCGTTGACATACGGTCAACTTTTTACGTCTTTACCCAGCCAAACGAGGGTTCACTTTCTGATGGAATGATTTGACCACTTTCTCATGAACCTTCAAGCTATCAATTTTCAATAGAGTACTAGACTTCAATTCTATCCGATCTGTATAATTGGAAATATTTACGAAAACAAAATTTTGAATGGATATATCTACGCTATCATTGGGCATATTTAACCCTCTCACATATTTTTCCAATATTACGAGAAATACAGATCGAATGGAACTGAAATCCAGTATTCGATTGAATAATGGCAGCTCAAGTGTTCATGCAAAATTTTGATGACTTTATTATCAAAAATAGCTGAATATGAAATATTCGAAAAACAAATGTTGAAAAAAACTTCTTAATTTTTTTTCTTATGGCACGACCATCAGGAAATTTTGCACAAGTTGCATGAGTTAAATATTTTTCTGAATTTTTCTGAACATTTTAAACTTGTACGGATAGGTAGAATTTTCATGAACACGTCTTTGCTATTGTGCGCCCTTTATTCTGCAAAGATTCTAGAATGTTGAGACGAAAATTATATTAAATGATTATATTAGACTCGCTATGATGAAGGATTCGGGACCAATTCATTTCTATGCATCCGTCAGGCTGACTGGCCGTAAACACGCTAACTTTCGAAGGAACAAACCTAGGGTCCTATACATAGGCCAGAGGAAGTTCAGAGTTAAAATATGCTGATTATTTAAGAGCCAGAACTGCTGGATTAAAGCCATCCATTTTTCTCGATTACTTCGATAAGTAAGTGTGTATTCATACGAAGAAGAATTTCGTGATGATCCTATACGAATTTTGAAATAATTATATTTCTACCGACAAAAACATGAATCTAAGAAATTTATTGTATTGAAAATTTTTCGAAAGTTCCAACAACCAATCAAAATATTTCATTTATGTTATATGAAACAATTTCACCCACTCACGTCAACATTACACTAATAATTGCATTCAGTGCAATTATCAATCACTATGACTTCTTGAATGAGTTTGACAATTTTCAAAAAAATTTCCGCTGAATATCTTTCAGACATTACTGAAGCTTGTTGCTTGGTAACAGCCACAAGTCGAAGGCTATCGATTGTCATATAATATATATTATAATATTATAATCAATGTCCTAGGGATGTTATCACTGGAAATTAATTTCATTGAAATCACATTTTCATTCTCAGATGAAAATTTTAGACACCTAATTTCTTCATGAATAGCACTTTCTAACAGAAATATGCTCTGAAACTTCTGCATGTTATTTCATGAAATAAAATGCTGGAGATTTATAAAATATTGTTGCATATACTCCATTCACTTTTCTAAACTATTCCGGTTGGCTATGACATTCTGACACATTTCACCGTGTATATTTTGAAAATCTTACGCTGTAGTAATTTTCCTGTCCGATAACTACACAACGTTATCCTATCTACATAGAGGTCCTAGTAATTACAATTTTTTCAAAATATCAATTTACTTTGATAATATAATGAATTTGAGAAAATATATTCAATAATTCCAAAGACCTGGCGAATGTTGAAGAAACTTTTTTTTCTGTTAACACTGGAAATATTTCACGTTTATAAACATGGTTGGAAGATTCAGATATGATTTTTTCTTGTACGGAAAGCAAGAATCGAGTGTTGAAATTTCACTGAAACATAATGGATAGAATAGTCTGTTACCTTGTGATAGTTCATTCGAAGAAAAAATAAAAGTACACGAATAACCCTGCAGTAAAACTCTAAACGAACAGACAAACCTATGGAATTTCCTTCTTTTCGAATTTTTCAAAAAATAAGTCTACCGAAGATATTCAGATGCCTTGTTGCACAATTTGAAATACTCCAGTATGAAAATATGGTAATACTACAAAACCTGTGTCACCTTAAAGAAATAACTCAATTCACAAAGTTCTTGGGAATCTATGTGAACGATACACTGGGTTTTCACTCACATACGTCGAAACTGTTGGATAGCTTGTGATAAATTATTGATCCCATTATCAGAAGAAGCAAATTTCAATTCTACATAGAACTTCCTGATACTTCGTCTCTGCTTCTTCAATACTACCTTCTGCTTTTTCAGTTTCCAATAAGCATGATGTTTATGTTGAGATTGAGAGTAGAAATTTGCATTGGTATTCGGCAAAGTGGGTGAGAATTATTTTGACATTGCCGATATTTCAGGAGTGCCAACCTACGTCAGTTTTAAGTAAAAAAACTTGATATCATGGCCAACCGGGATAGTTTATAAAATCGAATGGAGTATACAACGTGTTCTTCGTATAGAACGTTTCAATTTAATAGATTTTCAGAAAAATAAAATTGTAATTACACAAAACATTATTTGTTCATTACAAATGATTTTGAGTTTAATATTTGTTGATATCTCAAGAAATAATTTATTTATAGTTTTATACGATATCGAGTATAGAACACAAAATGTTCATCCACTATAAATGAATAGATATAAGATATGCTTGAACAATAGGACTCCTTGATCCATCAAGGTGCAAAGAAATGATAATTTTTTCCTGCTCAACAAATGTTTGATGAGCCATTTGATTATAACGGATTAGGTGACAGTTAATAATTTTCAGTTTATAAATATATCCATTGAAAGGAATTGGTTTAACGGAGAAGAAAGAGTTCCAGTAATAATAAATTAATATAATCACAAGGAAAAATATCCGTCGATATATCAACAAATATTCCCCCTTGATCAGAGCTAATCATCCAATCAACCAAAACATCTACACCAAAGAAGCGGATCCAAGAAGAATGACTACAGCTGTTTCACAATTGTTACTGATCTTCAGGTCAACTTACCTTGGATGAAACCGCACAGAGAATCTCGATACTTGTTACCTTTCATCTGAAAGGTAAGAAGTATCTAGATTTTCACTGGGCAGTTTTATCCAAGGTAAGTTGAACTGAAGATCAGTAACAACTGTGAAACAGCTGTAGTCATTCTCCTTGGATCCACTTCTTTGGTGTTAATGTTTTGGTTGATTGGATGATTAGCTTTGATCAAGGGGGAATATTTGTTGATTTATCGACGGATATTTGTCCTTGTGATTATGTTAATATATCCATTAAACACATGTGTTTAATGCTCAATGATATAACCAAACTGTTTTTCAGAGTGAGTGACGAGAAGGATGGTAAGATGAACCTCGATGCCATAAATGACAGAATTAATTGTTTGACAACATCCAGTTTCATTTTCGGTGGTACGGAAACATTCGCGTGCGGGTTCCACTTGCATTTCATGTTTCACTGCGAATCATCCACTTGCACAAAGCGGTTCATCATCTCGAAGAAAGCACAAGAATCGAAAGCTCAATCACTTAGTAGAAAGATCATTGATCTATCGCCATCTGAAGTGCTAATAGGAAGCGTGGCGAAGAAAAGTTTATTGAACTTCTTACTATCTGGAACGGTCTAAACTCCATTCGATTTTTATTTCGCTAGCATCTGATAATGACCGAGTAACATAACTGTTTGTTGAATTATTGTTGAACCAGCCATAAATAAAATATTCAGATGGGGGACCATCACTTTTAATTTTATTCCGTAGGTGAATCGAGTACGACATCGAAGTAGAAGAACTAAAAGGGAAAAGGAGATCAGAGAGTTGATCTGTTTGATGCTTTATGTGATTCTGATTTGTAATTATTATGATGGATATAAATTTATTATTCCAATGTTTTCAAATAAATATATTTATTGAATGTTTTTGTCACTTACTGCAAATCATTCTATATTCCCCACTAAAGATTGCAATTTTCCTTTCAGACCAGACGAATTTACACTATCAACATATTATTCTTCAGGTATCGCGAACTTTCGAACCATTCGAAATCTATTATTTGAATTTTAGTGATATATTTATTCTATTCTGGTATGCATAACTCCTTCAATTTTTTTTAGAGCAAAACAATCTTGCTGTCTCGAAATATAGTTTCTGTGTTTTCTGTTCAATTTGTTTTCACTTAGCTAACCAGGTGGGCCATTTGGTGAATCAAATTGTTCTTCATTTTTGTCATAGTTCAATAATTTTGTTGTCAATAATAGAAAGAGTTTGGGAAGAGCACTGTCAAATTTTGCCCCAAAATATACCTCAAAATTTCAAATTTCTCCGTTGTTATATTTCGAAAATTTTGAAATAAATCAGTAAGAAGAACTAACAAAAACCTTTGTTAATCATTCATATTTGGAATAATACAGCATTTGATATTTGGTACTCAATAAATAATTCAGATTGTAAACGCATCTCACAGAACGTAACTAAAAAGTACTACACGCTCTCGTTATAGTTACTGAATAAGAACATAGTTATACATTTTTATACTGGGTGGGTGAAGAGGGTTTCTTGGTTTAGTTTAACAGTCAAGTTCCGAGAAAAATCGTACCATAGTGTTGCCCCAATGTCTGTAAGTTTCGAGTTTTGAGCAGAAAATTGCCTCAAACGGCTAGATGCGAAAAACTGATGGAAAATTTGAGGTCAAATTCAACTCTGTAGAAACGACCACCTGGCCATCAGTTTGTGTTCAAACGAAATAAGCTAGAGACTTGAAATATATGCTCATTTGGATCTCATTACGTAAATACGAAAGATTATTCGGACAAATGCATCATTTTTTAGGTTTTTCTGCTTCATTCCCAATATCTGAAACAGAACTATTAAAAATTGAATAATGTTATTTTTTTTAACGCCCTTATATATTGCAGGATTGAACTTTTTATCGAGGGCAGTTTCTTGGAAAACAGATTGTGTAATGAACGATACAGGAATAATATAAACGATAAACAAAGCGAACTATCACGTAAGATTACAAATCTGACTCTTCCATTAGACAAACCAGAAAATTTTCAGAATTATTTTCTCAATTGAGCTCGTGGTAACCGAACGTGAAGTGAAACATCGTCAACAGTTCCTAATTCAGGGAAATATACAACCTCTTGAGAATTTCACGATTAAAAACCCTAACACTCATGAACATGAAAATTCCAGAATTTCACTTTTTTGCATCTTGTACTTCAGCTACCTCTTAAATATCGCTTGGTTGAGTCAATATTGAAGGGAGATGAATGAGGTGCATAGAGTCTAAAGAACAAGGGTCCAATGAAAGATCCCTGAGGTATACCACTCAGCACAGATCTCGAAGGGTACATTATATCCGCAACTCCTTTGGAGACATATCGCTCTGATGGAAATGATTCAATAATCTTGGAGTTGTGCGATGTGATTGGACAAATATCAACAAAAATATATGAAATGAGAAAGAATACAATTGAATCGAATTTTTCATTTTTTGAACAAAGAAATAATGAGTTTCAACTATCAGGAAATCTTTAGTGGTTGTAATTATACCTTCGAATTACCCGACAATTATCTCCATTATCTCAATCTGCAACCTTGTGCAAATTCATCATCCTACGTTTCAAGCTCAAGATCATTGCTCGTAAAAAGTCCACGGCGAACGGTCAACAACCTCAACTTCGTAATGTGTTACGCGTTCTTTGCAACAAATTATCAAAGAGGTACGGCACTTCTTCGACATCGTTGAAGGAGTGACTGGAAGATCGGAAGTGTGTCGCAACTTGAGTTCTTCAGTAGGTGTAAAAATGCTGTAAAATGAGGGCGAAAGGTAAACCGTAAGGTGTGTGTACAACCGCAGGAAAATCGGAACGGTTCGAGTGAATTACAAAATGCGCGAGAATTTTGACTCACGATTTCGGAATTAATATACAGGTTGTCCGACTTATTGGATTGGATTTTTTCGATTGGGTCGGGAAAATATGTAGGTTATAATGACGCTAATGTTGTGGGGAAACCTTTGATATCTTGTACACGTTTTGTTTTCGATTTTGTTTGAAAATTTTGAAGTGCTTATTTTATTATGTCTTGAATGTAGTTATGTTAGTTTATGGATAATTTATGAGAAAATAAACTTCAGGAATGATTATTTTCTACCGGCTAACAACTTTATTAATTTAATTATTTGATGATTCTCAGAAATGATAACTTCCAGGGAATTCAATGCACTAATTAATGGACAAAACCTTTTCAATGGTGTTGAACTAATTCAGAGCTGAATTCTTGCACATGTCTGTTCTCAACCTAGTACTGAATTAATAATCAATTTTTCTCCAGAATGATGAATTACTGTGGAGGTCTGATATAAATTTTACAAATGAATTTTACTCGCTTGGCAACAGCATTCTGATGAAACATTTGTTATATTCTGCCCAAAATGATTTTAAATGACTTAGTTGGACTCACTGATGAAGAATTCCATTTCAAGTTCAATTCTGTCCGACCGTCCGTTGTCATTGATAGGAAAGAGCTAGCGATTTCATGGAGAAAATGGTATAAAACGACTAGGATGGACTGGTGAATTATAATTATATTTCGAGAATGACTCATTCAATTGGATTGAAATTTCATGGTCAGTTGGGAAATAGAGATGTGCAACTTTGTGCAAAAAACAGAGTTTTCGATAAGATATTCTGAAACTATACATTAGATTTCTATTGAATTTAATTATTTAATGATTTTAAGAAATAATAATACTGGAATTCAGTAACTTTCAAGGAGTTCAAGGCACAAATTAATGGACAGAAGCTTCATTGGCTAAAACATAAACTTACGTTTTTTAATACTTCCTAACTAAAAAGATACCTACAACAGTTAGTGATTCATATTAATATCTAACATTGAATTGAATTGTAATGAATGAAGATCTCACTACTTTTCTATTGTTTATTGAGTTTACTTTCAAAATTATTATAACTTCTAGGAATTGAGAATAAACTGATTTTTATTATTATTGTTGGTCATTCCACTATCTATGTAAAATATCTATAATATAACAAAATCATTCCAACAGTTTCGTTAAAATTAGAAAATATACTACTGTTATTTTAAACTATACTACTATCATGGACCATTGTCCATGTTTAAGCTGACTGGAATTTTTGACTATGTATCTAATGATGCGAATATCAGCATTCAATAGAAAGTGAAACTACCAAAATGTCTATAGTGCTATCTTTAGGGAAGTAATGAGATACTTCTCAGAAATCTTACTAGCATCATACCTTCATTATGATGAATGGGGAATGAGTTCAAATTGTATAGAGAGGATAGTTGTTTCATAAAGATGTTCCAATTCCAGTATTCTTTGTACATGTCCAGTGAAATTGGATGTATCCCTATTTTGTCAGTATATCATAATGAAAAAAATGGCAATTAATTGTAGTTGGTGAGTTTTCATGAATGAAAAATATTATTATGTCCTCATCATTGAACAATTCTAGAAACACATTTTCTGCTATTATCCCAAGTGATTTTCAACATTAACCCTATTTAGAATAGTATCATTGGAAAGTTCAAGAAATGTCAATTACATGCATCAAATTCCATCGAAACACTTAAATGAACTAAATATCAATCACTGCTTGATATTAAGACATCACTAGGGAGTTATTTAATCAGTGTAAATTTCAGGGTGACGCAAATCTTTTGATGAGTTAAAGGATTGATATTTGCAGGATGGAATTTTTTTCATGTCCGTGAATGAAAGAATCAGCTCGATATTATCGGAGTTTAGAAGATTTCAAATATTCTGAAAAAAATCAAATCATGATACCTTGGTCCCGCATGCTGACAGAATAGCTGAATTTTATGAGGGTTATATTATCAAAAACTAATTTTTGAAAAACACAAAGAATAGTTTTCTTTAAGTATATAATTAATCGTTGAAATTAGTTATTATTATTAAGCTATTTTACCTAATGACTAAATATTAAGTCTTAAATTTTTTTAGTCAAATCGACGAATTTATTATTATAATCATTCTATTATCACAATATTTCAGAAAAATCACAATTATTGAATGAATTCATTATTTTTTGACTTCAAATTCCTTTTGGCTTAACATGTCAAAGCATCCACCATGTCACGTTGCTTTTCAACAAAAAATCTCAAACTAAATGAAATAGAGTGAAAAAAATTTCAAAATAATACATAAAATGTGAAAAGATATTGTCCTGAGATTTAACACCACTATTTCAGACACTTCAACAAAAAATATTTTTTATAACTACCGTTCCAGTAGTGACAGATTGAAACGTGGGCAATAAAATTGAAACCTCAACTAATTGATAGTGGGCTATGGAACAGTGAAAAAGGGCATTTCGTTGAACGGTAGTTGTAGGAAAACGGTAAATCTGTCTCACAAATGTTGTAGTGGTCTGAAACTGTATGGATTACTGTAAGTTAGTGGACAATAATATACCACAACAAATACAGATTCTAGACAAAATATTTCATGGTCATAAAGTTACTGGTTTGACCGCAGGGGGTAGAACATGATCAATTGATTCTTGCGGTTCTACTTTCCCATCAGAAGTAACATAGGGTGACCACATTTAGAAAGTTCTCCAGAAACCGAGTCAAGAAGTTATTTGTTCGAAGGGATCATAATGCCTGAAAGCGAACCCCTTTCATTTTATTTAATATTCTGTGTTTTTCAAGGAAAGGAAAATCAAATTCTTTGAAAAATCAACTGACAAGTATTTTTCTGAAAAGTAAAAATATTGAAATACCCATGTTAATAATTCATTTTTTTCGGGAATTTTTGTTTGCAGCCAGAAATATTGAGTTATGTTGAATCTTCTACTTCTGAGTTATTATAAAACGCAAACAAATCACCCACAATACATTAATTGAATAAGTTCGAACTGAATTTTAGAAATAAATTTCTACGCGTTAGGCAACAGCAGTTTGCAGAAATATTTGCAATATTCGGACTTTCTGCCGAAAATGGTTTTATTCGACTTGGCCGGATTCACTAATGAAGAATTCGATTTCAAGTTCAATTTTGTCCGACCGTCTGACAGTCCGTTACCACCGACGAGGTGGCGATTTCAGGAAAAAAATGGTATAAAACGACTTAAGTATCGACCGGTGCATTAGACTCTTTCGAGTTTTTAGGCGTATTACTTTAATATCTCAAGAATTACTCATGCGATCGGATCAAAATTTCGTAGTGAGTCGGAAAATAGGCACGCACAACTTTGTGCGAAAAACACTCTTTCAAACTATTTTTTGTGGAACTATCCATTAATTTCCTATAGAATTTGGCACATAATTTGATGCCAATATTTAACAACAGAGCATCAAATATCAACTCGATTCGAAATTTGATTTCAGAAAATATCTTCAAAAAATACTACTTTGACAATGAACTTGAAAAGGAACATAATAGCTCCTGACCTAATGGTAGTGCTCTTCTAGTATATTCATTAATTTTTTTAGCATTCTGGAGTTTGATTCACCAATTGCAGTTCTCTTGGATACATACCTTCCTGGATGAATAAATGGTACCTCAATATTCTCCTCGTATACGTACTTTTTTGGTAACCATTCCTGATTTATGCGTAGAATTGCTTCTTCTAAATTACATACGGATTTATCTACGAAACATAATTCCACTAAACTTCAAAATGATATTACTTTCAAATTTTGATACATCATATCAATGCTGATTTATTCATGCATTACAGTCTCAGTTTTAAGCATAGTCTTAGTCAAGTAGTAGGCATGTTCTCAGTTTGCTTACAAGACTATGATGCCTAAATGCTTTGTAATCGCGCCTTAAACTGAGACTTTGTGATGTATAAGTGTAAAAAAGACTGTGATGCTTATATTGGCTCCAACTTTTCGTACATTGACGCCACTGACTATGCAAGGGTACTCTTTAGATAGAGGGCCATCTTAGTATTTACTTCTCGTTATTTATGTAAATGGGGGGATAATTGTCACTAAATGAATGGTCTTCATGGACTGAGTTATTTCAAAATTTTAGGTAAATTGTTCAGACCTGAACCTGTCGATTTGGAATAATGGCATTGTGACTTTCACCACTCCGAAATGCACTTCTTAATAAATTATATATAAGGTAGTACGAAATAACATACTCTATTCTCAACTTTAAACATAAGAGAAAGTATATCTGATAATAATGAAATAAATATGTATTCAAATTTTTCTTGAAAAATCAAAACACATATTTCAAAAATTTTCTATCATTTATAGCTGTGTATCGTGAACTTCTGTGAAGAGAAGGAAATTCAAACTCCTTACCTATCTTTTCTCAGTAACAGCTTGAATTTAGGGAACGTCCAAAATAGAATATCTGTATTCGCTTATGACTCAAAAACTATCAACAGTTTAGGTCAATTTGTAAATGAATCTATGAATATTTATTTGGATTCGAACTGGAACGAATGTAATTCATCCAAGAACTTGAAAAAAATTTATGTTGAAAATGATGATCTTGAAAATTCGGGATTATACGCGTTTTGAAATTTGAGGTAATTTCCCTGATAACTCAATGTATGCTGATGCGATGAGGTTAAACTATGTGATGAGTTGCATATAATAACGACTAGCAGATCAATTCAAAATATAGTATCGGCCGTTAAGCTGTGAACACATGAGAGAAATTATTCATATACTCGACATTTGAAGAGCATGTAGGCTTCGGGATTAATTAAAATTTCTAATTCGTGAATGGATAAAATCCACCTAATGGTTTCGCAGATATATTCACCTTAAATCTTTTCCGACCAGAATTCCCAAAAATAGGGATTTATTTGGAATCTTGTATTTTGTCGAACACTAGATGTAAAATTTCGTAGGGAAATAACTTTGCAATCGAAAAAGCACCTGAAATTTCTGACTTCCGATATTAATGGGCCAAATCAGTCAAATCTTTTTGTAGCTATACTTATTTGGAGTTTAGAGGTCATTTTCCCAATATCTCAAAATCTACTTATGTGATCGGATTGGCATTTAGTGGACACAGCTGCTCACAAAATAATTGGGATCGTATAGTAACTCTATTTCAAAAAAGATTTTTCCTTAATTTCCCAAATTTTTGTGGAGAATTTTTTTTTCGAAATTTTTTCATCATATTTCGATCGAATATGCATCAACTGCACAGTCCTTGAAGTCAATATTTTACAGCCGTTTATTTTTTTTGAGATATTGAGAAAAAATGATAGTATTGAATTTTGTGTCTTTTTCTTTCGTATGGTTTTCACCTACAGACTAATATAAAAAGTACTTATGCGATCGCAAGGAAAATGACAAATGCTGATGCACAATTTTGTAGAAAATAGATACTGTCATTAAAAAAAATTAAATGTATTGTTTTGCCCGTGAATTCGAACATGCGTGCAAAAGTTGCTGACTTCACGTTAGGACTGTCATGGTAACATGGCGAATTGATGAAAACAACAAACAATATTTTCGAAAGAATATTGAACGATTTAATGTTCTCAAAAACAATTTTGTACTGTTTTGAAATTAATTTTTCGAGAATTCTTCGCTACGAAACATGGATTCTGGTGGAGACTGCGATAAGCGACCAAGCGAGTAACCTCATATGCTTGACACTCCAGCCGATTCGCCTGAGTGTGACTCATTGAAACCTTCCTATTATACCGAAAAGTGAGATTATATGATCCTTTTCTTAATTCTTGATGATTCATCAATCATTCATTGCAATTCTTTAAAATTGAAGTGGGAAATGTAAACACAAGGAGGGACCAATTTACAGTTGGCAATGTTGGATTATCCAAGGAAGCAGAAGAGAAAGGTATTTCACTGTATCGTGCCTTCTTTTCGTATCTCAAACGGTATTTTGATCTTTTACAACAAACAAATGGCTTCGATGTCAAAGACCTCTATCACAGCTATCACTGGAGTCAAGGACTTCCATTTTGGCAATACGTTGAAATACGGGTATGACAAATTTTTGTTAGAAAGACGTGAATTAGACTGTTTTCACAGTTGTCTGGAACGGTTGAAAAGAAGAAAAATAAACGTGATATGAAATAAAATTGAATTATTTGGAAATTCAAGATAATCAGCATCTCTTCTTATTACTGCAAATAATACTTGAAGTTGCAAATTGTCGAATGCATAGGTAAGTACTCATTGACGATTAAACATTGAAGCCAATAAAAATAACTAATGATTTGGAAGTTTTAGGTTTTCGAATTCGAAAAAAGTTCATTTTCGAATTTGGTTCGGTATATTTCTGGATATATAACTTTGTGAAAAATCTTTCGTATTACGATTTAGAACCCTCAGATATTTTTCGAAATATTATCAATAAAATAATTACAGGAAAAACCTCTATCGACTTAATTATTAATTCGGCTTAATTTGTCGACAATTTCCTGGTTTAGTTTTTCCAGAGAAGCGAATTCTGTTATATTGATTCCCTTGTTTCAGTTGATCCACAAGAAAATGTCTAGTGGGGACAGATCGGGCGATCTAACTGGCCATTTTCTATGATTCCCTTCGACTAATCCACTGATTGGGGAAGTGCATATCTGAAATTTTTCACGGTTGGCCTAACGGCCGATCATAAATACAATATTTTTCGACAGAAACAACTGAAGTACTCGATATTTGTAATATAGGTTTGTACCTTAATTACGATGGTATAATTTTTTGATGGGTAAAAACCCAAAAATATTTTCAAAAGTAGAAATTTTTCCGAAGTGAAACCATAGTGAAGTGAAAGTATATGATTGACAAATGACAGCTTGAAAATTCATGCGAATATTGTAAGAGTAATCTGATGAGAAGATCTCAGAATTTAAAATATTCGAAGAAAATGTTGGAAATTTTTTATCTAATTGTTTTAATCATTTTGCACGAAGTTGTGCATCATCATTTGCCAACTAATAATCAAGTTTCATTATGATCAGATCAGTATTAGTTGAGATATTCGAAAGAAACCTAGAAAAGCACTGGCGTGAAAACAACAGCTTTTACGCGCATGTTCAGTGGAGATGACCGCCTTGGAAACATGCGCGCAAAAGCCTCTGTCATTACGGCAGTGCTTTTTTGTTTTTTTTTTCGATAATATTATCCATTCAAGAATTCGACCTTCGTCATTAAGCCCTAAACCTATTCTACAAATATGAAGTTTCTAAGCATTTTCTTCCATAAACACAATAACTTCCGAAAGAAGCAACTTAGAAACTCGATATTTGTAGAGAAGGTTTGGACCTTCATTACGAAGGCTGAATTCGTGAATGGGTAAAATCCACCTAATGATTCCGCAGATATACCCATTCAAAATTTTATTTTTCCAATATTTCCAAAAATACATATTACATAGAATTGAAATCCAGTACTTTATCGAAAAATAACAGTTCGGAGGTTCATACAGAATTTAATATGTATTTAAAAGAAAAAATTTTAATTTTTTTTTCAAATTGTTCTTATGACACGATCATCACGAAATTCTGTACAAAGTTGCATTTCAGCCTCTTCAAACTAGGTGCGAAGTTTCATCGTGATTGAATCAGTGTTAACGATATCGGGAAGAAAACTACGAAATTTCATATATTTTTTTCCAATATCTCAAAACTAATATCCGTATCGGATTGAAATTTGACACACTACTGTGGAATACGGAGCTTAAAGTTTGTGCTGAAGGTTTTTCCAAATGCGATGAACAGTTCGCGAAAAAAAAATTTTTTTCGAAAAAAATTTTGAAAAAAACTTTTTTCAAAATTCACGGATAGTATGGTCTCAACAAAATTTCGATCCAATCGTTCAAGTAGTTTTTGAATTATCACCAAAATGAAGTCAAAGTTTCAAAGAGCTCTAACTCCGAAACCGTTAGGCCAGTTTTTCGCATTAACGAACTTAACCGTCGAATTTTGAAATGTAACCTACCTTGAATGTTTCAGGTCGATAGGATTCTCCGTACGACCGTAATCGTGTCTACGGACAGCTGGCAGGACAGAATCGATTTTGACACCGGATTCATCATCAGTGAGTCCAACCTAGTCGTTTAAGAGCATTTTCGGCTCAATCATCGAAAATTACAGACATTTGGACGAAACGATAGCACGCTGCTCCCCAGAACATGCGCGCAAAAATATTAAATCCGATTTTTCGAAATATCCGAAAATTGAAATCGGATCGAAATTAAATTCGGTATGATGGTGTGAAATATGTACTTCAAGGTCTTTAAAAAGTCCCATCGAAATCTGATAAGTGGTTCTCGCAAAAAGTTTAAAAATTTTTGAGTTTTTTGGAATTTACTGACGATAGATGCCAATAAGATTTCGCAAGTTGCGTGTTTGTATTCCGCAACTTAATACAAAGTTCAAACCCAATCGCACGAGTTCCTTCAATATGCAGGGAGTCCACTGAAAAATGCAAGTGAATATAGCTTTGTTTTGGTTCCGAGTTCAGAACCAATTCAGAACTGTTCAAGACGGTTCGAGCATGCGCTATTGCGATTTTGTGTCTGAAAATTCGCAATCGCGCATACTCGGACCGTCCCGAATAGTTCTGAACACGGAACTAAAACAAACCCTATAACTGCGAAATCGTTTGACAGATTCTGCCCACTGACGAACTTGAAGGTCGTATTTTGAAAGATAACCTATCCCGAATTTCGAGATTTTCCATTAAATAAAAGACATTCGGGGTAAACTTCCGAATATTGTTTTCTAGAATTTGAGCGCAAAAAATATCGTCTAGTTTCGTAGCAGTTATTACATGAATTCTATGTGGGACCATATATCCTCGGTAATAATCTTCCGAGATGGAGCAGAGAATTCGATAATTCGGAGGTTGCTGACCGAAACTAACGGTACCGAAGAAGTGCCTCATACTACCGCTTCTGCGCTGCTCGCTCCACTCTACCATCGTCATGGTCAAGTTTACCATCCCATCATGGTTAGTATCGTAAAGACATTCAAGGAGGTTGAACTACACCCGGTATGTCTGACATTGGTAAAGTCATGCGGTAGCGGTATTACACAACTTCACCCCTAGTTTGACAAGTGATACAAACGAGGCGCTCAATTCAAAAAAGTAAAGGAAATTATAAGAAATAAACTTTAAAACAATTCCGTGTTACACTAATATAGACTGATAATATAAGTGGTACATCGAGACGTTCAAGTGTTGTGATTGGAAGTACTTGTTTACTCGAAAACTCTCAAAATTGTTTGGATACCCTGGATACTATACACACCTCCAAAGGAGTGCCACGAAGGTAAGACTACAAAAAACATGCATGTGAAGGTGTAGAACTGAAATGATGCAGCTTGGTGAACTAAAAACAGAAATTTTGATCCTATAGCCCACAATTTCGAAGGTAAATAATTCAAAGTTATGGAAACTGTCAAGTGTTGAGAAAGGCAATCAGAAATCAATAAGGATGTATGAATGTGCCGAAATTAATACGGTTGAGTTTCTCATCCAGATTATTTTTTTTTGCAATGGCAACATTCAGTTCATTTGAATACAACTTCTCGTTTCTGATTTTCCAATTCATTCGAACCTTACATGGTATATGAAATCACTTCTGAATGTATCGAATAGTTCCTTACCACAACAATTTTCAAGAATTTCCCTTTTGCGAATAGTGTCCTATAAATATTTACTAGACTATAGAAAAAAATTTACTCAATGTCACAATGACTTTCCATGACCTATCCTTACCGACATTGCATTGACAGATAATGGACATGACCTCCTTTAGCCATAGCATGGTTTCCTACTTCTAGCTCTTTCAGAGTATCGGTCGCATGAACGGAAGATTCAGAAGAGCCATAAAATCTATCAGTTTCATTCGATCATCATGAATTATGATTATATTTGAGTAATATTCCTCTCATAATGATCTCTAGTTGAGTCACAAATTGTATGAAAAAAGGTATCTAATAGTAAGGATGATGAAGATACGAACTCAATTATCTTGTTGCTGTTGAAATATTCAAGGCCGCTTTGCAGTTCATCAAACTCTTCATAGATCAGCAACTTCTTTTAGATGTTTTGCATGACGTAATAGCAAGTAGGTTTAACACCTGTCCGATGATCTTCAGAAGGTTCCATTCAAGAATAATAATATTGTGATTCTCTGAATCAATTTCTGCTAAGGACTGCTTTATGTTATAACAATCTTGTCATGATTAATTATAATATCTGTGCAGGTGTTGTGTAAAAAATATTAGAATTATATAAGTGTATCCTTCTGGATATGATTGCTTTTTCTGCACCTCGAATGTTTTGATTGATGATATCATAAATTGGAGTTCATTTATTGAGAGATGATGTCAATATTCTTAATAAGAGTTAGATATTCATTCAGCTAAATCAACTAAGTTTTTTGCTCTTTAAGCTCCCATAAATTAGTCACAATTTACTTAGATACAGAATAAATATATATCCAACCAAGCGGTCAACCTTTGAATCCGTTGCAATATCAAATACTGGAACCATAATAATCTTACTGAATTGAATTTAGCAGTTAACCATAATGTCCATGTTGAGGCATGATACATAAACTTAAATCGGTACTGTGAATGATATAGCTAAGTAAATAGACACGATTAATACTACTGAGAATTCAGATAATCATCCTTTCTTTTCACGTTTTTTATTGGGATGAAAACGGTGGCAGTTTTTCTTGACCAATAGACCGATGAACTGAGTAAAGGAGGAAATAGCGACCTCTGCTGAAATATTCAGGAACTAAGTGTCGACGCGCCATCTTTCGGTGAATTGGTGAGTTCCTCAAACTTCAACGTATCGTGCCTTCTGTACAGTGCATAATTAGGTGAATAATATCCATTTTTCCGTATTTTCTCAGTATTCAATATTCTTCAAATATATGATACTTGGAACATAAGTTTTCACCTCAAAATTTTGCGAAAGTTGTTCATGACTCATGCAGGAACGGTACGAGAATGATCTCGTGGAAACAGAACTGAAATTTTTTTTTATTTATAAATCTCCTCAAAATGCGCATACCTATAATGATATCTGCCAGCTTCAGGTCACTTTGTAAATGAAACACTTATAAGTTTCATTGAATAATCTGTACATTCTAGAAGTATCCCACGTTAAATATTCATATAACACTACGCATGCTTCATTTCACGATATCACCTGCGCAGTAGACGCAACAGGTTTCATGGATACTGTATTCTTGATGTGAATTCTGAATTCTCAATGTGAAAACTTTGTTTTGACAGTATTCAAAAAAACGAAAATATTAAATTGTCAGTCACTATACATTAACACAAAATGTGCCTTCTGTCAAAATATGACTTCCTGGAAGGGTTTTTGCTCGGATTTAAGGGGATTGAGTAAGTAAAATTTGGATAAAATTTCCAACATGAGAAACGCTTCCAAAATTTTATAAGAGTCAAACAGAAAAGATCGACAGAACTTTTAATGCGTACTTATAATTTCATTGATATTATTTTATTTATGTCGTTAGGTCATAAAAGAATGAAAGTCCGATTAATTATATCTGTTTAAACACAAATTATACAATTACAACTTGAAATAAGTCGAAATTATAGTTTCACCTTTCCATAAAAACAAGTATGGAACTATCAAGGAAATATCCTGAAGCTAATTCGAATCAAATCCACCAACCTCGTCTCAATGAAAAATACAAATATATATAAACTGCGCAAGCCTGTACGCAAACTGTTAAACTAATGCGAGTCTTGAGCAGGTATCGATTCGAGCGTAAACTGTACGGTACATAGAGAAAGATGTACGAGTCATTTAGAACACCAGAACCGATAAGAAGATCGCAGTGCATTGAATCGTCAAACATGATTGTTGGAACACTTTTAGTCTATTGCGCAGATGCTGTATCGTACGACTCTGTTGGAACAAAGCTATATACTATTTCAGTTCATAATATTCTCGAGTATTGTCATAAATTATCATAATCGATTCAAAAACATATAACATAATGACAACTATTCCTTTTCATATAATCGAATAGTAATTCAATAGAAGAATTACAGAGGTTTGAGATTTTGCATATTCTATGTTCGGGAAATAACGGATTTCACTACTTGGAGAACTGAATAGGAAAATTTCCGAATTATTCAATTTTATTCCAAAATTTTAATTGTTATTTATTAATAGGAGGCTGAAAGCCGCTATCTAAGATCCAACTTGAGTACTATGAACTTAGGTATTATGGACACAACCAATTACTCACAAAAACAATTACACACATTTCGACCAAAATACACACAATAATACAAAATCTCATTTGATTTCCTCATTCTGATGTGTATGAGCTAACCCCATAGTTTTTAGTGTTATAGAATATTCTGAAATGTGTATATAAACAATTCGATCAAAAATTATCTGAAATTCATCGTGTGTAATTGAAAAACTATCAAAGTCGTGGATCCAAGAGATCGAAAATCAGAATCAAAACATAAGCAGGTGCAACACCTACAAAATAGAACAAAGTCGCTGCGTTCCATAGCGGTACGTCTTCCTCATAAAAAACAACGGTTCCAAGGGCAAATTCATTCCAATCCTTACCTCCGTTTACCGCCTCGAAAAGTACCGTTAGGTAACCTGTCCCTTTTAGGTATTTTGATTTCCGCCTACTCCGATTACAATAGACTGCTTGGAATAGACACCGTTTAATCACATAATATAGTAGTATGGGAATGTTTTAGGAAACCAATTCAGAAAACTTACAGAAGATGATCGAGGTACAGAGAAGCAAATAGGAATATTGCTCTTAATAGAAGTACTGCTCCTAGTTGCATAAAATAAATTCTGTTACCCGTAAGTTTCAAAACAATGTAAAGTTTAGACTCAGTCGGTCAAGATTGATACTCAAAAGATGCGTGTTGAGAAATGAAATGTATGGTTTGATATAAAGCTGTATACTGCTGATCTATAGCTGTTTACTGCTGATCTATTTCAGATAGTACTTTATTTCTAGGATGTCTCTTGAACCTGTTTCGATTGTTAACTATGGTTTGAATCTCCAGGCTATCGATCATAACTCAGAAAAAAAGGAAGAAGATTCCACCACATTAAAAATTCCGATGGTGTACTTGTTCAGTACGGAAACCATAGAGTATCGAGTTCAATCTGTCAAATAGAAATGTGAGAATATATGTTGGGATGGGTATGAAATATATTCGATGGATATGAACGTTGAGAATACATTCTGTGCAAAATGTGCACGAAGTATCTTTACTGTATTTAGCATGATTTATACTTCTTGCTGTGTTGAATTGCAGCATTGCCGGATATGTATTCTCGAAAATTCTGAGAAAATAATACATTTTGGAATGCTGAATTTTCACTTTTTCGCTATCTCTTCATTTGGCTCTGAACCTAAGTTACTGAAAAAATTCTAGGAAAGCCCAGACGTGAACTGAGCAGCTTTCGTGCATATGTTCATATTTGTGGGCGAAAAAAAATACTTACTTACTATTGGCACGATTATCGCCAAATTTCGCACGAAATTGTGCATCAGTACTAGCCAACTAGTTTTTCGGAGTTTCATCATGATCTAAAATTATTTTTTGAGTTGAGCAAAGGTACCATGGAAAAATATAGAAAAGCATTGCCGTGAAGGTAGCAGCTTTTGCGCGCATGTTCAATGTAGATGACCGCTTCGGCAACGAATTTGAACTTGCGCGCAGAAGCGTCTGCCTTCACGGCAGTGCTTTCCTAGATTATTTTTCGATAAATTACTGGATTTCAATTCGATCTAATCTGTATTTTTGGAAATATTGGAAAAATAAAATTTTGAATGGGTATATCTACGGTATCATTGGGCGGATTTTACCCATTCACGAATTCGTTTACGTAAACCCAATATTTCCAAAAATACAGATCAGATCGACTTGAAATCCAGTACTTCATCGAAAACTTACAGTAAGAAGGTTCATACAGAATTTAATGAGGATGATATGATAAGAAAATCACAGAAATTTTTTTTTCAAATTGTTCTAATGACACGATCATCACGGAATTTCGCATAAAGTTGTCTTTAAGCATCTTCAAACTAGCTGCGATTTTATCAGGATTGAATCAGTATTTCTCGAGTTATTCCGAAAAAAAGCAACGATATCGAGAAAAAACCTCGAAATATGACATATTTTTTTCCGATATCTCCGAAACTTATAATCGTATGGAACTGAAATTTGGCACACTGCTGTGAAATATAAGGTTCAAATTCCGAGTGGATTTTTTTTTGATATGATGAACAGTTTTTGAAAAAAAAAATTGTTCGGAAAAAAATTTTGAAAAAAAATTTATTTTAAATTTACTAACTGTATGATCCTGACAAAATTTGACTCAAAGTTGTGCGTCGTTATACTTCACCTAATTGCCAAGTTTGAATTCAATCGCTCAAGTAGTTTCTGAAATAAACAATAAAAACTTCAAAATTTCAAGTGGCTATAATTTCATAACTATTCGTCCGATTTAGCCCATCAACGAACCTAATGGCGGCATTCCAATGCGCGACCTACCTTTAAAGTTTCAAGTTGCTAGCTCACTCCGTTCGAGAGTTATCGTGCCTACGGCCGGCCGGCCGGACAGAATCAATTTTGACACCGGATTCATCATCAGTGAGTCCAATCTAGTCGTTTGAGACCATTTTCGGCCCAATCATCGAAAATTACAGACATTTGGACAAAACTATAGCACGCTGTTACCCTAGAACATGCGCGCAAAAATGATTAGTATACGAGGGATTCAAAAACTATCAACGAGAATATCTCGACATCTAATAGCCTTTTGCTTCAGTTCCCGTAAGAAACAAGAATTCGTCTTTCATTCAGTCGAATACCTCCGTGGCTTATCCCTATTTGTCCCGCACACTAGCACTAGGTCAGATCATGAAGGCATGTTTGCCACAATGACGAAAATTAACAATTCGCAAGGTGTAGTCCGTGGAATTCGGAAATTCACCAATTCGATGATGGATAGCTCGGTCGAATACGTAATGTATTCTCAGTTTTTCTATGTGTTACTTCTCGCGAAATTTCTAGGGCACTGGGGCAGGTCAGTGAACTCCTCGCATCAACTCAGTCGGCTGTGGATGACGGAGATATCTTTTTACTTCTAGTTCAATTGAGATTGGATTGGCTTCGCGAATTTAGTTGTTAAGTTACAGTAGATTTAGGGAGGGAAACTGTTTATTTTTGATGAATCCTAATATATTCGTTATTCAAGTTAAATTTGTTAAAAAGTTGGTAATACAGTTTAAACAATTTCTTCGAATTTGAAAAGACATTAAATGAAGAAGATATCTCATTTAAGCACGCACTTTTGCCATTTTAAGATTTGAAATTCATCTTAAAAATCATCTCGTACTTTTCTCGATTTCGTTTCATGTTTTTACGCGATTTAACATAATCTCCATCATTTCGTCCGATAGTCTGGTTGTCAACGAATTTCATTTCGGAAATATATGGAGCTTTGTCCGCCGTAGCTATTAAAAGATTGATGAAATTTGAACTGGACATCAATATTCACCAGCATGTTTCGAATGAAATACTAGATTTGAGCACGATTGAATTTGCATTCTTGGAAATATGAATGAAATGAAATTGCGAATATCTGCGGAATTATTGGGAGGACTTCACCCATTTACGAATTTGGCTTTTTGATTATGCTCCAAACCTGCTCTATTGATATGACACTCTAAGTTGTGTCTTTCGGAAGTTGTCGTGTTTGCAGAACAACTTTTACAGAGGAAAGACTTGTAGACTTGTTATTTATAGGAAAGGCTCGAGGCTTTATCATAAATTGCAAACTTTGGTTAGGAAATGGCTCCGAATTCGAATGAAAGCTTTGAAGCTCCTTACTTCACGTCTCTTTTTTTAGGAAAATATTTGATACGAAAAATGACTAAAAATTCTTGCATCTAGTGAGAATGAAAATATTTTTCGAAATGAAGCATACTACTTCAGTGTATACTATTGTGGGATTTGCTGCATAATTTTCTCATTTTGTTGTTATCCCATTTTTGTGGTTGTCTGAGCATGATAGCCATACTTAAATTTCATGCAATGGGCAAAATCTGCTCTTCGTTCAATTCCTTGGAATGATTCAGTAAATCGACAATGTTTTCGTAAGAAATATGTGTAGACAGGTTGATGAGTAGTTATTTCAAATTGCGCCCCTTCTTATGTATGAAGATATTATACAGTGAGTTCCAAATTCGAGATATGACTTCATCGACTGTTTTCAAATGCAAATCCGACCATTCTCCAATGGTATACCACGTTACACCTACGTTCAAAATATCAAATTTCTATGCAGTTCGAAAAGGAATAAACCTGATCAACGTTTAGGATGTTGTCAGATAGTTAATAGACAAAATTTTGTGCATTTATTGTATTCGAGTTGATACCAGATAGATCTATTGCTTAATATAGGCCATCGAATAGTGTTAGCGATAGAATCAATATATCAGTTGAACCAAGACCAGACAGTGAGGTTGTCTAGTGTAACGAAATGGCGAATGAGCGCCGTATTCATTGTCTTGACATATAGATAAAATTGCAACATTTTCGAATCGAATAAGATTTTACTTTTGGTACGCATGTGTAACTTGATGTACCCTTCAAGAATAATCTGAGGAAAAGTGGGATTGTCATTAGAGAAAACAGTCGATGACGTCATTTCTCAAATTTGGGACTCTTGGTGTATATCATTTACTGACATCAGAAGGAGCGCAATTGAAAGTACTGATCAATATGTCCGACCATATTTTCAACGAAAGAACTGCCTCTTATTAGCTGAATTCATTCCGTATTAGTGATTCGCAGTATATATAAATTTGAGAGTTTGAATTGGAAATGGCAGTTCATTAACACTCTTCCCCGTAACTCACTTATTTTCTTCGAAATATTGCAAAACCGTTTTCACACCTCTATTTTTAACATTCGCTAATTGCTAAATTACTAACCGAAATAATGCTTGAAACTAATTAGTTTCCTACCATTTCCTATTGTTCAACGCATTCACCTTGATTTGAAGCGTCAATTCATAGAGGACGCAAAAGCCATCGAACTCAAAAGCCATATGTTCCGGTTGCAGAATTCCGCGAGAGTATTCAGCTCTCGTAATTCCAGACAGGTCTGGGACTGGTGGGAGAGCAGAGTATGTCGGTTATTGAACTTCTGCTCTCGATGTTGACATCCATGCTAGGCCGATACATTCACTACCTATTTCCTCATTCTGCAATCTTACAACTATCAAAGTCAGGGCTGAAATTTATTCAGCCGTTCATTCATACCGTTACAACAAGGAAGTTATAGATTTAGGAACCGTTTTCGGTAACCTGCCATTGGAGTTTTTACTAGCCTATGGTGCTTCATGTGTATGTTTATGAAATTTACTTAATTTTTTTGCTGTAATAATGGGGATCATAGTTTATCTAGAATTTTGAACATTCGAAGATTTTGAATTGAATCATGTTGTTGGAAAAAAAGTTGACTGACTATCCCAATTTCAGCTTCATACTTCAAAATGTCAAGGAGTTCAGATTAAGTCAGTTTTTGAACCCATGGCTTCAATGTTGACATCCACGCCAGGCCGTTACATTCACTACATATCTGATCACTCTGGCATCTTACAACTATCGAAGTCAGGGCTGAAATTTATGCAACTATTCATTTATCCCGTTAAAACTAGTTGTAGATTTAGTAACCGTTTTCAATGGCTTGCCAGAGAAGTTTTTCATGAAGCTTACCTACCATATAGTATTAATGGAATCTGGGTTGCGCCTAAATTTATTGTTTATTTTGTGTAAAAACTAGATCCAAGTTCATCCCCGACTTTAAACATTCTAAGATTTGGAATCAGAGCATGCTGTTCATAAAAGTGGACCCTTCTAATCCTAGGTTCGTAACGCAGAAAGACTAGGGGCTCAGGGTATGTCGGTTATTGAACTTATGGTCACTAAGTTAACATCCATGCTAGGCCAATCATTAACTATCAATTGCCTCATTCTGCAATCTTACCAATATCAAAGTAAGGGCTGAAATTTATTCAACTGTTCATTGATCCCGTTACAACTTTGAAGTTATAGATTTCTATGGCCTGTCAAGGAATTGTTGCAACATTCTCAACTAATCTATGGTGCTTCATGTGGATGTTTATGACATCTGAGTTAAGCTTAGATTAATAGTTTTTTCTGCAGTAATAATTAGGACCGAATTTTATCTCAAACTTTGATCATTCTAAGATTTCAAATCGAAGCAAGTCGTTGCAAAAAAGTTGACCATGCGATTTCCAGCAGAAAGTCTAGGCACTCAGACTATGTCAGTTATTGAACTTGGTCTCAATGTTGACATCAATGCTAGGCCGTTATCTGATCTGATCACTCTGCAATCTTACAACTATCGAAGTCAGGGATGAAATTTATGCAACAAGTCATTTATCGCGTTACAACTAGTTGTAGATTTAGTAACCGTTTTCAATGACCTGCGAGGGAAATTTTTCATGTAGCTTACCTACCTTATGGTGCTCCATGTGGATATTTATGGAATCTTGATGGCGCCCAAATTTATTGTTCATTTTGTGTAATCATTAGATCCAAGTTCATCCCCGACTTTAAATATTCTTATATTTGCAATCGGAGCATGCTGTTGAAAACAGTGAAACCTTCCAATCCTAGGTTCATAATGTAGAAAGACTAGGGGCTCAGGGTATATCGGTTATTGAATTTATGGTCACCAAGTTAACATCCATGTTAGGCCTATCATTAACTATCAACTGCCTCATTCTGCAATCTTACAAATATCAAAGTTAGGGCTGAATTTTATCCAATTGTTCATTAATCCCGTTACAACTTGGATTTTATAGATGAAGTAACCGATTTCGATGGCCTGTCTAGAAATTGTTTCATCTTGCTCAACTGAGCAATGGTGCTATATGTGGATGTTTATGACATCTGGCTAGATTAATTGTTTTTTCTGCTGTTATTAGGATCGAAGTTCATCTCAAACTTTGATCATCCGATTATTTCAAATAGGAGTATGTTGTTGGAAAAAAGTTGACAATGCGATTCCCAGCTTCGCACTGCAGAAAGTCTATGCGCTCAGACTATGTCGGTTATTGAACTCATGGTCTCAATGTTGACACCCATGCTAGGCCGATACATTCAACGCATATCTTCCCATTTTGCAACCTTACAACTATCAAAGTCAGGCCTGAAGTGTATTCATTTTTTCATCTATTCCGTTACAACTAGGAAGCTATAGCTTTAGTAACCGTTCATATTGGCCTGCCAAAGAATTGTTTCATGAAGCTCTCCTACCCTAGGGTGATATTTGTGAATGTTTATGAAAACAGATTGCGTACATTTCCTCATTCTATATTCCTACATTATCGAAGTCAGGGTTATAATTTATACAACTGTTCATTCATCCCGTTACAACGAGAGAGTTATATTTTTATTAAGGGCCCACTAAGAAAATGTTCCGAATGGGTCACCCATCTTGAAGTGCCAATGTGGGTATTTATGGAAAATTGCACTCAGTTATTATTATCGGTTATTTTGTTTACTAAGTGCGATTCGCGTTTATCCATAATTTAGCACATCTGAAGACGTTGAGTGTTCCTTGAAAAATCAGCAAATTGTTCCGGTTTCCCTAACCTTCTCACTCATTATATATATATGTGCAGAGTATTTACATGGATGAAAGCTCATAAATTTTACGAAGCAATAAATTACCGAAGCTATACTTTCAATATTTAATTGGTTGATCAGTTCACAATCAATCTGAAGCGAGCGAATCATCCTTTCTTTTCCTGTAGTCCTCCCCAAAAGCACCAATGTCTAAACTCTAAGTACCATCTGAACGGTACCAACGTACACAACTTCTCTCCTCCACAAACACTCCAGTTCTAACCTTAAACGTTTTGGTCTACAAATCGCTGAATCCAGGTCAAGCAGGAAGTTCAACAAGAATGCTTTCATGATCACGATGTCTGGTAGCACAGGCAGCACCACTACCACACGTCAGCTCCCTTCCTCTGTTAAGCCGCTCACTGAATGAAGAGTGTGATTAGATATTGCGCATCTCCCTACTTTGGCTTTGGCCTCGAAAGGTGGAAGTAACCTAAACACATTGACTACTTGGAATTGGATCAATGTCAATGCCGCCTATGGAAAAATGGCTCGTTGGTATTGGATGTTTCGTTTGTTGAGGGGCTATTTTACCCCAAATTTTGTTACAGATAACGAAGTTACTAATAGCTTTATCTATTGGAATTGTGTGATTAGCACCAAATCAAGTCAAGTATATTTCGTTAATGGTTAGCACTGTCAAAGAATGGTTCAGAAATACTTACTAAAATTATAGTGAGTATGGTGTTACGAAGAAGCTTCGACATTCTGCAAACCATAAACTGACGTTCAATGCAGAAAATGAACCCACTATGGCGCGCTGTACGTAATTATACTGCAGCAATCCATCTGAAAATTGACAAGTATCGAGATTCCTTCTGCGGTTTATCCAAGGTAAGTTGACCTGACCATCAGTAATATCGCTTCTTCGGTGTATATGTTTTGGTTGATTGAATGATCAAGTGAAATATTTGTTGATTTATTGACAGATATTCGTCCTTGTGATTATGTTATTCTACTATAATTTGGTTTCGCTGAACTACTGTTCTCAGAAAATATGATTCCATTATAAGTGCTCGTTGTGAATTATATTCAGACATCAGACAACCAGACAAATACAATAACGAATAAATCCATTGAAAATTCCATTTGTCTGATATTTCCATAAATGAAGAATCTACGGATTACATTCATTGAGGAAATCTAACTTCGTAATTAAGCCCCAAGTTGCTTCAGAGATGTCGAGTCCCCATGTTATTCCTATTGTTTCGTTCAGTAATCCCAATGACCTACCGTAAACACAATAACTAGAAAAAACAATTTATAGACTCGAAAATTGTTGAGCTAGTTTGTAGCTTAGTAGCGATCATGGATGGAAAAATCCACTAAAATATTCTACCTGTCTAATAACATATTTGTTTCTGGCTTTATTTGTATCAACCTTATAGTTTCAATTTTTATCCCGTAGAAAATAATTTTCATCATTGTAATTAGACGCACTTTTCGTTTATTTTCTCTGCATTTCGTGCCAACTTAACAATCTTAAATTCGGCACACGTTTGTTGAAGAACGGCTTGAAGGTTCAAAAACTCAAGAACTCGAAACATAATAGCAGATTTGGAGTTTAATTTCAGAGGAGATTTCGGTAATAGGAAAAATGAACCTCATGATTGCGACGAATTGAAATTGTGCTTGCACGAAAAGGGCTGAAGTGAAGGTTTCTATGAAATATCGTGAGTATCATGTCTCCGGAATCATTGGGCGTATTTGACAAGTTCTTGAATACTGCCTTTGTAAGCAAGACCCAAGGTTCGGTACAAATGTAAAGGGTTAATATAATTTTTTCAGAACTTATTGTATTGAAACGAACCCAACGTGTGATTATGAACAGAATTTCTTCCGCAAAAAAAACAAATGGATTCATAATTTGGCATCGACTCAAAAATTTAAAACGAATCTGACGAAAAACTTCCGAAATAAAATATTTCGAAACCGTCTGTTTTGGAAACTTTTATGATAAAATAATCCGAAAAGAAACTGTTCAGTCATATGAGCCTCACAAAATTCTGCATAAAAAGACCTTGGAATTCTTTATGGATATTACTTCGAAATCGACCCGCATTCGCATACTGTACCTGCCCTAAAATTTCAACTCGCCAGCTTTATTCCCTTTGAAATTTTCGTTATAATGACCCTGTAGAATAGAATTTGTTTTTGAATTCTTTCCTATTTGAATCTAGTCGTTTAATACCATTTTCTTTTCGAAAATTACATACAACGCTTTTCTCCTCTGAAAGTTCGAAAGTCTCTTCGAACATTTTTCCACCGAAATTTCTCGGACAGAAAAATATTGACTGTACTGTATACAATAACGATACAAAACAGGATTCTTTCTTGTCGTTATCATTCCTGTCGCATTTCTTGCTTATCACAGTTAAGCGCGACTCGTGGCTTGAATAGGTCATCCAATCTGCCGCGATGAAAACAGTCAGTTGTAAACCAGAATATATAGAATGTTTTCAGAAGATCCTTCAGTTGTTGTCTGATAGAAATATCCTTCCGAACTGTTAATCGATAGCGGATCCAAGAGCTAGTGGAGTTGCGTGCCGGTTACCATGGAAAGTGTTAGGCCAGGTCATTGGAGGTCAAACCCGGACCTTCCCCATTCATTCGTATAGTCTGCGAGGTTAGTCACCCCCGAATTCCGTTTTGTTTGTCAACAATATCATATGGAAGCCGAAAATTTATTTTTTTTATGCTCTATGAAAATACTCTGGAATTAAGCAGCAAGATTCTGATCCCGTACGATTTTATATGTTGCCGTTCCAGGAGTGATTAATTCAGAACTTCAAGCTATTTTCATCAAAAATATAACAGTTTTCAATCAATTATTTTATGAGGAATTGCTCAATCGACAGCCATAAAAATAAGAGCTGAAGATAAAGAAAACATTGACCATATTGATGGTGATAATTATTTAATCTTTCGAATGAATAATTTTGGCAATGAATCACTGACAGAGTTAGAATTGAAATGATTTAAGGAATTTAAGTTTCCAAAGAAAATAACTATTTTCCGCACAAAACACTCCATTAGATTTATTCTAGTGAAGGCCATTTAATTATGGTAGTAATATACCAGTTAATGGAGTCGTTAGTAGGAAATTCTTTATGATGGGCTTCAATACCAGAATAATTTTTTAGCATTACAAATTGGTGAAAGAGCCGGTATCGATTTCTTGCTGTGCCAATTTGGTTAATTTTAAAAATACTGAGAATAGTAATGAGATCTCTTGCTTCAGTGAATTCGTAAGAGTTAATCATAATTTCCTATCGAGGAAATCGAAAACTTTTTATTTCTAGTATATGCTTGCCTCGATTCACACACCTCATTCAATTAGTTTAGTGAAGTATAGAAAAAAAAAATTCTATTCTCATTCAATGTTTCAATTCTGTCTTTTTGATGGGAATAATTTTGAGTTTTCTCTCATTCTTTTCAGACGAGAACACATACAATAAAAATATAATATTCATAGCCCTTGCGTAATTCTAAATAAGTTATTAGAAAAGATTAATTTTTCAAGATCAACTTGCCGCATGAATAATATCAAAAAAATAGAAACGTTCGTGGAATTCAAACATGCCGGAGCCTACATAAAACTACTTAATTTGTTTGTTGATAAGGAAAAGTAAGCAACTAAGCAACACAAAAAAAAAAGTTCCTGACGAATAGTTTATATCGCATAACGCAGGGGTAATTATTTTCAATAAATTTTAATTTTCAGTACTTCGATTTCAGATATTATGGGAGAAAACCCATAACAATTTTTCAGAAGAATACAACCTCCTACCAAAATGTCCTATTTGATAGTCTCATTACATTAACCTATCATTTTCCATTAAATTATCAGAACTCTCAATAACAAGGTAGATAAGGAAATCAATCACTACAGTGAAATAAATATTTCTATGAAAATTTATTTCTCAATTAAGTACATACAATCTCCCATTTTCATCACTTCATTACCCTTATTTTATTTTTCTCCAAATAACTTCTCCAAATATTCAATTAGGACTCAACGATATTCAATGGATAGTAGAGGATAATGCAATAATATCCACTTTAATTTCAGTGGAAACTCCCAAAAACTCTCGAACAAAATAAAAGTGAAACTGCATCTGAAAATCGATATCAGTTCAACGTCCTCCTGCAGCATTTCTCCCGGAAAAGGAACTGTTGGGAGTGCATATCTAAAATAGGAGAGCTAGAGCTGCTCCTTGCTCCAATTTGGGCTTGGGTCCTACCAAGGGTGAATGCCCTCTCATCGCAATCTGTTCGCACTTTACTACTATTCACTGATGAATGGAGCTGAATCTTCAACGGTTGTAGGTGAAATTGATCTAATCTTGTCGTATATTGTTCCTAATAATGATTATTTTCCATTTGAGTGATTGATTCCATATGAAAACACATGCAACATGCAAGTTTTCGAAACAAATTAGGCTCAATCTTTATTGTTGCCAAATGGCGAATTCGCCGGTCTTCATTCTTTTCCATTTCATGAATTTTAGATATTTCGAAGGATTACGATTTATCCCGTATATCTCCAATATTATTCGTGATGACTGCTGATTATCCCTGCGAATGTCTCTGAAAAATCTAAGAAAATTGATAAATCCTTGGCGTTGCAAAATGGCGAATGCAAGACTCAATCTCTAGCTAATCGAGTTTTGATATATCTCAAGGAAGATTAGATTCTCATGAATATAGTAATTGTTATAATCGAACTTTTCCATTCCTTATGGGAACAAAGTAGGAAATTGACTAATACGCCTATTTTCTACCACTAGTATACTTTTAATAGCTTCGAATAACTAAATCTTGGCATCAAGATATATTCAGAATGTTCTTTAAATTTCAGTTACCATTCATAAGGATATAAAATGTATAATATTCTTTTCAATCTGTACCAATTGCATATTTCGATCTCTCTTGATTAATTTTCTGAAATCGATTTTGTGATAACTATTATATTTCCATGGGAAGTCCATAAAATTTTCTTTACTTTGCTGTCTATCTAGCTAGAGCAGCTATTCCGATTTATCCTATATGGGTTTGATCTGGGTTGAGCTGAAATATATTTGGGTATCCTAAGTTTCCGGGCGTCATTCTACGAAGGGCGTTGAACCTCAATCGATTCATCACGTGGAGTTTCACTTTTATTTTGTTTAGAGTTGATGCTCTACCATCGATAGGAGTTGCAATGATGATATCTCTATTTATACTCAAAAAACCTTATCTGAAGTAAATCAGCTAATCTTCAAAATTTCATCACATAAATCACATTGAATGAGAAATGAGTCCTGACTAATAATCATGTTCCCTAAAATTTTTCAGGACACAAAAAAAATTCAATCATTGAATTAAATATACGGAAAACAAAACTAAACGAAAATTAAATTGGTACTGATTCAAAAAATAATGATAATGGAATTGTTCCATTTGAAAGAAAAACTTACGGATTTCTTTGTAAAGATTTTGAAGTTTTATTTCCATTTTATGCGGTTTCGATTTTGGGTAAATTAATTATTGATAAACATAGAACCATAATCCTTTATGGATATAAGTTACTCTCTTCAAATGTATAGATTTAGATTACCATGAAATATATTCACTAACTCGCAATTATTTGGACATAAAATAAGCAATACAAAAATTTATTATATTCAATTTGGGCTATGTACTTAACAGAGATATTCTTCATTCAAATCAGGATATCTTTCAGAGGAAATATTCATATTAGCAATGAAAACAAATCACTGATGATCAGAAACTTCACATCTTGTTTGCCTATCGATTTATATACTTTCTATCTCCAACTCCTCAATATTGAAAACTGTACTTGCTACTCTGGTCCTTGCTGCTATCTCAGTGTAAACATCATTCAAATCCAGATAACAAAGCCATCGAAATAATTGCTACCAAATGGTGGATGCGCCTAGAATTCCCTATATGTGGGTAATGAAGGCTGCTATATGAGGCCGTAGAATCCGTTCAAATCATCATCATCCTTTCGAATCAGTAAAATAGTAAATATATATATAAATATTTACTTGGTGTTGATTTGCATTTGGAATTTGAACTAACTAAAAACAAGACGTCTGTTCAGAGATAATACTATTTATATGGAGAAGGGATTTTATGATATCCTAATACTTCAACAGAGAACTTTGTAACATTCTAGATAACTATTAATCTATAAAAGTAACGAGACCCTTAAAGAAACGCAAAAATCTTAAATTTTATTAGTCAATATAAATTGAAGAGGTGAACAGTTCTTTACGAAGTCATATTTAGGATATTTTTTTCGTTTGTTATTAATATAATGATGGAATGAATTGAATTCAAAGAATCCTAGTGAAAATTCCCTTTTCTTATAATTTGATATGAACTCGAAATACAGAAATCATCATTTATCGAAGTCCCAGCAAAACAAATCAAGGATAACCCGAAATAATTTGGAGTTGCATGATACTAATTAGCCAATTTCTCATGCACTAGGCAAAAATCTATATTCAATTTCTACTTTGGTGAGATTTTTTACTCACATTTAGAAATAATTTCATCCCGCCAATAATATCTACCTTCACCATACCTTCGCATTTAATCGATAATATTGATGAAAATTAATTTTTCGCATATATTCTACATAAAGTGGAACTATTAAACCATAAATACAAACAATATTATGCTGTTCCATATCCGAAGTAACTACGTAGTTTATACCTTATTTATCTGACAACTTATTTATATAACTCAGTATGCTATTTTCAACCTTCTCACCATGAAAAATATGTTTTTCAGAAGAACAGGAATGTATTGCATTTGATTTCAAAAAGTGATAAACATAATGCTTCATATCCTTTGGAGGATATTCTCCATGAAATTTGATTTTTCATCTTCACTTAATTCCATATAAAAATCGTTTCTACGATTTTTAAACTGAAACTTGAACAATAACTATATAAATATATTTGTTCATACTATTGAATGGGTATATTGATGAGGAGGAAAGAGGAAAAAAAAAGTTATTCAACTCTGTCTGAAATGTATGAAATTGGTTCATTCCTAATGAGATTTATGATTTTATCGAAATTACCAAAAATTTTATCAACTGGAAATTCAGCCTGGTACTTTTTCTGACGTTTTTCGGTTGGCAATTTCATTATAGGCTCCAATTCTGCCTTGAACCCATAATAACTTCAAAATGTCATGCTTTCCACTTTCCATTTGTCATATAGCTCTGAAACATGAACATGATAATTCCAATAAAGAATTCTACCAGTAATGTTGAATACTGTGGGCGAATATATCCTGAAGAAATTCTTGAACAATTACCCTCTCGTAAAATTTGACTATTTTATCCAAAGATTTCCAGAACCGTCACGAATGTTTCAAGGTAAACACTATAAATTTACTGTTTTAATGATTCCACCCGTGTATCATTCGTGGCATCAATGAACTGATTGGTTCATTTCTCATGAAAATTCTCATTGAGAAAATCTACTGGAAAAACTCTCATCAAACTCTAGCGCTGAAATGGTTTCAAACAACCCTCAGAGTGTTTTTTCCAGTAGTAGATTCAGGAAAACTTGTGATATTAGTTTCTGGATTTCATCTACATTTTGAATGTTATCAAACATTGGATCACCAAGATTTGATAAAATGCAATGAAAACGGATAGGTCAGCGCACATGGCAACATTACTTGGAAACGGTGTACAACGTGCAACGTTGCATTTCCCACAACAGAATGTGTTGTGCTAGGTCGGAGTCCAGACGTTCGAAACTGTGTCTGTGCTCGGTGCATTTCCACGGATTTTCCTACTTTCACCGGCAAGCGAAGGTGCGTATAGCGTGACATGTTTATAGACACACGCACGTGAGGGAATCCCCTGAAAATTCCTTGAGTTTGATGGGAAAAATGATATTTTTCATTAATTTGCTTCGAATATTTTCACCGGAAAGGAATTGCGCATATAAAATCATAACACTTGAAAACTTTGAAAAACATTGCAATTTTCAAACATAAATTTTAGGATATTTGTGGAATTCATTTCAGCTTCAATCAGACATTTCAAAATTTTTTAAAGATTCAATGTTCAGATTCATTATGTTTTTTGAATTGTTTTGATACTTCATTCTGAGAGAACTCGAAGCTGAAGTGCAAATAATTAAGACATTCTATTCATTTGGTAATGAATTAATGGACATTCATATTATGAGAATTAAAACTTCTTTGGTTCAGATTCATCAAATTTCACGTACTCACCAAATTCAAACTGAAATTTAATGTATTTTCATCTTCACCCTGACAAAATTCACAGGTGAGTTTAAAAAATTTTGTGGCAATTAAAAATTCGAATCGAAATTTAATGTAATCACATCTTCCATTGAAAATTCATATGTGAGTTCACGAAATTTTGTGAGTATCTACCAGGAAGTTTCAGCATGATCATACCACAAATGTACTCAAAAATCGGATATTTTTTGGAAAGAATGTTGATTTATAAATCGAATTTCATCCAGTGAGAGTTATTCGAAGGTTCTACTTTTGTCATCGTATTATTTGGCTCCTATTTAGGACAACCTGGGGAATCTTCAAACGAGGTCATTAAAATTATACTGACGGAAATCATTTTGAAATGATCATATTGATCGAAATAAATCATATATATACTAAATTTGATATATCTTTCATATCCCCAAAACAAGTACATATAAATGGAAATCAATTTCAGTTTCGTGATTTCAAATGGTTTAATATCTGAAAATACTTACATAACCCAACTTGTTCTTAGATAAGAGTTCACATCTAGAAATATCCATTAATTTTTTCCATTTTTGCGTTTTGACTTTGTGGATTCAAATGAGGTCAAGCTTAAGATATGAATATAACCTAAAAAGCTTCTCTACGGGTGTACATATCTCACCAGACATCTTTTTACTGTGGGATTGAGATACCTAAATCAGTGTAGGTTGATATCTATGTTTGAATCGTTTTCGTTATTCTGATTGTGCCTTGTTTTCTTTCAGTATTTCACACTTATTTTTCCTTTGTATGCTGAGCTTCTAGTGTGAAATAGTCGTATATATTTATATTTGAGTGCCAATTCCAAACCTGGTTCAGTCTAGACAAACACAAAAATGAAATTGAAAGGTGTTAATGAAAATTTTATCGATTGTTCTATTTTTAGACCAGAAATGTTACTATGAAAAGAGTATGTAATTGTCATCTCTAAATATGATAATTGTAATATAGTCAGATAAAAAGCCTATTTTGCACCCAATTGAAAAAAAATATGTATTATGTCACTCTAGAATCGTTCGATATCATCAAAAGTGAAATCCAAGATGGCGGATACTGCGTTTCCGTCTAAGTCTGCTGAAAAGCACGCCCAACAAAGAATCTATTTTGAAATCGGTTTGACTTTCTCAAGGTAATTCGAGATGTTTGTTGTTCTAGGTTTGAATGCATTCAAGATAACATAGTTTTTATTTAGTTTTAATCTGTCTGCTGATTCACTTCTAGTTGATGAAGCTTCAACTTTGACCTTTGCAATATGCTTTATTTTCGGATCATTTCAGATCATTAATTGGCAAAAATGACTTTGTTTACCGCCTGACGAACTATGTACTATTTTCCCTCCTGATGCATGCTAAAATTTTCCATGCTGCGTGATAGAGCGCATATTTATAGAAAAGTGAATTTCAAGTTCGTCTCAAGGTTACATAGTTTTAATTTTCACAATATTATCATTGTTTTTCCCCCATCCAGTTCCAAAGGCATTATAATTGAGATTGTCGGTAAACAATTGGTTTAATGTTGATATCTTTGTTATGGCTGAATGCATTATTCGACCTTGACTTTCGCATTTCAAAGGCAGGATGGATGTACGTGGAGGAATTTTTCTCAAATTTTCATTTTATCACAGAGAAATTCCTTCCTGTTTGAAAAATCTGTTACCTTTATTCGATACATATATGACCTATAAAGTATTTCCCAACCCAACCTGGCCTGCATTGTCCATCTTGAAATATTACAATAATAAATCTCCAAAGAAACAAACAAATTAGAATAAAGGTTCAAAAAAATTAATATTTGGATATTTTCGATGCTGAAATATGTTATGAGTGAAATAATTATGAGTGAACTCAATTAATCATTGCTTGAACAATTAAAATTTTCGAAAACTAGAAATTCTTTTCAGAGGTTACAAAATAATTTATAATGTTTCGTTTAGGCAATATTCTGACATAAGTTAGAACTTCATACCTACATCGTTCTCTGTTTTGCCAAGAAAATTTTATATCCCCTCAGTGTTGCTCATTTTGTTATATTTTCTGAAATTCTTGTCGACTTATGCTAGTGTTCCATAATTATATGTAAATATCGCAATTGGTGAGCTATTTTAGTGTATTATCTGAAGAGCTTATATCATTATCAGAATATAAGAAGGTGAAATATTAGCAAATATCAATACTGGTGACTCAAAATTAACTATCAATTCATATTGATCTCTGGAGCAGAAGATAAATTCAGAAACCAAATCATCGGTATTCATGGAAATGAAACAAAATGTAATGAATGAATTTTTTGATTACTTATTATATTGCTCAACTGAGAATATGAATCGTCTCGAATCAAAAATTATTCTAATGGTTAAGTCTTTCAGATTTAATTGAATGTTTATGTATGAAAACTCAATTTGTTCCACTGAATATGAAACTGTAGAGATTTTATCTTCAATGTTCCAAAATTATTTTTTCTGGATAATTCTCACTGTAGAAACAATCGTTGAACACTTTCATTTAGTCCAAGAATAAAATTATTCCTGAACCTTCGCATAATGTTAAGCGGTAGTTTTTCATGATGATGATTATTTGATGTACAGAAATCCAAATTAGGGGTTTGTCGTTGAGCCTCAAAAGTGTGCATCAGAGTGGGTCACAAATATCTATAGAAGGATATTTAAGGAGTATTTTGTATTATTTTTCAGATTGTCTTGTTGGTTTTCGCTTCCAATAGCTACCTGCTATTAGAAATTGAAATTAATATTCATAAAAAGCTAATTTGTGGCTTGCGGAATTCAAACTGTTTGTCATTTCTTGAAGAAATGATTTCCAATGAACAAATTCGGAATGATTTGAACGACCGAAAAAGTGATCTGTAACGTTTCAGAGTCTATATCTGACTTCTTCATCAAATGAAAAAGGCGAAAATTTGGAGAATTATTTTATTGCAATACTTTTTCAATTGAAGAAATGTAGGCAATATTTTCTCAAGTTTTTTCAAGACAATGCCCTTGATATATAGGTCGAATCCCGAAATATGTAGGGGCGAATTCTATAAATATTAATTTCATTCAATTTCATTGTTTTTTATATTATATTGAAAGTTCTTCATCATGAATATCTGCAGTTTCGATGAAAAAACTACCATCAGCCAATCCGAAACAAATTTCGAAGATCCTAGATGAGGTTAGTTATATTTAAACTGCGCTTCGGAATTTCAGATTTTGATGTGGAGTCCGACATTCTAAAGTATTTTCTATCAATGAAGCCTCTATTTGAAAGCTAACACCAGATGGAAGTGAAATCCATAGAATGACAGGTGAAATAATAAATTCCATATATTCGAAATTAAACTTCATAAATCTCTGTTCAACTCATCAAAAGTAGTGATTGTTTTCATTGTGAAAAAAGTGACAGGAGAATTCTTCTTCTCGAGATGTTTGACGCTGACATCTTCGAAGCAAGGAATGGTCGAGTTTTGAGTGTGAATTTACGTTCAGAAAACCAAATAAAGTATATGAATCAATCAATATCCGCAAGACTGAAAAATTGTAATAATTACCCTAATACTTCCTAGCTGAGAAAATAATGAATACGCAATGAATTCCAGACGAATCAAAAAAGTGCATCTCGAACTGCATCCATCCTGACCTGCACTTCTCTGAATAACGCAATAGAACTATCGCATTATGAACTTGCAATTTCTAATAGTTTTAACATTGAACGTTGAAAGATCAGTCATAGCAGCAAACGCTGCCAAGGTCTAGCACGACGAAGACGGGATATGCACCGCGAAAACATAATGCACTTTGAAGTGAGACCGAATACTGCGTCATAGTCATGTAATGCAATGCAACCTTGCACTAATATTAGTGCAGAATTAAATAACTGAAAATAGACGGAAATAATCATACAGGTTTTTGAGGCGAATTATTTTTACGTGAAGCTGTCGAAGTGGTGGCACAAAGGGAATATTCGAGATACGCAAAAATTATGAAGGTCAGTAACCAAAGGTCAAAGAGTGAATTTGATAAGGATATATTGATACACGCATATCAGGATGCACCACCTGAATCATTGTTTCAATTCCTATTCGATAAAATGTTAATTATGTTTTTTCATTACAGGTCTTAAATGCCTTGAAGAAAACCTACAATCCTTACGAGCTTCAAAAATGCGAGAGGTAAATATGATTGATTCTGAGGAACTGCGAAAGTTATTCAATTCAAATTTGTGTACCTAGTTGGTAATTTTGAGATTTAAAACTTTATGTTTCGAATGACCATGTAATTCTTTTGGAACATTTCAATGATAGTGATTCAAGATTCGAATTCCTTGAACCCTGAATAATCTGAAAACAGAAATGAGGTATTTGTAAGGCTCTCTTGGATGGAGAAATTCCAAATAATTTCACTATATCATATTATTACCTCATTATTTCTTTCATATGAAGGAAAGGGATAACATTTTAAGATAACAGATCAGGAAAAAAATGGCTTGGTGTTCTGATGTACAGTTCGTCGCCATCTAAATAATTTTGATTTCTTCATTGCATGAACCTTGACGATATTTGGAGTTCATAAGTAAATGTTTCTTACATATTATATGCAGAGTGTAACTCTGCACAGCGCAGGAAAATGCTTTTATTTCAACTTAAAATGAGGAAATGTAATGATCGATTGGAACTTACATAAATCCAAAACTGGATAACTTTGGATATGAAGAATTCCAATTTACTTTTACTTCTCGAATAATATTTTTTTAATGATATGATTTTAGGCATGATTTTGTGCGAAGGGGTTTCTTCGAAGTGAAAAATTCGAGTCACATATTTTATTTTGAAATTTTGAGGTACCTGCAGTATCTTTAACATTATCGAATCGAATTTCTTTGAGTCCCACCCAGTTTAACTTTTGGAAGATTATTCTGATTCTGAATTCAATCTACCCTTTCCTATTTAAAGTTTATGTAACTAGCCATTTTTGAACTACCACGATGTGAATTTTAGATTTTCATTCAAACTTACATTTGCATTATATCATGGTGAAAACAGGAAAACAGCAAAAATGAACAAAAGTGTTGTTTTTTTTTTATTCTGGAGTGAAAAAATTCAATGAAGAAGTCATCAACAGCAAAAAACTCTTGAAAAATACCAGAAATTACCTCCACAAAATGATTCTCTCTGAAAACTTTTGATAGCTTGAGAAGAATATCTCAAATCATCTCTCATCAAAGACTTATAGTACCAACATTTTGCAACATTTCACTTTTCGAACGAGTTACAAAAATGGTCGAAAGTGAACATTGCAAAGCTTAAATTCATTACCCAATATAGAAGGATATCTGTTGTACCAAAATTACCATTGAGATGTTATACAATAACTGATTTACCTTTAAATATTTGTGTTAGGAAAAATGCAAAGTGAAAAGTTGCACACAACTTTGTTGTAGTAGATCCCAGGTGAACATTTTCAAGGTGAATGTTCAATGTAGAGTGGCTCATAATAACAAACAAAATATAACTGGTAAATGCAGAAATCAACTCTGAAGTTCAAAATAAAAATAAAATAGATTTTATTTCACGTTGAAGGTAAATTGGGTAAGATTATCATAGTGTGGCTACTTTAGTCATGTTATACAATTTTTCGAACTTTCCTGAGTTCTGGCTCACGAGTTCTTTCCTGTTATGAACATTTCAGAATATCAATTTGCTTTATTTATTGTTATCCTAATTGCGTCCGTTGGTCAGGTTGAATAAACATAATGAAAAGGACACCCAGCAGAGAATGAGTGGTATTTATGATTTAAAATTATTCTCTGCTCTCCCATTTTTTTGTAATTATTGCATAAAGTACTTTTATTCAGCCAGAAACCTTCCTAAAATGTTTTGCAATGCTGAAATGGATTCTCTAACTCAGAACGTGATCGTCAGCCAGTCAAGACATCGGTTATCTCTTCAAAATCAAAACGTAAAGGTCAAACAGTCAGGAGCAAAACCTCCGACATTTGTTAGGTCAAAAGTACACTTCCGTCTGTAATAAGCATTGCTGTTCTACATGCAAAACTAATATAATGCAGTAAACTCCAGGATGATTCCTTGGAATTGTGAATTATCATGTGGAAGTATGCGAAACATTATTCTCGATTCATTTTATTGTTTAAGGTTGAAAAATTCTTCTGAAAAATGAAGCCTTTAACGTACAGAAAGATGCAACTGCTAGATTCTGACTAATTTTCGTTATGGCATAATACTGACGACATAATCGGCTCATTTCAGATTCATATCAAAAATATTTATTGTCTTATCTGAGTTCGCCATTCAAAATTTTTGAATACGAAGCAAATTTCGACTTCTATGATGACTTATATCACGTAAACTAATAGTTGAGTTCCGATATTCCTGGCCAGTACTGGCCAGTGTCAGTAATTTCGGAACGCTTCGTACTGATACGAACAGTTAGCAAAGCAGTGCCAGTAAAATCAACTGTCAAAATTTACTGGCCAGTACTGGCCAGGAATATCGGAACTCAACTATTGTACATTGGATTTATTCTTCTATATTTGACATTACGAATCAAACATTTTTCGAAGTGTCAGTTGACAGAAGAAACGTCCGCATTATGGGCTGAAAACTGAATTCATGTCAAGTTTCGGTATGATCCATGTGCATACGAAATAAAGGTTAGTTAATAATGATGATATCAATATCAGAAATATATCTTGAATTTAATTTCATTGCATAATACTTCAACATAAGTTCTCCAGGCAAATATCCCTATTTTTATTCCTATTTCTCTATCAGGCAGTTTCTATTCAAGGAAAGCAGCGCATCTATCGCGATATTCTCAATTTTTAATCAATCTAGATTGTCCATACTACAATAGTGCTAGATTTCCAAATCAAGCAAAAAAGTCTGAACAGTAAAAAACAATAATTATGAGAGTTTACATATGAAGAAATCAACTCATCAAAAATAAATTTAAAAACAGATATATTCTAAATCTACTACATATTTGAAATCGTTTAAGTCTTATCGAATTTTTATTTTCAGGACGCAATGGAAGGCAGTGAAGTTCACTGTTCTGATCAGTTGGATATCGACAACATTCACGAGGAGGATTTTGAAAAATATGTAACATTTATCGTTCCTGATGTCGATGTTGACCCAGATGCTCCTGAGCGAGCTGTTGCATCTCTTCCCAGAAACCTGACGTTGAAGTCGTCGCAAGCAGATGTGAGTACAAGTGTTAAATCCTGCCCAATTTTTTTTTCAATGTGCTGAATGATTTGCTACAGGATTCATTTTTTTGCGCACATGTTCTTAGGGGAACATCGTGCTATCGTTTCGTCCAAATGTCTGTAATTCTCGATGATTGAGCCGAAAATAGTCGTAAACGACTAGGTTGGACTCACTGATGACGAATCCGGTGTCAAAATCGATTCTGTCCGGCCGTCACCACGATCACGGGCGTACGGAGGATTCTATCAACTTAAAAATTTAAGGAAGGGTTTCATTTCAAAATACGAAGGTTAAGTTCGTGAATGGTTCAAATCGGCCTAATAGTATCGGAGTTATAGCCATTTGAAATGTTGAGGTTAATTTCCTCATATTTCAGAAACTACTGAAGCGATTGGATGGAAACGTGGCATTTAGTTGGAATATAATGACGCGCAACTTTGAGCAGATTTTTGTTGAAATCGTATGGTTACTAAATTTGGAAAAAAAATGTTCTCAAAATATTTTTCCAAAAATTTTTTTTTTCTGAAACTATTGCTCGTATTGGAGAAAAATTTATGTTGTACTTCGATCTTCATATTTCATAGAAGTGTATCAAATTTCAATTCGATACGGCTATTAGTTTTGGAAATATTGGGAAAAAAATATAGAGAATCACTGCCGTGAAGTGAAATGACAAAAATAAGGTGTATGAACGAAAAAATCTAGAAAAGCACTGTCGTGAAGGCAGCAGCTTTTGCGCGCATGTTCGAATTCGTTGCTGAAGCGGTCATCTACATTGAACATGCGCGCAAAAGCTGCTGCCTTCACGACAGTGCTTCTCTAGATTTTTTCGTTCATACACCCCATTTTTGTCATTTATCTCACAACTTTTTGAATTGCTCATACGGGCCTATGGTAACTTTGGAAAGGGGTGTTAGAGGTTTTGTCCCTGGTAATATAGGAATTTACTTCCTTCGTCCATAAATATGGTACTCTTCCTTGACAATTTAACCACTCTATACTTCTAATCATAGAATACACTACTTAATTCTAGTATAACTTTAACTTTCCAATTTTTATATATACCTATATAGGGTGTCCCAAAATTAGGACATAGCATTAGAATATTCCTGTTTATGAATAGGATATTACAAATTCGAATATGATACAGAATATTCATGTGGGTTAACTTTGAGCCAATCATGTAACTCTAGGTAAACTAAGTTCAAAGAGGAAATTGGAAGATCCAAATGAACCGAAATTTAGAGCCCAATATTTTCAAGATATTATCAAGTTGAGATTATCGAAAAAGCTTGTGTTGGTTGATTTTGATATTAAGGGTGTTGAAAAAACCATACGTATTGTTCAGACTCAATTTTTAGGTAAATATTTCTTCATAAAAGGTTGTATTTGAATATTGATTAAATGAACCGAAATTACTCAAAATTTGATTCAAAAATATCTCAGGTAGGTTTTATTTTCATTTTACTCGAATAACTTCGGCGAAAAATGAGATTAGTGGTTATCATTTCTGAAAGGACACAATGTTTTTCAGGCTAGTGACGGTGTTTGGAGTACAGGATATATCCCACGTGGAACAAGATTTGGTCCTCTCAAGGGACGTATTTATGCCAAAGATGAAACTCCATTGACTACAAATAGGAAATTCTTCTGGAGGGTAAGTATAAAGCTATCAATAGTTGATAACTTTATAATTATACATATCTAGCACCCAAATATTTCGCTTGCTTTGCTAAATAATAATATTTGTTTATTATCATCTAAGCTTTGTACATTCATAAATTTGACATTGAATACATATATATATATATATATATATATATATATACTTATAATGCTTTCTGTTATGCACCATCAATGCTGCATGAGCTTATGTTGCTTCATAAACTGTTTGCATTGTGAATAATTATATTTGGAAGGTAGGGTAAAAGTTTCTGGTACATGATAGCTCAGACCATTGCAAAATATTTTTGTTTCCTAGTTCATCGTTGGGACTTTATATAGAAAGCCCAGGTTGGGTTTTATTTTCACGTTATGGTTTTGCCTAATTGTTCATAATTTTCGAAGTTTGAGCCAAAAATGCAACTAAATGATTAGGTACTCCCTGTGAGGCCAAATTTAATTCCGTCTATCCGTTGGTCTCTATGTTCTTCTAACTTATGATAACATTGATCTGACAACTTGAAGTTTTCAGATTAAGTTTAGAGCTTGAAATTAGTTGAAAAATACAATGCATAATTTCGTTACTATATGATTTTCGGGGAGTATTTTTCAGATTGCGGTAAAATTTTAAAGAAACCGTGTAGTCAATATTTATTAACCGTTTCTCTAATTTCGAAGAAAACGTGCCGAATTCCATTGTCAATTTGAGATCATTTCTTCAATATCTCGAGAGGGACTGACGTGATCAGATAGAATCTTCAAAACTGATTGTATAATACCGAAGCGCAACTTAATGCGAAATTTCTTCAGGATTATATCGGTACAGTTCGAAACAGAAATTTTTTTAGAAAATTTTTGAAATTTAAAATTTTTTGGAACCATTTTTTTCTGGAATCTATTCCTCAGAATTCAATGAATTTCGGGATATACTTTGAAATAAAAGTTGACATTAATTTTCGGAAATGTAAATTTCGTCTATCTTGAATTTTGAGATTTTAACCTGGATATCTTGACAAGAACAACTGCTATCAAAATTAAACTTCACCATAGATTGTAGAACACTCACTTAAGCTTAATCGAATTTTCATGAGAATCGAACAAGTGAAAAATTTTACAAAGAAGTGTTTCGAAACTTAACCAAATTTTTGTTAAAAAAAACTTGCTTGTCTCTTACTGGACTCTTTTCATACTTTCATTTTTTATATACCTTGAAATTAATCATTACTTCTACCTTCCAACTATTCAGTTCGAAAAAAAACTTTAGATTCATTTATACAGAGTGCAGCAAAATTGGTACAGGTATCCTTTTCTATATTTCTTCAAGGAAACAGATCGAAATATAATTTTATGATGTTAATTTATTGATTGAGCTCAATGAAATAGAATAAGTGCTGTCACAAGGTGTTCTCAATTTTTCGGTCAGATTACAACTTTGTAACCTACATGTTTCACCGATCACTTCATGTTATATTGCTTCAAAATATACTGTAAAGAAATAATAAGAAATTAATGAGATTTTGCAATTATGCCATGAAAATATATATTGATCTTTCTAAAATTTTTCGATAATATTTTATAGACGAATGAAGTAACATTCTAAAATAATAGGTTTGTCAATTCCTATTTTCATTATTGCGTTACCTTTACAAAACGAAACTAATCTACGTTTTTCTCGAAACAAGAATTTTTCAAATTGAACTGTGAGCTCTCTAGGATGTTCTATTCAAAATTTGAAATATATTTTTCTGCTAGCTTGGGAAGCCTTTTACTCCATAAATGGATATAGTGTTTCAAATTTAGATATATCGGTTAAAAATCAATTTTGGTGGAACTTCAATAGTGCTTTTAATGTCAGAAAAAAGCAGCAAGCAATATACAAAAAAAGATAATATTTCATGCTGAGAATATCGAATACTATCATTACCTATGAGAAGGAGATATGCAATATGAGTTGATGTATGCATATTAAATCAAAGTTCGATCCATCGAAAATTATAGTACAAGCGGCAATATTTATATTTTGAAGAACTTGTTTTTATTTGTTTCCTATAGCAAGATATATAATACCTCACTACTGTTGCCGCAGTCTGTATAACAGCTGATATTTTCAAGATACTGTGCTCGTAAACAAAAAACTATGAAAAAGATTATCAATTCACCTTGAATATCATCAGATGTTCGAACAATGAGTGTACAGTTTCTTGAAGATTCGAAAGGCATGTTATAATTTCATTCTATAATATTATTTTCGAATTTTTAATATTACTAGCTTGAAATTTTCAAGCTTCGAACATGTCGTTGAACATCTTCGGGAAACCGTATTCAGCCCAAAATTTGTCCAATTTCTTCCTATCTGTCTTAACAAAATTATTCGTATTCGTTCAGGTTCAAGGAGGTGGATTTTACAGAAGCTACTTTGGTGAAAAGGTACCCTTTTTTCTTCTTCCATGTAGATATTATATATAATTCATTCACTTCTATAAACTATCCCCGTTGGCCATGATTTAGGTCTATCAAGTTTTATCACTTAAAAGTGACGCAGGTTGGCACTGGTCAAATAATTCTCAGAGAGGTTGTCAAACACCAATGCCTTTTCTACTCTCAATCTCAACATAATCATCACGCTTGGAAACTGAAAATGCCAAAGGTAGTTTTGATGAAGCAGAGACAATGTATCAGGAAGTGCTATGTAGAATTGAAATCTGCTTTTTCTGATAGTAACCCTGATAATTTGGAAACAATAATTTATCACGAGCCAGCCAACATTTTCTACGTATGTGAGTGAAAACCAAGGTATTATATTTTATATGAATAGATATTTATTTTTTAGCTGCACATCACCACAGGAAGAAAGATTTTGAGTGAAAGAGACGAAAAAGAATTTCCTTCTATTGGTGCACCCAAAAAGACACTGACTGTAGACCTTATTTCGAAAAAAAACTGCAACGTCAATTTTGGAATTATAATTTGAAAACTGAACTTTTTTGGATTGATACACTACTCACTTTTGCAAAGGAACATTTGGAATATAACGGACGGACATCCCTTTTTAAAATTATGAAAACGATGGGTTACAAATATAAAAAAATCTACTATAACCTAACATTTTCGAAATATACACTGTGAAATGTGTCAGAATGTCTTGGCCAACCGGGATAGTGTATAAAAGTGAATGGAGTATATTATATCGAACAAACATGTAAAAAAGCACTTTTACTGTCAAACTTAATTTTATAGTGCTTAATTTTTTCAACAGCGCATCTCTAACTTCTGTTATGATGAAGCTTGAAAGTTCTTAAGCTATCTGGTAGTCATATTTTCATCTCGAAAGTGGGTGGATATTCAGAAAAATAGTTGGATAAGAGACTGTATAAAAGTCTGAAATTTTCCCGATTTTCACCGAAAATGGTCTTCAACTACTAGGTTGGACATGTATCCTATGTCTGTCCGGCCGCCCCTCCGTTGCTACGATATCTTGACAATGAAAAGAGGTAGCGAACAGTTTTGGAGTAATATCCATCTGAATTTTCAGGTTATTCAGTCGAAACCTCAGGAACTACTTATGCGATTGGATTGAAGATTGTTGGTTAGTTGCAATAATTCATCAAATTTTCATAAGATTTTGCACAGACCTAAATATCGATATTTTACAGTTTACCCAGTTTCAGTTTGATCTGATTTCAATCCTCGGAGAAATTGAAAAAAATTTAAAACTTTGTAATATTTCCTCGGTAGCGTTAGTATTTCTGGAACAACTCGAAAAATAACGATTATAGTACAATCTGCAAAATAATCGAAATTTTCATTTTGTTCACTAATTTGAACATGCGCGCAAAAGCTATGATTTTTTGAGACTTTCTATATTTATATTCGATCCCTCAAGGACATCGTTCACTTATCGGCAACATCCCAGCCCACGGCACACCGGAATTTCATTCTTTCTATATAATTCCATGGCACAGTGCGCACTCGACCGCTACGGAATTGGGCTGTTGCCGATAAATGAGGGTTGGTCTTTATCCGTTCATAAAGTTCAATATTCTGAGGAAATAAATCCATTCGAAAAAATAATCATAATTTCTCCATCCACTTTCGAAGATAAATTTTAATGTTGTAAATCATTATGAACATTGATTTCGCAAAAGTAATGAATTCTTTGGTGGACTAACCATATCATTGTTGTTAGGTGTATAACAACATGGACGAATTCTTTTATATCGATGCTTCTGACATGTCCATGGCTAACTGGATGCGATTCGTCAGTCCAGCCTGTTCGAGAGAATCTCAGAATCTGATTGCTTGTCAATACAAAATGCAGATATATTTTTATTCAATCAAACCGATTCTACCAAATCAAGAGCTTCTGGTCTGGTACTGCAAAGAATTTGCTGATAGGTTGGACTATCCAACTACAGGAGATCAAATGGTAGTGAGACTACGTAAGTAGGAATATTGCTCTTAAATACCTTGTTTATGCTGTCAATAATTTGAATTACTGATCCATTATTTGGTTTTATGTGAAATAATAACTTTTAAACCATTTGATTGCAGAAAAACAAGCCAATCATCTAGGCACATCGGATCACCACAATGCAATTCATCACTCTCATACAATACGCCTGAATCCAAATCCTCTGTTGGCTATGAGATTACGTCAGCTTTCCCCAGAAATGAGGCACCTCTCTTTATCACAGGACGATGATGGTATGGATGTGGCTGAAAAAATGGTTGTTGATGAAGATTCTCCAGTTTCTTGTAACCGAAATCAAAATTTTCCAGAATCTATGCTTGTCGATCAGCAATATCCTAGAGAATTGAGCCCAAATCATCATCAGCACCTTACAAAACCCTTAGCTATAACCGACCCTCACGTTGAAGATTTGTCTATGAATCAACATCACACAGAAAATATCACCGAGAACCATTCGACCACAGAAGATTTATCATTAAGTCACCATCAAACGGAGACCATGGAAATAACTGTTAATACTGCGGATTCTGCAACAAAAGAAGGCCAACTTACACCTCCAGAATCAGCAGATGGAAGTGTTAGGTCTGATGAAGGATACCACAGCAATGAATATCAAGATGATGCTTTGACTCCTCCAGAAGATTCCAGTGATTCGGAAGGAAGTGAGAGCAACTATGTTCTAGACTACAGCACTAAAGCACCGAAAAAAGGAACAGTGGTTATACAACCAGTGTCACCTGAAGAATCAAAAAATGAGTTCAGAAAAGTAAAGATCAAGATTTCCAAAGCTTACAATTATAAATCTAGTTCGAAAGCTTTGGAGGATGAACCAAAAATCAATCCCAAGGATGATACTACTATAGTACCTGAAGTCAGTAATACACAGCCGACAACAAGAATTGTGAGTCCGCCTAATACTGTAATAGTTTACGACTCACCTCCCCAAGAAGTTCCTATTATGAAATACTACGAACCCGAATTGAAACAACCAAAAGTTCTTTCTCCTAGATACTCCCCGCCAAGCTCTAGTATCTTGGAGAACATTCTCTCCAGAAACCGAAAAGATGCTAATAATAATGTCAGTGTTGAAAAATCATCACTTACCTCCCCAACTGAGATGGCGTACTCTTATAAGAAGAGCCAGAGATATTGCGCCGTGAGTCCTGACTCAAGTACGAATATTACCGTTAGAGCACCTCCGAGGGCCTTGAGTCCTTTGCTGATGAAGGTTACTTCAAGCTCCTCTCCAGAGCATCCACACTCTGTCTATACTGGAGAGTACAACAATCCTTCCCCACCCACAGGTTTTTATACGTTATATAATTCCCCACCTCTCGTTCACAGTTCTATGTCACCAGAGGCTCCCCCGTTTTCTCCTTCAAGTTCAAGTAGTGGTTACATGCCCAGTCACCTTCCTAACTCTGGTAATTTAATAATCCCGTCACAACACCTGATGAACGGTAATATACCCCAACATCTATTAACTCCTTTGACACCACTTCAGCCCTTGAGTGACCGAATATCTCCCATGTCTTCTTCCAAAAGTTCGGAATCGTTGAGTCCCCTGAGTCCAAACTCCGCTCAGTCTCGAGGATATAAGAGTTTGGGATATCCTTTGAGGAAAAAAGATGGAAAGATGCACTATGAGTGTAATGTTTGCACTAAAACATTTGGACAACTTTCGAATTTGAAGGTTCATCTGAGAACCCACAGTGGAGAAAGACCATTCAAATGTAATGTATGCACGAAATCCTTCACGCAGCTTGCTCACTTACAAAAACATCACTTGGTTCATACTGGAGAGAGACCTCACGAGTGCAACATATGTAAGAAAAGGTTTTCTTCCACCTCTAACCTCAAAACACACATGAGACTTCATAGCGGTACAAAACCTTACCACTGCGAAAATTGCCCAGCCAAATTCACCCAATTCGTACACTTGAAACTCCACAAGAGACTACATACCAACGAGAGACCATTCATATGTGCTGCATGTAACAAAAACTACATCAGTGCGTCTGGCCTAAGAACGCACTGGAAATCTACCAATTGTGTGCCCAAAACCAAGGCACACCAAATGGAGAGAGAAACTTTCAAAATGACTCATCCGGAAGATCTGGAAAGACACGCAGGTAAAATCAATCTTATGAAATTTTATTAGCTGGCTATTTTTAGTTCGAGTACCCTTGTTATGCATTATTTTTTCATTAAAGGGATAGCAGCTGAAATTAGTGAAGATTATTCTGAGTCTCGAGAAGAACCTTACGAAGTTCCTGGTAATCAACGTCCACAAATTGTGCAGCAAATTCTAAATCCTGGACTTTCACGACCACAAAATGTGACCTTGCAATTAGGTATGTATGATAATCGTTATGAAAAATTGATTATGACTTGGAATCAGTAACTCCAAATCATTTTCCAATATCTATTGAAACCACATTCCGTCCATTTAAATTTAGCATTCGAAGATTTCTTCAACGATGTAAATGCTTAAAAGTGGCCTGTTTCGACTAATGCACTGGAAGCTCATAACACAGGTATCGTTGCTTCAGTGCGTGACCCACTAAATTTCAACATTCCACAACACAGAGATCCCATTTTTGAAAAAATATCATGGACAATAAGATCGTTATCGATCTGAAGGAATTTTTGAGAAATATACCATACACTCGAAATATTATTTTTGGCATATATCCATGCTGAAGACTAATCGGATTATACCTGGGCTATGACTAAGGTGCATGCCAATCATTAGACCAAACTGGGGAAACTAATTGCATTTCATACTCTTGCCACCGACACAAACGCCATCAATCAACCAATCAGAGCGCATGACAATATGAATGGTAATTCGGCAATTGCTATTTTGAATTTATTTATGTTTTCTCAGATTATTATTTGGTTATTGATAAGTGCGTGAAATCATTTCGTGTTAGCTTCGAATAATTGTGTAGATCCTCAGGTACTTTTAAATAGGTCCCTTTCGTATTTCGTTTGGACAGTGCAGATGAATATAGAATTCAGTATTCAAATGAAGAAATAATCCTATTCATAGAAGGTATAAACTTCATAATATTCAGAAGCATATCGTTCTTTTCATAATTGTCTCAATCATTTTCACTAATCGAGGATCGAGTGTTATATCCTCATTTAAGCATATTATTTTTACTATTGAATATGTTGTATTTTCTTAGTTCTTTATTGAATATACACGAATTGTTTAAAAATTTTCATTTTCTTGGAATTGAAATTTACCAATATATACTACTATCAAGTGCAACTAGAAAACCTCAGAATCCGATGAAATAAAATTGAGCATTGAATTAAACACCTGTTTTCTAATCGGAAATCTTATGAATTTAAATGGAAGGAACACAAATTGATCTGGATTAATAATATGGCCTATTCAATGAGTTTTCATTCTCTGTGAAACTCTTTATAGGTCTCAGTCTGACTCAAAGTAAGGATGATGCTAGTTCTTTATCAACTTCCACTTCTCCATTTTCCTTAGTATATGTGCACAATCTGGAAAAAATGAATATATTTGAACAAGCTATCACATGACATTGTTGTCTCAGTAGTTTCTGTGAAATAATTTCACATTTTTACCTGTTAATTTCACGCCTCTCTTACTATATAATATAGGGGAACATCGAATGATAGTGTATTCGCCAAAAATTACAATATTTCTGGAATTCTTAGAATATATTCCACTGAAAGTTATACAAAAAATAATAAGATGGAAATTGATTCATCCAGATATTTTTTACCTTTGATCTTGTCTGTTGTCAATAGACGACTTCGGTCCACGTTGCCAGCCCACAAATTTTGTCAAAATTCACTCTACTGGGGAAGGGGAATTCCAGAACAAACTCGACATGATAATTTTCGCGTTATTCATAAATATCCGTAAATGGCCTCGGCCCTTCAAACAAGATAATTCCTTCCAAATATAGGTTTTTGTTGAGATCATCTCTGATTGGCTGGAATTTAAGTTGGGATTCCTGATTTTATGTTAACAGTGTCAAGTTTATGTAGGATATGTTCTGCAAATTAACTTGGTTATTTCGGTTGCCGGTTTTTCGTTCCGTAAATATGAAATATTCGGTTGGTATCTGAAAAAAAGATAAATTACGGAATTTTATTGATGAAAAATCTATCTTTGTGTCGCCAGAACGACAGTCAATGTTCTATGGTAATATATCCATAGCATGCATGATGTAGAAAACATGTTTTACTTACATCATGATAGCATGGAACAATCTTTATTTACTTCATTATCCATAGAACATAGACGAGACAACAATCAACAATGAAAAAATTATGTATGGTCTATGGATCATAAGGTAAGTATAGATTATTCTATGCCATGGATATGTTACCATAGAACATTGCCTGTCGTTCTCCTGACAGAAAGATTGCTGTTTCATCAATCATATTCGGTAATTAGCCTTTTTTTCAAGAACCAACCGAATATTTCATATTCAGGGAACGGGAAACCGGCAAACGAAATAACCAAGTAGATTTGCGGAACATATCCAATATAAACTTGACACCATGATGTAAAAAACATGGTGTGCTCATCTGAAAACAAAGTGACGTCATACAAGGAAAAATATATTTTGTGCTTCGAATATGAATGAAAAAGTGACGTCATCATTGGTAAATACGATCACAGAATAGCAGATGAGCACACCATGTTTTTCTTACATCATACTTGACACTATTAACATGAAATCGGGAATCCCAACTTAAATCTCTGCTAATCGGAGATGATCTTAACAAAAACCTATATTTGGAAGGAATTATCCTGTTTGAGGAGCCAAGGTACCTTTAAGGGATATTCATAAATAACGCGAACCTTATGATGTCGATTTTGTTCTGAAATTCTTCTTTTCCACTGACAGTAAGTTTGGACGAAATTTGTGGGTTGGCAACTTGGACCGAAGTCGTCTATTTAGTGATTTCCCCAGCATTGGCGAAACAAAAGCGTATCTTTGACTTCACCTTATCTTCTATGCACCTTACCTATGACTATCCTGTCTCCATGACATTGACAATGAATTTTAAGAAATAATCAATTGGAAAAACTGTTTCCAAACTCATACTCGATTACAATTTTCATAGAATCCCTCGACAACAAGGAACTTGACCACAAGCAAGTTGAAGCTGTTGACTTCCACAAATCACCTGAACCTCAATTCGTGGAATTTATAGATCCCAAAAAAGATCATCAAAATGAAACCGAGTTCCACAAATCTCAACAACAAATTCATTTATTGGAATCGATGGAATTCAAGCAGGATCACGAAAACGAGAGGAAAGCGATGGAATTTGAATTCCAGAAATCCCAACAAATTCACTTCATGGAATCAGTCAACAACACAAGGCGGGACTACCGGAGTGAAATCAGAGCCATGGAGGAGTTTCATAAATCCCAACAGATTCAATTAGGTCATACGGTCCTGCACAGTAGTTTTTCGAGATCAATCTCCATGCAGCAGACTCATCATCACCATCATCGTACTGGGGGCAAAGAGACACGCCCTAGCGTGATATCTAGTTCCCCTCTTCACATTATTGAATGTACCTAAGAGAAATCTGCTCAGTTGTAGTTTTAGTTCTTGTTGAGTTTTTAATAATTTATTTATTATAGGTATTAGAACTGATGTTGCGTCTATAATGATTATACGTTCAAATTTCTAAAGATACTCATGTTTATTAGACTTATTAATTTATTTTTTGTTTATTCTGATATAAAAGAGGCTGTGTTGCGGTTGAGGTAACCTCAAAACTGATAGTTGGGTTGTTTCAATATTTTCAAATACTGATATAAGATACAAATAAGGAACGTACGTGTTGTCTTCTGAATTGATTTTTAACGCCATGCTGCGTCGAAATTTAGTTTTCGTTATTTTCGTTTATGATTATACACGTAGACTTGGAGGAAAAGGTTCATGTGAAATGGTCGAATTGTTGACTTTTTTAGACTGATTTTAAAATTGAAGCAATATATAAAATTATGAAAGTAATGCGATTAGAATGTTGAATTTACAAGTTTTTATATACGTGCTCATACTTATATGAAAGTTATGCTACAGTTATCATCCAAGATCAATAATGAGTGACAGAATAGAAGTGTTGCATAAGGTTAATTTATTTTGGGCAGATTCATTCGAAAAGAGAACTCTCAGAAAACAAAGTCAATTTAAGTTTTGAAACCACTTCCAAACATTATCAGAGGAAGCTCTATTATCAACATGCTAGAGTTCATTGAAAATTGAAATATCTTAAAGATTCTGATATGTTTCCCAAAAAAACTTTCACTTGATTATTTTAATTACAATCAGTACTGATAAAAAAGTACCATAATGTAGAAAACTCCTAGGATTGTTTTAGTTTTTTTTAGAGACTATCGTTTGCAGAAACTTTCACTTGCCCGGTGATTCCGATTTTGTTGATGTTAGTTGAAGTTTTCATTATCTGTGATTTTATTTTAAAATTCTAATCTAAGGTATAGTTCACTGGCGACTGCTTCTATATTATTGCTACTTGAAATCCTCATTATAGTTCATGGATAGCTATCTTGATTTATCGACAGTATCTATATTTGACAGCAAATAGAAACTGTAAGATGCGATAGTCTTTGTCTGGCTCAGTGTAAAACAGTAAATTTATATATGAAATATATTTATATATGTATATGGTGCTTGTAAATCTAAATGTATTATTAACTTGAAATTAAAATTTATGACAATTCGAACTTTGCTTAACGGTGGAGATATTTGTCTGCTTGCAAGATCAGTATTACTGAATAAGTTCAAATCGTACATTTTTCTTTTTTCATTTGTATAAATTTCATCCAGTCCTTATAATTTTGTATAGTTTTTTTTGTACAGTTAGGTACCTACAGATGTTTTAATGATATGTTTTGTATAGATTTTGATCATCTTGATAATTCTTGCCGTTGTACATAAATTTATTTTGAGCATTATGTATGAATGGTTCTCTGAATCTCTAGTTGAGATACGATGGATATTGGTTCAAAGTGTTAATTTCAATATATCATTGAAGGGTTAAAGTAATGTGAGGTGCTCTGAAGAAAGATATTTTTATAAGGCAAAATAGATATGGCGCATTTTCACGAATACTTTATTCCAATTAGTTTATGTTCATTTAATTGATTCTCTCCCTCAGATGATGAGCATTATTTTTTAATTTTGGTGAATGTTTGGATCTGAGTTTCGATTGTTTTCATGAATTACCACATAGTCGGGTGGGTACCTCAAGTGAAGGAAATTCTCACGTATATTTGTCTTCTTTTTGTTTAATGTTTAATTGTTAGATATCGTTATTTATTCCTTTCTTCATTGACTTCAACCATTTAAATGTTTTGAAAATACTTTGATAAGATATGCATGTAAAAATGTTCATATGACTATTAAATTGTCAGGAGTTGTTCGTTTTTCATTTCAAGTAGAAAAATGTGTAGGAAACAATATGTGGAAAACCATATAAAATGGAAATTCATGAAAATATGGGACCATAATAGTCGACAGAAAAAAAATGAAAAAAATTAAGAAACCAAATCATCAGGATGTACAAAATTAAAGATTGCATTCATCTGATAGACAGAAGGAGCTTTTGCATTTTTTAATAAATCAGAAACTAGTCCTTGGGTACCCATTCTGGTATTGATCTTCACAGGAATATGAGGATATAAAAATTTATTATTCATCTATTTCATCCGACAGTGAACGTTATAACTTCCAAACAAATAACTTGAAATCTGAATATTTGTATAGTGGGTTTAAAATTGCATAGTAGTTGAAATCCTTTCACCTTGTTTCTGTTCACATCTATTACTTGTTTTTGAAATCATAGATAGTTCCAGATAGGCAACTCCGCAATCACCTTGCAGCTTCTGCTAATCAACAAATTTAAGAGGCGCATTGAGAATCCAGACCCACATCGAAAACTTCAAGTACCAACCACATTTCCTGCGACCGTTACAGTGTTTATAGCTGGCTAGAAAAAAGCCTCCTAGTGTATATGTTCCATGATGTTTCTTGAAATATCTTACTCGATGCAACATTGCAATTTGAAGTCATTCAGGATTTGTAAGTCGTACCGAGGGAAAAACTGCTATGAACAGTGCTACAACATAGAACAGAATTAATACAGGTAGATTAAGTTAAAGCCAGCCAGTTTGAAGAAACATTGCGAAGTGAAATGATTTTAAACGAGTCATCAATCGGGACACTTCGATGAATAAAAACAGTGGATGCCTCTCCTCTGCTTTTTGTTCTCCGCTGAAGGCGCATCCACCATTCTCGGTGAGATAATGGTAGAGGTGTATTTTGAGTAGCCTAGCATAAGAAGAAATATCCAACATTCGCCTTTGCTACAGGTGTATTCCACTACTTAAGGATGATATATAAGAGAGGAATTATAACAGATTTCTTCATGCTTCATGATGGAAAACCTCAGTCTTCATTTTTCATGCATTTTAACTGTGTTTTTTGGAACGGTTGTTCTGGGAAACTGCGCGCTTAAACGAGTAGGTCGAACTCCCTGACGAATAATTCGTTGTCAAATTTAATATTAACTTTTCGAAGATTAGGATCTTGCTATATATTATAAATGTTCTGGTTGGATTTGGAGCCTGAATATTTCGGTAGTTTTTAAATGGCAGAATCGGCCACATAGTTTTGAAGTTATACCCATTTGATATTTTGAGGTTAGTTCATCTACATCTCAAGGGTTGATCGAATGAGTACGAAGCTTCAAAATGATTTCTGTTGAAAAAGTTCATCGGATTGATTTGATTACGATTAAATTCGACACAGACCTCGGAGTCAAAATATTCAATGGTGTTTCAAATTTCGATCTGATATTCATTTTTGGAGATATTGTTAAAATATATGTAACATTTTTGAGCATATTTGCACAATATCTCAAGAAGAACTGGAGCGATCACATGGGAACTTCGTTACTAGTTGTAAAATATCGATGCAGAACATCATTAAAATATATGAAAAGATAAGTTTTTCAAAATATTGTTTAAATTTTTCTCGAAAGAGGTTTTCATTTCGGGACACTACTCATCAGATTACAACGAAGGGTGGCACATATTTCGAAGTGAAAAAATACCAACAGTGCTCAGTTTCATCCTATTTTATCTCATTGTCAATATCGGAAATAAATATGTAAAATTTCCTGGCTATCTGAAATATTGAGACTATTTTCTCAATATTTTAGGAAGAACTGACACTATCAAAATAAAACTTCAATGTTTGTTGTGGAAAATTGTTTTTGGCTTATTAGTTTATTTTATCGAATTATTATCCCCACAGTATACGGTTTACGTTTTGAAGTATGTAGATTTCAATGAATGAATAAAAAAATCCGTCCGTCCGACAATGGGACATTTAACACCCTCTCGAGTGTTTCTGATAACGATACGCAACGAAGTTCTTATTTCAGTATTATTCATTCGAATTCAACATTTATGCGGTGCACCATATATTTAATTCTTACACAAAAGTTATTCGAAATAAACAAATTGCGTTATTCAGTTTTTTGTTTCGACAATAAAGCATTTGTGAGTTGTCCCATTAGTATATGTGTCAGGGTATTTGTCCCTTCTGAATTTCAACACTCTGATTTCTCCTGAACCAAACTTAATCCATTTATATTTCACAAATGAGTTCCGTTCTTGATGTATTTTGTCCATATTTTTGATAACTATTTCATACCATTTTTTAACAATAACTTGTTGTCCTTCGAATAAAAATCCATATTAACATTTCTTCATAAGCATTTTGGATTTTAATATTCCAAAATTTTGGCGAAACGGGTTTCTGGGCAAATAATTTACTTTTGTATCTCGATTACTACATCCGCTACATTTGCTCATATTGTTTCGTATTGTATTCTGTTGATTTTTACTATTATTAATTTACCAGGTGCGTTCTGGGAAGACATTGTTACTAGAAGCGTACCTACGTCACCCTTGACACAATACACAATTATTGACCCACCATTAAATGGTACCGTGTAACTTGAAAATTTCTTTTTCAGATGTATGATTCAATTTTTGAAAGCTTTAATTTTTCCAGCCATAAAGGAATTGAAATATGAAATGAAATAAAACAGTTCAAGAGATTGCTCGCCAATATCGCAGTTTTTGGATGAATATTCTGAAATGCGAGAGGCTTGATACGGCTGCTCGTTTTTCAGAATTTTCCTCAGAAAAACTTTGAATCTCGCTTGTAGGAATAATATTTACTAGCCGATATGGGTAGACAATCTTAAAAATTGATTTATTTTACTGTCAATCTTCTTGTGGTACTCGCTACGATGAAGTGTGATAAATATCGCTGAAGAATTTGCACATTGAGCTGAGAAAATAATAAACCTTTGTGTGAAATTTGCAGCGTTTTCATCAAGTATTCATCAGCCTGCAATTAAGTTTGGCACATACCTTGAGGTAACTATTTAATGGAAGTGCTTCAAATTTCATTCTGATCGGATATTTATCTTCGGAGATGTTTGAAAAAAATATGTCAAATTTCGTGCTTGTTCATTTTTGTCGGAACCATGATACGGATAAAATAACCATGTATGTTTACCCTCAAAATATCTTAAAAAATAAAGATCCGTCCATGATGAAACTAGGTGACTTATTGTGCTGATGAATAAACTTGGTGCCGATTTTTTTTATTGCCGTTCCATCAGATCAATTCACAAAAAAAATTCAATGTTTTTTCAAAAAATTTATATTTTGTGATTTAAGGGGAGGGTGTATGGGGTAAACACCTCCTTGGACACAAAATTTTACAGGAAAAAATTCACGCAAAAACAACCAAACAATACAAGACGTTGAACTAGATGCATTCTTCAGAACTAAACACTCGGGGAACTCATTTTTTGAGGTAGATTTCAGACTCGAATGAATTAATTCGATTCGTAAATAGACAAAATCGGCTAACTTAATCTGGAGATGAAATAATTCTATATTTCTAGATATTTTGAAATAATGCTCACTAATCCAATAGACGACTTCGGCCCAAGTTGCCAACCCACAATTTTCTTCACAAATTGACTGTCACTGGGGAACGGGAATTTCAGAACAAATTCGACATGATGAGGTTCGCGTTATTTAAAAATAGCCGCAAAATATGCCTCGGCTCTTCGAACAAGATAATTCCTTCCAAATATAGAGTTTTGTTAAGATCATTTCTGATTGGCTGAAATTTAAGTTGGGATTCCTGATTTCATGTTAATAGTGTCAAATTTATATAGGATATGTTCCGCAAATCAACTCGGTTATTTCGGTTGCCGGTTTTCCATTCCGTAAATATGAAATATTCGGTAGGTTCCTGAAAAGAAAGTAAATTACGGAATTTGATTGATGAAAAAGCGTTCTTTCTGTCACCAGAACGACAGTCAATGTTCTTTGGTAACATATCCATAGCATAGAATAATCTTTATTCACTTTATGATCCATAGAACATAGCAGAGACAACAATCAACAATGGAAAAATTACTAGGTATGGTCTATGGATCATAAGGTAAAGAAAGATTGTTCTATGCTATGAATATGTTACCATAAAACATTGACTGTCGTTCTGGTGCATAGACTTAATATGTCTATGTTCTGGTAACAGAAAGATTGCTTTTTCATCAATCAAATTCCGAAATTAACCTTTTTTTCAGGAACCAACCGAATATTTCATATTTACAGAACAAAAAACCGGCAACAGAAATAACCATGTTGATTTGCGGAACATATCCTTTATAAACTTGACACTATTAACATTAAATTTCAGCCTAACAAAAACCTATATTTGAAAGGAATTATCTTGTTCGAGGAGCCGAGGCATCTTTTACGGATATTTATAAATAATACCTTATCATGCGAATTTGTCCTGAAATTCCCGTTCCCCAGTGACAGTAAATTTGTGAAGAAAATTGTGAGTTGGCAGCTTGGGTCGAAGTCATCTATTGACCGTAAATGTTTTCTTTATCATAAAATAATAAGTTGAATGTCTAAAATGATAGTTTATTTGAAGTTTTAGCAGGAGTGGACGTGACTGGAATCTGGATGGAAGACCGACCTGAAATACTTGACCTTGATGAGAATTCAAGCCATTCGCGAATTAAATTTTATTGTTATAATTAAATAAAGGTTTGAACTCTGTTGCAATATTTTGTGGAAATTGAGATCAGATAATTGAATTTAACTGGAAGTCGAAGTGCTTAGCTGTCAACAAATAAGTACGTTTTGTGGGTTTGATACGTTGACCCTGTATATTATTCTAATTCCATGCCAGTGCTTTTATAATTTTATTTACTGTTTGATAGAAGAATTTTGAATATTTCGTTTCCTATTTAGACAAATTCACTCTTTCTAGATATTAATAGCAATACCATCGTATTCAGGACGTAATATACCAATTTTAACTCTGTATATTAAGAGCAAACAATACCTCGAATAGAATTGGGTGATTTTTGGAGGCTGAAGTTCGTTTTTTTCAAAAAATTTTTGGATGCAAATGGTTGCAGAAAATTGTAAGAATGCGCAATGGTGCCACTTTTTATATTCAAGAATTTTCGGGAAAACAAAACCGATATGAAATGAAATATGAAAGAAACTAACGTGCATTCTCACAAAAGAATTAAGTACATCCCAAAAAAGTTTTCAGAAAATTAATCATTGAAGCCTACCGAACGACACCCTGTTTTCTCCTGTTGATGTCGAAATTTCTACGAATTCAAATATTTCTCGCTGTTATTGGCAACGGTGAAGCATGCAGGGCAGGTACCTGGCCTTGAAATATTACCGAGGTTTAATGTAACTTTAATGTGATTGTGTTGCAGAAATGCGAGAAGCCGTAATTTAACAGCACATGGCAGTATTTGTTCTTAAACAAGCATAAGAAAATTTCGAATTTTTTTCCTTACGCGGATTCAAATTGAAAAAATTAAATTTTACTCCGTCTCCTCTGACAATAAAATTTGAGCTCAGATTTTTCTGACCACGGAACTGAACTGCATATAAATATATATGCAGAATGCAAGGAAGTGTGAAAAAAGTGTCATTTTGAAAAAAAACAGTTTATGTCACATGTACCATATATTTCTGTTTTTTTTTTATTTCAGCGCCAAATAATACCTCTATCGTAAAGCGACTCAAACTCATCCATTCTTCGTGGTAAGTATGTTCTGTTATTTCATATAATTGAAAACTTTAAGTCTAGACTTTTCCCTCTGATTTTGTCAGGGACTATACTCGAGGTTCATCGAATCGACAGCGATTGTTATTGGTTGAATAAAACGTTCAAAAAACAAGGGATGCATTTTCTCCCCCTTCGCGTTCAACCAATAGAACTTCACAGAAGGGGAGGCGAAATAACCAATAGTATATCAATTCAATGCAAACCCAGGCGAATTTAAACTATGACTCAGACATTATTTATTGATTCGTCGAAGGTATTATAGAAAATGGATATCCTATTATATCCAATTTGTGGATAGGTAGTTATTGTGAACGACAAAAATAATACTCTGGCTAATTTACATGGTTGAGTAAATATCCGATAGTTTCGAGTATTTTGTTTATTCATTAAAATACATCGTTAATCTTGTTTGATCATAACAAGTTTGTATCTTGAATAAATAGTTCATTAATGAATATTTTCAGAATACTTTTATTAGCTATATATATATATATATACTAGATAACTAATAACTTCTATTAGCTGTCATTTTTGCGTCTACGTTGTAATGAACTTCGTGATTTCATCTGGCACGAATGTTTGATATTTTGAAGGTTTGAGCTGAATAAAGCCTCAAATGATCAGGTTCAGGTCACTGATGACCGTTCTTCTATTCAGTTTCGAACTGAGTGAGCAAGAAACAGGTAAGTTTCACATCCATCCGTCAAGTTTGCAAATTTTCAGGGTGTGTAAGGCGTGAATAGACAAACGAACATTCGCATAAAAGCGCCTAGTGCCACGTCAGTGCTGTTTTCGAAATTTTATGGAGGTATCTGTATGAAAATTATCAAATCGATTATTATGAGCAATGTTCAGACCGGTGAATAGGTTACTTATCAAAGGAAAGTATTTTCCACAAATTACTAGGAAATTTTGACATTTCAGATGAAATTTTTGAAAGAAAAAGTCAAGACTTCCCAATTGTTGAGGAGTATTTATTTCCTTACTGTAAGGAAAAGTTATTTCCTTAAAGTTGTTAGTGTGCTACATAAATGATTGAAAACACATTGTTTATGAGGAATTAATTTGTATTTTGCAAGGGTTGACTCAAAAATTGAATGATTAGTCCACAATGTTGAAGATTTCATCTTCAAGCAAATGTCTAGGAAATATGCTGTTACAATATTTTCCGAGAAAGAACTCCTATTTTTATTCTTGCAATAATACATCAAATTGATTTTTTTGTAAATAATTCTAATGAAGCAATATTCACTGCATCAAACAGCTTGAGAGAAGTCCCATAAATGGAAAATTCATCATCCCTTATCATTTTACACTGAATTTTTTCAGAAAACACCAGTAATAGGCGACTTCGGTACAAGTTGCCAACCCACAAATTTCTTCCAAATTTACTATCACTATCAAGGGGAATTTCAGAACAAATTCGACATGATATGGTTCGCGTTATTCATAGATATTCGTAAATGGTGCCTCGGCTTCTCAAACAAGATAATTTCTCCAAATATAGGTTTTTGTTGAGATCATCTCTGAGTGGCTGAAATTCAAGTTATTTCGGTTGCCGGATTTCCGTTTCGTAAATACAAAATATTCGGTTGGTCCCTGAAAAATTACGGAATTTGATTGATGAAAAAACGTTTTTTCTGTCACCATAACGACAGTCAATGTTCTATGGTAACATATCCATAGCATAGAAAAAAAAATTTGATTTATGATAGACGAGACAACAATCAACGATGAAAAAATTACTGTTTATGGTCAATGCATCATAAGGTAAATAAAGCTTGTTCCATGATGTAAGTAAAATATCATGGATTTTTTTATGTCATGGATATGCTACCATAGAACTTTGACTGTTGTTCTGGTGACAAAAAGATTGCTCTTCTATCAATCAAATTCCGTAATGGACTTTTTTTTTCAGGAACCAACCGAATATTTCATATTTACGGAACGGAAAACTGGCAACCGAAATAATCAAGTGGATTTGCGGAACATATCTTATATAAACTTGACACAATTAACATAAAATCAGGAAACCCGACCTAAATTTCAGCTAAGCAGAGATGATCCTAACAAAAACCTATATTTGGAAGGAATCAACTTGTTTGAGGAGCCGAGGCATCTTTTACGGATATCTATGAATAACGCGAACCTTATCAAGTCGAATTTGTTCTGAAATTCCCCTTCCTAGTGATAGTAAATTTGGAAGATATTTGTGGGTTGGCAAGTTGGACAGAAGTCTACTTATTCAAAAAAAATAATTGAAATTTCGTGTTTTTTCTCTCAGTATACTGATACAGTTACGGTGAAAGCTGGTACCAAAATAGTTGAAAAATTCTAATGCACACCTCGCCTTCAGAATAATTAAAAAAAAATAAGAATTTTTTCCAAATATCCTATATTCTGCGATATTCTTATCGGATTTTCCTCAGGAAATTCTGCAGGAACCTTTTAAATGTCATTTACATATCAAGTACTGGATTCCAATTCGATCCAATTCAATTTTCGGAAATATTTTGGAATAATAAACTCTTAATGAATATCCAACGGACTCCGATCATTATAGCCAAATTTGTGAATTGGTAAGATCCGCCCAATGATTCCATAGATATACATGTTCGAATACCAATCTTCCCTGAAATACAGTTTAGATCGAATTATAATTCAGTACTTGGATGAAAAATGATAGTCTGAAGGTTTATGCAGAATTTCATGACGACAAGACAAAAAAAAATCTTTCCATCGGGAAGTAAAGCCGCATTTAACGGGGTCAACACGTAAAAAGATGACTGCATTTGTAACAATATCAAACATTCGCGTAAAAGCTGCTGACTTCACATCAGTGCTTTTCCTGAGTTTTTTTCTATGAAAAGAATAATATGAAATCGACTGACCCGATGTACTTGAGTGAAATGTTTTCATCATGATTCCATTCAACTAAGTTTGCTCACTGAATATGCCAATCTCCCTCAAAACTATTCGTGTTCCATTTTTTCATGCGAAATCACAAAAACAGTGCTTGTTACAGTATGGTGTGGATACTGGCAATGACAAGCAGCATTGTATGCAAAAGTGTACTAATTGTTTGCGAAATGTCAAAAGCTCTCGGTCCCACTACGATAGACAACAACAAAGCTGTCAATCAAAGAGAAAATCCCCAAGCGGGCGTGCTAAAGTAAGGGACCAACGGTCAGTATGGACCCTCGATATTCGATATATGTACAAAACAAGAGCATACAATGTGTCCTGCATTTCAATTTTGGCGTGACTGAATTTCGAGCGAAGTTTCTATTTCAGTTTGGTTTTCATCCATGAACATGATTTGAGTAAAACAACTTGTATTAAGCTTTCCAATTTCAATCAATATAATAGTCCATCTTCAGGGCTAAGAAGACAAATGCATTGCAAATAATCAGATAGAAAACTTAACCAAACAATCACAAGAAATAGATCATGATATCAACCAGAACATTATTCAATAGACAACTTCGGCCAATGTTGCCAACCCACAATTTTTTTCACAAATTTACTAATTCTGGGGAACGGGAATTTCAGAACAAATTCTACATGATAAGGTTCGCGTTAGTTATGAATATCCGTAAAAGATGCCTCGGCTCATCAAACAAGATAATTCCTTCGAAATATAGGTTTTTGTTAGGCTCAAATTTAAGTTTTGATTCCTGATTTCATGTTGATAGTGTCAAGTTTATAAAGGATATGTTCCGCGAATCAACTTGGATATTTCGGTTGCCGGTTTTCCGATCTGTAAATATGAAATATTCGATTGGTACCTGAAAAATGGTTAATTTGGAATTTGATTGATGGAAAAGCAATATTTCTGTCATCAGAACATAGACATATTTAGTCTATGCACCAGAACGACAATCAATGTTTTATGGTAACATATCTATAGCATAGAACATTCTTTAGTTACCTTATTATCCATAGACCATATACTCCATTCACTTTTATAATGTAGCCCGGTTGGCCATGACATCCTGACAGATTTCACCGTGTATATTTTGAAAATGTTAGGTTATAGTCATTTTCCTGTCAGATAACTATGCAACGTTGTCCTCTCTACATAGAGGTCGTAGTAATTACTTATCTTTTAAATGTCAATCTACATTGATAAAGTAATAAAATTGAGAAAATATTATTTGAATTCAATAATTCCAAAGACCTGGCGAAGGTTGAAGAAACTTTTGTCTCTGTTAATACTGGAAATATTTCACGTATATAAACATGGTTGGAAGATTCAGTTATGCTTTTTTCTTGTACGGAAATCAAGAATCGAGTGTTTTAGAATTTTACTGAAAAATAATAGATAGAGTAATTCGTAACTTTGTGAGAGTTCATTAGAAAAAAAAAATAAAAGCACCCGAATAACCCTGCAGCTAAAAAATAAATATCTATTCATATAAAATATAATTCCTTGGTTTTCACTCACATACGTCGAAAATGTTGGATAGCTTGTGTTGAATTATTGATTCCAAATTATCAGGGTTACTATAAGATAAAGCAGATTTCAATTCTACATAGCACTTCCTGATACTTTGCCTCTGCTTCTTCAAAACTACCTTCGGCATTTTTAGTTTGCAAGCGTTATTATGCTGAGATTTAGAAATCTAGAATCGATTGATATTGATAATAGTAGAGATTGAAATTTGGCAACGTCCTTTGACATTGCCGATATTTCATGAGTGCCAACCTGCGTCAGTTTTAAGGGAAAAAACTTGATAAACCTAAATCATGGCCAACCGGGCTACATTATAAAAGTGAATGGAGTATACCTAGAAATTTTTTCATTGTTGAATGTTGTCTCTTCTATGTTCTATGGATCATAAAGTAAATTAAGATTGGTCTAGGCTATGGATATGTTACCATAGAACATTGACTGTCGTTCTGGTGACAGAAAGAAACGTTTTTTCATCGATCAGATTTCGTGTTTAACCTTTTTTTCAGGAACCAACCGAATATTTCATATTTACGGAACGGAAAACCGGCAACTGCAATAACCAAGTTGATTTGCGGAACATATCCCATTTAAATTTGACAGTATCTACATGAAATCAGGAATCCCAACCTAAATTTCAGCCAATAAGGGATGATCTTCACAAAACCGTATATTTGGAAGGAATTAGCTTGTTTGAGGAGCCAAGACATCTTTTACGGATATTTATAAATAACGCGAACCTTATCATGTCGAATTTGTCCTGAAATTTCCGTTCCCCAGTGATAGTAAATTTGTGAAGAAACTATTGGTTAGACATAATGCATCTACGGTTCTAATAGATGTCTTCGGTCCAAGTTGCCAACCCACAAATTCCATCAAAATTCCCTACTACTGGGGAAGGGGAATATCAGAACAAATTCATGAACATGATAAGGTTCGCTTTATTTATAAATAACCGTAAAAGGTTAATCGGCTCATCAAACAAGATAACTCCTTCCAAATATAGGTTTTTTTTTAAGATCATCTCAGATTGGCTGAAATTCAAGTTGGGATTCCTGATTTCATGTTAATAGTGGCAAGTTTATATAGGATATGGTATGCGAATCAGCTTGGTTATTTCGGTTGCCGGTTTTCCGTTCCGTGAATATAACTATTCGGGTGGTTCCTGAAAAAAGGTTCATTATGAAATTTGATTGATGAATGGAGGATCTTTCTATCACCAGAATGACAGTCAATGTTCCATGGTAACATAGCCATGGCGAAAAACAATCTATATTTACCTTATAATCCATATATACCATACTTAGTAATTATCATGCATTGTTGATTGTTGTCTCGTCTATGTTCTATGGATCATAAAGTAAATAGTTTTTTCAATGCAATGGATATGTTACCATAGAACACTGACTGTCGTTCTGGTGACAGAAAGATCGCTTTTTCATCAATCAAATTCCGTAATTAACTTTTTTTACGGGCTTGTTCTGGGGAACTGCACATAAAATCTCAATGCCAAATTTCATTTGACTAACCATTATATGTAGATATAGTTTTTCTTCATTTCATATATTGTTCGGAAAAATTGATAACCTAAATAAGATTTTTGATGGAACAATGGAGTGTAAAAGATTACATAACATGATCAAAAATTATTGGATATATATTCTATGGGTTAAAGTCGAAGTACAAAGTCACTATTTTCCTACAATGATGTAAGGAATAATTACTCTCACGAATATAATTTAATCCCTTCTGAAAAAGAAATCTCCACTTTTACGCGCTCATTATAGTCAACAAGAGCGTTTTTTCTATACGTGGAATTTCACTATCACTCTGGAATGAGAAATATTCTCTTTTATTTGCGTAAATCATGAAATAAGAATACTAAAAGGCATTACTGATTCGTGTTGTACGCGCTCGAACCATCGAATAATGATATATGAAAATTTGAAACGAAAACTTATTCGATTTCCCATAAAACACCGTAATTCTAAATTATTAAACGAGGACTTCGAAGGAGAATATCGATTCAGTTTATTCGAACCTATGGCCATGTTATTTCCTCAGTTATATAAGACTTACCAATCAAGAATTGGATAAATTTTCGAAATGCAATAGTTCAGAATATGGAATTACTTCGAATTCATAAAATAGCTTGTTCTAGTCCCAAAGGATCAGACATCATTATATTCAATTCAATCAGAATTTTGTATTTTCTTACTAATGAGTATAAAAGTTGTTTCCTTTCGATTTTGTTTCGGAAATTTGCAAATATGTGCCCTGCATGGTATGTCTCTGTTTCCTTATGGACCCTATACCAGACAACTTATAAATTCATTGTATCGCAAACCATTGCTCGTGGTGGGTCATTTCAACACCACAATGAGAGCAGATGGTACGTGCCCTGACCAGGTGACTATTCAAAACCATTTGCCTCGAAATGAATGAACCGAAATGGTCCAGGCCGATAAGATGCAAATGGTCACCCATGAAGGGTACTATCTATTGAAACCTCATTTTGTCATTTCGTTTTCGTTAATAACATGCGTGTATGTGCAGGAATTAATTTCTAACCTCATATGAAAGATACCATCACCAAAAAAAAATAAAGTTTCCTATGTGGTCCGAATATAACTGCAATATGATGAAATTAAATCCAGAAAGACAGAGGCATACATACTTCAGCAAACTCAATTTATTTGGATGGGGTATTTCATCTTCTACCTGATTTCAAAACTATATCGTATATTTTTAGCTATTTTTTTCTGGGTTTTCACTCCCATTATCTGAAACAGAACTATTAAAAATTAAATAAAAATTGTTTTTTTTTTCATGAAAAACGCCCTTGCGAATTGCAGTATTAAACTATTTGTCAAGGGCAAAAAAACTGTCAATTTGACTAAAGTCTCAAATCGTAACGATATATCGTATATCTTTCACTTTTTTTGCATTGAATTTTCGAATGATTAATTCGACTACATGTTTTTGGAAATATCCACATATCAAAGTAAACATTCCTCAATTAAGGTGTTAATATAAATGATGATATAGGTAGTGTAACTGATAGTTGGATTACTCCAAAATAGTTTAAGATGTAGGTTAATACACGTTTGAAATCCGGAAAATAGAATCATTCCACAAACAAACTGAAATTTTTCGTATCTCCTAAAATCTTTACGTTGCTGAATTTTTTTGAGGCACTCTGTTGAAACTCAGTCAGCTTCAAAAATATTTTACATGAAAGTTTTTGTCCATACGAATTGATTTTAAGATGTAGGTAAAATATGATATACTTTTGAAATCCGAAAAAAGGATTCGAAAAATTAACTAATATTTTCCGTATCTCCTGAAATCTTTACGTTGCTGAATTTTTTTGAGGCACTCGGTTGAAACTCAGTCAGCACTAAAAACATTTTACATAAAAGTTTTATTCATACGCATTTATAATAATGGAAAGGGAGAGCAATTTATAGTGAATAAACCTGAAAAATATGAAGAAGAATTTCTGAATGACATCCACAAGAATATCAATGTTTATCAAACATGGTGGTCTTAATTTCATTTTGGGCAAAGGAGCCCCAAGGAATCCTTCATGAGTAAATGATACAAATATTAATTTGTCTTCAGAAGTCAGGATATTTCACTTCATTTTTTTAAAATCCAAACATAATTATTATGGAAGGAAAAGAACTGTATTCAGATATTCTATGAGAAAACTGACACCGAGTGACTTCGAAACAATCTTCATGATTGCAAATTCACGCTTATTCTATAAAAAAACCTTCCGATTATACTCCAAAATGCCCATTTGTGCTTCTCAGATTGTGTGTTTTGGAGACGTAGTAACATTTTGAAAACATTTTTTTTCAAAATACTTTTTCCAATTAATTATATTCCGAGTTCCATTGTGGATCTTAAAAATCAGCGGTATAGCAATATCTTGCACGCAGAAATGAATAATTTTTTCTATATATTTTTTGCGACCCATTTTGGTACCAATTTTCGAAGAGCAGTGACAGTACGTCATGAAAGTGACATTTATATTATTCGGGAATCCATCAAACATCATTACGGCACCCTCTATCAGCACGTGCCAGCCCCCTGTTTCGTAATCTACAAAAAACTCTGTAAAAAATGCCGCAAGGGGCAACGGTCAAATCGATGTGCAAAAAATACAATGGGTCATGTGTAGCCCCGATAAGCCTAGGGATCAAAATATTTTTTGTCGGAAAATGCAAATAGTAATCTTTTTTGTCCAACAAAACCAATTTCATACATTAACGAGTAGGTATTTTTATTGTGATGATGTGGGGATTATAAATTACAAATCACAGTAACACGTTTCTTAGATATTTATAAAGAAAAATGGGAAAGGTGAAAATGAGATCTTCCAAGGTCATTATTTCGGTGCAATATCAAAAGCGTTTTTCTCAGAACTGGAACACTGGTTGTAAAAAATTGGATTTTGAAAAAATGGTAATAGATTCTAGTAATTCGCAGTTGAGTGAAGGAGTTATATCACTTCATATTTTCGATACAGTAAAAAAAAAATTTTTGGAAAAACACTGGAGGGAAGTCAGTAGCTATCATTCAAATTCGTCCAATGACCCTATACAGGGTGTTTCCTAATTGAATGTCAATATTTATGGCGGTGATTTTTGGGCCCATTCTAAGAAAAATCGTCTTACCTTTTGAGATACAGGGTGGTTAAGTTTTCAAAAATAAATCATTTATTATTAATACCGACAATACCACTTCAGATATTTTTCTGAATTTTATCTCGTGATTTTTTTTTTAGTACGACGCACGGGATTCATCTAAAAAATGAAATGATCATGCAGAGAAACGGTTTTTATTTTTCAAGCGAAAACCGTGAATCGGATTGAAAAAAGTCAATTGATCAACTTTGCTCGAAAATAATTGGGAATTGCAAAAAAAAAATTTCAGGAAAAATCTGTGGCGTACCATCAATGTCTGTCAAAATAGGCAGGTCAAATTACGTACGAACGCCACTGCTGGAAGTTAAAAAAAGTGATACATTAAAAAACGCTTCTTGATTCATAGTACATTTTTGACAAATTTCATTAAGATATCTGAAGTGGTATTGTAGATATTAATAATAAATAATTTTTTTTCGAAAATTTTACCACCCTGTATCTCAAAAGGTGAAACGTTCAGGACATATGTTCATATGAAGATTTTTCTTGAAATGGGCCCAAAAAACACCCTCATAAATATTGACATTCAATTAGGAATCATCCTGTATAGATAAATCACTCGTAATTGTATTTTTTCAATGCAACTAAGAATGATAGAATTGAAATCTTGTACTTGATTAAAAAATGATATCTTGAAGGTCTATGCGGGATTTCGTGAGGATTAAATGATGGGAATATCGCAGAATATAGAATATTGAATAACAAATTTGGGTTTTTTGCTTATCTAATGATACGATCCTCACGAAATTTCGCACGTAGTTGGGCATGGATACTTTTATACTGAGTACCAAATTTAATCATGGGAGGATCGGTATTTTCTGAGTTCTTCCGGAAATCGCGACTGATATCGATGAAAAACCATGAAATATGACAACATCTCCTAAAATAAAAAACGGATTAAAATTAAATTTGGTACACTGTTGTGAAATATCAAAGTATGTGCAAAATCTGAGGACATTTTTTGTAAAAAAAATTTTGAAGTAAAACTTCTTCATTTTCTCTAATGACAAAACGATAGCATACTGTTCCCTAAAACATGTGCTCAAAAATAGTTTCACGTTGTTTCTGAAAACATGCTAGGTTAAAAAAACACTCAACTTTTTATGTTTTCTGAAGGGTAGTATCTTTGCGGAAAACACGTCGTGTCAAAAAGGATGACTTATTGTATTAGCCTTCTTACATGCACAAACCGGAACAGTCTAAGAATGTTCCAAAATAAGCTTACCAGACAAATTCTCTTACTCAATGCGTAAGCGATTTGAGCTTCCAGTGTGGAGTATTCGTTTGGTTCTCTTATTTTGGAAGGTTTTTGTATGGTTCCGGCTTTTATATGACCCAAGTCACTAAAGCTCTTACAATTTTGTTTGGGGATCTTCTGTGATGTTCTACGATGGAAGTTTTCGTGAGCTATGAGCTCATCTGAGAAAGATTTGCTGAGAGATGCAACCTTTCTGGTGTTCCAATTCAAGATAGCAGAGGACATATAATTTTTATTTATCCAGTTTAGTCTGGGTTTTCACTCTAAATATCTAGATAGGGATTATTGAAATCCAATAAAATTATTATTTATAGAAAACGTCCTTGTGAATTTAGGGATTCAGACAATTTGTCAAGGGCAGTTTCTTAAAGAAATGTTGCCTACTGAACAACATCTAAGGGCCGGTATTATAAAACTTAACGGAGAGTTATCTTTAACTTTAACTGAAAATTAAGCAGTAATTTCCAATTAAAGTTAGGTTTGCAGGGTTATCTTCATCTGGTGGTTTGGGTATCAATTATAGTTAAAGTTGAAGTTGAATCGCTTTTTTCCACAGATTCTCAGTCTTTTCGGCTGACATAAGGGGAATATAACCTCGATTTGTTTGTTGTTATGATATTTTTGGAAACATGTTAGCAAGATATATTAACTTCATTTTTAAAGGACTTTTAATTCACGATGACGAAGATGACATGAATATTGTTGAACATCTTCGTTGAGAGATATTCACTTCATTTTTGAAGAACTTTGAAGTGACTATGACGATGATGCCATGAAAATTGTTGAATATCCTGGTTGAGAAAGGATATTTAGAAATCGGCTGAACCATTTGAACTTATTGGAAGAAACGGAATTCAAAAACCGATTTCGCTTATCTGGACACTGTACGCCTGTAATGGAATACATATTCGTAGTGATGCAAATGTATTGCTACACGCAGAGTTTATGCATCTTGTTCTTTCTTGATAGTTGCTGGAGATTTTGAGGGTTTACACAAATCAACAACACTGACTGTATTATCAGAAATGTCCCATGGAAAATTGCATACTGATTATCTATTTACATCAAAATGCCTGCTATAAACCTCACTCGAGTAAGAATCCAATCTTGAGAGTTCATTATGGCATTTTATTGTAATGAAAATATCAGTTACTCTTTCTGTTCAATTATTATAAGATGTAAATGAAAAAAAATATTGGCGTTTATTCTTTTCGGTGCCTAATATAACAGGTAAAAGTTGTAAAGGCGTAATGAAGCATAATAACTTATACAGATTATTTAACTTTTAAGATGAAAGGAAATCATCACAGTTGCAATGGATACTTACTTTTCTTATAATAATGGCCAAACTGTAGCTGATAGCCATGTACAAATTCTAGTGTTGAGATTATTACCTTTCAGGTCAGCCTAACGGCCGACTGCGTAAACACAATAACTTCCGAAAGAAACAACTTAGAAACTCGATATGTGTAGAGAAGGTTTGGACCTTAACTTCGAAGGCCGAATTCGTGAATTGGTAAAATCCACCTAATGATTCCGTAGATATACCCAATCAACATTTTATTTTTTCAATATTTCCAAAAATACAGATCAGATCGAATTGAAATCCAGTACTTCATCGAAAAATAATAGTTCGAAGTTTCATACAGAATTTAATGAGGATGATATGATAAGAAAATCATAGAATTTTTTTTTTCAAATTGTTCTAATGACACGATTATCACGAAATTTCTCATAAAGTTGTCTTTCAGCATCTCAAAACTAGCTGTGAAGGTTTATCAGTACTGAGTCAGTATTTCTTGAGTTATACCGAAAAAATCAACGATATCGACAAGAAAACCTCGAAATTTGACATATTTTTTCCCGATATCTCCAAAACTTATTATCGTATCGAACTGAAATTTGGTACACTGCTGTGAAATATAAAGCTCAAAATGCAAGTGCCATTTTTTTGGATATGATGAATGGTTTCCGAAAAAAAATTTTCTGGAAAAAAAATTTTTTTAAATTTACTGAGCATATGATCCTGACGAAATTTGGCTCAAAGTTGCGCGTCGTTATACTCCACCTAACTGCCAAGTTTGAATCCAATCGCTCAAGTTGTTTCTGAAATAAAAAATAAATAACTTCAAAACTTCAAGTGCTTATAACTCCGAAACTATTTGACCGATTTGGCCCATTATCGAACTTAACCGCGGCATTCTGATGCGCAGCCTATCTTGAAAGTTTCAAGTTGCTAGCTTGCTTCTGCCGACAGTTATTGTGTCTACGGCCGGACAGAATCGATTTTGACACCGGATTCGTCATCAGTGAGTCCAACCTAGTCGATTGAGACCATTTTCGGCTCAATCATCCAAAATTACAGACATTTGGACAAAACGATAGCACGCTGTTCCCCTAGAACATGAGCGCAAAAAGTCTTATTCTTCACTAAGTATGCTTCATCTATTGTTGTCAATGTCCCTACATGTTTCGGCTTGCGCCATCCTCAGGAGAACAAAACAAAATTTGTTTTGTTTTCATTTAGAGTCATCGTGAATTTTATGTAATGTGTTTCTGTTGCTGATTCGAGGTAATTGGCCGATGTGGACACAACTTGTTGATATGACATAGCGTCTGGGTTTTGCTCAAATTTTAACTTGAGGATGGCCTAAGCCGAAACATGTAGTTACATTGACAACAATAGATGAAGCATATTGAGTGAAGAATAGGACATTTCTTTCATTAATCCTATTGACTAACCACTTCACAATGGATTTACGTCAAGTAATACAAATATGTCAAATTTCGTGGTTTCTTCCTCGATATTATTTCTGGTATAACTCAAAGATACGGTGCAGAATTTCGTGATTATCGGGTGATAAGAACAATTTGAAGATAAAATTTCTCAATTATTTTTCCAATATTATACATTCTGCGATTTTCTCATCATATAATAATATAATAATAATAATATAATAATAATATTTATTCACCGAATTAAATACAGTCTAGTAGATACATGGAGTACAGTATGGAGTAAAGGTAAACGTATAGTACAAAAAGAATAACCAAACCTAGAAAAAATGTGAACAAATGAATTAATCACAGAAGCTTTAGCTCTGGAAAGCTATCGCTTGTAAGTGAATTATCCTCAAGAAATTCTGTATGAATCTCCAATCTATCATTTTCCAATTGATCACAAGATTTCAATCCGAACTAATTTGGGTTTTGGAAAAACAAATTCGAATGGGTACCACCCTTATCTACGAAATCATTCAAAGAATTTTACCTATTCACAAAGTCGTCCTTCGTAATTAAGGTTTAAACTAACTCTGCGAATATCGAGTTCCGATAAGTTGTTTCATTTGAAGGTTACTGTGTTTACTATAGATCGAAATGATAAAATGAGCGCCAAGCAATCGCTAAACTGAAAATCTGAAAACATTTTTTGTTCCACATTGTGGACCATTTAGAACAAACATGAATCTAGATTGAAGAAAAACTACCCTCAACCCTTGGTGCTGTTTCTTACATATGAACAAATAAAAATGGATCTATAAGGTACGAATGAATTCCCTACAACCATCACGTCCTGATCATAATTTGCATGGAACGGTACAGGGAGCACACTCAACCGAGTCTCGTTACGTTACTCAATTCGCAAATTCACAACCTATTCGCTATCTCCCCACTCCTCACATGGCGTGCGGCCAGCCAGTAGAGTAGCCTCGTAACCATGTGGTGCCCCCCATCGCAAAATTTGTCGCATAAAAAACGGATAAAACACGTATCTCGCCATCTTGTCGGACTATAGAGTGGATCGATTTCTGGGAAATATGCGATTTGCTTGTCAGGCGGAAGCAGAAAATTCTTACTGAAATACGGGGTGATCCCAAACTAGACGTGAACCTTGGAAGAGGTGATAGTATGACTCATTTGCTGTCGGTTGAGCCAAATTCATTTATCAACAAAAATCAAAATTTTCCGAGATAGTTAAGTTCTTATTATGTTCAAAATATTTTTCTGGTGTCTGTTAAATTTTCGTAATTTTTTTTTTAATCGGCCAAAATTGGATTTAAAATAAGTATTAAAAAAGCATAAGTATTCTGTATTAATTAGATGTAAAACTATTCGATAGAAATGTTACATATAAGTAGCGATTAAAGCTTATTTTAGGAGGATTTCGTATCATTCTTTAGGTTTTGTTTTGGGTTGTGACTCCCAATAGCTGAAACATAACTATTAAAAATTGAATAAAATTGTTCATTCATGAAACACGCCTAAAAAATGATATGTTTTATATGCATTACCTACGGGGCCCCCGTAAGGGCTACTGGCGCCTGTGTCCGAAAAAGGATTTTGGCGCCCTTTAAGGCAATTTGGATAAAATTGTCTCAAACGACTAGGTTGGACTCACTGAGGAAGAATCCGGTGTCCAAATCGATTCTGTCCGGCCAGTCGTCACCACGATTACGGCCGTACAGTCAGTATATTTGGAAAAAAAAATTTTTTAATTTTTATTCTCGGAAACAGTTTATTACATTCAGAACAAATGTTGGGGTCATACTTTGAACAGTATATTTTACTGCAGTGTATCAAATTTAAGTTCAATACGATATGGAAGATATGGTGAAAAATTATGTCAAATTTCGTGGTTTTTTCCTCGATATTGTTATTCTTCCAAATATTCAATATTCCGTGATCATCTGATCATAATATCCTCATGTATTTTCGGAAATATTGGGAAAATAAAATTTCGAATGGGTATATCTGCGGAATTATTGGGTGGATTTTACCCATTCAATAATTCGGCCTTAGTAATCACGGTCCAAACCTACTCTACAAAAATCGAGTTTCTAATTTGTTGCTTTCGGAAGTTATTGTGTTTACGGTTCGGTTCCTTCATTGAACGAACCTGTTTAAAATTAAAACGCCCCGGGCGATGCATCACCTTTATAGCGCTCCAGGCATTATTTATGTCTGAAAAGGTAAAATCGAGGAACTACCGCCTGACATGTTCTCGCAACATGGGAATCGGCAGTTACTAGATGATATTATAATGACATTTCGTGTGTATTTATACATTATTCAATTTTTCAAATGTTATTTTGAAATATTTTTGCAAATTCTTCCGATATTTTTTAGACCCTGGGTTTTGGCGCCCCTAAACGGTGGAGCCCGTGTGCATTGCACACTTTGCACATATGGTAGAGGGGGCCCTGATTACCTATCACATAAGAATTGATATGATTTGAAAGGTAGGTGTTATAGAAGAAAGGAAGTCTCAATTTCTAATATCAATTTTCCCTCTTATTTCTACTTGCCGACTTTGAAAAATCATTTCTCCATTCTCTTGAAACTTTTTCTCAAGGATGCATTCTCTAGTTTCGTCTAAGCAGATTTTTTCACAAGCATCCTTTTGAATGTCCAGAAAAAAATATTGAATATGGAATCAAAAGGGATCAAGATCCCAAGTGCAATCATACTAATTATATTTTTCAACATTTTGTAATTTTTCATTCATATCATAATCCCTTCTGATGAAAATAAACCAAAATTTCGATCCAATTTGGTCAACTTCAGAAAAATGAGAATAAAGTGGATTAAGATGAGGAACATTTTGAAAATCACAAAAACTCAAATATGTCGGATACTGTTATTTTCTGTCATATATGAGTATAGTTCAAACGACATCAAATGAGTCCTACTATAACACGTCCTACAAGATTCACGTGTATAATTTGTATAATTTTCTGACTATATTTAATGCTGGTATGTTATTTCAAAATAGTATTATATTGGACGATTTTTCAATAGAGTGGATTGTTGTAGCAGATCTCTTATTCCGAAAGAAAAGTGTGCTGATGAGCTCAGTAATGAGATTAGAGGAATCTTTGGTGGAAGTTTTCATCCCGAAAATTTCGAAATTTTCCTACTTTAGAAGGTGAACTTCACAACAAATTAGTCATGTCAATGGTCGTGGTATTTTTAAGTATCCGTAAACTGCGTCTTGGCTTTTCAACATTAGGTTATTGGATCCAAATATCGATATTTGTAAAGATGATGCTAGTTGACTGAATGTTGTGTTGGAGCTCCTGATTCAACGTCAATAATATTAAGGTTTTTTGTATAGGATATGTGAACCAACTTGGTTCTTTCCACTACTAATTTTCCTTTTGTAAATATTAAATCATCTGTTGGTTCCTGAAAAAAGATTATTAACGGAAGTTGGTTGCTGAAAAAGCGATAGATTCTGTCATCAGAACTACAGTAGAATTTCTATGGTAACTCCAGTTTATCCACGGAACATATCCATCGACCATAGTTGTATGCTATCATTGATCATTGCTGTTTGTACGATTTTGAAAAATCAATTTCCGTAAATAAATTATTTCTAGGAAATAAACCGACCATTTCATCTTTACGAACAGAAAACTAGTAACCGAAATAATAGAGAGAAATAGTAGAGACCTGCAGGAGCTAATGGGTGATTTCAATCTTCATGCTTCATTAAACGAGCCTTCAAGAGTGACAAGTAAAACAAAGTCTTTAATAGATAATATTTATCTCAACAGCATGACAAACCCTGTTGCATATACAATAGAACCCCACATTTCGGATCATAGAGCACAGGTGGTGCAGTGCTCTGTTACAGCTGTGAAACCTGAAAAAGAAAAAAAGAAATTAGTAAGAAAACTAGGAACACAGAATATCAATCAGTTCATAGAAACACTCCAAAAACAAGAATGGAATTTCATACACTCTGACAGATCTGCCAAGGAAACTTTTGATGAATTTTGGATAAAGTTTTTAGAAATTTTTCAGTTGACTTGCCCACAGGAGTATGTAAATATTGGAGAAGGAAAGAAAATATCGAGACTCAGAATGAATAAGGAGGTAAGGGAGTTAAGAAACAGACTGGACGCACTTTCGGTGATACTGCATAAAAGGAAAGATGTACACAGTAAAAATGCATATAAAGCTTGCAGAGAACTATACAGAGAAAAAATTGTGGAAATAAAAAGGAGGAATAATCTCAGAAGAGTGGAGAAGGCTGCAAAAAGAAACAAGGAAATATGGAAGATAATACAGGATAACTCGAGAAAGAGTGGAAAACAAACTAAACCAGAAATAAATCCTGAAGAGTTGAACGACTATCTGCTGAAAGAGGGAAGTGAAATCGAGCAAAACTGCCCACCAGTTGATATAGAGCCATCAGAACTTCATCAAAAGGCAGGGAGTTTGTCGAAAATTCTATATTTCTAGGAGAAACATCAGCAGCAGATATCCTGAATATTTCAAAAAGGATCAAGGCTAAAGACTGCAGAGATATTTATGATATGTCTCCAAAGTTGTTGAAGCAAGTAATTCCAAGCATCGCTGAACCCTTAGCGTGGGTGCTAGACCCAAAATGATGACATCCCTGAAATTTTTGGGTTTATATCTGGAACCTGACTTGAAGTTTGAGCAGCATACAGAAGATCTGATGAGGAAGTTATCTGTTGCTACTTACACAATAAGAAGATCGAAACAGGTGGCAGGTAAGCAAGCAGCTAAGCACGCTTATTTTGGATATTTTCACAGTCTAATCAACTATGGCCTACTGTTTTGGGGTGGAGGACCTGAAAGGAACAAGATCTTCGTCAAACAAAAAAATGCAATTCGCATTATATGTGGCCTAAAGAGAACCGAAAGCTGTAGAAGCTGTTTCCAGCAAGAAAACATACTCACACTTACCTGTCTGTACATACTCTCCTGTATTTTATACATTCACAGCAGTAAAGATACGTTAACACGAAACGGGGAATACCACCATTATGCAACAAGAAATGCAGAAAAGTTTTCAACACCATATCACAGGCTGTCAGCAACTCACCTGAGCATAAATCATGAAGCCATACAAATCTACAACAGGATTCCTGAGATTTTTTCTTGTTTTCTCGAAAATGTCAATTTGACATAAGTCTCAATTCGAAACGAAAACTTGAAAAAAAAATTCTTGAAATTTTCTCCTTTGTCTGATGAAAGAGTCAGATTTATACCCTGAAACGTCACAGTCGATTTGTTATGTTGTTTGGCAAATAGTTTGATACTGCAATCCGCAAGGGCATTTTTTCATGAAAAAACAATTTTAATTAATGTTAAATAGTTTTGTTTCAGATATTGGGAGTGAAAACCTAGAAAAAAATCAAAAAAATGCTGCGACATCCTCACAAAATAAGCTTCAATCGATATACTTATTGGAAAAAGATATCTTATCATGCTGCGATTTCCACCATGATATAGGTATTTTTGACATTATTTTGATGATGATCGTATAAAAGTTTAACCATTATGAATGAAACTTATTGAAGAAGTTTATATTATTGAGTCAGTTAAGATTCTCTGAATCAAGACGGTAAAATGTGTAATCCAAAGTTGGTACGGTACGTTGGTTATGCGTAGTTATTCCAGGTTTAAACATAACTGCCTAACCATTTCTATATACACTCTCTACTGCCCTGAATTAGTACTAGACGCAACATATAATTAGCTTTTTATTAACTAACCCTATGGAACATCATTTAATTTGAGGGGGCAAGTCATGAAGTTCCTATTAGTTGAAAAAGCATCCGGATTGAATAATGCTTTTATTGTTGATTGAAAAGATTGTTCGTTCGGAGTGAATGATTATGAGCCTTGTAAACACTACATGAGAACAAAAGTCCGTCGTCAAACAAAGTATTCTTTTGTCGAAATCTTTTGGAATAAAAAACCTAGAAAAGACGTGAAGTCAGCAGCTTTTAAGCGCTTGTTCAAATTCGTTGCCAAAGTAGTTACATGTTCGAGCATCTGTACTTGAAATATTGAGGAAATAACGTCAAAAATTCAAAATACATCGAATTTTGACAAATTGTTTTTCTCATATTTCCAAAAGTCAATTTCGGATCGAATTGAACTTTGGAATATTGGGTTTTTAAATACAAGCTCTAGTGGCAGATTTCGTTGAGATCTCATCAAGATTTCCAGGGAAAAATGTTTTGGTATCAACATTTTTTTTAAATTTTTTGACAAATTTTGCACCGAGTGGCGCGTTGAAATTCGCAAGATATTGATTTTGCAAATTTTCTTCTTATTTTCTAATTGAGTCAGATATAACCACTTACAGTTCAATTTGTTCACATTATTTAGAAATAATTAATAAGGCAACATTTTTTCCGGTAACGGTCCCTGAAAAATAGTATGAATGATTTTATTTGATTTTTAATAGATTTTTTCTTCAGATATTCGAAGCGAAAATCCAAAACAAACATAAATTAATTACAAATAGCAAATAGCCGCCCGGCTAGTAGCGAGAAAAAATTATTGAGTACAAAATTAAAAACAAAATAAGGAAAAGCACGTGGTGTCTGGAGCGTTTGCACGGTTGTAAAATTCATAGACAAAGCGGTCATCCTTTCAGTTTCAGGTACTAGCACCACCCTACCCCACTTCTCTTCTAGACATGGAAAATAAACACAATCACGTCCGAAAGAAGACTCGAAATTTGAAATTTATAAAGGAGGTTTGGATCTCAGTTACGGCCGCATGAAAATCTGGCGTGAATTACTGCTATTTTTTTCAATTCATGAATGATTGGAATTTGGAATCCGCTCCATGATCATGGGTGGATTTATTGGGGATAAAGGAGGTATTTAACACCCCCCTCCTTCCCGAGAAATGAAAAATACATTGAATAGAACAAAAAATGTATTCAATTCACGCCAAAACCATCACACAACACATAAAGTTTATATCATCTGGCGACTGACATGTCACATCTTCTATCTGTTTGTGTCCTCAATTCATAAAAATTACCGTATACATTTTTTATTATTATAAAACACATGGATAAAATGATTAAACGATCTCACAAAGTAAATATTGAATAATTTGGTTTCAATTCAATTACACTATGAACAACATATATGTGATATTTCAAAAAGAATTATCTTTGATATTCCCATATCCCGTTTTCAGGTATAGTAATTATAACTGTTTACTCTTATTTCTGTTGTTGGGTATTTTATTTTGGATATTTGAATTTTGTGTACATTATTTCATATGAATTCTTCTTTATCTAGATCTCATATATTATTCATTATTATAGTTTTTGACTATCCTATGCATTTGGGGGTTGAACTGTGTTTATAATTTTTCAAGATCGGTTCCTCTGAACGTTTATATTGTTTGCGGACGATCAAATAGACACAATTGGATTTGTCCAACATAATCTTCCGAAATATTTCAGGCTAAACGTTCAAACATCCTAGACATTTTAACGAAATACAAAAACTTTCGTTCCTAACAAGCTTGAAAAAAAATATTAGAAATTTTTATCTGGACTGTCCTCGAAGTTAGGGTACAATTAAACAAACGTCCAACTCATGATACCGAGGTAGATTTTAAGGGGAAACTGCTGTTGTCGGTTTGGGATAAATCACCGAATTTCAAGGGTGGGAGAGGGGGTGCAACACTGCAAAGGCTGGTGAGGGGGTGGAAGGGTGAGTTGAGGCACATGGACCGCGTGTGCCAGAAGAATGTCTACTACCCTTCGCAAAAAGGACTAACCCGCCTCTAGCGAACTAATCTGTATAGTTTTTCTACCTGCTCTCAACAAAGTTTGCAACTTGAAGCGGTCCCCACGTGGAACAGTTGCAGTTCTGAAGTCATCGGGTGACAATAGTTTTTTGTGACTAGTGTGATTGATTCCATTAGATAAAGGTGAGGGATTGTTTGATATTTCATGCACCTTGTAGATATAAGTTCACTTCTATCCGTATAAGGTGTAAGGATTCATTATTTTGAATGATATAATTTCAAAATGGCGCTCGAATCGAGTGGCTTCAGATCTATCTTAAGTCTGTCTATACAATGTTTATCGGTATATAATTATTATTAGACATTTCATTCAAGTTCATTATTGTGACTTTTTTTGTTCAGTTCATTTATTTCTTATTATTACTCTCTACTTGTTCATTATGATCTTGATTGTTTCAATTCAATTATCCCCCACCTTCTTAGTTTTCTATATTGAAATGATTCACTTGAACACTTGATACCAATATTAGCATCTTTGTTCGCAGTTTATACAGTACAACACAAAACGGTTTCAGAAATCATATTTTCAAATATTTGTTCAATTATTATTCGCTGTCCCTTCTCATGGAATTTATTATTTTGTGGGATTTGTCATTGCGATTATTTTAAATTTTCATATTTTTTTCATTCAGATTTCGTAATTCTTATCGCTTTCAGCATTGAATTTGTAAAATGACATGGTTTGGGAAGGATACATAATATAGTGCATAATTTTGAATTAGTAAATGAAAAAAAATTCAAAACAAGAAACATGGATTTTTACAATTATCTCAAAAATTCAGAATAGAGATGATTTCAGTCCTATCCATTATAAGTTTTCAAATGAATAAAATGAAAAAAATCTGGGTTGGCTATTTTGGTTCTTATCCTTATAATTATTTATATCTCATTATTTCTCCTTATTTTTCGAATCTTTGATTTCATTGAAATGTGCCATTTTCATATGTCGTTTTAACTCTTTAATAGATATTCCTATATGCAACTTATTCTTAACATAGTTTGAGGTGAGTTTATACAGCAAATATTAATAAAATGAAAGGAGAAACTTGATCATGTACATTTTAATGAAATGGATGAAATAGAAAGTAACAATAACCGCATAAGATAGTTACGTTATTCTATGGTATTCAATTTGTAAACTGATAATGTGTACAAAAAGGGTTATTTCTATTCTTAATGTAGTCGAAGATGCTGCTATTTTGTTTTGTTCGTTTCCACGTTCAACAAAATATCATATTGGAAACTAGTCAAATCCATGAATTTCAAAATAACTGTAATTTGATTGCTCATTCTTAATTACCTTTTTTCAATGCCCTTAGTTATGCTATTGAATTTTGAATATGAACATTCTCGAGAAGAAATATGTTTTATTTTCAGTGAGAATGACTATCGAAGCGGTGGACGAAATGAAAAATATTGCTCCAGATAACGGTGAGTGGAATATTTCATGACCAAAATTTGAATGCGATACCTTTCCAGCTGAACGTGTATCAATTTTATATTTTCCAAGTTATAATTCCTATTACATCTAGGGCGCAATTCGCCAGAATAATCCTCATTTCAGATCCTGGGCTCAGAAAATTTCCCCCTTGTCACATAATTCTCGTGTTAAATTTTTATTATGAAAATCACTGAAAAATTATACCTTAATTATTTCTGCGAACATTTATTGAGAAGATAAAACAATAATCTAAAAATCACAAAAAAAAAATAAAATGAAAAAAACCCTTAAAATTATGATATATTATTATTCGGGACTTGGTATTTTCTAGCTTCAATAATCCTGTATATAAATCATGATAATATATATCAATAATCATAATTAACTGGCGCTTCATAGTATCCAAATCTATTTCTTCAGTGCGCTATACTCTGTTGAATCAGATTAGACAAGTATACATTATTTACTTATTTTTGTTGGGGTCCTTCGTCTGATGCATTTGAAATATGTATCGTTAAATGAATTTGCAAAGGAGGAAATATTTGAATCAGTGGTTTCGTCTTTTGGACGTCTTCATAAATTATGCATTCATTTGAATTATTGAAACTTTCGTGTTGTGAACCTTTTGTCAATATAGTTCATATATTTACCATAAACAATGTCCATCAATACTAATTCATAGAAAACCATTGAGAAGATTCAATATAGGAAAGAAGAGAAAGTCTTCATCTTCATAAATTGGAACCAACGTAATTAATTATCCTGGATTAACATTTTTCGACCCTACGGTCATCTTCAGAATCCAAATAGATCTTTAATTAATAAATTTACAACAATATTTCAATTTCCTCCTTATCCAATTCAATTCTCAGATTTGGGAGTAATTTCTGGTTGCATTCATTCGTTTCAAAATCCTTGTCAAAATCGTTTTCAAAGAGCTGAGTCGAAAGTGCTTCTGTGGCGCCCTCACCAAGCACCCTTTGGATGAACATTCAGTGGTGGTACTTGTTTTCTGCAAGTCGAAACTTGTTCCTTGACATAAGACCATGATTGACTGGATTCATTGACTGCTTCAGAGAGAACGTATTCGAAAGTTTTAGATTTAGATTGGAGTTCATTTGTTTTTACCAAATTGCCATCAGCTTTAATTTGAAAATATCTGAACTAGTTGATAATTTTCTTTAAGCATATTCTATACCATTTCAGATTTGTGATGTTCTCCATTTTTTCTTTATTTAGAGTCTGCATTTACATCTCGTAGTTTCTTCTTGTTCAGGATCTGTTGCTAATAATAAAGATCATCATCATATTTAAACCAAAGCTATCGAATGCTACCCATGATTACAGTTGAGATGCCTCAAAATTGATATCCACTTTTGCAATCTTGTCACGTAAACTTTTGAGCGAGCATCATTTTCGGAAAATACTCAGATATTCAGGCAAGGCCAGGATGTAAGTAAAACAGCAAGCACAGAATATATATTTTCTTGAATCTTCAACTTGCTGACGTCACCTTTTTGCACATAAGCATACCATGTTTTCACTACATGGGCAAGGCCAAGGAAGCTGATATATAAAGTATTTTTTCTACGAAACAATCAACGGTTTTCGAAATATCCAGCATTAAATGCCTCTTTTCCGAATTGGGTCACTCAGACCGTTCGAAATTATTAAGTTGTACGAAGTCCTATTGGAATGAGAAAATTGAACATTGGTTACTCTTTCAAACAGGTTTTCTGAAATCGACCTGTGATATACAGGGTATCAATAAATGTAAATTAAAATGGACTGATTCTGCCTTATTTCAAATGGAAAATTAGTGAATTTACCCATAAGGAATAAAGCTGAAATTGTTAATGCCTGAGTTGTGCTTCTTATGGATGTTTTTTATACTCTGTACATAACAGGTCGGTTTCAAATATAACATTCCAGAGATTAATCAATGTACAATATCATCCCAAAAATAAATTCCCATGGGGCTTGGCCAAATTAATAATTTTGAATATTCTGATTGTGGAATATTCTGATTGTGGAATATTTGAATAGGAAACAAGTCGGGCGGGAGCTTTCGAAAACCGTTAATATTTTTTCCATCAAAAATATGCTCGGGGTTTCATGTATTTTTCATGCTAAAACCGATGAAGTGATGAAAATACAGGTTACCATTCAAAAACAAAAATTGCGACCCACTCAGAAAATTAAACACCATGTGTCACCGAAAATATATCGTTTTTTCGAGGTCGATCAATATTCCTCTATGTGTTTCGAAACAAGTCCGAAAACTGATTCCTTCCTCAAAACAAAGGGTAGTTTGTTATTTAAATGTAAGGGAGTATGGGAGATATCGCGGTTCAAAGATGGCGGAAAAATAATGTTTTTATTTTGTTTCTTAAAAACGAAAACCGATAAAATGATGCTATTTTATGGAAGTATCACTATGTAGAAATCACACTTTCTTGATATTAATTTTGAGTTGAAATTATTACAAAATCAAACTGTGGTTGACATCAGCCAAACAAATTCTGTTTATAAAATAAACTGCGATATCTCCCTAACGTTTGACTTTTGACCTAACATTAAGACAACAAACTACCCTTCGTTTTGAACAAGGAATAATCCCTCCAATTTTTGGACCCATTTTGAAACACCCTGTGTATGTAGCACACCGCTCCACAATTGCGGGACCCTGTATATCTGGGTGAATGCTTCATATATGAAGTTGACCTGAGCCAGCACGAATGGACTCATAATTAAAAAAAAAAATTATTCTTGCATTTTTGTCGTTATTACCACTAAATACCCGAAACCCGAGAACGTTCATCCATTTAGGTACCATAAAAGGTTTTTGTAGCTGAAATCCAGTAAACGGAAAATTACTGAGTGCATACTACCGTTGTGTGTTGTCAACAGAAAGTCCGCCAGCTCGGAATTGTAATAGAATACCCCGATTGCAGCGTACAATATTGATAACAACTATGATAAATCTATTTCCGTTGAACATAGACGGCTCTGACAGTGTAAATATTATGAAATAGAATAGAAGTTTTGGTTATCGTACTGTACAGATAGCAGTTATCGTAAGATGGTGATAATTTTCGGTCATGGAAATGAAAAAGTTATATAAAATGTAAGACAAGCATCCACTTAAATTTCGTATGAGCTTTAACTGGAATATTTATTCGAAGCATCTGAAGCATTGTTGAATCCACTCCGTGAATAGGTATTTTATGAGTCCTGAAACTTTTGGATCCGATTGAGATTCAATTTCAACTTCAATTCACTTTTTCCATTTGTCATATCCAAATTGTTAATGCCCGTTTGGATGATTTTGCGCGCTTGTTCAGCTCGTTTTCATTTTGCCCGAATGTATGTAGTTTTGGAATTCAGCTAAAAATGGTCTTTAAATTAATAATGTCCGGCCACATGCGCTCTTACTTTCGAAGGAACATAGGTACATAGAGTCCTGAAATTTTGCGGGTAGATTTGCAGCCCCAATATCTCAGTTATGTTCGCTTATGGGCAAAATATACCAAACGGGTTCGCACAGATATCCGCATTCGAAATATTATTTCGCCAATACCTCCAAAAAATTTCAGATATGATCCAATATAAATCTGCAGCTTGGTTTTAAAAACGACGATGTGAAATTTCATGTGAAATTCAGTGAGGAAATAGCCGAGAAGGCTCTTGACTTCACTTTAGGGCTCTTTCAATATTTTTTTTGATTTTGTGGTGACATTCAGCTCTACATCTGAGTGTTGAACTTTTTCTTTCATTGAAAGTTGCCATTTCATTATATTTTATATACATTAACCTCTGGAATAAACGACTCGTAAACTTGATATTTGTAGGATACGTTTGGGGCTTGATTCATTCAAAATTTTAGTTTCTCAGTATTTCCAAACATACAGATTAGATCGTTTCGAAATCCAGTACTTTATCGAAGAAAACCTAAAAAAGCACTGACGTGAAGTCAGCAGCTTTTGCGCGCATGTTCGAAGGATATCAACAGAAGTGAACATGCGCGCAGAAGCTGTTGACTTCACGTCAAAGGTTTTATAGGTTTTTTATGTTTCGTTTGGAAAGAAAGCACCTCATTAAATCTAAAAGGTACCGGTAATTTTTGATATTTCTTGGCAGCGGACTTTTGTTAATCCATGGTTGAGCATTACAACATAACTCGAGTTCGAACAAGACGTCAAAATTACCACCATGTTATCGATTTTGACAAGGATAGGATTATTGCCTACCGAGATCTTGGTTTGTCCTTCCGCGAAAAATAGGCGTTAATTGTACTGCAATGATATTGATATGTTTCTGTGTCATATATGGACAAATGAAGGTAAAGGAACACTTACAAAACCAACTAGTCAACTGAACTGAACCAAAGAAGGTCAAGATAGGCTCTAAAAGACTGTTTTGCTACTACGCATCAAGTCTGTGATCAATGAGATCAGAGAAAAAAAGTAGACCTGTTAGAACCTTGAAGCTTTTGAAGATTTGCGAGATAGCTTCAACCTCTTTGGGGAAGTGTCACGTTTCGTCCCGGCTTAGTTTGGGGGAACTCGTCAGGGCATGCACCAAACTAAGCCGTTTACATGCCTACGTTAGTGGACACCCCTTGTGAGGAACTCAAGGGAGTGTACCAGACCGTTGGGGATGAGCGTACTTCCGAGATCTTGAGAGGATCCAGGGACAGCGTGCGCGCTATCGCCCCCTGTGCGTTGACCGATGATGTGGCCAAGCGTTACAAGCAGGTAACGTAAGGTACTTAAGACGCAAGAGATGGTACTGCGCGCGCGATTTAAGAAAGAGCTGAGAGAGGGCGCTCGCTACAACCTTATATCGCCGTATTCGAGCCAATTGCAGTTTTATTATACCTTTCACGATTAGTGCTGCCTTCAACTGCGGACCATTGGGGTCAACGTTTGAACTGGAGCATAGAACGCCAGCAGTGGTAGACAGAATGGCATCATGTCGTATTCAGATACGAATCGTGATTTTATGTAGGTATGCCGTGGAAGGTTGTGACGCCACCGTAGAGATTGACGTTATATTTCGTTTGCCTTTGAGAGGCATGACTGATGGAGTTTGGGGAGCTATTGCTCATGTTAGCTGATCACCACTTCTGTGTATTCGAGGCAGTATGACAGCTGCGCGTAATGTTGAAGATGTCTAAAAAACACTCTATGGATTAATCCTAATGGCCGCCAGACGTCGTTTTTCATCAAGTATCCCCATATTACTCGTAGAAAAATGGACTTTCATCAATGAGCTGACTTTTCGCCTCGCTGTGGCCACCTCGCCCACCGGATCCAAATCCCATTGAATACTAAAATTTGCACGATCCTCAACATTCTCTGGCTCAATGAATTCACGAAGCTCGAGCTGTTTGGATCGAGTTGTCACAGGCAGACATCGTTCATCTTATTTCGTAGACGCAAGAGTATATTTGAATACAAATTTTACTAAAATTCTTAGAAAATGTTATCGTTTCATTCTTGATGTTTGACTACCACATTGTTGAAAAATGGAGTTCACGAAGCCATTCTTACAGAGTATAAGTACAGAGTAAGAGTAAGAGTACAGAGTATAACACTTCTGATGTCACTGGGTAGATATATTTTATCATTAGCTGTCTCTGTCTCGAATTATTCAACTTCTGAGCTTTGTCCTAATAGTCGATCATTATTTAATTTCTTCGAATAGAAAATCATTTTGTAGTCTGCTATCCATTTTGGTAGCCAAGACCATGACATACGGTCTAATGCAATGATAACATTTCTAATTCTTCGAGTCCAGACAAAAATAATCTCTTGAATGAATCTGACCCCTGTTAATTCGATACACCTGATGGATCTCGCCAAAATAGGCGTGACTGAAATAGAACATGGTCTACTTACCACCTGCTTATCAGCTGGAAACAGAAAATAAATGATCATTTGGTCAAAGGCAAGAGATTGTCGTGTTTTGGAACATTCGGTATTAATTGCAGCAACGAACAGTATTGTTAACTTACACAATAGTATTGGTAACGTTTGTGAGTTTTGACTCAAAAATTCATCGATAAAATGGCCCAATTTTATTCATTTATTTTGGTTTTCTTCATATCACAGAAGAAATTCAGAAACAATATGTTTTCTCTTCAGCGATACGATATTCATGAGGGTTCTAGTATCGTCATACCTTAACGCAATAGGAAAAAGAACTGATGAAATATTAAAAAATTCTACATTTTGAGAGATTCACAAATTTTTTTCGAATTGAAATTTGATTTTGAAATTTGAAGAGGTCATCTATGGATTCATTCTACAGGAAAGTCCAAACTGCAAGGCGAGATTCTACTTATGATTTTCAACAAAAAATCTCGTATAACATATGGTCGAAATATTGACGGTAATTCTTCAATTCAACATTTTGTGTTTTTACGAAATATCTCAATTGTTTTTATAAAATCAATCACACTCCAGTCGTCCTTGTAGCCTCATCTCAAAAAAGCATGAAAATGGCTATAGCACAAGAATTTTTGGCATTTGCTATGAGTTAAACATTTAATTATTTTCCAGCATTTTATCTTTTCTCTCAACTTAATTCTTATGATATGTATTAATAAAATTTGGTTCATTCATTCGACTCGACAGATAAATCAGTAGTTCTAGTGAGAGAAACTCTTTTTTTCAATCAGTAAAAGGAACTGATTCAAAAATTAAGAGCTTCAAAATGGAAAGAATCAGGTTTGAATCATTTCTTATTTTTCGTTGTTGTCATGTTAGCCATGATATTGAGGCAGAAAAGAAACAGCTAGTACAAATGTTGATATGTATTCGAAAGGTCATTAAATGGGGTAGTTTTTCCATGCTCTTTTGAGATATGTGATCAGATTTGATGAGATTACAAGTATAACTGAAAGAATCCATCATCAGATGGAAGTTAGCTCAGATCTTGAAAACAATATTCAACAATAGTATACCAAATTTTGGCTCGATTCGATTTTAATTTCCTGCATTATTAGGAAGAAAATGGGTAATATTTCATTTTTACGCGCTTGTTACAGGAACAGCGCGTTATCATTTCGTCACGATATCTGTAATTTTGGTCTTAAACGATTTGGTTGAACTCTCTGAAGAAGAATTCGTGGTCAAATTCGATTCTTTCCGGCCGTCCGTCTGGCCGTTCGTCCGTCCTTATATGCTCTAAGTTTCGAAGGAAAAGACTTAGCGACTTGAAATTGTCAATTTAGGTTTGGAGTCTGAATATCTCGGTTAAATTCTTGAATGGGTGAAAACGGTTGGATAATTTCGGAGTTGGGCCCATTTGAAATCTTAAAGTTAACTCGATATCTCATGAAGTATTGACTCGATCAAATTGTAACTTCGTGGACAGGTTTGGAATACTAACGTGCAAATCAGAGCATAATTTTGTGTGGATCCAGTTATACGAAAATTTCGAAAGTATTTTCATTAGAAAATTTTCAAAATTTGTGTAAAAAAATTTTTCTCTGAAAATATTGAATAGATTTCAATGGAATTTGGCACAAACCTTAAAGTCAGCATTCAACAACAAAGTTTCAAATATCAATTTGATCTGATATTTACTTTCGGAGATATAAGGAAAAAAATCTGCCAAATTTTGTTGTTATTTGGAATTTTAACGTTATTTCCGCAATATCTCAAGAAGTACTTTTACGATCAGATCGAAACTCCGTAATCAGATGGAGATTACCAACACGCAACTAGGTGCAAATTTTCGTGTTGATCTGATAGTTAGAATTTGAACAAGCTCATAAAAGCTCTTGACCTCACGTCAGTGCTTTTCTAGATTTTTTATTTGCTCAGTATCTTAAAATATCCCGATCTCTTTTGAGTGATTTTCTAGGAATTTTCAAAACTTGTTTTGCAATACCCCGTATAACCTACAATCCTAAGTATTGAAGACCGACAGAAAATAATTCTTTCATCTTTATCGAGAGTATATCAGCAGGAGCAGGGATGTAATCCTTAACACCGACAGCAACCATTGCCTTCGCATATTTCCAAAAGGAAGGGGGAGGTTGGATAAAATGAATTTAGCAACACATCCCTGCGATTATTGAGGGAATATGGGGGTGAGATTCTAAATAAAATCGAGGGCGTCTCTAGGCAACGGCCAATCATATTTTACTAACATAACGACGTTGGTTATTTGATATTTTTCAGGGAGCAATCAATATTTTACTATATAGGAAAAATGAGGTGTCTTTCTCACTGAATCAGCTAAGAGTATGACTAATTCTTAGAAAATCAACAGAAAGAGGAATATTTATTCCTGAATGCAATCGTACTGAAGTTTTGTTATCTGAGGGAGAATGGCCTTGGGCTATTCAGTGTGTCCAAGGATATTATGCGATAGCATTAGAATCTATATATATAGGAGATTTTACACGCTTGTTCAAATTCTAACAATCAAATCAACACGAAATTTTGCACCTAGTTGCGTGTTGGTAATCTCCACCTGATTACGTAGTTTCAATCTGATTGCAATCGTACTTCTCAGGATTCCAAATAACATAGAAATTTGGTACAATTTTTCCCTTATATCTCCGGAAGTTAATACTGGATCGAAGTGGAATGTGGAACATTGTTGTTAAATATGGTTTTTGCAAATTCCATCGAAATCTCATCAATATTTTCAGAGGAAAAAAAAATTTCCATCAAAAATTTCAAAAATTTACGAATGAAATTTTTTTGAAATTTTATAATGACTGAACCCACACGAAATTTTGCTCTAAGTTGCGCTTTGGTGTTCCAAAACTGTCCGCGAAGTTTCAATTTGACTGAGTTAATAATACTTCAGGAGATATCGGGGAATTAACCTCAAAATTTCAAATTGGCCTAACTCCGAAACTCTCCAACTGATTCTAACCATCAACGAACTCAACCGAGATATTTGGACTCCAAACTTAATCTGACAATTTCAAGTCACTAAGTCTTTTCCTTCGAAAGTTAGAGCTCATACGGACGGGCGGCGGTATAGACGGACAGAATTGAGTTTGACCACAGATTCTTCTTAAGGGAGTTGAAACCAACCGTTTTCGGTTCAAAATTCGAAATCTACAGACATTGTGACAAAATGATAACGCGCTGTTCCCTAGAACCAGGGTTTTCAAACTTCACAATATACCGTACAAATTATATTTGAAATCTTTTGCCATTCCGGCGATATCTGGAAGAATCCAAAATTTTGCGGAATGAATTAGCTATGAAAGCTTTGGTCGAAAATAAATTCAAATTGAACTCCTCATCAACATTTTCACACGCCATCCAATGACCTTTGCCTTTGCCATATTATTTTCAAGGAATCAATACGAAATATTGACATTGGCATAGACATTGAGACGTGGACTGCGCAAAAAATGGATGCCCTTAAAATAAAAATTTATCTTCCTCATAGATAAGAGAGATGGAGATCTGTGAACGTATGTCCCCTTTCATCCACTTAAAGAGGTGATAGCATGTCTTTCTCGCGTCGAAACCGCTTTTCGCACGTTTTGGCATTTCCGTTGATATCGGCATTTTCATCCATTTTGGCATTTTCATACATTCAGGCATTTTCAACAATTCAGGCATTTTCGTCCATTTTGTCTTTCGATGGAAAGGCGCAGTCCAGGTCTTCATGTCTGAAGATATGTGAGAACTCTTCCAGTTAACTTTATACAGCTCTATTCATTACACAATTTAAATCTTGAGAGGTAGTGGTATATTTTCCGATTCTCCTAGGTTTTTCTAAGAAACGCCTGTGAAACAGTATGAGCTCTCAAATTCATTTATTTATCACATTACAGCTGATATTCAAGAACAAATTCAAAGAAATTTTAGGATAAAAGAATCTCAAACCTATAAAACAAATTTATATCAAATTAGTCCAGCTAGATGGGGGTTTTCTAGTGTAGGAAGTTAGTTTTCAGCCTAAGGGCGCAGTGTAAGGCCTCCTTCAAATAGGGTGTTGAGTATATAGGCAACACAAAATACAATCCAACGAATGAAATCTTAAACATAATATATGTACATAGGTAGATTTCGCAAAAAAGAACATGCACATAGTACCCTGGACAATGTTTTTTTTTCAATATTGAAGCAGATTTCTGTCTGGTGGATTTCATTATTTATTCTTCAGTACCTCAATCTAAAAACTATACCACTGAAATATCTGAGATTTAATCGACATGATTTTGGATACAATTTAAATGAATTGATGTTTTGTGATAATATTTTTATTTATTATGTATCGGTACTCATTTGTAATGAAGACAGCGCGATAATTTTTTTCGTTCGTAACAGATTCTCGACAATTGTCGCGGCAAGTTTGATTTATTATCCTGAATATATTTTCTGGAACATTCTGAAATTTTTATGAATATTGCGGAAATTATGATTTTATAATGTTATACTCATGTATGGATATTCTCGAAACTTGAAAACTTCTCTTGAAACTGAAAAACTGAAAATTCCATATTCATTTTGGAATTGGTAACAGCATTTTTAATTGGAGTAATGAGAAGAAACATTCATTCCTTTTCAGAAGAAAACATAAGCAAGCTTTATTCAAATATTGAAGCTTTCCTAGCAGTTATACTCCATTTACTTTTATACACTATCCCGGTTGGCCATGATATTCTGACACATTTCACCGTGTATATATTGAAAATGTTAGGTTATAGTCAGTTTCCTGTCAGATAACTAGACAACGTTGTCCTATCTACATAGAGGGGGTAGTAATTGCGTATTTTTCAAAATGTGAATTTACTTAAGGAAAATAATGAATTTTAGAAAATATTATATGAAATCAATAATTCCAAAGACCTGGCGAATGTTGAAGAAACTTTTTTCTCTGTTAACACTGGAAATATTTCACGTATACAAACATGGTTGCAAGATTCAGTTATGCTAATTTCTTGTAAGGAAATCAAGAATCGAGTGTTGAAATTTTACCAAAAAATAATGGATAGAGTAGTCCGTTACTTGTTGCACAACTTGAAATACTCCAGTATGAATATGTAGTAGTACTACAAAATCTGTGTCACCTTAAAAAAACTATCTCAATTTACAGAGTTCTTGGGAATCTATGTGAACGATACACTGGGTTTTCACTCACATACGTAGGAAATGTTGGATAGCTTGTGATAAATTTTTGATTTCAAATTATCAGGGTTAGGTTCCATCAGAAAAAGCAGATTTCAATACTACATAGCATTTCCTAATACTTTGTCTGGTTCTTCAAAACTACCTTCGGTATTTTTAGTTCCAAGCGTAATGATTATGTTCAGACTGAGAGTAGAAATTGGCATTTGGCAACGTCGTTGAGAATTATTTTGACATTGCCGATATTTCACAAGTGCCTGCGTCAGTTTTAAGTAAAAAAAACTTGATAGACCTAAATCATGGCCAACCGGGATAGTTCATAAAAAAGAATAGAGTATACGTACGTTCATCAACATGTGAAGGTTCCGAATCAGGTAATGAGGTTCTAGAGAAGAATTCCGAGTTTCAAACAGTCGCCATAACTTTACTCGAACGATTCTTATATGCCTGCATGGTCGGTATGTCAGTATCATATTTTATTATCCGCTCGAAGGAAAAATATCTGATGTTTTTCGACCCTTTCGGTTCTCAATGAAATGCTGAATATTATACATATATATGATTCAATAGACGTGGCTTCGAAAAAATATATAATGGTTCTTTCATAATTACTGATGTGAGGAAATATTCATGTTGTGTATTTTCGTTGAAAATACTACATCTACAATAGTTTCATCAGCAATCGCAAAATTTACCTTCATGAAAAAATGTTAACTTGTGGAGAAAAGAAATTTTTGTTAAAGAATAAACGTAAGAAGAGAATTTCGAATATTTTTCAGGTTGAAATAGAATTGCACCGCTCGATATAACAATTTTCAAAAGAAAATACAATTAATAGATGGCAGTGTCTTACAGAAAATGAAGGGAACTCTATGTAGGCCGCGAAAAGACTGTTTGCAAAAGACAACAAAGAATTTCGAATCTTATTCATGTTGTAACTTATATGTGAAGTTCAAGACCTGGGAAAAAGTAACGATCTTTTACGCCGTCATTAAAACATCATGAACAGTGCTGCCACCCATCCAGGTATTACCATAGCCCGACAATTCTTGGCTTCTAGTAAAGATCTATAATATTGATATGAGTTTCTGGGATGAATATGTAAGATGACTATATTTCCGAATCTATTATCCGTTTTTGCTGAAAATTTGGAAATTATGTTTCGGGTAAATTTATGATTATAGAATGTTCCTTTCTGTTATTTTAACCGAATCTATTTCCTCCCAGATAAACTTCTCGAATTCCTGTGAATATTGTACATTCCGAGTTTTTCAATGATGTTGTTGTACGATCTTATGAATAAATGAACTTATTCGCAGTGAAGGATAAAAAATCAATTAATTTTTTGGAAACATTCATTTCAATGATGCTCTTTACTGATTCACTAATGAAAATGCTGTTTACAAACGATTATCGAATTCGTCGAAAACAACTCTTATCGAAAGCACCATCCGGATATAAAAACCTTCCGCTGAAAAGGTACATATATCAAGATGGACTTCGTTTTCCCAAAACCTACCTCCCCACTCATTTCTGTTGGAATCGTTCGCTCGTTATCAGCATAGAAGTAGGAACTTCTGAATGTTCTCCCCCGAATCGAAAATGAATGTGGTATACGCTAAGAATACAAACAAAATTATCATATACATGCTCACGCTTGATCATTTATTAGAACTCCGTTGAGGAATTTTATGAATGGTACATAATTCACTCACTATCTTATAGTAAACTATGTCGGAAAGAACGCGCACCCTGTAGAGCACCCAATTTTAAGCCTTATAACGTCGATCGTAAGAACGTACCTCCTAAGCTCACTGCCCAACTTCCTATTGGCCCGGAATTTTTTAAAGGTTTCTCAGTTCGTGTGAGCTTCTTAACACGCCGTAGTAAAGCTATGTGAAGTGGGGAGTGCTGTGCGCCTTAGAACAGTATGAACAAATAGAGTGAAGCGCTCTACGCAATGCAACAGGAAATAGTGTTTTTCGGGTAGTGTTTTGAACTTTTTTGTTGTTTTTTTTTTAAAGTTTCTCGATGGAAGGTCAACTGGAGAATGGAGGAGGTGAATAAATATTTTTAAGTAGATTTATACATATTTATAATCTGGATTTTACGCATTAATCACTGGGAACGACGAAACTAGTGAATTAGTGATTGATTGATGTGTGGTGTTATCGAAAACGAGGAGGTGTGAAAAATGAAACTCATTTATGATTAATTATTATTTTAAATATATTATGGACTTGCGAGTTGGATCAAATTTCAAATTTATTATGTGGGTGATTTTGCCGAATTTGCCATAAGCAAAAAGAAGTATGTTTTCGAACAAAATGTTTTTCAGTGATATCTATTTGAGATTGCTATCAAACTTAATATATGATATGTTTTCTTCGTTGTGGCGGTGGGAAATTAGTGATGCGTACGATGAAACCACATGTTTGGGATTCCTTCCTCTCTAGACCAGTTATATTCTTCAATATACTATACTGTGTGTTTATAAATGAGGGATCAATAACTCTATACAGGTCAAGCCAAATTGGACTGATTTGGCTGTTCAAGGCTGAAGGAAATTTTCATATAAAAACCTATTTTGAATACCATGTTGTTACTCATCTCACGGATTTTCAGGCGAAGTGTCACGAAATTGCATTTCGTGTTTCTGTAACATTTGTGATGAATTCGATAGTGCTAGTAGTTTTTCTGATATGTTCGAAATTCTCCTCTGAAGAAACATTTAAAATTTCCATATAAGTGATATCTGATTAAGGTTGAAGTATGGAAATAATTGGTTTGACTCGACAGATAAATTAACAGTTCTAATGAGAGCAATCAAATCAGAAATAACAACTGATTCAATCATAAGAGCTTCAAAATGGACAAAAATCAGGTTTGAATAATTTCTTATTTTTCGTTGTTATCATGTTAGCCATGACATTGAAGCTGAAAAGAAACGGCTAGTACAAAATTTGATATGTCATTCGAAAGATCCCTCAAGGGGGTAGTCTTTGCTGAAGAGAAAATATGTTCATAATTATTCATTTTTCATCGATAAACCTATTGGAAAAATATGATTGATAATTTTCACCTAACAACTTTTATATCGGCTCACCACGCCAGCAATGAAGAATTTTTTGACACAAGAAAATTCTTGTGTTCTAGCCAATTTCATGCTCCTTTGAGATATGTGATCAAATTGATGAGGCTACGAGGATAACTGGAGTGTGATCGATTTCATAAAAAAAATTGAAATATTTCTAAAAACACAAAATGTTGAATTGAAGAATTACCGTCAATGTTTCGACCACGTGTTATATGACATTTGGAATCTCGCCTTGAAGTTTTGGACTTTCTAAAGTAGACACCCTGTATATGAATTTATCTAAAAACATCATTGTGGAAGTAATCGATGAACAGCAAAACTGACATTATTACGGTAAATATATATGAACATCCATCACAAATATCATTAAGAGTTTCGATTAGTAAAGTGACTAATATTTGTTCGTTAATTTGCTGAATACACCATTTGATATATAGGATTAAACATCGAAACCTGAAAACTTTATTATTCGTCAACACTCAACAACGAAAATTCGGATATTTTTTCAATATACAATATCTTAGTTTCTTCGGCGAGTCTTTTGGTACGTATTGGATGAATAAGTCGAAGAAATAAACTAATCATTTTATAGACTCTGAAAAGATAAATCTTGCAAACCTAAATGGTCTGAATTTGAAGTGCTTAAATTTTTTCCCGCATGTTCACCGATTCATCAAGTTTCGTCCTATTCTACTCATGCGTTAATTTCTATTGAATCTCCCATACTTGATTCTTTCGAAAATAAGGACATCTGATGACTGTGAGTGCAATTAAAAAGAATAACAGAAAAATTTACTTGCATTTTCATTATTAATACAGTTCACAGATGATCCTTTCATTGTGGTTCAATTTTTCTGTTCTGATGGAAGACACTTCTATGATATGAATTAAACATGTGCTATGTCAGTTTCAAGTTTAAGTTCAAAATTCATGATTTTCTAGGTTGATATTTCTAAAATTTTCATGTGAACCTTTCTAAATTGAAATTATTGAACCAAATCGAAGCAAATGCAATGGATTTCTAATTGGAAATGTTCATACGACAATTATAGAGATCTCTAGAAAATAATCGAAAATAGTTAATCATCATATAATAAAGATTTCGATGCTGATATCTTACGGTGTACTTTATTATTTGGAATAAGTATGCGCTTCAGGACTCTGAGGTGAATCAAACACTCTTTTTCAGACTTTCGACGTTTCGATCCTTTTTAGGGATCATTTTCAGGACAATTTTGTCAGGTGTACAAGACTGCTATGGTGAATGTTGAATTTCATTGGAACGTCAAATGTTGGTTCTGCATCAATTCTTCGAGTGTGTTATCTATACAGAAAAGCTGATAAATTCGATTACTATGTTTTTCGTTGTTCAGTCAATACATTATTGTTTTGTTTTATGATTTGAATGACAAATTTTTAATTTATATCGACTGGCATATAATGATGGAAGTCAAAAACTTGAGTGAACGGCCATAGAACTGTCATCCTGTTAGGAAATAACAAAAATTTTGGAAAATGTTTTTTTGCAGCTTTCTTTATATCAAATGAAAAATTGGCAATATCGTTCTCTCCACAAGATTTGACGAGTTGTCGTTAGTTTCTGGTCGATAACGTTTTTGTGAAATCAGTATAGTAATATCAATAATTCTACACTTTGTCTAGTATTTTTTTGGATTATATTTTCTTGTGTTGCTGTTTTCTGAAGCTTTTTTCTTCAATCAATTTATTTATGCTCTGCTAACTTGATATTAAGTTAGCAGTACCAGTCTACAATTTGCATCGAATTCGAACAAATAGGTTATTAATAATTGTTGAAGACCATCTAACGTGGAAAAAATTATTTTTCATAGCTTGATTTTAGGTTTGAATAGATTGTTCTAGTTTCTTTGGACATTTCGTGAAGTCGGCAACACTGCATTGGTACATTGATATTTCAGGTTTATTTTCTGTCCCATTATCGACTAATATTGGGTTGTATTGAATTTTTTTGATGTAAGATGGTCTTCGACAAATACTCGACAATGATCCTCAATCTTTTTGATCAAATTCGTTGCACATTGTAGAATGGCACTGCTAACTCAATATTAAGTTAGCAGAACCACCCTTTTCAAAAAAACCAAAACCACGACAATTATTTTTCCATCACGACAATTATGTTTTGGTCGTCCTTCAATCGTTCAGCTTACTTCAGGAAGAAAAACGTTCATCTTATCAACCTTTTTGTATCAAAAGTTACGTCGGTGTATACCCGTGGAAATGGAATATTTCCATTATTCAGCATTGGAACTTGAAATTGTTGGTTTAGGGAAATATAAAATTCAACACACAACCCAATATCAGTCAATAATGATACGAGAAATGAATCTTTGATATAAATGTACAAATGCAATGTTGCAGAGTATACGAAAAATCCCAAGAAGTCAGTAAATTTCATTAAAATTTAAAAAATTCAATAAAAATATTATTTTTTCTATGTTTTCCACGTTGGGTGGTCTGCGACAAATACTCAGCAATTATTTAATTTTTTTGATCGAGTTCGATACATATTTGAGAATGGCACGGTCAACTTGATATTAAGTTAGCAGAGCCACCCCTAAAAAAAAATTATAGCGCGACAAATTTTTCGACAAAATCTAAGATGGACTTCAGTGCGAGTGGCTTTATGGACATGGAAAATCTGTATTATTTTATGATTTCATTTAGAATTTTCATCGAGTAGACTCGTTCGAATTTAATAAATTATAATCATATCTATTTCATACTCTTCAAACATTTTTTTGGCTGAAAATATTAGGTTCGTAAAGTTCTACCTTATTATGACTATCCATTCCGTATCACCATATCAGTCAGATATCGAATAATATTTATTTTGCCCACTCAACCATTCAATTATGATTCATGTATGTGTCACAATTCAAGAATTGGCATCGAACAATTTCTCAGAAGAACAGTTTTTGGTGAACTGAACGAATTTATGTCACTAGTATTTCTTTTCGTTCAAAGGAAAACTGAATCTTGGTTGGAAGTCTTAAGTTAAATAAGTTCCTTAATCTTTGACAACAATTCAGATACGATGAATTGGAATTTACGGTGATCAATAAAACCAGTATTCGCGATAGTAATAGTGTTTTCATTGAGAGCTTGTGTTATTAGTCACCCATTGAAAACAACTTGCGCTGAGTTGAATATGATTAAACACAAAAACATGAGATCTTCAGAGGCTTCCGAAAATTTCTCCGAAAACGATCTAGCATAAAACGTATCCACCTGCCGGAAGTAACATAGAATTCTTCATAATGATGTTCTAATCATTGAGTTTAATTTGGAAAAGATCATTAAGAATTAAGGAAATTGTCTAGCCTAATCTAGCCGATCTGAGAATTAAAATTCAATTTGAAATTAAGTTAGGGGTTGCGTTTTGGGGTCACGTTCAAGTCCGGAATTATAGTCATTGATAATCATCGGTTTGTTTTCAAATTCTGGACTTGTGAATCTGATCGATTTTCGATGAAGGAGGTTATAAATTAACTAGGCCAAACTCATATGGTGACCATCAGGATCTGTATCCTGCCAATTTTAAATTATTATGTTCACCAACTGACTGACCATCACATGTGCATATTGCTGATTGATCCAGCTGCACACTAGCCGGTCGGTAGCACAGTTTAGACATGATATTTACACATTCTTTGAAACCCTATTTCACTTCGGTTTCTGTGCGCAATTTCTAGGAAATAGCATGCTATGGTCTTGCCCGAATGTCTATGATTTTTAATTTTTTCCCGAAAATGGGTTCGACTGGGGTGGACTCCCTGATGAAACATCCCATGTCAAAATCGATTCTGTTCGACAGGCTGTGACCACGAGAATTTGGGAACGAAAAGAGCTTGAGACTTAAAACTTTCAGAATAGGTTGGGCATCAGAATTCTCCAGTTCGTCGATCTGAATCGACTAAACGATTTAGGAGTTATATTGATTTGAATTTTTGAGTTTATTTCCCCAATATCTCAGAAATTACTCATGGAATTTGATTGAGACTCGACTAGTTGTAGAATACCGACCAGAAGCATTTTTATTGGTTATTCGGTTTGGTTAAAAAAGTTTTTGAACAGTTTGAAAATTTTTCCTGAAAAAATTCATTTAATAATATAAAATTTCGCCAAGATTTTGAAGCCAATATTTCACACACCCAATATCAGTTCCATCCGATTCCAATTTTTGGAGATATTGCAGAAAAAACATGTCTCATTTCCACAGTATTTTTGTTTTTTCTAGGATAACTCAAAAATACTGGTTCGATCAAGACGGAACTTGAACTTAATAACTAGTTAGTAAAAACTGGATGCACAATATACGCGAAATTTCGTGAAGATCGTGTTATCACAACAATTTGAAAATAAAAGTTTTCCATATATTTTATATTCTGTGACCTTCTTTTCAGATTATCCTCACGAAATATTGCATGAACCTTCAAGCTTTCAGTTGTCAATCGAGTTCTAGATTTCGAATCAATTCGATCTGTTTGACTGCTTGTGAACATTTGTTGGAATCGTATCGATATTTTTCCAAATCTTCTTGCAGAATGTTTTTTTTTGGTTTTACGACAGCGTATCTAATTCCAGTTTGATACGGTATTAATTTTTAGATATATTGGGAAAAATATGTTAAATTCGTGGTTTTCTCTCGATACATATTGAAGAAAATATGCTATTGATATTTCTCGATCTTGAGATAATGAATAAAATACTGTGCATAATTTTTGTATCCCTTTGTGTCACTTTTTTTTCCTATAGTTGTGTAATATGAATTTTACTTTGTTACTCAAGACTAAGTATGTTCGAGGACAATAATGTATATCAATTACAAGATTTTTTGTAAAGTCATAAGAGAAAAATCTGTAGTAGATTGTTTATGAATATCCTCTATCGAGAAGACTCGCTTAAAGTTTATATTTGATACTATTTGTACGAGAATTCAGAGAAAACTTTCAGTTCGTTCCCAAGTTTACATGGGAAGTGTACCATACAGTATAGATCCATAAACAAAACTGCTTGACAAAATTTGAAATTCCCTCTGGATCCTGTCGAAATAAACGGAAACTTTGAGTACCAGAAAATGTCCACAACCAGGTAACGCCTCGGAGCCAGTTCCGGTATTTGTTTGTGAGCCATAAACATTATTCCGACGAAGATATTCGAAGAATGCAAGAAGACGTTCTCTACCTATACTATAACTCACTACCACTACCTACCGAAAAGAGAAACTTGAATAGAGTTCAACAGTACACTCGGTGCCAATAGTTCCAACTCGTAGAAAAAGGGACCAGCAACCCTCCCTGAACGGGCCGACTAGATCTTTTTCCCATGATAAATTTTACGGCACATCCACGACCTGCCATCCTAGTTAAGGATATTATTTATATGGAGCGGCCCAAGAGAGGAGCGACAAATCTAAATTAATTGGGTTCTCTTTCTGTTGGTTTAACAAAAATTTGATTATTTTATAGGGAAAAAGTACTTCGGAAACATTCGTGTATTCTCAGTTTATTGGTAATTGAATTGTAGAATCTGATATCGAATCGATAAGTATTAAGTATACTCGATTCACTTACTCATAATTAGATCTAATTATTACGTGTTATTACTTGGAAATATATTATGATATAATGTTCGAAGTTTTAAATGAAAATGAAGTAGTATCGAAAACAAATCTAAACAACACAAGAAATCGGGATTGGCATTTTTCTAGTGGATATTTTAGATTTAGATGATTTGTGCTACGTAAGGTTTCGATCTGCAACTTGGTTAATAGTTTATCGAAACATTTGATAAAAATTGAGTATCGCTTCGAAATCGAGTGCCAATCGACAAAATGAAGGTATTCATAAAGTTTTTAATCATTTCATCAAATATCTTGGCCAGCACAAGCTTTAAGCTTCTGGGGGGTTTCCTTGAAGCCTAGGATAATCGGAAAATGTTCAAATACAGATACAAAATACATTTATATTCTGCCAAATTCTATTCTACACAGAAAAACTTTTTCCCTTTCATTTTATGCATGAAGAATAAAATATAACTTCAACATTCATTATGATATATTCAGAATTATTTTTGGAATTTTGAATATCTATTGATTTTGAATTTCCAGTAATATTTCAATTCGAACTGGTATTCACAATATACAATTATTATAAGTTGGAACTTTGAAATTCACAAACATATATACAGATTCCGAAATTCCTGAGAATACTCTGATCAGTTTACCAGAAATCATTTTTTCAAAATGTTAATTGCTACTTTTTACCTAAACTGCAAAATCTTCATATAATTATATATACTGAACAACTTTGTGTAAATGCGAATTAATTCGGAGTTTCCCGTTTCTTTCACATGATCATTTTTCCCAGTGAAATATGATAATTCGATTACCCTCACTTTCATGGAACATACGATAGTTATTTTTATACTTTGTTATCGAGGCGTCTCATTTATATTTTCCCGCTTGAACACAAAATGAATGAGTACCCCGTTTGCGGTTTTTTACTTCTTCAGACACCAAGATAGCACTTAATAGCACTAAGAATTTTCGACCCCTGAGTATCATCGAAATTATGTTTATTTTTTTATATAAAATTAATAGCAAATGATCATGTATATTTTTTCAATTCGACAAAACTCGTGAGAAGTGCGGCTTCGAAATATGTAGTGAAAATAAAATAAGATAATTTCATTCACATCGATTCACTTGCCTATTTGACAGTACGCCACTGTCATAGATACAACCAACCGGTAGCACAAAAAACACCAAAACTTCCCTCACAAGGTAGAACCCTTACTTCCACCGATTCTTATTCTCAAACGGGCCATTGTAATCAAGGGAAATGTATAACCGCTCTTCCTCTATTTCACTATACTCACCACTGTTAGTTTGTACCTGGCTTGTTTTGTGAAACTAGATTATCAAGGACTATGCAGGTCTTGACATGAGGAAGAATCCTCTGGGTAATCTTCGAACTCATTCAAATATTCTCTAGTGCCATTTTCAGTCATATTATCCAAAAATAATATTCAGATTCGTATTTCAATGGATTTTTTTTTCAAATAAACAATATATTCTCGCACCCAATAATTGAAAAAGAACTATTGAAAATTAAAAGGAAATTATTGAAAATTGCTCTTGGGGATTGCGGGATTCTTAAATTTGTTGAGGCAGTTTTCGAAAAAACAATTCCGCATGAACAATTTCGGAAAAATGGATACTATTAACAAATGATACTGTAACGTTTTATTCCATTGTCCTTCATCAGACAATATTAAAATTTGACGAATCATTTTCCTGCGATACTTTCGTATTACAGACGCTTGTGTGAAATATTAATTTCTATATAAATCTTTAGAGTTTGTTGATATTGCGACCGTAATCCTTGAAAAACCTAAAAATAATGTGAAATCCTTCCAGAATACCTTCACTCAATATTTAATTCATTTATAAATTTCATTTGATATATTTATTTTCATTCTAATGAATTGATCGAACTCTCATACCTGAAATTCACCTTTTTTACGCGCTTGTTTTGTGGAACAGCGAGTTATCGTATGGTCTCAATGACTGTAATTTTCGAATTTCGAGCCAAAAATGAACGATTAGGTTGGACTCCCTGAAGAAGAATACTTGGTCAAATTCAATTCTGTCTGTCCGTATGTGCTCTAACTTTCGGTTGAAAAGATCTAGCGACTCGAAATTGTCAGATTAGGTTTGAGTTCAAATATCTCGGTGAGGTTCGTTAATGGGTGAGATTGGTCGAATAGTTTTGGAGTTGGAGACCCATTTGAAATTTCGAAATATTGACGTTAATTCCTCGATATCTCATAAACTACTGATTCATTTAGATTGAAACTTTGTGAAAAGTTTTGTAATACCAACATGTAACTCAGTGCAAAATTTTGTGTAGATCCAGTTGTTCGAAAATAAACAAAAAAATTTCGAAATTTGGTACAAAACCTTGAAGTCAGTATTTAATAACAATGTTCTAAATTTTAATTCGAACTGATATGTACTTTCGGAGAAAAAATATACCAAATTTCCTTGTTATTTGGAAATTTTAATGTTATTTCCGTAATATCTCAAGAAGTACAAAAGCAATCGGATTGAAACTTCGTAATCAGATTGCCAACGCTCAAACACGTGCAAATTTTCGTGTTCTCTCGTAGTTGGCATTTGAACAAGCGCGCAAAAGCTCCTGACCTCACGTCAGTACTTTTCTAGATTTTTTTTATTGAACGTACAGTGGTACATATTTCAGAAATCTTACGTATCTGAGGACTCACATGACTCTTGAAGATTTTCAATACGTATAATTCAACTCTACAGGTACCTAACATTGAATCTTGTGATTTTGTTCACGATATTTATAGGACAAATGGAACTGAAAGAAATCAGTCAGTATGGACTTAAATGGAGGAAGTCTTCGTGATTAAAGTTTTTTTGAAATTATTCATCGGGCAAAACTTAAGGTGCTCTCTGCCATCGCCTCGAGAACCGACCAGGGGTCCATTCATTAAAACTACAAGTAACAATCTACAGGCCTTTGAATTTTACGATGCACAATTCTTAATGCTTTCTTTTGAATAACGAATATCATATTTTTTGTTCTAAGAATCTTCCTCAGAAGCTATATTCCTGTATTAGTTATGAGACTTGTGAACTTGTAAATTGTTACTTGCTGATTTATTGAACGTGCCCCAGGTATTTCATAGTATGTTCAAATTATTGTTGCTAAAAATTTATTCTTACCAACATGATAACATATCTCGAATTTTACTACCTTTGTGGAAACTGAAAACCCCCTAAAAATGACCGAATGAATAATATCCGCATTAATTTTAATGGTATGGACCTCCAGTCGTTTAGATAAAACAAAACCACTCAACAATTGATTAAACTTTCGGTATAATCTGAATATCTTAACCTAAGATGGACATTTTTAAAGCCAACCTGCTCAAGTTAAAACTACATATATTTTCATTTGATTTTTTATAGGTTCCGAGGGTGGAAGTGCTAGTCAAGGAGGATCAGAGGCTAGCTTTGGAAGAAGAAGAGGAAAATGCAAATGGTTCAATGTAGCTAAGGGATGGGGCTTCATCACCCCGGAAGATGGTGGTCAAGACGTCTTTGTGCATCAGGTAGACGTCTCAAAATTAAAGAAAATCACTGACGTATTGTCGGGAGCTTTCGGGCTCATGTATGTTCGTCTATACAGGGTATTTCAAAAAGTGTCGACCCTATCTCTAGGATAGAAAGAAAACTGAAGAAACTAGGATTTGCTTAATGAAAGATTTTCGTAACACCATTCGTTTTCAAGTTATAGGCCGCTGATGAAAAATATTAGTCACATTTTTTACGATTTGAAATCCACTGAAAGACAATTGAAATAAAGATGAAGAACGTTAAATGAAATTCAATCAGTGAAAGTGTCTTCATTTGAATTTTTCCCTGGTGATTTTTTGTTCAATTAATAACTTAATCATTACTTTAAACCAGTATCGGTTATCACTTATACAATATTATAATTTTCAAATGAATATTATAATTTTCAAATCAAAATATTCCGGAAGGGCACATAGAATCAAATTTTACCAGGAGTGTTTTCTGCTGCAAAATTGAATGATGTTCCGATTCACTTGAAATTTCACTTAATAGATCCAATTTTGAATAATTTATGTTCAATAAGACTTGGTACGGAACCTATTCTAGTGCCCCCTATTGGAGTAAAAATAATTCATTGGATGTATCAGCTTCCAAGAATTATCAGTATGAAATTTTATTACAATGTTGCCTTTAGTTTCGACAAAATCGTTATATAATCGTGTATAATTATTTTTTCTTCACCGCCATTTAACTTGAAAACGCTAATCCCAATTATTTGACTGTTTTCTACCTTTTCTAGATATGGGGTCAGCTTTTCTTGAAATACCCTGCACATGCCCGAAACTCTCAAATTTTGAACACTGTGAAATGTTCGAAACGAGTTGGTTTAGTTCGAAATTTATTGTGGAAATGAGAAGCAAAATTTGATTTTTATACGATTCATACAATTTAAAATTGAATAGTTCTTTTGCAGATATGAAAATGAGATGAAAGATAATGCAAAAATCCGACTAAATCATCTTGAATGGAAAACGGCTTATTATCTACACTGAATGGTCAATATTTGAAATAGTTATATCACGTTTAAAAGTATCGAAAATTGGTCAATAAGAGAAAAAATATGTATTACCCTTACTACAAATTGTATTCAAGAATCAGATGTTGGTACCTTATATTCACTTTTGGGTTTTTGGGGACTGAAAAATATTTCTATTTTGGTGTAATTTGAGTTTTGGAATGAAATAAACTGCTGTATCTATATCAGGGGAATACAGGAGTTGTTCCATGTGACTTTTTGAGTTTCGAATTTTAGGTATCTGAGTTTGAGAAAATTCAGGTGTTTCAGTACTAATTGAGCAGGCAAAAATCGTTGAATATGTTACGAATTAATTCGTGAAACCATTGAGTCAAATCATACTTAAACTCAATGGGTGGACGTTTAAAGTTCAGCAGTTCCTCACATCTATCGATTATAGTTTTTAAATGAGTTTGGTATGGAATCCCGAATCCATGGAACATGAGTATTGATTTGAATGCTCCGAATTATGTCAATCATGTAACAAATATTCATGCATTTTGGGTTGTCTTCATCATTATGATGTAAATATAACTTGAAATTCACGAAAACATCTAGGATGCATTATTCCCCACGATAAATGAATGAATAGAGAATTCTATTTCAATCCATATTTATTATTTTCAACATGAAATCACCAAAAGTGGTGCTGACAAACTTACAGTACTTCAACATAATGTAAAGAATACATTCTAATCGATTCAATCATATTTATGAGTTCTCCGAACTATGCATAATAATATTCAATTAACAGTAAATCAACATTACAAATAAAAAAATGCTGTATTCAGTAAAGAAATCTCCAATTAAATTTTTAGCCTGCTTGAGTATTTCTTCAAGAAAAAAGTTGAATCGATTCCACATTCACGTGCGAATAATATCTTCTTGTAACCTTCGGTTTTAAACCTCTTCAAAACGTAAATTATGAAAATTTTGGGGTTTCTCCATTTTACTCGATGCACTTCATAGTAAACAGAATAGATGTGTTAATTTCTAATATCAAAGTCAAACGGGTCTATTTGATTAAATAATTACAATCAGTAGAAAATACAGATTTTTCTGATGTACCTTTACATAATATATTCAATATTTAAATCTTGCGATATACTTTTATTCTAAATAGAAAGATAAAGATCTTTATTATTTTTGTATTGAATTTTATTATAAACTACCTGGAGCTTTTTTTTCATTATGTTACCGCTTTCTCAAGTTTTTTACTCCAATCATTGTTTGCCAGTTGATATAATAATATGTCATTGAAGACGTAGTACGTTGAAGACAATAAAATGATATACGTTACGAAAAGGGGGGAACAGACAAGGAATGACAATAATTGATAGATTATAAAGAACAACAATGATTACTGCGTTTTATTTGCAAATGAAATCCATAATTTTGATTTGGAAGATTTTTCATATGACAATGTAATTCTGAAACTTTTTGTGGAGAAAATTTTTAAATCGACCCAATATCTGCAATAGTTTTGTGAACATCAATCAATCAAATACGTTATTCTATTAAGAGGCTATTCATCTCAATCACACATAGTCGAGTATCATTGTCATATTTTTTGCAGTGCAATACTTGAATCAAGGCGAATAAATATTTGAAGGACAGGTATACATATTTTAGGGTGTCACCTTCCCTTCATTTTTTGCCACATGAACATCAGGTACATGTACTCCACTCAATAGTTATGATAATGTATGGCATTGTTACACAGATTCGAATTTTTTATACTTTATTGTATATATTTATCGGTTACTTCTGATTTATTCATATTTCAACTTAGTTATTCGACATTCTTCACTTACATAAAGTATATCTTCAATCAAGATGAGCACATTAAAAACTTCAATTTGATTTTAGTATAATCTTTACTTCACAAAGGTGCATTGTTATTGACACCGATATACAAGTACGGTCGCTTGTGAAGTTAACGAACAATATTTCTTTGCCTTATATGAAAAAATCTATTGGGCACTCATGTGAAGCCAGGAGTTTCTGCATGCTTGTTCAAATTCATGCCTGAACCTGACTGACAGGTGAAATCCATTCATACTAGCATACACCTAATCTTCACGAAATTTTAGACAACTCATAATAAGATTCAAACCCTGTTGGATGAGTATGTTTTCAAATTTCCACTTAGTGTTGGTTAAAAATTCACAGTTAGTGTTAGTTAGGTTATTGAATGTTTAATGACGCAGCAAAGAGCTCAACATGTTCGATGATAGTTTAAGGGGTACCGCAAGGGTGTATCCTAGGTCCTTTACTTCTGATTAATGTAACCAATGAGCTCACAATAATGTTAATTTGTAAGCCATGCCTTGTTATAAAACTACCAGCGCTATACGGTTGAATGTTGATAATAGGTCTTCTAATCAATAGTTTTGGATAAGAGATTTCCTAAAGAGTTCAATTACCATTATTAATTTCAGTTTTCTCATTTCTATGGTATGTTTTCAGAGCGTCATTAAGATGAGTGGTTTCCGGTCATTGGGGGATGAAGAGGAAGTAGAATTTGAGTGCATGGTTTCCGATAAAGGCCTCGAAGCAACACTTGTTTCTGGTCCTCAGTCCATCGACTGCAGAGGTTCAAACAGAAGACCCTCTGGAAAGAAACGCTTCCGCAAATTGAGGTTAGTTATATGAATTGAAGCATTATTCAAAATTTTTCCATTCCAACAGGACACCCTCAGAAAATTTTAGGGTTTTACACGGTTATTTTTCAATCGATCAGTCTTCTTGATTCGAAGATAGCTGCCTTTGATTTGGAATATTTTCCAAGAATTGAGAATAATTTTCATACTACTCTCTAATCTGAAAGAAGTATTCCATCTTTACTGTTGTGTATGATAGATTTTGTGTTACCGTGAAAAAATATTTGAACCTAGTCGTCGAAAGAGCAGCCCATATTCATTCAGTGAATCAGATGGCACGAATTTCCACCAACATTTATCATTCCTTATGCTCATAGAGGCCAGTCGATCGATAAACTATAAAATAATTCAAGAGATTTCGTTTCTTTATAAAATCCATGAACACCCATTCAGGCACCGTCTCTGTCCATTGCTGCTCTACTCTAGAATGAACAAGCCATTTTTAACATCTGATCACATGCTTTCCATGAAATTTGGCATGTGATTTCAAGATCGAGTACTATAATTCAACTGTATCGAATATATATTCATCCTAAAATTTGGGTAATAAAACTTGAGTAAAGTGGAATGCAATAGATGTCAATCCCATGGAAAAAATCATTGATCTAAGCAGGTTGAATATTTCTGAAGTAAGTGTTGTTCGCGACAGTGTTCCCGAAAAATACTATATATATTGAAAACAAGAGCCTGATAGTAATTTTAAACTTCAAACACCCCAAGTCACAGGTTTCCCCCATTTTCATTGCAGCGTTTTCCCAGTGGTCAACAGACTTCTGTATATCATCCACAAAACACAGATTCACAGCGATTTTGAACCGTATTTTATTCATATACAAAACATTAACTTATATTAATTATAAATGAATCTAAAGAATGTCAGAATCCCTTATAGAACTATAAGGAAAGATAGGGGGGTTGATGCGTCCTCTATGGGAAGATCCAATAAATAGAGGATCCAGGAAATGTAGCGCTCTTCCAAGAATATTCAGATACTATCGAAGAACACAGTGAGATTTTTATATAGTCAATCTATGATTTCCCAAGGATTCTCTGGAGAGTCTAGTTTTGAATTTTAAAGCTCCCAAGGTATATGTTCCACAAATTATCATTATGATATTTTAACAAGGGTTGTGATTACTTACAGAAAATTCTGGAATTCCTGAATACTACTATTTAAAGAGTTTATTTTTCTCATCATGACAAGGATGATTCTTATTAATCAAAGTAGAATAGAGGAGCTGAATAACTTCAGTTTCTGTAATATCTAACGATTCACCATTTTTCACTTGTAATAATCATTTCTGGATTTGTAAACTTATCATCTGCGAACTTTGCAAGTTGCAATGTATTCTTGAATGAGTTATATTTTACAGATGCTATAATTGCGGGGAATTTGCTAATCATATAGCGGCGAAATGCTCTTTAGGACCTCAACCTAAGAGATGTCACAACTGCAAAAGTGAGGAACATCTGATTGCTGACTGTCCCTCGAAAACTGATCAAAAGACTGATACGAGCGATATCACCAAAAACGGAACTTTGGATGAGAATGAAGCGGAAAATGCTACCGAACCCTCCACTGATCAAACAACGGATTGATTTTCCACTGTTTCATTTCCGAAAATACACAAAATAAAAAAAAAATAAAAGAAACAAAAACAAAAAAAATAAAAAATAAATAAAAAAAAAACAAAATATAAAAAATTCTCTCAGTCATTCCGAAAGCTCTGATGTATTGGTTTGTGACTGGTATTGAATATTAAAAGAGGGCCTTGAGAATGTACGGAAGGTTGGCGATAACGGACAGTCGTTTAGAAACCAAATGTGTTCTATGAAATGGGGACCTTAATTTAGAATATCGATGTGTATTGGACGAGCACAAATTATTTCTCAATACTTCAATTCGATAATCTCAATTCAATCATATGTCAACTTTCCAGTTTGAATTTGTAAATATTTGTATGTCATGCTGACTCAACGAAACAGGTATGGTTTTAACCCTATACGGGGATTTTTTTCAGGATGTTTCCGTCATGGACTAACTAACTATTTTTTGGTGACAGAATTTGAGTAGAAAGATTTCTCTAATCCTATACGTGGAAATTTCATTTTACAATGAATTTTATGGTTATATGTCAATTACCATTGTAGACCCCTAACAATTGCTATTACGCGTGCGTTTTCTCTGATACTCTAGAAAGTATTTTGTAGGATATCCTATATTTTTCGAGAATGAGTCAAGATTTCCTGTTACAATTGTATAGTTATTATGTGGGTATTCAAAGGCACGAGAGGCCTCTTTCTGATTATATCTGAATATCTTTCACACTCATAAAACAAAACAGTATTCCAACATGAATTTCCTATTGAAACGATCAGGCTGATTTTAGGGTTAGGTGAATGAAAAAGATAATGTTACTCAAACCTACTAATTGCAATGAAGCTCGCCTATTCTTCTGATACATGTTAACTTCTTCTTCAGTCAATATTTATATCTATAATACACAAAATTGGATTCATGACCAAATACAAATATTACCAAGAAATAAGGCGAAGAATCGAATGAAGGTCAATTCATGCATAAATTGTCCGATTACGATGAAAATATTTTATCCAGAGCAGTATTTGAAATGTTGAAATTATTATAAATGTTCAGGATATTTTATAAGGCATGTTGTATAAACAAATCACAATTGAACTGATTCAGAGAAGTACATACTTTCTTATGGCTGCTTTAGTTTTATCGACAATCCGGCATTACATTACACATTATTTTTCACCCAGATGAAATTTCATATTTTCAATTTGTTATCATCACTACTTGAGACTGATAATTCCGAGTTGAAAATCTTGTTATGTCCATCTCAATTGTATGTAATGTACCAAGTTGCAATCAAATATGAAACAATTCTGATTTCGCAGGAACCCTACTGTGAACTATGAAACTTATTTATTAAACATTTTTCATTCTGAAGAATATTGAAATTGAAAATTTCACTTTAAGATTTGCTTGAAAATGAAAATATAATGATGTTCATGGATCACAAAACTAATATTGAATGATTTCCGGTGATTTAGCATTTCATATTAATTTTGATCAATTTCAAATGAGAAAGTTCAAACACTATGAAAAAATGTATGTAATGATCTTTTATGTTTGTATGTTTATTTTGAGTCTAATTTTATTATGTTATGTAACAATCTGTATTATAATAGATAAGATGTGAGCTGTACATAGTTCGAAAAAATCAAGATATCTTTTTAAAGAATGTAAATAGTAATTTTACGAATATTACATAGGTACCAGTTACCTCCTTCAGATGTACCTGAATGCCGTTTATGAATCGTGAATATGGTTCAGTATTAAAATAATATGTCCTCGATAAATGTCATATTAATATGCTGCTATACACGAAAAGACTGATTTATTTAGTTAGGCTCAGGGAAAAGGATTTGTGAGTACAACCTATTGTAATAAAGTTCTTCTATTCTTCTTATTAATTCATATGATATTACTTCCTTTTCCACAGATTTTTCCTTGTTGCTACCCATTTTCAGGTACATAAGCTCGTAATACTTCGAGCTAATGGATACATTTGTTGCGAATTCAGTAACTATATCTCAGTTGTGGTTTTTGGCTGGCAAGTTGTCATTACACTAGGCCAAATTTCACACAATTACAATAGCATTGCAATCAAAAATGCCCATAAATATACAATTATTCATATAAAGGGTTTTTCAACAAGAACTTTGTTTTTGAAAACAAAATAAAACAAAGAATTTAGTGGAAAATGAATAAAATTTGTATTGTATTACAAAGAGAAAAGTTCGGCAATCATGAATGAAAAATGATATCTGACAAATGTCCACCACGACCACGCTTACAGACGTTGATTCTTTCATAAAAAATTTTAATCACTTTTTGGCAAGATGGAGGGTCTATTTCGTTAATGACATCACGGATTTCGAGTTTTAAGGCTGCAATCGATTCGATTGGCTCCGTATAAACTCTGTCTTTAACAAAGCCCCACAGAAAATAATCCAGTGGTGTTAAATCACACGATCTGGCCGGCCACTTGACAGCTGAATTTCGCGAAATTATGCGATCGGGAAATTTGGTTTGCAATAAATTGATCGTTTCATTGGCTGTGTGACATGTGGCATCGTCTTGTTGAAACCACATTCCAGTGACATCCATGTCATCAATAATAGGCCAAAATTCAGCTGTCTCAGAAGGACGTTTATGTTGTCCGAAAATATCACGAATTTTACGAAATGTAACTTTAACAGAACGACCATTTTCATAGTGGATTTGAATTATTTTAATGCGATTTCCGAGCGAAATTGAATTCATTGTAACAATTGCCAAAGCATATACTGCGAATACGTCAAAAAACTAAATGTCAAAACTGTCATGTGGTGCCGGTGTTACCACATTGAAAAACAAAGTTCTTGTTGAAAAACCCTGTATATACCTAAGCATGAAATTGACATAATTATTGAATGATCGCAATCAGATATCGATATTGTCTTCATCCGGAATAATTATATATCTCCATATAACGCATCAATGTGATTAAATGAGGCGTCATTCATGAAGAAATAAAACATCTTAGAAGGTATTTTTCATTTCATCAAGAACATCTGTATTAGCAACGTGCTACTAGCTTCCCTACTACAAAATGAATTAAAAAAATGAGAATTACTGTTCAAGAATTTCATTTGAAGATACGACATCCCATATGAATAACTTATTTCGCCACAATTCAAACGGGAAAATTCAAAAAATTGAAATACCTACCTCGGTGGCGTACTATTTTTTTTATTCAAAAAGAGCATAAGCCTTGTGCAATCATGAGATGAACAAACAATTCATAATTGCATTTCGAAAAATGCGCGAAAAGTACCCCCAAAACCCTTCGAATACTACTGGCATTTGTCTACCAGTTCCGGAGCAATAAATAAATAGTCAGATGTCAACAAAGAGACACCCCCCCCGTTCATAGGAAAACGTAACATTTGCAGACATAAGCTATATAAAAAACCGTCATTATTTGTTCCTGCAGAATCACCCCCTGAAGTTTATGTTACTTATTTGCTAACACCCTGTATAAGTACAACGATACTATTCAAAAAACCCATATGATTATGTTGAAGCACACAGCTCATAGTACCTTTATTAGGGGTAGCATTTAGCTATATTTCGGCGTTGGCTGATGAAGATAATGGGTAGTTATCGGAACCCTTTAATGAAATACAGGCCCTCCTAGCTTTAACTCAAATAGAGAAGATAGTCTTAGGTATGATAAAACTTATTTTGGCCGCAGAGAGCAGTCAACTCCCATTTTTAACTTCTAAGTATCCATTAAAGTTTATTTTGGGTGCATTCCGCATCATTCTTTGGGTTTTTTTTGTTTGCACTCCCAATATCTGAAAAAGAACAACTAAAAATAGTCAGAGTGCAAATCTGACTTGTCAATTTGACAAAAGTCTCAAATCAAAACGAAAAATCGAAAGAAAATAATTCTTAAAATTTTCTCCTTTGTCTGATGAAAGAGTCAGATTTGTACTCCGAAACGTTACAGTACGCTTTGTTTATCGTTTGTATTGTTCCTGAATTGTTCATTAGGCAATCTGTTTAATCCTGCAATCCGCAAGGGCGTTTTTCACGAAAATTAATTTTTATTTAAATTTCAATAGTTCTGTTTCAGATATTGGGAGTGAAAACCCAGGAAAAACCCGAAAAATAAGTTAACTTCTAGTTATCTGTCAAAATAGTTTTTTAATACCGTATAAGAGAAAGTATAAAGTACACACTATCATGTTATTATATTATTGGCTATCGATTTTTATAATACTGGCCCTTACTTAAGTAAAAGATTCCTTATTTGGCAGTTCTCCTGTTAGTCCTCCTAATTCTGTGAAGAATGAGGTTGGACCTCATTCTTTCTTTATGAATTTTAAGTGCCGTTTCATGTTGTGGTATTTGATTTGATATTTGTGATGATATAAACATTGTTTAATAATGATATAAATTAAAAATTTCTAGAAAAGCACTTACTTGAGGTCAGGAACTTTTACGCGCTCGTTTAAATTCGTTGCCGATGCGATCATTCATTCAGGTATTTAGAATAACAACGAAATTTCATGTATTTTTCCACTACATCACTCCGAAAATGAACATCGGATCAAATTGAAATTTGAAACACGTTGTTGAATATTGATTTCCGGCTTGTGTAGAATTTCATAGTAATCTGAAGAAAAGTCTCCAAGGAAAACAAAATTTGTAACCAAAATCTGTTGAATTTTCCAATAAAAAATTTTCATGATTTTCTGGGTAATGGATCCACACGAATTTCTTTCTGCATCTAGTTGCGAGTAGGTATTCTTCAACTGATAACAAAGTCCAGATCTGATCGCATCAGTACCTATTGGGATATTGATAAAATATCGTGAAAATTTCAAATATTAACGAAATTCCCTTCAAAATCTCCGAAAATCCATATCGGGTCGAATTGAAATCAGAAGTACTATTGACAAATGATGACTTCGAGGTCTGCACCAAATTCCATTGTAATCTGATAGGAAATTTAACAACAAAGATTGGGGTAGGTAAATTTTCGAATAGAATTTTTTTGAAGAATTTTGTAACCACACGAAGATTTTCAATGAGTTGCGTATTGATATTCTTCAACGAAATTTCACTTAATTTTTTCCTCATGACTACGAAATAAAATCTGATCCTATTGAATCTGTGAGCGTTCAACATCTGTGCCGAATTTAATCGCAATCTAATAAACAGTCTCCGAGAAAATTTATTTTTCAACTAACATTCAATTCTTACGATTTTTTTAACAACTGGATCCAAACGAAATTTTTATTGAGTTACGCGTTGATTTTCTCTAAGCAGTAGTAACAAAGTTTCAATAAACATAAGCCATTATATTGTTGAATTTTACTCTCCAATCTGATATATGTCTGCAGAGAAACAAGAACCATAAATAAATTTTCATTATCAGGGCTGGGCAGTATTTCAATTGCTTGTAATTGAAATACGTATTTGAAATACAAATACGTATTTTGTATTTGTATTTCAATTACTTCTTGAAAATGTATTTTGTGATTTCGAATACCTGACGCTGAAGTATTTTGTATTTTGATACTTTTGTCTTCGAAATACTTTCGATACATTTAGCGCTGGGCGCTCTACAGAAAATAGTCCCTGAATCTCCGTTCAGATGGCGCGACGTTCATCTGCTTCATCTAGTTCTTTTGCTAGCAATCATATTTTCATTATTTTCGGCAAATGGAAAGGAAGAAAAGGTCCTCTGCAATGGTCATTTCATCATGGAGTTAGAGTAAATCAACTTCTAAAAACGATAAGAGCAAAAAGCTCACCGTCCTTGAAAATTATTCTAACATAAAGAATGTGTTCATACAATCGGACACAAGATTCTGCCCATCAGGACCTGTTGAAAGATTGTTTTCTTTAGAAGGTTATATTCACTTCCCAACAAGAGACTGTTTGTCTGATACTACATTCAAAAATCTTGTGTTTCTGAAAGGAAATTCTTTATTTAGCGATAAAATAGCTGAGCTGAATTAGTTGCACTCTTTTCACATTTTACGTAATACCTGAATGTATTTTGTAATTTGTATTTCAAATACAAATAGTTAAAATACTGTATTTTGTATTTTGTATTTCAAATACCCGACTTGAATGTATTTTGTATTTCAAATACCTGCGAGAAAGTATTTTGTAATTTGTATTTCAATTAAGCCAAGCAGGTATTTTGCCCAGGCCTGTAATCATTATTTATCTGTGACAAGAACCACATAAGAAATGTCATCTCAATGTTAAGGGGAATAAGGGAAACAAGTCCTTCGATAGTCGATTGTCGAACCAACGATAAGGTATCTTCCATTACAGGATGCTCTGATAATGTCGGGCCTGTATTTGAGTTTCGATTATCTTAATGACAATATACCAGGCTTTTGTACTTCGAACCGACGACTTTCGGTATGAACTATTGAAAATAACTTGCAGTATGCCTACATTCAAATATGAACTTGTGCTCACCCATATTCTAGTATTCTTGCTTCAGTGCGGCGAAAAGTATTCCAGATAGCACCAGTCGCTCAATTTCTCGTGGTTCTTCCTCGAAGATTTTTCATTTATATGTTTTTTCGCTCAGTGAGATATTTCCTCACAGTTTCAACGAATGAGTTTCAGCATTGAGTATCATGTTAATGTTCTTTCATGAAAATGTACGTTTATTGAAAAATAACAATCCTGCAAGATTTATGGATCGTTTCATAGTGCCGTTAATGTTGAAACTGCGATCAGGTAAAGAGAGGAATCATATTTCGCTGGTGAATTTCGAGGCATAATTCGTTGGTTTTACAGCTGATGAGATGCTACTTGTGACAATATTCGAATATTGCGATATTCAAAAATGTTGGGCCCTATCAATAGCGTACGGGAATATTATCCGCACGTGGAGCTATCTGGGGGTAGTTTGGATACACTTGTTCAACATTTTGCAGGGGACTTCCTCCTACCATAATCAAGTTTGAATTCCCTCCACTAGATGCCTCTCATGATATGGCGGGATGTGAATTCTACACTTGCAAAATGGCGGATGCATGTAATGTTGGAGCTTGCCTTTCTGAAAGGAGCTACCTTTTGAGGCCACGAAACTCAAGGTGTTAAAAAATAAAATTACGTGATTTTTTGCCCAATGTCAGTTATCTGTGGCTGACATCTATCATTATGAAAGAGCGCGATTGTTCATGAACAACAGGGATGTGCATAATTCTCGAAAAATAATTTTTTTCAAAAAATAATATTTTTTAAAATATTTTAACAGCTGGATTCCCACGAAACTTTGCAGTGATTGGCGCGTTGATATTCTTTAACTTATTACGAAGCTTCGATCTGATCGAATATGTACTACGTACTGAGAAAATAATCTCAAAATTTCGAGAAACAACGAAATTTGACATATTTTTTCCCATATATCTCCGAAAGTAAACATCGTGTCTAATTGAAATTTGAAACGTTGTTGTTGAATACCGATGTTGAGGTATGTGCTAAATTCCATCGAAATCTCATACACACTTTTGAAGGAAAAAAAAATTTTCAACAAAATTCCTGAAATTTTTGAATGAACATTTCTTTAAAATTCTTTGACTTCTGGATCCATACGAAACTTCGCAATAAGTTGCGCGTTCGTATTCAAGAACTAATTACAATGTTTCAATCCGACATAACCAGTACTTCATGCGATATCGAGAAATTAACTTCAAAATTTCATATAGATATATATATATATATATATATATATATATATATATATATAGTGGTCTAAACCACGCATCCGGGCCCGTTACGATATTCAGGCTACCTAAGACCCACCCAATCCCAAATACTTAGACGTGTATATAGAGAAGAAATAAGCTTTTTGCAAATATAACTCATCAGGTACCTAGAGAGGGGAAAGAATTTTTTTCATCGAAAAAAGTTGCATAGTCAATATTCTTCTTCCAGCCAGAAGCTTTCCGCCATCATCTCACTCCCACATTATACAAATGAGCACTGTTCCACAACGTTTTCGGTCCCAGCGGTGTTGCCAGATCTTCGGGACTAATCACGTCGATAATATTATATAAATGGGTCCGACAAGGATGATGTAGTAGTATTTATCGTCTTTCTATATTATCTATGTTAGAAAATGCGAATGATTACTAGAAGTGTCTTCTGGTTTTTACGCGCCTGTTCGAGGAAGCAGCGCGTTACCGTTCCGTCACAATGTCTGTTATGTTTTAATTTTGAGCAGAAAAAAGACTTAAACGATTAAGTAAGACTCCCTGAAAAAGAACCAGTAGTCAAATTTTATTCTCTTCGTCCATCGGTATGTGCTCAAACTTTCGAATAAAGTTAGCGACTCGAAATTCTCAGCTCAGGATTGGAGGGCAAATATATCAATTAAGTTCGTTAATGGGAAAAATCAGCTTAATTGTTTCAGAGTTACGCCTATTTGGAATTTTTATGTTAGTTCTTTAATACCTCAAGATATACGATCAGTTTGAAACTTCGGAATTAGTTGAGATAACCAACGCGCAACTTCGTGCATATTTTTGCGCGCATATTCTGGGGAACAAAATGCTGTGGTTTTATCCGAATGTCTGTAATTTTCAAGTTTTTTCCTGAAAATGGTCGCAAACGACTATCTTGGAGTTACTGATATCGAGTCCATTGTCAAAATTGATTCTGTCCGGCTGGCTGACGACACGATAACTGTCGAACAAAGCGAGCTAGCGACTTGAAACTTTCAGGTTGCGTCGCGCATCAGAGTTCTGCAGCTAAGTTCGTTAATGGGACAAATCGGTTGAATGGTTTCTGAGTAATTGTCATTTGAAATTTTTCAATTAAATTCCTGATATTTCAGAAACTGCTCAAACGGTTTAATTGAAACTTGACAGTTAGTTAAAGTCAGATAAGGTTTAGAGTCCAAATATGTTGGTTGAGTTCGTTGATGAGTGTAATCACTTAGATACTTTCGGAGTTAGGCCTCTTTGAATATTTGAGGTTAATTCCTCCATATCTCATGAAGTATTGACTCGATCAAGTTGAAACTTCGTAGATAGTTTTGGACCACCAATGCGCAACCTCGAGCAACCTTGTGTGGATTCAGTTGTTCGAAAAATATTTTTATACGAAAATTTTCAAAATTTTTGATGAAAAATTTTTTTTCCGAAAATTGACTAGATTTCGATGAAACTCAGCACGAACCTTTGAGTCAGTATTCAACAAAAATGTTTCAAATTTCAACTTGATCCGATTTTCAATTTCGGAGATATAAGAAAAAAAATATGCCTAATTTCGATGGTCTTTGTAATTGTAACGTTATTTCCGCAATATCTCAAGGAGTACTGATGCGAAGAGATTTAAACTCCGTTATCATTTAAAGAATACCAACACGCAACTAAGTGCTCTGATTCAATAGTTAAAAAATGAAAAAAAGATATTTTAAAATTTTCCACATTCTGTTGAAACATTTCTTTTTCAGAAACTATCGAACGATTTCTATGAATTTTGGCATATACTTTGAGGTCAATATTAAACAAAATATTTGAAATTTTAATGTGACCCGCTATTTTTATCGGAGATATAAAAAAAATTTCAACTTTCGGTGTTAATTGAAATGTCAGATTTCGGTGCTGATTGGAATGTCGAGGTTATTTCCTCAATATGGCAAGATATATAGATGCCATCAGATTGAAGCTCTGAAGTTAGTTGAAGAATGCTACCTGATACAAAAATGGATATATGGATATAGTCGTAAGATTTTTCTTGAAAATCATCATTCGAAAATTTTCGTCATTTTTGTTGAAACTTTTTTTCGGGGACTATTGACAATGTTTTAATGAAATTTGGTACAGACCTTGAGGTCGATATTGACCAGCAATATTTATCATTTCAATTTTATTCGATATTCATTTACGAAAAAAAGTAGGTTGAATTTTGTTGTTATTCGAATGTTGAGGTTATTTTCTCCATATCTCAAGAAGTACTGACGCGATCAGATTGACAATTCTTAACTAGATTGAAAATACTGCCGCTCAACATTACGAAAATGTCTTGAGGATCATGATTGTGCAAATTCTGTTGACAAAAATTGGTTTTCGGAAACCATTAATCAGACTACCATAAAATTTGGCACCAACTTTCAAGTCATTATTCAGCAAGAGTGCTTCAAATTCCAGTTAGATAAGTTATTTATTTTCGGGGAAGAAATATGTGGTTCTTTGGAATTTTTGGGTAATTTCGTCAATAACTCAAGAACAACTAACGCGATTAGATTTAAACTCCGTAGAAAGTTTTAGAATACCAATGCGCAATTTCAGCGAAATTTTTTAGGGATCGTACAGGTAGAAAATTGTTCACGAACTATTCATCAGATTCCAGAGTGATTAAGCGAAGACCTCGAGGTCACTATTCAGCAACATTCTTCAAAATGAGGTCACTCTTCAGCAACATTCTTCAAAATGTCAGTTTGATTGTATATTAATTTTCGGAACGATTCGAATAAAGATTATTAAATTATTTTGTTCTATCCTAGATATCATTGTTATTTTCGGAATATTTCAAGAAATGCTGATCTGATGATAATGAAACTTGGTAACTAGTTGTGAATTGCTGATCATTGAATTTGTGCAGATTTTCGAGATGATCCTTAAATTAGATCTATAAAAAAATCCTCAAATTAGAGCAATAAAAAAAGATTTCAATATTTTTTTCAATTTATCGTATGGTCCTCATGAAATTCCGCATGAATTTTCAGTCTGCCAAAAAAAAGTAACAACTGAAATGTGATTCTTTCTTGACTCATCCTATACACATTGTTGTGTCTTGAAGGATCAATAAAGTATTATTATTATTATGTTGATTGAAGTATTGGATGATAATTCTCTACGATTTGTGGTTTTTTTAAATAATGGAATAATCAACTTTTGAATGCGCAATCAATTGGCGTATTCTATCAACCCGCAAATTCGGCTCCCATAATTAAACTCTATACCTACAATGCAAGTATCAAGTCTCCAATTAGGTTCTTCCGGAAGATATATTATTTATTATCGGCGGTTAGGGCGGTCGTAAAAACATCCTAAAGAAACGACTAAGAGACTCGATATTCGTAGAGTAAGTTTTCTGTTTAATTACGAAGGTCGAATTAGTGGATTGTAAAATTCGCCTAATGATTCTGTAGATTGAGGAACCCATCCATTCAAAATTTCATTTTTTCACTATTTTAAAAAATATGTGCGTTTGTGGCGGGGTCGATAAGTGAACAGGTGCTTTGGCAACGAATTTGAACAAGCTCCCGACCTCACGTCAGTGCTTTTCTCATTCTTGTAGGTAATAATTTCAGCTGGGCACACTTAAGGGTCTTGAGACGTCGATGTACTATTTTGAACCAAAATATATCTCCGCGAACATTTCCGATTCTGCTTTGTCGTCAGACCATCTGGACTAAGTATTTGTATTTGTTATTTCTTCTTTCTCAATGGGTAACTCTGAGAATACCTACCGGTCGGATTGAATTGTTGGTTGGAATATGAGTTTGAAGTACTGACACTAGGACTGATGAAAAATTTCATCAGGAATGTATAACCAGAAGAATTATGCGAAACTTAAAATTTAATATACAGGCTGCTTCAGAATACGATGTTACGATGTGAATCCCTACGTCATTAAAAAAAAAAAATTCTATGTTCTGAAACTCTTTATTTTTTTGCTACAGGCAGTAAAATTATTGCGATAATACTCAGAAGAATATATAATATTTTTCCAGATATATATTGGCCTCTGCCTTGTGACAAATTCCATCTGAATTCTGATGTTAGAGTTACGATGAGAGAATGATTCGTTTAATCATTCATAGCAGAGGCCAATATATATCTGGAAAAATATTATGTATTCTTCTGATTATTCTCGCAATAACTTTTTCTCAATGAGAATATGGCAGAATAATAGACAGAAATTACCAATTTGACTATCTTCAGGCGATACATGCGCACGTACAAAACATTTTTTCGTGGTCGGCTTCCCAATATCTCAAGAAATACGATCAGATTGGAGGTTTGTTATGATGCGATCAGATTGAAGCTTTGTAACTAGTTGAAGAATTGAAACCGGCAACTTAGTGCAACATTTCGTGAGGATCAAATTGTTGGGAAATTTGAACAAAATTGCTTCTCGGGAAGTTATGTCGGAACAAATTGTTTTTTTTCGGAGACTATTAATTAACTTTCAATGAAATTGGGCACAAAAACTTCTGAAGCATCCGTCAGTATTCTCCGAAATCACTCTACTCTTATCAAGTCTCTAAGTTGGGTCTTCCGGAAGTTATTTCCTACTCTTTCAGCGGTTAGATCAGCCATAAACAAAAAAATCACAAAAAGAAACTACTTATACCAGGTTTTCGGTTTATTCGCGAGGGTCGAATTCGTGAATGGATTAAATTTGCCCAATGATTCTGTGGATTGAGGTATTCATACAAAATGTTTCCAATAGGATCAAATTGAAATTTAGCAGTCGATCCAAAAATGATGAGGTTTATGCAGAATGTCGTAACGACCGTATGGTAGTACAGCTGACAGCTTTGGCCTATTTGACAACGAATTTGAACTTACGCGCAAAAGCTGCTGCCTTCACGGCAGTGCTTTTCTAGATTTTTCTTTATATCTGCGAATGTAAACTTGGAATGAGATGAAATTCGAACCACTGCTGTTGAATGTCCCTTCAAGGTCTGTTCCTTATCTCGAATCTGGTTTTGAGTCTGCAGCTCAAGAAAAATGTGGAATTGAAATAAATTATTTCTTCATTCTTTAACGACAAGATCACAAGAAATGTAGCTCCAATTAGTGGGTTGGTATTCTCCAACACTAAACTATGTGAAAATCTTATCACATTGGAACTTCATTGATTATAGAGTAACTATCCTCAAAATCTCATATTTGTATAATTCCGAAACTATAGGGCCAATTCAGCCCACTAAAAGAATCAACAGAGATTCAGACTTCGAACCAAACCTAAAAATTTCGAGACTCCAGGTCTTTTCCTTCAAAAGTCAGAGCACAAACGGATGAATTGACAGACAAGCACAGAATTGAACTTGATCACGGATTCTTCAGTCCAACTTAATCGTACCATTATCCGCCCTGAATTCGATTATTACAGACATTGTGACGAAACGATAAGGTGCTGTTATCCAGAATAAGCGCGTAAAAACAGAGTCGGATCTAGGGCGTAGTGTTGGAGGCATACCAATAAAAATCACTGATAATAATTTTACACTTATCGACCGCCATACGGTTTTCGATCCACTATCTGGGACCCGCTCGAAAATCATAAATTATCAAGGCGTTTGCGTCCGAGGCTAACGGATAGACGAACCCACACCTGGCTAAATTCTTCTCTTTTTTAGCATCTGGGAATTCAGTTCTCAAATATATTTGAAAACTAAATGATCTGGGGTAATCATTTTCACTATGTGCAATACGGTAATCTTCTTAGCACACCTGGAAATTGTTGGTGCTGGACAAGAAATTCAAATTTAATCAGTGTTATTTAACCCGTTGAATGAATCTCTATTACTTCGGAGTTAATTATCGAGTCAACATGATATTGACTATTTATGGCATGTTCGGTATGATTCCGATCGAATCGTGACTATTTAGATTTTAGATGAAGAATCATTCGGTGGATATTGGTCAAAAATTTCGCAAGGATTACAAGCTGACTCAAAAATATATTTTATGAGCTTTATTGACTGAGATGTGTTACCACCTGGAAAACCTGGGGAAACGTAGATTTATAGTTCCCGTTTGCGTGTGGCTTGTTTAACTACATATCCACTTATCAAGTGATCACCCACTCAGGGCCTGTGAGGCTTATAATTTTTTGGTATTTCTGAATGCAAATTATTCAACATCCGTATACTCAAAATCAAACGGATTGTTCAGGAATCCTAAGGAATCCTAACAAAAAGTAAAATTTCACACAACAGCATTGATAAATAAAATCATGTGGAATCTCCTGACTGCTTGTCAAGGCTACTTTCAATATTGAAGATCAATTGCGGTCCGGTAATTAATCACAAATAAGTCGAAAGTACGAGCCTCACAAACAACCGTCTCATTGTTAAACATCTGAACAGTAAGCTTGCGATAAAAATTTTGCAATTGCTGCTTCTGGACGAAACCAGAACAGATAAAACCATTTTTTGCTCGAATTTGTCACATAAAATATTGACAAGCTGTTCCTGAGAACAAGCGCGCAAAAATATAATAATGCTCCATATACTTCACTTTCGCAGATAATATCATTTTATCGGTTGAATTGAGTAAGGCACTACCGTACCATATTCTTCACGAAATTGTATGAAACGCATTGCAATTCGATATTATCCCTTGTTACTTTAAATTGTTTACTAAGGAAAATTCGCATCCACTTCCTCAGACCACAAGTCCAGCTATTAGCTATCTCAAAAAGATTAATCAGTATTTTAAAAGGAAGCACCTCAAGTCAATATTTTCCAACATTTATCACCATATTTTGAACAATTTACTCGAATAAATGATATATTTTAACATTCTCAACATTCACTCTATCAATTCGTGTAAGCCGCATGACAATGCGTTCAGTCGTTTTCGAGTTCATCGTCACCAGACAGAAATAAGGACAATTCGGTCCAAGTTGCCAATCCACAAATTTCTTCCAAATTTACTATTACTGGGGAAGGGAAATTTCGGAACAAATTCGAAATAAGGCTCGCGTTTTTTATAAATATCCGTAAAAGATGCCTTGGCTACTCAAACAAGATAATTCCTTCCAAATATAGGTTTTTGTTAAGATCATCTCTGATTGGCTGAGATTCAAGTTCACGATTTCATGTTAAAAGAGTCAAGTTTATATAGGATATGTTTCGAAAATCAACTTGGTTATATCGGTTGCCGGTTTTCCGTTTAGTGAAAATGAAATATTCGGTTGGTTCCTGAAAAAAAACTAGAAAAGCACTGACGTGATGTCAGGAGCTTTAACGCTCTTGTTCCATTGCCAAATCGGTCATCTATTCGAGTATTGACCCTGCCAAACGCAGATTTTTTCATATGGTCCTCACGAAATTCTGCATAAACCTCAAGCTATAATTTTCGATCAACTACAAGATTGCAATTCGATACAAAATTTTTAGTGGGTATAACTATCCAAAAAATTAATGGCGAATTCAATACATTCAAGAATTAAACCATCTCAATTAAACTGAAAAAAATATATTTTTCGAAAAAAATTGTGAAAAAATTTTTTTATTTACTGACAGAACGATTCCGAAATTCCGCAAAAGTTGCGCGTTCTTATACTCCAACTAACTGCCAAGTTCAATTCAATCGTTTCAGTAGTTTCCAGATTATCACACAAATAATCTCAAAATTTCGAAGGGCTGTAACTACGAAACCTTTTGGCCAATTGACATTTTGTAATGCAACCTTACCTGAAAGTTTCAAGTCGATAAGATTCTCCGTAAGCCTGTTATCGAGGATACGGACAGCCGGCCAAACTAATTTATTTTGGCACTGGGTCCGACCTAGTCATTTGAGAACATTTTCGGCTCAAAATTCGGAAATTACAGACATTTGAACAAAACGATAGCGCGCTATTCCCCTAGAAGATGCGCTCAAGAATAACAACGCTCAACTGATCACGAAGTCTCATGTAGATCTAAATATAAGAAAACTTCTGTTGAAAATATATTTTTCTGGGAAATAATCGATCGAATATCGGTCGAATTCGGCAGGTACCTTAAAATCAATACTCAACAAGAGTTTTTCAAATTTCGATTTGATCCTATATTTATTTTCGGATATTCAGGGGAATCCATCTCAAACTTTGTTGTTTTTTGTACGTTAGAGGATATATCTATAATTTCTCGAGATGTACTGAGGCGATCAGATTGAAATTATTGAACTTGTTGACGAATAGCGTCACGTTACAATCAAAAAATGTCATGTGGACTGTAAAGGTGAAAAATTACTTAGATATTTGGGGAGGTATTTCGATTTGATAATTTTCAGCGCCTGTAAAAATAAGAATTAAGATCGAATGCACTGTGTTAGGATTCGTAACTTTCGAAAAATACGATCAGATTGAAGCTTCGTATTTAGTTGAAGAATAAAACGCGCAACTCACTGCGACATTTCGTGAGAATCCAATTGCTAGAAATTTAAAATAAAAGCTCTTCGAAAATTTCACAAATTTTATTGAAACAAATTGTTTCTTGTGGGGACTATCGATCAAATTCTGATGAAAACAGGCACTCGCATTGAAATCAATAATTAACAGCAGATCGGCTTCAGAAATCAATCGATAAACGTATTCTACAATGATCATGTCTACCAGTTGATTCTTTCAGAAGCTATTACGTTTGCGATCGGTGGAAAGACTGGCTGTTAACATAATAACACCCATAAGGAATGATTCGGAAACTCGATATTTATGAAGTAGGTGTGGGGCTCAATTACAAAGGCTGAATTCGTGAATGTGTTGAATTTCCTCAATGTTCGGTAGATATGAACATTCAAAATTATTGTAACTTTGTTATCGAAGTAGCAGACAATAAATAATCCAAATTCCGAATACTTATCTATTCATTCAAACAAATATGGATGATAATATTTCACGAGCACATTCAAAATTGAATTTTTCCAGTGAGTATTTTCAGAATTAAATATCGGATCGGATTGTAATATATTCCTTGACTAAAAAATGATAGCTCGAAGATTCATGCTGAATTTTGTGATTTATAACCCCATAGAATGAAGATCTCCAAATTAGTCCATGAGGAAGTAAAGCTGCGTTTGAAGGGACCAATCATCTGAATATGCAGTCGATTCTTTTTCCAACGAATTTGAACAAGTGCGTAAAAGCTCACGTCAGTGCTTCTCTAGAATTTTTAATTCTCGAACTCTAGTCATCTCGGCGAAATGAATGAAGTGGTCTGAGTCGGTGCCTCAGCATAGCAGGCTCGTATGCGTTTTCTGAATCGTATTATACTGTATGACAAGCAACTATACATTCAAATATTAAGATCTGATCGGATATTTCGAAATAAATATGTTTCACTAAGGATTTTGTGATTTATAACCCCATAGAATGAAGATCTCCAAATTAGTCCATGAGGAAGTAAAGCTGCGTTTGAAGAGACCAATCATCTGAATATGCAGTCGATTCTTTTTCCAACGAATTTGAACAAGTGCGTAAAAGCTCACGTCAGTGCTTCTCTAGAATTTTTAATTCTCGAACTCTAGTCATCTCGGCGAAATGAATGAAGTGGTCTGAGTCGGTGCCTCAGCATAGTAGGCTCGTATGCGTTTTCTGAATCGTATTATACTGTATGACAAGCAAATATACATTCAAATATTAAGATCTGATCGGATATTTCGAAATAAATATGTTTCACTACGACGACTGTCTACAACAGGTCTGTAAACGTCTTTCGTGAGAGCCGTATTAGGGCTTGTACACGTCTTTCGCGGATGACGTTCTGGGGTGCGTATTGTGAAGGATGGAGATATACAGCTATGCAGCTGTCGAAAGGCTGCGTTGCCATATTTATGGGCTCTTGACGTTGGTGTTATAGTAAAATGATATACAAAAACTTGGTGCCGAAGGCAGCGCCCTCGCACTGGCCGATCCCTGAAACTTTCTGTATATTTTGAAGAGTATAACCGTAATTTCGGACCCGGTTGAAAATGCACCCCCTGCATCCCCCAACCTCCCTGAGTACCGTGGTATGGTCAGACGTTTTCAGACCCGGAGCCGGGTCTGACAACGTCACTTTTGGCCTGAAAAGGCGGTGAGGTATAACGTTTTGGGTCTGTATGTGCGGTCAAACAAATCTATATATATATATATATATATATATATATATATATATATATATATATATAATATAAGATTTGTTTAAGGGCATAGAGACTCTAAGTTTGGGGAATTAAAGGTGAACTCTTTTTTCTTTACCAAGCTTTCGTAATATTTTTATTACTTCATCAGGGTTTCTATAAAAATACAGGACATAGTTAATATAGTTGACAAATGGATCATAAATAGATATTTTTGTTTTCTTACCGAAAGTGAGGTTAATTTAACTGGCATTTTAACAACGAAAACATTAGCATTTCAACAATAAACACAAAATTTTGACATAAATACACGAAGGGGACATTTTGGACATTTCTCGAATTTACATAAACTTTTAATTTAATTCCTATATTTTCTGGTACTCATCTTCTCATTTTATCTTATTGCGTTTCAATATTGATGACATTTAGGGACGACAGAACTTCTCCTTCCATTTTATTATTCTGTGTTATTCATCTAATGGACCTTCATAGTATTCTTCTTCCTTAGATTTTTCAAGTAGGTAGCTGTATATGTTACTTAATTTTTGTGTGTCCGATTTCTTGTTCATAGTGTGATCCTGTTTCTTTATTTGTATCATTTCATGTACTAATCTTTTGTGGTAATTTCTTTCAGTTTTCAATATTTTTATATTTTGCAAATCAATTTTATGGTCCCGGTCATGCGCATGTGTCGCTAAGGCGCATCTATCTTTAAATGTGGTGATGTCAGATTTATGGAGTGTTATTCTGTTTTTAACCCATTGTGATGTTTGACCTATATATGTTCCTTCACAATCTTGGCAATTTATTTGATATATAACATTGCTTCTCAGTTGTATTGGAATTGGATCTTTCAGGGCACTGTACAATGTTTTGACTGTTTTTTGGTTGTATGTTGCAATTTGTACTTTTTCATCCTGAAAAATAGATTTGATTTTTGATGTTAATTTTGGTATGTTTGGAAAAGATGCATAATGTATATTTAATGTTGTTTCTTTCTGTTTTTCTATTGATGTTGTATTTGTTGCATACAGCAATTTGTTGATCATTGTGTTAGGGTAGGAATTTTGTCGTAAAATTTCGTGGAAGTTCTTCAATCCATCTTGTTGGAACGCTTCGTGGCAAATCTTGATTATACGTTCCTTCATTCCCTTGATGAAATTAATTTTGATGTTTATATTTTGGGATGAATAATAGTTGATAAATTTGTCGGAGCATGTATTTTTTCTATACCACTTCAATTTTATTTTGTTATCAATTCTGTGAACTTTTGTGTCCAAGAAGGGTACTCCCTGATCTTTATCTTCCATTTCTAAGGTAAACTGGAGATCTTTGCAGTAGGAATTGAAGCAATCTAAGGTGTTCTGGATTTCTGTCTCAGGCAATGCCATTATAAGATCGTCCACAAACTTTTTCAACAATGGTACGTTGAACTGTAGCTTTTTTAAGCAGTTTTCACATAAATCATCCATAACATGTAGCGACAAAATCGGGCTCAACTTCGATCCCATCGCACAACCAAATATCTGTCGGTAAAATTTTCCTTGGAATGTACAATAGTTGTTTTCTAATAAAAATGATGTGATCTCAAAAAACAAATTTTTATCAACATTTGTGTGCTGTTCAATTTTATGCCATTTACTTTCTAGGATGTTCAATATTATGTTCTTGTCTAAGTTTCCAAAAAATTTATGACATCAAAGGATACTAACTTGTGGTTCTCTGGTAAATTGAAATCGTTAACTTTTTGAGCGAATTGAAACGTATCTTTGATGTAAAATTCATTATCCGTGTCATAAGCTGATTTTAAAATGTCTGCAATGAATTGCGATAGCTTGGTCATTGGGCTATTAGTACTCGATATAATTGGTCTTATGGGGTTTCCTTGCTTGTGGACTTTCGGGTTTCCATATATTCGTGGGCTAACTGAGTTATAGATCTTCATTTCTTTGGATTGTTGCTCTGTTATGTACTTCTTTTCGAATAGTTTAGATACATATTTATTGCATTTATTTTGGATGGTAAAGGTTGGATCTTTTGGTATTTTTTTGAAATCTTTCGAGTCAAGTATAGCTTGAATTTTATCTTCATATTCCACTTTATCCATTATAACGGTCACAGCTCCTTTATCACTATTAAGTACTAAAAGATCTTCATTTTGTCTCAAGAACTGTTTTGTTTGATTGTACCATTTATTTACAGGTGAATTTATCATATTTTCATTGTGGACAAAATTTGTGATCAAATTTGTCGCTCGTGCTCTTTGTATATCTTTTCCGTGAAAAAGTACAAATTGCAACATACAACCACAAAACAGTCAAAACATTGTACAGTGCCCTGAAAGATCCAATTCCAATACAACTGAGAAGCAATGTTATATATCAAATAAATTGCCAAGATTGTGAAGGAACATATATAGGTCAAACATCACAATGGGTTAAAAACAGAATAACACTCCATAAATCTGACATCACCACATTTAAAGATAGATGCGCCTTAGCGACACATGCGCATGACCGGGACCATAAAATTGATTTGCAAAATATAAAAATATTGAAAACTGAAAGAAATTACCACAAAAGATTAGTACATGAAATGATACAAATAAAGAAACAGGATCACACTATGAACAAGAAATCGGACACACAAAAATTAAGTAACATATACAGCTACCTACTTGAAAAATCTAAGGAAGAAGAATACTATGAAGGTCCATTAGATGAATAACACAGAATAATAAAATGGAAGGAGAAGTTCTGTCGTCCCTAAATGTCATCAATATTGAAACGCAATAAGATAAAATGAGAAGATGAGTACCAGAAAATATAGGAATTAAATTAAAAGTTTATGTGAATTCGAGAAATGTCCAAAATGTCCCCTTCGTGTATTTATGTCAAAATTTTGTGTTTATTGTTGAAATGCTAATGTTTTCGTTGTTAAAATGCCAGTTAAATTAACCTCACTTTCGGTAAGAAAACAAAAATATCTATTTATGATCCATTTGTCAACTATATTAACTATGTCCTGTATTTTTATAGAAACCCTGATGAAGTAATAAAAATATTACGAAAGTTTGGTAAAGAAAAAAGAGTTCACCTTTAATTCTCCAAACTTAGAGTCTCTATGCCCTTAAACAAATCTTATTTCATACCTAAAGACTCTTAATGTATATATCTATATATTATATATATATATATATATATATATATATATATATATATTCTTTTGAGAACTGGTATTACATTCTTTGATATATCACAGTGTTAGCAGAGGAAATGTAAACGGGGTACCATACATTTTTGCGTATGAAACAAGAGCACAGATAAAAACCTCAGGAAAAATTATGTCTCCCCGTATAAGTGTAGCAATTTGTTTATAGAAGATGGATGGCATCTTTTTCATTGGAAAATAATTTTTTCGTCATCTTGAATTCATTTCGATAAAATATCTTGACATAATATCTGAAACAGAAAGAGGGACAGAAAACCAGAAGGAAGCAGTAAATAATATCACCTACATTTGCTCATGACCGAGAGGGTCTTTCGACCAGGTTCAGTCCTCCAAGCGATGATTTTCAGATCCTCAGATAAACGAAGAACGCTACAGGCCCCTTTACTGGGGAATCATCTCCCATAGATCCATAATTGATTCATTTCGAACTAGAAATCTAATAAAGTATCGGGAATAAAGTGAAAAACTTGTGACATGTATTATGTCAGGGTGACATATAGATATAACTCCTAAACGGTTCGACCGATTTTGCCCGCTTACGAACTCAACTGGGATATTCAGGCTACGAACCTAACCTGAAAATTTCAAGACTCTATAGGTACATACCTTCGAAAGTTAGAGCGAACACGGGAGGACAGACCGAATCAAATTTGACCACGGATTTCTCATTTTCTCATCAGTGGGTACAACCTAGTCGTTTAAGATCAATTTCGGCTCAAAATTAGAAAATTACAGACATCGTGACGAACTGATAATTCGCTGTTCCTCAGACATGCGCGTAAAAATGAAACATCATGTGTATTATCATTGAGTTTTCAAATTTGAAAACTCAATGGTATTATTTATTTCTCTCGATACGCCGTAGCCTCAAGGTCATTTCTGCATCATCATTATCTCAAGCGCATTTCAAGTATTCGATCGATTTACGCTATTCCCCAGAACAAGCGCGTTATCTTTTCGTCATGTTTCTAATTTTTGAATTTTGAGCTGAAATCGGTCTCAAACGACTAGGTTGGACCCACGGATGAAGAATCCGTGGTCAAATTTGAACGGACCTAGAGTCTTGAAATTTTCAGGTTAGGTTTTGATCCTGATTATCTCGGTTAAGTTCGTTAATGGGCCAAAGCTGCTGAATGTTTTTGGTGTAACAGCCATTTGAAATGTAGATTTTTCAATAACTCGAAAAATATTTATCTGATCGAAATGAAACTTGGTTGGAAGATGAACAGGATCAACAGAAAGGTTAGCCATGGAAAAATGTGAAAAAAAAATTTTATTTTCAAAATTTTCATATTTCATTTGAATTCCACTGAAATTTTCAAGCCGAGATTTCGCAATGTGAACAAGTGCCGAAAAGCTGCTGATTTCACGTTAGTGCTTTTATAGGTTTTTATGCGAAACGTGGCTTCATCGAACCTTAATTTCTTCCATAATTTCAATCCTAGAAAGCTAAAATTTTTAGATATGGATTACTAATACGTGTAGTATCATTTACGATTGATGAAATTCGTTGATTTTCGAAGTAAAAGCAAGTTCTCAAGCCAATGATGAAAAGTAAATCCACCAATTACTCTGAAACTGCTGAGATAGATAGAAGAAAATTGCTATAGAAATAATCAGGAGGCAAAGGTTTATCGACAAAAATAATTATTATAGAGTGTTAGTTTTGTATGTACATTTTGATACACGTGGCGATACCGGATTGCTGAAAATATTTCAGGTCAATAGAGCAGTGGGTTTCACCCAAAAATAGAATTTTGATAAAATCCTACATTCCTTGTGAAAATTCAGGCTGCAATCATCTTTGGCCCACCCTGTATGCGTTGGCATCCTGGCCTTTTCATTTCTGTGCAAGGGTGTATTTATGCGGGGGTAAAGTGGGAAATTTCCGCCCCCTGAGTCATTAAATAGAACCAGATTACCAACCCCCGAAAATCCGCTCATGTTTAGGTGGTGCTGTCTGTAATATTTTTCTAGACGATTCAAATCTTGTGCATTTTATTACCTTTCATGACAGGTTTAAAGAACGTATCAGAATCACCGTTCTGACTTTCCGGAAATCGGAAGTTTTTAACATTGCGGGCCTGAGGGTATGTTCAGGATTTATGGGGGTGGTTTAGGTTCAGCAGTGGTACGAACGAATCCGCAGTATCTATAGCTCCGTCATAATAAATTTATGATATTATCATCCCATAAGCTCATTATTTAAGCGGCGTCGATCCCAAATCGAAGGGTTTCGAACTCATGTGCTCGACACATGATGAATAGTTCCACTTTGTGTGAGGTGCACGCCAAAATTTGCCAATGAATGGTCTTTCTAGATTGCGAATATCTTTCGGCATGAATGGATTCCGATTTAATTAGTTTCCTCAAGATGCCGAGCTAGTCGATGTTTGGGCTTATCAATATTCCAGTACTAAGTGGAGCGATTGGAAATTTGAACGGCAGCATATCGCCCCCTGCCACGTTGCTATTTAACTTTGATTGGTCTACTTTGATGCCTACAGGGTATTCGCGAATTGTTACTTCGTAAGAGATTGAAATTTCGCTTGAAAAGTTTTTTTGCGGAGTTAATTCGCGACGAAGGAGAATTAAAATGGCTTGGATTTAATTACTAGCTGGAATGTCGTGCAAAAAATATGAACTTGATCGTGTAGCCAGCTTGTCGATATTTTAAGCTCGTTTAAGGGAAATTTTGAGGTTGGTATGAATTAAATATAATGCATGAGTATGAGACCCGCACATCCCTTGGGGCAATCATTGAAAATATATATTTTTCTGTATAACCTGTGCTGAAATACACGAACCCAATTATTTATTTTTGTTTTCTTCTTGCCTACCCCTCGAAATTGCTGATAGGCAACACGCGTTGATAACTTTGTGTTTGTGTGTTTGCCTAGAATACCGCCTAAGTATGGTATTTAGTTGCCGGTTTTTCACTGAGTTTTTATTCGCGAATCTGAATTACTGCAGATATAGAAACAGTCTTTGAACTTGGTTGGCAGAAAGAACATTATTACGTTGCTCAGTGGAATACTGGTGAACCATATAGATTGTATTTGTGTTTCAATATCATTTTATGATACTTGATATATTTGAATCAGCCACCTTTTCAAATTTTAGGTAGGTAAAATGAATTTTATAAGGTGTATATTTGTATGCAAATACCTTTTCTAATTTTAGCGAATGAACTGCGTATTTTCATTCAGCCCTTTAATTGGTAAACCTCCCCGTATCAGTACAAACCTTTGCAAAATATCTTTCGGATGTGATATCTTACGATATATTTAAATTTGTCATTCAAGACATGGTATATTGAAGACAATAAAAGTATATCGTAGGAAACTAATTTCGAAAGATTTTGTGAAGGTTTTACAGAAGAATCTGCATATTTAATGACTGTATTTTTTTCTTTCAAATAGCACAAGTTCAAAAGATACATTTCACCATAAACAAACATGAGTTCTCCACAAAAACCGAAGTTGTGAGTGGGTATTCATCTGCTGCTGATATACCTTTATCTGTCGTAGTCGTGTATATGTCTGAGTGCTTCAACATCAGACAAAACAAAATGTGACAACAAATATCTACCATAAACCCCGACTAGAAACATCCCAACATCAGCTGGTGCTGCTACGATTCGTTTCCGTTCACCATTATATCGTGTATAGCATTTCTACTCAGGCTAAGTATACAGGGTGTTTCTGAATGGATGCGAAAGATATGAAAGGTTCATTCTTAAGTAAAAATTAGGGGGTGTCTTTCATATAACTTTTTTGCAACACCTTTCTCCAAGTTACAGCCTTTTGAAATCAAGTAAAAAAAAATTGTTCTCATTCAATATATCCACTTTCGAAAAATTTAGAAGAAAGAAATTTGGCAGATAACTGATGCCAATAAAATGGCAAGTTTTTATTGGCCTATATTTCCCTATTTAAAAAATTGATTTAAAAACACAGAAACAATCTGCAATTTTTTTTGTCTCGACTTTTCATCATAAAATTGTAAGTTTGAACACAAAAAAATAAAATACAGCTCAGAATCTTTTCCCATCAATTCACAAAGAGTTTATCATTTATAAAAAAATCAAGTAGGCTGCTGTCAAATGAAGTCAAATGACAAATAGTTTTATTGTCCTGATTTCTTCTAAGTACTAGGCAGTTTTATTATAGTTTCAAACATTTTTCACAATTCAATAAAACTTTATTGAAAGAATAGCTTTTTTTATTCAGTTGGAGAATAAATAAATAGCTTCATTAATATGTATATGCCATCTCAAATGGGGATCTATCGTAATACCCAGATACTTGATGTGGTTCACTCTGGTGATCTTCATTCCTTTTCCATGACTGTAAAAGGTTAATTCTTCATAATTGGGCAGTTGATTTCCATAACTCGCGAATGAAAAAATGCGTTTTCTCAAAGTTGATCGTCGACGATTTGTGATCAAACCTGTATCCCAATCCCCCGCTGTGAAAAGTACGGGTGTATCGTCAGCAAAGCTGAAAATAGAGCCATCGCATTCCAGGTCAAGTAGACTGTTTATGTATAGGGAAAATAATAGGGGACTCAATACTGTGCCCTGTGGAATAACACTATTATTCTCCTCCTCTGAGCTCAGGACTCCGTTAACCCTCACTACCTGCTTTCGTCCATGAAGGTTGCTTTCGATTAGCTTCAGTGGATTACCTTTTATACCCGACCAACTTAAGACCTCCAGCAACCGGCAATGGTCAATAGTATCGTGAGCTTTGGCTAGATCCAGGAAAACACATATTGCTGGTCTCTCATTATCTATGTATTTGTATTAATAGCCTTCATCAAAAAGACTCGTTTTAGTTTGATATTTGAAATGAAAATTTTATAGAGTCAGTATCAACTGCCATTCAATTTTTGTAGTTATAAAAATTTTTGAAAGTGTTTTTTACCGCATTTCATTCATCACAGAGAAAGGTGGTGTGAAACTTGTGGCAATATTGGTCTCTGTACAATTTGACGAGCTTGAAAGTGGGTCCATACCAGATTAGTTGGTCTGTGAACAAGTTATCGTGCCTACGTACAGAATCGAATTTCACATAGGACTCTTCATCAGTGAGTCAAACCTAGTCATTTGGAGACTAAATCGAAAAAACATTCGAAATTTACAGACATTTGGACAAGCAATCTCACGTTGTTACCTGAACATCCGAGAAAAAATCCATTGTCAGAACTAATAAGCTCATAATGCCTTCTTTTGCAAGAAAATCATCTGATCTAGTGGCAATCCAAGCCCCTTTTCACAAGTGAATATTACCATGGACTTACATATAGGCAAAGAACATTTTTCCCATGAGCTTTTCGGGTATTCAGTATTGAGTAAGCAAGACTCGTAAGGTGACCTGCATTTGATTTTTCTCATACAATAATCTGTAGAAGAAGAGTTAGATATTTTCCACAAAATTTTCAATTCATAATCAACTTCAATACTTCCTTATTGGATTCTTGTTAGGAGATACTAGCATTTTTCATCCAAGCTAACAATACTGACATCTCCAACGAATCACTTTTTCCAAAGTTGGGACATAAATGTCATTGACCTGACAGAGTGCTAGTATTGTTGTTGGAATAGACCAAGAAACTAATTCACAAAAAATTCGGTGCATCTCGATGTAATTCTCAACCCATGTATTTCCTTCGAGTTGAAAAAAACGTAGGTTTTATGTGAGGATCTGCAACATGCAGAAACTCCTATTTGACCTACGTTATCGCCCCCATTTGTCAAGTTATCTGTCCAGGGGATACACCGAGATGCAGAATAAATTTTGACTACTCTAATTTATCTCGGACAGCTATCTACACACATTTCCTCTTGTTTAACGTGTGTGGTATTTCTAATTTGCATACAACCCTCATTTGGCATGAACTGGCACGATGTTAATGCATTCGGTAGGAAGTTTATAGAAACTTCCTAAACTTATCACAGTCATATATATACATTCTGCAGGATATAGGTATGTCATATGTTTTAGCGGTTTTGAATTTCATTCATTCCATTCAAGATTCCATTTACACTCCAAATAATCTCTGTTAATTATGTGGAGAGTTTGGAAACGTTTGCTGAACGTAAAATACTGCTTAGCCATTATTAATTAGGTAATGAACATCATTAGAAAGCGCAGGCAGTGGCGGATTAACCGGTACGCTTAGTACGCTTAAGCGTAGGGCCCCGAGGTCAACAGGGGCCCCGATCGAATCATGTTTTCTCCAATAATTCTTATATGCCTGCAATAAATTCCCGAAAGGGTGCAGTAAAGTTGTCGACTACCCTTTCAAATCTAAATACATACCACCGTCAATATTGTGGGGAAGGAGGGGTGCAAAGTGCATGATACTTGCTTGGTGTTTAGAATACGCTGTGATTACTGATATTCGGGAAACAATTCGATGATAGTTTGAGAAAGTTTTTCCCAAACAATGTAATTTGAGAAATTTTTCTCGAAAATAGTCTCAAATGATTAGGTTTGTATTTTTGTATTTTCCAACTATCCTAGGCTTCAACGAAACCCTCCAGAAGCTTGTGCGAGTTAGGATACCGGGTGTGTTCTGTGTAGGCTTTGTTACTAATTTCTTGCGCCAGGTTGGGAACAGCACTGTTAATTGTTTACCCGACAGCGAATGGTTGGACGGTCTCCTGAAAACCGGAAAAGTAATTTCCCGGCCAAGGACTTGAACCTCACGACCTTACGATCATGAGGCATGAGCTCTAACCACTGAGCTACTGCCGCTAGTTGAATATCGTTAGATATAGATATCGATAGATATCATTATGTACAGGTATTACAGAAAAATCTGTATTTAAAATGGATTCCTTGAATTCAACTCATATCCCCTCTGAATACTTTTCGGTTCAAAATTACAAAATCACAGACATTTTGTCGAAATCATAACTGTCTCGTTTCGAAGAATCAAATACGCAAAAATCAAAATGAATACCTAGCAAAAAAGACCAGTAATTCTTATGTCTATAATTCAAACCATAAAACGAAATCGAAAAATAACAGGGAGAAACTCTTATTGCCGACCATTATATTTCCAGATGTCTTTTCTACAAGGAAAATGAATTTATTGTTATTGGGACCTATTGTTGTCTTCGAAACCCTGCTCAAGTTCACAATAAGCGGCTTTCCTCCGCATTTCCATGGCTTGCCGGGTGAAATATGAATATTCAAATATCGAACCGTTTACATTGCTAGTTTGACAACAGTTTATTGGCAGAATTCGTTTCGCCTTAACGAGTTGATTCGAATATTAGATGGATCCTGGGAGGCGTAGATTGCGCGCCAGACCCTGGAAATTGTAGTCGCGATCACGTATTTCGCCATACTGAAATTAAACAACCGATACAGCCACTCTCTCGCTAATAACAGTGAAATAAAAAATTCGCCATGAGGTTTCACAGATGCAGACAGGAATTTTTAGTGCCAATTCAGGGTTCATAGATAGAGGGGTTACGAGATAGTTGAAGCTACTTGATCAGGGGCACTTGAGGACTGAGGCTGCTGGAAAAAATACTTTGGCTAACCTGTTTAGTAATTCAGATATTTTAATTGTTTTCTGTGATATTACTCCCGAATAATACGCAGAAGACGTGACTCAGTAAACTACTGAGAAAATACAAATAACCTGAGCATAGTTCATGATTGCATGATTTCCAAAATACCTAATGCCGACCACATAAGCTCCCGTCTACTGGAATGATTGATCAGAAATGCACACATGCTCAGGTTCACCGTAGAGTGCTTCCAAAAAAAATTGGATTTCGCTTCTTCTCCGGTCGTCTGTGCAGGTCGGAGAAGCTGCGCAAGTCTGTTCCAATACACGCATCGGTTGAACTGTGCAGGTATACCTGCGCAAGTCAACCTCTCCGGTAGACAGTAACATATGTGGCCAGCATAATGGAGAGAACCTGAGATTTCTTTTCGAAATTGCTTTGTATTTGTAACCGGATCTATAATTACCTATTTATGTCGAAACCGTATATTGGTTGAAGAACAATTAAACTGAGACGAAACATAATGATATATATAGGAAATGGTTTCATGGAGAAGAAAGAGCTCCAGTAGTAATAATAACATAATCACAAGGACGAATATCCGTCGATAAATCAACAAATATTCCCCCTTGATCAGAGCTAATCACCCAATCAACCAATCAACCTTCGGTGTAGGTGTTTTGGTTGATTGGGTGATTAGCTCTGATCAAGGGGGAATATTTGTTGATTTATCGACGGATATTCGTCCTTGTGATTATGTTATTATAATGATATATGTCACAATTTCACTACGGAGCATGTTATTTAATGGATGCTGTTTGCTATTGTTTAATTGTATTTGTTTCACTGACCGTTGTGTATTAGAGCTAGAGGTTCATTTCTGACTTGCTTTGTTTTGTTTCAATTTCAACTGAGTTTTAGTTTATGTGATGAGGTAATGAAATTATTTATTTTTGTATCTGTATTTGTCATCAATAAATTTGTTATTTAGCCATAAAAAAGAACGAATGGTTCCGAAACATCGGCAAAATCATGTATGATCTGTTATCAATCTGTCAACTAAGAAAATTGATACAATTAAGAAGAATATTCCATATTTTATAGGATTTGTAGGAAACTATTGTAAAAACTTCTGTTTGTTCATCTTGGCCCCATCAAGAGAATAGAGACTTTAATTATTATATGATATCCTAATCGAAGCATGGTTTATGTTATACAAATTGTGGAATTTACAAGCAGTACCTTTTTCTCATGAAATTAACAGGTAAGCTTTCATGATTTGTTGGAAATTTCAAAAAATTTTTCGCCCAACGAATGTTTCTAATCAAGGTTCAAGCAGTAAGTGATATATTGGATTTCACTCAAATTGAAAGAAACAGGTACATTTCAACATGAATTAGAATAGGTAGGTATGTTTACTTACTGAACAACCTGTGTCACATCGAAAAAGTGATTTTCAGAGTAATATCCGTCAGAAATGTTTTGATATTTTTTGATTGTTGCAATTCCGAACTCTGGTTAACTCTCTCCCACTTCCTAGTCTTTCATTATGTTCATATCCATAATGGAATGTTAAATTTACTGAAAGTCTATCCGAGATATAGAACCGATATCAATTGTACAAATTGAATCGGAGAAACTTTCAGATTAATCCTTCTTGAATTATAAGCGAACTCTTTCAATTCCATTCGGCTACGGAAAATTTCATTCGGCTGAAAACTTCCCCTTCGATCTAGCCCCGAGTTCCTGATATCGGCAATCTCAACGTTGAAATGCAACAAAAAGTGGGAAACTGAGACAAAACTTTTCAATTGTGCCACTGATCGATTCAATAAATATTCATTTCTTTATTTAGTCCGTTTTCTTGAATTCTTGGTTGACTTAAAATTCATTAAAAGTTCGAGAATTACGGATAGGAGTTTGCGTTACACTTAAATGTTCATTTTCGAATGAAAGAATTCCATCTTTCAAAAGAAATATTGATATAAAAAGAATGTGAATGTTCTCGTCACAGCTTTTGTTTTTTTTTCGTTTGATTGCTTGCTCTAGATTTTCGTCCGATATTTTGTTTTTACCTATTAAGCAGTATAGTTTTTTGCACACTCATTCTAGGGAATAAAGTGTTGTGTCTAACCTGGTTCAATTTCACATACTGTGTGGTAGTATTTGCGTTAAATTAATGTTTATGTTGTACTTTTTTCCATGTGTGTTTTATGTTTTATGATATATTTTTGTGTCTTTCCCCAGGATGTGTACATACAGGCATTGATTCCTCCCTTTTGAAATACATTTTTTCCCAGATCTGAATAATCCTCAGTAATATAATGATCAATTATGCGGGGAAGAGAATGAACAAAACCCTCCATGTAATACTACGGGCTTATCAGTGAAATTTCGTAAATTCCGCATGTTCACGACGAGCAGAGAGCGGAGTTAAAATAGAATACATAAATCTTCCTGTATAAATAAACACGGCCCCTTCTGCGTCTGTTTTGTTAATCTAGAAAAAGAGAAAATGAAATTAGGGAAATCGGCTTTCGTTCCTATCATAACTTGTACCATCAATTATATGAAGGGATGATTTTCGTTTGGGGATAAAGGTATAAATACATATTTATTGTAAACGTCCTCCTGACGTTATTGAATAATTTGTTGTATAAATGGAATGGATAATTAGTTTCATAAATTTATTGCGAATCTCAATCAATTCTCTGAGTGGGAATGACAATTTTTTCAGGTTTCAGAAAATTCAGAATGTTGACAATGGCCGGAAATCTAACTGTAATTACGTTTTCAATACTGGATATTACTTGCTTATCATATCTAATATATAACTCATAGGGCTGGAAAAATACATGCTTGGCTTAATTGGAATACAAATTACAAAATATTTTCCCACAGGTATTTGAAATACAAAATACAAAATATTTTCAAGTAGGCTATTTGTAATATAAAATACAAAATCAATATTTTAACCGTTTTATTTGAAATATAAAATACAAAGTACAAAATACATTCAGGTGTTACGTAAAATGTAAAGAGAGTACAACTAATTTAGCTCAGCCAATTTATCGCTAAAAGAAGAATAAAATTAAATTTTTGAATGTATAGGACGAACAGCCTCTTGTTGGGAAATGAATAAAACCGGCTAGAGAAAACAATCTTTCTACAGGTCTTGATGAGCACAAACTTGTTTCATATTGTATGAACACATTTTTATATTAGGATAGTGTTCAAGGATGGTAAGCTCTTTGCTCTTATCATTTTTGGAAGCTGACTAAATCTTACTCCATTTTGGAAGTCTGTGTTCGCAAAAAACGACGAATCTTCTATTACCTACTATACTACTACCGCTATTCTTAGGCGTTTCTGGCAAAAAACAAATTTTATAGCTAGGATGATAACATGACGCCAAATATCCGTTTAACAGTTTAAGAGCAGACACCAAACCTTACAAGAAGTTCAAATAAAAAAATACAGTTCAAGAGTTAAGCTGTCCCTTTTACACGTATTTCGGAAATTACCATTGCGCAGGACGTTTTCTTCCTTTCCATTTCCCGAAAATATAATTGCTAGCGGAAGAACTAGATTAAGCGGATGGTCATCGCGCCATATGAAGGAAGGTTCAGGGATTATTTTCTAAAGAGCGCTTAATGTATTTGTTCGAAAGTATTTCGAAGAAAAAAGTATCGAATAAGAAAACAAAAAATACTTCAGCGTCAAGTTTCAGAAATACCAATCACAAAAATATATTTCCAAGAAGTAATTGAAATACGAATACGTATTTATATTTCAAATACGTATTTCAATTACAAGTAATTGAAATACTGCCCAGCCCTGATAACACAAGACTACAGAAAGACACAATTGTCTTTTGTATTTGTACCAATTTTTGCCAGTATTTTGATACTAATTTTTCAGTGAAAGAGAATCTAGGATATTCTCATTTGTGCATGTTGGATATTCCTAATTTTCATTGATTCTTTGATAAACGTGTAAATACATATTTATTGTAAACGACTTCCAGACGTTATTAAATAATTTGTTGTATAAACGGAACGAATAATCAATAATTTCATAAATTTCTTGGAAATCTCAATCAATTCTCTGATTGGGAACGAAAATATTTTCAGATTTCAGAAAATTCAAAATGTTGACAATGATCGGAAGATATAACTATTATTTCCTTTTCAATGATGAATTTTGCTTGCTTATCATCTCTAATGTATAATACAATACTACACAAAGACACACTAGCTTTTGTATTTTTTCCAATTTTTTCCAGTGTTCTGATATTAATTATTCAGTGAAAGAGAATCTGGTATTTTCTCATTTGTGTATGTCGGATATTTCTAATTGACTTTGTTTCTTTGTCGATGATATTTGGTTTTTCTTCTAATGTCATATTCAAGGTGTCCTATTGAAAATATGCCCTGCATGCATTTTTCCTTCTTATGCAGGTGACCAATCGATGTATTGAGGTATAACTCGACCTCTATTCCCTATTCGGAATTTAGGGGTGGAAACCCGAACACCAAGGGTTGAGGAAATTTCTTCCTAAAATTGTGCTCAAGACTTGTCCCTCTCCGAATAAAATTGACACGTTCCGGCATTTCCTCTCAAAACATCCCCGTCGTGACATAATTGGCATGGCAAGTTTTCAAATTGACACCCTCTATAGAAAGTTCTGTGAGAAATATTTTCGAATATGCAGGGTCATTTCAAATCTACGTGTTTTTTGTATTTGCCATGTTGAATGAAATGTGAAGTAGGACCAGCTCAAACTCTTAACAGAATAGTTCGGACGGCATTTTTAGTAGTCTGGGTGGCGCTGGAGGTACAAACCTACAAATGAACGAAAAAATATGATCTTCCGATATTTTCGAGAATTGTAAAAATGTTCTCAAACTTGACATGGCAAGCGCCCAACGCCGACTCCTGCGCCATTTTGTAACTATATCGAATAGAAAATTTTCTCATTATTATGAGAAGTAAATGTATGATACAAGCATTCTTCTGTCTCAAAGTATTCTGTCTAATATGCAGCTTCTTTTTCACCTAGCTTTTCCAATAATTCTAACTTCAGTGATATACTCCGTACTACGCCATCAATTTTGTTGTCTGAATGTTTCAAATTTGAATAGCCTATAATATATTTCATTTTATCAAGCATGTTAGAGTCTGAAATTCCATAAATTCATAAAATATGGATCGTTTCTTGAGGCATGTTGAACTTCATTCGACTCGAGTTCCCTCTTCTATTTCCTCTTAGACGTGATAATGTTGGAAGCAGCTTTTACTTCGAAAGGGTTGCTTAAGTGCACATCTGATCCCTAAAATTTATTCTTTCGCTCTCCTAAGGGTTAATACCTGAAATTAATGGAGTCCTTTTCGGAGTGGTCATTAATATTCCGCGATGAATTAAAACGATTCTGAATTCAAATCCTAGAACTCGGACAGTGAGGGCGATTATTCTTCAACCGGGAAATTGAATGTAGGTATCTCCAAGAGAAATTCCGGTTATTGATCACGTAGTTTTCCATTCAATGAGAAATTTATATTTCACCGATTTTCCGGATCAGTTATTTCAACTTGCTCGCAGAAATTTATTGTAACTGGAATTTGTGGAATGAAGAATTTTCGGCGCCCCGAATGATTTCACGCAATCAAATTTGGGCGGATCGAAACACGTTAGATCTTTCTTTGTTTATCTTTTTCTTTCCTGTTCCATTAGTTTCCGAAATAGATACAAAGAGTCCAGAAATGGACCCTCATTATGGGGGACGCTCTGCTTATGTTACCACAAAATTTATGTTTTTCTCTCTCTCGCATTAATGGTCTTCGCAAATTACCCAGAATCACGAAAAATGACCCTACGATAAATCTAATATGTTTGAGTTTTATATTTCGGCACTTGTCTTGTTACACTTTGAGTTTTGTCTCAGATGAATTCTCAGCATATTATTTAAGTCTGAAATAATGCAACTGACAATACTCCAAGCTGAACAACTGTGATTATACTTTGTATCAGTACAAAATCAGCTACTCACAGCTATGACACAACGTCTAAGAGAGTCAATACTTGCGTTGTATCTTTGTTATCACTGAGAATGCCTTCTGAAATGTGGAATCACACGAGTTGTATTTTTTTCCATTCACAAATACAAATATGCAGATTTCTTGTGAATTTTGCCTTGAAATAATGTTTAGTTCTCAGTGGAAGGTTAATTTCGAACAAGTCCATTTGATTAAATCATTAACAAATACAGACTTCTCTGTAATACCTTCACATAACATCTTTCAATATTGAAATCTTAAGATATACTTTTATTGTCTTCAACGTAATACGACTTCAATGACCAATTATTTTATCAACTGATGGCATACAATGATTGAAGTAATTAACTACAATCCAAAAATTATACAGATACAGTGTTTCATGTTCTATCTTCCGATTCAGAATCATCAGTATCATTCTTTCTATATTATATGTCAAAATCTTACCACGAGTTTTTGCGGATACTCCTTTTCAACGAAATTCAGAAGATATAGACCCATGCGCAAGCTCGTTAATTTTGTATAGAAACAAAATTGCCACAAGTTCTACACCTTGTTCTTTCTTTAACAAATGAAATGCGATAAAAAGTAATTTATAACGAAATGAAATGACAGTTGATATTGACCCCATAAAACTATCTGTTTTGTCTTGAATATTAAATTCAAACGAGTCTACTTGATGAAGGCTATTAATACCATCATCAACCGAATTCAGACTCCTCTGTAATACCCTAACACAATATCTTTCGATACTTATATTCGATCAATATCGAAAGATATTATGTAAAAGTAGAAGAGAGTATTTTTAATGATTGTATTAATATCATTTATCAAGTAGAATCGTTTTAATTCAATATTACTACTTGATGAAGAATATTAAAACAATAAGTAACACAAAATTTCTCCAAAACCTTTTCAAATTATCTTTCGATATAGGTATCTCACGATATACTTTATTTCCTTCGAATGTACTACGTGTTGAATGACAAAATTCAATAAAAAACGGAAACGAAAACACAAAAAAACGGAATTTTAAGATAATATTTGACACAGTATTTAATCAATAACATATATTATAAATAATAAGCCGATATCTTACATTCCGTCGCAACTTGATTCCATATCAACATGAAACTATACCGATGAGCTTGCCAATTGGTTATGTATGAAACAATTGGGCCATTCAGCGAAATATTATAAGTATTGGGAATTTAGGCATTTTTATTACTTCGAAAATGATGCCAACGTTTCGACGACAAAATTTCCTGTTTATCAAAGCTAGAATAAAAACAATCAAGTAAACAATGATACAGGCCAAACAGAATAGGTCACTCTCTAGTTAACTACATTGTATAGACTGAAATGAATGGAACTGGCACATAGGACGAATGACGAAGAACAGATTGGTGAAGATTGCAAGGGATAAGTCACCAAGGGGGCAGATAAGTGTTGGCCGTCCTAAAGGAGATGGAGTTATGTCATCGACCTGGGATTAGGTGAATTTTTCGATGAAGAACAGACCTTTGGCCTAAGCGGAAAGTAAGGAGAAGAAGTATAGACTCAGTAAATGGAATTAAAATCGTTAAAAAACCAGGTAAAGTACCAGGGCAACATCAACCATAAAAATTTATTAGCAAACGAAAATATCACAGTCACGTTGATCAAAAGATTTTGTTCTCTGGTTGATATCATGTGAGGGTATTACAGAAGAAATTCTCCAGGTATTTTCCTTCGGAATTCAGAGAGGAAGGGTGAAATTAGAGTTTTATATCAGTGAGTGGAACTCTCAAGTTTTTGGAACTGTTTACACATCTGGCTGAATTAACAATTATTTTGTTTACAGAAACAAGCACGCAAAACTAATTTTCATGAATTTCATCATTGGAATCAACTCCAGGTTACTCTGCTCCTCAAGATCGATAAATACAGGTGTATTTTTTTCACCATAAAATGGTCAAACGTATATAGCAGCCGTATGGATGACTTTGGGAAAGTCATTTTTGCCTTATGACCTATACCCCGTTTTCGAAGCATAAGCGAGGTACAGGGTGTTTAATGTTAACTTTGAGCAATATTCTGATAACTGTGGTGAGGTATGCGTGACCTTTGAAATAACGGTTTTTGGTCACATCTTAGTATTTTTTGGTAGTAAATCAATTGTTGTGTAGAATTCTTGAAAAAATATTTCAAAACGGCGGAAAACCTACAAACTTGGAATTTTTTGTTTTCGATTGTCAAATTGGATAGCATTATTTCAATGTTCTCAATTTTCTAAGATTTTCTGTGCAAAAATTTGTCCAAAATTCAAAGGCAACTCTACAGTGCCAAAAAATTGACCTTAAATTGTTGAAATCTTTCAAGGTTGAACTAACCTTCATTTTGAACACTGGTGTGAAAACAGAATGAAAAAATATCCATAATCATATTATAGCCTTCCAAAGATTCCGCTCGGAGTACTTAAATAATTTTTATTTAAGAAAATGGTGGCCCTACGGAGGCCAAAATTGTGCTAATGAGCACCCGGAATGACCGGGATAGAAATGTGAATTTATCAAAATAAAAATTTTTTTCAAAAAACTTTGATGGGATTCGAACTCGCTCTACTTACGGACAATAGGGTCGCGTATTCATTCTGATTATAATAACGTCCGTTACTAAGCAACGGTAGTTCATCGAACTTGACCCCATTTTCCGAAATCGGAGAGAGATTTTTAGAAAATATTATTTTTCTTGATAAATTAATATTTCTATCCAGGTCATTCTCGAGGCCTATTAGCATAATTTTGGCACCCGTATAGGGCCACCAGTTTCTTCAATAAGAATTATTTGAGTAGTCTGAGTGGAGTCTTTGGAAGGCTATAAAATGAAAACCAATGGATATTTTTTCAATCCAGTGTTCAGAATGAAGAAGAGTTCAACCTCGAAAGATTTCAACAATTTTGGGTGAAATTTTTTTTTTCACTGTAGGTATCTACAAAAAAAGTTGAGTTTGAATTTTGTAAAAATTTTTTCACGGAAAATCTTCGAAAATTGAGTACATTGAAGAAATGCTATCCAATTTGGCAATCGAAAACAAAAAATTCCAACTTTGTAGGTTTTCCGCCATTTTGAAATATTTCTTTCCAGAATTCTACACAACAATTGAATTGACCACCAAAAATACTAAGATGTGACTAAAAACCATCATTTTAAAGGTCACGCATAACTCAACACAGTTATCAGAATATTGCTCGAAGTTGGACACCCTGTATAATTTCTTTTATTTTCATTTTCCTCCATTTTACACTTATCCAGGAGGATCTCAACATAACGACCCAATTCATGTAGATATTTCGTAGTCTACTAGGAATCTCTTCTTACCTGTACATCGAATCATCAGATCGAAATGAGTATCAAGTCTTTCGTAAAGGCGCATTGCACTCTGTCTAATTCGGGATATCTCTGCAGACTTTTTCATTCGAATTGAATTCAATGGATGAAAAATGTTTGGCGGAGATCTCAGCTTCATGAAATTTCCCGTAGCATTTTCTTTTCGGATGCCAGAGTGTTGTGAGCTTTCGAGAGAGTTCCTGTGATTACGCGTTCTTGAACTCCAATAGTATGAAAGCTTCGCTCCTGAAATTTTTTCTCACGTGATTCATTTGTTAAATGTTAAAAATTCATCATCCAAATAAAAAGTTTGTTGAGAGAATTGAATGCTCAACAGAAGAAACTAGTAACATTTAGCCCCATATTTTTCATTATCACCTACAGGTTAATCTGGAATGCATGACCACTTTTATGAAGGGAGGTTAGATTTAAAGGTATGAATATCTAACATAAACACAAGGACGGATATTTGTCGATTGGTCAACAAATATTCTACCTTGATCAGAGCTATTCATCTAATCCAACACCGAAGAAGCGATGTCCATAGAATTCGGTTACTGCAGTTTTAATGTCATTACCGATCATCAGATCAACTCATCTTGAAGTCGAAGATAGGATTTCAGATACCTTTTTCGTGTTCGAAGACATCCTGCAGTATTGACGATGTAAAGGCTTTGATTGATTGGATGATTAGTTTGGACAGGGGTGGAATATTTGTTGAGCTTTCAATGAATATTCATCCTTGTGTTTATGTTTATGTTTCGAATATCTCTCTACTATTATTCATGAGCATTTGATTATAACGGTCAACTGGGGTATCGTTACTTCAAGTCCCTGTTGCTTAGCTACAGAAGAATATAATTAAAAATGAAGACAATGGTTCCTGGATATAAGCGACCTCTTGTTCAATGATAAACCAACATAAAGACAAAAACGAATATCTGTCGATAAGTCAACAAATACTCCACCCTGAACTGAGCTAATTATCCAATCCAAGAAAGCCAATACACCGCAGAAACAATTTTCTAGGGGTTCTTTTACTGCAGTATCACACTTTTACCGATTACCAGAAAGACTCATCTTGTTGAATGCCTAAACTGGTGTAGGAAATCAATATTGCTTTTATGAATAAAATTCAGCTTGGGATCATCTCACGAATCCTTACCTTCCAGAGCAGAAAACGTTGATAAATGTGGGTGACTTTCATCCATTTCTCTTTACAGGGAGCTCTACCTGAGATCACAGGGACGGACATCTGTCTATAAATCAACAAATATTCCTCCTTGATCAGAGCTAATCATCCAATCAACCAAAAGCCCTACTTGGAAGAAGCGGATCCAAGGAGAATGACTACAGCTCTTTCACAGTTGGTACTGATCGTCAGGTCAACTCACCTTGGATAAAACAGCAGAGGGAATCTCGCTACTTGTCACTTTTCAGATGGACCGCTGCTGTTTAACAACGTACAGAGTGCCATCTTCTGGGAGCATCTTGCGTATCCCACCTTCGAATGCAGAAAACTTTGATCGATGTGAATGACGTTCATCCTTTAGTCGCATCTGGTCGCTGCTCGCAAGATGCTCCTAGAAGATGGCACGCTGTACATTGTAAAACTGCAGCGGTTCATCTGAAAGGTGACAAGTATCGAGATTCCCTCTGCGGTTTTATCCAAGGTAAGTTGATCTGACGATCAGAAACAACTGTGAACTGTGTGTCATTCTCCTTGGATCCGCTTCTTCGGTATAGGTGTTTTGGTTGATTGGAAGGTTAGATCTGATCCAGGGGGAGTATATGTTGATTTATCGATAGATATTCGTCCTTGTGATTAAGTTAATTTATTGTTACTGGAGCTCATTCTTCTCCATCAGACCAATTCCCACCTAATTAATGTTCAACGAAAAATAGATGAGCATCATGCACATCGATCAAGTTGGAGAATTCATTGAGTTTATCGGCCAATCCTTGTTTTTATGTTTATGTAAGTTTATAACTGAATATTGCCCTGTAAGTATCGAATATCGAAGCAACTTGAATTAAACTTTATTGTAGCAACTGACTGAGTTGACACTTTCAGATTCACGTACCACAAGTCCGTCAAAATCGCAGGAAATAGTTCAAGAAGAGTTCAGGAGTTCTTCGTTTGAGCATAATCCATTCAACTACACGAAACGTGTCTAACTGAGTTTTAATTGTATACGAAAGTTGCCAATTTGTAATACTCATGAGTGCTCATAGCCGAACCAAACATATTGACTAATTCACTATAAACCTTTTCGTATATCCCAGCAAACACTATCGAGTATGAATCTCATTATTTTAAGTATGTTGGAACAGCTGTTCCGTTACAATAATAAAGTTTGAGCCATCGGGATGGAACCTCAAAAGCATAATCTCATCATCCAGGAAATATTCCAGCAGTATTACCCAGAACAAAATCAGTTTAGCTACAGTAGATTCCCTATATCGAAGTTTTGTGAATTCATCCTAAAACCCATCACCCATTTTGTGCCATGAAAATTACCCGGCAACTCGGTTGCAGATTACATTAAGGAATATTGAATTAATCACTGAATAGAATATGAGCATCGGAAATGACGCGAAATCAAATCAAGCTATACAGGGTGATTCCGGAGAAGACCTTCATTTTCAGCAGAAAATTGAACCACTCAAGACAGTTTTGAAAGAATGTTTGATTTGTGGTTGGGGCCCCTATTGAGACTCTTCAGGATGATTTGTCTGTTTCGACCGATTTTACTTTTATTGATGACTTTGGAACGGCTCATTCGATTTTGATGAAATTTTCAGTGAAGTAAAATATGAATGAGCACATTCAATAATTCTTGAAATTTTCTCAAAATACGCAATTGTTATTGTGATGAATTGTGCAGGTTGAAAAAATACTCTGTACAATGTGTTCCCGAACATTCGCCATCTGTTTACGTCATTGGATCTGCAATCGATAATCTGCTTTGGCAGCACAGCCGTCTTATGATTTTCATTTTGATTATCCGAGTAATACTCGTATAAATACTCGTGTTTTTTTCCGTATCATGTAATATATATACCCTATATAACAGTGCCCCGAGGAAGACATTGAATATGTCGAAACGTTGGCTTCATTGAGAGTGTTCATCTACTTCTCTGCCCCTGCAGTCATCCTAAAGACTATTTTATTTATTTGAGGTCATCAACCGAACGACTATTGTTAAAATCAGTAGCATAAATATTGTGTCCAGGTGGTCAATTCTAAACTAAAATAAGCATTGCTCATTTGTAATAGAGACAAAATAGCTATATACCTAAGTCAAGAGTAAAAAAAGAATTTCGACCAAAAATGTTTTCAATTCATTTATGTGTCTTTCGACTTTATTCCACTCAAAATTCAAGGTAAAATTCGAATACGCAAAAATATACATCAATTCTTTTGATAAAATCGGAAATTACTTCCATATTTTGTTGGATTGAACAGGCTAAGTTTCAATGTCCAAAATTTCAATTTAAAATCTTGAAGAATGAAGATTTTTTAAGGATTGAACCTGATACCTGACACCCTGTGTATAAAAGGGATGAATGAACCATCTTGTGAAAAAAATTGTGATGATCATATAGTTTAAAAAAAAAGTTTTTTGAATATTTTCACGCGCTTGTTCTGGGGAACAGCGGGTTATCATTTCGTCACGATGTCTGTAATTTTCGAATTTTGAGCCGAAATTGGTCTCAAACGACTAGGTTGGACTCATTGATGAAGAATCCGTGGTCAAAATTGATTTTGTTCGTCCAGCCGGCCGGCCGTGTGCGCTGTAACTACCGAAAGGAAGGACCTAAAGTCTTGAAATTTTCAGGTTAGGTTAAGATCCTAAATATCTCCGTTGAATTCGTAAATGGGCCAAATCTGCCGAATGGTTTTTGTGCTAAGGCCATTTGAAATTTCGATTTTTCAATAACTCGAAAAATATTTATCTGATCGAAATGAAACTTGGTTGAAAGATGAACAGTGTTAATAAGAAGAGCTACCCATGAAAAAATCCGAAAAAATTTTTTTTTTTTGAAAATTTTTATATTTCAATGAAATTTCACTGAAATTTCCAAGTCACC